>CM055961.1:13297500-15872500 GCA_029531755.1 Holothuria leucospilota
TTCTCCTACAGATTCTCTTGTACAATGTTGGTGGTTCGTCATAATGTTACTCTGTTAGTGGTCCCTTCAGGGTGTTCAGGAATTTTGGGTCCAAGGCCCAAGATGGGCTGTAGGGTCCCTTTTGTGAAATATTGCAAAATGGTCAACCCCTCCTCCAGTTAATGTTAAATAGAGTTGACAGTTTGTGATAATGATGCTTGCTTAGTGATCTGTGTATGGCATCCTTGAATTTTGGTTGAAGGTCCCATGTGGGCCCCAATGGCTCATTTTATGAAATTTTACAAAATGCTTTTTCTCCTACAAATTGTGTTGTACAATGTTGATGATTTGTCATAATGAAGCTCTGTTAATGGTTCTTACAAATTACTTCTCTAATTTGGGATAAGAATACTTTTCATACCTTTCTAACCAATGATGTGCCACCCCTCTATTTTACCAGTCTCACAAAATCACTTTACTACCTATATATTTCTCTGTACTGCACTCTCTTTAAAACTGTCTGTGTACAAGAGGTCAGTCCTGTGCGGTTGTTTAGGTTAGTTTAAAGGGACCTGCTGGACAGTATGAACAATTCCTGTATTGTAGGTCTGTTGGCATCATAATTCATCATCGTGCATGAGTGGTAATTGACAATGCCTCTTCCTTTCAAAGTTACCTGTTCCTTGATAACTATTCTAAGTTCCATCTGAGGTAGTACTTTCATTCTTCCATGTGGCAGCCAGAGAGCTAATACTAGATTGTTTACAAACTGTTAACTTATCAATAATGTGTGTAAAAACCAGAAGCTACTGGACTTTTAGATGTTGTAATCTAGCAGTTGAAAGCAAGGATTGCACTGCTAAGGTCAGACAGTAATCAATTATAGTGTGTTCTCACGTACCCCGCGCTCGGGGTAACACCGTGTTACCCTGAGCGCGAGTAACGTGAGAACGCGGGTTTACTCGGGGTCGGTGTTAAAATTTCGATCCACCTCCGAACGGAGGGTTCTGCGGTTTTAAACACCGTGTTTGTGTAATTAATCATGCATCACTGGTGGTCTACGGAGCTATGTGACCTCTAATTCCGTTTCAGGAAATGTGCATTGGGATAAGAGGCTGTAGTAGAGTGGCAGCTCCCTGGTAGTAGTAAGTATACGGCAACATTACGCAATAGTACAGTGCACAATGCGAGGTTCGTAAAGTTAATAGTTAATTGTAAATGCCGTTGTACTCCTCGAATACAATATTTGAAGCTGTATTTCTTACTTCACCAAAAATGGCTCCCATTGTTCGGAACTCGGCGTTCGTGGCCAATCTCCAGAGTGTTATATAGCTCCTCTTCTCAACACATACGGCCCTCCTCATGACGGTGTCCTGTTTTTCTATAGTAGGTCTCAATCGGTCACACATGAATGTAAACGTCTCCCGATCCACCCGAAAGTTCTCCTTCCATTCTTAATCGTTGAAATTTGCCCACATTGTTTCAAACACTGCCGATGTATGCGGCCTCGTCCGTACTGATCTTGCTCTTGCATTTCGCTTGCTCGTGAGCATCAGCATGACAATGTGCCGCACTTGACCATTCATATTAACTTGTCGACTGAAGTTTTTCCTAAGCAGCAGTTGTTGTTTTACGGCAGTTTCCCAATATTTTCTTCTTCGACGGTTCAATTCATTCCTCTGAATTCGCATCCGACGGAAAGCAAAGCACAGAAAATGCAAACGAGTTCAGTTCAGGTCTTCGACGGGAGCGGACGTGTTTTGGATCTGCTCTCGTCGTTTGCCCGTGCTTCGCTTGCATCACTGTGTGATACCGTTAGTTATATTACTACAACTCTATAAAAGTTTATAGTGTACTGTGTGACAACCGTACTATATTGCTTACAGCTGCATGAAACTATAAAACTTTGTAGTGTACGTGTTTGTCCTGTATTAACAGAGTAGGTTTGCCTTGCTGGTTTTTTTACCTTTGTTCGCGCGTGGCCTCGAGCCACACTCACATGCTGCTATGCCCGGAGGTCGGGATAGCACAATCGTTAAGTTGCAGTTCGAGTCGGAGGTGAATGTTACACCCCCTCAAGTGTTTACTGTGTTAAAGAACAACAGGGTGGAAGTTAAAGAGATAGAGATGTTGCAGGCGCTTGCCGCCCGCAACACGTACGACCTAAAGTTCAGGTCAGATGCTGCCCGAATGCAGGGCGTGTCTTGCCTTAAAAGGGCTGGAAGGGCTCACCGTCACCCCATATGATCGCTCTGTGGTGGTGACGGTGCTGTACCTGAACTTTGAGGTCGAACAGGGCCTGGTTGCGAGGGTTCTGAGTCAGTACGGAACTGTCTCCGATATGCAGTGGGTCACTTACAATGAAGGTGAGTTGAAGGGCATACTGAACGGAAAGAGGCAGTTCCGTATGGTACTGAAGAGGGAAATACCATCATTCCTCTTCATAGGGGTTCCAAAGCCCACATAAGATACTTTGGGCAACCCCGCACCTGTTTTAAGTGTGGAGAGGAGGGGCACGAAGCCAAGTCGTGTCCTACTAGACGTTGCGGCAGATACCGGCAGGTGGGGCACGACAAGGCCGTGTCCCAACGAGGTGCGGTGCAACCTTTGTGGGGAGGAGGGACATGTCTTTGGTGCATGCCCCGAATTGTATTCAGCCCATGCCAGTGAGAATGTGGGGCAGGCACCTGAGCCCTCGCAACTAGGCCCGGAATATTCCACTCAGGAATTGGAGGAGGTGGCACACGAGGTGGAACAGGACTTCCTCGCCTCCAAACAGTGTGAGGCGGGCACTGTGACTCCTGAGGCGGACTCTCCACCATCCTTGCCAGCGGAACCAAAGGAGGCTGGAATCATGACAGTAGAGGAGGACCTCCATCTCTCCTCAGACTCAGAGTCTGTTTCTTCTATGTCAGATGATGGGGAGCCTCCTCCCAAGGATCCACCTTCTGGGGAGGGTTGGTTTGATTTGTGTGAGGGGGAGGGGTCAGAGTCTGCACTAAAGAGGTCGGCCTCGGGCGCGGTGTCAGAGTGGGGAGACCGTCACTCTGAAAGACCAGTACCGAGCCCAAGGGTTAAAAAGATCAAGCCGCAGCAAGAGCTGTTAGTGAGCCTTTAGATTTGCCTTTGTTCCACATTGGGTTTGATCCGGCTGTGTGCATGTGAGGAGCACACCATTGTAAAATGGGGGTTGGCCACATGAACTTTTGTTCGTTGTCATGTCCGGTATTTTTTCTTGACTGTGTCTGTGAAATTTTGTTTCCTGGCGCATTGTAAACGATTCTGTGGATAGTTGTTATGTTTGAGTTCTTTGTTTTTCGTGCCTGTTTCTATGTGCGTAAAAAGATCAGGTTTGTGGTGTTCGGGGATTGGTGTGGGGTTGGGGTCGGGGCGGTGGTCACAGTCGGCGGCGGGCGTCGGTGGTTTCTGTTTGTTGGCTTTTTAAGTGCATCGAAACGGCACATACAAACAAAAAACAAAAACTCAAACCGGTCGGACAGGAACACAAAGGCAAAACAAAGGTTTCTGTTTGTTGGTGGTGACAGAGACTTTCGTTTTCTTTGCAGCGTGTGAATGGTTTTTGGTATTGTGTTTGTCATCCGACGGGTTTTGTTTAGTTTTGTTTTCGATCGTGTCCGTTTCGAAACACGTTAAAGGAAAATAAAAAAAAAGAAAATGCAAACGATGCCAACAGGGAGATGGTGGTTACTTCCATGTTGTAGGCATTTACGCTACAAGCTATAATGAATGATTTAAGTTTCACCGGCAATGTACACAGTACAGATGATAACCACGACAAAATCCCCGCGAAATATTTGACCTCGTTACTATGGTAGCACATTTAAAGCCTAAGCCCATTTTTAAAAGTTCTCCAAAATGCTTCTTATTTCCCCACCAGTTCCAGCTACTCAACTAGTGCCAACACTCTTTGTTCATCAGAATCAATTCAATTAAGTCTTATGACAATTTCACTATCATGCCACCCCACCCCCACCACAAATAATAAACACCATACGACAACAATCATCAAAAGTATGAGCTTCTGCACCATTGGTGCTCTAGTTTTTTTGTAAACAGGGCAGACGTTTGCCATCTTCCAATCAGCCGGTATCCTTCCGTTGGAAGGGATTGCTGATACAAATAACTTAACATAGGAGCAAAGTCAGAGGCAATTTCACTAAGAACCCAAGGATGAATGTTATCAGGTCCAACGGCTTTGTTTTTATTCAAGCCCTTTAACAGTTTTTCAACTCCATGAGTAGATATGGTAATATCAGCAATTCTGCTACAAGCTGGTCTGTAGAAAGGGATAACACTAAACAAAGTCTTGGTAAATACACTTGTGAACTGAGCATTGAAAGCACAGGCCTTATCCAGATCAGTAATAGCTAATTTGCTATTCGTCTTGAGAGGGGGGATGCCATGTTTATCCGTTTTTTGGCCATTTATGTACCTCCAGAAAGGTTTAGTGTCATGTTTTATATCACCAATCATAACATAATTTGTATGGGAGATATGGACCTCCCTTTTGATTCTAGACCGCAATTCAGCCCATTTGTCATGCATCTTGGTATTGTTAGTTTTTTTTTTGAAGATAGCATGCAGCCTGTCCCTTCTTCTAATCAGCTTACGAATGCTATCGGTAACCCACGGGAGAGATGTTTTAGCTCCAGTTCTTTTGGTGGGAACATTCTTCTTAACAGTTCTTTCGAGAAAGGACTTGATCAACTGCCTGCAGGTGCGGCATGACAAAGCAGAGTGTCCCAACGAGGTGGGTGCAACCTTTGTGGAGAGGAGGGACATGTCTCTGGTGCGTGCCCCACATCGTACTCTGCCCATGCCAGTGAGGATGTGGAGCAGGCACCTGAACCCTCGCAAGCAGGCCCAGAATATTCCACTGAGGAATTGGAGGAGGCAGCACAAGAAGTAGAAAAAGATTTCCTTGCCTCGAAGCAGTGTGAGGGGGGTACTGTGGCTCCCAAGGCGGACTCCTCACCATCCTCCCCACCAACACCAGTGGAAGGTGATAGGATGGCAGTGGGGGAGGACCTACAGCTCTCCTCGGACTCCGAGTCTGCTATGTCAGATGGTGTGGAGTCTGCCTCAGAGCCTCCTCCCAAGGATCCACCTTCCGGGGAGGGCTGGTTTGATTTATGTGAGGGAGAGGAGCCTTCATTGAAGAGGTCGGCCTCAGGCGGGGTGTTAGACCAGGGGGTTCACCATTCTCAAGACCCCTCCCCGAGTTCACAGAGTAAAAAGGTCAGGTCCCAGGTAGATACGTAGCCACACATTACACCATGGCTGATCCCCTGTCCCTCCTGACTCTAAATGTTAACGGCATGAGGGACAGTCGGAAGCGGTCAAGGATATTCCAATTTTGCAAAACACTGGGTGTGGACTTCGTTTTCCTCCAGGAGACCCACATTATGAATGAGGACGATGTCCACACCTGGTCCTTTGAGTGGGGCGGGGGTTTACACGCTTCCTTTGGCTCAACAACATCTTGTGGTTCAGTTATTTTAGTTTCGCCAAGGTGGACTCCGCTGGTCGGAAAAGTCGATTCTGATCATGAAGGCCGGTTGGTATGCATTACAGTAAGACACCCATGTGGGAAATTTTTCCTGTGTAACGTGTATGCGCCCAATCGGCCTTCAGACAGAAGGGACTTTTTCATGACCCTGCCATCCTTCGTTCCTGGCAGTGGTCCGTGTATCCTGGCTGGGGACTTAACTGCGTCCCCGACACACAGCTTGACCGAATGTCCACATGTACGTCTTCGGGCTGTGGTGTCGGTATGTCGGAATTGGACATGTTTATAAAGAATCATGACATGGTTGACGTTTGGAGAGCACAACATCCCGGCTTGTCCGTGTTCACTTGGCACCGCCCTAATGGCACGGATGCCTCAAGGTTGGACCGGGTGTACTCTCCACCTGCACTGTCACCGAGGGACTGTGAAGTTGTGACATGTCCAATTTCGGATCATGACGCAGTTACTGTCTCCTTTCAGCCTCCAGAGTCATGGCCAACAGGGAGGGGGTTCTGGAAAAGGAACACAGAGATTCTAACGGAGGCTGACTATAGCGAACAGTTTAAAGCCAGCTACGAAGGGTGGCGAACATCGAGGCCGGCCTTCTCAACAGATTTAGAGTGGTGGGATGACGTAAAGTCCCGCATCAAACAGTTTACAGTTGAATACTATGTAGCAAGAGCTCGTCGAAAAAGGGAGGAGTTCCTCTCGCTCTGCTTTAGGGAGAGGGACGGGGACTCCTCCGCACTCCACGCAATCCAGCAGTACCTTGATGAAAAACTGCACGGGGCCCGTGTTCGTGCTCGTGTTCATTGTGTGGAGGCGGAGGAAAAACCAACCATCAAATTCTACCGGGACGTCACAAAGTATGCCATCGATCGCCGCATAAGAGCAGTCCGTGACGTCCACGGTACGGTACAGAAGGACCCTCTCGACATCGTGGAGGTATTTAAGACCTTCTATGAACAGCTTTATACGCGGGCAGATGTCGAGGTAGACCTTCAAGGGTCCCTATTAGATAATATTGACAAGACACCCTCTAAAGAGCAGAATGATGAACTTGTTTCTCCCCTGACTGTCGACGAGCTCTGGAAGGCGATGGCGAAGATGAAAGGCGGAAAGGCGCCTGGGTCCGACGGTATCCCAGTGGAATTTTACAAACGCGTCTGGGGTACCGTCGGGCACGATCTCCGTGATGTATTCGCCTCTGCCTTGCTTTTTAAGTGCATCGAAACGGCACATACAAACAAAAAACAAATTCAAACCGGATCGGACAGGAACATAAATGCAAAACTATCCACACACCACCAAATCAAACAGAAAGTTATGTTCGCCTCTGCCTTCCTTGCTGGCTCATTGAGTCCCTCGCAGCGCACAGGCGTTATAACATTGTTACCAAAGTCTGGAGACCCCCTAGAACCGAAAAACAAGCGACCAATTACCTTGTTAAATGTAGACTACAAGATTCTGGCGAAAGCCCTTTGTAACAGGCTAGGCATGGTCATGCCGGATCTTGTAGGTTCTTTCCAGACATGTGCGGTGCGGGGACACAGTATTCAGCAGAACCTCTGGTTGATGCGGGACTTAGTTGAATATGTGATGGACCGTGATCTTCCATGTGCGCTTGTCTCCCTCGATCAGGAGAAGGCCTTCGACATGGTTGATCACGGATTCCTCTTTAAAATCTTGAAGAAGTTTAATTTGAATCCAGTTTTTGTTAAATGGACCTCTTTACTGTATAATAGTGTATATAGTCGGGTTATCGTTGATGGCCTACCGTCGGATGCCTTCAGAGTTCAACGTGGGGTACGGCATGGGTGTCCCCTGTCACCTCTACTCTATGTATTGTTTAGTGAATCCCTTGCAAGAGCCTTCCAAGTTGAACCTTTCGACCATTTCACATACCTGGTGGAGCTAAAGTCAAGTGCCTCCAGTATGCTGACGACGTCACATGCGTAGTCTCCGACCTAGCTTCCTTCAGAGCCCTTACTGGCACGCTGTCTACTTTTCAAAGAGCGACAGGTGCCAGACTGAACCCCACCAAGACCAAAGGACTCCGTCTAGGTAAGTGGCGGTCGAAACAACTGCCCTTCGCGGCATCATGGGTAGACGACGCCATAAAAATCAATGGCATATGGTTTGGTTACGGTTCACCCGAGTCACTTACCTGGAATGAGAAAGTGGACCTGGTGGAAGCTAGGTTGAAGGACTTTGGCGACCGCTACATTAGTCTGTTGGGGAAGGTAACAGTTATAAATCGTTTCGTTTACCCTCTCTTGTGGTATCCGGGCACTGTTCTGGCCGCTCCAGAGGGTGTCCTGGTGCGACTCGAGAGGGCTGTGTTTAGGTTTCTTTGGTCAGGGAAAACGGAGCTGGTCAGAAGAAAAGTGGTGTACCAGGTTCCTAGGCAGGGGGGATTTGGCCTTGTGCACTTTCCTTCAAAGCTCCGTTTTCTCCTGACCAAATGTGTTTTTAGTGCTGTCGACAGTCAGATGCCGTTTGCCTATTTTGTCCGTTATTGGGGTGGATTATCATTCCGTTGGTTCTTTCCTCCCCTGTTTAGCAACAGTGTACCTCACAGTTGGAGGCCAACGAAGGCATACTGTCAGATGAGGGAGACACTACGTATTATGTCAACTGTAGGGGACGTTTTGCAGTCCAGTGCGGGGGACCAGTACCGGGCCATTTTTGATGACTTGGTTGGTCAGGTCCAACCCAACGACTATGCGTCAGGGCCGGAAGTGTGGCGTGTAGTCCACAGCAGGACACTCGATCACCGCCGGCGTGACCTGCTGTGGCGCATCGCACACGACGCCATCGTAACGAATCTCAAGCGCCTTCGGTGGCGTCTTGGAGATGGCATTTGCCCCCGCACTGGATGCACAGGGTGGGAGAGTGTGCCCCATGTGTTTTGGCAGTGTGGCTTTGTGGCCCTCCTCTGGGAGTGGTTTCAAGCTCTGGCTGATCGCCTCACGTTTTGTAACACCTGGGCGGTTAGCCAGGACTACGCTTTGTATGGTCTGTAACCCCCGCCATGCAATACAAGTGTTCGCGGGATACTTACCTTTGTTTCGGCCTCCATAAAGCTGGTCTTGTGGAGAGACCGGTGTAATATTGTGTTTAGGGGAGAGGGGAAGCCTGTGGACGTCGTCCTGGCGTCGGTGAGGACGGAGATTAAGCTGAGGGTGGAGGCCGACTTCGTCCGTTTGCCAAGGTCGACGTTCGGCAGGTGTTGGGGTCCACTTGTTTCAGTGCGGGCGGGCCGGGTGATAGTTAATTTGTAAATATTGTAAATATTGAAATTGCAAATAGTCCTACGTGATTGGCTTGGTTTTGGGGTGGTTTTGTACATAGTTAGCACAGACATCTTGTTTGCTAGCGCAATGTACAGAATTCTGTAAATAGTTCTGAGTTGTGTTTTTGTCCGGTCAGGTTTAGGTTCTACTTTGTTTCTTCGTGCCCGTTTCTACGTACGTAAAAAGCCCCCCCCCCCCCCCGCCAGTTTTCGTCCACAGTACGGTTATTTTGCCCCCCATTGAAGTACCCCAATGTGAAACTCCGGGTATCGTTTCTCATAGCACCATAGTCACCCTTAGAGAATTGCCAGATAAGCCTACGAGGTTTCCTTTTGATCGGAAAGAGACACCTCAGTCTACAGAATAAAGCCACATGATCACTAAACTGATCTAAGGGGGAAATTTCAGTGAACTGATTTGGCGAGTTTGATATAACTAAGTCAAGGGTATTTGTGCCTCTGGTAGGGAAACTTACAAGTTGCCCAGCTGCAAAGTCATTTAAGACATCCAGGAGCAACTTTCCAGAACTATTACTAAGACACACTCCATTATCTTTATGAAGCCTAGTGGTCCAATCAATTTTACCGAAGTTAAAGTCCCCTAAGACATGAAACCGTGGCTGCTTACTAGTTCTGTGATTGGCCATGATTTTGCTTAATTGCTCCCTGAACAAAAGGATATGTTCAGAAGGAGCATCAGGGTCCCTGTACCATGAGGCAACATAATGTGTAATACCATTGACAGAAAACTTAGCCCACTTAGTACGTTTTTACGTACGTAGAAACAGTACGTAGAAACAGGCACGGCGAACTCAAACCGGGCCGGACAAAAACACAACCGCGAACTATTTACAGAATTCTCCTACCAAACAATATTTCTGTGTTAGCAATATAAAAAACACCTGCAACTCAAGCTTATGACGTAGGGCTATTTACAATCTCATAAAGGCAAAACTATTTACATAAAATTTCCATGTGGCCAACCCCCTACCAAAAGCAAACCCACATACATTGAGCTTTCAAACAAAATTGTGCAAGCATGGACACTGACAGGAACAGAACAGAAACCCCAAAGAAAACTGAGACCAGCGTGAACAAAAGGCAAAACCAATCAAACTAAATACTCCTGCTGGGATTTAATCTTTTTTAACCTTGGGCTCGGTACGGGCGTCCCAGAGTGACGCATTTCCTGGTCTGACACCTCGCCCGAGGCCGACCTCTTTAGTGCTGACTCTGGCCCCTCCCCCTCGCACAAATCAAACCAACCCTCCCCCGAAGGTGGATCCCTGGCAGTGCGTGCGTGTAGTTAGGAATCCGAGCTTTTTAAAGTACGTAGAAACAGGCACTGAGAAACCAAAGAACCCTAAACCCAAACAAAATCCGTCGGATCACAAACACAATGCCAAACAAACTTTATACACCATACAACAGGGAACAAAAGAGTCTTTTTTACTACTGCGATTCAGAAACTGTCACTGCAGCCATCCCAAAATAACACCCTAGCCCAACAACCACAAACCATCCCAAAACATAGTCCCACCAATCAACCACACGCCCAAAGGCTACCACACGCCCGAGGACGACACAACGCCCGAAGGCAGCACCACGCCCGAAGGCAACACCACGCCCGAAAGCAACAGTACGCCCGAAGGCAACAACACGCCCGAAGGCAACAACACTTAAAAAACACTGGACAAATACAGGTTAAACTTTTTAAGTGCATAGGAACGGACACTTGTCAAACAGAAAGACCCAAAACCGGACCGGCAAAAACGCAACTGTGAACCATTTACAACTATTTACAAAACTATTTTACATGAAGCTGGCAAACGAAAAATTCTGTGGCTAACATGTACAACCACCCCCAGCCTACCCACCACACAGCACTATTTACAAAGGAAAAACTAATGGAAGCAACACAATATTTACAGGTTAACCGTCACCCGGCCCGCCCCCACCGAAACGAGTGGACCCCACCGCCTGCCGAACGTCGTCCCTGGCAAACGAACGCGGTCAGCCTCCACCCTGAGCTTAATCTCTGTCCACACCGACGCCAGGAGGACGTCCGCGGGCCTCCCCTCTCCCCTAAATACAATATTACACCGGTCTCTCCATAAGGCCAGCTTTATGGAGGCCGAAACAAAGGTAAGTATCCCGCGAACACTTGTATTGCATCGCGGGGGTGACAGACCATACAAAGCGTAGTCCTGGCTGACCGCCCAGGTGTTGCAAAACGTGAGGCGATCAGCCAGGACTTGAAACCACTCCCACAGGAGGGCCACAAAGCCACACTACCAAAACACATGGGGCACACTCTCCCACCTTGTACAGCTCCATGGGGAAGAGCGACCATATTGTATCCCCTGTTATTGCGATGTCACCGTCAACCACATTCTCGTCGACTGCTATGAATACTCCCATATTCGTCAGAAATATTACAGTGTACCAGACCTGAAGACATTGTTTGAACACACGGACCCCACTCTCATCTTGGATTTTCTCAAAGAAAGTGGCCTTTACAGGAAATTTTGACATGACAGCCCATTTGCTTTTGTCAAGACTTTAGAATTTGCCAAATGTTTTAATTCTTTTTTAGTTTTACCCTACCTTTACCCTGTTCTATCTAGCTGACACTGCATAACACATTCGTGTTGATGTGTCGTTAAATCCAATCTAACTAACTAACCCACCTTGTACATCCAGTGCGGGGGCAGATGCCATCTCCAAGACGCCACCGAAGGCGCTTGAGATTCGTTACGATGGCGTCGTGTGCGATCCGCCACAGCAGGTCACGCCGGCGGTGATCGAGTGACCTGCTGTGGACTACACGCCACACTTCCGGCCCTGACGCATAGTCGTTGGGTTGGACCTGACCAACCAGGTCATCAAAAATGGACCGGTACAGGTCCCCCGCACTGGACTGCGAAATGTCCCCAACAGTTGACATGATACGGAAAGTGTCCCTCATCTGACAGTATGCCTTCGTGGGCCTCCAGCTGTGAGGTACACTGTTGCTAAACAGGGTAGGCAAGAACCAACGGAATGATAATCCACCCCAATAACGAACAAAGTAGGCAAACGGCATCTGACTGTCGACGGCACTAAAAACACATTTGGTCAGGAGAAAACGGAGCTTTGAAGGAAAGTGCACGAGGCCCAATCCCCCCTGCCTAGGAACCTGGTACACCACTTTTCTTCTGACCAGCTCCGTTTTCCCTGACCAAAGAAACCTAAACACGGCCCTCTCGAGTCGCACCAGAACACCCTCTGGAGCGGCCAGAACAGTGCCCGGATACCACAAGAGAGGGTAAACGAAACGATTGATAATTGTTACCTTCCCCAACAGACTAATGTAGCGATCGCCGAAGGCATAGCTTTTTACGTACGTAGAAACGGGCACGAAGAAACAAAGGAGAACTTAAACCTGACCGGACAAAAGTACAAAGGTGAACTATTTACAGAATTCTGTACATTGCGCTAGCAAACAAAATTTCTGCGATAACTATGTACAAAACCACCCCGAACCCAAACTAGTTACATAGGACTATTTACAATCTCACTAGACAAAACTATTTACATACCCATTTACATCAACAGAAGAGTGTTCAGGCTGAGTCTGTTCAATGCTTTTTTGTAACTATGGGTGCTCCTTACGTGCTCCGGAACAAAACACCGGACGTGACATGAAACACAAGGACAACTATATACACCAGGCCAGCATTCATGTGGCCAACCCCCACTATTTACAGTATTAACAATGTGATGTGCTCTTTACATGCTTGTAGCCGGGCGAACCTAATGTGGAACAAAGCAAACCTATTTACACTAAACTACCAAAAAAACTTTGTGGCATGCATGGGCACAGACACAAACAGAACAGAAACCCCAAAAGAAAACGGGGACACAAAGGCAAAACCATTCACACTAAATACTCTGACTGGGACCTTATCTTTTTAATCCGTGGGCTCGGTACGGGCGTCCCAGAGTGATGGGTTCCCCTGTCTGATACTTCGCCCAAAGCCGACCTCTTTAGTACAGACTCTGGCCCCTCCCCCTCACACAAATCAAACCAACCCTCCCCCGAAGGTGGATCCTTTGGAGGAGGCTCTGAGGCACGCTCCCCGCCATCCGACATCGCCGAGTCTGAGGACAGATCGAGGTCCTCCTCTAATGTCATTATTTCAACCTGTCCGGGTGCCGCTGCCAGCGATGGCGGAGAGTCTGCCTCAGGAGTCCCAGTCCCCCCCTCACACTGCCTAGAGGCAAGGAAGTCCTGCTCAACCTCAAGTGCCGCCTCCTCTAATTCCTGGGTTGAATATTGTGGGCCTGTTTGCGAGGGTTCAGGTGCCGACCCCACATCGGCACTGACATGAGCAGAGTACGATGTGGGGCAGGAACCAAACACATGTCCCTCCTCCCCACAGAGGTTGCACCGTACCTCGTTGGGACACTCTGCCTTACCGTGCCCCAACTGCAAACATTTCCCACAACGTCTGTTGGGACACGACTTGGCTTCGTGCCCCTCCTCTCCACATCTAAAACAGGTACGGGGCTGGCAAAAGTACCTAATGTGGGCCTTGGAACCCCCTATGAAGAGGAACGATGGAATGTCCCTCACCAGTTCCATACGGAACTGTCTCTTGCCATTAAATATACCTTTCAACTCACCCGCAGTATATTTACACCACCGCATTTCAGAGACAGTTCCGTATTGACTAAGAACCCTCGCAACCAGGCGCTGATCGACCTCGAAGGGAAGGTAAAGCACCGTCACCGCCACAGAGCCATCATATGGGGTGACAGTGAGCCCCTCTACCCCCTTCAGGCATGACACACCCTTAACACGGGCAGCATCAGACTTAAACTTAAGGTCATACGTGGATAGTTTTGCCTTTATGTTCCTGTCCGATCCGGTTTGAGTTTTTTTTTGTTTGTATGTGCCGTTTCAATGCACTTAAAAAGCATACGTGTTGCGGGCCTCAAGCGCCTGCAACATCTCAATTTCTCCAATTTCGACACCATTGTCTTTTAACACAGTAAACGCCTGTGGGGGAGGGACACTCACCCCAGACGAAAACTCCAACTTAACAATTGTGCTATCCCGACCTCCGGGCATAGCAGCAGTTTGTGTGGCCCGAGGCCACGGAATGAAAAGAGGAAAAACCTCAGAACTAGTTTTACGAAAGGACAAAAAATAGGGTGAAGTAAGAAAAACACAAGCTACACAGAAACAAGGTGCGGTCGCAAACAAATGGACACGACCAGACCTACTTATCAACTTGTATCACTGTGTGATAGCTATACTATTTATTGCAAGTGTGCTTAAAACCTTATAGCGTGCTTCATCCTAAATTTTATCCTTTGTAAACCCTGGTCAGAGAGGGCGAAGTATCAGACAGGGGAACCCATCACTCTGGGACGCCCGTACCGAGCCCACGGATTAAAAAGATAAGGTCCCAGTCAGAGTATTTAGTGTGAATGGTTTTGCCTTTGTGTCCCGGTTTTCTTTTCGGGTTTCGGTTTGTGTCTGTGCCCATGCTTTTGGTAGTTCAGTGTAAATAGGTTTGCTTTGTTCCACATTAGGTCCGCCCGGCTACAAGCATGTAAAGAGCACATCACATTGTTAATACTGTAAATAGTGGGGGTTGGCCACATGAATGCTGGCCTGGTGTATATAGTTGTCCTTGTGTTTCATGTCACGTCCGGTGTTTTGTTCCGGAGCACGTAAGGAGCACCCATAGTTACAAAAAAGCATTGAACAGACTCAACCTGAACACTCTTCTGTTGATGTAAATGGGTATGTAAATAGTTTTGCCTAGTGAGATTGTGTGTGAGATACAAGTGTTCGCGGGATACTTACCTTTGTTTCGGCCTCCATAAAGCTGGCCTTGTGGAGAGACCAGTGTAATATTGTGTGTTTAGGGGAGAGGGGAAGCCTGCGGACGTCGTCCTGGCGTCGGTGAGGACGGAGATTAAGCTGAGGGTGGAGGCCGACTTCGTCCGTTTGCCAAGGTCGACGTTCGGCAGGTGTTGGGGTCCACTTGTTTCAGTGCGGGCGGGCCGGGTGATAGTTAATTTGTAAATATTGTAAATATTGAAATTGCAAATAGTCCTACGTGATTGGCTTGGGTTTGGGGTGGTTTTGTACATAGTTAGCACAGACATTTTGTTTGCTAGCGCAATGTACAGATTTCTGTAAATAGTTCAGAGTTATGTTTTTGTCCGGTCAGGTTTAAGTTCTACTTTGTTTCTTCGTGCCCGTTTCTACGTACGTAAAAAGCTCCTAGTGAGATTGTAAATAGTCCTATGTAACTAGTTTGGGTTCGGGGTGGTTTTGTACATAGTTATCGCAGAAATTTTGTTTGCTAGCGCAATGTACAGAATTCTGTAAATAGTTCACCTTTGTATTTTTGGCCGGTCAGGTTTAAGTTCTCCTTTGTTTCTTCGTGCCCGTTTCTACGTACGTAAAAAGACCTACTTATCAACTTAAGTCCTGGGTAGGACTTAAAACTGCATCCGGTTGTGGAGTTTGTTTAAACGTAAGAGTAATGAGGTTACCCTTTGCCACAACTGCCTCCGGGGCACCCTTGGGCAAGGTGCACCTGTATTTGCCCCGGTGCTTTTTAAGTGCTGTTGCCTTTGGGCGTAGTGTTGCCTTCGGGCGTGGTGTTTGCCTTCGGGCTTAGTGTTGCCTGCGGGCGTAGTGTTGCCTTCGGGCGTAGTGTTGCCTTCGGGCTTAGTGTTGCCTTCGGGCGTGGTGTTGCCTTCGGGCTTAGTGTTGCCTTCGGGCGTGGTGTTGCCTTCGGGCTTGGTGTTGCCTTCGGGCGTGGTGTTGCCTTCGGGCGTAGTGTTGCCGTCGGGCGTGGTGATGCATTCGGGCGTGGTGTTGCCTTCGGGCTTGGTGTTGCCGTCGGGCGTGGTGTTGTCTTTGGGTGTGTGGTGGATTTGGGTGTGTGGTCTTTGTGGGGCTTTGTTTTTAGTGTGACCGGGGGGGGAGGTTGGTCTGTGGGGTCTTTGGGTTGTTGTCAGTGTGTGTGTGTGGTTCTGTTGTTGTAATGAACATAATTTTCTGTTTGATTTGGTGGTGTGTGGATAGTTTTGCCTTTATGTTCCTGTCCGATCCGGTTTGAGTTTTGTTTTTTGTTTGTATGTGCCGTTTCGATGCACTTAAAAAGCCCCCCACTTATCAACTGCAACACAAGCACGCTATAAGGTTTTATCCACAAATTGCAATAAATAGTACAGCTAACACACAGTGATACAAGTTGAGCACGGTAAAACGACGAGAGCGAAACGAAAACACGTATGCTCTCGTCGAAGACCTGAACTGAACTGCAACCGGATGCAGTTTAAAGTCCTACCCAGGAATCCATCGTGTGCTTTTTAAGTGCATCGAAACGGCACATACAAACAAAAAATAAACTCAAACCGGATCGGGCAGAAACAGAAACGCAAACTATTTACACACTACTAAATCAAACAGAAAATTATGTTCATTACAGTAGCAGAACTATATATACAGATATTGACATACTTTTTGCAACGACATAAGTACTTTACAGACCAACCTCCTTCCAGCCACCCCAAACCAATATTACAACCCCTTGTAACGGCACAGATAAACTGTACATAAACATAGATATTGATTGTTGATCATGTTGATCATGATCATGTTGATCATGATCATGCACACCAACATAGATTTTTACATACTATTTACAGCAACTTAAAGGGGAATTGTCATGATCCCAGACAGTTCCAATTCTCCCAACTATGCATCTTCTAGCTCCTCCCATAACTGTATGAGGCTCTTCATTGTGCAAGAAAAAACCTGTTTCATTGCTTAAGGCCATGTCCTGGTGAGCATACAAGGCTATAAAATGTAATAAAAGTACTCTCTCTGCCTTGTGTGGAATGTGAGCTACTCTGCATTTTTCAAATTTTCAAACTTTGATGTCAATCAAAGAGCAGTCACCAACTGAGAATTTTGATATACATACACTAAAAATATACTTTGGGGTGATGACAGTCTGTCTTTAAATACCTTACAGACCAACCTCCTTCCAGCCACCCCAAACCAATATTTCCAACCCCTTGTAAGGGCACAGATATGTATACATATACATATTTACAACATATTTACAATTGAAGTACCTCAGAAGCCACATATGTACAAACACAGTACTGTTTACACATTACAGTCAATTCATATTTACAAGTTGACTACCACCCGGTCCGCCCTCACTGAAACAAGTGGACCCCATCGCCTACCGAACGCCGACCTTGGCAAACGAACGAAGTCGGACTCAACCCTCAGCCTAACCTCCGCCCTTACCGACGCCAGTACGACATCAGCAGGCCTCCCCACCCCCCTACATACAATATTACATCAGTCTCTCCATAAGGCCAGCTTTATGGAGGCCGAAACAAAGGTAAGTATGCCCTGAACACTTGCATTGCATGGCGGAGGTGAGAGACCATACAAAGCATAGTCCTGGCTGACCGCCCAGGTGTTGCAAAACGTTAGGCGATCAGTCAGGACTTGAAACCATTCCCAGAATAGGGCCACATAGTCACACTGCCAAAAAACATGTGGCACACTCTCCCAATTTGTGCATCTTATACGGGGGCAAACGCCATCTCCAAGACGCCACCGAAGGCGCTTGAGATTAGTTACAATGGCGTCATGTGCGATTCGCCACAACAGGTCTCGCCTGCGGTAATCTAATGATCTGCTGTGGACTACGCGCCACACATCCGGCCCTGAGGCATAGTTGCTGGATTGGATCTGGCCAACCAATTTATCAAAAACAGCCCGGTATAGGTCCCTTGCACTTGACTGTGAAACGTCAACCACTGTTGACATAATAGGGAGCGTGTCCCTCATTTGACTGTTTGCCCCCGTGGGTCTCCAGCTGTGGGGCTCACCGTTACTAAACAGGGAGGGAAAGAACCGACGGAATGATAATCCCCCCCAGTAACGGACAAAGTAGGCAAAAGGCATTCCGCTGTCCACAGCACTGTAAACACACTTGGTCAGGAGAAAACGGAGCTTGGAAGGAAAATGCACAAGGCCCAACCCTCCGCGCCTTAGATCCTGGTATACCACCCCTCTTCTAACCAGCTCCGTCTTCCCTGACCATAAAAAACTAAACACAGCCCTCTCGAGTCGCACCAGGACACCCTCTGGAGCAGCCAGAACAGTGCCTGGATACCACAAGAGGGGGTAAATGAAACGATTGATAACTGTTACCTTCCCCAACAGACTTATGTGGCGATCGCCGAAGTCCTTCAACCTAGCCTCCACCAGGTTCACTTTCTCATTCCAGGTAAGTAATTCGGGTGAACCATAGCCAAACCATATGCCATTGATCTTTATGGCGTCGTCTACCCATGATGCCGTGAAGGGCAGTTTTGTCGACCGCCACTTACCTAGACGGAGTCCTTTGGTCTTAGTGGGGTTCAGTCTGGCACCTGTGGCTCTTTGAAACTTAGACAACGTGCCAGTAACGGCCCTGAAGGAAGCCAGGTCGGAGACTACGCAAGTGACATCGTCAGCATACTGAAGGCACTTAACTTCAGCACCACCGGGTATGCGAAATGGTCGAAACAAAGGCTCAACTTGGAAGGCTCTTGCAAGGGATTGCAAGAATCCATCGTTGTAGAATACTACGTAGACCATTCAGGCATGCCATGCTTTCCAAACGTTCCGTGATACGCAGCCTATGTGTACGTTTTTATTTTCGAAACGGACACGATCGAAAACAAAACCCGTCGGATAACAAACACACACAAAAAAAAAACACCCACACGCTGCAAAGAAAGGTACAATTATAGAATACAGGCCCACTGTTCATTCCTTCCACGTATCCGCATTCGTGGATTCGGACTGACTATGCTTAGCCTGTACATCAGCAGTTTATTGCGTAAAGTACAGGTGGATGTCCTTTCACCACGTCGGTTTACTTCGATGTTTATGTATAGCACTCAACAAAAACGCACCCAATATGGGCCAACAATAGTTGGATGACCTTCCCCGGCGTCGGTTTCAGTTTACTGCGAATAAAAATTGCGAATAAACTTTCATGTTTATTGTAAGGCACCTACAAACAAATATCCAACAATAGACTTCCAGCTCTTTCCCAGCGTACGTACACAATAAGGAGGAAGCATCTGTTTGTATTTGTTATTCAATTGTCTCATTTGCATAGTCTGCTTATTCCGGGCCACTGTACAGTGAGAAGAGAGAATTAGCCGGCTGACAACTGTGTCTTGAACTTTTCTTAGCGTACAGTACACAAAAAGGAGGCAGCATCGGTTTACAGTTGTTACTCAATTGTCTTATTTGCATAATCTGCTTCTGGGCCACTGTGTGTGTGTGTGTGTGTGTGTGTGTGTGTGTGTGTGTGTGTAAGAGAAAGACTGCCAGCTGGCTTCTGTGTTTGAGCAGTTTGAGTTCGACGATATCAAGTTCCAGCCGTTTCTTTTTTAAATCATAGTTCGACAGAATTTTCACTTCTTTCACACTTACATATCTTAATTTACTGGACATTTGGTAGACATTTTAAACACTTTTTGAAATATTTCTCGTGCATTTTAAAATTTGGACCATCAGTCAACATGGCATGTCTCTTACGACTTCAGGATTACGTGGATCTGAAGGACTTTTATACAAGTTGACTGAAGAACTTTCCACTATGCCACTTTGCCTTTTAAAATAAAAAAGACGAGCAATTTTGTGCTATCAACGGAGATGTTTTTTTTTTTTGCACTTTCAGAATGGCCACTTCTCTACCAACGTCTGTTCTGGGAGAAATCAATTTCGGACCGCTCCTGTTTTTGATTGTTTCTTTTTTTAGTTGGGAATGGATGTGCGCCACAAGTTGCAGCAACCTGGATTTTGACCTCCCAACACAGGAACAAGAACACTGCGTAAGAGGTACTACCAACTTGTGTATATTGTGTCAAATTTTGAAAAGTACAAACACGTGGTTTTATTTTGATCTACAGACCAGTGTTCACACAGATATATGTCTGTATCCCTCCGATCATGGTTACCTTATATGTTGCAGGATAAGCTGTAGGACTACTTTCTCTACAGCGAACAGACTCCACATATTTTGAATCTTCTCTATTTTTCAAGCGTTCATTATGTTTTACCTAAAAGGCAGATACGCTTCACTGGTTTATACCAGTTGGTACCGTATGGTCACACCATTGAGTTACCATCTTGTTACGAAAGGTAAACTTGTGGGCCCAATGAATATGCATACAGCAGCTGAACGTGCACGTCTGCGCAGAAGAAACGTGGACAGGGCTTCATAGAAGATTGTCTTTTATGCCGATCGAAATGGACAAGACTTTGTCAAAACGAGTGGCATCATTTTTTTTAAAACTGCGCAAAATCTATAAGTAGTTGCGTCGGATATGTGTTTTCGTGTGCCATAGCAAGCACTTCGTATATCTACCAAGGCTTCAATTTCTATGCCGTGAAACACTTCGCAATGGATCCAATTAAAACTCTCGTGGAAGAACGGGACTTGATCGACCCAGTTATTCAGAAATCAACAGTGCCAGGTCTGGCAAGAAAACTATCTGAAAATAATGGCGGATTCCTGTTAAGTGCAGAAATTTATGATTCTTTGTCTCGACTTTTGAAAGTCGTTAGCGACAATACGGCGCACTTCTATGCGAACTTTTTTTTCTGGGGAAAGGATTTCCTTTAACTAGGCCTCAAAGAACAGCACAAACATTGAATCTTCCGTTCCGTTTTGTATATTAGGATGTATACAAATGTTCCCCATGGCAAAACTTTTTGTTCTAATGAACCAAGGACAAGGGTTGCTGGATAGATTCCTTATCAACGTACCTTTGTGTCTTCGGCCAACCCCCCGAGAAAGCCAAGAATCCAAGCGCTTTTGGTGAAATTTGCCCAGTAACCTGAAGTTCGAAACTGTTCTTTCTGGAATCTATGACGTTTTGCTCAAAGTGCAGTCGTTTACATTTTCAGAGGAAGCAAAAAGTCACCTGGAGGCTATGGAGACTGACTTCATCAATGAGATAAACGAGGCGATCCAACGCGGAACAGTCCCAAGTCTCTGCTTTCCTTGCTGGCTCATTGAGCCCCTCGCAGCGCACAGGCGTGATAACTTTGTTGCCCAAGTCAGGAGACCCCCTAGAACCGAAAAATAAACGGCCAATCACCCTGTTAAATGTAGACTACAAGATTCTAGCGAAAGCCCTTTGTAACAGGCTAGGCACAGTTATGCCAGATCTTGTAGGGTCCTTTCAGACATGTGCGGTGCGGGGACACAGTATTCAGCAGAACCTCTGGTTGGTGCGGGACTTAGTTGAATACGTGATGGACCATGATCTCCCATGTGCGCTTGTCTCCCTCGATCAGGAAAAGGCCTTCGACATGGTTGATCACGGATTCCTCTTTAAAATTTTGCAGAAGTTTAGTTTGAATCCAGTTTTTGTTAAATGGACCTCCCTATTGTATAATAGCGTATACAGTCGGGTTATCGTCAATGGCCTACCGTCGGACCCCTTCAGAGTCCAACGTGGGGTACGGCAGGGGTGCCCCCTATCACCTCTACTCTATGTATTGTTTAGTGAATCCCTTGCAAGAGCCTTCCAAGTTGAGCCTTTGTTTCGACCATTTCACATACCTGGTGGTGCTGAAGTTAAGTGCCTTCAGTATGCTGACGATGTCACATGCGTAATCTCCGACCTAGCTTCCTTCAGGGCCCTTACTGGCACGTTGTCTAACTTTCAAAGAGCCACAGGTGCCAGACTGAACCCCACTAAGACCAAAGGACTCCGTCTAGGTAAGTGGCGGTCGACAAAACTGCCCTTTGCGGCATCATGGGTAGACGACGCCATAAAGATCAATGGTATATGGTTTGGTTATGGTTCACCCGAGTTACTTACCTGGAATGAGAAAGTGGACCTAGTGGTGGCTAGGTTGAAGGACTTCGGCGATCGCCACATTAGCCTGTTGGGAAAGGTAACAGTTATCAATCGTTTCATTTACCCTCTCTTGTGGTATCCGGGCACTGTTCTGGCTGCTCCAGAGCGTGTCTTGGTGCGACTCGAGAGGGCTGTGTTTAGTTTTTTATGGTCAGGGGGGACGGAGCTGGTTAGAAGAGGGGTGGTATACCAGGATCTTAGGCGCGGAGGGTTGGGCCTTGTGCATTTTCCTTCCAAGCTCCGTTTTCTCCTGACCAAGTGTGTTTACAGTGCTGTGGACAGCAGAATGCCTTTTGTCTATTTTGTCCGTTATTGGGGGGGATTATCATTCCGTCGGTTCTTTCCCTCCCTGTTTAGTAACAGTGAACCCCACAGCTGGAGACCCACGGGGGCATACAGTCAAATGAGGGAAACGCTCCGTATTATGTCAACAGTGGGGGATGTTTCACAGTCAAGTGCAAGGGACCTATACCGGGCTGTTTTTGATGAATTGGTTGGCCAGGTCCAACCCAACCACTTTGCTTCAGGGCCGGAAGTGTGGCGTGTAGTCCACAGCAGATCATTAGATTACCGCAGGCGAGACCTGTTGTGGCGAATCGCACATGACGCCATTGTAACTAATCTCAAGCGCCTTCGGTGGCGTCTTGGAGATGGTATTTGCCCCCGCACAAGATGCACAAAGTGGGAGAGTGTGTCACATGTGTTCTGGCAGTGTGACGATGTGGCTCTATTCTGGGAATGGTTTCAAGTCCTGACTGACCGCCTAACGTTGTGTAACACCTGGGCTGTCAGCCAGGACTATGCTTTGTATGGTCTTTCACCTCCGCCATGCAATACAAGTGTTCAGGACATACTTACCTTTGTTTCGGCCTCCATAAAGCTAGCCTTATGGAGAGACCGATGTAACATTGTTTTTAGGGGGGTGGGGAGGCCTGCTGATGTCGTCCTGGCGTCGGTGAGGGCGGAGGTTAAGCTGAGGGTGGAGTCGGACTTCGTCCGTTTGCCAAGATCGGCATTCGGTAGGCGCTGGGGTCCGCTTGTTTCGGTGAGGGCGGGCCGGGTGGTAGTCAACTTGTAAATATTGATTTTGTTTGTAAATATGGAACTACTGTAATTTGTAAATGGGGCTGTGTTTGTATGTGGGTGGCTTGTGAGGTGCTTGGTTGTAAATATGTTGTAAATATGTATATATGTGTATGTAAGTATCTGTACATATAGTTCTATTACTGTAATGAACATAATTTTCTGTTTGATTTAGTTGTTTGTAAATAGTTTGCGTTTATGTTTCTGCCCGATCCGGTTTGAGTTTTTGTTTTTGTTTGTATGTGCCGTTTCGATGCACTTAAAAAGCTCCCAAGTCAAAAAAGTGGACATGATAGCAAGGGTTTCGTTGTGCCTTCACTTGTTTGAAAGTGTTATCGCTCAACTTTGAGACTGTTCATCAACCATTGAATAATCCCCGCCAGCGGAAATTCCCATGAAGGCTCTCGAAGGTGCGATCTACTTCGTTAATTATTGTGAATCACAGAAGGCCATATTTGTTCAGGTAAGGCACCGCTACCGAAAAGTCGAACAGGGGTTGACACTATGCGGGCCTTTGACAAAGTATCAGTGGATTTTGCTGGATCTTTCCTTACCAAACAAGGGAGGGACAAGATCAAGGCTAAAGGATACCTGTGCCTTTTTACTTGCATGAAGACAAGAGCGGTACACCTGGAGATGGCCTTTGGGCTTGATACCGATAGCTTCTTGAATTGCCTGTATCGATTTGTTAGCAGAAGAGGAACCCATCAGAAATACGTTCCGATAATGGGTCAAACTTTGTCGGGGCACGAAATGAACTCATCAATTTGTTGTAATCAATCGACCAGGCCAAAGTGGAGAGAGAGCCATCAAAACATCGGCTAACATGGAAGTGGTTCTATTGTGGTTCTATTGTTGTAATGAACACAATTTTCTGTTTGATTTGGTGGTGTGTGGATAGTTTTGCCTTTATGTTCCTGTCCGATCCGGTTTGAGTTTTTGTTTTTTTGTTTGTATGTGCCGTTTCGATGCACTTAAAAAGCCAACATGGAAGTGGGTTCTAAATCCACCCATGGCAGCCCACTTTGGAGGAATTCATGAGAGCATGATTAAGTCTGCGAAACGGGCCATACATGCTATATTGAAAATGGAAAATGCAGACGTTAACGATGAGGAATTACTTTCTGCGATTGTGGGAGCTGAAGGGCTTATAAATTCCAAACCTATAACCTATCAGTCGGCGAATAGCAAGGACGACATCCCACTAACGCCAAACCACTTTCTTCACGGCCAGATGGGAGGAAGATTTGCTGCAGAGATGGCAATTGACAATACAGATTTCAACCCTCGGAAGAGATGGAGGAGAATCCAAGAATTGGTAAAACATTTTTGGCGGAGATGGCTACAAGAATACCCTACCAACACTAAGTCAGCGTCGTAAGTGGAAAGTGGAAAAAAGAGATTTGAAAATAAATGGTCATGATATTGGAAAAGACAAACCAGAGGGGTCATTGGCCCTTAGGGAGAGTACTAGAGGTTTTCAAAGGTCCAGATGGACATGTGAGAGTAGTCCGAGTTAAAACGAGCGAAGGAGACATTACACGTTCTATAACAAAATCGAGCCGCTTAGGTTACTGATTCTCACTCGTTCAAAGGAAAAAGGGGCAGAATAATCCCCACGAACCTGAGGGTAGTCTAACCCCAGTGATGGTTCAGGCAGATTAAGTATTGTAAAAAAAAATAAAGCATGAAAGAAAGAAACTGATAAGGGGCAGAATAATTCCCCAAGAGCCTGAGGGTAGTCTAACCCCAGTGATGGTTCAAGAAATAAATTGAGAGAACAAAAAGAAATGAGAGTAATGATAACGGTTATTGTATTAAAATGTATATAAAAAGAATTGTGGAGAGGTTACATGAGACAAATTACTATTCACTTGAATGTGAACTCTTGACTCCTGAACTAAAGAGATAGAAAGTTGCATGATACTGAACTGAACATTAATTCTCTTGTAAAAAGTCATGGGCACTAAGTTTGACATTTACAACGTGAACTTGATCTAATGTAATTCGTGTTTCGATGTATGGAATTTATCACAACACATCGAGGAAGGGGAGAATGGACAGGTGGAGCTAACTGCTATGTTAAAAACTTGAATTTGAAATTATCCAAGTACAGTATATGTAAACAGTAGTAGCCTTAGGCAGTCTACCCCTTTTGGGGCCTCCAGGCAGATAGCCAAATACAGTACTGTACAGTAGTTTCACATTGGTAAGCACTTGTGTGTTTTAGATTCAATATTATCCACTGGCTTGTACTGAGGCCATTAGCTTGAGTAGGAGGGGTCATGGGGGTCAGGTGATGGGAGGGTTTAGTCCAAGGTAAGGTTAAGAGGTTGGTATGTTAATGGGCTTTATGGGGTAAAATTATTTGTTCGGTAGGCAATATTTGCCTGGGTTTCAGGGTGTGTTCTAGGACTTTTAGAGAAACCTTCGAAGAGACAAGGAGTGAGAATAAAGCGAAATTGGTAATAAGGAAAATCCTTTCGATCTGAGAAATATAATTTTTTGTGGTCTGCCATTCTTTACATATCCTCGAGAACAGTACATACTTTACAAGGTGGCCTTATTATGGGCACTACAGTGCTGTATAATTTCATCTTAAGCAACAGTACAATTCCTACAAAGTTGCCTTCATATCCATTGTTAGAAATCCGAAGAAGAGTAGTTAAAACAGGCTTGGGAGCTGTCACCAAGGGTGATTTTAGTATTGATCCTTTTGTGTCAGATACTGGTACTGTATGTGATTGTTTAATCGCATTTTTTAACTTGCCAAATTATTCCCTGTTGTACTACAACAGAGTAGTTAAACATTTGCACAAAGATATAATCTTTCCCATCCCCTAGAAAAAGTCATTACTTTGAATAAATTCATCACCTATACTACTATATTGATCAGCTTTCTCACACCCCCCAACCCATGCTCACTAGCGCACCAAAAAACTTGTATAATAAAGCAGTTATTTTTCTTTTTAGGGTGCCAGTGGGGAGGGGAGATGGGAGTAGCTTTTTGGGGACGGGAGCATCCCTTGGCCTTAAGAGAAAAAACTTTACAAATCATTAGTGTACTCTCTTCATGTATTTTTAGTAATCAGTGTGTATTATATATCATTTACCTTGCAGAAAAGAATCGGCAGATTCTGGTTCAGAATGTGTGGATAAAGTGACTCCAGAAAGCTCTGAGGTGTTGGACGTTACAAGTGATGATACCAGCTCATCCAATACAACTTATGAAACACATAGTGGGCCAACAACGGGTTGGATCACAAACTTTTCTGTGCCTGCTCAACCTCCATCCATTGAAACAAAACTTAAGTTAGGTGGGGATGCGCTGAATGAAGCAGAGAGAAGCCTTTTCCTTGAAAGCATTTACACAGAAATAACACGGAAATACAGAGAATAGTAAGTACTGTATTGGCTCAATCCATAAATTAAGGGTCCAATAGTGTGACATCAAGTGAAAATTTCAAACTAATATTCCCTAATGTTCAAATGCTTCATTTGATAGACCAATATCAACAATTAATTAAAACGAATGATACTGGACAGATGCAATATGAACATTCCTTTTTTACAAAACATGATAGCCAGTCAATTTTGGCCAACATAACGGGGACACCAAACATAACTTTGCAATGGGCAGTACTACTGAGGTTACATTGTAAGTGGTCCTGGTAATGTTATTCCAGCTTGTTGTCAGATGCTTATAAACCACAAAAAAGTTGGATGGAATTGTACTGAACGGCTGAAAATTTAACGGAATAGATATTGTCTTGAATCTATAGATTTGTAGATTTCTTGTATTTTATCTAAAAGTGATAGAAAAAAAGTAGGGCATTTGTCACGCATATCTAGTTTCATAATAGACATCATAGCATGTGGAGAATAAACCTGATTTTTCAGGAAATGAAGTAGTCGGGTAGATTTGTGACAAAATATACCTTAACCCCAAAAAATTCCTACAAGTGAGATTTCAGTGGTTTTTGGTAGATTTGGATGTGGGGAACAACATACCAAAAATCCACCAAAATCGGTTCACAAGATCTTTATTTAAATGGGTCATTTCCAAAATGGCCGTTTTTTACGTCATTGTAACGGTAAATGCACCTTAAATAACACTTTTTGCTGATTACAGGAAGTTTTGCTGTACTCAAATTTTGTTTGTCATGATGGTATTACGATAAAATTGACCAACAGTACTACTGTAGACCTGAAGCGTTCATAATTCACCTACGATCTTACACTTAAGTCCCGAAAACCACCCAAAACGACTGTTCTTTGCCTACTACTAGAATTCATGCAAAATACAAAGTCTTCTTGATTTCTTGCATTTATGTTTCCAGGGGTAGTATTTTTACTTAAGCATGTATCACCTTTGTCTGTGAAACAAGAAGAAACATCACAACAGTGTAATTAAATGGCAGAACTCATCCCAAAAAAATACCCAATAAGACTTCATGTATACAGCTTTGTGGACAATATTGTTCCAGGGTCCCATGAAACTGAAGACCCTATCATTATCGCCCCTTCACCCAAAATCATCATCAAACCAGCTGAACCGAGTTAGAGCTATTCTTTAATATCGAAAAAGAAGGGAATATTTGACATAAAACTGTGTGGCTTCTTCCCTGTTGGTCTCTCCAGTAAAACCATTTGTATATTTGAAGAGTTCATATCCTAAATATTTTCCTACTCTTTTCAGGTCAGAAGTTTTTTTGAACAATAACTATGCAAGCAGTAGGGGTGTTTTATTTGTAAGATGTTTTGTACTGGTTTTTATGTGTAGGACTAAGATGTACATATATCAGACGTATGAAACAAGAGAGTGTGCAAGTATATAGGTGTGACAGGTCCTCACCTGCCCCTTTAGTTCTGCTCTTCTTTTGCAGACCAGTCTTTTACTTTTCATTCTTCTTGACAAAGTTTATTTATTTATCATTGTGCCGATCAGATTTCCATCCATGCACAAGCAACTCACTTGTCAGTTATTCTGAACTTATGATCATTAAGTACTTATTTGAATTAAAAAAAAAGGAAAATGCATGTGCACAGACGTTCACATTTATAGCATAGGTGTAGGATGCAGGGAGTGTGGTTCAAATATGCTTCCACCCCCCACCCCCCAATTTTCAATGAGGACAATGCCCCCCCCCCCCCCCATCGCTGCAGCTAAGGAGAGCTTCCTGATCCTATATTTAATGTTATAGTGTTCAATGCATTTTACACATCATGTTATTCATTTCTTTGATCTCAAATAATGATGCAGTACTATCTTCCTCTTGCCAGTCAAAAGTTTATCTGTTGTATTCAAAGTATTTTTTTATGAACCAAAGATATATTTTATCACTCACATATGGGATGTTTGTTACTTTAGTTTTCTGGACACTCTCTTGGTGTCATTTGAGTAGCAGCTAGCACAATAAGTTACCATGATCTTATGTTCAGTATGAACATGAATGCCATCTTATATTTGCTGTATATGCAAAAAGGAAAATAAATTCAGCATGTCACCTACAGTAAACAACTTTTTAGTAAAGTTATGTTTTTAGCCCATGCTTTTGAAAGGTTAATGTGATTTGATTGAATATGCCACTGTAAGCTATATAATCAAACACACACGAACTAAAATTATGAGGGTCCTGGAAAAAATGGGGTTGGAGGAATTGTGTGATACTTCCACTTACGAAAGCAGGTTCCAAGGTTTGAAGGGGAAAAAATGAGCTTATTTGGGGGAGTAAGCCTTACATACAGCTGTAGTAGCACAGGAGATATGTTTGCCAGGCGAGCAGAAGGTCCTGGGCTGTCCATGGCCTTTAAAAAATTATCAGGATAGAGTGGCATAACATCTGTGCCCTCTCACTCGGTACAGCGAGGGGGGCATGACCCATAAGGTGATGGCTGGCAGTTTTGCTAAGTTTGACCTGTTGCCATGGTATTTGGCTGTACTCCATCCACCCACCAACAGCAGATAATTGAAACATATTGTAACAAATTCCTCTTAAGACCTCTCATTCTTCAAAATTTCTCACAAGGGAGACGGATACCTCCTAACCCCTCCTTGGACGCCGATCAAACAAAAGGCCTCATCTTATCAACTGCTTTTGTCTACACATTTTTGGATTTTCCCCAACGTTTTTTACTTTTTAGTTTTACCGTTTTTATCTAGATGACACTGCGTAACACATTAGTGTTGATGTGTCGTTAAGTCCCATCTAACTAACTTATCAACTGTCAAGGTCTCGAAATAGGCCACTGCCAGGACAAAGGAATTTTCAGCATTTTCACCATTTATAAATGGGAACACAAATAGTTCAAGTCTGAGAAAAACAGGGTCAGGCAAGTTGAGACTACCTATCCTCACCCAGACTATTTCTCATGGCTAGGACAGCCTTCTTCAGTAAAATTACATGTATCGTGGCTGTCAAAATTCGAGAACACCGACGAAATGTGACTATAGACCTAATGACCAGGCTAGTGTATTCCTTGAATTTCGAAGCCACTTCCTCAATGAGCCCCTCATTCCAAGTTGCAGACACATCACCTGACTGATGTTCAAGTTTATGGTCAGCCTGAAAATACAAAACATGTGATTCAGCTTGTGATCAAAAAATGAAGAGTTGCAGATGAGACAGATTTCATATTCCTTGCCAGGCCCCATCTAGAGGGAGCTGCACTTGACTCACGAGTTGCACGACTCTGGTGTGTTAAAGTGGACCTAAAGTCTAGAATTACAAGAATATATATTTTAGAGGTTGGAAAATGAATTCCATTCAACCAACTCCCATCTTCATAGCTTATTCCGTTGCTGAGATATAAAATGTTGAAATTTATTCACTTAATTTGAAAAAGTCGATTGCGCAATAATTTGTGATGGCCTTCTTGTACAACTCACGTTACCTGCTTTTGTTTCCTTATGAAATTAATATGTTTATATGACCTTGAAGCATTTACCATTCCCTTGCATAGCATGTTGTAGGGAGAGGGCTTTTATAGCCAAGTCACCCTATAACAGTAAGACAGTGATCACATTTTGGCACAAGGTGCAGTGAATTTTGAAAAAACAAAGAAAAACAAAGACTAATTTGAGTAGTACAAGAATGACATCACAAATTATTGCGCAATCTACAATTTCAAATTGAGTGAGTAAGCTTCAACCTTTTATATCTCAGCTCAGGATTGTCCTGTGAAGATGGGAGTTGGACCATCTGGATGCATTTTTCAAGCTTTGTAACATATATTTTTGAAATTTTAGACTTTAGGTACACTTTAAGGGGTTTTACGCAATACTGACACAAGCATACATAGAAAACACCCCACAAAAACGGTTCTCTTGTGCAGCAAGCCCCCCGCCCCGCCCCCCACCTCACTCTATTGGGAGCATTTTGATAAAAAAGGTTATTTTCATTTGTGATGTGTTAAAGGAAAACCAAACACCAGCATTACAGGAGACATATGCCCAGGATCTGCAGAATGCCAGGCCCAATGGTTGTCAACCATGCTAGGTGAGAACTCTAAGGTGTAAGGGATGGGGTCAGGGGTGTGTCTGTTTTCTGTATTAAGAATCTGCAATCATTTGAGAAAGGTAGAGGTTTGCCAATGCAAGCTGCAATAGAATAGGATTCTCAATCTTTCCATTAGTACTTGGTTAAAACCCTTCAAGGTACACACACACACATGGTCACAGCCCTGTTGTTTTAAATATTGACTTCACTTCTGACAAGTCATTCTTGGGACCACAGTCTATAAAGCTATTACAGAAACACTTCCATTCCAAAGTGAACTCGATGCACGTAGATGTGTCCTTACAGACTTGCGTTGGTGTGCAAGCCATTGATGTATTCTCTACACTTTGTAATGTCTCCTCCATAGTATCATGCATTTGAATGTGAATGAATAACAGACATAAAAATTGATCAAACTTCACAATTTCTGCAGGTCACTTTCTACTTTAGGATATAGTCTGACACACACACACACACACACACACACACACAAATCATTTCAGTGTTGACAGTAAATGATTGAATACACAGCATAGATGCACAATACGCTTTGTTACAAAATGATTAATTGTGAAAACAAGAAAATTGTTGTGTACGGATAGGAACTGGTAGATACATTTCATTTTTTATTCTAATTTTCTGTTTGGTAAGGAAGGATATCAGGGGACAAGCATACGTGAGACTAGTCTGCATGGGCCTACCATGGATTCGTGTGCTTTTTAAGTGCATCGAAACGGCACATAGAAACAAAAACTCAAACCGGATCGGGCAGAAACATAAAGCAAACTATTTACAACTAAATCAAACAAAATTATGTTCATTACAATAATAGAACTATATGTACAGATATTTACACACACATATACACATATATACATATTTACAGCATATTTACAACTAAGTACCTCACAAGCCACCTATGTACAAACACAGTCCCACTTACAAATCACAGTAGTTTCATATTTACAAACAAAATCGATATTTACAAGTTGACTACCACCCGGTCCGCCCTCACTGAAACAAGTGGACCCCATCGCCTACCGAACGCCGACCTTGGCAAACGAACGAAGTCCGACTCCACCCTCAGCTTAACCTCCGCCCTCACCGACGCCAGGACGATATCAGCAGGCCTCCCCACCCCCCTAAATACAATGTTACATCGGTCTCTCCATAAGGCCAGCTTTATGGAGGCCGAAACAAAGGTAAGTATGTCCTGAACACTTGTATTGCATAGCGGAGGTGAAAGACCATACAAAGCATAGTCCTGGCTGACCGCCCAGGTGTTACACAACGTTAGGCGGTCAGTCAGGACTTGAAACCATTCCCAGAATAGGGCCACATAGTCACACTGCCAAAACACATGTGACACACTCTCCCACTTTGTGCATCTAGTGCGGGGGCAAATGCCATCTCCAAGACGCCACCGAAGGCGCTTGAGATTAGTTACAATGGCGTCATGTGCGATTCGCCACAACAGGTCTCGCCTGCGGTAATCTAATGATCTGCTGTGGACTACACGCCACACTTCCGGCCCTGAAGCAAAGTGGTTGGATTGGACCTGGCCAACCAATTCATCAAAAACAGCCCGATATAGGTCCCTTGCACTTGACTGCGAAACACCCCCCACTGTTGACATAATACGGAGCGTTTCCCTCGGGTCTCCAGCTGTGGGGTTCACTGTTACTAAACAGGGAGGGAAAGAACCGACGGAATGATAATCCCCCCCCCCCCCCCCCAATAACGGACAAAATAGGCAAAAGGCATTCTGCTGTCCACAGCACTGTAAACACACTTCGTCAGGAGAAAACGGAGCTTAGAAGGAAAATGCACAAGGCCCAACCCTCCGCGCCTAAGATTCTGGTATACCACCCCTCTTCTAACCAGCTCCGTCCCCCCTGACCATAAAAAACTAAACACAGCCCTCTCGACTCGCACCAAGACACCTTCTGGAGCAGCCAGAACAGTGCCCGGATACCACAAGAGAGGGTAAATAAAACGATTGGTAACTGTTACCTTTCCCAACAGGCTAATGTGGCGATCGCCGAAGTCCTTCAACCTAGCCTCCACTAGGTCCACTTTCTCATTCCAGGTAAGTAACTCGGGTGAACCATAACCAAACCATATGCCATTGATCTTTATGGCGTCATCTACCCATGATGCCGCGAAGAGCAGTTGTTTCGACCGCCTTTTACCTAGACGTAATCCTTTTCGGCCTTGATGGGGTTAGTCTGGCACCTGTCGCTCTTTAAAAAGTTAAGCAGCGTGCCAGAAACGGCCCCGAAGGAAGCTAGGTCGGCGACAACGCATGTGACGTCATCTGCGTACCGGAGGCACTTGACCGGCTCCACCGTGTATGTGTAATGGTCGGAAAGCTCTTGCGATGGATTCAATAACATGGATGTGCATTCCCAGTTACCACACTCCTTTCACTTTTGATTAGTTCGGGCCTGCTGTGATTTATATTGATCGGCTTAAGTGTATGGGCTATGGTGGTTTTCGATGCACTTAAAAAGCACCCGCTATGGTGGTTTGCTTTAGGCTTTACTGAAAGTGGCTTACATACCATGTCCACAATTTCAACTCCCCATTCTTGCTGACACTATATAACAAATTCGTGTTGGTGTGTCGTTAAACCCCATCTAACTAACCAAAACGAGCTTTTTAAGTACATAAAAACAGGCACTGAGGAACAAAGAACCCAAACCGGACCTGATTAAAACGCAACCGACCAACTAACGCAACTAACCATGTCCACTGATGCATGAGGGTTGTTTTTCAAACGGAACGTGTGATGGAAATACTCTGCATAGAACTTAACTCTAACGTCGTCATTCATAGTAGGGGGAGGGGGGATCCAGTGAGTGATCCAGCAGGTTTACCATCCTTCAATACTGGCTTGCCGTCAACATTCAAGATAGCAGTGATGGAATAAAAGTGTTCCTAAATTTGGGACAAAAGTTTGTACTCGGTCAAATGATTTGGGAGTTTCAAAACTTTTGTAACATGTGGCTCAACGGTAGTGACAATCGGGATATCTGAAAGATCATTTTGAAGGACATCCTGGTAGTCCTCACAACTGTCGTCGGGAGAGGGTGCAGTGATGGACAGAGCAGGATCATTATTCAACTTAGTGGGTTTCAAATTTCTTTGGCATAAAAAATGCAGATGATCCCTGTCTCACCCGGCTGTTACTGATATCTCTCTCTAAATTTGCAGTTTCCTCTGCTTGACATGACATGCTAACCTGTCCATCCCTGCTGCGGTTTTGATGTTAGCTGTGACAAGTGACTATTTCTCAACCGACCTAGCAAGCGCATGCAGTAAACAGGGCACCGCATTCTGTAGAGGGATCCAGGTGGGGTAAGGAGGTAGTACGTGGCGAGTAGTTTGTCCCCAACTCTCGCCTATAAAATGATACCGTTATTACTCATCCCATGACTGGCGGGTTGTCGGCGCCACAAAACCGAGCAAGCCCCCCCCCCCCATGGTTGGTCCCCCTGTGGGCTAGGGGTTGTAGAATATGCCGACGGTATTCCCCGCCTGTGGTAAGAGGCGACTAAAGGGGAGGACTTCCACTGTAGTTTAACAATATTTGAAACCGAACTTGAAACGAATTTATCTAGTTGACACTATATACCACTTTCCTGTTGGTGTGTCGTTAAATATTATCTGACTAACTAACTGTAGAGGTATGATAGAAATGATATTCTGAGGGAACTGCCTATCAACTTTAACTTCCAAGCCAGTCCGTAAACCTGTCCATCCCTGTTGCGGTTTTGATGTTAGCTGTGACACGTGACTATTTCTCAACCGACCTAGCAAGCGCATGCAGTAAACAGGGCACCGCATTCTGTAGAGGGATGATAGAAAGGATATTGTGGAGGAACTACCTATCAACTTTAACTTCCAAGGCAGTCCGTAAACCACTGAAAGCTACCACTGCTTTCTGTTGTTTTCCCACCGCATAATAAATGTTCAAACCGTACTTTGAGGTAAGAGAAAACGCTGATTTGGCATCTTGCTCGAGAAACATTCCATCACCACGTGAAACAGTCTCCAACAATTTTCTTTGTTATACATGTTGATTAAACCAATTTGACCCACCAAAATCAAGGTTCTCTGAATTATTTCGGTCATCCTTCTCGTAGAAAATGGCAAAAGGAAAATCACCTTCGTGAGTCGTTGAGGGTCAATACGCCACCCACAAGCAGTCCGCTGTGGTCAAAATACAGCTTGAAATTCTCTTTTGTACTGTTTCTTGTGTAAGTTCTCTGCTTCCTTGGAAGGGATAACACCTGGCAACTTCCCTCAGTCCTCCAGTCATCTCGCAACAATTAAAGTTCTTTTGCATATGAAGTAAATCATCAACAGATATAGGTTTGGAATGTGTGATTTCCTCTAGCAGGTTTGCACTTCTGTTTATTCTTTGCAGCAGGTACTCCTGGCAAGATATGTTTGACATCGCTGCCGGAATGAACCCCTTTGAAATCTCCCTTGTGATCAGGAGCCCATGGATTAAAGTGGACGTAAAGTCTAGAATCACAAGAATGTATATTTTAGAGGTTGGAAAATGAATAATATCCAACTCCCATTCGCATAGCTTACTCCACTGTTCAGATATGAAATGTTAAAATTTATTCATTTCATTTGTAATAGTCCATTGTGCAAGAATTTGTGATGTCCTTGTACAACTCACATTACCTGCTTTTGTTTCTTTTGAAATTGTTTATATTACCTGAAACGTTTACTGTTCCCGTGCTTAGCATGTTACACAGAGGGCCCATCTAGCCAAGTCATCCTATAACGGTAAGACAATGATAACGTTTTAGTACAAGGTGAAGTGGTCTTCGGAAAAAAAAAAGAACAACATAGGCAGTAACTTGAGTAGCACAAGAATGGCACCACGAATTACTGCGCAATCTACCATTTTAAATTATCTAAGCTCAGGAATGTCATGTGAGGATGGGAGTTGGACCATTTGGATACATTTTCCAGGCTTTGAAACATCTATTTTTGAAATTTTAAACTTGACAGTTGTCTAAGGTTCTACATAGCCTTCATTGCCACAGTCACCATGTGGTAGCGATAGGCAGTGCGGGCACATGCAAGACAATTGGCGAGTTTTGATGTGAGCTGGGTTTCCATTGCAGGATGTGAGTGCATCATGGAGCCTTTCGCGGTATTGTTGCTTGCTTGATTATAGAAATCTCGGTGTATGTCATTAGCCAACAAACATATGCGTCTACACTCACCTTCATGGCCGATCACAGTATTCAAGCAACTCCTTAGCATTGCTGCTAGCTGTCCTGCTGGTGATAATGGCCCGATCAGCGGACAACTTTGTGATAGCATTTTCTACATTGTTTTAATACTTGGCCATTCTCGGAGCCAAAGTAATTCTGTGCTTCTCTGCTGTGGAGATAAGTGGCTGAATTAACAAGAACAAGGAATGGACCTGTACTCTTATATTGGGAGGAGCATCTTTCTGTGTAGCGAAACTCCTGTTAAGATCTTTCCGACATTTCTGAGGAACCCGCACTCTAAAAACAGTTGAGCAAAAATTGCTAAATATTGAGCAATATTTTTGCTACTTGTTGGAGAAACATAGCACGTCCTGAACAATTTAGCACTTTTTGCTAAACTGTGTTTAGCACAGGACTTTCTCCAACTGTTGGGTAATTCTTTTCCTCATTTGTTGGGTAAAATAAAATTGCTCCATGTGTTTAGCACTTCTTTTCTCTGCAACAATTGAGCAAATACTGCTAGATAAATGAGCATTGTTGCCCACTTTCCTATGGTAGCTTGTACTGTCCATGTTCTAAGTTGCTAACCCAAGAGGAAAATTAGAAAGCTGAAACAAGCAGAATTTAATATGAAACAAGTCGTTTATTTTGAACTCCCAATACAACAAATGTTTTCTAAGAACTTCTTATAAATAAAATATCTTTGAGCAACAGCAGGAAAACTAGGCACTTTATTGTTATGCTTTTAAATACCAGCTTTCTTTGCTTCTTTTTCAAATCTGTAGATTATTGTAAGACATAATAAATGCAAGACTTGTATGAAATACTTACTTCAAAACCAGCTTCTTCGTCGATATTAGAACAAAAAAAAAAAGCTTTAATTGTATACGCCTGATTTGGTGCAGTACTAGATATTGTACTTGGCAGTAATCAACTTCAGAAAACACCTTATTTATATATTCTTCAAAAAACAAAACAAAACACAATAACATAGCAAGCAAAATGATATACTTAAGACAATATAAACTTTGTTTAAACTAGTGTTTGCACGGGTTACCCGAAAACCCGCCCGCCACATTACTACCCGGGTTTTGTTTCCTCTACCCGGTTCAAAAAATGTAGCACATTAAAAAATACTTTAGGCCTAGTTATTACAACTGTGATTGAGATATAAATCTGTAGTGCATGTTATGTTCACACAAAATCTGTCTAGCCTAAGTTCCTTCTTTTGAGTTTGAAGTGTCAACAGATCATTCTTTCACATATTTTGCGCTTTATTTCAATGATGAATCATCCCCACTTGAGCGACACAATACTATGCCTCCTGTTTGTAAACATCTGTTTCGGTAGTTTTCGGGTACCCGGGTACCCGCTCCAAAATTATTTCATCTATCCGGGTAGCACTTTTACTACCTGTGCAAACACTAGTTTAAACAGGGCTGAACAAGGTCACATGACGTCTACACCAAGTAAAATACATAGTAAAGATATTGTATTGTTGTTTGCTTCTTTTTTAACTCTGGTTGTTGTTGTACCTGTAGTGCTAAATAATTGCTTAAAATGAAAAAGCATCAAAAAGAACTTATTCTTCATATTTCATTGAATCATACCAGGCATGCTTCTTTCTTTTTTTCAACTTTAGATGCCTGGTTTAGTTGAAGTATTGGATGTGGAAATTTCCAGTTATCAATTTCAGAACACAAATTTTGCATAAATACTTCAAAAAACACACAACAATATAAGTAAAAACCATTATTTTTTAAATACTTCATTAAATAAGGTTGAACAAGGTTACAAGATGTCTAACTGTGCATATGCTCACCGAGAATGTTAACTAAAAATGAGATCTAAGATCATAAACAATGTCAAATACGATGTCATGACACTTAAGAAGGCACTTTGCTAGCACTTTATGTGTAACATCATAGGCCATAGTAGAAAATCATACATTTCTTTAAATCCTGATGTACCAGTCTAGACTTGACAAGCTTTTCAAAAGGGCAAAGTATACAAGCTGCAATGACAGCAATAAATGAGTAAAATTTAGTGGCACAACAGTGTAGCAGAAAGGACACCAATAACACAATTGAAGTTTTGGTTTCATGCATATAAGAAACTCCGAGAATGGCACAGACAGCATAAACAGAAAGGCACCTTGGCAATTTGTGCTGCAAGGAGGGTATTTCTGAGAGAACCAATAGCATTTCTCAGTTGACTAAGGGGCATCAGTGTGCAGTAATACATAAAAACAATATACTAAACTTCAAAAACTACTTTTGTAATATATACAAAACACGACAAAAAGATCATGACATGCTAACTTGAAGTTGCTATGTTTCTTCTTTGCTGTTCTTTCATTCTGGTTTGATGATGTAAATAGTTGCAGTAGTAGATATTCAAAATTGCAAATATGAATAACCACCTGGAGGTGGTGTGAGATATACCTTCAGGAAACAATGACAAGCCATGACAAAATATTTATTGATAAAGGTGGGTAAAATGGCAAGGTCTTAAGGGGTCTACACAGTATAGTACGCTATCCAGAGATTTTGCGAGTAGACCTACCTTTTTTAGTTTGGTTACATGGAATTGTAGTAAGCTCTAAAAGCTCTGACACAGTTAAGTTCTGGAGCTTTGTCATTAAAAAGTTCAAATACAAAATGCTGTAAAAATTGCCAAGTGGCAAAGCAGTCAATTTGGTAGCTTAAGTCAAGCACAAAATGCAACTTGAAACAGGTATTCACTGCCTTCAGTAGAGATGCTGACAAGAGACATCGCCTTTCAAACACTGTGAAGAATTGCCTTGTCTTCTGTTTCTCATCCCATAGCACCAAAATGAATGGTTGTGGGCGTTCTTCTTTTACAATGCTTTGGCAAAACTCATCAATATTTGTTATGTTCTGCAAGAAAAATGTAAGAAACTTTTATGTGAATGAACAACGATGATGGAACATGATGTTATATGTTGATTTGTCTTGCGAAAATGTTCTCAGGGCAAGAAGGCCGTCAGTGTTTTTGACTGTTGTAGTCTGTTAGTTAGATGTGGTTTTATGCCTCAACTTATAACCTTTTGGCTGTTCAAGCACTGTTGAACTTTGAAGAATATCACATTTATCCATTTTCCCTTTACATTGAAATGACATAAAATGCATACCGCAAAGTAAACACAATTAGGAAAGGAAACCAACCAAGTTGCACATGGATCTATATCCAAATTTGATGGGGATGAAAAACAGATCAATCTAATCCAAAAATTAGATCAAATTTCTGAGTCAGAAAACACGAAGTGATTCATACCGCTGGCAATGAAACAAGGGAAGGGTGAGTTCAGGATGCTGAGATACGAGAGTGGTATAGCGCCACCAGATAAGAATCCCTATTGACAGTGATCATTCTGCCGTAGATGGACTGTCCAATAGTAGTAATAGGGGAGGTGAGTAGGAGTGATTTCCCTTTTTTAAATAATGATTGTACAACAGTAAGCCTAGAGAACTTGTTTGACCTCATGATGATATATCTACAAAGACTAATGGGGTCCCTTCACTCGATAGGGTACACATTCCCACCAAATTACAAGTAAATCTAAGTATTCCTACCTCAAAAGTTTACTGAATTCTCTGTTGATGAGTAACTGTTCAAAAAGTGTGTATTGTGTGACTGACTTACCCCCCAGATGGCATCTATATAATTTTAGACTATCTTAAAGTGATGTTAATTATAGGCTGAACTTGCATACCAATCAACCATCAAGTTGGTTGAATGTTCCCTTCATTGCAGAAATGGATTTACTGTGTTTTCATGTTATGACCTCTAGTGATCTGATATGACCTTTGACTTCCACAAAAATAATAGGCCTATGCTTTATTTACTCTCTATGATAGAATACCAACAATGCAGGGAATCCACCAGAAACTCAAAAAAGGTGAGGATTTATTACTGCTAAAGCCCAAGTCCGAATGAATGCTGTCCTTGGCCAAAGTTACAAGTGGGTTCGGGGGGAGGGGGGCAAAAGCTTACCTCAAGGCCCCTATAAGGTGCATTCTGAAGGGTTTAAAGGTCATTTATTTATGAAAGTTCAAACATTGCTGCAAAAGTGTCCTCTTCTTAAGTAAGAAACCAAGATATTGACATTTTTTATATTTTTATGGAAATGAAAGGGGGATTGTCCCCCCCTTCTTCAGGCAAGGGACCCCCCCCCCCCCCGACGGAAACCCTGCAACAATGAAAGTTGTAAGTCACCTCTAGTGATCTGATACAGCCTTCGACTTCCACAAAAATAATAGGCCTATGCTTTATTTACTCTCTAGGAATACCAACAATGAAAGTTCTAAGCCACCACTTTTTCACAAGCTTACTGATATGTATATATTCACACACGTGATCACAGATGGATACATTTGAATATTTGTTATCAAAACCTATATTACTAATGAACGCACTCACAACTTCCTAGAAAAAGAATAAACTGATAAATAACTCACAGGATTGATGTCTATGAAAGACCTTATGCTGCTTGTTAGTGATGCAGAACCAATTCCCTTTTTCCTCTTGTATCTGCTTTGGAATACAAATGACAATGACAAAAATGCTTGCTCTTCTTCATCCACTGCAAATAAAAAGTAAAATATAGCTGCCATTGTTAAAATAAAGTTCTGATATGAATATGCACTAGCACCTATATATTTAGCATACAATCCTTACATGATATCATGCAAAATTTCAAGTCTCGAGACATTCTTACTCTGAACCTGTATCTCATGTCTTCTCCTTAATCCTAACCTTGTGACAGTCATGCATGATATTTAGGTCTCGAGACTAGAATATGATACATTACAAAACAAAGTGTGAAGAGTTGGTGAAATTGGTACTTCATCAGTTTTTTCAGTGATTCAACTTACATTATTATTATCAGTGGCATATTTAGGGCATGGCCATTAAGCCATGTCCTCACCTCCCCTCTCTGATGCTTATTTTTTTAATATCTAACCTACGTCCACTCCATATTTTAACAAAAATTTTGCTTCAAAGGTAGCATAAATTTGTGGCATCAGATTTCATCTAAGGAAACCTAATTTCTCAAAAATTTTCAAAGGGGAGGGGAACCCCCCCCCCCCCGACAGTGATCAACCACAAGCTACGGCCGAAAATAAAACCAATAAAGAAGGCAGTAACACGTAAAAATTATTGTATGTAATTGGCATGCGTTGTGATAAGTGATGCATGCCTATATATATGATATGCACATTAACATGTCAAAGGTGCGTTGAGCATGCTCGAAATTTGGGTTATATTTTTCGGGCGTCCTTCCAGCCCCCCCCCCCCCACCCAAATCAACTTCGGCTCCTACACCTCAGTTTATGATCAGTTTAGATGACCAATATTTGCGTATTTGTATCATCATGGTACTCCTAGGCCTAATAGTGTGCCAGCAGCAGCCTATAGCCTAGTCCGCCATAGGTACTGTACTTTCCGCCATGGAAAATGTGTTCATTCCGCCATAGCAAACCTGTCTTTCCGCCATTGCATTAAAGTGTAAATTATAATAATTTTAACAGTAAATGATGTGTCGTTCTCAAAATAACCCTTTAAAATCAATTTTGCAAGGAAATCAAGTCATTTTTGGTTCCATTTTAATAACGAGCCTTTCCGCCGTAGATTTTGCACCTTTCTGCCATGGTGGAATGGTGCAAAACCTATAGCAGAATGTTATGGCAGAATGTACCGATGGCGGAAAGACACTAGGTTCAGCCTAGGCCTAGACTAGGCCTACTTGATTCATTCCATCATGTTAACCATTGCAAAATTAAAGTTTACACTGTACTTCTTTTACCATAATAATAATACAAAAAAAAAAAAAACCAAACAACTTTTGTAGGCCATGATGGAATGTAATAGACCTAGGCTACTTAGCCTAGGCCTACAGCTCAAAAACTGATGGCTAACATGGAAACAAAAAACCTTAGCCTATCACTTGCAGTGAAAGCCCTGACAGTGATTAGCCTACTCAAACTGAACAAATCTAATGTTTCTTTAAAACCCATCTAATCATCAACTGAACGTAGGCCTACAGTAGGCCTATGTGATGCCTAGGCTAAAGTCTGGCTGGGCTATGCTAGCCTAACATTAGCCTAGGCCTAGGTCTAGCCTATTTTTGATATTTTTTGATAGGCCTAGGGCTAACGTTAGTGATATTTTTAATTTTAAACTTAAAGTTGTCTTTTTCATGCATTTATGTGTTTATATGTTGTAGACCTAAGTTATTTGTTTTAGTATGCCAGTCAGACTTTTCTGTGTTAGGCCTAGGCCTAGGGCGGTTTGGCTTGGCCTAATAACGGCCTTAGCTAGGCCTAGGCTAGCCTAGCCTACGTAAAAATAAAATTAACGCTACTCGCCGTCTGCTGTTTAGCCTAACGTTAGGATAGGCTATTGCTGTAGCCTAGGCCTAGCCGGAGTGTTATGTCATTCTTATTCCCGGTTATTAAAAGGATGGATTTGAAATACATATCTGCATAACGAATTAAAATTACCTTCAAAAGGCTTTAATAATTCTGTCATCCCCCATTCTTCTAGAAGGTTTTCGACTTCAACGTCAAGCATACTTGCACAGTGGAGCAGCTCTGTGAGATGTTCTAGCATGCAGTGCGCAAGTACTACGTACGTCGAGTCGAGTCGATCCTTCGAGCAGCTAAGTAACACTAGCACATATGGATACGTACGTGAACGCAGGTGTGTTGAACATACGCACGGTTCCACTTCGAAGTGTGTGTACACTGAATTCAATGGATGGAGAGCGCGCGTTTTGATAAGAAGTTGAGCAAAGCTGTGTTGCTCAGCCCATATGGTAATAAAATGCTCCAGCGTGTAGCAAGTTTTGGCAAATTGTTGAGCAATTTGTGCTAAATATTTTTTTACCAAACTATTTTTGCCCAACTTTTTAGAGTGCGTACGTCTTGTTGAATGCTAACACAACATAGAAATTGAGGTAACTACTGAGGAAAACCGTTGATTCCCGAACTGCAATCTTGAGGACTGGGTTTTAGTAGTAACAAGGTGAATAGTAACCTGCTGTTTGGGGTAAAGGCTGTCCACACAGGATGCCTTGCGGTGCGTATACGTCACGTCAATATACAGTATTACTTTGCACGTAAATCAATGGTGCCGTTCACACAGGACGCGTGGCGTCCCGTGACGGTCGATGCAGAAAAAGAGAAGCTCGTTTTACAGAAAAAAAAAATGGGAATGTATACGCGTATGATTCTTTGGGTACCCAGCACCCCTCGCGATATTATTGACTTCGGTAATGGAAAAACATCTGTATCCATGTCTTCTTATTGTCGTGCACGCATGTTCCCTTCCGCTTACGTTTGTGGAGAATGAAGGCCGCGATGGCAAGGTCGTCACTGCTAGAGTCGCTCATGGTAGCCATATTGAAAATCGTGAGTGACGGTGACTGTAGCTGGTGTACTGTGAACCTTTTTATGACCTACATACACTGTCAATCAGAATTCAGTGTAATTGGAAACTACACACGGCTTCTCAAAGTGACACATCGAAGTCGACGGTTGTGGAGCTTGTTTAAGTGTGGGGATAATGAGGTTACCCTTTGCCACAACTGCCTCCGGGGCGCCCTTGGGCAAGGTGCACCTGTATTTGCCTAGTCCAGTTTGGGTTCCCGGGGAGAGTGGGCGTTCTCGATGCCCCGCCAGGCTCGTTCGATCTCCTCGGGAGTTTTTTTTTTTTTTGGCACATGTAAATAGTTGTTTATACTGTAAATAAACTGTAAATAAACTGTAAATAGTGATCGAGTGTGGCAGGCCGACAACTCTGGACAACACAATTTCTGGAAATGGACCTCTACTTCGCTTACATTTCTGTGTCCGAAAAAGTGACGTGGCGAGTTTTGTATCTCAGTAAAGGTCAAGTATAAGACAGAGATAAAGACAAGTATTAGTTTACTCCACGAAGGCCAGGGCAAGACTGGCTTCTTTATTTAACACAACTACTAACTGGAAACTGAAGAATGTTTGGCACGACAAATTACAATACATATGTAGATAATTGCACACGAAACACTGAAACACATAAATAGATTGCGCAGACGGTCAACGCTTTCAGTTACTATACAGCGTTCCTCCCTTGTAGTTTTGTAACAATAACAAATGAGCAAGGAACAACTGCAGAATACAACGGCCCAAACGTTTTCCACCGTGGAACTGGAGGCACGGTCGCGCTCACGGTTTAAAAATATGCTTACAAAGACACTATATCCCTGGTGTGAGCGGAGGCACGGTCGCGGTGCCACTGTGAAAAGAAGAGAGACACCTGACTATGACGTCACTTTGGCTTTAAGGGATACGGCCCAAGCGGGGGCACTGTCGCGGTGCCACGGTGGAAAGAAACACATCAGAAAGAGGGACATGTAGCTATGACGTCACGTTGGCTTTAATGAGGGATACCGATGACCGTGGCCCCGGGTGGAGGCACGGTCGCGGTGCCACGGTGATGGAGACAAGTGACATACATGCTATAGCTAGTAGGTTATATGAACGATGTCACCAATAGACGTACATACATAGTTAATCGAAGCTTCGATTGTAGGGATTGCTTTCGTTGGTCACATGCTTTTTCGACTACTTACCCGGCTCGGTAAACCTCATACATACACGTTCAACATCAACATATTGGCATAGCGAACAGCTACGCATGGAAATGGCAATTTTTTTCAAAATCCATCCGTAATCAAGCATACACGTTCAACATGGACGTATCGGCATAGGAACAGGTACACATACGAAACGCATGCTGCTTAACCTTTACTTCAATACCCTCGACTTCACTGTCTTGCAGTTTAGTACACAGTACTCGAATGGTTCACCGACTGTTACGCAGTCCCAATGAGGCAACGTGTCCCAATGAGGTGCGTTGTAACCTGTGTGGGGAGGAGGGACATGTCTCCGGTGCCTGCCCTGCATCATACTCTGCACGTGCCAGTGCAGATGTGGAGCCGGCAGGTGAACCCTCGCAGTCAGGCCCAGAACCAATGGTGGAGGAACCCAGGTCCCCTTCACCTGATGAGGTGGCGCATCAGGTGGAACAAGATTTCCTAGCTGCCAAAGAATGTGAAGTGGTCTCTGGGAATCCTGAGGTAGGCCCTTCCGTACCCTCCCCATCTGCACCTGAGGCACCCTCCCCATCAGCTCCAGGGGAGGCCGGAATTTCGACAGTGGAGAAAGACCTTAACCTCTCATCGGACTCGGAGTCTGACACCACCATGTCAGATGTGGGAGGACCTGCCTCTGAGCCTCCACCAAAGGACCCACCAACCGGGGAGGACTGGTTTGATTTGTGTGAGGGGGTTGAATCAGATCCTCAGTTAAAAAGGTCGGCCTCAGGCGAGGTGTCAGACCAGGGAGTCCATCCTTCTATGCCACCAGCACCAAACATAAATAAAAAGGCCAGGTCAGAGACGGTTTTGTAGTCACACATTACACATGCTATCATGACTGGTCCTCTGTCCCTCATGACACTAAACGTTAATGGAATGAGGGACAATCGGAAGCGATCAAGGATATTCCAATTTTGCAAAGCACTAGGTGTGGACTTCGTTTTCCTCCAGGAGACTCACATTGTTAATGAAGACGACGTCTACGCCTGGTCATATGAATGGGGTGGGGGTTTGCACGCTTCCCTTGGTTCAGTGTCTTCCTGTGGATCTGTTATTTTAGTTTCACCCAGATGGACTTCCCTGGTCGGAAAAGTTGATCATGATCATGAGGGCCGGGTGATATGCATCACCATAAAACATCCTTGCGGGAGCTTCATCCTATGTAATGTTTACGCACCCAATCAGCCTACAGACAGAAGGGATTTTTTTACTACCCTTCCATCCTTCGTTCCTGGCTGTGCCCCTTGTATCCTAGCCGGAGACTTTAACTGTGTTCCCGACACACAGTTTGACAGAATGTCTACATGCACATCTTCGAGCTGTGGTGTCGGCATTGCGGAATTGGACATGTTCACAAAGAATCATGACATGGTTGACGTTTGGAGAGTGCAACTTCCCGGCTTGGCCGTGTTCACTTGGCACCGCCCTGATGGCACGGACGCCTTAAGGTTAGACCGGGTGTACTCTCCACCTGCTCTGTCACCGAGTGATTGTGAAGTTGTAGCATGTCCAATTTCGGACCATGATGCAGTTACTGTCTCCTTCCAACCCCCAGAGTCATGGCCAGCAGGGAGGGGGTTCTGGAAAATGAACACAGATATTCTAACGGAGGCTGGTTATTGCGAACAGTTTAAGGCCAGGTACGAAGGGTGGCGAACATTGAGGCCTGCCTTTTCAACGGATTTAGAGTGGTGGGACGACGTAAAGTCCCGCATCAAACATTTTACAGTTGAATACTGTGTAGCAAGAGCTCGTCGAAGAAGGGAGGAGTTCCTCTCGCTCTGCTCTAGGGAGAGGAACGGGGACCACTCCGCACTTCACGCAATCCAGCAGTATCTTGATAAAAATTACACGGGGCCCGCGTTCGTGCTCGTGTGCATTGCGTGGAGGCGGAGGAAAAACCAACCATCAAGTTCTACCGGGACGTCACAAAGTATGCCATCGATCGCCGCATAAAAAGAGTCCGTGACGTCCACGGTGTGGTACATAAGGACCCTCTCGACATCGTAGAAGTATTTAAAAGCTTCTATGAGCAGCTATATACTCAGGCAGATGTCGATGAAGGCTTTCAAAAGTCCCTGTTAGGTAATATTGATAAGACCCCATCTAGAGATCAGAACGATGAACTTGGTTCCCCGTTGACTGTTGACGAGCTCTGGAAGGCAGTGGCGAAGATGAAAGGCGGAAAGGCGCCTGGGTCCGACGGTATTCCGGTGGAATTCTATAAACGCTTCTGGGGTACCGTTGGACAAGATCTCCGCGATGTATTCGTCTCTGCTTTCCTTGCTGGCACATTGAGCCCCTCGCAGCGCACAGGCGTGATAACTTTGTTGCCCAAGTCAGGAGACCCCCTAGAACCGAAAAATAAACGGCCAATCACCCTGTTAAATGTAGACTACAAGATTCTGGCGAAAGCCCTTTGTAACAGGCTAGGCACAGTTATGCCGGATCTTGTAGGGTCCTTTCAGACATGTGCGGTGCGGGGACACAGTATTCAGCAGAACCTCTGGTTGGTGCGGGACTTAGTTGATTACGTGATGGACCGTGATCTTCCATGTGCGCTTGTCTCCCTCGATCAGGAGAAGGCCTTCGACATGGTTGATCACGGATTCCTCTTTAAAATTTTGCAGTTTAGTTTGAATCCAGTTTTTGTTAAATGGACCTCCCTATTGTATAATAGCGTATATAGTCGGGTTATCGTCAATGGCCTACCGTCGGACCCCTTCAGAGTCCATCGTGGGGTACGGCAGGGGTGCCCCCTATCACCTCTACTCTATGTATTGTTTAGTGAATCCCTTGCAAGAGCCTTCCAAGTTGAGCCTTTGTTTCGACCATTTCACATACCTGGTGGTGCTGAAGTTAAGTGCCTTCAGTATGCTGACGATGTCACATGCGTAATCTCCGACCTAGCTTCCTTCAGGGCCCTTACTGGCACGTTGTCTAACTTTCAAAGAGCCACAGGTGCCAGACTGAACCCCGCTAAGACCAAAGGACTCCGTCTAGGTAAGTGGCGGTCAAAAAAACTGCCCTTCGCGGCATCATGGGTAGACGACGCCATAAAGATCAATGGCATATGGTTTGGTTATGGTTCACCCGAGTTACTTACCTGGAATGAGAAAGTGGACCTAGTGGAGGCTAGGTTGAAGGACTTCGGCGATCGCCACATCAGCCTGTTGGGAAAGGTAACAGTTATCAATCGTTTTATTTACCCTCTCTTGTGGTATCCGGGCACTGTTCTTGCTGCTCCAGAGGGTGTCTTGGCACGACTCGAGAGGGCTGTGTTTAGTTTTTTATGGTCAAGGGGGACGGAGCTGGTTAGAAGAGGGGTGGTATACCAGGATCTTAGGCGCGGAGGGTTGGGCCTTGTGCATTTTCCTTCCAAGCTCCGTTTTCTCCTGACCAAGTGTGTTTACAGTGCTGTGGACAGCAGAATGCCTTTTGCCTATTTTGTCCGTTATTGGGGGGATTATCATTCCGTCGGTTCTTTGCCTCCCTGTTTAGTAACAGTGAACCCCACAGCTGGAGACCCACGGGGGCATACAGTCAAATGAGGGAAACGCTCCGTATTATGTCAACAGTGGGGGAGTTTTCGCAGTCAAGTGCAAGGGACCTATACCGGGCTGTTTTTGATGAATTGGTTGGCCACGTCCAATCCAACCACTTTGCTTCAGGGCCGGAAGTGTGGCGTGTAGTCCACAGCAGATTATTAGATTACCGCAGGCGAGACCTGTTGTGGCGAATCGCACATGACGCCATTGTAACTAATCTCAAGCGCCTTCGCTGGCGTCTTGGAGATGGCATTTGCCCCCGCACTAGATGCACAAAGTGGGAGAGTGTGTCACATGTGTTTTGGCAGTGTGACTATGTGGCCCTATTCTGGGAATGGTTTCAAGTCCTGACTGACCGCCTAACGTTGTGTAACACCTGGGCGGTCAGCCAGGACTATGCTTTGTATGGTCTTTCACCTCCGCCATGCAATACAAGTGTTCAGGACATACTTACCTTTGTTTCGGCCTCCATAAAGCTGGCCTTATGGAGAGACCGATGTAACATTGTATTTAGGGGGGTGGGGAGGCCTGCTGATGTCGTCCTGGCGTCGGTGAGGGCGGAGGTTAAGCTGAGGGTGGAGTCGGACTTCGTTCGTTTGCCAAGGTCGGCGTTCGGTAGGCGATGGGGTCCACTTGTTTCAGTGAGGGCGGACCGGGTGGTAGTTAACTTGTAAATACTGACTTTGTTTGTAAATATGGAACTACTGTAATTTGTAAATAGGACTGTGTACATATGTGGCTTGTGAGGTACTTAGTTGTAAATATGTTGTAAATATGTATATATGTGTATATGTATATATGTGTATGTAAATATCTGTACATATAGTTCTATTACTGTAATGAACATAATTTTCTGTTTGATTTAGTTGTTTGTAAATAGTTTGCATTTATGTTTCTGCCCGATCCGGTTTGAGTTTTTGTTTTTGTTTCTATGTGCCGTTTCGTTGCACTTAAAAAGTATACGCAGTCGTATTGCGGAAATCCACATGGAGACTATTGAGTTAAATCCCAACCGTCTCCCTGAAAATACTTAATAGATTGTGTATTTTAATATTGATATTAGTAGTAAATAATTATAATGATTGTAAATAATATTAAAACAAGTTTTCAATACTTTTAAACATCAGCGATGAACAAAAAGTGCGTTTCTCTAGTCCCTGCACCCGTTGGAAACTCGTTAACGTCTATCAAGTGTACTTATACTGTAATGTAACAGAAATTGTCTATACATGTAGGTGACATGCCCAGGTTCCCTGGGCTTCGATGTACTTGCCTGCAAGTTCAGGATTTCTAGTTACACAGTGACTTTGAACAATAGACACACCTTCCCCACTACTGGGAGTAATCACTCTTTTCACTATAGAAGGATTATAGATGTCGGCAATCGCTTTTGATCATGTATGTCGGCAATCGCTATTGATCATGAAAACACGGCTTTCAATTTTCAATAGCTTCCACCATGATTTCAATAGATGTTGACTAACTCTAGCAATTTACAAAGGCTAATACCAACCAACATGAATAGGCCTCATGCTCTCATTGTCTTTCATTACGTAATCATCTATTTCCTTGAATTTGTTTGTCGCTTATGGACATATCGCTCCTTGTTCAGGACATAAACTAAAGTGGGCTTATGGACATACATGCATCGCTCCTTGTTCAGGATATATAAAGTACACTGTAAAAAAAAAACTGTAAAAATACAGGTAACCGTCTGTAAAATTTTACGGTGAAAGGTCTGTAAACAGAATTTTACAGTAGTATTCACTGTGAATTTGAGGTTTCTTAACAGGAGTTATTCTGTTACTTGAGTTTACAGAAGTCTTGCTTAAAAATACAGTATCTTTTGCTGTACTTCTTACAGAATATTTCCTGTAATTTGATCATACAGTTTTTAAACGCATTACTGTAGAAAACTACAGAAAGCATCCTGTAGCAATTTACAGTGAACCCTCTGTAAATGACTCATACATATGCATTTACTGTAAAATGGAACAAGTTTACTGTAAACTTGCAATAAATGTCATTTACAGAACTATTAATACCAACATGGCAAAACGGCGTCTGTAGATATAGCCTACAGGGAATGTTCTGTAAAACAAATATTTATCCAACCACCCCCCCTCCCCCCGCTCCCTTGTTGGAGAAGGCTGTGCTTCTCCCTGTCGGATAAATTTTCTCGTTACGTCGAAAGCCGAAAATGTTGCGTACTTCCACTTGGATATTAAATGGCGCTCATTTTCCAATATAAAATGAATTCATCTTCTAAAGGAGGTCAAGAGACTGAGCAAAACTTACTCTTTGGTGTCGGCAGGGGGTTGTCTGAATCCTTCAGGTTTGTCAGATTTTATCTAATTAAGATTTTTGCCTCATCTTTCGGCGGTAATTCAGATTTTTACCTCATCTTCTTCAAAGACATCATCACCCAAATAAGCGTAGGAAGCTTTTACAAAGTGTGGGGCGGAAGGTGAATGTCAGTGATCACTGTCCTGGGAAAAGGGTCTAAGGCGAGGGTCACCCCCTTTCTCTTGAAAATTATTTGACTATTTAAAGTGTCTAATAGCCTAGATGCAAAATGGTGCAATGTTTGACAGACTTTGAAGTATATTTCACCCTGTTTAATGCCATGTTTTGACAGCATGTCATCCACAGTGGGGGGAGGGGGCAAAACGAGGTCTTCGCCTCCAATCACAGTGCGGGGGCGATCGCCCAGCCTCCCCCTTTTCCTACTCCTATCAGTATGCACTCTGCTACTCATGCACCCGTCTTCTTGAAGTCGAAAAATGGCATTAAATTACAAAGTTCTATGCATTGTCGCTTCTGCAGTCTACCAATAGTTCCAAAGGCAACCTGGTTCAATTTCAGCACATAATATAGGATTAATTCCCAAAGAACAGGGTAAACTTTCACACAATATTCCTTTTGCAATTTGATAAATTGTATGCAAACGCTTGTTAGATTAGTATCCTCAGATTCTCCTAGCATTACTTTCCCTAAAATAGATAACTTCCTTCTACTTTCGAGATTTGTTACGCAACGTTCCGTTAATTTCTATTGATCGATATTTCTTTGAAAGTCGTGGGTTGCACAGATCATGTGCAAATCTCCCCTCATCTCATGAATGCTTGACGGATGAGGACAGAGCGGGCCGCGAGTTTTTTTCTTTTTTTCGTAGGATAGCGAGGGGAATTCTATTCATACGGACCGACTCAGCTTCTTGGGAATTGGGCACACCCCTAATTCCAAAAACCAAAATAGCAGCTTTCCGACCCTTTTTTTGTAATTCTGACACCGGGTTATGAAAGAACAGGCCAAATAACCCCCATCCGCTGAACTCTAACCTAGTAACCCCAACCATGATTTTGAAACAAATTTAAAAACTTTTGAAAAATCGAAATTCCCTTCACTAGCCTACGAAAAAAAAAAAAAAAAAACTAGCGAGCGCGCCCTTAAGACGTAGTTCGTTCATGAACAGAGCTGAGGCCTATGTCTGAATTTTGGTTAAAATTACACCCGATTAAGGAAGGTGAAACACGATAGAAATAAAGAATACGATAACTGAAAATGTGTTAATTATTGTAATAAAAATATTAAAAGGCGTATTAGTAACCAATGATCTTCGTGAATATTTTTTAAAGAAATGGCTAAAATCTGCACCTTACTTTGGCAACAATGATTCAGCTTTTTGGCGCGCGCGGCAACAAGGTGTGCCCACGAAATATGTAAATTTTATGCTTCACGTACAAGTTAATTATTAATTACGTACAGTACTGCATTAACGCGGGCACAAGCAAATTGCTGCAGCCGAGTTTGTTATCTGAGACTGATATCCATTTTGTTTTCACCGCCGTTATAAACAGAGCAACGTACGTAAGGTGAGTATCTTCCGTAGAAGTGAAACACTGATTAATTTTTGACAATGGCGGAAGTTTCCCCGACATAAACATGAACTAAAATCTGTAACTAAGCGAACTTAGGCTCAAGCCCCTAACCCTTTCAACTAAAGTTAGGCCTAACGTTAGGGCTAAATAATGCTGGTTCGTCGGCCTAACGTTATAGGCCTATCCGGCCCTATAGGCTTAGGCATTTGCAGAGGTAACAGTGACATTACGGTAGGCTTGACCCTTCAAGTAACCTGTTTTGATTAGGCTAATTAATGTAGCCTACAGCCCGGCCTTGTATTCGTAACTTAAAATTTAAAAAGCTGTGACTGACAATTCAAGTTACATTTAGGCCTAAGTTAGGCTAGGTTAGGCCTGTAGGCCTAGCCTGAGTTGCCTAGGCCTAGGTCTCGCTCACTGTAGCCTACCAGGCTAGGCCTAGTCCAACGACCAGCCCTAAAATGCCATTACCTGGGGCCATACTAGGCCTAAATAGTGTAGGCCAAGGCCCCCTACTAATAAACATGGCAATGTTTTTGTTTGGTTCAAATATTTCATAGCGTAGGCTGCAAGGTATAGGCCGCGCGTAACATTAGGCTATGCCTATCCTAGGCTCACGGGTTTGAAAATTATGATTGAACAATTTGTAGGCTAGCATTAGCTAACACCTAACGTAAGACTATCATACGCCTAGCCTAGCCTAGGCTATTGTAAAATTAGGACACTGGAAAAAATGAACCCTAGGCCGAGGCCTACTTTTCAATTTTTTACTTGCAATTTTAGTGACATCTCATAAAATAAGTGCCAGGCACTGAGAAGTAGGGTTCATTTTTCAGTGTAAGCATTCAGTGATAGCATAGGCCTAGGGTAAGGGAGGGGATTTCTGACCGCTTAAGAGAAAAATGCTTTTATTTTGTAGACGAAAGATTGCAAGCCAATAATTTCGGTATGATGGTATGACTAGACATGTTGTACAAATCTAGGTGAATATCAGATTTCAATTTCATTAGATGATTTCAAAAAATGAGTGTTCAACTTTGTCATTTTTGTTGCTAATTACGACCGCTTGTTGCTCGATTAGACTACCCTTTTGCTAATTACGACCACCCTAACAAAGAAGTTATCTTCCTTTTATTTTTCCCAATTTTGTTGAATAAAAAACTATGGAACATTAGAAAGACCTGGATTGTAATCATTTTCAGACTTACTGGATGTATGTTCATTCACTTCTGACTATAATCAAGGGTTTTATGCCTAGTGGCTAGTGCAATACATGCAATGTTCACTATTTCATTTCTGATGAAATTTATGATGAAATGTAGAGATTTGGGAGTGTCCAAAATAAATGATCATTACATGGCATTAGAGAGTGTGAGAATTTGTGAATAAAAAATATGAAGTAAAAAGTATTCCCTATTTCAAGAGGGCACTAAAATATTTCTGTGCTCCATGAATATGCAAATTAGTACTGCATGTTAATTAGCGGTCGGAATTAGCAGCACATGCCAACTACCTGTTGGTAATTATGACCCCCCCCCCACGAAAGATGAAAGGAACAATTATTATTGGAGTTTTAAGATACAAATGACTAAGCTTTTGACTATGAATGCAAGGACGGTGTGTATCCCTAAAATTCTTTCAGCCTGGCCACATCTCAGAAAGTTGATGATGAAGTAGGCCTAAAATAATGACATCTCCATAGGCCTAGCCTACACTGCAAAAAAGCAATCTGATTATCAGTGCACTGACAAAATTGACACCGAAAGTAAGAAAATAGCAATGACTAGCCTATCAGTCTATCACTCATGGGGGGGGGGGGCTGAAGTATGCTGCCCCCAAGATCCAAGGCCAAAAACCCCTTATTTGTCTCTTGTGTAAAAACTGTCAAAAATGTGCAGTAATTGTTCTTAAAATTTGCCCAAAATGTTGCACCAAATTGTGTCTGAGGACCCTCAAATACCTAAACATTTTCCAAAGGGGAGGGGAACACCACCTCCCCATAGAACTCTCCCCCAGAATGGCGATCCATAACAAGGCTCAGCCCCCCAGTCTCGATAAGCTTCCTAGGGTAAGGGCTGCTAATTTCAGTCTGTTACTAATTCCGACCGCCTAGTCAACATTTATATTAAATTGAAAATCATGAAAAGGATGAACAAACATTACGTTTACACTACCTACTTTCATGCTACAGTTTCTAATTCATCTTAATTTATTCTAAGTTGCAAATTTTTTTATGAATAAAGCTGCTCTCTTAGTTAAAATTACGGCACAGTGATATCGTAAATGTGAGCAATGCCACGCCAACAAAGTTTGGAGCACATTTCCATATGCCACAGATTTGCATGAAAACTGTTAGACTTTCCAGTAATTTAAATGATGGCCAGGGGTGAGGTCTATTGTGCTTGTTATGCCATTAAAGTCATTAGCTCAGTGCGAGGTCACAACTTAAGTTGACCTTTGACCAATTCAACAAGCTTTACAAAGGCCTTGTTGGATTTTTTTTTTTTTTTTTGCCTTTCTTCTGAGGGCCAACTAGGCTTTGACTGCAGAACAATTTAAACTAGAAACCATGTAACAATTATTAATATAGCAATGTTACCTAGAAATCATGTTTTTTGTCCTTGTACCAGTAAGCATGGGGGAGTCAGTATAAAGTGATGGCTGCATAGCATTTGCATCAAGTATTTATGACAAATACTTTAAAAAATTGCGAACGATTGAATAAGCATTCTTAATATAAATAACTCAAAGTACTATTCATTTTACTTCCCAATATCTAGCAGCCAGGAGTAAATATGTGACAGTTGGTGTACAACTTTGCAATGTGACTGTTTTTGCAAATCTCTGTAGTGCGTTCACCATTTTCTTACAGGTACAGTACTATGTACAGTTGCCATTCTTGTGGACATGCTACATCTTCTCTCAGGAGATATGTCAACCACACAGCACTACATTCAAATGAAAGAGGCCTGATACCATGTGGACTGACATCTTGCACACGCATCTTTAAAACGTACTCGGCATTGAACTCGCATATAACCAGAGATCACAGTGCACAAAGGACAAAAGTCAAAGATGGACCAGTTGAGGGAATCAGTTTTGTGTGCCCTCTAGCCTTTTGCAAAGAAAGTTTGACATCATTCAGCGACTTACACAAGCACCTCAAAACTCATGTTGAGGAAGGGTTAGAAACCCCATGCCCAATTAAAGGCTGCACTAAAAAGTTCACTATTAAGTCTTCATACACTTCCCACTTATCAAGAGCCCATTGTGGTTTCAGACTTAAAAAACTACCCTCATTCGCATACAATGCAGCAGCTAGCCATGAATCTTGTAGCTTAGAAGCACCAAATGAAGTCGAAAAAACTAGCTTGGACAATGCTGAATCAATTGATTCTCCACAACTAATAACTGACAATGCAGAACCTGCTGTTGAGGAAAATTTCTATGGACTTTATTTGAGGAATGCAGCCTTGTTTTACCTGAAACTTGAGTCACAGTTTCATGTCCCTGTGCAAACAATTCAAAGAATAGTGACAGAGACCTTAAATTTGCATAACAATAGTCAAGTACATTTAAAAGCCATCTTATGCCAAAGTCTTATGGACAGTCATGTTGCAAATTCTGATGTTACAAAAATTCTAAGTCTGTTTGAAAATGAGGATTCCTTTAAAAGAGTGTTTTCAGAAAGTCATCTTAGGTCAGAATATAAGAGAAGGAAATATTATAAGAATACGTTTAAGTATGTTGAGCCAATTGCCATTAGGCTTGGGACTGATTCACAAGGTGTCGAACAACACTTTCATTATGTACCTGTGAAGGAAGTTTTGAAAGCACTTTTGCAGGATCCATCCATAAAGAAGCAATGTGATAGTAAAGTAACATTATCGACTCAGAGGGAACAGGTCCTCTCTGATTTTGTTCATGGATCTGTGTACTTAAGCAATGAATTCTTTCAAAAGAATCAAACTGCTTTAAAACTAATTATATTTCAGGATGCATTTGAAGTGGTGAATCCATTAGGTAGTGCTAAGAAAAAACATAAACTTCTTGGCATCTACTTGACTCTAGGTAACTTAGACTCTCACAATCGTTCACAAATAGATGGCATTCAACTTTTGGCACTCTGCAAGGAGGTTAACATAAAATATTTTGGTGTAAATAAAGTTTTGGGTAGGCTAATTCAGGATATAAAAGATGTGGAAGAAAATGGCATTGAAATTGATGGTATCCTTCGCAAAGGAACCGTTTTTGCATTGGTGGGTGACAATTTAGGACAACATTTTATTGGAGGTTTTGTAGAAAACTTCAGTTCAGCAAAAAACATCTGTCGTTTTTGCAATATTGAAACAGATGCCATTAAAAAGGGTAATGTTAAGCCATGTGAAGCACGCTCTGTCCAAAGCTACAAAGAGTGTATTGAAAAACTGAAAATTGATCCTAGTTGTACGGAGATTCAGCAGGGCATCAAACATAATTCTATTTTCAATGAATTAAAGTACTTTCATGTGTGTAACCCTGGTTTAGCACCCTGTGTTGCCCATGATATATTTGAGGGTATCCTTCAATATGATTTACCATCTGTGATAAAAGATCTTATCAAAAAGAAAAAGTGGTTCAGTTACGACTTGCTTAACAGTCGCATCAACTCTTTAGAGCTAAAGAGTACGGAAACTAGACCTAGAGAGGTACCACCATCAGGAGACAAAATTGTTGGAAACGCAGTTCAGAACTGGGCCTTGCTTCGCCTTCTACCTATTTTAGTTGGAGATCAAATAGCAGATACTGATGACCTGGTATGGGAAATGTTAATCTGTTTAAGGAGGATTGTTGAAATTATTTGTGCACCACAAATTTCACACAAGATGGTTGCATACCTTTCGTTCCTATTGGATGAATACATTCACTTGCGGACTGAATGCTTTCCTGATATGCCACTACGTCCTAAACACCACTTTGTTATGCACTATCCCAGCTTAATCCTTGCATTTGGACCTTTAATGAAACTGTGCACTTTACGGTTTGAAAGCAAACACTCTTATTTTAAAAATTGCTTAAGAAGTGCGAAGAATTTTAAAAATGTAACCCATACGTTATCTGAACAACATCAGCTTCTTCAAGCTTACATTAGTTCTGGAAGCTTATTTGATAACTGTCTGCAATTTGGAAAGTGTATGAGGATGAATATTGACTTGTACAGCAAGCCAATCAAAACTGCTTTATATACCCATTATAAATGTTCAGAAACCATCGCTTGTCTTGAAGTAGCAGAAACTGTTATAGCTAATAACATACTATATGAAATGGGCTGTTTTGTAGTGCTTGAAGGTCAATGTGACTCCTATTTGCTCGGCAGGATACTGTTGATAGTGAAGCAGGGTAAGGAAAATGTCAATTTTATCTTGCAAAGCTGCAGTACATACAGATGGGAAGAGTTGGGAATTCTATGTGTAACACATGAAGAAGCCGAAAAAGTACTTAGTGCTACACCATCAGAACTGAAAGATTTTTATCCCCTCTACTCACAACGTATTCAAGGATGTGAGGTGATAGCTTTGAAACATGCCATTTTATATACCTGACTTTAATCCTATATTCTTGAATTTTGTAAATATCAGCAAATGGATACCCCATGCAAAGAGCCACTGAAGGAAGCTGTTGCTGGTGTTCTACCAGATCTCTCTCAAGAGAAGGTGGCAGAGGTAGTGAACCATTTAGAAACTCTTGGTGCCAGTCAATTATCAGACATCCACTATGTAAAGTCAGACGACCTGCAAGATGTCCTACCACCAGTCAAGGCAAGGAAGCTTCTTCAAGGTCTGACTGCACTTGGTGAGTTACATACTCCACTTTAATTTGCCTTTTTTTCACCCCAGTTTAGGTGTTTCAATTGGTTCAGTGCTAGTTTTTCCTTATGCAAAAAGACGTTGCTTTATAAGAGGAGTATTACCACCGCTGCATACTGAGTAATACATCGTGCTTTCCCCAAGATAAAAAAGACAGTTTCAGAAGTTTAAGGTAAGTCACAGTTGGACAAAGACAAGTAAAAAGACAGTACCATTGAGATACCATCCTACTGTGTTTGTTTGAGTGGAGTCTGTGGAAATTAAATGGAGGTGGCCACGACTGAAACAAGTAATAATCCAAGGAAAACTTAGGTATGTTTTGGTGGACATTTGTGTTTCATTTCACCCTACCGCTTTGAAAAAAAAAATCAATATGCAAAGTATTCTTGTAACTGTGTTCAATGTGTGTTGCTATCCCAAGATCCTGGTCTGCTTTTTTTCAGTTTTTCAACATCAGCAACATGCAGTAAGCCTGCTTTGTGCAAGTATTTTCATTTATTTTTTACTTTGTACAGATGATGCAGCATCAAGCTCTGGTTCCACAATCATCCTTGACCCATCATCGTTGGATGATTCTTTATCAGAAACCAGCCTTCTGGCAGATGTGGCAGAACATTCACAAGATCCAGATGACTGGGCTAGATGCTTCCACATCCCTTGGGAACAATTTCCAAAGCAGTTTATGAAGGCATGTACCGCAGGCCGTACACCCTCCACAAAAGATAGGAGGGAGATGATTCGCATTTTATGTGACAAAATCCATTCAGTCACTGCTAAAGTCAGCAGACAACAAATTTCCCTTGTTGCAGCAGCTATGGTATGTAAATACGGTATTCTCAAAGATGAGATAGATGGTTGTGTGATAGGGTCAGGGTTTGACTCTCTTGTTAGCCAGATTGAAAATCGACTGTACCATCTGAAAAGAAAACCTGCAACCAAATATGACGCATCTTTAGATTCTGACGACTCTGTTGAAACATCAACTCCCAAAACAAAAAAAACCAAAATTGAAAGATTCTTATGGCTGCGTAAATTGGCAGCCAACACATGTGGTTGAAGGGGAAACAGAAAATACATTAGAAGAGAAAAGACTTTGGTTATTGCAAGAGGCTGAAAAAATTTCTCGAGATGAGAAAATGATCACAGAATACATGGCTGCGTGCTACATCATTCAGAGAAAATTGATAAATCAAGATCCGCCTGTTAACATACTTGATGTTAAGTCAAAGTGGCCTTTTCTGTTTGAGAAACCATGGTTGTTGCAACACTTTGAGTCATTAGTGGGAAAATCCCTCGAAAAAACCTTGCTTGTTGAAATGCAGAGTAGAGGGAAAAGAGTATTTGACTTCCTAAAGTGCACAAGCAAGCAAAAAAGTGTACGGTCCTGTATAAGTTCAATTGAAAAAGGTGCCAAAACTGTTGGAAATGAAACACCAAAGACCATTGGACTGGTGCTGCTGCTGCTGAAACATTTTGAGGAGGAATCAGAAAAACTCATCCGATTCTACAAGGTTAGTAATCTTTAAAATACATTTTATCCTCACAGTACAGTAGCTTTGAGTTTGCTGCCTAAATCCTTGGTTAGACTCTGAAGAGAAAGCTTTGTTGACATGAATGCCAGTAAATTAGGTACCAAGTTTTTGAAAATGTCTTCAGTTTATCTAATATCTCAAAACTGTATCAACCCAGTTTTATACTTATCCATTGTGTTCACTTAGTTTTTATGCTTATATTCCTCTCATAACAGATTATATCTGGGAAAGAGGGTGTATTCTTTGTCAGTTGTAAACTGTCCATGTCACATTTCCCAAAGAATTCTGTGGAGTGCACAGTGACAGTTTGAGGACATAGAGAAGATTAAAGGTCGTGTGACATGGAAATAACGTAACTGGATATTTGATGTAAAAAGCATTAAAAATCTTAAAAATAGCCGCAATTTCCATTAAAATCCATCAAATATTGCCCATTTTACAGGGAAATTTCTATTTCACACTTGTACTATGAATGAACATGAGCTAAATATGCAAATATGTGACATCGAAAGAGGGACATACCATATATGGCACATGTTAGCATTTGTTTTTGCAACCTTAATTTCAAGGACACTGGAAGTATTGTTATTCCCTGAGGGGTTTATTATAAAAGTTTAATTTTTTTCCTTGAAAAATATTGATATCACCAACCAAACTGTAATCTATATGATCAGTAATTAAGAGATAATTTATATGGGGTTAACAAAAGAAATTTGTTCACTGTGCAACACTCCACATCATTATTTTTGCATAGGCAAAGACCATCAAACTTTGAAGATGTATATTTTAAGAACGGTAAAAGATATTGAAATAATTCTAAAGGATTTTTAATTGGAAGACTTAATTCTTTAACTGACAAGTGAAACAGCTCTTTTGGTGGCATGTCACGCAACTTTTAAGCTCTTCTGTTATCTTTTGAAACACTTATTCTTTCAGGAGGGTTCAGATGTGTTGGACATAGAAAAAGATGATCTGTTGCCAGTTACACCTTGTTTGGCTGTCTCTGGTAAGTATGTTCTCTTTTCTGCATTCATTATTACTTCTGCATGCCTGGGTATACAGAGTGACAATCTTCTTTAAACTTAAGCAGCAGTTTGACTACAACCAGGCTTTTGATTCGTTTGTTTACATCTCTTTTCATAAACGATTTTCTAACTGCCTTCTACATTCTTACAATGTTGAAATGTATTTAAAGGAGACAAACTGTTTTTATTCCAAAATTACAATAAGTGTGAAGTTCCCCATTGAAGTGGTTTTTATTCATAATATCCTTAATAGAATAGGGATTAATGCTGGTACACAAATGTAACATGACTATTGAAGTTCTGTACCTAAACGAAAAAACCAGAAGGATTAGTGATTCCTTGCTACTCAGAAAATATATTGTATCACTGTGGTGAAAAAGTTACTGTTCTCAAAGTGTTGTCATGAACTGTGCAATGTTCATGCATACTGTTGAAGCATTTTGAAAAGATCTGTAACATGATCCAGAATCAGTTTTTTGCATGCTAAAAGTGATGCCGTGAGTTTGCAAAAAGGTCAAAACATTAAAAAAACAAGTTTAAAATTTTATTCATTGGTTTGAGTGAACCATATGAACAGTAAGGGAGAAAAAATAAGGCAAGTTGTGTGAATTCCTTCAAGAGCCTTGAAATTTTCGTAAGAATAATGCTTAACCTAGAGGCAATCAAAAATGTGCTGCTCACAAACACTATTCAGTTTCGTAACGAACATCTGTTGAGCAGACCATTGACAATGAAGTGCTAATGCATATTCACTAGATGTAAACAGCTGATCGATTTGTGTGGATCTTGAACACGACGAGCACAGGGGCTGTGAGAGCTCCCCGGAACGAGTAACGTTGATGTTGCATGTGCACAGTAGCCTCTATGCATGGAGTCCGAGGTGGGAACTCCATGGTACATGGTAATACTACTAGGCTATACTATCCCGTTAAACTGTGGTTCAACCTAAATTAGGCTATAGTTTACTGGATAGTGGTACCTCTGTGTAAATTAGGCCTATTAAACTTAGACTAACGTTAGCACTACAAGCGAGAGGCGATGCTGTTTTAAATTTGCACTAGGGACAACTCCCTGTTTGCACTTACCGTTGTGTTTGGCGTTTTATTCACAAACACTTGTAAACCTGTAACACTGTGAACCTGTAACGTTCAAATTCAAATCAGCACTATAACGAGTGCCAAAGAGTGAAAGACAGTAGCCTGTAATTACGTAGTAAAAGAGAACTCAGTGTATTGAGTGTATACAAGACTAGGAAGTTTGCGCTATCAAGGTCGTGAGCGAACAGCTGTAGAGAGATAGCCAGGCTTGAGTGGTATAGGTACGTCATTTAACGTGGTGACACCTCAAGAATATTGCATATTCAACATCAGGTTCGTTGTAGGTGCTGTTTAACTCTCTATAATTAGGACCGTTTTTTGAAAAAGGCCTTCAAAAGTTTACCGATTTTATGCTGTTTTGGTTACTGCCCGAGACTATCACTATCAGTTTGACCTTTCAAATTGTGTTTTTCAACACTTTATAGCACTCTTGGCATTTTAAAGAACAAAGAAAGACATAAGAAGAAGCAAAATCTTATGTTTTTCCTTTTTGCGAACTCACGGCATCACTTTAATTTCTAAAAATTCATTCTAAAGAGATCCAGGCATGTTTCTTGCTTAATGCTTTCAAAGTTCCCAGTTTAACATCTGCTGACCTCAGATTGGTCTCAAATGAATTGTAGCTCCCTCCAAAAACAAGTCTACTCAACTGAAGGTATACATACACTGCTTATATGACGTTCATAAAGTTTCCTAAGCTCTTGAGATAAAACATGTGCATAGTTTGCAGTTTGACTTCTAGTGATGTCAGATGACATTCGACCTCCAATAGCGATATGTATCATGTGTCTGCTAGTTTTGAGATCCCTCAAAACTACCAATATGGAGATATTGTACTCATAAACAAAAATTCATACAAGTATACTAACACAACTGTATAATAAATAGCATGGATACCTGTGCCTAGGGAAAGAAATAAAAATCCATTGACACTTAAAGACAGTTATTCGTCACTCCAGACAGCTCCAATTCTCCCAACCTACTTACTTCTAGCCCCTCCCACATCTTTCTAAAACTCATCCTTGTAGAGACACAATCCTATTTTATTGCTTAAGGGCATATCCTGGTAAGCATACAAGGCCCTAGTGTGTAATCAGAATACTCTCAGTGCATGCCGTGTAACATGAGCTATTCTGCATTTTTTGAATTTGATGTCAATCAAAGAGCTGTACCAATTGAGACTTTTGGTACCCCAGGGTAAAAGTGTAGTTTGGGGTGACGAATGACTGTCTTTAAGTGTTTGCTAAACCAAATCATAATTATATAACATGGACTGCTCAGAGAAGAATGCAGTAAAACACCCTACAGTAGCTTAATACAAGGGAAAGAATGTTTGGGTGTACTGTAGACATTTACAGCACAAAGTACCGTAGGTGCGAAACAGTCAGAACTTAGCATTGCAAAAGTTTTGAATCAGTAATTTGCCATGCACTGCCTACCTGCAGTCATACTTGTTCTAAGGGTTATTCAAGATGGTGTAGTTGGTAATCAATCAAAAAATTGATTAACAACAATTGCTATATCAATTCTCTCACTCTTTTTGTCCCTTGTTATAGGCTCAAATTCATTGCTGGCTGTCTGATGTAATCTAGTGCCCAACATCACAATACCTTGCGATTTTTTTCTCCTTTTTCTTTTAGGGGATTGCTTCTTCACGAATCCTGTGTATCTTGTGATTGAAAAGAAAGTCTGTACCTCCATTTTGTCTCCATCGGATGGCATTCTAATGCTTTTCGGGTCTTTTTATTGTTTCAATCTAGAGTACCCTGAAGGAGCAAGCATCACTCTAGAATTTATTCAAAGGTTTGTATTTCTGTTAGTGCTAACAGTTTTAATTTTCATTGTACGTTATACATTGTACACTTAATACTGATGCTTAAGGCTGTTTGACGAGTTTTAGACACCCCCCCCCCCCCCATTTTACTTTGAATCACTATTTCTTGTCCTCTGGAGTTGGCCCAGATAGACAACAGAATAAAAAAAAATCATGTAAAGACTTTTAATAAGTTTGGACAAATAGTGTTTGCTTTCCCAAAGGTGGATCAAAAAATGAAAGAATGCATTTTTTTCAGAAGCATTTCAAATAAGTTTTCATGGTATAACCAGAAATAAAACTTGTAATCTGTGGTTTGGATTTACCATGGTTATTGCAAGTGGAACGAAATATATCAAAAATACGGTAAAAATGGCATAACAATTTGAATAGACAATGAAAGAAACTTGAAGGAAATTAGGGTTGATTGAATGAAAGGAAGTTAGTGTAATTAAGATAAGCCAAGTTTACATCCATATGACTGTATGCTTGCACTATTCACCCATACAATGCTCACTGGTCAAGGTAGGCATACTGCTTGTTGTATTAATTTTGACAAATGTGAATAAACTCAGTTCATGCCCATGAGATGTTCATTTCCCTTACTGCCCTCATAGTAGAAATCTGTCACTCTCTCTGAAGAAATAGCCTAAACGTATCAATCCCTGTACAGTAAGGCGAGTTGAACATTAGATGAACAGTCCTTGAATCTATATATCCCATGTTAGCAGAATGGCCTTACCCAAACTGCATTTTGCAAAATCAAGCACGTGAAATCCATGTCAGATTTATACTTTGGGACATTTTTGGTTCCAATGATAAGAGAAACATAATTATGCATTCATGATGGCTTGTGTGTATGATAGTGTTTTGTGTCACTTTGCTTGTTAACACGATATCTCAAGGATGGAAACTGGTAGTTCTCAAATATGGTACATAGATGCCTCATACTAAGAGGAAGAATCTTATTGCCTTTGGTGTAGGTCAACTGTCATCTGGGGCCACCGGGGTCAAACTCTGCAAACCTTGTTAACATGATATCTCAAGGTAGGAAGTTAAGATTTCATACTTGGTATGTGAGTACCTTATGGTCAGAGGAAATCACTATTGTTTTGGTGGAGGTCAAAGGTCATCTGGGGTCACCCGGGTCAAACTGCAAAATTTGTTAACATGATACTTGATTTCGGAAGCTTGGATAGAGTGTATACTTGGTATGTAGATGCCTTATGGTGATGGGAAGAACCCTACTGTTTATGGTGGAAGTCAAAGGCCATGTGCAGTCACCAGAGGTCAGAAAGTAAAATTTCCCAGAATTGCAAAGATAACATAAGAACACAAACTGCACATTTTAAACACCTTACCATACATTTTGACCAGTGACTGAAAGAAATGGGACATCATGGCATTATTTGGAATAAAACATGTATCATCAAAACCACAATGCTTTTCCCTTTCTGGGAGAGTGTACAGAAGGTAGTTCTGTAAGAGTCTCAGGAAGCTGAAACATCCATGATCAGAGTATTGTACATCAATATGGGTAAAATCCCTGGCTCACACAAGGTCTTCTTTCTGAGTTTCTCTGTAGATAATGGCAGTGGACACAGGGGCTCTTTTCCTTGTTACAATTAAAAATCAGTATTTTATCTTAAAGTGGGACACATCGTCAAAACAACTTAGTAAAGTGAATGATATAAATCAAATCATTCATAGTGATAATGAAGAAAACACAGAGCTAGCAAAATTTCCATTATTCACATGTGCTAACAATGTTCCATTATTTTAATTGTGTAGGTGTCTTGTAAAGATCAACCCAAAGAGAGGCACCAAATCAAGAGGAAAGAAGTACTACATCATCCATCCCAAAGTGCTGACTTTGGTGAAGCAAATAAAATCTTTTGAAGCTGATTGGGATATTGAATCAGACTGATGTACAACATCACGTTTTTTAACTTTTTGTGTGTTTGACATTTAAGTTCTTCTTTTGGATTTTGAAAATTTACTTATTCTGTTCAACCCATGTTAGCAGCATTTATGAAGACTACACTACCATGAATACTGTAGCCTGACTAATTATGTTTACACAAGTGAGTGATTGAATCAGACTGATGTACAACATCACGTTTTTTAACTTTTTGTGTGTTTGACATTTAAGTTCTTCTTTTGGATTTTGAAAATTTACTTATTCTGTTCAACCCATGTTAGCAGCATTTATGAAGACTACACTACCATGAATACTGTAGCCTGACTAATTATGTTTACACAAGTGAGTGATGTGCTCGCTAATTTGCTGGTTTTTTTTTTTTTTTTTTTTTGTTTTCATTTTTTTATCTTGGGAAATGCCTTGCAAAATGTTGGTTTCAAAGAAATATGATGATTAATAACTTATACCTTATGTAAGATACATTTAGCTTAACCCTTTAGATGTTTTGAGTGCAGGTGACCAGCTTACTGGAGTTGCATGGTACGATGTAGGATAAATTCCATAGAGAAGTCCTGTAATCTTTACACTTGCTTTTGTTGCTTGCCTCTAGAGTAATCCAGTTTGTTTCGGAACGCTCAGAAAGTCTACGTAATGTAATTTTTTAGAAATCCTAGAAAATCTACAGTTTGCTTAAATAAGTGTGTTGCTGAATAGAAAATGTTCCTATAAATCATTTTTGGCAGTTTTGGAGAACATTTCAGACTAATTGTTCTGTCCTGTTGTAAATTTACGTCCCAATCTAATCCCTCGATTAGCAACTAGAGAAATTGCATTACAAAACTTCACCAGAAAAATCTACGGACTAAACTGTAATTCAGATTCCAAGGTGCCACTCGCTACAGACAGCTATTCAAGTCGGGTTGTAAATACACAGCCTCGTCTGAAATTCGAATTTCCAGAAAATCTGTATCTTTAGCGACGTAACCGTCAAATTCTCCCCCTAAGATACGGACTTAACTGTAATATGACTTTCAAGAATTCTGTAGATCTCTACAGACGCAACTGTTCAGGTTTAACCTTCTGTAAAGTGTGGTCCTGTAAAACAGTTAAACAGAAAAGCACAGTAAACGATTTGCAGGAACTTCTGTAAAAAGTTTCATGTTGATCTTCTGTAAAATGTCATTTACAGGACGATTCTCTGGCAACTCTGCTGCCAGAAAATTTTACTGTATATTTACAGAGAAATTTTTACAGTGTAATGACACCTATCCCCCACCCCTCCTCCTTTAGTCCTTTTAGCTCGTGTTCCCCCACTTAAATATTGATCTCTTTGATCCTCACCATTTTGCCTCGTTTTCCCCCGCCCTCCCTTATGGACATACATGCATCGCTCCTTGTTCAGGATATAAACTAATGACACCTATACCCCACCCTCCCCCTTTAGACCTTTTAGCTCGTGTTCCCCCACTTATATATTGATCTCTTTGATCCTCACCCTTTTGGCTCGTTTTTCCCCGCCATCGCTTATGGACATACATGCATCGCTCCTTGCTCAGGATATAAACTAATGACACCTATCCCCACCCTCCCCCTTTAGTCCTTTTAGCTCGTGTATCCCTAGGGGAACCCGGGGCAAAGTGGAACAATTTTTTTCGTTTGCTAACAGAAGGAAAACAAAAACTGTTAGGAGGAATTTAATAGTGTATGTTAATACCCTGGTATGAAAGCTCACCAACGGTATAGGCCTATAGGATGCGCCACTAACAATCACTGTCCCCAATGAATCTGAACTTGAAAAAATCCATGAAATTCCACTTTGCCCCGAACCAGGGGGCAAAGTGGAATTTTGATCCTCACCCTTTTGGCTCGTTTTTCCCCGCCCTCGTTTATGGACATACATGCATCGCTCCTTGTTCAGAATATAAACTAATGACACCTATCCCCCACGCTAGTTTTTTTTCATAGGATACCGACGGGAAAATCGATTTTTCAAAAAATTTTAAATTTGTTTCAAAATCATGGTTAGGGTTAGAATTAAGGTTAGGGTTACATGGATGGGGGTTTTTTGGCCTGTTCTTTCATAATCCGATGTCAGAATTACAAAACAAGGGTCGGAAAGCTGCTATTTTGGAATTAGGGGTGTGACCTCTTTCCAAGAAGCTGATTGGTCCGTATGAATAGAATTCCCCTCGCTATCCTACGAAAAAAAAACTCGCATCCCCCCGCCCTCCCCCTTTAGACCTTTTAGCTGGGTCCCCCCACTTATATCTTGATCTCTTTGATCCTCACCCTTTTGGCTCGTTTTCCCCCGCCCTCGCTTATGGACATACATGCATCGCTCCTTGTTCAGGATACAAACTAATGACACCTATCCCCCACCCCTCCCCCTTTAGACCTTTAAGTTCGTGTTTCCCCACTTATATATTGATCTCTTTGATCCTCACCATTTTGGCTCGTTTTCCCCGCCCTCGCTTATGGACATGCATGCATCGCTCCTTGTTCAGGATATAAACTAATGACACCTATCCCCCACCCCTCCCCTTTAGACCTTTTAGCTCGTGTTCCCCCACGTATATATTGATCTCTTTGATACTCACCCTTTTGGCTAGTTTTCCCCCCCCCACGCAAATGGACATACATTCATCGCTCCATGTTCAGGATATAAAACTAATGACACCTATCCCACCCTCCCCCTTTAGTCCTTTTAGCTCGTGTACCCCTAGGGAACCCGGGGCAAGTGGAACAATTTTTTTTCGTTTGCTAACAGAAGGAAAACAAAACCTGTTAGGAGGAATTTAATAGTAGAGGCTCCTACCAACCAACATGAATAGGCCTCATGCTAGCATTGTGTTTGATTACGTAATCATCCATTTCCTTGAACTTGTTTGAGTAACCACTCTATTTACAATAGAAGGGCGCATTCACCCAATTCTATAGGGTTGCTACTAGCCCCTAAACGCATTGGGACCATTTCTAGTTTGCTGTTTTACTGATTCGTTCGACATTCATCCAGCAGTTCAGTATTACACTACTCTTTTTGACCCATTATTAGTTTGCTGTTATCACTTGTGCTTTTTAAGTGCATCGAAACGGCACATAGAAACAAAAACAAAAACTCAAACCGGATCGGGCAGAAACATAAATGCAAACTATTTACAAACAACTAAATCAAACAGAAAATTTTGCTCATTACAGTAATAGAACTATATGTACAGATATTTACATACACACATATATATACATATACCCATTATACATATAAATATAATGACCGTGTGTTAATATACATTTTTTCTGGTGTGTTTTTTTAGTTTACCATTTTTCATCTTGCTGACATACTAACATCAACACATTTGTGTTGATGTGTCGTTAAAAATCCCATCTAACTGTATTAACGTGTAACTGTAATAGTTGTGTCGTGTACATGGTGTACTTGTGTACAAAAGTTTTTTTTCTTCTCTCTTGTGCTTTTTACCTACGTTAGAAAACGGCTGAACGAAAAACAAAGAACTTAAACCTGACCGGACAAAAAACATAACTTCTGAACTAGTTACAGAAATTCTGTACATTGCGCTAGCAAAACAAAATGGTCCCTTGTCGACACGTTCGGCAGTTGTTGGGGCCCACTTGTGCTTTTCAAGTGCACTCGAAAACACGGCACACACAAACAAAAAAAACACAAACTCAAACCCGATCGGGCAGAAACAAAAAACGCAAACCATCCACAAACCACCAAATCAAACAGAAAACCTATGTTCATTACAGCAATAGAACTATATATACAGATATTTACATAAATATTTGCAACAACTTAAGTACGTTACAGACCAAACCTCCCCCCAGCACACCCCAAACCAATTATTACAAACCCCTTTGTAACGGCACAGATAAACTGTACATAAACATAGATATTTAACATACTAATTTACAACTTAAATACCTTAACAGGACCAACCTCCTTCCACAGCCACCCCAAAACCAATATTTCAACACCCCTTGTAACGGCACAGAATAGTTTATACCTTATACATATTTACAACATATTTACAACTGAAGTACCTCAGAAGGCCACATATTGTACAAACACAGTACTATTTACACATTACAGTCGATTCCATATTTACAAAATCAATATTTACAAGTTGACTACCACCCGGTCCGCCCTCACTGAAACAATTGGACCCCATCGCCTTACCGAACGCCGACCGTTGGCAAACGAACTGTCGGACTCAACCCTCAGCCTCTAACCTCCGCCCTCACCGACGCCAGTACGACACCCAGCAGGCCTCCCCACACCCCCTAAATACAATATTACATCAGGCCCTCTCCATTAAGGCCAGCTTTATCGGAGGCCAGAAACAAAGGTAAAGTGATGTGCCCTCTGAAACACTTGCATTGCATGGCGGAGGTGAGAGACACCATACAAAGCATAGTCCCGGCTCACCCCCAGGGTGTTGCAAAACGTTTAGGCGTATCAGTCAGGACTTGAAACCATATTCCCAGAATAGGGCCACATAGTGCACACTGCCAAAACTACATGTAGGCACACTCTCCCACTTTGTGGGTCATCTTATTTACGGGGGCAAACGCCCATCTCCAAGACGCCCACCGAAGGCGGCTTGAGATTAGTTACCGATGGCGTATGTGCGATTTCGCCACAAACAGGTCCTCGCCTGCGGTAATCGAATGATCTGCTGTGGCCACATACGATCCGCCACACATCCGGCCCTGAAGGCCTAGTGGCTGGATTGGATCGTGGCCAAGCAATTTATCAAAAACAGCCCGGCTATAGGTCCCTTGCACTTGACTGCGAAACCGTCCCCTCACTGTTGACATTAATAAGGAGCGTGTCCCCTCATTTGGACTGTATGCCCCCGTGGGTTCTCCAGCTGTGTGGGCTCACCGTTACTAAAACAGGGAGGGAAAGAACCGAAGGAATGATTACCCACCCCCCCCCCCCCCCAGCTAACGGACCAAAGTAGGGCAAACAGGGCATTTCCGCTGTCCACAGCGACATGTAAGAAAACACACTTGGTCAGGAGAAAAACGGAGCTTGGCAAGGGAAAATATTTACAACATATTTAACAACTTCAGTACCTCAACAAGCCACCTATGTACAAAACACAGTCCTATTTAGCAAATTAACAGTAGTTCCACATTTACAAACAAAATCCAAATCGTTTACAAGTACTTTTTTACGTGCATAGAAACGGGCACGAAGAAAACAAAACAAAACTTAAACCTGACCTGGGGGGGGTTTTAAAAACACACAATTCTGGACTAGTTACAGAATTCTGCAAAAAACACAACCCCACTGACGCACAGCAAACAAAACTTCTGTGATAACTATGTGCAAAACCCAAGCCAATTTGCCATAGGCCTATTTTACAAAGCACCAATATTTACAATTAAATATCACCCGGCCCGCCCGCAACCGAAAACAAGTGGGCCCCAACACCTGCCGAACGGTCCGGACCGTGGCAAATGGACTAAAGTCGGCCTCCACCCTAAGCTTAATCTCCCGTCCTAACCTACGCCAGGACGGACGTCCGCAGGCTTCCCCTCTCCCCTAAACACAATGCTTACGCACCGGTCTCTCCATAAGGCCAGCCTTTATGGAGGCCCGAAATAAAGTTTAAGTATCCCGCCGAACACTTGTATTCCATGGCCGGGGGTGACAGACCATACAAAAGCGTAGTATGGCTGACCCGCCCAGGTGTTTACAAAACGTGAGGCGAATCAGCCAGGAACTTGGAAACCACTCCCAAGAGGAGGGCCAACAAGGCCACACTGCCAAAACACATGGGGCACACTCTCTGACCTTGTGCAATCCAGTGCGTGTTGGGGCAACTATTGGCCAACTGCTATTTCAGCGTATGTTCTGGGAAAAACACCAATCACAGATTCCCATACGCTTCAACCAGCCGTGGTTTAACACGGATTGTGAACAAAGCGATCAAAGATCGCAAAAAAGGCCTTAGTATTTTTTAAGAAGTACCCTCAGTACATGTTTAATCTTTAAGAATTTACCTAAATGCCCGTGCCAGAGCACGGCGCATCATAAAAAACCAGCAAACGGGAATCAATGGAAAACCCATACGTATATTAGACACGAAACTAAACTCCAATTTTTTTTTTTTTTTTGCCCCAGTCAAGAAAGCATGGGATAAATTTTTAGGGTAAGTAAAGATCAGTGGAAGGCAGGTTAATTTCCTCAGTCTTCACACATAACCAAACAAGACGGTAGCAAGTGGCACAGAAAGGGCAGATATTGCGAATCTGCTTGCACAGATGAGTTTCCAAACCAACTCCTCAAGTAGTCACACTACTACCCAGACTTTCCAAGCATTAGACAACATTACCGTTGAAAAACAGAAAGTGAACTTCACCTCTGATAACTCTTAGGACTACAACCAGCCTCTTTAACATCACGGAACCTTCGCTATTGCTCTTCGTAAAGAAGCAATGACACTGCCACTGGCCAGATGAAGTTCCACTTCACCCCCCCCCCCCCCCACCCCCCCCCCCCCCCACCCCCCCCCCCCCCCACCCCCCCCCCCCCCCACCCCCCCCCCCCCCCACCCCCCCCCCCCCCCACCCCCCCCCCCCCCCACCCCCCCCCCCCCCCACCCCCCCCCCCCCCCACCCCCCCCCCCCCCCACCCCCCCCCCCCCCCACCCCCCCCCCCCCCCACCCCCCCCCCCCCCCACCCCCCCCCCCCCCCACCCCCCCCCCCCCCCACCCCCCCCCCCCCCCACCCCCCCCCCCCCCCACCCCCCCCCCCCCCCACCCCCCCCCCCCCCCACCCCCCCCCCCCCCCACCCCCCCCCCCCCCCACCCCCCCCCCCCCCCACCCCCCCCCCCCCCCACCCCCCCCCCCCCCCACCCCCCAAAGTCAGACTACGGATGATGCATCAATATTTACTGCCGAACTCCAGGCACTTAAGATGGCATTCGAGCTGATCGAAACCTCACACGACCGCCAGTTCATTGTGTTCACAGACTCGCTATCCAGCCTTTTAGCTCTTCACGCGTCATGAGCAAAAACACCCCTGTGTAATAGCTCTCCGGGAAGCTTACTCCAATTTGGTGAGACTGCAGAAGTCGGTTGTGCTCGCGTGGGTTCCGAGTCACGTGGGCATACACGGAAATGAAAAGGTAGGACACGCTAGCTAAGGAAGCCCTACAGATGGACATTACCAACCTCCACGTACCCCACACTGATTACCGTCCTAACATCAACGGCTATATAAAATCAAAATGGCAGGAACTGTGGGATTCTTTCCCAGAGAACAAATTATACCAGGTCAAACCAACGGTCGGGTCTGTGGATAATGGAACCCCTAGAAAACGGAGAGATGATTTCGTACTGACTAGGGCACGAATCGGTCACACTTACCTAACACATGCTTATTTGCTCCACGGGGAAGAGAGACCATATTGTATCCCCTGTGATTGCGATGTCACCGTCAGTCACATTCTCGTCGACTGCTATGAATACTCCCATATTCGTCAGAAATATTACAGTGTACCAGACCTGAAGACATTGTTTGAACACACGGACCCCACTCTCATCTTGGATTTTCTCAAAGATAGTGGCCTTTACAGGAAATTTTGACATGACAGCCCATTTACTTTTGTCAAGACTTTAGAATTTTGCCAAATGTTTTAATTCTTTTTTAGTTTTACACTACCTTTACCCTGTTCTATCTAGCTGACACTACATAACACATTCGTGTTGATGTGTCGTTAAATCCAATCTAACTAACTAACCCTTCCCCTCCGCTCGTCTATAGTTGAGAGGGTGGGAGGAGGGAGAATGGCGATAGTTGTACAATCAAGTCCGGAGACGGACAAAAATCCAGGTAACAAAGAAGTTTCGTGATAGAAATCGAAAGATACGATGCGCTAAGACGTGTATAGCCCCGGGCGGTGACTTAAAAAGGTACTAAGCTTACAAGTGCACAGGGCCCCGAGGAATCTCCCATAACTTTGCAAGTAGGCTAGATAATTTCATTCGTGGTCACTTCAGTCCTCCATAGGTAAATATTGAACTGCAAATGAAATAAATTTAGTTGGCGACAATTGCAAATTTGGTGTTGAGTGACTGCTGACCCACCGTTTTCCATGCAATTTTGCAAAAATGCCAAGGGAGCCCTCTCGCTGCCGGCATGAGGTCTAAGGGACCATTTCAGGATCCCTGGTAGGACCAAGGGGTAAACCCTTGCAGGTGGTGGGCAAAGGGAGAAGGCCTCCGAAGGTTTGGGATATTGATAGGCATTGGAATGAAAACGCCTTTAAACGCAGGATAACACAATCAACATTATTCTGTCACGACGATTCCACATAAAACATTCATTGAGCGAGAGCATGGAGAAAGTCTGACATCTCACAACGCCCTAAATGCAGACCGCTCAGTACATCTGTTAGGTCACTGATAAATAGAATTAAATGAACACTTGAGCAGGACACAAAATGAGCAATTTTACTGACGCACAATTTCATCGATTTCTGATTCGTTGCCGAAATCAAAAGAGGGAACTAGACAAGCTCGCTGGCGTGTGTATGTACGTTGCATACCCACTAGTAGGTGGGTAGGCTTTGCAGGCCAGTATGTGGGCATGCGTGTTTATGAAAGTGTGTGTTTAGGGGTGAAGTTTAGCTTGAACACACGATATCTCAAGGTAGCAATGACAGGTACATGGCTAAGGTGTCGACCTAGTGATCCAAAGCTTGCAGGTTTGAGTCCTGCCTGCAGGCCGGTAGCCAGGAATTCTGACGTAGGGGCACCGGTACCCAAAGGTGGGCACCGAAGAAGACTATATGTCTGTAGCTAGTGTAAACGTGGGCGCGAAGGGCGCGAAAAGTTCCCTTCCCTGGCGGCCACTTCCCTCTTGCGATACAGAAAAGTGGAATTTGTGGAAAGTTTCACAAGTGAACGGAACAACGCTATGATCATGATGGTGCTTTTTCAACTACGCAATCGTAGATGAAGAGTTGAGGGTCTTTTCGGGAGGACCATGCTGCCATGGGCTTATACCATAAGGCCCTGGTGTGATTCAGCATAATTTTAGTTGGATCCAGAAGGAGGGAAGATCCCCAAAATGTCTGAGACATTAACTCGATGGGAACATTAGCATGGAGCTTTGAGCTGACCTCCGATTGACACTGAAAGTACATCAAACTCTTCACGGTTCACAATTCAGTACACGCACGGTTATTGTACTTTTACTCTGAACGAAATTTTGCATGAATAGCTTGCAAAAGGATGAAATATTCGTTGAAGCTCCATGGTACAATGATAATGGGCGAAAAAAGTATTTTTGAATTAATTTGTGGTTCGAGTAAATTCGAAACCATGAAGCAATCACTGGCATGTTACGATCGAATGTTGCTCAAAGTATTAAATTGCTACATGAAAACCCCATTGATTCCCGCTTATAACTTTGGGTGTACACCTAGTTTGTGACAAAAAAGTTCAATGGTACTTTTGTGCTAATAATGTTTGTAAGTGATGCAACGTAGATTGTGAGGATTGCGCGCCAAGCGCGACGAAATTTTGAGGTATACTTCATTGCCCAAAGAAAAAACATGCATGCAGGCTCAGGAAGGTTGTTGCTAGGATTAACGCAGGGGGCCAATCGCTCTGACTGGGGGGCCAGCTACTCTAAGCCCCGACAGATGCAATATGTTGCCGAAAAGATACCAAACTCGAAATTTGAGGCGCGCGAAGCGCGCCGAAAAATGGGATAATATTGAAAAAGAACTGAAATTTTTGCTTTCATCAAGAAAAGTTGGAAACGTTTTGGGCTTTTTTTTTGGAAGAATCTGCCCTACTTAAGGGCAAAACTACGGCATTTGTTGGAGAGACTGTATGGTCGTCGTCGTGGATTACATTCATTATCTTACCCATTAAGGCTCCCCGAAGAAACTGAAGAATGTTGTTTCCTACAAAAGATGTTTGTCAAGATCGTGAGGCCGAAAAAAAACCTTTCAAAACATAAGAAAAAGAAGATAAAACTTTGCATCGAAGCATTTTCGTGTTTCTCTTGAATCACGCATACAAGGAAGAACAATATTTTTGGAACCTTGAAGGTTGAATGAATCCAGTATGCTTGAAACGGCGGGCGTCACCGCTGAAATGAAGATAAAAGCGCGCGTAGTGCGCGAAAAGCTTTTGAAGTTATAGAAAGAAATGTTACAGAAAACAAAATAAATTCACCTTTAAAAGCCTGCTGGGATCATTTTAAATTTTGCTCAATGGTCGCCTGACGGTATGCCGGGCCAGGGTTCACAGGTAGAAAAGTTTTATTTTCGATTGACTTTCCAAATGGGGGCATAGTGGTCGCCACGTGGGGGGGGGGGGCACGGCCCCCACGCCCCCGCCTTGCTACGGGCCTGTCTGTCTGGTTCATTGCGTTTTGTCCTTGCGTTTAGTACTTTATCTCAATTGCCTTTTCCCACCGATGCGATAAACAGGTATCTATGAGCAGTGGCGCCGCCAGGCTTTGGTGATTGGGGGGGCACAACAGATGATGTCGTAATGGCACTTCAGTTAACCTCCCAAGTCTGCACAAAATTCGTTTTTTTCCCGTGTGCTCCCTACGTTCGTATACACAGTGGGGGATCCTTCCTTTGTCAGGTGACACTGCACTAAGCTAGGTGCCGTCCTGGGGGTCTAAGGGGAGGTGTCACCCTCCCCTTTGAGAAATTTTTGTTTATTTAAAGTTGCTTAGATGCAAAATGGTGCTGCTATCTTTATGATATTTTTGGAGCTGATCACATACCTGTATGGCTGGAAAATGTCCATAGTTTAGTGAATTCTCATTTTTCCGACTGGCTGGATGTTTTCATCCAACTGAGTGGCGACGCTTAAATATTCGTTTTTTTATGCGCCTGCGCTTTGAATACAGCAGTAAGGATCTTTCCTTTGTTACTACATAAAGGTGCCGTCCTGGGGGAGGGGTCTAAGGGGAGGTGTCCCCCTCCCCTTTGAGAAATTTTTGCTTATTTAAGGTTTCTTAGATGCAAAATGGTGCAATCTTTTGGAATATTTTGGAGCTGATCATATATAGCTGGAAAATGTCCATAATCTAGTGAATTCTAATTTTTGGTTAGGTGAAAAAGGAGAGCATGTTGTCTAAGAGAAGAATACGTTGTCAACAATTCTCCTGAAGACTCCCTTTTGGCTACTTTACCGCCTTCTATTGGCAATGTTTTTATCCAAAAATACGTGCGTGGAGTCCACAGAAACATTGTTGGAATATAACGAAATTTTTCCTCCCTTTCATTGTGCATTATAAAAAGGCATCTAAGGCTGGCAGATACCTGTATAGGGCCTTCCGGAAGCTCTAGATAAAGTACATAAAATGGAGCAACGACATAATGCTTATTACGTGACATCCAAATGATAATATAGAGTAGAGCACTTTACAACTATCGTATTTTTACTAATTTTGAACGAAAATCCAGATGAACAGCTTCCAGCAATGGAGAACGGGCGGGAGGGAGACTATTGGTGCAGGAAGGTGATATTAGACCTCCCTGATAGGTAGAGCAAAAGGGGTGAAGGACTAAGAAGGCGTTTTCAGAATTCTTTTTTTGTCGTAAGTGTATTAAAAATCACCATCTATCAAGGGCGTAACCAAAATTTGTCAAGGGGGCGAACCCCATAGACAGATTCTCATCGCTTTGCGCCACCATGGGTTGGCGCAAAGCGCAAGAAAATTTTGGCCCACAGTGCCTCCCAGATCGCTGGAAATGGCACTTCCCAAGCCTATTTTACAGCATATAAATAGGAGAAACACTAGCAATATTGAAAAAAAAAAAAACATTAAAAAAAAAACCCAAAATATGCTCAAGGGGGCGGATGCCCCCTCCACCCCCTTGGCTACGTGTCTGCCATCTATACCTGTAATGGCTGCGAGCAAAGCGCTCGGTAAAATTTTCTGGAAAATATATAACGGCATAATTTCAACTTTCCAAATCATGCTTCAACAACTTAGATTGAAAGATCGCATATTGATGCTATAGGCCCCTACAGATGTTGTGATTAGATTGTTCCATGTATTATTATGTTAATAATGGTCATAAGATGGAGTGCAAACCGTAAAGCATGCGCGCAAAGCGCGCGAAATTTTTCATTAAATGAGATTTCCATGACAAAACCTGTATTCAGAATCTGCGTCGAGACACTTTCAATTGCCCAACAAACCCACATGCCACTCAAAAAGCCAGTCTTTTACCTGTTAATTCGTGAACAGCTTTCAACTTTTGCTGCTGTGCTTCTCCGGGAGTTGCTATCAGAAGATATTGATAATAAGAACACAGAGGTAAGGTATGAAGCGCGCGGAGCGCGCGAAATTTTTGATAGTTTGCGAAGGATTTGCGAAAATTCTGATAGTTTGAGAAACATTTGTGATAGAAAATGATTAAATAGATCTATCACTCGGTTGAAGCACACCTCACCCTACCCCCTACAGAAATCTATAGCTTAATCGCCTTTTGGGATCATTTTAAAATTTTCAAAAAAATTTCATTGGGGGGCCCGCGCCCCCCATGCCCCCCCCCCGTGCCGGCGCCACTGTCTATGAGGTAACCTGTCATCTGCAATGTCTGGTCCTCGTTGAGCAGGGGTAATATGTATGAATTTCTTTCAGACCTACAGTGGTTATGAAACACAATATAAACCCAATAATATAATCATCGTCATTGTCATCGCCATCGCCATCGCGACTGTCACTGTCATTGTTATTACCATATACGTAGGGTTGGGAAGTAACGAGTTATAAGTAACGCCGTTACTGTAACGAGTTACATTTTGTGTAACGGAACCAGGGGCGTAGCCAGGTTTTTGGTGTGAGGGGGCAAAGTCGACTCATCGTCCCCATTTTGACCACAGTCCTGGGGGAAGGGTATAACCCCTCCCCCTTTGAAATTTTTTTTTGCTGTGTCGAAGGGCTTAGATGCAAAATGGTGCTTCTTATTACACTAGATCCCAGTGTTCTCCACAGGGGTTTCTAAAGGGGCGCAGGGGTGACGTCCGGATTTGCCCAAACGGGGCCAGACTCCCCTAAGGGGAGGCCAGCGACTCGAAACCCCTACAACCCCGATGCCGTCGAGGAGTTGGTGAGGGGGGATTTGAAGAAAAGCTGTGTACTAAACCATGCCATTGCAGGGCATATATTGCATAAAATTTGTATATACTAGGAACATAGATTTACCGCTTTTATCCGGAATCTAAACTGTTAAATTGCAAAGCGCGCGAAGCGAGCGAAAATTTTTGGGTAAGCCTACACAAAAGAGAATCTATGCTTGTTTAAAACTTATATAAGTCAATTGTTGTGGCAGGTGGGCCCTGTCAGACATAACTTTCATTTTACTTCCCTCCTCGGGTCAATAGCCGTACCTCACGACAGACATAAGAGAACATTAACTAGGTTTACGGAAATAAGATGACATTGTACTATACTTAGCTCTAAGCAACGGAACTGAGGAAGAGTGGGCAAAGCGTACCAAAAATTGTAGGTTTTATCTCAGAAATGATCCTTTTGAGCCAAAACAAGTACACCATCTATGGGTGGCGACAGAATTTCCCGAACAGGGGCCGGGCCATGCCAGCGACCCCAAGTTCCGACAACCCACTATGTCGAAGGGGTGCATGGTGAGAAGGGGATTTGCAGGAGCCTAACCATCTCTTGTCATTGCAGGGCATATTTTGCATAATATCACTTAATAATTCAAGAGTCAAGTTGCGCACTGATATCGCTCTTTTAAATCTGAATCGTGAAACTGCAAAGCGCGCGAAGCGCGCGAAAAATTTTGGAAGGCTTCCACAAAAAACATATGTAATCATTAAGAACAAAAAGAAAAAACTGTAGGGGATGAAGACCGTATCGGATATAACATACATTGTATCGAAACCACCTGGACTCGCTCACCAACTGACCGTACAGCATGACACACATTATAGAACAACAACAACTAGGCATCCGATCTAGAATGAAATTTACGACTTCTACATAAGCTGTGTACTCTGGGTACATGTTACTTGGTAAGGTGGACAGGACTTGTGCTATCTAGCCATGTGGAATGGAAATATTGAAGAAAATGGAGTGACCCTACAGCGCGCGTAGCGCGCCGAAAATTTTTGGTTCTTATTAGAGAAGTTGTTCTCTTGAGAGCACAAAACAGGTAAACCGTCGGGGCGACTGTCGCCTTCGGGGACTGCATGCTTTATCGTATCGACTAAGACTCCCAGACAAAACTGTAAAAATTCCCCGATGGGGGGGGCCATGGCCCCTGCCCCCTGCCCCAGCCTGGCGCCACCCCTAGAGGGGCGGCCCGCCCTTCGAGTGAAAATGACATCGACAACCAATACTTTTTTTCGGGATTTATTTTGTTTCAAAATCAGGATAAGGGTTCGAAAAAAAGGCTAGGGTTCAGTCCCAAAGGCATAAACTGTTGAAAAAAGGAGAAAAAATCCGGAACACTGTTTCCAGACGAGATGACATCATTAATATCCAAGATTTTGATTGACTTTGCCCGGGCCTATTGCCAATGCGTCCTGCATACAATAAATATGCCGTCCGTTCTGCTGCGGATTCCACCGTCATTATTCATCCCCGAGACCTAGATCGCTACCCCCTCCCACTCCGCCCCACCAACTTCCCATCCCTCCCTCCTCTCCTCCTCTCGCCGTTTTTTTTCGATTTTTTTTTGTTTTGTTTTCCTTCATTTTTTTCAACATCGCCTATTGCGTCCCCAAAATTTCTGTGTGGGGGCACTCTGCCCCCTGCCCCCCCTGGCTACGCCACTGAACGGAACCGTGTAACGAGTTACATTTACATCTCCCCGTAACGGAAAAAGTAACTAGTTACAATTTTGGGTCAAAATAACTGTAACGGCGTTACATTTTGGTTCCGTTACTTTTTCGTTACAAATAGTCGAAATAACCACAAATTACATTTTATTTGTAAAAGTAAAAGGAAATTTCAAACTGATGGCACTTTGGTGGTGACGTTTTGTTCGATACATTTACCAGTCATCTCTTTTATCGTCGTCATCCCCCCACCAAACTCTTTTCACGATTTAGTATCACAAGCTGATATGAACAGGATTGCACGGTCACTTGATTTCCCATTGGTGAGGCTTTGGACATGCGTCTTAAACTTCTCCATACAAAATATAGTCATTCTTGTAACTCAGGTAAAACTTGGTTTGTAATAAACAAAACCGTATTTTCTGTCCATAATGTCTATTACATATTATGAAATTCACGTAAGATACTCAACGATCCTTCGTTAGTTAGTTCGATGAGATTTAACGACACACCAACACGAATGTGTTATATAGTGTCAACTAGATAAAAAAGTAAAGTTAAAATACGGTTTCAAAAACGGTTCAAGTTCAAGTTCGGTTTCAAAAACAGTTCAAATACGGTGCAAGTCCTTCCCTTTAGTCCCCTCTTACGACAGGCGGGAAATACCGTGGGCAAATTCTATATTCAACGATTCTTCGATAATTTTTCCTTGCGTCAGTGACCTTACTGATTTTTTTCAAGCCTTTCCAGACTTTTAGAGGACAAAGTACTGTTAATATTACACATGAGAACGGTTTAACTCAGACAAACACAGCCAAACACTACGTTGCCTTGTTTAAATCATCCCCTCTTGTGCTTTAAGGACTGTACCAAAATCCACCGTCTAATCGGAGTCCAAGCAATTCCGATTTCCGATTTGGACCTTCACTTAATGAGGGGTTTTCATTTTTGAAGACTAGGATAGAATGGGATCCGAGTCCGCTTCCAGTTGCAGTCCATTCCCAGCTAATTCTGATTACGGAACCACCCATTCCATGCCACTTCAGAGTGACGCATTCGAGCAAGAACCCGGGCGTTACAGCCTTGCTTTTTACGTGCGAAAAACGGACACGGCCAGACTGGCGAAAGGATCACTACATATGGCCAACAACCAAAAAACCGAACACCAACAACACAAACCACCAAAATCGCCCAGAACACCAGACCGAATCCCTCGACCAGCGAGGACACTCCAGCCCTGGTACGTGTTCTTGGAGACTGTTACCACCAACAGAAACCACAGCCACCACCAACGACCCAACAACACAATCTCACAACAACACACGCCCAAAGGCAACAAACACACCCGAAGGCAACAACACGCCCCAAGGCAACCACAGCGCAGGGGGACATGGGGGGGTCCACCCGTTACATTAAAATCACTATTTACAGTTTACTTACAATATATACAACTATCTACACGTAACGAAAACAAAACTTCCCAAAGAGATCCAACGAGCCCGGCAGGGGATCGGGAACGTCCACTCTCTTCGAGAACCCAAACTGAACTGGGCAAATACACGCGCACCTTGCCCAAGGGTGCCCCGGGGGCAGTTGTGGCAAAGGGTAACCTCATTATCCCCACGCTCAAACAAGCTCCACAACCGGATGCAGTTTAAAGTCCTACCCAGGCGTTACAGCCTTGTTTGTAAATGGGTGCCATGCAAGCCTCAATCACAGTTGCGTCTACTCATGTATCCTTGATGACATCCTTAATTGATAAATGAGAATTATGAATTTAAGCTGTCCTTTTTTTTTGAAATGTCAATGAATCATTACACTAAAAACAATCAGTATAGCCGAAGGCCCACAGTAGAATATTGAGATAGCCAAATGGCTTGAAGTTTATCCCAATAATATGAATTGAAAGACCGTTATTCAAACACGGGAAGAAAAGTCCTTGAAGTTTCAAAATTTTTAGCGAGAGGCAACTGTGGTGCTTGACCATTATGTGTATATTATCCCTCTCAGCATTTGTATTATGGCAGATTGAGACAGAGTGGAACCTGAGTTTTGTACTTAGAAAACACCCACCTTTAGACTGTTGTTAGACCTTAAAGATTTAAATTTTTATTGATTAAAATTGTAACTCGTCGATCTATCATACTCATGTCTCCGAGGAGAACTGACTTTTAATAATGCAATAGCACCGACCTCCTCTAAAATCCGTCAACCCCTCTTTTAGTTATGGGATAGCACTGTAAAGATCCCTCACTTAAAGTAGTATTATAGTAATTGAAAGACTTTTTTATTGCAATCAAGCTTTGTCTAAGAAATAGTCTTAATAAGTTCCTGCATATTCTTATTCTTTGCTGCAATTTGTGTGCATGCTGAAAGCGTGTGTTCAAAGTACCCATACTAAAGATCAGATGGGATCATTAACACCTTTGCGTATCATCAGCTAAGTTACTATCCGACGGTACAGGGAAGGATTAGAAAGTACTCCCATCAACCGTCCCTACAGTATCTGTCATGGGCGGCGATCCTGGGGGGTGGGGGATACATACCCACACGGAATTGGATGTCGGATACTGTAAACTATATGCCCTATAAAATCAACCCAGCAGATTCGGGAATCATGTAATAAAAGTTAAGTTAGTTATTACGAAAACTTAAGAGAACAGAAAAATTAAAAGATCTGACAGCTGTCATAGTACCACGTTGCAAAGCCTGGAAAGGATCATTTCCGGTGATCTCGGGGGTATGTTTGGGCAAAATTTCTTTTTACACTCGGCATTAACTGATGGTGGCGCTCCGCTTTGATAGTGCCACTGACTATATTCCCCCCACTTTCAAAGACGGATCGCCGCCCATGGTATCTGTTATCAGCCCCCTCCCCATCTTGGACGAGGTGACCATCTTCAAGTTCAGCTAGTTGCTTTTGAAAGGTAAAGTAGTTCTAGTTACTTTTCAGCAGAGGCGGCGCCACAGGGGTGGCAGGGCAGGCATTTGCCGCCCCTATGGCTTTTAGCTCAAAAAATAAAATCGTCTAAATAACGTTTTTAAGGCATACTTTTGTGGGAGTGGGGTGACAGTACTAAAATACTAGAGCAGCGACGCTGCTGTCGCTCAACCCTTTAAAGCAGAGTTTGAATTAGAAAAAAAAGTTACATGCACCACTGAAGTATGACAATGAAAGATTAAAAAAATTCAGGCCTAACATTACCCGTTTCTTCCCTTTTTATAATAGCCTTGGCCTACAAGTATAGGAACAATCAGTGAGATAATGCATGCCACCTAGCAATGGCTATGCATGCAGGTTGATACCATCATTACATCTAGGGCCCCCGAAAAAAAAAACGGAACTTTGACAATTCTCTGCGGAATTTAGCAAAAAAATTATCCAGCTCAATATACATGTAACTTTTTGGTAGAAAAGATGAGCTATTATTTTCCAAAACCATATCAAATGAAAGTCTGCATTTGTGAAAGAGATACACCGACATTTTACCATCTATAATGAGGGCAATTCACTTCTGAAATTATCAAAATCCATCAAAAATACGATCCAAAAAGGAGAAGCAAGTTATTGAAAATTGTCAAAATTTTCTGGGTATAGGCTGCAATTTGCCTATGCAATAGTGTGTTTGCATAGGTTGCTCATACGCAGCAGGCTTGAAACGAAAATTTGGGAATTTGGCTATGCTTGAAATGGAATTTTACAGAATTTTAAAATTTAAAAAAACATAATTTTGTTATTTTTCAAGCAGAAAATCTGTGGCTCTAACTTTAATACATTTCTCTTTAAACTACCATTAGGCCTAGGCCTACATGCATGCGTGCAGGTAAGCAACTCAAAGTTGCATGCACTGACAAAAAGTTACATGCATTGGTGCATGCGTTATTTAGAACCCTGCTTTAATGCGACCACCCGTTTGGGTTTGGTCCGCCAATACTAAACCTCACCTCCCTTCTGGAGGCGCAGTCTAAGACAAAGTAATATTCATCAACCTCCACTGCGACTAGTACTGCGCCCCCACTCAAAACTGGAGGCTCAGTGAACTTGGTCATTTTCCTAAACCATTAGCACAAAATGTATGTTGACTCGTTCTCAGAATAACAATCTTGGGAGACCATATGCGGCCACTATGATTTTGCCTCCTAGTTTTGAAAAAGGTGTTTTTTAACCGTAGCAGGGTAATCTATAGCCATACTGTACTGAGAAGTTTGCTTGCTGTACACCACAAACTAAGCCAAATTTGGTCTTGAAATGAGGGACCATGCCACTCTAACTAAATTACAGCTGGTCTCAGAACGAATCAGTCTTACAGTTCATTACTGTTTGTCACTGCATGTGCAGGCCTACTGTGTATTGGTGTAGCTAGGCTATTGTTAGGATTATGCCACAATGATATCATATCATTGTGTGCCACGCCAGTATGACAGTTTCACAATCACGCCGTATGCCAAAAAGTCTGGCGTACACTTTCATATGCTACAAATCTGTCTAAAACTGTTGAACTTCCCTGTAGGCCCTATGGGTATGAGCCTTATCCTAAACACACCGACATGAATGTGTTGTATAGGCCCTACAGGCTAGGCCTATAGTGTCAACTAGCCTAGGCCTACTGTAGATAAAAGGGCCTAAAGTTTCAAAACGGTGTCAAATACAGATCAAATATGGTGCAAGTCCTTCCCTTCAGTCGCTCTTATGACAGGCGGGAAATACCGTGGGCATAATTCTACAACCCCCACCTACAGGGGGCTAGCTAGGGTACCTAGCCTAAGCCTAGGCTAGTTCTCACATAGCCTAGCTCACACTTTGTTCCCTAACGGTAGTATGGGAAGCACCAAAGCAGCCTAAGATACTGAAGTTAGACTAGGCCTATGGACTAGACTAGCCCTGGCGTGACCGTATAATCCGCTCCTTCTAGGCATACTCACTCTTTACTGTGTAGAGTTTAGGAACGCGGTAATGCTGGACCCTGTTGAAACTAGCCTAGGCCTAGTCCTCAGTAAAGGACTGTGGTCGTTCGCCTAGCTACAACAGGGAGCTATCGGCGACCGGCTATACACGGGCCTTTACTGAGGACTAGCCTAGGCCTAACGTTAGGCCTGGCTAGTTCAAACTGAAACTTTTAGTAAGTAGGCCTAGGCCTAGGACTTAACTAACGTTACTTGCTGAACGTTGTGCAAACCTTCATATCGTGAAAGTAACCTGTGATACACAGTCTGCACTGCACTGCAGTAACTTGTTTACTACAGCTGTGAAACCGAAGTACGTGTCGTAACCTCACGGATTTCTGTATTGAAGTCCGTGCGTAACCTTTAAGTGCAAACATAATACTTCACTCAGTGCTTCCACACCCTAAATTCATTTTTCCTGAAATGAAACCTAAGATTTCCTGAAATCGGCAGGCTATCGCCTACTATAAACACACTCCCTCCGAGTGTTTGCTTCTTTCGTACGGACCGAAATACGGCACACAATACACGCGATGGGAGTCACAACTTTCAAAGGAATATTTTTTAGGAAATTCGTATATATCTCAAAACTGTCCCAACCAAACCTACCCAAAAGTACAAGCCGAATAGCCATCCCCAAATTAATCATTCACAAAAAGTTGCAGGCAAATCTGTTCCACTTTTAAAGCAGTGAAACCTCTACAACAGAGAGACAGACACTTTCACCCCACAGTACCACATAAGCTCCACCCACACTTCGTGGGTTGAGCTAATAACAAATGAAAGCACCATTTGGCATCTAAGCAACCTTAAATTAAAAAAAAAATTCTCAAAAAGGTAGGGTATCCTTCTCCCCTTCGACCCCTCTCGCAGGACGGCGATTACTCACCCCACGTTTGCCACCCCTTTCAAAATACCCTGGCGCCGCCCCTGCTTTTCAGGCAAAAGTAACTGTAACTAGTTACTTTTTCAACACTGCAACTGTAACGAGTTACAATTTTATGGAAATAAAAGGCTTGTGCAAAGCGCAATATTTACAAACGTTTTTGACTTCCCCAGTGAGTTTGAGCTAAAGCGAATTTCATTGCAATGTATGTTCAAACAAGGGTCACACGCAATACAGCACAGGTAGCAAGATATGCTTTATCCATTACATGTCTTGAACTCTTTCGGTATCAGTTCAATTCGACGTACTCAAACTGATTTCTGGTCAATTCCAATATTGGAACTAGGCCAAGAATAAATTTGAAGATGGAAAAAAAGATCCTGCGTTAATCTACATCCATACAGTACATGGTATTCATTTCGAGCTTTTTAAGTGCATCGAAACGGCACGTACAAACAAAAAACGAAAAAACTCAAACCGGCTCGGACAGGAACATAAACGCAAAACTATGCACACACCACCAAATCAAACGGAAAAGTATGTTCATTACAACAATAGAACCACACACACACTGACAACCCAATACCCCACAAACCAACCTCCCCCCGGCCACCCTAAACCAATATTACTACATACCGCCAACGAAAGACAACACCAGAACAAACCACCACCACCCAACAACAACCAAAAAAACCAAAACACCAGACCAAACAATCATCACAAACTGCCCCAAACTGGTATTCATTTCTGTGCCTCTGACTTCTGTGGATCCAGGTACCAAAGTTTAAGAAGTCCAAATTGTAGGACGGGAACTTTGAATTGACCTTTCTTGGTTTTAACTGGCAAAGCCATTATAAGAAAAATAGTTTCACAGTTTATTGGTTTCGATGAAAAGAGAAACCTATGCAGTCATGATGGCGTGTGTGTATGTATGTGTGTGTGTATGTGTGTGTTTGTGACACTTCTTGTTTACACGATATCTCAAGAAGGGAAATCGACAGTTCTCAAAGCTGGTAGGTAGATGCCCCATATTAAGAGAAATAGCCTTATTGTTTTTAGTGGAGTTCAAAGGTTATTTGGGGTCACCAGGGGTCAAACTCTGAAAACCTTGTTTACATGATTTCTCAGGGTAGGAAGCTTAGATAGGTTTTATACGTGGTATGTGGATGCATTATGGTGAGAGAAAGAACCCCATTGTTTTTGGTGGTCGAGGGTCATTTGGGGTCACCAGGGGTCAAACTCTGAAAACCTTGTTTACATGATTTCTCATGTTAGGAAGCTTAGATAGATTTCATACTTAATATGTGGATTCACTATGGTAAGAGAAAGAACCCTATTGTTTTTGGTGGTCAAAGGTCATTTGGGGTCACCAGGGGTCAAACTCTGAAAACGTTGTTTACACCATATCTCAAGTTAGAAAGCTTGGATAGATTCCATACGTAGGATGTATATGCATTACGGTAAGAGGAAGACCGATATTGTTTTTGGTGGAGGTCAAAGGTCATCTGGTGTCTCCAGGGGTCAAATTCTGAAAACCTTATTTACATGATATCTCACATTAGGAAGCTTGGACAGATTTCATACTTGGCATGTGGATGCATAATCTTCAGAGGTACAAGCATATTTTTGGTGGAGGTCAAAGGTCATTTGGGGTTACCAGGGATCAAAGTCTGAAAACCTTGTTAAAAGGATATCTCAAGGTAGGAAGTTTGGATAGATTTCATAGGTAGTATGTGGATGCCTTATGGCCAGAGGTGGAACCATATCGTTTTTGGTGGGGGTCAAATGGGTTCATCTGGGTCAACCTCTGAAAAGCTCGATAACATGATATCAGAAGGTAGGAAGTATGGATAGATTTCATACATAGTATTTGGATGACTTATAGTGGGAGGAAGTACCCTTTTTATGGTGGAGGTCAAAGGTCATCTGGGGTCAAACTCTGAAAACCTTGTTTACACGATAGCTCAAGTTAGGAAGGTTGGATACTTCCCATGGTGTTGCATCAAAAACCCCTACGACTTTTGTCAGAAATCAGAGGCCAGCTGAAATCACCACAGGCCAAAAAGCAAAAATTCCCAAGAATTTGCAAGGTCAAATATGAACATTAAACTGTAATTTTCCAGCACTTTAAGATCACATTCAACCAATGACTGAAAGAAACAGGACATCTTGGCATTATTTGGGATTACACATTAAGTGCTATATTCATCGAAACCACAATGCATTTTTGCATTCTGGTTTTACAAGTAAAGAAGTTTTACCAGGTTCCTATTCCAGTGACTCTGAATATTGCTTCACCTTTACTGTTTCTTTGGACAGTTGGAAATGCTTTAAAACTGGAAAGCCCAATCCGGATTTTCCAACTTTTCTAACTCTTTAAAGTGAACTCGAGACCGTTACCCGGCCTCCCTGTCAGTATGTCCATACTGAAAGGATAGTAGTTACGGAAGTAACTTTTCTATAAAGAATTTGCTAGGATATGTTGTATATTACACTGAATATAGAAGGCTGTGACATACCTTTTTATTCCTTGCGGAAGGCGAAAGGAATCTATGCAATCACGCTAGCGAATCCCTGTGTATGTGTGGGTACGCGTGTATATGTATGTTTGTTTGTGACGCTTGGCTTGTAACACAATATTTCTCAAGATAGCGATGATGGATACTTCTCACACTTGGAATATTAATAGAATTATTATTCTGACAGGAAGATCCCTATTGTTTTGGTGGAAGTCAAAGGTCATGCGAGGTCAACAGAGGTCAAACCCGGACACCTTGTAAACATGAAATCTCTATTTAGGAAACATAAGTGTTATTCAACCTTGGCATGCTGATGCGTTATAGTCAGAAGATAAACGCTATTGATTTTCGAAGAGTTCAAAGGTTATATGAGGTCATCGGAGGTGAAAATGCGAAATTCTTAAAAACTGCTTGTGTAAACACGAGATCTCAAGATAGCAATGACGGACGCTTTTCATATTTGGTATATTTTGGTATATTTGGTATATAACTTCATCATATCATCTTATTATATATATATAGTGTGTAGTATATGTACGTAATGTTTCGAACGTCTGTGCACAGGACCACCCCATGCCAACTTATTCACACCACAGGCGTTCCGATTTATATGAACATAATACACCCAGTCTCAGAAATAGTAAGCTCTATTAACATTATTAATACTAGTAGTGCGTTAAATGTTTCTGAAATATATGTACGCCTTAATGTGTATGCCTAGGCCTATTCTGTTAAATATAAATACTAGGCCTACAGTATTCGTGTTGGTCTACTGTATGTACGGCAACTTCTTTTCGCGTATGTAGTACACGTATATTTTTCGCACAACCTGTCGAGTAGGTCACCATGCCACGGAACAAAAAAGAGTACAGTACTTTGACTAACAGTAAATTCAAACACGAAATCCCACGAAAAGAACGATCCTTTATGATATCCTTTCGTTGCACTGTCACAACTGTCAAAAAGCCCTAAAAATTCCGACAAATGCGTACTATAAAACCATCGACGAGCAGAATCAGTCCATTATTATTGTGTACAGACACTGCATGCTGACACTGCATGCAAAAAGCAGCACCTCTACGTAATATGCATGTCATACTGTAGCACGCACGGACTTCTTATCTATAGGTATAGGAAGTCCGTGGTAGCCACCATATCCGTACGTATTGTTTTGTAAGGTGAAGCACGGCACATATGCATCTGTCCCACGGACTTCTTATATACATGGACAGAGCATATTGCACTAACGTCCTATGCGTAAATTGTCGCCACCGTGTACGTACACGAGTAGGCTTACCAATATGGCTGCCTGCTGTAGTCTTGTTTGTAAAAGTTTGGACTTGCTCAAGTGGCTCGTATCGACAAATTGCGTGAAAAACTTGTAATATTTTCGAAAGAATGCAAGCTAAGGTCAAATTCATCAAATAGAATGAAGGACTGTGATATTGTTCTTCCATTCATACTGATATTTTGTCTGAAATGTTGCAGATTCATTGTCAAATTGGGCAAATGGTGGTAACCCGGCGGCCAACTTGGTTAGCCTAAATTTGTTCGAACGGTGGCGACAGTATTGATTGCGCAATCCTCTGTCCATGTATTGAAGTCCGTGATCCGTCCACACCAATCATACACTGAGGGCGACAAACAGAGTAACGTTCTACAGGATTTCAGAAAAAAGAGGATCAGTTTGATCACACCACAGACAGAATCTTGACACAGCTGAACAAAATGTCTGTGCTAACTATGTACAAAACCACCCCAAACCCAAGCCAATCACGTAGGACTATTGCAATTTCAATATTTACAAATTAACTATCACCCGGCCCGCCCGCACTGAAACAAGTGGACCCCAACACCTGCCGAACGTCGACCTTGGCAAACGGACGAAGTCGGCCTCCACCCTCAGCTTAATCTCCGTCCTCACCGACGCCAGGTGTGCTTTTTACGTACGTAGAAACGGGCACGAGGAAACAAAGTAGAACTTAAACCTGACCGGACAAAAACACAACTCTGAACTATTTACAGAATTCTGTACATTGCGCTAGCAAACAAAATGTCTGTGCTAACTATGTACAAACCCACCCCAAAACCAAGCCAATCACGTAGGACTATTTGCAATTTCAATATTTACAAATTAACTATCACCCGGCCCGCCCGCACTGAAACAAGTGGACCCCAACACCTGCCGAACGTCGACCTTGGCAAACGGACGAAGTCGGCCTCCACCCTCAACTTAATCTCCGTCCTCACCGACGCCAGGACGACGTCCACAGGCTTCCCCTCTCCCCTAAACACAATATTACACCGGTCTCTCCACAAGGCCAGCTTTATGGAGGCCGAAACAAAGGTAAGTATCCCGCGAACACTTGTATTGCATGGCGGGGGTGACAGACCATACAAAGCGTAGTCCTGGCTGACCGCCCAGGTGTTACAAAACGTGAGGCGATCAGCCAGAGCTTGAAACCACTCCCAGAGGAGGGCCACAAAGCCACACTGCCAAAACACATGGGGCACACTCTCCCACCCTGTGCATCCAGTGCGGGGGCAAATGCCATCTCCAAGACGCCACCGAAGGCGCTTGAGATTCGTTACGATGGCGCCGTGTGCGATGCGCCACAGCAGGTCACGCCGGCGGTGATCGAGTGTCCTGCTGTGGACTACACGCCACACTTCCGGCCCTGACGCATAGTCGTTGGGTTGGACCTGACCAACCAAGTCATCAAAAATGGCCCGTTACTGGTCCCCCGCACTGGACTGCAGAACGTCCCCTACAGTTGACATAATACGTAGTGTCTCCCTCATCTGACAGTATGCCTTCGTTGGCCTCCAACTGTGAGGTACACTGTTGCTAAACAGGGTAGGAAAGAACCAACGGAATGATAATCCACCCCAATAACGGACAAAATAGGCAAACGGCATCTGACTGTCGACAGCACTAAAAACACATTTGGTCAGGAGAAAACGGAGCTTTGAAGGAAAGTGCACAAGGCCCAATCCCCCCTGCCTAGGAACCTGGTATACCACTTTTCTTCTGACCAGCTCCGTTTTCCCTGACCAGAGAAACCTAAACACAGCCCTCTCGAGTCGCACCAGGACACCCTCTGGAGCGGCCAGAACAGTGCCCGGATACCACAAGAGAGGGTAAACGAAACGATTTATAACTGTTACCTTCCCCAACAGACTAATGTAGCGATCGCCAAAGTCCTTCAACCTAGCTTCCACCAGGTCCACTTTCTCATTCCAGGTAAGTGACTCGGGTGAACCGTAACCAAACCATATGCCATTGATTTTTATGGCGTCGTCTACCCATCATGCCGCGAAGGGCAGTTGTTTCGACCGCCACTTACCTAGACGGAGTCCTTTGGTCTTGGTGGGGTTCAGTCTGGCACCTGTCGCTCTTTGAAAAGTAGACAGCGTGCCAGTAAGGGCTCTGAAGGAAGCTAGGTCGGAGACTACGCATGTGACGTCGTCAGCATACTGGAGGCACTTGACTTTAGCTCCACCAGGTATGTGAAATGGTCGAAACAAAGGTTCAACTTGGAAGGCTCTTGCAAGGGATTCACTAAACAATACATAGAGTAGAGGTGACAGGGGACACCCCTGCCGTACCCCACGTTGAACTCTGAAGGCATCCGACGGTAGGCCATTAACGATAACCCGACTATATACACTATTATACAGTAAAGAGGTCCATTTAACAAAAACTGGATTCAAATTAAACTTCTTCAAGATTTTAAAGAGGAATCCGTGATCAACCATGTCGAAGGCCTTCTCCTGATCGAGGGAGACAAGCGCACATGGAAGATCACGGTCCATCACTTATTCAACTAAGTCCCGCATCAACCAGAGGTTCTGCTGAATACTGTCCCCGCACCGCACATGTCTGGAAAGAACCTACAAGATCCGGCATGACCGTGCCTAGCCTGTTACAAAGGGCTTTCGCCAGAATCTTGTAGTCTACATTTAACAAGGTAATTGGTCGCTTGTTTTTCGGTTCTAGGGGGTCTCCAGACTTTGGTAACAATGTTATAACGCCTGTGCGCTGCGAGGGACTCAATGAGCCAGCAAGGAAGGCAGAGGCGAATACATCACGCAGATCGTGCCCGACGGTACCCCAGAAGCGTTTGTAAAATTCCACTGGAATACCGTCGGACCCAGGCGCCTTTCCGCCTTTCATCTTCGCCACCGCCTTCCAGAGCTCGTCGACAGTCAGGGGAGAACCAAGTCCATCATTCTGCTCTTTAGAGGGGGTCTTGTCAATATTATCTAATAGGGACCCTTGAAGGTCTACCTCGACATCTGCCCGCGTATAAAGCTGTTCATAGAAGGTCTTAAATACCTCCACGATGTCGAGAGGGTCCTTCTGTACCGTACCGTGGACGTCACGGACTGCTCTTATGCGGCGATCGATGGCATACTTTGTGACGTCCCGGTAGAATGTGATGGTTGGTTTTTCCTCCGCCTCCACACAATGAACACGAGCACGAACACGGGCCCCGTGCAGTTTTTCATCAAGGTACTGCTGGATTGCGTGGAGTGCGGAGGAGTCCCCGTCCCTCTCCCTAAAGCAGAGCGAGAGGAACTCCTCCCTTTTTCGACGAGCTCTTGCTACACAGTATTCAACTGTAAACTGTTTGATGCGGGACTTTACGTCATCCCACCACTCTAAATCTGTTGAGAAGGCCGGCCTCAATGTTCGCCACCCTTCGTACCTGGCTTTAAACTGTTCGCTATAGTCAGCCTCCGTTAGAATATCTGTGTTCATTTTCCAGAACCCCCTCCCTGTTGGCCATGACTCTGGAGGCTGAAAGGAGACAGTAACTGCGTCATGATCCGAAATTGGAAATGTCACAACTTCACAGTCCCTCGGTGACAGTGCAGGTGGAGAGTACACCCGGTCCAACCTTGAGGCGTCCGTGCCATCAGGGCGGTGCCAAGTGAACACGGACAAGCCGGGATGTTGTGCTCTCCAAACGTCAACCATGTCATGATTCTTTATAAACATGTCTAATTCCGACATACCGACACCACAGCCCGAAGACGTACATGTGGACATTCGGTCAAGCTGTGTGTCGGGGACGCAGTTAAAGTCCCCAGCCAGGATACACGGAGCACTGCCAGGAATGAAGGATGGCAGGGTCATGAAAAAGTCCCTTCTGTCTGAAGGCCGATTGGGCGCATACACGTTACACAGGAAAAATTTCCCGCTAGGGTGTCTTACTGTAATGCATACCAACCGGCCTTCATGATCAAAATCGACTTTTCCGACCAGCGGAGTCCACCTTGGCGAAACTAAAATAACTGAACCACAAGATGTTGTTGAACCAAAGGAAGCGTGTAAACCCCCGCCCCACTCAAAGGACCAGGTGTGGACATCGTCCTCATTCACAATGTGGGTCTCCTGGAGGAAAACGAAGTCCACACCCAGTGTTTTGCAAAATTGGAATATCCTTGACCGCTTCCGACTGTCCCTCATGCCGTTAACATTTAGAGTCAGGAGGGACAGGGGATCAGCCATGGTGTAATGTGTGGCTACGTATCTACCTGGGACCTGACCTTTTTACTCTGTGAACTCGGGGTCTTGAGAATGGTGAACCCCCTGGTCTAACACCCCGCCTGAGGCCGACCTTTTCAATGAAGGCTCCTCTCCCTCACAGAAATCAAACCAGCCCTCCCCGGAAGGTGGATCCTTGGGAGGAGGCTCTGAGGCAGACTCCACACCATCTGACATAGCAGACTCGGAGTCTGAGGAGAGCTGTAGGTCCTCCTCCACTGCCATCCTATCAGCTTCCACTGGTGTTGGTGGGGAGGATGGTGAGGAGTCCGCCTTGGGAGCCACAGTACCCCCCTCACACTGCTTCGAGGCAAGGAAATCTTTTTCTACTTCTTGTGCTGCCTCCTCCAATTCCTCAGTGGAATATTCTGGGCCTGCTTGCGAGGGTTCAGGTGCCTGCCCCACATCCGCACTGGCATGGGCAGAGTACGATGTGGGGCACGCACCAGAGACATGTCCCTCCTCTCCACAAAGGTTGCACCGCACCTCGTTGGGACACTCTGCCTTGTCATGCCCCACCTGCAGGCACTTGCCACAACGTCTGTTGGGACAAGACCTGGCTTCGTGTCCCTCTTGTCCACACTTGAAACACGTGCGGGGCTGCCCGAAGTACCTTATGTGGGCCTTCGAACCCCCTATGAAGAGGAAGGACGGAATGTCCCTGTCTAATTCCATACGGCACTGCCTCTTTCCATTAAATATGCCGGCCAACTCGCCCGAACCATATTTGCACCACCGCATGTCAGAGACAGTTCCGTATTGGCTCAGAACCCTCGCAACCAGGCGCTGGTCGACCTCAAAGTTCAGGTATAACACCGTCACCGCCACAGAGCGATCATATGGGGTGACAGTGAGCCCCTCTGCCCCCTTCAGGCAAGACACACCTTTAACACGGGCAGCATCAGACCTGAACTTTAGGTCATACGTGTTGCGGGCGGCAAGCGCCTGCAACATCTCTATCTGTTTAACTTGTATCCCCTTATTCTTTAACACAGAAAACGCCTGCGGGGGAGAGACGCTCGCCCCGGACGAAAACTCCAACTTAACAATTGTGCTATCCCGACCTCCGGGCATAGCAGCAGTTGTGTGGCTCGAGGCCACGGGATAAAAGGGAAAAAGACCTCAGAACTAGTTTTACAAGGGACAAAAATTAGGATGAAGTAACAAAAACACAAGCAACACAGAATTAAGGCGTGGTCGCAAACAGATGAACACGACCAGACCTACTTATCAACTAAAACACAAGCACGCTATAAGGTGTTTTATACACAATCGCAATATATAGTACAGCTATCACACAGTGATACAAGTTGAGCACGTAAAACGACGAGAGCTCGACGAAAACACGTCTGCACTCGTCGAAGACCAGACCAGACCGACGCCAGGACGACGTCCGCAGGCTTCCCCTCTCCCCTAAACACAATATTACACCAATAGTCCTGTGCGGTGGGTGGGCTGGGAGTGTCGTATACATTAGCCACAGAAAATTTTCTTTTGCTAGCTTAATGTAAGATAATTGTAAATAGTTCATGGTTGTGTTTTTGCCGGTCCGGTTGGGGTTTTTCTGTTTTGACAGTGTCCGTTTCTATGCACTTAAAAAGCACCCAACCGATACCCAAATATTAGCAAACGGGTATACCCATCTGTTAATTAGGAAAATGGAGGAAAAGCTCGAGGAACTACATAATCATAGGCGTACGAGGCGGGGGTCTGGGGGGCTGCCCCCCCCCCCCCCCCCGAGCAGGGAAAAATGCTTATTTTAGGGCACTGACACCTGTATTTTCAGGGCAAGGGGCAATGCAGTGGGCAGTGCGGCGTGCAAAATTTTCAGGGCAAAAATCCCTCCGCCCCCTGTGAAATGTCTTCCTGTACGCCTATGTACATAATTATGATCCCTCTTAACGTCCCCTATAGCCTAGATGAAATCATGGTTGTCTTTTGCCCAGAACATGCATGAAGACTACAGTAAAGTATTTACAGTTTGTAATGCAAGCAGGGGCGTAGATTTCTTTTCAACTTTGGGGGGGATGGGGTGAACCATCGCAACTGTGGAACATGTGCACGCGAAGCGTGCACGGCGAGCGCGAAGCGCGAGCCCACGTTGGGTGGGGTCCAGGGGCCCGCCTTAGGGCCCTGGTGGGGGTCCAGGGGGCGAAGCCCCCGGAAGCTCCTTGGTTTTAATGTCTCAGAAGTGCCAGGAAGACTGTTTTAAGGGGTTAATTTCAGTGGTAATGTTCTTTGGTAGGCTATTGGTATATTCATACATTTAGGAACTGCTATTTTGAGCACTCGTCGATAAGCTACACCGGATTGGAATTGTACAAGAGCAACAATGTCCTGCTAAGCTCAAAAAGGCAGGGATCAACATATAGGGTCATCCCAGACAACTGTATTTTGAATTCGGAGATCATTACAAGACCTACAAGTTGGCTTGAGATCAGTGGCGTCGCCAGGTTTTTTGTGATTGGGAGCACCATAGATGATGTCGTAATAATAGCTCAGTTCCCCCAAGTCTGCGTAAATTACACCTTTGTTTTTTATGCGTTCCTGCATTTGCATGCAGCAGTTTTGATCTTTCGTTTGTCACTACCAAAAGGTGTCGTCCTGGGGAAGAGGTTCCCCCTCCCCTTTAAGATTTTTTTTATTAATTTAAGGACTTTTAGATGCAAAATGGTGCTATCTTTGGGATGTTTTGAAACTGATCATATATGGTCGGAAAATGTCCATAATTTAGTGAATGCTAATTTTTGGTTAGGTAAAAGAGAATATGTTGTCTATTAAGAGACAGATACGTTGTCAACAAATCTCCTGAAGCCCCCTCCCTTATGTCTATTTTACTGCCTTCTATTTCGGGAAAGTTTTTACACAAAAATGTGTGCGTGGAGTCCACAAAAACATTCTTGAGTTATAACGAAATGTGTCCTTTCCTTCATTGTGCATTATGAAAGGGCACATAAGGCTAGCAGATACCTGAATAGGACCTCCTGGAAGCTCTGCATTAATCATATTAATTGGGGCGGGGGCGGCAATGAAATGATGCGTATACTACCTGACATCCAAATGATAATACAGAGTACGCTGCCGAACACTTTACAACTATCGTATTTTTACTACTTTTGAACTGAAATCCGGGCGAACAGCTGCCAGCAATTGAAAATGAGAGGGAGGGAGAGTATAGGTGCAGGGAGGTGATATTAGACCTCCCTGATTGGTGTAGCAAAAGGGGTGAAGGACTAATAAGAGCGTTAAAGAGTGCTGTTTTCGTCATAAGTGTATTAAACAATCACCATCTATACCGATAATGGCTCAGCGCGAACTGGCGAAGCTCTGGTTAAAAAATTTTTGGGAAAGTGTTTAACGGCAGATACGTACTTTCAACCTTCTACATCATGCTACATATTAGATTGACAGATCCCATATTGATGCGAGGTCCCCACAGATGTTTGAGGATGCATCTCTGTTCTTCGGAAAGTGCCGTGATCAGAACAGTTTCGTGTATTATTACCTTAATAATGGTCATAACATGGAGTGTAAACAGTGACGAATAATATTCCCATTACAAAACCTGCATTCAGACTCTACATTGAGACACTTTCAATTGCCCAACAACCTACATGCCACTCCCATAAGCCAGTCTTTAACCTGTTAATTCGTAAACTTTCAACTTTTTGCTGCTGTGCTTTTCCGAATGTTGCTATCGGAAGATATTGATAATATAAGTGACACTGACGTAAGGTTGGAAGCGCGCCGAACGCGCCAAAATTTTGATAGATTGCCAACGATTTGCTAAAATTCTGATAGTTTGAGAAACATTTGTGATAGAAAGTGAAGCGAGATTGAAAAAAAAATTCTTACGAAAATGAAGAATACAATATACTTTCCACCATCAACGTATCCAGGGTAGTCAAAATTTTTCTGAGTAGCAGGTTAGACTGGTAAAAGTAGGAGGCGTATCTGGAAGCACTACCCTGTGCACGCGAAGCGTGCACGGCGAGCGCGAAGCGCGAAGCGCGAAGCCCATCCGGGTGGGGTCCAGGGACCCGCCTTAGGGCCCCTGGTGGGGTCCAGGGGCAACGCCCCGGTGGGGGTCCAGGGGGCGAAGCCCCCCGGAAGCTCCTGGATTTTAGTGTTTTAGAAGCCCCTAGAGACTGTTTCCTAAGGAATATTATTGCTACTTTTGCTACTGAGTTAATGTTCCATGAAAAACCCTTCACAGTGATGCATTTAAAGAACAAGTAGGAATAGGACAGGATTCACCCTCGAGCATCTCCCCCTTTCCCATCCTTCAAAGATATTAAGAACACTGCAATTAAGTTAACCCCTCTCGGTGTGGTTTATTCTCAGATATTGCACCTCCCTGTAAGGGGGCATTTACAAAATTGTTTGATTGTTGGAGGTGTACCAATGACATTTTTACCATCAAATCTTTAATGGCCACAAAAAAGTGGAAAAATTGGTACAAGGTGTTTTCAGAATAGATACATAACAATAACATTGAAAAAATGGGAAACTCATTTATGTGCCAAAACTTTGCTTTATTTTTCACTTTCTTTTCCTTTGAAGCTGTCAAATCTTACAAGAACTGAACATCATCAATTAAGTCTGAGTCTGACTCACATTCAGAAGACTCTGAGTACTCATCAAGCCCTAAGGCAACAATAACTTCATGAGCAGAATGCTGTGCATCTTCTTCATCAGCATCAATACCTGTAGCTGCAGTTGCTTCTGCAGTCTGATTGGTCATTTGTTTACAATCAGATCTACATGTCATCTTGCCAGATGCTCTCCTTTTCCTATTCATAAACTTTTCAACTGCCTTTTCCACCACCAATTCAGATTCTGATGAATTAACATCAGGCCCATTAATGGAGATATGCAGTAGGGAATCAAGCATGTCCATATTTAAACGACTCCTCAATCTGGTCTTTATGCGCTTGATAGCACTTGCACCCCTCTCAGGCCAGGCATTGGATATAGGTGCGGCCAAGGCAACCTCTGCCAGGTAGCACAGTATGTCATATTGTAGACTACTCTGAAGTGCAAGCAAACGCTTCAAACACCAGACAGTAGGAGTGACACTTAATTTTTTTTCAAACTCTGGTTTCCACCATTTAGCCATTTGGTACTTGAACAAGTTCCATTCAGCATACAGTTGCTGACACTTTGTAACATCATTGTTGAAGAAATTCTCCCCAATTTTAATAATGTTCTCATCTCCATATTTTGAAAACTCAGTGCCACTTGGCTTTGGCAATAGTCTAGGGTCAAAGATACTGAATAAGGTCAAAACTTCAAGACCTTTTTAAAGCGATTTACTATGTTTTCTGAGAGGGCAGGGACATACTTCTCCAACAACCTTGCTAGGTCATTTTCTACAGAGCCAGTAAGATAAATGCCATTTTTCGTGGCCTTCCTGAGCTGACTTTTTAAACTGTCAGCATCTGTAGCCTTTTGGTCCTGTAGTTCTCCATTCCCATCATTTTGACCAGGCTGATTACTATCTCTGGTAATCAGCTTCAAGCGGCCAGTCTCAGGGTCCATGTCTTTTTGTAGGGATACAATGGGTTCTTTGGTGTCTGCAATGTGTTTTAACTGATTGAGGGTCTTGTCAATTGCTGGCTGCAAAGCACTGTGATGAATATCTCCTGCCTGAAGAGACTTGCTCAATATGGACAGTACAGGTAATATATGACGGAGAATGTAGACAACACCCAGGAATTTTGGAGTACGAAACTCCGCCAACAGTCCACTTGCTTTTGGTTGATTGTTCTGTTGGCCAAAGGGCGCAATTTTTAGGATGTGAGAAGTACAAAGCCCACATAATCTTGGTAGGGGGGGGGGGGGGACAGATTTGATTGGGGCATTGATTCAAAATTGGGGAAAAAAACAAACCATTCTGTTGTTGTGCACGCCTTTTTCCTTTTTTTCAAAAGCAGGTCGTTCTAACCCTAAGGAAACGTGGGATTTATAAACAAGGACTCTGATTTTTTTACTGGGACTCTTGGAGTGGGAACAGCGGTATTTTTTCCAAAGTTCAATTTCCTCCAAGTTTTTTTCATTTGGATTGTTTTAAAGGTTATATAGGGGACAAAATCTTCTTAGGGAGAAAACATTTGTTCAAAAAATTTTCCAAAGGGGTTATCAAACCCAATCATGGAACCTTGTTTTATTGTTTATCTGGAAGATTGATGATTCCAGAAAAAATAGTATTCAGCTACCTGCCCAAAGTGGCTAAACCCTGTGGGACCAAAACAACCAGTGGGGATATTAATTAAAAGCAGGGATTTGAAAAAACCTTCTTGTTTGAGTTTTAGGCAGGGGCCCACCCCATTAAAACTTTTGACCTATGTTCAGATTACTTTGTGATGCCCCCAACCCATCAGAAAAACAAAAAGAAGTCATACCTGTCCCAAAAAAAACACCAAAATGTCCAAAGCTTTTTTTAGGTTTTGTTTTTTCAGAAGCAGTAACAAAATTTGTTTCCAGGGCCATTTGCTGAAAAAATTACTGATTTCAGCGAGGGGAAGGTTATTCACTGCCAAAGATGAAAATCGGTGTGCAACGTCAGCCACCTTTACTCACATTTTTTACTGAATAAAAGTGGGGATCCCATAACAATTCTCTAATTGTACAGCTTTATAATCTGTTTACTTTTTGCATCAGTTTAATATGCCATTAACAAAAAAACAACAATTAGCCTCATTAAACTTTAGGGAGCCAAACCTTTCATCCCTAAATAAAACCCTCACCCAAGGATTAGAAAGATTTCTTCTTTTTGCAATACCCTTTGCTTCTGTAGGCCAAAAACTAAATCTCATTTTTGCTCCTCCAACAAAACCCAGCCTTTTTCAAAGGCAAAACCAATTGGAGTTGTGGAATATAAGATTAATTGTTTGGAAGTTTCTTTCTGTTTGGGGTGGCTAAGGCACAGTAGGGCTGCCAAAAAAAAAAAGCATTAGGGGAAAAAAATGGGTTTAGGGGTGGGACAACTCTTTAGTATTTTCTCTTGCCGCCTGTTGGATTAGGGAGGGTCTTTTCGAAAAAAAAAAAAACTGAGGTGTGGGGGTACACCCTGCTGGTTAAAGTTTTTCTGGTTCCCTGTTCTAGCTGCTTTATTATTTGTCTTAGCCCCCCGGCCTTGGCTGCATGTTTTTGGCTCTTTGACAACCAAAAAGCACCGCTTTGCGGGAAAACCCTGACAAGGCAGGCTTTTGGATTTTATAACTTCAAAAAACTGCCCTTGTTTCTGCCAAAAAGTTTGCTGTATTATGCTTTCGACACAGGGCAGGGCAGAACATTGCCAACCTTTTCGTCCTGAATAAAAAAAACCAAGGCCAAACCATTATCCCTGTTGTCTCAGAGAGCCAGTACCGGGGGCTTTTACCTTTGGATCAAAAGCAAGGGCCAAAACTATGGGAAAAAATACTCCTGCACCGCTTAATTCGGCCGATCTCTTTTCATTGTGTCCAAACTTTGGGGGTGTACACCCATTAAAAATACACACCCTTGGCTTTCTCTTTACAAAAAATATGATTACTGGTGAAAGTTTTTAGAGTCTGGATTTCGAGAAAGTGGCCCAGGGTCCTCGACTAGGTTTTCTTTATTTCATCACACCAAACCAAACATCCTGGGGCTTGCGTGGTTTACACAGCCAAACTTGGGTGTTTACAAATGAATGGGCTGGACACCCTGAAATAAGTTTTACAAGTAAATAAAGGGGACATTAAGGGTTTTTTTTGCAGGGGGGGCACCCCAAACTACTGACACAATAATGTACAGCTATAAAAACCAGGGTGACTAGGGAACCCAGACAACATTGATAATAGAAGACATACAGCCCTAAAAAAATCTAACATAAACTTCGTTGCCAATGACAATGATCAGGGGGAAAAAAGGCCTCAAAGTTCCGTTATTAATTGTTTATTCTATGGCCAAAAATTTAGATTAAAACTAACTTTACCAGGTAATTACAAATTCCTTCAGTGATTGCTACTGTAGGAATTTTTTGCTTTTGAATTTGATTGTAGGAAATCTTTCACACAAAAAAACCACTTGCAAAGAAAAAGGGGGGGGGGTTGACTTATGAATCCAACCAGGAAAACCATTGTTGGGGGAATTTATATGTGGGAACTTCTGAAGTTTTAAAGAAAAAAAATTTTTCAGTAAAAAAAACACAAATTGCTCTTGAAAAACTGGCTTATATTTGTGTTTTGCCTGTTACCTGCTGAGGGGTGGTGAACCAACACTGGGCATTTTTTAACATCCTTGGCTGGGGGGACCTGGGGCCCAACTCTGGCTTGGGGGGAGTGCGGGGGAGTTGGTGGGGGAACATTTCATCAAACCAAACTGAGGTAGGGGGGACTTGGGGCCCTTTCCTGGGAAGATGCTTCTGGAAAATAAGTTTCCCAAGGGGACCAACCCAGTTGATTTTATTTTTCGGTTGTTTTTGGGGGGGTGGGTGGGGGGAAAGGGGGAATCCTTAATTTGTGGTTTAAACATTTTTATGAAATTTTTTTTGCACCCCTAAATTTTTCTGGGAAAACAAAAGGTTTTTTTCTGAAAGGAGGGAATTTTCCTATATTAAAAAATTGGGGGGTGGGGGGGGGGGGGGACCCTTTTATGAAAATTACGCAGTACTTGAGGAATTTTAATGGGCAGGGCATATTATTGGGAAACGGTGCCTTACTAAAAACAAACTTGATTGGATTTGTCATGGGGCACCTGGGGGAATTGTGATTTTTTTGGTGGATTTGGCATTATTTTTTCCAAAGAAGGCTACTCAATTTGGGCCCTAAAAACATTTATTCTAATGTTCAAGCTGGATGAGGCCCATGTTTTGGGAAAATTTTTTTACTTCAAAATTATTTTCTTCTTCCTCTCAGGGGACCAACAATAAATTTCCCATTTTTGTAAATTGTATACCAAACCCTATGGGTGTAGTTACCACTTACCGTTCCCGGCCCATCGGATGGTTGGGGGAATTCCTTACTTCGTAGGGTTTTTGAGAAGGGCCATGCATTCTAGGCTGCCTTTTGGAGGGATGGGGTTGGTGGCCACACCAAGGTGCTTCTTTTTCCCAGATGTGGGGGGACCAAGCCCATTTTACATATGGCAAACTATTGCACCATTTGCTTGGAAACAAAATAAATTATAACCAGTTTTTTGAGACACAACAATTCTTAAAAGTCAGCTTAAGGGGGCCCGGCTGTACCTTGTGAAAACAAATTATGCTTGGCCCATTGAGTAAAGGGCAAATCCATTCTAGGTGTCGGTCCATGATTATCATGATAAACTCCCACAACTCACTTTGGGGTTGGTTTACCAACTTGAAGGGGGGAGGGGGGGGGGGACTTGTCAGAAGTCGGACAAGTTATTTTTTGTTAGGAAGGTGGTTGCTGTGAAAATTGTTGCATTGGGGCCTAAAAATTTGAAAGCTGTAAGGGTAAGTGCCATTGGGAGGCATTGAAAAAAGGGAAGATTTCTGGGGACTTGGCGCTTTCACCCCGGATACTAGGATTATAGGTTTTATTTGAAGTAGGAATTTATTTAAATTAAACAAAAATGATTTCACCATTTCAAAAAACAGTTTATTGGAAAAAAAAAACAAAAAAAAACACACAAAAACAAACCGTTTCTTATTCCGTTCAAAACATGTTTTCAAATGGGGGGGACCTAAGGTCTAAAGTTGTTTAGTCCCATAGGTCTGTTCTTGCCCAAGAATATTTATAGAGTTAAATTATAAATAAGGCCGATCCCTCCGCATAGCCAAGTAAAAAAAAAATATCAAAATATTTTCTTAATTTCATAACCATTCGGTTATTTTGATGGCTGTTTATTCAGTGACTATGTCAAAAAAAGTGAATTCCACAAGGAAGAGAACTTGAGCCGTTTGAAAAAAAATAAATTACTGCAAAGGCCTATGGATTCCGTACACGTTTGTAAAAAAAAACTTCAAGACCTTTACCCAAAAGGGGCCCCTACATTTACAAACTTTCCCAGCATAGGGCCTTTACAACCCCCTGTAATCGCTAACACATAACTATGCACAAACCTCTGGGGGCTCTAATGAGAAAAAAATTTTTTCGTTTGGATTTTGCCATCCGCCCAATTTACATAAACATCCAACGTGGACAGGTAAGGTTCCCATACAAAAAATTCAATCACATGAGTAAAAAAAAAAAAACCCTCATTAAACAAGCAAGCAGATTAATCATCACGCTCAATTTAACCCTTTGGCACAACCTATACAAGGCAAAAAATTTCTTAAAAGTGGGACACCCTGGTAGTATTTACAGTAAAAACCCCGTTTTATCCGAACTAGCTTTGTTTCAGATTTTAGGCACCCAATAATATTTCACAAAAACACAATTAGTAGCTAGGATTTTTAATCCACCAAAAGTTTTGTCTCCAATTGCTTTTAACCAAGGGGCCAAAAATTCACAAACTTAAATTTTCTGGCCAGGAAAATGCACCCAAATTTTTGTTCTCGGGGGACTTCCAAACCCCAGTTCCCTGGTCAAATATGGTCATTGATGTCCTAAAAACTAAAAGCCCGGGGAACCGGTTTTTTGTGGGCCCAGAAAAAAAACCCAATCGCTTAGAGGTTGTCTTTTTGTTCAAGATTTTTGGGAATTATTGAAAAAAATCCGTTATTTCCGTTATTTGTTTTTGGACAAAAAATTCTTTTTTGCTAGGAAAGGCCATGAGTCGGTATTAGGCCCAATATTCCCCAATATTTACTTACAATTTTACGTTAGGGGGGCTAGCGTAAAAAGTACCTAGGGGCTAAAAGGGTTTTTTTTCAACTAAATCTGGAAAACAAAAAGTTTTTAGTTTCTGGTTTAGTGGAGGCTTCATACCTAGAAAATAAAAACGAGGGGGGGGAAGTTTTAGGACCATTTACCACAAAAAAACCACATTTGCGAATTGCTTGTTTGAGGGGAGTTCTCTTTACAACCGTGGGGGTCTCCTTAAATATTTTTTGGGGGAACTTTATGCCGGTAACCTTTTAGTTCTAGGAGATATCTCTTCCAGATAGCCTTACAAGCTTCCCTTCTTTTCAAGGCACCAAAAAGTCACTCATATCGTGTGTAGGGAAAAAGCACTTTGGTCATTCCATGGATGGAGCTTTAGACTTCGAAATTTTGGGAATAACAATCTTCGGGTTTTAAAAAGGGGACCAAAAAAACTTTATTTTGGTTCTTTCATATCACCAGTCACAAAAAAAAATAGGAACCAAAAATATTTTTGGGGGGATTTTTTGTTCTTGGCAAATTTTGCTAGCCTTTTCGGAATTCATTTGGGGGAAAATGTGTTTAAACCACTTTTCTTATGGGGACTCTGGTGTTTACCGTACTCGCAGGGCGAAAAACTTGGAAAAAAAAACCCCCCGTTAATTTCCGGGGAATTTTTTCCCGTTATACCGGGAAAAACTTACCTCTTTCTCGGGGGACGTGGGGTGGGTTTTCGCGGGATAAAACGAAGTTTAACACTGTAGGGGGCCTAAACTTGTTTGGTGGGGGGTTTGGCTTTCCCTGGATTACCTGCCTGGGCGGTAGGGCCCTAGGCCTAGGCTACCCCACCGCGGGATACTGGGGGTTTGCCTGAAGCAAACTGCAGTGGGCCCCCCCCGAAAAAGCTTAAAGTTTTTTCCCGGGAACGAAGAAGGTTGTTAACTTTTTATTACCAAAAATTTGGCCGTAAAACCCCACCTAGCACACCCCAAACAAAAGGTATCATGTTATCGTGGACAAAAATTGGGAACAAAAGCGTAGGCTTGATCAAACATTCGGTAACCCCACCAGTTATGATGGATGTAAACAAAAATTAATTAGCCCCAGTAGTTCGGTCGACTATACCTGTTGTTACGGGATCGATGTGCTTGTAAGGTTCCATGGCTTTCTGGCGAAACTCCGGGGCAAGGGCCACCAAGCCACCGCCGGGCACCGCGGGGCCCCAAGCCGTTCTTTTACGGGGGGGACATGCAGTATAATTGTGGGGGGCCCCGGGCCTAAAAGGCCAGGTTCAGGGGGAACCAGAGGTCAACGGGGGGGCCGGAGGCGGTAGCTTTTACGAACGGTGGTCTACGTACCGCTACTGGATTTTCAACACATTACGGGGGATGGGGGGGGGGGACCTCACTTCAAGGTGGCATAATGTTTCTTAGGGAGTAACGTAAATTTTTATTTCCCCCCGCGAAATTTAATATTTTTTATTAAACGTGGGTTCGGGCCCGGACGTAAAAAAAACTTTTTTTGGCGATGTGTGCTGCATGCCCACACCTTGTTAATGGTTTTACCATCTCCCTTCTTTTCCGTGGGGGAAGATACTTTTCCGGGGCTACATCAGTTAGGTTTGGTGTTCGTGGCACATGTCATTGAGGGCAGAGTTGAGAATACCAAAACACCGTAACTACAATTTTTGTAGGTCCAATGTCAAAGAAAACCCGAAAACTTCCCAAATAAACGCAGTGTGATCCGGCTTTTTTCCGCGTTTGCAGTTTTTTATTAGGGAAAAAAAAAAACAAAAACGGGGAGAGATAAATTTTCCCCCAAAAACCCATCCAAAAGGTAAGGCGGCCCGGTTGTAAATTTGGGATGCAGTTTGGCGGGCGGATTTTACCGCCGGGGGGGACCGGGGCTACTTTGGGTGTGGGGGTGACTTACCCTGCGTATCTGTAGGGGAACCTTGAAAAAAACATTGGGGGGGGTTTTTTTTTTTTTTGGGGGATGATTGCATTTGGGGCCCATCCCCCCGCTAGTCAAAATGTTGGGGGGGGATATATCCCCCCCCCCCCCCATCCCCCCCCGGGAATTCTTACCGCCCCCATGAAATTGCAAAAAGCCACGGATCTTCATAAACCTTGCCTTTTCTTAATCCCTCTGAAAAAAAAATTGGGTCTCAAAAACTTTTGGGGGACCAAAAATCCCAATCTTCCCCAATCCCCAATTGACTCAAAAAAAAAAAAAAAAATTGAAACCGTATTTAAAAGCGGCATTTTCATACATTAGAGTGGGGTGAGGTGTAAACAAGCAGAAAAATCCAAATCCAAATCCTGGATCCACCATTGTCTATAGTTCATTCCAAGTTGAGTGGGCAGGTGGGAGTGACTACAAACTTTGTCCTCCTTTTGTGACTTGTGCCACTGTAGGCGAATTATAGCCTGGGACCCCCAAATAATTTGTGCCCAGGGCCAAAAATGGGCCAGCCTTGTCTGTCCGACAGCATAACAGAGAAGCTTCGGATTTACCAAGGTTCCAAATCGTGTCCTAATGGCTTGAATTCCAGAGCTCTACAGATACACTGAGCTAGTTAGGCATGCTTACATTTAATGTACTGAATCTTTCTTTGGACTTTAAGATTTGAGTTAAAGAAGTAACAAATATTGCACTAATTAGCATCTAGACACCCTTGAAAACTGAAAAAGTCACCAAAGGAGAGGGGAGAATCCCTTCCCCTTAAACCCTGCCCCATGATAATAATCCATGTGTCCTTTCTAGAAAATTAACATGGTCCCCCCTCTCCCATGCTAATGCTGAAGACGATTCACTGTATCACTGGCAATGAGATTCCTGACGTTGGTAAAATAACTGAAAGTAGATTTTGTAAGGAAAGTGGCCTTTGATCTACATCAAAATCTTCATATCTGTTTGTCAAACTTGAATTTGTTCTTTGGTAAGCAGGAATCAAAACAATTGACATATTTCCTACAATTTCCCATACATTTTGAAAAACCTATGTTTCGACCGATCTGTTTGTCTGAGTTTTAGCTAATCTTCCTTTATTATTTTCTTACATTTTCTGTGCCATATGCCAATGAACTTTTGTTGGGTGGAAATCTTCCAAGCAAGGCTCTTGTTCATCAGTGTTTACAAAGCCATGACTTCTTAAAGGTAAGTTTTGTATCAGACTATTCTTATCTTCAGAATCTTTACTATGTTACACAGACACAGCACTCTCCTGTGTATCAATTTTTTATCATTTCAATACTGCTTCAAGAAAATGCCTTGGTGCCCTGACTGAACTTCGTGAGTTGCCTCGGTGCCCTCTTTAGGTGATCAAAACTGCCTTGGTGCCCTGCGTTTTGGACAAAAATCCAAGGCGATTTTTTTATGTGTCCCCCCAAAATTGCCTTGCCCTTCTCAATTCTTAATTCAAGGCCTGCACTGGTGCAGACAACCTGTTGAGCTACCTGTGCTTCAGAAAAAAAAAAAAGACAGACGTGGTGAATTCACCTGTCAAATGGAAGTTGGAACCCAGCATATGTATGTTGATCGTATTTACTACGATTCAGCTGCACTAGCTACAGATGTAAAGTGACTGTACTGTACCTTGAGTCGGTCGGTACCTTGAGTCGGTCACTACACACAAAACGTATACCACACAGACTTTACACTACAATTTTTAGGTGATCGACTCAGGGTACCACCATGCAACTGTACGTACCTTGTACGCAATACTTTTACACGTATGTATGTACTGCGCTTACAGATATCGTTATAAAGCAGCATAACGGATACGGATGTCCATGGGTACGATTAAGTTTTAGGGGTTTTAGAGCGCGTGTAGTGAGTCTACATAGATTGTTATAACGTCATTTGATGTGAATGGTCCATCTAGGCTACCGTAGAATGACCTTTAGAAAATGCCAATTTTGAGCTCAAATGACTTTTAATATCCATGAAATTTTTAGGGTAAATATGCACAAAATAAAAGCAAGCTACACTGCAAGTTTCAAGTTGAACTCTGCTTGGAAGATTTTGAACCTTTTGACCTCTGGTGACCCCAAATGACCTTTGACCTTTACCAAAAACAATAGGGATCATCTTTCTCATATGGGCCATGCACATGCCAAGTATGAAATTCTTGGAAGTTACACAACTTGAGATAGCGTGTTTACAAGCAATTTCCAAGATATTTGCCATTTGACCTCTGGTGACCCCAAATGACCTTTGAATTCCACCAAAAACAATAGGAACATCTACTCATTATGGGCAACCTACCTGCCAAGTATGAGATCCCTCGGAGTTACCTTCTTGAGATATCATGTTTACAAGGTTTTGACCTTTTGACCTCTTGTGACCCCAAATGACCTTTGACCTCCACCAAAAACAATAGGGATCATCTACTCCATATAGGGCATCCACCTGCCAAGTACGAGACCCCTAGGAGTTACCCTTCTTGAGATATCGTGTTTACAAGCAAAGCGTCACATTCACACACACACACACACACACACACACACACACACCCATACTCACCCTCGCTTCCTTAGCGGTACGCGGGAAATGTACCGGTAAGGAATTCGCGGGATTTCACCATTAGCCTGGCTGACCTCCAACTAACCTAGCAGACGTACGTGTCTGGAGGGCGGGCTGCTTGCCAAGGCAGGCACGTGCAGCCGCGCGAGACTTCTTATTGCAGCGACGGAATTTTCGGGCAGCTACGCCAGTTTCGAGCTCCGCGTGAGCTAGGAAAGACGTGCGAGAGCGGAGCTCTCGCCGGCTGTACCGTGTCCTGTTAAGGACATGTTGCTGAGTGCACACACACACACACACACACACACCCTCGCTTCCTTAGCGGTACGCGGGAAATGTACCGGTAAGGAATTCGCGGGATTTCCCATTAGCCTGGCTGACCTCCAACTAACCCAGTAGACGTACGTGTCTGGAGGGCGGGCTGCTTGCCAAGGCAGGCACGTGCAGCCGCGCGAGACTTCTCATTGCAGCGACGGAATTTTCGGGCAGGTACGCCAGTTTCGAGCTCCGCGTGAGCTAGGAAAGACGTGCAAGAGCGGAGCTCTCGCCGGCTGTACCGTGTTCTGTTAAGGACATGTTGCTGAGTGCACCCATAGCCACAGGATCGCTCACACACCGCGGTTGCACATACACACACACGCGACATCACCATCGCATAAATTCCTTGCCTGCCTTCGGCAAGGAATCAAAAAGTGAAAAATTTTCTGCCTCAACAGTTGAAAAATCCATCTCAAAACCCTTTTATCTTGAGATACTGTTACCAGTCAGGGTTTTAGCCAGGATGGAGAGTTCAGGGAGTCCAAATTTGGTGATCAGAGAGTCCAAATAAGTGAAATACTAGTAAACCACTTGAATGGAAATTTTCTAAAAGTGTGAGGCAATCTACGATTCTAGGTATAGTCCTTCAGGGACTTGGGGAGTCCCCCCAAAAAACTCCTACTGGACTGCTCTCTGGCTAAAGCCTTGCTGAACTTTAACATATCATTGTAGTCAATAGTCTACAGGATATCAATTTCTACAGCAGATGTGATGTGAGCAGTTATCTCAAGCAGCTTATTTTTCTGTACAATTAGCCTATTTGTTCATCAGACTGTACTTCTGAAAACATTGAGCGCATACATATATATATGTAAGAAATACATGTATGCATTAATGAAGGCGATTGACGTATACTCTTCAAGATGGTTGTGCTAATAAGATTGAACAAGCACGAAGTACCGTTACACATCCCTCCGTCCTATCTCCTTAACCTTATCCTTGAGCCATTCCTGAAAGTCCATTAAATTTAAATTTTGCAGAGGATTAATTGCAAATGAAGGAAACGCATAGTGGTGCCGGAGTGGTTTGCTTTTAAAAGTTTCACTGCTGTGTAGCTGGGCAGCCAACTTTAAAATACCTGCACTGATGTCTTTTTCTGCATGATTACTTCGATGGCTCATTGCTTGGGAAGCCTTGTCACCGTTTTTCAAAATTGCATCCAAAGGCTGGGCAGCATGGCTTACTCTGTCAATTGATGCAGTTGTTACCTTGCCACGAAAATGTCTGCATTCTTCTTTAAAGAGCCGATTGTGGTGCTCCATTTCCCTATCCTGCTCAATATTTGTGTCTTCTCTCCCTTGCCTATTAACAAACCTGTTCCAAATAACCTCATGAGCCAGCATCGGTGGTAGGAGAAATTTAACCTGTATAAGGTGTCTGAGAATGTGGAAACTATTTGTTCTTCCCAGCTGTTTTGAAATACAGAAGAAAAAATTTCGTCATCATAATCAGCCTGTCCCCATCTCCATGCCTTCAAGCATCAACAAAGTTTCTTAATACTAAACAAAGGCTGAGTGCCCCACAGCTGTAGTTAAAGATGGCATCCTTGTCTGCACTTTGATGAGCCATAGTTCCCTCATGTTTCTCTCTGATGTGTTTTCGTAGTGTTGCCACTCTTCGGTATTCTTTGCCACAAGTGTCACACTTAATCTGAACAGTCCTCAACTCTGGACCCTCATGGATTGCAAACTTTTTTACAAGTGTCTTCATTGTGTCATTAACATACACATAGGGGTCCATATTCATCATATGAAAGGTATGTTCTTTTGGTTGGTCCTCGATGGTGTTCATCCCAAAAAACTCTAAGGTGGCTGCAATAATCAGTGCATCTGTGTAGTTGTCCAATAGTTCAGTGGCAGCATTAATGTTTTTCATTGGTTCCTTTGATACACCTCTTGCATTGAGGAAATTTCTTGCTGAAAAGAGAGTCGCATGATCTCTGGCTGAACTTGTTGAGTAGAGGAAATACCAAATAACCTAGGAAGAAAAAAAAGCCACAAATCTTCAAAACTTATGGGGTTATCACAATAGTAGCCAGTTAAAGGATAAGCTGTCATTATTTGGGCAGACCCCAGTTTCAATGATAATGACTAGAGTTACCTCAGCACTGTCACAATTAATATTGTGCACATGCATCACACCACATTGCATGTGCTTCAGACAGTGGAAGTTCAATCTGTATCTGCCTAATTTTTGGTATGCTTTCCCCTCAACAAAATGTGACAACTAATTCTCACTAAGGAGGACTGAAAACATTCACATGAATAAAAATCCTGCTTTCTGTATCTGTGAAATATTTCCATATTTGCAACTGGGTATGTGCATATGATGTGAAACAATATCACACCTTTTGGCTGGCAGTCTCCTGGGAAGGAAAAAGAGAGAAGAGGAAATATTTCACTCACCTTTTGGGCCAGGGTATTACATGTCTGTAGTATACAAAATGTCCCCACCCTTCATTGAAGATCTGCATTTGTCAAGCTTCATTTTTTCGGTTATGAAACTGAAAATAATTAGTTTTTTTACCGTATGGAAGTCCTCTATGACTGGTACCAATCCTTTCCAACCTTCCACTGGGTCAGTGCTATCCTAGCGATCCTCTGTAGCATTCATTTCCCTTTCACAGGTAAGTCACCGCCGCATATAACGGGGACTGGTTCACCATCCACCACCGGTGTGTAGGTTTACATGTGTGCCATGATCGCTGCCATTCCTTCATGGGTGTTCTCATTTTCAGTAAGGACTCCAAAATTGACCTATAAACACAGTATCCACAAATGAAGCTTTAAAAAGTTTATAACATCAAATACAGGTATAATCTCCACAGCAATGTGAAGTTGGGGATTACTGTGATTAAAATGTGTGTGATAAAACCAGGGAGCTGCAGTGGAAGCTCCCTGATTAAACAACTGCAAATTAAGCCAAACCAATGATCACTCCAAGAACAGGCAATTGTCACTAAATACTGGCAAGTCCTGAGCAAGAAAAGAAAGCCACTAATGCTGAGCAACAGCAAACTGGACTAGCTTCTACAATAACATTTTGGTTTCTACGGACCTCAGTGGCGGCACCCAGGATTTTAAAAGTGGGGGGGGGGAATGGGGGGTTCAAGAAATTTTCATGCATAGCCTGAAATGGAGCGCGAAGCACAAGCTTTAGCAGGTGGGGTCCAGGGGTCCATCTTAGGGGCCCTGGTGGGGGTCCAGGGGGAGTAACCCCTGGAAGCTCTGAGGTTTTATCATATCTCTGGGTGAAAAATTAGTCTCAGGATAGGTGTATTTTGGTTCATAATCCATCATCCACCCACCAATGCAAAGATTCCAAATAATGTTGATGTGTTAGGCTAACCTCCCATCAGGCCACTAGACTTTTAATTGGGTGAGGTCCTACGATAGGGCTCCTGGTGGGGTTCAGGGGCAAAGCTCCCGAAAGCCCTCGTTTTAGCATATCTCTGGCTGAAAAATTAAGTCTCAGGATAGGTGTATTTTGGTTCATAATGCATCGTCCAATGCAAACATTCCAAATAATTTTAATGTATTAGGCTATATTCCTCCTGTCAGGCCAGTATACTTCAGGAGCTGAGTGGGGGGCATCTGGGTGCAATGGCTGTGACTGGGGGTGGCAAATGCCCCCCACTGGTGCCACCACTGACAGACCTTGTTTTGCAATGGGCTTATTTCCACAGACACACCAAAGTTACACCAACAACATGTAAGGTCCATAAAAGTGTATGATATAATAAGCAAGCACAATACCAACTAAGGTTATTGTGGATGCCAGTGAATTAAGCTTGCTCCCCAAAGAAGCCAAAGACATTTGTGGTATGGATAAATGGCACTTAACTGGGTCACGCCTGTTAAGTGGGACTGGTATTTTCACATTGTAGCCAGTGTATTTTTAGAGGGTTAGTTAGTTAGATGAGATTTAACGACACACCAATACGCATGTGTTATATAGTGTCAGTCAACTAGATAAAAAGTTCAAAGTTTAAATTTATTTTCAAGTATGGTTCAGGTTCAAGTTTGGTTGGGGGAGGGGGGAGGGTTGGGGGGATTTATTAGGAAATTATTACAGTGGCACTCATATCCCAGCTGAAAATGTACCATGGTAACTGTGGTAAAGGCATGGTACATGTGTGGTAAAATTGTGGTACAATCTACCATGGTACATATACCACAATTTTACCATCATTTTACCATGGTAAATGTGTGGTATATCTGTAGTACATTTACCGTGGTAAATATACCACAATTTTACCATCATTTTACCATGGTAAATGTGTGGTATATCTGTAGTACATTTACCGTGGTAAATATACCACAATTTTACCACATTTTTACCATGGTTAAAGTGTGGTACATCTGTGGTACATGTACCGTAGTAAATTAATCACAATTTTACCACCATTTTACCATGGTGCATTTATGGTATATAATATGGTACATGTACCATGGTAAATGCACCACAAGTTTACCACCATTTCATCATGGTACATTAATGGTGTATAATGTGGTACATGTACCATGGTAAATATACCATAAGTTTACCATCATTTCACTGTGTTAAAATAGTGGTATGATACATGCACTTGTAAATTTACCATGCACAAGTTTACGATCATTTTCTCATGCAGATTGTTTGTTGTACGTCTGTGGTAATTGTACTGTAGTAACTCTGCCTCAATTTTTCTATCATTTTAATTACCACATTATATGTCACTATAACTAATTGTGTTTTGCTTGTAGTATACAAAATTTTAAGAATTTATCACAGGTTTCCAAGCACTTGTAAATGTATTTGTAAGATAATTGTCTTGAAAATATGTAAAGGGCCCAATTAGTGAGTGACTCATTTGAATGCATATTTTTCACCCAAGTCCCAACTTATTTTAATTTGAGCCTTCCAGTTAGAGCTTATACTGTAACTTGTAAGTCGATAGGAAGGGAGTGGGGAGGAGAGAGGAATCTGGGTATACAGGGAATAGGGAAGGGGATAAGAGTATTAGATGGGGAACGAGCTAGCCTCTCCAAAATTTGTTCAATACACATGAAAAATGATGAGAAATACATATTTTTCTGATTTTCAAGTATATTATCATTTCTAATATTGTTGAAAAGCAAGTATTATCAAAAATAAGTTTTGCATTTTGCTTTCTTCTTATGTACAGTACTGCACATTCATTACACACCGAGTTCGTAAATTGAGCAACCATAACCGACCTGAGATTGGACTGACAGTTCAACATGTTCATGACACAGCTTTAATGTCAAGGATAAGTTGAGCCTCCCCCAAATTCCACGACACATTATGTAATGATGACAAATAACATTTTTTTTCTGATATTCAAATAATACAATTATTTCTGTCAAAACACATAACCTTTGTAAATAGTGTACATATAAATATCAAAAATAAGTTTAGCACTTGCTTTCTTTCATATACTGCATATTCATTACACCTTCATTTTACAAAGTTCTTAAATTAAGCAATGTCTTTAACCTAGGATTGAACAGTAGTTCAACTAGAGCTGAGTCAGGTACCAGGGTACCCAACCGATACCCAAGGTCGACGTTCGGGAGGTGTTGGGGTCCTCTTGTTTCAGTGCGGGCGGGCCGGGTGATACTTAATTTGTAAATATTGTAAGTATTGACATTGTAAATAGTCCTACGTAATTGGCTTGGGTTTGGTGTTTTTGTACATGGTTTCACAGAACTTTTGTTTGCTAGCTCAGTGTACGGGGTTCTGTGGATAGTTCAGGGTTGTGTTTTTGTCCGGTGGTGGGTTCTCCTTTGTTTATACGTACGTGAAAAGCACACTGCCAGTCTTGTGCCGCTCGACCGTTGGTCGGGGCTGCAGTGTAGATGTTGTTTTCCTATCTGTAAATAGTCCGAGACTTTTTACGTACGTAGAAACGGGCACGAAGAAACAAAGTAGAACTTAAACCTGACCGGACAAAAACATAACTCTGAACTATTTACAGAAATCTGTACATTGCGCTAGCAAACAAAATTAGGTAAGGCGAGATTTTGTCTGAGTGAGGTGAGAAAGTGCACTGGTCTTTTCTCAAAATCGGCAAAAACGTTACTCTGTTTGTCGCCCTCAGTCGGTTTCCTATCTTCTATTTTCATTCTTTTGTTAACATTATAAGTGATTATTGTGTTCCATACAACACACACGTAAGAAAAAATTCCTTCCATTTTCTCAAAATGGGCAAAAGCGTTACTCTGTTTGCCGCCCTCAGTCGGTTGTCTATCTTCTATCATCATTCTTTTGTTAATATTATAAGTGATTATTGCGTTCCATACAACACACACTTAAGAAAAAATAATTTACCTCCATTTTCTGAAAATCGGCAAAAACGTTACTCTGTTTGTCGCCCTCAGTCGGTTTCCTATCTTCTATCTTCATTCTTTTGTTAACATTATAAGTGATTATTGTGTTCCATACAACACACACTTAAGAAAAAATAATTTCCTTCCATTTTCTCAAAATGGGCAAAAACGTTACTCTGTTTGCCGCCCTCAGTCAGTTGCCTATCTACTAACACCACTCCATTCTTTTGTTAATATTATAAGTATTTATTGCGTTCCATACAACACACACTTAAGAAAAAATAATTTCCTTCCATTTTCTCAAAATGGGCAAAAACGTTACTCTGTTTGTCGCCCTCAGTCGGTTTCCTATCTTCTATCTTCATTCTTTTGTTAACATTATAAGTGATTATTGTGTTCCATACAACACACACTTAAGAAAAAAATAATTTACCTCCATTTTCTGAAAATCGGCAAAAACGTTACTCTGTTTGTCGCCCTCAGTCGGTTTCCTATCTTCTATCTTCATTCTTTTGTTAATATTATAAGTATTTGTTGCGTTCCATACAACACACACTTAAGAAAAAATAATTTACTGGTCTTTTCTCAAAATCGGCAAAAACGTTACTCTGTTTGTCGCCCTCAGTCGGTTTCCTATCTTCTATCTTCATTCTTTTGTTAACATTATAAGTGATTATTGTGTTCCATACAACACACACTTAAGAAAAAATAATTTCCTTCCATTTTCTCAAAATGGGCAAAAACGTTACTCTGTTTGCCGCCCTCAGTCGGTTGCCTATCTTCTAGCACCATTCTTTTGTTAATATTATAAGTATTTATTGCGTTCCATACAACACACACTTAAGAAAAAATAATTTACTTCCATTTTCTGAAAATCGGCAAAAACGTTACTCTGTTTGTCGCCCTCAGTCGGTTTCCTATCTTCCAACATCATTCTTTTGTTAATATTATTTATAAGTGTTTATTGTGTTCCATAGAACACACACTTCAGAAAAAATAATTTACTTCCATTTTCTGAAAATCGGCAAAAACGTTACTCTGTTTGTCGCCCTCAGTCGGTTGCCTATCTGCTAACATCCTTCTTTTGTTAATATTATAAGTATTTATTGTGTTCCATACAACACACACTTAAGAAAAAATAATTCACTTCCATTTTCTGAAAATCGGCAAAAACGTTACTCTGTTTGTCGCCCTCAGTCGGTTTCCTATCTTCCAACATCATTCTTTTGTTAATATTATTTATAAGTGTTTATTGTGTTCCATAGAACACACACTTAAGAAAAAATAATTTACTGGTCTTTTCTCAAAATCGGCAAAAACATTACTCTGTTTGTCGCCCTCAGTCGGTTTCCTATCTTCTATCTTCATTCTTTTGTTAATATTATAAGCATTTATTGTGTTCCATACAACACACACTTCAGAAAAAATAATTTACTTCCATTTTCTGAAAATCGGCAAAAACGTTACTCTGTTTGTCGCCCTCAGTCGGTTGCCTATCTACTAACATCATTCTTTTGTTAATATTATAAGAATTTATTGTGTTCCATACAATACACACTTAAGAAAAAATAATTTACTTCCATTTTCTGGAAATTGGCAAAAACGTTACCCTACTTGTCGCCCTCAGTCGGTTTCCTATCTTCTAACATCATTCTTTTGTTAACATTATCAGTGTTTATTGTGTTCCATAGAACACACACTTAAGAAAAATAATTTACTTCCATTTTCTCAGAATCGGCAAAAACGTTACTCTGTTTGCCGCCCTCAGTCAGTTGCCTATCTTCTATCATCATTCTTTTGTTAATATTATGAGTGATTATTGTGTTCCATACAACACACACTTAAGAAAAATAATTTACTTCCATTTTCTGAAAATTGGCAAAAACGTTACCCTGCTTGTCGCCCTCAGTCGGTTTCCTATCTTCTAACATCATTCTTTTGTTAATATTATAAGTGTTTATTGTGTTCCATAGAACACACACTTAAGAAAAATAATTTACTTCCATTTTCTCAGAATCGGCAAAAACGTTACTCTGTTTGCCGTCCTCAGTCGGTTTCCTATCTTCTATCATCATTCTTTTGTTAATATTATAAGTGATTATTGTGTTTCATACAACACACACTTAAGAAAAATAATTTCCTTCCATTTTCTTAAAATCGGCAAAAACGTTACTCTGTTTGTCGCCCTCAGTCGGTTTCCTATAATTGTTCTTTGGTTAATATTATAAGTGTTTTTTGTGTTCCATACAACACACACTTAAGAAAAAATAATTTCCTGGTCTTTTTTCAAAATGGGCAAAAACGTTACTCTGTTTGCCGCCCTCAGTCAGTTTCCTATTTTCTCCCATTGTAGGAATAGTTAATATGTTCAACACAACACACACTTAAGAAAAAATAATTTCCTTCCATTTTCTCAAAATCGGCAAAAACGTTACTCTGTTTGTCGCCCTCAGTCGGTTTCCTATAATTGTTCTTTGGTTAATATTATAAGTGTTTTTTGTGTTCCATACAACACACACTTAAGAAAAAATAATTTCCTGGTCTTTTTTCAAAATGGGCAAAAACGTTACTCTGTTTGCCGCCCTCAGTTAGTTTCCTATTTTCTCCCATTGTAGGAATAGTTAATATGTTCAACACAACACACACTTAAGAAAAAATAATTTCCTTCCATTTTCTCAAAATCGGCAAAAACGTTACGTTGCCGCCCTCAGTCGGTTTCCTATTTTCTCACATTGTATGAGTGATTAATACGTTCCATACAACACACACTTAAGAAAGAAAAATTTCCTTCCATTTTCTCAAAATCGGCAAAACGTTACTCTGTTTGCCGCCCTCAGTCAGTTTCCTATTTTCTCACATTGTATGAGTGGTTAATACGTTCCATACAACACACACTTAAGAAAAAATTATTTCCTTCCATTTTCTCAAAATCGGCAAAAACGTTACTCTGTTTGCCGCCCTCAGTCGGTTTCCTATCTTCTCACATTATTTTTTCGTTAATAACATGAGTGGTTGATATGTTCCACATGGTAGTACACAATAACAATGCTATAATACTGTAATGTAATACGGTACCATGTAATACAGATGTTACACAGTATAAGTGTCGATGTTCTTGTTACAAGAGTGGTTATTTTATTACAAGCAGTTAGTAATTTCATAACGGAATCTCGTTATTGCCATTTGCCTATAAGAAGCGATGTCAGACAGTACAATTTCCACTGTTTGGAGATAACACTGGAATATAAGTGTATTTGAACCAATCGTTGGCTCTGTGTGGACAAATATGGGCTAGAAGAGGTGAAGTAGTGAAGGTGGCAGTAACCTGACATGATTTTAGACAAGCATGTCTGCATGAAAGATGCAACATTTGCAACTGTTGTCAGGTATTTAGACACTGCCCCTTGAACGGTCCCTTCCCACCGACATCGCAATCCCCCTTCCCCTCCGCGCCCCCTGCGGGTACGGGGATGTAGAATAGGCCCGCTGCTTTCTCAGCATGTCGTAAGAGGCGACTAACAGGGACGACTTGTTTGCCGTGAGTCGCGACCCGTGTCGGTGGAGGAGAGGGTCCTGGTGGTTGAGTGAAGGCTATAACTGCGGTTTGGTCCTAGCAACACACCACTTTGGCCTCAAATTCACCTAGTCGGGAGGTTGAATTGGCCTGGTTCAGCCAATCGGCTGGTGGTGTCTTGCCCTGAGATCTCCACTTGACTGCTTTTCAACTTTTGCTTATTAACATAGCACCAACTTGTCATGTACCCGTCACCAAGTGGACCTTGCTTGTGTGTATCAGAAAAGTGGATTTCTCAGAAGGCGGCTGCTTAATCAGGTCAATCGGGGTTATTGATTCATTTAATGGCCTTGAGTATATCACTAGTGTATCCCTGGCATCGGTTCGTGATGTATATTTCCACTTACCTTTGATGTCCCCTTGTTGGGCTCCATGGTGGGTGGGGAGCACCGGTGATGAAATTTAATTTTTTCACTATGAATACCTCAAATTCAACTAAACTAGCAAGCAAACGTTTCAGGAGCGACTCTGGGTCTAGCTCTGACCCAGAGGCAGCTCCTATGTGGCCTAGGTTTCTTGTCGTCACCAGTAATGGTGATGACAAAACCCTCTCAAGTCTGTCCCCTTTTGCAGTCCAGAAAGGCATCGAGGGTGTTGTCGGCACCCCAAAATCCATTAAGAGGCTTCGGTCTGGAGACCTCCTTGTAGAGGTCAACCGCAGCACTCAGGCAGACAATCTATTAAAACTGAAATCATTTGTCAGTGTTCCAGTTCGGGTGACCCCTCACAGGTCACTTAATTCATCAAAAGGTGTAATCAGATGCCAGGACATCAAGAACTGTTCTGATGAGGAGATTCTTGATGGCCTGGCATCTCAACAGGTAAGCCACCTCCATCGCATTTCAGTGGTAAGGGAGGGTGTAAGGAAGCCTACAGGCACCTTCATCCTTACCTTTAACACTCCAAACCCCCCAAAAACACTGAAGATTGGCTATATGCAGGTCAGGGTTGAGATTTACATCCCCAACCCTGTCCGCTGCTTTAACTGCCAACGCTATGGCCACTTCAAGTCCAGTTGCAGTAAACCAGCAACTTGCGAGAAGTGTGGTCAGGAGGGACATGCCAGTGAAACCTGTGAGGAGTCACCACGATGTTGTAATTGTCAAGGCTCCCATCCTGCAAATAGCAAGACCTGCCCAAAATGGATTGAGGAAAAACAGATACAGAAAATAAAAGCCTCAAACAACATCACCTACAAAGAGGCTAGGGACACCTTCAAATCCCAGGACTCACAGCTGAAGAGCTATGCTGGAGCGGTGAGGACTGCGAAAGTGTCTGCTGCGACCCAAACTGATATGACCTGGCCCATGGACAGCAGCTTTCCAAAGCCCATAACACTAACCTTTCCAAAACCATCACAGCAGTCTACAACATCGAACACAACACAGACGATGAAAATACTGACAAATGTTACACAACCAAAACCCCAAAACCCCAAAAACAGAAACCTAAACCACCACCGAAACCAACGAAAAACCTACAGAAACCAAAGACAGAACCAGCAAAACCAAGAAACACGCCTAAAATTAAAATACAAACAAAACCAAGCAAAGGGTCGGATGACCCTATCCAACTGCACAATAGATTTGGTTCGTTAGAGGGGAGAGAGGGAGAAGGAGAAGAGCTTATGGAGCTCAGTGGCCAGAACGTTCAGTCTGGCAAGGGGGGTTCCACCGGCTCTTCTAAGAAGCCGCAGGTTTCCAAAGGATGACACTCGGGAAACCTGCGGCTATAATACAATGGAATTGCAGAGGACTTAGACCGAATTACGAGGAGATCAAATGCTTTGTAGCAGACTGGTCTCCTTTAATAATCTGCCTACAGGAAACCTTCCTTCGGGACACAGACCACACCACATATAAAGGGTACGACATGTACAACAAAACAGTTGTATCCCCCATTGACAATAGAGCTATTGGGGGATCATCCATATTGGTTAAAAATACAGTTCCACACTCCACTATCCATCTGGACACTAATTTACAAGCTGTCGCTATTCGAGCTACACTTCACCGCACTGTCACTGTGTGTTCGGTGTACATTCCACCTAGGTATAACCTGAAACGAGATGACCTAGAAATGCTAATTAACCAAGCTGCCCACCCCGTTTCTACTTCTGGGGGATTTTAATGCACACAGTGACATGTGGGGTTGTACTAATACAAACCAGTTGGGTGGATTGATTGAATCCGTGATGGCTGCCTGGGATCTATGCCTTTTGAACGATGGGTCTTGTACCTACATTCATCCAGCCTCTGGATCTCGTTCAGCACTTGATCTCTCAATCTGCTCTCCGGCAATTCTGATGGACCTTCAGTGGAGAGTACACGACGACCAATGTGGCAGTGACCACTACCCCATTTTAATAGATGGGCAGATATAGCCAATTTGCTCGCTGACGAGTTTGAATGTAACTCTTCAAGCAACCACTATTCCCAAACTTTTCAGGTGTTCAAACGTACCGCTGAAAAACAAAAAGTGAACTTCACCTCGGACAACTCTGAGGACTACAACAACCTCTTTACCATCAAGGAACTGCGCATTGCTCTCGAGAGAAGCAATGACACTGCCACTGGCCCAGATGAAGTTCACTATCAGTTCCTGAAACACCTTCCAGATAACTCCTTACTGGTGTTATTAGATATTTTCAACGGTATATGGGAAAATGGCAACTTTCCAGCTGCTTGGCGGGAAGCCACCATCATTCCCATCGCTAAGCCAGGTAAGGATCCAACAAAGGCTACAAACTACCGCCCTATCTCCCTTACTAGCTGTTTGTGCAAGACATTTGAACGAATGATAACTACCCGTCTGGTTTGGTTTCTTGAAACCAACAATCTCATAACTAGTTTTCAGAGTGGTTTTCGGCGTGGCCGCAGTACAACTGACCAACTTGTGCGCCTAGAATCTACAGTTCGTGACGGTTTTGTTCGCGGACACCATGTTGTTTCGGTATTTTTTGACTTGGAGAAGGCATATGATACCACTTGGAAATACGGCATTCTGAAAGACTTGCACAGTGCGGGTCTGAGGGGCCGAATGCCGCTTTTCATTCAAGACTTCCTGAAAGATCGTGTGTTTCGTGTACGTGTGGGGAGCTTGTTATCAGAGGTACATAATCAGGAAATGGGTGTTCCCCAAGGTAGCATCTTGTCAGTTGCTCTTTTCATCATGAAAATAAATAGCATCGCCAATGTGGTGAACCCTGGGATTGAAAAGTCTTTATTTGTGGATGACTTCTCTATTACCTGTTCCTCACGGAACATGAGATCTATAGAGAGACTGATGCAAAATTGCCTGAATAACATCCAGCGTTGGGCTGACAAAAACGGATTCCGTTTTTCTCGAACCAAAACTGTTTGCATGCACTTTTGCAACCGGAGAGGTGCCCATTGCGACCCAGACTTGACTTTGAACGGTGTCCACATCCCAGTTGTTCCTCAGACTAAGTTCCTTGGCCTAATACTCGACAATAAGCTCAACTTCAAAGCCCACATCGACCATCTCAGGCGGAAGTGTCAGGGAGCACTAAACCTGTTGAAGGTCGTCTCAAAGATGGACTGGGGCGCTGATCGCCCCGTTTTGCTTCGACTATACAGATCCCTAGTGAGGTCCAAACTTGATTATGGCTGTGTTGTTTACAGCTCTGCACGTGAGTCATACCTCAGGAAACTCCTGACCATACAAAACCAAGGCCTTAAGATCTGCCTGGGAGCGTTCCGTACCTCCCCAATGCAGAGTCTTTACATCGAAGCGAACGAGCCACCCCTCCATATAAGATGGAAAAAGTTGTCACTCCAGTTTGCCCTCAAACTGAGGAGTCATAGACAAAACCCGACCTTTGAGACGGCGTTCAACCATAAATTTAGTGACATATATGTGAGGAAACCATCAGCTATCCCTCCATTTGCTATTCGCGTTGGTGGAGCTTTACCACAGGTGTGTACAAACCCCGACTCCGTAGCACAGTTCACCTTTGGCATCACTCCTCCCTGGACATTAGTCCAGCCAGTTATTGACCTTAGTTTGAGGAAGTATCCAAAGAACTCAACAAATGAACTGGTGTATCGTGCCAGCTTTAATGAACTGAGACAAAAGTACCATCGTTGTCATGCCATCTATACCGATGGTTCCAAAGGTACGAACAGGGTCGCAGCTGCAGCGACAAGCCAAGATACTTTTTTGCAAGTCAGACTACCGGATGATGCATCAATATTTACTGCCGAACTCCAGGCACTTAAGATGGCATTCGAGCTGATCGAAACCTCACACGACCGCCAGTTCATTGTGTTCACAGACTCGCTATCCAGCCTTTTAGCTCTTCACGGCCATGAGCAAAAACACCCCTGTGTAATAGCTCTCCGGGAAGCTTACTCCAATTTGGTGAGACTGCAGAAGTCGGTTGTGCTCGCGTGGGTTCCGAGTCACGTGGGCATACACGGAAATGAAAAGGTAGACACGCTAGCTAAGGAAGCCCTACAGATGGACATTACCAACCTCCACGTACCCCACACTGATTACCGTCCTAACATCAACGGCTATATAAATCAAAATGGCAGGAACTGTGGGATTCTTTCCCAGAGAACAAATTATACCAGGTCAAACCAACGGTCGGGTCTGTGGATAATGGAACCCCTAGAAAACGGAGAGATGATTTCGTACTGACTAGGGCACGAATCGGTCACACTTACCTAACACATGCTTATTTGCTCCACGGGGAAGAGAGACCATATTGTATCCCCTGTGATTGCGATGTCACCGTCAGTCACATTCTCGTCGACTGCTATGAATACTCCCATATTCGTCAGAAATATTACAGTGTACCAGACCTGAAGACATTGTTTGAACACACGGACCCCACTCTCATCTTGGATTTTCTCAAAGATAGTGGCCTTTACAGGAAATTTTGACATGACAGACCATATGCTTTTCTCAAAAATTTAGAAATTTGCCAAAATTTTTAATTCTTTTTTAGTTTTACACTACCTTTACCCTGTTCTATCTAGCTGACACTACATAACACATTCGTGTTGATGTGTCGTTAAATCCAATCTAACTAACTAACCCTTCCCCTCCGCTCGTCTATAGTTGAGAGGGTGGGAGGAGGGAGAATGGCGATAGTTGTCTAATCAAGTCCGGAGACGGACAAAAATCCAGGTGACAAAGAAGTTTCGTGATAGAAATCGAAAGATACGATGCGCTAAGACGTGTATAGCCCCGGGCGGTGACCTAAAAAGGTACTAAGCTTACAAGTGCACAGGGCCCCGAGGAATCTCCCATAACTTTGCAAGTAGGCTAGATAATTTCATTCGTGGTCACTTCAGTCCTCCATAGGTAAATATTGAACTACAAATGAAATAAATTTAGTTGGCGACAATTGCAAATTTGGTGTTGAGTGACTGTTGACCCACCGTTTTCCATGCAATTTTGCAAAAATGCCAAGGGAGCCCTCTCGCTGCCGGCATGAGGTCTAAGGGACCATTTCAGGATCCCTGGTAGGATCAAGGGGTAAACCCTTGCAGGTGGTGGGCAAAGGTAGAAGGCCTCCGAAGGTTTGGGATATTGATAGGCATTGGAATGAAAACGCCCTTAAACGCAGGATAACACAATCAACATTATTCTGTCACGACGATTCCACATAAAACATTCATTGAGCGAGAGCATGGAGAAAGTCTGACATCTCACAACGCCCTAAATGCAGACCGCTCAGTACATCTGTTAGGTCACTGATAAATAGATTTAAATGAACACTTGAGCAGGACACAAAATGAGCAATTTTACTAATGCACAATTTCATCGATTTCTGATTCGTTGCCGAAATCAAAAGAGGGAACTAGACAAGCTCGCTGGCGTGTGTATGTACGTTGCATACCCACTAGTAGGTGGGTAGGCTTTGCAGGCCAGTATGTGGGCATGCGTGTTTATGTAAGTGTGTGTTTAGGGGTGAAGTTTAGCTTGAACACACGATATCTCAAGGTAGCAATGACAGGTACATGCCTAAGGTGTCGACCTGGTGATCCAAAGCTTGCAGGTTTGAGTCCTGCCTGCAGGCCGGTAGCCAGGAATTCTGACATAGGGGCACCGGTACCCAAAGGTGGGCACCGAAGAAGACTATGTCTGTAGCTAGTGTAAACGTGGGCGCGAAGGGCGCGAAAAGTTCCCTTCCCTGGCGGCCACTTCCCTCCTCTTGCGATACAGAAAAGTGGAATTTGTGGAAAGTTTCACAAGTGAACGGAACAACGCTGTGATCATGATGGTGCTTTTTCAACTACGCAATCGTAGATGAAGAGTTGAGGGTCTTTTCGGGAAGACCATGCTGCCATGGGCTTATACCATAAGGCCCTGGTGTGATTCAGCATAATTTTAGTTGGATCCAGAAGGAGGGAAGATCCCCAAAATGTCTGAGACATTAACTCGATGGGAACATTAGCATGGAGCTTTGAGCTGACCTCCGATTGACACTGAAAGTACATCAAACTCTTCACGGTTCACAATTCAGTACACGCACGGTTATTGTATTTTTACTCTGAACGAAATTTTGCATGAATAGCTTGCAAAAGGATGAAATATTCGTTGAAGCTCCATGGTACAATCATAATGGGCGAAAAAAGTATTTTTGAATTAATTTGTGGTTCGAGTAAATTCGAAACCATGAAGCAATCACTGGCATGTTACGATCGAATGTTGCTCAAAGTATTAAATTGCTACATGAAAACCCATTGATTCCCGCTTATAACTTTGGGTGTACACCTAGTTTGTGACAAAAAAAGTTCAATGGTACTTTTGTGCTAATAATGTTTGTAAGTGATGCAACGTAGATTGTGAGGATTGCGCGCCAAGCGCGACGAAATTTTGAGGTATACTTCATTGCCCAAAGAAAAAACATGCATGCAGGCTCAGGAAGGTTGTTGCTAGGATTAACGCAGGGGGCCAATCGCTCTGACTGGGGGGGGGGCAGCTACTCTAAGCCCCGACAGATGCAATGTGTTGCCGAAAAGATACCAAACTCGAAATTTGAGGCGCGCGAAGCGCGCCGAAAAATGGGATAATATTGAAAAAGAATTGAAATTTTTGCTTTCATCAAGAAAAGTTGGAAACGTTTTGGGCTTTTTTTTGGAAGAATCTGCCCTACTTAAGAGCAAAACTACGGCATTTGTTGGAGAGACTGTATGGTCGTCGTCGTGGATTACATTCATTATCTTACCCATTAAGGCTCCCCGAAGAAACTGAAGAATGTTGTTTCCTACAAAAGATGTTTGTCAAGATGGTGAGGCCGAAAAAAAACCTTTCAAAACATAAGAAAAAGAAGATAAAACTTTGCATCGAAGCATTTTCGTGTTTCTCTTGAATCACGCATACAAGGAAGAACAATATTTTTGGAACCTTGAAGGTTGAATGAATCCAGTATGCTTGAAACGGCGGGCGTCACCGCTGAAATGAAGATAAAAGCGCGCGTAGTGCGCGAAAAGTTTTTGAAGTTATAGAAAGAAATGTTACAGAAAACAAAATAAATTCACCTTTAAAAGCCTGCTGGGATCATTTTAAATTTTGCTCAATAGTCGCCTGACGGTATGCCGGGCCAGTGTTCACAGGTAGAAAAGTTTTATTTTCGATTGACTTTCCAAATGGGGGCACAGTGGTCGCCACGTGGGGGGGGGGGCACGGCCCCCACGCCCCCGCCTTGCTACGGGCCTGCCAGTCTGGTTCATTGCGTTGGTTCTTGCGTTTAGTACTTTATCTCAATTGCCTTTTCCCACCGATGCGATAAACAGGTATCTATGAGCAGTGGCGCCGCCAGGCTTTGGTGATTGGGGGGCACAACAGATGATGTCGTAATGGCACTTCAGTTAACCTCCCAAGTCTGCACAGAATGCGTTTTTTTTCCCGTGTGCTCCCTACGTTCGTATACACAGTGGGGGATCCTTCCTTTGTCAGGTGTCACTGCACTAAGCTAGGTGCCGTCCTGGGGGTCTAAGGGGAGGTGTCACCCTCCCCTTTGAGAAATTTTTGTTTATTTAAAGTTGCTTAGATGCAAAATGGTGCTGCTATCTTTATGATATTTTTGGAGCTGATCACATACCTGTATGGCTGGAAAATGTCCATAGTTTAGTGAATTCTCATTTTTCCGACTGGCTGGATGTTTTCATCCAACTGAGTGGCGACGCTTAAATATTCGTTTTTTTATGCGCCTGCGCTTTGAATACAGCAGTAAGGATCTTTCCTTTGTTACTACATAAAGGTGCCGTCCTGGGGGAGGGGTCTAAGGGGAGGGGTGTCCCCCTCCCCTTTGAGAAATTTTTGCTTATTTAAGGTTTCTTAGATGCAAAATGGTGCTATCTTTTGGAATATTTTTGGAGCTGATGATATATAGCTGGAAAATGTCCATTATCTAGTGAATTCTAATTTCTGGTTAGGTGAAAAAGGAGAGCATGTTGTCTAAGAGAAGAATACGTTGTCAACAATTCTCCTGAAGACTCCCTTTTGGCTACTTTACCGCCTTCTATTGGCAATGTTTTTATCCAAAAATACGTGCGTGGAGTCCACAGAAACATTGTTGGAATATAACGAAATTTTTCCTCCCTTTCATTGTGCATTATAAAAAGGCATCTAAGGCTGGCAGATACCTGTATAGGGCCTTCCGGAAGCTCTAGATAAAGTACATAAAATGGAGCAACGACATAATGCTTATTACGTGACATCCAAATGATAATATAGAGTAGAGCACTTTACAACTATCGTATTTTTACTAATTTTGAACGAAAATCCAGATGAACAGCTTCCAGCAATGGAGAACGGGCGGGAGGGAGACTATTGGTGCAGGAAGGTGATATTAGACCTCCCTGATAGGTAGAGCAAAAGGGGTGAAGGACTAAGAAGGCGTTTTCAGAATTCTTTTTTTGTCGTAAGTGTATTAAAAATCACCATCTATCAAGGGCGTAACCAAAATTTGTCAAGGGGGCGAACCCCATAGACAGATTCTCATCGCTTTGCGCCACCATGGGTTGGCGCAAAGCGCCCGCCCCCCCCACCCCCCCCCCCTCCCCCCCCACACGCCCCCCCCACAACCACCCCCACCCCCCACCCCCCCCCACCCCCACACCCCCCCCCCCCCGCCACCCCCCCCCGCCCCCCCCCCCCCCCCCCCCCGCCCCCCCCCCCCACCCCCCCCCCAACCCCCACCCCCCCCCCACCCACGCCCACCCCACCCACCCCCCACCCCCCCACCCCACCCCCCCACCCCCCCCACCCCCACCCCTCCCCCCCTCCCCCCCCACCCCCCCAGACCCCCCCCGCCCCCCCCCCCCCCCACCCCCCCCCCCCCCCACCCCCCCCCCCCCCCACCCCCCCCCCCCCCCACCCCCCCCCCCCCCCACCCCCCCCCCCCCCCACCCCCCCCCCCCCCCACCCCCCCCCCCCCCCACCCCCCCCCCCCCCCACCCCCCCCCCCCCCCACCCCCCCCCCCCCCCACCCCCCCCCCCCCCCACCCCCCCCCCCCCCCACCCCCCCCCCCCCCCACCCCCCCAACTACAGTGTAATAGGCCTACAGTAGTAAACAAGACCAACTAAAACCAAGGTGTTTTCTGTCAGTAACAAGTGCAAGTTTGGGTACACCCACTTTTAAAATTTGGATCAGCCCACAACTTGAAATTTTTTGGCCCCGGAGAAGGCTTCTAGCTTAGGAAAGATGTATCAAACTGAGGTGGGAGGTAATCGAGATTGCAATCATTCTCACTATGATGTTGCAGGCCTGCCTTTACATTTTGAAAATTCGAAGGTGAGTACATAACAGCTCCTCCTAAGAGCCGCTATGGCGAGCTTGTTTCCTAAAGTTTTTACTTAAAGAAAAAGCTTGGCTCCTTGTAGATGAGCTTTTTTGGAACATTCAAGGTGAGCTGTAAATTTTTGAACTCTGCTCAAATGTCCATTTTAGGCGAGTTTAAGGCGCTGCCGAGCAATAGCTCGCCTTAAATGAAAAAGACCTGTGTTTTCAGGGGGGGGGCCATATCTCACAGAACTAAATGACGTTTGTTTGGTCATTGTTGTATACATTCCGCCATGGGTTTTTGCACCATTCCTGCCATGGGCGGAAAGGTGGGCAAAAACATGGCGGAAAGGTGGCTAAAATCTATGACGGAAAGTGCACTTTCCTAAAATCTGAGAAACAAAAGGTCTTGTTTTTCCTTGCAGAAAATATTATCAAAGGGTTTCTTTTGAGAACGACAACAATCATTCACTATTAAAATAAATCATAAATTAACACTTTATTACTGACAATGCAGGAAGTACCTAGGCCTATGGCGGAACTGGCACAACGGCCCCTCTAACTGTAATAGGTCCTGGAAGTTGTTGATAAGTTCTCACTCAGTGAATGGTGGGCCAAAGTTGGCATATCACTAATTACCACCTGAAACTAATACCAACATCACATCTTATCTAAAACCCGGGGAAACCCTGAGGCATACGAAAGGAAGGAACTCCAGCACAAGATGACAACTCAAGCATAAGTAACGTTAGGCCTAGGCCTATATAAATGTTAAAGGATGTTGTCTGCCCATCCGGCAGACTGGTACTGTCCAATCCTAACGTTATAGGAATAACAGTTTCCTGACTTTTTGCAAACACAAATAACAGCCCAGCAAAAAATTTACCGTGGTTTACCACGGTAAATTTTTTGCTGGGAGTTACCATAGTGTACGTATTAAGAGAGACATTCTCTATAAATGTGGTTGATTGTATTAGGCCTAGGCCTAGCCTACATTGCCTGAATTTTAAAATGGTCTTAGACAAGCCTTAATAATTTTGAGAACAACACATCATTTACCATAAAAAAAAATGTGAAATTAAAGATTGCAACTCCCTATTTTACAATGAAATAGCCATAGGTCTAACGTAGGGCCTAGGCCTACATCTGTTTTGGAAGTGCTAGCCTATGCCTAACCTGTAACTGCGCGAAAATATCCCTCTCCATCCTACTGGTTTCCCAGCAAAACCAAACAATCAAAATGTTCAGTTGGACCACTTATTTTTAGGATCTTCCCGCGATAAAACTTCTTGTACTGGTACCTTATGTCGTATGTTTTATTTGTCTTCACTGCCGATTCCTCAACATCTCTGACACTTCCATCTGCGCACAATACTAACTTGCTTGTCCGCTATCCAGTAAACAAGACACTTTAAGAGTTTTGCTCGTTTCGTTTTTCCACAATCCGATGAAGATGGCACCGAATTCGAATAATCAGATTCGGCCAGTAAATCTTTAGCTAAGTTTTCCATCCTGGTATCACCAGTTGGTTTAACTTCTACTCAATTTCAAATTAGGCAAATTTCGGTGGTCGATAGCGCAGGTACGGTTAGTTAGATAGTGTTTAACGACACACCAACACGAATGTGTTATATAGTGTCAGCAAGTAAAAAAAAAAGTAAAAGTAAAATTTGGGAGAAAGTTAGCTAAAAAAGGGCAAGGATGGGGCAAAATCTTATCTGAAATGTCAACACGAAAGCAAGCGCGGGAGTCATGTCAAAACGTCCTATAAAGGTTACTTTCCTTGAGAAAGTCTAGGATGAGATAAGGGTCGGTCTGTTGAAATAACGTCTTCAGGTCTGGCACAGTGTAGTACTACACGAATATGAGAGTATTCACAACAGTCTACGAGAATGTGACTGACGGTGACAGCACAATCACATGGGATACAATATGGTCTCTCATCACCGCAGGTACGGTGTAGGCCTAACTGACTTTGTGTATGCAACTCAAACAATTCCAAATTCAAATGATGTAGGCATATATTGTGCGATAGTACGCATGCGCGCAATGGAGTTTTGTAGTGCCAGACACCTGAGAGACAAAACCGTGAAAAAGAAATACCATAATGTATATAATTAATTTATGGAGGAATCACGTGTATGAAATTATTTCAACAGCTTTCGGTTCCTCGAAAATTTCAACCATGTTTTTTTCGTTTCGAACACAAGCCTAGCCGCGCCGATCAAGAATCTTCAGCTTACGTGAGAGCTTTTTAAGTACGTAGAAACAGGCACTGGCAAACTAAGGAAGAATCCCAAACCCAAACAAAACCATGACAGAACACAAACACAAATGCTAAACAAACTATACATACCGTGCAGCAGGGAACAAAAGTCTTTGTTACTACTGAACTCCAGTAACTGCCACTGCAGCCAACCCCAAAACAACTCCCCACAACCACATACCACCCAAACAAATTCCGCCCACACGCCCAAAGGGAACACCACGCCCGAAGGCAACTCTACACCCCACGGCAACAACACGCCCGAAGGCAACAACACGCCCGAAGGCAACACCACGCCCCAAAGGCAACACTACGCCCGAAGGCAACACCACGCCAGTCTGGCGTGGACACTGGGCAATATCGAACCAATTTTGCCAAATGACTGTTTTATTGCCAAATTCTAGTAAATTTCGCAGTGTTGCTTTCCATACCAGTACACTTTTTAATTTAACGGTGAAATATTGTTGTAATACGATACTAAATGAAACTTCGGATTTTCCAATAGAGTTGGAATAGGGTCCATGGCTGTTCAATTTACATAGGCCTCCAGTCTGTATCGGGTGATTTTATGCAGTTGCCATTGGGTCACGCTGCGTGGATAGTGCAAGTGACGTGGTTTTCTCAAACCTCTGGCAGTGCAAATTGCAATATGGCATGACTGACGTCAGTTTGGCAATGTACGCCAAACCACAATTGGTACAGTAGCCTAATTGACACTAGGCTTATGTAATGGATTCCTAGATCCTGGACTTCAAATTGATTGCCGCGGAAAATGCATTGGCCCGGGTCTAACAATCACGCCTAACGTTGGGCCTAGTAAAACTAGGCTAGAGACCCAGAGACTGGAGAGCTCCGACGTAAACTCCGAAGGAACTATGCTAACGTTAGTATTACGAGTGTAACGCATGGTTGTATCACACGTGTAAATTCAGCTTCTTTCTTTGTCATGGAACTGGGTCGCTGGGCTAAGTAGGCTAGGCCTAGGCTACAGCATGATAGTACTGTTTGTTTAGCAGTGTGTGTGTGTGTGTGTGTGTGTGTGTGTGTGTATACACCCTTGCCTAGGCCAATGCTGAAGTGAATATTCCATCAGAAATAAGACTAACGTTAACCTAGTGAAGCACCACTGTATTGATGAGCCAGCAGCCAGCTGAAAAAATGGATTGTGGAACAGCTAAGAAGCCCAAGAAGGATGTGTTAGAAACAGGTATTTCTGCCTGCCTCCGAACTGATTGTTCATCAGTTGCATTACCACGTACTACTTTGTATCGACTAAAATTGAAGTTGAATGAAGCTGAAAGTAATGACAGGTGAGTTTCTCAGTTTTGGACTAGGCCTAGGCCTACATTCATTTGGCACAATTGCAGAATACCCCGCAGCAGGTAGGCTAGGCCTAGATCCACCTTATATTACCTGTAGCCGGATTTGAACTTCATGGACTGCTGCATCCTTGACCTCGGATCCGCAGAGCCACTCCGAGGTTGAGTCTGACTTTGACGTTGAATCTGCGGAGCCACTCCAAGGTAGACAAATTGAACTTAGACTGGAATATTTTTGAACAAATTCCCATACAGAGAGTATATGCATTAGGGTTGTGACCGTTTAGCGATTAATCGGTAAACGATCGCATGTGTAATAAACGTTTAGTACAAAGCTACCAGCGATAAATCGCAAAACCAGTTCTTCCGTAGGAAATTCAAAAAAAAAAAAAAAAAATCTGCAGTCATTACAGAAAATTACATGTTCACTTTAACTCTTTTTGGAAAAGTGAAATACGGCATCAAAGTTAAGCTTCTATGAGGATCCGTGTTTGAGGTTCATGGAAACTATGTCACCCGTACGTCACTTACACATTTTACATATTCATCATGTTCAAGAGCACGTTTAAAGTCTCTATGTTGATCATAGGTACTTGCGATTAATCGCTAAACGATCGCAAAATTTTGCGATTAAACGTTTAGTAATTTTGCTAAACGTTCACTGCCCTAATATGCATTCAGGATGAGTAGTTGTTCTCAAAAAAAAAAAAAATAAATAAATAAATAAAACAGGCTAAATGTCTGACTTGGACTTTGTATCCGCGGAGTGGGTTGACAAGTTGGAATATTTTTGCCTCCACCTCCAACCGCATATGGATATTACACACTTTCATTCTTAAAAGAGGTGCGTCTACACACTTTGGCCTTTATCGAACCTGTGTAGCCATACATTTTTAAGGGGTATAGCTTGGACTTACAGGGTATTCTGCAATTACTCCCATCAAATTCAAACTCGAGGCCTGCCTAACGCTATAGGCTTAGACCAATGTTTTGTCAACTTTTACGTTGTAGGGCCTACAGTTAGTTAGTTTTATGGGCCTAATTGTAAATGGTGGGGAATTTAGATTTCGCGTTGCATTGTATCGGATTTCAATGTTCGGTTTCTCCATACGGGCAGGTCATTTTTTCAGGCATTGTACGGGCTTTTGTGCCTCAACCTGAATATGTTATAGCCTATGTTATGTATGGTCATGTAACCCGGTTTTGTGACCTTAGCATTGTCACATAATGGCGCTATACAATAATCTGCCAAATGTTTAACCAAAAAAAAAAAAAATCTTGAAATTATGGCAGAATCATGAAATTTGGAAGGGGGGGGGGGGGCTATTTTATCCAGTGATTTCAGTTGTGAACTTGAAATTATACAACATTAGTAAAATGATTCAAACACATCCTTTAGGTTTTTCCAACTTTTGTTCAGAAATGACGACAGGTAAAATGCAGTCAATCATTGTGGGTAATCAAAATGTATTCAAACACTTGTTTTGAATTGAAATAAGTTACATTTTTAATGTAAATTCTCATATAACTGTGGTTGTTCATTTTTACCCCTCATTTTTTACCCCAAATTTGGAAAATTTTGGCGGGTAAAAAATAAAAAAAAAAATACATTTTTTTGGATACCTCAAGTTTCCTTAAGGAAAAACAATTTTGTTATGAGCAGTCAGAAACATGTTCCCATTCTTCAGTTCACTACAGTGGAAAATCATGAAAACCTTTAATCTGTCTTTTTATATGGAAGTTTAGGGTTTTTTTTTTTTTTTTTTTTTATTTTTTTTAAACCCAACTTACTATATTTCACAACAGACTTTCAGAGTCTTCTGGGAACCTACCACAACCAGTAGAAGAGGAACCATGTGACTCTGCCATTGGTCCTGAGTTACTGTTTAATCAACGGTGCCATGAAGGGTATGTATGTACTTAAAGCTACGTATACCCTTCCTTTTTGTCTTTGATCTAAATTGCTGTTTCATAGATTTAATCATGGTATGATGAGATGATTTGAAAAGTCTAAGGTATTCCTTGGGAAATGAGCCATGTGTAAGATTAAAGGTTCTCTAGGCATTCAGTGCTTCTGTACCAATACTGCAGATTTTAAGTGCTTTCACCCCCCCCCCCCCCGTATAACACATTCGTGTGGGTGTGTCGTTAAACCCCATCTAACTAACTTCACCCCCCCCCCCCCTTTTTATTTTTTTTTTGTTTTTTTTTTTTTTTGTGTGTGTTTGTGACAATATCTCAGTTCCATTAAGAACAGCATGGCTGATATGCCCATGGGCATGGGAAAAATTTCGGTGTTTGGAACATCATGCCTACTGTTAGAGTTCCTGCAGCCCGGAAGAGTCATGTAAAAGTCATGAAATGTTATTTTCACTTTCCAGAGCTGGACAAGTCATGGAATTTTGTAAAAATGACAGAAATAATGGGAAAGTCATAAAATATAGGACAGCCATTAATGATTGATCAAATCTTGTACGTTTTCATCTGTTCTTCCATGAACTAGATGATATGTGTTTTTGAAATTGGTCATGAAATAGTCATGGCATGGAAAAGTCACAAACTTTATTTTCTTAAAGGTGAAGGAACACTGTAGAGTATGTGTTGGACTTTACATACTGGGACAGACAAAATTTTATGTTAACTGTAGATCTAAATATACACGTATTTGAAGTAAATGTCATGGAAGTGTAGCTCCTTATGCAATTGCAAGAATGTTTCTTGTAATCAACACTTTGTATGTTTATTTAAACATTTCCTCCCCACAGACTTCTGGAGTCTTCTGAAAACTCACCACAACCGATGGAAGTTGAGGAAACCCATGGTTCTGCTTTTGGTCCTGAGTTACTTTGTCACCAACAGTGCCAAAAAAGGGTATGTATTTTACAAGTAATTACATCTATCTTTCCATTTATATCTAGTCACTGTTTCACATTTGCACATTCTAGTGTTGTCACCAATTATGAAAATTACCGGCTGGGCATCCTAGTGAAGCTGAAGACGTCACGTTGATAATGGTTATAATGGCTGCTAATGAGTAATGTTAGGCATAAGTTAGGACATTGCTAATAAACAAGGCTAATTGACAGGAGTAGCAACAGTGACCTCACTTGTTCAGTGAAACCTCTGCTTGAATCTTTTTAGTTACGATACAGTAAAATCACATTCAGTAACTTTTCCGTAGTGTACTGTATAAAAACAGCAACATGTTTCAATGTATTCCAATAAAAAGGAATATTTCATCTGTGCATGTTCATTTCAATCGCAACATTCACTAGATGGCCTGCCTTGCATGCAACAAAAGTAGATGGAGTTCCGTGATGAATGGAATACATTATTTTGAAGTTAGTGATGCGTTTTCAGAATGACTTTTGTTTAAAAAGTGTAGAATTACAAGACACTGTATGACTTTCTCAGCATGATGTACACGTGTACATTGCTGTACGATGCCCGTGTGTGCCTAAGGCACAGTAGATTAAGTTAAGTGATGAATGGAGTGAAGTATGTGGATGTTTGGCAATGCCTTTCAGCATTTTAGCTGTATAACTTTCTAGCATTTCCAATAAAGTGGGCGTGCAGGGTGTGTATGTACAAAGCTTTATGTATTAGTGTGGTATATTTAATTAAAGAATTTTGGCATTTGATTTACGGGAAGTTGTGCTGCAAGCCAATTCGTATTGCACTCAAAGCACTTGTGAGCATTTTTTTTTTCTGAACGGATAGGAAATTTTGAACCGGGTAGCACCAAGTCAGGCAGGTATCCTGTTACTGGTGATAACACTAGCAAATTACAATGCCAGTTAAATCTTGACACCATGGGATTATTTGAAAAGGGTTAAATTTAGTGCTTGGGCAATGTGGAAGTTTTGAGGTTGAGCATATGGATTAATCATCAAATTAATACCAATAAATAATGATAATGTGGAAGAAGCAGAAGTATTCATGCGTTCCAACACACTCTTGATTTAGGACTCAGGGTACCAATAGCGCCCCTATTTGAATTTCTGTTTATTTTGTTTCTTGTTTTTGTAAACAACATGTATGCATGCATGAAAAAATATTAAATACATTGAAATTGGATAAAGTTACCAATCGCTGTTCCATGCTACCCATCAGGGTTATAGCTAGCATTTTGTGAGTGGTGTTTATATTTTTTTGGGTGGTGGGGGGATGGGCATAAGGGGACGCCACCTCCCCTTTTGAAAATTTTGGCATAAGTAGCAGGCGTCAAAATAAACTGTCAAACTTTGGGGGCCAAAGGGACCACTAGCTAATGAAATCTAAGGGCCAAATGAGAAATCAAGGGGCCCGACCGATGTGCACTCAATGATGCCTACAACATAGTGTGTATGTAACAGTACAGAGCTGAAGCCACCTTGCGATATTAGAACTGTGCACTACTGCATTACGTGTGATAGATTTTCAAATGTGTATATACAAATATGTGCATGGTTTTCACCATACAAATAGCTTATATTGTGTTCCCCGAGATTTGTAATTTAGCTAAACACCCCACAGTTGGTTCACGTGATTCTTCACAAAATCGAAAGGCTTTGAAATTGCGTCTGATTTACTTCTGAAGTTCACGTCGTGCTGTACCAAAAATAGATTCGCATAAGTGTTCTAAGTATTTAATTTGACCCTTTCCTTTTTATGTTGATCATTGAAGAATGTACATTTCCCAACATTGCATAGTTTCATGCATATCTTGCATATATAGCACATGCACTTTAGCGATGGCATGTTCATACTGTCTCCAGCGCAGGTACAGTATGTGCATTATAGTACAGTGTAAATTAAGCGGTGCAAATGTCACGCTGAATGTACGGAGGTTGAAAAGGAGATTGTCGTCAGTTGATCTTGTGAGCCTCCGCCCACATTATCATGAGTGACATCAGTGTACAACTGCATGAGTGATCTTCCTTGTTGTGATAAAGCAGACTATTTATGAGCAAAGTGAACTGATTTCAGAAATAATGTTTCACAGGTTTTTTTGTGACAGATTCTTACGCAGACTGTACAATTAGTCTTGAACTATTTAGGAGCCAACCGCCCCTTTTCCTGTACGAGCTACGGGCCCAAGCCAATTTCTAGGAGCATTTGGCCCTCGGGCCCCTGTTATTTCGACCCCTGTAAGTATTAGTGCTAAGGTGCAAAATAGTGCTACTGTACATATGTTTATCAATATTTTGATAAGTATGTAATCAAGGGATTTTAAATTAATGTCTTGGGGTTGGAGCTTCTTATGCAGTTGCAAGAACATCTCATGTAATGAACACTTTATGTACGGAATTATCTCCTTCCCACAGAATTGTGTGACCTACCAGCAAAGTCTTTAGTGTTAATCATGACACAGTTTAATGGTAAGCATGGCTGTGCAAGGTGCCTCTCACCTGGGCAATCTACTCCAGCAGGTAGAGGTAGTACATGGGTGTACCCCTTTGATATAAAACCAAAGTTGAGATCACATGATGAATTTGTGGCAGATGGCAAAAGAGCTATTGAAGAAAGAAAAACCATACATGGGATTAAAGGCCCATCCTGGCTTTCATTAGGAATGAAAACAGACGTAATTAGAGGAACATTGGTACATTATATGCATTGTGTTCTCATAGGAATTGTACGTAAGCTATTGTATTTATGGTTTGATCCGTCCCATTCGCCAGACCCATTTTCTCTCTCAAGGGCTCTGAACCAAATTGACGAGGCTTCTAGCCATTAAACCTCCGAACTTTGTAACCAGGATTCCCAGGTCAATCAAACAGCATTGTAAATATTGGAAAGCCAATGAATGCCGTGCCTGGTTTTTTTACTCCATACCTGTACTCTTTGGACTTATGAAGTATATTTTAGTCATTATTGTCTGCTTGTTGAGGCCATATATACCCTTAATATGGAGACCATATCTCATGATGACATCAGGAAGAGTCAACGCTTGATTGAACATTTTTGTTTTATGTTCTCTTTTTTATATGGTCCTTAGTACATGACTGCCAATATGCATCAATTATTCCATTTAACGAAATGTGTGCAGGACTTCGGCCCATTGTGGGTGTTTTCTTGCTTTAAGTTTGAAGACATAAATGGACAACTTGTACAGATGTTTCATGGAACAAAGAAACCAGAAATGCAGATCTGCACAACCTTATCCATGCTTCTTAGTCTGCCCTCAATGTTATCCAAACTTCCACCAGGGCAAGCAAAAGACTTTGCTTACAAAATGCAGGGTGAAAAAACCTACTGTAAAAGTGAAGAAATTTCTGAAAGTATTTGGATGATTGGTACCATGAGGATTTTTCAATTACATGAACATTTGAGTATTATTTGAAAAAAGTGTTCAGCTGTCACTTCCTCAAATTTCAAAAGTTTCTCAGAATCCTGAAAAGTGGCATACTATTCCAGTCAAAACAACGCTTGGCTGTCTCTAGAAGAAACAGTTATACAATACTATTTTTAGATGAAGGAAAACGATTGTGTGGACAAATTGAACATTTTATGAAATGCTGTCAATGTGAACTAGATATATGTGGAGAAAAGTGTTATTCCCAGTATTCTGCAGTTCTCACATTGCTACCATTTGTCCATTGTCAACTGGTCAGTGACGATATCACTCTGTGTAACATTCCTCATATTTTTAAAGTGTCGACAAATGACAGTGAATATCGAATCATTTCTGTTGATAGCATAGTATTTCCCTGTGTGTTCATGCCAGGTCCAAGTGAACATGCATTCGTATCAGTTGCTCCAAATACTTGTGAAAGTGACTGAAATAAATAAAAACGTTCAAGGGTGTTGGAGTGAGGAAGGGGCCCAAGCTTGTACCCTTCTGTGGTTAAATTTTTCTTAGCTAGTAGCCTATTACTATACACAACTGCCAGAACAGTAAAACATCTCATATTGGATATAGAGTTTGGAAACTCTTCTCCTTAATTGTTAAGTAATTCTTTCATGGCTATTTTTGGTTTCGATGATAAGAGAAACCTATGCATTCATGACGGCGTGTGTGTGTATGTGTGTTTGTGACACTTTGCTCGTTAACACGATATCTCAAGAAGGGAAACTCTGATAGTTCTCAAACTTGGTACATAGATGCCCCATATTGAGAAGAACCCTATTGTTTTTGGTGGAGGTCAAAGGTCACCTGGGGTCAAACTGAAAACCTTGTTAACACAATATCTTGAGATAGGAAGCTTGGATGAATTTCATATTTTGTATGTAGATGCGTTATGGTATGAGTAAGAACCCTATCATTTTTGGTGGAGGTGAAAGGTCATCTGGGGTCACCGGGGGTCAAACCCTGAAAACTTCGTTAACACGATATCTCAAGAAGGGAAACTGTGACAGATCTCAAACTTGGTACATAGGTGCCCCATACTAAGAGGAAGAACCCTATTGTTTTTGGTGGGGGTCAAAGGTCACCTGGGGTCACCGGGGGTCAAACTCTGAAAACCTTGTTAACACAGTATCTTAAGGTAGGAAGCTTAGATGAATTTCATACTTTGTATGTAGATGCATTATGGTATGAGGAAGAACCCTATTATTTTTGGTGGAGGTGAAAGGTCATCTGGGGTCACCGGGGGTCAAACCCTGAAAACTTCATTAACATGATATCTCAAGAAGGGAAGCGCTGACAGTTCTCAAAATTAGTACATAGGTGCCCCATACTAAGAGGAAGAACCATATTGTTTTTGGTGGAGGTCAAAGGTCACCTGGGGTCACCAGGGGTCAAACTCTGAAAACCTTGTTAACACAATATCTTGAGGTAGGAAGCTTTGATGAATTTCATACTTTGTATGTAGATGCATTATGGTATGAGGAAGAACCCTATTATTTTTGGTGGAGGTGAAAGGTCATCTGGGGTCACCGGGGTCAAACTTCCTTAACACGATATCTCAAGAAGGGAAACTGACAGTTCTCAAACTTGGTACATAGATGCCCCATACTAAGAGGAAGAACCCTGTTGTTTTTGGTGGGGATCGAAGGTCACCTGGGGTCACCGGGGGTCAAACTTTGAAAACCTTGTTAACACAGTATCTCGAGGTAGGAAGCCTGGATGTATTTCATACTTTGTATATAGATGCGTTATGGTAAGAGGAAGAACCGTATCATTTTTGGTGGAGGTGAAAGGTCATCTTGGGTCACCGGGGGTCAAACCCTGAAAATCTTGTTAACACAATAACTTGAGTTACAAAGCTTGGATGAATTTCATACTTTGTATGTAGATGCATTATGGTAAGAGGAAGAAGCCTATCATTTTTGGTGGAGGTCAAAGGTCATTTGAGGTCACCAGGGGTCAAACCCTGAAAACCTTGTTAACCTGATATCTCCAGGTAGGAAGCTTGGATAAATTTCATACTTTATATGTAGATGCCTTATAGTTAGAGAAAGAACCCTATTATTTTTGGTGGGGTTCAAAGGTCATCTCGGGTCACGGGGGGTGAAACCCTGAAAACCTGGTTAACACTATATCTGAAACTAGGAAGCTTGAATAAGTTTCATACTTTGTATGTAGATGCATTATAGTAAGAGGAAGAATCCTATCGTTTTTGTAGGCGGTCAAAGTTCATTTGGGGTCACGGGGGATTTAAACTGAAAATCTTGTTAACACAATATCTCCCGGTAGGAAGCTTGGATAGATTCCATACTTAGTATGTAGATGCGTTATAGTGAGAAGATGAATCTTATTTTTTTTGGTGGAGGTCAGAGTTCATCTGGGGTCACCAGAGATCAATGTCTGAAAACGTTTTCAAGATGATATCTCCAGGTAGGAAGCTTGAATGGATTTCATACATGGTAAATTGATGTGTTATAGTGAGAAGATGTACCCCATTGTTTTTGGTGGAGTTGAAAGGTCATCTAGGGTCACCAGGGGTCAAACACTTAAAACCTTGTTAACACAATATCTCAAGGGAGAAAGCTTGGATAGATTTTATACTTAGTATGTGGATGTGGTATAGGAAAAGATGGACCCTGTTGTTTTTGGTGGAGGTCAAAGGTCATTTTGGGTCACCAGAGGTAAAAAAAGCAAAATTTCCCAAGAATTCCCAAGAATATCACATGGGTTCACCAGAGGTCAAAGAGCAAAATTTCCCAAGAATTCCCAAGATCGTCAACTGGGGTCACCAGAGGTCAAAACGCAAATTTCCCAAGAATTCCCAAGACTAAATAGGAATACAAAACTGTATTTTTCCAACATGTTAAGATAGCATTTGACCATTGACTGAAAGATATGGGACATCATGGCTTTATTTGGAATAGAACATACAGTATATCATCGAAACCTCAATGCATTTTTGCATGCTGGTTCTGTTACTAAAATACATTGCCAGAGAAGTATAGGTAGAAATTGTTGGTTGTGTGTGTGTGCTTGTGATTCTTTCCTAGCTAGTGCCCTGTTACTACACAGCTGTCTGAAATATCCCATATTGTGGGTGGAATTTGAAAATTCTTCCCTTTAAGTGTATGTTTGATTCTTTTGGGGCTACTTTCCCCCAGGTTGGTTCATTATCATGTTTCTTTTTGTGATTCTTCCATGTCTAATACCCTCAATTACGACACATCTGTCAGGACAGTAAAGTTTTGAGAGGAGAAGGGGGGGGGGGGGTATCAAAAATGTCTCATATTGTAGGCAGAATTTGAAAACTGTCCTCCTTAATTGTTAACAAGGTTTAATTCTTTTGTGGCTACTTTTTTGTTACTCACATGTATTTATAGGTAAAGTTTTATGCTTGTTGTGAGCCTGTACTAATCTAGGTTGAACGATGGCACAAATCATTTTACTTTGTGTAAAGTTTCAATAATGAACAGTGTATGTTACAAATGAAATACCTTACCTTTTGTTACAAATAAATTAAGAATGGATATTTAAAATGTTTTGCTCTTTCATAATTGCTGTAATTTTGTCATTTGATGGTAGTTTTTGTAATTGCAAATAATTACGGCAAATAACACAATACAAACACTTCCTCTTTCCCCCTCCAATGACCTGGGTGGCACAGACACTTTTATCCCAAAGTACAAGTCCCCATTAAGCCACATTACATCAACAACAGTCAGCCCCCTATTCATTTACTGTAGGCAGACTTGTTTGGAAACCTGTCAGAAAAACTAAAATAAAATGACTAATTCCAGAAACTCCTATGTATTCATTGTGTGCAGGTTTGTGTAAAAAAATCTATGTCAGCAACACTCAAAAAATTTCTAAGTACAAAATCTCCTGTGTATTATTTTTGGGCAGGCTGGGTTAAAAAAAAAAAAAAAAAAACTAAGTCAGAACCTATCCAAAAGTATTCTAAGTCCAAAATTGACTATACGTTTAGTGTGTGCCATCTGTGAGAATTATTCTAAGTCCATTCAATCCTGTTTTAAGTCAGAACTGAGCATGATATAGATCAGGAAATAAGACTGGTCAGGATTTCATGCTTGATAGTCAGGAAATGAAAAAGAGAATCAAGTCTGAAATCGAATCAGGAAATTTTCAGCCTAACCCAGTCAGGTCTGAATCAGGATTAGGTTAGGACTAGGCATGGATAGAATCAGAAATAAGCATGAAAAGTAATTCCAGTCTTAAAAAGGATTTATTCAGACTACTTTCATGTTTATTTCTGATTCAGTTCTTACTATAATTTCTAGAAGGGATGTCATTAGAACTGTAAGCAATAGCTGAGAAAGAGTATGGAGATAGGCAAGGAACAAAACGTGAGAAATATTAATTATAGCAAGGTGGAAAACAGTTTTGGCCACATTTTCTTGCTATACCAAAAGCACACTAACTGTCACTTATTAAGGATAAGAGAGTGGAAACTGTCAGCATCCTCGCCTCTAGAACAGTGTCCAACAAGCAACACCAAAACCCATAGGCATAGCTTTCTGAATCAGGTGTCAGTGTAAGGTCAACTGGAAGATTCATTCTAGCATGCATTCTGTAAACGGCATTGGGCCTTTGATTTCAGTCCTGGAGAGCCCCATGCCCCTTCAAATACCACAGGTGCTGTCCATTTCCAAATGCATGTGATGGTAATACCAGAGCACAATTCTACCTGCAGTTCACATTTACCCCTTGCACAAACCCAGTGTCCATCTAGCATCATGTACTTTACAAAATCCTTTATATTCAATGAAATTTACACCAATCCTTTCAAGAAATATGTCAAAACAAAAAAAGGGAATATTTTGTGTTAGTAACTTTTATTCTCTAAGGTGTGACTATACCTGGTCAGAGCACTGCAATATGTTGTACACATGCCCCCCCCCCCCCCCTTTCTCTCTCTCTCCAAGAAAATATCCATGTCTATCCATAGAAGCAAAGAGAATACAGTCCCACCCTCTACCATCTGAAGAAAAAAAAATCTGTTATCCCATGGTTGATTTTCTTCATAAAATATTAAATCATGCACATTTCACTTTTTGCCATAAGCTTCTCATATTAGTTTCAGATTTTGATTAACAAAATACAGGTGAATGGGTGCTTTTTAGTGCATCGAAACGGCACATACAAACAAAAAACAAATTCAAACCGGATCGGACAGGAACATAAAGGCAAAACTATCACACCAAATCAAACAGAAAATTATTAAACAATAGAACCACACACACACTGACAACAACCCAAAACCCCACAGACCAACCTCCCCCGGCCACCCTAAACCAATATTACTACATACCGCCAACAACCAAAAAAACCAGACACCAACAACTCCCCCACAAACACCGCCCATGACACCAAGACCAAATCCCTCGACCAGCGAGGAACACCAGCTCACGTACGGTCCGTCACATTATATGGCCAAAAACCAGAAACCCAACAACACCCTCAAACGAAACCAAAGCCAAGCAGCGAGCACAAACCCAAAACGAAAGACACCAGACCAAACAATCATCACAAATTGCCCCAAGGGGCCACGAGGGGTCCGGGGCAGGGTGCACCTGCCACGAGGGGTCCGGGGTGGAGTCACCTTGCTATATTTACAGTATGTACACTATTTACACAAAAACAAAACCAGTCCCGAAGAGATCGAACGAGCCCGCTGAGGGTTCGGGAACGTCCACTCTCCCCGGGACTCCAAACTGAACAAAAACGGGCCAAAAATACAAGCGCACCTTGCCCAACGGTGTCCCGGAGGCAGTTGTAGCAAAGGGTAACCTCATTAACCCCACGCTTTAACAAGCTCCACAACCGGATGCAGTTTAATACAGGTGAATGATCACGTCATTAAAGTTACCTTTTTACATGAAGACCCTTTCCATACTAATGGGCAGTTTACCCTTATTTTAAAATAAGTGAAAAGCAACTGCACTTGTACTTTTAACAATGTTCAATTACATTTCAAAAAGAAATACAAATGAGAATACAGTAAATCCTTCCAATACTTAATCAGACATGCTCCTGCATTTTGAAAGGCAAGGGAGGGAAGGGGGGTGGCAAAAGTGGAATAAATACAAAGCTCTGTGGAGTAAAACTGTCAATTTTGCTCAAGTTCTATGGACCATAGTAGGTGACTATTTACTATGTCTAAGTCTCCTTGTTCCAACATCTCTTCCTTCAAACACTGTAGGGGTTACAGAAAAGTAGTCAGGATAGATTTGTTACAGTTTAGCCTTGTGATCACATATAAGGAAAGGGTCAAACATAAAAGCCACCAATATCAATCTGTGCAAGGTGTGTACAAATTGGACATCCACATAGACTCTTTTCCAGATAGCAATTACAAAGGATTATGGGATAGAGTTTTGGTGTGCGTCGTTTTTGGCCACAGTAAAATGCCATTGACATTAATCACGCACACCAAAACTCTGTTCCACAATCCTTTGTAATCGCTATTTGGAAAGGGGTATATGCAAAGTGCATAAATAATGTATATATGTATGTATATATAGCATTACGTAGGATTCCATGTGTTGAGAACAATAAGTGTAGATATGTACAAGAAATAAACTACACCAAAATGTATGTAAATATAAACAGTTGGGAATCTGTGTAAAGCCGTATCGAGCATGCACCGCATTATGTCATTTTGGTGTATATTCTCTTTACATATTTACACTAATATTATATGTATATAAACTGGAGAATTAAAATGGTAGGTAGCATATAACCTATAAAATTTAATTTAAACCTACTATATTTAAACCTATAAAATTTACATCTAACATTGGCAACCTGAGCCTTATTGAGAGATGACCCTACTGAAAAATAAAAGAAAACTGAAATCCTAGCGGGATTTGGACCAGCCACCTGCCACCAAACGTATGGCCGTATATGTATGAGTGCACGTAACTGCCCCGTCAATCATTACCACCGCCTCTTACATGTACCATTATGCTTTGTAGAGAACAACTCATTGGGTGAAAATAGTTGCATTAAAATTGTATGAACAGCCTTAATGTCCTCTGTGCGATGCTAAAAAAAATTTATACATCAAACGGTTGTATTCAAAAGAAATTCCACTCCTAAATAATCCAATTAAGTCTTCAGGTCTTGTAATCTTGAGTGTTAAAGGCTTAAAATTAAAACTAGAAAAGCAGGATCAAATGGTCTTTGGCTAAAAGAAATTTGTTAGGGCACCAATCCCTAGCAATATTCAATCAAGGCCAAAAGATACAAAACTAAATGACATGAAATGGAAATAATACAAGATACCCAGGATGTAATTATGGCCTTTGGTGTTGGTTAAATTTGAAGGATAGCAAAGCAAGCTGAAGGGGGCAGAAGGCCATGGCCAACAGTACCTTGGGTTATTTCAATCTGTGATTCTATGTAGAACAGAGATGCCAGTCTGAATGATTCTTATGACAACATCATCATACGAATGAAATGCACCCAGTTCTTTACAAACCAGTTACACAAAACATTAGGATTAACACAGTTACTGGAAACAGAAGGGGCATCTTAAGGAAAACAATCTGCAATAACATTTTCAACTTGTTGTAGATGACAAACAACATAACCTTATTGTAGATAATTGAAAAATTCAACATGCATTTGAAAGTTTAAGACTGTTCTTTAAGTTATATTCACCATATTCACCATTCTTAACAATTACATAATAACAATAATATGGCTACTGCATAATTCTTTTTCAAAACTTTCCCTGAATACAAGACTAATGCCTGCACTACACTGAAAGTACAATCTGAAGAGGGTTCCAGATATTTAAACTTCAGTTAACTTTCTTCACAGAGGAGCTTCTTTTGACAAACCAAATTGCTGTGATTTCTTCCTTTTGGGCAAGGGCTCTTCACCCTCTGTTGGAATGGGTGCATCCCCGCTCCTTACATTTCCTCGAGCAGGACCGTGAACAAAACTGCCAGCTGCTATATTCCTAACATATGCATGGCCAAACTGCTCCAGAGTTGGATTGTCATGATGCCCCCCTGCCCCCCTCTACTTACCAAAGAACTCCTCAGTGGGGTCCTGGCTCAGCTTATCACTAAGGATGTACTTGACCCAGGGTAGTCAAAATTTTTCTGAGTAGCAGGTTAGACTGGTAAAAGTAGGAGGTATCTGGAAGCACTACCCTGTGCACGGCGAGCGCGAAGCCCATCCGGGTGGGGTCCAGGGGCTCCCCGGAAGCTCCTGGATTTTAGTGTTTTAGAAGCCCCTAGAGACTGTTTCCTAAGGAATATTATTGCTACTTTTGCTACTGAGTTAATGTTCCATGAAAAACCCTTCACAGTGATGCATTTAAAGAACAAGTAGGAATAGGACAGGATTCACCCTCGAGCATCTCCCCCTTTCCCATCCTGCAAAGATATTAAGAACACTGCAATTAAGTTAACCCCCTCTCAGTGTGGTTTATTCTCAGATATTGCACCTCCATGTAAGGGGGCATTTACAAAATTGTTTGAATGTTGGAGGTGTACCAATGACATTTTTACCAGCAAATCTTTAATGGCCACAAAAAAGTGCAAAAATTGGTACAAGGTGTTTTCAGAATAGATACATAACAATAACATATTGAAAAAATGGGAAACTCATTTATGTGCCAAAACTTTGCTTTATTTTTCACTTTCTTTTCCTTTGAAGCTGTCAAATCTTACAAGAACTGAACATCATCAATTAAGTCCGAGTCTGACTCACATTCAGAAGACTCTGAGTACTCATCAAGCCCTAAGGCAACAATAACTTCATGAGCAGAATGCTGTGCATCTTCTTCATCAGCATCAATACCTGTAGCTGCAGTTGCTTCTGCAGTCTGATTGGTCATTTGTTTACAATCAGATCTACATGTCATCTTGCCAGATGCTCTCCTTTTCCTATTCATAAACTTTTCAACTGCCTTTTCCACCACCAATTCAGATTCTGATGAATTAACATCAGGCCCATTAATGGAGATATGCAGTAGGGAATCAAGCATGTCCATATTTAAACGACTCCTCAATCTGGTCTTTATGCGCTTGATAGCACTTGCACCCCTCTCAGGCCAGGCATTGGATATAGGTGCGGCCAAGGCAACCTCTGCCAGGTAGCACAGTATGTCATATTGTAGACTACTCTGAAGTGCAAGCAAACGCTTCAAACACCAGACAGTAGGAGTAACACTTAATTTTTTTCAAACTCTGGTTTCCACCATTTAGCCATTTGGTACTTGAACAAGTTCCATTCTGCATACAGTTGCTGACACTTTGTAACATCATTGTTGAAGAAATTCTCCCCAATTTTAATAATGTTCTCATCTCCATATTTTGAAAACTCAGTGCTACCTGGCTTTGGCAATAGTCTGGGGTCAAAGATACTGAATAAGGTCAAAACTTCAAGACCTTTTTTAAAGCGATTTACTATGTTTTCTGAGAGGGCAGGGACATACTTCTCCAACAACCTTGCTAGGTCATTTTCTACAGAGCCAGTAAGATAAATGCCATTTTTCGTGGCCTTCCTGAGCTGACTTTTTAAACTGTCAGCATCTCTAGCCTTTTGGTCCTGTAGTTCTTCATTCCCATCATTTTGACCAGGCTGATTACTATCTCTGGTAATCAGCTTCAAGCGGCCAGTCTCAGGGTCCATGTCTTTTTGTAGGGATACAATGGGTTCTTTGGTGTCTGCAATGTGTTTTAACTGATGAGGGTCTTGTCAATTGCTGGCTGCAAAGCACTGTGATGAATATCTCCTGCCTGAAGAGACTTGCTCAATATGGACAGTACAGGTAATATATGACGGAGAATGTAGACAACACCCAGGAATTTTGGAGTACGAAACTCCGCCAATAGTCCACTTACTTTTGGTTGATTGTCTGCCAAGTGATTTAGAGTGAGAAGTACAGCCACATAATCTTGGTAGACAGATTTGATTGCATGATCAAATGACAACCATCTTGTTGTGCACGCCTTTTTCAAGCGTCGTTCTACCCTAGAACGTGGATTATAACAAGACTCTGATACTGACTCTGGAGACAGCGTATTTCCAAGTTCAATTCCTCCAAGTTTCATTTGGATGTTAAGGTATATAGACAATCTCTTAGGAGAACATTCAAAAAATTTCCAAAGGGTTATCAACCAATCATGAACCTTGTTTATGTATCTGAGATTGATATCAGAAATAGTATCAGTACATGCCAAGGCTAACCTGTGACAAACACAGTGGATATTAATTAAAGCAGGATTGACCTCTTGTTTGAGTTTAGCAGCCACCCCATTAACTTGACCTGTCATTACTGATGCACCATCAGAAACAAAAGAAGTCATACCTGTCAAACAAATGTCCAGCTTTTTTAGGTTTTTTTTTCAGAACAGTAACAATTGTTTCAGCATTTGCTGAATCTGATTCAGCGAGAAGGTTATCAGCAAAGATGAAATCGGTGTGAACTTCAGCACCTTTACTCACATACTGAATAAAAGTGACCATAATCTCTAATGTAGTTATATCTGTTACTTCATCAGTTAATATGCCATAACAATTAGCCTCATTAACTTTAGAAGCCACCTCATCCCTAATAACCTCACCCAAGATTAGAAAGATTTCTCTTGCAATACCTTTGCTTCTGTAGGCAAAATATCTCATTTGCTCCAAACCAGCCTTTTCAAGCAAACCAATGAGTGAATATAGATTAATGTTTGGAAGTTCTTCTTTGGCTAGCCAGTAGGCTGCCAAAAAAGCATTAGAAATGGTAGACACTCTAGTATTCTCTCGCTGTTGATAGAGTCTTTCGAAAACTGAGACCCTGCTGGTAAGTTCTGCCTGTCTAGCTGCTTTATGCTTAGCGCTTGCTGCATGCTCTTGCACAGCACGCTTGCGGAACCTGACAGCAGGCTTTTGATTATACTCAACTGCCTTGTTGTGCAAGTTTGCTGTATTATGCTTTCTACACAGCAGGCAGAACATGCCAACATTCTCCTGATAAACCAGCCACCATATCCCTGTTGTCTCACAGTACGCTACCTTTGGATCAAGCAGCCAACTATGGGAAAAATACTCCTGCCGCTTATTCGGCCGATCTCTTTTCATTGTGTCACTTGGTGACACATTAATACACCCTGCTTCTCTACAAATATGATACTGGTGAAGTTTAGAGTCTGGATTTGAGAAGTGGCAGTCCTCGACTAGTTTTCTTATTTCATCAACACCAACATCTGGCTTGCGTTTAACAGCAACTTGGGTGTTACAATGAATGCTGACACCTGAAAAGTTTACAAGTAAATAAGACATTAAGTTTTTGCAGGTACCCCAACTACTGCACAATAATGTACAGCTATAAACAGACTAGACAGACAACATGATAATAAAGACATACAGCTGAAATCTAATAACTTCTGCAATGACAATGATTCAGGGAAAAAGCTCAAGTTCCTTTATAATGTTATCTATGCCAAATTAGATTAAACTACTTTACAGTATACAGATCCTTCAGTGATCTACTGTAGATGCTGATGATTGTAGAATCTTCACACAAACACTTGCAAAGAAAAGACTTATGAATCACCAGGAAACCATTTTGAATTTATATGTGAACTTCTGAAGTTTTAAAGAAAAATTTTCAGTAAAAACAATGCTCTGAACTGGGCTATATTGTGTGCTGTTACCTGCTGAGACACTGGCATTTACATCTGCTGACTGGCACTCTGGCTGGAGTGGAGTTGTGGACATTCCATCAACCAATGAGGTAGACTGGGGCTCTGAAGATGCTTCTGAAATAAGTTCAAGGACCACAGTGATTATCGTGTTTTTGGGTGGTGGGGGAAGGGGGAATGATTTTGGTTTAATTTTATGAATTTTCACCCTAATCTGACAGGTTTTTCTGAGAGCATTTCTATATTAAAATTGGGGGTGGGACTATGAAAATACGCAGTACTTGAGGAATTTTAATGGCAGGCATTTATTGGAAGGTTGCTTACTAAACACTTGATTGATCATGGCCTGAATTGTGATTTGTGGATGCATATTTTTGCAGAGCTACTCAATGCCTAAACATATTCTAATGTAAGCTGGATGAGGCATTTTGGAAATTTTTACTTCAAATATTTTCTCTCTCAGACCACAATTCCATTTTGTAAATTATACCAAGCTTATGTGTATTACACCTACCGTTCGCATCGATGTTGGAATCTTTACTTCGTGGGGTTTTTGAGAGCCATGCATCTAGGCTGCCTTTGGAGATGGTTGGTGCCACACCAGGCTTCTTTCCAGATGTGGACGCCATTTACTATGGCAACTATTGCACCAATTGCTGTAACAAAACAAATATACCAGTTGAGAACCAATCTAAAGTCAGATAAGGCCCTGTACTTGTAACAATATGCTGCCATGAGTAAAGGCAGCCATTCTAGGTGTCGGTCATGATATCATGATAATCACACTCACTTGGTGTTACCAACTTGAAGGACTCAGAAGTCGGACAAGTATGTTAGAAGTGTCTGAAATGTTGCATTGCCTAAATTTGAAGCTGTAAGGTAGTGCCATGAGCATTGAAAGGGAGATCTGGACTTGGCTTCACCGATCTAGGATTAAGTTTACTGAAGTAGAATTATTAATTAACAAAATGATTTCCATCAAACAGTTTATGAACCGTCTATTCCGTCAACATGTTTTCAAATGACTAAGGTCTAAGTGTTAGTCCCATAGGTCTTGCCCAAGATTTGTATAAGTTAAATTATAAATAAGGCCGATCCCTCCGCATAGCCAGTAAAAATATCAAAATATCTTAATTTCATACATTCATTGATGCTGTCATCAGTGACATGTCAAAAAGTGAATTCCCAAAAGAAGAGACTTGAGTTTGAAAATAAAAATACTGCAGCCTATGATCGTACGCGTTAACTTCACCTACAGCCCCCTACATACACTCCCCAGCATAGGCCTACAACCTGTATTGCTAACATACTATGCACAACCTCTGGCTCTAAGAGAAATTTTTCGTTTGATCATCGCAATTACATAACATCAACGTGGACAGTAAGTCCATACAAATCATCACATGAGTAAAAACCCTCATCAAGCAAGATTAATCATCACCGCAATAACTTGGCACACTATACAGCAAAATTTCTTAAAAGACACCTGGTATACAGTAAAACCCGTTTATCCGAACTAGCTGTCAGATTTAGCACCAATAATATTCAACACAATTAGTAGTAGGATATCCACCAAGTTTTCAATGCTTTACAAGTCAAAATTCAACTTAAATTTCTGCAGAAATGCACAAATTTTTCTCGGGACTTCAACAGTCATGGTAATATGTCATGATGTCTAAAACAGCCGACGTGTGGGCACAGAAAACAATCTGTTGTCTTTGTCAGATTTTGAATAAAAATCGTCCGTATTTGTTTTGAAATTCTTGCTAGGAGCCATGAGTCGGTATAGGCCCAATATCCCCATATACTTAATTACGTTAGGCTAGCGTAAGTCCTAGGCTAGTTTCACTAAATCTGAAAAGTTAGTTTCGTAGTGAGCTTCATACCTAAAAATAACGAGAGTAGACCATACACAAACAATGCGAATTGCTGTTTGAGAGTCTCTTACACATGTGTCTCTAATATTTTTGGAAATTTATGCCGACTTTATTCTAGATATCTCTCCAGATAGCCTACAGCTTCTCTTCAGCACAAGCACTCATATAGTGTGTAGAAAGCATTGGTCATTCAGATGAGCTTAGACTCGAATTTTGGGAATAAAATCTCGGTTTTAAAAGACAAAAAATTTATTTGTCATATCACCAGTCACAAAAAATAGGAACCAAATATTTTGGGGGATTTTGTCTGCAATTTTGCTAGCCTTTTCGGAATTCATTTGGGAATGTGTTAACCTGTGTACCGTACTCGAGGCGAAAACTTGAAACCCCGTTATCCGAATTTTTCCGTTATCCGAACTACCTTCGTTCTAGATGTGTTCGGATAAACGAAGTTTAACTGTAGGGCCTAACTGTTTTGTGCTTTCCTGATACCTGCCTGGCGTAGCCTAGCCTAGGCTACACGCGATACTGGTTTGCCTGAAGCAACTGCAGGGGCCCGAAGCTTAAGTTTTCGAACGAAGAGTTGTAACTTTTATTACCAATTTGGCGTAACACCTAGCACACAAAGGTATCATTTATCGACAAAATGACATCGTAGCTTGTCAAAATTCGTCACAGTATGATGGATGTAAAAATATTAGCCATAGTTCGTACTTACCTGTTACGGATCGATGTGCTGTAGGTACCATGCTTTCTGGAACCGGGCAGCCACAGCCGCCGGCGCGGCAGCCGTTCTACGACATGCAGTATAATGTGGCCGGCCTAGCAGTTAGACCAGAGTCACGGCCGGAGCGGTAGCTACGAACGGTCTACGTACGCTACTGGATTTCACACATACGGATGACTCACTTCAAGTGCATAATGTTCTAGAGTACGTAATTTTATCCCGCGAATCAAACGTGGTCGGGCGTAACTTTTTGCGATGTGTGCTGCATGCACACCTTGTTAATGTACATCTCCCTTCTTCTGGAAGATACTTTTCGGCTACATCAGTTAGTTTGTTGTTCGGCACATGTCATGAGCAGAGTGAGATACCAACACGTAACTACAATTTTTGTAGCAATGTCAGAACCGAACTCAAATAACGCAGGTGATCGCTTCGCGTGCAGTTTTTATTAGAAAAAAAAACGGGAGAGATAAATTTTCACACCCATCCAAAAGTAGGCGGCGGTAAATGATGCAGTTGGCGGCGATTTACCGCCGGTGACCGGCTACTTTTGACTACCCTGACTTGACCCCTTCCATTCTTAGGAGTTTCCTTGTGATGTCTATGAAAGAATGAACTGTGGAGAATAAAATACCGAATAATATGTAAGATGATGCGGCAGAGGTCATACACACTGAGAAAAAAGGTTAGGTTAAGTTACATGTAAATGTGACAAGAAGTCAGTCGATCTGTAAACACTTGTAATTCCTTTTTCTTCTACTTACAAGTTATAACTTACGAAAAATACTGGCAATGAGTTTTGCAAATCTCCTGCTTTGCAAACTTACAGATATAAATGCCAAAACTGTATCATTATAGGCCTAGTAATATTCTAAGGGGAACTTTAGGACAGAAACTGCAACCAATGAACCCTTCACCTATAACTTTGCATCTTCTTCTCAATAGCCTACATTATTTGCACTTTGAAGGTTGTCCAAGAAAAGCAGCATACACTGCATCATCTATTTCACGTTCTCAAACACTAACACACCAAAAATTGCCCTCATATAGACCCTTGCCATGTGATGTCTTGTTTTGTTTAGGCGGCTATACCGTAGGAACATGTGACATTTTTATAGTAGAGCGTGCACACTGTATATCATATGTGCACTAGAACCACCACTATGCGACCTTCAAAGTCTATTAGCATTCACGTATATCATGCCATCGTGAACTGCCTCCAGCATGGTGGCTTTGTAATTATGGTGAAAGGGGTCTATTCAAGTTCACGTTTCAATAATTACCAAATGGTTATTTTGAAATTCAACTAAACTTTGGAAAACCTGTTTTTAAAAAGGAGGGGTGGGGGGGGGGCTTAATCAACTTTTTAAAAAGGAGGGGTGGGGGCTTAATCAACCGTACCTGTTATGTAAATGCCTGCAATGGTTTGCCTGCTTATACAAAGTTGGCCTCTTTCTTTTCTGGTGAGACCCTCTATGTTTTCACCCTCATTTATCCACTCTGTGAAAAATCCAAGAAAGTCCTTGAGCAGCCACTGAAGCAAAAAAGAATGGAGAAAACTTGTCATATGAGAGACATGCTACAAACAGGACAGGTCATACTGAAAGATGAAATTAAGTGGTAAAAGTATTTGAAACAAGATAAAGTCAATGAATGCAAAGGACAAAATCAGCAATATCCTCTCAGAAACAAGAGGCAAATAAGTTGCAAAACCACATGACACTTTTTTTGGTACTCACAACAGAAATCATGTGCTCTACCATAGGTAACCTTCTGCTAACACTCATTGCGAAAAAAAAAAGTGCACACCTGTTTTGAGAAATTTGCAAAACTGGTACTTATATTACCAGTGTGCCCTTTCAAAAAAACAAAAGATGACATACGAATACTGCATGTACTAGTTCTGCTAAATTTTGCAGAACTAGTGCACATACAATGTGCATGTGTTATGCAATGCACAGGTTTCTAGATAATGCATCTGTGTGTACTATGTGGACAACTGTTCTGTTCAAGTTTCACCCTAAAGGGTTTGGTCAATCCTCACTTATTGTTCACTTCATGTGACCTCAGAATGTGATATGTGACCTCTTGTCACATACAAAGGTACTCCTGTCTCAAGTTCTCAACCATAATGGTTAGCTGCAAATGAATTTTCATTTTGCAGCAAAACAATTGTTTGTTTGCTACTAATTTTTTCAAGTGAGTTCATTTTTAAATTTGGGTCTTACAAACTGGCTACATGCAAACTTCAAACTTACCAAGCATTTAACCTCAGATAACCATGAAGGAACCTATGTAGCATCAATGATCCAATTAGTAAATAGTTCACCGTTGTGTTTTTGTCGGTCAGGTTTAAGTTCTCCATTGTTTCTTCGTGCCCGTTTCTACGTACGTAAAAAGCCCCCCCCCCCCCCCCCCCCCAATGATCCAATTTGGTCAGAAAAAAATAAAAAAACATTCACTTGAGCATTGTAATATGAACAACTGAAAAGTGTGCACCTGCAGTATGGCATGAACTCAACACACACACACACACACACACACACTTACGGATTAATACACAAAAGCTGCTAATTAAAATTGTACTACTGTACCTCAAACCGTGGGTCATCGTCAGAGGTGTACGCCTTCAGGTTGTCATTCCTTGAGCGAGTGCCCTGCTCCAATCTCGCAACATTCAGACAATCAAAGAATTTGTTTACATTTCTCAAAAACAGGATTGTTCATCCGAACTCCTTCCTCTTCATCATTTCCAGACCATTGGCCACAGTGTTTGACATGACCCGAGAAGAAACTTACGCTCTCAGATTTAAGTATGACAAACTAATGGAAAAAAAGAAATACATCTTAAGGATAGTTGCTGTGGTACGATGGTTTCACTTAAGTCCCAAACAATACATGACAACATATTCCCAAGTTAAAATTATTCACAGGCTGAGCCATATACAAAGGGTTATGTACAGTATTTGCAAATTTTGAGAGTGACAGACTTGAACAGAATATACCTATCACTTATGACCAACATATATAGGCCACCAATCAGAACAACCAGCACTTATTCTTCTAGGAGCTGTAATAAAACTTTTTTTTAATGTGACTGTAACTTAGAAATGATCAATGATTCAAGAAAATAACTACAGGAACAACCTATATACTGCAAAGGTACTGATGAAAAGAAATAGGCTAAAGAACCAGGGCACTACCTGAGCTGCAAGACGCACTTTCATCCGAAGACCTGGTGTAAGGTAGAGGTGTTCATGCGTTAACTTTGGAGCTAGACACAACCCTGGTGTTGATCTGTGCCTCCCTTGGTCCCATTCCATGAAAGCCATTAGATCTGTCCATTGAATTTTTTGTCCTTGAAACTGCAAGAAAAATGACATGAAAGTATTATTTAATGCTGTCATGGGAATGCAAGCACAACGGAGGTAAAAACATAGTGCAAGTCCAAGAAAAACAAAAGAAAAAAATAGACAAACATTATTACAAATGAAGAAATACATGCATAAAGAAGAAATGCAAGCAGAGAGTGGACCAAAGTAACCATATGGGATTCCCTTTCACTGAAGTTATGGGAACAGTTCCCTGCTTTCTCTGGGCCACGAAACTGCCATAGAATTGAAATACTCACCACTAAATTTCTGGTCTTTCTGTCCCAGTTTGAGTTTTCCATGTTGTTACGGAGAGTCTTCAAGAGGTGTGGGACATCACAAATAAAATATATCTTCTCTTCATCCCCAAACCAGTTCTGACAATGATATGCCGGAGATATATCCGACTGTACCTTTCCCCCTATGTTCTGGTAGTCTTCTGTTACTAGCAGAACCATCACTCACTAGGCAGAGAACAGTCAAACCCATTAGCTTCAATGCTGCAATGACTTCATAAGTCATTTCCTGCAGCTGTGATCCTCTCGAACTAGCAGTTGCGTAGTTTGCCACGGGGAATTTTAGTGATGAAGTAATCCCTCTGGCCATAAACAGTAGAACATGGGAGGCAAGAGTTGGCTCACTCTTGTCCATTGTACACCTTTTTTTCAAAATCCTCCATTTCGCTGCTGATCGAGCCAACATTGCAGAAACCAATCAGCTTCCCTGTGCTTCTTGAAAAGGCTAGTCCTGAGGATATCTTCATTTCATCCATTAACAATGAAACATACTTTTCATGTTTCATCTTGGAAGCAATGTTATAATCCTTGTGAAATTTCATCAATAATTCTGTGTTAATGCCAGCATGAGGGTTGGTGAAGTGAGTGAACTTGTAGACCGTACTTGGATGAGGCAAAAACAGGTAGCCTGCTTCACGAACAACGCTGTATGCAGAATGCCATCTCATTTGTTTGGATGGTTTTGAAGCTGCCGCCATTGCTGCTTCCACAAGAGATGACAGTGACTTTCAGGGGGAAGTAACTTTTCAATTTCTTCTTTGCTGTTAACTACTATATTACTTAGTTTCTCAGCTTGTTCAATGACTTCCACAGATTCTTCTTTCAGACATTGTGCAATTCTTTCTTGGAGTCTTCTGTTCTGTTGGATGTTTGATTTTTCCCGATTCAGTCTGTCTACCTTTTGGCGCAGTTCCTCTGGGGAGATGCAAAATGGTCACATTTTAAAGCGTTTTCTCTTATTGCATCTTTTTTTCTAGCGGGACGGCCAATAGGGGAGGCGCGCGCATGTTGCGCCCCCGCCTGGATACGCCACTGGGAACGCGGCATCTGAGTGGTTGAACCATCATGGGCTGGGCCTAAATACTAGTAATTTGGAAAGATCATTTTTCTCAGTGGGCCAAATTGAACTGATATTGTGTCAGTTTTCATACTGCACTGCCTTGTACCCTGCACCAGGCAAAGTGTGTTAGTAACATTGTAGTCTGAATCTTTGAAACAGTGATCTGTTGTAAAGTTATTTCTTTTTCAGTTCAATAATTTAGTGAAGTGAAAATTCCACATATAGTTCATGTTTGTAACTATAACATGGCAAGGAATCACTAAGCCTTTTGGCTTTCTGGTTTTACTCTTCTTATTTAAGAGAAGTAAAGACTTGACTTCATCTGAGCATTTCTAGATAACATTATATGTCACTGTCATTCTCCCGACTGTTGGCTTCGGCCCATTTACTATTGAAAATGGAATATTGGTACATGGATGTCAGTTAATGGTTCCTTGGACCCTTATTGGCGACATTCATGGAGTGACTCCGCCATATGTTACCCTGGACTTGGCCCGACCTGTGCGGTACTATGGTAGAAGGGAATAGAGCACGAACTCTTCCCTTAAGGGTGCCATGGTATCGCTAGTGGGATTTGTGGCAATTGTACTCACCTGGTTCACTCGCACTTCCGACGAGCACTTGTTTTCACAGACTCGCCATCCAGCCTTTTGGCACTTAAAGGCCATGAGCAGAAACACCCCTTTGTTACAGCTCTCCCTGTAGCTTACTCAAATTTGGTAAGACTACAAAAGGCAGTTGTACTATCGTGGGTCCCGAGTCACGTGAGCATACGCGGAAATGAAAAGGTCGACACACTTGCCAAAGAAACCCTACAGATGGACGTCACTAACATGTACTTGCCGCACACTGACTATCGTCCTAAGATGACTTCCTATGTGAAACCGAAATGGCAAGAACTTTGGGATTCCTTTCTCGAGAACAAATCATACCAAACCAGAATGCAAAAATGCATTGAGGTTTCGATGATATGTGTTCTATCCAAATAATGCCATGATGTCCCATATCTTTCAGTCACTGTTCAAATGACCTTTGACCTCCACGAAAAAGGATTGGGTTCATCTTGTTACCATAACCCATCTACATACCAACTATGAAACCTATACAAGCTTCCTTGCTGGAGATATCATGTTAACAAGGTTTTCAGTGTTTGACGCCTGGTGAGCCCAGATGACCTTACGCCTCCACCAAAAATAATAGGGTTCTTCCTCTCAACATGGGGCATCTGTGTATTAAGTTTGAGAACTGTCAGAGTTTCCCTTCTTGAGATACTGTGTTAACGAGCAAAGTGTCACAAACACACACACACACATACACACACATGCCATCATGAATGCATAGGTGTCTGTTATATTCAAAACCAAAAACCATTGTACTTTAACAGTTGTCCTGTTCTAATGCAAATATCTGGTAACGGTACTATCCTGAGGTGAAATTACTTAACCTGAAGGAACACCTACAGCAGTAGGTAATGAATAATACACATGTATCACCTTCAAAATACAAAATGTAGCAGATGAAACATAAGATGGACTATATTTAAAACACATTGCAATGGTAAATGAGCACTTTATTTTGCATTACAACTGCAAAAATAGAAACAACTATCAAAGCATTTAAAAGATTCAACATAATACTTTCAAAGTGGGTGAACATTCTGTTCTAACAGGACTGGAATTATTTTTCCAATGGGAAGACATCTAATACAATAAGCAATTCATGAATGTTTACTTATAGTCATGGCAAGATGTACATGCATGTGAAAGCATTTTAACACATTTCAGTGATAAGGGTCACATGTTTGGGAGAAAAAAGTTACAGCACGGGCTGTCCTATTCACACTGCAATATTAAAGTCTAGGTAATAATACCTTCTGCTGCAGAAGTTTTTTTGCCAGAAAGAACATGAAGCTTTTCTCGGAGTCACACAGAATATAATACTGTCATACATTGTTTCATACTGTGGGTTTTTTTTTCTTAACCATGAAACATCCTGTTAGTTGTTGAAACCATACATGTGTAACTGTGTCCATCCAGTATGAAGAACTGTGCTTTGTTATAAAGGTTATGGCACCCAAGGTTACAAAATATTCCACAAGGTGGTTTCAATTCAATAATACAACATTCATGACTAATTACTGTATGTCATTAATTAACATCACAGATTCATCTGGCAGTGTCTTTGAGAGCACAGCATTTTTGCATATTAATAGAATTCACATGTGGCGTACAGTTCAAATCCTGCTGAACATCCAAAAAGAAAATTTTGCCTCCATTTTTGAGAGTACTAAGTTCAAGAATGCCTTCAGTTCTATGAGTTTACAAGAGGAACCTCAAGCAAGTGATTTTTCATGGTTGTGATTTTTCAAGGTATCTTCAAGAGTAAAGTTAGGAGGTGCCAATTTGGTGAGGTTAGACATTCACTATAAGTAGTAAATGAAGCATGAGTTCCATCTCCATGAAGTTGTCTCATCCACTTGGTTTCTGAAAGTAAAATGAAATTACAGTTGTTAGATTCAGATTTCTTCAACACTTGAGTCAATAGAAAGATTGATACACATAAGTTACCAAAATTATATTAGAGCATTTATGCTGAGATTCATTGAAATATTTCATCATGGTTTTTGAAACTTTTACTCAGTAAAATTCAATGACATTTTGATGACCAAAGGGTACAAGATTCAACCTTTATTGTGAATGAAAACAGGCATTGTACATACAGTTTAGTTTCACAATTATGTGAACTGCACATTTGGTTTTAATAACTGTGCCTTTACCAACATGGCATATCTTTTCCTTGTGTAGACAACAAAAATGAAAATTCATGACCTGGAGATGAGTTTTTAAAGCCATGGGAACTTTCCTTTATGATGGGCAGTGTTAATCAGGACAAAGTTTTTTTTATGGTGATAGTGGATAACAAAGTGAGAAAATGATCTTTCATTTTACTGACACCCAAATTGCTTTGTGGTCTGAATAGAAACTTTCCAGTACTGTCCCTCCTTGAAGTTTAGCTGCTGGGATATTTGTATATATGTGGTCAAGACAAGAATTGTAATCTGTAGTAGCTGTGTGAATAATTTGTCTATAGTTTAGGGAATCCATTAGCACAGAGTGCAATTTGAATTTATCAGGAGTGTCTTTAAGAATATCAACATTGAAATCACCTGTGATTACAGTTGGTTGGGAAGAATCAATTAAAGTGAACAAATACTTCAGAGCATTCTCAAAACACTGCATAGAAACTGTTTTAGATCTGTAGATTACAATTATTTGAAGTGTACCTGTCATGGTGTCTATAGTAACATGAGAAATTTCAACATTGTTAAAGTTACATGATTTCTGTTGTCTAATGACAATGCTGTCTCTGGTGTAGATGGCAGTTCCATATGGTGAATGTATTGGAGAAGCATGGGAAGGGAAGTTCAAGAATACTTTATAGCCACCTATATCAACTTCTTTATCAGTAACATTCTCAGACAGGTGACATTCTGTGAATATAAGAACATCAGCAGATAACATTGTACTGTCACACTTGATATCTGTGAGGTGTTTTCTCAATGATCTTACATTCTGCTGTATGATAGTTGTACTACCTTCAATGTTTGGTAAGCATGGAGTACACGTTTTCATGGATCGCACTGTTCGCAATTCTCCCATTTCTTTTGCAACACGTATATCTACATTGATTTTTCCAGGATTGAGATCATATATATATAGTCCTGTCATTGATGTAACCCTGCTCAAGGCAACATAGTGGATATGACATTGAACTGCTCTTCCTGACATATCAATTGCCACTTCTTTCAATGTATCACCTTGACATCTATGAACTGTTTTAGCAGCAGCAGGTCTCAGAGGAAACTGTTTGCGCAAAATTTCTGCATTTTTATATCTACCAATTCTGAACTGTCTTGCAACTCGTGTGACTGGTGTCCACATTCGATAAATCCGTGAGTGTAACAGTTCTTTTCGGGAGTCACGGAGTATTTCTCCAATTTTGTGGTCATCAAACTGTACCCACACTATGTCAACTTGTTGTCCTTGTGTACTATCTATATATTTCACAACACCTGATGCACCATTAATTAGTCCATCTTCAACTGCTACATTAATGCATAAATCAACCCTTTGACCAATTCCAAGAGAAAGCTTGCTCATTAAGCCCATAGTTTTGTTAGAATCATGTGGAATGAGACTGATTATTTTCTCCTTGACTGTATTTGTAACATCACCAGTAACGATGTCATGAGATGGAACTTCCACTTTTGTGACATTAAGAAGAGAAAACATTTGTTCATTATGAGCATTAACTTTGGCGTTTGTTTGAAAGAGATGGGTAGCATGTGATGGTATGCTTTCAGGTGGTACTTGTCTGGTTTTCAACAAAGCCAAATCCTCTTGTGTTTGTTTTCCTTCTCTAAGCCTATTGAGCAGTTGTGCAAATTGTTGGTCATCTTTTTGTCGCATGATTTCAGTCAGCTCAAATGCAGTAAATAGACTTTTCCACAAGTTTGTTGCTAATGGGCCATAGTCTGTGTTCAAATCATTAAATATCCATCCATCTCGTACTGGTTTCAGTTGAAACAGATCTCCTACAGCTATTATGCTAACACCTCCAAATACTTTCTTTGTTCCCATTATTTGTTGCAGCCTTTGATCAATGAATCTTAACATTTTATTACCAACCATAGAAATTTCATCAATGAAAATAACTTTTAAGTTGTGGTATTTAGCTTGCAAGGTGTTCAGTCTTTCAGCTGTAAGTGCTTTGTAATCATACCCTTGGTTAGCTGGTATTTGCAAGGCATTGTGAATCGTGTAACCTTGAATACCATATGCTGCTTTACCTGTCAGTGCCATGAGAAGTATGTGAGTATCATCTGGGTTATTACCAGGCACAGATGAGTAATATCTTAAGAGAGCATTATAAAGGGCTTTTACAACTTGTGACTTTCCAACACCAGCACCTCCTGTCAAGAATGTGTAGAATGGTTGGTTTTTAGTTTTACACCAGTGAAGTACATGATAGAAAAACTCTTTCTGTTTGACATTGAGGTTATTCACCAGTTCATGGTATTGTGTTTCTGGTATCCGTGGTTTCTGCAATTCTTCCATGTTTGCATTATTTACAGCTATGCCCATGTCTTGTCCTATGTCATAAAATTCGTGTGGTTCACTGCTTTTTTTCTTGTCGGCTGTTTCCATTTCTTTTCTGTCCAACTGCTCTTTATGCTCTGTGTTTGGTGCTATATCTCCATGAAGAAAGTCATTATCTTCTGTATCAAGGGACTCTATTGCTTGATCAACAGCTTCACTGTTATGATTGTAACCAGCTTCTTTCTCTTTAAGTGAAGTCTCTAAGAGTTTATACTGTTCTTGGAATGTTTCAAAGGTGCCTTTTAGATTTGACTCATTTCTCCATGGATGAAATAACATAAGTTGTTCTCTGCAATAGTTTTCTAGATCGTTCTGTTTGTTGAAGCGTACATACCTTACAACTTTGGCTTTTGTTCTTTTCTTGAACTGTAATGCTCCAACTGTGTAACATGTTGTGTTGTCATCTTGGTCTGCAATGTCCAGCTCATCTTCATTGCCATCTTCTGATTCATTTCCATCTTGCATAGCACTGTCATTCTTTTTTTTGTTTGTAGATACATCAAACCATGCAGCAAAGTCAGCTAAGCAGTAGCTCTCAAGCACTTTAGGTCTGGCAGCATACTTCTTGATTAAGCCCATACATTCTATGTCTGTAGAACCATCTGGTAATTGCTGAATATAGTCAAGTGGTTTAAGGAGAACTGTGCGCTCTTCTGGTGGTGAAGTGTTGATGAATATGAACTGTCTAGAAGCCTTTCTTAAAGACATTTGCAGAACCAAATATACAGCTTCTTGAGCACTGATTTCAACATGATTAAGGAACTTGTTTCCAATATGTCTGACACGTTGCTTGACATCCAGGTTACCTTCTCTTGCTTCTTTTGTTGCAAGTTGCATTAAATTGCTCATACCTCTCTGGCCTTTACTGATGTAAGAGACAATATACATAGCACATGCATAGGGGTCTAGAATATACTGCATATCCATGTTTGCTTTCCAGGTTTCCAACAAAACTCTGCTGTATGCATTAATTCTGACTTCACTTGGAGACCTCTGCAAGAAAACTTTGTCTGATGTCAATGATGACCTGATAGCTTGGATATACTGCTCTTCAGTAATGTTGGAATGTTGTAGTCACCTCATTTGCAAGCTTCAAATCATTTAGGTATGCCTTTATTTTGTCATAGAGGGCTGACAATTGCTCCTTCTCATCACTTGTCACATTCTCCAGAGGTGTTAGAATCATAGTCCTCGGCATTGGTGGAATTGGAAACCCAAATCGGCATACACCTTGTCTCTTTTTTCTACAAGTTTTGGCATGACTGTGGGTCTGCAAATTGAGTGAAAGGTCTTCAGATACAGGTGGTTTTTCGCAGGTAATGTACCTGTCTATAAATGAAGCTATGTCACTGTTGGATGCATTTTCATACACAGGTGCACTGCTGACCCAAGCTAACATGTGAATATGAGGTGAACCACGCTGCTGAAATTCCACTCTGTAGAAGTGATCAATGATCTCTCCAACTGGATGATATGAACTAAGCAACACATCATTGATGAATCTACGAATCATGTAGTCAAAGTGTCGTGCACAAGTTACAGGATCACTCTGTATTAGTTCAGACTTTTCATGCCATGTCATGTTCAACATCTCGGCATCTGAATACTCTTTATTGTGCACTGTTCTACCAAGAATTCTAAGAAGATGTAACCAACGTGTCTCTGCTGCTGAAAAAGACATAAACCAAGTTGGAATACCAAGCTGTCGAATCATAGCAAAAAGTTCTTTCTTTGTGTTTTCCCAGTATGGCGGAGAACCTCTGACAGTCCTAAAGACTCTGAATCCCTCATCAAGGGAAAGCATTTCTTGTACACGGTCCATATTCTTGAAAACCTCTGCAGTGAGTTTTTTGCCACCAGTCTTCTTTTTTCTTAAACTAAGTGTTGCTTTTTGTTGGATCTGATTGATTTGAAGCTTTTTTGCTTTGAAAAATATGTTTGCAACTGATTTTGCAAATCTTCTGTCTTTGTGTCTCAGCTCCCACTTACAAATACTACTGTAATGAACTTTGACATTGGTTCTATTTCTGGGTTGTCCACAAAAAAGAGTCGGGAAAGCGAGTTCTTCAGCATGCAGGTCTTGAAAAAGGCCAAGAGGGACATTTCCTTCACTTGGTGCAAAACAGTAAGCCAAATTACCTTCATTATCAAACTGTGGTGTTAGCATGGTATCTAATGAGCCAGCAGGATTTGCATCTTCATTTTGTACTTCTGTCCACTCATCATCAGAATCAGGTGCCATTTCAGACTGGTCTTCTGCTTGTTCCTGTGCATCTCCTTCACCTGTATTTGAACCTGATGTTTGAGAAGTGTCTCTTTCAACGGGATCTAAGAATTCTTTCAAATCATTTTCCACATTTTTGAGATTTTCCCTCCATGACTGTTCGATTTTTACACCTTCATCTCTGTAAAGCTGACTGTTATTGACAAGCCAGACGGCAGCATTAATAACTTTACTAGGTCTGATGTTCTGACTCTGTACTGAATGTTTAAATGAAAGTTTTCTCTTAAATTTCACAGGAATAGTTTGAGTTTCATCCATTCTACGTGGCAAAGTTCTTACAGTGGTTGAAACATCTGCAGGCACATTCACAACATTCCCTTTTAAACTCAACTGCCGGCCTCTGGGAAGTTCTCGTATTTGCATAAAGGGAGTGCGAAGTGATACTAATCTTTCTTCCAATGAGTGTAGTTTCAATTCATCTGGGACATCTAACAGGGTCATGTTATTATCTCTTCCTAACGGAGGTGTTTTTCCAGAGGTCACATAAAGATTACATGTTCTACAGATCCACAGATCCTTTTCCTTTGAAAGCCAGGATTTATCTTTAGAGATCTTCTGATGGAGGAGTTTTGCTGAGATGACACTGTCTTTGTACCAGAGCTGCTCACAACTACAGCAAACATACTCAGGTCCAACAGAAATAGACTGCCAAAATTTGTGCTGCAGATCTCTGAATGTTTTTGTATTACATGTAGTCCTCTTTTTACACTTTTCTAGGGATTCTTTCTGAACATAGTGCACATTTTTTCTCAATTGTTGCATTCGTTTGTTATTCTCTTTCTTTTCTTTGGCTTTAAAGAGTATGTCTTTGCGCAGTAACTGCATTCTCATTTTGTTTCTTTGTTGGTATGTAAGGCCATATTTCCTAGTTCTCAACATTCTAATCCGTTTGAGGTTTTCTTGTCTTTCACGAAATGTGAAACTGTGGTCTTTTCTGAGTTTCTTGATACGCTCTAAGTTATTTTGTGTCTCTTGTTCTGAGTAGCATGTATTTGCTCTTAAAGATTGCATACGTTTTTTATTACATTTTCTCTCCAACATGGAAAAGTTTTTGTTTGACCTGAGAGTCCTAATTCTTTTGTGGTTAATTTCAAGCTCTCTCTTCTTGTATTCCTTGTTTGATCTCACAGTTTTCATTCGCTTGCTTGTGTTCAAATTTTCTTTCTGTCTGTATTTCTCATGTGTTCTGACACTTTTCATTCGTTTGAGATTAATTTGACTTTCGTTGCTTTTGTACTCCTTATTAGATCTAATTCTTTTCATACGTGTAAGGTTAGTCTGACTTTCTTTTTGTTTGTACTCCTCATTAGATCTAACTGTTTTCATATGGTTGAGGTTAGACTGACTTTCCTTCTTTTTGTACTCCTCATTAGATCTGATTGTTTTCATACGGGTGAGGTTAGACTGACTTTCTTTCTTTTTGTACCCATCATTAGATCTAAATGTCTTGATACGAATGAGGTTAGCTTGACTTTCTTTCTTTTTGTACTCCTCATTAGATCTAGTTGTTTTCATGCGGTTGAGGTTGGCTTGACTTGCTTTCTTTTTGTACTCCTCATTAGATCTAATTGTTTTCATACGGTTGAGGTTGGCTTGACTTTCTTTCTTTTTGTACTCCTCATTAGATCTAATTGTTTTCATACGGTTGAGGTTGGCTTGACTTTCTTTCTTTTTGTACTCCTCAATAGTTCTAACTGTTTTGATACGTTTCAGGTTAGCTTGACTTTCTTTCTTTTTGTACACCTCATTAGATCTAATTGTTTTCATACGGTTGAGGTTGGCTTGACTTTCTTTCTTTTTGTACTCCTCATTAGATCTGATCATTTTCATACGACTGAGGTTGGCATGACTTTCTTTCTTTTTGTATTCCTCACTAGATCTCATTGTTTTTATACGGTTGAGGTTAGTCTGACTTTCTTTCGTTTTATACTCCTCATTAGATCTGATTTTTTTCATTCGTTTGAGATTAGTGTGACTTTCTTGAGTTTTGTACTCCTCATTTGATCTAGTTGTTTTCATACGCTTAAGGTTTGATTGTCTTTCGTTCCTGCTGTACTCTGCATTTGATCTCATATTTTTCATACATTTCACATTTGTTCTGCGTTGAATTTCAAGAAAAGTTTCATCACTCCTTTTCTGTCTTTGACGTTGACGAGCCTTCAATTTTTCCATTTCCCTATAGTCTTTATTTTGTGCCCTTAATTTTCTCATGCGCATTGTACTTGATGATGAGGTAGTACCAGATGTGTTACCTGTTTTCTGTTCCAGCTTTTGTTTTTGCCATAAATTTTGTCGAAGGATCTCTTCTTTTATCAACTGCTCTGTTGTTTTGCAAGTAGATAATGGATACCTGTTTTCAATTGAGGATGATGTGGTTTCACTGATATCCAGAACAACATCATAGTGAACACTACTTGTATTAACAAGATATATTGCCCTTTTAGTAATATCTACAGGTTCATCAAAATTACCAGTAGCAGGGTAACGTAGCCATTTCCAATGGTTCCCATGCAAGGCAAATGTGTATATGTCTGTTTGTAAAACAGATGCAGCAGTCATTATTTCTACCTCAGTAGACCAGATGTCAGGAAAGTCCATTCTAGAAACTTGAATGTACTGCTGTACTGACTGTGAGCGAGACTTTCTCGCAAGATGACTTTCTTCTGTATTAGTGATTAAGTATGACAAGCATCTGAAGAAACAATTACCATCACCTTTTATGTTCTTAACAACTGATGGTTTGGCAGTGATGCGACTAATTTGTGGATTGCTTATGGTAGAGGCACTTTTGTAAGGTGAATAATGAAGGGAAATTAATGTGGACAGATTTTGAAACATTGTTTCAGACCAAGTATTATTCACAGGGAAAAAATGGAAAGTATCATCCTTTGTTGCAGCAATAAGTTCTACATCTTGATCCCTAGTAGATAGGTAGTCACTCTTCTGAACGAGCTCTGACTGAGCTGGAGTGTTACTTGTATCATTATTTTGTAGTCGCAGGTACTGCATTCTTTCTTTCATGTTCCTGTTTCTTTTCTTGTAACTGGCTTTCTTTGTCTTAGGCATAGTAAATACTTTACTAGTGACAAGGCAACTTATTAATCAGAAATAGAAATACTTGTACAAAAATGAAAAGGTACTGCAAATATAGCTTATACCTTTCTGACACACTATTCAATATCCTTTGGTGGTTTCAAAAAAATTTCCAAGTATTTTCAAACGATCAGTTCAATATGGCAATCGAATTTCAATGCGTCAAGTTTTCAAATGATCAGTTCAATATACAAATCAGATTTCAAAGCTTCTCCAAGTTTTCAAATGATCAGTTCAATATGCAAATCAAATTTCAAAGTTTCTCCAAGTTTTCAAATGATCAGTTCAATATGCAAATCAGATTTCAAAGTTTCTCCAAGTTTTCAAATGATCAGTTCAATATGCAAATCAGATTTCAAAGTTTCTCCAAGTTTTCAAATGATCAGTTCAATATGCAAATCAGATTTCAAAGCTTCTCCAAGTTTTCAAATGATCAGTTCAATATGCAAATCAAATTTCAAAGTTTCTCCAAGTTTTCAAATGATCAGTTCAATATACAAATCAGATTTCCAAGTTTTCAAATGATCAGTTCAATATGCAAATCAGATTTCAAAGTTTCTCCAAGTTTTCAAATGATCAGTTCAATATGCAAATCAGATTTCAAAGTTTCTCCAAGTTTTCAAATGATCAGTTCAATATGCAAATCAGATTTCAAAGTTTCTCCAAGTTTTCAAATGATCAATTCAATATACAAATCAAATTTCAAAGTTTCTCAAAGTTTACAAATGATCAGTTCAATATACAAATCAAATTTCAAAGTTCCTCCAAATTTTCAAATGATCAGCTCAATATGCAAAACAAATTTCAAAGCTTCTCCAAGTTTTCAAATGATCAGCTCAATATGCAAATCATATTTCAAAGTTTCAAGTTTTCAAATGATCAGTTCAATATACAAATCAAATTTCAAAGTTTCTTCAAGTTTTCAAATGATCAGTTCAATATACAAATCAGATTTCAAAGCTTCTTCAAGTTTTCAAATGATCAGTTGAATATGCGAATAAGATTTCAAAGTTTCTCCAAGTTTTCGAATGATCAGTTGAATATGCAAATCAGATTTCGAGGTTTCTCCAAGTTTTCAGATGATCAGCTCAATATACAAATCAAATTTCAAAGTTCCTCCGAATTTTCAAATGATCAGCTCAATATGCAAAACAAATTTCAAAGCTTCTCCAAGTTTTCAAATGATCAGCTCAATATGCAAATCAGATTTCAAAGTTTCTCCAAGTTTTCAAATGATCAGTTCAATATACAAATCAGATTTCAAAGTTTCTCCAAGTTTTCAAATGATGAGCTCAATATACAAATCAGATTTCAAAGTTTCTCCAAGTTTTCAAATGATCAGTTCAATATGGAAATGAAATTTCAAAGCTTCTTCAAGTTTTCAAATGATCAGTTGAATATGCAAATCAGATTTCAAAGTTTCTCCAAGTTTTCAAATGATCAACTCAATATGCAAGTAAGATTTCAAAGTTTCTCCAAGTTTTCGAATGATCAGTTGAATATGCAAATCAGATTTCAAAGATTCTCGAAGTTTTCAGACGATCAGTTTAATAAGTAAATCAAATTCTCAAATGTTTTCTAAAGTTTCCAAATGAACAGTTTAATATGGAGAATCAAGTTTCAAAGCTTTTCCAAGTTGTCAAATGATAAGTTTACTATGAAAAATCAAATTCCAAAGCTGTTCTAAATTTTCAAGTTATCAGTTCAATTTGCAAATCAAATTTTTAAGGTTGTCTAAGTTGTCAAATGATCAGTTTAATATGGATAGTCAAATTTCAAAGCTTATCCAAGTTTCAAAATGATCAGTTCAATAGAAAAATCAAATTTTAAAGCTTCTTCAAGTTTTCAAATGGTGTTGTTTCAATATTCAAAACAAATTTCACAGCTTCTCTGAGAGTTTAAATAATTGGCTCAATTTGGAAATCAAATTCCAGGGCTTTTTGAATTTCTCAAATGATTCTAAGGTTGAATTTGCAAATGAAATTTTAAGCTTTTGCAAGTTTTCAAAGGACTGGTTCAATATAAAGATTTCAAGGGGTCGTGTTTCTAAAAGGATTGCTTCAATATGCAAATGAAATTTCACAGCCTTGAGTTTCTAAATGATTGGTTAAAGATATGTAATGTTATTCAAAGAGGAAAGAATTGAACGTTTGAAAGTTTCGGAAAATTTTATTTGGGAATATTTGCTTGAGATGGTGTTTGGATTTTTTTCTTTCTTTCCAGTCTCTCTCCTTGATGATTTTTTATTTTTGTGGAAATAGTAAGAAGTCTCAAGAATTTTGTGAGGCAGGAAGAATTTCCTTTTCCAAAAAGTAATAAGAATTTGTTAAAATTGGTGGATGACAAATGCTAACACTGACAACGGGCACTACAAAAGCACTGATTAACCGTTGATTACCTGCAAAAAAGAAAAGAAAAAAAATAAGTTGACACTTCTATAGTACACAAATTTTGTTTACATTGTATGGAAGTGTACAAAGGGTTCTTCAATATAGTTTTGTGTCTTGAACAGCATGTACATCATCCATTTGCTTAAATAATTGTGTTATCATCTGTCATAGATTACTTATATTTCCCACACTGTTCATGCTGAGAATGGTTTGTTCATCTTGCTTGCTTCCTACAATTTCTTGTGGCAATTGCAATTGCATGGAAGCTTATTTTAATAGGGTTGTGAAATACTTTGCTTAGTTTGCTACACAAGTACACATGCTGCCATTTTTGTCATAAGCAACATTACAAGCATAAGACTTTGAAAAGCATGTGTTTGTACTCCCCTTTCACTTTTCCTAGGATGGTTTACAGTACTCCCCAAAAATGATATGAAACTTGCTGCACAATAGTGTTGGACGATATTGACTTTTTTACCATTGCAATAACAACAAAATTTATGGCAATAATTCGATATCCACAATAATTTTCATAAAGACGATTTCCCTTGAAGTTCCCTTCTGTGCTCATGCATGTTAAAATATTCAGTGATGAACTTTCATAGATTTTTCATCAGTTCAATGTAAAAAAAGAATGTCTTCAATAGAAAAACATTTTAAGAGACAGCAATGAGAAGAAATAAAGCATTACAAAGGCAATTTTTTTCATTTTTGGTTTCGATGATAAGAGAAACCAATGCATTCATGATGGCGTGTGTGTGTATGTTTGTGTGTGTATGTGTGTGTGTGTATGTGACGCTTTGCTTGTAAACACGATATCTCAAGAAGGGTAACTCCGAGGGATCTCATACTCAGCACGTAGATTGCCCGTATTGAGTAGATGATCCCTATCGTTTTTGGTGGAGGTCAAAGGTCATTTGGGGTCACAAGAGGTCAAAACCTTGTGAACACGATATCTCAAGAAGGGTAACTCCGAGGGATCTCATACTTAACAGGTAGGTTGCCCATAATGAGTAGATGATCCCTATTCTTTTTGGTGGAGGTGAAAGGTCATTTGGGGTCACAAGGGGTCAAATAGTAAATATGCTGGAAATTGCTTGTAAATACGATATCTCCAGAAGAATAAATGTGAGTGATCTCATACTTACCATGTGGATTGCCCATATTGAGTAGATGATCCCTATTGTTTTTGGTGGAGATCAAAGGTCATTTGGGGTCACCAGAGGTCAAAAGGTCAAAACCTTGTAAACACTGTATCTCAATGAGGGTAACAGTGAGGGATCTCATACTTAGCATGAGGATTGCCCATAATGAGTAGATAATCCTTATAGTTTTTGGTGGAGTTCAAAGGTCATTTGGGGTCACCAGAGGTCAAAAGATCAAAACCTTGTAGACACGATATTTCAAGAAGGGTAACTGTGAGGGATCTCATACTTAGCATGTGGATTGCCCATATTGAGTAGATGATCCCTATTGTTTTTGGTGGTCAAAGGTCATTTGGGGTCACCAGAGGTAAAAAGGTCAAACCTTGTAAACACTGTATCTCAATGAGGGTAACAGTGAGGGATCTCATACTTAGCATGAGGATTGCCCGTAATGAGTAGATGATACTTACGATTTTTGGTGGAGGTCAAAGGTCATTCGGGGTCACAAGAGGTCAAAACCTTGTAAACACGATATTTCAAGAAGGGTAACGGTGAGGGATCTCATACTTACCATGTGGACTGCCCATAATGAGTAGATGATCCTTATAGTTTTTGGTGGAGGTGAAAGGTCATTTGGGGTCACCAGAGGTCAAAAGGTCAAAACCTTGTAAACACCATATCTCCAGAAGGATAAACGTGAGGGATCTCATACTTACCATGTGGACTGCCCATATTGAGTAGATGATCCGTATTGTTTTTGGTGGAGGTCAAAGGTCATTTGGGGTCACCAGAGGTAAAATGTCAAAACTTTATAAACGCTATATCTCAATGAGGGTAACAGTGAGGGATCTCATACTTAGCATGAGGATTGCCCGTAATGAGTAGATGATACTTACGGTTTTTGGTGCAGGTCAAAGGTTATTTGGGGTCACCAGAGGTCAAAAGGTCAACACCTTGTAAACACGATATTTCAAGAAGGGAAACTGTGAGGGACCTCACACTTAGCATGTGGATTGCCCATAATGAGTAGATGATCCCTATTGTTTTTGGTGGAGGTCAAAGGTCATTTGGGGTCACCAGAGGCCAAAGGTTTAAATCCCTTTAAACACAATATCTCCAGTAGGATAAATGTGAGGGATTTCATACTTACCATGTGGATTGCTCATAATGAGTAGATGATCCCTATAATTTTTGGTGGAGGTCAAAGGTCATTTGGAGTCACCAGAGGTCAAAAGGTCAAAACCTTGTAAACACTATATCTCAATGAGGGTAGCTGTTAGGGATCTTATACTTATCATGTGGATTACCCATATTGAGTAGATGATCCTAAGTATTTTTGGGAGGTCAAAGGTCATTTGGGGTCACCAGAGGTCAAAAGGTCAAAAAAACTTGTAAACATGATATCTCAAGAAGGGTAACTGTGAGGGATCACATACTTACCTTGTGTATCGACCATATTGAGAAGATGATCCCTATTATTTTTTGAGCAGGTCAAAGGTCATTTGAGGTCACAAAAGGTCAAAACCTAGTAAACATATTTTAAAGGAGGGTAACTATGAGGGATCTCATTCTTAGCCAGTGGATTGTTTATATTTAGCATGAAGGTCATTTTGGGTCACAAGATTTCGAAAGCTTTTGACCTTATTAACATGATATCTCAAGTAGGATAACTATAAGGGATCACATGCTTGTTATGTGGGTGATTCATGTTTGTTACAATATATCCATATGGCAAGGAATCACTAAACCTTTTGGCTTTCTGGTTGTATCTGGGGTCCAGCATTGATGCAATAAGAGAAGGTGTCACATCACTTACTTCGGAGACATTAACAAAGTTGAATCTCGTCTGCAGTGCATTTGAAACAGTGGTTTTGAAGGTTCGTATTGCTTCTGAATCCCTCTCCAAAACCTTCATGTGGCCTGTGGCAATCGCTGACATGATAGGTTCGACGATTGAAAGTGTGGGCTTCATCTCGCTCGACAAAGCTGTTGTAGCAACCTGCAGAAATTTTAGACATTTTGAGAGATCGATGACAAGTTTCCAGTCTCTGTCAGTCAACTCAAAAGTCCTAGCATCACTGACTGATGTGTATTCTGCATCCGACAGAACTGCACAAATAGGCCACCGCTGTTCCTCGAGCCTTCTGAGCATATCGTAAGTCGAATTCCACCGTGTCTTGCATGACTGGATCAGCTTGTGCTGTGTGGTTCCCATCTGCTCTTGTTTGATTGCCAGTGCCTTCGTTGCAACGTTGCTTTTACGAAAGTGGCCGACCAGCCTGCTAGCAGCACCAAGAACTTTTGAGATGGCTGGCACATCTAAACCACTGTTAATGCACAGCTGCAAGGTATGAGCAGCACAAGGAACGTCACATTTTCCCACTGCCTCACCAATTTTTTCACATTACTTCCATTGTCATGGACAACAGATGTAACTTTTTTTTTATTTGCCAAGTGTCCATCACAGACAGTAACTATGCCGATAGGGCCTCTGCTGTATGTCGGCCGGCAGCATTCTCCGATGTTTGGACTGGCTTTGTTTCCAAAATAAAAGCCTTACTATTAAAGTTCTCATCTAAAAAGTAGGCAGTCACTGTCATGAAACTTTCCATGCCACGGGATGTCCAACAATCAGTGGCCAAAGCTATCTTATCTGCCATATCAAGTTCCTCTCCGACAAACAATTTCCTTTCTTCATACAGCCCTTGAAGACGGAGGGTTAAAGTTTTTCGTGTAGGGGGAATATATCCTGGTTCCAAATAGTTCAACAATGCACGAAGCCCCTTTCCTTACACGATGCTTATTGGCAACTGATCGACGGCAACCATCTCTGCGATAAGATTGGTTATTTCATCACTTTTTTTTTCACTGCACGTGCTCGGCCGATAGAAGGATTTGATTGAGGATTGACCTGATTGACTTTTGTCATGTTCATTTGGGTGTTTGAACTTTAGATGCTTATTTAGAGAACTTGTGCTCCCTCCCTTAATTGACAAGACAGTATCACAAATTTTACACTTTGCTGACGTGTCATCCACTTTAGCAAAAGTCTTCCACACCGTGCTTCTCGGCATTGGCATGATAATGAAAGTTTTAACAAAAGCAAAAAATAAAAAGAACAATATCACTGCTTTTGAGAGCTCAACCGACGTTTCTTTCTCTTCTGCCACAAGTGTACTCTTTAATCAATAAGTACAGCCTCTCTTTTTCTCTGAACACTGCAGAATCTTCGCATTAGCAATAAGGATGAACCCATCCGTTTACCATCTTAGTCCCTTGAGAGATACGTAGTAACATTCCTGTCCTCATATTCATTCATGCCCCTTCTGCCGAAGTTAACTTTTGCCTTTGCCGCTACTTTTATGACCTTACTTTGACCTTGCGTTTTCTCCGAAATTTGGTATCTAGACCTTGCATTGTGCACAATGAGTGACTTCGGTAAAAGTTTGCTGAAGTGTGATACGAAGTGTATTACCTGACAGTTTCACCAACCAACTAGAAAACAGGCCGAATTTGGGTTGGAACAAATCAGTTTTTAGGGTACACTTATTAAATTTCTTTCGAGTAATTTTAAGTTGCCCCACTGACTGGACAATTAACACAATGTATAAAAAGGCTTTACCCCACGGTCACATATCTAAATTTTACAACACAAGATCGGCAGGTCAGTTTGAATAAAACACATCGCATGAGTGTCATGTTGCTATATTAAATGCGCAAGCAAACGTATTGATGGTGGAATAACTGGTAGTGGGTTAGAGTGATTTTACTGAGCTCGAAAGGGCCCTTACGGGGCATAAGGAAGCCCAAGGAGATCCAGGCCAGATGGAAAATATAGGCCCTATTTAACAAGTCTCTATCAAAGAGTCATCCATTTATATTATCCACTTGAACCTGGACCCTTGGCTGAATGTAAAGTCCATCAGGCTTTGATCATTCTAACCACTGTCAAGCATTTTACCGTTTGTACCTGCCGACCATGAAAAAGGAAAAAGTCACGTATGCCGCCGAATACACACGACATGAGTAACATGACCTGGAAAATTAAAAAAGCGGACAACTGCGTAGGTTTTGGAATTTTGGGCGGTGTTAAAAACAAAAGTTGCCAACATGAAAATTGCATTGGCATCTCGCTCACTGCCTTTGGAAACCAGTCGAAATTTCGTAATTGACTCAACGCTCTTTCTCTCAGTGAGCCAGGTAATTCATTGGAGTTTTGTCCTATGTCAGTAAACGAGCTTTTTAAGTACGTAGAAACAGGCACTGGCAAACTAAAGAAAAATCCAAAACCCAAACAAAACCATGACGGGTCACAAACACAAATGCTGAACAAACTATACGTACCGTGCAACAGGGAACAAAAGAGTCTTTGTTACTACTGAACTCCAGTAACTGCCACTGCAGCCAACCCCAAAACAACTCCCCACAACCACATACCACCCAAACAAATTCCGCCCACACGCCCAAAGGAAACACCACGCCCGAACGCAACTCTACACCCCACGGCAACAACACGCCCGAAGGCAACACTACGCCCCAAAGGCAACACTACGCCCGAAGGCAACACTACGCCCGAAGGCAACACTACGCCCGAGGGCAACACTACGCCCGAAGGCAACACTACGCCCAAAGGCAACAGCACTTAAAAAGCACCGGGGCAAATACAGGTGCACCTTGCCCAAGGGTGCCCCGGAGGCAGTTGTGGCAAAGGGTAACCTCATTGTCCCCACGCTTTAAGGCCCCATAAAAAAAACTACAATCGTATTTGCATGCAAACACATGATATTGTAGTGCACGTGGAGTTTGTGGTCAGGTTTGTTTGGATCGGGTATTAATTATTGGAAGACGTGACGGTACTATTGGTAGTGGTGTCATGCACCAGGATTTTTTCAGGAAAGTAGGGGATGAGGCCGAGTGCGTTCTGTGACGGCTTGTTTGGGGGAGGGGTCTGAAGGGTGGGAAGTTCCACTCTCCTTTTGGAAGAATGTTTCTTACATGGAAAGTGGTGGCACATATGGTACTTTTTGAGTAAATTATTCATTCAAGAAATGAAGTATTTATGGTACCGTAAGGCCACAGTGAGGGAGGGGATCCAATGGAGCCCCCCTCCCAAATGACGGTCTGAGTTAAAGTGGGAGAAATTATCGAATATGTGGACAGGACGTGTTGTAAAAATCTGCACTAATTTGGCGAGATGAATTCTCCTAAGGGAAATGGTAAATTTCCAAATGTAAATTTATAAAAAGGTTTTTTTTTCTTTTCTTCTTGTTTTATTTTATTTTTTTTTTTTATACAGGTGATCCTTTTTCCTAACTTTTCTTAATACAAGATCCAATTGTCAATATTTCCAGGTGGTTGCTCAACTTAAATTTGCTGAATGATGCCATGAGGTTGTCCTGAGTGGTAATATCTTCTTGCTTGCAACACTGGAAATGAAATTTAATCCATGGACAGTATTGACTGCATGACTACAAGAAAATTACCACCCAAAAAATGACAAAAATTACAGACTGAAGGATAAGGATACTACTTTATGTATTTTGTAGTAGTCTCTTTTAATGATGGCAAGAACTGAACGCAAAAAATACAAGTATGAACATCCTTTTGATAATAAAGGAAATAGTGAATAAATACAGGAAGGATGGAAAGGATTATCCATCAAAAAATGGACGGAATAGCTGAAGGTTGATGGCATAATTAATATAAGAGTACCAGTGCTTTATAAATTCTACTTTGAGCACATGACAAATACCTTTTGTGAATGCATGATATATAAAGTTATAATTTTACAATGTTATCATGCTAGCTCAAGTATGCATACATATTTGAGAATAAGGAAAGAGGCAACAACAAGGCATGATTGGCAGACCTAGGCAAGTCATTTTTGGACAACTTGTCCAGATGTTTTGTGGATGACTGTTTTTATGATATATTGACAAGCATATGGCAGGTTATTTAAGCTATCTCCTTTGTACTCTGCCTTGTATTATAAGTGAAAAATGCACAAATTTAATGTGAGGACCCTTTAAATTAGGTGTGAACTTGATTGGAGTTACTTAAATGAAGGTAAGATCATACACTCTATTAAGGAGTAAATGCCACTCCTCTTCCAAGTTTTGAACTCTTCTTTGCAGGCTACTTTGAGGAACATGCAACCACTAGATCTCTATGTTATCTCTATGTTATTACTAATTTAGTAGTAATTACTGTACATGGTTTTAAAATACTTTCCTTTTCAAAGTTTGATACCATTAGAAACATCCTTCTAAATAGTAAGCCCATTCTTTGTGCATGTTACCTTCATTTAAACTCTCTAGGAGGTGCATTGGTACTGATAAAAAATAGAATTTAATATTGTTTCAACAAAAGGAATGCAAAGAAGTACATTAACACAAGATTGAATAAGGTGAAACTATGAACAGTACACATCAGGCTGACTTTGTTGGCAGAGTTTTCAATGACAAGTGATAAAAAAGATCACCTTTCATAATAGTGGTACCAGCCTCAACTGGGTTATTCCATGAGGTTGGGGCACAATATATTACATTTCTGGTGAGAAAATGTAGGAATTTGGGCTGAAGAAAATTACATAATGTACATGGTTTCAGAAAAAGATTGGTGTATAATGTAGCATGCATAGCTGCATGTAAAACCATATATTCAATGTTCTGTTCTTTGCAGTAAAATTTGACATAATTTTCAAATAGTTCCTTGAGAACTAGGATAAACAGCAATTACTTACGTATTCTTGAACAGTTCATACACTGTTAACCATTAATAATGCCATAATCTGCAAACACAAACACTGGTGCAACATCACAATTTTGAAGAGCATGTCTGATCTTCAAGGGTATGTTCATGATCATATAAAGACAATAGCTTTGTGGTACATAGTAACATTTTTACAAGAAAGGCTTCAGTTTCTTGATAAAACTGACTTCAAGTGCAAAAAACCTTAGAGTTACATTTGACAGTGCGATGTCAATGGAAAAGCATGTTAATTTACTATGTCGGTCCTGCTATGTGCAAATTAGGAACACTGGACGAATTCGTCCATTGTTGAATACTGAGGCTACCAAGTCTTTAGTCCATAGTTTAATAACTTCACGTCTGGACTACTGGAACTCCCTGCTTTGCGGTGTTGCTGAAGACCTGACATCAAAACTGCAGCGAACTCAGAATGCAGCAGCTAGATTGATAACAAGGACCTGCAAATATGAGCACATTACACCCCTGTGCATGAAGCTTCATTGGTTGTCTGTGAAATATTGAATAAAGTACAAGATACTGATGCTGACTTTCCGGTCCTTGAACAGTTGAGCCCCTCGCTACTTGTCTAATTCATTTCAGCAGTACAAACCAAAGTGAACCCTTAGATCCAGTGGTTCAAATTCTCTGGTAGTGGCAAGGACAAGAACAGTTTCCTATGGGGACAAAGCATTTTTGTCAGTTGCAGGACTTTGGAATGAAATCCCAAGCGACATTAAAGATTGTGTAAATTTGGACACTTTCACGAAACACTTGAAAACCTACTTATTTACAATGGCTTACAATGAATGATATACCATTATGTTTTGACTATGTAAAGTGCTTTTGAGTGTGATTTGTCATGATTAGAGCACTTTAATATTTGGTATGGTATGGTGTGGTATTTCAATCTTCCCTGAAATTGATAGTTCGCCACAGAATAGCATGAGAAAGCTATTAACAATAACCTTGCCACTTTTTCATGTTAGAGACACTGTACTTTTCAGTAAAGACCTTGGTTTGCAGAACATGAGTGCTTTGTTGGATATTTTTCACTGCTGCAACATAAGACCCTGTGACTTGATTTGATAACAGCCAAAATGTTTCATAAAGTGTTCACACTCTGGCATATAATTATAATATTCACTTTGAACGGAGCACTATAATTTCATATATGAGTCATCTCTCCATTGTACTAGCTATAGTTTACGAATAATTGCAGCCAAAATACTGCCACAGGACATGCTAAAAAGTGGATGCAATTGTGTTGTGGCAGTACTGAAATTTGAAGATTTTTCTGAATGATGGAGAACATAACAATGACTAAATTGTGTAAGTCTTTTCTGTTGATGTTTTATTTTTGAACAAACAAGCAGACTTCATGCACAGAGATGACGTTTTATGATTAGTATAATCATAAAAACTGACAGGTTTTACGTCACATATTTTCAAGGTGAGTTTGTGCAGGCACCATCACAAAATGCACTGAAACATGTAGGAAATTTTTGTTTATTTTCAATACTCTCAATTATAGTGAAATTAGTTGCCTGCAATTTCATGCCAAATATGACTGACTGGCCAAGTGGGAGTTTGGAAGGTTTCTTATGCCCAAACAGACTACCATGTGATAGTGTCCTAACCTCAAGGAATCACCAAAATGGGATTATGGTTGCAAGAAGTGTTTGCCAGTCAACATAGTAAGCAACTGAGGGCAGTCTGGAGCTTGTTTACTTTTGCAGGAGAGTACTGTATCAGTCTGTATGTGGCAGCTTTCCTCACTTTTCTGAAAAGGTGGGTCAGACCATTAACTTGCAAATGCAAGAAGTTGCATATAAAGTCACAGGAAGGAAAGTGTCATCTGGTTACTATGGTTGATACATGGCACAGTTTAGTTGTTGTGGTTATTATGTGCTACGAATGACAAACTTCTAATTTTTAGAAATGTAACAGAAGTCTAAGTAACAAAACGAATGAAAAAGACATAAAGAAATGTTTAAACAGTGGGAAGATGTACAGTACCATAAGGTACATGTCAGGCTGAGTCTGTTGATGATGAGTCCTGAATTACAAGTGATACCAGTTCACCCTTTTTAACACTTATTTCAGCTTCAAATGGGATGATGGCTTCAAGGACTGTTTGCCAATCTTCGAAGTCTGCATTGAGAACAGTCTGGAGATATGTGATCTTGACAAGTACTGTTTGATCATTGGCCAGGAGGAGTTGGACAGTGCTCTCATTGTTCAGTGAATATGCCACAATTGTCTGAGTTGTCTGTTCTGTGGGGGGTTCAGTTTTCTAGGAGATAAGGGAAGAGAAGTTCACTATGTTATAAGTAAGAAAATTCCTGTTAATCATTGACTAAAGCACCAATGCGGCAATAGCTCAAACAATGTGAAGTAAATGTCTGACATCTTATTGTATGTGATCTTAGTTTTGTCTGAAGAATAACTAGCATGTTGTGTGCTGGCACCAAAGTGCAAGAATACCATAAACAGCTGATCACTAACGAATGATCATTATAATACACATTCAACTCTGTTTGATATTAAGTGGAGGAAAGTTAATCAGTTTGAAATATAGCATAAAGTGGATCCTATGACACATGTTGGGCCTTGAACCCAAAATACGTGAATACGCTGAAGGTGCCACTAGCTGAGTATCAATATGACAAACCATTAAGATTGTGAAAAAGAATTTGGAGGAGAAAAATTCTGCAGAATTTCATGAAATGGTCTAAAGGGATCACATGGGACCTTGGACCAAAACCAAGCATCATTACTATATAGACTGTCAAATTTTAACAATAATTTTAGGGTACGGTTAAGGATTTTGAAATATTTTACAACAGGGCTTGAAATAACCGGTGGCACTGATGGCCATGGCTGTCGTGCCGTTACTGACAGGCGCGGTGCCCTCACTAAAAGTCCTATGAAATAACACAGAACGACGGCCAATTTGCTCATTTGGCCGTGACCTTTTTGAAGCTAATTTCGAGCCCTGTTACAAAACAGGCCATAGGGCGAATCATGGGCCTTGAATCCAAAATTCCTGAACACCCTGAAAGAACCAGTACCAGAGTGTCATTCTGACAACCCATCCACATTGTACAAGGGAATCTGCAGGAGGAGAAGCATTGTGCAGAATTCCATAGAATGGGTTGTATAGGGCCCACATGGGACCTTGGACCAAAAAATCCCTGACCATCGCAAATGGCCCACCACCCAGTTAACATTGTGTCCCAGTTTCAAACAAATCCATGAAAGCATGTGAGAGGAAAAGCATTTTGAACAATTGTTAACAGACTGAGTGATAGATGGATAGATTGATAAACTATTAACTGTCATACTGTACCTGGATGGAAGTTCTGCTGGTTGTAGACAGCTGGTTTTCCCCTTGATACTGGCGAACCATGAGGTTGGTCAGTGAAACATAGTCCCCAGACTGAATATCTGCAGATGATTCATCTCTCCATAATGACACTTTTACTGCTGTGTCTCTGTCAGAAAGGACAATTGTGCGGACTGGAACTTGTTCACCTCGGACTGTAACTTGTTTTGGTAGTTCATCCTGAGGGAAGAAAGCCAGCAAGAATGGGAGAAATGTTTCTGTAAGAGTGCACATATGAAAGCAGCAGTATTTGATTTTAAAGTATATACACAGTGGAGGGAAGGGGAGGGCAGAACAGTTAGCAAGTTGTAAATGGACACTTTGGAAGACCTTTGTTGGGTGAATAATCTGCCAATTTGCCAAGGTTGGTCTATAAAGAGACAGTGAAGAATATGTAGGACAGACTATGTCAGGCTTCGACAAATCCCCTGCCCGACAGTCCGGGACAAGTAAAAACTTACTCGGGCAAGCACATTGTTCAATATCATAGCCCGCCAGGCAAGTACCCTTGCGAAGTCTCCTCCACAAGGAGTTCAAAGGCATATTAAAAGTTGTCAAGTAGATATTCATGCGGACAAGTAAAAAAATTATTTGTCAGAGAATTTGGTTCGTAGTTGGATACACTTGCCTCAACTGCTGGTGTGATAGGGGAAAATAAATGACGACCATGCCTGTTGTGTCGTGGGGAATGGCCATGGTGCCCTATGAAAACAGTCATTATGGGCACAAAGGCCACTGTAACCTCAAGTATGTGGCCGTCGTGCTGTTCCTCTGAATGACTTGAGCAGAATCCCACACAGAAATATATACCATAAAACAAAAACAAAATGGCCTTGGTGCACCACTGCCACATTTTATTTTTGGCCTTGGTGCCATATTGGATGGCCTTGGTGCCCTCCTCAAATCAGAGATCACAAAAGGCAAATAGACATGCCCTTCGAGTCCTAAAACCCTTATTCTAGCCCTGTGATAGCCTTTCCAGATTCATGCAATTCCCCTGGCAATTCCCACCTTTTAGAGTAAAGGTTCCTCTTTGCACCCCATTCCACCCTTTGCAACATACTGGACTAATAAACTAAAGAAGAATCTTACCTGTGATACCATGCCTTGCACAGAAGTCATTGTTTTCACGGGTGATGAATGGACTTCTTTTAATGGAATGGGCGGTGGTGTTGGAGGGCGAACCGAGCAGACTGCCTGCTGCATTACAGCATCTGGGACTTGGAGAGGACTGCTCTTGAAGATTTGTGACTTAGATGTTATGGCGATGGTATGGTCATTTCTAACCAAGTAATTTCTGACCATTATGGTGGATCCATTGCTGAAAGCCTCTACTTTTGACAGGTCATAGAGAGTTGCCTTAATGTGTCCGGTGGAATCACATAACGCTAGATACATCATATCCTTGTCTGTTCCATCCTTCTTATAGGTAATTTTTTCACTTCTGGTGGCCAGCACAACCTTAATAGGTGGATTGTAGGGATTTGTTGACGAACTGTTGAGAATGTCAGTGACTTTCTGCATCTGCAAATAGATTAAAAGAAATAGATACACAGTTACTAGAAGAACACTATGTGTGAAAATGTGCAAACATGTAAATGTTATGTTATACTGATTCAGGTCACACAAATAATACTGGAAATTTAACCAGTCAAGGCTGGTTGTAAGAAAGTGTAAGGAAACTAAAAATAAAACTGATTGGAAATTGTGTGACAAAGAAAAGTTTCAATTGGAGTCGAGTAAGAAATGTACTGTACATGCATAATGTATAGAAGTTTTGTGAATGCATGCAGAGATACTCAGATAATTTTAAAATTAAAATTAAAATATTTCCATTGAAAAGAGGTTGGTTATTTTTTCAATCTGAGAGTTTGTTTTTACAATTTAAAATAGTGTCTGCTAAGTAGACAATGGAAAAAGAATTATGGGTAGATTTAGAGGCTTTGTAATGTTTTACTTGAAAAAAAAGCTACACTTGGTGTAAAAATTCTTTGCACTTTATAGAATGGAACGTGTTGTGAGTTGAGGCATAGAGAAGAAGGGTAACTGGATGTGTGAATCATTTCTTGAGCAAAACAGGGAAATGAGAGTTCAAATGGTACAAAATTCTACTGAGTGTTTTTGTAGTAAGAACTTTCAAAGTATTTATACAGGAAAAGAATAAGAAAAAATATTTACTGTATTTCTGTAGGTATTTGATAATTGTATGAAATTTAATGTTCAAGTTAAACAGGAACAGCACATGTAGTTTTGGTGATAACGATGCTTTTGCGAGGGGGTGGGGAGAGTTCTTGTAAGGTTTGCTGACATCAAGTTGAGCAAGAATGGATTCAACAGTGGTAATTAAAATGGTGCAGTACAATATTTGATAATGCAATAAATGTATGCTACATAGGTAGATATAGCAGGCATACTACATACTGTACAAACATAATTGGAAATAGTGATTGCTTCGCTGTATGCTGAAATGATCTCATGACATACTTTGATCAATGTTTGTTGTTAGGTATATTGGATCATGGTAGCTGTAGTAAGTATTGAGTACACCAGCAGAGTAATTTGACAGTGTCTTGCTCACATATATATGGTCTAAAAGTGATCCATTTGTGGTTGTAGGCTTGGTAATAAGTTGTTGAAACTGACAAAGCTCCTTCAATGCTGGGAATTTTAGGAGGTCATGGTTAAAGTCTCCTAGAATGATTGTATATTTTGTATGAAGTGTTTGTTCATAGTTTTGCAGTTGGTTACATGTATGGAGCAAAACTTGAGCAAACTCATGATTTGAAACTGATGGCGGTTTATAAAGAAGTAGCATTAAGAAGGATGGTTTAGTTTGAATAGCAATAAGCAGTGAGTAACATTTATCTGTTTTTACCTGAAGGGGAGTAAAGGTATGAATGTCCTTGATGTATACTACAACTCCTTGTCCCCTTTACTGTTCTTTGGAACAAAGCATGTTGTACCCTTGGATCTGAAAATTTTCCAAACTGGCATTATTCAACCAAGTTTCTGACAAGCAAAGTATGTCAGCTGTATTGAACTCTGGATTAGTTATTATATCCTTAAAATGACTGACAAGAAAGACTGCGTATTATGGTGTACAATTGAAAAATTCATTTTTGAGTAAAGCAGTTCATTGGCTGACTGAAAGTTAGACTTCATCATGGAATTAATGGAGTTCTGAACCTCTCTGTTGCTGTAGATAAGTTTGGGTTGGAAATCTGTTATATACAAGCCTTCTAGTGAAGCAATGCGACTCAATGCTACATACGCCATACCAGCTTGAAAAATACCATCAAATGATACTGTTGCTTTCTGCATGGTCATACCTTGGACTTTATGGATAGTTAGTGCCCATGCCAGCTTTAATGGAAACTGTTGTCATGTAATATGCTGCAGCTTTACTTGAAAAATTTCTTTATGAGGTTTAATGACTACACTTGCCTGGTTTATACCTGATGGAGGATGATATTTCTGTCGGCACTGAATGCCTACTTTACTATTGTCAAATAAAATGCATATTGCCTCTGGCTGACCATTTGGGAAATTACCATGGAAAATTCCTGTAATGTTACCAGTGGCTCCATTAACTAGACCATCTGCTACATCTAAGTTACATGTAAGCATCACACGAGCTCCAACAGCAATAGTTATCTCTGCTGGTAAGATACTTTTTGCATTAAGATATGGTGAACTCAATCTTTTTAGAGCTCCATTACTTGCTGAGATAATATCTACAGCTTTTATAAGTAGTGTATCAGATCCTAGTGAATGCAACATCTTGCAATTGTAAGCATCTACTATTACCCTTTTTGCTGCAATAAAGGGAATTTCAGGAGGTAATGTCTGTACAGTCCGTGACTGCAACATTTTCAAATCACCAGGCAGAAGGTCCATTCCTTTTTCATGTGTTCTGAGCCGATTCAATAAGTGTGCAAAAGCTTGATCATCTTTTTGTCTCATAATTGTGTGGAGTTCCCACAGGGAAAACATATCCCACAAATTTAAAAGTGCACCATGGTCTTTTTTGAATAAAGGCCTGCCTCTTACAGGTTGAAGTTGATAAAAGTCACCAACTGCTAGAATAGCTACATTACCAAATATAGCATTGTTTCCACTTCTCTTTATTTGTTGCAACCTTCCATGTATATATAGAAGCATGTTGTGGTCAACCATTGATATTTCGTCAATTATAACCAACTGCAGACTGCGGTATTTTACCTGCAGTGTATTGAGATGTTGTTCTGCTAATGGCTTGTAAGGTAATGATGGACTAAAAATATTAAAAGCTGAATGAATGGTCTGTCCATTAATGTTGAAAGCAGCTGTTCCAGTGTATGCTATCAAGAGAACTGTGATATCATCTGGGGAATCAGCAAGTTTACAGAAACATTTCTGCAAGTGGTAGGTAATGCATTTGATTAACTGAGACTTTCCTGTACCAGCTCCACCTGTGATGAATATATATGGTGATTTAACATCATTCTGGAGTAATACTTTATCTTTGGCCCACTGATGCATGAAATTAAACAGCTCTCTGTTCCTTATTAAGAGTTTGTATCATGGAGGTGATTGTATCTTTTGAGATGGGTTGTGTACTTTTCTCATAAGTCACACCAGTGCTACTCATGGTGAAAGATGGCTGCATTTGTAACTCTGCAATTAATCCTTCATGTTCTGTAGAAATATAGTCTTCACAGTTGTATTGTGTTTCAGTGTCTTCATACCTTTCCATTTCAGTTTGGGGAGCTAGATCTGCCCATGAATCTTCTTGATGTGGGTTTGTTTGAAGGTTGTCCCATAAAGTTTCAAGTTCTACTGAGAGTGGTTCAAAATGTTGCATATTGGCTGCTACAATATCTTTGACAGGTTTACCATCATAATAACCATTCATGAAAAAAATTTCAAAGGTACCGTACATACCAGGTGTGCATTCTTTGTCAGTGGTTGGCAATTAAAGCCGTAATATGTTACTGTAATACTTTTCACGATCTTTTTGGATTCTTACTTTTGGATACCTTATAACTGCAGACTTTCCAGTACGTTTCTTTACTGTGCCAAGACCCTTACCTAATACGAGGTCTCTTTTGACAGTGGTTTGTTTTCCAGTGTATCTGTATTCTGATGCAAACGTTGCCATGCAAACATGTTGTAACCGTTTTGGGCGCTCTAAGTATTTATCAACAAGGTTAGACATCCAGATTTCATCTGTGTCTTCCTGTTTGTTTTGAAGTTCATGCAAAGGAAAGGATAATCTTTGGCAATTGGGGTCTGTAGGAATAAAAACTACTTGACGTGAGCTTTGCTTCATGTGCATACCTGTAACTCTGTACACTGATTCCATAATACTAACTTCACGATGATGTAAGTAGACACTTCCTAATTTTCTGAGCTGATCCATAGCTTTTAGATTTCCTTCACGTGCTTCTTGTTGAGTTACTCTCAATAGATCACCCATTTCACGCTCTGCTTTACTGATGTATGAAACTATGTACATGATACAGCTGTATGCATCCAAAACAAACTGAATATCCATGTTTCCATCCCAAGCTTTGAGTAGTGTAGGATTGTAATTATTAACCCATATGTCAGAAGGTTGCCTCTTTAAAATTATTGCTTCTTTGTGTGTAGTTGTATTGACACAGTACTCCAACTGATTTTGAGTAATACCTGCTTTTTGAAAGACTTCATCAATAGTTAAGGAATGATTCGTATTACTATAGAATGCATCCCACAACTTTTTGACAGGGTTAGTTGTGTTACTCTTTTGCTGAGTGTGACAGTCATCATTAACTTGAGGTTTAGAAATGAATGTAGATTTCGAAGGTAACTTTGGGAAATTGAACCTGCATACTTTGTTTCCTTTTTTGCAAGTTCGAGAATGGTTTTTACTGTGCATCTGCACGTTTGAAACTTTCTCATGAAGTTGTGGATCATCACTTTCCGAAGGCAATGTACAAGATATGTACCTATCAATGAACTGTGTCAGATCAGTTTCTGGAGACTTACCATAACATGGAGCATCTTTCACCCAAAACAAACAGTGTAGATGTGGCCAACCTCGCTGTTGAAACTCAACTCTGTAAAAGTAGTCAATAACGTGACCAATTGGATGCAGTGGAGACAAAATAACATGACTTACAAAAGCTTGAACTCGGTGTTCAAACATTCGTGCTGCTGTTACAGGGTTACTAGCAATTATTTTGCAATGTGTTGACCAGTCAATGTTTTCCGGCACTGATTTACCTTGTTGGTGAAGAATTGCTTCATCAATTTCATGCCACCTCCTATCAGCTGCTGAGAAACTGCAGAACCATGTAGGTATACCAAGCTGTCTAACCATAGCAAAGAGGTCACGCAGGGGTACCTCTTATTTTCTTCATGAAGTAAAAGCCATCATCTTTTGAAAGAATTTGTTGTAAGCTCTCTTTGCTCTGTAGCATGGAGGATGTTATAATTTGGCCAGTTGAGGTTCTCTTTGACCCTTTACGCATCGCGATTGATATGGATGACAGCAGTTCATTCAATTCAGTTGTGTACTGGGCATAAAATATGTACTCTGCATTTTGTGCAAATCTGTTGTCATGGGAGAGTAATCTTGCATTGAAGTACCTTTTTGGTGAAATCTTTACCTGACGTTCATCACTTAATGTACTTTTACCATTAGGAAACAAAGGTGCAAAAGCTTGTCCTTCTGTCTTAAAGACACTCACAATCTCATTACCTTCACCTGGGGCAAGACAAAGTATTGTATCATCTAAATGTTCTGTGACAACTTGTGTAAGGTCAGTTGGTTGGAGGGAAGTAAACAATGGTGCTGATGATTGACAGGTATGAGAATGAGCAGATTGATCTACACTGCCTGACTGAATACCAAGGTCAGAAACCTGTTGATCAGTGCTACCCAAATTTTCCTGAATTCTACTTTGTAGACTGCCTTTGTCCAGGGAATTTACTTAATCAGAGTCTGTTGCATTTTGCAAATGTGATGATTGGGTTATCTGCTGTTGTCTTGTAGATAGAATGTTATCTACTCCTACTCCTTCATCAGATGTAACCTGTCCTGAACTGAGAGGGTGAGCTAAATCTCTTTGTTCTGGATGTTCACAGTGTGTTTCAGGTACTTAAGTTTGTGTCATTATGTTCATCACTTTGCAGTATTTTGTTGTCCACTGCAATATCCTGATAGTGTGGATTGATCCTGGTTAGATAGGAAAGTGCTAAGTGTACTGCATGAGGATCAATGCCTTGGAAAATGTGGTGTCCTTTGTATTCAAGTTTACGCTTGAGTTTCACTTTTAGAAGACTACCATCATTCAAAGTTCTTGGTAATTGCTTGGTGGTAGCAGTTACATTTGAAAGAACACACACAACTGGTCAATAGATTCCTTTTTGATACCCTTTCGGTAAAGCAACAATATTCATGAAAGGAATGACTGGTACAATCAAATGCCTTTCAAGACAATTGAGCTGTGACAACTGTGGTGGTTGTTCAGCTGGTTTCATGTTGTTTACAAGAGCCTGGCATGGCATCTTATGTTTCAGGGTATTGTCACTACAGCAATGACATATGTATAGGCAATTATTTGTATTTGAGTTGCTTGTTGGTTTGTAAAACATTGACAAAATGTCCGAGTTATACTTATGTGGAGTGAAAGTTTGGACTTGCTTTCTCAAAAGGAGTCTGTTACAGATGAAGCAAATATAAACTGGTTTTTGTTTGCAAAGCTTTGCAAAGTAGTCTAACATACCTTGAAATGTGTTGGGAGTTGTGGTTGGTAGGTGTCTTGCAGTATCATCAGCTTGAGTTTGTGGGTATTGGCTGTGTTCACATATTTCATGTGATGTGTTATGTGCAATCTCAGTTGGATTGTGATGAGAATTAGGTACTGATTCATTATTGCTCTGTCCTTGAATTGTAGGCAAACCATTATCTGTATCAGCTTCTACTTGGGGGAAGTTGTGTGTGTAAGAATGTTCACATGCTTGTGAGTGAGATGCCTTGAGGTCAGTTTCACCTTGACTTGTTTGGGTTTGGATATGGGCCTTGTGAGTGGTATCCAAATTGCCTTGTATGTGTGTTCCAGGACAAACGTATTCCCATTTTTGTTGTGATGGGGCACTACGAAATGTTGACTTTGCTATGGACTGAATTTTCAGTGTAATAATAAGAAATCTCTGCCCTGCATTCTCCGAAGTTCCTTCAATCAACTTACATAAATCATGAAGAGTTCCAAAAGAATGTGAAAATCTTGGGTCTGTATCTGCATTATGAGGCAAGAGGTTTGAGAAGTGGTGCTGCAGGTCGAATGCTTGAAACTCTTGTTTACTTTGATTGTAACATATTGCCAAAGGTTTATTTGTAATGCAAACACACAAAGTGGAATCACATCTAGACAAAGCCATAGCGTGGAGCAGGGAAAGTTCAGGATTTTGTTCCTGTGATGTACAAGTACTTGGGTTCAATATTCCTGAATACTGTTTAATTGCTTTTGCTGAAAAGTAATGTCCCTGAAATGTGTAATACACAGGTGCTTTCAAAGATAGCAATGTATTATCAGATGAAAGAAGTACAGCTCTTTTCTCCAGAAAAATAAGAAAATGTGAACTCATGCAGTTAATTTCGGCAAGTTTGTCCGTAGAAATATACTGTGATCCAAGCAGGTTACAGGATAAGAACATGCAAGCTTGTGCAAGGCCTTTTCTGACCTTGTCTTCAAGAACACATGTATTAGTAATAGTAATTTCTCTTATTAGAGTGTTACCTGTATCATTTACACTGTGGTGAGAATTGTGACTTAAAGAGGGGGGTTCATTGCTGTGTACTTGAACTGTAGGTAAAACATTTTTTGTATCATCTGTACCTACATGTATGGGACAGTTGTGAGAGTATGACCATATGCTTGTGAGTACGATGCTGTTTGGCCAATTTTATCCTCAGGTATTTGGCATTGAGTAGGAGACTTCCGAATGTTATCCAAATTAGAATGTGTATCAGTAGGCCTACCACAACAAATGTAATTCCATTTTGGCTGTTTCCGTATGTTACAAAATGTTGACTTTGCTATGGACTGAATTCTCAGTGTGATAATAAGAAATCTCTGCCCTGCATTCTCCGAAGTTTCTTTAATGAACTTACACAGATCACGAAGAGTTGCAAAAGAATGTGAAAAACTTGAGTCTGTATCTGCACTATGAGGCAAGAAGTTTGAAAATTGGTGGTCCAGGTTGAATGCTTGAAACTCTTGTTTACTTTGATTGTAACATATTGCCAAAGGTTTATTTGTAATACAAACACACAAAGTGGAATCACTTTTAATATCGTATCGAGGATAGATATATCTTTCCATAAAAAAAATTATCAGAATTTTTGAACTTGACCCACATTGACCTTTTTGACCCCAAAGATGCGCCATTTTGTGCGACGGAGCAATTTTGCAAGGTAATAAATGAATACCAGAAGTACCTAGAACTCTGAAACTTTGTGTTTTATAAGAACTTATAAACAACCAAAAATACAATGGCTTTCCATGTCTCCATCAGTGATTTTTGCGTCTCCAAAAATGCTCGGGGTGCCGCAATTCAGTGCGAAATGGCATTTATGAGGAATCACAACAGAAGAAATTCCTGAAAATTACATTGTATTCTCTGTGTACCAGACAACTACCACAAAAAATTACAGGGCTTTGGGTATTATACTTACAGAGATATTGATCCCTAAATGTGACCAATTGTGTGGCGAAAATAGTCAAAAATGCAAATCTGGGCCATTTTAGGAAGCCACAACTCCACAAAACAACATTTGAAAAGCTTCATATTACAGAAACCTGTTCTATGGGATAGTCTAATTAGGTTAATATCATTACAGGGTGGTGGGATGTGTATTTGATGAAAAACAGGCCCGCAAAATTGACAAAAATGCCAAAATGTCATTTTGCCACCAATTTGCGAAACTTCAACGAATTTTAAATTAGTCAAAGTTGAAGGAATTTCGCGGAAATTTTCAGGACATGCTTTTTTTATGACTGTCTACACATACAAATATTTTGGGAATTTTTTGAGTCGGACGAGGAACACTCTCTGGTGATTTGACACGGATGACCCCAACCCCCCCCCCCCCCCCAAATGCGGGACACAAAGGCAAAACTATTCACACTACTCTGGCTGGGACCTTATCTTTTTAATCCGTGGGCTCGGTACGGGCGTCTCAGAGCGATGGGTTCCCCTGTCTGATACTTCGCCCGAAGCTGACCTTTTTAGTGCAGACTCTGGCCCCTCTCCCTCACACAAATCAAATCAACCCTCCACCCGAAGGTGGATCCTTTGGAGGAGGCTCTGAGGCATGCTCCCCGCCATCCAGCATCGCAGAGTTAGAGGACAGATCGAGATCCTCCTCTACTGTCATTATTTCAACCTGACCGGGTGCAACTGCTAAGGATGGCGGAGTCTGTCCTAGGGGGGCCAGTACCCCCCTCACACTGCTTGGAGGCAAGGAAGTCCTCCACCTCCTCTAATTCCTGGGTTGAATATTGTGGGCCTGTTTGCAAGGGTTCAGGTGCCGACCCCACATCGGCACTGACATGAGCAGAGTACGATGTGGGGCAGGCACCAAACACGTCCATCCTCCCCACAGAGATTGCACCGTACCTCATTGGAACACACTGCCTTGCCGTGCCCTAACTGCAAGCATTTCCCACGTCTGTTGGGACACGACTTGGCTTCGTGCCCCTCCTCTCCAAATCTAAAACAGATACGGGACTGGCACAAGTACCTTATGTGGGCCTTGGAACCCCCTATGAAGAGGAAGGATGGAATGTCCCTCACCAGTTCCATACGGAACTGTCTCTTGCCATTAAATATACCTTTCAACTCACCCACAGTATATTTACACCACCGCATTTCAGAGACAGTTCCGTATTGACTAAGAACCCTCGCAACCAGGCGCTGATCGACCTCGAAGGGAAGGTAAAGCACCGTCACCGCAACAGAGCCATCATATGGACAGTGAGCCCCTCTACCCCCTTCAGGCATGAAACACCCTTAACACGGGCAGCATCAGACTTAAACTTAAGGTCATACGTGTTGCGGGCCTCAAACGCCTGCAACATCTCAATTTCTCCAATTTCGACACCATTGTATTTTAACACAGTAAACGTCTGTGGGGGAGGGACACTCGCTCACCCCAGACGAAAACTCCACCTTAACAATTGTGCTATCCCGACCTCCGGGCATAGCAGCAGTTTGTGTGGCTCGAGGCCACGGAATGAAAAGAAAAAACTCTGACCAGGTTTTACGAAAGACAAAATTTAGGATGAAGCACGCTATAAGGTTTTAAGCATAATTGCAGCAAGCAGCAAAGCTATCACACAGTGACAAAAGTTGAGCAAGGGCAAAACGGCGAGAGCGAAACGAGCTTTTTAAGTACGTAGAAACAGGCACTGGCAAACTAAAGAAAAATCCCAAACCCAAACAAAACCATGACGGGTCACAAACACAAATGCTAAACAAACCATACACACCGCGCAACAGGGAACAAAAGAGTCTTTGTTACTACTGAACTCCAGTAACTGCCACTGCAGCCGAAACGAAACGAAAACGCGTCTGCTCTCGTCGAAGACCTGAACTGAACCTGGCTTTAAACTGTTCTCATAGTCAACGTCCTTTAGAATACCTGTGTTCATTTTCCAGAACCCCCTTCCAGCTGGCCATGACTGGGGGTTGGAAGGAGACGGGGGGGGGGGGGGGGTTTAAGTGCATCGAAACGGCACACACAAACAAAAAACAAAACCCAAACCGAGCTTTTTAAGTACGTAGAAACAGGCACTGGCAAACTAAAGAAGAATCCCAAACCCCAAAAAACCATGACGGGTCACAAACACAAATGCCAAACAAACTATACATACCGTGCAACAGGGAACAAAAGAGTCTCCGCTACTACTGAACTCCAGTAACTGCCACTGCAGCCAACCCCAAAGCAACTCCCCACAACCACATACCACCCAAACAAATTCCGCCCACACGCCCAAAGGAAACACCACGCCCGAAGGCAACTCCACACCCCACGGCAACAACACGCCCGAAGGCAACACTACGCCCCAAAGGCAACACTACGCCCAAAGGCAACACTACGCCCAAAGGCAACACTACGCCCAAAGGCAACCTACGCCCAAAGGCAACACTACGCCCAAAGGCAACACTACGCCCAAAGGCAACACTACGCCCAAAGGCAACACTACGCCCAAAGGCAACACTACGCCCAAAGGCAACACTACGCCCAAAGGCAACAGCACTTAAAAAGCACCGGGGCAAATACAGGTGCACCTTGCCCAAGGGTGCCCCAGAGGCAGTTGTGGCAAAGGGTAACCTCATTGTCCCCACGCTTTAACAAGCTCCACAACCGGATGCAGTTTAACGTCCTACCCAGGACAAACCCAAACCGGACCGGAGGAGACAGTAACTGCACCATGGTCCAAAATTAGAGAGAGGGGGAGCTTTTTAAGTGCATGGAAACGGCACATACAAACAAGAAACAAACTCAAACCGGATCGGACAGGAACATAAATGCAAAACCATCCACACACCACCAAACCAAACAGAAAAGTATGTTCATTACAACAATAGAACCACACACACTCTGACAACAACCCAAATACCCAACAGACCAACCTCCCCCCGGCCACCCTAAAGCAATAATACTACATACCGCCAACAACCAAAAAAACCAGACACCAACAACAGGGGCCACGAGGGGTCCGGGGCGGGGTCCACCTGCCACGAGGGGTCCGGGGTGGAGTCAACTTGCTATATTTACACTATGTACACTATATACACTATTTACACAAAAACAAAAAACTGAACAAAACTGGGCCAAAAATACAGGCGCACCTTGCCCAAGGGTGTCCCGGAGGCAGTTGTGGCAAAGGGTAACCTCATTATCCCCACGCTTTAACAAGCTCCACAACCGGATGCAGTTTAACGTCCTACCCAGGACGCGTCACGTAATTAGACACGTCACGACTTCAGTCACTCGTTGACAGAGCAAGTGGAGAGTACACCCGGTTCAACCTTGAGGCGACCGTGCCATCTGGGCGGTGCCAAGTGAACACGGCAAACCGAGATGTTTATGTGCTTTTTACGTAGCATGGAGGGTTGGAATGTAGCGCACCTAAACAAAATATTGGAGATTGCGGAGAAAGAGAAGTAAAAATAATCTAAAATGGCACGGATATCGACTCGTGCATTTCTTTCCCGTAACTTTACTTGCGAATTTTTGGTGATCAGCACGATTTGGTGAAAATTTTGCTACGTTTTTTACAGGTACCGTTGACCGATTTCAAATCTTGATTGTGTCGTAATGTTGCGCACTAAGGTAAAAAGGGCTGCTGATTACCGCACAAGGACCCCGCCTAATGTCAGAAAAATATGGATTGTAGATATGAGGTGAAAAATATTTGTTCCCTACACAAATTAGTCAGAAAATAGCAGTTTGGGCCTCGAACATCTCGATTTTTGTGGCCTGATTGGCTGCGTGCCCATTTTTAAGCACATGAAAAGCACCGCAGCGGAAAATCATAATGAAGGTCATAATGTAGCTACATTTAGGCTAGGCGTTATCCCTTTTTAATTCATGTTACGTTACTGTTAACTCAGTATTACACCTCGCGTCCTGGGTAGGACTTTAAACTGCATCCGGTTGTGGAGTTTGTTTAAACGTGGGAGTAATGAGGTTACCCTTTGCCACAACTGCCTCCGGGGCACCCTTGGGCAAGGTGCACCTGTATTTGCCCCGGTGCTTTTTAAGTGTTGTTGCCTTCGGGCGTGGTGTTGCCTTCGGGCGTAGTGTTGCCTTCGGGCGTGGTGTTGTAATAATATTAAATTCATAATATCTAAGGTTGGCTGTGCATCGAGGTAACCCTGCCATCCCACTAACAGGATAAACACGATAGTGAATTACGTGACTCTCTATGACAGCGTACCGTACTGTGTTCTCCCTCAACCCCTAACTCTAGCCACCACCCACACGCGCACATTTTATTTGAGCCTGAAAACAACAGCATTTTAACGAAGTTTTCTCATATTATTTCTTCCAAACTTTTAAAACGTCCTTGGATATCATGAAAAGTCTGACGAAAATCGTGAGAGTGATGTCGGAATAACAAAAATGAAATCTATGAAGCGAACTTGAAAAAATGTGTCATAGGTGTGTTTAACAACAATTTACAACTATAGAATACCGCCAATAAATAAGTCCACGGTGTATCCGGCTACTTCGTCACGGTGGAGCGAATGTAGCCGGCGTAGCCACATCAGTTACTTCTCTTGGACTTGGAATGTTTTCACAATTTCAATCATAATATTCTCTTCACGGTGGAGTCGGTGTAGCCACATCAGGGGAGTCACGTGGACAGAATATTTTCACATGTTGTTATATAGTGTCAGCAAGATAAAAAATTGTAATGATTAGGTGAAATCACCTAAAAGGAAAAAGAATTGGGCAAAACTACTAAAGGGTCTAGACAAGCAAATGTGGGAGTCATGTCAAAATTTCCTGTAAAGGTTACTTTCTTTCAGAAATCCCAAAATGAGAGAAGGGTCTGTGTGCTCAAACAACGTCTTCAGGTTTGGCACAGTGTAGTACTTCTGACGAATATGGGAGTATTCATAGCAGTCAACGAGAATGTGACTGGCGGTGACAGCACAGTCATAGGGGATACAATATGGTCTCTCATCCCCGTGGAGCAAATAGGCATGGGTAGGATTTTTCCCCTAGAAGCTGTTCCGACCTCCTACAGTATCTTGTCTGGCTACGGGTCAGGATAAGGGTGAGCCCAAAGTAGCATTAATTTACAATAATTAGAAATGGTACGAATTCAAATGAAAACTCACGTACGTGGCAATCCATGAAGACTTATCTCAACTCTCTCCCCTTCCTTATACACACTCATTACATTAAGGAACACTTACTTAAAATAGTCATGTGGTACTTTCTTCTAGGTCTTTTAAACGTTGTTTTATGTTGTCGGTAAGTTTCATATCCATTGGCTTCTCGAACTGTGTTGTGAACGCGTCCTTTGTAATCTGTGTCGTCCAGTGGTCATCTCCGATTTCAGCGGGACTTTTCTTAATAAAAACAACAGTTTGTTGGCGGGCTCTGGGGATCCTAAGGGAGATAATCTTTCCGAACAGCTGTAAATCTTCGGCAACTTGCTTGAACTCAGCTTCTGTAGTTGATCTCATCGTCCGAGATCCCGACGATTTGAAAGCTCTTAGAGTAACAAGTTTGCCTGGGAACAAGGAGATGGTTTCTTGTGTGTCACAGGCGTTTGGCGAAAATTTCGGTGGATCAAAGGCTGATGAAATGATGTCCATGGTAAACTGGTGGAAAAACGAACAAAGTTATGTGAGGGATATTAGTCGTTTTTACGACATGGGGATTGTAAGCCCTCGAAACGTGTTTGATAAAGACCATGAATAAATTTTGCCCAGCATATTTGTACCTATACATAAACTCCGCTAAGTATGACGCTTAGTGGTACTTGCGACGACCAGGAGTCGGCAAGCTGGACTTCATTTGCCGCCAGTGCCCTTCAATTTTGTTCGTATTAGAGCCATCTGCATTGACAAATTCAACGGAATGATTTACTTTTTCATGAATGTAACCCATATCGCTTAGCTGATCATAGACTTTCCAACAGTCAGATATGACTATAGAGCCGGGGAGCAATCCATTTCTGAATAATGGGAATTAATGTTTCTGTGTCTCTCTTTTCAACTGGGACAAGAAAACACTTTCTGTTGTCCTCCTCTATGCCTCCAAAGACCCACTGACCCTCAACACGATGCCCCCTATGGTACTTTCGTTTTCCTATTTTGCTTTCGTCGATCTGCACTCGGATACCTGGACCTCCAATTGGTTAACACTCGTAATTTGACAAAATAACATCGCAAAGTTCTCGACAGAACATTTCCCAATCAACAACTGTGTGATCAGCAAAAAGCATTTCCTCTTTGATTTGTTTCTGGGATAAGTCCCTACTCCACCAATATGTGAACTTGACTGTTTCTTCAACGGACAGATTCGATTTCTCATACGAAGTATTTTTTCGGATTGAATGTTCCTCCCGGTGTTTTTTGACTTTGGCTCTAGACCAACACTGCCATTTCAACTTATCGTTTCTGTCGTACGCAGTGGTTAATGTCATAGCACGCAACAAACAGAACAATTCCGGTTTTTGGCAATTAAGCCGTTATCCGGGCACCACTGAATTGTAGCGTCCCTTGACCATAAAACTTGTGCAAAGATCATCGTAAGTGCGAATAGTGGAGTTAGTATCAAATGCATTGCAGGAGCGACGACCATAGCTTGATGCATTACCGATAATTTCTGTACTAATATCACGTGTCGTTGGAACAGAACAAGCTTGCACAAAAACAGTACGCTTCCGTATTCACGGCTTGGATAGGTAGGTTCCATCCTAATATTGAAATAGACCAGCAGACAAAGCGGCTTTAAAAAGTTTTGACAAGGAGAATTTTAAAGTCAGTCTTTGCGCAGCCAAGCTAATTACTGAATGAATGCATCACTCCCCTTTCTGAACTAGACATCCGACTCAGACATTTGCAGCAGACAGCCAGTCAACATCAAGATTTGTATGACGTCATCTACTTTTGCGCAACCAAGCTCTGAATGAATGCATCACTCTCCTTTCTGAAGTAGATAACTGACTCTGACATTTGCAGCATAGAGCCAGTCAACATCAAGATTTGTATGAGGTCATCTATTTTTGCGCAACCGAGCTATGTACTAAAGAATGCTTCACTGCAAGTTTCGAACTGAACACTACAGTCTGTTAAATAAAATCCTTTTAATACAGCAAAACTTTAGTTTCAAGGAACTCGAATTTGAAGGGACAGTCATGACATAAATTTTAAAGTGGGATCATGTCCACTACACGTCCGCCAGAATAAAGTACTGTCCAATTTTAGGGATAATACAGTTGTAATACATTTTTGATTCCTTGCCGAAGGCAGGCAAGGAATCTATGCGATGGTGATGTTGTGTGTATGTATGTGTGTATGTGTGTGTGTATGTGACGCTTTAGCTTGTAAACACGATATCTCAAGAAGGGTAACTGTGACTGAGCTCATACTTGGTGTGTGGGTTGGTCATATTGAGTAGATGATCCCTATTGTTTGTGGTGGAGGTCAAAGGTCATTTGGGGTCAGGAGAGGTCAAAACGTTAAAACCTTGTAAACACGATATCTCAAGAAGGGTAACTGTGACTGAGCTCATACTTGGCATGTAGATTGCCCATATTGAGTAGATGATACCTTTTGTTTTTAGTGGAGGTCAAAGGTCATTTGGGGTCACCAGAGGTCAACTGGTAAAAACCTTGGGAATTGTTTGTAATTGTTTGTAAACACGATATCTCCAGATCGATAAATGTGAGGGATCTTATACTTACCATGTGGATAGCCCTTATTGAGTAGATGATCCCTATTGTTTTTGGTAGAGGTCAAAGGTCATTTGGGGTCACCAGAGGTCAAATGGTAAAATCTTGGGAATTAGTTGTAAACATGATATCTCAAGAACGATAAATGTGAGGGATGTCTTACTTACCAGGTGGACTGTCCATATTAAGTAGATGAAGCCTGTCATTTTTGATGGAGGTCAAAGGTCATTTGAGGTCACCAGAGGTCAAATGGTAAAACCGTGGAAATTAGTTGTAAACATGATATCTCAAGACAGATAAATGTGGGGGATCTCATACTTACCTCATGGATTGTCCATATTGAGTAGATGAAGCCTTTTGTTTCTGGTGGAGGTCAAAGGTCATTTGGGGTCACAGAGGTCAAATGGTAAAAAAACTGGGATTGTTTGTAAACAGTTTGTAAACACGGTATCTCCAGACTGATGAATTTGAGGGATCTCATACTTACCATGTGGATACCCCATATTGAGTAGATGATCCCAATTGTTTTTGCTAGAGGTCAAAGGTCATTTGTGGTCACCAGAGGTCAAATGGTAAAATCTTGGGAATTAATTGTAAACACGATATCTCAAGACAGATAAATGTGAGGGATCTCATACTTACCATGTGCATTGCCGACTTTGAGTAAATGATCCCTATCATTTTTGCTAGAGGTCAAAGGGTCATTTGGGATCATCAGAGGTCAAATGGTAAAACCTTGGGAATTAGTTGTTAACAGGATATCTCAAGAACGATAAATGTGAGGGATCTCATACTTACCAGGTGGATTGTCCATATTTAGTAGATGAAGCCGGTCATTTTTGGTGGAGGTCAAAGGTCATTTGGGGTCATCAGAGGTCAAATTGTAAAAACCTTGGGAATTGTTTGTAAACACGATATCTCCAGACAGATAGATGTGAGGGATCTCATACTTACAAAGTGGATAGCCCATATTGAGTAGATGATCCCTATTATTTTTGCTAGAGGTCAAAGGTCATTTAAGGTCACCAGAGGTCAAATGGTAAGATCTTGGGAATTAATTGTAAACATGATATCTCAAGACTGATAAATGTGAGGGATCTCATACTTACCCCTTGGATTGCCCACATTGAGTAAATGATCCCTATCATTTTTGGTAGAGGTCAAAGGTCATTTGGGGTCACCAGAGGCCAGATGGTAAAATCTTGGGAATTATTTGTAAACGCGTTATCTCAAGAACGATATATGTGAGGGATCTCATACTTACCTCATAGATTGTCCATTCAGAATAAATTATCCCTTTTGTTTTTGGTGGAGGTCAAAGGTCATTTGAGGTCACCTGAGGTCAAATGGTAAAACCTTGGGAATTAGTTGTAAACTTTATCTCAAGAACGATAAATGTGAGGGATCTCATACTTACCAGGTGGATTGTCCATATTGAGTAGATGAAGCCTATTGTTTTTTGTGGAGGTCAAAGGTCATTTGAGGTCACCAGAGGTCAAATGGTAACATCTTGGGAATTAATTGTAAACACGATATCTCAAGGACGTTAAATGTGAGGGAACTCATACTTACCATGTGAATTGCCCATATTGAGTAGATGATCTCTATCATTTTTGGTTTCACCAGTGGTCAAAAGTTCTAAACCTTGTAAACACCATATCTCAAGATGGGTAACTTTGAAGGATCTCATATGTAGCATGGGGATTGCCCATATTGAGTAGATGATCAGTATTGTTTATATTGGAGGTCAAAGGTCATTTGGGGTCACCAGAGGTCAAAAGGTCAAATCCTTGTAAACATATCTCAAGAAGGGTAACTGTGAGGGATTTCATATGTGGGTTGTGTATTGCCCATATTGAGTAGATGATCTGTATTGTTTTTGGTGGAGGTTAAAGGTCATTCGGGGTCACCAGAGGACAAAAGGTCAAAACATTGAAAACGTGATATCTCAAGAAGGATACCGAGGGATCTCACACTTGATATGTGGATTGTTCGTATTGTGTAGATGATCCTATAATTTTTCGTGCAAGTCAAAGGTCATTTGAGGTCAAAAAAGGTCAAAATCTACTGAACATGATATTTCAAGAAGGGTAACTATGAGGGATCTCATACTTGGCCTGTGGATTGTTCATATTTAGCATGTAGGTCATTTTGGGTCACAAGATTTCAAAATGTTTTTACTGTATAACATGATATCTCAAGTGGGAGTAACTGTGAGGTATCTCATGCTGTCATGTGGGTGATTCATGTTTGTTACAATATATCCACTTTGTTGCAAACTGTAACCATTGTCTTATTTTTGTAGGGTGATTTGGCTATAATGGTCCTTTGCGTACAACATGGTATGGAGCTGAATCACTGAAATTCATTTTCGTATCTCTAAAATATATTTACCTGTAGTTGTAGGCTTTGGGTCCACTCTTAAAACAGTACGGCACACTGAAAATATTGTGAAGAATGAAGTAAAATTTGAACCTAAGTATCTTGTCTTCTTCCCCATGTTTGCAAAAATTTACGCAAATTACCCCTATGACCCTAACGTTATTGATGCTTATGGCAAAATAAAGAACTAGGTCTTTCTTTTTATTCATCTGTGCCAAGTATACGTACATTTTCTGTAACAAAACATTGATGCGTTGAAATATTTAAAAGAACTCACCTGTAAAAGAACAGACTTCTGCATCTCACAAAAGGTTACGTAGAGTATATAGCAGCCTGCAAATTTTCCAGTGTAACTTCGGTTGGAATGTGTCAACGTCATTACGATCGAGCATACATTCCAAAACAAATGAAAATATGTGTAGGGCCAAAGATACTCGCATGACCAAATCCACTTTTTTGGATTTTGGGGGTGACTGTCCATTTTGTATGGCTTCATTTATCTCTGAGATATACTGCTCCTCCATGTCTTTAATAGCTGAGGACGCCTCTTCTGAAAAACTGAAGTTGATGTGCACGGTCAGCAATTCGCTGATTTTCCCAAAAATATCCGAAAAAGAAGAAACGGGTAAATCTTTCATAGTGTTACGAGCAGTTTCTGATGTCCCTGGTGAAGGCCGTAAGCACAACGGAACAAATATTAAAAATCTGTCAAGAAGTGCACGCCCTTGGTCTAACAAGGCAATGATCTTAGATAGTGGGCAAAATTGAATAGATCCAAATAAGCAAAAGGGTAGTTATTCTGGTATGTCTCTTTTGGACTGAGTTCCGTAATTCAGGGAGACCTGTTCGCCAGAAAATAATTCACACAATAGGGCGGCTGCACCAGTGCTGATATCACCGTCCCCGTGTAACAATTTGTATAAAGTGTCAAAAATTTCGGTACACACAATATATCCTCTGTGGCAGGTAGAAAGTACCTTTGTCAAACCAGAAGACGTCGTTTTTTGAATAAGGGGAGATGAAGTTCCTTCCGTTTCTTCTGTGAGCTTGTTAATGGGTTCTATCGAGGTCTCCTTGACGGCTTGGCGCTTCTCGGTCGAAGCTGGTCCACAAATCAGGTGATACAAGTTAGGTTTACATTCATGCCCACTGGGTGTAACTAAATTGCATGTGGAACCAACAATAAAAGCTACAGTAGTTAAAATACCAGCGATTATGTATCCTGAGCAGCAACTCAGAGCAGCTGCCTTATCGCTTACAAATTTGGCAAGTTTTTCCTTGATGAGAACGTTTTCAAGTTTAAAATCCATTGAAGTTAGCGTTTTATGGAGGGCACTCAATGTTTCCTCTGGCTGTCGAGCCAGCTTTGCGAAAATTGCAAGTTTATCAGTATTTGACTAATTCTTTCGAATGATATAAGCGTCAGATTGTTAGAGAAATAAAACAGCACTAGGTTCCTGGGAGAATACGGTATCACGTGACGAGGTTTACACTAACACAGCTAAACAGGAAATGATTGAAGGAGAGAGCAACTGAATCAGCCGCTGGCAGGGTTTATCTGTCCGCACCCGACAATAAGATATTACGTAATAGTGTATACTGTAAAGTTACAAACGAGTAGGCCCTTCTGTCGTCTCGACTTGAACCAATTCGTTGGAAACTTGGACGTTAAACCTCATCTAACCTAACCTACTGCCGTCATGACCTCTTACTTTGAGGTCATTACCGATTGTCAATAGTGACAGATAAACTGTGTAGTGGACCTTTTCCAATGGTATAGGCAAAATCCCGTTCATGTAACTAACCGTCGTTCCGACCCTGAAAGAAACATGTTTTTTGGTGTGAAGATCTAGGTAGAACCAGACATTACGATTTTCGTCAGAGTTGTCGATAATGTACTTGACTTGTAGGAACCTTTTTTTCACAACTTCAAGTTCCAAAATTGGGAACATGTAATCCACTTGGCGACTGCGTGAAGGGGGGGGGGGGGGCAGCCATTTCCACAGAAAAAGAGAAATAATTGCAAAGTGTGTTTCAGAGAATGGATTCCCTGTGACATGGTGACATTCTGTGACAAAATATGTTTGCCTGAAATTCTGTGACATTCTGTGACATTTTGAGAATTCTGTGACAAAATGTGACAAAAGGAATTCCCAAGTAAATGGTAAGTACAGTACTAGATGAAGTACAGGGGTAGTTGGTGAGCATTTTAGTGTGGCCCACCCCAGCCATGGCCAAGTTGGATTTATTGGGGGGGGGGGGTATTCCCGGGATGGTGAAGCTGAGTGAAGGTGTCCTGGTAAATCCTCACTTGGTGTTTCCATTCTAGGCCATTATCACTGCTCACTGACCATGCGCCCGCATGCCTTCATATGTTATCCAGGAACAAGCACGCAACCACTGGGGTCCCTGCATCACTTTGTGTTCTCTAGGGTGATCATGATGGATGTGTACTCTTTATCTTGTGTGTGGTAGTGTATGAATAATATAGATAAGTAAATGCTTTTACTTTGGTTTCATAAACATGTACAATGAAGTTAAAATACAGCATTTATTTGTCTATTAATTGTCCAGGGGTGTCTTAACTTCATATGAACATATAGGCCACTTGTAGGCCTAGTTGTACACATGGACATTCTGACATTACACCTCTGCTGCCTGGTGTTACCTCCACAGTGGATAGTGATACCACATCTTTTGCTTTTCATAAAGTTTCCACCATGGAGTTGTTTTCATCATACATGTGCATTTCACTTTGGTGATTTATGATTTTAATAGTTAGAATTTGCAAGAACTGCATCTCCTGTATCTACTTAAGTACAGGTAAACCTGTCTTTATTTTATTATTTTAGACTGCTGAGCCAAATAGGCTATTGTTATTGCTTTGTTGTGGGTTGTTAAATTCTATTCCCTATTATATTTTGTTAGTCCATCAGATATGTGTAGTTTGTTTGCTAATGTTTAAAAAAAAAGTGAAAAAAGGAAGGTAGGGATTGTAAACAAACAACTGTAACATGTGTAATACAATTCAATTCAGCTGAATCACTTGCTGGATGTTGCTATATCTCAATTATAGAATTTAAAGTTGATAACCCACAGTCATTATTCGTAACGATTAATGAATAGGGCGCGTAATTCTTGTGTACATCTCTACATGAATAATGTACACTGCAGTGAGCAAGATCTTCGCGCCAAATTTCGTGGGTGATGCCCTTTAAACATAAACGCACTTCAGGGAAACTGGTGTAAAAATTGTACTTATGTGATTACAGATATCAAAATTTAAACCTGTTTGACAACTTATAAGTGACCGACAAACACAGTTCTGGGTAGTACTGATGTTCATTTACCATCCTGAGGCAGAGGGCTATGCAGCATCTTTGTTTTTTCATGAATGTTAATGATAATCTGCCGAGCCAAGTTGGTTGCTAGTGTTGAGTTTTCATGTAGTTATTTTATGCTGCATCTAGTGGTGGTTCCATTTTTCACTTATTGTAAAATTATGGAATTCATCATTTACTCTAGGGTACTGACAAGTATTGCATCTCGTGTAGTGTAACAAAAGCGAAGTTCATGTGACGTAAACATGGAAAAAGCACCAAAAAAACTGTGACAATTGAGCCTTTCCTGTGACATTTTGAAAATTTTGAGATGTGACGAATTGTGACATGCCATAAAACATGAATCCATTCTCTGGTGTTTGTCAGACACTGGTTTTGTCCAAAAGAGGCGTTGGTACTTTTAAGGCCACATATTAAATGAGTAGAAAATATCTCCATTAAATTCCCGGAACAGTTCCTTTCTTTTATCACTTATTTTCTGATAAGAGGTCTTACGAACTTCTTCACATAGCGCTTACAGTTCGTCTAGGTCTACAAATGATGACAGTTCTGGTCGACACATGATTGAAGTATCCATCAATAGTTATAGCTATGGTGAATAAATATATATTGTGTTCTAAAACATACACCCCGGTATGAAATCACCCACAGTAAAAAGTAAAACCTGTTTTTGCTCTGAAAGTTGTAGTGAAAATACAAATGAATCGCGGAGCGTACCAAAAATGCCAACATTGACCGAGACCGCAACATAAACTACACAGGATTATAAGGCTTGCTAGACTCACCCTTTACGTCACATGAATTGTACAAAGTTTGGACAAACGAACACAATGAAAAGATGGCGATTTGCTTTTAAACCTGGCCATGATAATACATTGAATTTACTATTATCTGGTAAAGCAGGTTTTGACACTCCATTAAAGGATCGACGCAGGAGTGTAGCGTTTAATAACATCTATTTGTTTGTTTGTTATCTGTGGCGTGTATCTATGCCTACATGAGAAACAACTCGCCGCTCTGTAAGGAGGGCAATGACACCCGAAATTACCTTTGATCGCGACCGCATAAAAATACAGCACTTCCTGTAATATCCACCCTAAAGTGATAGCTTTAAAGTTGTATTTTTTTTTTTTTTTTAATTTCCCAATAACATGCGCCAGCTTAGGAAGCAATGTATGTCTTTTAAATTTGGAAAGGTTTATAATACCAAGAAATAGAACAATTTCCCATAGTTACAAACCCCTTGATCCCCTTGAAAGGTGCGTCACGGGGAGATTGCCCACATTTACAGAACACGGACTGAAAATAACACGCATATATTCGATTTTTATTCAATTTTTATTTTTAGTCAATATTTTTTGCTATTGTTGTGACATGTAGCCTAGTGTTTTAATTTCTGGAGCATTTTGTTCTTAAATTTTAAATTACAAAAATTTTCGGATAGAGCTACCCTTCGTTGTTGTGTACCGTATATCCTTTCATGACCCCTTGGTGAGTCTGTCAGCTGGATTTGACTATATAGCAAATAAATTTCCTGCAAAATGTCGGCATTCTTCGCGTGTATATAGGACTCACAGTCGAAGTAGAACCAACTATATACTTAATTAGAATTAACTTTTAGTAGTAAACTTAATTTCTTGCAACATGTCGGCGTTCTTCGCGTGTAGGACTCACAGTCAAAGTTGAACCAACTATCATAGGCGTACGAGGCGGGGGGAGGGCAGGAAGAAGACTGCCCCCCAAAATTCTCTCGAGACCTGAATTTCGGGCAAAGATGAGAAAAAAATCGCGCAGCCATATGAGTCTTAAAAAATCTAGTATGATTTTAATTACACAGAAAACTCCTACGCGTTCCCGAATTCTTTCAAACATTTACTTGAAAAATGAAAAAGCATCATAAACTCACGGTAAAATGTTCATGAAAAAATCAAAACGATTATAAAAATTTCGCGACACATTCAAATCACCTAACAGGAAAAAAAGATGGATCAGGTAAGTGTGACCTATGCGGGCCCTAGTCAGTACCAAATCATCTCTCCGTTTTCTGGTGGCTGCATTACCCCTAGTCCCGACCGTTGGTTTGACTTGGTACAATTTGTTATCAGGGAAAGATACCACGGGTCCTGCCATTTTGATTTTATGTAGTCGTTGATCTTAGGACGATAATCAGTGTGGGGCAAGTGGAGGTTGGTAACGTCCATCTGTAGGGCTTCTTTAGGTAGCGTGTCTACCGTTTCATTTCTGTAGTCTCACCAAATTGGAGTAAGCTTCACGGAGAGCTATTACACTTTATCTTCACTTAAGAAATATTTTGATTTTTCACACAATTGTATTTTCAGTCTGTCGTAAAGAAAAAGTTTCTGTAAGTGCTTCCTTACCTTGCTTCTTTCCTGTCCAGGTTATGTAACATTTATGGAGTACAGTTTGTGATGATCTTTGTGTATAACATAATTTCTTGCTGTTGCTGTTTTTTTTTTTGGTTTCGATAAGAGAAACCTATGCATTCATGATGGCGTGTATGTATGTGTGTATGTATGTGTGTGTGTGTGTTTGTGACACTTCTTGTTAACACGATATCTCCAGAAGGGAAAGTCAGGCAGTTCTCAAACTTGGTACATAGATGCCCTATATTGAGAGGAAGAACCCTATTATTTTTGGAGGGGGTCAAAGGTCACCTGGGGTCACCGGGGGTCAAACTCTGAAAACCTTGTTAACACAATATCTCGAGGTAGGAAGCTTAGATGAATTTCACACTTTGTATGTAGATGCGTTATGGTAAAGGGAAGAACCCTATTATTTTTGGTGGAGGTGAAAGGTCATCTGGGGTCACCGGGGGTCAGACCCTGAAAACTTCGTTAACACGATATCTCAAGAAGAGAAGCTCTGACAGTTCTGAAACTTGGTACATAGATGCCCCATATCGAGAGGAAGAACCCTATTGTTTTTGGTAGGGGTCAAAGCTCACCTGGGATCACCGAGGGTCAAACTCTGAAAACCTTGTTAACACAATATCTCGAGGTAGGAAGCTTGGATGAATTTCATACTTTGTATGTAGATGCGTTATGGTAAGAGAAAGAACCCTATCATTTTTGGTGGAGGTGAAAGGTCATCTGGGGTCACCGGGGGTCAGGCCCTGAAAACTTCGTTAACACGATATCTCAAGAAGGGAAGCTCTGACAGTTCTGAAACTTGGTACATTGATGCCCCATATTGAGAGGGAGAACCGTATAGTTTTTGGTAGGGGTTAAAGCTCACCTGGGGTCAAACTCTGAAAACCAATATCTCAAGGTAGGAAGCTTGGATGTCATGTCACCGGGGGTCAGACCCTGAAAACCTTGTTAACACGATGCCTCGATGTAGAAAGCTTGGATAAATTTCATACTTTGTATGTAGATGCCTTTTAGTAAGAGAAAGAATCCTATCATTTTTGGTGGGGTTCAAAGGTCATCTAGGGTCACTGGGGTCAAACCCTCAAAACCTTGTTAACACAATATCTCGATGTAGGAAGCTTGGATAAATTTGATACTTTGTATGTAGATGCCTTATAGTAAGACAAAGAATCTCATCTTTTTTGAAGGTCAAAGGTCATTGGGGTCACTGGGGGTTAAGCTCTGAAAATCTTGTTAACACGATATCTCCACGTACGAAGCTTGGATAGATTTCATACATGGTAAATTGATGTGTTATAGTGAGAAGCTGTACCCCACTGTTTTTGGTGGAGTTCAAAGGTCATCTAGGGTGGCTGAGGGTCAAACACTGAAAACCTTGTTAACACAATATCTCAAGGGAGAAAGCTTGGATAGATTTTATATGTAGTATGTGGATGCATTGTGGTGAGAATATGAACGCAATCATTTTTGGTGGAGGTCAAAGGTCATCTTGGGTCATCGTGGGCCAAACACTGAAAAGCTTGTTAACACGTATCTCCAGGTAGGAAGCTTGGATAGATTTCATACTTACAGTACTGTGTGGATGTGTTATGTTGAAAAGATGGACCCTATTGTTTTTGGTGGAGGCCAAAGGTCATCTGGGGTCACCAGAGGTAAAAAGGCAAAATTTCCCAAGAATTCCCAAGAGTTTTATATCTGTTCAGCAGAGGTCAAAGAGCAAAATTTTCCAAGAATTCCCAAAATTAAATAGGAACACAAAACTGTATTTTTCCAACATGTTAAGATAGTATTTGACCATTGACTGAAAGATATGGGACATCATGGCATTATTTGCAATAGAACATATATCATCGAAACCTCAATGCATTTTTGCATTCTGGTTTTTTTTTTTTTTTTTTGAGAAAGTGGGTAGGTGACGGCATATCTCCGAAAAAATGTCTTTGTGTGCTTTCTTACCTTGCTTCTTGCCTGTACAGGTTATGTAACTTTTATGGAATACAATTTGAAATTAACTTGTTGCTTGTATTTTTTTTTTTTTTTCCTTCTCTGAGTAAAATGTGGTTAGGTAAAAGCACACTTTCCATAAAGACCACCAGAGGCCGAGAAGAATGCACCCAATAAGGAAATAGATACTTTCCCAGAGGCACATTTTTTAACCTAAGCTATTCCAAATGCCTTAAAATTTATCACAAGGGAAGGTGTTCCCCATAGAAATGGTAATATGTTTGTGGGAAATTTTATTTTCCATTAAAAACTTTTTTTCCTGTAGCACTGTATGTCTTTGCCTAAATCTTGTTCAGATTCTCCCGTGTGGTACTACAACTCAATCATAACTTTGTGACAGACTTAAACTTGTTTCGCCAGTTAGATGGGATTTTACGACACACCAACACGATTGGGAAATATTAACCATTGTTTTCACTTAAACATCTATGGTAGGTCAGTGACATGAAGAAATATTTTGATTTTTCAGTGTCTGGAAAAAAAAAAAAAGATTTCTATGAGTGTTTTCTTACCTACCTTCTTGCCTGTACAGGTTTTGTAACATTTATGAATTACAGTTTGTAATGATCTTTGTGTGTAAATAGCCTTTTTTTTCGTTCAAACTAAAGAACGTTCTAACACACGAATGTGTCCTGAGTAAAAAATAGTGATTACGGGACAGCACATTTCCCGTAAACACCACCAGAGGCTGAGAAAAATGCACCCAATAAGGAAATTTTAAAAATTGTAAAATTGTACAAAGGTTGGAACACCTTTTTAAACCTGAGCAACCCCAAATGACCAAAAATTTATCAAAAGGGAAAGGGGTTCCCCACCCCCTGGTAACCCTCCCCAGGGTTTACGGTTGGTCACAGAATCTGCCTTTGGTACCATCTATCCTCCTTCCAGCACTAAAAACAACACCTGCAAAACTGCATTTTCTGTTACAAAATTCTGCTGTCTTTACTACTGTACTTGTTTCCCTTCAGTATGCTATGGTACTACTTCCTGTTATTATGATTAAGTTGTAAAGTTGCTCAATCAGTATGATTTCATTCGCTATTTTAACCTATCACCATGGTTTAACTTATTCCCGAGCATATTGGTCTGTGAACTGAGCTTTTGCTCAGTGCTAGAAACAGGAAGTCTTCAACCAGTCTACCAATTCGGTGTAGGCTATATTAATACCAAAGTATGCAGAGGTAGGCCTAGCCTACTTTGAGTCGATTGGTCCGTAAAGATTTCATACCATATTTTAAAAACAATATCAGAAATGTGCTTGCCAAATTATTTTTCATTTTCAACTAGAAAGCCAAAAGGCTTAGCGATTCCTTGCCTAGCTGCGTGGAAAAAAGGGGTGAGTTTAGTGGTGTAGCCACGGGGGTCGGGGTGACCGCTCTTTGTAGCAAAATTCCAGGAATGTGCACCACAACCAGTGATGGCCTTTGTGGGATAGTTGGCTAACCGGTGGCGTTTTGAGGGACCGTATCAACTCCCTTATACCTTACATTTTTATTTTTAAATGTGTGATCCTCTTTTTCTTTTTTCAGTTTCAGATTTTTTTCTTTTGGGGGAGGGGGCAGGAAAGGGGTCGGGATATTTACTGTCTGGGTCAAGTATGAGATTCTCGATCAGTGGGGGCTAGAAAGCAAAACCCAGGATGTTTTCACTATTTACGGTATAATACCACACAGGTGTGGACAAATTCCGAATGTTTTACCATAGAGAGGAACAGTGTACTGATGATGGAAACGCCAGTCATGTCTACTAGTGCTGTTAAGGAGGAATTTATAAGTGGAGAGCTCCTGTGCATTGTGGTATTTTTGTTTATAGCATATTACGTGAAAGGGGGAAAGTATAGTGAATCTGAGGCACACAAAGTAGTTTTGAAATTTCAGACCTTAGGTCCATTTTAAGTAAAATGCTAAGTATTGTTCTGTGTAGTTTAAGTTGGAAGTTCTGGTTGGGATATACCAAATATGTTAAAAAGAAACTATACCACTATGTGTGGAGTTGATTATTTATTTGTAAACCCTCATTTAATCGTATCTCTTGGTGTCAAGTCGTCATGTATATGTGTGTATATATATATATATATATATATATATTATATATATATATATATATATATATATATATATATATATATTATATATATATGTGTATATATGTGTATATAATATATATATATATATATATATATATATATATATATATATATATATATATATATATATATATATATATATATTATATATATATATATATATACATATATATATATACATATATATATATATATATATATATACATATATATATATATATATATATATATGTGTGTGTGTGTGAAATATTACCTAATATCATAAGTTATGATAAAGTATACCAAGGTTTGTTCCACAAAACAAAACAAAACAACAATTTAAAAGAAATTTTTAGATTTTAAAAGTTTATTTGTGCAATAAACATGTAGTAACGGTGATAAAAAGAAGGTAGAAATAATAATAACTAGAAAACTTTATCTACATAGTCAGTCTCTAAGAAATACAAAAGTAAGCGAAAAAATCAAGGTTAAGTGCATAAAGAGGAATGTCTAGGAATGTGAAAGTGAAAATTACATGTGAGGAAAAACAGATGTTTTATTAACAAGGCAGAGTGATGATCATGATCACATGATCACAGAAATAACAAATTTTTTTATACAAGAAGTGCATAAGTTTTAAATTGGCGTAATTTTAGACTGGCAATGTACTGTACGCTTGCTTTTTAAGTGCATCGAAACGGCACATACAACCAAAAAACAAAAACTCAAACCGGATCGGGCAGGAACATAAAGGCAAAACTATCCACACACCACCAAATCAAACAGAAAATTATGTTCATTACAACAATAGAACCACACACACACTGGCAACCCAAATACCCCACAAACCAACCCCCCCCCCCGGCCACCCTAAACCAATATTACTACATACCGCCAACGAAAGACACCAGACCAAACCACCACCACCCAACAACCAAAAAACCAAAACACCAGACCAAACAATCATTACAAACTGCCACGAGGGGTCCGGGGCGGGGTCCACCTGCCACGAGGGGTCCGGGCGGAGTCAACTTGCTATATTTACAGTATGTACACTATATACACTATTTACACACACACGAGCCCGCTGAGGGTTCGGGAACGTCCACTCTCCCCGGGACTCCAAACTGAACAAAACTGGGCCAAAAATACAGGCGCACCTTGCCCAAGGGTGTCCCGGAGGCAGCTGTGGCAAAGGGTAACCTCATCCCCACGCTTTAACAAGCTCCAAAACATTTAAGTAGGTACTAACTTTGTAACCAGATCTGAAGAAAATAATGTGGTGTTACACAATATGAAAACAGTTACAAAGATCTGAAAGATATAGCATGAATATCTGTTTTGTATAAATGCACTCCATGGAATGTACTTAACAGTGCATTGAAATACTGGGGAAATAAATACATTGAACTTGTTTTTTGATGAAGGTAATACAAAGCAACAGTATAATTGCTTTTACTTTTTACAAAATATCACAGTAGTTTTTCACAATGAATGACATGTTTATATATGTATTCCAGACTAAAAATATAATCTCTGCAACATGCTGGCAAGACAACGTTATAAATATATCTGTAAGGAATATTTGTAAAAAAATATGTTAAACAAATCATGATGCAAAAGTCTTGGAACGAAATATTTCAAAGGCTTAAAATTTGATTTAATACATATGATTTGCGAATGTTGTGAGTGTATAAATAAGAGAGTCAGTTGATTTGGTGTTCTTCTGTACATTGCAGGGTATAATTTATGCAGTATGGAGTCTCAGTTTGCTACAAATCGGTTCACAAATACCAAAATTTGTAGCAGTTTTTGGTTGGTATTAAGGCAAGACTGTCAATTATACTTATGATTTCATGTGTCAAAAACTATTCTTTTCCAGTCTTACTGGAACACTAAGGGTGAGATATTTACCAATTTAGTAAATCATTATCAGTACTGCAATGAACTTTTTGAAATGTCTATATCTTGAATATATTTTTAAAGATGTGTATTTAGGAAGCATGTGAGTAGTCTTTAACAATATTTGTAGTTTCTAATTCTGTTCAAGTGTAAAATGAAATAGTGATGTGATCCAAATACAGATATTTGTGTGGTAGTACCTGTTTCGGTGTACTACTACAAAAAGGAGTATGCTATCTTGCTACAAGTCTACAGTTGCACTTGAAATTCTTGAAAATATCATTATGTATTTCCAAATACTGTGTAATTACTATTAAGCAATGGAAAATAACATGGTTGTCCATAGTTCATTTTCAAGAAGAAAGTATCATCTAGCAAACTGCAAATGTGAAATTGCAGTACATCAAAAAGTGTTTTTTTCACAAGCTCAATTCAATGTACCATTTTGACTTTCTTTTCTGTATGTCAAAAAGCATACCATGTACATTACAATGTTGCGTATCCATTTTAAGAGGACTAATTTCATGTTTTGAGTTGCATATAGAAAAATACTTTTCTCCAGACATAATATGAAAATGTGAAATTTCCAGTTAATCTGTTAATTACGGAAATTGGAAATTTTACCAAAATGTCACATCTTGACTCCCTTATTTTGGAATCACCTACTTACATTTCTAATAAGATCACTGCATTTTGTACACATGCACTGAAAGGGAAATATTGCGTTTGAAAAGATATCACAAAGTGACACCAATGTAATTCAATTGTGGTGTTTTCCTCTCTGCAAACATGAAAATTATGGACCTGACTGTTTAGGATACATGAGCGTACAATGTAAAATATGAAACTATATATAATTTAGAGAAACATGCAAAACTAATAAAACTACAAGTAAAAGATGATATAATAAGCTGTGGTTTTGCCAAAACCCACACATAATGTAATGAAAATGAATTATGTACATGTATGAGATCTCTCCTAGTTCGTTTTTTGATGTACTGATTACAATGTTTTGACCCTTTTACCTGTACTCTAAAGGCAATGTACATACAGAGTATGAGGTTTTCCTCTGATACATTGTTTGAGATAATAGTGTTAATAAGATTTTTGACCTGTATGATGCCTAATAAGCTTTGTTCTCCCTGAAAAGCATCAGTGGTAGTTTAATCAATGTACACAATACATATGCTATGTATGAGATCCTTAACTTTGTTGTTCTGCATACAAGTGTTTAAAAGCAGTAACAAGATTTTTAATGTGTTATTTTTGGTGATTTCAAATTTCTTTTGACTTGAAAATTGGGGAAAATGCGTAAAATGTAAAATTGTGTAGTGAATACAAAGTTTGTATATATATTGTTGTGCTTATTTTTTTTTAGATTGCAATTCAGTCCTAGTTATTGATGTTATGTATTTTGTTTAATGAATGCTTTGGTGATGTTGCACTGTTTAAAAGGAGAGCATTTTTTCAAGTTATATTTGTGCTAAAAAGTATCCCACTAGTAAAGCTAGCACTAGTGTGTTAAATCGAATGAATATTTTTACTTTAAATCAGAGATGTAGGTTAACTTGTAAGGCACCACTAATCATGTTTTTTACACTGTCTCTAACATTTCTCACAATTGCTGTTGTTTCAGTCTCCTTTTTCAATACAAAAACCGAAACAATTTCAACAGGTTCCCTAGCAGTTTACTACTAAACAACTGATTTGCGTTTCCAAAATTCATAGGTGAGGATTTATCAGGGATGAAATCATTTAGTAGACAATATACAATAATCAAGTATGCAATACCACCCAAAAAGGAATGATAGATGAAGAAAATTGTTTTCCCACCCTAAGCAAATTGAGATTTCCAAACAAATTGCAAATTAAATGTCAGTATAAATCTCTTATGTAACAGGAGAACAGTTTTCACAATGTAGAAAATGACCATATCTTGTACATTGTTGTAGTTTGTGTTAAAGTTTCATCTTAAATATGTGCCGGCAACACAAGACGAGTAGCTTGACCGTTTGAAGTTAGTAAGATGAGACTCAACGACACACCAACACAAATGTGTCACATAGTGTCACCAAGTTTAAGTACGTTTCAAGTCCTTCCCTTTAGTCGCCTCTTACGACAGGCGGGAAATACCGTGGGCTTATTCTACAACCCCCAGCCCACAGGGGAAAACATTAATTGTTGCAATCACTGGTGTCAAGGAAAAAGCAGAAAGAGGACATGTCCTCAAGTAACTTTAGTTAGTTATTAAAGGTAAAAATAGAATTTGATTTAATTTTTTTTTTTTTTTTTTTGTTTTCCAGTTTATTTCTGGATTTCCAAGTAGAACCGCTGACATACCCAGTATCTGTAACATCTGTCAATGATGACTTTCATCTTTGGCACCTGAAGCTGTTGGCTTTGCATCCGATACCATAATTCTAGAGTTATTGGGCACCATCGCTCTAGGGTCCACCCAGTCTTCAATCCCTTTGTCCCTAAGCTGTAGTTTTGCTTCTGTCAGCATTTTCCTTTAGCATTCTTGCCTGAGTCCCCATCATCCAGTGAAAATTCAACTTTTCTCTTTTGATGCCCCCAAAATTAATAAGTATCTAGAACACACAAAATAGAATTTGTGCGTTGCTTTGTCATGATGTGCTTTTCACGAACGTAGAAACGGGCACGAAGAAACAAAGTAGAACTTTTGTCAGGATGTTGTACTGTTCTGTATGATACACTTTTGCAGAAGAATGAATGGGGAGGGGGGATGTTAATCGCACCTTTGAAAATGTTCCTTCTTGATCCTTTCTAAGTGTAAATTGTTACAAGGAGTTTCCACAATTTGTACTTAGTGAATATTATTGAACGGATTTGAAGATGACGAGAAACAGTAGCCTACCAAGTAAATTATGTACGGTACAGTATGTATGTCTGTCCATTTCACTGTTTCTAATTTGTTTCAACTTGAAGGCAACAATATTACACAGTATCAAGTCAAAATTAATATTATCTTATATTTTGTGTCTTCAAGCCACAAACTTATTCCCAGCAATTTGATAAACAGATAATGGGTAGTAATCTAAAAGATCTGTCATTCTTTTGACTATATAAGCACCACCCAATGTCAACTCAAAGGCATTAAAGTGTCTTCTGTATCCTTCAGTAACAGCTTTTTGACACACAATGAATACTCCTGCGATAATACAGCAAATTTGAACAAGTGCAAATTCAACAATTTTCTCCTGTGTAAATCCAACAGCAACGGCACAAACTTGGCTATACCAAGTACCATCATATCGAACTTTTTTGACTGTGTAAACAGATTCTGCTCTTCCACGTAATGGATACAACAATTGTTGAATTTGGTTGAATAAAGTTCTGACACGTGTAAGACTTTCACGTGTATGTTCAATATTGTCATGCACTAAGTAAGTTATCTTAGATCTCTACCATGCATTGCAGTATTCCCGTCTTGTTGCAAGAGTTTTACACATACTTTGCCTGTTTTTGTGCGATAGGAAAGTTTTTTTTAGGTACATATGCCTCCCTTCATAACGCAATGTCCAGCAATGAATTAAAGGCCCATACTGAAGCATCAACTTGGGTTAATGAATGAGGTAATGAAATTTTGGTTTCATTGACACATCGGGAGAATGGCTAAAATACAGTTCGAGGAAAGACTCAACTAAGTCACCTAGGAATTCACACAGAGCTGCATTTACCTGTGATGCTGTACACATTTCCACAGTATCAGCCAGCAATAATACCAAGTCCCATAGATCATCAATTGGGAATTTTATCCCTAACTAGCAAAGGTAAGAGACGTGAAAACACGTTTGAACTGCTTTTTGCTTAACTTTGAATTTGGAAATTTGTGTAGCCATTTTAGACGGTTTATTTGTTTAACTAAAGCCTTCAAAGGAAAATTTTCCTCTTGATCATTAAATACTGAAGGGAGAGATAGCCTTCACTTACACTATGCAAGATCACTCTTTCCATTACATCGGGAACTACCCCTTCAAACAGATCATCTGCAGTGTCAGGTGGCTGCCGATTGAAAATATCTAAGTTGATTACAAACACGGTTTCTTTTCAGGCCATATACAGCTGCCATCTCAGGCATTCGCTCAACAATTTTAACTTGAGCATCATATGATTCCTTTGTCCTTGGAACAAGATGGGTATCCCGAAAATGAGTTTTGGATCATCTTGGACAATCATGCAAAATCTGCAAATACGCTGACAATGAAAGCTTTCTTGATAGCCACCAATTGTATGGGCAGCTAAATTATAACCAGCTCTCATTGAAACTGATCCCTTAAAATTGTGTACATTGCCAGCTTTCTCAATATCAACACCTGTAGCTTCTAACACTGATATCATCAATGAGTGGTGCAAGTACATGAGTCATTCCAAACTCGGTTGTACATTCAGTTGGACATAACCCAACTAACTGGATAAAATGCAGTTTGGAGCGATACTTTGGGGGGGGGGACTTCAATGGGGCTTGTAAAGTTTTTAGAACACTCAATTACAGCATGCACTTTGGTTTTCCACTGGAATATCTTCCTAAAACATACTAAATAGGCTCAACAAAATCATAATCCAGCTTTACATATGAATTAAGACGTTTTGCATTACTGAAGTGCTCGAAAGCATATTCTAAACCTGACTTTTCAAAGAGATCATGAACTTGATCCTCCTCTATATTATCAACGAACGCATTTCGTACCTGTGCATGAATTTTGTTCCTGGCCACACCAGGTATATCATTGACCTCTTCAGCAATATAAATACATGACTGGTCACTTAGTTTGTATTGTTCCCTCCAACCTAAAATAAAATGGGATGCCTATTAAAAGCATCAAATAGTTCACAATCCTCCTGTGGGGGATCATCACACTCAGGTGCATTTTGTCCTACTTCAATATCTAAAGGGTCATCGTCAGACTGCGAGTCTTCTTCACAATTGTTATTTTGAATAGGCACAATGTTTCCACGAGTTTCCCAAAAGTCTGCTCTTAATATGAATTCGAAATGTTCTTACATTACGAGATAACCACTGGCAACGAATATTAGACTCGGTACCAACAGCACTATGAATATACCTGTAATGTTTCAATAAATGAGTGGACACTATTATAGTGAACACACAGTAGCAACAATCAAATGAGGCCATCTTGAATATCCAATTCAAGCCACTTTATGAAAATAAATCATTCCCCCTACAGACAAAACCAGTTTTCTTTTTGGGGTAGAGTATGGTTCAAAGCTTCATACAGCATCACAGTAAGACTCCATTTTACAAACATGTATTATGTTTTATGGTGATGCAAACCAACCGGCCCTCGTGATCAGAATCAACTTTTCCGACCAGGGGAGTCCATCTTGGTGAATGGATCCACAAGAAGACGCAGAACCATAGGAAGCGTGCAAACCCCCACCCCGTTCACAGGACCAGGTGTGGACATCGTCCTCATTCATAATGCGGGTTTCCTGGAGGAAAACGAAGTCCACACCATGCGATTTGCAAACTTGCAAATCCAAACTGTTTAAAATTATATAGTAACTCCTGGGTCACTAAAAGTAGCTCCTGGTCCAGCCTGAAAGCTGGAGTTAATTTTGATAGAAAGCAGCTCATCACCAAGCTTCTGCAGAACAAGTTGGCTACTCTATTTATGCACTTGGTGCGCTGGGTCCGCAAGAGGTATTTTTTACTGTGCAGTTAGGCACCCAGCTCCCGCAGATAAATTATTTATTACTACGCAACTGATGTGGTGCATCCGCATGAGGTATATCACAGTGCAGGTTGTATGGAGCTTCCACAGCCGGTGCCCTGTGCACTCAGAATACGTTTATTGCTGCTCAAGTGGGTGCGCAGCTCTGCAGATAGACTCACAGTGTTGCAGTTAGTGTAAGGTGTTCACTACTGTGTTAAGTTTAATATGTGTACATACTGTAAGATAAATTGTAACAGATGACTGATCATGAAATCTGCCTCATATGGCTGTACCATTTTCCAATCAACAAGAAAAAAACTGAGATCTTTGTAAAAGGCAAAGTAACCTCTTCTGTCATTTTTTACGAGTCCCCCTTCCAGATATCTTTAGGCCTTTCTCTTTGATGGACAACGAAGTGACATTACACTAACATCATACACCATACCCTTGTTTATTACTTTGACTTAATACAAGAGATGACAGATCTTTCCACAGGAGCTCTCAGTATCCTGAATCATCAAAGGTGAAGGTAAATTTTATGACTCTGGGAATTAATGTTCCACTACCACAATTCATACCTTTATATGCTTTTATACTAAATGGAACTGTTTTTTAATATATTTACTTTAATAGCTGAAATTTTCCTGTTCACATGTTTTCCTAACATTATTATTATAGGATTCCTTGCAGAGATAGTATGAGAAAAGACAGTTTGATTAAATGTTTAATTGGTTTTACACCTGGCAATTTGCTTGCATTTGTCATAAAATAACAAAATGTGGGCAAACACCAAGTCCTTTATAGACGTAACATAAACAGAACTTGAAAGAACATTCCGCAGCATTTTCCACAAGCACTGCCTTTTTTTATTACCCATGGTTTAGTAATAACTGATGATAAATTTTGCACTAAAATGATGAAGGGCTAAAATGTCAATCCAATAGGCATGATATAGGTGAGAAACATGGTGCTTGGATGAAGATCACTGATCTCAGGGTACGCTATTACTGTAAGAAGGGCAAGTGCAACAAGTTTTGGAAGGAAATTATCTTGGAAGATGTAAGGCCTGAGACCTCTCTGCTAAAGATTCCCCAGGAAATTTTCAATGGAAGTGTGCACTTCAAACTACCATACAGCATCATTCCTGTTATTTTCTTTTTTCTGATTTTTTTTCTTTTCAAACACTCCCCCAAGAGAGAGGTTACTTCCAGAGCTGCCCCCTTCAGTCATGTCACTGCCAGGCAGTTGTCATTTTCAGCCCCCTATCTCTTACTCTAACCCTGTTTCTCCACTCTACAGTACTCATAGTATTGTTTCTCTCAGCACTAGGCAAATCTCCTTGCACTTGAGAGATTTTTACCCTTTCAGGACCACTGTCGCCATTCAGCGACAGCCGCAAATGCCATGGTCACCTTTTGGCAACAGCCACACAAGACATTTTTCTCTAGACAAAATGAATATACCATCACTTTCGAGTCAACATTCATTGCATAGAGCACAAATTTAGCTGTTATACTGTATGATGTATGGTATGGTGCATGTTGCGACTGAAATGTTCCATGATAACATGCACTGAGACTAGGCTAAGGCCTAACCAATAGGCCAACTGTATGTATGCACAATATAGTCTGTAGCAATCAGGAGTTTCAGCCAAGGCTTGTTTCTGGCCCTGGAGTCTCTGAAAGGTAACTGTATATCTTTTGGTATCAAACAAAAAGATTATTGAATCCTAAACAAAACTTGTGTTTAACACTTTTTTGTATGAAGGTGGTATCTTATAGAAACGAAGACTGACATCTCATTCCCATATTCATTGCCACATTGTACAAAAGTGGTTGTTCCTGGGTGAGGGTAGGGTGCAGGACTGTGGTCCTGAAAGGGTTAAGCCAACAAGATGACAAAGGTGCATTACTTTTGGAGCACAGCTTGATTAATTTCAAAATCCCTTCCAGAAAGGTAAATCAGCTTACACACTGGTAATATGGAAAGTAAATGTACTGTGGCCCGAGGGTCAACAAAGAGGCCTGAGGGTCAACAAAGAAGCCTAAAATGAACAATGAACAAATTTGATAAATACTATACCTGAAGACTCTTCTTCCAGCTGTAGGGTGTCACCAACACTAAGGGGTATTTGATGGGGCAAGGAAGGCACCAAATTAAAGATGGCTGAGAAACAAGAAAAAGAAAAGAACTATTAGGTTTACATAATTTAGTTTAGCTCTAGGTCTATATTAAAGGTGTTACATTGACTCCATGCTCTGGCTATGTTGAACAACCCCCTGTGAGGACAGATCACTGGTTGATCATCCTGACTTACACACCACAATCAATTAGGATCAGAAGCAGAGTATCAGTTCACTGGAATGACTCTGAATGTGCAAACTACCCAGCCAGCCTAGGGACTAAGCCCAATAAGAGAGTGCAATAAGGGTCAGGCTTGACCTGAATCAGTACTTACTGTAACCCTTACCAAGGCAGAACACATGATGACATTTATGGTATTTTACTTCATATCTCCAGGTCAGAGTGCACAAGCTGGGTCAATGGGGTCAGTGTAAAGGTAAATTAGGCAGTTCAACTTCACTGACCATAGTGACAGTGCTGAACACAACACATGGGATCAAGTCTTAACTGTAAATGTTGTGTAGGGAGTGCACAGCTAAGGTCAAATTCGATGACACACTGGTTGTTGTAGAGGGCAAATAGTTAGCAATACACATGCATACAGTATGCATGCAGATCAGATCACATTGTAACTGTAAAATGAAATGCAACACATACTGTAGTACTGCACTTGTACTCTAGGTTAGGCATTATTACTAGTTTACCAGTGTTGAGGCCAAACATGAAATCATCTGTCTATATTCACTGATTTTGTAATCCTTTGTCTAATATTCATCCAATTCCTCTGAATGCTGTTGTAAATAGTGAGTTGAATGCATGCTGTGTAAGTAATGAGAGGCTGAAAGACTGAGGCATGGGTGGAAGAAATTAGGAATGTGGGAAGGTCCTTGCAGGGATATTTAGCTATTTGGAGGAAAATGTGGGCAGTTGGAAGGAAATGTGACTAGTTTTGTACAAGACAACACATTAAAATTGTGGGAAATTTGACTCACTTCCCCGAAAACCTCTATCCAGCCCTGGATTGAGGAGACATTTGTTTTGCTTAAGTTGTGTATATGTGTAATCAATCAGTGGAGTACGCACAATTTGAGAGTGAGGACAGCGAGCTGAGGGAACAACACCGAATGAGCGAGAGTGATTCCAACTAAAATGGTCTGTAATTCTGTCTGATTCCCCAAATAATCATAATAGGGCTGAGTCGGGTACCCGGGTACCCGGATACCCGACCGAACATACGGGTACTCGAATCTAAAATGAACTAAACGGGTACCCGTCTTAAGTTAAAAAATATCGTGGAACTAGTACCTCGCACTACACAAGCCCTCTCGAGACGGTAACTAACTTCCCATACATTAAAACACAACACCATGTCACACAGGCAACTTTTGATTTACCTAATTTTCTTTGATCGGTATTTGCTTACAAAACATACGAGCCGCCAGTCGGCCACGTGCGTTGAACTTAATTAAATTACCTCGAGCTCCACAGGCTTCGTGTACGTGGTCTACACACACACACACACAGTACAATCTTCCAGAATTCAGAATGCAGCTCTGTCATTGGTCAGTGACGATTTGGACTTTTGCCCTCACAGTGCGGAGTGTAATAGCTGGGCACAGTGTTCAGCGACACTGGCGAATAACGTTGTTTTTCATTCTGTACCCTATTAGGGCCAAATGTCTTGCTTACTGACATAGTCCTGACAATACTCCAATGAATTACCTGGCTCCCACTGAGAGAAAGAGCGTTGAGTCAATTACGAAATTTTGACTGGTTTTCAAAGGCAGTGAGCGAGATGCCAATGCAGTTTTCATGTTGGGCAAATTCTGTTTTTAACACCGCCCAAAATTCCAAAACCTACGCAGTTGTCCGCTTTTTTTAATTTTCCTGGTCATGTTACTCATGTAGTGTGTATTCGGCGGCAATACGTGACTTTTTCCTTTTTCATGGTCGGCAGGTACAAACGGTAAAATGCTTGACAGTGGTTAGAATGCATCAAAGCCTTGATGGGCTTTACATTCAGCCAAGGGTCCAGGTTCAAGTGGATAATATAAATGGATGGACTCTTTGATAGAGACTTGTTAAATAGGGGCCTATATTTTCCATCTGGCCTGGATCTCCTTGGGCTTCCTTATGCCCCGTAAGGCCCCTTTCGAGCTCAGTAAAAATCACTCTAACCCACTACCAGTTATTCCACCATCAATACGTTTTGCTTGCGCATTTTAATATCTTAACATGACACTCATGCGATGTGTTTTATTCAAACTGACCTGCCGATCTTGTGTTGTAAAATTTAGATATGTGACCCGTGGGGTAAAGCCTTTGTTTGTATATACGTTGTGTTAATTGTCCAGTCAGTGGGGCAACTTAGAATTACTCGAAAGAAATTTAATAAGTGTACCCTAAAAACTGATTTGTTTCCAACCCAAAATTCCGGCTGTTTTTCTAGTTGGTTGGTGAAACTGTCCAGGTAATACACTTCGTATCACACTTCAGCAAACTTTTACCGAAGTCACTCATTGTGCACAATGCAAGGTCTAGATACCAAAATTCGGAGAAAACGCAAGGTCAAAGTAAGGTCATAAAAGTAGCGGCAAAGGCAAAAGTTAACTTCGGCCAGAAGGGGCATGAATGAATATGAGGACAGGAATGTTACTACGTATCTCTCAAGGGACTAAGATGGTAAACAGGGATGGGTTCATCCTTATTGCCAATGCGAAGATTTCTGCAGTGTTTCAGAGAAAAAGAGAGGCTGTACTTATTGATATTAAAGAGTACACTTGTGGCAGAAGAGAAAGAAACGTCGGTTGAGCTCTTAAACGCCAAGTCGATATTGTTCTTTTTATTTTTCGCTTTGTTGTTAAAACTTTCATCATCATGCCAATGCCGAGAAGCACGGTGTGGAAGACTTTTGCTAAAGTGGATGACACGTCAGCAAAGTGTAAAATTTGTGATACTGTCTTGTCAATTAAGGGAGGGAGCACAAGTTCTCTAAAATAAGCATCTAAAGTTCAAACACCCAAATGAACATGACAAAAGTCAATCAGGTCAATCCTCAATCAAATCCTTCTATCGGACGATGCACGTGCAGTGAAAAAAAAAAGTGGATGAGATAACCAATCTTATAGCAGAGATGGTTGCCGTCGATCAGTTTGCCAATAAGCATCGTGGAAGGAAAGGGGCTTCGTGCATTGTTGAACTATTTGGAACCAGGATATATTCCCCCTACACGAAAAACTTTAACCCTCCGTCTTCAACGGCTGTAATGAAGAAAAAAAAAGAAATTGTTTGTTGGAGAGGAAACTTGATATGGCCAGATAAGATAGCTTTGACCACTGAGTGCTGGACATCCCGTGGCATGGAAAGTTTCATGACAGTGACTGCCCATTTTTTAGATGAGAACTTTAATAGTAAAGGCTTTTATTTTGGAAACAAAAGCCAGTCCAAACATCGGATGGAGAATGCTGCTGGCCGACATACAGCAGAGGCCCTATTGGCACAGTTACTGTCTGTGATGGACACTTGGCAAATCAAAGAAAAAGTTACATTCTGTTGTCCATGACAATGGAAGTAATGTGAAAAAAAATTGGTGAGGCAGTGGGAAAATGTGACGTTCCTTGTGCTGCTCATACCTTTGCAGCTGTGCATTAACAGTGGTTTAGATGTGCCAGCCATCTCAAAAGTTCTTGGTGCTGCTAGCAGGCTGGTCGGCCACTTTCGAAAAAGCAACGTTGCAACGAAGGCACTGGCAATCAAAACAATGAGCAGATGGGAACCACACAGCACAAGCTGATCCAGTCATGCAAAACACGGTGGAATTCGACTTACGATATGCTCAGAAGGCTCGAGGAACAGCGGTGGCCTATTTGTGCAGTTCTGTCGGATGCAGAATACACATCAGTCAGTGATGCTAGGACTTTTGAGTTGACTGACAGAGACTGGAAACTTGTCATCGATCTCTTAAAATGTCTAAAACCTCTGCAGGTTGCTACAACAGCTCTGTCGAGCGAGATGAAGCCCACACCTTCAATCGTCGAACCTATCATGTCAGCGATTGCCACAGGCCACATGAAGGTTTTGGAGAGCGATTCAGAAGCAATACGAACCTTCAAAACCACTGTTTCAAATGCACTGCAGACGAGATTCAACTTTGTTAATGTCTCCGAAGTAAGTGATGTGACACCTTCTCTTATTGCATCAATGCTGGACCCCAGATACAAAAAGTTATCATTTCTGGATGATGCCAGCAAGGCCACTACAAATCAGTCCTTGCGCACCCTGTACAACTCTACTTGTGTACTTCCAACAGCAGTGACAGAAACAGGAACAGGAAATGCAGAAGAGAACAACCAGTCAGCGCTTGATTTCTTGATGGCCGCTACTTCTGCCAGTGCCCCAGACGAAATTGAGGAGAAAGATGAACTGACTGATTTTCTCAACCTGCCTAGTGTTACCTCTGATACTGATCCAGCAATCTGGTGGAAGCAGTATGGCACCTCCTACCCAAAACTGACCCGCCTTGCACGAGAGTACCACGGAATCCCAGCCACATCTGTCCCGAGTGAGAGAGTTTTTTCTACCGCAGGTAACATCGTGTCTGCAAAGCGCAGTTGTTTGCATCCAGACAATGTAGATATGCTTGTCTTTCTTGCTACCAACTCGGCCTGATAGAGAACTCTCCATTTTGTAACTGTTCGAAATACTTTCAAACTTTCATTGTTAATAAACGTTTTTTTTATTTTGTTATGTAAAGAACCTGCACGAAACTTTGTACAGTCACGCTTTGTTTTAATACCGTATGTTTCAAGGGACAATTTAAAATCTCATGTGCTTCGTTTACTGAACAGCTAATTAGGAGAAGTTAACGTTTTCTCCATTTTCTTCAAGCTTTCCATGTGCTTTTCACTTTTGACTTTTTAAGAACTTATAACTTAATGTGGACGTGGGAAAAGACGCCCGATCCTGAACATCCCGATTCCCGATGTGATACGGTAATCTCTTTTTAGGGCTGGGTACTGCTATCATGTTGCAACGGGGACTACCCAGGAGAGGAGCATTTGTTTACTTAATAATAACACACCACAGCCCAATTTTCCCATTTATCAATATAACACAGTCTGCACGGCTCTGTCCATGCATTTTACTAGGGAGTTGCTTCATTCATTTCATTGCTTGCCGAAAATTATTATTGCTTAGCGCTATTTAAGGTACGCACAAAGTGCTAACGCTAAGTGTAATAAACTTCACGAACCAGTTGCATAAATTATGATAATTAAACAATGGGCCGCACCTATTCCATGTGCGGCTTGCAGCTTTGAGCTAGCTAATATGCAGGGTGCCTCAGGCCCTCATACTTCGCCGCTAGCTGTGTGAGTACGTACAGTACATGCAGGCCTGCAATTCGCTAGCACGCGCGCTAGGCCCGGCTGCTCAGAACACTGACAGTCTGAAACGTCATTCGTATCTACAGAAAACTGCATGTGTTGTGACTGTTACTTTTAAATAAAATTGCACTAACGTTAGGCCTAGTTAATAAGTGGAAAATTATTTTTGGGATTTGTTCAGAAGCATCATGACGCAAGGATTCGCTGTTCGATCAAGGTATTTCAAGTGTTTGTCAGGCTACTCCTTTCCTAATATTTGTTTCTGAGTTTTCATAGGCCTGATTTGTGTTGTAACATTTCATAGTGCCGTACGATGTTCACCTACAACTTCATCGACTGTTTCTGATAAAACTATGCCATTGTTTCATTTGCCCTATGGGGATACGATGTTTATGTTATTATTCACGTATCGTGAGTACATACTGTAGCAACTGTAGCAGTAGTACTGTCCGCAATGTTTCCAAGACGAACATCGAATCGGTAAAAGACACAGATCGCTAGTATTTCCTGTTATATTTTTATTGCTTTCGTATTTCTCAAAATATATTTATATACATCAGAACATGACAATCTTTTGTTCATAAGAGCATGTGTACTCATGTCATTTGGACTTTGGAGATGTAATACAAGCTAGTCTTAGCATTAGTGTTCTTCTGTCAAAGAAAAGTGTCTCTTGTGTTTGAACTAGTTCCGCGATTTTAAGAGTAAGTCCTTAAGTTTCGAGTACCCGTTACCCGACCGGGTAATGAGAACGGGTACCCGGTTCCGAATTTTTGCTACCCGACTCAGCCCTAAATCATAAGACTTGTTAGTGGGAGTTAAATTTCTATTCAGTCTGTATTTGTGAACTCTAACTCTATTACCTATTGCCAGAAGCAAGGCTTAAAGATTCGACAAGAAACTACTGACTTTGTCGTGCCTAAATGTTATTCAGTAAATAGTTTCTGGGCCAAAGGCACTCAAGACTTCATCTGGTAGACCCTACCTTTTCAAGGCAACAGTGAGGGCATTCATCTCATCTGTAGCCTAAATTCTTCCATGTTATTCATATCTTCTTTGACCAACAGAGGGAATTCACATAGTCCAACAATGCCTTTTTTGGTGCATTTTGTCATCATACTGACCCTTCAAAATAGAAATTGCATCTGCACATACATATTTGTTTCTCTCTAGACCCAATCCTTTAATCTTATCAACCAGGGCTGGAAAAAAATGTATATTTCTTAGGAAGAGAGATAAGTTTGCCACAATTCCTTCTTTATTTTCATGAAAAAAGGGTTGATTTCCTTCCAAATACACAAATTCTCTGGAAAGGAGCCTCCCAGCTTCCTAACTTTTTCCACCCATGATTACTACAGTACATTCACAGGTTTGTCTACCCTCCAGCACTTGGCTACCTGGAAACAAACACTACCCCACATGACCATGCCAACTTTCTATTAGTTGCTTGCACCCCATCAATATACACTGTTCTACTTCAGGTACCCATACCTATACGATATGGAGCATCGCAGCCACTATGACTCACAACACTTAAATGTGCAAACAGTAAATTGCAACTTAATAGACTCACGTGAGTCACATTTTGAAAGTGAAACTGGTAAAAATTAAGTGAATTTATGGAGGTAATAATTCACTAAAAGATTGGGGAAAAGGTCAGAAACATCTACATTCAGTACTGTTTCTAGTACAAAGTAGATTCTGAGCTACAGTATAGGATGCAAAGGCAGAGATCAGTACTGTTCAGCAAGACAAAATATACAATGCCATCTTTTATTATATAGCTACAGTAGTTCTGCTTTATTTCAAGTTGAGATTATACTTGACAACCTACAGAACCTAGTTTCAAACACACTAAAATAGCTGAAAAATACAAACCAATACCCACTTTATGGATTATTGCACTATGGATCTATAGGTCAGTATAGTATAACTCTTTGCAGTTTCTTCACTTTATATAGAAGACTATCAAACTTTTCCAGATGTTAAGACAGAAGAACCCTATGATTTATAATCCAGAAACCAACAGTCCTAAAATTTCCAAGAGACTGACCTGCACTTTAACAAGTAGGATATAAATTTTTATTCTGACCTTGGCTGAAAAGGTCCTGCAATCTCCCACAGAAAGGGGAAATGTCACTCTTGTGTAAGAACAATATTCTCTGTGTACATATGTACCTTACTGTATATGAACCAAGGAGAGTGGCAATCTACTAGATATTAATATTTCATTGGATGTATCTGGTAAATATCACAGCACCCACCATACAGTTAATACCTTGCTGCATAGTGCAAGCAAGGTGAGTAAATGCTTGAAGACAGACCAGCTCGGACTTTACATTTTCTCAAAATGGGGCAAAGAAACATTTAAAAAAGTACACAAATTTGCAAAGATTTGGTTTATACTATGACCGCATAAAAGACTATAGGCCTAATGTATAATCCCAAATCTTGAAAAAGAAGTGATTCAAGACCATCTGCAGAGAGGGAATTATAAAACATTTTCCTGTAACAAGCCCCCACCCCCTACCCCCTCCTGGCCCCTTCTCTTTATCATTATTTACTACAGGAGCTACTACAGTCAACATCCCACTATGACAACACTATAAACAACCTCTTACTGTGCAGATGTTTTATTGTAAACAAATCACAGCGCTGAAAAGGCCCTTTCACACTAAGGCACCAGACAATGGGAGATGATGTATTGCAGTAAAACTGAACTGAAAAAATGTCAACCTTACATGTATACAGCTTTTTGTTAAGTGGTATTTCCCTATGATAGTGTGACCAGTAATTACCATTTTGTTAGGTCCCATGAAAAAACGAAACAGAACTTGCTTATACAATGAAAGGAAACATGTTGTCAGGCAACTTTTTATTGTGTGGCACTGAGCTGTGCATGTAGTTGCATGAAAGGATCTTAAAAACCTAGACAAATCATATTGTCCAGCAGTAACACGAAAGTCCATCCGCTTCATCCTGCCCATATACTGTGCCCAAAGTGACAACATGTTAACACCCTCCTTTTCATCATATCTGTTACATTGTACTTTGTCCTGCAAAACAATCAGCTACATTTCTTTATCCCATTTGACTCATATACCATAAAACTGTTTATTTTAACATACAGTTTTCAGTAAACTTCAAGTAAATACTTTTACGTACACTGTAACAGCATAGGTAAGGGCACTTGCATGACAATGCACCCACAATTGATAGTGTGAATAATAGGTCTGGACAAATTCAGTATTGTTTAGTGTATACATGTACACAGGGTATGAGTAGTGTGCAATCAAACATTCCTTAGCCTACTGTAGCTCCCTTAGAATTTCTCTGCAAGAAGAAGCCACCAGAAAATATTGAAAATGTGCAAAATAAATGGTGTACTGAGAATGCTACTATACGAATTGTGCAAGGTGAAAGAATACAATTAAATAGACAGAACATTTATACGGGTGTATCCATAAATTAGGGGTCCAAAGTGTGACACAAGGGGTCAAAATTTAAAAACCATTTAATACTGGTGTAAAGTATATTTTCAAGAAGGTATATGTATCTATTTCTAAAATTTATATCAGTCCTGGCTTTTGCTTAAGACATCCAGGTTATTGATCAACTCTACCTCAAAGCTCCTTTCAAAAATGGCGGAGGTGACTGGGACACCAAAATTGGCAATATATGCCTAGAAAGTTTATAACTGTGTAATATATCCAAGTCTTTTCCTCACTATTGGTAAGGCATAAGTGGCAAGGATTTATAACAGAAACAAGTTACACCCACTGAAATTGGTTGTATGCTCAATTTAGAATAAGAGCTCACACCATGGTAAGGGAAATCATGTAATATTTACACTGAAACATATTTATTATGTGTACAGTTTCCAAAAGATAGAGCAAGTAGCTGCTTGAAAATAAATGAACACATAAAACATAAACATTTTTCAGAGTTGTCCCCAATTCATCCAAATATCTTACATTTTTGAGTAACTGGGTTACAGACGTTATGTGTCGGGTGTGACGGGACACCAAAATCCCAGTAACACTGACACAAACAATGCATAAAAGGTTTCACGTAGCATTTAAAGAGTACTGTATTCAAGTGGGCAACACTAACAGTTCAGACAAACCTATATTTTCTTGGAACATCGGATATTTTTACTGTCAGTTGCAAATTTTCTTATGTTACATATAGGGGTGACAGGGTCCTATTGAATTAACATGTGGTGTCCCAGTCACACCCGACCATGTCAACATTACTGTATGTTGTGACTTCTTAAATCATTACAAAATTGCACAAAGTTAAAAACTATACTGACTTGAACCAAAGTAAGAAAAAGATAGGAAGGATTTATCAAATAACAAAACAGCTTCATATTTACAGTAATAATGATTGTCGGGTGTGACAGGGACACCAAAAAAATAAAATAGATATTCACACTCTCCATACATTTTTCAAGTTTGTCACTTTCTAATTACTTTCCACATCTTTATGATGTTCATATTATCCATCTTAAATCATTTATTTTAATTTTTTTCAGTTTAAAACAGTTTAAATAGCTCTTTGTTGTTCTTCAATGGCGGAGGTTACAGTGGGACACCATGGGACACCATTTTCCCCTTTCAACCAGATAGTGGACAATACTGTCAGGGTTTCCGCCAAAGGGGGGAAAGGGGGGGATTTGTCCCCCCCTTTCCTGAAGAAGGTGGGTAAAATCCCCCCCTTTTCATTTCCATAAAAATTAAAAAAATTGTCCATATCTTGGTTTCTTACTTAAGAAGAGGGTACCTTTGCAGCAATGTTTGGACTTTCATAAGTAAATGGCCTTTAAAACCCTTCAAAATGCACCTTATAGGGGTCTTGAAGCAAGCATTTGTCCCCCTGAACCCACTTGTAACTTTAGCCAGGGACAGCATCAATTTGGACTAGGGGTTTAGGAGCAATTAATCCCCCCCTTTTTTGCATTTCTGGCGGAATCCCTGACTGTACATTACAAAATGGGGAAAAAAGGGTAGTATCGATAACCATGTGCACACATGTTACAACTCAGGCATGTATGAATGGGATTGGCATACTGTAGTTGAGGTGTTATGAGAGGGTGGTAATTTTGATGATTTTGTGCGCGATGTGACATGATCAACGGGACACCAAACACAAAATGTGATTTCCAATGGGTGCCATTATTACAGTTGTCCTTGTACTGCTCAGGTTTAGCATTTTACTTTATCAGTAGAGGTTACCAGTAATTGGACATAGTGATTCAAGTTTCCAAGAGTAACACAGGGAGATGAGGCCTTGTATTAATGTCCATACTAGTATGATGTGACAGGTGGGACAAAGCGTCACATCGGCCATGCCAACTTTGAAATAGGCGCATTTCGTTAAACATTGTCCCTTAATCTGGAAACTCACATTGTTTGTTTGTCTGGTTCTAATATCTCATCTGACATAACTTTAGGCTATCCAAAGGATAGAATAAATTTTTTATATTGTAATAACTGAAGTAAATTACCCATGTCACAACTTTTACAGATAATCTGGTGGGACACCAAATACATGCTGGCTAATAAAATTGTAAACGATAGATCAACAGACCGTAATTGGACATTGAGATACCACAGTCAGTGATAACACATAGAATATTAAACACTTTAAATAACAGGAATCACCTCTAGCCTCAGTTTTAACCATTCTCTATATGCCACAAGTGGCGGATGTGACGGGGACACCATGGACCCCTAATTTATGGATACACCCATACAGAAATTTACCAGTTTTACTGTGCCACTTGTAGTGCCAGGGTTTGGCCAACATAGTGTATTTACCCAATGAAGGAGAGGGGGGGGGGGAGCAGTTAGCAAGTACTGCACACTAACAGAGGCATGAGTGAGTGGTAGGGGTAGTGGAGCACCAATATAAATGGAATAACAGCATGGTGATGGTTCAATACATTTCACAGGGTTCACTTCCTCTATCCGTTATTAGTTTTACAGTACTTTTCTTTATCCACACTCTCTCTCCTCAAGGAAACTGTTAATCTTTTAGCTGCAAAGCAAAGGATTTCTTTTTGTGAAAACCCTATTTCTTGAAAATAAAAGTTACCTAGCTACAGTACCTTAGTTTTAATAGTTTGTCATTCTGTACATACAGTAGACCTATAAATCATGGTTTTATAGATCTATGAAAATTTTCTGTACCATAAAAATGATATAGTTCCCTTTTATATTGTCACAGGAGTTGATATTACACATTTTCTACAGTAGGCCTACTGTACAGGTTTGTAGAGTAAGCAATGTCATGATTATGTGTACATACACAGTTGTACATACAAGTACAAGTATCAAGTAAACTGTCTTTTTCAATGAACAGATTTCAAAGAACATGAAAACATTTCCAGTGGTACCAATGAACAAATGTTTCAGTCTGGTAATCTACAGGTAAGCATGAGTACAAATCAGTGCTTGCATAGGTAACCTGTGAATTTGGGTGATAGTAAGTTGTGCAGAAGTTTGTTTACATGATTACAGATGTGCAAGAGAATACCCTGCATTCTGGCTCCTGACTGGTTGAAATTAACATGCTCTAAATATCTCAACAACCTTTGAGTTTTGCTTGCTCTTTAGTGTCAAAAAGTGTCCCTACAATTAATCTGAGAAAGTTATAGAAGATTTAAGTATTCATTTTCTTTAATTAGTTATTTTCTATATCATTCCTTTTATTGGTAATTGAAATGAAGCAACTTTTTGGTGACTATTTGAGTCTCCTTGAAATGATCGCTACCTCTCCAATACAGGTTTACATATCAAGTCTGTGTTACGTATTAAGTCACTGTGCACACCAGAAATGAGCTATTATTTAAGTCAAGTGCTGCAATATCGGGTACACAGTGGGTTAGGCTTTCGCGATATTTCCAGAAAAGACAATCGGTATAATCGGACCCCTAATAATTGTAATTTGATTACAATTGGTTTTTCCTCCACATACTTTACTTGTTAAAAGTAACCCATTGCGCCGAATGCAGCGTCGCCAAACAGTGTATACTGTATATGACCTGTACATGAGCGCCAAATTGGGGCCCAGTCTAGCCTTATAAACTGTTACAAAATCTTTAGTTTTTTGGTCTAAGAGATGATTAATATACCCTCTCTCCACAATTTTTTCAATTATTTAACGATTACTTTGATTTTTACGATTATTTCAATTTTTTGATTTTTAGACTTTCTTCTCATGCAATAATCATACCGAATCTAAACCGGTTAAAACCGGTACCGATATAATGACTGGTTTACCGTGAAAGCCTACAATGGGTACGGCAATCAACAGTTACCCAGTTCCTGTTTCTGTACCTATGCAAACACTGGTGGAAATCCATTCTCATAACTTAGGTACAATGTACCAAAGCATTAATACAAGAACACCAGGCAACATGATCACAAATGTTGTGTAGGCCTACTGTACATGGAAGGTCTGATACTGTATACAGTACATGGGCATGTTATGGCACACTGTGACATGTGTACTGATCTGTAGATGTACCTACTGGAATAAATTGACAGTATGTCAAACCACATGTGTAGGGAGTAATCCTAATGTACAAGGCTTTAAAGTCCGACAAGAACATCAACGAAACTAGTAAATATGGGGTGAGCTCAGCAGGGAAACAGGCAACACACTGCATGCATTAACAAAATACCCCTGTAAGTTCATAAGTTAATGGGCACATTCATATGTACATGTGGAGATAAATATGTGCATGTCTGAAGTGAGGCAAATCAAAGAACAGGGCTATTCTGTTATATAAAAAGTACCAGTGTTAAACCAGGGAGTTGCTATTTGACAAATAGCAACTCCCTGGTTAAACCAAGTCTGAACATGTCACACACTGGACTTACTGAATCACTTCCTATCTAAAGAGGAGTTCATATCATGAAGTACTGTACAAATTGTTTACATACTGAGTGTCACATTGAGAAAAGCTTAATTCTGTGCACAAACTGTATGAATCATCTATGCTTGAAGCAAAAATGATTAACTTTTTGAGGTTTCAATTTTCTGTGCAGGTTTGTGGCTACATGGCTTCACTAGATATGCAGAAGTGTGGTCTACAATACCTGAAAACTGTAAATATCAGTATGGAAATACATGAAGTATACATCGCAGACAAGTACGGCACAGGATGACAGTATTTTTAATACTTCCATGTAAAGGAAGTAATAGAGGAAAATTGATCCTTGATTATAATACATAAATTGGTTTTCAACTGAGAAGAACTGACCAAGCAAGTCATAAACACATGCACATTATCTCTAGCTACATGGTTATACCAAATGACAATGTTCATGACATATACAGTACCTGGGGCCTATAGTCACCATCCTAATGCCAAGTTATACCATGTAAAGACACAGGCCTACAACTGCACTGTAAATTGGGTAGAGTTTACTGGAGCAGTGTTTTGTGTGTGTTTGTGGGGTTTTTTTTTTCAGTTTTCTTTGGGGTTACAGTAGGTAGACTCTCATAGTGCAGAAAAAACTTTATCTAGGGTGGCTTACAAACAGTATAAAATGGTGCTATCTTTAACCAGGGAGTTGCTAACTCCCTGCTTTGACAAAGCTTTGTGTGGCAAAGCTTTGAACTCCTTATTTTTTTTTTTACTCAACAATCCTATTTCTTGGGGGGGGGGGGGGGTTCAAGAGGAAGAAGAGGTAGTGCCCATGATGGGCACATATTACTGTACCCCAGCAGGGTTGTTCCCGTTACGCTTTGAAAGTAACTCGTTATAGTTACAGTTAATTCCGTAAAATTGTAACTCGTTACAGTTACTAGTTACAATGTTGAAAAAGTAACTAGTTACAGTTACTTTTGACTGAAAAGTAACTAGTTACATTTCAAAAGTAACTAGTTACTTCAAGGTGAATATACGGTACCTCGGTTCCTGAAATGGAGGGGACATAATTAGATAGTAAGAAGGGGGCACATGAGACGATCGACACCTCATTTGTGCCGGTTATCCTTAGGTGTTCCCCAAAGAAAGTCAATGATGATAGCTGATCTTCGATGGGCATTCTCGCAGAGGCGCCTAACGCTCATCATGAAGCAGCGAATCATGATACTGTGTCGGAGCTTACGCAAACTATTTGTAAGAGGAATCTGGTTATAACCAAAACTTTTCCAGTTACGACAGTACTTCTATGAGGGTGGAAATCTTTATACTGTACTCCAATCACACAGTCGGCTAATTTAGAGAGGTTAGTGGCTATGCCGGAAAGGGGGAGAGTCTTGTTTCAGCAGTAATTAAAGTCTTCACCTCTCAAGGGCATAAATATGGTGTAATACGAGGATGAATATATTTGTTAACAGTAAAAACCTCACTGCTAAGGTTGGGCTAAGTGATATTTCCGCATAAATTTCAAGTTTCACACTGTGTCAATATAAAACAATGCATTGAAATGGTGATACTATGTAGTTTATACATGAAGATCATGTGCCCATAATTCACTTTCCCTTTACAATAGGTGAAGCTTTAAGTCGGACACTTCTCTTCTCTTTCAATTAGCTTTGTTAGGATACTTTCAACGCCATTGACCATTTCAATATTCTGCTGTTTATTATATTAACCTCATTATTATTCCAGTGTAAGGAGTTACAGACATTGAAAAGAATATGATATAGCCTAAATTCATACGTTTGATTCATCAAATAAGGGTACCATACATGTTAAATTAGATATATAAATGGATGCATGGTGTTTACCGACGCTTGGCACCGTATAATTTACTGGGCTCCAACGCACGAGTCCGGATTCGGTTAGCGCATCACCCCAAGTATGACTTTTAGTTGGGGTAAGCAAAAGTCTTAGTTGGTGACTACTCTTTGATTGACATCAGAGTTAGAAAATTCAAAAGATGCAGAGCAGCTCATATTACACAGCACGCACAGAGAATGTTTTGATTACAAATGGGGTCTTTTATACTCACCAGGATGTGGCCTTGAGCAGTGAACTATGTTTGTGTCTGCACAAGGAGAAGCAGTAAAGACAATTATGGGCGGGGCTTACCACCAAGTAAAAGTCATACTTGGGGTGATACAAATCCCTCTTTAATGCAGGTCTCAAGAGCGTTTTTCTAGATTAGGAATTTGCCCGGAATAGAAGGTTCCGGAATCGAAATTTTAACGGAATGTGATGTAACTGGACTTGGACTCGGACTCGGAGTTCATTCCAGCCGAGTTCTCAAATATGCAAGTTACATTAAAAGTGTTTAAAGTTCCATTTGTGCCCAATGTACAGATGTAAAGTATTGTCACACACATTGAATCAACTAAATTACTGAGGTGGCCAGGCTATGGAAGTGAGTACAAACGATGAACTTTATTAATGGTGGACATGTACGATAGAATTAAAACATCTGTATGTTTGATATGCTATACATTGACAAAATGACATGTCTCGGAATTGATGCCATTGGAATCAGAACTGGCAGGAATTTGAGGGGTAGTACCATGCTCGAAAACTGATTCGGGAATCTAGAATCGCAGTTAGCTCCGACTAGGATAGAGTGAACGCGGGTCCAGCCGTAACGTCTCAAGAGGCAATGATTAAACTTTCAAAGTAAGCCTGGTATTTGAATGCATATGGGCCAAACCCGTTCTCACGGTGCACTATCTCCACTGTGTCCTCTAAAGGATAATATGAGTAAACTAAGGCCCACCTGACTTTACTTAGCATATACACTATATAAAGTCGGCTGGGCCTTAGTTAGAGGACCGTTCAGTATTTTTCAACGAATCGCACAAAGATTCGGTCTCATGGATAATAAGCATTGATCTGTCTAATAAGTAATTTGACACACAAATCAATTTTAAACTTAGTTCAATAGACAATCAAGTGGCCCTGTAAGCCTGCAGCATGTGCATCTAATATCATCTTCTGATTCTAATCGTGAATAAAATTGCTGTTGGTGAGGGCGACGTCGATAATAGCGATGAGTGATAACTATATCGAAAATAATTTTACATGTTACTACCAAAGTGTCATCAATTTGAAAATTTTCTGTTACTACTTCCAGTAAAATGCAATTTGTGGTCATTTTGACTATTTGTAACGGGAAAGTAACGGGACCCAAATGTAACGCCGTTACAGTTACTTTTACACAGAATTGTAACTAGTTACTTGCTTCGTTACTGAAATGCAAATGTAACTCGTTACAGGGTTCCGTTACACAAAATGTAACTCGTTACAGTAACGGCGTACTGTACTTGTAACTCGTTACTTCCCAACCCTGTACCCCAGCTACGTAGCCCATACAAATTTTACTGTAAATTTAAGGCTAATAATTTCCTCATTCTGTGTTACTAGCAATATCCAATTTGACACATCATTTATCTTGACATGGGTGGACACACTATAAATGATGGAAGGCTCCTTCCTGGGAAAATCTGGATATCTGGAAGTGTGAGAAATTTCGACAGGTACTTGAAGGGAACTTTCCCTTTTTTTTTGTACATGAAAAGACAGTGCTTAAGGGCATTTTTAAAAAAGTTAGAACTACCACCCAAGAAAAAAATTAGTTCCATGCCTCGTGCCCTATATGGGAATTGTCCTCATTTTGTCTGTTCTTGTTTTCATAAGCAAGCTTTGCAAACTTGCAAACAATTTATATAAACAAACAAGCAATCACACCTGGGTTGCAAAACTTCGCATATTTTTCAGGAAGCAAGTACAAAACTCTCAACACAACTTAGTGGAGTATATTTCCACAAACCAAAAATGCCAGATTTCCTTCCCAACTAAAGCCAAAACCTATCCTTCCAAATACAAAATTTCCCAATGATATGCCTTTCTAAGCTTTTAAAATTGTCCAAAACCCATGGATTCTATGCCTAAAACTGTGATATACTGCTTGTATTTACAGGACAGAACTTTCTACTCCTCTAATCCTCAAAAAATAAACACAATGTACAGTACAGTATTAGATTATTTAAATTGTTCATTTATAAATGAACAAAACCTTGTACACACAATTCACTTCTCTTTGATAAATTAAAACTCCAACACATATTGTGCTTGTCTACGGATGTACCAAATTCAGTAGAACTTCCTTTTATTTTCTTTGACAAGTACGGGTACTCCATCCTACTATAATATTATGTAAAATCAGTTATACAAAATGCTCAGCCAATTATATGCACACTGACATTAGGTTCCAATCCTTCTCTTCCTACATACAGATCACAAAATGTACTGAAAAGCTAAATTGTTGTCAACAGACCGTATGCAAAACAACAAACATGACCCACACTAACATTCACTACAAGGCCAGAACCCACATTCCTGTGTACTGTATGGACATCTTAATTAAAATATATCAGTGGTCCAATTATTAGTCGCATGCTTGATAATTCAACCGCTGAACACTAAATAGAGAAACAGGCAAGAGGCCAAACACACATCACACATTATGCACAGAATGTCTCCAAACACCTTAGGATTTTGCCCACAGCATACTTTTGTCACTAATGTAAATATCTGAGGTCACCACGGTTTATTTGTTGTACATAAAACCCCGGACTAATTTCGTAGGCATCAGGATTTGAAAAATGTAAAAAAGTGTTGAAGTTTAGCAGATGCTAACTGCTTGCCTGGAGGCAGATTATAATCTCATTAGCAGGCTCTATTCAGAATGATGTCAAAAAGTACAGAGCATACAAATATGTATACATTGTACCAGCATTTACTACTTCGTGACATGTAAAGCTTTTTGTACTACTTTTAGTACAGAAAAGCCAGGTGATGTTGGATAATTGTCAAACAGGGTGAATGTCCATTGATGTTTTTATACCTTTGGGTATTTTTCCAGGTACATGAAGTCCAAACTCTCATTTATAAAAAGACAAAGCATCTTGTTTGGGAATGGATAATATCGATTGCAGTAGGGCCTTTCAAAGGACACAAAGATGGGCTAGTAATTCAAAAGATCTTCCTAAATATTAAAGTGGGAATTATTATCAAGGAATAGTAATTTAGGAATTTATCACAGATACTTATAAATCTTCAAATATACAACTTGTGCAAACGTCTTTTAGTCTCTGGGAGAAGTTGTGCTTTAACAATTCAGCATTCTGACAAAATGTACCATACATAAGGTTATGATTTTTTTTTTTTAAAAAAAAAAAAAAAAAAATATGCTCTCACTGCACACATTTCTGAATCAAGATGAGTAAGCCTACCAGTATGGTACATTGCAAATGTTACATACAGTGGTACTGTAGGTCCACAGCCTACACACACCAGGTCTCCCACAGTTAAAATCAGCAGACCTGTTTTACCATCTTTCGTATCTATTACAGCATGGAATAGATCATTCTGTATAGCAATGCATTTTGTTACAACAACCTCAAAAGTGAAATCGTTACTAAACTGAAAAACGTTTAACATCTAAAAAGGATGTAACAGATGTTATGAACATAAGAGTTTTCGATTGACTTTAACTCTTGTGCATACAAAACTCAAAGAATATGAACACTACATTAGTCCTAAGGATACCCAAGAAGTAAAACTAATTCTATAAAAGGGTGTACATGATTTCAGTGTTGCACATAGAGATACAGGTTACTGCCACTACCTGCCTTATAGCATACAACTTAAGGTTCTGCTACAGGTTATACCACAAACTGTTACAACAATACCGATTACAATGCAAAAAATAGGCCTAGATGTGTTAAGGGGCTACATGATTATATTTTTTCTTTCAAGATCCACACACTAACGCAAGATATGGCCAAAGGGGCCAGAGTGGTAGGGTCCTTGGCCGGCAAAGGATCTAGGGGTGGCATTTATGGCCCCAGAGGCCTTGACCAGTTTTAGATTGTATGCAAATATGTTCTAATCCAATCTAGAGGGTTTAACCTTATAAAAGCTCAAAAACTAATATAATACTGATCCAAATTCAACATTTAGAAATTTCTTACTGCTGATTCACAAAAAGCCCCCCAAAAAAATGTTTAAAAGCAGAAAGAAGAGAATCAAAGGCATGTCAAAAGTCTAGAAAACACAGTACCGGTTATAAGTAATTGTTTATTAAAATGTATATTTCCTTCCTGTTCATATTCTAGGTACTGTACATCTTATAAATGTATCTAGTACATTAAAGTACAACAACCTTCTGTGTTGAATATAAAACATAAAGATGCTCCTATTCAACGTCAAACACACAAACACACAGGTGCTGGCCTAAAGGTATACATTACTCCAGTATATTAATTTGGTACAACCATCAAAACAATGCCAGTAAAATTATGAGTTTTGCAGCCAGGAGAAAAATGACACAAAATTGAAATGAAAATTAAAAAACGATTAACATTGGAGCTTCTGCATTGACAGTGTAAATCCACTCAAGTTTCAAAGACCTGTCAAAACGGTATTAATTTATTATCGTTTCCATCTTTCATGTCAAATAAAAAAACATTCACAGGAGGGCAAATATGATATCTCATTGCAATGTGAGTAGTGAGTTTTGTACTTCATCAATGAAAAAGGGCAAATTTATAATATTTTGTAAAATGATACCAACCCATGTTTAGGTTATATTTATATATTTCTTTACTTACAGTTTTACAATGCATCTTCCAAATAATTTTCTTCAAAAAGCTTTGTCAAACCAGTGACACTCTAGTAGAAGTTTTAATAGTAAGCAATAGGTGAGTGTACAGGATTAAAGTAAACGCATAAATTAGTGGTGAGCTGATTATCGGTTGTTGTTATAGGTATCGAACCGATTAAAGACGTTATCGGTTGGGATATCGGTTATCGGCAAATTCAGCAGTTGCCGCCGATTACCGGCAACCGATATTCTAAAGTCCCCTTTGCATTCTTACCAATTTTATGGAAGTATCAGTGTACAAAATTTTAACCTGTAAGGCCCCCCCCACCCCCCCCCCCCCCCACCCCCCCCCCCCCCCACCCCCCCCCCCCCCCACCCCCCCCCCCCCCCACCCCCCCCCCCCCCCACCCCCCCCCCCCCCCACCCCCCCCCCCCCCCACCCCCCCCCCCCCCCACCCCCCCCCCCCCCCACCCCCCCCCCCCCCCACCCCCCCCCCCCCCCACCCCCATATGTAACTAGCTAGTTAACATAAGGACAATCTCACTTGGACCAAAACTATCTACATACGCATTTTACAATCAATCAGATAGAGTGTTCAGGATTGAGTCCTCGTTTCAAAGCTTTTTTTGTATCCGGTATGTGGAGTTTTGTTAAAACGTGGAGTGTAATGAGGTACCCCTGTTGCTATCAACTGCCATCCGGGGCACTCCTTGGGCAAGGTGCACGGTATTTGCCCCGGTGCGTTTATCAAGTGCTGTTGCCTTCGGGCGTGGGTGTTGCCTTCGGGCGTAGTTGTTGCCTTTGGGTGTGTTGGTGGATTTAGGGGTGTGGTCCCTTTGTTAGGACTTTGTTTTGGGGTTTGTTTTGTGGTGGTTGGGCTTGGAGTGTTTGGTTTTGGTTTGAGCTGCAGTGGCAGTAACTATATATCAGTAGTAACAAACCACTTTTGTTGCCTTGTTGCATGGTAATGTGTTTAATACAGAAACTGTTTTGACCATTGTGGGTTCTGTGATCCGTCATGGTTTTTTCTTTGGGTTTGGGATTATCCTTTAGTTTGTCAGTGCCTGTTTCTACGTACTTAAAAACGCTTGTTCAGATGCTTTTTTGTAACTTATGAGGTGCTCCTTACGTGGCTCCGGAACAAAGCAACGCGGGACTCCAGTGACATGAAAACACAAGGTGACAACTATATACACCAAAGAGCCCGCATTCACTGTGGCCAAAACCTACCCACTATTTACAATATTAACAATGTTGATGTGCTCTTTATACATGCTTGTAGCCCGGGCAAGGACCTAATGTGGAACAAAGCAAACCTATTTACGATGACACTACCAAAAAAAAACTTTGTGGCATGGCAGTCGGGTGGGGCCCCCCCCCACAGACACAAACAGAACAGAAATCCCCAAAAGAAAACGGGGCGAAAACACAAAGGACAGAAACCATTCACAACTAAATACTCGACTGGGAACCTTATCTAGGTTTAATTTAACCGTGGGCTCGGTATCGGGCGTCCCAGAGTGATGGGTTCCCTTTCTGATACTTCGCCCGAAGCCGACCTCTTTAGTGGGAGACTTGGCCCCCCTCCCCCTCGCACAATCAAACACCATCCCCTCCCCTGAACGCGGTGTATGATTCTTTGGAGGAGGGCTCTGAGGGCAACTGCTCCCCGCCGCTCCGTGTGACATTCTTAGCCGAGTTCTGAGGACAGATCGAAGGTCGCTCCTTCTAATAGTCATTATTTCCCAAACTGGTGCCAGGGTGCCACTGCCAACGATGGGCGGGGGAGAATACAGCCGGATCTGCCTCAGGAGTTCCCAGTGCCCTCACCCCATCAGCACTGCTCAATACCAGGACAAGGAATTCCTTGTCTCCACCTCAAGTGGCCGCCTCTCTCGAATTCATGGGTTGAAGTTATTGTGGGCCGTGTTTGCGGTTCAGTGATTGCCGACCTCTCCCCACATCGGTCCGACTGTCGACAATGAGCAGAGTACACGTATGATGTGGGGAGGCATCATAAATCCCCACACACTATGCTCCCCTCCATCCCCACAGAGGTTGCAGCAAACCCTTTACCGTCGTTTGTGGACTATACTGCCTTGCCGTTCCCCATGCTGTCCAACATTTTCCACAAACGCTCTTGTTGGGACAGCTCGACTTTCGGCTTCAGTGCACCTCTCCTCTCGCACATCCGCGAAAACAGGTACGGAGTCTTTGACAAAAGTACCTAATAAGTGCCTTGGAACCACCCCCAGATCGTGAAGAGAGGAATCGACTGGAATTGTCCCTCACTTCAGTTCCATACACGGGAACTGTCATGTACTTGTAACAATTAATATACCACCTAACTTTACAACTCGACTCGCACTACAGTGCCTCTATATTTACCACCACCAGCATTTCAGAGGACAGTTCCTAGTTATTGACTAAGAAACCCTCGCAACCAGCAGCGCTGAGCTCGCACCTCGATAATATGTGCAAGGTAACAGCACTCGTCACCCTTGCCACACAGAGCCATCAATGTTGGGGTGACCAGTGAGCCCCTCTACCAGACCCTTCAGATGCATGACCACTGAGCCCGTCAGCACTTAACACGGGCAGCATTCAGACTTAAACTTAAAGGCTTCAAATACGTGTTATGCCGGGGCGGGCCTCAAGCGCCTGCAACATCCCACCATTCGACACCATTGTCCTTTTAAACTTCCTTCAGTAAACGCCTATGCTGGGGAGGGACACTCAACCCAGTACGAAAACTCCAACTTAGGGGATAGTGTGCACATCTTGTACCCTACTGCTATCTTTCACGGAGTAATTGATCTGACTTGTGTGAGCTCCTTGAAGATCCAAAGAGTGGATAACATCATAGTTCCGAACATTTCATTTCAGCCAGTGCCCCAAGAATTGAACTGCTAAAACGGCCAGATTACTGTACCTACCATTGTACAGCATAAGGACAGGAACTGTTCCGATCCGGTTTGCAGTTTTGTTTGTTTTGTTTGTATGTGCCGTTTTCTGGGGATGCCTCTTAAATAGAGCAACGACAGAAATAGGAACCCTCTCCAGAGATCTGGTTTGGGAACGCTTTGCCATGATTTTTCACTGATGGGTTCAAGATAGGCTTAGCTAGACGTTCTCTTTTGGTACTGTACTGACAACAGAGTCCAATCGGGTCTGTCGGGCAAAACTGATGTCTTCTCAGCATCACTTATCACTCGAATTCTTAACGTCATGGTACATGAATTTGCCATAATGGCCTTTCATATTATTTATGGCTTCTTCTTCCCGACCATCTGCATTCACTACCCCTCCCTCTTAATTTACATTTTCTTTTGTAAATTGCAACTACGGTACGTTCCACTAGTTCACTCCAGCCAGACCCCACCCACCAACTCTTCTGACCTGCTGCTGTCAGTCTGCCATCTGTATAAGTTGACCCCTTGTTTTCTTTCCTAAAAGGTGTCTAATTGACTCTAAAACATTCTCTTTCCGCAGCATGCTCTATGTCAAAAAAAATTTTTTCCTAAAAGCAACACACCCCCTCTTCCTGTGGCGTTATAGTACTTGAACTTGATTAAATGAAAGACCGCTTACTGTCTTCCATCAGAGGCCATGCTACGATATCTAACATGTACAGTTTTGATATGGACTTATTCTACCCAAATGCCTGCAGCGGTTTTTCCCACAGCAGGGCTACAATGAGAGTTATATATCTGCAATTGTGTGTTGCGGGAGGGGGTCCCGCTCATCACAAACTTCTCAGCCCTTCTCCCATCTGTAACCCGGAGTGAGCATTGGGGGGGGCACTCTTGACAGTTTTGAGGAAAAACTTTCCCTGATCTAAAACAACTTACCACTATCTAACTTATATGACAAACCTCCACCACATAAGTGTAGGAGTGATTACCACCGGCCAATTTATGCCCATGTTACCACCAAAGGATACTGCCAATGTCCACAATTGATTCATTTGTCTTCTGTACATCATTGGGCTAACACCCCTCCGCTCTTATGAGGCACGCCGCTTTGCCATCGTAGCTCTGCTCGCTTCCCCCTTCTCAGCTCAATCTTGCAGATGACCTTCCCACAGTGGGACGGGTTATGCACGAATCAGTAAGGCGGGTGGCAATATATTCAGAATTCTGCAGGCGTGTGCCTACCCTCTAATCCTTCTCTTCCCAGTGCAACCTCCATGGACATCATACGTCAGTCACATTCCTTCGTGACTATTGTGAATACTCCCCCACCATATTTCGCCAGAAGTAATATGTGCCAGGACCTAACACGTATATATTGTGTGTCGTAAAACCCCATCTAACTTACCCCCGCAGGGCTCGTTCGATGCTCCTTCGAGAGTTTTGTATTTTTGTTACACGTAAATAGTTGTATATACTGTAAATAAAACTGTAACATAGTGATTGAGTGTTGGCCGGCTTGCGCGACCCCCCGTTGTTCACCCTCCTGTGCTGTGTCCGTTGCCTTTGGGCGTGTTGTTTTGGTTCTTTGTGGTGTTTTCTTTTGGAAATTTATTTTCTTTTTTGGGGGGGGATTTGTGGGGTTTGTTAGCGGTTTACAAAGACTTTTTTCGTTTCCTTTGCTGGGTGTGGACGGTGATGGAGGTTGTTGGCGATTCTGTGGTGGTGGTTGTCGGTTGAGTATTTGCTCCTGTCGTCCCTTTTTGGTTCCTGTTGTTTCTCAGTGGCCTGGTTTCCTATGGTACTTTAAAAAGCTCTCTCACTCGTCCACAGGATACACCTAGTAGGTCATAAGCCCTGTACATACGCGTAAACTACAAGTCATGGGTCTGTAAAGTAATTTGGGGCCTTGGGTTCTACAGTGTTAGTATCACATGAGTGGTGGTTTAATTACCTTTATGTCGACAAATCGAACCAGCATCTGTAATATAAGCCTGTAGCCCTCTGGACGATGATTATTTCGTCTGAACGAGGGGTTTATGATGGCAAGCAGACCCGGTACTAGTTTATTGAAGGAATCCATCTTCGCTTCTTGAAAGCACTAGTACCCCGCGTTCCACTAAAATGATGCCCAACAGGTGTTGCAGTATGGTAGAAAAGCCTGTTGTGGAACTGCCCCTAAAGGGCTGCCAGTCTCTTTTTAAAGTTATAATAGCACTTCCATCTTGTCTTGGCGTGTTTTTATTTGGCTTCGACTTGGTGCCATTTTAGAAGAGAGTGTACTTGACAAATTATCCATTTCACCTCACCAATTTACCCTTTTATCTAGCTGACGCTAATAAAACATCCGTGTTGGTGTTGTTCGTTAAACCTCAATCTAATCAACTGGCCCAATTAATCCCCTGGATAAACGTGTGAAGTGTGTTTTGCAGTAGAAAAGGTTATCAAGCAAAAGATAATCTTTTTCTTTTCTATTTATTCCTGCATTTTGTCAATCAAAGTAGTTTCCAGTCATGCTGAGCCTCTAAAAACCAGCTGGTCCATTTAAACTGTAAGCAAAACATGCTTGGATAAGCTGAAAGGAGGAAAATTTTGAGACATTGATTAGGGTAGGATCTGTAGGGCTGTTTTTACAGCATTAAGTGACTTCCGGTTCAAAATCGCACTTGCACTTGGCGGTGTTTTGGTGAAATTGAAAAGGTGGTCAGTTTCTCGTTTACATAAGTCGATGGGTGCAAATTGATGAATGATGGATGGATATCTATTTCTAAGTCATGAGGGAAGCCCCCCCCCCCCCCCAAAAAAAAGCAAGAATTGGAAAAATGTTATTTCTTTTTGAAAATTTTCATGTATTTCATGTAATGTACTTAGCAGGTCCTTAATTAGACTGCTAAACAAACCGTAAGGGTAGGCAAGGACCTGTTCTAGCCCTGCCTCTAACTTTGAATGTTAGATTACGGGCCTGGGCCCATCTTTTACTTACCAATGTTAAACACTAAAGATAACAGACTCAAAAACATTTACTGCTGGCAGTGTGAAGGTACAAAGAGGGTAGACCCGATAGACGGTAGCCTTCTGGGGAGGTTTAACCCCTACAGTATGCTGGACTTCTGGCCCATCTCCATAATAAATAGTCCGACTACAAGGTTACAGCTTACGTTACAAGAGTCGATGAGGGCCTAGCCAGTCATGAAAACTACAAACTACTATCGTATACAACTAATAATATCGTATACCAAAGGGTTCACTTACCTGGCGCAGGAGTATCCGTGCGATCACGACGGCGGGGCTTCCAGGCGGGACCTGTTCTATTCAGCCAGTCTAGAACGGGACACTGTCAGGTGGTTTTCAATTACTTCAAAGTTTGTCCACGTGGGGGACGTTGGTTACTCTTTCAGGGAGAACTCGCTTTCGGGCAGTATTGTTTGATTTTTTTTTTTCAGCCCCTGGCACTAGGCCAGAGAGTCTCAGGCGGACTTTTGGAAAAAAAAAAAACTATAATATCGTATACAAGGGTTCACTTCGCACATGCAGAATAACGTTATGATACTGTAAACGACGTTTTACGGGTACCCAAACTGGAAGTCCAGTTCATGCAACAGTGCAACACCACTCCCTGGTTTTATGCTTTGAATAAAACGCTTATTGTCTGTAAAATGACGATTAAGACGCTATCCGTTAGTTCCTATGATCTTTAATCTCGTCGTTTGTGTTTTTCATGCACTTTCCTCTTTAATGGTAGGAATAGGAATAATTGTAGGAATATTTTCTACTGAACTCGTCGGGGTGTTCTAGCCTTGAGTTAAAATACGACACAACTGATAACTGCATTGACAGATTTCACCCTACTCATTCTAGAGTGTTTTGAGATCACTTAACACAATGTGGTGCTAGGTTCACTTCCCTTGTATGTGACTAATAATCGATAGGTCCACACGTTGTCGAAAAGAGATAGACTGCCCCTTCAGCTTCTCCAAGGTACTTCACCAACATAACCTTTCATTTAACCTGTTTAATAGAAGGACACTAACTTGCACCACCATGGCTATTGGTATCTGAAGTATGTAGTTCTGATTTTTGAAGTTTTCAAAAGTTTAGAGACCGATAATAGGCAAACAATGAAGGAAGTATGCGAGACTTCCCATGCCCGTTAGAGGTTACAGTCCAATGTGTTCTTCATCCTATAGCAAAACATACAGCAAAAAAAACCTTAATATGCCTACGAGGATATTTCCAAAAATAGTAACCTTTGCCCAGAAAGGCACAAGCTGGAATAAAGTAGGTCAATCCTTGGCATGAAACTTGGAACACGCTTCCGAATTGAATTCTTTCTACAAATGAAACTGCCTCGGTCCAGTAGCTAGAAGTAAAGATGCATAATGAAAGCATACATCCATAAGTAAAACCTAGCCGGCACTGTCATGTGCATCTGCCTTGCCCATGATATGAAAGGACAAAAAAGTCATTTAGCATGAACCAGACATATTGAAATTCACTAGTTGGCATGTGCCTAAATGCTGCTGTCCTCAAGGGACCTAAGCATTGTGGCAATTGTTGAACACAAGTATTGAAATCGTACTGAGCTTTTCCCATTATTGAAGAAATGTTTTAGTGGGTTATACATAGCGGTTATACACAAACTGGGTAAACCTTCTTAACATGACCAAAGATAGACTGTATAACACATTCGTGTTGGTGTGTCGTAAAATCCCATCTAACAAACTAACCAAAGATAGACTGAACTGAAAGAATATACTTAGTGTGTATCACATTGTCTACAATACACGCCTAATAGGCAATCAATTTTTTGCAAAAATTCAAGTTTACATGAATTACGTTCTGGGAAAACAAAATTTTTATAAATCTTAATCATTTCAAATTTACAAGTTTATAAATGTTGCAGTTTGGCTGAATGTGCAGACTATTGAATCGGAGAAGCAAGCATGGTGTAATCCCTTCTCCTATTCACATAGTTATGCATTTCTCGCTTTAAGGATATTGTATATAGTCGAAATCCTGCATTACTGTTACATTACTTTTCTTCCACCTACTGTATGATATAGTCCTTTTGCAAAGTTGGAGCAGATAATACTTGTACTGTACACAAATGTGATACACACTAAGTATGTTCTTTCCTTCTCTATCTTTGGTGTGTCCGTTTTTTAAAAACCCCATCTATCTTTGGACATCATCTTAACAGTTCAGTTCAGGTCTTCGACGAGAGCAGACGTGTTTTCGTTTCGCTCTCGTCGTTTGACCGTGCTCAACTTATATCACTGTGTGATAGCTGTACTATATATTGCAATTGTGAACAAAACCTTATAGCGTGCTTGTGTTGTAGTCGATAAGTAGTCTGGTCGTGTCCATTTGTTTGCGACCGCGCCTTGTTTTCTGTGTGCTTGTGTTTTTCTTACTTCATCCTATTTTTTGTCTTTTGTAAACTAGTTTTGAGGTTTTTTGTCCTTTATCCCGTGGCCTCGAGCCACACAAACTGCTGCTATGCCCGGAGGTCGGGATAGCACAATTGTTAGGTTAGAGTTTTCGTCGGGGGCGAGCGTCTCTCCCCCGCAGGCGTTTACTGTGTTGAAGAATAACGGATACAGGTTAAAGAAATAGAGATGTTGCAGGCGCTTGCCGCCCGCAACACGTATGACCTAAAGTTCAGGTCTGATGCTGCTCGTGTTTAAGGTGTGTCTTGCCTGTAAGGGAGTAGAGGGGCTCACTGTCACCCCATATGATCGCTCTGTGCCGGTGACAGTGTATACCTGAACTTTGAGGTCGACCAGCGCCTGGTTGCGAGGGTTCTGAGCCAATACGGAACTGTCTCTGACATGCGATGGTGCAAACATGGTTCGGGCGAGTTGGCCGGCATATTTAATAGAAAGAGGCCGTGCCGTATGGAATTGGATAGGGACATCCATCCTTCCTCTTTCATAGGGGGTTCGAAGGCCCACATAAGGTACTTCGGGACAGCCCCGCACCTGTTTCAAGTGTGGACAAGAGGGACACGAAGCCAGGTCTTGTCCCAACAGATGTTGCGGCAGGTGCCTGCAGGTGGGGGCACGACAAGGCAGAGTGCCCCAACGAGGTGCGGTGCAACCTTTGTGGAGAGGAGGGACATGTCTCTGGTGCGTGCCCCACATCGTACTCTGCCCATGCTAGTGCGGATGTGGAGCAGGCACCTGAACCCTCGCAAGCAGGCCCAGAATATTCCACTCAGGAATTGGAGGAGGCAGCACAAGAAGTGGAACAAGATTTCCTCGCCTTCAAAACAGTGTGAGGGGAGTACTGTGGCTCTCAAGGCGAACTCCTCACCATCCTCCCCACCAACACCAGTGGAAGCTGATAGGATGGCAGTGGAGGAGGACCTTCAGCTCTCCTTAGACACTGAGTCTGCTATGTCAGATGGTGGGGAGCCTGCCTGAGAGCCTCCTCCAAAGGAATCCACCTTCCGGGGAGGGCTGGTTTGATTTGTGTGAGGGAGAGGAGCCTTCATTGAAGAGGTCGGCCTCAGGCGGGGTGTTAGACCAGGGGGTTCACCATTCGGAAGACCCCACACCGAGTTCACAAAGTAAAAAAGTCAGGTCCCAGGTAGATACGTAGCCACTCATTACACCATGGGTGATCCCCTGTCCCTCTTGACTCTAAATGTTAACGGCATGAGGGACAGTCGGAAGCGGTCAAGGATATTCCAATTTTGCAGAACACTGGGTGTGGACTTCGTTTTCCTCCAGGAGACCCATATTGTGAATGAGGACGATGTCCACACCTGGTCCTTTGAGTGGGGTGGGGGTTACATGCTTCCTTTGGTTCAACAACATCTTGTGGTTCAGTTATTTTAGTTTCGCCTAGGTGGACTCCCCTGGTGGGAAAAGTTGATTCTGATCATGAGGGCCGGTTGGTATGCATTACAATAAGACACCCTAGTGGGAAATTTTTCCTGTGTAACGTGTATGCGCCCAATCGGCCTTCAGACAGAAGGGACTTTTTCATGACCCTGCCATCCTTCGTTCCTGGCAGTGCTCCGTGTATCCTGGCAGGAGACTTTAACTGCGTCCCCGACACACAGCTTGACCGAATGTCCACATGTACGTCTTCGGGCTGTGGTGTCGGCACGTCGGAATTGGACATGTTCGTAAAGAATCACGACATGGTTGATGCCTGGAGAGCACAACATCCCGGCTTGTCCGTATTCACTTGGCACCGCCCTGATGGCACGGATGCCTCAAGGTTGGACCGGGTGTACTCTCCACCTGCACTGTCACCGAGTGACTGTGAAGTTGTGACATGTCCAATTTCGGATCATGATGCAGTTACTGTCTCCTTTCAGCCTCCAGACTCATGGCCAACAGGGAGGGGGTTCTGGAAAATGAACACAGATATTCTAACGGAGGCTGACTATTGCGAACAGTTTGAAGCCAGGTACGAAGGGTGGCGAACATTGAGGCCGGCCTTCTCAACAGATTTAGAGTGGTGGGACGACGTAAAGTCCCGCATCAAACAGTTTACAGTTGAGTACTGTGTAGCAAGAGCTCGTCGAAAAAGGGAGGAGTTCCTCTCACTCTGCTCTACGGAGAGGAACGGGGACACCTCCGCACTTCACGCAATCCAGCAGTACCTTGATCAAAAATTGCGCGGGGCCCGCGTTCGTGCTCGCGTGCATTGCGTGGAGGCGGAGGAAAAACCAACTATCAAATTCTACCGGGATGTCACAAAGTATGCCATCGATCGCCGCATAAGAGCAGTCCGTGACGTCCACGGTACAGTACAGAAGGACCCTCTCGACATCTTGGAAGTATTTAAGACCTTCTATGATCAGCTTTATACGCGGGCAGATGTCGATGAAGGCCTTCAAGACTCCCTTTTAGATAATATTGACAAGACCCCCTCTAAGGAGCAGAATGATGGACTTGGTTCTCCCCTGACTGTCGACGAGCTCTGGAAGGCGGTGGCGAAGATGAAAGGCGGAAAGGCGCCTGGGTCCGACGGTATCCCAGTGGAATTCTACAAACGCTTCTGGGGTACCGTCGGACACGATCTCCGTGATGTATTCGCCTCTGCCTTCCTTGCTGGCTCATTGAGTCCCTTGCAGCGCACAGGCGTTATAACATTGTTACCAAAGTCTGGAGACCCCCTAGAACCGAAAAACAAGCGACCAATTACCTTGTTAAATGTAGACTACAAGATTCTGGCGAAAGCCCTTTGTAACAGGCTAGGCACGGTCATGCGGATCTTGTAGGTTCTTTCCAGACATGTGCGGTGCGGGGACACAGTATTCAGCAGAACCTCTGGTTGATGCGGGACTTAGTTGAATATGTGATGGACCGTGATCTTCCATGCGCACTTGTCTCCCTCGATCAGGAGAAGGCCTTCGACATGGTTGATCACGGGTTCCTCTTTAAAATCTTGAAGAAGTTTTGTTTGAATCCAGTTTTTGTTGAATGGACCTCTTTACTGTATAATAGTGTATATAGTCGGGTTATCGTTAATGGCCTACCGTCGGACCCCTTCAGAGTCCAACGTGGGGTCCGGCAGGGGTGTCCCCTGTCACCTCTACTCTATGTATTGTTTAGTGAATCCCTTGCAAGAGCCTTCCAAGTTGAACCTTTGTTTCGACCATTTCACATACCCAGTATGCTGACGACGTCACATGCGTAGTCTCCGACCTAGCTTCCTTCAGAGCCCTTACTGGCACGCTGTCTACTTTTCAAAGAGCGACAGGTGCCAGACTGAACCCCACAAAGACCAAAGGACTCCGTCTAGGTAAGTGGCGGTCGAAACAACTGCCCTTCGCGGCATCATGGGTAGACGACGCCATAAAAATCAATGGCATATGGTTTGGTTACGGTTCACCCGAGTCACTTACCTGGAATGAGAAAGTGGACCTGGTGGAAGCTAGGTTGAAGGACTTTGGCGATCGCTACATTAGTCTGTTGGGGAAGGTAACAGTTATAAATCGTTTCGTTTACCCTCTCTTGTGGTATCCGGGCACTGTTATGGCCGCTCCAGAGGGTGTCCTGGTGCGACTCGAGAGGGCTGTGTTTAGGTTTCTTTGGTCAGGGAAAACGGAGCTGGTCAGAAGAAAAGTTGTGTACCAGGTTCCTAGGCAGGGGGGATTGGGCCTTGTGCACTTTCCTTCAAAGCTCCGTTTTCTCCTGACCAAATGTGTTTTTAGTGCTGTCGAAAGTCAGATGCCGTTTGCCTACTTTGTCCGTTATTGGGGTGGATTATCATTCCGTTGGTTCTTTCCTACCCTGTTTAGCAACAGTGTACCTCACAGTTGGAGACCAACGAAGGCATACTGTCAGATTAGGGAGACACTACGTATTATGTCAACTGTAGGGGACGTTTTGCAGTCCAGTGCGGGGGACCAGTACCGGGCCATTTTTGATGACTTGGTTGGTCAGGTCCAACCCAACGACTATGAGTCAGGGCCGGAAGTGTGGCGTGTCGTCCACAGCAGGACACTCGATCACCGCCGGCGTGACCTGCTGTGGCGCATCGCGCACGACGCCATCGTAACGAATCTCAAGCGCCTTCGGTGGCGTCTTGGAGATGGCATTTGCCCCCGCACTGGATGCACAGGATGGGAGAGTGTGCCCCATGTGTTTTGGCAGTGTGGCTTTGTGGCCCTCCTCTGGGAGTGGTTTCAAGCTCTGGCTGATCGCCTCACGTTTTGTAACAACTGGGCGGTCAGCCAGGACTACGCTTTGTATGGTCTGTCACCCCCGCCATGCAATACAAGTGTTCGCGGGATACTTACCTTTGTTTCGGCCTCCATAAAGCTGGCCTTGTGGAGAGACCGGTGTAATATTGTGTTTAGGGGAGAGGGGAAGCCTGCGGACGTCGTCCTGGCGTCGGTGAGGACGGAGATTAAGCTGTGGAGGCCGACTTCGTCCGTTTGCCAAGGTCGACGTTCGGCAGGTGTTGGGGTCCACTTGTTTCAGTGCGGGCGGGCCGGGTGATAGTTAATTTGTAAATATTGTAAATATTGAAATTGCAAATATTCCTACGTGATTGGCTTAGGTTTGGGGTGGTTTTGTACATAGTTAGTACAGACAATTTGTTTGCTAGCGCAATGTACAGATTTCTGTAAATAGTTCAGAGTTATGTTTTTGTCCGGTCAGGTTTGAGTTCTACTTTGTTTCTTCTATCACTTATTTTTTTCTGTGGTGGATTCCAAAATATTGTATGTACTTGACTTGAAATAATTCTTTGGAGTACTCGCATCGCCCATACATCTATGTTTAACTGGATTTGTATTACCGGTTAGTGTGTTATGCTGATTTTGTATATTACCAGGGGGTCTCTGTCAGGTTTCAAGTAGTTTTGCCTAACTGAAATGCATCAGGTATTTCCAAAATAAGTTCCATACATTCATTCGAGTACTTTCTGCGGTACAAAGAAGTATAACTGTTGCTTCCAATGATAAACATACAGTGTCCCCCAAATACAACCCCATGCGTTTCAGTATCAAGACAAATTTTGTTCAAAAATTCACTGACCACAGTACGTTTACGATTGGGAATATTTCAAAAAGCATTGAGTTGGATCTCCAACATATCTGTGATTTTGCATTGCTGTAAGAAGGGGCCTATTAATTGGATTAGTGCTATGGAGGCGGCCGTTCCTTGAAGTTCATCCTTAGTTAAAACAGTACTCACTATGATTGCAGTCTCATGTTCTTTTTTTTCTTCTTTAGGGGTTAATATAAGAATTCACCTTTTGGATTTTCAGAAATATTAAACATTAACGGCTCTAGGCGGAGTAAGATAGTACGCTGGTGAGCATGAAAGCAAGATATAAAATTTACAGGAACGAATGGCCTATTGTGAAACATTAAGAATGAGCCCATAATGTTCTTAGCCGGATAGCCCATAATGTTTTTAGCCGGATAGTTGTAGGAGGAAGCATGTTCTCTTGCACATCTAGATTACTACGATTTTTTTTTTTTTCTTAGGTTTAGGTTTTTTTTTTAAGGTTGATTCTCAGTGGCGGTGATTATTCATGCCAGTTTCCCTAACATTGCAATTTAATATTTCTTGCTGCTGGAGAGATGATTTGGTACTGATTAGGGCTCACATAGGTCACACTTACCTAACCCACGCTTATTTGCTCCACGGGGATGAGAGACCATATTGTATTCCCTGTGACTGTGCTGTCACCGTCAGTCACATTCTCATTGACTGCTATGAATACTCCCATATCCGTCAGAAGTACCACACTGTGCCAAACCTGAAGACGTTGTTTGAGCACACAGATCCTTCGCGTATTCTGGAATTTCTCAAAGAAAGTAACCTTTACATGAAATTTTGACATGACTCCCACATTGGCTTTTGTTTAGATATCTTAGTATTTTGCCCAATCCTTTTTCCTTTTAGGTGATTTCACCTCACCATTACTTTTTTTTTTATCTAGCTGACACTATATAACACATTCGTGTTGGTGTGTCGTTAAACCGCATCTAACTAACTTCTTGCTGCTTTAACCTTTTGTGAAAGGTTTGGCTTCCTCTGAGTTATAGCATATGCTACATCAGGTGTAATTATTTCAACGCTGCTTACTTCTGTATGGCAAATGGTTCTTAATTCTGTTCTAGCGATGTTGAGATTACGACGACTTAGTGACCCAGCTGTACGGTACACAAATATGAAGTACCCATCGCTTTCCTTTGTAACATAAAAATCTTTGTTCGAACACGAGTCAAATGCCTCTTCTACAGGCGTATTCAGCAATAAGTCACCAATTCGTCTGAAATCACATTGTAGAATGAGGTTACCCTTTGCCACAACTGCCTCCGGGGCACCCTCGGGCAAGGTGCGCCTGTATTTGCCCAGTTCAGTTTGGGTTCTCGAAGAGAGTGGACGTTCCCGATCCCCTACCGGGCTCGTTGGAGTTTTGTTTTGTTGCGTGTAAATAGTTGAATAAACTGTGAATAGTGATTTTGAGTGTGGCAGGTGGACACCCTCCGCGCTGTGGTTGCCTTCGGGCGTGTTGTTGCCTTGGGTGTGTTTGTTGCCTTTGAGCGTGTGTTGTTTTGGCCTTGTGTCGTTTCTGTTTGTTGGCGGTAACAAAGACTTTCGTTTCCTTTGCTGGGTGTACATGGTGGGAGCGTGTTGGCGATTTGGTGGGTGGTTGTCGGTTGCGTTTTGTTTCGGTCCGGTTTGGGTTCTTTTGTTTTTCAGTGCCTGTTTCTGTGTACTTAAAAAGCTAGAATGATGCAATACTGAAACCTCTACCGTTGTCTTCTACTACACCACACATCTCATATCCCAGACTTGTAACATTGATCTCGTATTTCATTACTACAGTTTAAGTACAGCAGGGACAGTATACTAAGTTTTGATGTTATTATGGGCGTGGGTCTGTACCGTCTACATGCCAGATCAACTATCACTTTCTCATTCCTGTCGGAATAAATTTAGGAGTTAGTTAGTTAGATGAGATTTAACGACACACCAACACGTATGTGTTATATAGTGTCACTCAACTCGATAAAAAGTTCAATGTTTAAATTTATTTTCAAGTATGGTTCAAGTTCAAGTTTGGTTTCCCTTTAGTCGCCTCTTACGACAGGCGGGAAATACCGTGGGCATATTCTACAACCCCCAGCCCACAGGGGGACAACCATGGAGGGGCATGCTCGGTTTTGTGGCGCCGACAACCCGCCAGTCGCAGCATGAGTAATAACGGTCTTTTGTGTGCATTTTGTAGGCGATAGTCGGGAACAAACTACTCGCCACACACGACCTCCTCACCCTACCTGGATGCAGTTTAATGTCATACCCAGGACGAGGAATAAATTTAGGAAGAACAGCGTGAATTTCGACATCAAGATGTTTTACTTTGGTAGAACACTTTTTAAGCAAACTCCTTTTACACATGACAATCATGCTGCCTTGTAACATTACAGGCAGAAGATATAACATGTTCAATAGCAGGCACATCATTGCCATGCGCTTTCAATACATTAGGAGAAAGCAATAATGGGCAGTAGCTGACACTAGGGATTTGCAAGGGATTTCCAATCGTCACGTACACCGTATCTAGATATCTGTAAGCAGAAACCATCGCCTGACCTAGCAGTAACGGAAAAAATATCTAAAATGGGCTGGATTTAAACTACCCTGAACTGCGAATGATTGCAATGTACTTGAAAGATAATCCCACACAGGTTGTCTTATGGATGGCAAAGACAATGGCTTGTCTACATCCTTAATATGCTTGAGAGGTTTTAACATAGCAGTAGACACTTCCCTAGCCTAGTTCTTGCCAGCAAGTCAACACTTATTGAAGCTAAGGTCCAAGAAAGGGTCTACAGCAAATGAGTTGTTGTAATTCATAAAATGGAGGAGTGGTCACATCAGAGAAGCAACTCTGGCTCATACTGTAGTTTTGATTTTCAGAGCAAATCATTACGGTAGGTTTTAAAAAAGACGTCCACAGTGTCTTTGCAGTAGTTTTTTCAATTGAGTTAGATGAGATTTAACGACACACTAACACGTATGTGGCCCCCTGTGGGCTGGGGTTGTAGAATGTGCCCACGGTATTCCCCGCCTGTCGTAAGAGGCGACTAAAGGGTAGGACTTTGAACGAATTATCTAGTTGACACTATATGACACATTCGTGTTGGTGTGTCGTTAAACATTATCTAACTAACACGTATGTGTTATATAATGTCAACTAGATAAAAAGGTACAGTTTAAATACGGTTGCGAATACGGTTTTCAATTGAAGAATTTGCATAGATTACATGCTGTAAATGGTTAATTGTCTTTTAGTTCCGAAATACGCTTAACCGTTTTATAATGAGTTACTTCAAAACAATCGTTCTTTTCAGCAGAAGTTTGGTGCCTGTCTTTGTCCAAAAGTATGATGTTAGCTCAAGAGAAATCCCTGAGATAATTAGAACAATAACCAAAAAGCCAGAAGGCTTAGTGATTCCTTGACAATGAAATGTACTTGTCTATTACTGTGTTCTCAAATCGAGTGTTACATAGTACATGGCTGTCCGTGTGGACAATTTTGGGCACAGAATGTCTACTGGTTGATGGGCATAGATCAGGCAGGCTAATCCATAGTGATCACCATATTAAGTTCTTAGCCAAGGAGGACAGGGCTCTACACATAAGTCTGCTAGCCGAGGGTTGGCTCATACCACACACCAGGTAGTAACAGTTAACCATGAAAAGCCTCATTGGCTGTTCCAAATGTGTCGTCGTAACAGCCTTCGCAGGCGAGTGCAAGCGTCCTTCGGGCAGGTTGAATAAGTTTGTCAAGTGCGCCATAAGATAGTGGTAAAGCTTCAGAAATTTAGAGCCTGGAAGTGGGATGCTGACCCACACTTAGAATTTTTTTTTTTCCCTAACATTTAAGAAAAACAATCACTAACAGTTATCGCCTTAAATACACCTTGGTATATCAGGTATGTCCCCCTTCTCGAATATTCCTGGAAGTTCCATTGGAAGCTATACCCCTCTTACTTCAGTACAGGCCTAGGCTAGCCAGGTATACTTAACAGGTTAAAGGGCCAAGGAGCGCTATAAGATGCCCTCAAGTCCATAAACCTTAACTGAAAACAACAAATATCAAACGAGCCCAGTACAATTAGATTCTACCACAGTCTTGAAAGAACTTGTCAATGCTAACCTTAAAGCACTGCACTGATGTGGAGTTAACTACACTGAGGCAGACTATTCCACTCGTTGATAACTCTATGAGAGAAGCTGAACTTCTTAATGTCAAGCCTTGGAAAACACTTTACTAGCTTCTTACAATGGCCTCGAACCCGAGAAGTACTTTGAACCTTTAAATAACTACAAGATGACTTATTACTTACATAACAGTTTTTTCAGTAACAAAATGCTATTTGCATTGTAGCTTATTCCTCTTCTATTTGTTAACACAATGGTCAAAAAGGTTTAAGAAGCTAGCCTACGCTTTAGGCTAACTAAAGTAAAGACAGGGTCAGGGCTTCTTCACTTGTAGGCCCATAAATTTATCCACGAAGGGTCAATAGTACGATACTATAAGAGTTCAATCATTCCCGGCCCACTGTTCTTTCAACTGCCATTGCTAATTATTGTGCAGGCAGTAGCCTACACGTTCCAACAATACAGTTCTGTACAAGAACTTAACATTGAACTTTTACTGTGTTAGGCTAACCATACATACGTACATGTAGTTAACACTAGGTTGTGCTGCTTACAACAAGAACTGTGGCCTGCTTTGGATGATAAATATCCCAGTATTTTTCAAAATTAGACATATAGCTAAAATAAGTCTGTGTCAAAAAACTTCAATTAGATAAGAATCTGAGGATGTAAAAAAGATAATTCTCCTGCCTTCATAACGACGAGTCCATACAACGGTAACGTTGGCAGAATAATCACCCGTGCAATTTGTGACAGTCTATTTGGCCAGTCTATTTTTCTTTTTCTCCTGCAAAACGGATAGTTCAAAATTATGTCCGCTCATCTGCCCTGCATAAAATCATTCTTTTTAAGTATGTAGAAACAGGCACTGAGAAACTAAAGAACCCCAATCCCAAACAAAACCCCTGTCGGATCACAAACACAATGCCAAACAAACTACACATCATGCAACAGGGAACACAAGAGTCTTAGTTATTACTGAGGTTCAGAAACTGCCACTGCAGCCAACCCCAAAACAACACCCTAGCCCACACACAACCCCAAAACAAAGTCCCACCCGTCAGCCAACCGGCCCACAGAGGCCACCGCGCCCGAAGGCAACACCACACGCCCAAAGGCTACCATACGCCCGAGGTGTCCTGGGTATGACGTTAAACTGCATCCAGGTGGGGTGAGGAGGTAGTGCGTGGCGAGTAGTTTGTCTCCAACTCTCGCCTATAAAATGCGCACATGATACCGTTATTACTCATCCCATGACTGGCGGGTTGTCGGCGCAACAAAACCGAGCCAGTCCCCCCCCCCAATGGTTGGGCCCCCCTGTGGGCTGGGGGTTGTAAAATATGCCCACGGAATTCCCCGCCTGTTGTAAGAGGCGACTAAAGGGGAGGACTTGAAACGAATTTATCTAGTTAACACTATATAACACATTCGTGTTGGTGTGTCGTTAAATATTATCTAACTAACTAACCATACGCCCGAGGACAACACCACGCCCGGAGGCAACACCACGCCCAAAGGCAACATCATGCCCGACGGCAACACTACGCCCAAAGGCAACAACACTTAAAAGCACTGGGCAAATACAGGTGCACCTTGCCCAAGGGTGCCCCGTATGCAGTTGTGGCAAAAGGTAACCTCATTACTCCCACGTTTTAACAAACTCCACAACCGGATGCAGTTTAAAGTCCTACCCAGGACATAAAATCATTCTCGTGCACACCGTGATCACCGACAGAATGGAAATCTATGAACCGCATATCGTACAAAGTGTAGGGAAGCCGTAACCATGCACCAGTTCATTAACTATTTAAGTGTTGGCTGAGTAAAATGGCAACCATATACCACATTCGAACGTTATAGTCGTAGATACCATCATCTTTTTCTTTTCTAGACGGCACTATCTAACACAACCGTGTTGGTGTGTCGTAAAATCCCACCTAAGTAACCATCATCTAGCAGCATATCATTATTCATCTTATGGATACGGACGTCCATGAGGCATGGTTAAGCCTTACAGCGGGTAGTAAGTATACGTAGATCGCTATGACATCATGTAATTTGAATGGTCGATCTGAGCTACCGTAGAAGTACCTTTAAAGAAAACGCCCATTTTGACTTCAAATGGCCTTTAATCTCCATGAAATTTTAGGGCAAAAATGTATCAAATAAAAGCAAGCTTTTGACCGCTAGTGATCCCAAATGACCTTTGACCGCTACCGAAATCAACAGGGATCATCTTCCTAATATGGGCCATGCACATGCCAAGTACGAGATTCTTTGAAGTCATAAACGCATGACACCCTTGTCACCTTTCACGTTACTTTTTGAGTTACCCACTAACAATACACGAACAACGCCTTATTCCTGGCCAACATTAAAGGCTCATAGATTGACCTATCGACAATTTACTAATCACGCTAATGCAGCTGTCAGATTAACAGATCGGCGAAAGTAAACTTCCCAAACAAAGCGAAAAAAGTAAGGTCCCCAGAAGCCGTGTTTACAGTCAATCCTATGCACTGGGAACAAAAAGGGGGAATTCTCATAACACGATGTAGGTAAAAGGCAGGAGCAAGCAAAACCCCCTTTTTCGCCCCTATTAACATCACAGCGGCAAATTCTAGAATCGGAAATACTACCTGTGAACGTTACTATAAATAGGCTCCGAAAGGGGAGAAAATCGGTTGACAAATGTATTTGTGTGGGTGTGTGAATATGTATGTATGTATATTTTTGGAGCCTATTTATTGTAACATATAGTAATACATATATATATATATATATATATATATATATATACACACACACACGTGTATGTGATATGTGTGTTTTCATACTGCTCCATTTTAATTTTGGGTACTGCAAACTCCGGAACTCGTAGGTGAGGTCGACAAATATAGGGGACTGTGACGCACTGGTCATAACATTAGGACTTGTTTTTAAAATCCTGTCAATATGGGGGTTAGGGTGTGCTAATTAAACATTGTTTTATGTTTTACGTCATCATGTGCACCCATTTGTTTAAAGGAGCCGTGTCTTCCGGTAAATGACAATTGTAGATGGAGAAAAAAGCGTGCAAGTATAAGCTACACTTAACAGCTCAAAGTAGATGACAAGAGTTGCGATATGCGTCTTGGAAACCCGCTCAAGCTTCCCATAAATTAAGATTGATGGAAATTTTTTGCATTCCAGGAAATCGGGTAAATGTGATCGAATTTATCGACGGATTCCACATTTCAATTAACCGTGCTTTGCAACTTTCTATCCAAACCATGGCACACGTAAAACTTAGTTGTCCTACTACTGAGATGTCTAAATAGTCATCAATATACTGTAAAAGTATAACATTAATTTGTTTACATGATGAAGCGGTAAACATACAAAATTCAAGTTCCTGATACATAGGGAATGTTGCGTTTCTAAAAACAACTGATTGTAAAATACAATGATTTTTACTCGAAATATGTCTTTGAACAAGGTTTCTGCAAAAGCTGTCTTTGCTTCCAAGAACGCATCGGCATGAATAGAGGCTTTGTCCAAATTTGGTTTTGAAGGATTAGTATAGTCTGACGCAAAAGATAATTCAACCTGCCTTGAAGAAATATGTCTGTGCCTGCTTCACATCCAAGAAAGGGATGTCTCTTGGCGCACTAGCAGGCATAACAAAGGAAGAGATATTGATCCTCATCCTTGTCACTGAAAGGGTTTGAAGACGATGAACACTCGGTGGAATTCGGAGACAAACAAGCGGATTAACCAGGGCTTGGTGGGCGTGATTGCCTCACCTGTCTTTACTTTTGTCTTCTAACCTTTGACCTCCTCTTCACCGATTGCTTTGTCATTGAAGGTTAAAAAGATAAGTAAAATCCTGAATATCCTGGATTGAATCTTGTTCATCGGACATACCACTATTTTCTATTGCCTATGACTTTTGAACTTCTTGCAACAATTGATCATTGCTTACCTGTATGCGATGGCTAATTACTCTATCACTACCTCTACCACCTGGTCCCATTACAGACCAACCTAATGGTGTCTTTACTGCATATGGGTCCTTAGGTCTACCTCTACGTTCCTCAAGAACCCAAAATGCTTGCGGTGCATCCGCTCCTATTAGGAGACTCACCTCATCAGAATGGTAATTTCCCCAAGGGATTGACTGTAAATGCTTCCAACTCCGTATTTCCTGCATTCTGGGAATACTTTCAGGTGCTGTAGGTATCTTTGGGACTGATAGGAAATCTATGTTCATACCCAGCCCTTCATCCACGCCCTTCACGGACAGATCAAATCTGAAGTATTCTCGTTCTTGATCACCGTTGATTGTGGAAGACATGTAACTTACTCTTCTGCTACGCACTCAGAGTTTCTTTCTGAAGCTTTCGGAACATAGACTAGTGTCAGACCCGTGATCAAGCAAGGCGAGGGCGTTTAGCTTCTTCCCTTCTTGTGTACCTACAACTACAGGGAGAATTCTGAGGTAAACTTTGTTACCGCTTGTAGCTGCATTTGACCTTACCTGTTGCTCAGGATTTACCTCATTTTCTGTGGATGGTGGGTGTAACCTATCATGGTGTTTGTCTGACCCACACTTTCTGCAGGTCCAGGACATTTTGCATTTACCTACTCCATGACCTGGCCTTAAACACGTAAAACACAGTTTCCTTACCTTTACCGCCTCCACACACTGACCGTAGGTACTCTCGGTCAACTGGCTAAATTTATACACACTGTGGTTGACTTCACACAAATAACATTTTAGAGGCTTACTACTGATGTTATTTGACCTAACGCTAGGCTTACCTTTATTTCTATCGGCACCCATTTGTGGCTTGGCTACGTTCCTGCCAAACATAGTGCATGAGACCTCAGCGCGTTCTTCAAGAAATGCTAGCAGATCTTTAAACTTAGGTTCCCTGGGTTCCTCGTCACTATATAGGACCTCATGAGCTTTTCTCGCCCAGGCGGTCTGGAGGTACATAGGCAATAAGCCCTGAATTTTTAGTAGGGTGTTAGTACTATTTAAGTCGTTGGTATACCCTATCTGCGTCAAGGTTACATGGCATTTTTCATGGAAGCAATTAAATTTCAGAGGGCATCTCCATCACTGGGTTTAATTGACTTTCTTTCAGATACTGCTACGTGCTTTGCCTTTGCACATTTGTATTACATATTGCAAACGTAGGATTATTGCTTAACTTAGTTGCTACATTAGTCTCAAAATTGGACGTTAACATATAAAAATCTATGGGATCACCCTTAAATTCCTTAACACCAGCTTTAGGTAATTCTAGGGCTAGCTTAATCTCACTAAATTGATTAGTGCTACCCGAACCAGTACCATCACTAGACGGAACTTCCTTAGATTTCAAGTCCATACTGTTTTCTCCCTTACTATGGAGGTATCTTTTAGCCAACATCTTGATCTCCCAGAAGGACTTGTGTACTTCCTCCATCCATGCTTCTAATTTGGATGCCTCCTCATCTTCGGCGGTATCCACTAGTTCTTGATGAATCGCCTCTACAGCAGCGAATCCTTCGTCACCCTTGCCAAGAAGCTCACGAACAGTTTTGCTGTCCGTATCCTGGCCTTGGTCGATGACGGTCTTGAGGGTATTCAAAACCCTAGTTAATGCTCCCCGGCGACTTCGCCTCTGCTTGATTAACTCTGTTCTCCTTTTTTGAGTTGCCATCTATATAGCGCATTCACTCACTGGACAGTCGGTTGTACAGACAGACAGTCGTATGGACAGACGTACAGGCAGAGTCCAATTCCGATAATAAATTGATCATCTCATACAAGCTACGTCTTCTTGTGTTATTGTGTCTGCGTTGGTGTGAGTTGTCCTTCTTTGGAACGCCCTCTATCTACCGCGTGGTTGTCGGAGTTAGTTCAGTTTACAGTGACAAGTACACACTGGAAAGGAAGGAACATTGCGGATAATTAAACTCCCTTCCCTACAAAGGAACAACTTTTTTTTAACCATGCACCTTGAATTGTAAAATTTTACCGTATAGCCAAGGTAACAACAATGTAAAAAGAAATGCTAAATTTCAGTCCATGTTACGCATAATACCAGGCAACCTGATTAACTTTCAAACTACATCTCTTTATTTTGGATGTGCAGTAAAAGATAAAACAAGTCTCAAGTTTATTATCTACTACATTCCCACACAACAACATGAATTATTGTAGCTGCTGCCCTTTAAAATGCGATAATTTTGATTTGGGAATCTCAAGATATCTACAACACTCTATAAAGATCTTGGCAGTATTGAAGTAGAGCAATAGGGGCAGAGACCATACCTGAGTATGAGGCCACTTACTGTTATTATACAGTATACTGTAAAATGCAGTGCCGTGGGCCTATGCCCAACCATTACAGTTTGTTTAGAAGCCTACTGTACATGTAAGAAGCTTTCATGGAATTATAGATGCTCATTGACGTGACGTAACTTCCGGGCACAGATTCTGAATTAGAGACAAAAAGCCATCACGGAATACACAGTCAGCAGTTGAAAAGCCAACCAGGGAGACCACCACGAAAAATGCAAATGTGCTAACTACAGTGTATAGGCCTACAGTAGTAAACAAGACCACAAAACCAAGGTGTTTCTGTCAGTAACAAGTGCAAGTTTGGGACACCCACTTTTAAAATTTGGACACCCACAACTGAAATTTTTGCCCCGGAGAAGGCTTGTAGCTAGGAAAAATGTCAAACTGGGTGGGAGGTAGTCGAGATTGCATCATTCTCACATGATGTTGCAGGCCTGCCTTTACATTTGAAAATCGAAGGTGAATACATAACAGCTCTCCTAAGAGCTGCTACGGCGAGCTATTTCCTAAAGTTTTACTGAAAGAAAGTTCAACAGAAAGAAAGCTTGGCTCTTGTAGATGAGCTTTTTGACATTCAAGGTGAGCTGTAAATGACTCTGCTCAAATTCATTTTAGGCGAGTTTAGGCGCTGCCGAGCAATAGCTCGCCTTAAATGAAAAAGACCTGTGTTCGCCATATCTCAAGAACTAAATGACATTGTTGTTGGTCATTGTTGTAACATTCCGCCATGGGTTTTGCACCATTCTGCCATGTCGGAAGGGTGCAAAAACATGGCGGAAAGGTGCAAAATCTATGGCGGAAAGGCACTTTCCTAAAATCTGAGAAACAAAAGGTCTTGTTTTCCTTGCAAAAATATTTTCAAAGGGTTACTTTGAGAACGACACATCATTCACTATTAAAATAATCATAAATTAACACTTTACTGACATGGCGGAAAGACATGTTTTCTATGGCGGAATGAACACATTTTCTATGGCGGAAAGTACCTAGGCCTATGGCGGAATGGCACGGCCCCCTACTGTAATAGCCGTGGAAGTTTTGATAGTTCTCACTCAGTGATGGTGCCAAAGTTGGCATTATATTACCCCTGAACTAATACCACCTCACACTATCTAAAACCCAGGGGAAACCCTGAGGCATATGAAAAGAAGGAACTCCAGCACAAGATGACAACAACTCAAGCATAAGTAACGTTAGGCCTAGGCCTATATAAATGTTAAAGGATGTTGTCTGCCCATCCGGCAGACTGGTACTGTCCAATCCTAACGTTATAGGAATAACAGTTTCCTGACTTTTTGCAAACACAAATAACAGTCCAGCAAAAAATTTACCGTGGTTTACCATGGTAAATTTTTTGCTGGGAGTTACCATAGTGTGCGTATTAAGAGATTCTCTATAAATGTGGTTGATTGTATTAGGCCTATGCCTAGCCTAGATTGCCTAAGTTTTAAAATGGTCTCAGACAAGCCTTAATAATTTTGAGAACAACACATCATTTACCATGAAAAAAATGTGAAATTAAAGATTGCAACTCCCTATTTTACAATGAAAAAGCCATAGGTCTAACGTTGGGCTAGGGCCTAGGCCAACATCTGTTTTAGTAGTGCTAGCCTATGCCTAACCTGTAACTGCACGAAAATATCCGTCTCCATCCTACTGGTTTCCCAGCAAAACCAAACAATCAAAATGTTCAGTTGGACCACTTATTTTTAGGATCTTCCCGCGATAAAACTTCTGTACTGGTACCCCGCGATAAAACTTCTGTACTGGTACCCTGTCCTGGGTATGACGTTAAACTGCATCCAGGTGGGGTGAGGAGGTAGTGCGTGGCGAGTAGTTTGTCCCTAACTCTCGCCTATAAAATGCGCACATGATACCGTTATTACTCATCCCATGACTGGCGGGTTGTCGGCGCCACAAAACCGAGCAAGCCCCCCCCCCCCATGGTCGGGCCCCCTGTGGGCTGGGGGTTGTAGAATATGCCCACGGTATTCCCTGCCTGTCGTAAGAGGCGACTAAAGGGGGAGGACTTGAACCGTATTTATCTTATTGACACTATATAACACATTCGTGTTGGTGTGTCGTTAAATCTTATCTAACTAACTAACTAACTGTACTGGTACCTTATGTCGTATGTTTTATTTGTCTCCACTGCCGATTCCTCAACATCTCTGACATTTCCATCTGCGCACAATACTAACTTGCTTGTCCGCTATCCAGCAAACAAGACACTTTAAGAGTTTTGCTCGTTTCGTTTTTGATTCCTTGCCGTAGGCAGGCAAGGAATCTATGCGATGGTGATGTCGTTTGTGTGTATGTGTGTTTGTGACGCTGCTTGTAATCGCGATATCTCAAGATAGGATTGACCGACACTTCATATTTGGTATATAGATTTGTCATGTTGAGAGGAAGAACCCTATTGTTTTTGGAGAAGGTCGGAGGTCACCAGAGGTCAAAAACCGAAAACCTTGTAATCGCGTTATGTTGAGATAGGGATGACCGACACTTTTCATATTTGGTATATAGACTTGTCATGTTGAGAGGAAGAACCCTATTGTTTTTGGTAGATGTCAAAGGTCATCTGGGGTCACCATAGGTTAAACTGCGAAAACCTCGTAAATGGCTTGTAATCGCGCTATCTCGAGATAGCGATGACCGACACTTTTCATATTTGGTATATAGATTTGTCATGTTGAGAGGAAGAACCCTATTGTTTTTGGTGAAGGTCAAAGGTCATTTGAGGTCACCGGAGGATAAAGGCCGAAAAGCTCGTAATCGCGATATCTCAATAGGAATGACGGACACTTCATATTTGATAGATAGGTTTCTCATTTTGAGAGAAAGAATCCTATTGTTTTTGGTGGAGGTCAAAGGTCATTTGAGGTTACCAGAGGTGAAAGACCGAAAACCTTGAAATCACGATATCTCAAGATAGGAGTGGCCTGTATGGATTTGTTGTGTTGAGAGGAAGAATCCTATTGTTTTTGGTAGAGGTCATCTGAGGTCACCAGAGGTCAAAAACATTGTAATCGCGATATCTCGAGATAGGGATGACCGACACCTTTCATATTTGGTATGCAGATTTTTCATGTTGAGAGGAAGAGCCCTTTTGTTTTTGGTGAAGGTCAAAGGTCACTTAGGGTCACTGAAGTTTAAAAGCCGAAAAGTTTGTTAATCACGGTATCTCAAGACGGGAATGACAGACACTTCATATTTGGTATATAGACTTGTCATGTTGAGAGAAAATCCAATTGTTTTGGGTGGAGGTCAAAGGTCATTTGAGGTCAAAGACCGAAAATCTTGAAATTGCCATATGTCAAGATGGGAATGGCCTATATAGATTTGTCATGTTGAGAGGAAGAATCCTATTGTTTTCGATAGAGGTCAAAGGTCATCTGAGGTCACCAGAGGTTAAACTGCAAGAACCTCGTAAATGGCTTGTAAACACGATATCTCCAGTTAGCAATGATCAACACTTTTCTTATTTGGTACATAGATTTGTCATGTCGACAGGAAGAAGCCTTTTGTTTTTGGTGAAGGTCAAAGGTCATTTGAGGTCACTGGAGGTAAAAAGCTGAAAAGGTCGTAATCATATCTCAAGATAGGAATGACCGACACTTCATATTTGGTATATAGATTTGTCATGATGTAAGAACCCTATTGTTTTTGGTGGTCAAAGGTCATCTTGGGTTACCAAAGGTCAAAAAGCAAGAATTCCCAAGATTGTAATCTGGCATCACTGGGGTCAAAAGCAACATTTCCCAAGAATTCCCAAGATTGTTATATGGGGTCACCAGAGGTCAAAAAGCAAAATAGCCCAAGAATTCCCAAGATTGTAATCTGGTGTCACTGGGGTCAAAAATCAAAATTTCCCAAGAATTCCCAAGATCATTGTTTGGAGTAATCAGAGGCCAAAAAGCAAAAACAAAATTTCCCAAGAATTCCCAAGATTGTTATATGGAATCACCAGAGGTCAAAAAGCAAAATATCCTAAGTATTCCTAAGATCGTCATCTTGGGTCACCAGAGGTCAAAAAGCAAAAATTCCCAAGATTGTTATATGGGGTCACCAGAGGTCAAAAAGCAAAATATCCCAAGAATTCCCAAGATCATTATTTGAATCAGAGGCCAAAAAGCAAAAACAAAATTTCCCAAGAATTCCCAAGATTGTTATATGGAATCACCAGAGGTCAAAAAGCAAAATATCCTAAGTATTCCTAAGATCGTCATCTTGGGTCACCAGAGGTCAAAAAGCAAAAATTCCCAAGATTGTTATATGGGGTCACCAGAGGTCAAAAAGCAAAATATCCCAAGAATTCCCAAGATCATTATTTGGAGTTATCAGAGGCCAAAAACAAAATTTCCCAAGAATTCCCAAGGTAGTCATCAGGAGTCACCAGAGGTCAAACAGCAAAATATCCTAAGTATTCCTAAGATCGTCATCTCAAAATTTCCAAGAATTTTCAAGATCCAAGATCCATTGGAGTTGAATACCTTTCAAGGCACTTCAGAATTTCTTTTTTGTTATATTTGGTGTGGTTCAAAGGTCATGTGAGGTCAGCAGAGGTCAACTTGTTAAAACATAAAATGATGTAGTCAAGAAAGATAAATTTGAGGGATAAACCTCAGTGCAACAAAGCATCCCCATTTGTCAAGGAATCACTAAGCCCTTGGGCTTTCTGGTTCCACAGTCCGATGAAGATGGCACCGAATTCGAGTAATCAGATTCGGTCAGTGAATCTTTAGCTAAGTTTTCCATCCTGGTATCACCAGTTGGTTTAACTTCAACTCAATTTCAAATTAGGCAAATTTCGGTGGTCGATAGCGCAGGTACGGTGTAGGCCTACTGACTTTGTGTATGCAACTCAAACAATCCAAATTCAAATGATGTAGGCATATATTGTGCGATAGTACGCATGCGCGCAATGGAGTTTTGTAGTGCCAGACACCTGAGAGACAAAACCGTGAAAAAGAAACACCATAATGTATATAATTAATTTACGTGGAGAAATCACGTGTATGAAATTATTTCAACAGCTTTCGGTTCCTCGAAAATTTCAACCATTTTTTTTTTCGTTTCGAAGACAAGCCTAGCCGCGCCGATCAAGAATCTTCAGCTTAGACGTCGTGCCAGTCTGGCGTGGACACTGGGCAATATCGAACCAATTTTGCCAAATGACTGTTTTATTGCCAAATTCTAGTAAATTTCGAAGTGTTGCTTTCCATACCAGTACACTTTTTAATTTGACGTTGAAATATTGTTGTAATACGATACTAAATGAAATTTCGGATTTTCCAAACGAGTTAGAATAGGGTCCATGGCTGTTCAATTTACATAGGCCTCCAGTCTGTATCGGGTGATTTTATGCAGTTGTCATTGGGTCACGCTGCGTGGATAGTGCAAGTGATGTGGTTTTCTCAAACGTCTGGCAGTGCAAATTGCAATGTAGCATGACTGACATCAGTTTGGCAATGAACGCCAAACCACAATTGGTATTGTAGCCTAACTGACACTAGGCTTATGTAATGGATTCCTAGATCCTGGACTTCAAATTGATTGCCGCGGAAAATGCATTGGCCCGGGTCTAACAATCACGCCTAACGTTGGGCCTAGTAAAACTAGGCTAGAGAGCCAGAGACTGGAGAGCTCCGACGTTAAACTCCGAAGGAACTATGCTAACGTTAGTATTACGAGTGTAACGCATGGTTTTATCACACGTGTAAATTCAGCTTGTTTCTTTGTCATGGAACTGGGTCGCTGGGCTAACTAGGCTAGGCCAGCCTAGGCTAGGCCTAAGCTACAGCATAATAGTACTGTTTGTTTAGCAGTGTGTGTGTGTGTGTGTGTGTGTGTGTATACACCCTTGCCTAGGCCAAAGCTGAAGTGAATATTCCATCAGAAATAAGACTAACGTTAACCTAGTGAAGCACCACTGTATTGATGAGCCAGCTGAAAAAATGGATTGTGGACCAGCTAAGAAGCCCAAGAAGGATGTTAGAAACAGGTATTTCTGCCTACCTCCGAACTGATTGTTCATCAGGTGCATTACCACGTACTACTTTGTATCGACTAAAATTGAAGTTGAATGAAGCTGAAAGTAATGACAGGTGAGTTTCACAGTTTTGGACTAGGCCTAGGCCTACATTCAGTTGGCACAATTGCAGAATACCCCGCAGCAGGTAGGCTAAGCCTAGATCCACCTTATATTACCTGTAGCCGGATTTGAACTTCATGGACTGCTGCATCCTTGACCTCGGATCCGCAGAGCCACTCCGAGGTTGAGTCTGACTTTGACGTTGAATCTGCGGAGCCACTCCAAGGTAGACAAATTGAACTTAGACTGGAATATTTTTGAACAAATTCCCATACAGAGAGTATATGCATTAGGGTTGTGACCGTTTAGCGATTAATCGCTAAACGATCGCATGTGTAATAAACGTTTAGTACAAAGCTATCAGCGATAAATCGCAAAACCAGTTCTTCCATAGGAAATTCAAAAAAAAAAATCTGCAGTCATTACAGAAAATTACATGTTCACTTTAACTCTTTTTGGAAAAGTGAAATACGGCATCAAAGTTAAGCTTCTATGAGGATCTGTGTTTGAGGTTCATGGAAACTATGTCCCCCGTACGTCACTTACACATTTTACATATTCATCATGTTCAAGAGCACGTTTAAAGTCTCTATGTTGATCATAGGTACTTGCGATTAATCGCTAAACGACCGCAAAATTTTGCGATTAAACGTTTAGTAATTTTTCTAAACGTTCACTGCCCTAAATGCATTCAGGATGAGTAGTTGTTCTCCCAAAAAATATATAAATAAAACAGGCTAAATGTCTGACTTGGATTTTGAATCCGCGGAGTGGGTTGACAAGTTGGAATATTTTTGCCTCCACCCCCAACCGCATATGGATATTACACACTTTCATTCTTAAAAAAGGTGCGTCTACACACTTTGGCCTTTATCGAACCTGTGTAGCCATACATTTTTAAGGGGTATAGGGCAATTCCACCACAGTGTGGTCATTTACCCCAAAATTTAAATGCATTTGACAGAAATAAATTTGGTGTCAAATAAAAGCTGAGAGTCTATATTTTCATGGACTGTATTCAAAAAAACAGATTTCAAACATTTTGGTATGCAAAAATATTAATTATTGTTCATATTTTAGTAAGAAAATATATTAAAAAGTGACCAAAATCAATTAAAAAATCAAACTAGATAACATTTACAAAACTGACATTAATCACTGTCATGTACAAGAATAGACCATGCAAAAATGATTATATCATTTTTTTAATGTGTTTTATTATTTTTTCTGCTTCAAAGACTTTAAGTATTTTGACAAATTAAATTGTCCTTCCGTTACCAAAAAAGTATGTTTTTTTTTTTTATATTTCCAGGAAAAATAGTGAAGTGAGTAAAACAAAAGTTTTGATTTAAAGCAAGTTTAGGGGGGCCTACAAAATTAAATTATTACTATCATCCAGATCTCTTTTGTTTGTTAATTATAATTAATTAAAATGTGTCCTTCCGTTACCATATCGGTAACGGAAGGACGGTAACGGAAGGACAAATGTCATTCCCTATCAAACTTAAAGTCCTATTTACTGATTTGTAGAAATAGATGACACTGCATACCTGCAAGTATAACTGAGGGGTTGATATGTGCATTGTGCTTCTTCTGACAAGACTTATTTAAATACAATCTAGAGCTAAATGAGGCAATGGAGGCATCTATTGTATACATTGTGGTGGGCCCAATAAACAACTCATTTCACCCCACAAAGCTTTTGGCAAAAAGGCTTAAACTTGCCATTTTGATAGTTTATTTACTTTCTCACAGGGTGTGATCATAAATTACACTAATGAGTTTTTAGTTCAGGGTCTGGCTGGTGTTAGTGTGAATGGATGTCCAGCTGCAAAAGTGTCCCAGGGTCCTTCATGCTTTCATCAGTGATGGTTGGAACAGCTGACCTCATCATTCATTCAGCAAAGTGTAAGCAGAGCAGTAACATCTGAATATACAATAGTGGGTTTATTAGCTACAATCTAGCTTATTTGTTATTTTGGATACAGTATTAGGCTGTGCTATGTACAGTACAGTAAGTACAGCAGTGTCCCATTAGTAGCAGGATGGCACTATCAAAAGCAGAGAAGCAGAGGAGATACAGAGAAAGACTAAAAACAAAGTGTAAAACTGAGGAAGTGAGGGAAAAAGACAGATTATGCAAACAAAACAAGAGGAAAAGTCTATCACTGACAGGTCTAAAGAAATTGAGAAAAAGCAGAACGTGACAGCAAGAGAAGACACAGGGCTTCACTCCAACAAAAGCAGTCACCAGCATCAAGCAGCCCTCTTCAGAGCTATATAACTGCACAGCGTTTGGGAAAAGCTGTGAAGCGTGCTGCAAAGTCTTACACAGAGCCCTAGGAAGAGGAGGAAAGTCATCAGAACCTTAGCAAAGAAGTTCTCTCTTAGTGCAGCTGTTGAACCAAACACAAGGTGTACGAAGATCTCAGATGATGCACGCAATGCTGTCATTGCCTACTTTTGCCGAGATGACATTTCTTGGCAGTCCCCAAACCGGAAAGATACAGCCATTGTCAGAAGTAATGGTACCAAAGAATACATTCAGAAGAGATTCCTTGTGATGACCATGAAAGAAGCCTATTTCTTGTTTCAAGACAATCCCAACCACCCATTAGGCATTTTGTTCTCTCAGACCAGAATATGTCTGCCTGTCACGGGATTTCCCCCACAATGTGTGTATCTGTAAATACCACGAGAATGTTAGACTCCTAGATTGTATCGCAAAGACTGTCTCTGGGGACATCCCTACACATTTCCGGGATTTTATAGACACTGTAGTATGCGATCAAGATCATGAGGAGTGCATGTTTCGGAAGTGCTTGCAGTGCTGTTCCAAATTTGAGGATACCTACTGCTTTCCCGAGAAGGCCGATGTTGAAGTTGAGTGGATCCAATGGGCATCTGTCGAAGGAAGGGCAACAAAGATGTTGAAACGTGACACCCTACAAACATGTGTCAGTGAATTTCAGGAACAACTCCCTGCTTTCCTGATTCACACTTTCATAAAGAGAAAGCAAAGTGCCCATTTTGAAGCCGAGAAAGCCAAAGCTAATGGCCAGCGTGTAGTTCTGCAAGTAGACTGCGGAAAATTATGCTATAATCCAGCAGAACGAAATTCAGAGTGGACACTGGAACCATGAACAAGTGACTATATTCACTGGATGTGCCCATATTGGAAAGGGGGATGTAAAGTCGTACGCAATAGTAAGTGATGAGTTGGTCCATGGCAAATATGCAGTGGCAACATTTGTTGATCACATCATCAAGGACCTAAAAGAATCATGTCCTGAACTAAAGACTATATCCTTCTTTTCCGATGGCGCTGCAAGTCAATTTAAACAGCGATTCTTGTTTGAAAACTTAACCTATTTCAAGGAGGATTACAACATAAATGCGACATGGAACTTCTTCGCCACCAGCCACGGAAAAGGGACAGTGGATGGCACTGGAGGTCATGTGAAGCGAATGGTCTACTCTTCTATGAAAACTGGAACTTTCATCAATGATGCAAAATCTTTTGCAGCAGAGGCATCAAGGCGGTCAACTGCCATATCTGTGATGTTCATACCAGCTCAGGAGGTTGAAGATAACAAAACAATACTTGATGCAAGATGGACAGATGTTAAGTGTTTGCCAAATACACTTATCACACATACGATCGAAGCGGTGGAAAAGCATGTTGTACGTTATGCAAATTATGCTACTTCAAACAGTTACAAGCAGTTTGTATTATCTGAGAATGCCACACAGACCATTCCATGAAGTTCCATACCATCTGACTCAGACTCCATCTGGTATCTCTGCATCTGGACCCTCGGTCTCATCTGGGTCCTTTACTTCCCAGCAGCAGTCTGATGATGAACGTCCTACACAATGCGGAGACTGTTCTTGTGGAATATGTAGGAGCTAATAAAGTCAGCAAATCTCACAAATTTGTAGCACTGGTAACAGAAGTACATGACACGGAATATATGTGACCCATCTTCACAAAAGTGATAAGCAAGGCAAGGTTTTCGTTGCAAAGGACCTCACTGATAAATATGGAGTGGTAGCAAAGGACCAAGTTTAAGCTGCTACCATTGCCATCAATGGACAATCGCGAAAGATACATTTCCAGTGAGACCATCTCAGAGGCAAATTGACTATACCGCAGTTTAAGGAGTTCCTTAATTTGAATACTGTAACTGCTCTTATAAGCCTGAAAACACAGAATTATGCCTTTATTATTACATGCAATAATATACTGCACACAGGATTTGGGTAAAAGAATTGTAAGCTAACTTTCTCACATTAATCATTGCAAAATACTGTATGCCTTTATATATACTTACAGAATATCCTCTGAAAATGTTTCATGGTTTTGTTAGTGCAATTGCACCTAGTTTTAAACACTGCTGAACAGTATTTTTTAAAGCATAACCACAAGTCCATTTTTTCTTTCAATAGATTCATGTAACATAAATTTTGACTCCAGACTACTGCGTATTGAAGAATGCTACAGTGTTTGCTATTGGAAACTGTTGACTGAGGGCAGTTCAAAAACTGAACATCATTCTTTATGTAACTCCTTGTGAATATCCATCAGTTTTGTGAAGGATAAAATCAGTGTCGTACTTACAGTACGGTATCTGATATCATTCATACGTGGATAAAGTATATTGCTACTTATCAACATACTGTAATTCATCGTTGACTTCTTAGGTAGTTCTGTGCACTTGGACTATTAGTGTTAATTATTATTAATCACAAAAGTGTAATTATAAAAAAAAATCAGTAGTTTTTAGGATGGAATGTTCATAAAAGCTTGATCAATCTGTTTTTGATGTTAGGTTAGATAATTTACAAGACACTAAAGAAAGCATTGGTTTTTCCGAATATGTAGTGTTACTTTTTTTTTTTTGCCTAATTAGTAGGTAATTAGTTCCAAATCAGCATGTTCTTGAACATATGTTCATTGTTGATCATCAACATATTGGTAATTCACAATAAATTGTATGTTCCAGCAAATTCATTCTTGTAACATCAAGTGAAATCTTGTTCAGTGCAGACTGAGATGTGGTATTTCATTTGTCCTTCCGTTACCGCAATTAACTTAGATGTGGTACAATAGAGGTAACAGTACTGGGAGAGCACCATCACCTTTCAAACAGGTTAGCCTACTAGAATTCACAGAATTTCACAAAAAACCAAAGTTGGGTCTAAACCCTTGTCCGTTTTACCGTCCTTCCGTTATCGACTTCATTAATATTCATATTTCAAAAACCAAAAGGTGCTCATGTAAAAATAATTTAGTGTAAATGGAAGGTTTCAGTTATAGCTGAATAATGAATGATATTAGTTTGATGTAATTCATAATAGTATTTTTTATATACATGTTTGAAATCTTAACAATAGAGTCCAGATGTCCTTCCGTTACCATGGAATTGCCCTATAGCTTGGAGTTACAGGTTATTCTGCAATTACTCCCATCAAATTCAAACTCGAGGCCTGCCTAACGCTATAGGCTTAGACCTATGTTTTGTCAACTTTTACGTTGTAGGGCCTACAGTTAGTTTTATGGGCCTAATTGTAAATGGTGGGGGAATTTAGATTGCGCTTTGCATTGTATCGGATTTCAATGTTCGGTTTCTCCATATGGGCAGGTCATTTTTTCAGGCATTGTACGGGCTTTTGTGCCTCAACCTGAATATGTTATAGCCTATGTTATGTATGGTCATGTAACCCGGTTTTGTGACCTTAGCATTGTCAGATAATGGCGCTATACAATAATCTGCCAAATGTTTAACCAAAAAAAAAAAAAAAAATCTTGAAATTATGGCAGAATCAAGAAATTGGAAAGGGGGGGGGGGGCTATTTTATCCAGTGATTTCAGTTGTGAACTTGAAATTATACAACATTAGTAAAATCATTCAAACACATCCTTTAGGTTTTTCCAACTTTTCAGAAATGACGACAGGTAAGATGCAGTCAATCATTGTGGGTAATCAAAATGTATTCAAACACTTGTTTTGAATTGAAATAAGTTACATTTTTAATGTAAATTCTCATATAACTGTGGTTGTTCATTTTTACCCCTCATTTTTTTACCCCAAATTTGGAAAATTTTGGCGGGTAAAAAAATAAAAAAAAAAAAAACATTTTTTTTGGATACCTCAAGTTTCCTTAAGGAAAAACAATTTTGTTATGAGCAGTCAGAAACATGTTCCCATTCTTCAGTTCACTACAGTGGAAAATCATGAAAACCTTTAATCTGTGTCTTTTGATATGGAAGTTTAGGGTATTTTTTTTTTTTTTTTTTTTTTTATTTTATCTTTTTTAAACCCAACTTACTATACTTCACAACAGACTTTCAGAGTCTTCTGGGAACCTACCACAACCGGTAGAAGAGGAACCATGTGACTCTGCCATTGGTCCTGAGTTACTGTTTAATCAACGGTGCCATGAAGGGTATGTATGTACTTACAGCTACGTATACCCTTCCTTTTTGTCTTTGATCTAAATTGCTGTTTCATAGATTTAATCATGGTATGATGAGATGATTTGAAAAGTGTAAGGTATTCCTTGGGAAAGGAGCCACGTGTAAGATTAAAGGTTCTCTAGGCATTCAGTACTTCTGTACCAATACTGCAGATTTTAATTGCTTACACCCCCCCCCCCCCCCCTTTATCTTTTTTTTTTTTTTTTTTGTGTGTTTGTTCTTTGTATAAAGTAGCATGTATACATGTAGAAAAATGTTGGTGAAAAGATAAAGTGAAATTGCATAAACCATGTTTACTGTACTAGCCAACCCTGATGTTTACCAATCTCTATTCTATGCTAGTGTACTTCTTTCTTTACTACCCTAAACTCCAGTTAAAAGTTTTCATGACAATATCTCAGTTCCATTAAGAACAGCATGGCTGATATGCCCATGGGCATGGGAAAAATTTCGGTGTTTGGAGCATCTTGCCTACTGTTAGAGTTCCCGCAGCCCGGAAGAGTCATGAAAAAGTCATGAAATGTTATTTTCACTTTCCAGAGCTGGACAAGTTATGGAATTTTTTAAAAATGACAGAAATAATGGGAAAGTCATAAAATATAGGACAGCCATTAATGATGGATCAAATCTTGTACGTTTTCATCTGTTCTTCAAAGAGCAAAGAGGCCACGTGACATGCTCTGGCACCGTCTTGTAATCTTTTGTACTCATAGTATGCAGCAAGAAGGGGGAGGGGAGGCTAGAATTTTCAAAGACTATATCGTTCTTACACAACTTCATCAGATACTGCCACACATAAATAACATAAACAGCCACACACAAATAACATACAGGATCCTCATGTACAGATTCCTGTTCAATGTAAAACAAAAATACTTTGGGTTACTGTGTGAACCTTTGAATTGCTCTGTTGTTTTATTTCTTTATGGGTAACCCATGGAGAAATAAAACCCATACCCATGAAGAAATAAAACAACAGAGCAATTCAAAGGTTCACACAGTAACCTGAAGTATTTTATTTTTGTTTTACATTGAACAGGAATCTGAACATGAGGATCCTGAAGAGTAAAACACACAACCGGCCAAGAAAGCAAAAAAGGCGGGGCGGCCGAGGAAGCCACCAACAGAAGTTCACCGAAGAGCCACAAGGGAAGGGGCTACGTAACATGTTTTGCCACTTTTGTATTAGTAGTTGGCCGATACAGCAAGAAGGGGAGGGGGGTGGTGGGGCCCTGAAATTTTCCAAAGCCTATACTGTTCATGCACGGTTTCATCAGCTACTAGGCCCTAGGCCTACTGCTACACATAATAACATGCAGCCACATATACTGTAAATAACATGACCTGGGGCCCCGTTTCTTCTTATTTTCATTATTTTTTCTGACTAATCTTGTTTCCTTTATAGTTTGATGCCAAAGCAGAGTAAGACAAACTTCGTTATCCTAAATTTCCCAAGTTACCTTCCTAGAGTCTACTTTTATTTTTACTAGGCCTAGGTTTTCATACGTACCGACTCGGTATCTTCGAGAAAAACAGAGTCCTGAAGAGCTGGCTCCGAGGGCCCCGATCTTCGAATACAAACTAGATCTTCGTCGTTTGTATCGGAGCCCTCGTCCCTCTGCCTTCTGTTGTCATCGACATCCATGTGAAAGTATAAGTCGAGAGCCTCATCCACAGGAAAATTCGGTACAGGAACGGTGGAATTATAGCCGGCAGCCATTTTTCAGTGTTTGTGTTTCAACGTACACAAAGCAAGGGACGCTACACCCACGCATACAGCTGTACACAAATGTATGTGATCACAGGCATAAGGCGGGAACGAACGGTGGCACTCAACCTCTATATACCCTGTGCGTTTCAAGTGGATTTTTATGTACGGAATCTTGTAACGAACATTTTGGTGTTTGAATGAAAAAATCGGACCTTCCGTTGTTGAGCTATGAGTTTTCAAACTGGATAGGGGTTTTGGGGGTAAAATGTAGATTTTTGACCTTTTTGTGGAAATTATATTCGAAATATCTCTAAACCCCTACCCCTGACATTTATTCATCTCTCGTGGTGTTTGTTTAGGTTCTAATGTATTCAGAAAAAAATATGAGTCGGGTGACCTTTTCTAAGTGCCTCAAATCATCATTTGGGAAAAAGTCCGTTATTTTTAGCATTTTTTGAATTTTTTTCAATATTTTCAAAGGTAAACAAATAGTCAACGAGTTTGTGAAAAAATGACAATACAATCCCCCCCCCCCCCCCCTAAAAAAAACGGTGGCATTTGATAGATCTATTTGTTGGCTTCGTTTTGGTAGTTAAATGAAGGCTGTTGGATGTTGCATGACCGAGTTATGAATTTTTGAAATAGCTATCTCGATTTGCGTGACACAGTCACGCAACTTACGGGAAAGGGTTGCATTCACCAACATAATCTACAGATGTCATGCTACTTCCTTTCTCCAAACGTCGAAATTTGTCTCGAAAATTTGCTCTGGGTATTCCATAGCTTTTTTGATTGCTTCCCGAAGGCAGGCAAGGAATCTATGCGATGGTGATGGCGTGTGTGTATGTGACGCCTTGCTTGTAAACACGATATCTCCAGTTAGCAATGACCGACACTTCATATTTGGTATAAGGATTTGTCATGGAGGAATTAGTTATCAATTGTAGAAACACCATGCATGTATGTCAATGTACTAGCTACATGCTTGGCGGACATTGAAGCCGGCCTTCTCAACGGATTTAGAGTGGTGGGACGACGTAAAGTCCGCATCAAACAGTTTACAGTTGACTGTGTAGCAAGAGCTCGTCGAAGAAGGGAGGAGTTACTCTCGCTATGCTCTAGGGAGAAAAACGGGGACTCTTCCGCACTTCACGCAATCCAGCAGTATCTCGATCAGAAATTGCACGGGCCAGCGTTCGTGCACGCGTGCATTGCGTGGAGGCGGAGGAAAGCCAACTATCAAATTCTACCGGGGCGTCACAAAGTATGCCATCGATCGCCGCATAAGAGCAGTCCGTGACGTCCACGATACGGTACAGAAGGACCCTCTCGACATCGTGGAGGTATTTAAGACCTTCTTTGAACAGCTTTATACCCGGGCAGATCTCGATGAAGGCCGCCAAGAGTCCCTATTAGATAATATTGACAAGACCCCCTCTAAAGAGCAGAATGATGGACTTGGTTCTCCCCTGACTATCGACGAGCTCTGGAAGGCAGTGGCGAATATGAAAGGCGGAAAGGCGCCTGGGTCCGACGGTATCCCGGTGAAATTCTACAAACGCATCTGGGGTACCGTTGGACACGACCTCCGTGATGTATTCGCCTCTGCCTTCCTTGCTGGCTCATTGAGTCCCTCGCAGCGCACAGGCGTTATAACATTGTTGCCAAAGTCTGGAGACCCCCTAGAACCGAAAAACAATCGACCAATTACCTTGTTTGATTGTGGACTGCAAGATTCTGGCAAAAGCCCTTTGTAACAGGCTAGACACGGTCATGCCAGATCTTGTAGATCTTTCCAGACATGTGCGGTGCGGGGACACAGTATTCAGCAGAACCTCTGGTTGGTGCGGGACTTGGTTGAATATGTGATGGATCGTCATCTTCCATGTGCGCTTGTCTCCCTCGATCAGGAGGCCTTCGGCCTGGTTGATCACGGATTCCTCTTGAAAAATCTTGAAGTGTAGTTTGAATCCAGTTTTTAGCTTACAATAGTTTGTAAGCTTATGCAGCCGTATTCACCTTTTGGACACCTGTGACGTCATCAAAAAGTAAAATACATAAGAAATCGCGGATTCTCGCTTTACACCCTTGGGATATAGTAACATTACGACAGTACGTAAAATAGTACCAAGTTTGTACTTATTTGTACATAATTATGCAACTCTTCATACAACTTTTCATAGCATATTAGTAACAGATCAGTATAATATGTGGATACAAATGCAAAAAAAAGAACTTATAGCGGAGATCGCGACCAAAATCAAAACAAAATGTACCGTTCGGTAAACTGGCACTTCGTGGTTACCATAGAAATAAAAGAGAGAATGCTGAAGTAATGCATTCATGCATGTTTAACCGGTGAAGCCACGAAATGTGAGGGCGCTTTCGTTGTACGGCAAAAGACCGGTTGATTGGTGTGTCTCCGCACGTACAGTGTGCATTCTGCTGCAGAAGTTATAGCTTATTTTATCCGTTTTTAGAAAGATAAGGAGTAATTTTCACAACAGAAATCAGACATGGTGCCTTAAGTATTTTGTTTTATACTCCTAACTTGAAAACTTGTAGTTTCTTTGCCAATACTTGGGGTAAAAGAAATGACGTGATATTTGTATTACGCGCAGGTGCTGTTGCCTTACAGCGTAGCCAATTCAATGGCTTCAGTCCAGATCGGCAGACGTCATTCTCCCTTACTTTTATTTCTATGGTAGTCACCTAATTTCGGTCGAAGGTTTTGCGTCGAACACCACACACTTGACTCGATTTTCTTACACATTTCTTCTCATAATCAGATTTTGGTTCCATAATCTGAAAATTCCTTTCGACACCTTCGACATCGACAAAAGAGGAAAACTCGTACATTATGTATAACCGTAAAATCGAGCCCCATTTCCATAAAATTGTTAAAATAGTACTACGAATTAGCACACATTTGTATCAAATTCGGCAATTCGTACTGATCGCCAAAAGATTATCCAATGAGAGCTCAGAATCTGGAGTATTCTCTGTCACGTCCGAATAGTAGTATATATATTAGAATATAAAACGTGACCATAACATGTGCTATTGTAAGCCTATGGCTTTTGATTGTTAAATGGACCTCTCTACTGTATAATAGTGTATATAGTCGGGTTATCGTGAATGGCCTACCGTCAGACCCCTTCAGAGTTCAACGTGGGGTACGGCAGGGGTGTCCCCTGTCACCTCTACTCTATGTATTGTTTAGTGAATCACTTGCAAGAGCCTTCCAAGTTGAACCTTTGTTTCGACCGTTTCACATACCCGGTGGAACTGAAGTTAAGTGCCTCCAGTATGCTGACGACGTGACATGCATAGTCTCCAACCTAGCTTCCTTCAGAGCCATTACTAGCACGCTGTCTACCTTTCAGACAGGTGCCAGATTGAACCCCACCGAGACCAAAGGACTCCGTCTAGGTAAGTGGCGGTCGAAATAATCGCCTTTCGCGGCATCATGGGTAGACAACGCCATAAAAATCAATGGCATATGGTTTGGTTACGGTTCACCCGAGTCACTTACCTGGAATGAGAAAGTGGACCTGGTGGAAGCTAGGTTGAAGGACTTCGGCGATCGCTACATTAGTCTGTTAGGGAAGGTAACAGTTATCAATCGTTTCGTTTACCCTCTCTTGTGGTATCCGGGCACTGTTCTGACCGATCCAGAGGGTATCTTGGTGCGACTGGAGAGGGCCGTGTTTAGGTTTCTTTGGTCTGGGAAAACGGAGCTGGTCAGAAGAAGAGTGGTGTACCACGATTGTAAGCAGGGGGATTGGGCCTCGTGCACTTTCCTTCAAAGCTTGCCTACTTTGTCCGTTATTGGGGTGGATTATCATTCCGTTGGTTCTTTCCTACCCTGTTTAGCAACAGTGCACCTCACAGTTGGAGGCCAACGAAGGCATACTGTCAGATGAGGGAAACACTACGTATTATGTCAACTGTAGGGGACGTTTCGCAGTCCAGTGCGGGGGACCAGTACTGGACCATTTTTGATGACTTGGTTGGCCAGGTCCAACCCAGGAACTGTTCGTTGGGGCCGGAAGTGTGGCGTGCGGTTCACAGCAGGTCACTCGATTTTCGCAGGCGAGACCTGCTGTGGCGAATCGCACATGACGCCATCGTAACTAATTCTAAGCGCCTTCGGTGGCGTCTCGGAGATAGCATTTGCCCCCGCACTGGATGTACCAAGTGGGGGAGTGTGCCACATGTGTTTTGGCAGTGTGGCTTTGTAGCCCTCCTGTAGGAGTGGTTTGAAGTCCTGGCTGATCGCCTCGCTTTTCGCAACACCTGGGCGGTCAGCCAGGACTACGCTCCGTATGGTCTGTCGCCCCCGCCATGCAATACATGTGTTCGTGGCATACTTTTGTTTCGGCCTCCATAAAGCTGGCCTTATGGAGAGACCGATGTAATATTGTATTTAGGGAGGAGAGGCCTGCGGACGTCGTCCTTGCGTCGGTGAGGACAGAGATTAAGCTTAGGGTTGAGGCAGACTTCGATTACCAGGGACGACGTTGTGCAGGCGGTGGGGCCCACTTGTTTAGTTAGATGAGGGCGGGCCGAGTGACAGTCCACCTGTAAATATTGTTTGCATCGAATAGTTTTTCCTTTGCAAATATTGTGCTTTTTAAGTGCATCGAAACGGCACATACAAACAAAAAACAAACTCAAACCGGATCGGACAGGAACATAAATGCAAAACCATCCACACACCACCAAATCAAACAGAAAGTTATGTTCATTACAACAATAGAACCACACACACACACTGACAACAACCCAAATACCCAACAGACCAACCTCCCCCCGGCCACCCTAAAGCAATAATACTACATACCGCCAACAACCAAAAAACCAGACACCAACAACAGGGGCCACGAGGGGTCCGGGGCGGGGTCCACCTGCCACGAGGGGTCCGGGGTGGAGTCAACTTGCTATATTTACACTATGTACACTATTTACACAAAAACAAAAAACTGAACAAAACTGGGCCAAAAATACAGGCGCACCTTGCCCAAGGGTGTCCCGGAGGCAGTGCTTTTTAAGTGCATCGAAACGGCACGTACAAACAAAAAACGAAAAAACTCAAGCCGGATCGGACAGGAACATAAACGCAAAACTATCCACACACCACCAAATCAAACGGAAAAGTATGTTCATTACAACAATAGAACCACACACACACTGACAACCCAATACCCCACAAACCAACCTCCCCCCGGCCACCCTAAACCAATATTACTACATACCGCCAACGAAAGACAACACCAGAACAAACCACCACCACCCAACAACAACCAAAAAAACCAAAACACCAGACCAAACAATCATCACAAACTGCCCCAAGGGGCCACGAGGGGTCCGGGGCGGGGTCCACCTGCCACGAGGGGTCCGGGGTGGAGTCAACTTGCTATATTTACAGTATGTACACTATATACACTATTTACACAAAAACAAAAAAACTGAACAAAACTGGGCCAAAAATACAGGCGCACCTTGCCCAAGGGTGTCCCGGAGGCAGTTGTGGCAAAGGGTAACCTCATTATCCCCACGCTTTAACAAGCTCCACAACCGGATGCAGTTTAACGTCCTACCCTTTGCAAATATTCCTGTGTGGTAGGTGGTCTGGGAGTGTTTGTACATATTAGCCACAGGAATTTTCGTTTTGCCAGCTCAATGTAAATTTGTAAATAGTTGCAAATAGTTCATAGTTGCGTTTTTGCCGGTCCGGTTTTGGGGTCTTTCAGTTTGACAAGTGTCCGTTTCAATGGAGTTAAAAGCATGCACGCTCCATGCTTGCATTAATGAAGTAGGCAGTATCAAGAAAGTAGGCGTAAATAAAACATACCAACACAAATCGAATCGACGTTCTGGGTAGGACTTTAAACTGCATCCGGTTGTGGAGTTTGTTTAAACGTGGGAGTAATGAGGTTACCCTTTGCCACAACTGCCTCCGGGGCACCCTTGGGCAAGGTGCACTCGTATTTGCCCTGTGCTTTTTACGTGTTGTTGCCTTCGGGCGTGGGGTCGCCTTCGGGCGTGTTGTTGCCTTCGGGCGTGTTGTTGCCTTCGGGCGTGTTGTTGCCTACGGGCGTGGGGTCGCCTTCGGGCGTGAAGTTGCCTCCGGGCTGGGTGTTGCCTTCGGGTGTGTGTTGCTGCCTTCTGGCGTGTGTTGTTTTCCTGTTTGTAAATAGTCTTTTTTTTTTTTTTTTCCAAAAGTCCCCTGACTCTCTGGCGAAGAGCCAGGGGCGAAAACCAAACAATACTCCGGAAGGAGTTCTGCTCCCCGAAGGAGTAACAACGTCCCCAAGGGACAAACTTTGACTTAACTGACACCACCTGACAGTGGTCCCGTTCTAGACTGGCTGAATAGAACAGGCCTCACTTTGGCCTGTTTGTAAATAGTCTTGTGTGGTGGGTAGGCTGGGGGTGTCGTATATGTTGGCCACAGAAATTTTGTTTGCTAGCTTAGTGTAACTTTGTAAATGATTGTAAGTAGTTTATGGTTGTGTTCTTGCCGGTCCGGATTTGGTTCTTCCTGTTTGATAGTGTCCGTTTCTATGCACTTAAAAAGCAAATCGAATCACAAAGCGTTTGTTTGTGCTTTTTAAGTGCATCGAAACGGCACATACAAACAAAAAATAAACTCAAACCGGATCGGGCAGAAACAAAAACGCAAACTATTTACACACTACTAAATCAAACAGAAAGGTGCGCCTGTATTTTTGGCCCAGTTTTGTTTAGCTTTTTTGTGTGAATAGTGTATATAGTGTACATACTGTAAATATAGCAAGTTGACTCCACTCCGGACCCCTCGTGGCAGGTGGACCCCGCCCCGGACCCCTTGTGGCCCCTTGGGGCAGTTTGTGATGATTGTTTGGTCTGGTGTTTTGGTTTTTTTGGTTGTTGTTGGGTGGTGGTTTGTTCTGGTGTTGTCTTTCGTTGGCGGTATGTAGTAATATTGGTTTAGGGTGGCCGGGGGCAGGTTGGTTTGTGGGGTATTGGGTTGTCAGTGTGTGTGTGGTTCTATTGTTGTAATGAACATACTTTTCTGTTTGATTTGGTGGTGTTAGTTTTGCGTTTATGTTCCTGTCCGATCCGGTTTGAGTTATTCGTTTTTTGTTTGTAGGTGCCGTTTCGATGCACTTAAAAAGCCCCCCCCCCCCCCAAATCAAACAGAAAAGTATGTTCATTACAGTAATAGAACTATATATACAGATATTTACATACTTTTTGCAACGACATAAGTACTTTACAGACCAACCTCCTTCCAGCCACCCCAAACCAATATTACAACCCCTTGTAACGGCACAGATAAACTGTACATAAACATAGATATCTACATACTATTTACAACAACTTAAATACCTTACAGACCAACCTCCTTCCAGCCACCCCAAACCAATATTTCCAACCCCTTGTAAGGGCACAGATATGTATACATATACATATTTACAACATATTTACAACTGAAGTACCTCAGAAGCCACATATGTACAAACACAGTACTATCCACACATTACAGTCAATTCATATTTACAAAATCAATATTTACAAGTTGACTACCACCCGGTCCGCCCTCACTGAAACAAGTGGACCCCATCGCCTACCGAACGCCGACCTTGGCAAACGAACGAAGTCGGACTCAACCCTCAGCCTAACCTCCGCCCTCACCGACGCCAGTACGACATCAGCAGGCCTCCCCACCCCCCTAAATACAATATTAAATCGGTCTCTCCATAAGGCCAGCTTTATGGAGGCCGAAACAAAGGTAAGTATGCCCTGAACACTTGCATTGCATGGCGGAGGTAAGAGACCATACAAAGCATAGTCCTGGCTGACCGCCCAGGTGTTGCAAAACGTTAGGCGATCAGTCAGGACTTGAAACCATTCCCAGAATAGGGCCACATAGTCACACTGCCAAAACACATGTGGCACACTCTCCCACTTTGTGCATCTTATACGGGGGCAAACGCCATCTCCAAGACGCCACCGAAGGCGCTTGAGATTAGTTACGATGGCGTCATGTGCAATTCGCCACAACAGGTCTCGCCTGCGGTAATCTAATGATCTGCTGTGGACTACGCGCCGCACATCCGGCCCTGAGGCATAGTTGCTGGATTGGATCTGGACAACCAGTTTATCAAAAACAGCGCGGTATAGGTCCCTTGCACTTGACTGCGAAACGTCCCCCACTGTTGACATAATACGGAGCGTGTCCCTCATTTGACTGTATGCCCCCGTGGGTCTCCAGCTGTGGGGCTCACCGTTACTAAACAGGGAGGGAAAGAACCGACGGAATGATAATCCCCCCCAGTAACGGACTAAGTAGGCAAAAGGCATTCCGCTGTCCACAGCACTGTAAACACACTTGGTCAGGAGAAAACGGAGCTTGGAAGGAAAATGCACAAGGCCCAACCCTCCGCGCCTAAGATCCTGGTATACCACCCCTCTTCTAAACAGCTCCGTCTTCCCTGACCATAAAAAACTAAACACAGCCCTCTCGAGTCGCACCAGGACACCCTCTGGAGCAGCCAGAACAGTGCCTGGATACCACAAGAGGGGGTAAATGAAACGATTGATAACTGTTACCTTCCCCAACAGACTTATGTGGCGATCGCCGAAGTCCTTCAACCTAGCCTCCACCAGGTTCACTTTCTCATTCCAGGTAAGTAATTCGGGTGAACCATAGCCAAACCATATGCCATTGATCTTTATGGCGTCGTCTACCCATGATGCCGTGAAGGGCAGTTTTGTCGACCGCCACTTACCTAGACGGAGTCCTTTGGTCTTAGTGGGGTTCAGTCTGACACCTGTGGCTCTTTGAAACTTAGACAACGTGCCAGTAAGGGCCCTGAAGGAAGCCAGGTCGGAGACTACGCAAGTGACATCGTCAGCATACTGAAGGCACTTAACTTCAGCACCACCGGGTATGCGAAATGGTCGAAACAAAGACTCAACTTGGAAGGCTCTTGCAAGGGATTCACTAAACAACACATAAAGTACAGGTGATAGGGGGCACCCCTGCCGTACCCCACGTTGGACTGTGAAGGGGTCCGAGGGTAGGCCATTAACGATAACCCGACTGTATACGCTATTATACAGTAAGGAGATCCATTTAACAAAAACTGGATTCAAGCTAAATTTCTTCAAAATTTTAAAGAGGAATCTGTGATCAACCATGTCGAAGGCCTTCTCCTGATCGAGGGAGACTAGTGCACATGGAAGATCACGGTCCATCAGGTATTCTACTAAGTCCCGCACCAACCAGAGGTTCTGCTGAATACTGTGTCCCCGCACCGCACATGTCTGAAAGGACCCTACAAGATCCGGCATAACTGTTCCTAGCCTGTTACAAAGGGCTTTCGCCAGAATCTTGTAGTCTACATTTAACAGGGTGATTGGCCGTTTATTTTTCGGTTCGAGGGGGTCTCCTGACTTGGGCAACAAAGTTATCACGCCTGTGCGCTGCGAGACGCTCAATGAGCCAGCAAGGAAGGCAGAGAAGAATACATCGCGGAGATCATGTCCAACGGTACCCCAGAAGCGTTTATAGAATTCCACCGGAATACCGTCGGACCCAGGCGCCTTTCCGCCTTTCATCTTCGCCACTGCCTTCCAGAGCTCGTCAACAGGGAACCAAGTTCATCGTTCTGATCTTTAGAGGGGGTCTTGTCAATATTATCTAATAGGGACTTTTGAAGGCCTTCATCGACATCTGCCTGGGTATATAGCTGCTCGTAGAAGCTCTTAAATACCTCCACGATGTCGAGAGGGTCCTTACGTACCACACCGTGGACGTCACGGACTCCTTTTATACGGCGATCGATGGCATACTTTGTGACGTCCCGGTAGAACTTGATGGTTGGTTTCTCCTCCGCCTCCACGCAATGCACGCGAGCACGAACGCGGGCCCCGTGTAGTTTTTCATCAAGAAAAAGTTTTTCATCAAGTTTTTCATCACGTTTGTTTGTTCTAATACCGCTGATATCTTCTGGGTGCGTGATAGAAAATGAAACCTGGAAGTAATGAGCTTTTTAAGTATACCTGTTTCTACGTATACATAGAAACAGGCACCGGCAAACCAAAGAAGAATCCCAAACCCAAACAAAACCATGACGGGTCCCAAACACAAATAAAGTAATTCAATCCAGCCCATCCTTCCTAACTCACAGAAGAACAAAGGGAGTCTGTTTCGGGGGGGGGGGGGGGCTTTTTAAGTGCATAGAAACGGACACTATCAAACAGGAAGAACCAAATCCGGACCGGCAAGAACACAACCATGAACTACTTACAACCACTTACCCCACACCAAGCTAGCAAAACAAAATCTCTGTGGCCAACATACACGACACCCCCAGCCCACCCACCACACAAGACCATTTACAAACAGGAAAACAACACACGCCAGAAGGCAGCAACACTCACCCGAAGGCAACACAACACTTTTGCAATATGCAAGCCCCGCCTTGGAATCTACAATTTTTCACAAATTTTACACTTTTAGTTCACTTTTCATGTAATACCCATCCAATATTTAATTCTCTCTAGTAGGATGGATGGAGACTAAGGGCCAGGCAAAAGTACACTTATTTTGACCTACCTGGCCCTATTTTTACACTTCTGTCATCTTTCCAGTGAGTTATTGGTACAAAGGCAGCATAGTTTCAGCTTTCTGCAAAATTATCATGATAAGGTCATCAAAACTTGGTACCCTGTCCCAGAGGATCTGTTGCTGAGCAACAACTATTCAGTGAGAATATAATCTGTTGAAAGGGCTAGATGTGCTTTTGTGTTTATTATGAATACTAACTGAAGTTTGGAAGATTGTATAGTGCAGTATATACTACTTGTACTGGAGTACTGGATTTAGCATTAAAAAAATGGAACTGTAGTGATACTGTACTATTATAGAAGTGACTCCCATGTAGTGTGTTTTGCCATTCTCTTCAATCGCTGCAACGGTTGACTTTTAATTACTCTGTGGGGGCTGTTTATTTGAGTTGGTTTGCTGCAGCATGTACAGTAAATACAAGATGTCGGTAAGAAAGCAGTTCGTAGGCTAGACCACTGTTATTTTTTTTTTTTTTTTTTTTTTTTTTTTTTTTTGAACTAGACTTTTAGTAAAGATGTTAAAATTAAGCCATTTAGAGGGGTATTTTGTTGAATCCATGAACTTGATGATGTATTAGTATATATTCCTAAGTATTTTGAAATTCGAGCTGAAAATTAATTGTACCATGGTTAGTATACACACCTCTTCCGTCGAAAGAGTTACTAACTTACGCATTATAGATGTATAGGCTGCAATTAATTAATACAGCACTTTGTCACATTTAATTGAAACAATGAGCTTACATATGCAAGTGGGCAACTTTGAGTACAACATTCAGTGGAAAAAGTTGAGTCCCATTTTGATTCTATGAATTCCCGAATGTCACCTTCAGGGATGGGTGGCACCAGTGGGGGAATCCAGTGGGACTCTGCATGCCGGGAAAGACCGCCCCGGCCTCCTGCAAGGGAAATTTCCAATTTCATTGAGGAGATTAAACTATATAATGTCAATTAACTGCCTTCACTGAGTTGCTCTAGTGCCATGTACATTCTTAGTACAGACTCCAAATTATATGTCAATAACCTTGAATTTTTGCAATTATCATCCCATGAAAATCCAAACTTTTTAAGCCCTCTTCAAAATCTCGCATAGTTTTAAATTTTAAACACGAAAAGAGTTGCGCACCAAAAATGCTATAATTTCCATTTTTTGGCAATTCATTGATCACCTTTGTTGTATCTGTAGATTACTGCCCCCTCAGTTTGGTCAATGAGCTGCCCCCAGTCTGACAATTCTTTTTACCCCACTCCCAATTTTACCCTCTATCATCGGCTGAAGCAGTAGTGCAGACAGAGGGTGGCAGGGGAAGATCCCCCCTCGCAAAAAATTTTGGGTACGGTGACAGGCAATCCTGAAAAAATGAAGAGCACAAAAAAAGAAGAAAAAGAAAGAAAAAATGGGGAGAGGAAGTAGGGATGGGAAATAGGTTGGGCGGAGTGAGGAGTTGGGGTTAGGGGAATATGGGGAGGGTAATTGAGAAGTATTGCCCTCATAAATGTGATGTTTTTATGATATCGAAAACTACGCTACAAAACCGACTAACAGAACAACTGAAACAAAGTGAATTGAAGATGTGAAATTATCGTTGATTTCGATTGGCCCTACATGGGCCTTTTGCTCATAGCCGCGGGGGGGGGGGGGGGCAGAGGCTATGGCCATGCACTGTTAGGGAACTCTTCCGCTCCCCGTCTGGGGAATAATCCATTTTCATTGGGGAGCAATCCATACCATAAAAGATGATCCAGATTAGCCCCAGTGCCCCCTCCCGATGATCGTGTTGAGTTTGCTTACAAAAAAGAAAGGCATATTCTTCAACAGAAGCCTCAAAATTTCCAGTTTTCCTTATCAAAATCCAAAATTTTTCAAATTGTCTTCAAAGTAAGTTTCCAGACTTTCAAAGCTTGAGGAAGGAAAGCCAAAATTTTTCAAGTTTTGTTTAAAGAGCCTACACTGAGTAGCTTGCCTTTCCATACGTAGCCTCAAAAAGTTTCAGATTCTGCTCCTACTGTAGGAAGAGCAGACTGTTCAATATAGACAACAAATTATCCAGTTTTTGTCAAAAAGAAACCCACTTTTTTAATATTTCTGCAAAAAAATTCATTTTTCTCTAATTTCAGCCCCAGATTCTCAAATGAAATTACACAAGAGCCCCCTCCCCCCACCAAATAAAAAAAAAATCGGGAAATGTTCCAATTTCATGGGATATATAACCATAATCTGTAAGATAAAATTTTAAACCTAAACTAACTTTAGTCACCCTGACATTCTACATCATTTTGCCCTTCAAAGGCAGATTCTTCAATAAAACCCCATATTTTTAACCTATGCTGTACGGAAAACCTATTTATTTTGTTGAAATTCCAAAGTTTCTCCAAGATAATCTCCTGATTTTCAATTGGTCGGAGAGCCTCAATCCGTAGGTCTAAGATAACACGTGTACAGGTGTAACCTCACCTGATCTTCAGTTGCCCCAACAATGCCAGAGTTTGCTAATAGGAAGGGTAGATTCTGGTAGTGAGCCTGATCAATGCTAAGTGTAACTGGACAGTATGCTTCCTGATATAGAAAGTCTTCTAGCTTTCGAAAATACAAAGAATCACAAAAATATCTATTTTAGGCTATAAAATTAAATTTGATGACACTTATAATTGTATAAAGTATAGAGATGTATCTTCAATTACAAGAATCAAATTTGGAGTATATAGCCAGGGTGCCACATTCTAACCAGGGAGTTGCTATTTTGTCAAATGGCATCAACTACCAGTTCTAACTTATACTTGTGTCTGTAAACAGGAATGCTAAAACAATCATGTCATAGGTGTTTGGTACTTGTAAACCGTGGAAGGGGCCGGTGCAGCATTAAGCCCCTAGGCGAAAGTGTAGAAGGGCAAAACTATGTTTTCGCTCGCCTAACACACAAATGCCACCCCACCCGGCCACGATTAAAGGACAAATTTCGTGTTTACCTTGAAAAACTAGTACCAAAATAGCTGCAGTAATCACAAAATTGAGATTAAATTGTCCTTCAAATTTTTGCAACATCCCACTCTAAACAGCATAGGAGGACATGGCCCTCATATACCTAGAAACTTTTCAAAGTGGCAGAGAATAGACACCCCTACCAGGCTGGATGTCAGGAACTATGTTTGATCCCCACCCAAGGTCATAACAGTTTTCCTATGCCAGTTGCCACCAACAAATGCGATGAGTTGCCGCAAGGACGTGGGAGGCAAAATTTGTGGCGAGCTTAGCGCGCCAAAGTTTTTGGAATTTTTCAACAAATATTTGAAAATTCAAAGCTTGTTTTGGAGAAAATTTGATTTTGGGGGGAAGAAAATTTGACCTTTTTGTAAGGACCATTGAAAAACGGGTATTTATTGAAGAATCTGCCCTTCCTATGAACAAAATCAAGAAGATCATTGGGGTAACTGAAGTTCGTTTGCTGTTTCACATTTTAACATAGGGCTACGGACTAAGGCTTCTGATGAAACTCGAAATTTTCCCGAAAACTTTTTACCTTTTTTGAACAAATAATTGAAAGTCAAGAGTTTATATTGGAGATATTTCGGAATTTTATGAAAACAAAATTTTTTTCGAAAGGGAAAAATTGAAAAAGTTGGGGATTTTATTAAGGTATCTGCCTTTCGAGAGCAAATTCAGTAGAACTTAGGGTTACATGTTTTATCGTATGGATTAAGACAATCCGATGAAATTAGAAAATTTACGGGAAATTTTTGCCTTTTTAACAAATATTTGAAAATCTGAAGGTTATATTGGAGGAAATTTGTAATTTTATGACAGAAGGTTTGAAGTTTTTATCGAAGAATCTGCCCTTCCTATAGCAAAATCAAGTAGGTAGTAGGGCGACTGTAGTTCGTTGGGGTTACTTCATATTTCATCATGCAGATAAGGCCCTCCAACTATATTGGAAAATTTCCCGAAAAACCTTTGGCTTCATTTTAACAAATATTTGAAAATCGTGAGCTTATATTAAAGGAAAATGAGATTTTATGGCATAAAATGTGAAAAATGGGTTTATTTGCAAGGGAGAATTGAGAACTTTGGAGTCTTTATTGAACCTGTCCTTCATTTGAGCAAAATCAAGCAGATCGTAGGGACGACTGCAGTTCATCTTACGGATTGAGGCTCTACAAAAGAAACTGCAAAATTTTGGGGCTTTCTTTTCACACGTTTCAAAATCTGGTGCTAATATTGTAGAAACCTTTTGAAAATTTTGGATTTTTGAAAGAAAAATTGGGAATTTTGAGGGTTTTCGAGAAGAATCTGCTCATGATCATAATCAAAAAGGTGGGGGGGGGGGGGAGAGGGGGCTGAAGTTACTCGGACTTACGTCTTTTATCGTACGGATTAAGGCTCCCGACGAAAATGGATCATCTCGACGGGGGGGCAGCCTTCTCCGATGGGGGAATGGTACCCACGCCCCCCCCCCCCCCCCCCTGGTGCCACCCTTGATTTAAAGGACAGTAAGAGGAGTGAAGAAAGACAATATGTTGAAAAATTGTTGGACAATCAGCAGTGACATCAAATGGGGGAACGAGGGGCATTTACCCCTACATCTACCTCTTAGGCCTACTCCTTGCTCCTTCAAGGTTTCCCCCTTCTCTTTCTCAACCCTAATCTGCTCCTGTGCAAAGGTACTAGCAATGTGCTTGCACAACTTTTGCGCCTTCCCACTCCACATTGGCTTTTGTGAAGTCGCTGCCGGTTGTAACAATATTAAAACTTCCAAATTGATAACAGCTATGGAACTACTTTCTGCTGCTGTGAATCCTCTCCCTTCACTGTAACTCCCACATCGATTATCTTTTTAATAATCAGATTTTATGTTTGAATCATATGTTTCTCTCATTGCAGAATTTACAGCACAGACGGTTGTCTACAAAACAAAGACCTAAGATCTAAGACCCACTACAAAACAAAGACCCCACCAACTATAAAACTAAGACCCTAATACAAAACTAAGACCCACAACTATAATACTAAGACCCACCAACTACGAAACTAAGACCATACTGCAAACCTAAGACCCCATCAACCATAAAACTAAGACCCTACTGCAAAAATAAGATGTGATCAAGTGGGTAAAGGAAGAATTTTGTCGATCTGGCAGTCTCCTGAGGGAGTTTTTCGACTCGGGAAGTTGTCTAATAATACAGCATGCTGTGGTGCCAGACATTGGAATTGGAGGTGGGGGAAGGCAAGTACTGGTAAATATAGGGGCAAGTGGAATTTTAAGGGGAAATAACATTTTAGGCCCAGCATCAAACACTAATAGGGAAAGGTGTAAGGAGGGGGATCTTGCACAATCAATTCACACATTCGTGTTAATTTGAGACCCACCAGTATTTGTCAAGTAGCGGGGTGGATCACTTTACACGGCAAGTGGTTCATTTTACACACTAGCTTGGTTCAAATTACACATGTGTAGTGTAAATTGGACCACAACTTTTTTATGTATTACTTCCACAGAGATATGTGAGGACAATTGTGTCAACCCTTCTAGAAATAGTGTTCCGTCACTCTCCCAGTACTGCTGCTGAGAGCAGTTGGTTGCGCTCATCCTAGCATTTATGGGGATTTGTAATTAGAGGGTCCAAATTACATACCTTTCCCTATAGCCTGCATTGAGTTTCAGTTGCTTATGGCAATACTGAAAAACAAACAATGTGTGACTGTGAGCTTAATTAGGAACACAACTGACTGTTCAAGTCATTACTGTTAAAATGAATGTCAATCAAAGTAGCTTCTAACAGGATTTAGAACTATCCGGAAAAGCCCAAATATATTTGGGGGGATGCCATAGCTCCTTTAAAATATCAAGGAGAGACATTTGATATGATGTCCCCCACTAAAATGCTGAAGGGAACATGTCCCCCATCACCTCATGGAGTAGGGAAAACAAGCTAGTGAGCCACAACTGGAAAAAAGGCCGTGGTCGTCTCGTCTTGAACCAATTGGTTGGAAACTGGGACGTTAAACCTCACCTAACCTAACCTAATCCATGTCATGGGTGGGGCAGTGTCCTGTGACAATCCACCCAGGCTAGCGGCGGCGGAAGCTTTAATATTTAGGGGGGGGGGGGGGGGAGACGAGCGAACCAAAATCTGGTTAAATATGTGTGGGAAATTATATGGTCGTCATCCTAGGAGGGGTATACGGGAGTGGTGTACGCCTATTTAGTGCATTGGCGGATGCAGGACCTTTGAGATGGGCCAAACTGGTTGTACAGTGATATGGGGAGGGGTACAAATTTTCTATGCCTTCAGATGCAATTTGCCACAGGGTTCGCACGCCTCCTTGAAATCCTGGAAAGTCCTGGAATTTCACTTTAGTTTTTCCAGGCCCTTGAAAGTCCTGGAATTTCAGATATTTTGAGAAATCTCCTTGAAAAGTCCTTTAGCACTCCTTGAAAAATAACTTTTAATATTTGACCAACAAATGCCCCACGTTTTTCATTCATTTAATTCCGTTTTTTGTTGTTCAAAGTTTACAAACTGAAAAAAATGTATTTTCCCGAGTGTTGAATATGATACGTAAGAAATTCGCGCCGACAGACTTTTACTTGATTCATATGACAAAGATCATAGAAGGCATAGAAATGCCAGTGCAATAAAAATGTACACAACTGGCAGTAAGTTGGCTTACATGCATAGCCTCAATAGAGCTTACTATAGTCATTCTCTATGATAGCTACACATGCAGTGTAGTAACGTAATGCTGCACTGTTGCTGCTGCTGTGGACACTTCTTGGCAATATGATCTTTGGTAATAACAGAACGTGATGTTCATAACATGATTCCTGAAAACAGCCTTCAGTTTGTTTGCTACTTGCCGACTAGGACTACAGGAATGGACAGTTTGTACCAAACTAAACTTGCAGTGAAATATTTGGGCCGATGTGGCAAGGAATTTCATGGATTTTGTTTGCAGCAATTTTGATCGTATGTAGTAAGCCTGTAGACTGTAGTCTTACTTGTAAGCCTAACATTGCAAAGTTTGGACAGCCTAGGCTAGTACTGCCTGCTACAATACAAATGTTAGGTATCTAGCGGTAGCCCGAGCCTAACGTAGTCTGAAGTTGGATCGTCATGGTGTCACTGACTAACTATCCATTGTCAACCACAATGCCAGGCGGCAAATGTCATTTTCAGCTATCATGGGTAAAAAATCCGAAGTACGGTAGTTGGATTGAACAGTGTAGGCCAAGGCATGGTTCTGACACAAAAGCTAGATGCAAAGTCTGCATGAAAGATATTGACATATCAAATATGGGAGAGGCAGCCCTCTCTATTCACATGAAAGGAAGGAAACATGTAGATAGTTGTAAGGAAATGGGAGGACAGTCAACAGATCTTTTGAGCTTTATGAAGCGTTCTCAGGGTGCTGCTGCTGCGTCTGCTGACAGTCAAAGTGATCGTTCAACGCTGGACTCATTTGTTACCAAAGAACAAACTTTGAAAGCTGAAGTTTTGTGGGCTTTGAAGATTGTGGAGGCCCATTACTCTTATCATTCATCAGCAGGCAGTGACAAACTTTTCCAGGAAATGTTTCCTGATAGTAAAATTGCGAAGGAATTTTCTTGTGGTGAAAAGAAAAGTGCATACTTAGTGTGTTTTGATCTTGCCACTCACTTTAAGCAACTGCTAGTAGATGATATGAAAGGAGAGGAAAACTATATCATCATGTTTGACGAGAGCCTTAACGAAATAAAAAATTCCAAACAGATGGATATACATGTTCGAGGATGGAACAGGAAAACTAATCAAGTTGATAGTCGTTATTACAGCTCAGTTTTTATGGGGCATGGGAAAGCAGATGATATGACTGAACATTTCCATGATGGTATTCAGGGACTTCATCTTCAAAAAATATTCCAGGTAGGCTATGTTACTCTTACAAAGATATTTGATGCAAAAATCTGCAACATCTAGATAATGGTCTAGCCTAACACACTGTACAGTACTAGTCCTATATGGGAATATGGAGCCTATACCGATAAAAAATTTTTGAAACATTTTGCGGTGGAGGAAGCCCAGAAAGTTCAAAGAGTAAGCCCCCTCCCATGTACACTGGTCCCCTGTCCAATGACTTGTGTACGGTACCATAGTAAACATGTCGGCCCATGTCACCACCATTTATTTGTCTTCTTTGACCTAGGTCTCCATGGATGGCCCCAATGTTAATTGGAAATTTTATCGGACCCTTTGTGACCAAGTACAGAAGGATTTTGACTGTCAGATATTCAACATTGGGAGTTGCGGTTTACATATTTTACGTGGTGGATTCAAGGATGGGGCTACAGCTTCAGGATGGCAGATAGAAAAATTTTTTCAAGTTTACACTGGTTGTTTAAAGACACTCCTGCACGCAGAGAGGATTTTTTCAAAGTCACAGGAAGCAATACATTCCCTTTGCAATTCTGTAAACACAGATGGCTGGAAAATGCCCCAGTGGCAGAGAGGGTGTTATCAATATGGGAGAACATAGTCAAGTATATGGAACAGGCTTTGGCAAAAAAAGTACCTTGTCCCCAAACAAAGTCTTTTGACACTGTAAAAGAAAGCATCAAAGATCCTCTGATTGAAGCAAAAATAAGTGCTTTCCTCTCTGTTGCCAAGGAAATACACCCCTTTTTGGTTAGGTACCAAACAGATAGACCGATGATTCCATTTCTAACGACTGACCTTCATGAGGTATTGAAAGGTGTAATGAAGCGCTTTCTGAAGAAGGAATTGCACAGCGATGTAAACAAAATACTGAAGGTGACACAGATGGATGTCAATGAATCTAAGAACCATTGTCCAATTAGCGAAGTAGGTATTGGTTTTCTTCCAGAGAGAAAGGTAAAGGCACTTGTTACAACAAAAAAAAAAATATCTGATAGAGCTGCCCTGGAGTTCAAATCTGATTGCAAGAACTTTCTCATAAGAATTGCTCACAAGCTCCTAGAAAAGTCTCCAATACAGTACCAACTTGTTAGATGTGCTGTATGTTTGGATTCACGGAGAATGGTGTTATATCAGAGGGACTGCGAAATTAAATTCAAGCGAATTTTAGTGCACTTTGTCAATGCTAAAAGACTGAAAGAAGAGGAATGTGATGTGATCCTACGGGAATATAGCGACTTCTTCGAAGTTGTTGCATCATCTCCGTCAACATATAGAGAATTTAACCCTCACAAAGAAGGAGTGCGCATTGACACTTTCTTGTTCAACAATATGGGCAGCAAACCTGAATATAGCAGACTATGGCAAAGGGTTGTCAAAAAGGTTCTAATGTTATCCCATGGACAAGCAAGTGTAGAGAGGGGGTTCTCTTTTAACAAGCAATTAGAGGTTACAAACTTGAAAGAGCGCTCATTCATTGCCCAGAGAACTGTGGTAGATCATCTAAGGGCAGTTGGGGGGATTCTCTCAGTCTCCATAAACCAAAGACTACTGATGTCAGCTGCAGCAGCAAGGCAAAGGTACATCGGTCATCTAGAGGATGAAAAGAGAAAGAAAGAAACAGAGCAAAAGGAGATAAAGCGTAAATCAAAAGACAGTAAATTACAGGAACTGAGGAAAAAGAAGGCTCGCTTTGAGGAAGATAGTAAAGCTTTGCAGGCATCTGCAGATGAATATGCTGAAAAGGCATAGCAGAGTGGTAAACTTACCTGGATAGCTAAGTCAAACAGTCTGCGGGGGTCTGCAAAGGAAAAGGCTGCTCTAGTGAAGCAATTAGAAGAAGAAATAGAAAATTTCAGGAAAATGGATTAAAGTAATTACCTTGAAATACAGTGACCCATGAAGGCAGGGTAAGTGTTGTTTGGGTAAATATGTAAACATTTTGCCATACAAGTGTACAATGTGTAACGTTATACTAGAAGTAATAAATTTTCAGTCATATTTTGAGTCCTTGAAAATGCAGATTTAGTTCTTGAAAATTCCTTGAATTTTACTTGAAAAAATGTGTACGAACCCTGTTGCCAGTGCGTGCAACAAAAGTGTACATACGTACAGTTGTGAAGTTCATTTTCACCCGTAAAAGTCTCGCGGTTGTAGTCTATTCCCCAATTATTCAGGAAAATTTCAGAGAAAACTTTGTTAGCCCACCCCCAGCCAGATCCGTCATGTGTCTTAGTGCCCTTATGTATGCTGTCTGATGGTAAAATTATTATCTTTGGAAGCGAAATGGTTTTTGTGAACTAATATTATTTTTGATCCACTCATGTCTCACCCAGGCCTGTCCCCGCTACGCCACCAAGCTCTACGAAGTAACCATAAAAGATTCTAACCATGATGGGATAACTTTTAATTCCGATAAAAAGTGCCGATAACAAAAAAAATAAATAAACTCGTATGCCGCCGCTCAGCTCAGTTGGTTCGCTGTTTGGATTCATGCTGGCCTAAGAGGAATGCCGAAAAGGTCAAATGTTGTAGTATAACTTGCACCAGGCAACATTCGGTTGCTACGGAGGACTGTTATATTTGTTCTTAATTTCATACTGTACATCATATATGTTTTTCATATGTTAAGTTTTAAGAGCAATATTCAAGAAGAAACTGCCTTCGCATCCATGGTATTCCTGAATCTGGGGACGAGGCAAGTACCGATGATCTTATTGTCAAGTTAGCTACGGAAAAAGCTAATGTTAACATTACCAAGGATTAGATCGATCTAGGATTTCTCCTAAACCCCGACCTAATCAATCCGGAGTAACCACCGGCAAGCCAAGGGCAATAATTGTAAAGTTTAGTACATATAACATTCGTCACAGTTTCTACAAGGCTCGGGTACAACTAAAAGGTACGGGGATCTACATCAACGAGGATCTAATAACAAAAAGGCAAGAACTTTTTACAATCGCCCGCAGAAACCCAAATGTTAAACGTTCATGGACATCCGATGGCACGATATTTGTTGTAGGGGAAGACGGAAACAGACGAAAAATCGTCAGCAAATCTGACTTGGAGAAGCTTTAATCATAGTATTTCATCCCTATACTGCTCAGCTTTAAATTTCTCGTACTATCTTGGACGCCATATTCGCAATTTCCCTGCTTGTGTCATTTGCATTGAATGGACTATCCTTGCCAGCTTTGTCATACTTTCAAATCCTCCATATACATTGACGTTGCATTACCACTTCGTTTACACCTATTGACGTTTTCTAAGAAGCTGGTTCTATTATCTTACCCAAAAGGATCTTTCAAACCCATCTGGATATCTTCGCATCTCCCGTTGGTTTCCATTGTAATCCGTCCACTTAGTCTTTGTTTCTTTTGTTTTTGTTCTCTAAGTCAGCTATGATAGATGGTATCCTTTCTCATCTTTGTTGTCTGTTTAAAGTCTTTACAAGATCAACCATTATATTCCGGAAAATGCTGTTCCTGTTCAGTGCTAATCAATTGCCATACTGTTTGTCTGAATAGCTTATACGTTATTCACTAATGATAATCTTCCCTGTATTATCTGCAATCCATCCAAGCAAAGTTTTTCTTATTGGGAAAATAGTGGCAATCCATTCTTTTCAGATGAGTCTTTCTCAGTTGATAGTAATATTAGTAAATGTGCTTATTGTGATTACAATGCTATGAATGAAATGTTACAATGTTCTATAAATAATCGTATTTCATTTTATCATGTTAATGCTAGATCTTTGAATAGCAATTTCGAAAAATTACAAATTTCTCTCAACTCGATTCATATTCCGTTTACAGCAATTGGAGTAACTGAAACGTGGTTTCGAGATGATGATACATTGTATTCTTTGTATGATCTGCAAGGCTACAAGACTGAATATTCCTCAAGGGTTGGAAGGGGTGGTGCTGTTGCTCTTTACATTAATGAAAGTTACGATTACTTTGTCAGACCTGACTTGACGATATTTTTAGAAGGCTTCCTGGAATCCCTTTTTATTGAGCTAGTGACATCTCACCATACTTCTGTTCTGGTTGGAGTGATTTATTGTCCCACTGGTATTAATTCTGATGTTATTGAAAAGTTGACTCCAGTTTTCGAATCTAGTGAAGCATCCCGCAAGGGTTGTGTTCTAATGGGTGATTTTAATTGCAATTTAATGAGTACGAATGGTGGAGATGTTAACATGTTTATGAATTTGGTACATTCTAACGCTTTCGAAATTCTCCACACTCTTCCTACCAGAATCACTGGCAATTCAGCTACCCTTCTTGATATTATGTTAACTAATATTAATCAGCCATGTACCCCTGGGATCCTAGTAGACGATATCTCTGATCATTTCCCTGTTTTTACTGTTTTTGAGACCTCTTGCCAACGAAAAATTAGGAATACCGTAACACACTGTAGGAAGTATACTCGACGTAACATCTCATATTTTCAAGACCTTATATCAAACGAGAATTGGCAACATGTGTACCTAGAAAATCATACTGACGACGCGTTTGATAAGTTTCTTTCTACCTTTCTTCAGCACTTTGATGATTGTTTCCCAAAATCTGTCAACCGTAATAATAACGTCAATAACAGTAGTGGCCAGATCTGGATGTCAACTGGTATTGCAAATTCATGCAAAACTAAGCATAAACTGTATAAGAAGTATGTTCGTAAACGGACCAATGAGAATTTCATTGCTTACGAGGCCCTCCGCAATCGTTTAACCTCTGTTATTAGAATTGCTAAGAAACTTTATTACAATGAAATGTTTCATAACTAAGAATGATATTAAGAAAACATGGTCTTCCATTAATTCAATTATTCATGGCAAGAGTAAGGATAAACCGATTGAGGAAATAAGTCACAACGGTACTACTGTCCGTGATTCCCTTGTTATTGGTAATGTTGGTACAAGAATTCAAAACAGTATTCCTCTGGTCTCTTCTACCTCCTTTGGTCATTATCTCAACTCTCCAAATCCTAACTCTATGTATTTTGTAACCACCAACCATGACGAAGTTCTCCGTATTATTTTAAATCTTAAAAACTCAGCATCAGGTCCTGATGAAATACCGCCAAAAGTGGTAAAAGCTGTTGCTCCTCTAATATGTGGTCCCTTAGTTCATGTCTTTAACCTTTCACTTCAACAGGGTATTGTTCCCATAGCTATCAAAATCGCTCGTGTTATTCCTGTATTTAAGAATGGAAATGGGAATGTTGTAACCAACTATAGGCCCATATCTGTATTACCATGTTTTTCCAAAGTTCTTGAGAAGTTAATGTTTGATCGTTTGTATAATTTTCTAGTTAAGTCTGACATGTATGATTTTCAATTTGGCTTCCTACCAGGTCGCTCTACTGCACATGCTCTTTTACATTTTACTGATATGTTGACCGATGCATTTGAGAAGAAACTTTTTGTCTCAGCGACATTTCTTGATCGTTCCAAGGCATTTGATTGTCTTCACCACAAAACACTACTAAGTAAATTAGCCTACTACGGTGTCAGGGGTGTTCTACTAAACTGGTTTAGGAGCTATTTATGTGATAGGAAACAATTCGTAGTTATTCGTAATGTACATTCAACTTACCTACCTATTAATTGTGGTGTCCCTCAGGGCTCAATTGTTGGACCTCTTCTGTTCATTATTTACATCAACGATCTATGTAAGGCTAGTGACAAATTGCACTTTATTTTGTACGCTGATGATACTAATATTTTTTGCTCTCATGAAGATCCTACGACTTTAATGCATATTGTTAGCAATGAATTATTCAAAGTTCGCACATGGTTCTGTGCAAATAAGCTATTACTTAATGTAAACAAAACTGCATCGATTCTTTTTAGTACTCCTAACAGGTTGCCAGTCCCACCTATCCGTAGCATTGATTTCTGTGGTACTGAGGTTCCCCTTTGTAAATCGGTAAAGTTTCTCGGTGTTCTTATAGACAGGCACCTAACTTGGAATGATCACATTCAGGCCATTTCTAAAACCATCTCAAAGAGCGTTGGAATTATAGCCCGCTTGCGTCATTATCTTCCTTGTAAGATCCTTGCCACACTGTATAATAGTCCGATTCATCCCCACTTATCCTATTGTGCTCTTCTCTGGGGTGGTACTTATTGTTCCAGGATTTATCCCCTCTTAGTCCTTCAAAAGAGAGCTCTTCGCCGCATAGTTAATTATCACCCGTCTCAAACAACCCGTGACTTGTTTGCAAAACTCAACATTCTCCACGTTTTCGATATTCTTCGTTATCAAATTGGTATTTTTATGTACTCCTGGTGTAACAACACTCTTCCTAATATCTTCAGGTCCTTGTTTCACTTTCGACATGAGACACACACTCCCCTTACACGTAACATGAATTCTCTTTCTACTCCCTCATTTAGGCTTATATATTCCCAACAAACAATTCGTTTCACTGGACCCATTGTTTGGAACTCCCTCCTACTTGACATTCAACGTTGTCACTCTCTGAACTTATTCAAAAAATCTCTCAAACTTTTTCTAATGAGTAAACGTAGCTGACTTTTCTTTCTCATCTAGTTTGTTTGTTTTTGTATTATTCTTTTTTTTTCCTTTTTGTAAACATTGTCTCTTTGTTGTTGTAAAGTACTGTTACGGAGGGCTCTTTCCACAAGCTCCATGGAGCTTTTTTGAGTTTTCCTCCCGTCTTTTTCCAGTTTTATCTCAGCTGTATTATTTTTGCTATTGTATAAAATCTAGTGGAAAAAGACTCAAATAAATGTCGTCGAAATCGAATTTTAATTTGGTTCAAATTGACCGTTTTTTCCTCTGATTTTTTTTAGGGGGACCTTCCCCACTGAAAAATTTACTGAGGGGGACGTGCCCCCATCCCCCACTTCTGCCGCCTATGACCCGGGCATGGGGGGTTGGGGAGGATTCTCCCCTTTGCAGTGGTGTAGCTAGGATTTTTTCCAGGGGGGCAAGACCTAAAAATTTCCAAATTTTCATCTGAAAATATCCGAATTTTTTCTTCTTCTATACAACAACTCAAGTTGAATGGTTTACTTTTCCCAAAGCATAGGCCTATTACATTTACACAGTATTATACATATGGATATGTATTTATGTAATACGTACTTCACATACAATTGTGAATGTAGGCCCAAGCGAAGCGATGCGTGAATTTCTTTTTACTTTTGTTTGAAATTGAAGCCTCCAAATCCATTGATTTACCCAGTTGTGTTGTATTAACTTAATTTTTTTTTATTTTTTTTTTATGTCGGGAGATAATTATCTTTAAAGCGTTTTCCAAGTCAATAATTAAAGATATTTGCCAAGTCTAGTATCAAGGAATTCTTGACAATTAATTGTTTACCGTAAAGTGCAGGTCATGGTATAAATTATTTAGGCCTAATACAGTGACCAAAATCAAAATTGTATTCACCCATTATCTTCACGGAGTAGGAAAAGAAAACGATATTCACAAATAATAACCATATAATGTCTCATAGAAATAAATTCTATTGAATAATTAAGTTTTATTAGATGAAAAATTTGATATATTTCACTATATTTTGCCATATATAAGAATTAGATGCCGAGCATAGGGAGGCAAAGAAAAAAATGATTTCATTACATTTTGCTATATTTTGCTGTATGTATAAGTTCTATTAGATACTGCGAGACGTAGGAAAATTGATATATTTTATTACATTTTGCTATAGTTTCCTAAATATATGGTTTATTAGATGCCGAGCACAGCGAGGCAAAGAAAAATTTGATATATGTCACTACATTTTGCTATATTTGTCGGACATTTTTACCCTTTTTCGGAAATTTTATGTTTAGCTATGTTTGGGATATTTGAAAATTTCCAAATTTTCTAAATTTCCGAACCAGGGGGGCGACCGCCCCCTCTGCCCCCTGTTGCTACGCCACTGCCCCTTTGAATGTTTTTTTTTTTTCTTTGAAAAATTATGTGTTCTCGTATGGCAAATAGGGCTATGCTATTTGGGAAGTAAATTTGTGTGTTCAAAAATTCTGTTATTTGGCCAGCATAACCAAAAAGCAAATGAACATGTGTGGGGGGATGAACATGCAGTAGGCCTACCGTTCTGTGTGCATTTTAAAAATTAGGGTGTCTGACTGTCCTTACATAGGCCCCGGGTGATACTCCAACATATATAATATAAGATTTTTTTTCAAAAAGTTACCTATTTTAGGTATAGCATTTACTTGTAATATCAAATTGAAAAACAGAGTTAAGCATTTGTGAGAAGAGCTACATGTCTCAATCCCCCCCCCCCTTCCCCCATCTCGAAAAAAATATCAATGCAGATCGATGAACTACCAAGACGTCTCAAGCTGCCATGGCAAGGTCATGAGTTGTAATACATACAATACCCCTCTGAAAAGCCATTAGCTCCATGCTTTGTATACTGAGTAGGTCCATATTTATAAAAGTATCAAAATTTAAATAAAAGCAAGTGTAAATGACTTGTTACACAACCCCTCCATATACAGCATTTTGAGTACTTGGCTCCTAGTAAGTGCATTCCCTAACACCACTGTCACCGGTATGTCTTATTAAGCTTTTAATCTTCAAGTTGATTTCTGTACAGACCGATCTGCTACACAGTAAAGTAATGCAACTCACACATGCAAAGGACAGAAAAGTCAAGCAAAATTACGCTACTTGTACAGTACTGTAACCTGCTGTACTGTACAGGTATCTCTTCCCATACTCTCTCCTAACATTCCTAAAATAGCAGCCCAGGCCACAGGTGCTGAGTGACAAATCACCTCATAGAAGTAGCAATTGCCTACTTCAGATTTGGTACAATTGATTTTATGACTTGACCCCAGGGGCAAGTGGATGGTGAATGAACTTTGGGTAAGTGACAGCTGGTGTGAAAAAAATGTAAAAGTGGGATGGTGGTAGCACCTGACAGTAATTAGGTAGGCGGAGCTACAAACAAGTGTAATTTTGTCTGTACTTTTAGTGTAAAAAAGTGAACTTCAACATTTTTACACCATTTTTACACAAAGTGTCACCTTCGTGTAAAAATGGCACTTTCTAGTGATTTGTATCAAATAACAATTTAGAACGTTTGACCTTTGAACTAACATTTACTGTGTCTCACCCTAACAACCTACTCTACATGGAATTTTGTTATCCAATAGACTTAAAAATGTAACAACTTAATTCTTTTAAATAATGTTCTGGATCATTTCAGACCCTGGAAAATAATACAATACTATCAACCTACAATGTTGGACAAAATTCGTTGGAACACCCCTGCTCCCCCATTCAATGTTGCAGATATTAAGGTCAATCCGGGTTGCATCATTTTCGTATGGACACAACATTGCACTGGGCGATGGGAGTGTACTTTATAGGGGGACAGGGGTGTGTTGCGGAGCTGGGGTTTCAAAAGTCGTGCACAACATCATACAATGACACAACCGTGGGAGGTGTTCCAACAGTTTTGTCCAAGATTGTAATAATATATATCACACAGCCACCTGCCAGCCCCCCCCCCCCTCCGGGCCTCCCCAAATCTAAAGTGTTTCTCTCTGGACGTGAAAAATATCAGAAAAAAAACCCTTATGTCAGGTGGTATTTGGCGAACCAGGCATTTCTAAAATAGATTTCATTTAAAAGTTTTGTCAGAATTTAACCATATGAATCTTGACATCCACTGAAAACACTGCTCATGGTAAACACAAATACAAAAAAAGTCAATTTCATTTTTGTTATCCTCAAATGGTTGTTTATCTCCACCAAAACAGTAAATACAATCCCAACAACAAGGCTTCAGGGATGTACTTGAAAGTCTCATATTCTGTAGCCTACATGATATGAAACCCTTAATTACAATTAAGGTTCACAATGTTTGCTTCAATAGTACCCTCAGAACATTAGGCAAGAGATTAAGGCTGGCAAAGACAATATACCTACAAGTTAAGTGAAGAACATTGGAAATTTAATCAAAGATAAAACTGATGCTAAATACAATAAAGACTGACAATAAAACTGAGATTACCCTATTCTTATCAAGGGTAAGACTGGGAAGAGTAATATTACTGTTAAAAAATATAGAAAAATACATGTTCAAAATACTTACTATCATGGTGAAGAGATAACATACTGCACCAGAAATGAATACATATGGCATGTTTTTCCAAAATTAAAATGAGAATTGGATCTAGATGTCGGAGACCAGTCTTGATAATTAAACTAGCTCATATGAAAAAAAAATCTGTATCTGTAAACCCCTGTTTTCAGCTAGAGTATAGTGTCTTATTTTCCTAAATGCTAAGAGATGATAAAGCAATACTCACTATCAAGGTGAATAGCTGAAAAGTGCATCAGAAATGAATAAATATGGTACATATTCTACCAAAGTAAAATGGAGCATTGTGTCTACAACAAACCCTGATATTGAGGTTTCGATGATTTATGTATTATTGCAAGTAATGACATGATTTCCCATTTCTTTCAGTCACTGGTCAAATGCTATCTTAACATGTCGGAAAAATACAGGTTTTGTGTTCCTATTAAATCTTATTCATGGGCAATTTTGCATTTTGACCTCTGGCGACTCCAGATGACGAACTTAGGAATCATTGGACAACTTTCCTTTTTGACCTTTAAGACCACAGATGATCTTGGGAACATTTACTTTTTTGACCTCTGATAACCCCAGATGACAATCCTGAGAATTCTAGGGAAATTTTGCTTTTAACCGTCAGTTTACCCTAGATGACCTTTGGCCCCCACTGAAAAGACTTAAAGGGTTCTATCCATTAACAGAATGGATCCACACATCAAGTATGGAATCTATCCAAGCCTCCTACCGTGAGATATTGTGTTAATGAGCAGTGTCACAAACACACACCCACATATAGCATTGTGGTACCATTAGTCCGTCACTTATTATTGCGTGTAGTGCATGTGCGAGAGCTTTTTAAGTACGTAGAAACAGGCACTGAGAAACTAAAGAACCCCAAATCTCTAACAAAAACCCTGTCGGATCACAAACACAATGCCAAACAAACTATACACACCATGCAACGGGGAACACGTCTTTGTTACTACTGTGGTTCAGAAACTGCCACTGCAGCCAACCCCAAAACAACACCCGTGCAGTGCATGTGCCATACATTTTGTGACCGACACAAGGTACCGACTGACTCAACGTACACTCACCATACATACACACACTCACACACATGCATACACGCCATCATGAATGCATAGTTTTCTCTTATCATCGAAAGCAAAAATGAAAATATGTGTTGCAGTTCTGCTATCAGCTGTAGTGTTTTATTTTTTAAGTTTGCTCTGTGTATGTCCTGTAGTTTTTCTGAAATAAATTTATTTAGCTGCGAAGCCCTCGTGAGGAATTCTTCCTCACTTAAAGTAAACTTCAGCCGTTCTTCAAAGCGTTCTTTATGTGAAGAAAGTAATGTGTGTTATTTTGGTGTGATATCATTTCAATCCAAAATATACACTCCTTTCAGTAAATATGCAGAAAGTGTTAAATATTACTTGAATAGAATTGCACTTGTATTTGCCTTCTACAAACATTTCATGGTAATCTTGATTGAAATGGAAACTGGGTTAGGCTTCAGAGACGGGTAAGAGAAAGCAACGGTAAAGGAAAGAGACTGGTAAATATTAAATATTACATAAGTGCTACAAAATACATTAACTGGAGGAATGATTTTTGCATTTGGTATATAGGGCTTGGCTGCCAGGGGGCTTTGGCAGGGACCCTAAGGCGGGTCCCTAAACCACACACACTTATGGCTTTGTGCTCTCGCGGTGATGTAGATCATAAAATTATCATTAGTAACATCTCAGTGAGACTCCCTAAATCAAATTCCTGGCTAAAGACATGTCACTATGTATTCACGGCTTGTGTGGTTTTAAGGAAGTGGAATCGTTTTAAGTTTTTTTTTTTTAAGTTTTAAGAGTCTTAGACAACGATATAACTAAATGCGGCCATAGTCAGGTGAAGAATTACAAGGGCTATATCCATGGTTATTTTTTTTACTGGAACTCTTTTCAATGGGTTTACTGTGACCCAATTTGTGTACACCAACCTGTACCAGCTGCACTTGTTAACACTACCCATGGTACAGTACCTTGCAGTATCACAATATCATCGTGTTTGCTCTTTTTTTGGAAGTGTTATAGTGACTTTGCTGAACTTGCCGACTGTGATTCATGTGGTCGACAAGTCCAGACATGGATGAATATTCCAATCGCTCGTATGCTTGATTGTGAAAAAGAAGGAAAATATTTGTGAGAGCGATATAAGGGTTATGGTTAGCTTTCACTATGAGACTATAGTAGAAGGGACATCCACAGTAACATGAATATGTTAAAAGAAGAAAGCACGAATTATTTATATTTGTTCCTCTCACCTGCGTCACGATAGCCTTCCTGAGGTATGTGGTGGACAGCTAAATGGTCTGTCCACCCTTGCTCCAGGCTGCGTTTATTACACGGCTCACTTTTTTTTTTTTTTTTTGCACCTTCATCCCCATGCGGTAGTCGACCCACAGAGGTCCCGTCGTTCTATCAATCATTGTGTCACCGAATGTTCTGAATAAGAAAGAATTTGTTTTGAAATAAAATACATGTTGTATTAAAAGCTAGGGTTATGAAATTGAAGCTTCTTCCCTTTTCCAGGTTTATTTTAGATAGAAAAAAATATATATACATTACCTTACGTTCAGTATTTATGACAGAAGAAGGTCACACAGTGCCCTGCCACACACAGCGTTACACTGCCGTACGTGAACGCAGTTTTGTGTTCCACCACCAGGAAGGTCCAGAGTGTTTCCCCCTCTTCTTCGGATGACCTGACCTTCCTGATGGCGTCCACCGTCAGGTTCCCGATCTCTCCTTCCCTCTGGCGGTTGGCCAGGACGACCCTTAACATGAGGTGGTTCCTGATTTGATCAAAAGATTTCTTCGGTACGCCCCCATTCCAATCCCTGGCCGCCCCCTATTCAGCCTTCCTGGCGAATTGTGACTGGTAGTATCCCTGTGAAAGAAAAATACAAGCCGGGTTTAATATGAGTCATACAGGTGTAGTTAATACTTTTTAATATTTCCAAGGGTTAAGGGTTACAGTGTATGTTTGAGTCAATTCACCTCAACGTGTTGGCCAGTGACAAGGTTGCCTTCCATGTCGTCTTCAAGCTCAGCCTCTCGCTTTTTTTTTTTTTTTTTTTTTTTTTTTTTAGTTTATGGTTTTTCTGAGGAAAGAAGTTGCAATGTCTATTGTGTCATTTTCTTTAGTTTTGATTATTCTATTCATCAATAAAAAAAACCTGGCAAACATTCGTATAGTAACGAGGTAGCTGGCCACGGTCCCCGGTTTAATGCCATGGTCCTTGGGCATGTCCGTGCAGACTTTGTTCAGTTCCCGCCTGTCTGGCAAGTCTTTTAGGGTCACGATGCCATATTCCGACAGGCGGCGGATCTTTCTTCCGTATTCCAAGGCGTTTTCATGTTCGTTCGAGCCACCCTCCGCCGTCTTGAGCCAGGCCACGAATCGCTCTCGCTGAATATCTAGCTCCCGGTCAGTTTTGGTATTAGGGTTAGTACCTGTTGGGAGCGAGGGCTGGACCATTTCTTCTTGTTCGAATTCTTCCTCTTCGCCCTCGTCGTCCGAGGACTCTTCCGGCTGCTGGCAGGTTTCAATCCTACTGTCGTCTGACGAGTACTCCGAGTCCTTATCCTGGCTGACTGTAGTCTGTCGGCTGGTTAGGGTACTTTGTCGCAAGCTTCTCCCGGAGGTCGATGGCGCTTCATCCTTAAAACCGAACGTGATAGAAGAGCTTGCGCCGCGGTCCATTTCTTCTCTTTGGGCTGGGAGTGGTGTGGGGTCCTTGGATGCTCTTTTGGCTGTGGGTGGTTTGTGTTCCTTGTATGCTCTTTTGGCTGGGTTTGGTGTATGGTCCTTGGATGCTCTTTTGGCTGGGGGTGGTGCAAGGTCCATGCATGCTCTTTGGGCTGGGTGTGTTGTGGGGTCCTTGGGTGCTCTTTGGTCTGGGGGTGGTGCGGCGTCGTTGGAGGCTCTTAGGGCTGCAGGTTGTGTGGAGTCCTTCGATGGTGGCTCTTCTTCGACTTCCGATTCGAAGGTGGGCTCTGTAAATGAAAAAAAAAATTAGAAATTGGTGTCATACTGTAGTATTTTGCAAGCATTTACAAGTTAAAAAAACAACTTGTAAAGTTTTTTAAGGGGTTTCATTTTGAATGCACCATCTGCAGGAAGGGCTGGGCCATCCAGCCAAAGTTCGAAGGGGTCGTCGTCCCGCGGGTGGCGCCGGTCGGTGTCTGAAGAGGACGACGATACCTCCTGACCCCTTGATTTCCTCGCCACCTTTCTTTCTGCTTTGGATATGTGTGGATGCATCCGCTTCATATGCCGCCCGATGTTGCCGAACATTTCAAAACACACCGGGCATGTATGATGCCCGGTCTGGCCGCTAGAACACTTCTCTTTGTCCTCCGAGTACTCCGAGTCCTTATCCTGGCTGACTGTAGTCTGTCGGCTGGTTAGGGTACTTTGTCGCAAGCTTCTCCCGGAGGTCGATGGCGCTTCATCCTTAAAACCGAACGTGATAGAAGAGCTTGCGCCGCGGTCCATTTCTTCTCTTTGGGCTGGGAGTGGTGTGGGGTCCTTGGATGCTCTTTTGGCTGTGGGTGGTTTGTGTTCCTTGTATGCTCTTTTGGCTGGGTTTGGTGTATGGTCCTTGGATGCTCTTTTGGCTGGGGGTGGTGCAAGGTCCATGGATGCTCTTTGGGCTGGGTGTGTTGTGGGGTCCTTGGATGCTCTTTGGTCTGGGGGTGGTGCGGCGTCGTTGGAGGCTCTTAGGGCTGCAGGTTGTGTGGAGTCCTTCGATGGTGGCTCTTCTTCGACTTCCGATTCGAAGGTGGGCTCTGTAAATGAAAAAAAAAATTAGAAATTGGTGTCATACTGTAGTATTTTGCAAGCATTTACAAGTTAAAAAAACAACTTGTAAAGTTTTTTAAGGGGTTTCATTTTGAATGCACCATCTGCAGGAAGGGCTGGGCCATCCAGCCAAAGTTCGAAGGGGTCGTCGTCCCGCGGGTGGCGCCGGTCGGTGTCTGAAGAGGACGACGATACCTCCTGACCCCTTGATTTCCTCGCCACCTTTCTTTCTGCTTTGGATATGTGTGGATGCATCCGCTTCATATGCCGCCAGATGTTGCCGAACATTTCAAAACACACCGGGCATGTATGATGCCCGGTCTGGCCGCTAGAACACTTCTCTTTGTCCCTTGTAGCAAACGTTCTTGCCTCGGCCTTTGCTAATTCCAAGGCCAGTGCCTTTGAGAGCCGGTGTACCGTTTGTAGATGGCGTGGGAGCTTTGTTACCTGCAACCTGCACTTTGGACATTCCTTTGACCTTCTTTAAGAGAACCCGACATTTGAGGACTGCAAACGAAATCATATTACGAATTTCTAGTTGGTAAACGACTGGTAGAAAATTTAAGTGTCTTTAGAGAGCCAAAAGATTGCTGTGTACAACCAAAAAATAAAACTTCTTTGAATTCTTTAGAAACTTGACCTTAGCGGGACAAAATGGAGGACTTTGTCATAATAATTCCCGAATTTTTGGTTTATTTGGGGACCCGTTTTCGACTTACCTGGTAGAAAGGCCCAGTATGACCCAATGTAAATAGCTATCGATCAATCCCTTTAATGTAATATCGACCAGACATGAGGCTACAAATTCTGTGAATTTCCGGTTCATTGCCCCTTTACACAAGTTACGGTATGCATTTTAAGTCGAAATAGCGCGTTTTTGATTCCTTGCCGAACGCCAAAGGAATCTATGCGATGGTGATGTCGTGTGTGTGTGTGTATGTGACGCTTTGCTTCTAAACACGATATCTCAAGAAGGGTAACTCAGAGGGATCTCACACTCAGCACGTAGATTGCCCATATTGAGTAGATGATCCCTATTGTTTTTGGTGGAGGTCAAAGGTCATTTGGGGTCACAAAAGGTCAAAACCTTGTAAACACGATATTTCAAGAAGGGTAACTCCGAGGGATCTCATACTTGGCAGGTAGGTTGCCCATAATGAGTAGATGATCCCTATTCTTTTTGGTGAGGGTGAAAGGTCATTTGGGGTCACAAGGGGTCAAATAGTAAATATGCTGGAAATTGCTTGTAAACACGGTATCTCCAGAAGGATAAATGTGAGGGATCTCATACTTACCATGTGGATTGCCCATATTGAGTAGATGATCTCTATTGTTTTTTGGTGGAGGTCAAAGGTCATTTGGGGTCACCAGAGGTAAAAAGGTCAAAACCTTATAAACACTATCTCAATGAGGGTAACAGTGAGGGATCTCATACTTAACATGAGGATTGCCTGTAATGAGTGGATGATCCTTACAGTTTTTGGTGGAGGTCAAAGGTCATTTGGGGTCACCAGAGGTCAAAAAGTCAAAACCTTGTAAACACGATATTTCAAGAAGGGTAACTTTGAGTGATCTCATACTTAGCATGTGGATTGCCCATATTGAGTAGATGATCCCTATTATTTTTGGTGGTCAAAGGTCATTTTGGGTCACCAGAGGTAAAAATGGCAAAACCTTATAAACACTATATCTCAATGAGGGTAACAGTGAGAGATCTCATACTTAACATGAGGATTACCAGTAATGAGTAGATGATCCTTACAGTTTTTGGTGAAGGTCAAAGGTCATTTGGGGTCACCAGAGGTCAAAAAGTCAAAACCTTGTAAACACGATATTTCAAGAAGGGTAACTTTGAGTGATCTCATACTTAGCATGTGGATTGCCCATATTGAGTAGATGATCCCTATTGTTTTTGGTGGAGGTCAAAGGTCATTTGGGGTCACCAGAGGTAAAAAGGTAAAAAACTTGTAAACGATATCTCAAGAAGGGTAACTGTGAGGGATCACATACTTACCTTGTGTATTGACCATATTGAGAAGATGATCAGTATTTTTTTCGTGCAGGTCATTTGAGGTAACAAAAGGTCAAAACCTAGTAAATTCCATATTTTAAAGGAGGGTAACTATGAGGGATCTCATTCTTAGCCAGTGGGTTGTTTATATTTAGCATGTAGGTCATTTTGAGTCACAAGATTTCGAAAGCTTTTGGATATCTTAAGTAGGATAACTATGAGGGATCACATGCTTGTCATGTGGGTGATTCATGTTTGTTACAATATATCCATATGGCAAGGAATCACTTAGCCTTTTGGCTTTCTGGTTCCCGTATATGCTTACACTGAGTTATTACAGGTGCGAACCCGACATTTGAGAATTGCAAACGAAATCACATTACTAAATTCTAGTAGGTAAATGACTGGTAAAAAACTAAGTGTTTTTGGTTTCGATGATAAGAGAAACCTATGCAACTGTGCTGGCGTGTGTATGTATGTGTGTATGTGTATGTGTGTATGTTTGTGACACTTTCTTGTTAACACGATATCTCAAGAAGGGAAACTCTGACACTTCTCAAACTTGGTACATAGGTGCCCCATATTGAGAGGAAGAACCCTATTGTTTTTGGTGGGGGTCGAAGGTCATCTGGGGTCACCAGGGGTCAAACTCTGAAAACCTTGTTAACACAATATCTCAAGTTAGAAAACTTGGACGAATTTCATACTTAGTAGGTAGATGCGTTATGGGAAGAGGAAGAACCCTATTGAATTTGGTGGAGGTTAAAGGTCACTTGGGGTCACCAGGGGTTAAACGCTGAAAACCTTGTTAACACGATATTTCCATGTAGGAAGCTTGGATAAATTTCATACGTAGTATGTAGATGTGTTATAGAAAGAGGAAGAACCCTATCGATTTTAGTTCAGGTCAAAGGTCATTTGGGGTCATCGGTGGTCAAACACTGAAAACCTTGTTAACACGATATCTCGATGTAGGAAGCTTGGATAAATTTCATACTTAGTATGTAGATGCCTTATGGTAAGGCAGAGAATGCTATTTCTTTTGGTGGAGGTCAAAGGTCATCTGGAGTCACCGGGGGTTAAACCCTGAAAACCCTGGTAACATGATATCTTGACATAAGAAGTTGGATGAATTTTATACTTAGTATGTAGATACCTACTGGTGAGAGGAAGAACCCTATCACTTTTGGTGGAGGTCAAAGGTCATTTGGGGTCATCAGGGGTCTGGCCTTAAAAAAGTTTGCAGTCACTTCATAGTACTGTAATTTCATGATACTGTAGGTGTGTATGAATCATCGCAACCACAATGCATTTTTGCATTCTGGTTACTGAGCCAAATAATTGCTTTATGCAACCAAAATGTAAACATTCTTATAACTTTTTAAAAACTTGACCTTAGCGGGGCAAAAGGACGGACCATGGTGTAATAATTCCCGAATAGTTGGTTTATTTGGGTCAAATCCCTCCCGCCTACTGTTCTAAGGGACATTACCACCCTTAAAAGTCATTCAGGGGGTCGAAACTTCAATGAAATATGGATAGTATCTTTGTAAAGTAATACCCAAAATTTTGCGTCCATACGTAAACCGGAAGTGTGAGAGCGCCCTCAATATGCATTAAAATGGTGAAATATCCCCTTTTGGGTGCCCTTAGTGCCCCTAGAGTCTCATTTACACATTAAGGGTGTCTGGAAGTCTCATATTTAGAATCAGAGTGGTTGAAAACCCTCCTCTTGAAGTGCATCATCGAAATCGAGAGGGGTCGATGTTTTGACCAGAAATAATTCCCTGGGTCCCCCTTGGGTGCCAATTTAGGAGTGGCATCGATATCTTTCAAACAGCCCGAAAATATGCTTGCAAGATACGTCGACCACGCTGATATTAATTACGTATCACATTTCTTTGCGGAGTTATGATTGGTCAACCCCACCAATAGTATGCGACGGTACCGGGTCGTTTCACCCCCTTGCCAGTTCACCCCAAGGTGGAAGTCATTTCGCCCCTAGGTACTTACCACTTCGCCCCCACGATTTTACTAACACTAAGTTAGGCTAGTTATGTAAAAGAATTTGCAAATGCAGTTTATAATTTTTCTCGAAAGTATTTATAAAAAAGAAGAGGGAAAACATTACTCCAAACAGAGAGTTGCTGCACAAATAAACACAAAATGTGTTCTGAAATAGGTCCTACTATTAATGCACATGATATTTATTTTTGCGTATTATATTTTTAATAGAGAAGAGGAGAAATGTGACTCTAAAAAGAGAGAGTTACTGGTAAAAAAGCTTTTTTAAGGAAAATATGAAAGCAAAATAGAACTCAAATATCGACTGAGCTGCTTCCTACTCTGAAAAGTGAAAATGTATATAGCCTACAGCCTAAATGTGGACCTCGCAGCTATACAGTGCAAAAGACACCGACATAAAGGATGAAAACCTGAAATTTCGAAAAGGCACAAAAATGCCGAAAATATTGCAAAAAAAAAAACAGGGGTGGCGAGCTGGTAGGTCTTTGGGGGCAAAATGGTAATCGCTTGGGGGCGGACTGGCAAGCGGGCGAAACGACCATAAACCTATATGACATATGAGTAAGAGACGGGAATAGGCATCTTTGAATGTCAGAAGTGTCATATTTGGAATCAGCTTGTTGAACCTCCCCCCCCCCCCCCCCCTCATGGGTTAATAGAAATGTTGTGTTATATATTTGCCGGTTTGCAGCTTTTATTACCAAATTTCCATTTTCTTAGTCCAAATTATCAGCAATTAATGTGTCACAGGAAGTGCAGGTTAATAACAACGACATTTCAGTCTGTACAAGAGATGATATTACAAAGCGACAAGCCTATTGGGACTAAGGCCCCGTTTCACAAAGAGTTAAGCTCTATCTTTAGTTTTATTTGAGTTGGCATATTACACAATAGATCAAATGTTAAGATCGATCGTAACTCTTAGTTTAACGGGCCCCTGGTGAGATAAAATGAAAAGAGCGTACTCACCGAAGTTTATTGTTGAGTTCGGTCAGAAACGGAGACGCCTTCGGATTAGAAAAGTGGCTGTCGGCGATTGTTTCCAAATTATTGATGCGAAAACGAAGATGTTCTTTGAAAAGAAAAAAATAAAACCATGATGACGATGAAAATGAGTGAGGAAATTGGAGTTGAATTGAAGTTAGGGCGAATTGTCTTGCCTTTGTAAAGGCTTCTTTCTACAGTGCCTTTTACGTGACCCGTTTTCCCCCAATCGCGTCTGCGCTTTACGACTTTTGGTTCACTGGTGGACTGGTAGAATGAAGTTATAACGTTTCACTTGTCTGGAGAGGACAAACGAGACGTGGCCGTGTCATTTCATTGGTGCTCCTTGAGATCGACCCGTCTGGTCATACATTTAATATTCATGACGTTACTTTATAATATATATATATATATATATATATGGCAATTTCAATCTTTAATAACTACGCATTTAAGTCAGCTACAGCCATGCTGGTAGGTGATTCCTGTTGACAAGAAATACTTAATGTAGGCAATATTTAATAATTAATATTTTGTCCTTTGTATTATTTTTAAACAATTTTTGAAATGTTTTTGGGGGGTTTCAAAATGGGGTGGGGGATGTATCTTCCCCTTGGTAAATCGTCATGTTATGATCAGTTTGGGGGTTTTCGGGCACGCTGGTTTCAAAAATGAGCATCCCAAGTTGATACGACGCACGTGAGTCACGTGATAGCCCCATAAATCCCCTACCGCTCAGTTTAAACCCCCAGCCAGTGGTCTAACGAAGACGGCAGTGTAATTTTTGGATTTGGCGCATTTAATTACCCCTTAAAACCGTTCCATGGGGTCATGAAATGTTCATGGCGGACGTGATGATTACAATTCTCACCCTTCCCCCTTCCCCTTGTGCAAATCTCCTCAATACAGGCCAAAGTGTACACCTGAGTGCGCTGAAAACATTTGAAATCAACGAGTTCGAATACGCCTAGGTGACTTTCGTTGAAATCTGAGGGGGTCGACATTTTGTCCTAATCACTGTGGGGTGGAATTTGGGTGTGACATCGAGTTGTCCCAAAATTGATCAAAATACCCCCATGTACGAATTCGAGGACGCTGATTCTAAATCTGAACTTTGTTTTGTGATATCATGTTGCGTTGGGGAGTTAGCCCCCCCCCCCCCCCATCCCATTTTGTGCCCACCAGGGACCCCTTTGACGGGCCATATCTTCTAACAGGGGGTTGATATGGAAAAACGAAAATCATATTTGGAATCAGCATGACCGATTACCTCTAATATGGTCTTTCCGTCGATTTGGGGGACATTCTATACCCGCCCCATCCTGCCCCTGAAGATGGTGAAATTGTCTTCTCCGTAGTAAATCGTCATGTTATGGTCAGTTTGGGGGTTTTCGGGCACGCTGGTTTCAAAAATGAGCATCCCAAGTTGATTGAACGCACTTAACTTACGTTACGTGATAGCCCCATAAACCCCCTACCCTTCAGTTTAAACCCCCCAGCCAGTGGTCTAACGAAGACGGCAGTGCAATTTTTGGATTCGGCGCAATGCAATTACCCCCATAACCGTTGCGCGGGGTCATGAAATGTTTATAATAAATACAATGGATTGTTTTCTTATACTCAGCGTGGACAGGTGGGGGTTTCGACCTCGGTTACGTCACCTCCATCTGTAGAATAATTGAAAACGATAATTGTACTATTAAGGAAACGGTTAAGATACCTAGAATAAATACGACGGTACAACTAAAATATTATCCACATGTAGTAGAGAAATATAAAGAAACTGACCTGTAACCACCACTGGGAGCCTTTGTCCCAGTTACGGCTTCAAACTTCATGCTATGTCCACATTTGGAACAAGTCGGCGATTCATGAATGATTTTTTTGTTCTTAAAGACCACTTCATTGTTGTTAACTTGTCTTTTAAAATTACTCGATGGGAGTAAAGTGGACTTTATTTCCTTTCTTGTGTTATGTTGAGAGTAATTAGTTTCCCAAGAGGATGAAGCCATCTTGACTTTTCAAGCATGTGTAGTCTTTGTTGCTTATTGTGTGGGTGGATATCTTTTCTTTTATTCCCTTTTGTACTCTTACTTAATTGTTAAAATTCCTTGCTAGAATGGCAGTTCTGATGTAAATATTTACAATATGTCTATAATTTCTTTTCTAGATGACACTATAAAACACAATCGTGTTGGTGTGTCGTAAAATTCCAACTAACTAATCTGTTTATAATGGTGTTCGTGAATATTTGTAATATTATAATAGTTCTCAATTTGAATATTTATAATTACTTGAGCGTGGAAGGTGCCGGGGGTAAGTTAACAGATCTTATTGGTAGCTGGATGTAACTATTCATAATACTTAAATGAGGATGTCGGTTTTTGTGTTCTTAATTTCGCCATTCCAACCACCAAATGCGCTTATAGCGTAATGGTTAAGGCTTCAAGTTACTGATGTCAATGTTGTTTATGTTTCCGGTTCAAATACATGTCTAACTTTCTTCTTTTCTCTCCATGCCAGGTTTCATTTCAAACATTTCTCTCCACAGCTTAAAGACTACGCTTCCGAGGAGGAAAAGAGAAGAAAAGAACCCGGAACTTACAATAAGGAATAGAGGGAATTATACCATAATTGCCAAATTCGCCCAACTCTTTTAGTTCCCCCAAATATCCAAGCCTCATTTATACGCTTCCCCATCAAAAAGAGCGCCCTCTTTTAGTTTGTCGGATATCCTTGTCGACGTCATCCTACTTCCGGGCACGGATTGTAAATTACCTAGAATATTTCTGAAGATTTGTCTTTCAAACTAAAGTTGAAAAAAGAGAATCCAAAGGACGACAAAGGATATTGTAGCTCAATCGCAGAAGAGAATACAACAAGTGAAGAGGGAGGACTGGTTCAGGACAAACAAATTTACTTGTTATGCATGCCAAGTAGATTGGAATAGAGGAAAATCGGTAACAATGACCCGTGCGAAATCATGCGTGGAGTATTCGGCCAGTCACGGTCACTTATTTTGATGCAACGTCCTTGTAGATCTATACATTTCCTTATCAAGGATGACCCTGTCTATGATTTAGCGCGCCCCAAACAGGCCTTAAGACCAAACCACTCTTCGACAGTCATTCCTTTAAAAAAAACAGACTTACAGTTAGAAACTTAAACAAATATTTGCCACTTTTCTTTGTGAAAAAAAAAGCAAAAATTTTCAAATATTTTTTTCTATTTGTCTTAACGAAATAAAAGTATCTTCACATTTATTGCATCATAATAACTATCTACTTTCTACGAATGGTATCGTCCTCATTTTCCATCGGTACGAAACCTTACGTAATCATCATGCGCGAGTATCCAGCCAGGGCCCCCATCTTGATTGCCGTTGAATGGTATCACCTCAACTTTCCAACAATGCAAGAATTGACCTTTGTTGTATGTTTATTCAGACCTTTGGTGGATGCATATTCAGGGTGAAAAACAATTCCCACTTAATATCTAAAATAGGTGTATTTTTCAAAATTTGCGAGGCAATTAATTCCTAGTCCAACCAGAAAGCGAAAAGGCTTCATGATTCCTTGCCGACATGGGGTGGTTTGTTACTTGGAGGTTAATCCCACGAATTTACAATAGTTTTGGACTTTATCATCTGTATGATATGATGCGTTCCCTGCTGACTTCACATAACCCCACTAAAATGTGAATAATCAGTCTAGAATGCAGTAGCACTTACATACACCCTAAATAATGCCAAGATGTCTGGTTTGTGTCAGTCATAACTTGAATGTGATCTTAATGTAAAGATGCAGTTTTGTGTATATATTTGACCTTGGGTTTTTTTTTATACGAATTTTTGCTTTTTGGCTTTTGGTGGTTTCAACTGACTTTGACATCTAGGAAACTCATAGGATGCATTAAGTGTTCACCATGTGAAGTATTCAAGCATCTTAACTTGAGATACCTCGTAAACAAGGTATTCAGAGTTTCAAGGCCAGTGAATCCAGAGGACATTTGACCTGCATCAAACACAGCATGCTTCTACTTTGACCATAATGCATCCAGATGCCTTGTATGAAATTGATATAAGCTTGTAACCATATTGTTTTAACAAGGTTTTCAGATTTTGAGCAAAGGTGAACCCAAACGATATTTGAACTCCACCAAGTGCAATAGGGTTCTCATAACGCATCCACGTTCCATGTATTAAATCTATTGAATCTTCTTCCCTTGAAATATCGTGTAAACAAGGTTTTTATATTTTGACTCTCTGTGACCCCAGATGACCTTTGACCTTCATCAAAAACAATAGGGTTCTTCTCACTATAATGCATCCACATACCAACTTTCAAAGCTTTCTTTCCTGAGATACCATGTAAACAGGGTTTCCAGATTTGGATCCCCATTGATCCCAGATGACCTTTATTGACCCAGATGACTCCACTAAAGCAATGAGGTTTGTCTCACCATAATGCCATCCACATACTGTACAAAGTATGAAATCTTTCCTAGCTTCCTATCCTGAGATATCGTGTAAACAAGGTTTTCAGAGTTTGATCCCTAGTGACCCTAGATGACCTTTGACCTCCACCAAAAACAACGGGGTTCTTTTTATTACTGTAACGCACTCACAAACCATGTATGAAACCTAAGACGGAATCAAAAAGAACAGAATTTAAAATAGTGATTTGTGCAATGACCTGTGTTGTCCTTCTGGTAAAACTTTCATAATCCCCTTCTTCACAGAATGTGGCGATGACGCCTCAGAAGTATCTTTCAAATGCTATACTGTGGCCTTCTGTATTTATGTAAATAAATTTTATGTATTAAAATTTTTACATTTTTATGTAATAAAATTTGCATTGAAAAATGAAAACATGTCTAAAAATATTTTTGATCTTTAATGTGTAATGGGAATATACCAATACCTTCTTAAGTGTTTACAAAAATATATAAATGAAATGAACTATATACATCAAAAGAACAGTTAAGTAAAACTGACAAAAGGCTTTGCATGTAAAGCTTTGAAGATAATGGCAAGAAGTACAAAATTCTTAGATGTTAAGGAAGTGATTTTTCCACAGAGATTAGAAACAAAGTGCATTTTGACATGGTTAATACATTAAAACTTTGGCCGGTGTGATTTAAAAAGTTTTTTTTTTTTTTTTGTTTTTTTTTTTGGTTTTTTTTTATTTGTTCAAACAATGTAAAAGGTTAAGTAATACGAAAGTTATCACATTTAATAATCTAATAACAAGCAACGTTTAAAACCGAGGAGTGAAGTATATATTGTGTAAATAGAGGCCTTTAAATATCTATAGATAAGAGAATATTGGGGTTTTGAATATTTTTTTTTTTTGTTCATACTGTGTGTGTATCTAACTTAGTGTAATAGATCGATCTTATTTACTATGAATTTATAATTAAAGAAAGAAAAATCATAAATGGACTTGAGTTATATATGCGTATTTGATGCAATGTAGTTAAGTCAGGAAGACTGTAGGGAAGGACTGAATTACAGATAAACTTGACACACTAACATCATTGATTGCCCTAAAACTTTAGCACCAAAATAAGGGGAAAAATCAAGTTGGCAAGTGGATGTGTAAACATATGGTACGTTTACATACACAGGTGAAATTCTGTTGCTTGTAATACATTAGCGTACAGTTCAAATATTATTTGGTGCCTTAGGCTTAGATCATTTACTACTGCAGATTCGTATGACTGAAGTTGGGTCGCTAGATTTGCCATTGGGCCTCTAGGCTGCATGTCTTAGGAGTGCCCTGGGTATGAAGTTAAACTGCATCCAGGTGGGGTGAAGAGGTAGTGCGTGGCGAGTAGTTTGTCCCCAACTCTCGCCTATAAAATGCGCACATGATACCGTTTTTACTCATCACATGACTGGCGGGTTCTCGGCGCCACAAAACCGAGGACACCCCCCCCCCATGGTTGGCCCCCTTTGGGCTGGGGATTCTAGAATATGCCCACGGTTTTCCTCGTCTGTCGTAAGAGGCGACTAAAGGGGAGGACTTGCAATGTATTTGAACAGTGTTTGAAACCGAACTTGAAACGTATTTATCTAGTTGACACTATATGACACATTTGTGTTGGTGTGTCGTTAAATTTTATCTAAGTAACTAACTGATCCATGTCTTAGGAATGTTGGCCGTTTACAAGATGTATTTTGACTCCTGCATGCTGTGTGTTTTGTATAATATTTTAAACAGTACGATTAACATCATAAAAAGTTCATGGCACAAGTATTAACACAAACTCTACAGAGCATGCAAAAATAAGCTAATAGTACAAACCATGTAGATTAACTGGAGTTTAAACAATGCAAAAGATTAAGTAATAAGGTGGTCATATTTAATTAGCTAATAACAAGGAATGTTTAAAATAGAGGAGCCAAGTATAACTGTGTAAATAGAGGCCTTCCAATATCTGTAGATGAGAGAATATTGCAGTTTTGAATCTGCTTTTTTGTTGATACTGCATGCTTTTCTAACTTGATGTATCAGATCTATACACCATATATACTATGAATTACTTTGTTAATAAGTGAAAGATAAATCATAAATGAAGCCGAGTTATATATGCATTTGTGATGGAATGTACTTACGTCAGGAAGACTGTAGGCAAGGACTGAAGGTAGAAATAAACTTCACACATAAAATTCATTGATTGTCCTAAAAACTTTGCATCAAAATAAGGAGAAACATCAACTTGGTAAGTGAGAGATTTGTAAACATTGGTACGTTTACATACACGGGTGAAATTTTCTTTTTTCTGTTTTTGACATACTCCCGCTTTGCCTGTACATTTGTGTGAAAACTGAGTCTTGACCCTCCTTTTTTTTACCCGGACATTGTACCTTTCTTTACCTTGGTGACACTATATAACACGTTCGTGTTGGTATGTCGTAAAGTCCCATCTAACTAACTAATTCTTCTAATGCATTAGCATAGTTCTAATTTGCTTGGTGCCTTAAGCTTAGGCTTAGATCATTTACTGCACGTTCTTAGACTGATGTTGGGTCGCTAGATTTGCCATTGGGCCACTAGACTCCATTTCCAAGGAATTTTGGTGGTTTCCAAGTTTACAAGGTTCATGTTGACCCCTGCATGTAGTGTGTTTTGTATATTTTAAACATGGGATATGGTTAACATCGTATAAACTTCATGACATTAGTACTAACATAAAATCTACAAAGCATGCAAAAACAAACTAATAGTACAAACAATGATGAAGATTTATTGGAGTTCAAACAATGCAATAGGTTAAATAACAACGAATGTTTCAAACAGAGAAGTATAACTTCGTGTTAATAGAGGTTTTCCAGTATGAGAATATTAATGTAACCCAGGTCAGGTGAGCGACCATAAAATTCAACAGTCTGTGCAGCCAATAATTCACTCCAGAGAGAAGTTTAACTAATTCTCCAACAACTGTATTTTACATTACCAAACACATCAAAATTACATACATATGAGACCGGTCTTTCCACTATCCCCAGTTACTTAGTTACAGTAAAACCTAGCCTGAGTCCTACAGTCAGTAATATCCTATGCCCTAATCTGAAATGTTACCCCTCTGACTTCCTCTGACATTAAACGTTTTGAGCAAAGGATTCGTTTCCAGAGCAAATAGCTCACAACGACGGCAGTTGAAGTGTTCTGTATCTCATAATTCTGGGCGTAAGCAGCTGTTACAACATATGCAGTCATGTACTTCAATCGTCAGGCTTGGAGGATATCTCTCTGGTTAAACTGACTGTCCTCTGGCTGTAGGTTCTGGAATATTATCAAGTTCAGTGCGGTCAGCATACAAGGTCATCTAAAAAGGCAACAACAAAGGTTCAAACAGAATTGCGTAACAAATAAATGTCCATGGTTCCACGGCAACAGATCCAGCAGAGCAAAGACTCCTAGGCAAAGTTTGCCCCTAACAACAACAATGTTCAAGTGTTCGCAGTAAACGGTAAACAGGCAAACAAAATATAACAAGGCACAACATTTCCAAAAGTATTCCTTTCAATCATCACATAATCACACTGTCAGTTCACTGGAATGCATCATGAGAACGAATTATGTCCACAAATAACTAAATCTGTACATGGGCATCACACAATCCCACTGTGACTGTCTCTAATTCTAGACAAACATTAATTTCTGCTCATCCAACATTATAGTCATAGCGTCTAAAACACCTTTAAATCCTTAAGCAGTTTCTTAACATCACCACGGTGATACTTAGCAACCCTATGGTTTATTGAGTACGTACCAGTCATCATGCACACTAGACTGCAATATGATCTGACCATAAGGCCCTGCAATAGCATTCCCAACACTAGTTATCGAACATTTCAATGCACCTCTACACAGTACACAGATTCATTATATACGGTACGCAATATCACCCCGACTGCATCACAGCGCAGTCCCATAACGCTAACACTAGGCTAGATATACATCCCACAACTTGTAACAGTATTGTTCATCCTAACATGGTTAACTTCATTAACAAGCCTGCCACGTTTTACAACTACTACTTAAGTGGCAGTTCATTTATTTCCTTTATGGTTCTTTCATCAATACCCACCTAAAAAGGGCCACTGCGAGCTCTCTCAACCTTTACGAAGGTAATTCAGAACAACAGAAAACATCAGTGCTTCATTGAAACCTCGTACTCAGGCAAATTCTTAGATGGTTACAACCACGAACCGATTGCGAGCAAAATCAACAACACGCTCAACTAGTTCCAAGTTAGCCAGCGAAGATAAGTTTCTGCTCGTATCGAAATTCAACTCAGTGACCAGCGCATATGAACCAGTTCAGCGCAAAATTGAATTCACTACCCAGTAATATCTAATAACGACTACAAGGCGTTACATTAAAGTTTTGAAGAATAGTATAAATGGATCTTCCAACTGCGGGTGAAGATAAAAGGGTTATGAACTGATCAGTTTACTGTAAAAGAGTCTATCTTTTATCAAGCCTGACTGCGATACATCCACGACAGTATTTTAGCTTCAACGTTTTCTTGGTTGTATATTCAAATGTCTGCCGGCAGTACAAGTCGTGTGACTTTATTATTTTCGACATGGATATTTGCAATTAGGTGAGTTGTCTCATTGAAAGTGATTTGTATTTCATCAAAAAGAGTTAGTGGTACTGCAAGTTCACGTTCATCTTCCAACATCATGGTGTATTTTCCACTGCACAAAATGAAAGAGAAGAAAAGAAAAATAGTACTTAATAAGACTAGAGCAGCAATGCTGCAGTCGGTTAACCCTAAGTTTTGGGGTATAGTGTTTTCACATAAATACCAGCAGTACTGGTAATGAAAGTACCAAAGATATATGTGGTTATTATTCCTGGTTTCTGATAAATCTACCAGTACTTTTCTTTTTTCCAAACAAAAAATAACTGCTATGAAATGTGGCACTGTCTCGATTAAAATATTTCACACAAATCTCTTTCCCTCAGAAATGTAATTCCCATCTTCAGTATGAACTACCATGGTATGTATACACTGTTTATCTAGCACTTGGACTGTGTCAGGGATAAATCTTTGTAGCTACATGCAGGGTTCGGTTTCTTTTGAAACAAAGCTATTTTTTCCTGGGACATGGAAGAAACTGGAAAAGAACTAGTTTCTTACAGTTTCGTCTGGAAGAAACTGTAGGAAATTGGAAGAAATTGCTGTCAGTTGGCATATAAAATCGAAATGGCAAGAACCTGTGGTATTCCTTCCCGAAAACAAATTGTACCGAGTTAAACCAATGGTCGGAATTGGGGGACATGGGGCCCCCGGTAAACGGAGAGATGATTTAGTCCTGACTAGGGCTCGCATCGGTCACACTTACCTTACCCATGCCTATTTACTTCACGGGGATGAGAGACCATACTGTATACCCTGTGACTGTGCTGTCACCGTCAGTCACATTCTCGTTGACTGCTGTGAGTACTCCCATATTCGCCAGAAGTACTATTCTGTGCCAGACCTGAAAACTTTATTTGAGCAGACAGATCCTTCCCTTATTCTGGGCAGGAAAGTAAACTGTACAAAAATTTCTGACATGACTCTCGCATTTGCCTAGACATTTTATTGGAATTTGAACCCGCCTTTTTTTTGTACCTTATTGTATCCTAATATTGCACCATTTTCTTTTCTAGGTGACACTATATAACACATTCGTGTTGGTGTGTCGTAAAATCCCATCTAACTAAATCGTCAAAATGTGTACTGAAAACAATAATATCGTCAAGGTATATCAGGCAAATTTTCCAACTGAGGCCACGAAGCATAGCTTCCATCACACGTTGAAATGTTGCAGGACTATTTCGGAGCCCCAAGGAGAGCCCTCGAAATTGAAAATGGCCCATGTGTGATCAGAACGCTGTCAAGGGACGTGACGAGGGATTAATAGTAACTTGATGGAATCCGCTTTGGAGATCTAGGGTGCTAAAGTAAACAGGGTTTGTGACTCCAATACTATTAGCGCCTCTTCTGTAGTAGGCAATGGGTGGGCATCTACTTTGGTACAGGCCTTGAGCTTACGATAATCAACGACGAAACGATATCCCTGATTATTTTTCTTAGCAACTAAAAAGCAAGGGGCTCCCCAGGGCCTGGTGGATTCCTCTATTACCCCTTGGGCCTGCAATTCCCTCAGACATTCTTCCATGTGAACTTTTTGATGATTGTTAAGACGAAAGGTTCGCTCTCTATGGGGTCTGTGTGAGGGATCGACTTCAGTTGTATGTTCTATCTGAATGATAGAACATTCGCCTAGGGGATTGTCGGGGCTGCAAACACATCACGAAATTCGTTGACTAAGCGACAGAGTTTGGCTTGCTGGGTGACAGACAAGTCCGTGCCTTCAAAATTTAGCACATCAGAAGGGAGACTGCTTTGCGATTGGTGGGGTGAGCCCGCAGTGTTTGGGGAACTACTTTGGTCAGTTATGGGTAAGATTTGGTCACGGCTCGAAATACAAACAAACGTTCCTACTGGTATGCCCTCGTTTAGGGCCGCAAAACTATCTTTTAGATTCATAACCCTTATGGGGATAGTATTATTGACTTGAACCAACACATTGGATAACATTACACCTTCAGCCAGGGGTGTCCCTGACCCGATACCCAAAACACCGTCAGGCAACTGTTTACCGCAAAGTGTAGAGCTAACAATAACCTCGCAGTGGGGAGTTATGATGATCGTATCGGTCATTTTAATACTCCTCGTGGGGTCTAGTGAAAGTTTCCGTCCCCAAAGTGAAGAGATACATTGTTGGACATTAAAAAGTCAAGACCGATTATAAAGTCGGTGAACAGTTGATCGACTAAATAGAACTTAACAGGTAGGGTTATACCAGCAATTGTAACATCAACGTAAGTCACACCGTTAATCTCGTAGTATCAGCTATGGCCAAGTTTACCTTGTCAGAGGCCTGTATATGGCACGTTTGTTCAAGCCCATATTTTCGTAAACATGTACATTCGCGACATATATCCGCCCCGAGTCTACAAGAGCACAAGTATCTATTCCAGTGGGCAACTTGATGGGGACATAGTTACGGAGCAGAGTGGTGCCGTCAGAAGAGATGTGTGCGCGGCCTGGCGACCCCTTACCGGGTTTCGGAGAGACCGAGGCAAGACCGCCTGTTAGTGTCTGCACGCCGGTGGGACGGGGTTCGTAGACAGGTTCACTATCTCCGCGTGGACGGGACTCTGCACCATTAGATCCTACAGGGGCTCGCCTGACAGTACTAGTTACGTGCAAAAAGGCTTGCTCGCCAATCACCCCTGTATCGACGAGCCTCCCTGGTTTCCCTGGGTGTGAGGAGGGAAAATAGGATAAGGGTTTAAATGAGGCGCCTTACAGTCCCTTGCCCTATGTCCAGCATTATTGATTCCTTGCCGGAGGCCGAAGGAATCTGTGCGATGGTGATGTCGTGCGTGTGTGTATGTGTGTGCGTTTGTGACACTTTGCTCGTTAACACGATATCTCAAGAAGGGAAACTCTGACAGTTCTCAAACTTGGTACATAGATGCCCCATATTGAGAGGAAGAACCCTATTGTTTTGGTGGGGGTCAAAGGTCACCTGGGTTCACCGGGGGTCAAACTCTGAAAACCTTGTTAACACAATATTTTGAGGTAGGAAGCTTGGATGAATTTCATACTTTGTATGTAGGTGCGTTATGGTATGAGGGAGGACCCTATAATTTTTGGTGGAGGTGAAAGGTCATCTGGGGTCACCGGGGGTCAAACCCTGAAAACTTCGTTAACACGATATCTCAAGAAGGGAAACTGACAGTTCTCAAACTTGGTACATAGATGCCCCATATTGAGAGGAAGAACCCTATTGTTTTTGGTGGGGGTCAAAGGTCACCGGGGGTCAAACTCTGAAAACCTTGTTAACAATATTTTGAGGTAGGAAGCTTGGATGAATTTCATACTTTGTATGTAGGTGCGTTATAGTATGAGGGAGGACCCTATCATTTTAGGTGGAGGTGAAAGGTCATCTGGGGTCACCGGGGGTCAAACCCTGAAAACTTCGTTAACACGATATCTCAAAAAGGGAAACTCTGACAGTTCTCAAACTTGGTACATAGATGCCCCATATTGAGAGAAAGAACCCTATTGTTTTTGGTGGGGGTCAAAGGTCACCTGGGGTCAAACTCTGAAAACCTTGTTAACACAATCTTGAGGTAGAAAGCCTGGATGAATTTCATACTTTGTATGTCGATGTGTTATGGTAAGAGGAAGAACCCTTTTTTTTTTTTTGGTGGAGGTGAAGGTCATCTGGGGTCACCGGGGTTCAAACCCTGAAAATCTTGTTAACATAATAACTTGATTTACAAAGCTTGGATGAATTTCATACTTTGTATGTAGATGTGTTATGGTAAGAGGAAGAACCCTATCATTTTTGTGGAGGCCAAAGGTCATTTGGGATCACCAGGGTCAAACCCTGAAAACCTTGTTAACCTGGTATCTCCAGGTAGGAAGCTTGGATAAATTTCATACTTTGTATGTAGATGCCTTATAGTTAGAGAATGAACCCTTTTATTTTTGTTGGGGTTCAAGGTCATCTGGGGTCACTGGGTTGAAACCCTGAAAACCTGTCTCAAGGTAGGAAGCTTGAATAAGTTTCATACTTTGTATGTAGATGCATTATAGTAAGAGGAAGAATTCTATCATTTTTGGTGGAGGTCAAAGTTCATTTGGGGTCACTGGGGGTTAAACTCTGAAAATCTTGTTAACACGGTATCTCCAGGTAGGAAGCTTGGATAGATTTCATACTTTGTATGTAGATGTGTTATAGTGAGAAGATGAATCCTATTGTTTTTGGTGGAGGTCAAATGTCATCTGGGGTCACCAGGGGTCAATGTCTGAAAACCTTGTCAAGACGATATCTCCAGGTAGGAAGCCTGAATAGATTTTATACATGGTAAATTCGATGTGTTATAGTGAGATGTACCCCATTGTTTTTGGTGGAGTTCAAAGGTCATCTAGGGTCACCAAGGGTCAAACACTGAAAAATTTGTTAACACAATATCGCAAGGGAGAAAGCTTGGATAGATTTTATACTTAGTATGTGGATGTGTTATGTTGAAAAGATGGCCCCGATTGTTTTTGGTGGAAGGCGAAGGTCATCTGGGGTCACCAGAGGTAAAAAAGCAAAATTTTCCAAGAATATTACATGGGTTCACCAGAGGTCAAAGAGCAAAATTTCCCAAGATAGTCATCTGGGGTCACCAGAGGTCAAAACACAAATTTCCCAAGAATTCCCAAGACTAAATAGGAATACAAAACTGTATTTTTCCAACATGTTAAGATAGCATTTGACCATTGACTGAAAGGTATGGGACATCATGGCTTTATTTGAAATAGAACATATATCATCGAAACCTCAATGCACTTTTGCATTCTAGTTAAGAAAGACGATCTAAGCTGGTGAAGCTCATCGTCCTGCTGTTCAGACGCAATGCCTTCAACGTTAAGTGGGGAGTTGGGAGTAGCGGTACGTATGGTACATGTGCTTCGTGATATGCCGGATATCGGCCGTAAATTGGGCGATGTAATCAAGCTGCCTACTCTCTCGAGGCAAATGTCTATCAGGTTTTACTTGTAGAACATGTGTTAGTGGTTTATGGTCAGTATGTAGAACTCGCGACCTTGAAGAAAATGCTTAACTTCTAAATGGATTGCTAGCAGCTCCCTACCAATGGTACTATAACGCATTTATATAGGTGAGAGTAAAAAAATGCAGTAGGCTTCCATACATTATTTACATTGTGCTGTAATACGCCACGAACAGCAACAAAGGAAGGATCTACCCCTCAGCATAATTTCATCCGTGGCATTTTATTAGGCTACTAGTAGTACTTGCTAGGGCAGATTTAATTTCATCGAATGTAGTCAGTGCATCTCCCTGTAAAGTAAGTGGACTTACCCTTGCGTTTACCTACAAGTACGTCCGTCAATGGTTGCAAAACAGGCACATATGCGAAACGTCTATAAAATTTTATAAGTCCTAAAATCGACGTAATTTCGTGAGTTGTGTCGGCGTAACGAAATCCAGTATGGCTTGTACTTTCTGGGGAAGGGTAGGACACCTGTACTACCATCTCTATGACCCAAAACTTCTAGGGATGTAACTCCAAAAGTGCATTTAGCAGGTTTGGTTACTATGCGATGCTCACTTAGTCTCTCAAATAACTATTTGAGGTGTGAGAGATGTTCTTCTGGTGATCTGCTAGCTACTGACAAATCGTCAATGAAGGTTTGAAAGGTTTCCGCTGCCGAACTAAGCCCAAAGGCATATTTGCAAACTCAAAAGATCCAAAGGGGGTCGTTATTGCCGTCTTTGGAATGTCACTGGATTCTACTTGGAATTGGTGGTAGGTCTGTACCAAGCGGATCTTACTGAAGATCTTTGTACCGCTTAGAATGGTTGTAAAATCATTGATGTGGGGAATCGGGTAACTATCTCGTACTGTGACTGAGAGCCTGTAATCCCAACAAGCGCGCCAGTCACCACTAGTTTACAGGTGAAGCCTGCGGACGTCGTCCTGGCGTCGGAGAGGACAGAGATCAAGCTGAGGGTGGAGGCCGACTTCGTCCGTTTGCCAAGGTCGACGGTCGGCAGGTGCTGGGGTCCACTTGTTTCGGTGCGGGCGGGCCGGGTGATAGTTAATTTGTAAATATTGTGATTGTAAATAGTCCTATGTAGTTGACTTGGGTTTGGGGTGGTTTTGTACATAGTCATCACAGAAATTTTGTTTGCTAGCGCAATGTACAGAATTCTGTAAATAGTTCAGAGTTGTGTTTTTGTCTGGTTAGGTTTTAGTTCTCCTTTCTTTCGTCGTGCCCGTTTCTACGTACGTAAAAAGCACAGTCACCAGTAGTTTTGGTACCATGTGCAGTGACGAGGCGCCGTTTCCCTTGGCAGGCCTAATTTCAACTTGGAGCATGTGCTCATACGCTTGTTTAGCTGTCTTAAGTTTGGAAGGAGCCAACTGTCTAGGCTTGGCAGTACGTGGAGGCCCTTCCGTGACGATATGATGAGTCACCGAGTGTTTAACTCCAGTATCCCTATAATTTGGCGTAGTAAGTTGTGGATACAGACTAAGGTATTGTGTTTGTTCTGGCGCAAGGGAGTATGTAGGGGAGGGAGATGGTACTTTAGAAGGTGCTCCCGTGATGTGTAGGGAGGTGATAGTCTATCGACCTCACCGCCCCACGTCTTCTAATACTTGGTTGTGCCCCAGGAAATCACCGCCGAGTATTCCTAGTATTGCCAATTTTCTTATTTATACAGAAACAAGCACTGATGCAGGATGTTCCACACAGTCTGTTGCAAGAACACGTTCTCCAGGCACAGGAGATCCAGGTTGGTGGTAGTCTACCTTAACCCACTTGTGTATTTATCCAGAAACGTATGTTTATGTTTCAATTATAAAGTATATTGTTGCACAGTAGACAGTCAAGTAGTCCGGGGGGTTAGGTACAGACCAAAAGTACGAAAAAGTAACACACTACTTGTTTTAAAGACATTATTGATACTTGAAAAAACTAGTACTGTCCTTCATTGAGGCACTGAGTCAGTGAATTTATTGTGAATTGAGGTTAAGCCCTCTACTACAAGATAAATACACTATCAGTTGGACTTGTTCACTGTGGGTGAAAAGGGAGACTTGCCTTTTAAATAATACAATACTTTTCCATTTTGAATTCATGATTTCATATTATATCATATTTGGGCTTAACACTTCTTTTTTCAGTTTTTCAGAAAATGCAAAGACATTGAACAACAGAGCCAAGGAAGATGAAGCGCAAAGGTGAAAGTAGGAAAAAGTTGGCTGGAAACACAGGTACGTCCTTTACTCCATTCATCTATGGTACTGAACCGTTATGAGTAACAAATAGATGGTAACAGGTTGAGTATATATCTGTAATCGATTGAAAATGATCTGTAATCGCTTGAAAATGATCAAAGATTTTAAAAAAGTTGGGCCGGGACGAGCATGCCATATCAATGCGTGCATTGTTAGATCTACTATTCATGACACCGACTGCATGGTCAAGTGGTTAGAGCATCCGACTTGCAGCCGGAAGGTCTGGGGTTCGACTCCTGGCCGGGTCATACCAAAGACTTTATTAATGGAACCTGCTGCCATTGTGCTTGGTACTCAGCATAAGCAGTGGAGTAGGGAAAACAAACCTGTGAGCCACAACTGGAAAAAAAAGGCCGTGGCCGGCCAGACTTAAACCACTTGGGTAGAAACAGCCGTAAAACCTCATGTAACTCTTTCATGACACAGTTCATTTTCCGTGAATACCCTCTGATCCAGAGTATGGGTACTGGTCCCCATCAGAAGTGTGAAAAACCATGTATGCTGTGATAGCTTAGAGATTAAGTCCTCAACTTTACAATAAAACCAGATATCCCGAAAGCAGATTTTGAAAGTATGCTAAAAAAGTCTGCTAAAATGATGGGGACACAACAACAGCTACGCCGCGGAGCGGATGAAGTTTTTGCGTTCAGTTCATCGCTGCGAAAAACCACCGAGCCAAAGCCATTTCAATTTCCGTCGGAAATCCAACGCAAGCTCATTTACATAGCTCTAAGGCGATTGGCTGAAGTAAGGTTATTGAACATTTATAAGAGAAACACTGCTACCATTGCACAACAGTACGTACAGCCACGGTGGTCAACGTAATTCGACACCAGCCTGGCACTCCGTGGTACCATCTGTGCCTACACACAGTACAGCGACTACTCAACTAATTACTAACAACGCAGCACACAGCCACGAATACTATATTTTTAGATTTTTCGAAATTATTTGTCAACTTCTAAACGAACTCTTTGAAAGTGTCGTTGTGTGTAAGAGACTGTCCACGATCATCAAGACTTCCATCAGAAGCTTTAAACGAACGTAATATATTTATGGTCTAAACGTGGTCAATATACACTGAAAAAATTAAATGGGTATCTTAACTCAAAAAATCGAGTAATTCCGTCCGTTGGTGTATTCAGTGAGAGCGTAATAGAACTCGAAAACTGTATTTTTACTCATGAAGAACACGATATAAACTCATGTGTCTGAGTTCTTCGTCCATCCGCTATGGTATTCACTTAATGAATTAATGTACTCATTTCTGATGAAGTGACTCAGCAATTCAAATAAATACAGGTGCAAGTTTTGTTCAGGTTTTCGTTCATTTATTATCATGTAATTTCTACCAGAATCATTACAACTTGCAGTATGAATGACCTATAGATTGGACATAACAGATTTTTCTCTTGCACACAATTTCAAACTGCCAAACTTAAACTGAAGCCATCTTTAAACTTAGTTTTCACTTTTTAAGTTTATTGATAGAAAGTTTATTGATCAGGCTATAACTGTGTTTATTTGTTTGGTCCAAATAATTCAACTTGGTTATACTGCTAACAAAAAAGAATAAACCCATTGTAATGTTTTCAGATTACTAACGAGGTTGTTTACTTAGTTTTTCCTTTCCGTTTTATCGAGATTACTTAAGAACTCTCAATACACAAACCTTTCCCTCCTTTAGGATAGGATGTATCAAATATCCACTATTTATGTGGCTGTCAGGGTAGTAAGTCTATTTTTGACATTACTGCTTTGTTCAGGATGTTCTTTGTCAGCTTTTTTGCCATATTTGCATGTAAAATTTGAATAAAACACAGTAAACACCATATTCAAAAGAAAAAACAACAAACGAGTCAAAACAGTCCCTTTATATTACTGAGAATTCTCAACTAAAGTTCAAAACCAATGCAAAGTTTACACACTCTTCAGCTTCCTCACGAGATTGTTAACTGTTCGTGTTGGCTTTCCAGATAGCTTAAGAAGAACTGCATCGACAAACAAAAAAAACTTTGCTTTCTTTAGGATAGGCCATCTCAAATACGTAATATGTGGCCATAAGAGTAGCTAGTCCATTCAGGAAATTGATTGTTGTTCCAAATGTTTCCTCCTCAGATTTTATGTCAAATTTGGTAGCTGTTAAGATGCTCTCCCCTGTTCATACTAGAATAGGAGATGTAATTCTATCTTTCTGAAATTAAATGAGAGAAAGAAATCAGCTGCTGATTGGGATTACTGGCAAAAATCTGCCTGTGTTTTGAATTTTTTGTTTTTCAGGGTCACGTTCTATTACGATCCACTGCTATTTGTAGGAGATGTTCAGTAGTTTTGACCATTTTCAAACAATGGGCCATATAGATGCCTACACATAAATTACATGTGTTTGACCTCAGATGCCTTAATAACACCTTATATGTGACACTGTTCCTTATCAGCAAGTTGTCAGAACTACTCGCTGCTGGCTATCAATTGAGTCTATTGTTTGAGATTAGACATGCAACACTGTACAGCCACAGCAAAGTGTGAGCTGATGACTCATGCCCAGATAAACTAAGCCAAAAAACCCGCCCAGACAGCCACAGGACGGGATTTTGAGTTTCCCCCCCCCCCACCCCCCCCCCCCCAAAAAAATTTTAAAACGTTTTTTTGGGGGCTTACATATTATGAGAAATTTTTGGGGAAAAATTAAAAACTGTAAATGTTCCCCTTTCAGTTTTTCCCCCATTTAAGCCCCTTTTTTTTCCCCCCTTTTTCTTTTTAGAAAAATTTTTAAAAATTTTAACCCAACATTTTTTGGCGGGCCGAAAAGGGACCCGGGGGGAAATTTGAAAAGGGGTTTTTTTTTCCGGGGGTTTTTTTTTTTTTTTTAAAGGGGGAAAGGCGGGAATTTTGTGGGTGGAAAAAAGGGGGAAAAAATTTCCCCTTTTCCCAAGCCTGGGGGCCCCTTTGGGGCAAGGGGCCGTTTTTTCCCGTTTTTTTTTTGTTTTGGGGAAATTGGTTTGGGGGGGTTTTTTTTTGTTTAAAGGGCTTTTTCCCGGGGCCCCCACTGGGGGGCCCGGGGGTTTTGTTGGGTTGGTTTTTGGGTTTTTTTTGGGGTTTTTTGGGGGTTTGGGGGCTTTTTTTTTTTTTTTTGTGGTTTGGGGGGGGGTTTTTGGGGGGTTGTTGGGGGGCCCGGGGTTTTACAAAATTTTTTTTTGGTGTTTTGGGGAAATATTTTTTTTTTCCGGTCCTTTGGCCCTGTTTTTTTTTTTTGGGGCCCCAAAACCAAAAATTTTTCCCCTTTTTGCCGTTTTACAAAAAAAGCAAAATTTTTTGGGGGGGGGAAAAGGGGTTTGGTTTTGGGGTTTTTTGTTGGTATTTTTTTCCTGGGTAACTTAAAAACGCCCCGGTTTTTTTTAAAAATTAATGGGGTTCCCCTTTGAAAAATTGGGGGGCCCCCCCCTTTGGGGGGGGCCCCAAATTGCCCCGTTGTTTTTAAGGCGGCCCTTTGGGCTTGTTCCCTTGGTTTTTTTGTTTTTGGGCTGGGGTTTTGGGGCTGTTTCCCCGGGGGTGGTTTTTCCTTTTGGGGGTTCCTTGGGGCCCGGGGGGTTGGGGGGGTTTCCCCCTTTTTTTGGGGGGGTTTTTTGGTTTTTTCCGGGGGGGGGGGGGGGGGGGGGGGGGTTTTTTTGGGGGGGGGTTTTTTTTTGGTTGGGGTGTTGGGTTTTTTGGGGGTTTTTTTTGGGGGGGGGGTTTTTTTTTTTCATTGTGTGGGTTTCTATTTTTAAAAACATTTTTCTTTATTTGTGGGGTTTTTAAATTTTCCTTATTTCCTGCCGAGGTTTTTTTTGTTTTTTTGTTTTCCCCCTTTATATTTAAAAAAACCCCCCCCCCAAAATTTTTTCTTTATTAGTAAGATGTCAAAAATCGTCGGCTTGTCGACCGCATTGGACGATTTAACATCAGGGATTTGAATCGCCTGTGAACCCTCGCCAAGGTCCTGTATTAGCCATACCAGGCATCAAGACAGATTCCAGTGCATTATTGGGTCAATACCCTGAAATAACTATACTAATTATCAGGATCATCCCTTAAGCACATGTTACACGTCATACCATATCTCATACCAAGGGACCCCATTATGGTGCCCGACCTAACTTCTTTGGCAACCAGACAAGTTAAAGAATAGCAAAGGCGAATTTTAACCATTGAATGCTGGGACTAGGAATTATACGAGACCCTCTGTAGAAGCAACTGACTGCGTCACCATTACACATGGTCCCTAAGAAAATTCCAGTGATGAGACCGTATGTGGTGATTACCGTGGCGCTCAATACATTAACCAATACGCAGACAGTCTCCTATTCCCATATTCAAGTATTTTACATCGTCGTTACATGGGAAGAAAATTTTTAGTAAGATAGACCTTGTACGTGCACCACCAAGACTATTGAGCCTGTTGAATATTCCTAAGGACGGCAATCACGACTCCCCTGTTGCCTCTTTGAGTTTTATTTCGTATGCCTTTTGGCTGAGAATTCGGCTCATAGCTTTCAAACGGTTTATCGATCAAGTTTTACAACGGTTTTGACTTTGTTTTCTGCTTAATATCGACGACCTTTTAGTCGCCAGCAAGGATATGGATGAGGTCATTACCAACATATCCAATTATATTTGATCGGCTGAAAGAGTATGGTGTGTTATTAATCCGAGTAAGTGGGGGGGGGGGGGGGGGGGTGGGGGGGGGGTTTTTTCCCCCCAATTTGGAGTAGAATCCTTCAATCCTTTGGTCACCACATTGACTGTAACGGTGTTCGACCAGTGAAGAGAGGTAAAGGATAGTCAGAAATTTTTCTTTCCACCACCATCTTCCACTTCGTACGTACGGAGTTTCTAGGTTGTTAACTTCTATCAGTCGTTTTGTCCCTATTTGTGCCGATGTTTTACAACCAATTACTTAAGATTCTGGCAGACAATGAGTAAGCATAAGAAAATAAATGACGTATCCCCCCGCCCAAATCAATCCCCCAGCCAAAATCACTATGAATCAAAATCCCCCATCTTCATCAAAATCAAATCTCTCCAATTCTCAAATCCCCCCCCTAATCAATCCCCCAATATTCCTCCCCCCATTTAAATCCTCCTACTTTCCCCAGAGATCAGTTGGCATCTTCAACTCAATTAAATCTGCATTAGCAAAAGCTCTTCTGTAGCATCAGACCCGCAGGCCAGGTGCTCCCTTTGCCTAGTTACCTGATGCCTCTAAACGTAGCTGTAGGTGCTGTTCTTCAGCAAAGTGTAAATGTGTAATGACACCTATATTCATTCTTTTCAAAACGTTTACAGTCCTGCAGATACCAAGATTATAGCACATTTGGTCCGCGATTGTTGGCTGTCTATTTAGCAATCAAGCACTTTTTCCGGCATATCTTGGAAGGCCAAGAATTTTACCTTTTAACTGACCATAAGCCTCTACACATGCATTTTTGGCAAAGCCTGATCGTTACTCTCCTAGAGAAATCCGTCCCTTGGAACTTTATTTCTCAGTAAGAGTACCGATATTGTATATCACAAGGTAGTGACAATGTTGTTGCTGATGCGCCTACACGCACACTGATGTTAATCACTGGATAAGATTTTCTAGTAGTAATTCCTTTTGGACGTTCGACAAATCGCTCCTCACGAGCAGTCGATGAAGAGCTACAAAAGCTACGTCAATCATCTAGGTCTTAAAATTGAGGATTGCCCTTATACACATCACATGGTAACGCTATTACATGTGACACTTCAACTGGTCGACCACGTCCGTATATTCCAGAAAAATTCGGCATACCATTTTTAAATTCGTTCATTCATTGTCACACCCAGTCATTCGTGCAACTCAAAAGCTTATTACTCAGCGTTTATCTGGTCCATCTATTATAAGGACGTTAGATCATGGACCCAATCTTGTATTCAGTGTCACGTTCTAAGGTACATCGTCACACTGTGACACCGGTTAGGTACCTTTGCCAACCTGCGTTCGTTTTGATCTGTTCATATTGATTTTGTAGGTCCTTGCCTCCTTCTAACGGTTTGTAACTTATTTACTTACATGTGTAGACCGATTTACAAGATGGGCCTGAGGCCATACCTATGCCAGATATTACTACCGAAACAGTTTGTTAAGCTTTTATAAGTGGATGATGCAATGTTTGGAGTTCCGTCGACAGTTACCACTGATAGGGGTAGTCAATTTGAGTCGTCACTTTCAGACACCTTACCATCTTCTTTGTTAGGATCAAATCATATTCGAACTACACTTATCACCCAGCGCAAATGGTTGGTATAAAGTTTCCATAGGCATTTGAAAGCTGCTTTTAATGCTCAATGCGGAACCATACAGATGGACTGAAATTTACCGATGATTATGTTAGGCATTCGTTCCACGGTTTTAAAAATGATGCTCGGTTGCAGTTCAGCAATTAAGTATTTGGTTGCCCCTTGCGTCTTCCTGGTGAATTGATAGTTCAGTTGAGGACTTTCAGCACTCTAGAATCCGTAATTTTCGTATATCGCCTGAAAGAAGAATGTCTAAATTAAAGCTGTCCCACCTAGACATCCGTAGCCCGTCAGCCTAGACAAGACTTTATATGACAACACCATATGTCTTTCATTCGAGTGGATGCTGTTAAGAAGCCCTTACAGCCACCATATACAGGACAATACCGTGTATTGATAGGCAAAAGACAAGTAATTTTGTATTGATGTAAATGGTAAACATAGTCTGTTAGTGTAGATAGGCTTAAAGTAGCCCTACAGATTCCAGGTCATGAGGTTCAATGTCCTGAAACTCACCCTGTAAAGCCAGTGAAGCCTGCAAAAACTCAGCCAAGATGAACTTCTAAGAACAGTAATAGGTCCATTGGATACTTCCGGCCTAGATACCGCGCTCGGGACGACATGTACATTGGCCCAAGAGATTTTTGACTGTAGTATTGTACATAAAAGATGAACATAGTTTGGATTAAGTATCGGTTTTTCATTGTTATCGATCACTTCCCTGTTTTGTGATCTAGGGGGGAGCTGAGATGTAGTGTCCTTACTTTTACAAGTGTTTATATATGTTATATTCATTTTTTTTTTTTTTAAAACCCCTCATCAATATGCACGCCTGAGCACGCTGGTGATAATATTGATGGTGTACACCTCATCACTGGCGCAGCTGGAATTTCACTCTTTACCATGCCTCTCTATGTAATGAATATGTGGCTTAGTTATTTAGCAACATGGCTTTCACTCCTACACTCCTGAAGCCATGTGCTAGAAAACTAAGCACACTATTACATAAGATGCATGGTAAAGAAGTGGAAAATTCATCTGGCCAGCATTATGAGTGTACACTCATCAATATGTCATCACCAGCTTGCTCGGGTGCATATTGATGAGGTAATGAATAAACATATATAAACACTTGTAAAAAGTAAAAGGACACACGCTAGCTCCCCCCTAGATCACACAGGTGAGTGATCGATACAATGAAAAACCTTGATAAGTAATCAACTTGTTCATCTATGTACATAGACTACAGTCAAAAATCTCTTGGGCCCAATGTACATGTCGGCCCGAGCGGGTTACTCTAGGCTCGGGAAGTATCCATTAACCTAGTCTTTTCTTAGAAGGTTCACTGGCTTTGAGTTTTTGCAGGCTTCACTGGCTTTACAGGTTTGAGTTTCAGGAATGACCTCATGAACTGATCCTGTATGGGCTACTTTAACCTATCTACACTAACAGACTTATGTTTACCATTACATCCAATACAAAATACTTGTCTTTCCTATCAATAACACGTATGGTCCTCTATGTGGCTGTAGGTTTCTTAACAGGCATCCACTCGAATACAGACATAGGTGTTGGCATTAAAGTCTGTCTAGCTGACTGGGCCTATTGGATTTCCTAGTGGGACAGCCTTTAATTTAGGACATTCTTCTTCTCAGGCGATCTCGACTTACCAGGATCTAGAGTGCTTGAAGTCCTCAACTGGAACTATACATTCACCAGGAAGACGCAAGGGGCACCAATACTAATTCTTCTGAACTTCAACGAGATCATTTTTAACCGTGGAACGAATGCCTAACATAATCATCGGTAATTTTTCAGTCCATCTGTATGGTTCCGATTGAGCCTTAAAGCACTTTCAATGCTATGGAGACGTTCTACCAACCCATTTGCTGCTGGTGATAAGCTTTAGTTCGATATGATTTCATCCTAAGAAGATGGTAAGGTGTCTTGAAAGTGACGACTCAAATTGACTACCCCTATCAGTGGTAACTGGCGACGGACTCCAACATTGCTATCCTCCCTTATAAAAGCTTTAACCACTGTTTCGGTAGTAAATCTCTGGCAATAGGTATGGCCTCATGCCATCCTTGTAAATCGGTCTACACATGTAAGTAAATAAGTACAACGGTTTAGAGAGTCAATGGACCTACCATCTAAATATGAACATGATCAAAACGAACGTCAGGTGTTGCAAAGGTACCTACCGGTGTCACAGTGTGACTATGTACCTTAGCACGTTGACACTGAATACCAAGATTGGGTCCATGATCTAACGTCCTTTATTAATAGATGCCAATAAAAAGCTCAGTAAATAAGCTTTTGAGTTTCACGAATGCCTGGGTGCTGACATGAGCAACGAATTAAAATTGTATGCCGAAATTTTTCTGGAATTACGGACGTGGTCGACCAGTTGACGGTGTCACATGTAATAGTACCTGTGATGTGTAGAAGGCAACTCCTCATTACCTAAGACCATGATATTGACGTAGCTTTTTGTAGCTCTTCATCATACTGCTGGATGATGGCGATTTGGGGTCGAAGTCCACAGGAATACTACTAGAAAATCTTATCCCGTTGTTAACTCATTGCGTGATAGTGCATCAGCACACATTGTCACTAGCCTTTGATATACCTAATATCGGTACGATACTGAGAATCAAGTCCAAGTGACGGATTTCTCTAGGTGAGTAACGATCATGCTTTTGCAAAAATGCATGTGTAAGAGGCTTATGGTCAGTTAAAAATGTAAAATTCTTGCCCTTCACAAGATATGGCCGAAAGTGCTTGATTGCTAAATGACAGCCAACAATTCGCGACAAATTGTGCTATATCTGTCTCTGCGACTGTAACGTTTTGAAAGAATATATAGGTGTCATTACCCATTTTACACTTGCTGAAGAACAGCACCTACAGCCTACGTTAGAGGCATCATAACTAGGCAAGTGGAGCACCTGCCTCGGGTATGCTAACAGAGCAGCTTTTTTGCTAATCAGATTTAATTGAGTTGAAGATGCCAACTGATCCTTGATAATTCTATTTTTCTTATGCTTACTCTTGTCTTGCCAGAATATTAGTAGTGGTTGTAGAAACATCGGCACAATTAGAAAAACGACGATAGAAGTTAACTAACCCTAGAAACTCGCGTAACTTACGAGTGATAGATGGTGGTTGGGAAAGTCTGAATATCCTTTACTTTCTCTTCCACTGGCCGACACCGTTACAGTCATGTGGTTGACCAAGGAATTGTAAGGATTCCTACTCCAAATTGCACTTAACTTGGATTATTACCACACATAACTCTTTCATCCGTCAAACAATATTGGATATGTTGGTAATGCTCATCCATATCCCTTGCTGGCGACTAAAAGGTCTCCGATCTAGCATACAAAGTAGAAAAAAAAAAAACTCAAAACGTTGTCAACTGATCCGTAAACCTTTGAAAGCCTTGAAGCCGATTTCTCATCCCAAAAGGCATACGATAACCAACGAGGCCAAAGGGAGTCGTGATTGCCGTCTTTATGAATATCAACAGGCTCCAATAGTATCTGGTGGTAGGCACGTACAAGGTCTATCTTCTAAATTTTTCTTCCATGTAACACGATGTAATCGTGAATATGGTGAATCGGATACCTGTCCTGGTATGGTTATTTTATTAGAGCGCACGGTAATCACGCACATGGTCTCCAATCAGCTGGAACTTTTCTTAGGGGCCTGTGTACTGGTGACGACCAGTTTGCTTTCAGATGTCTTCTAATTCCTAGTTCCACGCATATTGTTAAATTCAGCCTTTGCTATTCTTAACTTGTCTGTGCAAGACGTCTAGGTCGGGCACAATAATGGGGGTACCTTGGTAGGATATGATGTGTAACATTGTGCTTAAGGATGATTCCTGATAATTAGGTCTAGTTTATTTTCAGGGTAGTTGACCCAATAATGCACTGAATCTGTCTTATTGCCTGGTATGGCTTAATACAGACTTGGCGAGGTCACATGCGATTCAAATCCCATGACTGTTAAAGTCGTCAATGGGTCGACAAGCCGACGATTTTTTGACATCTAACTATAAAGAAAATGTTTGAGAAGTCTGCACCTATATTGGCTTGGGTACTGCACAAGATAAAATCCCACTAAATGGCGTCGTAACCCAAGGTTCAAGTGCTGACTTTCCGATAGGTAGCATAGGTGGTTTTATTTTACAGTCCTGTAGGGAGTTAAGTACAATTTTGACATTTCTCTACAGAGGTTGAGTAAACACTACTTCCATCACCAGTGTCCTACTAAAAATTGGGTACCACTTAACTTATCGTATGTAAAATGACGACTTTCATCTGCCATACAGACCCGTCGTCATGAGGTGACTGCTCTTTAGTTTGCCTGCCCTGAGGAAATATATTTTTAGCCTGAGTGGTTTTTAGAAGGGCACCTCGATCGGAATTACCGTCTTTCTTATCGCACCTATGTTGCATTAAGTCCTATCGCCAATGATAGAAACATCTGCCACAATCCTCTCGGTTATGGAGAACGGCTTCTACACTATTCCTAAATCTGCCACGACCGTATCCGCCGCCGTTTTAGAGCGGGGCCTACCTCTCGTTGACTCTGGCCCTAGTATTGGTCGCTTGCATTGATTGACCAGTGCTGACAGCTGTGCTTCTAAAGTGGAAATGCCTATTTCTAACCACTAGTTCTCCTGAAAGAGTTGGGGGTGGGTGAGCATGAGTTGTTCCAGCTACCATTGGTACGTTAGATTGCTCATATAATCTATCGGCAATCAAGGCTAATTTCCGCTACGTTAATAGTGTCAGCTGTAGAGGCTAAATAAGTTGTACGTTTTGAGGCATACGTTTAGGAAAGCTGCGTAAGAATATTATCTTCTATGGTACTGTCACCTAATAATTTTTTCATCCGCCTGAGGGTTGGGAACGGTTTTCTTATCTCCTACTCTTCAGAAATTAAAGAGCTTTTTGCAAACGCTTCTGCTCTGACTCTGATGTTCTTTTAATGAGCTCTTGATTATGGTTCAATGGATTTGTTGAGGTGGATTATCAGTAATTCTCTTATTTCTTGCGCAAATTCTGTGACAGAGAAGCACAACATAGGCATATTTTTGTACTCTGGGAGTGATTCCTCTAGTTTCAAACGGGCCTCTACCTGAGCAACCACAAGGTTTGGGTCTTTTGGCCAAAAAGGAGGTATTTGAGGGCAAGAGCGGCCAATGGCTGTTCCATCACATATCCAACTACGTCCGCATCACCAGAGGTTTCTGCTGAATAACTGTGTCCCCGCACCGCACATGTCTTGAAAGAACCTCAAGATCCGGATGACCGTACCTAGCCTGTTACAAAGGGCTTTTTCGCAGAACTTGTAGTCTACATTAACCAGGTATTGGTCGCTTGTTTTTTCGTTCGAGGGGGTCTCCAGACTTTTGTTAACAATTTATAACGCCTGTGAGCTGCGAGGGACTCATGAGCAGCCAAGAATGCAGAGGCGAATACATCACGGAGATCGTTCCCGACGGACCCCAGAAGCGTGTAAAATCCACGGTATACCGTCGGAACCCGGGCGCCTTTCCGCCTTTCATCTTCGCCACCGCCCTTCCAGAGCTCGTCGACGTCAGGGAGAACCAAGTCCATCATTCTGCTCTTTAGAGGGTGTCTTGTCAATATTTTCTAATAGGACCCTTGGAAGGTCTACCCTCGGCATCTGCCCGCGTATTAAAGCTGTTCATAGAAGGTCTTTAAATACCTCCACGATGGTCGAAGGGTCCTTCTGTACCGTACCGTGGACGTTCACGGACGCTCTTATGCGGCGATCGAATTGCATACTTTGTGACGTCCCGGTAGAATTGATGGTTGGTTTTTCCTCCGCCTCCACACAGTGAACCGAGCACGACACAGGCCCCGCGCAGTTTTTCATCAGGTACTGCTGGATTGCGTGAGTGCAGGAGGAGTCCCCGTCCCTCTCCCTAACGCAGAGCGAGAGGAACTCCTCCCTTTTTCGACGACTCTTGCTTACACAGTATTCAACTGTAAACTGTTTGATGCGACTTTACTCATCCCACCACTCTAAATCTGTTAGAAGCGGCTTTAATGTTCGACAACCCTTCGTACGTGGCTTTAAACTGTTCGCTATAGTCAGTCCTCCGTTAGAATAATCTGTGTTTCATTTTCCAGAACCCCTCCCTGTTGCCCATGACTCTGGAGGCTGAAAAGGAGACAGTAACTGCTTCAGATCCGAAATTTGGTACATGGTTACAACTTCACAGTCCTCGGTGACAGTTGTGCAGGTGGAGAGTACAACCCGTCCACCTTGAGGCGTCGTTGCCATCAGGGCGGTGCCACGTGAACACGGACAAGCCGGGATGTTGTGCTCTCCAAACGTCAACCATGGCATGGTTTCTTTATAAACATGTCCAATTCCTACATCCGCCACCACAGCCCGAAGACGTACGTGTGGACATTCGGTCAAGCTGTGTGGTCGGGGACCAAGTTAAAGTCCCCAGCCAGGATACAAGGAGCACTGCCAGGAACGAAGGATGGCAGGGTCATGAAAAAGTCCCTTCTGTCTGAAGGCCGATTGGGCGCATACACGTTACACAGGAAAAATTTCCCACATGGGTGTCTTACTGTAATGCATACCAACCGGCCTTCATGATCAGAATCGACTTTTCCGACCAGCGGAGTCCACCTTGGCGAAACTAAAATAACTGAACCACAAAGCTTGGGTTCCGGGTGTTGTTTTATATTGCTGACACAGAAATGTTGTTTAGTAGAATTCTGTAAATAGTTCGCGGTTATGTTTTTGTCCGGCCTGTTTTGCCGTGCCAGTTTCTATGTACGTAAAAATGAAAGACTAGTTCTGAGGTTTTTCCTCTTTTCATTCCATGGCCTCGAGCCACACAAACTGCTGCCATGGATACTGCTGTCCTGGGTAGGACTTTAAACTGCATCCGGTTGTGGAGTTTGTTTAAACGTGGGAGTAATGAGGTTACCCTTTGCCACAACTGCCTCCGGGCATCCTTGGGCAAGGTGCACCTGTATTTGCCCCGGTGCTTTTTAAGTGCTGTTGCCTTTGGGCGTAGTGTTGCCTTCGGGCGTGGTGTTGCCTTCGGGCGTGGTGTTGCCTTCGGGCGTGGTGTTGCCTTCGGGCTTGGTGTTGCCTTCGGGCATGGTGTTGCCTTCGGGCGTGGTGTTGCCTTCGGGCGTGGTGTTGCCTTCGGGCGTGGTGTTGCCTTCGGGCGTGGTGTTGCCTTCGGGCTTGGTGTTGCCTTCGGGCTTGGTGTTGCTGTCGGGCGTGGTGTTGCCTTCGGGCGTGGTGTTGTCTTTCTGTGTGTGGTGGTTTTGGGTGTGTTGTCTTTGTTTTTAGTGTGGCCGGGGGGAAGTTGGTCTGTGGGGTATTTGGGTTGTTGTCAGTGTGTGTGTGGTTCTATTGTTGTAATAAACATAATTTTCTGTTTGATTTGGTGGTGTGTGGATAGTTTTGCCTTTATGTTCCTGTCCGATCCGGTTTGAGTTTTGTTTTTTGTTTGTATGTGCCGTTTCGATGCACTTAAAAAGCCCGCTGCCATGGATTATCCTTTAGTTTGTCAGTGCCTGTTTCTACATACTTAAAAAGCTCACTGCTGCCATGCCCGGAAGTCGGGATAGCACAATTGTTAAGTAGTTTTCGTCCGGGGCGAGCGTTTCTCCCTCGCAGACGTTTAGTGTGTTAAAGAACAATGGTGTGGAGGTAAAAGAAATAGGCCTAGAGATGTTGCAGCCGCTTGCGGCCCGCAACACGTACGACCTAAAGTTAGGGTCAGATGCTGCCCGAATTCAGGGGGTGTCTCGCCTTAAAGGGCTGGAAGGGCTCACTGTCACTCCATATGATCGCTCTGTGGTGGTGACAGTTCTGTACCTGAACTTTGAGGTCGATCAGGGCCTGGTGGCGAGGGTTCTCAGTCAGTACGGAACTATCTCCGATATGCGGTGGGTTACCTACCAGGAAGGTGAGCTGAAGGGCATCTTGAACGGAGAGACAGTTCCATATGGTACTGAAGAGGGAAATACCGCCCTTCCTCTTCATAGGGGGTTCCAAAGCCTCATATAAGATATGCACCGCCCCGCACCTGTTTTAAGTGTTCAGAGGAGGGGCACGCAGCCAAGTCGTGTCCCAACAGACGTTGTGGCAAGTGCCTGCAGACGGGGCACGAAGAGGCCGAGTGTCCCAACGAGGTGTGGTGTAACATCTGTGGGGGGGGGGGGGAGGGACATGTCTCTGGTTCCTGCCCCACTTCGTACTCAGCCTGTGCCAGTGCGGATGTGGGGCCGACACATGAACCCTCGCAGTCAGGCGAAGAACCTATGGTGGAGGAACCTAGGTCCCCTTCACCTGAGGTGGCACATCAGGTGGAGCAGGATTTCCGTGCTGCTAAACAATGTGAAGGGGTCTCTGGGACCCCTGTAGCCTGCGGAGCAGACTCTGTAGCAGATTCCAAAAGATGGCGCTCTCTCAGAAATCATAATACACCCTGTAAATATATTCTGTACAGAGTCTGCAAACCTTCGTCCAGTTTTCATTTACACGAATCCCCAAAATGCGGGATAAATTATTATTCATAAGCAGGTCACATGGTGTTCACGGTACTAACTATTCATGTTTATCAACGGCCTGCGACGACGCACATACGAATACTTCTGAAGATACGGTGACATCTTAAAAAGGTAAGTAATTATCATGTATGGGATAAACATCGAGCTAATTCTTGCAGTGAAAAGTCAAGCCTAACGTTAGGCGGAGGATCTTGTCCCAGATCTTGCCGGTTTGTACAAACTGGCCTGTCTATAGGCCCTCGCATGGCCGCAAGACAAGGTTCCTTGCTAGCTGTATATGTATACATTGTACACGGTAGCAGCTAAGCCAGTAACTATACAGTAATAGCCGTACTGCACTGCATAACGTGTATACAAGTGAAAAGAGCTGTCTGCTGTAGCGGAGCAACCGGTCGCTCATGTTGACTCTACCCCTTACCAACCTTGATGACGTGTGTATTAATTAACATGAAGTTATTTTTGTCTCGGAAATGAGATTGGCTAGAAAGTTGGCAGGCTATTGTATTGTATTTAACTTCGTCTGTGTACTGTACATTAACATTAGGTAAGCAAATACTAAGAATTGTACTTGTAGCTGATAAAACTCAACAATAGCCTGCTTACAGCAGGCTAGGACCCCTGAGGCAGGCCCTCCATTATCCTCTTCAACACCCAGGGAGGCTGGATTATTGACAGAATGACCTTCAACTCTCATCAGACACGGAGACGGACTCTGCCATATCAGATGCTGGGGGACCTGCCTCAGAGCCTCCACCAAAGGACCCACCATCCGGGGAGCGCTGGTTTGATTTGTGTGAGGGTGTAGAAACAGTCTAAATTAAAAAGGTCGGCCTCAGGCGAGGAGTCAGTCGAGGGGGGCTTTTTAAGTGCATCGAAACGGCACATACAAACAAAAAACAAAACTCAAACCGGATCGGACAGGAACATAAAGGCAAAACTATCCACACACCACCAAATCAAACAGAAAATTATGTTCATTACAATAGAACCACACACACACTGACAACAACCCAAATACCCCACAGACCAACCTCCCCCCGGCCACACTAAAAACAAAGACCACACACCCAAAGACAACACCACGCCCGAAGGCAACACCAAGCCCGAAGGCAACACCACGCCCGAAGGCAACTCTAAGCCCGAAGGCAACACTAAGCCCGAAGGCAACACCACGCCCGAAGGCAACACCAAGCCCGAAGGCAACACCAAGCCCGAAGGCAACACCAAGCCCGAAGGCAACACCACGCCCGAAGGCAACACCACGCCCGAAGGCAACACTAAGCCCGAAGGCAACACCACGCCCGAAGGCAACACCACGCCCGAAGGCAACACCACGCCCGAAGGCAACACCACGCCCGAAGGCAACACCACGCCCGAAGGCAACACCACGCCCAAAGGCAACAGCACTTAAAAAGCACCGGGGCAGAGGAGTCAGTCGAGGGGATCCATCCATCCATCCTTCTGATTACTATAATGATAATAAACTGAACTGCCTTGTTTTAAAATCGGAGAAATGACGATTAGTGTAGGAACGATCAGTTTCTGATAAATTTTCCTCCCACACCCTTAACTGCGGTGTTTTTTGTGTAGGCAGGACAAGGACTCTAGTGCGGAGTAAAACAAAGTGTACGTAGCATAGAGTCCTGTTCAAGGACTAACTGTTAATAGAGAGAGCTTTTTAAGTACGTAGAAACTGGCACTTAGAAACTAAAGAACCCCAACCCCAAACAAAAACCCTGTCGGATCACAAACACAGTGCCAAACAAACTACTGTTAATATGATTCTGCTCGGCCCTTTTGATACTAGTCTTAATTACAACATTTCTGGTGGGCTCTGTACAATGACCAGTCATTTGCTTTTTTAGCTTTGTTGTAGAGCCTTTGTTTTTGCCTTAACAATCTTTTGATATTCCGATCCAGCCATGGAATGTGGCACTTTGGCTTGCTTGTCTTGGAAGGAACGTGTTTTTCCACAGATTTCCAAATAGCAGTTTTGAATGTGTCCCATAACTTCATAACATAAGCATTCTCATTATACAATCTGGTGACTTATCCTAAGTTATAAATGTTCAGATTTTCTTAGGGACTGTTCTTTGGTTTTTGGCATTTGTAATTGTTTCGCCATCTGGCCATGTCCGTTTTTCAGCACGTAAAAAGTGCCTTCTGGTCGGTTTCGTTTGTACGTCGTGTTTCTTCGTGTCCGTTTCTGAACAAGCAAAGAGCACACCACTCCCTTGCGTTAGCAGCTCGTCTCTTTCTAAGCACGTAAAAAGCACCATTGTTTGTAGTGACCTATCGTATATTGTCCTGGGTAGGACGTTAAACTGCATCCGGTTGTGGAGCTTGTTAAAGCGTGGGGATAATGAGGTTACCCTTTGCCACAACTGCCTCCGGGACACCCTTGGGCAAGGTGCGCCTGTATTTTTGGCCCAGGTTTGTTCAGTTTGGAGTCCCGGGGAGAGTGGACGTTCCCGAACCTTCGGCGGGCTCGTTCGATCTCTTCGGGACTGGTTTTGTTTTTGTGAAAATAGTGTATATAGTGTACATACTGTAAATAGTGTATATAGTGTGCATACTGAAGGTGTGGCAAGTTGACTACGCTCGGACCCCTCGTGGCGGGTGGACCCCGCCCCGGACCCCTCGTGGCCCCTTGGGGCAGTTTGTGATGATTGTTTGGTGTGGTGGTTTGGTTTTTTGGTTGTTGTTGGGTGGTGGTGGTGGTTTGGTCTGGTGTTGTCTTTCCTTGGCGGTGTGTAGTAATGTTGGTTTGGGATGGCCGGGGGGAGATTGGTTTGTGGGGTTTTGGGGTTGTCAGTGTGTGTGTGGTTCTATTGTTGTGATGAACATAGTTTTCTGTTTGGTTTGGTGGTGTGTGGATGGTTTTGCCTTTGTGTTCCTGTCCGGTCCTGTTTGAGTTTTTGTTTTTTGTTTGTGTGTGCCGTTTCGATGCACTTAAAAAGCACCTATCGTATATGGCCCTTTTCGCCAGAACTCGGCAAGTTTGGCGCCGGGGGACAAATTTAAGTACCAGATTCTCTTAAAGTGTGTATTCCAACGACCTTAACTTTTGACAAAGGGTAGTCCTATAACTACTTAGTACGTGGGGAAAATTTGGACTTCCAGATTCAGACCTACTCATGAAATGAGTGCTACTGAAAATTCGCAATTTGTATTTCGTCGGGAAATTTTGGCCTCTTGCAGGGTCCGCCTTAAGGATTACATAACATAACAGGTTAAAGGGCAAAGGAGGGCTAAGGCCCCATAAGATGCCCTGAAGTCCATACAACCATAACTGAAAACAAAGAACCAACCAGCACCAAACGAGCCCAGTACAATTAGATTCTACCACACTTAAAGAAGAACTTGTCAATGTAAACCTTGAAGCAGTGCACAGATGTGGAGTTAACTACCCGTAGGGAAACTTTTCCCCTCGTTAGGGCCCTGAAGGAAGCTAGGTCGGAGATTACGCATGTGACATCGTCAGCATACTGAAGGCACTTACTTCAGCACCACCAGGTATGTGAAATGGTCGAAACAAAGGCTCAACTTGGAAGGCTCTTGCAAGGGATTCACTAAACAATACATAGAGGAGAGGTGATAGGGGGCACCCCTGCCGTACCCCACGTTGGACTCGGAAGGGGTCCGACGGTAGGCCATTGACTATAACCCGACTGTATACGCTATTATACAATAGGGAGGTCCATTTAACAAAAACTGGATTCAAACTAAACTTCTGCAAAATTTTAAAGAGGAATCCGTGATCAACCATGTCGAAGGCCTTTTCCTGATCGAGGGAGACAAGCGCACATGGGAGATCACGGTCCATCACGTATTCAACTAAGTCCCGCACCAACCAGAGGTTCTGCTGAATACTGTGTCCCCGCACCGCACATGTCTGAAAGGACCCTACAAGATCTGGCATAACTGTGCCTAGCCTGTTACAAAGGGCTTTCGCCAGAATCTTGTAGTCTACATTTAACAGGGTGATTGGCCGTTTATTTTTCGGTTCTAGGGGGTCTCCTGACTTAGGCAACAAAGTTATCACGCCTGTGCGCTGCGAGGGGCTCAATGAGCCAGCAAGGAAAGCAGAGACGAATACATCGCGGAGATCGTGTCCAACGGTACCCCAGAAGCGTTTATAGAATTCCACCGGAATACCGTCGGACCCAGGCGCCTTTCCGCCTTTCATCTTCGCCACTGCCTTCCAGAGCTCGTCAACAGTCAACGGGGAACCAAGTTCATCGTTCTGATCTCTAGATGGGGTCTTATCAATATTATCTAACAGGGACTTTTGAAGGCCTTCATCGACATCTGCCTGAGTATATAGCTGCTCATAGAAGCTTTTAAATACTTCTACGATGTCGAGAGGGTCCTTCTGTACCACACCGTGGACGTCACGGACTCTTTTTATGCGGCGATCGATGGCATACTTTGTGACGTCCCGGTAGAACTTGATGGTTGGTTTTTCCTCTGCCTCCACGCAATGCACGCGAGCTTTTTAAGTGCTGTTGCCTTTGGGCATAGTGTTGCCTTCGGGCGTGGTGTTGCCTTCGGGCGTGGTGTTGCCTTCGGGCGTGGTGTTGCCTTCGGGCGTGGTGTTGCCTTCGGGCGTAGTGTTGCCTTCGGGCTTGGTGTTGCCTTCGGGCGTGGTGTTGCCTTCGGGCGTGGTGTTGCCTTCGGGCGTGGTGTTGCCTTCGGGCTTGGTGTTGCCTTCGGGCTTAGTGTTGCCTTCGGGCGTGGTGTTGCCTTCGGGCGTGGTGTTGTCTTTGGGTGTGTGGTGGTTTTGGGTGTGTGGTCTTTGTTTTTGGTGTGGCCGGGGGGGGTTGGTCTGTGGGGTGTTTGGGTTGTTGTCGGTGTGTGTGTGGTTCTATAGTTGTAATAAACATAATTTTCTGTTTGATTTGGTGGTGTGTGGGTGGTTTTGCCTTTGTGTTCCTGTCCGATCCGGTTTGAGTTTTGTTTTTTGTTTGTATGTGCCGTTTCGATGCACTTAAAAAGCCCCCACGCGGGCTCCGTGTAGTTTTTCATCAAGATACTGCTGGATTGCGTGAAGTGCGGAGGGGTCCCCGTTCCTCTCCCTAGAGCAGAGCGAGAGGAACTCCTCCCTTCTTCGACGAGCTCTTGCTACACAGTATTCAACTGTAAATATTTGATACGGGACTTTACGTCGTCCCACCACTCTAAATCTGTTGAAAAGGCAGGCCTCAATGTTCGCCACCCTTCGTACCTGGCCTTAAACTGTTTGCAATATTCAGCCTCCGTTAGAATATGTGTGTTCATTTTCCAGAACCCCCTCCCTGCTGGCCATGACTCTGGGGGTTGGAAGGAGACAGTAACTGCATCATGGTCCGAAATTGGACATGCCACAACTTCACAATCACTCGGTGACAGAGCAGGTGGAGAGTACACCCGGTCCAACCTTGAGGCGTCCGTGCCATCAGGGCGGTGCCAAGTGAACACGGCCAAGCCGGGATGTTGCACTCTCCAAACGTCAACCATGTCATGATTCTTTGTGAACATGTCCAATTCCGCAATGCCGACACCACAGCTCGAAGATGTGTGTGTAGACATTCTGTCGAACTGTGTGTCGGGAACGCAGTTAAAGTCTCCGGCTAGGATACAAGGGGCACAGCCAGGAACGAAGGATGGAAGGGTAGTAAAAATATTCCTTCTGTCTGTAGGCTGATTGGGTGCGTAAACATTACATAGGATGAAGCTCCCGCAAGGATGTTTTATGGTGATGCATATCACCCGGCCCTCATGATCATGATCAACTTTTCCTACCAGGGAAGTCCATCTGGATGAAACTAAAATAACAGATCCACAGGAAGACACGGAACCAAAGGAAGCGTGCAAACCCCCACCCCATTCATAGGACCAGGTGTAGACGTCGTTCTCATTAACAATGTGAGTCTCCTGGAGGAAAACGAAGTCCACACCTAGTGATTTGCAAAATTGGAATATTCTTGACCGCTTCCGACTGTCCCTCATGCCATTGACGGCATGAGGTTGCAGTTTAACGTCCTACTCAGGACGTTCTTAGCCACAGAAAATTTTGTTTTGCTAGCTTAATGTAAGATAATTGTAAATAGTTCATGGTTGTGTTTTTGCCGGTCCGGTTGGGGTTTTTCTGTTTTGACAGTGTCCGTTTCTATGCACTTAAAAAGCACACCAACTGCTGCCATGCCCGGAAGTCGGTATAGCACAATTGTTAAGTTTTTTTGTTTTTTGTTTGTACGTGCCGTTTCGATGCACTTAAAAAGTCCTGGGTAGGACTTTAAACTGCATCCGGTTGTGGAGCTTGTTTAAGCGTGCGGATAATGAGGTTACCCTGGGTAGGACTTTAAACTGCATCCGGTTGTGGAGCTTGTTTGAGCGTGGGGATAATGAGGTTACCCTTTGCCACAACTGCCTCCGGGACACCCTTGGGCAAGGTGCGCCTGTATTTTTGGCCCAGTTTTGTTCAGTTTTTTTGTTTTTGTGTAAATAGTGTAAATAGTGTACATACTGTAAATATAGCAAGTTGACTCCACCCCGGACCCCTCGTGGCAGGTGGACCCGCCCCGGACCCCTCGTGGCCCCTTGGGGCAGTTTGTGATGATTGCTTGGTCTGGTGTTTTGGTTTTTTGGTTGTTGTTGGGTGGTGGTTTGGTCTGGTGTTGTCTTTCGTTGGGGGTATGTAGTAATATTGGTTTAGGGTGGCCGGGGGGAGGTTGGTGTGTGGGGCATTGGGTTGTCAGTGTGTGTGTGGTTCTATTGTTGTAATGAACATCATTTTCTGTTTGATTTGGTGGTGTGTGGATAGTTTTGCCTTTATGTTCCTGTCCGATCCGGTTTGAGTTTTTGTTTGTATGTGCCGTTTCGATGCACTTAAAAAGCACTTTGTTTTACTCCGCACTAGAGTCCTTGTCCTGCCTACACAAAAAACACCGCAGTTAAGGGTGTGGGAGGAAAATTTATCAGAAACTGATCGTTCCTACACTAATTGTCATTTCTCCGATTTTAAAACAAGGCAATTCAGTTTATTATCATTATAATAATCAGAAGGATGGATCCCCTCGACTGACTCCTCGCCTGAGGCCGACCTTTTTAATTTAGACTGTTTCTACACCCTCACACAAATCAAACCAGCCCTCCCCGGATGGTGGGTCCTTTGGTGGAGGCTCTGAGGCAGGTCCCCCAGCATCTGATATGGCAGAGTCCGTCTCCGAGTCTGATGAGAGTTGAAGGTCATTCTGTCAATAATCCAGCCTCCCTGGGTGTTGAAGAGGCCTCCCCACCCCCCTAAATACAATATTACATCGGTCTCTCCATAAGGCCAGCTTTATGGAGGCCGAAACAAAGGTAAGTATGCCCTGAACACTTTGCATTGCATGGCGGAGGTGAGAGACCATACAAGGCATAGTCCTGGCTGACCGCCCAGGTGTTGCAAAACGTTAGGCGATCAGTCAGGACTTGAAACCATTCCCAGAATAGGGCCACATAGTCACACTGCCAAAACACATGTGGCACACTCTCCCACTTTGTGCATCTTATACGGGGGCAAACGCCATCTCCAAGACGCCACCGAAGGCGCTTGAGATTAGTTACGATGGCGTCATGTGCGATTCGCCACAACAGGTCTCGCCTGCGGTAATCTAATGATCTGCTGTGGACTACGCGCCACACATCCGGCCCTGAGGCATCGTTGCTGGATTGGATCTGGCCAACCAATTTATCAAAAACAGCCCGGTATAGGTCCCTTGCACTTGGCTGCGAAACGTCCCCACTGTTGACATAATACGGAGCGTGTCCCTCATTTGACTGTATGCCCCCGTGGGTCTCCAGCTGTGGGGCTCACCGTTACTAAACAGGGAGGGAAAGAACCGACGGAATGATAATCCCCCCCAGTAACGGACAAAGTAGGCAAAAGGCATTCCGCTGTCCACAGCACTGTAAACACACTTGGTCAGGAGAAAACGGAGCTTGGAAGGAAAGTGCACAAGGCCTAACCCTCCGCGCCTAAGATCCTGGTATACCACCCCTCTTCTAACCAGCTCCGTCTTCCCTGACCATAAAAAACTAAACACAGCCCTCTCGAGTCGCACCAGGACACCCTCTGGAGCAGCCAGAACAGTGCCTGGATACCACAAGAGGGGGTAAATGAAACGATTGATAACTGTTACCTTCCCCAACAGACTTATGTGGCGATCGCCGAAGTCCTTCAACCTAGCCTCCACCAGGTTCACTTTCTCATTCCAGGTAAGTAATTCGGGTGAACCATAGCCAAACCATATGCCATTGATCTTTATGGCGTCGTCTACCCATGATGCCGTGAAGGGCAGTTTTGTCGACCGCCACTTACCTAGACGGAGTCCTTTGGTCTTAGTGGGGTTCAGTCTGGCACCTGTGGCTCTTTGAAACTTAGACAACGTGCCAGTAAGGGCCCTGAAGGAAGCCAGGTCGGAGACTACGCAAGTGACATCGTCAGCATACTGAAGGCACTTAACTTCAGCACCACCGGGTATGCAAAATGGTCGAAACAAAGGCTCAACTTGGAAGGCTCTTGCAAGGGATTCACTAAACAACACATAAAGTAGAGGTGATAGGGGGCACCCCTGCCGTACCCCACGTTGGACTCTGAAGGGGTCCGAGGGCAGGTCATTAACGATAACCCGACTGTATACGCTATTATACAGTAAGTTAGTTAGTTAGTTAGATAGGACTTAACGACACATCAACACAAATGTGTTATGTAGTGTCAGCAAGATAAAAACGGTAAAACTAAAGAGAAACTGTTGGGAAAAATCCTAAAAGTCTAGACAAGATCAAACGCGGGAGTCATGTCAAAACTTCCTGTAAAGGTTACTTTCTTTGAGAAAGTCCAAAATGAGAGACGGATCTATGTGCTCGAACAATGTCTTCAGGTGTGTCACAGTGTAATACTTCTGACGAATATGGGAGTATTCATAGCAGTCGACGAGAATGTGACTGACGGTGACATCACAATCACAGGGGATACAATATGGTCTTTCATCCCCGTGTAGCAAATAAACATGGGTTAGGTAAGTGTGCCCGATGCGAGCCCTAGTCAGTACCAAATCATCTCTCCGTTTTCTGGGGGTTGCATTACCCACAGTCCCGACCGTTGGTTTAACCTGGTATAATTTGTTCTCAGGGAAAGAGTCCCACAGTTCCTGCCATTTTGATTTTATATAGCCGTTGATGTTAGGACGATAATCAGTGTGGGGTAGGTGGAGGTTGGTAACGTCCATCTGTAGGGCTTCTTTAGCTAACGTGTCTACCTTTTCATTTCCGTGTATGCCCACGTGACTCGGAACCCACGCGAGCACAACTGACTTCTGCAGTCTCACCAAATTGGAGTAGATTTCACGGAGAGCTATTACACAAGGGTGTTTTTGGTCATGGCCTTGAAGAGCTAAAAGGCTGGAGAGTGAGTCTGTGAACACAATGAACTGGCGGTCGTGCGAGGTTTCGATCAGCTCGAATGCCATCTTAAGTGCCTGGAGTTCGGCGGTATTATACAGTAAGGAGATCCATTTAACAAAAACTGGATTCAAGCTAAATTTCTTCAAAATTTTAAAGAGGAATCCGTGATCAACCATGTCGAAGGCCTTCTCCTGATCGAGGGAGACTAGGGCACATGGAAGATCACGGTCCATCACGTATTCTACTAAGTCCCGCACCAACCAGAGGTTTTGCTGAATACTGTGTCCCCGCACCGCACATGTCTGAAAGGACCCTACAAGATCCGGCATAACTGTTCCTAGCCTGTTACAAAGGGCTTTCGCCAGAATCTTGTAGTCTACATTTAACAAGGTGATTGGCCGTTTATTTTTCGGTTCGAGGGGGTCTCCTGGCTTGGGCAACAAAGTTATCACGCCTGTGCGCTGCGAGAGGCTCAATGAGCCAGCAAGGAAGGCAGAGAAGAATACATCGCGGAGATCATGTCCAACGGTACCCCAGAAGCGTTTATAGAATTCCACCGGAATACCGTCGGACCCAGGCGCCTTTCCGCCTTTCATCTTCGCCACTGCCTTCCAGAGCTCGTCAACAGTCAACAGGGAACCAAGTTGATCGTTCTGATCTCTAGAGGGGGTCCTGTCAATATTATCTAATAGGGACCCCTGAAGGCCCTCATCGACATCTGCCTGGGTATATAGCTGCTCGTAGAAGCTCTTAAATACCTCCACGATGTCGAGAGGGTCCTTACGTACCACACCGTGGACGTCACGGACTCCTTTTATACGGCGATCGATGGCATATTTTGTGACGTCCCGGTAGAACTTGATGGTTGGTTTCTCCTCCGCCTCCACGCAATGCACGCGAGCACGAACGCGGGCCCCGTGTAGTTTTTCATCAAGATACTGCTGGATTGCGTGAAGTGCGGAGGAGTCCCCATTCCTCTCCCTAGAGCAAAGCGAGAGGAACTCCTCCCTTCTTCGACGAGCTCTTGCTACACAGTATTCAACTGTAAACTGTTTGATGCGGCTGGATTGCATGAAGTGCGGAGGAGTCCCCATTCCTCTCCCTAGAGCAAAGCGAGAGGAACTCCTCCCTTCTTCGACGAGCTCTTGCTACACAGTATTCAACTGTAAACTGTTTGATGCGAGACTTTACATCGTCCCACCACTCTAAACCCGTTGAAAAGGCCGGCCTCAATGTTCGCCACCCTTCGTACCTGGCCTTAAACTGTTTGCTATATTCAGCCTCCGTTAGAATATCTGTGTTCATTTTCCAGAACCCCCTCCCTGCTGGCCATGACTCTGGGGGTTGGAAGGAGACAGTAACTGCATCATGGTCCGAAATTGGACATGCAACAACTTCACAGTCACTCGGTGACAGAGCAGGCGGAGAGTACACCCGGTCCAACCTTGAGGCGTACGTGCCATCAGGGCGGTGCCAAGTGAACACGGACAAGCCTTTGTTTTTGCCTTAACAATCTTTTGATATTCCGATCCAGCCATGGAATGTGGCACTTTGGCTTGCTTGTCTTGGAAGGAACATGTATTTCCACAGAATTCCAAATAGCAGTTTTGAATGTGTCCCATAACTTCATAACATAAGCGCTTTTTAAGTGCATCGAAACGGCACATACAAACAAAAAACAAACTCAAACCGGATCGGACAGGAACATAAATGCAAAACTATCCACACACCAAATCAAACAGAAAGTTATGTTCATTACAACAATAGAACCACACACACACACACTGACAACAACCCAAATACCCAACAGACCAACCTCCCCCCGGCCACCACCAACAACCAAAAAACCAGACACCAACAACAGGGGCCACGAGGGGTCCGGGGCGGGGTCCACCTACCACGAGGGGTCCGGGGCGGAGTCAACTTGCTATATTTACACTATGTACACTATATACACTATTTACACAAAAACAAAAAACTGAACAAAACTGGGCCAAAAATACAGGCGCACCTTGCCCAAGGGTGTCCCGGAGGCAGTTGTGGCAAAGGGTAACCTCATTATCCCCACGCTTTAACAAGCTCCACAACCGGATGCATAACATAAGCATTCTCATTTTCTGAGGGACTGTTCTTTGGTTTTTGGCATTTGTAATTGTTTCGCCATCTGGCCATGTCCGTTTTTCAGCACGTAAAAAGTGCCTTCTGCTCGGGTTCGTTTGTACGTCGTGTTTCTTCGTGTCCGTTTCTGAACAAGCAAAGAGCACACCACTCCCTTGCGTTAGCAGCTCGTCTCTTCTAAGCACGTAAAAAGCACCATTGTTTGTAGTGACCTATCGTATATGGCCCTTTTCGCCAGAACTCGGCAAGTTTGGCGCCGGGGGACAAATTTAAGTACCAGATTCTGTATTCCAACGACCTTAACTTTTGACAAAGGGTAGTCCTATAACTACTTAGTACGTGGGGAAAATTTGGACTTCCAGATTGAAACCTACTCATGAAATGAGTGCTACTGAAAATTCGCAATTTGTATTTCGTCGGGAAATTTTGGCCTCTTGCAGGGTCCGCCTTAAGGATTACATAACATAACAGGTTAAAGGGCAAAGGAGGGATAAGGCCCCATAAGATGCCCTGAAGTCCATACAACCATAACTGAAGTGCTTTTTAAGTGCATCGAAACGGCACATACAAACAAAAACTCTAAGGGCAGAAACATAAATGCAAACTATTTACAAACAACTAAATCAAACAGAAAATTATGTTCATTACAGTAATAGAACTACTGAGAGTCAGCACCGCCACCGCAGCCAACCCAAAAAGAACACCCCAGCCCAACCACCACAAACAACCCCAAAACAAAGTCCCACAAAGACCACACACCCAAAGGCAACACCACGCCCGAAGGCAACACCACGCCCGAAGGCAACACCACGCCCGAAGGCAACACCACGCCCGAAGGCAACACCACGCCCGAAGGCAACACCACGCCCGAAGGCAACACCACGCCCGAAGGCAACACCACGCCCGAAGGCAACACCACGCCCGAAGGCAACACCACGCCCGAAGGCAACACCACGCCCGAAGGCAACACCACGCCCGAAGGCAACACCACGCCCGAAGGCAACACCACGCCCGAAGGCAACACCACGCCCGAAGGCAACACCACGCCCGAAGGCAACAGCACTTAAAAAGCACCGGGGCAAATACAGGTGCACCTTGCCCAAGGGTGCCCCGGAGGCAATTGTGGCAAAGGGTAACCTCATTACTCCCACGTTTAAACAAACAAACTCCACAACCATAACTGAAAACAAAGAACCAACCAGCACCAAACGAACCCAGTACAATTAGATTCTACCACACTTATGGACTTTATGAGGTTTTTCCTCATTTCATTCCGTGGCCTCGAGCCACACAAACTGCTGCTATGCCCGGAAGTCGGGATAGCACAATTGTTAAGTTAGAGTCTTCGTCCGGGGCGAGCGTTTCTCCCCCCCGCAGGCGTTTACTGTGTTAAAGAACAATGGTGTGGAGGTAAAAGAAACAGATGTTGCAGCCGCTTGCGGCCCGCAACACGTACGACCTAAAGTTCAGGTCAGATGCTGCCCGAATTCAGGGGGTGTCTCGCCTTAAAGGGCTGGAAGGGCTCACTGTCACCCCATGTGATCGCTCTGTGGTGGTGACAGGGCTCACTGTCACCCCATGTGATCGCTCTGTGGTGGTGACAGTTCTGTACCTGAACTTTGAGGTCGATCAGGGCCTGGTGGCGAGGGTTCTCAGTCAGTACGGAACTGTCTCCGATATGCGGTGGGTCACGTACCAGGAAGGTGAGCTGAAGGGCATCTTAAACGGAAAGAGACAGTTCCGTATGGTACTGAAGAGGGAAATACCGTCCTTCCTCTTCATAGGGGGTTCCGAAGCCCATATAAGATACTTTGGGCAGCCCCGCACCTGTTTTAGGTGTTCAGAGGAGGGGCACGAAGCCATGTCGTGTCCCAACAGACGTTGTGGCAAGTGCCTGCAGGTGGGGCACGAAAAGGCCGAGTGTCCCAACGAGGTGCGGTGTAACCTCTGTGGGGGGGGGGGAGGGACGTGTCTGGTTCCTGCCCCACTTCGTACTCAGCCTGTGCCAGTGCGGATGTGGGGCCAGCACATGAGCCCTCGCAGTCAGGCCCAGAACCTATAGTGGAGGAACCTAGGTCCCCTTCACCTGATGAGGTGGCACATCAGGTGGAGCAGGATTTCCTTGCTGCTAAACAATGTGAAGGGGTCTCGGGGACCCCTGAGGCAGGCCCTCCATCATCCTCCCCTTCAACACCCGGGGAGGCTGGATTATCAACAGTGGAGAATGACCTTCAACTCTCATCAGACTCGGAGACAGACTGACTCTGCCATGTCAGATGCTGGGGGACCTGCCTCAGAGCCTCCACCAAAGGACCCACCATCCGGGGAGGGCTGGTTTGATTTGTGTGAGTCAGTCGAGGGGATCCATCCTGGTCCACCACTACCAAGTCCATGTAAGAATAAAAAGGCCAGGTCAGAGACAGATGTGTAGTTACCTATCCCACCATGACTGACCCCCTGTCCCCCTGTCCCTTCAGTCGGAAGCGGTCCAGAATATTCCAATTTTGCAAATCACTGGGTGTGGACTTTGTTTTCCTCCAGGAAACCCACGTTGTGAATGAGGACGATGTCCACACCTGGTCCTATGAATGGGGTGGGGGTTTGCACGCTTCCTATGGTTCTGCGTCTTCTTGTGGATCTGTTATCTTAGTTTCACCAAGATGGACTCCCCTGGTCGGAAAAGTTGATTCTGATCACGAGGGCCGGTTGGTTTGCATCACCATAAAACATCCTTGCGGGAACTTCTACCTATGTAATGTCTACGCGCCCAACCGGCCTTTAGGCAGAAGGGACTTTTTCGCTACCCTACCATCCTTCGTTCCTGGCTGTGCCCCTTGTATCCTAGCTGGAGAGCTTTTTACGTACGTAGAAACGGGCACGAGGAAACAAAGTAGAACTTAAACCTGACCGGACAAAAACATAACTCTGAACTATTTACAGAATTCTGTACATTGCGCTAGCAAACAAAATGTCTGTGATAACTATATACAGCTAGCTTTTTACGTACGTAGAAACGGGCACGAAGAAACAAAGGAGAACTTAAACCTGACCGGCAAAAGTACAAAGGTGAACTTTTTACAGAATTCTGTACATTGCGCTAGCAAACAAAATTTCTGCGATAACTATGTACAAAACCACCCCGAACCCAAACTAGTTACATAGGACCACCTACAATCTCACTAGGCAAAACTATTTACATACCCATTTACATCAACAGAAGAGTGTTCAGGTTGAGTCTGTTCAATGCTTTTTGTAACTATGGGTGCTCCTTACGTGCTCCGGAACAAAACACCGGACGTGACATGAAACACAAGGACAACTATATACACCAGGACAGCATTCATGTGGTCAACCCCCACTATTTACAGTATTAACAATGTGATGTGCTCTTTACATGCTTGTAGCCGGGCGGACCTAATGTGGAACAAAGCAAACCTATTTACACTGAACTACCAAAAAAAAAAAAAAAAAAACTTTGTGGCATGCATGGGCACAGACACAAACAGAACAGAAACCCCAAAAGAAAACGGGGACACAAAGGCAAAACCATTCACACTAAATACTCTGACTGGGACCTTATCTTTTTAATGCGTGGGCTCGGTACGGGCGTCCCAGAGTGATGGGTTCCCCTGTCTGATACTTCTCCCGAAGCCGACCTCTTTAGTGCTGACTCTGGCCCCTCCCCCTCACACAAATCAAACCAACCCTCCCCCGAAGGTGGATCCTTTGGAGGAGGCTCTGACGCACGCTCCCCGCCATCCGACATCGCCGAGTCTGAGGACAGATCGAGGTCCTCCTCTAATGTCATTATTTCAACCTGTCCGGGTTGAACAGACGTCGTTATTTCAACTTGACTGGGTGTCGTTGCTAAGGGTGGCGGAGAGTCTACCTCAGGAGTTCCAGTACCTCCCTCACACTGCTTGGAGGCAAGGAAGTCCTGTTCCACCTCAAGTGCCGCCTCCTCTAATTCCTGAGTTGAATACTGTGGGCCTGTTTGCGAGGGTTCAGGTGCCGACCCCACATCCGCACTGACATGAGCAGAGTACGATGTGGGGCAGGCACCAAACACGTCCCTCCTCCTCACAGAGGTTGCACCGTACCTCGTTGGGACACTCTGCCTTGCCGTGCCCCAACTGCAAGCATTTCCCACATCGTCTGTTGGGACACGACTTGGCTTCGTGCCCCTGCTCTCCACATCTAAAACAGGTACGGGGCTGACAAAAGTACCTAATGTGAGCCTTGGAACCCCCTATGAAGAGGAAGGATGGAATGTCCCTCACCAGTTCCATACGGAACTGTCTCTTGCCATTAAATATACCTTTCAACTCACCCCCAGTATATTTACACCACCACATTTCAGAGACAGTTCCGTACTGACTAAGAACCCTCGCAACCAGGCGCTGATCTACCTCGAAGGGAAGGTAAAGCACTGTCACCGTCACAGAGCCATCATATGGGGTGACAGTGAGCCCCTCTACCCCCTTCAGGCATGACACACCCTTAACACGGGCAGCATCAGACTTAAACTTAAGGTCATACGTGTTTCGGGCCTCAAGCGCCTGCAACATCTCTATTTCTTTAATTTCGACACCATTGTCTTTTAACACAGTAAACGCCTGTGGGGGAGGGACACTCACCCCAGACGAAAACTCCAACTTAACAATTGTGCTATCCCGACTTCCGGGCATAGCACCAGTTTGTGTGGCTCGAGGCCACGAAAGGAGAAAAAAAAAACCTCAACTAGTTTTACAAAGGACAAAAAAGAGGATGAAGTAAGAAAAACACAAGCTACACAGAAACAAAGCGCGGTCGCAAACAAATGGACACGACCAGACCTACTTATCAACTACAACACAAGTACGCTATAAGGTTTTATGCACAATTGCAATTAGTAGTACAGCTATCACACAGTGATAAGGTTGAGCACGGCAAAGCGACGAGAGCTCGACGAAACACGTCTGCACTCGCCGAAGACCTGAACTGAACTCAGGTGGAGACTTTAACTGTGTCCCCGACACACAGCTCGACCGAATGGCCTCATGTACGTCTTCGGGCTGTGGCGTCGGCATGGCGGAATTGGACATGTTCACAAAGAATCACGACATGGTTGATGTTTGGAGAGTGCAACATCCCGGTTTGCCGTGTTCACTTGGCACCGCCCAGATGGCACGTACGCCTCAAGGTTGGACCGGGTGTATTCTCCACTTGCTCTGTCACCGAGTGACTGTGAAGTTGTGACATGTCCAATTTCGGACCATGATGCAGTTACTGTCTCCTTCCAACCCCCAGTGTCATGGCCAGCTGGGAGGGGTTTCTGGAAAATGAACACAGAGATTCTAACGGAGGCTGACTATAGAAAACAGTTTAAAGCCAGGTACGAAGGGTGGCGAACATTGAGGCCGGCCTTCTCAACGGGTTTAGAGTGGTGGGATGATGTCAAGTCTCGCATCAAACAGTTTAGAGTTCAGTACTGTGTAGCAAGAGCTCGTCGAAGAAGGGAAGAGTTCCTCTCGCTCTGCTCTAGGGAGAGGAACGGGGACTCCTCCGCACTTCACGCAATCCAGCAGTATCTTGATCAGAAACTACGCGGGGCCCGCGTTTGTGCCCGCGTGCATTGCGTGGAGGCGGAGGAAAAACCAACTATCAAGTTCTACCGGGACGTCACGAAGTATGCTATAGACCGCCGAATAAAGGCAGTCCGTGACGTCCGCGGTGTGGTACAGAAGGACCCTCTTGACATTGTAGAGGTATTTAAAAGCTACTATGAACAGCTTTACACTCGGGCAGATGTTGATGAGGGTCTCCAACAGTCCCTAGTAGATAATATTGACAAGACCCCCTCTAAAGAGCAGAACGAAGAACTTGGTTCCCCCTTGACTGTGGACGAGCTCTGGAAGGCGGTGGCGAAGGTGAAAGGCGGAAAGGCGCCCGGGTCCGACGGTATTCCGGTGGAATTCTATAAATGCTTCTGGGGTACCGTTGGACACGACCTTCGCGATGTATTCGTCTCTGCCTTCCTTGCTGGCTCATTGAGCCCCTCGCAACGCACTGGCGTGATAACATTGTTGCCAAAGTCTGGAGACCCCCTCGAACCGAAAAACAAGCGACCAATCACCCTGCTAAATGTAGATTACAAGGTAAAGCTCTTTGTAACAGGCTAGGCGCAGCCATGCCGGATCTTGTAGGGCCTTTCCAGACATGTGCGGTGCGGGGACACAGTATTCAGCAGAATCTCTGGTTGATGCGGGACTTAGTTGAGTATGTGATAGACCGTGATCTTCCATGTGCGCTCGTCTCCCTCGATCAGGAGAAGGCCTTCGACATGGTTGGGGGCTTTTTACGTGCTAAAAACGGACACGGCCAGACCGGCGAAAGGATAACCACATATGGCCAACAACCGACATGGTTGACCACGGTTTTCTCTTCAAGGTGCTGACGAAGTTTAGTCTAAATCCAGTCTTTATTGACTGGGTTAAGCTGTTGTATAATAGTGTAAATAGTCGTGTTATTGTTAATGGCCTACCGTCGGACCCTTTCCGAGTCCAACGTGGGGTGCAACAAGGTAACTTAGCTGTTATATAATAGGCAAGGATGAAGAAAATACTAATCATAAATAACTTGAAAACTTGAAACTTGAAATCATAACTTGAAAAACATGTTCTTATAAAAAGACCTTTTTTTTTTTGTCATAGACCTGGCCCAAACTTACGGTGCATCAAGAAGACCCCAGGATATTTTCAAGATAGGCAACTTGATGGGGAGCCAGTTGATCAAGACAAACTGAATGAGTGTGTCAGCGTGCTTCTTGATTGTCTTGCAATGAGGCTGTTAACATCAGAACACACACAAGCCATTGCAACTTTGATTTCAAAAAGACATGGCCAGTGGAGAAGGAAGATTGTAAGTATTTCAATGTAATATAGCCTACAGCATTATTCAATGAGGAAAGTTCCATGTTTTTCAGTTTTTTGTTCATTTCATTTTTGAACAGACTTTGGCTGTACTGAAGTAATCCAGCTTGTTGAGAAGCATCACCATCAACTTGAAGATGCAGGGTATCAGCTTGACTTGATTGAGATGGAGTGGGATGTAATAAAGGCTCGAACATACAATGAGTAAGTAATGACAGTCAGTTTTTGTTTGAATGAATCGTTTTTAAAAATTGCATGATTATGAATTGTGTTATATTTTCATTTCTCCCTAGTTTCAAACCAATCAGCAAGGCCATGTGGCATGATGTGGGCCAAAAGTATGCTTCAACTGACTCAAGTTCAAGCGTATAAAGCTTTGACAGGAGTTTAACATATCCATGTTTTTGTGTACTGGTCTTTTTATTGTTCCTGTGGAACCATTTATGGGACAACAGTTATGTTTCTGGCTCCATTCGAAGTTGCCTACAAATATTAAAAACGTTCAAGAAATTTAATACTTGTGTTCAGTTATTATTACGTCTTCCTGTATTTATATGTAAAATTTACTTTTACTTCTGATCGGACAACCAAAAATGCTTGGGGGGGGGGGGGGGGGGGGTTTTTAAGTACGTAGAAACAGGCACTGAGAAACTAAAGGAAAACCCCAAACCCAAACAAAAACCCCGTCGGATCACAAACACAATGCCAAACAAACTGTACACACCACGCAACAGGGAACAAAAGAGTCTGTTACTACTGAGATTCAGAAACTGCCAACCCCTTAACAACACCCTAGCCCATCAACCACAAACCACCCAAAACAAAGTCCCACCCGTCAACCACACGCCTAAAGGCTACCACACGCCCGAGGACAACACCACGCCCGAAGGCAACAACACGCCCGATGGCAACACTACGCCCAAAGGCAAAAATGCTTGATTGGTTGTCCGAAGGACAACCAGAAAAAATCCTTAAAATCGAGGCCTGTAGCTTAGTGTTAAGGTAACTTTGTAAATGATTGTAAGTAGTTCATGGTTGTGTTCTTGCCGGTCCCGGATTTGGTTTTTCCTGTTTGATAGTGTCCGTTTCTATGCACTTAAAAAGCACAGATAGCAAAACAACATCTACACTGCAGCCCCGACCAACGGTCGAGCGGCTAATTCCGCCCGGGTAGGGCAAGACTGGCAGTGTGCTCTTTACGTACGTAGAAACAAAGGAGAACTTAAGCCTGACCGGACAAAAACACAACTCTGAACTATTTCTGTGATAACTATGTACAAAAAACACCCCGAACCCAAGCCAATTACGTAGGACTATTTACAATCTCAATATTTACAATATTTACAAATTAACTATCATCCGGCCCGCCCGCACTGAAACAAGAGGACCCCAACACCTGCCGAACGTCAACCTTGGCAAACGGACGAAGTCGGCCTCCACCCTCAGCTTAATATCCGCCCTCACCGACGCCAGGACGACGTCCGCAGGCTTCCCCTCTCCCCTAAACACAATATTACACCGGTCTCTCCACAAGGCCAGCTTTATGGAGGCCGGAACAAAGGTAAGTATCCCACGAACACTTGTATTGCATGGCGGGGGTGACAGACCATACAAAACGTAGTCCTGGCCGACCGCCCAGGGCTTGGAACCACTCCCAGAGGAGGGCCACAAAGCCACACTGCCAAAACACATGGGGAACACTCTCCCACCTTGTGCATCCAGTGCGGGGGCACATGCCATCTCCAAGACGCCACCGAAGGAGCTTGAGATTCGTTACGATGGCGTCGTGTGCGATCCGCCAGGCAGGTCACGCCGGCGGTGATCGAGTGACCCGCTGTGGACTACACGCCACACTTCCGGCCCTGCTGACGCATAGCCGTTGGGTAGGACCTGACCAACCAAGTCATCAAAAATGGCCCGGTACTGGTCCCCCGCACTGGACTGCAAAACGTCCCCTACAGTTGTGAGGTAACAACTGGAAATTTAGCACTAAAAGCAGCGATCGAAAAATTCTGTAGGCCTACTCCCCGTACCATGCCCAATGTTCTTGCGATGTACGTCCATTTCTCAACAGAGCTGGTGCGTGGCCTAATGTATGTGTGTTTAAATACAATTACGGACCTACACATGCACTGACTTTACTGTGCTTTCATTGTGCGTTAACACGGGTATGGCCAAAGTTATCGGTGTTTAGGCCTAAGTACATTTCGACCCTACACCAAACGTATTGACTGTGAATTTGACATTCGGTTCCGTGCACTGATAATTTAGGGTGAATGAAAAACAAATCGGTGAAATGATTGCTAGATCAATAGTGCCAGTAATGCATTTAACAATTGCACAATCGTTTATTCGGGCTTTTTAAACGTTTATAAAAGTAAACGGAAGTTGACAACTCCAGTAATAATTGAATTATTAAAAACTCATACAGGGAATTGATTCATTTTAAATGATAGTATTTAGGTTGGAATTGAAATGTAAAAATTAGGCATGACACGAAGTCAAGTCCAATATCTTTGGGTGGAATGCCTGTAAAAATTAATTCGATTGATTTGCAGGTTTGTGTCGCAAATGTGCGAGGCGTTAAAATTTTTGTATCGCTACAGTGCCTCAATTGCCTCGGGAGCTTTTCAAGTACGTAGAAACAGGCACAGACAAACTAAAGGATAATCCCAAACCCAAAGAAAAACCCTGACGGATCACGAACACAAAGTCAAACAGACTACACATACCATACAACAAGGAACAAAAGAGTCTTTGTTACTACTGAGATTTAGTACTGCCACCGCAGCCAACCCAAAAACAACACTCCAGCCCAACCACCACAAACAACCCCAAAACAAAGTCCCACAAAGACCACACACCCAAAGGCAACACCACGCCCGAGGGCAACACCACGCCCGAAGGCAACACCACGCCCGAAGGCAACGCCACGCCCGAAGGCAACGCCACGCCCGAAGGCAACAACACGCCCGAAGGCAACACCAAGCCCGAAGGCAACACCACGCCCGAAGGGGTGCACCTTGCCCAAGGCGCCCCGGAGGCAGTTGTGGCAAAGGGTAACCTCATTACTCCCACGTTTAAACAAACTCCACAGCCTCAATTGCTTCGGACCAAGGGGAAAGCGTATCATGAGGGCTTTGTATCTAAAGAGTGTCAATATTTGACAGCATTTATCACGCCATGGGGGTTATATCAATGGAAGCGAATCCCCTTTGGCCTATAAAACGCTCCTTCGGTGTTTGAAAGGTACGTGGAGTCTACTTAAGGTGATCTAACAGACATATGCACTGTGTATTTGGATGATATACTTGTTTTCCGCCAACACTTGACTCGCACGTGGAGAGAGTAAGGATGGTTCTCAGAAGAGTTCAGGAGAAGGGAGTAAAACTCAAACCCTCAAAATGCAACGTTTTTCAAAGGCAGGTGCGTTATCTGGGTAGGATAATATCAGGGAATGGTTACAGTATGGACCCTAAGGAAGTGGAGGCAGTGGTTGCATTATGGAAGAAACCACCTTCCATTGTGGGAGAATTGGGACAAATTTTAGGATTGCTTGGCTATTATCGCAGTTATGTAGAAAAATTTTCAAGGATTGCAGGGCCTCTCTACCAGTTGTTAAAGGGGTCAAATAAGGACATCAGTAAATCAGCAAGTCCTAAAGGGAAGGGTAAGAAACGCCAAACTCAACTTCCCTCAAATCAAAAACTTGTGTGGGACGAGAAACATCAGCAAACTCTTGAAATGCTGATTGATCACATCACTGCCCACCCAGTACTGGCTTACCCAGATTTTACTCAACCATATGTCTTGCCCACAGATGCGTCAGAAAAGGGGTTGGGGAGTGTTCTCTATCAGTGGCATGCTTGTTTGCTCCGCGGTGAAGAGAGACCATATTGTATCCCCTGTGATTGCGATGTCACCGTCAGTCACACTCTCGTCGACTGCTATGAATACTCCCATATTCGTCAGAAGTATTACACTGTGCCAGACCTGAAGACATTGTTTGAACACGTAGATCCCGTTCTCATTTTGGACTTTCTCAAAGAAAGTAACCTTTACAGGAAGTTTTGACATGACTCCCGCATTTACCTTTGTCTAGACATTTTAGGATTTTCCCCAATGTTTTTCTTTTTTAGTTTTACCTTTTTCATCTAGCTGACACTACATAACACATTTGTGTTGATGTGTCGTTAAATCCCATCTAACTAACTAACAAATCTATCAGTGGCAGGATGGGCGATTAAGGGTCATTGCATTTGGGTCCCGCACTCTGACAGCAGAAGCAGAAAAGAATTACAACTTGCATTCGGGTAAACTTAGTTTTTAGCCCTAAAATGGGCTATCACAGATAGGTTCCATGACTATCTCCAGTACGCACTACACTTCACAGTGTACACTGACAATAATCCCCTTGCGTAGATACTGACAACAGCTAGGCTGAACGCAACGGGACATAGGTGGGTGGCCGAATTGGCGGTGTGCCGTTTCAATATTAGGTATAGGCCAGGAAAGAAAAATCAAGTTGCTGACACACTATCACGAATACCCTTAACCACTGACATGGAAACTTCCATGAAGACTTGCACAGAAGAGGTTCAAACAGAGGTGATACAGGCAAGCACAGCCTACCTGCAAGGCCAGAAGGATTTAAGTGTTATGAGTGCCACAATTTCAGTCTTGTAACACTGAGGAACTTTCACCTAGGTTACCACCCTACTTATCAACAATTGGTGTTAATGACTTAAGGGCAGCACAAGAGAATGATCCGACCATTGGCAAAGTTTTAGGTTATAAACAACAGGATAAGAGACCTTCAGTAAAAAGGGCAAGAAAGGAGCCAAAAGAAGTATCATCCCTGCTACATGAATGGAAAAGACTTATAGTGGATGAAGATGGGTTACTGAAGAGACAGACAAGAGAACGTAAACAACTGGTTTTACCAGAAAAATATCACCGGCTGGTACTTGAAGAACTACACGAGAAAATGGGTCACCTTGGGACGGAAAGAACAATCCATTTAGCAAGGGAGAGATTTAACTGGCCTTCTATGGCCAAAACCATTGAACATTATATCACCAAACAGTGTCGTTGCCTAAAGGATAAGCCTCCAAAGGGGCCAGTCCGAGCACCACTTGTACCCATTCAGAGTAGTGCCCCCATGGATTTAGTCTCTATTGACTTTCTTCACCTGGAACGGTCCAAGGGGGGTTATGAATACATCCTAGTAGTGGTAGACCACTTAACGCGTTTCACTCAGGCATACCCCACAAAAAAATAAATCGGGACGTACAGCAGCAGACAAGATCTTTAACAATTTTGTCCTCAAATTTGGTTTCCCCCGTAGGTTACTTCATGATCAGGGTAGAGAATTCGAAAACGTTCTGTTTTCACGATTATCCTTTTTTATCTAGCTGAAACTATATAACACATTTGTGTTGATGTGTCGTTAAATCCCATCTAACTTCACAATTACAGGCACTGGCTGGTATCAGACATGCTAGAACTACACCTTACCACCCGCAAGGGAACGGGCAGGTTGAGAGAATGAATAGGACACTGTAAGGAATGCTGCGTACCCTGTCTGATGAACAGAAAGCCAAATGGACGGAGTCTCTTGAAAAATGTATTCATGCTTACAATTGCACCAGACATGGATCTGCAGGATATTCACCATTTTTTCTCATGTTTGGTAGACACCCCCCCCCCGGCTCCCCATAGATGTCATGTTTGACCTGCGCCATGGAGACAAATCCGTCCCGAGGGCCCTATTCGAATTATGTCACCAGCTGGAAAGAGAACTTGAAAGATGCATATGAGATTGCCTTAAGACATTCCAGAAATGCTGCTGTTGGAGGGAAACAACAGTATGACAAGAAAGCACAGGACTGTGAACTCAAAACAGGTGATAGGGTTCTAGTTCGTAACCATTCCAGACATGAGGGGCCAAGTAAGTTGCAATCATACTGGGAACCTAGAGTCTATGTTGTTTTACGCAAAATGAATGAAGAGATTCCTGTTTATGAAGTGCAGCTTCAATCTGGACAGGGCAAGAAACGTGGTCTTCATAGAAATTTACTCCTCCAGAGCAACGAGCTACCCCTTGACACAACACCGACTAAGGTACCAAGAAAAGCATCTTCAAGTAAAGTACCCTACACTCATTCTCAGCCTGAGGAGTCTGAGGAGGATCATCGTTCAAGTGATTCAGACAGTGAAAATGATATGAGCTATATGTACAGGGGCTCCCATGTTACGCAAACCCCACCTGATGACCATAACGACTCACCACACAGACAGACTAGAAGACCCCAAAGAGACCGCAGACCAAAGCGACTCTTCACTTATGACAGACTGGGATCCCCTACTCAGACTCAGACTAGTCTATCTCGGCTGCTAGGTCCCCAGAGTACCCCAGTGTTTAAGTTTAGTTAGCGACCACCTCCACAGCATTATTGGGGTGCTAGGGACCAGACATTATATGGTACCTCAGGGTATGGTCGGGTCACCCTATACCTCAGTGGTGGGTCAAACAAACAGCTGTTGGATACCCTGTGTAATCCAAGAACAATGTAAGAATGATGAGTATCATTCAAATCAACCATGCCATCACAATGTGAACAGTTATTACACTTCAGTAGTGTATTAGTGTTACCAGAGTATGAATTGACCTGTTATGTGTCTGAACTTAATTGAATATGATGGATATTTTTTTGGTGTTGCATTTTAGCTTAATTGCAGGAAGTACTGCAGGGCACATGTGGTAAATTTCGAAATTCCTTTTTCAAGGATGGGTTTCATATGTTAACTTTTGAAGAGTCTAAATGGACATTGGTGAAATTTGGGTGTAAAACCAAATGAAGCCTGTAAGCATATTCGTCTTGATCAAGGTTAAAAGTTTACATTATCTTGCATTTGCAATGCACTACCTTAGAAGAAGGCAAAAGTTTGCAATGTGCTGTATGAATGAACAAGAGCAAAGAAATTCCATCAGGATGTTATACTGCACTTACAATGTTTTAGCTAGAGGGTTCACTTGTGCATATTGTGAGTTGTGATTCAGTACTATATCAGGGTAAAACTTTCAAGTACTTCTGTGCACTGCATGCATATATATATATATATATATATATATATATATATATATATATATATATATATAGTATATATATATATATATATATATATATATATATATATATATATATATATATATATATATATATATATACACACACACACACACCCTACAATCGGGATCAGGGCAGATGGAGGGCGCTGTTACATAACGTCATGAAGTTGCAGCTGTTATTGGATTCTTCCAAACAAATGCCCCACGTCTGTTCTTTACCCGTTTAGCGTCGATGGGGTAACATACTGATTTTTTTGGGGCGAGGAGATGTTCCCGAACCCCTTTCCCCAGTTCCACTGCCCTTAAAGGAAACTGCTGTTGTGTAGGCCTACTTACTGTAGAAGCTATACATTATGATTTTGATAGTGAAACTCATTTTGAACAGCAGTTGTTCAAATTTACTGTTTTTGATTAAAGAAAGTTAAAAAAAAAAAAAAAAAATAGAGAAATGAGAAGTTCAAGTTCAAGTTCTCCATTGCAGTGTTCATCAGAGTGCAAACCACAGAGGGGCTCTGGTAGGCGGAGATCTGGCAAGAAGTCATTGGCAATTTGGCATATGGTTCTGTGATAGAACAACAGATTTCTGTCCAGCTTGATGAAGGCTTTCGTAGAAGGCTTTAAAGTTGGTTGTGGGGGGGACAGTCTTGACGTGTTGACTTGCTCTTTGTCGGAACCTTGATTTCCTTCAGTTTTTTGGCCGGGCTTCGAAAATCAATATTGGCAGCCTCAGCATATTGAACATTTTTTGCTGATAGTGCAAGCCATGTGCATGCAACCGACGTGCAAGATACTTTACCCTTTCGTATACGCACATTAGTGTCGATGGAAAACAAAATGGCAGCAATGTGGGAACACGCTTCCCCAAGACCTGCCATACATGAGCAGTGTGAGCATACTACCTCCCCATCTTGCTTTAGGGATATCCAAACGGACAGTGGTGCATCGTTGAGACGCTGGGAATGTGTAACCTGCAAAGAAGGTGAAGAGTTCATCGTGTTGAAGGCATAAGAAGCTTTCGAGACTGAGGGCGAGGGGGGGGGGGGATCAGAACATTGTTTCAGATCGCCGTCCTGGATGGGGTCTGAGGGGAGGGGGACACGGGTTTTCCCCTCTCCTTTGGAATATACTTGAATATTTTTGAATACTTGAGAAGTTAGATGCAATTTGGTGCAACATATTGGGCAAGTTTTGAGGTAAATTAGGCTCCTGCAGATTTTTTACTTTTCTTACAGAGGAAACAAATAAAGGGTTTTCGTCCTTGGATTGACGGGGGAGCATAGTTCCGCCCGACCACATTTTTGACTGAGGGGCTAAAGCTCCCTCCCCCAACCCCGTTTCGTATGCCTATGGATGAAGGTTCAGCTGTAACTTTCATAAAAGAGCAGAACCATGACCTTGCTAATTCTATTGTAGGTAGTGTTATATTCTGACAAAGAAAATCAATGACCGAGCTTGTCCACTTAATTCACAACAGTCAACGAGAATACTCCCATATTCGTCAGAAGTGCTGTGCCAGACCTGAAAACTTTATTTGAGCAGACAGGTCCTTCCCTTATTCTGGCCTTTCTCAAGGAGGGTTAACTGTGTAGAATCTTTTGACACGACTCCCGCATTTACCTGGACATTTTAGTGGACTTCGACCCCCCTTTTTACCTAATTGTACCCCAACATGTCACCATTTTTTTTCCCTAAGTGGCACTATAGAACACATTCGTGTTGGTGTGTCGTAAAATCCCATCTAACTGTTCCATTTAATTAAGCCTGTCCGTGTTTCTCAGTCTTGACTAGCAGCAGCACTATGATTGATGCTCATTTCGTAGTTTCGACTTGGCCTGGGCTTATTGGACGCCCTGTATTTCATGAACTAAAGTTAAGCTCAGGGTCTGTCTTAGGAGTATGACTAATCATCATGAACGTAACGTTGGGACTAACAAACTTAGGCTAAGCCTATATGAATCTTTATACACTACCTGCTTCTTACGTACGTAGAAACGGGCACGAGGAAACAAAGTAGAACTTAAACCTGACCGGACAAAAACATAACTCTGAACTATTTACAGAATTCTGTACATTGCGCTACCAAACAAAATGTCTGTGATAACTATGTACAGCTAGCTTTTACGTACGCAGAAACGGGCACGAAGAAACAAAGGAGAACTTAAACCTGACCGGACAAAACTGCAAAGGTGAACTATTTACAGAATTCTGTACATTGCGCTAGCAAACAAAATTTCTGCGATAACTATGTACAAAACCACCCCGAACCCAAACCAGTTACATAGGACTATTTACAATCTCACTAGGCAAAACTGTTTACATACCCATTTACATCAACAGAAGAGTGTTCAGGTTGAGTCTGTTCAATGCTTTTTGGAACTATGGGTGCTCCTAACGTGCTCCGGAACAAAACACCGGACGTGACATGAAACACGAGGACAACTATATACACCAGGCCAGCATTCATGTGGCCAACCCCCACTATTCACAGTATTAACAATGTGATGTGCTCTTTACATGCTTGTAGCCGGGCGGACCTAATGTGGAACAAAGCAAACCTATTTACACTTAACTACCAAAAAAACTTTGTGGCATGCATGGGCACAGACGCAAACAGAACAGAAACCCAAAAGAAAACGGGGACACAAAGGCAAAACCATTTACACTAAATACTCTGACTGGGACCTTATCTTTTTAATCCGTGGGCTCGGTACGGGCGTCCCAGAGTGATGGGTTCCCCTGTCTGATACTTCGCCTGAAGCCGACCTCTTTAGTGCAGACTCTGGCCCCTCCCCCTCACACAAATCAAACCAACCCTCCCCCGAAGGTTGATCCTTTGGAGGAGAGTCTGAGGCACGCTCCCCGCCATCCGACATCGCCGAGTCTGAGGACAGATCGAGGTCCTCCTCTAATGTCATTATTTCAACCTGACCGGGTGCCGCTGCCAACGATGGCGGAGAGTCTGCCTCAGGAGTCCCAGTACCCCCCTCACACTGCTTGGAGGCAAGGAAGTCCTGCTCAACCTCAAGTGCCGCCTCCTCTAATTCCTGGGTTGAATATTGTGGGCCTGTTTGTGAGGGTTCGGGTGACGACCCCACATCGGCACTGACACTTTATACACTACCTTGCTTATAACGATGTAAACACCGTGACTGGAGGATTTCTGTACCAAAATTTCCTTTCAAAGCCAGCCACAAAATACTTTTACCCTTCTAAACTTTTATAGGTGGCTATATACTCTGGTGGTTGTACGCAGATGAAGTGTGTACAAGATAGTTGTAAATATCTGAGTATTGCAGATCCAGTACACTTTTTGCAGTAGTGAACTCCACAAACATAGATCGTGGCATAAGTCAAGGGTCGTTTTCTGTGAACGCCATTCAAGCCATTAGCATTGTCCGATAAAATAATACGCTCCAGTCAGTCTCCAGCCGTACGAAAAGTGCTTTCTTTTCTTGAATATGCGTGACGTATCGTGACGTCATTGCTTATTAATAAGTAATTAGGTAAAACTTGTCATTTTCGAAGGCCGAGTACTAAGTAAATAGCGCGTTTTTATGCTTACTAATATTTGAATCTTATAAATAAGAAATGTTTTACTCAATTTTTGTGCCTGAATGGAAACCAAAATAAACCGAAGATGTATTTTGGCCGTATTTTCGGAACGTAATGTTACTACTTTGGAAGGGTTCAGAAAAGTCGCTTTTTTACATTACATCTGCCCATTTCCAATTTTGAAACCTTGCATATTCGCTTGCAAAATTCTTTTCTCGCAGAAAAACACAAATTTCGCTTACGATCATTCAAAAGACAAGTCAAGTTCACGGCAAATATACGTGCACTCGAATACAGGTGATGAGTAAACAACGTCAGTCTCGGCAATATTTAGTCTTCCGCATTGGTACGTAATGCGCGAAATGTCATGATCGGACCTCGGTGTAATGTAAAGTACAATTTTCTAAATGAGGCAACCCTTGGTCGTGAAATCTTTACGAGAATACACATCTATGTGGGTAGAAGCATGGTTGGCAGGGGCACTGGGGACGTATGGAGACCGTGAAATGGTATCTACGAGTAGTGCATGGTAGTATACTGGCTACTGACTGCCAACACAGTGCACACATATACCGTTGTATAAGCGAAGTTGGAAGGTTACGTCGAAACTAGTAGTAACAAAAGATTAAACAGAGCTTGTTTACTCTCCCAATGAGCGAGCAGTGACTGTTGAAGCCCGTAATTTTGAACCCCCCTCTCATTTTTACAGCAATAATAATTGTAATTACAAAACTTTACCTTGCAAGAGAGCCCACCCCCCAATCCCGGCCGGCCCACCAAAAGAAAACGTATAAACGCTGCCGAGCCAGGCTACTCAAATAAGGATTTGAGTTCAGGTGGTTTAACAGTGACAGACCCTTTTTCAGGGACCAATTTTTTGTTTGTTTTGGAGAGCATGCAAGGTGTTTAGCCTTAGGCCTACTAAGCACATTGCAATCTTGTGGGGGGGGGGGGGTAAAACTAATATGCTACCAGAACCATTTCGAATGTCACTGTGGCATATTAATCCAGATTATTTTGCAGTTTATCATATCAGTGGGCTATATTTCTCTCTAAAAGACTTTGCAGTGGTGTGCATGCATTTCAGCTTATTATATCTTACTGCATGAAAGAATAACTATGGTAGCTGTCGTCATAAATGCCACTGATCCCGTCCACCCTTCATACCATTTAAAAACCAAATGCCCAGACCAACAGTGACAGACCTCACTGCATTGAGAATGAAGTATGTACAGCAATCATCTGCCAGTGAGAATCAAGAGGTATTATTTAATTAGCTCTATGAAGACTGATGTACAGTACTTCGACACACTATTCACTGAGTCTGTTTGATGAAAATGTGCTCCAATAGAGGCTGCATACATGATAACTAGAGTCAAATTCCATACTATGTTTGTCATCATTTTTTTTTTTTTTTTATTTCCTTTACAAGTGCAGGTGTACAAAATTACACTTTAAAGCATCATGTCAAATATTCCACCACTAAACATTAAACACTCTACCACATTCTGAAACTGACTGAGGAATGACAAAATTTGCTCCAATATCTGAAAGTCAAGATACTCATGCCATTGAAATCAATGCAGAATATATACATAGTATAACATGTGACAGTCGACATTATACTTCTTAAACCTCTTGAAAATTGCTAAATAGAGATCAACCACCAGAAGTCTTGGAAACAGCTTCATAGTCAGTAGCTAAAATTGGTGGGATGGTGTGAGAGGGGGGGGGGGGCGAGTTTGAAGGATCAGTACAGTTTGCATCTGATCCATACATTATAATGCTTTCTAGTTGTGGAAATACCTGCAGGGGTATCAGGTCTGTATCCAAATATGCCTAGGCAAAGCCCTAGTTCACCCACTGAAAAGACAGTGGTTGCCACTCTGACACCACGAGGTCAGCTTTGTGGGACTTTAGGTCAGAAGATTTTTTTCTCAATAATGAGTGACAACATATTTTTGGCTGTTTTGGTACATCTTTATTCTTTTCTTGTTCTCAATACATAAAACTAGGACAAAGACTATGATACAACAAACACACAGAGAAGAAAACTTGCATAGCAAAGTAACAGCTACTTAGTAGCAAGTCAAGGCTGGCAGTCAAGACACAATCACTTTTTGTACAAGCTTGTACATATGATTGTAAAATATTTACAATGGAAAGACTTCACTGCTAGTACTTTCTTGGCTGCTGAAGTAAAGTAGAAAGTTCAGGACGGAACAGTTTAAGGAAAGACAATTTAGGACTCCTTGGGTGCAAATTTAAGTTATTTAAAGGCACTTGCAAAACCAGAGGAAATGTCTCAGGAGTTCTGTGTGGTTTCATTAACAACGTAAAAACACTCTACTAAAGTACTAAGGAGAAAGATTGATTTCGTTGCCTTTCAAGTAATTTTTGAGAGAAAGCAGTATGAGGTGGTATTTATGACAGTTTTATGGCAAGGCAGTCGAAATTAGCAGCCAGGCGGCCGCCCTGGGAATTAACTTAGTACTAGGGGAAACCCTGCCTACCTACAAGTATTTCAATAGGGGTCGAGATGTCTCGATCAGGCCGGGGCCGTGAAGTCTCGGTGGCTGAGATGTCTTGGAGCCGAGATGTCCGTAAACCCCTAGACCTAGGCTATCCTCATTATTAAGTGTTATAATAACAAGTTACTAGTAGGCCTAATTATAAACTTCATCAGAATGGTGTTAGGCTAGGCCTAGGCCTAACTTGTCATATCTAGGCCTATCAGCTAAGCCTGGCTTGGCATTTGTCTGAAAAAAGTCATACCACCTAGGCTAGGTCGCATTTATCTGTGCTTATTATAAGTTAACTTTTACAAGCTAGGCTACTTAGCGTAACTAAGCATAAAATGAAGAGTAAGACTAATGGCCTAGCCTATCATATTTGTATAGACTTCCTCACACACGCACATAGTACAAAGCCCTTGCCTAACACATCTTTATTACAATTCACGGTATTTCCACGCTAGATGTGACGTTAAGTTATAGTTCATAACACTATATCCCTGGTGCATTTCCAATTGTGAAACCGGTACCAATAGAAAGAGCATGGTCTTATCTTTTCAATTCTACTAAAATTGCGCATTTTTATCCTATAGACAAGTCAAGTTCACCGCAAATTTAACGCTACTTTTAGAGCTCTGACAAAAGAGTATCCAATAGTTTTGGTCAATTCGTCAAAAAATAAGGGGAAATGAGGAATTTTTACAATTTTATCCGAAAAAATAAAGTCAGATTCAACTAACCGCGTCATGATGGCTAGTGACGCCTTCTGATGCATTATTCAGATATTTAAACCAGAAGCGATGATCGTAACCAGTTTCGCGAAATTTCATTTGTCTGACCAAGTTTTGGGGGCGGGGCTACAAGAATAGTGCCAGCTGAGCTCATTATCTCTACCGTTGGAGACTGACTGGCTCAGATTCAGCCATTATTGCAGGAATTATCTAACCTATGAGTAGGCATCAAATAACGAACAGTTCGCTTAACGGGCACGTACGTATGTGTAGACTCGTGCATTGGAGAATAGCACCGCTTGCATCTTGACGGCTAGGTCAAAAAGTATACCATTCACGTGGTTTGATGACCTCAGTGAAGAACCTTTACATAGGTACAGTTCAGGTCTTTGGCGAGGGCGGGCGTGTTTCGTCGAGCTCTCGTCGCTTTGCCGTGCTCAACCTTGTCACTGTGTGATAGCTGTACTACTTATTGCAATTGTGCATAAAACCTTATAGCGTGCTTGTGTTGTAGTTGATAAGTAGGTCTGGTCGTGTCCATTTGTTTGCGACCGCGCTTTGTTTCTGTGTAGCTTGTGTTTTTCTTACTTCATCCTCATTTTTGTCCTTTGTAAAAATTGTTGAGGTTTTTTCTCCTTTCGTGGCCTCGAGCCACACAAACTGGTGCTATGCCCGGAAGTCGGGATAATGGTGTCGAAATTAAAGAAATAGAGATGTTGCAGGCGCTTGAGGCCCGAAACACGTATGACCTTAAGTTTAAGTCTGATGCTGCCCGTGTTAAGGGTGTGTCATGCCTGAAGGGGGTAGAGGGGCTCACTGTCACCCCATATGATGGCTCTGTGACGGTGACAGTGCTTTACCTTCCCTTCGAGGTCGATCAGCGCCTGGTTGCGAGGGTTCTTAGTCAGTACGGAACTGTCTCTGAAATGTGGTGGTGTAAATATACTGGGGGTGAGTTGAAAGGTATATTTAATGGCAAGAGACAGTTCCGTATGGAACTGGTGAGGGACATTCCATCCTTCCTCTTCATAGGGGGTTCCAAGGCCCACATTAGGTACTTTTGTCAGCCCCGTACCTGTTTTAGATGTGGAGAGCAGGGGCACGAAGCCAAGTCGTGTCCCAACAGTCGATGTGGGAAATGCTTGTGCAGTTTGGGGCACGGCAAGGCAGAGTGTCCCAACGAGTAGCGGTGCAACCTCTGTGGGGAGGAGGGACATGTGTTTTGGTGCCTGCCCCACATCGTACTCTGCTCATGTCAGTGCGGATGTGGGGTCGGCACCTGAACCCTCCGCAAACAGGCCCCGCAGTATTCACTCGGGAATTTAGAGGAGGCGGCACTTGAGGTGGAACAGGACTTCCTTGCCTCCAAGCAGTGTGAGGGAGGTACTGGAACTCCTGAGGTAGACTCTCCGCCACCCTTAGCAACGACACCCAGTCAAGTTGAAATAACGACAGTAAAGGAGGACCTCGTTCTGTCCTCGGACTCGGCAATGTCGGATGGCGGGGAGCCTGCCTCAGAGCCTCCTCCAAAGGATCCACCTTCGGGGGAGGGTTGGGTTGATTTGTGTGAGGGGGAGGGGCCAGAGCCTGCACTGAAGAGGTCGGCCTCGGGCGAGGTGTTAGACAGGGGAACCCATCACTCTGGGACGCCCGTACCGAGCCCACGGATTAAAAAGATAAGGTCCCAGCCAGATCATTTGGTGTGAATGGTATGTGCCCGGTTTTCTTTTTTGTTTCTGTTCTGTCTGTATCTGTGCTCATGCATGCTATAAAGTTTGGTAGTTCAGTGTAAATAGGTTTGCTTTTGTTCCACATTAGGTCCGTCCGGCTACAAGCATGTGAAAAGCACATCACCTTGTTAATATTGTAAATAGTGGGGTTGGCCACATAAAAATTTGTTGCTGGCCTGGTGTATATAGTTGTCCTTGTGTTTTATGTCACGTCAGGTGTTTTCGTTTCCGAGCACGTAAGGAGCACCCATAGTTACAAAAAAGCATTGTACAGACTCAACCTGAACACTCTTCTGTTAATGTAAATGGGTATGTAAATAGTTTTGCCTAGTGAGATTGTAAATAGTCCTGTGTAACTTGCTTGGGTTCGGGATGGATTTATACAAAGTTACCACAGAAATTTCGGTTTGGGTTTTGTTCCTCAGTGCCTGTTTCTATGTACTTAAAAAGCTGCTAACCTGTAGTTTTGCGTGAATAAATTTATAAATTGTCTTATGTAATTAACCTTTGTATATAGTCCTTTGTTCATAGTAACACAATTTTATGTTTGTAGGTGCATGTAAATATTTTGCTGTTGCGTTTTTGCCCGGTCCGGTTTGGGTTCTCGCCCTTTGTTTCTAGTGCCCGTTTCTGCGTACTTCAAAAGAAAAAACCTTTACATAGGCCCTCTCCACACAACATGCTGTGCAAGAAAATAGTGCGCTTTTCAAGGGTATATTAAACATTTGATTTTCAGAAGGAAACAAAAGCAGGTAATGTGAATTTTACAAGGACATCACACATTTCTGCCCAATTATTTCAAATTAAGTGAATGCCTTTTAACATTTTACATCTTCGCAGTGAAATATGCTATGAAGATGGGAGTTGAATGAATAGATTTTTTTTCAACCTCTAAAACGTATATTCTGCTTTTTACGTGCTAAAAACGGACACGGCCAGACCGGCGAAAGGATCACTACATATGGCCAACAACCAAACAATTTTTTTTTATTTTCCTTTAACGTGTTTCGAAACGGACACGATCGAAAACAAACCTGAACAACTCGTCGAATGACAAACACAACACCAAAAATCATTCACACTGCAAAGAAAACGAAAGTCTCTGGTACCATCAAGAAAAAAAAAAAAAAAAAAAGAAACAGAAACCTGTCCTGGGCAGGACGTTAAACTGCATCCGGTTGTGGAGCTTGTTAAAGCGTGGGGATAATGAGGTTACCCTTTGCCACAACTGCCTCCGGGACACCCTTGGGCAAGGTGCGCCTGTATTTTGGCCCAGTTTTGTTCAGTTTTTTTGTTTTTGTGTAAATAGTGTATATACTGTAAATATAGCAAGTTGACTCCACCCCGGACCCCTCGTGGCAGGTGGACCCCGCCCCGGACCCCTCGTGGCCCCTTGCGGCAGTTGTGATGATTGTTTGGTCTAGTGTTTTGGTTGTTGTTGGGTGGTGGTGGTTTGGTCTGGTGTTGTCTTTCGTTGGCGGTATGTAGTAATATTGGTTAAGGGTGGCCGGGGGAGGTTGGTTTGTGGGGTATTGGGTTGTCAGTGTGTGTGTGGTTCTATTGTTGTAATGAACATAATTTTCTGTTTGATTTGGTGGTGTGTGGATAGTTTTGCCTTTATGTTCTTGTCCGATCCGGTTTGAGTTTTTGTGTTTTTGTTTGTATGTGCCGTTTCGATGCACTTAAAAGGCCCAACAGAAACCACCAACACCCGCCGCCGACAGTGACCCCCGCCCCGACCCAACCCCACACCAATCCCCGAACACCACAAACCTGTTCAGTTCAGTTCTTCGGCGAGTGCAGACGTGTTTTCGTTTCGCTCTCGCCTTGGCTATATACTATATAATTTTACGTGCTTAAAGACGGACACGACCAAACGGTACAACGTTATTTCTTAGGCGTGTTGTCTTGTGTTGGCGAGGGCTTGGTCTTGTTGGGTTTCTCCGACCACGCCTGGTTTTTCTGTGTAATTTAGGTTGGGTTTCTTTATTTTTTTCTTGAACAGTGTTTATTATAGTTTTGAGGTTTTTCCTTGGGTTCGCGTGGCCTAGTGCCACTCTCACTTGCTGCTATGCCCGGAGGTCGGGATAGCAGCATCGTTAAGTTACAGTTTGAGTCGAGGGGGAATGTTACACCCCAGCAAGTTTTCTCTGTGTTGAAGAACAATAAGGTAGAAGTTAAGGACATACAGATGTTGCAGGCCCTTGCACCCCGGAATACATATGACCTGAAGTTCCGGACTGATGCTGCCCGAATCAAGGGGGTTTCCTCCCTTAAGGGAGTGGAGGGTCTCACTGTCACCCCATATGATCGCTCTGTGGTGGTGACAGTGTTGTACCTCAATTTTGAGGTAGATCAGGGCCTGGTGGCGAGGGTTCTAGGGCAGTACGGAACTGTCTCTGACTGGCGTTGGGTCAAGTACAATGAAGGTGAATTGGCCGGTATTCTCAACGGGAAGAGACAGTTCCGTATGGAGCTGGAAAGGGACATTCCCTCCGTCCTTTTCATAGGGGGTTCAAAGGCCCACATCAGGTATTTTGGCCAGCCCCGCACTTGTTTTCAATGTAGAGAGGAGGGGCACGAGGCCAAGTCATGTCCCAACAAGCGATGCGGCCAGTGCCTGTAGTTGGGGCATGACAAGGCAACCTGTCCCAACGAGGTGCGGTGTAACCTGTGTGGGGAGGAGGGACATGTCTCTGGTGCCTGCCCCACGTCATACTCTGCACGTGCTAGTGCAGATGTGGAGCCGGCAGGTGAACCCTTGCATTCAGGCCCAGAACCAATGATGGAGGAACCCAGGTCCCCTTCACCTGATGAGGTGGCACATCAGGTGGAACAAGACTTCCTAGCTTCCAAGGAATGTGAGGTGGTCTCTGGGTACCCAGAGGTAGGCCCTTCTCTACCTTCCCCATCAGCACCTGAGGCACCCTCCCCATCAGATCCTGGGGAGGCCGGAATTTCAACAGTGGAGAAAGACCTTAATCTTTCATCAGACTCAGAGTCTGACACTGTCATGTCAGATGTTGGAGGACCTGCCTCAGAGCCTCCACCAAAGGTCCCACCATCAGGGTTGGAAATTCGCCAAAAAATCTGGTCAGCAAAATTGACTTTAGTGCTGACCAACAAGTACCCTTTCCCCAGGTTTGGTAAGCCTGGGTAAGATTTTAGTCAGTCCTTATTGTTGAGGAAAATTCAATGGATGGAGAGTGCACATATCAGCATGGCAACTTTGCAAGGTTGTTTTAAGGTACAGTATTTCAGTTTTATTTTAAATTATAAACAATGTACACAACGGTGGCACATAAAGTGCACAGAAAAACCAGATTTAATATAGCATTCATCAGGTATTCAATGTTGTAATCTTTATTGAACTACTGATTGGCAGGTAACAACTAACAACTTTACAGCAGGATCTAAAAACTCAAAATGAAATACCAGCTTAGCCAAGTGCTCACTGGAAACGGAATCTTGAGGATTCAGCTGATAAAGAAAATTTCATGGTTGTTTACACTTCTACAGTATTTTATTTTCAAGAAGTCAATTTCATTGATTAGACTTTGCAATGATTTCATTGTTAAGAACTTCACAATGATGGAAGAATAAACATCAACAAATGAAAATTTGCAAAACTTTTGTTATCTTTATTGGGCTGCAGAGCAGGTGCTACAGAGTGGGAGTCCATGTGCACCTGTCACCTAACCAGCAGAGCAGACCACATAGTTTACAGTGATTGTGAAGAGGCTGTCAGTTTTGCCCATGGTTTGTGGCTAGCATGTTTACTAGCATCTGGTCTTCTGGTTAATTGGGCTTTGTTTAGCCAGCAATGAATTGCAGGATCTGGGTCAAAGTGACCCAAGTCGGGCCCATCAATGGAAACTTTCATCAAGGCAGACAGTGTTTCAGACTTGAGAAGTGATCTCCCATCACTTTTAATTCTATTCATTGCTGAAAATCCCCTTTCACACACTGCTGTATTCATTGGAAAGAGTAGTGCCATTTTGTACCAATTTATGAATGTGAGGCAATAAGGTGGCGTTTGCTCATTCCAAGATTTTACTCCACATTGGAACAATGATTTTGCCTCTCTTTGGCTGGAACATGGTTTGTAATCATGTTTCTTTAAACGCCCCCCATTCATGCAGCACATTTGCTTTTCTCTTACCTGGATCAAGGTCATTGTGTTCTCATTGGTTAGACTTGTGATTCCTGTAACTCACTTGCTAATCCTGATGAGTACTGAGTTTACTAGATAGGCTATTCTCACTTTCCTACTTCAGCTCTAACCATATTCAAATAATGAACTGCATTGAATGGGCCAGTTTTTTTTTTGGATCATCAAATATATTCAAAACATTTGGAATGCTTCTTTGTTTATCTCAGAGAGAATAAATCTCTCTTTTCTGAATGACTGGTTTCAAAGCGTTTATATCAATTATTGATTTGTGAGTCTGAAATGCCAGCTGTCTGGATTAATCATATCATCCATTCCCATGTAGGGTAACACCTTCTGTATGTGTAGGAACTTGTGTCCCATCAAGGGCAAGCTTCTATCTTTTCATCCCCATTGACATATGGCCCCTGCCATCTCCTTTTAAGAGGGGCAATTTTCCTGTAGTGCAGTGTCAATTTCAGACATCATTTCAGCAAACGTCAGCTGATCTGATTGGAAGGCAAGACATACAAACGACTTACCAACTGCAGATAGGTCCTGCAGTTTGTGCTAAGAAGTATACAAAAACCTAACATCTGTGAGGGCTTTTCACATGACCCTTGGCAACAGCAGACACATACCATAGATGATCTTGTTGCAACATGCTCCTAAGTGGGCTTACTGTTCGCTTTTCCAATGTACGGTTAATGGCCCTGCATTGTTTCTAAATTTCGAAGCAACCCATCTTTAACAGCATGCCAAGCTGCCAAATTTATTAATCGCCTCTCTACTATACCAGCAATTGCACTACACCTCTTCTCATTCGTCTTTGGGGAGTGGTGAAATAAAATTTTAAAATACCCTTCAAAGTTTTGCTTGGAACCTTTCAAACACGTTTCACATCGTTTGCAACCATCCATTACACTTAAACTCCCAGCCTGTGTGCCACACAGTGATACCAACTAGGTGTGGGACAATGATTTTTGTAGCTAAAGTAACTACTCCCTCCTTTTAGATCCTACATATTGACACTTGCACCATCAGTCCCCTAATGCGAAACAGCGTTTTCTTTCCACATCTTTAGAGTCCGCCACTGACTCTAAGAATTCTATTAAATTCCTTTGTAATGGTTTGCAGCACTGCCCCACTACCTCGACCGGAACCAGCCCCAAGAAACGACTTACAAGGTAGAGTTGTCAACTAACACAAACCTCACATATAAGATCTCACTGTTCTAAAACTTGAGCGGGCTGTGGCTCCATCCATTTCAGTATTGAAAAATAGTCCTTTGTTGTTAATAAGAATCCACTAACTTTTCCAACTCTACTTGGTATACTCACATTAATACAATTCACTTGCCTTCCTTTGTTATTAATTGATATGTGTGTCCTACTCCTAAACCGTTGAGTGCCTGCACATTCACACAACCGAGGGAAACATGTTGATACTCATCTCATGCTTTAGCAACACAGTAAGCTGTTCCTGAAAAGCCTTTGAAAGTTTTATCAACCTGTTTCTTTGGTTACTTGCTTGAAAGATCTGTATGTATGAAAGAAAGAGAGAAAAATGAATGTAGACCTCTGCCTTTCTGCTACACTTATTGGCCTATAAGCTATTAGGCTAACCCATGGCCTTAAATCCTTTACAATAACGTATACTCTTCAACATTGTTAAGGACCAAGGCGATCTCAATCTTACTGTATGAGTAAAAATAAAATCATGGAAAAGGATAAAGGCAGTTTTAAATTCTTTCGGTGTAGGCCTAGAGCCATTTATTTGTTTTCAGGTCACCGTCTCAATGACATCAGCTTCACAGTAATGGAACTATCAACTAAGACTAACCTGGTACTTTAAATAATGGCCTAGGCAAAGGCCTAGCCTTATAGGTTAATTGCCGTTCATTGGAAGGGGGTTTGATAAATAACACTTACTTCATAATTGCATGTGTCTTTGTGGGTCCAATCCATTTGCAGCCTGTCAGTCCTCACATTTCAAATGCCGTATTCTGCTTTCACACCGTGTGTGTTCATAGAGTCTTAGTTTGGGCATGAAAAATTATTTGTCTCTCCGTAAACAACTGCGAAGACTTGTCTGCTAGTTTGGGGCCATCTTTGGCAAACGATACAATACATTAATCCTTCCTCTTCTATCTTACTAACGAAATTAAGCCAATGTCCGATGTTCTTCTTTCCATTCCTTATTTAAATTTTTCTCCTTTTTTAATGATTGACTATACACAACAATCGTCCGTAGTTTTCCTTTTGGTCATCCCTTTTTTCCTGAGCCTTGCCTTGCTTTGGCCTTGCTGTAGATTGTGTTGTTCCGCCTATTTGATCTGCGCTAGCGGAGGTTGTACAGGTATGAACGTTTAGGCCTTTCACTGTCACTAACAGTAAACACTACTGCTCGGTGTAGAAAACATAACATTAGGCTCTTCGGAAGGCCTCGGACGTCACAGCTTACATGCACATAACGAACTTTTTTCACCGTTTCTTAAAACCAAGTTTTCCTAACGTTGAGAATCTTTTTCATATTGGGGTGTAGGCCACTAAGCTGTCCTGACTCTGTTGTCTTTGTTGAGTATTTTCTATAAATGTAGACCTATATATCGTCAGGTTAAGTTTTAAGCCAAGGTATCGAGTAGAATTTGTTTGGAATGTTTTAGGGTTACGTTTTGTACATCCCTGTAGTAACATCGCCACATGTAGATGCACGGCCGGGTACCGTACGGTACAGCTACGCTGTCCGCGTACCAGTACATACAGAATCCGCTCAAGCAGCGCGGCGAATCACGTTTCATGGTGGATCTTTAATAATAAAAATTACTATAGAGCTACTGTCTACAGCATCGTGGCTCAAGATGCGCAGTGTGGGCTGGTAAGGTGTATGTCCATTAATACTTGTTTGATTTAGGCATTACTGTGATGCGTACATGTTTCGTTTCCCTTGGTTGGTTTTGAATCTTGTGATGGGCTTACGCAGTACTATAAACATGTTATCCAGCAAACGTATGTTAACTCAATGCTTTGCGAAACTCAGCATGTGGGGTGTCATTGCTATTCAATGTGTTTGGTGTACACGGTCCACTTGTCGTACCCGTGGGAATACATGAAAACGTAATTTTTAGTAAGCCAGTGGTCTTATTTTTAGTACGCTGGCGGACCCTAGCGACCGCGAATTTGTCCAACCCTGCCCCACCATCCGGGGAGGACTGGTTCTTGATTTGTGGTGAGGGGGTTTCAATCAGAATCTCAGTTAAAAAACACGGTCGGCCTCAGGCGAGGTGTAGCAGATTCTAGGGAGTCCATCCTATTTAATGTGCCGACCTAGCACCAAACCATCAAATAAAAAGGCCAGGTCAGAGACGCGTATTTGTAGTTTGACAGCATTACACATGCAATCATGACTGGTCCTCTGTCCCTCATGACCCTAAACGTTAATGGCATGAGGACAGTCGAAAACGGTCAAGAATATTCCCAGTTTGCAAATCATTAGGTGGTGGACTTCGTTTTTCCTCCCAGGAGAACTCACATTGTTAACATGAGGAACGGCATAACGTTCTACACGCTCCTGGTCCTAGGTGACATGGGGTGGGGCTTGCACCTCTTCTAACCAGCTCCGTTTTCCCTGACCATAAAAAACTAAACACAGCCCTCGAGTCGCACCAGGACACCCTCTGGAGCAGCCAGAACAGTGCCTGGATACCACAAGAGGGGGTAAATGAAACGATTGATAACTGTTACCTTCCCCAACAGACTTATGTGGCGATCGCCGAAGTCCTTCAACCTAGCCTCCACCAGGTCCACCTTCTCATTCCAGGTAAGTAATTCGGGTGAACCATAGCCAAACCATATGCCATTGATCTTTATGGCGTCGTCTACCCATGATGCCGTGAAGGGCAGTTTTGTCGACCGCCACTTACCTAGACGGAGTCCTTTGGTCTTAGTGGGGTTCAGTCTGGCACCTGTGGCTCTTTGAAACTTAGACAACGTGCCAGTAAGGGCCCTGAAGGAAGCCAGGTCGGAGACTACGCAAGTGACATCGTCAGCATACTGAAGGCACTTAACTTCAGCACCACCGGGTATGCGAAATGGTCGAAACAAAGGCTCAACTTGGAAGGCTCAACTTGGAAGGCTCTTGCAAGGGATTCACTAAACAACACAGAGTAGAGGTGATAGGGGGCACCCCTGCCGTACCCCACGTTGGACTCTGAAGGGGTCCGAGGGTAGGCCATTAACGATAACCCGACTATATACACTATTATACATTAAAGAGGTCCATTTAACAAAAACTGGATTCAAACTAAACTTCTTCAGGATTTTAAAGAGGAACCCGTGATCAACCATGTCGAAGGCCTTCTCCTGATCGAGGGAGACAAGCGCACATGGAAGATCACAGTCCATCACATATTCAACTAAGTCCCGCATCAACCAGAGGTTCTGCTGAATACTGTGTCCCCGCACCGCACATGTCTGGAACGAACCTACAAGATCCGGCATGACCGTGCCTAGCCTGTTACAAAGGGCTTTCGCCAGAATCTTGTAGTCTACATTTAACAAGGTAACTGGTCGCTTGTTTTTCGGTTCTAGGGGGTCTCCAGACTTTGGTAACAATGTTATAACGCCTGTGCGCTGCGAGGGACTCAATGAGCCAGCAAGGAAGGCAGAGGCGAATACATCACGGAGATCGTGTCCGACGGTACCCCAGAAGCGTTTGTAAAATTCCACTGGGATACCGTCGGACCCAGGCGCCTTTCCGCCTTTCATCTTCGCCACCGCCTTCCAGAGCTCGTCGACTGTCAGGGGAGAACCAAGTCCATCATTCTGCTCTTGAGAGGGGGTCTTGTCAATATTATCTAGCAGGGACTCATGAAGGCCCTCATCGACATCTGCCTGCGTATAAAGCTGTTCATAGAAGGTCTTAAATACCTCCACGATGTCGAGAGGATCCTTCTGTACCGTACCGTGGACGTCACGGACTGCCTTTATGCGGCGATCGATGGCATACTTTGTGACGTCCCGGTAGAATTTGATAGTTGGCTTTTCCTCCGCCTCCACGCAGTGCACGGGAGCACGAACGCGGGCCCCGTGCAATTTCTGATCGAGATACTGCTGGATTGCGTGAAGTGCGGAGGAGTCCCCGTTCCTCTCCCTAGAGCATAGCGAGAGGAACTCCTCCCTTCTTCGACGAGCTCTTGCTACACAGTATTCAACTGTAAACTGATGCGGGACTTTACGTCATCCCACCACTCTAAATCTGTTGAGAAGGCCGGCTTCAATGTTCGCCACCCTTCGTACCTGGCTTTAAACTGTTCACTGTAGTCTGCCTCCGTTAGAATATCTGTGTTCATTTTCCAGAACCCCCTCCCTGTTGGCCATGACTCTGGAGGCTGGAAGGAGACAGTAACTGCATCATGATCCGAAGTTGGACATGTCACAACTTCACAGTCACTCGGTGACAGTGCAGATGGATAGTACACCCGGTCCAACCTTGAGGCGTCTGTGCCATCAGGGCGATGCCAAGTGAAGACGGACAAGCCGGGATGTTGCGCTCTCCAAACGTCAACCATGTCGTGATTCTTTATGAACATGTCCAATTCCGACATGCCGACACTACAGCCCGAAGAAGTACGTATGGACATTCGATCAAGCTGTGTGTCGGGGACGCAGTTAAAGTCTCCGGCCAGGATACACGGAGCACTGCCAGGAACGAAGGATGACAGGGTCATGAAAAAGTCCCTTCTGTCTGAAGGCCGATTGGGCGCATACACGTTACACAGGAAAAATTTCCCGCTAGGGTGTCTTCTTGTAATGCATACCAACCGGCCCTCATGATCAGAATCAACTTTTCCGACCAGGGGAGTCCACCTTGGCGAAACTAAAATAACTGAACCACAAGATGTTGTTGAACCAAAGGAAGCATGTAAACCCCCACCCCACTCAAAGGACCAGGTGTGGACATCGTCCTCATTCGTAATGTGGGTCTCTTGGAGGAAAACGAAGTCCACACCCAGTGATTTGCAAAATTGGAATATTCTGGATCGCTTCCGACTGTCCCTCATGCCGTGAACGTTCAGAGTCATGAGGGACAGGGGATCAGTCATGGTGGAATATGCAACTACACGTCTGTCTCTGACCTTGCCTTTTTATTCTTACATTGACTTGGTGCTGGTGGCCCAGAAAGATGGATCCCCTGGTCTGACTCTTCGCCTGAAGCTGACCTTTTTAATTTAGACTCTGGTTCTACCCCCTCACATAAATCAAACCATCCCTCCCCGGATGGCGGATCCTTTGGGGGAGGCTCTGAGGCAGGTCCCCCAGCATCTGACATGGCAGAGTCAGTCTCCGAGTCTGATGAGAGTTGAAGGTCATTCTCCACCTTTAGTAATCCGGCCTCCCTGGGTGTCGAAGAGGATGATGATGGAGGGCCTACCTCGGGGGTCCCAGAGGCCCCTTCACACTGTTTAGAGGCAAGGAAATCCTGCTCCACCTGATGTGCCACCTCATCAGGTGAAGGGGACCCAGGTTCTTCTACCATAGGTTCTGGGCCTGGCTGCGAGGGTTCATGATCCGGCCCCACCTCCGCACTGGCACGGGCCGAGTACGAAGTGGGGCAGGAGCCAGAGACATGTCCCTCCTCCCCACAGAGGTTACACCGCACCTTGTTGGGACACTCAACCTTGTCGTGCCCCACCTGCAGGCACTTGCCACAACGTCTGTTGGGACACGACTTGGCTTCGTGCCCCTCCTCTCCACACAGTATCTTATATGGGCTTTGGAACCCCCTATGAAGAGGAAGGACGGTATTTTCCTCTTCAGTACCATACGGAACTGCCTCTTTCCGTTCAGGATGCCCTTCAACTCACCTGCCTGATAGGTGACCCATCGCATGTCGGAGACAGTCCCGTACTGACTGAGAACCCTCGCCACCAGGCCCTGATTGACCTCAAAGTTCAGGTACAGAACTCTCACCACCACAGAGCGATCATATGGGGTGACAGTGAGCCCTTCCAACCCTTTAAGGCAAGACACGCCCTGAATTCGGGCAGCATCTGACCTGAACTTTAGGTCGTACGTGTTGCGGGCCGCAAGCGGCTGCAACATCTCTATTTCTTTAACCTCTACACCATTGTTCTTTAACATAGTAAACGCCCGTGGGGGAGAAACGCTCACCCCCGACGAAAACTCCAACTTAACGATTGTGCTATCCCGACCTCCGGGCATAGCAACAAGTGGTTTGTGGCACTAGGCCACGCAACAATGAGAGAGAAAAAACCCTCAGTGTGCTTTTTAAGTGCATAGAAACGGACACTATCAAACAGGAAGAACCAAATCCGGGACCGGCAATAACACAACCATGAACTACTTACAATCTTTACAAAGTTATCTTACACCAAGCTAGCAAAACGAAATTTCTGTGGCCAACATATACGACACCCCCAGCCCATCCACCACACAAGACTATTTACAAACAGGAAAACAACACACGCCAGAAGGCAGCAACACACACCCGAAGGCAACAACAAACGTCCGAACACAACAAAGCCCGAAGGTAACACAACACGCCCGAAGGCAACACCACGGCCGACGGCAACTTCACGCCCGAAGGCAAGACCACGCCCGAAGGCGACCCCACGCCCGAAGGCAACACCACGCCCGAAGGCAACTTCTCGCCCGAAGGCAACACCACGCCCGAAGGCGACCACACGCCCGAAGGCGACTTTACGCCCGAAGGCAACAACACGTAAAAAGCACTGGGGCAAATACAGATGCACCTTGCCCAAGGGTGCCCCGGAGGCAGTTGTGGCAAAGGGTAACCTCATTACTCCCACGTTTAAACAAACTCCACAACCGGATGCAGTTTAAAGTCCTACCCAGGACCCTACCCTTCCCCATATGGGAAGACAACTTTCGATGCGGGATGTCAAATTCCCCATATAGGAAGTCCAATTCCCCATATGGGAAGACACAAAATGGCTATGTAAGTTGTGCAGTGAACAGCTTTGAAGGAAGTCTATTGTGATTGGTTATTCAAAGCCCTTTGGACAACAAAGGCCTTTTCAAATTTGGCTTCTCTGTGTTGGTACATGCACAGTGTAGAGCTGTATAGTAAAGCAAGTACAGTGTGTACTTGAACACTGTGTTGTATAATACAGTGGTCAGCATTTGGTGTACAGCAAGCAGTGAGAGTGGTTGCTCACAGTTGTAGTGGAGCTAGTCAGTGGACTACATGTATGTTGTTTTGTAAGGGACTATGCTGTATGCAGTGCTATTTCTTTTGAGCTCAGTGGTATGGAGTATTCTTATAGCATCTTGGCTGTCTTATTCAGACTATACTGGACTAAGGATGGAGCCTATAAAAAGAACCAGTTCTAACTGAAACTGTGTGGCTCAGATAGGTAATTTTAGCGAAGACATACTGGTACTGTAACCAATGTGAGAAGGACATATGCCCATGCAGTGGCCTAATTTGGATAACCTTATATCTTGCTGTCTTATACTGGACTAAGGATGGAGCCTATAAAAGGAACTACTTCTAAACTGTGTGGCTCAGTTAGTTAATTTTAGCGAAGACAACGACACTTGCTGTAACCAATCTGAGAAGGACATATGAATTAAGTGGCCTAATTTGGATATTCATTTAGCTTTAAGGCTGCCACACTCAAACAAGTTGCTGGGATTTTTGTCTTTTGCATCGGGCTTTTGCACAGATTTGCATGCCACCTATAGACTGTCGTCCGGTAAATTTTTTTGCTTAAAAACAACACAAGTGTCACAGTTCAGCAAGGACTTAAGAATAAATTACATTTTAGGCCATAATATTCTTTTGGAATCACTGTAAAGTCACAGGAACATTTACTCTGACTGTACAATGCAGTTTTATACATTAGAGGGCCTCCAAGGATGATGAATGAAAAATGATGATGAAGGCTAGAGCAAAGGCCATATATACCCCATTCTATAATGGAAGAACCCAATATGGGAAGGGATAACCAGCATGTGGGATTTATGTGGGATTTTTTCCCCACATGCCCAAAAACCCACATAAATCCCACATGCTGATTTCATATAGGAAATATGTGGGACTTTTTTATAAGGGCGTGTTTCGAAACGGACACGATCGAAAACAAACCTGAACAAACCCGTCGGATGACAAACACAACACCAAAAACCATTCACACTGCAAAGAAAACGAAAGTCTCTGGTACCACCAACAAACAGAAACCACCAACACCCGCCGCCGACAGTGACCCCCGCCCCGACCCAACCCCACAGTTTTGCCTTTATTTAGTTTTGCCTTTATGTTCCTGTCCGATCCGGTTTGAGTTTTGTTTTTTGTTTGTATGTGCCGTTTCGATGCACTTAAAAAGCACACCAATCCCCGAACACCACAAACCTTTTCTTTTTACGTACACAGAAACAGGCACGGTGAAACAAATAACTCAAACATCCTTTACATTGCAATAGGAAACAAAATTTCACAGACACAGTCGAAACAAAATACCGGATATGACATGGAACAAATGTCCATGTGGCCAACCCCCAATTTACAATGATGTGCTCTTCACCAGTGTTGCTACTCCTAGGTTTTTTCCACTAGATCTGTGTTTTTTTTTTGTTTTTTGAGTTTGTTTTTTGTTTGTATGTGCCGTTTCGATGCACTTAAAAAGCAGATCTGTGTTTTTTTAGTTTCATCTGGGTTTCTGGGTTTATTTTTTTCGGAAAGGTAGAAATCTGGGTTTTTTTACAGTTCGAAGTTGAAACTCGAAAATTTCATTGCATTTCACAAATTTCATGTGAGTAAACCATTCATAAAACATTTTAAATATAATGAAAAGGCCTAATTCTGGAAGGCCAAGACTGTTTCTCCCTTCATATTTCGTGTAACATAACATAACTTACAGGTTAAAGGGCAAAGGAGGGCATAAGATGCCCTGAAGTCCATACAACCTTAACTGAAAACAAACAACCGACACCCAACAAGCCCAGTACAATTAGAGTCTACCACAGTTATGGAAGAACTTACCAATGTTAACCTTAAAGCATTTCACAGATGTAGAGTTAACTACCGCCACTGTTATGTTATTTTCTAAACCATGGTGCATTATGTACATGTAGGACCTAACTAGGATGTATCTATACCGGTACCACTGGTTGCACTTTAACATGGGATGCCCAGGCTGGAAGAGTACAGGTCAAGTCCATGTGTGACTCTGACTCTGGGGCAGAGGGGGGATGGCTGTTGGATAAAACATGACTACCAGTACATGTGAGTTATGCCTGTGTTTTAAAGGGACAATGCAGTCGCCCCAAGTTGATTTTCAAAATCCGTCCTAAATCTTACAGACCTCCACTTCAATTTCGTTCTCAACTATCTTTCACAGGCTAATGTTTCTGTATCATTTGAAAATATTGAATATTGAATCTAAAGTAAACCAAAGAGCTATTCTTCATGAATTAAACAGCTAAATAACAAAAATCTTGTCACATGATTTAGTGGGCCTATCTTCCTGTCACTACGTCCAACAGTCCATTCAATTGTTGATGATTGGAGTACTTTAAGAAGGCGTAGGGAGAACATGCTCCAGGTTTAGTACACAAATCTCTCTCTAAAATGAATGCTTTGTCATCTTGTAGGTACTTAACTAGGTTCAAAGAAATTCTCGGGTTTGAGGTTATTGCATGAAGCTTGAGAAGTGTTTTGCAAGGCTCGACATAAGCCTAGGAAGTTCAGCGTCTCTTACAGAATTGACCCAATGAGTGGAATAGTCTCCCTACTTGGGTAGTGAACTCCGTTCCTTCAGATCAACTTGAACATTGATAAGTTTTCCCATAATTGTGCAGACGGTAGAATTTAATTGCACTCGGCTCGCTTGGTGTTGGTCTGATTTGCTGGTTGGGTTTAAACTTCAGGGCATCTTATGGGACCTTAGCCCGGCGCCTCCTTTGCCCTTTAACCTGTAATGTTATGAATGTATATGCATGCACACACCCCAGATATGACCGTGACTTGCCCTCCATGCAGCTAACACCACAACAGTACCTCTCCTATTCATAAGCGTATGAGGGACTTATTGTCGATTAAATAAAACTAAAACAAAATTAATAAAAAAAAAAAAATGAAGAAAATTACATATTTTCCCTTGAATAGAAAACCCACCCGTTCATCTGTGATTTTATCTTTCATGTAATTACGTTTTCTGTAAGATTTTGCAGAAGTATTGGTGATCTGGGTTTTTATTTGGCAATCTGGATTTTTTAGGACTAAAATCTGGGTTTTTTTATTTTCACTGAGTGGCAACACTGCTCTTCACATGCATATCGCCGGACCAAACCCATTGTGGAACAAAGGCAAACCTAAAGTTACACTAACAACTCTTGCTGGGACTTGATCTTTTTAATCCTTGGGCTCGGTCCTGGTCTTTCAGAGTGACGGTCTCCCCACTCTGACACCTCGCCCGAGGCCGACCTCTTTAGTGCAGATTCTGACCCCTCCCCCTCACACAAATCAAACCAACCCTCCCCAGAAGGTCGATCCTTGGGAGGAGGCTCCGAGGCAGGCTCCCCATCATCCGTCATCCGAATGACAGAAACAGACTCTGAGTCCGAGGACAGATGGAGGTCCTCCTTTACTGTCATGATTCCAGCCTCCCACAAACCAAACACCAACAACACCGTCACAAACAAAACAAAACCTTCTATATTCTTGACATCCTAGTCTTAGGTACACTTAAATGTTAGTGATCTGACCCGACTCGGCTTGAGGTCGAGTTGGTTTGGGTTCGATTTTTTTCCGAGTGTGACTTAGCTAGGCATACAGGCTTTAACCTTCATAATTAATTGCCTAGGGCAGTGGTCCCTAAAAGAGGTGGAAGAAAATTCTCTATGCCAGTATAACGTAAGATTGAATAAATTAAAAAAAAAGGGGAAATTTACAAACGCTTCTTTTCCCAGTGGAGTCCGAGACGCTGTCTAGCTAGGTGAATACAGTACCCTTCGCCGCTGCTTTCTGTTCCTTAAGAGCACAGTGCCTCCCTTTCTAAAACGTTTTTTTTCCAGTGGACGGAGTCGCAGTCGAGCTAGGCTTCACCGGCGGAAAAGACCAAAAGAAGTACACCCTGGATTTGTAATGGGACTTTCAAACCCGAATTTTTACCGTGATCAGCTTTCACATAAGCCTTCATTTATTTTATTCAGGGTTTTTTTTTTTTTTTGTAGGCGACTTTAGTAATGATTATAATTATGATAAATTTCCACAAAATGTGTACCCCCTGTGGGTTGGGGGTTGTAGAATATGCCCACGGTATTCACCGCCTGTCGTAAGAGGCGACTAACGGAAAGGACTTGAACCATATTTGAACTTTATTAGAAACCGAACTCGAACATGAACCGTACTTGAAACCGTTTTTGAACTTCACCTTTTTATCTAGCTGACACTGGTTAACACATTGCGTGCTGGTGTGTTGTTAAATCCCATTTAACTCCACAAAATGAGTTTAATTTTATAAGTTGAGTTATTAAATGAGCAGTTGTGTGGCGTCGTCATGAAACGAGGCCAGGGGGCACAGCTCTGAAAGATTGGTTGTGCCTCTTGTGCGCCCCAAAGATAGTTTGGGTGTAAATGAAATTTTTTTTTGCACAAGCACGTGCACGCATATCTCAATATGAACAGGAGGACGCACTGTCACTATTAATCACTATTAATGACACAAAATGTTCTTCAAAACTGCAGTTTTGCGGCACGTTTCGCGGGCATGATCTATTTGTTGTAATAAGTATGAAGGACTGCATGCTTTATTGGGAGATGAGTAATCCACAGCTGTTATTTCCAGATGCTCTGAGTCCTCTCCACATCGATTATCTTTAAGTCAAGATGTTCAAAAATTGTAGATATAATCGGCTCGCCAAAGTTTCACTGTGGGGTGCCCCCAAAAGCTTGCAAAGAATGGTCGGTCAGTCACATTCTGGTTGACTGTCATGAATACTCCCATATTCGTCACAAGTATTTCGCTGTGCCAGACCTGAAAACTTTATTTGAGCGAACAGATTCTTCCCTTATTCTGGGCTTTCTCAAGGAGAGTAAACTGTACAGGAAGTTTTGACATGACTCCGGCATTTGCTTGGATCTTTTAGTGAAACCTGAAAAGTTTTTTTAGTGGAATTTGACACTTTTGACCCCCTTTTTTTTATTGTACCCAACATTGCCCCGTTTTCTTTCTAGGTTAGTTAGTTAGTTAGATAATGTTTAACGACACACCAACACGAATGTGTTATATAGTGTCAACTAGATAAATTCGTTTCAAGTCCTCCCCTTTAGTCGCCTCTTACGACAGGCGGGGAATACCGTGGGCATATTCTACAACCCCCAGCCCACAGGGGGCCCAACCATGGGAGGGGGGATGGTTTGCTCGGTTTTGTGGCGCCGACAACCCGCCAGTCATGGGGCGAGTAATAACGGTATCATGCGCGCATTTTATAGGCGAGAGTTGGGGACAAACTACTCGCCACGCACTACCTCCTCACCCCACCTGGATGCAGTTTAACGTCATACCTAGGTGACACTATATAACACCTGCGTGTTGATGTGTCGTAAAACCCCATCTAACTGGCTAACTGCAAAGAATGGTCTTTAATTTCCCCCAAAAATAACGAAAATTGAGATGGCATAAAGGAATATACTTATGAGTTTGGAAGAAAGCTACCATCCCTGGACTAGATCTCACAAATGTCTTATAAATAGTCAAAAGTGTATTTTTTTTAAATAAAATAAGATTCAGCGTACGTTTCCTGGGTCATTCGACCACTAGCCATGCGAATTAGTATTATTCGAGTCGTCGTGGTTTCCACCTCTTAACTGTCGGGTGTGCAGTTCTTTCATTAAGAAAGATTCTAGTCCGTGATGAAAAAAGATAAACGCCACAATGTTCAATATAAACTGGGGAGCCACAAATAGTTAATACAAAGGTGACTAAGGAATTTTACTTGGTACAAATGCCTCCTGAAAGTATTGCCGGGAACGTAAGTTGTTACTTGCTCCTTAACATGTTTTGCTTTCATATGCACTGGCGGATACAGGGCCTTTGTTTGGGAGGGGCCAAACTGGTGGCACCAGTGATATGGGGGAGGGGTCTAAGAGAAGTGTCCCCCTCTTTGGGGGGAAAATCTACCAATGAATGTCCCGGCCTCATGCCATTTGGTGCAACAAAAGTGTACAGTTGAAAGGATAATTTTCTAAAATAATTTTTCTGAAAGAAATTTTCACCCTCATAGGTGTTGTAGAATTTCATTTTCATTTACAACTTAGCTGAAGAATGGTCTTAAACCCCAGTCCCCCATACGTTAAATGATTTCAGTTACTGAAGTTAGGCCTCACTTTAAACATAACCTTTAGGTTAATGTCCTGGGTAGGACGTTAAACTGCATCCGGTTGTGGAGCTTGTTAAAGCGTGGGGATAATGAGGTTACCCTTTGCCACAACTGCCTCCGGGGCACCCTTGGGCAAGGTGCACCTGTATTTGCCCCGGTGCTTTTTAAGTGCTGTTGCCTTTGGGCCTGGTGTTGCCTTCGGGTGTAGTGTTGCCTTCGGGCGTGGTGTTGCCCTTGGGGCTTAGTGTTGCCTTCGGGCGTGGTGTTGCCTTCGGGCGTGTTGCCGTGGGGTGTAGAGTTGCCTTCGGGCGTGGTGTTTCCTTTGGGCGTGTGGGCGGAATTTGTTTGGGTGGTATGTGGTTGTGGGGAGTTGTTTTGGGGTTGGCTGCAGTGGCAGTTACTGGAGTTCAGTAGTAACAAAGACTCTTGTTTCCTGTTGCACGGTATGTATAGTTTGTTTAGTATTTGTGTTGGTGACCCGTCATGGTTTTGTTTGGGTTTGGGATTCTTTAGTTTGCCAGTGCCTGTTTCTACGTACTTAAAAAGCTCAACCTTTAGGCTGTAAAGAACGTACCCATCGTTCGAGATAGCCTCTACTAGTTTGTCAGATATCTGAATTTGCAACTCTTCAGGCTTGAAGATGACTTTTCAGTGTGCAGAGATAAACTGTTCAATGCTCGCTTGCTACTTTTGCAAATTCTTCCAGAGACTTCCCACGAAATGCAGCTTCCCCTTTTCAGCTGTCAAAAGCAATTTACTGAAGTTGCCAGGAATATCGTTTCTGGCGGGAGACGATAGTACTGTTTGTGCACTGTAATGTCGTGCCCAAGATGGTTGACCAACTGCTCTAGTTCTGAATTGGAAAGATTCAATATCTGTTAGAGTGTTGCCAAGTGCTCTCTCAGAGAAGTTGCTGTCAGCCTCTGGGGTTTTTGGCTCCACACTGATGTGCATATTTGTGTATGCATTCATATCCTCTGAGGGGCTTCACAGAATTGTCAGATGGACATGCAGATACGTAGGGATTTGGGGGGGTTTACTCCATCCTCATCTCTGGTTGAGATCAGCATTTTAACTGACTACTTCATAGTTTCGGTCAGCATTATCGGAACACCTCGATCTCTTTTCCCCCTTGTCATAAGTAGAGTTAATATCTTTGCTGCTAGCTTTTGAGGCAAAGAAAGAGATGGATATATGTCATGGAATTCTGTTTTCTTCTCTACTTGTTCTCTGAACTGTGCTCCTTTAACCCTTATCATGCTGAATTTATCATTGCTATATGACTGTGTACAGCTGAATTGGTTTGCAGGTTTTCAGTTCATTGACACATGCAATATTTAACTCTAATTTTTACTGTTATTTCCTTTCAAATTATTGAAATATGTTGTACACAAAAGTTGTTTAGCACTAATTATCTATAACATGGTATAAAATTTTAGTATCATTAAATGTAAATTAGCTCATTAATATGCAAATTAGTGTGAAATAATAAAACAAAGAAAATTCACCCTTAGCACACCTTTTCTCAAAAAATGATAGTCTGTTGCGTTTAAAAAGTTTTTTCAGCTATGATACTCCTTTGAACACTCATGTGAAGTTCTGTATGGTGTGATAACGAACATGGTGGTATGGCGCAGGACACATGGGCAGTGAACACTGAATACAAATGAACTCAAGTTTGGTGTCGCTTAATTTTCCTGTCAGAGCACACTACACAGTCCTGTCGACTCCTTCTCCCATCTTTCTTTACCTTGGTGACACTATATAACACATTCGTGTTAATGTGTCGTAAAGTCCCATCTAACTAACTCCTTCTCCCATCTGGTAGCTTCCCAGGGTGGTACCCCCAAAATTGTCTCTCTTCAAGTCTGACAGGGCGTTCCAATGACCTTCGACTTGCACGCTGACTGGTGTTGTGATGGCCTTCCAAGAGACCAGCAATGATGGCATTGCGGAACTTATCCGCTCTAAAGGGCTTTCTTCTTGCAGGGTCGCATGATCTGAAAATGATAAGGGCATTCACAAATAATACCTCAACCAGGTACATAAAGAGTTTCTTCCACCATTTCAGAGATTTTATGGTAGTGCAAAAATAGTTCCTACTATGACAGCAATCTATGACCATTGCAACTTACGTTTCAAACACAGTTCAGTTCGTTCAACATTTCTGTTTGAAAAACATTTAAAGTGTAAACTTTATTGCAAGAGCGTGTATACCCACTCAAGCATTTTTACACAAAATTCAATCGAAGCACATAGTAAATCAACATGCATTACTCAGCTCGTTTGGCAAAGTTCACGATTTAAAGTTTGCTGACCTGTGGTAACTGGTCGGTAGGCCCAATCGCAGGCCCGTTCTCTACCAAAGTTTTTGTCCCAGAGGTATAGATAACACGAGATAAATTTTTGTTCTTTCTGTTTGCTTCTTTTATTTAATACACATTATTCCCAGTACGCATCAAGTCTTCACAACACAGCAATATCTTTCGCACAAGATATAAACTCCATAAAAATTATAAAATCCTTGAATATAGGTAACGCAAATTAAATTCCTCCTTAGGAATAAAACACTCTTATTATAAATTTTTTCCTTTTGGTTCTAACACTCTGTTAGATTAAAACTTTAGATTTGTTGGTCTCAACCTTTTTGCCACGCTGGCTAGGTTACTTCTTTTCGCCACACTGCTTTTCGCCACACTGGCTAAATTACTCTTTTTTTTTTCTATCTCCTATTTTTAAACCCACGTGCTTCTCAAGCAAATTCTTTTTCTTTGTTGGGCCACTTTCCAAACAACTTGATAACTTGGGCACCGCCTACTTATTTTTACCCCCTTGGTCACTGACTTCCCAAGGTTACTCCTCACCGGCAGTTCATTGACTCTAAATTTATTTACATGCTTTGTTTTGTTCCGAAATGTAAGGTTCATCACTCTTGGTCCAAACTTCCAAGTATTCGGAACGTCCCCTGATAATTATCCCTCACCACTAATGCTCTGTTGGTCTTGGTAACTATCTCTCCTACCAACTATTCCTGGTAAAGTACCCTTTGTTTGAGATACCTTGTGACCAAGTAATGTTTCTTTTTACATCTTTTTGGATAAGCTCCCTATTAGTCAGCTTGGAACCAATGAACTCTTGAAGGTCATCACTATGACTCAACGTATCAACTTTGTTCCGTTTCACTTTTTGGTAAACTGGTGGCGCTCTCTAAGTCACCCTCCAGTAACCCTTCTGATCAGTAACCTCTTTTAATCTCTCAGTGTCGTACCTTTTGCGTAGTACGGTAAGTACGAAAGCATAAAAACCATCGAAACCATCGGTGTCAATAATCTGACAACGGATAGTATTTATTGCATGGGAACGTCCGATTAATCGACCTTTAACTGCATCCGACTGCTTGAGTTCCCAAAGAAAACCCCCTTAAGTTGAATGTCGAAGAGAGGTATTTTTAGTGGCAATTAGCCCTATAATTTGACAGTAGCACCATTTTGTTGCATTGTCTCCATTTGTTTTGTTAGGTGATTATTCACTTTTAAAGTGTCTTCAGTAAGGGGGGATTCTTCTCGGCTTCGCCCACTTGTCTTTTGACTGCTGTCTATATTTTGGAGCGCTCATTTTGTGTTTGAGAAACTGGCTTTTTGTGAACAGAATCTGAAGCCTTTATGGCCTCCCTAACAACAATTTCAGACAACACGGTTAGACTTTCCCCTAGTTTTTTTGACTACGGATGGTGTTTCAAATGTATTGTCTGTTTCACTGAACCGAGAACAGGCTTGGGACAGCATCAATAACGATATCGAAATTGTTCGGGTCAACTAATCTCGGGCAGTATTTTTTTCTTATTTTCTAGGAGTCGTCTTCCAACACGATGCATGTTCTCTGATGCAATTGCATGAGTGTTGACATTGTCATTAACATAGTATTTCCCAAATTTGCAGAGCCATGGTCAGATCTTAGAAGTAAAACCACATTGTCTGCCCTCATGGCCAGCCAAAATTGCTTGCAGTTTCTTACTTTGAGTTGCTTTAGTAGGAAGCAATGCCCTTCCTGCTTTCTGGCAGTGCGGATACTTCTCTCCTCCCTTGGTTTTTCCTGGGTGCACAATTTTGCCTCCATAGCCTGCACGTTGCAAAATATCACATACAATGAGAGCATGGAGCAAACTCTTCCACATCTTCAGGCACCCATCTGAGACCTTTCGTAAACCCACCCATCTACTAATTACTGAGGGGTTATGAAAATGGTCACCTTTTTCTGATCTCGAAAATTTGGTTTCTTTTTCCAGACCTTGTTGGTTCTGTCACAGCTTTAGCGATCAAATCTTCCTGGCTATGAAAAGTTTGTGGGAGGAGACGAGCTAGTTTTGGTACAATTGTTTGGCAACACACACAGCAATGCTGCCTATCCCAACTTCTTTTCCAACTCGTCTGGGATCTTCCCGGGGTGGAGGCAGTCTGCAGTGTAGTTTTCATCAGATGATGACTTATCTTCAGCAGGTGATGGCTTGTAAATGCTGCGGTTGTCATCAGTTGAGCCATCTTCGTCCATGTCTTCGGGGTACAACATTTTGACGTCTGAAAGGAAGTAAAACATAGGAAGTTATTGTTAACTGTATGTATCTTACAGTGACCAAATCTTATCTTAAGATAAAATGAAAAGTTCTAGCCTCTGCCCCCTCCCTCAGATCTAGAGGACCCTTTAACCAATGTAGTCATGCATCTACGCTCAAGACCTGCGACAAAAAAACGACGATTTAAGCTGTTTTTAACCTCGTTGGAAGAGAATTATAGTGGTCGTAATATGGAAAATGTATTCGAGCTTCTAGTATAGATTATTCAGGCCGGGAAGTTTGGGGTCCACAGCAGGTCACTCGATTACCGCTAGCGAGACCTGCTGTGGAGGATCGCACACGACGCCATCGTAACGAATCTCAAGCGCCTTCGGTGGCGTCTTGGAGAAGGCATTTGCATTATATATACCTTAAAACACAAAGGACTTGCACCCTCCAGATAATCCCCTACTGCCAAAAAGATCCCTGGTTGGTCATAATAGTCTTACATGGTTTCATAGAATGAGGAAGTCAACTGTTTCCTTTCCATGCGACTTGGCTTTGCAGCTGATGCCACAAGGATGCTAACTTGTGCAGAAACACAGACCTGTGCATGTCCTAAGGCAAGCCCATTGGCAATGTATCCCTCACCGGTGCTTGCAATCGTCTTCACCCCAATGTTGATTCCATGGTGATCTTTCAATGGTACATTGACGACATCTCCACAAGACACTGAGGCCGCCCTCGCCTATTACACCATAGATGCAATCTGTAAGAAAGGGATAGCCCATAAATTTTTGGTACTATTCATTATTTGCATGGGTGCCCCTTTACCCTTTTCATGTAGTGTCGCACATGTACACAGGTAACTTTGTAAATGATTGTTAGTAGTTCATGGTTGTTTGTTCTTGCCGGTCCGGATTTGGTTCTTCCTGTTTAATAGTGTCCGTTTCTATGCACTTAAAAAGCACCGTGTCGCACATGTACACCTACAGAAATTGCCTTAGAATAATTTTGGAAATATAGTATGACATTTATCAAACTCTAATCCACCATGCGTTCTGTGAAGGACTTGCTCATGCCGACTTTCAATATTCATATCATGGGTGGCACTCAAGTATATAGCCAATGGAAGACTTTACACAAAATGCTATAAATAAGTTGAGTGAATTCCATGACTGCATGAACACTTAACAAGTAAATTTGTAAACACGTGAAGCATGTGCGGCACAAAAAGCCAGCATGCTCGGATTTAAGGGCAGGTGCGGGCAATGTAAGCCTTAAGAGTTTCATGCAATCCAAGTTTTGGACAGTGTGAGCTGCATTTGGCCTCATTAAAAGCATGAAAGTTCTAAGATCCCCATCTTCAGTTTCCACACTTATGCCTTTAATTCTGAATGATTACTAACTTAAATGTTAAAATGCACTTTATGTTAATTGTTCACATTTAATGAAATTCCACTGGTAAATTAAATCACATCTTCACATCATTAATTTGCACATCTACTCATGGAATGAGCATACTACGTTTGGATATGATAACACTGTCCCAGACGGCCTGACAATGGTCTGCACATATGCTGCGTTCTAAATATGTGGATAGTTTCAACATGAATGTCACGGTATATATTCACTTTGCATATTAATGCGTTGGCCTCTATACCTGTTAGGTACTTTAAGATACTTTCGAAAGTATGCTAGCTACAAGGTAGAAATAAGAATGGAACCTGATTTCACAAGGTTCAGATGAAGTGTTCACTCACCAATAACCACTATCATATAATTCTGTAAATGTAAAGGAGCATGTGCTGATGAAGCCCTTTTTAACTGTTTCCATCAATTTAATTCATTGTTTTGATACAATAATGACATTTCTGTACTGGTAGTAGCAAATCATGTGTGAGTTTGCATAGAGCAGGACTGTCCTGGGTATGGCGTTAAAATGCATCCAGGTGGGGTGAGGGGGTCGTGTGTGACGAGTAGTTTGTCCCCGACTATTGCCTGTAAAATGCGCACATAAGACTGTTGTCACTCATCCCACGACCGGCGGGTTGTCGGCGCCATAAAAACGAGCAAGCCCCACCATGGTTCTCCCCCCCCCCCCCGGTGGGCTGGGGTTGTAGAATATGCCCACGGTATTTCCCGGCTGTGTGATAAAGGGAAGGACTTGAACCGTATTTAAACTTGTTGACATTGTATAATGTGTCGTTAAATCTCATCTAACAAAAATTCATTTCCAATTGTAGAGTTATATTACCCATCTTCAATGAAAAAAATCTGCGCTCTTGTCATGCCCCTTTGTGCCTTTCCTTGAGCCCCTACGACCTGAAAAGAAGTGCATACTTCTAGCTCTTCTGCACAATGTGTTAGCTTTTTAAAATACAATTTTCCGTTCAGATACATACTGTAAGGTTCCGTCACCAAATATTGGAGATTCTGTGAATGAATTAAAATTGCAAATACAATCTTTCTTGAGAAGAGTACCCCCCCCCCCCGTCAAAAGAAAACATTCTTCTGTGTTGCTTTAGCAGAGTGACATTTCCTCAATGTGCATGTATGTCTCAATAAAACACATATTCAAAGCTATCTATTACTTTAATAAGAAACAGCTTCAAAAAAAAAAAAAAAAAAAAGGCGTATGAATGTTTAAATACTGTTTTCTCACCATGCTTCATACCCACCCATGGAACATACTTGTCCCATAATCACTGGGGCATAATTATAATCACTGGGGCACAATTAGAGCAAAGTTGTGCCAAAGCAACATGCTGCCAACGCCATCTTTCACACGCCGTCCAAACTTTTTTTCACAAAACCCACATAAAAAATAGTTTCTCAGTGGTCTAGAGGTAAATGTGCATTAAATGCCACTTGAAAATAATTAGCCATGCTACAGTTCTAATGTTCCCAATGTCAGCTTTTAACATTCCATCTGCATGCTAGGAACTAAAAGACCTATCTCTGGACATTCTTGCATGTGTGACTGGAGGCGGTTAAAATTTTCCACATCTTCAGTAACATCCATATCTGTTGACTTTTAAACATGTAACAGATGACGCAAAGTCCAGACTTTAACACAAGGAATCTGAAAAATGTACAGATTGGGAGGAATAAGTATGGCTGATGGAAAAATTTATGACAGGACAGTTTGCACAGTTGTGAAAAGCACTGGTTTAATTATTATGTGGGTCCTAGAGCCTGCCTAACAGCAATTGCTGTGTTCAGGTGGTGCAGATCGCGTCCTTCAAATACAGGTTTACCAGAGATTTGTGCACGGCCTAGTGCACTTAAAAATGTTTACTGCTGAAAGCTAGAATTTAAGCCATCAAAACAGGCACCATTATAGATCATCACAGTATTAGGATTACTGATTTCCATGCCTTATGGCATGCCCTTAGATCAAATTTAATAAATTTGAGCCTATGTAATTCCCCTCCTTGCAAGGTCTGCCTATCAAACCTGTAAGTTTTTGTCCAAACAACCATACATTGTCACAGATAGAACATTCGTAATTCTATCCTAAATTTCCCGAGCTCCTTAAGCACATCAGTCATCAAGTATTAATTTTTCGCAAGCTCAAACACGATGACAGGGAACTGAACACTATAGTTCCACAGTGACTCAACTGAAACTAAGCTCTGGCAAGACTATAACATATTTATGGGGGTGATTAGTTTGGAAATCAAGGCTCGAAAAACCCGTCCAGCAGTCCAAAACAAAATCACTTAGGCAGGTGCACTTCCCAATATTATAGCCAAAAGGGCAAGTATCTCAGAAAAGTCTTCTTTGCAAACAAGGTTCATAGGTTCTAATATGGAGATTCAAACAAGACTAAGTTAAAGGCATTTTCCTGCGGCTTTTGCATGCACACAGGTCCCACGTGAAAGAGAGAGAGAAACGTCCAGTTATGCCCTTCCAACCCCGAAGCAATACTCTTTACCTAATTCAATGTATTCAACGTTAAGGACTACTTATTGATTCCAAGGAATCTATGCGATGGTGATTGGTGATTTCGTTTCTTTATGTATGTGTGCACTTAACAATGGATTTCAGGTCCTTAGGAGGAAATACAATAGATTTCTCATGTCCTCAGAAGTTTAACAGTAGATAGCCTATTGTTAAAGTTAGGGTTAAGGAAGCAACCACAACAGAGAAAACAATGAGGTCCTCAAATAGTATGTAAAGCACAACTGTATGCGCCCGTACTGTCATGGTATGCGTATGAGTGCGCCCATGGTGTGTACCGTCATGTATGTGTGCACTCACCAACCCAGCCTTAGCGGGTACCGGGACGGCCGGCGAGAGCTCCGCTTTCGCACGTCTTTCCTAGCTCACGCGGAGCTCGAAACTTGCGTAGCTGCCCGAAAATTCGGTCACTGCGAAGAAAAGTCACGCGCGGCTGCACGTGTCTGCCTTGGAGCGCAGCCCGCCCTCAACACGTCCGTCTACTCGGCTCCTTGGCGGGCAGCTTCGCTGCTGGGAAATTCCCTTGCATTCCCTTCGGGGTTCTTTGCCAGTACCCTGTAAGGCATCGAGTGTGCGTATGGGTGCGCCCATGGTGTGTACCGTCATGTATGTGTGCACTCACCAACCCAGCCTTAGCGGGTACCGAGACGGCCGGCGAGAGCTTTCTTTCCTAGCCCACGCGGAGCTCGAAACTGGCGTAGCTGCCGGAAAATTCGGTCACTGCGAAGAGAAGTCACGCTCGGCTGCACGTGTCTGCCTTGGAGCGCAGCTCGCCCTTAAGCACGTCCGTCTACTCGGCTCCTTCGCGGGCAGCTTCGCTGCTGGGAAATTCCCTCGCATTCCCAACGGGGCCATTTTACGGGGCTTTTCCCCCTCCTTTTAGGTGATTTCAACCCACCATTGCCTTTTTTATGTAGCTGACACTATATAACACATTCGTGTTGGTGTGTTGTTAACCCCTATCTGACTACTAGGCCTAGCCTAGCCTACTGTCTGTTCTTTATAACCCTTGGGGTACATGCGGGCCTATACTGTAGGCTAAGCTAGGCTTAGCCGCCTACATATTAACCTAAACCCAGGCTTTTAAAGATATGTTTGGCCTTATTATATTCGTCGTGTTTTTCACATTATAGTTAACATTTCAGCCAGTTAAGCCACCATGCCAAGATGATCCCAAAGAAGTGACGGTCATGAGAGTTGGCAATGAATAGGGAAAGTCTGGCAACGAATTGGGAGGGTATGCCCATAACTGCTACTTTGTTTTATTTGACTTCTCAAGGTTGACTGGTATTGGGTATGCTATGTCACAGTTTCCTTCAAAAGAACACGTTTGTCAATAATTTCATTGAAAAAAATCAGATTGTATGGCAAATTTACACCTTCCTACATATAATTTTGTCAAGTTCAAGCCCCCAGAACGTTACATATGAAAAAAGAAAAGTAAGCAATAAATCATAACTTGACACCTGTGGGACTGCCACTGCACTTACTCCCTTGCCGTCAAGAGAGTTGGCAACATAGGGATGTGGATGGCAATAACTTGGTAAACAAACCGGAAGCCCCCCTATGTAGGAATAACATCCTGTTGTAAACTATTTAGTATTGTGCAGCAAGTATATTTTATCCATGAATAATAATGAAGATAACAATATGAAAAAAAAAAATTCCGTACAGTTTCCAATTTACATGTATTTCATCATGCAAAATTTCTGAATCCCTACGTTGCTTTTTACCTGGTACCGTGATAATGACGTATATTTGAGACAAGACCAGCTAGCTAGCTCTCACGGCATCCAGTTACTTGCATAAATCTAGGCTGTACACGCCTAAGCCATAGCCGGTGCATGTATTGTAGCTTAATTTGCTATACTTACCTTTATCATTTTCAACATAACTCGTACTGGTTCTGCACCGTAGAGCCTGTCGCCGTGAGCTGTGTACTTGTTTGTGTGTGTGTTTGTGTGTGTGTGTATGTGTGTGAATTCTTATTGGATACTAGCGTCGTTTAAGAGTGTCTTTTTTCTGTCGTTGGGTGTGCAATATCAACTAAGACGGTAAGTTCAACTGCAATCACATTTTCAGGCCGGGCCCGGTCACACAGAAGGCTCAGGCATTCATAGCATTAGGCCCAGGCTCAGGGCTAGCAATAAAGGCTTGTCTAGCCTACTTTAAATACAACTTTACTCTGATTAAATAAAACTAGCATTTTTACTTATGCCTGGTAGGCCTAGGTTACTTCTACCTTTGCCTCTAGCTGAAGGCCGTACGTTACGAGGCCTACTAACTTACTACTACTAGCCTAAATTAGTCGTTTAGCCTACTGTACAGTACAAACTTACATTTTTACCGTTGGGTGTAGGCCTAGCTAATATTTTAAAGATCCAAGACTCCTTTTCAGTTTAGAATGGTGTGATACACTTTTGATACAATATTTCACATTTTTTATTCAGACTGTCTTAGGCCTAGTAGCCTAGAAAGTTTCAGAGGCCTAGCATAGGCCTATGCTAATCATGTGGCCTGTCCTGCGTAGGGAAAGGCCTTATGCCCTAGTCTATTCATTTAGGCTAGCCTATAGGTCCCTAGGCCTATGTAGAATTTCAGGCCGGTTCGAACCCGGGCTTCCCGCTCCCGCGTGAGAGGCAGCTCATGCTCTATCACTAGACTAAACACGTAGTCTCCACTCTCTAGAAGTGTAATGGTAACACAAACAGTCACTGTTCAAGGGCTAATGTAAGCTAAGCGTAGTAGTACAGGTGGGCTTAGCCTAGGCGTATGCCCAAGGCTTAGCCTATGCATTTTTATCATTTCGGCAGTGGGACATCATAAGTCGATCACTTAACGAACATTGCGTCGATAAAAATACAAAAATATTTTCCCGACTAAAAATGTAAAAGTTGGCCTAGGCCAGCCCTTGGACATGGCTGTGCGTTCTGTTACACGGCCTAGGCCTAGGCTCATTACGCTCCACATCACAGTCCTTGCGCCGCTAACACTAAAAATCTACTCATTAGGCGACCCGCGCCAGGGTCTTCATAATCACGTTCACAAATAGGCCTAGTTATGTTACATACATACATTGAAAGTTCTTATATAGCGCTTTCCCCAAAAGGCTCAAAGCGCTTTACAAAAGCAATAGCCAACATTCAAAAACAATACAAAGCCAATAGCTATCGCAAAGAGACATAAACAAATATGTCTTCAAACGAGACTTAAAGCAGTCAACAGTAGGAGAATTTCGAACCTCACGAAGTAGGCGATTGTAGGTATTAGCAGCAAAGGCTGCAAAAGAGCCGTCCCCATAGCTAATACAGGTTTTTGGAACTCGCAGAAACTGCTCACTGGCGGATCTCAGTCCAGGTCGAATTCAATAATGTAGGGAGTGTAACCATGCATTGCTTTATATAAAATCAGCAAGACTTTGAACTGGACACGAGATTCAACAGGGAGCCAATGTAAGGACTTTAACAATGGGGTGACATGTGTAAGTTTGGGACACCTAGAAACAATACGTGCAGTTGTGTTGAGAATACGTTGTATGGGTTTCTGGGTCGCTGCTGGAAGACCGACAAACAGCGAGTTACAAGTGTCAATCTTGGACGTGACCAATGCATGTGCAACCGACTTCGCAGCGCAGTTTGATAAAAAGGGTCGAATTTTCCGTAGATACCCGACACAAACCAAAGCAGAGGAGCATATTTTTTTCACCTGGGGAACCATAGTAATATGTCTATCGAAAATTACACCAAGGTTGCAAATTTGCTCCGAGGGGGTAACACACGCCTCACCAATATGAAGTAACGTATCAGCTACCTTAGTATGTTTACTGCCGAGAATAATAAATTCAGTCCTACTATGGCATAATTTAAGTTTATTAGCAACCATCCAGTCGCTGACTCGCCTAAGACACAATTCAAGATCCCTACAGGCATCAGAGGAAGTAGATGGGGAACATGCGGTATACGTTTGCGTATGATCAGCATGCAGATGATATTTTATTCCAGATGATCTAATGACATCACCCAGGGGAGCAGTATACATAGAAAACAAACGAGGTCCCAAGACTGACCCCTGTGGAACCTCACAATCACGACTGATAGGTGACCCCTTGGCCCCATTCAAATAAACACATTGATACCTGTCATGTAAGATCGAAACCAGGCAATGGCTGACCCACTAACACCATACCTTTTAATCAACCTCTCTAAGAGAATACCGTGGTGGACGGTGTCGAAGGCAGCAGAAAGATCTAATAGTGACATTAAGCCAGCCTCTTTTTTGTCAAGTGACGAGAGGATGTCATTCTGCACTCTAGTCAAAGCTGTTTCGACGCTGCAACCATATCTGTAAGCAGATTGCAGCGGTTCAAACAATTGATTTTGGGCTAGATAAGTTTGAATCTGCACAGAAACGATCTTTTCCAATAATTTCGTCAGGTAAGGGAGATTAGAGATGGGTCTGTAATTTCCAAAGCGATTCATATCTAAGGACTGCTTCTTAAGAACAGGTCTAACTAACAGCACCCGTAGTCAAACACATGTTGATGATGTAAGTAATGTTAGGAGTGGATCAATACAAACTTTAAGCAGTGGAACAGGTATAGGATCCAAACTACACAATTTGGACTTGGAACCTATTACAAATTTGCGCACTTCGGCTTCAGAGATGGTAGAAAAACATTCAAATCTGCTGGTTAAGTTTACATTGCCGAGGTTGACCTCAGTTTCAAGACCTTCACTAAAATTATCATCAGAGGCTTGTGTAAAATCTGACTGAATCTTGTCAATTTTGTCCTTAAAGAATTGACCGAATCCGTCACAGAGAGACTGGGTGGTCACATGGTGTGGTAGATTCATCTGCCTATCACGTAGAAGCAGTTTGTTAATAACACCAAACATCTTCCTCTGATCCGTTCCACAATCCTCAACTAGTTTTGAGTAGTACTCCTTGGCAGAGGTAATCAACTCTTTAACAAACCTTGTGTGTTGTACAACACTTTGTGTATCTGTAGACTAGATTTGCACCAGTCTTTCGTACTTCCGTCTTAGGGACTTTGCTTCTCGGATCTGATCATTATACCACTCCGTGTTTGGTCGGAGCCTAACAGATCTCGAAAAGAGGTGCATGTTTTCTCACGAAACTTTACACAGAGGACCTCTGGCACCGCATCCACCTTTCTGCCTAACCTCTTTACTGGCATACAATGAAAAAATTGATGTTTTGACTCAAAAAACATTAATGTAACCCATAGTCAATATGCCATGTTTGTAAGCCTTAGAGTAAAGGAATGATCTTCGCATTGTTTCCAAGTACTTGTTTTAAAAATTCCCAAAATTTGGGGAATTCTGATAACATTTCAACAATTTTGGAAAACATTTTAGAAATTTCGGTTAATAATGAACAACGGATACTTTACACTAAAATCATAATAATGTCTAACAATCACTGGACCCTATAAGCAAACATGACGGAACAGTGTCATGCAAACAAACGATTAAGGCCTTAACAAAAGCATAAGTTCGTAAGTTTGACCCCTCTTGTTGTAACAAGCAACTAGAATGGTACAACGTAAAAGGAGAAAATATGAATATAACTTTATGGTACACATTTTGTAAAAGATCATTGTTAACATGATACTCTGGCGAGCTTTCACATTCTTGTTGGATACACAGGATAGCATTAAGTGTGTGACCTATATGATTTCACCCACTAACAGAAAACCCACAAAGGCATACCCTTTCTCACACTTCAGGTTCCGTGGCCTAAATTACTATAAGACTACAATTGGGAAAATAAGCATAGAATTATGATTACTGCATTAGACGATATGCCATCGGTTGCTGGGTTGACAATAGATAAAATGCACTAGATCGGCCTAACCATGGCCTAACAATAGCACATCCCGTAATTTCGGACCCTTATGTTGTAAAATGTAAGCAACTTACATGGCGCACAAAAAAAAAAAAAAAAAATAGGAAAAGAACTTTTTGGAAAAGATCATTGCCAACATGTTATTCTGACCATGGAGCTATTACTTAGTATTTTACCTATGAGTAAATTCCAATAAAAACACGAAATCGTATACTCTTTCTAACTCCTCAGGTTCCATTCCTTAAAATGTATGACTCTTAAAGGGCTAGGCCTGTAAAGGTAATAATATAGATATATGATAAACATCAGACGACACGCCATCTATTGCTTGAAATGCGGATAGGTTGAGCGAAGGTAAAAGGCAAGTTTTAGAGAGTTCGGAATGAATCTCGCTTGAGGGAGTATGCAAAAGACCAGTAAAACCATGGTGCCATGCAGATTCTGTGAACTAGGGGGTGGGCGATATGAAAAAAATGTAATAATATATTGATATATCACCAAAATAAATTAACCTGTCGCAGATAAGGCTAAATGTGCCTCAACAATTTTACACGTAATTTTCTCAATAAGGACGAAATCGAATGAATACTGAAAGTTCAGTCCCCCCAAAAGTTTAATCTACCCCTTTGATCTATCGATCAAGAATACTCCATCATATCGTGATAAGCAGAACTTGTGAACCCAGTTGTGCTAAAGTGGTTAACGCCAGAAGGAAACATGCTAGAGTCTGAGTGGCAAGAAATATGCTAACACACGACTAGACTTGCAATATTTTAATCAGACTACATAATCAGTGGCGGTGTACTGTGTGTTTTTGCGGGGAAGTGCCGGTAAGCACAAACCTCACAAATGGATCGGTCGTTGGCAGAGTGAACCGCCGTCATTTTATAACACGTAAGAGATGTCTGGGGAGAGTGCAAACATCCCGATCGTCAGGAAATTGGTTTTTGTGACTGATTCTTGCAGTGGCGGAGGCAGAGAGATCGCGGTCATGGGGTGTGGTGGGTGTTCTTTGGGGCACTTTGAAATTAGTGGATACACTATGCCTCTAAAAATCTCATTCACGGCTTTCCTAGATTTTTCCACCTGGTAGAAAACTTTTCCCATTCCTACTCATCACGCCCGTAAATCAATAGGGAGGGCATCGGGGCGAAGCCCCCCCCCCCTGAAAAGTTTTGCCCCCCCCATAGTTTTCAACTTGCCATTGACTTAATGCATGTTTACACCCCCCACCGAAAATTAATTTCGCCCCCTGGCTACGGGCCTGTTATTAATAAATGAAACGAAACATGATGTCGATGAAAATATGCTAAAATTTGGCTTCCTTAATCTGGTCACCTTCAGTAAAGCGAGAATTTTATAGCCCTGTGTCAGTTACTTGTATTGAGCATGTAACGGGTTATTCGTAGACCAAGACCTACGCCTATACAGCTTTGTACACTAATAAACATAAGGCTAAAACCCAAGGGCCCGTACTAAATACTGCTTCCCCAATGGCGATAGATACAGTCCATCATTGCAATACATTGCTTCATTAACGTCGTATTTGCCTGACAGAAAAAGACGGCAATTATCAATAAAATGTATTTTGTGGTGCAACATAAACTCGCGGAATTTTCGGTTTAAGTACCTTACCCTATCATTGTGCCAGTTTAACTGCAAGCGAGGTAATATGCCGGAAAATACAATTGCACTGGCGGGAAAATGTTTTATTTTCAGAGCGAGCGAATACATACGTTCTAAAATTGTATTGTTTTCCCGCGGAGTAGCGTCTTTCTGGTGGACATTCGTTCCTAAATGGACTAATACGGCATCATAAAGTGATTCGTAATGATGCAGCAATATTGCAATCATTTCATTTGTGCCACCAGGCAGGATAACACAGTGGCTTCTGGCCAGTGAGACCCGAACAGCTCAGCCATCGTCCTGCCGTGTTCTGTAAATAGTTCAGAGTTATGTTTTTGTCCGGTCAGGTTTAAGTTCTACTTTGTTTCCTGGTGCCCGTTTCTACGTACGTAAAAAGCTCTCGTCCTGCCGTGTGAATCGCACAGTACGAGCACTTTTATCTTCTGCAAAATTAAAGAAAACAACTCGACTATAACTTTCTCCTGCTACGTAATTGATGTCAGTTACATTAAATCTGTATAGAGTGGTTTAACAGTAAAGGGGAAAGCGGGGTTAGTTGTGACACGGGCAAGTCGTTACAGCCGTGATATCTGCAATTCGAATAGGGAGTCTGTGCCCTCGATCAGTCCGGGAGAATCTCCATTTTCGGAGATACTAATTGTCTCCGAAAATGGAGACAATGTACGCAAAGTGTTTGATAAATATTCAAAGCCTTATTCTCCTAACAGTCGTTGTTGCCGCACACACAAGTGTCTTGTAACAGTGTGGTTAACAAAGGGAATAAACAGTTGTTTCGTAGAACACCGTCTCACTACACACTGAGGTGCGAATAGATTACTTACACTGGTAAGAACTTACCCTCTGTGTGATTTTGATTAAATTTGTGTTCTCTTTTCATAACAATTCAGCCACACTGCTTCAGTTTAGAGTTACGTGGAATATGTATAGTCTGTGTAGTGTTTAACGTTAGCGCTGTTACACACATAGCAGCTTTCTATAGGGTTGAGCTTCTCGCGGGCAGGATTTATATTCGTGTCTTTTTCTAGGAGTATCTGCATTTGAGATTGTGAGTAATTATAATGGTTTAAGCCGGCCGTGGTAGCTTTTTTAATGCAATATACAGGGCCTTCAAACTAGGACTTACCGTTTACACTCGTTTTCAGTGCGAACACCAATTACCGATCACACACAATTACGGTGTGTGAGGCGGCTGTACTACGTCTATTAATGAGGGTCATTGAGAGATGTCAATGCTTTAATCGGTATTTTCTCAAAATTCTCACGGTGGACTCCCAATAAGTGCACGGATAAATTGTAGATAAGATACTAAGGACCACGAATTATCAAGTTTTTGACTGTCCTAGGCACGTACTAATTTTCCAGGAGGGTTTCAAATGTAAAGCCTTTTGTTTTTTATTATCCAAACCATATAGCATTGTGGGTAAATTTAAAAATGGCGGTAAAACTCTTCGTTTCCGACGACAATTGACTATCTCCGAAAACGGAGAATCTCCCGGACTGTCGATGTATCATTACTGGCACACCGGAACGCAGTCCTAACTAACAAACAACTTGGAAGTTGGAACTATTCACCAGTCCGTTATGAAAGATAGGATAAAATTTGCGGTTTTTTTCACCTCTAAAATTATTTAAGCCTATGACATATTTTGTGCCGGAATTGTGTTGAACAGACGGATTCTGTAGACTATAGGCTATTACTTTTTGTACGAAAAGATGATTTATTACGGTCAATAGCAACAAAATCACATCACATGTAAGCCTGCTTTTTATCCTACCACTTCCTTCTAATAAAGTTTGTATGTGGCTAGTTGCTACATCATATATGAGGGGCGCAGATGTCTGTTTGAGGTTGCTCTAGACTGTAGGCTATTACTTAACAAAGGCTTGAGAAAGGCTATAGGCTATTATAAAAGTACATCGATGATGTACGTGTGAACATAAAACTGTGCACGCTTAATGTACATTTAGCACGGGTAGCCCGCCGCATTGATAGTCTTCTTTTGAGTCTGAATCGTGCAATTGCAAAGGGCGCGAAGCGCACGAAAAAACCTATCGTAGGCTTACTCAAAACATGTAATCATTTAGAACAAAAAGAGAAAAAAAGTTCAGGGGTTGTAGACCTGTTGGGGGTGAAACACATTGTGTGGAAACCACTTGGATTACCCGATGAAATAGCCACTCCTTGCTCTGTGCGCATGACACACGCTGGAGGAGAACCGTGCAGCAGCTAGATTTTGCTTTATGGGATGGAATGTAGGACCTCTACATAATCTGTGTACTTTTTTGTTATTTGGTAAGGTTGACGGGACTTCATGCTGTCTAGCTATGTAGAATAGAAGTGTTGAAGAAACTGGAGTGACTATACAGATTTGCCCCAGGTACTTGCGCTACTGCCATGTATTATAGTATAATGTAACAACTTACCCGCATATGCAGCTACCCTATATGTAAACATTGTATGAGCCATTGTATTACCTTTCCCTTTGCTGCCTTAGCCCAGACACGAAAGTAGTTTTAGACACAATATCTTCCCACCCCATGCCCGCCCCACCATCACTTACATGCTTTAACATAAACATATGAAGTAAAACAGGATTAATCTGCATTTACAGGGCATACCTTACCTCGGCACGATAAAGACTGTTTATTGCAACCTGTCTATAATCGTCACAGAAAGTTGCATGCGAGATACTCTTTGAATGACAAACTCGATTTTGCATGAATTCATTTTTCCGGATATGGAAGGAATGAATTGGAAATGATCATTTGAACCGCCTTCATCTCTAACTACATCCCACATCGATCCCATAATTTCATCGAGACTGTCATACGTATCGCCAATCCTAAATTCTTTGACATTGTTTCCAGCAAGATCGATGCCGAATAAGCCGGCATATGTGGGGTGATATATCAATGAAACTGACCACTTTAAGGCCTTTCCCTTTAAAACTTCACCGCAGAACTGCCTTAATACTTTGGCAAGTTAAACTTTTTCTAACGTAGAAATATACGTTAGGTTTTGACTATGACATGGTAGTTTGCATTTATTTCTGCGTTCAAATTTTTTTGCAGTACTTTAGCCATAGACTTAATTTTGTTTGAAAGGGTTAGGCTTGTGTCACACAACATTGATGGTGCACATTTGATTTTACAATCTGTGGCGGGGTAAACGTCTGTAACGTCTGCTTTACTGCAGATGGGAGGAAAAATTCATCGTTTTTCACCTTTGATGTTTGAACGGCGACATTAAGGGGCTTGCTTGTACTAGTTCCGTTGGTGGCACTCCGAACGTGTCGTCTGGGCTCTAAGATAATTTTAAAAGACCGATTTTAACAGAAACAAAAGATTGCGCAACATTTCATTGCCATGACATCGGAAGCATAGTCTCCTCCATGGTGGTAAGCTCAAGTTCAAAGAGATAATACTGGGAAAACATTTGCACTAAATTGTAGTTAATATATGGGGAACTCGGGCGTCATTCCTAAACTGGGCTCAGGGAGTCAAGGGCGTAGCCAGGATTTCATCTTAGGATGAAGGGGGGGGGGTGTGATATGATGACTGATCGCCGTCCTGGGGAGGGATCTGAGGGAAGGGTGCCCCCTCCCCTTTGGAAAATTTTGGCCACCCCCCCCCCCCCCCACCCTGACCCCGCCCCACCCCCCCCCCCCCCCACCCCCCCCCCCCCCCACCCCCCCCCCCCCCCACCCCCCCCCCGCCAAACCACCCCCCCCCCCCCCCACCCCCAAAAACGTTGCACTTACCGATAGAACACCCAAACGTTTTAGTCACAATTTCAAACCATTTGGAACTTATAGCCCATTGAAAATTGGCCTGGACCCCGTGTTGTATACCTGATTTGCATGCTAAACATGTCGGCCAATTTTGAAAGCCTATAGCTTTACAGGAAGTAGAGATTACCCGCATGCAAAGAAGTAATCCAGGCGGTTACATGCGCTATGTACTACTACTTGATCTATACTACAGAATTTTTTAGCAAAATTTTAAGTTGGCAGACAGTAACCATACAATGTGCAGGTAATTCTCTGAAAGTTTAAGCTCAAAATCATACTTATCATTCCTTACAGTTCCAATTCTTCCAAATAAATCCAATCCCACTCACAACTGATTTCAGAAAAGTTATTGATGTCAAAACGCTTGAGGTAAAATCAATGAAATTTAATCTTTTTATGTTTAATTTCACGCTTATTTCAGTAAATAAATAAACATGATACAATCACAACTTACTTTGGGAGCGTCTTCGTAAAGACGAAGGTAATTGATTCCACTGTCTTCGTGGTCTGCCTCCGGGGCACCCTTGGGCAAGTTGCACCTGTATTTGCCCAGTGCTTTTTAAGTGTTGTTGCCTTTGGGCGTAGTGTTGCCGTCGGGCATGATGTTGCCTTTGGGCGTGGTGTTGCTTTCGGGCGTGGTGTTGTCCTCGGGCGTACAGTAGCCTTTGGGCGTGTGGTGTTACCTTCGGGCGCGATGGCCTTTGTGGCCGGTTGGTTGACGGGTGTGACTTTGTTTTGGGGTGTGTTATGGGCTAGGGTGTTGTTTTGGGGTTGGCTGCAATGGCAGTTTCTGAACCTCAGTAGTAACTGAGACTCTTGTGTTCCCTGTTGCATGGTGTGTAGTTTGTTTGGCATTCTGTTTGTGATCCGACAGGGTTTTTTGTTTGGGGTTGGGGTTCTTTAGTTTCTCAGTGCCTGTTTCTACGTACTTAAAAAGCTGTCTTCGTGGTCTGCATGTAATGCGTAATAATTAAATACTTAGTACCTATCCTTGCTAATTTTTTGTGCAAGTCTACACTCTCCCTTTCAAGATACAATTGTTCCTTCAAAAATATCTTTTATGGACGTAACGCCATGGAATCCAAAGTTGGCTCCGCGCTTTGAGATATTGAAGGCATTTCTGAAATAAAAAATAATGCATGATGAGATGCCTTTTGAACTCTTTTAATTGTAATTATTTATTCATTTACATATAGTTTCTTGCCTTTTCAAAATATTTCTCAAAGTGTAAATTTCCATTGCTTTGGAAGCCATTTCAGAATTAAAAGAAACAATAAAATCTCATTCTGTTCACAAGTCTTTCATTATGTTGATGTTATTGTTTCTTTTAATTTGGAAATGGCTTCCAAACCTTTTGTGTTCCCTCAAATGGTACTTGTTTCTTTGTGCGCCTATGTTTTTGCATTTCCAGTTCTTTGCAGTAATAACAGTTATCGAAAATCCATATGCTCTATTGTTAACTAGTAATATACTTTGACCAAAATAATGTCAAGCTGAGAGTGCGCAATAGCTCCCAGCACAACAGAAAAAGAAGTCACCCTAGCAATGCTGTAAGTTCATGCTAAAATGAATAACTGTCTCATTCTGTTGACAAGTCTTTCATTATGTTGATATTAAATGTTGAATATGGGCAACCAAAGTATTGTCACGCGATTCATTGTTGATTCATTTATTGTCACGCGACAAAAACAGGGTACACTAATTCAAATGAGGCGAGGGGGGGGACTGCATTTTCCCATTGCAACCATCATACCTTGGCGAAACTTTACACTTTCGGAAATTGCTGTCAAATTGTGGAAACACACTGTAATCACAAGATTCCACTAATTCTTTTTCTACAAAAGCACTGTGACCAAGCAATAGTCAAGTGGCCAAAACTAAATGATCACATGCCAAACCACTTTAAGGTTGTGTGACATGAAAATAATATAGTTGGATATTTGATGTAGAAAGCATTAAAAAAATCCAGAAAATAGCAGCAATTTCCATTAACAACCACAAATAGTGACCATTTTACAGGCAAATTCTTATTTCACACTTGGAGTGTCATGAATAAACATGAGCTAAATATGCAAATATGTGACATGAAAAGATGGACATACCATTTATGGCATATGATAACATTGTTGTTCCTTGATGGGGTTTATTATAACAGTTACCTTTTCCTTGAGAAATATTGGATCACTCACCAAACTATATTCTATATGATCAGTAATTGAGAGATCATTTATAAGAAATCTCAACACTATGCAACACTCCACATCATTTTTGTTCTCCAGAAACCAAAGTTTGAAGACGTATAATTTGAGAATGGTTAAATGATGTTAATAATTTCAACAGATCTTTTATTGGGAACTTCATTCTTTAATTGACAAATGAAACAGCTCTTTTTGATAGAATGTCACACGAGCTTTAAAAATTCCGCTTCTAGATTAAGATATCCTTTATATAGAAACAATATCCAGCTCAATATTTTAAAACCAATTCTAAGTACAATGTATCATACAGAAAACTCAGTTTGGGGAAGCACTACCGTTGAAAGGTATGGAATCTCGGAGCATACCGGGATTGTCTTTTCCATGATGTTGCAAGGCCTTCACAGTTTTGAAACACGCCAGACAGTTATTTTGGCATGTTTTCATTCAAGTATCAATTTTCGTTTTAAGTATACGTGTTTTTCCACAATATCTGTCGAAAACCGCAGAAATAATATACAATTTTTGTCTCTTATGCTCCACTAAGAGTATAATTGGATATTTGAAGCTTTTTGGTAATCGTAAAGAAATTTTATTACATATTGGTGAATTAAGTGGTAATGCATCCAATTCCAACGAATTTCCATTTGGCACTTTTTTGTGGTATTTAGCGCCAAATTTAGTTTATATTACTACATGTTTAGCAACAGTAACTGCGTTGCCTATACCAGAGACAACCAGGGTTGCCGTTTTGGAGTTTGTAACGCCAAAGCCTAAATTTGAAGTTTTTTTTTTTTTTCAAGTACGCCAAACATTAACAACATCTAGCATAGTAGTAGGAAATCCAGTACCGCAGTAGGCCTAGGCTAGGCCTTTTGTAAACATTAGGACCAATATTATAGAACCAGACCTGCCAACCTGTCTTGATCGTAAATACTGGAGATTTGGAGAAAACTGCGAGGTTTGAAGTAAAGTATATAGCCGAGCATACAAACAACTGAGTTTGAGATGGGCCTAAAAACAACGAGAGTGCCGAATCAGTAAAACCGGGAGAGTTGACAGGTAGGCTAGACTATGCACAAACCCTACCGTTAGGCTAGGCCATGCAAAGCATCCTACCTAAGCCTAACGTTTAGTAATAATGATATACTACACCGTGGACTTATTTCATGGCGGTTTATTCTATAATTGTACCTTCTTTAACATTTTTATGGTAAATGGGTCGTTCTGAAAGTAATTCTTCTGACTCTGAGACAATTTAAAAAATTAGCATTTTGAGAACGACTCTTTGGTGGTTTTATCAACATGGTGGAACTTGTACCTAGTCGTAGGCTGGTTTACACGGTGTTTTTGCAAACAAATGATATGCAAATGACAGGCACCGATATCTTGCAGTATAGTTGGAGTTAAACATTGGGAGGTCAGGAAGCCAATTGGCTCATTACCAACTCTATACCAAAATGAGTTAGCAAGTGCTACAGCTTGTACAACCCAGATCTGGCATATTTACTAAAAAGTCAATTTCCCTCTCACATTAATCCAGATACAACCCCCACGCTCTGCGTCTTATGCTTACAAGATATGCTCCAAAAAATCATTTCAATATGAGACACTATTTTAGTATGTAGCCTACACCTACCCCAATACTGGGTGGACAAGTTCCACCATGTTGGGGGACCTGACTTAACTACTGGGGTAATCTAGGGGGATCATGGCTACTATCCATCCGGCAGTTTAGTTGAGTTTAATTCTAACGCTAGGAATGATAAAGTTTTCAAACTTTTGATAAAACCACCAAAGAGTCGTTCTGAAAATGCTAATTTTACAACCCAGATCTGGCATATTTACTAAAAAGTCAGTTTCCCTCTCAAATTAATCCAGATACAGCCCCCACGCTCTGCGTCTTATGCTTACAAGATATGCTCCAAAAAATCATTTCAATATGAGACACTATTTTAGTATGTAGCCTACACCTACCCCAATACTGGGTGGACTTACATACGGCGCGCCGTTTGTGCCAAGTAAGAAAGCCTTCAAAACTCATCTTATGTCTTCAAAACTCATTAAGCCGTCAAAATCTACTCAGCCGTCAAAATCTACTCCGCCGTCAAAATTAATTTTACCGTTAATAGTAATTAAATCGTTAAAACAGATAGTTAGATGGGATTTACCAGCACGAATATGTTATATAGTGTCAGCTACATAAAATGTTTTATATAGTGTCCGCTAGATAAAAGTCCTCCCGGGTGTCAACTATCTGTAGGCACGCTTCTTGGTGTCATGAACTGCCGCCGTAGATATTTCGCCCAGGCTACGACCTGACGACCCTGAGAACCCACCTTTCTTTGACCCGGTCGGGGATCGAACCTCCCAGTTGCTAAGCTTCATCGCTTCAAATGCCACCGCTTTTATCCATTCGGCCACGGCACCGGGTAATTCTAAAGTCTACAGCACCCAGTATTCCCAGACGGTCACCCATCCAAGAACTGACTGGGCTCGACGTTGCTTGACTTCGGTGATCGGACGAAAACCGGTATTTTGAACGTGATATGGCCCATCTTGATCGGTTGGCTGTTGTGATTGGTTAAAAACGGACTACACCTCCGTACATAATTAGGCGGCTTAAGCACTTTTGACAACGAAATGAGTTTTGACAGCGTAATGGTTTTAGAAGACGTTTCGTGTTTAGACAACGGAATAAGTTATGAAGGCGTAAGTGCTTTAGGCGGCATAATGGATTACGGCGGAATATAATGTAAGGTACTGTTTGAAGACATGAGTTTTGACAACGGATTTGCTTTCGAGGACTTAATAAGTTAAGACGGCAAAAGAAATTTTGACAACTGAATTAACTTTAAAGGCTTAACAAGTTTTGACGGCAAAATGAGTTTTGACAACGGATTTTTTTTTTTTTTTTTTTTTTAGACAGCTTAATTAGTTAAGACGGCGAAAGTAATTTTGAAGGCGTAATAACTTTTGACGGCAAAATAAGTTTTGCGGCGGGGTAGATTTTGACGGCTTAATGAGTTTTGAAAGCATAAAATGAGTTTTGAAGGCTTAATAACTTGGCACAAACGGCGCGCCATACTTACAGAACAAGAGCTTACTGTAGTTTAAAAAGGAAAACTTGTATTAAAAAGTTCTGTGAGTACTATAAAAAAAAAAAAAAAACAATTTGGACAAAACTTCAACCCACCACATTACATGCATTGATCAACTGCCACTGCAGTTCGAACACGTAATAAAAGTAAACCATTTCAAAAAGGAGATACTAGTTCACTTACCTTCACCTTGTAAGTAAATCTAGAAAATGTACTGTAGCACTCTTCGCTTTTACTAGTACTACATTTTGGACTTTGTTAACAGAAGGACCTGCTTTCTTGTGACATGGTTAAAGACTGAACACTGATATTTAAGAGATATTTAAGATATCTAAGAGATGTTTAAGAGATATTTAAGAGAATTCCTTCAGACCAGTCGCTAATTGTCTAAAGAATAGCAATTATCATAACTATGTAAGCAATGTCCCACTTAACACACAAACAGCTGTTCACCTTTTCCTTTTACCATTATATCCACAGCTGCTTAACTAACTACGGTACTGTCAAAGCAAAGATGGTTCATTGAATTAACCATACACCTTCCTTTCAAAAGAATTTCCTTTCAAAACTGATGTTTTAAAACTACTCAAGCAGTAAAAGAAAAGCACTAGTATTGTTTTACCACCATTCAATAGATACACTACAATTATAAAGGTTCTCTTTGCTCCTACTGTACTAATTGTGTTCAACATGCATTCATCTTTCTTCAAACACTCACAACATTTCTTTTAGGCATTGTCAGAACATTGAGCAATTATGTAACCTGGTCTCTTCAACACAACTCTCTGATATTTCTGTTATGCAAGATTGTTAACAAACCTTAAAAATTGTCAAACAGTTCTCCAAATACGATTTTTCCAACATCCTTCTTTCTCCTTCCTAACTAATTAGCCATCCCACAATTTGACCTGAAACATTTTTAAGAACAATGTCTTCACTCTGATTGGTTCATCATGACTTCATGAACTAATAGTTGGCTTCTGTAGTTTTGCCTGAAACTTGTTTTTCTAGTTATAAATCAAAAGCTTTTAAAGAGGCTATAACAAAAAGTTATCCAGTATTATACGTACACTACTACAAGCATCCTTTAGAAAGTAAAGCCCATTTAAGAATAACTTTTACAATAGTTATCTTTCCCCATCTTACAACCAGACAGAGTTCTAGCCAAAAGTAAATAACTCATATTTAAGGAAATCCTTCTATAAGCAAATTCACTAGACCACAAATCTAAGCTCATACTCATGTATCAATTCCCAAAGTTACTGAAAATGTGGGAAATGGTAAAAAGCGTCTGATCATGAATTTGTAATAAATGATTTTAATCATTAATTACCCCCATCATTACCATTTCAGTCCCTTGTAGAAGTTTTCAACCTGGACATGTCATTCCTCTGGGTAAAGCTCACAATATGGGCTATTATGGCACTATCAAATTTCCATACCATGACCATTGAAATTTTGAGCTGGAAAGGCGCTAGAAAGGCTTGAATATTAGCTACGTGTTTCCAGCCCTGATCCTTACTCAAAGACGGCATTTCACAGAGCGGATAAATAGTCCAAAAATGGCACTAAAATTGGTCAAATTCCCCTGAATTATGCAAAGCTCGTATTTTAACTCATTGTCTAAAAAAACATATGAAACATTGATCATATTCATATTCATAGCACAGTCAAAAACAACATCCCATAAAATTTTTAAGGGCACTTTATTTGTCAGTCAATATTTTCCAACACAAGAACATTTGAATTAGTGGTCTACTACCTTAAGGAACAAAAACAAACAGAATCAGGTGAAATAGCCCAATACCTCCCCCCAAACACGCCACTTATTTTTTAGATCAACGTTTTGGTAAAAAAGAACTTTTATACAATTTGAACATCGTTATGATGAACTATAATACTGTTTGCATACAAGGCACATTCTTAATTGGATTTAATTTGATCGTAGTTCATGAACATTACATCGGCATTGGGGATGCCCCACTGATAGATGGGCCAGTGCCATGTAGCATGGAAGCCCCAATTTTCGTGCAACAAAAGTAAAAAATAGCCTGTATCTCCCCAAGTAAAGATGTAAAGCAATAAAAAAGTACATGAACGCTGATATTTTTCGCGCTATTTCTTACCTTCCTTGACTTGAATTTCTTTCTTGCTTCTAGAAAGTACGAGGAGACGATGAAGTTGGTATCTCATCACCCTGCGGATAGTTCAGACGTTCCCATATTTTCGTGCACCTAAGGGTGGCGTACTTCTCAAACACAGGCTAGAGACCCTATAGTGGGAGAGATTGGCCAACCATTGTTCTCAGATACGCATTCTGATTGGACGAAATATATGGGCACCATTTTGGAGCCAAAGTACGAGCTTGCAAGATCATGTGTAGCCTACGTACATTCAAGAAGTTGTGCAGGCTGTACTGTAACGTACGTACGGCCGTACGTACACATCCTATGTATGATAGACATGTTTTGTTTCCAAAATTGCTGCCAGGTTGTGCTGCATCTGGATGCACGAACAGACCAGAAAGGGTTACAAGTTGTATAGATTCCCATCCTGTACAAAACAGAAGGCTTCGGTGGGCTGTAAAAGTTAGAAGGTTCAATTGGAATCCATCAAAAAGCGATCGCTTATGCGACGTAACTTTACAGTATACAACTTAGTATACATGTAGGCTAACGTTAGAGTAGGCTTAGCCTTAGAGCATGGAAGTATTGGCCTGACTTCCATGCTTAGAGTTGGATTACGACGTTCTGTACAAGGCCTAGCCTATACCGTATACGGCGGTTCCATCTCAATATTCCGACTGCTTGATATTCCAACACATAAACCCAAATAGAACTCCTAACGCTTTGGCCTAACCGGCTAACCTTAATCCTAACCCTGTTGGAGGTTTGTCGGAGCATCCCAATAGAGACGTTGGAATACGGTACCAGAGCTGCAGTCCCAGTCATAGGTGTAGGAGTAGTGGCGTATTTAGGGGGGGCATTGAGCCATACCCCCACCCAATGCCGATTTTTTTGTTTTACTTCCTAAAGATACGTTAAGTTTTTAACACAAATTTTACAGCAAATGGTAGCATATGTGGCACCAGATTGCATGTAAGGACACCTAATTTTTCAAAAATTTTCAAAGGGGAGGGGGAACCCCATTGGGCCATATTTCCCCCTCACAGTCACCGATGCCGATGTTTTTGTTTTAGTTCCTAAAAATACGTCAATTTTTAACACAAATTTTATTTCAAATGTAGCCTGTGTGCATGGCACAAGATTGCATGTAAGCTAGGGCGGGACACCCAATTTTTCAAAAATTTTCATAGGGGAGGGGGACACAATAACAGATCAAGCATTGCTCCTAGATCTATTAGTAATATGAGAAAACTGAAATATTTGCGTAGCTTTGACTTTGATGTAGGTTTTTACATGGAATACACCCTGGTCAGTCACAATTTTATAAAACCTAGGCCTAGGCCCATGGGCGTCAACCCTGGGGGGGGGAACAGGGGGACACGTCCCCCACACATTTTGGAAAAACACCCATTGACTTAAGATTTTTACACAGTAAATTTTTGACAGGAGTGGCCATGTCCCCCCACACTCGAGTAAAGATTGACGCCCATGCCTAGGCCTTTCCATAAAATAAAAGTCTCACTAGGCAGTGCTCCCCTATATTTACGCTTTCCCCCAGACCTCTGCTGAATCTTTCACTAAATAATGAAAAATCTTTAATGATTAGTTCAACTTGCTTGAACTTTCCAAAAAAAATGCACCATAAATTTGCATGTATGCCATCCTGCATTAACGTACGAGTAGTTTTCTTAGAAAGAAGGGGTAGACCCAGCCCAGAATAGACCCACCCCCCTCTTATAACCACAAAAATAAGACACACTAAAATGAGATTTTTTTTAAATAAAATCACTTTTAAAACTGTCAAAAAAGCATACACCATTCTGCATTTTCGTCACTTTCTATTAGCAAAAGTTACTCAAAATGGAGGGTGTTATCCCCTCCCTCTAGACCCTCCCAGGACGGCTTTTCTTGCACTGGGTGACAAACTAAAGGATCCGGCAGACAGTGCTAGCCAGAGTCAACCGATACGAATGATTGCCACAAGACAACAGAACGCTCTAACTCACTTTGTTTTACATTTTGTACGGAAAACTGTACGCACACAGTGTATATGATATCTGGCCATAGTTAACATTTGGCTCCAAAATGGCGCCCATGAAATAAGTTGGCCAATCTCTCCCACTATAGGGTCTCTCCCACTATAGGGTCTCTAACACAGTCCAGAGCCACATGGCTCTGATACAGTCACTAAGGCGAAAGAAGTTATAACCCTGTCCCCAGTTGGTAGGACTTTAAACTACATCCGGTTTTGGAGTTTGTTTACACGAGGGAATAATTGGGTTACCCTTTGCCACAACTGCCTCCGGGGACCCTGGGCAAGGCGCACCTGTATTTGCCCAGTGCTTTTTGCGTGCTGTTGCCTTCCGGCGTGGTGTTGCCTTCGGGCGTGCGATTTGGGGTGGCTCTGGTTTGTGGTTGTTGGGAAGCTCGGGTATTGTTTTGGGTGTTGGGTTTGTTGTGGTGTTGGGTTCGGGGCGGTGGTCGCTGTCGGCGACGGAAGTTGTGTTGAGGGCGGTCGTTGGTGATGGGTGTGGTGGCCGGTGGTGGTGGTTTCTGTTTATTAGTGGTAACAAAGACCTATTCGTTTTCTTTGCGGCGTGTGGGTGGTTTTTTGGTGTTATGTTTGTCATCCGACGGGTTTTGTTTTGGTTTTGTTTTCGATCGTGTCCGTTTCGAAACACGTTGAAGGAAAATAAAAATTTATAACCCGCTTGAAAGGTAGCTTCAAGAGGCAGACATACTCGATGAAGGAGTGGCCGTTGTCCTTGAATAAATGCTAATGCATATGTTCAGTAAACGTAGTGGAGAGTTCTTCAAATATAACATGACATGTTGAAAGGGCAAATGGGGGCTAAAGCTCCATAAAATGCGCCCTGTAAGTATAAACCTCTGTTGAGGAAATAAGTCCTGTCCACCGATCGTATAAAAGTTGTACAAAATGCTAAAACAATTCATAAGCCCCACAACAGTCCTTAAACGTTCATGTGAAGAAAGAAAGCGCTAGTTATTCTTCCAAAGGGATATCTTTGCAATGCGGACAATGGAATGCTTTACCAACATCCGTAATTAGCTTTTCTTTCACGCAAAACTCGAGGTGAACCCAGTGGTTGCATGATGTGCACTCTGCCCACTCAATGAACTTAACAGATGTTCTTAAAACACTCGAAAGTCCAGGAGGTGAAAATTGTTCACAGACACAGCATTTGTCATCATTTTCACTATCTTCTTCGCTTTCATCATGGTTATTACTGCGGCCTTTATTGTTTGTCACGAAACCTGTACACTGAGGGGCCCCCTGTGGGCTGGGGGTTGTACAATATGCCCACGGTATTTCCCGACTGTCGTAAGAGGCGACTAAAGGGAAGGACTTGAACCGTGTTTAAACTTGTTGACACTATACAACACATTCGTGTTGTGGGTTGTTAAGTCTAATCTAACTAACTGTACACTGAGGTGGGGTTTATATGGGCGTGTGATGGCTTTGGGACCGGGTTTACATCTCTGTCTTTATATTGTTGGCTTTGCAAAGTGCCACGATGTCCTGATTCTCTTTTCTGGTTGGTCTTTGGCATTGTAAGTTCTTCCTGTTTGTCGTACACTTTTCGTATTTTAGGAGGATCTTTTCCTCTGTGATCCCGCCAGGTCGATATTGAATCTTTCTTTTTGGCTTTGTTGTGGCAGACGGTGAAGGGTGAGGCAGAAATGTTGCCAGCGACGACTCAGCTCCATCACTGCATTTTGAAGAGGACTTATGGCTGGTATTAATTGTTTGCATTAGAATCTCAGCTGGCCTGAAATTTTCCGTCTTGACAGCATCTTTGTTTAAGGGGAAAATACCCGTTTTGCGAAATGATGATGCAAAATTTTCGGGAGTTAATGCTCTCATGTAAGCTTTGGATATCAGCCTCGTGATGTGGTAGCGGGTAATGACTTCCCCTGGATTTTTCCTCATGAGCTTGTGGCACTCGTTGTGAAAACGAGTTTTCAATGGTTCAAACACTGCTACATCCAATGGTTGTAACATGTAGCTGGTGTGCGGAGAACTATCTTCTTCTCCAGTGCAAACTCTATGAGGAGTACACTGATATGCGAATTATGACCGTCATAAAGAAGTAAAACATGCTCATCCGCATTGCGATTCGGCAAAAACTTGATGAGTTGGTTTTGCACATAGTCTTTGAAAACTTCGCCGTTACTCCAGCCGCTTTCGGTCAAAGTAAAACTGCTTCCCAGGAGAGCCCCATCTTTCACGCTTTACAAACCATCTTCCTTTTCCTTTGGAATATTGTAAAATGTGGGGGTACGATATTTTCGACAAGTGGGGCATTTCCGGCTGCGATAACAGTGGTGATTGCCCCTTTACCGGTAGTTAGTATGCTGTTGAGTTTTCCATCTGATGAACCCACACACTTTGGTGGGGAATGCTCTACCTGGAATCCTTTCTCATCTATGTTGAAAATGAGCTGAGGTTTTCTTTTCAGGTTATATTTTGGTCAAGATGGAATCTTAGCTCTGTAAAATAATTAACTAACAATTTCCATCCAACGACACCCTTGCCCATTTAAGGGAAAGTTTCTGGGGCCTTCCATTTTTTAGTTCAGGCCGGCATCTCTTCATAAATCCCTCGATACCACCTCTTTTCCTCTTTGCTCTTATAGGCCCTCGTTTCCATAACAAGACAGCCAGATTTTAAGGAATAACCTCCCTTGTGCTGAGTGGGTATCCCAAACCTTCCGCAAGGAAAAAATGTGATCTTTCAGCAAAGACTCTTCTGAGGATGTAAATATATCGGTAACAGAGATTTTACGGTCCAGTTTTTTCCCGTCTTCCCTGTTACCTTGTCCTCAGACGTTGGGGTGGAATACGACAACGACGGGCTGTCTTTCGTATCGCCATCCTCTTGGTTTTTACCACATTGGAAATGGCTAAACTTCTTAAACTTTGGAAGTGGATAATTTCCATAACGTTTTTCGGGCTGTGAAAATCATAAAGAGTTCATTTAGCTATATTTTAATTAGTAATTAAACCTTTAAAAATTGAAGTACAGGTGCATTTCCGAGTAATTTCTCTCTCTCAACTGAACGAACATATTTTATTGCTACAGAACAGCAGCCACGGGGATGCTGAACAACGATCCTCGAAGAGAGGTTTTGGTGAAAAAAGGAGGGCAACGATACAATGCACAAGAGGATACTACTAGAAGTATATTAAGTTAACCGGTCCTAATACCTCTGTCCCATCTAATCATCTTTCACATATCAAGTTTTTAACAATGGAACCTAAATTACTTTGTTATCGGCAAGCCCACCAGCCAAATAGGTTACACTGTTCACCACAAGTTCTTTAAAACCCACTGCTTGCAATCCGCCTGCACGTGGATCATGTGCGAGAACAGTCCTTAGGCCTATTTAGGCCTGTCAAGTGTTTACCTAACATAAAAATGAGACGATCTCTTACGGGTGCTTGTTTAACGTCTTGTACTGTTTTCTTAGCCTATTCTAATCCAAAAACATACAACGAAATCGCCTTAATGATCATCTTTTATTTCTTTCTTTTATCAATTTTTTTTGGTTTCGATTATAAAGAGAAACCTATGCATTCATGATGGCGTGTGTGTGGTTATGTATGTGTGTTAATAGTTCGTGTGTGGTATTATGGGTGAAGGTGTGTGGGTGTGTGTTGTGTGTGTGTGTATGTGTTTTTTGTGACACTTTTGCTCGTTAACCTACGAATTATCCTCAAGAAGGGAAACTCTAACAATTTCATCAACCTTGGTAGCATAGATGCCGCCATATTGAGAAGAAGAACCCCTATTGTTTTTGGTGGGGGTCAAAGGTCACCTGGGGTCACCGGGGTTCCAATACTCTGAAAACCTTGTTCACACAACATATCTTGAAGGTATAGGAAGCTTCGGATGAATTTCATATTTTGTATGTAGATGCAAGCGTTATGTCTGTATAGAGGAAGAACCCATCATTTTTGGTGGAGGTGAAAGGTCCATCTGGGTGTCACCCGTGGGGTCAAACCCTGAAAACTTCGTTAACAACGACGATATCTCAAGAAGGGAAACTGTGACAGTTTCCCTCAAACTTGGTACATAGATGTCCCATATTAAGAGGAAGAACCCTAATTGTTTTTTGGTGGGGGATCAAAGGTCACCTGGTGTCACCAGGGGTCAAACTTTGCAAAACCCTTTGTTAAACACAATATCTCGAGGTGAGGAAGAGCCTGGAATGAATTGTTCATACTTTTTATGTATGTAGATGCTTATGGTATGAGGAAGAAACCCTGTCATTTTTGTGTGGAGGGTGAAAAGGTCATCTGGGGTCACGCTTGGGGGTCAAACCCTGAAAACTCGCGTTAACACGTGTATCTCCAAGAAGGGAAACTGTGACGAGTTTTCTCAAACTTGGTATATAGATCGCCCGCATACTAAGAAGGGAAGAACCCTAATTGTTATTTTTGGTGGTAGGGATTCGAAGGTCACCTGGGGTCACCGGGGGGTCAAAAACTTTGAAAACCTTGCTGTTAACAACACAATATATCTCGAGGTAGGAAGCCTGGATGAATTTTTCATAACTTTTGTATATAGATGCGTTATGGTAAGAGGAAGAACCGTATCATTTTTGATGGAGGTTGAAAGGTCGATCTGGGGTAACCACCGGGGGGTTCAAACCCTAGAAAATTAGCTTGTTACAACACATATACTTGAGTTACAAAGCTTGGATTAATTTTTCACACTTTGTATGTAGATGCATTATGGTAAAGAAGAAGACGCGCTATCATTTTTGGTGGGGAGGTCAAAGGTCCATTTGAGGTCACGCAGGGTTCAAACCCTGGAAAACCGTTGTTAACCTGATATCTCCAGGTATGAAGCTTGGAATAATTTCATATCTTTGTATGTAGAATGCGTTTTTATAGTAAGAGGAAGAATGCCTATCATTTTTGGTGGAGGTCAAAGTTCAATTTGGTGTCACTGGGGATTTAAACTCTGAAAATCTTGTTAACACAACGATGGAATATCGTCCAGGTAGGAAGAGCGGATAGATTTCCATACTTAGTCATGTAGTATGCCGTTATAGTGAGAAGATGAATCACTATTGTTTTTTTTGGTGTAGAGATCAGAGGTCATCTGTGGTCACCAGAGATCAATGTCTGAAAACCTTTTCAAGATGATATCTCCAGGTAGAAGACTTGAATAGATTTCATTACGTGGCAAATGATGTTATAGTGGAGAATTGTACCCCATTGTTTTTTGGTGGAGTTTAAAGGTCATCTAGGGTCACCAGAGGTAATAAAAGCAAAATTTCCCAAGAATATCACATGGGTTCATCAGAGTTCAAAGAGCAAAAATTTTCCGCAAGAATTCCCAAGATCGTCCATCTGGGGTCATCAGAGGTCAAAACGCAAAATTTTCCCCAGAATTCCCAAGAACTAAATAGTAATATACAAAACCACTGTATTTTTCCAACATGTTAAGATAGCATTTGACCATTGACTGAAAGGTATGGGACATCTTGGCTTTATTTGGAATAGAACATACAGTATATCATCGAAACCTCAATGCATTTTTGCATTCTGGTTTTTTTTTTTTTTTTTTTTTTTTTTTTTTGAAACGATTACGAGCTGCCGTATGAAATTTTCAGCCGATCAAACCAAAACCACCCCTTTAAAAAAGGGGTTTTAATTACGCGCGAGCAAAACCTTCTTTGGAACTCAAAAAAAGTGGAAGGTGACCTTCGAACTGCACATATTAAGATATTGCTGCGCAACTTAAACTTAGGCCTTTCCGCAAGAAGAAACGATAGGTTGCAGAACGGGGGGGGGGGGAAGGACTTTCGAAGAGGAAAATACTGTTGATTTTATGAAGTATGATAACTCGTGATTTCCAAACAGTTACGGGGGGGGGGAAAACAACGCCCTCATTTTTTTTAGTGTAAATGTACCATTTATAGTTACTGTTTTTAACGCATATTCACCTTAAATCTGGTTCATTTTTGCAGGAAAATAGTAAAGTGGGGGAAAATCAGTGTAGTACTGAAGAGGTCTGCAGGTGTATCCGTTTGCCATGCACCACGCATACCGTATGAACGTATTGCACGAAATGGGGGATGCACGAGAATATGGGAACGTAGCATACTGTTTATTGTTGATATGGTGCCTAAGTAAACACAGACTGGATCACACGATATGGCAATATTCAGTCGGGTATAAGTAGCGGAAATTTTTCCCACAACATCGATTGACGAAAAATTCCTATCACATTTGAACAAGGTTAGCTTGGATGTGTACTGATTTAATATCATCTTATGAGAACTGTTGCATCTGATGCTGCCCACTCCTTTTTGTGAAACCTGTTCCGCTATTCTGCCCCAAGCATTTGTTTTCATCCTGGAGGAAAGAATTGTATCCACACTTTGGCACTTTTAAGACAGAAAACCAGGGAGTTTACTATATCTGACAAAGCCCCTTGGTCAGTAAAATGTTTCTGCTTCTACTACGCATAGAAACACTATCCAGTAATAAACTTTGAAATCCACCATTCCTGCCGGTCATCAGTAACAAAAGTCAACTAAACTTTTTCCACCTATAAAATGGTTGTTTATTTTGATGTTAAGACCTGCCAAATAGCCATTGCAAGTACAGTTAAGTTCAAGTAAAATGTGGTTCCTCTTGAATGGCACTATTTGCTGGGCCCTTACACATTGTAGGAGTATCAAGTGAAACCTCCATGGTAGACTGAGAACGAAGTACTGAGTCTTCCATTTTAGAGAGTGAAATGAAAAATAGGAGCTTACAAGTTATAACCTGAAACCCTGCATTTTATTTGCAATGGTGGCTCAGTTCTGAGAATGAGTTGCCAGTGTAATGTTTTTCATATTGTATTCACTTGTACTGATGGTATAAAAACACCTTTAGCATTGTTTTTAAAGTGTGTATTAAATTAATATGTAATATCAAAGAGGAAGGCTCCCTGTGAATTGTGAGAAGATATAAGCGTGTTTTTGGCTTAAAAAAATTGTTAAAACGCTTAATAGTGTGGTCTGTTGTGGATATAGCCTTGTTAAATGGGATTTTACAGTTGCGATTGGTACTGTGAATCTGATGGTTGGATGAATAGTGTCCACATTTGAATTGAGTTTTATATATCCTGTGTATTCCACAGTGTATGGGGGGGGGGGGGGAGTTCAGACACAAAGGAAACAAAGAAATTAATCAGAACAAAAAGTTCACATTTTGAGTTAAATGTATTGTGTAATGCTCTCAACAGAAATGCAGTTGTGAACCCTTTTTTTCATAGGGTGTACTCAGCAAATGCCAGTTTTCCAAAACCACACACAGTGCACAAAAAAGTAGTTTTTATGGAAAGGGCAAGGAATGCACTAAGCCTTTTGGCTTTCTGGTAAATTTATTTTGAGAATTTATGCTTTAGAAACTATTAAATACTTCAAGAAAATTAGGATAGAGCGGTAAAGAAGTATTTATTTTGGTACCGTGATATCTATTAGATATGTGACTAGAACAATGAGATTTGTAACATATTCATTTCTTTAACAAGGTCAAATTTTCTTATAGGGTTGAAAAATCTTAACGAGCAGCTTCCCCTCCCCGTCCCCCTTCCAGTTTGCAAGCTACGGTCCTGCTTTTATTTTACAGTTGCAGCTTCACTGGTGCCCTCCTGTTTCTTCGTATTCATCATCGATGGAAACTTGAGAACAATCTCTCAAGCAGTGAAACTAAACGTTGACTTACCTTGCAAAATGAAACATTGCATGACAAGGAAAGCAGTGTATTACGTCCTTTGGAATAGATTACTCCATTCAATCGTATAGGAATCGTGTCATCTTTGCGGAAATCTGAAACTGGCACTCGACGACTATATAAGAATTCGAAAAATCAAATACAGGTCTCATCGCGAAGACATTGCCGATGACTTCAGCAATGTCGTTTGCGGACAAAGGGTGATGCACGGGCCGAGAAAGCGGGGTTGTGTCAGGTACAGTACTGTAATCAGTTGGCCCACCTCGCCCCAATTTCAGAAAAGTCCAATACAATGAGGTACGGTAGGTTGCGTTTCGAAAGAGCGATTAGATTAGCGAATTATTTTATCATTTTATCAGATATCAGATTAGCGAAGAATTTTATCATTTCACCATTTCGTTTGTAACCCATTTTTTATTATTATTTTTTTGGCCCACTGGGTCCAAAGAAAGCTAATTTTTTCTCACCAATTGGAGACATAGACTTTTGACGGGTTTTCACGATATTTTGGGATTATTACTCTCTACCTGCAAAAAGAGTGAAAATGTAACGAAAAAAGTTGAACTGCAGTGACGCACATCTCTGTTTCGAGGTTGAATTCCCACTCCTCGTAGTTGGCCATTTTCACTTTTTTAGATTCAATAACCACTCCAAGCAGAGTTGAAATGTTCAGTCGGATTTCCACTCGATAAAAGAGTGGTCGCCTGTAGGCCAATCGGTTGAAGAGTGAATTTCACTCATTTTTGCATAAGACAGTATTTTATATATTCCTGCAAAGTTTGAATCGCAAAAAAACCTTTTTTGAGGTAGGTGACAATTAAATCATTCAATGGGGAGTTGCCTACAGACATGTGAACATCTTTTACAAAAAAAAAGATCCAAAAATGTGTTTTTTTTTAAGGAAAGATTTTGTTGAAAACAACCTCACATGCTCTTCTCCATCCAGTAATTAATTCATCCCGATTTTTAGATCCTGGCTTTGAATAAATGGTGGCGTCCTCTCATGACAATTTCGTTCACCCTTCCACACCCACCCTCGACATGAATATATTCCTTGAGAGTGAAGAAGTCCCTATTTCGGCGATCACAAAGAGGTTGTAGGACTTGAATACGTTTTAATTACGTTCTAATAATTTTAAAGTTGTCAAGAGAATTAACTTATTGGCAAGTGCTCAATGCAGTGACTGACACTACATGGTAATCTTCCTTGAAATCAAACATTACTCTTCTATGAATTAGGGCATAAACAGCGAATGCGATCATTTTCATGTCAGGGATGGGAAACCTCCTGCCCGCGAGACCAGTTGATCCGGCCTGCGAGGCAATTGATAAACATAATTTCAGCAACATTTGATACATAATTAATAGCCAACCATTTATCTTCCTCACTAATTTCCGAAAGGTTAAGGTAAATAACCCCTCGTGATATCAAAACCCCCTACACAGTGTAGTATCATGAATAGGAAGGCGAGCTCCTTAGTCGTCGTTCAGCCCACAGTGTGTTCAATGTTGCATATGCTTCACACACCGTGTCTTTACACTGGCACAAACAAGGTTGCCGAGTCTTACAACCGATGATGTAATAACAAAGGGGGGGGAAAAAAAGGGGGGGGGGCGAATAAATTGTAGTTAAACTTTTTGTTATGTAAAAAAACAGACCAATATGTAATAAAAATTTGCCGATTATGTAAAACCAACCGATAAATGTAGTTATGAACATTAAACCGATAATGTAACCATTTTTGTTAACACAGTAAACGCAGAAAAAAATTTAACCGATATATTAAGGAACATTTTATCAAGCGCACACATAGCAAGTTCCAAATTTCACGAACGTATTGAACAAAACTTTATACGTGTATTTTTGTACAGGTAAATGTATGTACGCATAGTACGTATATACGTGTAAGATCTATACAAGTAATCACTTTACGTGGTACGGTATGGGGGGGGGGGGGGGGGGGGGTGGGGGGCTTATGTGTCCTATATAATTATGGTATATGCAAGGTGCATGTGTGGAAACACGCCAACCTCGGTTCCAAACCAACTGGACCTCAGGTAACTCGACTCCAAGTCAAGTTTCGGGCCCACGTCAAATCGACCCGAATGGTAAGATTTGATATTGGGAGAATATTTTACAACTAAAGTTTTCAACAGGTGCAAGCGAAGCTCGCCGAAAGAAATTTAACAGCATAATAACATTAAGTACGAGCTTTGGACTCAACTTAAATGGAACTTAAGGCAAGGACTACCTATCGACTGAAAGAGAAAATAAGTTGATCTATGGAGAAATTGAAATACCAAATAGCTTTAAAAAAAGAAAAAACAGTTCTATGGAAAATGTCTCGATATACCATCAACTCAGTTATCGTTAGACAAGGGTGGCAGTTTGTATCAGACATGGGTGGGGGGATCAGAAAGCTAAGAACTGGGGCGTCCCTAGTGCATTGTACACGGGGGTGTAGTGTTATGTTTTGCCGACTAAAGGAAGACAAGACGACAGGAAGTTTCGATAAGGAATGCGCATAGCGCAAAGTGCGAGTCCAGCAGGATGGAATCAAATGGACAGGGGCCCTCTAAATGTTCCCTTCTGCTACAGTGAACCTAGACGTCGACCTGCTCTATTGCATTTGAATCGTATAAAACGATATAGAAAACAAAAATATAGCGATAAAAAAATCAAGTATCAGTATAACACCCTATATTTCAATTACTTTAACCACCACTTTAACAGCAAGTGATTTAAATCATCACCATCAGTTTAGATCCTTCTTGCACTTTAAGGAGAGAAGATTGCCCAGTCTTCTGTCGCCCATGGTTGATCTACAGAAATTCTTGACAAATTTCAGTGGACTAAATACACGTTCATCTTTAGCCACGCTTATATTGGTGTCGTTAACAGGAGTGTATATGCATTTCCAAGTAAAAAGTGCGTTTTCTTCTCAAACGCTATAGTATCTGGTTCAGCAACGCTTTCCAGTTTCTTTTCTGAAGCAGATGTCATGTTATGCGTGGTGCATTCGAGGTAGCGCACCACTAATTATTCCTCCATTAACCTACACAATAAATTGGTCCACCACCACTCAAATGGAAACTCACAATTAGGCCTTTCGTGTGTATTCAAATTTGTGTACCATGACCATCGAGATTTTGAGCTAAAAGAACTTCTATAATATGGTGGATGTTCCCATTGTAACGGTTCACTTAATGTTTTGTGCTATGTGCAAAACTGAAAATGACAACATTTACGTCTTGTGGAACGAATTGCGCCTTCCTTTCTCGGGTAGTGTTAATTGTAACGTTAAGACAAAGTTCACTCAAAGGCTCTTAGGCGAGGTTAGAGGCTTGGAGCTCATCTCCACCTTAATTTTGTGCACTGACGTTCCAGGACCGTAGCTCAGCTTGATGTGTCCGAGGGATAACCTTCTGCTTACCACTGCAAGGATACTGGGATATTAACAAAATTTTGGACATTAGAATGAAGGTAACTGTTTACCTAAGTGGTCTCGAGCCGATCATTGCACGCTCAGAAGGTTCACCAACTTTAGGCTATCACGAGACGACATTGAATAAAGTTTTACTACATAGTTCCTTTTTACTCTGCGGTCTGTCCTGTCATGTCTGTTCTGTCCTGTCTGTCTGTCTGTCTGTCTGTCTGTTCTGTCTGTTCTGTCCTGTCTATCTGATACGCATATGTTCTCTCCTCTTTCACTAAGTCTTATCTTTTCCTCTTTCCTTTTCCTCATGTTTCCTGCATTTTCATCCGACCTGGTACAGAATTTACCCGATTCAATGCCAGAATACCACATTAACCCATAAAAGATGAATTCCTTTAAGTATACAACGACACAGAAAAGCCCCATGTACCTTTTTTGCCGACAAACTATATGTTTTAAGGTGTTCAAAAGAGTGTTGTCCAACGGGCCTTTGAAAATATGTGTGGATGTAAGTTGTCTTACTGACCTACAAATGCATTCCAATCTTCTGTCTTCCGTCTGCACGCATTCCTCTTCCTCCTTGTCCTTCTCTTGCTCCTCCCTCCAACCATACCCCATTTTTTGCTCTGTTCGCTATCGGTCTCATCTCTCCCTCTTCTTCCTCTTCCCCATTCTCTTTTTCTCTTTCCTTCTTCACCCTCTGCTAACTTTCCTTCGTTTGCACTGCCTCTCTTTCCTTCATTTTGCCGACTAGTGCGGGATTTTGCCAACTGCGTGGGTGAATTGGGGGGGGGGGGGGTGTCACACCCGTGTCTAGGCATACGGCCCTGGCCTGAGGCAACTTCATGGGCACCCACACCCAACCCCCACAACTCTAACGACCCCATATTTTTGAATCCTTTATGGTCCCCTCAACAGCGAAATCAAGTGGTAAAAGTCAAATCTTTTGAGTCTCACTCATACAAAATGACTGCCGAAAAAATGGCGGAGAAAAAAATTCTGAATATTTTGTATTAAAATAGTAACACAAAGAAAATAATCTTAAAAATATATTTTGACGACCATCCTACTCTTAAAATGTGGTCATACTTTTTCAAGAGACATTCTAAAACTGATTTTTGGGGGAAACACTTTTGGTGAGATCCAGGTTAACCAAGATTGGCGGAAAAAAACCAAAATGATCGCCACCAAGAATGAGGTATTTTTACAAATTATGCAAAAGCATTGGCAAAATGCCACCATTTTCCCATTCGCAATGATTGAAATGGTAATGTTTCTTAATCAAAGCTGGATTTTAAAAAAGTACATTTTAGGCGAATATGGCCGAATAGCAACCGACCAAGTAAAAAAAACTCCAGTAAAAAATTCCCAACAGAAATGAGAAATCATAATTGAAAATAATAATCCAAAAGCGTCACAGCAAATAAATAAATTAAAAATATATTTCAATCAAAAAGCCTGAAATACTTAAAAGAAAGTTTGTACTTACAAATGGCATTATGATTTTTTATATTTAATGCGGAAACGCCCGTGCTAACCATGTGGCGGAAATAAAGTGCGCATATAATACAATGCAGTTAGAAACGATGTACACAGTAAGTACCATAGGGCGTGTACCATAGGCGTAGGAATCGGGGAGGGGGGCTGGGGATTTAAGCCCCTCAGTCACAAATGTGGTGGGGCTGAAGTATGCTTCCCCCCCCCCAAGATCCAAGGCCAAAACCCCCCGTATGTTGTCTCTTGGGTGTAAGAAATGTCCAAAAATTTGCAAGTAATTTTCCTTAAGGTTTGTCCAAAATGATGCACAACCAAATTGCATCTGAGGACCCTCGAATGACCAAAAAATTTTTCCAAAAGGGGAGTGGGACACCCCCTCTCTCCCTTAGACCCCTTCCACGCCAGGACAGGCTGATCCGAAACAAGGTTCAGCCCCAAGGCTCGAAAAGCTTCCTACGCCTATGGCGGGTACAAATAGACTGAACAATAGTTAACATTTAAACAGGTAGGATTTCAGCATTCTCTCTAAGTTCTCTATAGCTGAGGCAGATCTAATTTTACCAGGTGTTACTACCGATAATGTAAAAAATCAACCGATAATGTGAAAACGACCGATAATGTAAAAAAATTACCGATAATGTAAAAACAACCCATAATGTAAAAAAAAAAATTACCGATAATGTAAAAACTGTTCTAAGGACGTTTTCATATGGAATTAGAAACGTGGAATTTTATCAAAAAAGTAATACTTTAATTCAGAAAGGTCGTAGGTAATACCTCAGGGGAAGGGGCTCTCACCCGTATTTTACAGCTCCCCCTTGCAGGTATATTTCCCTTAAAAAGCTACATTGAAAGACAGCAGAAGAATTAAAGGTCACTTTTTCTCAATTGTCTGGGCCAAATACATAATGCTATCATATCTCTCCTTCATTTACTTAAAGTGTCCTGACTCCCCTGTTGTTCCGCACGCTCTCCAAAAAGAACATATCTACGATAAAAAATATCATGAAAGGACTGCAACAATATTTTGTTACATAAAGGTGGGTCATATTAATGGCACAGCTGAAATATTAGGTGCATTCTGTTCTATCAACGGTGTGCGCGCCAATAGAGGCTGTGTCGCATCGTTACGACAAAACCATATAATTTGAAAAACTAAAACCCCCTGCGGGTACGGGGGATGTAGAATAGGCCTCGATGCTTTCTCAGCATGTCGTAAGAGGGCGACTAACAGGGACGAACTTGTGTTTGCCACGTGAGTCGCGACCCTTGTTCGGTGAGGAGACATCATTTTCATTAACAAGTATATAAAAGGGGGCTGCTGAAATGCTAGTAGGAAAGTGACATAGAAAAGTGTTGTTAAGTGATTATTGGTAAAATTTTTATGTTCCTATCATCATTTGTGTAGTTGCATCTGATATTCAACCTGATTATAAGAGATGTTGATATTTTCAAATTTCAGTGAACTAACACTGTTTTTCAACATCAGTCTCAATTTGTTTTTATCCTGTAAGCACTGTAACTTCAGTTGCTATGGAAAATTATGCCCACCAACCAGAACATTGAGTTTCTCTAAATTCTCAACATTTTGTCAGATTTCTCCTTAAGAGTCTTAAAAATGTTTATTCTTTATTCCCTGAAATACCTGTTTGCATAATCTGAAGCATTCACTTCGTCCTTTATTCTGTGCTTACTCTTTTGTTGCTAGGGGAAAGTTTATCCTTAGCAACAAAAAAGTGTACTTTTCATGATAATTTTTCAAAAACAATGGGCATAAATAACTTTCATGTTGAAAGGGAAATGACATATCTTCTCTATTTTTGTAATTGGATGTTCAGATTTTGTGTTTCTTCTGCTTTTTGAGTACTGTTGCTAGGGAAAATACTCCTTAGCAAACGAAAAATAGTGTACATTTCATGATAATTTCCAAAATATGTGCATAAACTTTTTTCATGTTGAAAGAAAAATGACATTTCTTCTGTATTCTCATAATTTGAAGTTTGGATTTTGTGTATTTTCTGCTTTTTGACTACTGTTGCTAGGGGAAATTTCCTTTAGCAACCAAAAATGTGGTTTTTTTGCTAAAAAATAAAGAAAATATATGTAAATGAGAATTGTTTTTAAAAGCAAATGACATTTTATCTGTATTCCCATCATTAGAAGTTTGGATATTGTGTTTGTTCTGCACATAAACTACCGTTGCTAAGGAAAAATTTCCCTAGCAACCAAAATAGTGTATTTTTCGTAATTACTCATAAATGTGCAACTTTGGAAAGTGGTAACATGTAAAATATGTCTTAGGACATTGTTCCCAATGTATCTAGGCCATTTTTAAGTACTTCCCAGGAGGGGACTACGGAAGTCAAGAAATAGAGCACTTTTTGACCATTGGCCCACCGCCTATACGGTATGAATTTGAAACAGTGTGAAATTTCTTTAACCCCAGTTGCAAGGTATGCAGAGAATTAGTGGGAGATGAGATTTGCAACTCCATGGATTGCCCTCTTGTTCTCTCTGTCCGGAGATACTACTGTAAAGGGATTAACAAATGCTTTGGGAATACAGTATTGTTGTTCTCTTAGTTTTTAATCAGATAAAATCGTTCTGAACCGCCAGGTTTTACTTTCGAAAGGAGCCCTTTGCTAGGTGATGGAAAGTGGGAGGATATTATAACCAACTTACACATTTTACACATGACATTTTATAATTCAGACTGTGGATGAAGCCATTATTGATTGAAGAGTGATTGAATCTGTTTGGCATTTAGATAATTATTTATGCAATTTGGAAGGACAATCGGTTTAATCCGCATCTACCTTTGAGCTACTCATAGAATACCCTAACTTTCATTTTAAAAACTGTTTCTTATGAATCTGATGCGAGTTAATGTGTTGCAAAAACTGTCCAATCTGTGGTTAGTCTGATGCTTTAAATAATTTTTTTCGATAGTTTTATTTCGCTTCTAGTCTTGCAAGAGTTAAACATCCATTTCTTACCATTAGAAGGGCCATCTTATTGCATGAACAGTATGTGCAGTCGGCCGGGAGCTCGGAGATTCAATTTGAAATTTAAAAATCAAGTCTCATTTTACTAAGTAGCAGAGGCATCCATATGAGATCTCGTCGGTAAAAATAAATGCAGGATTTGAGCCATCTGGTGTGCAGCTGATCTTCGGACCAAGAACCCAAAGGGAACCCTTCATGGACGTCACCTGACAAGGTCTGCACAGCTGCAGGGCAGCACTCCAGCACTTCTTTTTCTTACTGTTTTGCTTTTTTGTTTGGATTTTCGTTTGTTTTTATTACGTGTGTTTGAGATTGATATACGTGTAAGTATACAATCGCGGACCTCGCGGTTTCATATACGGAAAACCTATTAAGCTAACTCACTGGGACCCAGTACGTCGTTTTTGGTTAGTAAAACGTAATGACAACACAAAATCAACAATTAATACAACTTTAATTCTAACATGGCTTACTGAAATCATATACTGCGGCTTCCATTACAATGAGCGGTTTTTACAGGGTCTACCCGATATTCATAAGGCCGTGGTCGTCTCGACTTGAACCAATTGGTTGGAAACTGGGACGTTAAACCTCATCTAACTAACTAACTAACTAACTAACTAACTAACCGATATTCATAAGGTTTTTTATTCATAAGGGTCAATGTTCATAAGGTTCTTTAGTCATAAGGTTCATTATTCATTAGGTTTGTTATTCATAATCGTAAAAAAAGGTTCGTTGTTCATGCGGTTTGTTATTCATAATAGAAAAAAGTTTCGTTATTCATAATAGAAAAAAGTTTCGTTATTCATAATAGAAAAAGGGTTCGTTATTCATAATAGGAAAAAGGTTAGTTATTCATAATAGGAAAAAGGTTCGATATTCATAATCGGAAAAAGGTTTGATATTCATATTCGGAAAAAGGTTCGATATTCATAATAGGAAAAAAGGTTCGTTATTCAAAATTGGAAAAAAAGTTCAATATTCATAATAGGAAAAAGGGTTCAATATTCATAATATGGAAAAAAGGCGTTTTTCCAACTTTATAGGCTTCACATATCTCGTGGGAGGGGGCACACCGCCGATCTACATGTAGGACTGGATGTAACATGTGCGTCTAAAAAGGGGAACCACTCCGCTCACAGCAACTACTCCTCGTAAAACGCCTAGCCACGTACAAGCTCAATGGAGAGACGCTATGAGAGCGACGTATTTTTTGAATTTCTAGAATGTTATAGATTCCGCACCTGGGATAATCTCGTACTCTGCATTGCTCTCTTTGTATTGTGCAATTTCTTCATTGTGTGCAATCCTTGTGTTTAGTTTTTTGGTATGTGCGTTGTAGTTCTTGTGTACCTGTGAAGCTGTGAATAAAATGGGCGTCACTTGGCCAGTAACACTCACGGTGAAAGGTTTGCTGTCTTGGTTTTTCCGTTTGTTTCGTTCGTTATGTTCAAGTCCAGAAACTTAGTTTATTTTGAAGACTTTCTGTGACATTGATGCCGAAACCCGGGAAATTTACTGTATAAGCAACATCATGGAAAGGCTGAAAAGATCACGAATAGGAGCAAGAGGAAGGCTTACACGTGAAGCAGATACGTTAATAGACATTATGAAAGTGGAGGGCGTGACCGTAGAGGTAATTAACCTACGAGTAGAGGAGTTCGACAAACGTTTGAAAGCCTTAGACGAAATACAAGAACAAATCCAAGAACTCATAACTGAGGAAGACGACTTATTAAAAGAAATAGAACAGGCAAGTACAGTTCGTAAAAAAGCGTTATTTTGTAATCAGACGCAGTACGAGTTATTGGACAAATTAAGGCTTCTAGTACAGGACCGTCCGTATCTACAGGGAAAAGTTTGTCTTCGACCCGTTTGCCTAAAATTGAACTGCCAAAATTTAGCGGTGACATTACAACATGGCAAACATTTTGGGACAAATTTGTTGCAATTGTCGATAATTCTGACATTCCCGTTATCAACAAGTTTACATATCTGCAGTCATTGCTAGAGGGAGATGCACTCCTCTCAATACAGGGACTAAGCCTCACGGATTTCCATTATCGATTAGCCTGTGACATATTAAAGGAAAGGTATGGACGAAAGGAAAGAATTCGATTTGCCCATATTCAAGCCCTCATGAATAGGTCTACTCCCATTTCGTCAGAATGCACGGTGACGGAGCTGTGGAAATTAAGAGATGACTTAAATGTTCATATTAGAAGTTTAGAATCCCTTGGAGTTGATGATAAGACGTATGTCGCGGCTGCCAGAAGATATTCGTTTAGAGTGGTCTCGAAACGATGAAGGAAAGGAGAGCGACCTAGGGTTTCTAATGGAATTTTTACAAACCGAAATTCAGAGACGGGATAGGTCAGACACAATTAGAGATACGATGGTGCCCAGTAGTGAATCTAACGCCAATAGTTTGGAGAATAAGTTTTCCTCTGCCATGGCTCTGGCAATTTTTTGGCACTGATGGGGGCAACTTTCACATAGGAGTGAGTAACTGGCAACACCAGATCTACGCCACTCTCTTAAAATTCTCAGTCTCTGCCATACGGAGCAACAGAACATGGTGTAACTACCCAACGGGTGTAATCGAAGAACTGCAAAACAACCTAGAAGAACGGAGTTTTTTCTTCTGGGGAAAATGCCTTGCTGAGCATGTTTTAATTTGTACCATACTTGCTATGAACAGAATGATCACCGAATTGCCAGGGGGTATTGTTCTGGGAGTTAAAGCCGATGGGGTTGGAATTACGATATACCACTCTCAGACAATAGAAAGGTTATGTTTTAAAACAAACATTTTCCTGTTTCATTTCAGCATAGATAAACAAATAATGGCAAAACACAATATTTAACTAATATGACCTTTGACCTCATCAATTAATTACGCATGCACAAGTTTGTATGGTAAGGTACCTTCCCAGCAAGTTTGAACTTCATCAGACTAACGGCTAAGAAGGAGTTCGCGACACACTTTCTGGCTAGCATACACATGCAATCACACAATGAGACACACAGCTTCACATTTTTTGTGTTAGAAGTACAATATCTGATCTCTCTATACAGTACTTGTAGGGAGATGAGACAAAGACCTTACAAAAAATGTTTGGGTCCTTCCTCCAGTGTGTGAAAATTCATTCAAGGAACCAAAAAATTTCCGACAGATTTTCGAAGCTTTATGGAGGGGCAAACGGCCCCGGCCCTTAGCTGCCCGCCAGTTGTGTAACTGTCTGCACAACTGCTATGGCTAGATCTTGATGCCTGACAGATTGTTAACCATGGGACATTATACTTTTTACCTATTTTAGACAATGATTACACTTATGGCTACACGTATGATTTGTCAAAGAGCTCAAAGTAAGCCTCAATACAGACTGCAGAAGAGTAACATTAACAAGATAAAGCACGTGTAAAAACTACCAACTTTTCAACATGTAAGTTTAAACAATTAACTTTAAACAATTTTAAAATGATTGGCACATAAACTATTTTAGTTGTTTACATTTCAGCAGAACTTACTCGAACTTTCTTCAAGACTCCACGTTCCCGATCTATGAACATTAGCAGGGATGGCAGCAGCCTCAAGAACGGTGGAAGGAACGAGTGCAAGGACCATGACACTGACAGTAACAGAGGAGACACAAAGGTATGACATCAAACTAAAGCGAAAATATCTGCGATATCATACCTCGTTCTAGAGCAGCGATGAGTTCAATCATTTTATTACTGGACGCCTTCACCGTTAAGGCCTAATATTGCATCGACTAGAAAATCTAAATGTAATTCATTCACAAGAAAGATAATTAGTATCTGTAATGATATTTACTGTAGTGCATTTTAACGATGTTTAGTCCGATGTTTTAAGCGGGTTACAAAGTTCCGTTTTGTCACATTTTAGTGCAGGTGTGGCGCCACAGGGGGGCAGGGAGGGTGATCGCCCCTATTGTTTGCAAGAAAAAGGGGAAAAGAGAAGGAAAAGAAAAGGAAAAAGAAAAAAAAACGAGAAAACGAAAGAGAAAAAAGGAGGAAGCGAAAGAGAAAGAAGTAAAGAAGAGGAGGGGTGGGGTAGGCCTATATCCGATACATATAATTAATCCAGAGCTTTCAGGAGGACCTATTCCGGTGTCTGCCAGTCTTTAGATACCCTTTTATAATGCAAAAAATGCAGCAAAGAAAAATTTTCGTAATAGTTCAAGAATATTTCTGTGGACTCACGCACGTATTGTCGGGCCCCTGGACCCCACCCGCTAAAGCTCGCGCTTCGCGATATGCGCGAAATTTTGTTTGTCCCCCAACATTTTCTTTTGTCCTCCATTTGCCCACCCCCCCTGCAGTTTAAAATCCTGGTGCCGCCACTGGGCATTAATACGCTTTCGTACACTCCTGCATGTCGGTGTCTAATGGATGCTGTTCGGCTCCCACGAGTAGAGTACCTTTATATGGAGTGTAGCGACATGGACTTTCCAAAAAAATTACAGGTCACGTGACAACAGGAGCCATTTCGTTTTCTAAAAGTTTCGTCAATACACAGTCAGTGTACTGTATTCGCTCAGAAAATGACGGGTTGCTGTGCATTTGGGTGCAACAATCGGTCCCAGAAAGGGTTTAGAATATACCGATTTTCCACCAATAATAGCAAGAGAAGAAAGATTAGGTTGTGGTAAGTGGGCCCAGGGCCCTATATTGGGAACACTTTGACTTAAAAATAAAGCTCCGATTCTTAGCAAAATTCTAAGGTGAACGTGAACAACAGTTTCATATCCTTCTTCATATGCTTTATTTGTAGATACCGCACATGTCATACTTCGCAATACTCCATGATCAATGATCTGCAAAGCTCAGCTGTATTCTGAACCTATGATACGTACCAAAAGTTTCATATGCCTAGCTAATATCCACCTGAAGTGAACAGACCTAATGGTGATTTAAAGGGAGACATTTTCGGCTCATGCAATAGGTTTCCCTGTAGCTTGGAACCTAGAAATTGGCCATGCCCCAGTGCCGTATTGTGTAATTAGAGAAAACCTTTTGTTCTTCTCTGGATTTGATACAATGTACCATCGAAATGTCCATTTGGTTCATAAACTTTCACCAGGGTCGGCGGGGTGTAGGCTATTAAGTCGTTGGGCCCTTCGTATTGCCAGGGGCCTCTTGCAGGGCTGGAGGACTCGAGTCCGGACTCGGACTCGAGTCCGGACTCGAGTCCAATTTTTGTGGACTTGGACTTGGCTCGGACTCGGGCCTCTCTGGACTCGGACTTGGCTCGGACTCGAACCTCTGAGGACTCGGACTTAAGGCCGAGTCCAGTCGAGTCCACCAGGATTTGACCTAATTACTTTCACAATTTGCAAAAAGTGCATGTTGACTTTTTGCATAATCAGGACAATTTATCTACACAGCTTTACCAGAATAATTATACAGCTGCAATCTTGCACCAATGGCTCTTGCTGTGTACACTACATGACCATGGATGTACATGTTGCACAACCAGTAGTAGCTATATTTAGACTCCAATCAAAGCTAATTAACAGATTAAATTACAACAACAGTAGTTAGTTCAAGTTGCTGAATCTGAAAGTTTAAAAGGAGTATTACACAAATCTTCAATTACTAAGAAGATCCAACGAATAGAACCAATGCTTTGAACCAAGTTCCACTCATTATGGTATAACAGAAGGCCTGATGCTTATTGATTATTACACACCTTGCACACTGCAAACAATTTACAGGTTTGTGCCTTGCCTAGCAGCACATTGTAAGTAAATTTGAATCTTCTAAAGCTTCCTATTCAAACCATGAAGTTATCATGGACTTTGTGGAGAGGGCAATTGTTGTTTCCAACATTATGCTCTCTGTGTGTTTACAAATTTTACAAAAGAAGAGAGAAATAATCAACCTTGTATAAAGTCAGACAATGCTTAGTAATGCTACATAGGGACTTCTTGCTTTCATATTAAGTCATTCTGATCAGTAGGCTAGTATGTGAATATGAATAAACTGTCCACCTGCATAGGTCAATTGGTGGCTGCTGATTTGTCTAAGTTTACCGCTGAAGAGAAATTATGTAGGATACAGATTGGCCATTCACTCATTTAGTCCCCCTTTGTGGGACCAACAGTCATTTACATGCCCTATAATATCATGTAGAGCTTAAATTTTTAGTTATTTTGTTCAGGGGACTAATTGTGCTATAGCCTATATTTGTTGATGGTAATGTATGGCTGTTAGGAGAGACTGGGTTGGGATGAAACGGGTGAGTAGGAATTGGTGATATTGTCCACATTACAAAGTTTGGTCACAAATTTTCTAAAGCCTCTTCGATTATCTGACCCTGTAGGAAGCCATGCTAGCTTTACAGCAGTTTTATCCATAGGCAATAATATTTTTATAATTTAGTGCGTACTGTACTGTGCATACCAATTAATGTTGTGGGGATCCTACTGCATGCATGTGCTCCAGTCCCAATGTTTGTACCTATATAAGTTTTGTACATGTGGTACTAGTTCTGCTAGAAAGTCCTCACAGTACATTAAGTTACACATTAGCTTATTACTACCTTACCTATACCAACCTTCAATGACAGCTTTAATTTACAGTGTCGTTTTAGTTGTAAAAACTTCATCATGCTTACTACTCTAACTTGTGGAGCTCACATCCCTGCTTGGAGGACAAAGTATGAGTAAGCGCAGCTTTACAGTCATTTTCTGGATAGATCTATCAAATAGTTACCGCTAACGCTTTGTTGTTGGAAGTTGTAGGCTACAGTAAAAGTATTATGCTTTTAAACACCACTTACCACATGCAGTTGTAGGCTGCAGCATAGCCTTCAGTCTGTGACATGTAAATTGTACTAGCCAGTTCTTTGAATAGTGTAACGTTAGTACAGAATTAACTTCTCAGTGATCAGGCAGGAACTAACGTTAAGCTTATGTGCACTGTACGTATGCGATTGATTTGTTCAGTGTGCACTGCTCTGTGTCCAGTATATAAACTGCACGAAAACACCACTCTAGTTTTGGGCACATGAACTTGAATTAGCCAGTTCTGTGGGGTATCGGTGGCTAACAACTTGCAAATACAGTATGTAGACTATGTGCAACTCAGTGCTTAGTGTGTAATGTGCATTCGCTACGTACCACCGTCAAAATTTTATCATGGCTATACCTGCATATGTGTTGTACTGTAGTACTAGTAGCTGTAGGTACATTAGGCCCAGGTATAGACATGAATTGCATAAACCATACAAAATGATCATAGGCTTGTGTCTTATAAAACAGGGAGGGTTGAGCTTTTGAACAGACTAGCATGTTACTGCAGTGAGACCTGCACTTTAGGTTAAATTAGGAAGCCATTCAAGTAGAGGCCCATGTGCCATTTTTGGAAACTTTGGCCCCCATGCAACATGTACAATAATGGTCCGCAGAAGATAGCTCTCTTCCTTTGACAATTCCCCTCCCTTCTCTCCCAAGATGGTGGTTAAAAATGCTGAGCAACACCCCCATCCATGAGAAACTAAGAGCAGCTCCTGTGCCTATGAAAATAGTGATATCAGACCATAAATAGCCAGGCATGTATGTTGTTAGCTAATTAATACTGTATGACATCTTTGTATGCATGTTGGTACCGTACATCTTTCCTGATCCTCAAGTCTCGCCTGCCAGTGGGATCAGTGCAGTGTGCACTAAAGTGGATCACGGAAGATAGTTGAGTCCCAAAATTTTAAAGATCTAACAAGCTTTTTACTGAAGTCCTGACTACTACATTTATTTTATGGTACAGTGAAAAACAGAACTAAAAGTGGTCTTTGGCTCAAAATACTTGAGGGCTGTTTATTGCTACAGCTGGGTGAACATAAGGAAAAAACTTGTAAATAGCAAAACTTTACTTTTTCTGTTAACTGTTGCAAGGCTGTTGTTTAGTTATAAAATTAACAGGATTTGTTTTTAAGACCTCTGTAGGTGGTTTTTAACTAGTAATTTGGATTTCCATCATTGGAACTGTGAGTGTGCATTTCATCTTTCTCCAATGCAGAAGCTGCAGTGCACATTTTCATGTGGTTTTTTATTTTGTATGTTTAGTTGTAGCCTGGATGGGTGTAAAGGAGGGATAATGGTAGCTAGGAGCAAAGCAAATACTCTTTAATGTGGCTATATGTTATTGTCAATATAGGTAAAGAAAGTGTTTGAAGGGCATTTGGTACATATGTAACAATTAATTTGGGGTTTGCAAGGAGGCATTGTCCTTGCCAAAAAACACATTGGTGACATACAGTACTTATGGACCCCAAAGCTAAAAACTACTGTAGGTGGGTAAATTACCACATACAGGTCAAGTCACTTTGATGGGACACCAAAGTGGCCATATAGGGAAATCCCCAGTTTTTATGCTTAAGGTATGCTCTGCATACTTGTTCTGTACTTATTTCATTCCCTGCCCTGCATGTTTGCTCCATACTCATCTTATTCCATTCCTCTCCCCTGCATGCTTGTTCTGTATATATTTGATTCCCCCTTCTATATAAAATTTACTGCTCCTCACAGAGGTTGCAGGGCCAATTTTGAAGTGGGGGGTGGGGGCTAATCATCAAAGCGGCCAAATTAATGTTTAAAAAAGCAGTTTAAGGTGGCCCCAAATGACCATGGCAGAAAAAGTGCAGGGGCTATAGCCCCGAAACCCCCCTTCCTCACCGCAGTCCCTGCCTCTCCCATTGAGGACCTTGTCGTCCCCAAGCAAGTTCAAGTTTGCAGGTAACAACGCTGATAGTCCGCAGTTTCATTCTCAATAGACTGTGCTTTTGTGTGGAACAATTTTAGCCATACAGGTTTCAGCTAGTCACCTGTTGTGAGCTCGCCCTGCCCCCAGGGCAACCTTTGAACCCTATCAAAAGAGAGGTTCCAAGATGCAGCTGGACTCTGACTCGGCTCGGACTCGGAGCCTGTGGACTCGGACTCGGCCCGGACTCGAGGTGTTCTGGACTCGGACTTGGCTTGGACTCGGGCCCTTCTGGACTCGGACTCGGCTCGGACTCGAGGTGTATGGACTCGACTCCAGCCCTGGCCTCTTGTCATTCGCCCCCCACCCGGCGCCCCAAAGGAACTTCGTTGCATATAATTGTCACTCACATGGCTCTCTGGCCCTGACATCACGTAACCAGTGTCATAGGCGGGATTACGGGGGGAAGCGGGGGCACTTGCCCCCACACTTTTTCCAGAGCTTAAAAATTAAAAATAAGAAAAAATGAGCGAAAGTAAGCGAGACCAGAGAAATTATAAGAGAATATTTAGTAGCCTATTATGATTAAACTTTGCAATGTTTAATGAAGAAAACCGTTAATATCAAAAGCCACAAAATTGCTAGGAAAATTTTTCTCTGCTCGCTTCTCGCGCACCTCCAGGAAAAACAGACAAATATTACAATTGAAAATTTTGTCTGGCACTGTAAAATTTCTTTTCTCCTACCTGCTAGACTATTATGACTTGAAGGCTCTGAATGAAATAAGGTTCACTGAAAGTGCTAATGTACGTCATTAAATGCACTATGGTCCTTGCACACAAAGTCCCAAACCCATGTACAAGGAGTCGCAATTCTCGCAAAAAAAAAAAAAAAAAATCGGCGTGCTTCGCATGAGCCTTATATAAATCAATGTCTCATTAGTACTGCTCTACTGCTGTGCGTAGGAAAACTTTGGTGAAATTACCTCGTAACTTATTACTTTCTGTGGGACAGCTTGACTAAATTACTATTTCCAAACCCTCGCTACACCTCTCGCTGTTCGTTTTCCTCACCAACTACCACCATCTTCAGCAAATTGACCGACGGTTACTGTCTTAAATTTGCGATCATCAAATGAAAACTATTTCATTAGCATTTCAAATTACACCTGGGGGAAGTAGGGTCTTGTCAAGAAATGGTCCAGAATGGCCGCAAAAGCCGTTACATTTAAGAAAGATTTCTCTGGGATGACCCTCAGTCCCCAGCCTCCGGCTTCCCGCCTTCGGCGATCTCGGTTACAGGTTTCACTGGCCACAACTTCCCAAGATGCAGCCTCCAATAAAAATTACTTCCCTGGCACTTTAACTGTCGATGCCCTTGACAATGTCCATGTAAAAACTACCCACAAAAAATTTCATTGACTTCTCTAAAGTATCAAATCGTCTAAAACCTTCAAAATCGACACTAACCTTATTTTTCACACTATTAAAAAAGTTGAGGGGTACCTGTCCCAGACCATCGACAAAATGAAACATGAAAGAGACCTCCATAGAGCAGGATATAGGTTTCCATATCCTGCTCTATGGAAAAAAACACAGGCACCTGGTGAAAGTAGGAAAATTTTTTATGAAATAAAAATACTGCATTTAACACTAAAGAAATCTACAGTTAAATGTCTCAACGCTGTTTTCTTCTGGGCGCTTCGCCAGCACCCGTTTTAAATATTGCTTCGGGGTTACTTCATGTAGAACATCCTGCTTGGCATAGCTTCATACAAACGCTTCTATTATCATTGAAACTACCAATGCCCCATGACCGTACACAGCGTAGGGACGTTTTCCCTCCCTCAGAAATTTTCAAAGCAAAATTTTCATCACCATCGATCTGTGTATATTTAGCGACCCTTTAAAGATTGTTTGTATATGCAAGTTGTAAGGCAAGGGGGTATCTTACATGTGATAGGAGGCAGGCGCTTCGAAGGGGGGGGGCAAGAGCCCTGTCCTTAAGGATACTTTTCTTTCTTAGCATTTTATTACTCATATCACTGAAAATATAAAAAATGCGATTTTTCAGCTCGCTGCGCGTGCACCCTTTATGAATACACGATCTCCCATTCTTAAAATTATTGTTACAAAGCCCCGGGGAACCCTCAGAATAATCCGTTCTCCCCAACTTCCTCAAGCCCTCAGCATTATCGATCCCATCTGACCGTCAGTCTCATGGAGTAAGAATATAATTGAAAAAAGTCAAGTTGTGATTTTTGTGGTATGTTCATTGCCCATCTTACGTTATTTGAAGTTAAAGCTAAATGAATCATTTTAATGCCTACAATTTCGTAAATACCCCAGAGCTTCTGGCGGGCTTCGCCCCCTGGACACCTAGCGAGGCTCTACCCCTGGTCGACTCCAGGGACCCTGGGGCGGGCCCCTGGACCCCACGCCCTTAGACGGTCGGGCCATGAACACAAACTTTACTGATTTTCACGGTACATATTGCAAGATTTCGGGACACTTCGTTGGTGTTATTGGCCACTTATCATGTGCAGAGAATTTTCCGTGATTTTGGGATTGTTTGCCTCACGCACCTGGAGCTATTTTAAGCGACAGACAAACACCCACTTTTTCGTTTTTCTGGCGCAGTTGCGGTGGTTTCTGGCGCTTTTGCGCCAGAACGCCAGCCTATTTTCAAACCCTGCATCATCTCTGACAGGTTTTTGTGTTACAAATCGGATTAAATCTAGGCTTTGCCTGGCCGAGGACCACCTTTGCGTAATTCGGAAATGCTCGAGAACGAGTTGCGCTCCTCTCTTACCTCCATACCATGGTGTCGAATATGTACTCCTCTTTCGACGTAGGCTTCACACTTTTTTCCAAAACTTTTGCCTCCGCATATTTCGATGTAAGCATGTGCCTTTTTGATAAATCTGCTCTTCAAAACCGCAGTATTCCTTTAGTATACTATATTCCGTAATAACGCATTTGAAATCAACTGCCTTTTGTGCGTATACCTGTCTGTGTGCATGTGCATTGTCACCTGTAGTATTCATGCATACGTACGTATATATGTGCATGTATGTATGTACAGTATTTAAATATTCCTAGCTTGTGTTATGTGTACATACATGTACCATGCGTTTTGGAATATGTTGTGGGTATGTAAGCATCAGTTTCTATTGTGGAATGTATGCCGTATGCCAGTGCGCAGTTTTGACTGGTTTAGGGTGGTTTTGGCTGGTTTTGGATGGTTTTGGGTAGTTTTGGGTGGTTTGGGGTGGTTTTGGGTGAGTTTTGGATGGTTTCATGTTTTAAAAGTGCCCGTTTTCGTGCAGTTTATATACTGGACACAGAGCAGTGCACACTGAAATCAATCGCATACATACAGTGCACATAAGCTTAACGTTAGTTCCTGTCTGATCACTGAGAAGTAATTCTGTACTAACGTTACACTATTCAAAGAACTGGCTAGTACAATTTACATGTCACAGGCCGAAGGCAATGCTGCAGCCTACAACTGGCATGCATATGGTAAGTGGTGTTTACTTACAAGCATCATGCTTTTACTGTAGCCTACAACTTCCAACAACAAAGCATTAGCGGTAACTATTTGACAGATCTATCCAGAAAATGACGCGCTGCTTACTCATACTGTGTCTTCCAAGCAGGGATGTGAGCTCCACAAGTTAAGAGTAGTAAGCATGATGAAGTTTTTACAACTAAAATGACACCGTAAATTAAAGCTGCCATTGAATGTTGGTCCCAGGTAAGGTAGTAATAAGCTAATGTGTAACTTAATGTACTGTGAGGACTTTCTAGCAGAACTAGTACCACATGTACAAAACTTATAGGTACAAACATTGGGACAGGAGCTCATGCATACAGTAAGATCCCCACAACATTAATTGGTATGCACAGTACAGTATGCAGTTAAATTATAAAAATATTATTGCCTATGGATAAAACTGCTGTAAAGCTAGAATAGCTTCCTACAGGGTCAGATAATCGAAAAGGCTTTAGAAAAATTGTGACCAAACTTTGTAATGTGGACAATATCAGCAATTCCTACTCCCATTTCATCCCAACCCAGTCTCTCCCCTCATAGTCATACATTCCCATCAACAAATATATAGGCTATAGCACAATTAGTCCCCTGAATAAAATGAACTAAAAATTTAAGCTCTACATGATATTATAGTGCATGTAAATGACTGTTGGTCCCACAAAGGGGGACTAAATGAGTGAATGGCCAATCTGTATCCTACATAATTTCTCTTCAGTAAACTTAGACAAATCAGCAGCCACCAATTGACCTAGATGCAGGTGGACAGTTTATTCACATACTAGCCTAATGATCAGAATGACTTAATATAAAAGCAAGAAGTCCCAATGTAGCATTCATTACTAAGCATTGTCTGACTTTATTCAAGGTTGATTATTTTTCTCTTCTTTTGTAAAATTTGAAAACACACAGAGAGCATAATGTTGGAAACAACAGTTGCCCTCTCCACAAAGTCCATGATAACTTAATGGTTTGAACAGGAATCTTTAGGAGATTCAAGTTTACTTACAGTGTGCTGCTAGGCAAGGCACAAACCTGTAAATTTGTTTGCAGTGTGCAAGGTATGTAATAATCAATAAGCATCAGGCCTTCTGTTATACCGTAATGAATGAAACTTGGTTCAAGGCATTGGTTCTATTCTTTGGATCTTCTTAGTAATTGAAGATTTGTGTAATCCTCCTTTTAAACTTTCAGATTCAGCAACTTGAACTAACTACTGTTGTTGTAATTTAATCTGTTAATTAGCTTTGATTGGAGTAGTATAGATACTACTGGTTGTGCAACATGCACATCCATGGTCATGTACTGTACACAGGAAGAGCCATTGGTGCAAGTTTGCAGCTGTATAATTATTCTGGAAAAGCTATTAGATAAATTGTCCTGATTATGCAAAAAGTCAACATGCACTTTTTGCAAATTGTGAAAGTAATTAGGCCTAATCCTGGTGGACTCGACTGGACTCGGCCTCAAGTCCGAGTCCTCAGAGGTTCGAGTCCGAGCCAAGTCCGAGTCCAGAGAGGTCCGAGTCCGAGCCAGGTCCGAGTCCGAGCCATGTCCGAGTCTACAAAAATTGGACTCGAGTCCTCCAGCCCTGCTGTTCCCTTTTATTAACCGAGTTCAGTAACTTCGGTATACAATGCTTGCTGGGAAAGAGAATGTACCACCACAGAGACTGCTTGTGCAAGACTTGTCCTTTGCATGAGCAGGCACAATTTCGAATTAAAGAATATGGTTCTCTCGATATCAATCTCTCTTGTCGATTAAAGTAATTCCATTTGAATGAAAAATTCTTTTTGAAGTTAATGTCGTAGAATGACGTTTTATTGTAGAAAGAAATGAATTCAATACAGTCGTTCGAAGCATTGCTATCTGTGTAAAACATCCGCAATCTTGATCTGTGGTACAGCAAAATCCCTGTATTGTGAATTTCCAAACTCATTTATTGACTTTCAAGGTTAGATATCGGTGCTGTATTTCACTGGATTCCCTGTCGGACTCCAGAATCGAGTTTGTTTTTCTTCCTTGGACTCGGCTTTGGCTCGAAATAAGATGTCTTGGAACCGGACTTGACCAAGAATGGACTGAAACTGGACTCGGACTTTGAGGCAATTCCAGCCCAGTCCGCAAAAATGAAGTTACCACGGTAACGACAAACATTGAGAGTATTTGGAAATTTTCATGGTACCTGCAAGGAGGTGTGATACCCATTCAATCTTTTTTCTCCCTTAAAAGAAGGAGAAGAAAAAAAGACACACACACAAAATAAAACACAAAACGAAGAAAAGCAAATAGGCCTACATTGAACTAACTTAGATCTCTGACTTGGGTTCTGAGGTCTGAAAAATACAGTTCTCTGCCGTGAGGCACTCTCCCATCCACTTTAAACAAATCGATGTAACCGTTAAGTTAAGGAACCTAGTTGTTAATACAAAGTTGCATTTATTGCACCTTTAATCTTCCACTTTAAGACCTGACCTTTGACTTTGATTTCCCTGGCAATCACATGTTTAGGCTGACTTTCCAATTACACTTGTGAAAGTTCCATCTCAATTTAATGTTTTCTCTCGCACGAATTACAAGGCAAAGTTGTAAAACTTTTCGCTATAAAGTGATTTACATTTCATTGTTACCCATTTGAAAAAGCATCCAGCTCTGTTGATAAATGAAGATTCGAAAAAGTTCAGTGAGAATATTTAGAAGTGGTGCCGGGGTTGTGACTCTGCAGTGTTTTACATAAAGACAAAAGTTTTCTAGGGCATATAAAAGGTTTCTAAGTGGTCAGCTTGACATGTGAGCATCTGGAAACCACTTGAATAAAATATTTGAAAATAAGTGGATCGTTAAATTATCCTACTGAAATGGTATTCTGGTGAAGTGTTTTCGTAATGACGACGCTTGTTTTTCTTAACCTTATATCGTAATAAAACGTTATAAATAAAAAACTAGAATGAAGTGGATATGATATTCCAATTTGGTGGTACCTCGGTGGTGCGTTCTTCCATGTAGCCAACTTGTTTGGCTGTAAGTAATACCTATTAAATGTGCAGTGCTGATTTCATTACGAAATATTGCATATATTGTTGTAGGGATGCGCTATGCACACATAAATCTCACTTCCTGGTTTACAATAAAAGTTTATGGTAATGTAACAAAAATGCAGACAGTTGTATGGAAAGATGATTCCACGAGGGGTAGGGAGGAAGGTATCTGCTCTGAAATATTCCACGATTGACAAACAGTCATTTCATAAATATTGCTCTAAAAACACACAACTATGCATTTCATCTGTGGCAGCCCTGGTTAGCAAAATAGTTGAGAGTTGGGTTAGTAACAAACGTTAGCCCTAGGCTAGGACTAGAACAGTGTATGTAATACTCTTGGCCGAAAGGCTCAGTTGAATTGTTATAAGCCTAGATTTTCAATTTTTCCTCTGTCATCTGACCTTATTCGTAAACCCGTGCACTTTGTGCCCTAACTATAAGTATATAATAGACTGTAGCCTAGTGTGTATACAGCTGAACTATACCCTGGCCAAGACATTAGGGCGTGACGGGTGTTAGTGCTACGTCCGCAGAACAAGGGTGCCCGCAGCATATAAACTTAAGACCCTAAAAAAAATTAGCCAAGCCTAGGCTAGATTTACATATGTTATTCCCATGATCATGGTTCAGTGACAGCTTATTCACTTGGCCACGAGTTAAACAGGGTTCTTCCATAGACTAGACTGAGTAGCTCTTCTGAGCTATACCGATCCCTTGAACTGTTGAAGTAAAAAACCGTTTTTTGCGTTTAAGCGATCCAGGCCTGAAGACGGACAAGGTACTGAAGGGGGAGGCGAGGTAGCTGGGGGGAGTGGCAAAGTATTTTTCAGGAGGCGAGGTATACACTAAAATGCATTAGGGTAATGGTAGTTTTTATCTTCTAGGGGGAAACATTCCCCTCTCACCCATTCTTCCAATTGGCATGGGCTTTGTAAGCCCCCTTACATTTATATACAACAAAAATTTCCCAACTGGGAGCTGTGCAGGCTCTCAGATAAATTCCCTCCCAAGGAAAGTCTAACCATTATCAACCAGCAAGTGTTTCCTTACCAACCATGACGCTGAGTGTCTAAACACCACCTTATCAAAGCCATGTAGCCTGATAATGAAGTTTACAATTGTGAGCTGCATGTCATGTACACGCTAACTGAAAACAAAATGAGTTGTGGTAGTATGTGAGCAAAATTTGTGCTACTGAAAACTACAGGTTATGGCCTACATACAAAATTGGGATGCAATTGAATTAATATGACCGATGAAGCACAAAACTAAACACCCCCACCTGGCGCCACTGTGATGACAGACGTTTGAAGTGCAAATTATTTGAGATGTGTAAATTCTGATTTTGTAGAAAAATGTATTGCAAATCAAACGGTTGGTTATAGGAAAATTTGGAATTTACGCTTTAACAAAGATGAATCATTTTCATATAATTTGTCAGCTAAACAACTGAATGCAATTGCTTCAAACCTTCTGAAGTCCTGTTACTTATTTCTACATTTCTACGGTCTTATATCGAAGAAAACCTATGTGGGAACAGCCTGAGAACCATGAGTGAAAACCACTGACTTCACACGACAGTCATATGTTCCGTCGTAGAAATCAAAAGCGCAATAGTTTCAGGGTACAGACGTCAGCGCGACGACGTGACCTATGGGGTAAACGCCGAGTAGCGCTAGTCCACGTCGTACAATCTAAAGCTACCTATTTTTAAACAGGCTTCGCGTTCTTCTGCCAACGAGTGATGACGTTGAGCATTTCCTAGTATGATCAGGGGACCAGATTTCCGCAGTACCCCGGAATTCGTTCACTTGATATTTTTGTTTTGAATCACACATTCGGTTCACAACAACACGCATGCCAACTGGAGACACACTAAAACGTTCAAAACATGCAACATAAAATTCGACAAGGGCACGATGAGTCGGACATACGGAAATTCCCCCTATTCTATGATATCGTTTCAACCACAGCTAGTAAATTACCATGGTCAGTAATTCACGGCCCCGAAAAGCCCAAAGTAAAATCCTGACACCTTTTCTCCTTTGAATTGAGAAGATGGAAGCTGACGCTAAGTTTTGAAATCCATTTTGCGGTTTTGCAAAGGAACTATGTTCCATAATGCACAACGCAATAACAGTGAGCGCATTGCGAACTCCCTGCGTGATTGGTGACTGGGATTCAACCAACCACTTCAATGCACCTTGAAACAAACTTTTGCCACCCTTATACAGACGAACCCACTCTCCCGACGAATCTTTCCAACCCTCCCCTCCTGGCCCTCCGTCATCCCCCTAATCTCAGAAGACTCCTTACTTCCGCCGAATTACCCACCCCTGGTCAAACCATTAAGGGCAATACTGGCTGCAACAAAAAGCGTTGCCAGATCGGCAAACGCATCACCCTTGAAGAACATGTCAACATACCCAGTGTAAAATTTGCCATGAATCCCCCTAATCTAAATTGTGACTCTTGTAATGTTATTTACATTTTTCACTGTAATTTATGTAATGAGGGTCTTTACGCAGGTAAAACCAAGACTTCATTTTGCTTTAGTTTTAACAACGATAAAGTCTATTCGTGACAACACTTTAGGTTTCCTCGTGGTGGAGCACTTAAATCTTCCCCGCCATTCCCTTGAAAATCTTGAAGTCACCCTCATTGCAAGCAATTTTGTTTGTACTGAACACCGCAAGTCCGCCGAACTTAATTGGATTTTGAAACTAAATTCACACATCAAGGGGCTAAACAAAGAACTCGGTGTTTTGAATCAGTACACTTTCCATCAGACAACGTAATTGTTTATTCCACTTATTTACACCTTTTCATCACCTATCATCTTCTGTTCTTAAGCTGTATCTCCGCTGTTGGCTAAGTTAATTATTATACTCACTTCCCTGTCTGATCTCGTTTGATGAAGGTTCCAGAGGAACCGAAAATTTCGAATTAAATCTTAAATCTTGGATTATTTTGTACTCTTTAAGCTTTAAGTCAACAAGTGATGCATTTGTTTCCTGTTTAACGATATATATATATATATATATATATATATATATATATATATATATATATATATATATATATATATATGAATTTAATACAAGCAAATATTCTGATTACAAACGACATATGTTGAAATCTTTCGAAGTCACCAAGACTTCACCATCAGATAATGTGAGAATAGTAGTAACAATGTTTGTGAATTTGTGTGAATAATAGTAAGAATAACAAAATTTCCAACAGATACCTTACGGCATTGCTGTTCAGGTCAGATGGCAACTTTTTAATGAATAAATTCTCCTTCATTTTTCTTTTGTACCAACGTGGCTCAATACCAACTACAACACAAAGATCAGAAAATTAAGCAAGCCATGATTATTTGTATCACAGTGTTAGAATAAAATACCCCTTTTGACCACCTAAAGACTTCATATATGTTCATTAAATCTGTCTAGAAGTCTTTTGGTGGTCTCATCCACCTAAACAGAATCACAGTCAGGACAGTAACTTTTACAAACGGCATTTTTTTAATATTTTGATCCGAATCTGTACGGAAGATATATTCTTTTGTAAGAAGGTTACCTTTACATCAAAGTCAACTTTACAAATACTACCAATGTAGTCTCTCAAGCTTTTTGCAATCTTGTCTCAGTTTGAGCCAATATAAAGCAATCGTACATAAATAGTTTTACTCAACTGAGTTGTGTCAGGGTCATCACGACGGGACCCATTCCAAACTGGAATCGTAGTCCGCGAGTATATGATTCAATTTCGTCCAATATTCGTCTGGGATAGTCATTAGACAAAATACGTCCAATAAACTTAAAACTCTTTATAAATAGTTCGTCAGAGGGACAAAGCCTGTGTGCCCTTTTTATGAAACTCTTTTATTACAGCAACTCTAAACTTTTTGGGACACCAAATTTTCAGTTAGCGAAAAAACAGTAAAAATTTGTCTCCAGAAAACATGTTATAACACTATCACGGAAGTGCTACCGACCAATCTAGAATTAGCAGCATCTAGAAGGATAATGGACCACCTTTTTTAGTTCAACGGTGAAATAGACAGAATTATGAACGAATTGAGTAATTGTAGAAAATTGGTCAAATGATCTGACGAAGTGGCCACCAAGATATCTTTATAATATATTCGACAAACTTTTAATTTGGGGGGGAAAAATTAACCAACTTCTTTTCTAGGGGACACATGAAAATCTCAGCAGCACACACTTAGAGAGGAACCCTTGGCACACCCATCTATCTACTTGTAAAGATTGTCATTACATAGGAAATGGGAGGACAAATGTCTGGGTTACAATTTTTTGAGATCAGCCTAGTTAATGTTAGTAGAGATATGTTCTTCGTTGTAGACAATCAAGAATAACATCGACAGGAAATTTCAAAGGGACATTAGGAAATAGGTAAACCACATCAGAAAGAGACATGAGTGTACCACTTACAAGTGAGAGATTTTGAATATCGGAACAAAATTGAAAAGATTCCTTTACCGTATAATCGTTAGATGTTAGTTCACCAGTAGATAAAACTCCCTTATCGGATCCTTAATTCTCCTTACTGTAAAGTACTATGCGCCTTAAGTGGCTTTTCTGTATCCTATTCCACTAATTCGTATTGCAAATCTTGTTTTTGCGTTTGTGAGGACGAAATGAAGGAATGAATGAACGAACAAACGAATGAGCGAATGTATCTGGGATCTGATATACTTTTATCGTGGTCCCGTTTCACCTACATTTGAAACCAATAAATGACGGCATAACGTTTGTATTTTATGTGTTCTGTTTCACTAAATTACCATACTGAACAGCTTTTACATATTTTATTTTTACGAATGGTATGAATCGATTATTGTAGGTGCAAGATTTCTTAATTTTTTCTTAGAGTTGTAAAAGAAAACGAGATAAAGTGTGGAATATTTCCTACACTTTTCTTATGTTAGGGTAGGAAAATGGTAGCATTAGACATAATCTAAGGAATAAACAATTTGTTTAAGTTCACAGGTAAGCCCATTTTTAAAATGAATGTTGGAATGTTTATCATGCTGATATAAATTAAAACAATTTCAGGACTCACGTCAAAACCTCACTTCATTTCTATATGATTGAACGTGACAATAAATCTTCTGAAGATAGATTGTGGTGCAAGTCTGTAGAATGCAAAGTGAACTACACTTTGCCTGGAAATTGTATTCGGGCCAGTTTTTAAGCAGACAATCAGAGATCGAACATTCTTAAAGGGCACAAACCAACCCCTCTCTGACTGACACACCGGCTATCTCTGCACTAGCTCCAACTTTCTCAGCCAGGAGGCCAACACTGTGTGCTGGGGAACTCGTCATAAATCACACAGCTGTTTGTAGTTGGACGAATGGTAAAAGGTAGTGAAAGGAGGTCATCCGATGGATATGGCTGACTTTTCAGCAATCGGAATACCTCTACTGTACTGCCTCTAAAATTTTGACCCCTCCCCAATACATAAACGGCCTAAAGAGTACACATTATTTCACATTTTATGCAATAGTGAGGTTGGGATAGCCATTGAGCCTTTCTATAACTGTAAATCCGGCTTCTTCATGGTAAAAATGTATAATTTAACATTAAAATCATTTCTTTAAGGTAATTTTGCCCGAAGTTGTGGGTAAAATAGGGTTACAAACCGAATATGGTTGCCATTGTGAATTTTGAGTGGCAAACGGGGGGGGGGTCAGAACAGTAACCCCATATGGAGCATTTGTGAAAACTTTGGTGCTTCTTTTCACTTAGGCAAGATTTTCCCAGAAAAATGCAATTATCTGGCGCACAACACCTGCATGTTTATCCTGAACAAATGGTATGAAAAATGATTGATTGAAGTACAAACATAACTAACACAAACTGTAAAAAAAAACATATTTGATTATACTATTTGAATTTTCCAATTTTACTGTAAAAGCATAATTCAATTGGAATAAATGATGGTCTTAGTGTGGTAACATAATTATTGTATGGTGTGACCTGGTATGAGTTGGTATAGTATGATATGGTATATTATGGCACGGTACAGTGTTGTATAGCATGGTTTGGCATGCTATGGCATGGGACTGAAAGATGGGATGATGTGGTGTGTTGTGATGTGGTATAGTATTGCATACGGGTATAGTTTTAGTGTACTTTAGAGCAGCCGAATTAGACAAGCAGATGCATTTGCATAAAAATATCATCTTAGAGCAGACAAGCTCAATTTGTCACTATACCCGCTATCTATAGTAAGGTAGATTTGTTACAAATGTACCTCAACACCAAAAAAGATCCTACAAGTAAGATTTTGGTGTGCTTTGGTAGATTTGGACGTGGAAATAACATATCAAAATCCACCATATTTATCTAAATTAGTCATTTCCAAAATTGCCGTTTTTACGTCATTGTAAAGGTAAATGTATCTAAAATAACACTGTTTGCTGATTGAGGGAAGCTCTGCTGCACTCAAATTTTGTTAGCCATGATGGTATTATGATTAATTTGACCAATAGTACCACTGTAGAAGTGTAGCTTTCATAATTCACTTATGATCTTACACTTAAGTAAAAACCACCCAAAGCGACTATTATTTGCCTACAATTGAATAAATGCAATATAAAGAAGTCTTGGTTTCTTGCATTTAGGTTTTCAGAAGTATGGTGTTATTACTGAAGCATTTTTGTAATGTAGATAGCTAGCGAGTGGCAGAGCGCACTGGAGAAAGAAACAAAAATGTGGTTTGGTCCTTCAACAGGTTTGTTCCAGGGTTGCATGGCCCCAGGATTTCCCTGCAAGGGGCCAAGCACTATGGTGGGAGGGGAGGCAACCCGAAGACTTGAAAAAGGCGATGGGTTGCCGGAAGGATATTGAACCAAATTTTTTGGCCCCCGAAGCGTACCGAAAATGATTGGTTTCTTTTGAGAGAATTAAAAGTTTGGCTGTTTTAGGAAAAAAACCTAAACAATTGGAAATTAGGTTTTATCGAAATTAGGTTTTATCGAATTGTTTGCTGTCCATTAGAGCAAATTCAAGTAAATTGTCGGGGGTGGACGTCTTACATATTTTATCGTACCGTTAAAAGCTCCTTGATGAAATTGGGAGAGTTCCTCGGGGTCAACCTTCCCTGATGTGTCCTCTTTCCCCATCTGGTACCCCCCCCCCGGTTTGTTCGTGTCTGTTTCAAGAACATAACAATCACATTAGTCCTAATGTAATGTGTAATCCAACAAGACAGTGACTATTCAGTACTTCAGTCAGGGTTGTTTTTTGTTGAATATTCGCAAGTTTCCATTTTCACACGATTGATTGTCATGAAGCTGTGCTTTTCTATGGAAATAAGTCGCCTGTCAGTTCAAGTGGTAGCATCGTTATTTGCTGTGTATAAGTTATGAGCCTATCCCCTTAGAGTTCACCCTAGGCCCATACGATAGACTATCACATGTGCTATCACAATTAATGGGCAAAGCACCGAAAGCAGTAGTGTTGAGTGCAGTTAAAGCTTTATTTAAAGGGTACCCTTTTGCCTACATATACTGTACTTACATCACTTCTGTGTCATCGACAGTAGAAAACATGGCACATCACATTGCAAATTAAAAGACACTGGGGATTAAATGTTCACCGCTCACCGGTTTGGTCCCATCCATTTACAATCAAATTGCAAAAAAAACTTACACATTGCAGTCACATTTAATAGGCAGTTAAGATCTACAATTACAGTACCTGTCATCTGAAGCTTTCTAACATTGGTGGCTGAAGCATTCAACTACTGAGGTCTGATATTTTCTAAGGAGGCTACTGTTTTTGACGTTTTCAGACAAAACATCTTCACACTGAAAATTATTGGGAGCTTCAGTCCCCCTCACGACCGGCCCTGAATAAAACTGGTGATTATACGGTGTTTTCCCTACACTAATTTAATTCTTAAGTGTGCCGTTTCATGACCTACTATGTGCAACTGATGAGTCTGGATAGTTAGATATAGCGGTAGAATCGTTCTTTGCTACTTCCAAGCTGTACGTTACTGATGTAATCTTGGGCCTATAGTTCGAGGGATTTGAGACAAAATGTAGCAAGGATTTAATCAGTTTTGGTAGCACTGGACTTGAGAGAGACACATTAGTGCCACTTCTGCCACTTCTGACGAAACACAAGAAAAAAGGGAGGACATCAGTTGCAGTAGCCCATAATATGAATTTAAGGCCATTTACAGTCAAATGAGGTCCAAATTGTATAACACGCCCCTGACTTACAAGGCCAGCGTAACACATGTATACACTACAGCTGCAGTTTGTGATATAAACAAACGTCCACAATGTTTGTACAACTGGACAATAGCAGTGACAGACTGGTAAATCACAAGTAATTCAGGAATTATAGTCCTCAGAAAAGTATGTCGCTTTCACTTTCATTATGAAGCTCTCTGTGCTGTATTTAGTAATTTTGCAAGATAATATCATTTTTCAGGAATAAGATACGTAGCTAAAAATTCAATTGTGGAGGGATTTATTACTACATTAACATAATTTTGTGTCAAACCTGCAATAATTGACTTAGAGGTGAATATATGCATCTTTGAAATTGCAATTTTTTGCTTTGTAAGCATGGGAAAGATCATGCACCTTACAACGTTTTCAGTGATTAAGCAGCTGGTGCTTAACACTGCTTCCTCTAGGAATTGTGAAAACAAGGCCAAATAAAGGTCGTTACGTTAGCATAGCTACATGGAAAGGAGAAATATTAAAAATTTTGTAAAATCGATTTTGTTTTTTGTTTTTCGTCAAGAATTGCCTTAAAAAACCATTATTAACTTCTAATGTCATACCTTTGCCTATAAAGTGAATTCACAAGTTTGACTTTCAATCACAATATCTTGACAGTTAATTTTACAATTTTTACTCTCAAATTCCAACTTGTGACCTTGATTCTCATTATTTTGATCTAAAATCTTATAAAGCTGACTATTAATTTCGTACTTTTACTTTTGGAGTGCAGAATGGGACCTAGAATCTCACCCTTACTGTTATCAATTTGACTCGAAAATTCAAACTTTTGACCTAAATCCTATTGTCTTGACCATTAATTTCATTATTTTGACTTTTAGGGTCACATGTATTTGCCTCTTATTCTGTTAGAGGGAATTTGACCTCATAATGCTGAAATGCAATATTAAGTTTCAGTCACATAATTTTTACCTTTTAATTGCCATTTTATTTCATTATAGACTCACAAATTATTGTTTCTGTCTTGTTATTGTTTGGAAAGAAAAAAGTCAGGGTTTTGACTTTAAATGGTAAAAAACGCCCTGAGAAGTCAAAATGTGATTTTTAAGTCAAAATTGTGCTGATAAAAGTGTCACTTGAATCGAATGAACACTCAAAATAATGGCTCTAAATGTAAAAATTATCAGTCAAATAGTCATGATAATAAGGTTTAAGTGACTATTATGGCTTAAATAGCAAAGAAAAGGACTTTAAAGGATTAAAAGTGAACACCTAGACAAAACAGGCCAAAATATGAATTTAATAATCAGTTACAAGTCGGACAACCAAGATTTCAATAAATAGTTTAATATCTGAATGTCAAAATGGCATTTCAAAGTTTGGAAATCAGCTGCAATAATTATGACTTTAATAGTTAAAATACTTGGTTTTATAAGGAAAAGGCAAACTTGAAAGGTCTTTTTTGTCCTTCCCTTATCCCTTTGCAAGCGACTCAAGGCTTCACCTTGAAATATTTCGAAGCAACCAATTTTGAACCTCAGCCACTAATAATTAGAAGCATTGAATTTCAAGTTTTCAATTTAATTCAAATTATTTATTCCAGCAATGAACAGATAATGACATAAGTATTTGAATAGTTTATTAAGACAGTCCATCAACATTACTGCATGGAAAAGGAGGAAAAAGAAGTATAAATACCTATTAATTAATTTTCCCCTAACTTAAAGTAGATAATACTTACAAACAATCAATTACAACACAATCACAATTTACATTCAATTTAATTTAATGAGTTATTTCATGAGTAATCTAATGAGAGTAATTTGAGAGTATGCTTCCTCCCGCTAATAGTCCTGGAACAATGTTAAAGTTAGCTAACTTATGAGCCCCATCTCACGATTAGTAAAGGGCTCACAAATTCATAAAATCTGAAAAACTTACATTTAGAAGTGAAAAGTTATATTTTCAAATGGCACGTTTTTAAAAATGAGATAAGTAATGCAGCTTTGACACCAAATTCTGTTTACAAAGCTATAAATCACTCACGTAAGAATTTTCAGTCATTGATCTAATTTCTGTGAAAAGATATCAGCTTTCAAAATACCACGAAATGGTGCATGCACCTTCTTCCCAAAAACGTGGCACTGCGCAATACTTTTCTGATGTCTTTCACTTCTGAATCTCCTAAGCTTCCGCAATAAAATGCCAGTTGAATCATTCAGTTTCATATAAAAACCTTTAAAGTGTACAAGTTACGTGTCTTTATTCTTCAATTTTTATAGTAAAATAAATATGCAAAGTCATTCAAACCTTCAATGGAAAGTTGTCATCGACGTCATTGTGACGCCATCATGGTGTTTTTGCATGGATACGTGAAACATTCAGTCCAATAAAAGTGCCAATAAAACCTACATAACACACACCTTCTGTCATAAAGTTGGAAAAAATGTTTAAAATGCCTGGAGTTTGAATTTGACCTAATTTCGGCGCTTTCCATTGGGGAATTTTGGTGGATTTCTTCCTGAATGCACTATACACCTCAACTAATGCAAAATCGCTTAAAACTCACTTGTAGGAATTGTTTAGGGTCAAAACTTATATCTACCCTACTACTAAGGCTTTTTGTAAGGAAAGAACACCAAACGAAATGAATAATACGAATGATTCTTGTGCTGAATATATCAAACAGTCATTTGTGCATGTGTAACTGTTTTCCATTTCTACATGTGACAGACTCTCCTCAGATCTAAAGGTCTCCAATATCCCAATAGTGAAAGCAATACAGTCATTTGTGCATGTTTTATAACTGTTCTTACTTTTCTACATGTGACAGACTCTCTTCAGACCTAAAGGTCTCCAATATCCCAATGAGTGAAAGCAATACAGTGGAGGTGGATACAACAGTCAATACTGGCATCGTGGTAGCTTCTGCAGCGGTCCCTTCAACAGTAGAAAATGGAGAAAGGTATGCAATAATATTTACTAAAGGCATAATTAGGTGTGATTTCTAAACTTAATTTTCCTTCTTAGACTTCTGTCACTGAAACGCAATGCCACTTTTGGAGACATTGGAATAACGCCAAAGAGACTTAACTTTTGATAAAACCTTTTAAAGGTCTTATTCAGAGGCAACTAAGGGTCATGCAATCGACTCAAAAGCATAATTTTAGGTAAACTAGAGTTTTATATAATTTTTCTACAGGAAAAACAAAGTAAAATATGGCGTTTTCTATTTTTTACCATTTTCTGAAAACTTTTTTGTTTTTGGCCCATACTGAAACGATAACATCACGTGATTTCTTCGAAAGGTCAAACTATGACGTCCCCCTCCGGAGTCGGGTCGAGCTAACGCGAGCGCACACAGCTAACCAGCATGTACCGTACCAGTACTGCAATCAGTGTATAGTATTAGTAAGTTAGTACTAGTAGGATAGTAGCATACTCTAGTAGCCTAAGTTACACTTGGTAATCGGAAATTGCGAAAAATTGTACAGCATAGAAGTAAAGATTTATTCTTGTTATGATCAAATTAATACGCTTTATAGTCAGCGTAGGTTGGAAGGTTTTAGAGTAGGCCTGGTACGTCCTACTAGGCGGGCAGCAGGCTAGTTAGCTAGGCTAGGCCTAGTAACGTTACTCGTTAGCTCTAACGTTTACGGTTTAGCGTTCGTTTCGACTTGCAAAAAAAAAAAAAGAAAAAAAAAAAACTTAACGTTAGAATATCCTACATTTTAAGCATGTTTGCAGAAGAAAGAAGCCGCTCTTTCGGAAGAAATTAGTAGCCCTAAAAAGAGAGCTGTTTGGTTTGTATCAGGTTTTCTCTACAGGCTACGCCAGGTCTTCGTCTTGGGCTTTCTGGTGCATCAACTTGTCTTTACCCTTCAAGTTCGTGAGTGATGACATGGGAAGTTTGTCTAACGGCCTCTCTCCTCCTTCCACAATCAATTCTTTTCAATGTGTCCCTCAGGCTGACGCCAAACTTTGCAAACCCCCTTGCTTAAAGAATCTCAAAGTTGTAACGTTAAAACTCGATCAGTGAACTCCTCGGAGCAATTCTGAAAATTCGGAAGTTTGATCAATGGTTGTGGCTTGAAGATAATTGCTGGGCTATCAACAGCAATTAGTTGTAAGACCTTGAAATTTTCTTCTTTTAGAAGAACCACCACAAGCTACTTTCTCTTCTTCAGAGATGTGTGGTGTCTTTCGGTATAAGGCAGGTATACGTAGTATGTATATCCAGGGATGTATGTCCAGTATTAAATCCATTCAGTCTGTGTTACGATACTACGCTAGTATGACTACGATACGAGAGTGGCATAAGTCAACCTCGTGACTTGAAAGACATTTTTCAACTTGAAAGACACTTTGGCAACCTTTTTCTCAGTATTTTATGCGTCAACTGGTGGTGTGCTCCGCTTAGGTATTTTCATGGCTTTTCGCGTTTTTTTCTGCAAATTACTCCCCTTTTTCAACTAAAAAACTTCATACAAAAGTTCATTTGGAGGGGATGTGCCACTAGGAAGATCAAGAACTTTTCTTGCTTCCCGCGTATATGCACATTTGCGATGGGCTTAGATGCAAAATGGTGGTATCTTTTGCAAATCTTTCAATTAATTAAATGCTTAGAAACTGTCATTGTTTAGTGATATTTTGGCTGTGGCATGGCACTTGTTATAAAAAAAGTGTAACGACAAATACATGCTACGAACGTTACCGTATAAGCCACTCATGATATTAGATTACTCTTAGATTCTCTATTGATGCAGGGTCCCTGCAGAGGTCGGAGATATCCTTTTTTCGGACAAGAAGTGTTTTGGTCAGGATAATGTATTATTGCCCCAGTAATGGTTTACCTTACCTTAACTATCCTCTTCGTGCCGGCTGACACATAAGGCGTCCACGCTCTTTCTCCCTATCATTCGATCCCTTGCCTGTAACCTAGCTTCATCCCAAGTTCTCTACCCAACTCCTTTCTTTCTTTTCCTACTGTTCTTCGCCATGTTGTTTTTCGTCTTCCAACTCTTCTTCTACCTTCTGGTTGCCATGTCAGTGCAGTCATACAGTAGTAGTAGTAGTAGTAGTACATTATTCTAAGATTCTCTATTGATGCGGGGTCCATGCAGACGTCGGAGATGTACTTCTTCGAACAAGTGTCTTGGTCAGAATAATGTATTATTGTCCCATTAATGATTTAAGATATGGATATGTAGTGTCTTCCGTGACGAATGCCCCCGAAGCGGGCCGAAATTTTGCATTAGAAGTCATTTACATAACAAAAGTTGCGTACGGACTTTGCACTAAGACGCTTAAAATTCCTAGCAAAATGCATCCGCCAATTAGAGGACGAGTCTTCTCTCTAGAAATTCGTATAAGTTTTCTTTCATAAAATGTGCCTTCTTCTGAATTACACTACTTTGCATTCTTGCAGTGCTGTTCCCCTCCAAAATGATTCCTGTGCACAAGAACAAGCTATGTAATTGCAAAACCCTCCCCCTTGAATGTGAATATGTTTGAGACGTTATTGATGGTAAACACAACAATGTGGTGAGGCTGCAAGGGTGCGTAGCGCCCGAAACTTATGGAACTATAAGAAGAATTTGCGAGAATTTTGATTGTTTGAGAACCACTTGTGGATAAAAAATGATTAAAATTGATTCATCATTCAGTCAGAAACACACCTCACCCTACCCCTTACAGAAATCTATTACTTAAAAGCCGTTGTGGCTGATTATAAAATTTTCGGGATTATGTTCGGGAATCAGTTGGGGGCATTGGGGGCATGTGCCTCCATGTCCTTCCCCGTGCCGGCGCAACTGATAAAAAATAGTAAATGGTAACCAGGCTAGGTAAAATCAGGGAGTTGGTATTTGACACAAACTCCCTGATAAGACCATGGAGGTGGTATTAGCTGGAGAAACGTCGGAAAAGCTTTTAATTTATGCTAATCCAGTTTGATCCACTTCAGCGCGTGGAGAATATCCCACAACCAAGAATCATTGCATTTAACGTTATTAACCTGTTTGTGTTGTATCTAGGCTCCCTCATCCTTGCCAAATGCATCCTAAAAAAAGGGACTTGACATGCAACAAAGCTTTGGTGTCTAGTTGCCCACAGTCAGGAGCAAATAAATGTGCTTGAATACAAAAGTACTGTTATTGCCACCAAACAATCAGGTGCGCGCAGTAGAACACTCCTGCCCTATGCAAATGAGCCAAAAAGGTGTAAGTCTAAATTCTGAAAACTCATTTCGATCATATATATATATATATATATATATATATATATATATATACATATATATATATATATATACATATATATATACATATATATATATATCTTCAGATCGGTGCATCCATTAACCTGTTAACCCTTGCAATAAGCTAACCTTTCAAGATTAACATTAGTTTGTGTGTACGTTACATGAGATCTACGGGTAATTGTGGTAAACATTTGGCTTAAATATATTAGTTACCATCTATTACCTTTTATTATGCCAAAGGTTGATCCGAAATTTTTAGCCACCATGGAGATATTTTGAAGCAAATATTGCGAATTTTTGGCGTGTATATAAGCCATCTGAAGTATATCTCCATCCTTTGAGCGCTTATAACTTTAAAGATATGCCGTATTAATGTACGAAATTTGGTGTGGATATTCTTCATTCATCAATCTTACTATTTCGTCACTTTTTTTAAAAAATTTTATTATCACTGCTGATTAAAATACTGACAAAAACAATGTTAACATTTGGACTGATCTGTAGAAAAATATGAATGGTTAACATTTGGCCGGATTGGGAGGTATATATATGTATATGTATATATATATATGTATGTATATATGTATATATATATATATATCGCGCACCTCATTATCAACATTTAAGCTCCCTTCATAGGTTGGGCACTCTACCATTGACTGGTTTACTTTGTTAAGAATATATATAGGACAGTTTCTTATTTTTCCTTTTTCTCTCGATCCGCCTTTCCCCCTGTTTTCTCGCCCTTCTTTTTCTTTTCTCTTTTCATTTTTTCTCCCCCTTTTTCGCATATTTTATTTTTCCTCATTTTTCATTGGGGGCATGGCCCGCTGGGGCCCCCTGGACACACCACTGCGTTTGGCAGATATGGAAAAATGTTTGTGACCAGTTTGTTGGATTACATTTCTTTGAATATATCTTTGGAAGGAAAGATTGTACCAAATAATGGACTCCCTTCGGGACGTCCCCATGCCATGATGTCCAAAAGTCTATAATCTTCTTGTTGTCCTTCTAGCTTGCAAAGTTCATGTTAAATTTATGGCTTTTAAGCATATTTGTCACCCATCTCATTGGTTTTTATTAACCCTCTGCCCATTCATCAACATTCATTACTAGAGTCTATGGGTAATTATTTACCAATCAGGGCCTACATTATGGACTAGTCTTCACTACAAGGATCCTTGCATTAAAGATTCACGATCGCAAGCTTGTAGTCACTCTGTCCAAGGCTCATACAATCAAGATGTGATTTAACTTCGACTGGGCTTGATTAACAGCCACTTGGCCACGATTTATCTTGGAAAGGTTATAACAGCCAGCCTACTCTCCACAAGGGTAGTGTGACGGATGATAAGCTACACACCAGGAGCTAACAAATGACATGACAAACTGACCACTTCTTGAGTTGACCCATGTATTTAACGCATCTCAGTTTAGCCTCTGGACTGCTTATGCAATGACAATGAAATTAAACCTGGCTTAGGCAGCCCCCTCTACTGGTGACATATAATATATAGGCCCTATGCCTATGACGTGTCGCAGATTACAGGAATACGAGATGACCGAGATATAACCTTAGAGATGACGAGATGAGATGGTACAATCTGAAAAGTACAAACAGAGAAATAACTACTCCACAGCATGAGTTACACTCAAATATTCTGCATAATATAAACCTAAACACTCAAAACCCTTCAGGGATCACTTACATGGGCGTCCGCAGAAAAAAAGTCAAGGGGGGGGCAAAATTTTTTAGGGGCCAACTTTTTCCATGGGAAATTTTTTTGTTCCCAGAAAAGAGTTTAGATGCTACTTTTTCACACAGTGTTGACAAAGTGGTAGCCAGGAATTTGTCAAGGGGGGGGGGGGGCAAAGCGCATACACAGACTCTCAGCGCTCCGTGCCACCATGGGTTGGCGCGGAGCGCAAGAAAAGTTTGGCCCAAAATGCATCCCAGATGGCTGGAAATGGCACTTCCAAGGCCTTTTTACCGCATATGAAAAGGGGAAACATAAGCAATATCGTAAATATAAACTTTAAAAAATACCAAAATATGCTCGGCCCTGCTGGGGCCTGAGTGTTGATATTTTTATTTAATTCCTGTTTTGAGAGTAGAAATTCACACTTATTGAACTGTTAAGAAATGTTAATGTTATATTTTCTTCGTTTTTTTCTTTATTTTTTCTTCTTTTTTTTCAAGTTTTTGATTTTCCAGGGGGGGGGCAAGTGCCCCCCCCCCTTGCCCCCCCCCTCCGGACGCCCATGATCACTTACCCTTAATATGCATTAATAATACACTAAAGGTTTTTGCTAATTAAAGTAATACACACATTTGCTCTATGGCAATTCCAAGCCTCTCTGGCAATTTATCTGACTACAATTACAACTTCACATACACAGTAGCCGACTATAACCACTGTCCCATCATTGCAGCACCACCTGACTTAAAAACGGGCTCACAGTACAGTGAAAGGTACTCCCTACCATTCAACTTGGTGTACATCATCCATACAGTTACTTAAGCTTAGGCGGTAATCACCCGCAACAACGTGACAAAGTTTTCACAACAAAAAACATTAACATAACCCATAAAGATGGTGAATTATCACCCCTACAGGGATCCCTAACTCCCAAATTACTCTCCATGAGGTCCACATAGGCCTCTCATATAAATGTAACATAAACTTACGACTTTGGGCCTGTCTGCTAACCCCTGGGTGTTGATTGTCAACGATTCGTTTACGCACCACAGGTCGGTTCTCCAAAAACGAATAGCGCCCCCAGCCATAGTGCAAAAAATAAACCTCATCCAGGACAGGTCTAGTGGCGGAGTGGTCTATTCCAGCTGCTGTGCACCAAAGTGTTTCACCTAAGCGTTGGTTCAAATGCGGCTCGATGTATATGGGCTTTTCTCCGGGTACTCCGGCTTTTCTCCCTCTTCATTTAGCTTGCCATTAAAATCGGTTGCTCGTCGGACTGAAGCGCCCTCGGGCGGAAACAGTTAACAAGCCTTTTTTTTTTTTTGCTTTTTTTCACAAGGGTTGTAACAACTTTTAAGCTCATATTTATACAGCTTCGAGCGTACTAGCGCGTCGTCCTTATCAACTTGCTTTATAGTCGGGTAAACAAATGGAAAAAAAAAACACCCTTACCCCCCAAAAAATTGCTACAAAAGGATTTTCAACGAATTTTGAAAGTGTTCAACATCAGGAATAACATACAAAACGTCTAAAAAATCCTACCTCCGGAAGATTGATTTTTCACACGAGGTTATGGGCAAATCCGAATTTTCATGAATTTTGAAAATTGTTTCAAAATAGTCGTTAGGGTTAAGGTATAGATTAGGGTTACACCCTCTTGGAATATTTGGCATGTTCCTTCATAATCCGTGGTCAGAATTAACAAAAATATGTAGAAAAACTTTCATTTCGGAAGTAAGGGGCGTGGCCAAATTCCAAGAAGTTGATTGGTCTATTGACATCATTTGCCCATAACCTCGTGGGAAAAAATGGCGGTCTCCAGAAAGGGGTTGTTTCCAAAATGGCGTCCAAAATTGCCGCCGAACATGATAAAATTCATGAAAAAGGCATAGAATTAGTCGAAAAAAGTAATACAAGTTCCAAACAAACTGTGACATATATGTTTTGGTTATTGCGAACACATACATGACAATTCCATGCTGGTAGCATATTCCAAAACCAAGATGGCGGAAATTCCAAAATTGCTGCCCATGTAATAATAATATGTTTAAATAATGAAAAAGATAATTATGAAAAAATGTTGGACACACCGTGACTCTTAAAAATATAGCCATGGTTCATGCCAAATAACTAAAAACTATGTTTTAGAACATTTTTGTTGGAATTCAGCTCAACCAAGATGGTGGAAAAAACAAAGAATGGTTCTTTACTTTTTAATTTCACTGGGTAATTAAAATCCATAGGGTTGCACCACACGCCCTACGAATTTTGGGTTGACTAACTTTTGTTTTGTTTGGGAAATTACTTCTAGAACGGGTATTACAACCATAGAGCATTTTTGTAGAGGAAGAAAGAGCTGACAAAGGAGGGTACCAGTCGATTGCGAAACTTAAACATGAAGATACCCAACTAATACTTGTAAAGCTCGCGAACAGATAAAATATTAGCAATTCTAAAGAGGAGGGTGGTATGGGCAGTGAATGAGCGTTATGAATATTCCTCACAACTCCTTTCTGCATATATAACAAGTTATTCAAATATGGTTTACAAGTGTTTCCCATAATTTTATATTAAAATTAATATGAGGCAGAATTAAGGCATTGTAATAAGTAACGACAAAATTGGGAAATAATTCTCCACCTTACACAGAATGCCATTTGGCTTAGCAACATTTTACTAACATGCAAGATATGATCATTCCAGCTTTGTTCATTGTCAATAATAGTTCCGAGAAACTTAGCAGTACTAGAGGGAGAGACGACAATTCTTCGGCTTCTGTACACCAAACGTCTTGTAAGATAACCGGTTTACAAATCATGAATTTCATTTCTCTAATTACTTCTTGACTGTTTCCTCTACGAGCGACACAGGTCAATTCTTATGGAGAATCCTGTGCAACTAAGCCATAACTCTCATTTGTATCCCCCGTTAGCACGTGAGCATGGTTTACACCAATATGAACATCTGTAGGAACATTTCGTCTCTCCATCGTGTTGCACGTGTTCCAACCAAAGTACTTTCTAGAGTGCTGACAGTGACTACCTCCATCATTTCTTTAAGCCATTTTACCTTGTGGATAATGTATAAATGTTTCCCTTGCAGTTACCATCAAAAACTCCTGGATTTGAATTATCTCACTTAACTCCGAAATATGAGATGAATGCACTAAACCACTTTTTTCGTTTAGTGTTTAGCTTCTCCACAAAAAACTCACCATTGTTCCCTGTGAACCACATTAATGTAACATAACATTACCAAATTCCTTGCCGTTCTTCGTTAGAACGTCCACTTCCAACACACTGAGTAAGAATTGATCACTGGTCTTATAATTTACATAAGTTGTAATAACCAAGTTCCTCTCGAAATAGGGCCTGTTTGAGCCTATTGTGGTATGTGTTACACGTGATTTTCCCAAGCTGTTTTCCGCATACATTCTTTCAAGAGAATTTGCTAGCTCTGTGATTTCGTCTTGTCCAAACATGCATGTGTTTCTTTAGTAGGCAACTAACTCCCCTACCTCCATACCAAGCACTGTTCTCATGGCAACAGCTAGTGGTCTTGGGACTGGAAAATCCAGCACGTCTGTGATCTTCGGTCGTCTTACTGTCGTGCTGTCTGCTGCGAAGAATTTATATTATTCATCTACTTCTTCTTGGGCTTCCAGGCTGCAGCAGAAGTGCCAAAAAGTCCCAGAAAAATAACTGGATTATTAGCTGCTATTGCAGACGCCTTTACAACCCGTACAACATTTGTAACACTGGGAATCTGCTGCTTTCACCTCGCCCTTTGTTTTGTTGAAACCTAGGTAACTTGTCGATGATTTGTTTGAGACAAGTTTGATTATTACGTTCACGTTTATAACCTAATGTATCTAGAGCAGTGGTTCTTAACGGGGGCGTTATCGCCCCCTGGAGCATTTTCGCAACTCATGGGGGCGATGAGCTCTAAGGGGGCCACAGGGGGTGTTTTGAAAAATGAATTACTAATTTTAAACCGGGGCTTACAAGATTCCAAAAGGTTTCCCTTAGATGAGCTCTCAAATTCGTTCCCTTCAAAAAGGAGATAATTGACGTCAACAAGTCGAATAGGCCTAACATTCACTCCTCGGGTGCACTAAAAAGTTTGTGAATTATGTTATTGCTAGATTTCACGAAATCGCATCTAACAGTGATTAATTTCAAAATTTTCTCGGGGAGAAACCCTCATATTCCCATTAGTGGCATCCTGGTGAAAACGGTGAGCGAAGGGCGCCATGACTAAAAATTGCCCCTCCACTTTTACCTTGAATGTAGGTTTTCCATGCTGTCCATCAACATGACATACTGACAGAAGTGAAAACTGCAGAAAACTGTAACATAACAGATAACTTTTGCAATGTACTATGAAGTAAAGCACAAGTAATACGTTAAAATGTTTTAAAAATGCAATCTTACGGTTTGTCAATTTCGACTTTCTCATTATTTTTGCCCGTAGGACAGCTTGAGCGCCATAGGCCCCATGCGAACCCTACCATCCTTCTTCCTCCTACCCACAGGAAAAGCACCTTGCAGCATCAAAGGAAAACTTCGTCAGTAGCTCTATGGGTGATTTCTGTAATCGCTAGTTAGCATTTAACGTTATTAAGTATTAGGTAATCAGAAGACAGTCAAAATTGACTTACAGTGCCTCATTCTTGTGTCGACAATTTCGGTAATACCCCAGAGCTCCCGGGGTCTTCGCCCCCTGATCCGCATTGAGACATTGCCTCTGATCGCCATTTGGAGTCCTTGTGGGAACTGTCTACATTTTGGTGGGTCTTTAGCATCTGAAAAATCCAAAAAAATTTCCCCGTCCCTTATCCCAACTTTGTGATTCACCATCACAAACGAGAGTCAGCTTTTCAAATTCCGCACTGTTGTTTTGCTTCCCTGTGTCGGACCCGTACGTAAAAACAATGTATGTGTATGCCTCCCCTTTATTTCACCATGTGTTTTTATTATAATTGTTGTTTCCTTCATGGCAACAGTATGCTATAGACGTGGGGAGGGGGCGTTTGCCCAACGCTATTTGGTGAAAGGGACGACGAGCAGAAAAAGGATGGAAACCACTGATCTAGAGCTTTAAAACTAATTTCAAGATCGTTCATACGAACTAAGTTTTGTTGTATAGACCTTTTGACAATTTAAAACGTTATAGATCCACGACTGCACTGTTGCAGCAATATCGTCAAACTTTGTTTTTGGCGTTTTGCACTCAGGATTACAGCCTTTATATTCACGCTTGAGTAGTCACACAACACTAAATAAATTCAAGAGCTTTAACAAAGCTGGTTACAAAATGGTATTAAATTTAACCTAATCATTAGGAGTGCCTGCAATCATGTTGTTGAATGAAGATGCAAATTCATTACAACAAATTGTATGACTTTTGTATTGCTAAATCTTAGCTTACAAAAATGCCTTGAAAAGCTTTACAAAATCACCATCAATATCAACATTACATGAACCTGTGGTAGCACTGACCAGAGTCACCCAGCCATTCTTTGTAAATGTTACCAATATTACGATATCTCAGCCCTAAAAGCAGCGTCCGCCACTACATTTTAATCATTCTGTAGTCCTGGACTGTTTTCACCTTTCCTGCCCTTCTAACTACCATTTCTTCAACCTTTGTTTTCTCGGCAAGGAACTCACCTTGACAGTGATTCATCCATTAATTTTTCTTTGTTGTTGCTTCGTCGTTTGCAATCAACCCTTCTCATGCAATGTAGCATTCGTCTCACACGAACTGCCACATACTTTTAACAATTTTATCGGCGATGTTCTCTTACCTGGTATCTTTTTCGTTTCGTTCCATTCGTTTGTTTGACACAACATGTGATTCCAACATAATACAGTTTAGTGCCAAATGAGATAATACACAAACATGATGTGAAGGAAATAAGCTAAAAAAACCCTAGGGGACTTGTCGGGAGCTTACTCCCTAAAGTAACAAATAGAGAAAACAAACACACAATAACGGAACAAAAGTTACACAGAAGATTTCATACCATCCCTAAACCTTTTCTGACAAACATATCAGATCCCTTACAGTTCTAGTCAGGTTACCTTTACGGTTTTCAACTTGTTTACGATTTTCACTTGTTTGTCCACGTTGTAAAGACCGAACCTTCTCACAGTTTTTAGAGCAAATTAAATTGTACGAAAAGTGGTCGGTCAGCTACAGAAACCGTTTGAAACTGTGAGATGAGTAATGCAAACAAAAGAAGGTTGCTATAGTTACAATAATAACACTATCTTGCCTCCACATCACATTCCGAAAGTCTAGAGCCTCATAACTGCTACAAGAGTCACTTATTTAACAACATAAGTAGTATGTTGGACAACTGAACGCCTCTATTCGTTCATTTTCACAAGACACTTCAGACTCACAAAATTTTGCACTGTCCAACAAGTACAGGCGCGGATCTAGAAATTTTGAGGGGGGGGGCAAGATGGAAAATCTCATAATCACCGAAGGTGCACTACGAGCGTGAAACGCGAGTTCCTACGCGTGGGGTCCAGGGGCCCGCGTTAGGGTCCCTGGCGGGGTCCAGGGGGCGAAACCCCCGGAAGCTCTCGCAATATTGCATTTTAAGAGCACAGAAATCGGCTCCAATTCTTATGTCAGTGAGATTTTATACCTTTTCATGTTGCATGGAATTTGATGTGTATGGCTCAGTATAAGTTACTATATGTAACTGCAGAAGTTCCGGAGAATATAAGTTATCTTAAAACTTACACGCCAACATTATGAGCCCGTGAAGGTAACTTGAAATGATTTTTGCCATAATGAGTGTTTTATTTTCGTTTTACGGTATTCGGGTATAGGACGTCAGATGAAACAATTGCGCGCGAAGGGCGCCGAAAATTTGAGTTTACATTTAAAACCATTGCTTTGACTAACGGTGTCAATTCCCTTTATGTGTGTCTATCAATTAGAAGGTGGGTTCGATACTAAGTTATCAGTTCTCAAAAGAAGAGGAGGGTGAAAAAATGAATATCAGTTGCTTTACATCCTTACAATACTGGCTCCTCTGAAATCATGTTTATGCACACGAATAATTGGCTTATTGTAGAACCCCACCGATGAGTAATGCGAATACGTTTGGGACCTTATTGATAGTAAAAGGAGAAATTCAAGGCTAAAAGTGCGCAGATCAAGCGAAAATCAAGAAATATTGAGAAGACTTTGCAAAAATCGTGAAAGATTTCAAATGATTTTTGGTAAAAAGTGATGAAAATAAATCCATCACTCAATAAAAACGTACCTCTCTCCGTAAGCGTAAACAATTGCGCGCGAAGCGCGCCGAAAATTTTGGGTATAGAGCCCCTCCCGGGAGCTCTGCATTAATTTTACACTGAAAAGGAGGACCAACACGACTCTCACAACCTGACACCCATAACGGAGGAGAGATGATATATCACCTTCTTTCTGGATTTCTGAAGGGTATACCCTTCAGGATGTTTAGAGATACGCTCTCAGCAAAAAGAGTCACAATAATCCAGGGGAGTAGCTAGGATGAAACTTTTAGGGGGGGTCACGGCATTGATGGCGGTCCTTAATCCTTACAAATTTTGTTAGGACACACACAATTCGGGGGCTAGCAAACCTCTGGGAGCCCAGCCCCCCTCCCCCCTCCCCCCGTAGCTAAGCGCCTGCAATAATCTTAAAGTCTTGGTAGAGGAAATTGGTATTACAGCTTGGCTGTAATATCTTTTATGTTCTCTGTCTACGCACTTACCGTAGAGAAAGAGGAAGTACGCGCAAGTTTTGCAAAAGCGGCTTGGCTGTTTAGTTGGAACTTCTAATACAAACCCACACTTAAACACATTTGGACTTAAATAACTCAACATTTGATCTCAGTTCCAAAAGGACCCTCAAGGTTTCATGGCAATTTTCATTCTAGTTATATGTGAAGGTTCCGTTTGAATTCAAGTTGTAGAAGAGAAGAAACGATTTTTACAAAGTTTGACCTTTAACCTCTGACTTTTGATTTTTTGTCTCCTGGTTTCTTCGAGGCACTATTACGCCACGACTGGAGAAAAGGCCATGGCCGGCTCGACTTGAACCAATAGGTTGGAAACTGGGCCGTAAAACTCCACCTAACTAACTAACCGAGGCACTATTACCTACGTTACATTACATTTACACCAAGTTTCAATTAAGTCGACCTCCCAGGAGTTAAAGAGACAATGTGGCTTAAAATATACATTTGATATTTTAAACGTAAAGTTTGACTACGGGTTTCTTGACCACCACATATTTTGGTAGTACGGGATAAAATAGTCCTGAAGAATCATGTCAGTGAAGTATTTCCTTTTGCTGACTGAGTCTGCGGGCACAAGTATTTACCCTGTGGTGCCTTCTCACAGAAATGGCCCCGGCCATGTAGGGAGAACCTTCGAGCGAATTTGGACACCCAGAGGAACACATTTTGACCCATTATTAAAAGGTCACGTTTGATCCCCTAACAGTACAGTTAAATTAGAAAATGACCTTTATCAAAATACCTGTTGCTACGAAGTCTGTCATTGCTCAGTGTAGCTAAACTGGCAATTCAAGAACAATTGCTCCTCCTCCATACGAAGCGATGAGACAATAATTGACAAAAAAGCATTCTTTTTGTTATATGATTGTACTCATTAGCATTTCCTTTGTTGTTGTCATGCGAATAACCATCATAATCTAATTATGGATCTTACACACAGTTCTAGTTTCAACCCATTATGACAGTAGTAGGCCTATTAGTCATCTCACCTATTAAATATATTACTCAATATCAGGAGAGTGCCTGTTCGACCTAGAAATTGAAAATACCATACGCATTATCAGTCGAGGATTTTATCCTTTTGAAAGGTTAAAAGTTTTAACCTTGCAAAAGGAACTTTAAACAGTATTCACAATTTAGTATTACCATGTTCCTCAAACCCTTGCTGGAAAAGGTACACTTATAGTCACGAATAGGCAACGTAATAGTATACTTCTTGCAAATGTTAACCCCTAATAATGCTATATTACTTGTGATGCTTATACAAAAGTATTAGTCATTTTGAAATTGCCTTATTAGAATTGCTATGGTAAAGGATCTACAATCATGATGTGTATCGTATGTTTAGTTGTAAAGGTTTTCTTTATATGCAACTTTGTAGTGGCTTTTATCTGCGTAAGTTCAGATTAAGTCAAGCAAACGCGATATTGTAAGAAACCGTTGTGGGACAGATATATATGCTATGCGCTAGGATTTGTCCATATTAATATTATCATTTAAAAATTATATGCTGTTGGTAGGGACCAAAATATCGTTCTGTTTTACCCATCTTTTAACTTTCACACGCTTTATTGTTCTAGTAAATAAGTGTTATTTTTAGAAAACAGAGAATAAAAGCATGACTTATAAATATTAAATATTGACGTATAATCGAATTTAGCGTTGAAGTGTTAATGACACCGTCCTCCATGCAGGATCCGCGGCATGGTGTTAGGTGGAACAGGTATATCACGTGCATGGAGCTCAAAGGTCAATTTTGAAATTGGACTTATAGTATACTTATCTAAAATGTGCGTGTCATATGATTGAACAAGCGCCCAATTTCATGGTCTTCCAACGTGCTACTATCATACGTTAAGCTGCCCATGCCAATATGCACCGTGTGGGATGCTTGCTTATTGTCAATCAAAATTTTGTATGGAAAGGTAAAGGATACCTGATATCAGTTTTACAGACCATATTCGGCACTTCAAGACAATGTCGAAATTTTCTGTGAGAATTTTGTAAAAATAGTTTTCATTAAATCCTCACTCTTTATTTCAGCAGTTGCATGGGTGCCTGTGTTTGCTCCTCACTACAATTGGTTGTGGATTCGAAATCTATGCTCCCAGTAGAACACAGCGAAAAATTGGAAGAGCTTAAGGTCGCATTGGAGAAAACATTAACAATCGAGCGGGAAAGAGGACGTCTAGATAACATGTCAATCGACAAATGTAACACATCTTTCATTGAAACGTGCTACCCGAATTTTTCCAACGGAATATTTAGTTGGCCTTTGATAACTCCTATCCGAAACGCAAGTCAGTCAACATCTGATATAAAGACAAAATGTAGAACAGATGACCGATTGTACCTCGACAGAATATCAGACATAGCTGAACAGAAGACATTTCAGACACTCTTGGCTATGTTGGAGGCGATTGACATGCCATCTTTCACTATCCGTGAATATGAATGGAAGCAGCTCCTTCCGAATGCAGTTGAAATATTCACAAAGTCCAACGACGTCAAAGAAGGAAAGAATGATATTCTGCTTTTGTTACCGTCGAAAGCAGTGTTAGCAATCGAAGTCAAGTCCGAAGAGATAACAAAAAAAGAAACCAATCTTGAGAATGATGTGAAATATTGTTTTCAACAGTGCGAGAAATGTATAAAATTTGTAGCTTGCTCAACGTTAGACATAACTGCTAACAAACGGTTTAGTTATGTTAAGATAGCATCCTTTCCTAACATTTCGAGGGAGGATATTGAACGTATGACCTGTCAGAAATGTTCTCAGCATTTTATTACAAAGGATGACCTTCAATCGGTAAGTACATTATCGGCATGGTTCCACAAAATTATTGAATTGTTGAAAGACTCACACTGTGAATTTGACACGGAAGTATACAAGAGCACAGTAGCTAGGATTATTGGTCCATTGTCCAGGGTTAAGGTGGACGCAATCGGGGAAGTAATTAATGACACTCAAAAGCAACTTAATTCATTACTCTCAAACCACAAGTGGGTCACACAAAAGAAAAAGCGAACCAAAGAATTGTTACAAACACCTAGCTTTTTATGGATCACCGAACTTCCTGACAGTGTGAAAAAAATCCTTGGACAGTGGAAGGGTCTAGAAATATTAGATATTAAGACAACTAATGAAAAAGTGCTTTATTTAATCGCGGGAAAGGAGACATCACATTTTATCGAAGACATTAAATCATCATTCCAATCACATCCCAACAAAAACTTCCAACTACATACAGAAACTCTTGGTAATGTTTTTAGACCAAATGAAAAAACTTTCAAGTCTTTAGAGGATTACATTAAGAAAGTCACATCGAAACATCCACAAAAGCATCTTACAATAATAGTCGATGGCATCGAGTTTGACAATTACGATAATCCCAACGAAATGCGTAATAATTGGAAACCTGAGAACTTAAAAAACATTTGGATATTTCAAAATCCTGCTTGCAAAGTAGGCCCCGACCCTTCAAACCTCGTACTTTCTGGCTTTGACACTGTACGGCTAAAAAGTGTTAACAAATCTTCACATCCAGTCATGGACGTCCTTTGCAAAAGGCTAAAGAAGTATGATATTGTAAGCCTCTGGGAGGAATCCGAAATGGAATGCATATGCTCACATATGTCAAAGTGGGTCCAACTTACCAAAGCACAAAGTGAAACTGCCTTCAGAAATGAAAGCTTTTTGTGGATCACGGGTAGTCCTGGCAGCGGGAAAACACTCCTTGCGCAGTGGAAGATCCAACAACTCTTAAAAGGTGCAGGAAATGAGGAAAATGTTATTTATTTAATCGCCGGAAATGAAGACTTAATGTTGATTAAAAACATGACAAGCTGGGTTCAATCAGGTTTACTCGAAAGCAGAGAAAACGTAAAAATAGAAGTAAGATCGCTTGAAGAGGTTTTTGTAAAAAATTTTTATACATTCGAAGGTTTATTAAATGTAATAAAGGAACTCACAGAATCCCATGCAAAACCCCATTCAAAAGCAAATGTGTCAATAATAATCGATGAATTTTGGTTGGCTAATGACACTGTTCCAGTCAAAAAAAACCAGAAGGACCAAACGGACCAGCACTATTGGAAGAGGGAGAATCTAAAAAACGTTTGGGTCATTGAAAATCCAGCTTGCAAACTAGTCCCTAATGCATCAGAATTAAAGTGCCTTGGCTTTATGACTGGCCACTTAAAAAGTATACTCAGATTGTCAGAAGCAAACGTAAACTTCCTTAAAGAATGGTTGAATACTGCCTATGAGGTTGGGCATGCGTTTCTAGGACTCCGTCCATTACTGTTCAAAATGGAATGCATATGCGAAAATATTCAAGCAGGGCATGGCAGAAGTTGTACACCCTTTCTTATTACAAAACTTACCAAGGAAGCCTTGAGAAAATTGCAAACAATTTCCAAAGGGAACGTTACAATCAATATTTCGGAAGAAGTTGTAATAATAACCAAATTGCATGCGGAAGTAAATAAATTATTGAAACGAAAACGTTTAGAAGTAATAGTTCGACCTGCACTGTTTTTTACTGGCTGCGAAAAGAAAGTTGTTATTATTGACGTGAGGAATGTAGAAGACTCTGGAGATTACGAGAGTATATTAACTGAAGCGTTAACAAGAGCTACAGGATTAATCGTTTTATTTGATGTCTCTTGTAAAAATAGCAAACAACACAAGCAGGAAGGGTTGATTAATAATTTACTTCAAAGATTAAATGATGTATCAGAAAAGACCCTTGAACGACAGCCAACTATTAAACTGAATGAAACCGAAAAAAATGTTTTGCAACGGGAAATTGACTTAGACTTGTATAGGAAAGAACAATATATTCAGCAAAATATGGGATCGCTTATCACAAGGGAAATGTTGCAAGAAGCTACTACACAAACTATCAAAGCCGTTGAGGAAAATATTGCAAAAGTGCAAGGGGATTTTCATGAAACTATCTCACAAACTATCACACCCCTTGAGAAAAGGCTCGAAAAAACACAAAGCGATGTTTCAGAAATACGCAACGACCTGTCTGATATGAAGGGATTATTGCAGAGCAGATGGGCTTGCCAGCTAGTTTGATAGTACTGAAACGAAATTACAAGAACGGGTACCGGTACTGAATATCCACACACGCGAAATGACATTGTGTGATACTGACAGTGTACATATACAAACCGGACAGATTTAACATGTTAAGAGTTTGTAGAAACATTAACGACAGTTCTGCTAATAAGTGTGAACTTCACAAGCTTTACTGTTTTTTTTTTCTTTCAAAATAGCAATTCTTTCTAGCCAGTGAGGAACTTAATACACAATTGACACCAAACAGGTGACTACTTGACATATTTTATCATTTTACAGTGCAAATCTTGTTAGCATGATATGCACAAGAACTTTTAATTAACTTAAACCAGGGTGGTGTTCTAATATCACCTTCCTGTACAGGGCTGAAATGTCACTAGGGGTCAATATAGCATGTGCAAAGGGAACAAAGTAAAGAGATCTTACTAGATTCCAGTTAATTAGTAAACAGTTTTTATTTGATGTTTGATTGTCACATCTGGTACACTGATACTTTAACGGACGCTGGTTCGACCACTCTTCAGAGAAATTATTTGGAATTGATAACAGATGACAAAGTAGAGAGTTCGTTCTGTCTGTCTATCTGTCTATCTGTCTGTCTATCTATCTATCTGGTCTTTCAAGCGGAGCGGCCGTGATTTCTCTATTCGTTGGTGCATACTGGCACGGTCAAACACCCACAGGAACAACTGTCTTTTGCAACCTTTGTCAATTCGAAAAGCTTACAGGTCTCCCAACCTCCTTAAAAAGAGATCAGAAATCCTCTCACAATACCAACATCACAGCCTACGTAAGAAAATCACTCAAGAGGATAAGTGGTTTAAAAAGGACACAACGAAAACTCTAAAACCATTACTCGTCTGGACCTCCTGATAAACGCACTAGCGTGAAACTCTGAGCAGAGCTTTTTTCTGCTTTTAGCCAAACCTAACCTAAGATTTGCTGTTTTTAAAGGCAATTGTCCCGATTCCAAACAAAGAAGGTCGTTTTATTACCAGGGAAAGGAGTGTTAGAGATTGAAGTGAAGACAAAGGACAAAAGAGAAGGTCTGAAGGAAGTAATTGCAGAATGTTTTGAGTGCGAAAGGGCTATCAAATTTGTAGCTTATTCGACTTTGGACATAATGGCTGAAAAAAGTTTGGTTTTTTAAGGTAGCATTCCTTCCGGGTTGTTCAAGAAATTGTATTAAGAGTGTGGCATGTCAGAAATGTTCTCCACATTCTATCACAAAGAGGACCCTAAATCTTTAAACACATTGTTCGGTTGGTTCAAAACAATTTGTATAAAGACTGGCAATTGGACTCGAAAGTGTACGAAGGCATGGTAGCTAGATTTATCGGTCCTCTGTCAAGAGTAAAGGTAAAGATACTCTCGGAAATTATCAATGACACACACGAAAACCTTGAAGAACATGGTTTTCATGAGCAAATCAAATCAAAGTGGGTCCAACTCAACAAAATACAAAGTGAAACTGCTTTCACTAATCCAGGTTTTTGTGGATCACCGGAGATCCTGGCAGTGGTAAACAATTCTTGCCATGTGGAAAGTACAGGAAATGTTACGAAGTGTAACAAATGAAAACGATGTGATTTACCTAATCGCAGGAAATCGGGATATATTGTTGATTAAAAATATGAAAATGTTGTTTGATCCCCATTTAAAGGAAAAGAAAATGGGTACAGAGTTAAAAATCAAATCAATTGAAGATGTGTTTGAAGAGACATCAGATTGGTATGGTTTAAACGGTTTACTAGATGTTATAGAGAGACTTACATCACGACATGTGGATTCACAAGTCTCAATAATTTTAGATGAATTTTGGTACAACAAAAGCGATAGTTCTGACAAATTAAATATTCCTAATGAAAACTTGAAAAACGTGTGGATCATTCAAAATTCTTCGTGCAAGGTATCACCTAAAAATTCCAAGCTTGGAGATTCTCAGATTTAAAAAAATTGAGTTACAAAGAATAATGAGAATGTCAGAATCAAATGTGAAGTTTCTAAACAGGTGGCTAAAACATCGTTTTAAGGTTGGGCATGCCATTCAAGGACCGCTTCCAGTATTGTACAAGATGGAATGCATATGTGAGAAATTAAATGCAGAAGATGAACCCAATTGTATTCCCTGTCTTATCAGGAGACTTACCAAAGAAGTTTTAACTAATTTGAGGACCCTACCAAATGGAAATGTCGAAGTCGATATTCCAGAAGATGTAGTAGTAATAACTAAAATGCATGTCAAAGTAAAAAAATTACTGTCTCAAAGACGTTTAGAAGTTACGGTTCGTCCTGCACCTTTTTTTACTGGATGTGAGAAAAAATAGTCATTGTAGTAATTATGAAAACAATCTAAGTGAAGCTTTAACGAGAGCCACAGGGAGACTAGTGTTATTTGATGTTTCTTGTAAAAATGACAGGCAGTGCCAAGAGGACGTTAAAATAAAAAAGTTAGTGGGTTGTATATACAAAGTACCAGACACAGTACTTGAACTTGGGAACGATGTCAATTTAGATACAACAGAAATAAGCATGTTAAAGCGCGAAATAAATTTAGGATTGTTTAGAGATGAACAAGACATCCAGGAAAATATGGCGTCCGCAGTCACAGGAAAACTTTTGCAAGAAACTATCAAACCTCTTGACAAAAAGATTGAAAAAGTACAAGATGATGTTTTTGTACAATTAAGAAAATACTCCAGAAAGGAAACTTAATTCCGATCAATTATTAAAATCAGCAATCTGTCTCATGCTTCCAGTTGCTTTGATGTTTATACTACAAAGAATACAACAAGAATGACCCTAAATAGTCTCTCATATTGGAGGTGACCCTGTGTGACACTTTTGATGTCCATGTAGTATAACTTTAGTAGCAGGTCCCTTGGGCAAATCTTGGGGTTCCAGTGAGTAGAACTGCACCCAAACCTTCCCAATAAGATTTTTTGTACGCAAAAATCAGATAACTAGGCCTGTATTCGGCTACAACATTGCTGGTCACATAAATGGGTGTACATATATGTCCATTGCAGGTCACTTGAAATAACACTTTGAACTTAAATATCATTCACCACGTAAACAAATTAAGAGCGGGCGCTCTCACGTGAGATTTATCAGTCAGGACTTTGAGATGTTTAATTCACTGTCTAGTGTAGCAGTATAAATTAGGTAGCTTATTTTGTTGTGTTCTTGGGCTGCTATCCTGTGGGTATATATTCCCTCATGAAATTAGATGGTGGATACTGTACACTATACCCCCCCCCCCCATTAAATTAACCCAGCAGATTGGGAAATCATGTAAAAAAGTTAAGTTAGTTATGAAGAAAACTTCTTAATAGAACAGAAAAATTAATAGATCTGACAGTTGTCATAGTATCACGTTGCAAAACCTGGAAGGGGCCATTTCCGGTGATCTCGGGGTGCTTTTTGGCCAAAATGTCTTTGTACGCTCTGCGCCAACTGATGGTGGCGCTCTGCTTAGATAGTGCCACTGACTATACCCCCCCCCCACACACACACACACCCTTTCAAAGAAGGACCGCCCTCCATGGTTGTATTGACGTAGCGCCGCCATGTTTCACTTGGGCATATGAGAAGATAACAACTCACAAGGGCCGGAAGCTGTTTGCTCTGAAGTTGTTCCTAAACAGGTAAACAACCATGACATGAATTTTGGTCTGAAAATGAACCGTATAACGTGAAGTTGGAGGTAAGCGCGTCTTTACAACTTACACCAACAAATGCAAACAGCTGATTTGTGGACAGGTCGGATACGCGCTTAAGTCTACTACGCTCGTGTGCGAAGAAAAGAAAAAAAATCTGCGGACCATACATGTACTTTTTACACTTAAGTTAAGGGAAACTGTCCTCCACCCTGTGTTATTAAATACTTTAGGACCTGTAGTATCAAAATATAAAATAAAATAAAAATTAAAAAAAAAAAAAAAAAAACACTGGCTAATACAGGTACTTAGAAATGCATGTTTATTCTGTTAAGATCATTTGTAAGAGCGGAGACACACTTAGGGTTTGGAAGTTCATCCTTGATGTTCAAAATTATCTTTTGAAAAAAGTGAGTGTTCTCTGCTCACTCACTGAGTACTCGAGATTGAAAATATAGTATCATGACATCCACATAGCACAAAAAATGTGCTATACAAAAAAAAATGTGGAAAGTTCGAGAGAAAGTATGGTCATATAGGTGTTGGTATTTCAATAATTGATCTACGTGATATAAATTTTTAAAGAACTGAGAAAACTTTGAATATATGCAGTCATGACGTTTTGATGTAATGTATGTACCATACAGCTGGATCTGACCTTTAAAGAGTTAATGTGGTTAGTTAGTTAGATGGGGTTTTACGACACACCAACACGACTGTGTTATAAAGTGGTATGCAGTTAGATGAAATTTAACGACACACCAACAAATGTGTTATATAGTGTCAAGCAAAGTTTAAATACAGTGCAAATCCTTCCCTTTGGTCGCCTCTCACGACAGGCGGGAAATACCGTGGGCATATTCTACAACCCCAACCCACAGGGGGCTCGACCATGGAGGGGCTTGCTCGGTTTTGTGGCGCCGACAACCCGTCAGTCGTGGGATGAGCAATATCAGTCTTATGTACGCATTTCATAGGCCAGCGCTTCTCAACCTTTTTTAACTCGAGGACCACTTTGCCTCTCAGCATTTTTCTGAGGCCCACCTTACAAAAAATTTATTCTTCTTTTCTTTATACTTTATTTTTATGGCGGATCTCGCGGCCCACCTGCGAGAGCTTTACGGCTCACCAGTGGGCCGCGGCCCACCGGTTGAGAAGCGCAATCATAGGCGATAGTCGGGAACAAACTAATCGCCACACACGACCTCCTCACCCCACCTGGATGCAGTTAACCGTCATACCCAGGACGGTAATGTGGTATGCAATCATTCAGTACATACATATGTCCTCAATGCAATAAAGAGTGGAAAGAATTCAGCAAGATCTTCCATACATGTAACCTTGGAATCAGAGGAAGTTAAGAATTGTAGTTGAGAGTTCTGTATGTCTTGCTCTTAATGCACAGTATAGTGATATCAATAATTTTTTCTTGCCATAATGTGCGGGGTTTGCTGGAGGATAATTCTCAAGTGGACAAGTCTATAATTGCTGAGATAGAGGGGAAGTAACAAGGAAAAGCAGACTACATATGGTGCTCATTGTAGTTGCCCATAACATTCAGCACTATGGAGACAGGTAATGTAATAATTTTTTCCCTTTTGAGTTGAATAAGAGCACAGAACATTAGTCAGGTGCATTGTTCTACCACCCAGAATGTCAGTTATTCCAAATTTCATTTTCAAACTCCTACAAAGGAAATTTATCAGAACTGCTAGACTTGTTTTAAAGTCTGATTTGATCACACAGTATGGTATATTTCTGGAAAAGTGTTACAGTGGAAGACAGCTCTTCATGTGGGCTATTACTACTTCATTAATTACCAAGTTTTATGTGCCAGAAGGCCCTTACCGTTTAAGAGTCGGTGTGTCTTTGTGTTTAGCCTATTCATATTGTAGTGTACAGAACATAAAGAGGTAAATGCTTTGATTAGTTCAGTTAAAGATGTTGAATATGCAATGAAGTTTTGCCAAATATGTTTAAGAAGACTGAGACTTTTGCCTGTTTTTGTTTTACTATAAAGACGGAATCCTGCAATTTAGGTACATATCCTTTGGTCCAGTATTTCAGTACAATAAATATTTGGGGGCTTTTAATCAACTGTATGAAATTCTTTTTACACAGTTAGGCTTGGTTGCACTCAAGTAACCAATGCTAGTATTGTATTAGGTACAGTTTCAGTTCCTCAAGGGATGGGATCATGACTGTCATTGTAGCATGTTGCCTCTTAGTTATATCCAACATGATCTCAGTATTAATCTGTGCATGTTCTATATTTCACCAGTTAGATGAGGGTTTAACGACACACCAACACGAATGTGTAATATAGTGTCAGCAAGATAAAAAGGGTAATGATTAGGTGAAATCACCTAAAAAGAAAAAGGATTGGGCAAAACTCTACAAAAGGGTCTAGACAAGCAAATGTGGGAGTCATGTCAAAATTTCCTGTAAAGGTTACTTTCTTTCAGAAAGCCCAAAATGAGAGAAGGGTCTGTGTGCTCAAACGTCTTCAGGTTTGGCACAGTGCAGTACCTATGACGAATATGGGAATATTCATAGCAGTCAACGAGAATGTGACTGACGGTGACAGCACAGTCAAAGGGGATACAATATGGTCTCTTATTCCCGTGGAGCAAATAAGCGTGGGTTAGGTAAGTGTGACCTATGTGAGCACTAGTCAGTACCAAATCATCTCTCTGTTTTCGGGGGGGGGGGGGGGTGCATTACCCACAGTCCCGACCTTTGGTTTGACTTTTATATTTCACCAGACGCAAATGTGAAGGTGAAAATTCCTAAGAACATTGATGAATTTCCGTCCTTAAAAGATGATGAAGGTCAAGGCTTCTTAAAGTACCCATGAATGCAACTGTATCACAATGTATAAACCGAAGATGAGATACTCTTTTAGTGATTTTTGCCATCAATTGTCAGCAAAATTTTGGCAAAGCAAACCAGAATGCAAAAATGCATTGAGGTTTCGAAGATATATGTTCTATTCCAAATAATGCCATGATGTCCCATATCTTTCAGTCACTGGTCAAAATTTTCCAAGAATTCCCAAGATCGTCATCTGGGGTTACGAGAGGTCAAAAAGCAAAATTTCCCAAGAATTCCCAAGATAGTCATCAGGGTCACCAAAGGCCAAAAAGCAAAATATCCCAAGTATTCCCAAGGCCTAATGTTACAGTATAGCCTAGAGGCTATGCTAAATACTTGGCAAGGCCCTAAGTAACATTAGCCTAGGCCTAGCTATAAGTATAAACCTAGCCTAAGTATAAACCTAGCCTAGGCCTATGCACAGCTGGTCACAGAAATCTCTCTGTAAATACTACAAACTTAGATGATGGGTACCAACATTTGACAGGCAATAACTGCTTTGATTAGCCCTAGCCTAGGCCATAGCTATTACAGTAACCTACCTCTAATATCAGCCCATACATACTGTACTAAAATTAGGCTAGCCTGTACTGTGGCAGTTAGGCTAGGACTTAGTCACAGGACTAGGACTTTGTCTAGGCCTAGGCCTAGCCCATAAACCTGGAACTCTGCATTAGATTTATGTACTGAGTCTAACATTATTGTGTGTGTAGGCTAATGTTTGTTATTGGTTCTGTAACAACACTTAGCCTAGGCCTAGGCCTAGGCCCTAACTGTTAGGCCTAAGCCTACGTTAAAACTTGATCTGCCTGGTAAATTTTCCACTAAAGTTACTCATGCTACTCTGCTACCATGCTGCTCTGAAGAGGAGCCATATTACAACATACTGTGATATTCCTGCTGTAAGTTTGGTAATTCCATTTCTTGGTGCTAATTTTCCAATTTAGTTACAGTCAAATCTAACATTAACGTTGGGCTACTCAGCCAGCTCAACAGACCTTGGCAGGCAGGCTATGTGTGATGTGATAGTCTGTCACTGCACTCAGAAACTAGCTTTTAACACAGTTTCTGATTGGTTGAAAGTGGATCTGTTTACAACTGATCAACCAATGATATGGTAGCTTATGGAATGTAATGGATCTGCTGCAAACTATCTTCTGCTGCAAACTATCTTCTGCAAAAATCTGTATTCCCATATTTACAATGATTTTCCGTACTGAATATGGAAAATCCATGCTGGTTGGCAGCTCTGTCTCAGGGTTTAACCCCCCTGGTGACCCCAGATGACCTTTGACCCCCACCAAAAATGATAGAGTTCTTCCTCTTACTATAAGGCATCTAAATACAAGGTATGAAATTTATCCAAGCTTCCTACCTTGAGATATCGTGTTAACAAGGTTTTCAGAGTTTGACCCCCGGTGACCCCAGATGACCTTCGACCTCCACCAAAAATGATAGGGTTCTTCCTCTTACCATAACGCATCTACATAATAAGTATGAAATTCATCCAAGCTTTCTACCTCAAGTTATTGAGTTAACAAGGTTTTCAGGGTTTGACCCCTGGTAGCCCCAAGTGACCTTTGACCTCCACCAAAAACAATAGGGTTCTTCCTCTCAATATGGGGCATCCATGTACCAAGTTTGAGAACTGTCAGAGCTTCCCTTCTTGAGATATCGTGTTAACAAAGTTTTCAGGGTTTGACCCCCGGATGACCTTTGACCTCCACCAAAAATGATAGGGTTCTTCCTCTTACCATAACGCATCTGCACACTACCAACCTCAACATATTGTGTTAACAATGTTTTCAGGGTTTGGCCCCAGGTGACCCCAGGTGACCTTTGAACTCCACCAAAAACAATAGGGTTCTTCCTCTCAATATGGGGCATCCATGTACTGCATTTGAGAACTGTCAGAACTTCCATTTTTGAGATATTGTGTTAACAAGGTTTTCAGAGTTTGACCCCCGGTGACCCCAGGTGACCTTTGACCTCCACCAAAAACAATAGGTTTCTTCCTCTCAATATGGGGCATCTATGTACCAAGTTTGAGAACTGTCAGAGCTTCCCTTCTTGAGATATCGTGTTAACGAAGTTTTCAGGGTTTGCCCCCGGTGACCCCAGATGACCTTTGACCTCCACCAAAAATGATAGGGTACTTCCTCTTACCGTACCGCATCTACATACAAAGTATGAAATTCATCCAAGCTTCCAATCTCGAGATATTGTGTTAACAAGGTTTTCAGGTTTTGACCCCCGGTTACCCCAGGTGACCTTTGACCCCCACCAAAAACAATAGGGTTCTTCCTCTCAATATGGGGCATCTATGTACCAAGTTTGAAAACTGTCAGAGTTTCCCTTCTTGAGATATCGTGTTAACGAGCAAAGTGTCACAAACACACACATATACACCCATACACACACACGCACATACACACATACATACACACACACGCCATCATGACTGCATAGGTTTCTCTTTTCATCGAAACCAATAAAAACAAGTCACTGTGAAAAGTGTTGAAAGTTAATTTCAAAATTCATTTGAGTGTTAACAACAACAAAGTAGAATAACTTATTTCCTTTCAATATTTCATCAACGGTATATTATATAGATTCAACTATAATCATAGCGTGCATCACTCTTGCTAAAAAAATCAGCATGCAACTTTCATTCAGATCGGACATATATTACTCGACATATCAGCAAAAGAAATTACTGCATTTGTGACCCAAAGTGAGCTTGAGGCAAGGCGGGAGTTATATCACTAGGCAGCTCCCTGATATCACTTCGTCACATCGATAAGGAATGCTCTGTTTCCTTTGTTGTGTTGACCTTGAAAATAATTGGGATAGGACCTCACCATGAAAAATGATATTCTGATAACATTTGATCGTTGAGGAGATAATTTGTGATAAAGTTTAAAGAAAAACAAAGTACTGCTCATTAATGTGCGGCTATGAAATCATATGTGCTTGCTTCAAGTTTACTTTTTGTTGAAAACGTTTCAAGTTAAACCGCTGATATCTTGAGAACTAGACATCGGATTTCAATGGAAATTTCACTAGATTTCTTAGAATAATTACCTCTCAAATATAAAAAAATATATTCTTACACACTGTTTTAGTTTTGTTTAAGTCATCTGGCTTTTCAGTAGGATCCCGTGTGAAAGAGTTAGATGGGGGTTTAACGACACATCAACACGAATGTGTTATATAGTGTCAGAGAGAGAGAGAGAAAAAAAAAACAGTTCATGCCTTCCTATCTTGAGATTTCTAATGTTAGAAACTATTTTTTGTCAAAAAAATACCTCCAGTTCTCACCAAGGTCACACAATGCTATGTAAAGTAAGCACATTGCCCCAGATTTTTTACGTTTTTTGTAATTGAATGTCCTGTTGTCCTTGAAATTTGATACGGTTGGAATGTTTGAATATCTTTCCATGTAGATTGAGCATAGTTCTACACCATCCCTATGACATAGTAAACAAAGTTGCTTAATATTTCCTACAGCGGTGTCAGTGTCATAAAGGAATTCATTACTTCGTCAACCTAATGTGCCACGATGACATCATAGATTTCCCATTACGCACTTTACCTTAAGAAAAATTTGCATATCTTTCAAATGCTGCAAGCTTTTGACATGAAGTTTTCACCTCTTAGGAGAGAAAATTTTTTTTGAAGGTATTCATTTTTGTCACTGGCAAATCCCTTCAAATGGTCAGAATGTATGATAAATATGTTGAAATTTGCTGTTACAGCATGCCTGCCATCTCTCTTATTTGCAGTCCTTTTTTCCCACTCTTGAGGATTATCGAGCTGGAATGCTCTCTTACCCAAACAATCACCAATGCATAAAACCCTGCACAGTCAAATAAAGTAGTTAAAATGAGTAAACATTTTCTCTACAGGAAGCCTGGTACACTCCTGGAAGAGGGCACCATTCATCTTCTGGATGGATTCAAGAGAGGTTGAGGAATGTCCGCCGTAGTTACTCGTCAACACCATCATCTCTTGACACCACAACTTCCTATTCGCCATCATTGATTAATGCTAAATTGCCAGGTATGTTTCCACTTTTTGCATCCTGCAGAACTGGTGATGAACTCTTCATACGACATAAAGTATGTCAATTCAAACAACAGACTACAGAATGGCTGATGTTCGGAGTTCCTTGTCCACATGACAATAGGAATCTAAATTTTCAGTTTTACGTTGAACTGTTACTCTTGATTTTTTCCTACAAGTAGATATTTCTTAACTTTTTTATAAACTAGGCAAAGATGAGAGTGGTAGCCAACTGTCCAATAAAATCTCTCGCACCAGCTGGCCCATTCATGTTGTTAGCTCAAGAGCTGTTTGAGCTATTGTGATCCGCCACCGTCCCTAGTGAGGTGGTGGGCTATAAGCCTGAAAATGTAACTGCGGTAAAGTTTTTTTTTTTTTTTTTTTTTTTGTGAAGTGAAGTGGGGGGGGGTCACTATCTGACGCTACCAAGTCGGTGAACTGTTGATTTTTTTAGGGAACAACACCCGATCGAGTTATAACATGATATAAGCAAAAGCTTGAAATTCCACCCTTTTTGGAGGAATATGAGTCGTTCTCAAATTGACATTTGGGTTTTTTGAAAACCAACTTAGACCTTTTCTGTTATCTTGCTCTATACGACGGAACTTCATCAGTAGTAGCCATCAAGAAATTTATAATGCAGCTATAAGCGCATACAATAAAGTATCGTCGTACCCTCCTGTTTCGCCCGACTCTGCAGTAAAACTTGTTTACACAAGTAAATCGTTTAGATTTAGTTGTCCTCTCATTGGGAAAAAAGACGGTGCGGAAAAAAGCTGGGATTGATGCGAATGTACGCAAAATAACATCTCCGTGCTTTTCAATCTTGCTTTCAAATGCCTTGTTCTTAGACATTTGGGTGTGCGCGGCTTTGAGCCTGAGTAGTGACATTTCTTAACCTTTTGGGGGTTTAGTACACGTAGGTGCGCCCTTCTTTTGTAGTCAATGCCTTTAATGGCCGAACTGATTTCCTGCAACGTGTTTAATTCTGAACATTCCTCTATGAATGGACTCCTGTTTCTTCTGCTGCACAGAAAGGAATATTGCCGTATTTTGCCTTTATGGCTCGTGGCGAATTGGGCAAAATATCGATCGGGTTACTTAAAGGTAACAGTGAGCTAAGATGTAGACTTTGGGCCCTACCGAAGAAAAACTCAGATAGTGATTCTGGGAAATGTGAACCAGTTGTCAATTAGCAAGTGTTAATCCATTTGTTTTGTAAATTTCCCATTGAACAGAATGTGATCTGACATCTGACGAATGTCAGAGCATGGTGGAGTGGTTGAAACATAATATAACGCCTCTGTCACAAGGGACCTCTTTCATGGAGAAAACAGCAGTGAAGAGGGCAGGATTCATTAGGCGCAACCATCAGCCATTGAATGTAGTCATCAAAGAATATCCTCGTCTCTTTGACACGCCGGGTATGGTGAGTACATACCTAGTAATAGTTTTATTAAAAGTGACACATGATAGTTGTGTCACGAAGTTTTACATTCTGTAAAAACAGTCATATACTAGTTATTTATTTTACCTGGTTGTGGATTGGAAGAATTCAGAAAGTTATTCTGTGAAGATGAAGGGAGTTCGCACAGACAAATGTTAACTAAAATCATCACACTATCAGGAATGTCTGAATTAAATGTGTCTTTACCAAAAATTTGTAAGACCAAAAGAACAACACTTACTATGAAAGGTACTAGTTATTTCTTCTTTTGGGTTGAACAGATTAAATCATGACATTTAAACCACCCTCGTAGAAACTGGTTAAAGAGTGGTTTTAAGCAGCAAGTTTTAACAATCTAAAAGTGGTCTAAACAAAACCTCATTCCGTATCTACATACTGAAAAAAGGACAAAAAGTACATTATCATATAAAATGGCGCTCTGTAGATGTTGTACTTGCTCAACAAACGTGTCCTGGGTATGACGTTAAACTGCATCCAGGTGGGGTGAGGAGGTAGTGCGTGGTGAGTAGTTTGTCCCCAACTCTTGACTATAAAATGCGCACATGATACCGTTATTACTCGTCCCATGACTAGCGGGTTGTCGGCGCCACAAAACTGAGCAAGTCCCCCTCCCCATGGTTGGCCCCCGGTGGGCTGGGGGTTGTAGAATATACCCACAGTATTCCCCGCCTGTCGTAAGAGGCGACTAAAGGGGAGGACTTGAAACGAATTTATCTAGTTGACACTATATAACACATTCGTGTTGGTGCGTCGTTAAATATTATCTAACTCACTAACTGCTCAACAAACATCATGTACTTACTGTGTACAAATACACTGTCAGTAGTTACCACACCTCATTTCATTCCTTAAAATTAGTGCCTTCATAGGTTCAGACGACAAGAAGATAAGTGTCTCCCTCGCCGTTCTCCCGTGTATTTTAACAGCAGGACGAATGGGGAAGAAGAGGGCCAGTGTAGATGAGTCTAAGAAATCCTTCATTGATATTAAACCGGTGTTTTTTTTTTAAATAATTGCCTGTTTTAGCGGTTAGGTCCCAATTTTCGCCACTCACTTCTTTCCACGTAACTCTGAATATGAACCCCATGCCTTTTCCTCTGTTGACCTTAATGATACAAAACTCCCATGTCAATACCTCATGTGCTGTTCTTTCCTTATCATGCCTACCCTCTATGTGTTTTTGTGTCCTTTCCATATAATTAAAGCAACTTATACTACCTCAGAATGAAATCACCTACTGTGAACCTTTAAACTTGTGGAGTCTTGTCAGGGATTGTTTACACATGGTTTTCTAATTTCCTGTTTTTTTAGATCGGTACAAATATGCCCAAGTACCCGGAGGAAGTTACAAATGTCGGGATGTAGGCATATTTCATATTAACATATCCCCTATGAAGGAAATGATGCGATCCAATTATGCAGTTGCTGGGGGCAGGACCGCAGTGCGCATTGTTTACTAAAGTAGTGCGTTGTTTACTCCACCACAGTGTACTAGTGTGTTGCTTTACGACTAGGGAAGGGGGGTTTCAGGGCTTGTTTACCCCATGGAAAGGAGTATCTCATGTTTATTGCTGATGTGAGTATATTTATTTCTTAGTTCCGGAGTGAGCGGACTTATCTAGTCTTGCCGATCCTTTTGCAGTATATAAGTGTGCTGCACCACGAGGTCTTTCTCTCTTCCGTGTACCTTCGACCAGTACAGAGCAGGGGGAGAGCATGTCTGTGGAAGCTGTCGCGGACAGTAAGTTTGCTTCAATTTTATGGAATTGGTGGGTCATAATCTGTTGTAAGCTGCATCAAAACCTTGATTTGTGGGATGCAGTAAGAGTTAGTCATATTAGCCGTATTAACTGGGAGTTTTTAAGAGCATCAAGGACTGTAGCCATTGTAATGGCGTATGTATTGATCGGGCCATAGGTGTAGGCCGCACGAAGGTCCTTGAGTGTGTTAGGTTCTTAGTTAACATCTAGATTTATGCACTTTCAGGATGGCGCTGTTTCGTTTTGTATTAGACAGGGTGGCCAGCTTAGGTCGAACACAGGGTCATTGATCCCCTGTTAGGCTATCGCTAGTTGGCGTAACGAGTATGTATCAATGGGAGATGTTACTGTTGTTCGCTGGGGTAAATATTTGTGTCTTCTGTTGTATTGCAGGGATTTGCCTAACTCCCAGAGGTGCTTTTCATGGTTTTTTTGCTTTTCTTGGCTTCTGTATTTTGCTTAACTTAATTTTGTGTGAGCTTTACATGGAGCCTGAGGTACTTTACTTGTCAAGCTGTACCTTGCATAAGGTTAAATTACTTCATGTTTCTTTGCTGTGCATAGCATTGGATTGGGGTGTATTGTACCAACAACATTGGGCCTGTATTGTAATTATTTATATAAAAGAATTTGTTAGTTAGATGAGATTTAACGACACACCAACACAAATGTGTTATATAGTTTCAACAAGTTTAAGTACGTTTCAAGTCCTTCCCTTTAGTCGCCTCTTACGACAGGCGGGAAATACCGTGGGCTTATTCTACAACCCCAAGCCCACAGGGGAACATCCATGGTGGGGCTTGCTCGGTTTTGTGGCGCCGACAACCCGCCAGTCGTGGGATGAGTAAAAACGGTCTTATGTGCGCATTTTATAGGCGATAGTCGGGGACAAACTACTCGCCACACACGACCTCCTCTTCCCACATGGATGCAGTTTAACGTCATACCCAGGACGTTCTTTATATAAAAGAAAGTCAAGAAACACAGCTGACATACCTTAAGACATAATAAAAGTAGCCAAGTAGGCACTGTTGAAATTTATACTCTGGTTTATTGTCATTTGTTTATATGTCTGTGAGAATCCATTTGGGAAACCCCAATAAATCGGGCCTAGCCATTGCCCTGGCTCACGACACAAATAAACAGCCTTACCTTCTGATCCTTGTACCCTGTTGGAGCAATCACAGTGCTTTGTGATTGTTGAAAGGAAGGCTCTGCAGCAAGAGTCCCTTCTCAAAGCTGTGGATGTTTGTTTTAAGCTTTTCTATGTCCTGGGTGTAAATTATCCATGACAATGCTACACGACAGGTCAGTATTTTCAGAAGTTAGTGTATGGACTGGAAGACTCCGATGGGCGTAAAAAGCCAGCTCCGGCTGTAATCGCCATGAGAACTGCCCTAAAGAAAAGCTTATGATGGTATTCGTTGTAATCACTACTAAGATGATTCCACGCCAATTTTGTAGCTTACATGTTTCAGCCACTTACAGTATTCATTGCAATGTGTGTGTGTGTGTGTGTGTGTTTGTATTTGACGCTTTAGCTTGTTTACACGCTATCTCAAGAAGGGTCACTCTGAGGGATGCCATACTTGGCATGTAGATTGCCCATATTAAGTAGATGCCTATTGTTTTTGGTGGAGGTCAAAGGTCATCTGGGATCACCAGAGGTCAAAGTCTGAAAACCTTGTTTACACGATATCTCAAGGTTGGGAGTGTGGATACATTTCATACTTTGTGGATGTGTCATGGTAAGGGGAATATACCCATTATTTTTGGTGGAGGTCAAAGGTCATCTGGGGTCACCAGGGGTCAAAGTCTGAAAACCTTGTTTACACGGTACCTCAAGTTAGGAAGCTTGGATAGATTTCATACAAAGTATGTGGATGTGTTACAGCAAGAGGAAGAAGCCTATTGTTTTGGGTGGAGGTCAAAGGTCATCTGGGGTCAAAGTCTGCAAACCTTGTTTCCACGATATTTCAAGGTGGGAAGCTTGGATACATTTCATACTTACTATGTGGATGTGTTATGGTAAGAGGAAGATACCTGTTGTTTTTGGTTGATGTCAAAGGTCATCTGGGGTCACTGGGGGTCAAAGTCTGAAAACCTTGTTTACACGGTATCTCAAGTAAGGAAGCTCAGTAGCCACTGGAGTGTTTAACCTTCTGCTGACCCCCACCATCCCTCATCCAGTAACTTCAGCATTCACAGCTGAGACCAGTGACAGAGAAGTAAAAAAAGAACCCAAACTTTTGAACTCCCATCCCCACCCTTCTGAAATTAGCAGCCTCACTTCATGCCTGATTTAATATCTGTGATGTTTTCTCCAGGTATAAAAAGTCCCGTTCGTATTATTAGCTCAACCCACGAAGTGTCGGTAGAGCTTTATGTTATAATGTAGGGGGAGAAAATGTCTGTCTCACTTTTCAAAAGGCTTCTACTCCCGCGTGCTTCCATGGATTTTCTTGAAACTTGAACACAATGTGCCTTGGGTGGTGGACAACTTGAATGTGGGCCCTGTGGCCCATAGTATGAAATTCTTCAAAATGTTTCTTCTCCTACACATTCTCTTCGACAGTGATGATGGTTTGTCATAATGATACTCTGTTAGTGGTGCCTTCAGGGTGTTCAGGAATTTTGGGTCCATGACTCAAGATGGGCCGTAGCGTACATTTTGTGAAATTTGCAAAATGCTTAACCCCTCCTCCAGTTAATGTTAAATAGAGTTGATGGCCTGTCATAATGATGCTTGGTTAGTGATCTGTGTATGCTTTTCTGAAAGCTTTGGTCCAAGGTCCCATGTGGGCCCTGTGTTGCATTCTTATGAAATTCTTCAAATTGTGTACTCCTACAGATTCTCTTGAACAATTTTAATGGTTTGTCATAATGATACTTGGTTAGTGGTACCTTCAGGAGTTCAGGAATTTGGGGTCCAAGGCCTTAGATGGTCCATTTTGCGAAAGATTGCAAAGTGATTAACTTTTCCTCCAGTTATTGTTAGAGTTGACAGCCTGTTATAATGATGCTTGGTACGTGATCTGTGTATATTCTGGAAATGTTCGTCCAAGATTCCATGTGGGCCCTACTCGGTTAGTGGTATCTTCAGGGTCTTCATGAGTTTTGGGTCCTTTGCCAAACATGGACCCAAGGGTCCAACTTATGAATATGGCAAAATGCTAAACCTTTTATTCCAATTAATGTAAAACAGAGTTGACAACCTTTCATAGTGATGAGGGAATCAATGTTAGAATTTGGAATAATTTCAATTTTTAAAGTATGGTACACAAATCAGCACTATACTAAGCAACATTTAAACTTCCAATGGATGGTTTAATTTTTATCCAATACTTCGTTTTTTGCTTACCAGTTTCACAAGGGAGGGAAGAGACGGGGGAGAGGGGAGGGGGAGACATTTGATAGCTTCCTCTCCACTGGTTATGCAACTGCCCTACACAAACTGGTTGCATTTATGCATTATGGCAGTGTAGTTTCTGATCCCTGCCCTTACATAAGGGGATGAACTACATGAAGCTATGAAGATTTATCCCTGACACGGTCCAAGTGCTACAGTAGATGAACAGTGTCTACCATGGTAGTTGATACCGAAGATGGAAAGTTGATTACATTTTTGGGGAGAGATATTTGTGTAAAATATTTTAATTGTGACAGTGCTGCATATCGCGACCTAAAAGAAGTGGTACAGTTATTTTCGTTTGGACGAAAGAAAAGTACTGGTAGTTTTATCAGGAACCTGCTAATAATAACCACACAAATATCTTCCGTACTTTCATTACTAGTGCTAGTACTGGTGGTAATGGTATTTATGTGAAAACCAGTATACTCCGTAACCCTAGGGTTGAGTGACTGCAGCATTGCTGCTCTAGTTTATTCAAATCTGACTTGGATTTTTTCCTTGACAAAATTCAGGCCAGTATACAGTATAGTGGGATTTAAAACTGAGGGGGCAGGTGAGGGCAAAGAAAGCACTTGCCTGATTGAAATTTTCCTGGTAAAAACCGGTCAAATCCCAAGCTACACATTTTCACACTGGCTTTCACATTGCTACTTATTTATCGAATGTAATCATAAGCTATATTTTAGGTTGCAATTAACTGTTAACTATGAAGCACAGTCCACATATTAATTTTTGATGGAATTGAGCGCATCTATGACAGCAGATATTTACCCATGTAATATAAAAATAAGGTATAATTACAAATTATTATTCATATTTATCAAACCATTGAAGCCTAGTTTCTAAGATATGAGATTTCAAAAAAAGATGTTAAGATGCACTATGCTAGCCCATGCCACTAATATTGCCATTGCTGATATGGTGCATCTTCTAAGAACTCAAAATCCTGTCGTGTGTCTGTCTGGGCGGGTTTTTTTTAATTAGTTTATTAGAGCAGAGTCATCCTCGCACACCTAGCTCTCCCCTCTTCTTTGCAATGATAAGGGTGTGCAGTGGTGGGTGTATAATCTGAAACAATAGTCTTTGTGATAAACCTTGCAAGCCAAGTCCCTTCCAATGGTTCATAAGAGAGTTGTGGTCAATAGTGCCTTGGAAGCTTGTTTGTTCAAGAGATTAAAGTACAGATAACAACACTGAGTGTGTTCCCACTTGAGTATGAGCAGGAGATCAGATCCGAATCTGACCCCGTGCAGGGGATCAATTTACAAGTGGGAATGCTCTCGTCCCCCGGATCAGATCTCGAGAGCTTGATCGCCTCTTCGGCGAGGATCAGACCGCGCGCAGGCGATCAAAACAACAAGTGGGAACACAACGGGGGATCAAGGTGACCCGAGATCAAAGCAAACAAATGACGTACTTCCGCAGACTGTACTATTGCACAGCTTGCCTGTAGTCTCATATCCCGCTCCACACAAACTTGTGTAAACAAACATGACCTGCAGACATAATTTCAATGACGCAACTTCCTGTCGCTTGAACCGGAGGAGGCGATCAGATCTCGCGCAGGGGATCAAATGGGAACACTCTTGCGGTTGGGTACAAAATTTTCCAGTTGACTGAGCTTGGGGGATCAGCAATGGGGGATCAAGTGGGAACATGGCCACTGGGGACAGGTGGAGAGAGCTCCAGAGGTGGAACTTATATGGCCAATGCGTCCTCTAGCAACATGTCTGGAAAGTGTCACTTTTGGCAGCTGTAAGGGAGCAAAGATTTTATCTACCTGCTGTACACCAATTATAGTAATGTTTCAGTCATATGATACTACAGTAAAACATAATACCCTTACAGTAAATGACCATGTTACTGTTTTGTCTCACAACTGTAGGTGTGTATCGGTACCATTGGTCTACAACTGTATATGAAGTATGTGCCATTGCCACATGTATGAATGGTGTACAACACAAAATTAAGTGTTTATCAATATTTCAACTTTCTATAGCTGTATGAATGTAGCTAATAAGAATAATGCAAATATTTTTGATAATAAAAATGATTCTTAATTAGTTCTAATATAACATGTATCATAGCACAATTTGTAAGGTACCCCTGTATAGCATATGTATGTCAGTGGTTGGTTCCACAACTGTATGTGTGTATTAGTATCCATGATCCACAAGTGTATTTGAAGTAAAAAGTACCATGTGAGGTGTGTAGAACTAGAACATTAAATTTATACTACACCTGTATAGGTGCATGCATGTAGCTAATTAAGACAATGTAAATATTTATTTTGATGGTATAACTTTTAATTAGCCTGTCATATTTTATAAAATGTTTTTATTTTATGACCAACTATTCAGTTAAAATCTTTATCATAGATTGTTCTCCATGCAGGCCATTGATAATGAAGTTGAAATGACCAACAGACAGGAAGATGGGTCATGTTCCATGGTTTGTACTACCAAATAACTTAGTCAATTCTTACACATATAAAAGAACTTGTCTCTGACCATCATTTTACGTTTTCCCTTATAACTGTATGTGTATATTAGTCCCAATGGTCCACAAGTGTACAGTATATATGAAGAATGTACCATGTCTGGTGTATTTCTGTACACCTTGTATAGATGAATGCAATTAGCAAATTAAAAAAATGTAGATTTTTATTTTAAATAGTATGTTTCTTAATTAGCCTGCTATATTTATTAATGTTCATATTTCATAACCAATTATTTCATTTGAATAATATCATATTTTGTTCTTTATGAATGCAGGCCATCATTAGGGAAGTTGACCAGACCCTTACAACAGAAGGCAAGACGTGTACCATGGTGTGTGCTTCAATATTACGTAGTCCATTTTTAGCCATAACTGACCTATTATCTGTAATCATAATATTTTACTTTTTACATAAGTGAAGAACAGAATAATGCAGTTTTTCAAAATGAAGAATCTGCATTAGATTCTGAGAGATTTTCATCTGACGTAGGTGTGTATTTTCCTACCATTGACAAATTTCATGTCAATGGTGGGATTTGATTGAGGTGGGGAAAAGGTCAAGCCCCCCGTGTCGGCAAGGGGGAAGGCACTTTGCCTGAAAGAAAAACGAAATTTTTCTGGTTAGTCAAATGTAGAAATGTACTACACAAACATATTGGATTTACGTTTTCACCATCGTTTGATCGGAATTATCAAATAATGGTATCTCCTGAATTTGTTGTAAAGTTAATGCACACACTTGAATGTTTCATGAGGAAACATTCAAAATAATTTACCCATCAAAATGGCCAGTATGAGACTGGCCATTTTGATGGGTAAATTATTTTGACTGCCAGGAAATATCTGCAGTGACAAATTTGAAAATGTTTCTGGGAGAGGATCCCCACACTCACATTGAAACTTCAAACCTACACTAATAATGCTTGCTCGGACTCACAAAGAATACTTACACACAAAAAGTTGCGCAAGTCCACCTTACGCGGTGTATTTTGCTTCGTTGGCATTCATGAAAGTAAATACGCAAGCTTTGGAGTTGTGGTAAGTGCAAATGGCCATAGTAACGAATGCCAACACACATTATACTGTGGCATAATTGCATGGCTGTGCACAGGCCTAGTGTGTGTAATCACAGTGAATCACTAAGCATGCCGTTTCAACAGTACCAGTTAATGCGATTGGAACAAACTAAATGCAAACCCACATGATCAACTCGGTGCAGTTATGTTTGGTATGCTCCATATCTTTATGAAGAGCATAAGTTGGTTTTGTGAGTACCACTCAGGGAAGAGCATACATGCAGTTCGTAATATTTTGACTCTGGCAGTAACTTATGCAATTCTCTGTGAATCTGGTCCCAGGTCTAGGTCTTGCTCTCACAAATGAGCCCCCCCCCCCCCTCCTTTGCATTTTAAAACCCTTGATCTTACATCAAAAAGGACTTCGAAAAAGGTTTCGACCAACTTGTCTACTTCGAAACCCACGGCAGAGGTCATACCCTTGATCACATGTATGCACCAGAAATTTTCGATATTAAAGTCACAAACTGTTATGCAGGCTCATACATATCTGAACGTTGCTTCGTCTTGGCAGACCTAAGTTTGAGGAAAGATGACGTAATGGAAAAAACAATCAAAACGAGACGTTTTAAGAAATTAGACTTAATAAAGTTTTGTGAAATACTTGACTTCAATGACCTTTCCGATGTAAATGACCTTGACTGCTTGGTAGAGGCTGTGGATGTAAAAACAGTTAAGGCTTTAGACCAGCTTATACCGGTGACCACTATGAGAATTACAGAAAGAAGGAAAGAAATCTGGTTTGATGATGATATAAAACAGCAAAGGGTTATTGTGAGAAAAAGGGAAAGAATTTGGAGACACCACAAAAATGATTTCCATCATCAGGTATTTAAAATGGAGCGTAATAAGCTGAACAGAATGTTGTTTGCTGCAAAAAAAAGAAACAATTTCTGAAATGATCATAAACTGTGGAAAACGACTCTAAAGCGTTGTTTTCTCTGATCAACATCACGGGAGCTAGGACGGAAAATCATTTGCCAGTGCATAAAAGTGATAAGGATCTCGCCGATCAACTTGCAAATTTCTTTTTAGAAAAGATTCTCAAAATCAGGGAGGCGCTACGTGATCAATGTTTGTACAAAGCGTACGACCAAGTGAATTTCACCCTTTCAAAGTTTTTACCGGTGAGTGAAGACTACATAAGACCATCATTCTGTCAATGCCAACGAAGTCATGTGAACTAGACATACTTCCAACCAAAACTTTGAAAAAAGTCCTTCATAAATTTGTCCCAATCATAACTAGTATTGACTGAGCGAGGTAGGGTAGATCGTCCATCGGTAGTGCTAGGGGTGAATGGTGGAGAAATTTTTTCTCAGTGGGGAAGTGGATCAAAAAGGTTGAGAAGCACTGGTCAAGGGAATTGATTCCCAAATGAGACCTGGTAATAAAGACTTGAAAAGATGGAACCTGCTGCCATTGTGTGTGATGCTCCACATAAGCAATGGAGTAGGGAAACAATCACTGGAAAAGGGGCTGTGGGTGCTGCTAGATTAAACCAAAAGCTTATAAGTTGAGGTGTAAAAGCCTATGTGTTATAATGTTAGTTTATTCACTTACATAGTGCTAAAATATACTGAGTATTCAATAGAGCCATCCATACAAATCATTACCCATGGTCATTGGTAACCCAGAACAGTGAGCTGCATTAAAGTTTCAAGACCATGTGACACTGAAGTTTTGATAACTGAGGTAAGCAGGTACATCAAGGATACAACCTTGTGAATCCGATAGGATTTGAAACAGCAACCCTTGGATCCCAAGTCCAATGCCACGGCCATTACATAAGGCCACAGTCATTTCCCACCTACGACAGTTCAAAGTGCCAAAGCAAAGTTGAAGTGACTTTGATCTGGTGGAAAGATATGTTTGATGCTGTATGTGCATTAATGTGGTTCAGGATTGGGGGGGGGGGGGGGGGGGTCACGCAAGATCTCAGCTTTTTCTACACCAATCCTAGATATATCATTTCCTTTCGTTGTACTGGCAAATTGCAAATTGGCATAGTGACGGATGTGAATATTTGATCAGTTTGGCATAGTAATGAATGCAGTTAAAAAGTAAGATGACTTTGTAATGATATATTCCATTTTCTACAATTCAAAACATAAAAACGATTAATTAAGCAAAACTCTTCCAATTGACATAACATTTGCCACTGTGTGAAATGGAAAATCCAGATTCATGAAATTAGGGTTTTGACGATTCATCTATACGCCAGAAGGGTACAATTTCGAACATATAGGCTACACTGAAATGATTTTTAAGTACTAATCTATTTCAAGTAATCAGGATCACCTCTGAATATGGCTTCTACAAGCTTATATTAAAAAAAAAATAAATAAATGATATGCCCAACATTGTTGATTAGAAGTGGGAGGGGCTGCTTGTTCAACAGCACCAACACCGCTAATAACAATCTCTTTAATTGATAAATTTTAATCAAATTTAACAATGTATGTGGTATCAAACGAACTTCAGCCTTGGACGCCTTGAAGTATTTTGACCCTGTAGAGGGGGTGTGCATCGATTACATGCATCAGATCTTCCTAAGCATTACCAAACGCTTGGTGTCGAGATGATTTGACTCATCCAACCACGACAAGCCGTGGTACTGTGGCACACAGAAGACAAGGTTTAACAAGGCTGCCACGTTCTGTTGTTACTATGAAATTTTGGAAAGGTAAATATTCGTGGATAACATCATTTTACAATAGTCAGTGGCAATTGTGATCTTTCAATTAAGGTTCATTGAGTTAGCAAAAGGAACCAATGCAGTCAAGTTTGCATCTGTGCAGGTGTATGTGTGTCTGTGATGCTTGCTTGGTAGGGGATAACTCAACAAGGCAAAGTTAGACTTAACTGAAACTCAGTATGTAGACCCATCATAGTGATGTGTGCTCTATAGTTATTTGGTGATGGTCAAAGATCATTAGGTTAGGACAGGTGATGATACAAATAATAATTTTCTGAAAGGTACATCAAATAGTACATAAATATACAATACGTCAGCCTGTTACTAGTGTTAGAACGAGTGCGTTGAGAGTTATTTTTTTATATTTCTTTCCAGCTTCAGAATACAAGCACTTTCTCATGTTTTTTCTGATCCCGTGCATGGAGGGAATTTTACCGCCTGTTTACCTGGAGCATGTAACACTACTGTCGAACGCTACTTACCTGCTCAGCAAGCAGGTGGTGCTTCCAGAGGACATTGCAAGTGCCCGGAGATGCCTGTATGACTTTGTCCTTCTAATGAAAACTTTGTATGGTGGGCAGCTACATCTCTTGGTCGTACTGTGTATTGCAACAATACAAGTCAGCTCAACCAATTAGGGCTAAACCTACTCTCAGATAGTCTTGTACAAGACAGCAATGCTTTTTCATTGAAGTCACTGATAAAGTTCACTCCTGTATGCATTTAAAGAGAAAAACGTGTGGAATAGCACCAAGAATAGCCGTGTTAAACCCATTACTAGCAATGCCAGCATTTTTCACAAACCACATTTTTCCAAAGGGATTAAGTATATGTGCTCCATTGCCCAGCACCTGAACAGATTTAATTATTTTAATGTTTCTCCAAGTCATGTCGGTGATTGAATAGGAAAATATGGTGTTGTGTGACCTCCCCTTCATTTATCTCACAGACTCACCAGTCTTTACAAAACCATTTACTAGTAACCAAAGTCTGCAAGAAATATGTTTAGTGCATCAATTTTGCATAGTTGTTTTGGGGCATATAATACATATTTAGTGCAAACCAGCAAACACACTATAGATATGCACACAAAAAGTGCTACACACTTTTGGATTGGTGTAGCAAATTGGTATATTGCAAATTGCAATGTGATAAAAGATAATTATTACCTTGTCTGTTCTATAGGTAAGTAGGTAGGTAAAATCAAATGATACAGACAGGGTCCAAAGTAGCGGGTGCAAATTACTCATGATAGTGCTCTCATTGAGCCCCAAAACACCTATGATTAAAGCTTGCAGGTGCTGCTTTTGTCACAAAACTTTATCAAGTGGGGAGGTTAAATGGAAAAACTGGGAGAAAGATGGAACTACTTAAAGAAATGAACCATTGTGTTCTCATCACTGCTTACAGATTGTTTGTTTGATTTGGCCACAACATGTACTGTAGACCTTATGCATAAGACATCACAGAGCAAGAAGTGTTCCCTCCTTTGGAGGCAAAACAAACCAACACCTCCAAATGCAGACAGTTGATCTGTCAACCAGTTGAATAGTCTGCTACGAGCACAGGGCAGTAACTACTATGCGAGGCCATGTGTTTCATTGTAATCCCTCACCTTTGTAAGTAGTCAGGGAAACCATGTGGTGGGGAAAATAACTCAGAAACAATCTGAGTGATACTCCCCAATGTGCTATTGCCATATGGTGAGAAAGAGTAGTTCTGCCCTGCCCCCACTGAATTTTAAAACGAGTGCTTGAATGCAAGTTTTCAAGCTCAGGAGGTACCATTAATGGTAATAAAGCCCTGAAAACAATCATATCTCAGGAGCTCTACATTATGGATCCCAGCTGTCTGTGATGCTATAACTATGAATTTTAATGCTTATAATTTTGGTGGTGATTTAACTGCCCATCCAATGTCACTTCAATAAAAGGGTTAAAAAACGATGGAATGTGCATTAGCACAGGATAATACACAATCAGTGGATTAATGCTAGTGATACACAAGGGCACAGCCCGAGTGGATACAGCGATACTGTAGCATTAACCCGAGAGTGACTTAATACTGTGTAGCATTGTCCTCGGCCTGGGGGAGGGAGTGTCCCCTTCCCCTTTGCTGAAAACTTTAATTTTGACCCTTCGTAGATGCAAAATGGTGAGAAATTTTAACTCAATTGGTACTAACAGAAATGGTTTAGAAAATTAAGGTTAATGTACTGGACATGCTGCCAAAAGATGAAAAAGAAATACAGAAAATTTCTCGTCTCGGTATACATTGGTGAACTTTATAAATCTGTAATGCCTGGGGCAGGGTTTATGTGGAGGAATGGGATTCATTCCCCTTCTCCAAAAAAATAAAAGTGGAGAACTCCTCAAACCCTTATCTTCCCAGTGAAAAACTATACACAAGGTATTTTTAATTACAATAATTATCCCCCACATCCCCATTCACATTTCTCACCCTATTCATTTCCATCATCTTTGACACAAAACCCTGATTCTACCTTAGAAAACAGAAGGTCCTATCAATGTCTCCTTTCTCCAAACAGAGAGTTGCCTACAGCAGACACACATTCTTAAGAGAGGGAATTCAAACAGTACACACAACAGTCACATGCTAAACATTTTCCCTGTTTCACCTGCAACTCTCAAACTACTTAAATTTGGCCTCTTGAAAACCCTCCCTGAGTTGAAGGTCACTGAAGTTAGCCATTAATTGTAAAGAGGTGCAACCACTCACCTTCAGCATCAAGGACTGAGTCGTAAATGATAAATCCTGCAACTTCTGGCGAGAAACCCTGTAAGATTTTCTTTAACTGATTTTAAAATGTTGGTTTAAAATTTTTTAAAATTTTTCCCCCTCAAGGAAAGTCTGTTGTTTGTGTTCAAATGAAGATTGGAAGGGTCTCTGGCTTAAGCCCTTGGCTGTCTTCCACTTTGTGAGTGTTGCAAGGTCAAGGAAATGCAATTTTGGGTGATATGTTTTGACCCTTACATGCTCTGCACCAGCCAATGGTTGCACTCTGCTTTAATAGATGGTGTGTCAGTGCCACTAAGACCTGTGGGCCAACATACATTCCCAAATCACATATGGGTCACTGTGGGTGCTTTCTGTGTAATTGCTATGTCTTCATCGTGTAGAAAATTACCATAAAACAGTGTATGCCTTTAAGGCAAATCACATGGTTGCCCAAAGGACAACATTTAGCACAAAAGTGGTTGTACCCATGTAAATCTGGTAGTCCAGCTGATTTTTCAGAAATGTTAGACTTTTCAGAAGTACTTCAATCTCACAGCAAATTGAAAAAAAAGTATGGTTGTTAAAACTGAAATTTTACTGAAATTCAAGGAAAAGTTGGTAAAACTTCATATCCACTCTTTAATGCAGATAACATTGTTGTACTCAAAACATTATGCTGTGCACCTGAAAACCTTTCACGCATTAGTTTGTAGAATTGGGTAGTCAGGAATTCTACGCATCTCAGATGCCTGTTAAAAGCCATACACTATAAGAGCAAGTGTGTGGCTAGAGTGCACTAAATTGAAATACAAATTCAGCTTTCGAGTTTTCTGTAAATCATAGCATAGCCTACATGGTCTTAACCTTCTTCAATTCCTTCCCTAGGTTGTACGGACTTTTTTGAAGCGGCAAATTCTTCCACTTCTGTGGCAACAAACACCTACCAGTTTGGCAGACGACCAGGTCTGCAGGTTGTTAAAAGGGGAACACAAAATGTGAGTTGTGTCCTACCCAGGAGTCCTGGGTAGGACTTTAAACTGCATCCGGTTGTGGAGCTTGTTTGAGCGTGGGGATAATGAGGTTACCCTTTGCCACAACTGCCTCCGGGGCACCCTTGGGCAAGGTGCGCCTGTATTTGCCCAGTTCAGTTTGGGTTCCCGAGAGAGTGGACGTTCCCGATCCCCTGCCGGGCTCGTTCGATCTCTTTGGGAAGTTTTGTTTTCGTTACGTGTAGATAGTTGTATATACTGTAAGTAAACTGTAAATAGTGATTTCAATGTAACAAGTGGACACCCCCCCCCCGTGTCCCCCTGCGCTGTGGTTGCCTTAGGGCGTGTTGCTGCCTTCGGGTGTTTGTTGCCTTTGGGCGTGTGTTGTTTTGAGATAGTGTTGTTGGGTTGTTGGTGGTGGGCGTGGTGGTGGTTTCTGTTGGTGGTAACAGACTCCAAGAAGCCGTACCGGAGCTGGAGTGTCCTCGCTGGTCGAGGGATTCGGTCTGGTGTTCTGGGCGATTTTGGTGGTTTTTGTTGTTGGTGTTCGGTTTATTGGTTGTTGGCCATATGTAGTGATCCTTTCGCCGGTCTGGCCGTGTCCGTTTTTAGCACTTAAAAACCCCCCCCCCCCCCCCCCCCCAAATGTGAGTTTTATTCTTGCACTTTTTTTCTTTTACAGTTACATTTCACATCTGGTGACCTGTTTGTTGTTTTCATGCATGGACGATTAAATCAGGAACATGGCTTTTATTCCCAAACTAAGCTATGGTGCGTTCATATGGGGTATTGATTTCATGATTTGCTGAATTTGCAATTTGTTGAATTCTCACTAGAGTGATGTTGGGCGTTTGGTGAATTCCACTATGCCTGCATTTCACTGGCAAGGGATATGCAGTCATAAATGCGATGAAACTGTTCAAACCATGGATTCAGCATTTTGGAAATGATTATTTGCTGTCATAGGTGGTCTACAACTGACACTAATGGCAAAGTTGCTGCCTAAACTTGTAGCGGCTAGTTTTCTAACTATTCTTTGCGACTTTTGTCAAAAGTTTTCACTGTGCGATTATTTCTAGGTGTGCTGCTATATATACATTTTCACAACAGTAAGGTTAAGATAAGTTGTCCCTAACAAAAAGGGTTTTTTATTTATTTATTTATTTTTTTTTTTTTTGCCTACTGAAATGCAGGTCAAAAGCAATGGGGATACAAACAGTTGTTTCATTAGGAGCAGCAAAGAAGTTGGATGCGAGAACCAAAAAAGTGCTATTACATGGTAAGGTACTGCATTCACCACTTACCACCAAACAACTGCTGGACCGTGCCGACTGCAAAATGTACACCAGGATCAGAAAGGGGCATGTGGTATATTCATCTACACAGTACACACGGAAAACCAGAAGATGCGACTTTGTATGCAGCTTTGCTGGTGAAAACCCTGATCAGTTTTGCTGTAGACAGATCAAAGCTTTTGTTGATGTTCAGGGAGCCTTGTATGCTGCTATATCACCACCCACCATGGTACCTGTGCAGCTCATACAGGGTCCATTTGTTAAGAATCGTGTCATTGTGAGGTGTTGCAGTAGAGAAGTAGGAAATATCATTATACCAGCTGTGAAATTACTTAAAAAGTGTATTCTCTTTGATAATACAGAGAAGCCCCACTTTCTCCTGTGTCAGTTGCCATCCGACTCATCCTTTGACTGAAAGAACCCAGTGCTAGATGAATGAAAGGAGTCAAATGAGGAGATGTACTTTCTGAATTCTACTTATACTAAAGCTGTATCAATCTCATTTTTGAATGCATAGGACAAGCACAATTCCACCATCATACATTCGGACTGGCATCATAGCCAGGCTGCTGTTAGCAGGCGATTGTTGGGTTTTATCAGCAATGAGCAAGTTACAATTCTTCATATTTGCTTACCACTAATATACAGTACACGGACGAAGTTTCACTACAATACAATAGCCTGCCAACTTTTTAGCCAATCTCATTTCCCAGACAAAAATAACTTTATGATAATTAATGCACACGACATCAGCGTTGGTAAGAGGTGGAGTCAACATGAGCGAACAGTTGCTTCACTAGCCGCCTGTCAGTAGACAACTCTTTCCCCTTGTATACACTTATGCACTGCACATGCAGTACGGCTTGCTGGTCTAACGTATAGTAGCTGCTACCGCTGTTTACATGTATACAGCTAGCTTGTAATGAAGGAGTGTTGTCCTGTTAATGCTATTAAGGGCCTTTATCATAGAGCATAACAATAAGCCGAGGCGTATACACTTCCAACTCCTTTTTAAGTACGTAGAAACAGGCACTGACAAACTAAAGGATAATCCCAAACCCAAAGAAAAACCCTGACGGATCACGAACACAATGTCAAGCAGACTACACATACCATGCAACAAGGAACAAAAGAGTCTCTGTTACTACTGAGATTTAGTACTCCCACTACAGCCAACCCCAAAACAACACTCCAGCCCAACCACCACAAACCCCAAAACAAAGATCACAAAGACCACACACCCAAAGCTACCACACACCCAAAGGCAACACCACGCCCGAAGGCAACACTAAGCCCGAAGGCAACACCACGCCCGAAGGCAACACCACGCCCGAAGGCAACACCACGCCCGAAGGCAACACCACGCCCGAAGGCAACAGCACTTAAAAAGCACCGGGGCAAATACAGGTGCACCTTGCCCAAGGGTGCCCCGGAGAGCAGTTGTGGTAAAGGGTAACCTCATTACTCCCACGTTTACACAAACTCCACAACCGGATGCAGTTTAAAGTCCTACCCAGGACTTCCAACTCCTTATACCCCTTTGGCGTTAGGTATCGCCTTTAATGAGTATTCATTCACTGATATGGCAACTAACTTGACCTAAGATGAGAATCATCCTACAGCCATGATCGATAGCCAATCCATTCTATATAGCCTACTGCTTAGTAGTTTTACTTGGCTCCATGCAAGTTGAACCTCCAGGAAAGGCTAGTCTATTATATTGCCTAAAGAGAAACTTGAGTAGCAAACAAATTTGCTTGTAATATACCTAACATTATGCTTGACTGTTACTGTAAGGAGTAGTTTGTTATTTAGCCTGTACCTTTTTAAGATGTCACTGTATTCATATACGTGAGTCGTCGTGTTGGTAAACATGAATAGTATAGTTATAGTTGTTATAGTATAGTTGTAGTTACAGTTGTAAACACCATGTGACCTCATGAATAATTTTTCCCGCATTTTGTGGATTTTGGAAATGAAAACTGGACGAAAGTTTGCAGACTGTGTACAATGTATACAGTGGGTGTATTATGATTTCTGAGAGAGAGCGCCATCTTTTGGAAAGCTTCTACGGAGTCATCATCGCAGTCTACTGTCATCATTCCTCTTAATTGTCATGCACTCATTTTAATTTTAGGTAATAAATCCATTTCCAAATGGGTCAGAGTCAGCTTTTTAACTTTAGGGGCCAGCTGAGTCCCTGGCTCATGAAATGAGTGGTCAAAGTAAAAATCAAAAGGCCCACGGTAACATGTTAGCCACAGAATTTTTCGTTTGCCAGCTTTATGTATAATAGTTTTGTAAATAGTTGTAAATAGTTCACAGTTGCGTTTTTGCCGGTCCGGTTTTGGGTCTTTCTGTTTGACAAGTGTCCGTTTCTATGCACTTAAAAAGCACACACACACGTTTATAATGTTCAGGTGCAATTGAGTGACATTGGTATTTGCTAGTGTGGGTGATGTGTGACTGCATCCTTCCATGTTTTGGCAAACTATGTGGAATATGAACTGCTTTCAGAAATAATTCATCTTTCACACTGGTGCTATTGATGCTATTGATGCTAGTCTTACCTCTGTGTTGCCGTCGGGCGTGGTGTTGTCTTTGGGTGTGTGGTCTTTGTGGGGCTTTGTTTTTGGTGTGACCGGGGGAAGGTTGGTCTGTGGGGTCTTTGGGTTGTTGTCAGTGTGTGTGTGGTTCTATTGTTGTAATGAACATAATTTTCTGTTTGATTTGGTGGTGTGTGGATAGTTTTGCCTTTATGTTCCTGTCCGATCCGGTTTGAGTTTTGTTTTTTGTTTGTATGTGCCGTTTCGATGCACTTAAAAAGCCCCCCCCCCCCCCCTCTGTCTTGCATCTGGTTTTGACTGTAGATGTTTATCTTACCTTCTTACATATATCCGGTGGAGCTTGTTAAAGCGTGGGGACAATGAGGTTACCCTTTGCCACAACTGCCTCCGGGGCACCCTTGGGCAAGGTGCACCTGTATTTGCCCCGGTGCTTTTTAAGTGCTGTTGCCTTTGGGCGTAGTGTTGCCTTCGGGTGTAGTGTTGCCTTCGGGCGTAGTGTTGCCTTTGGGGCGTAGTGTTGCCTTCGGGCGTGTTGCCGTGGGGTGTAGAGTTGCCTTCGGGCGTGGTGTTTCCTTTGGGCGTGTGGGCGGAATTTGTTTGGGTGGTATGTGGTTGTGGGGAGTTGTTTTGGGGTTGGCTGCAGTGGCAGTTACTGGAGTTCAGTAGTAACAAAGACTCTTTTGTTCCCTGTTGCACGGTATGTATAGTTTGTTTAGCATTTGTGTTTGTGACCCGTCATGGTTTTGTTTGGGTTTGGGATTTTTCTTTAGTTTGCCAGTGCCTGTTTCTACGTACTTAAAAAGCTCTTACATATATCTTGCATTTAGACTTGGGCAGATATGCTACCCATACAAATATCTTACATCTGAAGTTGGGTACATATACTAGTCTTACAAGTGTCTTGTATCTGGACTTAGTGTACGTGCTAATCTTACAGATATCTTACATGGTGTAAATACTTCGTCTTACAAGTCTTGCATGGGAAATGGGATATTTTATACCCTTACGTTGGTCTTGCAAATGTCTTGCATAGTCCGTACATTTAACTTAATGTATTTCACAGTCTTGCATTTTTCTTACCTCAAGAATAGCAGTCTTACATGACTCTTGCAAAATGCTTGAATATGTCTTGCATTCAAAACAAACTGTCCAGAAAAAGCTACTCTTTCGTAATTCTTACATTGTTCTTATACCTTAGTCTTACATGTCTTGCAGTCTTACATGTCTCTTACGCAATTCTTGCATTCCAATTTGCTATGGGTGTGTGGACATTATAAAGAATGATGTTTACACATGGTATATGTTAATTCTATGCTATTAAGGGCTAGTGTGGACATCACAGTGAAAGACATTTACACAGAAATGACTGATAACTGACATAGTGCAAGTATGACAACATGTGGCTATCTGACGGTATACGTATGTGGACATGTCAATAAAGAAGTTCAAAATGGTTGGTTCTTTACCATCACTGAAGATTTGCTGATTGCATAAAGCTGAGAAGAAAGTTACAACCTGACATATTAATGTCTGCTTATTTGCTGAAATAAACCCATGTATTCAATATTACAATTAACCACCTGTGGACAATCTCTTTCCTTGCTTCTAAAATGGGTAAACATCCCTATTTTAACCCAACTGCCTTTGATTTCTTTTTACCCAAGTATTTAATTTAACATCTAAAATAGACATTTGAAGTAAGCTGGTGTCTTGCATGCCTAGGACATTGAGCATTCCTAAAATGTGGACATCACCATGAACGGTTAGTTATAAAGGCCTATGTATTTAGAATCCCACTTCAACCAACCCCCCCCCCCACCCCAGAAAAAAAAAAAAAAAAAACACTGCATAAGCTAAATGTATGAAGCCCACAGTTCTTTACATAAGTTCATAAAGAGAGGTTAACACCTTTTCACAAGAGATGCTGCAAGCTACTTTGTAGGGGGTGGGGGGAAGAGATAAATGGTAAATCCATTCTCCTGAAATGAACAAAATCCACATAGCAATAACACTATACAATAATATCGAGGCTTTTCTAGGAAACTGAATATTTAACTGTCTCTGATTCTTTCCATTCTGCATGTTCTCTAATGTTGCACTAAATTTGTTGACATGTAGAGCTTACTGTAATTCATCATGTTTGCATTCCACATTCTGGTGAATAAGCACCTACTATGCACATACTGATCCTTCTAAAATCCTCATAAATCTTTTCTGCATTGTTGTGGGACAATAAAACAGACAGATGGACAGACAGGCCGCTCGAGAAGGACAGACAGACACATATAGACAAGCAAACAGAAGAAAAGGTAGACAGAGATGTAAGAATAATAAAGATTATACACATAACCAGAAATAGTGAATATTATTTCCTCATGGTAAAGCAAGTGTGGCTGTTTGTATTGCAACCCAACTATGACCTGTAATATTGTTTGTTCTGTATATAATGTAAACTGAACCTGATTGAAAATGTTATGTGATTTAGATGTGACTGCAGACATCTTGATGAATACATTCACACTTAAGTATGTCACACTACCATACAACTATGTGGACATTGTAATTTTGACTTCACATTTCATAGCCTAAAAAGGTTTTGGCCCTTATTAATGGATTCTACCTGTTTTCTTTTTCACTGGATGATGTAAATACTCAACATTTAAGTAAAATATGAGATGGGTATACCAATTAGTAGTGCACATAAACAACATAAAGTAGAAACATGACAACTTGTGCATTATTACTAAGAAATGTTGACTGCGTGGTCAAGGGTGGCACCAGCAGAAGGTATAGCCGCAATACAATTCAACCATTTCTAAGTTGGAATGGTCAATTCAGTTAAGTGTGAATTTTTTCTCTACATCTTGATACCTTCCTGGGATTCGTGGTGAATTTTAACTTTATGACATGCATGGCAGCAGTATAAATACACAGTTATATTGTGTTCGTGATCCGTCAGGGTTTTTCTTTGGGTTTGGGATTATCCTTTAGTTTGTCAGTGCCTGTTTCTACGTACTTAAAAAGCTATTGATGACACCAGGTCTTACATTTGAATCAGGCTAAAGACAGCTTTAATTAATCACTACCGCTGACCAGGGTCTTCAGCATGTTTGTTGCACATAAATGTTTTTCTGCTGATTCTTAAGGCCTTCAAAAATATTAGCCTAAGAATAATGCTCTTTCAGAATGAGAAGGGTTATTTTCAGCAAAATCAGAGACTTGCATGTTCTTGAACTGAAAGGGAAAATGCAGTCATCTCAATCTGAGTTAGTGTAGTCTATCACATTTCATGAATGGCTCTTGAGAATCATGTGACAATATTTTTATCACTGAATTCCAAAACTTATGAGTTGGTTTACCTTGGATATGCAATATTAAAGTTGTAAAATATCATGGAAGGTACTTGAAAAAGTAGTAAGAAGAAATTAGTGAAAATTAGCTGTTGTTTCAAAATAAGTTCGGGGGACTGCTCTTGCCTTTTAAAGAAAACCATTTTATTGGAATACTTTTTTATGCTTCTCTCTCATAACATTATCACAAAAATAAATTTGAGTCCACCCTTACTTAACGACATCATGTAGTGGAACTGAACCATAGTTATAGGTCACCTAATCTGTCATTTTAAGGCTTTTGTCAGGAAAAACTTTACCTACTGTAGGCCTACAATTTCTGGACTAAGCTAGGTGGGTAAATTCAGTAACTGCTGCTCATATAGTCAAGAAAGAAGCAAAGATATTTATTTTGCTTGACTGGAAGTTTCCATTTTCATACCATTTCAAGGTTGGCAATGATTACAAGATATTCCTCATTCCCAGGGTTAGATGTTCCCAGAAATGAAGATGTCCCTAAGGTTCAATGTTCAGAGCCTGGGAACATCAAACCCTGGGATCAATGAAACCTGGGAATGTTGACATTGCCCCCCCCCCCCCCTAAAGACCATTATGTGACAGGGCCACTCCCAAAATACACCACATTGGCCATGACGTTAAGTCATTCAAGCATCCTCCAACAGACCGCAAAGTAAACAGTGAGAGAGTTTATCCACACAAAGATGTGGATCTGCTTTTGTCCAGTAAATGTACTCAAGTAGTGAGTAAACTGTGTGGTCAACTTCTTATCTGGTGCTTTGTTGACATTGTTCATCCAAGCAAAGAGAGAGGTGGACACATTTTCACTAGGGGACAAAATTCATCATGCAAAATTACAACTTGATCTTCGAAGTGTTGTCAAAAGCTACTTATTGGGCAAGTGTCTTTTTTACACATATTTCAGGATATGCTTATAAATTGGGATAAATGTAAGGTGCCGTGATGAGATTTGAGACCTCAAATAACATCATCACAGAGACAGCAGACCTTGGCCTCAGTCTAAGTCTGCTCAGTCAAATGTCGTGGCATCACCTTGGCCCCAAATCACATTTGATACTGGGCACTCTTGCATTTATCTCCTAAATACAGTTATCTACCTGCTATGCCACATCACTCAAAGTGTATCCTTCTTTCATTTTACATTTACACATATAGTAAGAGGGGGTAAGAAAAAATGGTAGTTGGGGAGAGTAAAAAAACACACACCCCTACAAGCCCCAATCAATATAGTCCTTAACTTTTGTATACTGCCTTCTTTAGTCCTATTTGTCTATTTAATTTTAACATAATTTGTAGACCTGTGACTGACTCTTGAACCAAACACCAGAACATCCAAAATAAAAAGCACCTACATTGAGGTTGCACACCTTGTCCGAAACGTGTCATAAAATCCCATCTAAGTAACTAACTTTACTATGTAAACTACAGTATGTACATGATAGAAAGTATATTTTTGTTTTGTGTCCATTCCTAAAGGACTGTGTAATTCAATGATCCAATTATGCCCACTATTTCCCTTTCTCTATGAACCATCTTGTGTTTTTACTTGTACCCTGAAACTCGGTATGGAAAAGGGGTAAAAAAAAGGCCTAATGTTATTATTACATGTGCCAACATGATTCAATACCTTAAGGTAGCCTAACACACTGTAGACTTACACCAAAATATCATATATGCCATAAACCACTACTAATGTAATCATGTTTTCTTGCTTAGTACTGGCTGAAGGTGCAACAATACTTCATAAATACTTTTGCTATGTTAAGGCATGAACAATGTAGTAAACAACTGAAATGGTAAAAAAATTGTAAATTTTGTAAAAAAAGCCATTAAAATGACATTTGTTAGCGTAAGAAAAAAACAATTTTTTTAAATTTTCCCTTAATCCTTTACAAAAGTCAGGTTTCTTTTTTTTTTTTTATGTTAAGAGATGTTCCCGCTGGGCACTTGGCAAAAATAAAATACAAAAGGAATCATGCACTTGTTACTTTTTATCCTAGTATAAAGTTAAGGAAAATCGTTTTATTGTTTTTTACTATTACCCCGTCTCGCTATAATCTAATACTTTCATGTTCTTTTACAAACCAAATTATGGTGTGAAGAAAAGTCAATACTATGCCAAGAGCATTGGACTTACCAAAGAACGGCCCATTGTTAAATTCTTCCAGCCTGCATAAAAACAGCAAATGTTAAGTTTCATAACGAGCCTTATTCAATTTACAAGTATGATTGCAGTTTCAGTAAACTGAAAGCATCTACTGCCTACTAGAATAAACCATCTAGAAATTTGACTTGTAGCATAAATTACACAGCCTACCCTTTGTTATACTGTTACAGTTTAAGAGCATTAAGAAATGGTTAATATCCATGCAAGATTTCAATAATTACCTCAGCTTAGGATACACCTCTCTTTTGTTATTAGAAGACTTTAACACCACTATATGCAGTTTACCTTAGTTGAATATTTAATTCGGCATGATGGCCTAGACATATCCATATATTGCAATTCCTGCAGGTACATTTGAAATCAGTGCTTACTATAAGACCAGTGCTTACGCTACACAGTTATTATAACGTGTAATGTTATAGAGATTAATGGCTAACACCGTACCTTACATAAGCCTACATCAAAGTGAGGTGAACCTGAGGCAAGGTTTTGATGTGCCTCATGTAAAGGGGCTAATGTGTACCTATGAATAATGTAAGATATAGTAACATGAACTATTACGAACAAATTAAATACACTTTCAAACTAGTAAGAAAGTGCATTGCAATTAAACATGCAAGATACTTATTCAGAAAGGCGGCACGGCTATGTGATGAAGCACAATAGGCATATATTGGCCTACTTGAGCCTACATGTAACACGGATTAGGATATATACTATATACTGAACATAGTAGTACAAATTAGGCCTAGGCTCAGCAAATGACTTTAAATAGTAGTACCCAAAAGTTATGTTATGTAGTAAGGCTTATATTGCTAGGTGCCTGGTGTGTATCCAGCTTTTAATTAGCCTTGTGGACATGTAGCCAATGGGGCTGTACGTTTAAGCCTGAATTAAGCCTCGCAATTATTGTTCCCTTGGGAAGGTCTTCCACTTCAGTTAGCAACTTAATTCACAGGCATACTTCAAACCCTAGACTGAATTTGGCTTTATAGAGGCTTTGCAATTATGTCACGGATTCGCCATGCTGGAGGACACTCATGCCAAGAACACATGATTTTGTGCAGTAGTATACTGAACGCGCCGCACACTGCTCTGCGGTATACGCGGTTTGTACACATTCATCGAGCAAGCGCGTCGAGTGTGGCCTACTACGAAGTTACATGTACTCCAACATGGCGCCAGGGAGTATTATGACGTCATACGAAAAGCCTCTATTGATGTGGTCATACACCCTGAAACTACTGCCCCTTCCCAATTGCCACCTCCCTTTTGGAAAGGGATCTACAATCCTGGACAAAATTATCTGGGACAAATCCCCGCGCCCCACCTCAATGTTGGTTTTGAAGGTGACTTCAAGTTGAGCGCTGAAGAAAAGAGCGCGCTTTTCTTTCCTTCTCAACATTGAACGAGGGGTGGAGGGGAAGGTCCGGAAATGTCCCAATGATTTTGTCCAGGATTGTCTCAACGCTTGTACAAAGGTATAGGGACAGCGGAATACGACAGAAAACAGTATGCTTATCATAATAATGGTTAAAATTCCAAGCGCTCTGTTCAAAGACAAGGCAGTTGGATGGGGGAGGGGGAGAATGAGAGGTAACACTGAATTATTATGAACAATTAACAAACGTATTAATTGAATCTCAATGTAAATGTAAGAATCACTGGGGTTATTTGAGTTGCTTAAGTTTACGAAAGGGTCAAAAACGAGGAAATTACTGAATTTATCGAGAATATAACCACTTCCTCGTGTGGCTATCAAAATTTGGTTTTCACGTGGGCAGGGAGGGGCATAAAATGCTGTGAAGACATATGAGGGAAGGAAAAAGGGAAGAGTGTGAGTCAATTAGCAACAGGCAGTGATATATGATGGAGAATATTGCAGCTGTTTACTGTCCGTCGGAAAGAATGCCGCACGAAATAGGACCTTGAGATAAGTCGTAAATGTCCCTGCAGAGCAGCCTATAATGTATCTAATAGGTAGCAGTATGAGCGTACAATAAGGTTAGCTATCATAAGTCTGAGGTTGCAACATGGCTATTCTTCTTACTAAAAGCAACTGCCAAACTCACAGTATAATTTGCTAGTACACTGCATGCACTAGGGTAAACGTCTGACTGCACGGCATGCATTTACAAAGTAAAGGTGCGAGGCCCCCTACTGTACCTTAAGTACTCTTTGAACATCTTTCTTGTTCTGACAAAACGTAATGTGTATTAGAATCTAAATGGCGCCACGGTTGACCAGTGACTGAAACGGTTGACCGTTGACCACTACACAGTAATTCAATGGGAGTAAACGGTTCACCGTCAGTTTTAACATTTAAAAGACTAGGTAGTCAAGATTTTTCTGTTCGCTCAATGGTCAACCGTTGCGAATTTGTTCTTTCCGTCAAAATTTTCCGTCCTTTTCACGGCAGGTCTCACATGATCTTGTCTGTATTAATTCATCCTTAAATCCCCTTTTAGGCAACCAAGTGATTATATTTGGACGAAAAAGTGATGGTTAACCGTGGGGTAAACCGTTCGACCTGTAGTGGGAGGAGGCCTGACTAGTAGAAATAGCGCCATCTACTTCACGACACAACCGCTCACCTATCGCCTATGTCTATTGATACTCAATTGTTGAAACCTCTTGTAACTGTCTGCTTGTTACGCTATAGATCATAAATATATTTATCCGTATAGTTGTTTTGAGGCACAAATACATTCAACTGATAGCCTCTGTACACCTTTCTCCCCTGAAGTTCTCAAGCCCGACTGAACAATTACTTTTACTCCTAAATAGCATCGTTCTTTTGTCTAATACATAACCACTGTCCTCTTGTACTGCATTATTTACATTTAAGTTATTCTTCCTTAAGTAGAAATTCAGCAATTTTCTCATGAAACAATCCAAAAGACTTCACATTACTTTTTTTCCCAATACCAGTAAACTTAACCAGCTACCAGATTTGTCGCTTGCCGTTACTAAATTTCTCCTATATTCAATATGAGACTTCTCCTATACCTTTTGTACAGGCGGTCAGACATCCTGGACAAAATTATCTGGGACAAATCCCCGCGCCCCACCTCAATGTTGGTTTTGAAGGTGAATTCAAGTTGAGCGCTGAAGAAAAGAGCGCGCTTTTCTTTTCTTCTCAACATTGAACGAGGGGTGGAGGGGAAGGTCCGGAAATGTCCCAATAATTTTGTCCAGGATTGTAGATGCCATGCTTGTTTATCCCCTCAGATAAACATTGGACTACGAAGCTGTACATGTTTACATATGACACCACAAACTTTGCTCTTAACTTCTGTTAACCCCAACGGTAGTGGAGGCCTATTTTCAAAACAACCTTTCTACATCTGTACGAAATTGTTTTATAAATATGTGACAGAAAAATCTTCAAGAAAGATGCATCCCTTACCTTGTATCCCACAAAAACCTCAGTGCTGGGATATTGCAACCACTAAGGTTAGGTTACATCAAATTTTCCGAGTGTATGAAATTTCATCAACTATTATGCAGTAAACAAAACAGGGACACCTTCTAGCAAACTTACTTGTCTTATGAGGTAAACGTCATATTCTTTGTAGAAAAATATTATGGCTGAACTATGTGTACTATGTGTACAGCTTCTAAGGTCCAGTTGACATGTTCTTTTAAGGCCATCCCGAGGCTGCAACAGCTTTGGTTCCTCCACTGATTTCTAGTGTAAACATATGCCAAAGCACATGCTTCTTTGTAGATGATAGACTAAGTGCTACAATAGTGCATGTTAGGCCTCTTCTCTATTGCACACAGATAGGTACAGGCATATACGCTTAGGCTAGACCTAGGATATGTAGGCTATATAAGAAGGTATCATCAGAAAATTTTCTGAAATTAGGTAAAGGCCTAAATTCTTAAAGTACCAATATTTTAGGGTTTTTTGTACAGTTGAAAAAATCTTGGGTATTTGTGCTCTTACCTGTGTAGTTATTCCAACAGTTCACCAAGCTGATGTAGGGCCACAGTAGCTGGTTAACGGCTGATGTCCACTGAAGCTCTACACAATACCTAACCACACATATATGTATGTCCACACATACATGCATGTCCACAGAAGATGACACATGTCTAGGATTGAGTCTAATACACGTACACCCCATACTCAAAGTGGGGGCTGTAGAGCACATTGATGATACACTTTCACTTCTACACCTTACTAGGTGGACTTCTGTAGAAATATTACTAAAGTGCTTTAAGAAAAAAAAATAGGTAATTTAAGAGCATTTTACTTGTGTGGACAGGTGTATGTCCACACAAATTATTGTGTCCACACAGGTAGCTCTGTTGACTTACCTATGTCCACCTTGCAAGGCCTATGCTCACACATCCACACACATACATACACACACACATACGCCATCAGGAATGCATTGGTTTCTCTTATCATCGAAACCAAAAATTAGTAGCATTTTCCCTTCCAAGATCAGCTAAAAGTTGAATAAAAAACAAAACTGATTGTTTTTAAAAGAGGGTTTTGTTACTATGGAGATAAATGGATGATAAGTATGTTTTATTTCCTTTAAAAGATTGAACAAGATTTCAGTGCAGTCTTCACTGGTGACGTTGGAGACAGGTTCCTATCAAAATGGGAGCTTTACTGTGAAGCCATATTCACTTGCGCTGATTCACAGACTAAGGCCTGGAAGAAACAACTGGGGATCCAATCTACGGATGGTTAATGGTTTTTATTTTAATTGGCCTAGTGATCGCTTGTGTTGGTAATGGTAATTGCTGTAGGCAATTTCTACCAATTGTTTAGATTGGACAATTTGTCCTAAAGAATTTGGTTTTTGTTTAACCCTGTCTTTTAACTGGCCTTTTCAGAGCTTATAAAAATGGTGGTAGTATTGATCCCTCCCCTCCCCTCCCCTCCCCCCTACTTAGATGTCAGAGATGGTTCCCTCAGTCGACACCAAATTTGACATGAGGATACTTAGACTTGGTCTGTTATCAGTTAGTTAGTTACAAGAAATTTAACGACACACTATCACAGTTGTGTTATATAGTGTCAACCAAAGTTTAAATACAGTGCAAGTCCTTCCCTTTTGTCGCCTCTCACGACAGGCGGGAAATACCGTGGGCATATTGTACAACCCTAGCCCATCGAGGGGCTTACTCGGTTTGGTAGGGCCGACAACCCGCCAGTCGTGGGATGAGTAACAGCGGTCTTATGTGCGCATTTTATAGGCGATAGTCGGGAACAAACTACTCGTCACACACGACCTTCTCGCCCCACCTGGATGCAGTTTAACGTCATACCCAGGACATTAGACTTGGTCTGAACGCGATAGTGAGGCTAATGGAGTCTGAAGAATTGATAATCAAATTATGCAGATATTTATTAGGCAATGTCAGAAATTTTCTTATCACTTAAAATTTGTTTCAATTTAGTTAGTTAGATTGGATTTAACGACACATCAACACGAATGTGTTATGTAGTGTCAGCTGGATAGAACAGGGTAAAGGTAGGGTAAAACTAAAACTAAAAAAGAATAAAAACATTTGGCAAAATTCTAAAGTCTTGACAAAAGCAAATGGGCTGTCATGTCAAAATTTCCTGTAAAGGCCACTTTCTTTGAGAAAATCCAAGATGAGAGTGGGGTCCGTGTGTTCAAACAATGTCTTCAGGTCTGGTACACTGTAATATTTCTGACGAATATGGGAGTATTCATAGCAGTCGAAGAGAATGTGACTGACGGTGACATCGCAATCACAGGGGATACAATATGGTCTCTCTTCCCCGTGGAGCAAATAAGCATGTGTTAGGTAAGTGTGACCGATTCGTGCCCTAGTCAGTACGAAATCATCTCTCCGTTTTCTAGGGGTTCCATTACCCACAGACCCGACCGTTGGTTTGACCTGGTATAATTTGTTCTCTGGGAAAGAATCCCACAGTTCCTGCCATTTTGATTTTATATAGCCGTTGATGTTAGGACGGTAATCAGTGTGGGGTACGTGGAGGTTGGTAATGTCCATCTGTAGGGCTTCCTTAGCTAGCGTGTCTACCTTTTCATTTCCGTGTATGCCCACGTGACTCGGAACCCACGCGAGCACAACCGACTTCTGCAGTCTCACCAAATTGGAGTAAGCTTCCCGGAGAGCTATTACACAGGGGTGTTTTTGCTCATGGCCGTGAAGAGCTAAAAGGCTGGATAGCGAGTCTGTGAACACAATGAACTGGCGGTCGTGTGAGGTTTCGATCAGCTCGAATGCCATCTTAAGTGCCTGGAGTTCGGCAGTAAATATTGATGCATCATCCGGTAGTCTGACTTGCAAAAAAGTATCTTGGCTTGTCGCTGCAGCTGCGACTCTGTTCGTACCTTTGGAACCATCGGTATAGATGGCATGATTACGATGGTACTTTTGTCTCAGTTCATTAAAGCTGGCACGATACACCAGTTTATTTGTTGAGTTCTTTGGATACTTCCTCAAACTAAGGTCAATAACTGGCTGGAGTAATGTCCAGGGAGGAGTGATGCTAAAATTTGCTTCAAAAGCATAAATATTTATTATGTATGTATTCACAGCATTCAAAATATTCATTCGATAAAATATAAGCATCAATTTTTCTTCTCAGATCTAACAGACAAGTCGATTGTGGCAGCCCATATGCTTCCTTGCGTTCTACCGACAGGGCTGGTGAAAAATAAGCATGGCAAGACTGTCAGAGCTACCACCACCGAAGCCGTTGCAGCTTTAATTGATGCACAGCCTGTAACTTACATTTTCTTGTGGAATATGAGGGTGAGTATTCCAGCTTTCTATAAACGACTTACTGTACCAACTATTTTATAGTGATTTGTATTTTACAAAGTTTTTCATGAAGATTTTTACAAAGAGATCAAAACTTGAAAATCTTCAAAATGAAATTAAAAACCGACTACAATTTTTAATGTATGCTACAGATCACATAAGAAACATGTTCGTGAAATCATAATTCAAAACTTCACAGTGTTTCACAAATTTCAGTAGCAATATTTGTGACTTGTTAGTTAGTTAGATGGGACTTAACGACACATCAACACTAGTGTGTTATGCAGTGTCATCTAGATAAAAACGGTAAAACTAAAAAGTAAAAACGTTGGGGAAAATCCTAAAATGTCTAGACAAAAGCAAATGCGGGAGTCATGTCAAAATTTTCTGTAAAGTTGCTTTCTTTGAGAAAGTCCAAAATCAGAGAGGGGTCTACGTGCTCAAACAATGTCTTCAGGTCTGGCACAGTGTAATACTTCTGACGAATATGGGAGTATTCATAGCAGTCGATGAGAATGTGACTGACAGTGACATCGCAATCACAGGGGATACAATATGGTCTCTCTTCCCCGTGGAGCAAATAAGCATGGGTGAGGTAAGTGTGGCCGATTCGTGCCCTAGTCAGTACCAAATCATCTCTTCGTTTTCTGAGGGTTGCATTACCCACAGTCCCGACCGTAATATTTGTGACTGGCATTGTTTTGGTTGCAGTGCTATCAGCACCAGGAACTTGTGCAATCAGCTTGGTATATCTATGTATGTGTGTGGGTACAGGTGTTAATGGTATAAAAATAATCTCAATATGGACGTCGGAGTGACAACTGAGTTTAAAGGTAAAAGCTTGTAAACACAAGATATCTCAAATGATACAAATGTCATGTAGCACAGTGAAAGTCCTTGACCTGATTGTGGTCCATGTTGATTTTAATTGTAATGACATGCATATTAATGAGTGGGCAGGAGTTAATGTAAGAATTTTCTCAAATTCATATTTTAACAACTGCAAATCTGTTTCTTCTATATTTGGTATAATGATAAATGGTAAGCTGATACTGGTATGTTTTTGGAATGGAACTGATAGATGTCTTTAATATGCATGGTAGGCAGGGTTTTACTTGAGTTTTGTTTAAAGAGTTGGTAAACACAAAATTTCTGAAATATACATAAATAAGGTCATACCAGTACATACGTATTTCAACAACTGTTACTTGTTGGGAATTAATTTGAAAAGCTTTTGAATGCATATTTTCATAACAGTAAAGTTAAGTGTTACCCATCACGTACATAAAATGAGTTTTAAAGTCACTTGACGGTGAGGAAAATCTATTGTTTTTAGTACTGATGAATGTGAATACTTTAGATACGATATTAAATGGATAAAAAAATGTGTATCGGAACCGTGGGTACAACTTTTTATTTTTTGGGGGGGGGGGGGGGGGGGGGCAATGTGATGTTCTTGGCTAATCCCTACATTTTTATTGATAATTTTATGGAACACCATTTACATGCCTAGTGGGCAGGGCTGAAAAGTATTTTTTTCCAATAGAGTTCTTCAAGAGCATGTACTGTACCACTTTATGTTGAATTTTATTTCTATAGTTGTGGCATTTTACTTCACAGTAAAAATAATGTAACCTTTTTTTCCTTGTTACACAGGTTGAAACCATGATTCCACACTATTTGCAAGAGATTCAAGCAGATGGAAACAAGCGACAACCCTTCCTGCTGCTACTTGGATTACGTCTGTCTCCAAGCCAGGTCTTTCTGATTATTCATGGTTTGGCCGTAGAGCAGCCTACACTGTTTAAAGCCATTGATGCCTGCTTCAAGGCTTTTATGTATTTGACTTGCAGTACCCGAAGCAATGTCACACAGCATGGGAATTTTTACAAAAGTTTTTGGCAGATGGTAAGGGGAAACAAACAACTTCCCCTGCTGTACGGTCTCTACGTACTTACCTTGAACATGTTTGAATGTATAGTTACTATTAAACACCAGTTTTGTTATTTTTAAGGTCTCCCTTCTTACAACTTAAGTGAGAGCACTATTTAAATTGCATCTCAAGTCTAAATTTACAAGAATATATATTTTACAGGTTTGAAAAAATCCTATTCTTCCAGCTCCCAAAGAGATTCACTTAGTTTGAAATAGTCAATTTCGCCAAAATCTGTAATGTCCTTCTTGTACAACTCGTATTTCTTGCTTTTGTTTCCTTTTTAAATTAAAATGTTTATATAACCTTGAAAAGTTTTGTCCTAGCATGTTGTATGAAGAGGACTAGTATATTCAACCCATAACAAGACAGTAATCACATTTTGGGACAAGTTGCAATGGCTTATGAAGAATTAAAGAAAAAACAAAGGAAGTAATATGAGTTCAAGAATGACAGCACAAATTACCTACCATTTTAAATCGGGTGAATAAGCTTCAACATTTTATATCTCAGCTCAGGAATGTCACAGCTCCCTTGGTTTCCCCTTGGCTATGTCTCTGATTGTAAGTAATGAAAATGTTTCTCACTTACTAAATATTTCCTTGTAGTTAGATGGAGTTTTACGGCCCAGTTTCCAACCTACTGGTTCAAGTCGAGCCGGCCACCGCTTTTTTTTTTTCCAGTTGTGGCTTACTGGCTTGTTTTCCCAACTCCATTGCTTATGCGGAGCATCACGCACAACGGCAGTAGGTTACTTTCCCATCACATATTGTCCTACAGCAGGGTAAAATTTCAACTCATTTTGATCTCATTGAAATCTTTTGCAACCTTGTGACTGTCACCTGGATACCAAATTGTGAGTAAAATTTAAGAATTTGTTATCTTTCATAGATTGTGAAAGAGTATGTTGTATTGAGTGCTGTTTCTGCCAGCTTTGCTGTTTTAGTAAATCAAATCTCCGTCCATTTACTATATACCTTGTAGATAAACACTCACATGTGGATATTCATTTTATGCGAATTTAAACTTGCAATTCCCGTTTGCAATGCTTGTGACCAAGAGTCTGCCAGAGAATTTAATATCAGTTTAAACTAGTTGGCATAATTTCACTTGCTTTCCTTTACTATGGGCAATTACAGTTGCTATCCACATTCTAAGTTTAGAAAGTAAATAGCGTCACATTGTCAGATTTAGCATGATTATTTTTGCTGACTGTAATCATTTTGGTGCTATTAAGGCTAAATTTTATTATTATTTTATTTTTATTTACATCCATATCAAATTTTATATGTTTCTTGTATTCAGCTGACTTTCTCTATAAGCTTTCCAAGAGTATTTAGATAAGAAGGAATAACCAGCACTCTCATGTGAAGAATATTTCCATAACAGCATGGACTATTTCACATAATGCTCAGCTCAAGTTAATGGTACTATTTGAGTGTTATTTGATAAAGATTTCAAAAGATATTTATGTGTGTTAGCCATTCATGCCTTGAACTTATCAATGGGGAATTTCATGTTCTCTGTTATTTTCTTTAAACATTGACATCATTTATATACCTTGACGAAATTTTGATTTGGAATAATTACGCTTCACATGGTATGAAATCGTATTTTTATTAGACCAGATTTTAATTGGAAACAGACTTAAGAGAGATACCTGCCTTACGAAACATTTCAGTATTGAATTAGTTCTTCAATTCCCCTTTTAAGTCATCACATTGTATTCCAAAGTTCATATTCCGTCCAAATGTTGGCATGCCAAAGTATTTTAGGTCAGTTTATGTTTAAATGAAATCTTTAGAGGATTTCTTAAGTAACATCCATTATCTCTTGTTTATTATTGAGAGCAAAAGAGTTAAAAAACAAAAGTAGTCTTGAATCTGAAATTTCTTTGTCTGGTGTGTTTCTTATGAAAAGATTCTACTCAGTTCTATATAAGTCTAATGAGTTATTATTAAAGAACAAAATCACCCTTCTTGTAGACTGGCGTTGACCATTAAATGTTGTCAAAAAACGACCGTTGTATAGTTTAAAGCATCTGACAAATTTAGAATGGTCAAATTTGACCACATTTGGTTCAGTATATAATTTACCACCCAGTTGGTCAGTTTGACCAAGGCTGGATGGTCAAATTTGACCACATATGGATCGGTGCATAATTCACTCGCCACTTGGTCAAAATTTGACCAAATTGTGGTCAATTTTGACCGTTCTTTTTTAGTGTGTATTCGCCAGAAGTACTATTCTGTGCCAGAGCCGAAAACTTTATTTGAGCAGACAGATCCTTCTCTTATTCTGGGCTTTCTTAAGGAAAGTAAACTGTATAAAAATTTCTGACATGACTCTCGCATTTGCCTAGACATTTTAGTGCAATTTAACCCCGCCGCCTTTTTTGTACATTATTGCACCATTTTCTTTTCTAGGTGACACTGTATAACACATTCGTGTTGGTGTGTCGTAAAATCCCATCTAACTAACCCAACTAACCAACTAACTCTTGGGGAACCAAACTGAACCGGGCAAATACAGGTGCACCTTGCCCAAGGGTGCCCGGAGGCAGTTGTGGCAAAGCGTAACCTCATTATCCTCACGCTTAAACAAGCTCCACAACCGGATGCACTTTTAAGTCCTACCCAGGTGTGGTGTGTGGGCTTGGGGTGTCGTGGGTTAGCGTGGTGTGTGATGTCGTCCTATACCTTATTCTGAGATTAGTAATAGACAAAATTTGACCGAATATGGATAAGTACTTCTTCATGGAGCTCTTAAATATTTTCTGCCGGTGACCTGTTCTATTCAGCCAGTCTAGAACGGGACCACTGACGGGTGATGTCAATCAAAGTCAAAGTTTGTCCCTTGGGGGCGTTGTTACTACTTCGGGGAGCAGAACTCCTTCGGGAGTATTGTTTGGTTTTCGCCCCTGGCTCTTCGCCAGAGAGTCAGTGGACTTTTGGAAAAAAGCATAAGTACTTCTTCGTCCAGGAGGGGGGCATTTCGAACTGAACACGAGTCGTGCATTTCTAGTAACTTCGACGTGTTTCAAAAGATTTGGGTAAAATGTTGGGTTTCAAATCCGAAAAAGCAGAGGAGTTCTTGAAAAGTGGCAGTGATCACCACAAATCTTGGCAAATGCTAACGGTTGCCCTTGAAGGGATCACGGAGGAATTGATTTTACCCTATATTAGGTTCTGTCAACGCAGAAAATGAAACCAACGGTTACCAACGTTGATGCCTGCATTGAAAACGAAGTAAAAATCCATACTACTTATACATGTTTGAGATGATCTTTATCTTCTTGCTGTATTTTGATTTTGTGGAGGAATGGGGAAGAACAACATGGATGCAATGATGGCGGCACGTCGCAAATTTTCCCGGGTATGGTGAGGACGAAATCACCCTAAATACAGAAAGCTTGAGAGTTTGGATGTATTAGATCATTTGCAATATCCAGCTGATATCGCTGATCATGTACGTTCAACAGAATCGTTTACAACATCCGGTGATAAAACAACGGGGAAATCCGCTGACTTGAACAAGTGAAAAGGTGGGTCAAGCCCTTCCTTACGCCCAGCAATGGAAAAGATCTTGTAACAACCAAGACAAACTAGAAAAGTTCAGATTTTAGGGTTTACATATCAGAAATTGTATTTAAGTACAATCAGTTTTTCATTACAAATTGAAAGATTTATTAAAATTGTTTTCAGTTGACATGTATGGACATACTGTAAATCATGCATGCGGCCTTCAAATTAAGTTTTAAACTCTTGGAATGTGAAAAAAAACTATAAAATGAATGAATTGATTCAAAGCATTTGGAGCTTTCCCCAATAAACCCCAGGCATCTTGCGTGGGCCCAAAATTTGCATCCTCTTTTTGAGCACCCACCCAAGGACCCATCTTCCAGTCTGTGGTGGTCTTGTAATGGACCCCGCAATTTCCTCTGCATTCCCCCTAAATGACTGTCTCTTGTTCTGGTTCGACTTCAGATTTTGTCTGACACTCTGCATCTTCTGATTCATTTTCGGTCTCAGTATATGGATCAATGCAGGTCACATGTCGTTTGTCTTCTGCACAGTAAGTCTCCCGTGCCATATATCGTAATTTCCCCGTTATCTGTGTTTTTAACTTGAAACAAAAAACTGGCCCCCGTCATGGTTGCCAGTTGTTGTGCCTAAACAATGTAACAAAAACGATACATTTTACAACTTCACAAATTTTCAGATCCGTGAAACAACAGTCACACGACTTTCTATTCAAGACAGCAGGGATGAAGATGGGCGGAGAGGCAAATGCTTTCCTGGAAGAAAAATGGGCGTGCAGGAAAGTCTTGAGACAGCGAAAGTACTTGGAACATCCAGAAATTCTACTTCCTCACAGTTCGCTTTCACGGAAACTACTACGCGAGGATGTGGTGAACTTTTCTACTTTGGCTAAGGAACAACAGACGTTGTTCACAAAAGAACGGGTAGCAAAGGCCTTTGAAACGGAATCCATGTATAACGCAACGACGGTGTGCGTCATTGATGCTGAGCAAAAAAATCCAACATGACATCAGAAACAAAACAAAACAGCAGATCAAGAAAATCAAAGCGCTTCTGCGTAAAATTCCAGACGAAATAGTTGCTACCCATTACAATAAAGAACTCAAATTTTGTCGTCTCAAGAAGGAAACTATACTTCAGCTATTTTTCGAAGTGGAAAGTGTGTTGAAAGACCAAGAACATCATAATGATGATGAGAATGAAAAAGAAGAATAGAATTTCCTTCATAAATATTATAGTTTCCTAACTTTTCAAAAAAACTACAACTAAACGCTCTTTTTACACTCACTGTAATTTTATTACATACCTTTTTATCGGGCCGTTCTTACGTTTGTAGAAATACTGGCTTCTTTTCCTCTTGTTTTCAAGCTTTTTATTCACCACAACAGGGCCGGTGTGGTGGGTTTTATAGTTGGGGGCCATTGACTTAAATAGTCTGTTTCTACATGTCTTTTTTCTCCTCGTTACGGTCATGTGAGAAGGGCATCGGTCCGTCTCATCTCTCTCAGTCGTATGGAATTGGAAAAGTGAAAAAATATGCATATGGGGGCCTACGTCTTCCGTTTTCAATGTAACTTGAGGACGTCTTTACTTGCCTTCTTTAGAAGCCCTACAGATGGACGTCACCAATCTCTACTTGCCCCACACTGATTACCGCCCTAAGATCAATGGCTTTGTAAAATCGAAATGGGAAGAACTGCGGTTCACATATAATAGCAGTACTAGGTATGTTTATTATGAATGTGAAATTACATGTAAATGGGATGTTTCCTCTTGGAGTTACTGTAAAAAAAGTGATTTTGACACATAATTTGACCTTTGACCTCTACTTCCGGAAGTGATTGTAGCACTGTGGTTCCACGTAGGGCACCTTCCCACCAAGTTTGAAGAAAATCGGCGTCACCGTTTAAGAGATATTGGCAAAAAAAAAAAAAAAAATGGACACCCACATGACTGTACACACCAAGGGTGCTCACTCACACACACCCACCCCCACCCCACACACGGACGTTTTGACCCCTCCTTCAGTTATGGACTTTTGGTCACCCTTGAGTACCCCACCATGGGTTATCCCCTTAGCCCTTTCGCAACCGACGGTACTTTAAAGTCCACCAGAAGTTTGCCCCTACTCTCTGTAGCCGAGGGGTGTGAGTGGTCTACAGTACCGTTGGTACTTTTAAGTCTGTGCAATCACTTAAAAGTGTATAGCCCCCTCTAACCACTGAGATTATTCCAGAAGAGCTCTTCAACTGACATTGAGCAGACAGTTTTTCAGCGTGAAAATCCTGGTTAACAGAAGTGTCATCTATATCATTTCCCAGGCAAGATATCAGTCTTGATTTTTTTGGTAAGAAACAGTGATGATTTTTATCAAATAAAGTAGAGTTCTTTACAAAATGTAAAATAACTAGGCCAGTGTGGGTCATTCTTTACTTGGTACTCAGAAGTACCATTGGGAGTCTGGCTACTCAAATTAATGGTGTATTACACTGTGTGTACCAGTTGTGCGAAATTGTTGGAGAATGAGATGAGCTTTGACTGCTATACTTAATGGTTGGTCATGGGTCCTTTATTACTACATTTATCCTCCAATAAGTTTTCATTGAAAGGAAAATAATCCAAGTAGTTGCTTATATTTATGCATAAGTGAAGTGTGGTATGTACGGATGCATGGAGTAGGCTAAGCCGAGGCCTACCATTGCCATTGTGTTGGTTATATTTATAGGCCTAGGCCTTACTTCATTTTGGTAAGTTTGGTATAGGAAGTGCCCTGTGTCATGAAGGAAATGCATTTACTCAGGGTGGGTGAACTCTGAAATCAACAGGTGTAGTTATATAGTTTGATTCAATGTGATATTTTCCATTACCATTTAGAGTTCTTAGAAAAAAATAGTTCAATCTTATTAGGCATATTTCTTGTATCTGCCAACAGATACAACAAATATGGATACCCTTTTGAAAGATATTTGTGCTATTGAGGATTTGCCAGACTGTAGTCCAGGGGAGGAGACACCTGTGGAATCGGAGATGATGAAGAAACTACAGTATACCGTCCGGCGTTTGCTCCCGATGACGATGTACCACTGAGTACTCTTCTAAAATCTTCGAATCGAGACGAATCCAGCGATGACGACGATGCACCGCTCAGCAGTTTTACTAAGCCTCATAGTAGAGAGGAGAGAGAACGGAGGTGGACAAAAAAAGACAAGTCCACCACTCTACCTCAATTCACAGAAAAAGAAGGATACAATGCAAATGAATTTGTTGATAGCAACACACCTACGCAGGTATTTTTGAAGTATTTTGATAAAGATATCCGTGAGAAAATAGTGTTTGAGACTAATTTGTACGCTGTTTAAAAAGGTAGGAACTTTCAACCTATCACTGACAGTGAACTACTTGGATTTATTGGTATAAACTTGATGATGGGGTACCATGAACTTCCTGCACTTCACCATTACTGGAGTTGCGAATGTTGAAAGTGATGATGCCCTCACCCTGAAGGGGTACGGTCTCGGTGAAAAGGTTGTACATAATCTAACACAATCACTCATCGGTAAAGGATACACAATCTACTTTGATAATTACTTTTCATCCATACCACTAATGGAGGAACTCAAGACAAATGGCATCTATGCTTGCGGAACCATCAGGAAGCATAGGCGATTTATGCCTACACTGAAGGAGGATAAGGCATTCAAGGAAAGAGGGGATTTTGACTATCGAATAAGCAATTGTGATATCTCTTTGTATAAGTGGCAAGATAATAAGCCAGTACACTTGATTTCAAACTTCCACGGAAATGATGTGAACACAGTCCAATGCACACAAAAAGGATGGGAAGAAGACTACTGTTCCTTGCCCTGTTGCCATCGCTGATTACAACGCTAATATGGGGGGTGTGGCTAAGGCGGACATGTTACGATAATTGTATTGTGCGGACAGAAAGGCCGTCAAATGGTGGCATCGATTGCTCTGGGGGATAATTGATACAGCATTTATCAATGCACTTATTGTGTACAAAGAATTACATGGGGACCATTCTCAATCAGTTTTAGAGTTCAGAAGGAATGTCTCACGTGGTCTCTTGACAATGGCCAAGCCCATCATCCCAAAGCGAGGCAGGCCATCAATGTCTCCAAATACCAGTAGCCCTACTGCAAACCAAGGTAAGAAGCGCAGAGGTGTGGCTCCTAGTGTGCCAGGAGATGTGCGATTCCATAACCTTGGCGTCCATTGGCCTGAGTATGGTAGAGAACGTGGCAGATGTGAACTTTGTTCACTGGCCAACGTACAATCCAGGCCACATTCTCGATGCTCAACATGCAAGGTCTTTCTCTGCTGCAATGAGAGAAAAAATTGCTTCAGAGCCTACCATACAGAGTAAATGAGTGAAAGGGTATAAATACATTGTATAGGTATTAACTACGAAGTAATCTAAGGGAAAGTTAGTATTTTCTCAAATGAGTAATGGTACTTTAAAGCACCAACGTTAGAAAGTACTCAGACTACCGACGGTACTGAGAAGTACCACACGTAATTAAGTGCTGTAACTCATTAATAAAGTTGATTTTTTTTGGTCGCAAGTTGTTTTTGTTCCTATTTGAATAAAGAAGCTGTATTAAAAAAATATGCGAGAGATGAATGTGTTCATTTTCTTAATTCGGTAGTGAAAGGGTTAGACTAGTAACTTGGGAAAATTCACTGTTATCATTGTTAACGGTTTCTATTCTGCTGATATTGCCGTATATATAGCCCAGCAGGCAAAGTAACTACAATATCTCATCCTCCTCACGGAGCGATGAGATAAAAAGGGTCCGCGAGACCGAAAATGAGAAAAGGTCCGCGAGACCGTGTCGTATCTGCATAATTAGTTTAGCAATATCAGACATTACGTAATTGCACGAGAATGCAATTCCATTACACCCTCGTTTTGTATAAGCAGTTGTGCACTGCTTCAATTGGGTCTTGGTCAATACACCATGAAGGTTACTCTACTCTGTTGTCTCCTCCTCGCCCGGGTCCGACGGTATTCCGGTGGAATTCTACAAACGCTCCTGGGGTACCGTTGGACACGATCTCCGCGATGTATTCGCCTCTGCCTTCCTTGCTGGCTCATTGAGCCCCTCGCACCGAAAGACAAGCGACCAATCACCCTGCTAAATGTAGATTACAAGATCCTGGCGAAAGCCCTTTGTAACGGCTAGGCACAGCCATGCCGGGTCTTACCTTAGGATACCTTAGGAACCTCAGTGGACGCAGGTCTAATGACCTCTATGTCCGCATCTTCTTAATCTTCATGATCTGGAACTGTAGTAACGATCAAAGAGCTGTGGGTGACTGCCATACTAAACTTACAAAAAGTCTGCCTTGTAGTTATATAACATCTCATGGCCAGCCCAAAACCTATCCAAAGCCTTCTCAAACTGCAAAACAGTAGTTGCAGAAACTACACTCTCAGGAAGGCTATTCCAAATATCGACAACTCTACAGACAAAACTAAATTTTCTAATGTTGAGCCTACAAAACTCTTTGAGTAACTTCCGACTATGACCACGGGTATGAGTAATTGAACTAAACTTGAGAAAACCTTCAGTAACACCTCTGTCATACACACCTGAAACAATTTTAAAAACCTCAATCATATCTCCTCTTAATCTACGGCAGCTTAAGTTTCTTTAACCTTTCTGTATAAGTTAAACCCTTCAAGGATGGAATCAACTTAGTTGCCCTCCTCTGAACATTTTCAATAGCATCAATATCACGTTGATAATGAGGCGACCAAACAGCAGCAGCATATTCCAAATGTGGCCTAACAAGGGCCTGAAATAAAAGCTTGAAGCATTGCTCATCCAAAAATGTATAAGTACGTCTGATAAGGCCCATAATACTATTAGCCTTGTTTACTTGGTGCTGAATGTGCTCTGAAAAACCAAGACCACTGTCCACAAGAACACCTATATCCCTCTCACAATCTGACTTTTCCAGGAACACTTCATCCCCACTATCACCATACAAGTGGTAACTCCGAGGAAGACAATCATGGTACCTATTTGGAGAGACAGTTAAAACTTTGCACTTATCAGGATGAAACTTCAAGAGCCACTTGTCTGACCAACTCTGGAGTTGATCAAGATCATTCTGTAAATTCTCAACATCGTCCATACTTCTAATTTCTTTAAAAATTTTCGTATCATCCGCAAATAAATAGGCCGTACCATTCACACACTGAGGTAAATCATTAATATATATAACAAACAAAATAGGACCTAAAACACTACCCTGCGGAATACCACTAGTAACTGCATGCTCACTAGATTCAACTCCATTAACAATAACCTTTTGGCTTCTTCCATTTAAAAAATCTTCAATCCATCGCCTAATTTGAATACTAAAGCCATATGCCCTAAGTTTCTCCATAAGTCTTCTGTGTGGCACTTTGTCAAAGGCCTTCATAAAGTCAATATATACAGTATCAACACAACCACCATTGTCTATCACTTTCGTCCACACATCCATAACCTTCAACAACTGCAGTGTGGTCGATCTACCAGAAATAAAGCCAAACTGCCTGTCACTAAACAAATTATTCATCTTCATATGGTCCACCATTAAAGATCGAATTATTTTCTCAAGTATTTTGCACGCTACACTTGTTAAACTGACTGGCCTATAATTTCCTGGAAGAGCCTTGTCACCTTTCTTAAATAATGCAGTAATATTGCCGACTTTCCAAACATCTGGAACTTTACCAGTGGAAAGAGATAAATTAAATATTTTAGTCAACGGCTTTGTGATAGTCTGGGCTAATTCTTTTAATGCCTTTGGATGAAGTCCATCAGGACCAGGTGATTTGTTGACATCCAAATCTTGAAGTAAGTTCAAAACATCGCATTCCTTCACCATCTTATCCATACAAGGACTAACAACCTGAACCGGTTCATCAGTAAAGACACTGCTAAAAAATTTAGCTAGGACCTCAGCCTTTTCATTATCATCTTTAGTCATTTTAATCTCACCACCAGCTTGATTTGTCTTTAAATTGGGTATTCCTGATTTAATTTTACGCTTCGAGTTTGCATACTGCCAAAATTTTTTAGGGTTACTCTTGATATTTTTCGCAATATCCTTTTCCATGATTACCTTTGCCTTTCTTACTGAATTTTTCACTTGGTTTCTGAGTCTAGTATAGTCATGATACTTCTTTTCGTCTCGTGTTTCCATATACCTCTGCCAACAAAGATGTTTTCTCTTTATCATAGAGACAATCTTATCATCAAGTGGAAGATAATTATGCTTTTTTGCTTTCATGATTTTTTGAGGATTTGTACTTGGTACAAACTCATTTACAGCTTGATTAAATAATAGCATAAATTTATCTGTTAGCTTATTAACATCATCACCTTGCAAAAGCTTTTCCCAATTGCAATCTAGCCTCTGGCTCATTCCCACGTAATTTCCTTTAAAAAAGTTGTACTTTCTTATAACATTTGTACATGGGTCAAAATAACATCTAAAAGTAAACTGAATTACACAGTGGTCACTATGTCCTAAAGGACTCGAGTATTGTACATCCTGGACCATGTCCTCCTCATTAGTGAAAATTAAATCCAGCATACTAGGTTCACTGTTAACTCTTGTTCTAGTAAACTCCCTAACATGTTGGTAGAGAAAATTATCTCTGACACATTCTAAAAAATTTGAACTTGCTTCATCACCATTACAGCTTAGAGAACTCCAATTGATTCTGGGAAAATTAAAATCCCCCATGATTAAGATATGAGAGTAACCAATTTTGGTAACCTTCGAAATGAGGGAATTTAACTCATTTAAATTGTCCACATCACAATTTGGACTCTTGTAAATACAACCAATCAGCAACTTATCATTACCCTGTAATTTTATGTTAACCCAAACACTTTCTTTAAAGTTTGAATGTACTTGACACTCGTCAGCCAACACCCCATCTCTTATATACAGAGCCACTCCTCTCGACAAATTGCCTGTTCCATTTGACAAAAATATGTTGAAACCTTCAATATGAAGCTCTGTCTTACCAGGAAGAAATCTGTAATTTTTAGGATAGACTTCAGTGATACCAATAACATCCACTTTGCTACTTTTAACCCTCCATTTTAGTTCATCAAGTTTGTTAGATAGGCTGTCAGCATTTGTATAAAAACAATTCAACATATCATGCTGAGTCATCATTTCTCGATTTAAACTATTAACACTATTTACATTATTTACAACACTACTCCTTGTAGACTTCACTATAACTTTACTTTTACTTTCATCACCTTTCTTTCCCAAGGAGGCCCTCTCACAACAAACTTGAAATCCCCCGATCCCAGCTCCTCGTTTTTTTGTTTTGCTTCAGCAAATTTCTTTTTATTAATTTCCCTTTCCTTTGGAGTCATATGTGGGGCTTTCCAGACATGTATCTTTTTACGTACGTAGAACCAGGCACGGCGAAACAAAGGCGAACTCAAACCAGGCCGGACAAAAACACATCCGCGAACTATTTGCTTTCCAGACATGTGCGGTGCGCGGACGCAGTATTCAGCAGAACCTGGGTCCTGGGTAGGACGTTAAACTGCATCCGGTAGTGGAGCTTGTTTAAGCGTGGGGATAATGAGGTTACCCTTTGCCACAACAGCCTCCGGGGGCACCCTTGGGCAAGGTGCGCCTGTATTTGCCCAGTTCAGTTTGGGTTCCCGAAGAGAGTGGACGTTCCCGATCCCCTGCCGGGCTCGTTCGATCTCTTTGGGAAGTTTTGTTTTCGTTACGTGTAGATAGTTGTATATAGGTATGTACTGTAAGTAAAGTGTAGTGATTTTAATGTAACAAGTGGACCCCCCCCCCCATGTCCCCCTGCGCTGTGGTTGCCTTGGGGCGTGTTGTTGCCTCCGGGTGTGTTTGTTGCCTTTGGGCGTGTGTTATATTGAGATTATGTTGTGGGGTCGTTGGTGGTGGCAAAGACTCCATGAAGCGCGCTTTTTAAGTGCATCGAAACGGCACATACAAACAAAAACAAAAACTCAAACCGGATCGGGCAGAAAAATAAATGCAAACTATTTACAAACAACTAAATCAAACAGAAAATTATGTTCATTACAGTAATTGAACTATATGTACAGATACTTACATACACATATATACATATTTACAACATATTTACAACCAAGCACCTCACAAGCCACCCACATACAAACACAGCCCCATTTACAAATTACAGTAGTTTCATATTTACAAACAAAATCAATATTTACAAGTTGACTACCACCCGGCCCGCCCTCACCGAAACAAGCGGACCCCACCGCCTACCGAATGCCGATCTTGGCAAACGGACGAAGTCCGACTCCACCCTCAGCTTAACCTCCGCCCTCACCGACGCCAGGACGACATCAGCAGGCCTCCCCACCCCCTAAAAACAATGTTACATCGGTCTCTCCATAAGGCTAGCTTTATGGAGGCCGAAACAAAGGTAAGTATGTCCTGAACACTTGTATTGCATGGCGGAGGTGAAAGACCATACAAAGCATAGTCCTGGCTGACAGCCCAGGTGTTACACAACGTTAGGCGGTCAGTCAGGACTTGAAACCATTCCCAGAATAGAGCCACATAGTCACACTGCCAAAACACATGTGACACACTCTCCCACTTTGTGCATCTTGTGCGGGGGCAAATACCATCTCCAAGACGCCACCGAAGGCGCTTGAGATTAGTTACAATGGCGTCATGTGCGATTCGCCACAACAGGTCTCGCCTGCGGTAATCTAATGATCTGCTGTGGACTACACGCCACACTTCCGGCCCTGAAGCAAAGTGGTTGGGTTGGACCTGGCCAACCAATTCATCAAAAACAGCCCGGTATAGGTCCCTTGCACTTGACTGTGAAACATCCCCCACTGTTGACATAATACGGAGCGTTTCCCTCATTTGACTGTATGCCCCCGTGGGTCTCCAGCTGTGGGGTTCACTGTTACTAAACAGGGAGGGAAAGAACCGACGGAATGATAATCCCCCCCCAATAACGGACAAAATAGACAAAAGGCATTCTGCTGTCCACAGCACTGTAAACACACTTGGTCAGGAGAAAACGGAGCTTGGAAGGAAAATGCACAAGGCCCAACCCTCCGCGCCTAAGATCCTGGTATACCACCCCTCTTCTAACCAGCTCCGTCCCCCCTGACCATAAAAAACTAAACACAGCCCTCTCGAGTCGCACCAAGACACGCTCTGGAGCAGCCAGAACAGTGCCCGGGTACCACAAGAGAGGGTAAATAAAACGATTGATAACTGTTACCTTTCCCAACAGGCTAATGTGGCGATCGCCGAAGTCCTTCAACCTAGCCACCACTAGGTCCACTTTCTCATTCCAGGTAAGTAACTCGGGTGAACCATAACCAAACCATATACCATTGATCTTTATGGCGTCGTCTACCCATGATGCCGCAAAGGGCAGTTTTTTCGACCGCCACTTACCTAGACGGAGTCCTTTGGTCTTAGTGGGGTTCAGTCTGGCACCTGTGGCTCTTTGAAAGTTAGACAACGTGCCAGTAAGGGCCCTGAAGGAAGCTAGGTCGGAGATTACGCATGTGACATCGTCAGCATACTGAAGGCACTTAACTTCAGCACCACCAGGTATGTGAAATGGTCGAAACAAAGGCTCAACTTGGAAGGCTCTTGCAAGGGATTCACTAAACAATACATAGAGTAGAGGTGATAGGGGGCACCCCTGCCGTACCCCACGTTGGACTCTGAAGGGGTCCGACGGTAGGCCATTGACGATAACCCGACTGTATACGCTATTATACAATAGGGAGGTCCATTTAACAAAAACTGGATTCAAACTAAACTTCTGCAAAATTTTAAAGAGGAATCCGTGATCAACCATGTCGAAGGCCTTTTCCTGATCGAGGGAGACAAGCGCACATGGGAGATCACGGTCCATCACGTATTCAACTAAGTCCCGCACCAACCAGAGGTTCTGCTGAATACTGTGTCCCCGCACCGCACATGTCTGAAAGGACCCTACAAGATCTGGCATAACTGTGCCTAGCCTGTTACAAAGGGCTTTCGCCAGAATCTTGTAGTCTACATTTAACAGGGTGATTGGCCGTTTATTTTTAGGTTCTAGGGGGTCTCCTGACTTGGGCAACAAAGTTATCACGCCTGTGCGCTGCGAGGGGCTCAATGAGCCAGCAAGGAAAGCAGAGACGAATACATCGCGGAGATCGTGTCCAACGGTACCCCAGAAGCGTTTGATAGAATTCCACCGGAATACCGTCGGACCCAGGCGCCTTTCCGCCTTTCATCTTCGCCACTGCCTTCCAGAGCTCGTCAACAGTCAACGGGGAACCAAGTTCATCGTTCTGATCTCTAGATGGGGTCTTATCAATATTATCTAACAGGGACTTTTGAAGGCCTTCATCGACATCTGCCTGAGTATATAGCTGCTCATAGAAGCTTTTAAATACTTCTACGATGTCGAGAGGGTCCTTATGTACCACACCGTGGACGTCACGGACTCTTTTTATGCGGCGATCGATGGCATACTTTGTGACGTCCCGGTAGAACTTGATGGTTGGTTTTTCCTCTGCCTCCACGCAATGCACGCGAGCACGAACGCGGGCTCCGTGTAGTTTTTCATCAAGATACTGCTGGATTGCGTGAAGTGCGGAGGGGTCCCCGTTCCTCTCCCTAGAGCAGAGCGAGAGGAACTCCTCCCTTCTTCGACGAGCTCTTGCTACACAGTATTCAACTGTAAAATGTTTGATACGGGACTTTACGTCGTCCCACCACTCTAAATCGTCCCACCACTCCATGAAGCCGTACTGGAGCTGGAGTGTCCTCGCTGGTCGAGGGATTCGGTCTGGTGTTCTGGGCGATTTCGGTGGTTTGTGTTGTTGGTGTTCGGTTTTTTGGTTGTTGGCCATATGTAGTGATCCTTTCGCCGGTCTGGCCGTGTCCGTTTCTAGCACGTAAAAAGCAAATTCAGCAGAACCTCTGGTTGATGCACGACTTAGTTGAGTATGTGGTAGACCGTGATCTTCCCTGTGCGCTTGTCTCCCTCGATCAGGAGAAGGCCTACGACATGGTTGATCACTGTTTTCTCTTTAAGGTATTGACGAAATTTAGTTTAAATCCAGTCTTTGTTGACTGGGTTATGCTGTTGTATAATAGTGTAAATAGTCGTGTTATTGTTAATGGCCTACCGTCGGACCCCTTCAGAGTTAGATAATATTTAACGACACACCATCACGAATGTGTTATATAGTGTCAACTACATAAATTCGTTTCAAGTCCTCCCCTTTAGTCGCCTCTTACGACAGGCGGGGAATACCGTGGGCATATTCTACAACCCCAGCCCACAGGGGGCCCAACCACGGGGGGGGGGTGTGGGCTTGCTCAGTTTTGTGGCGCCGACAACCCGCCAGTCATGGGATGAGTAATAACGGTATGCGCGCATTTTACAGGCGAGAGTTGGGGACAAACTACTCGCCACGCACTACCTCCTCACCCCACCTGGATGCAGTCCAACGTGGGGTACGGCAGGGGTGTCCCCTGTCACCTCTACTCTATGTATTGTTTAGTGAATCCCTCGCAAGAGCCTTCCAAGTAGAGCCCTTGTTCAGACCATTTCACATACCCGGTGGAGCCGAAGTCAAGTGCCTCCAGTATGCTGATGACGTCACATGCGTAGTCTCTGACCTAGCCTCCTTCAGGGCCCTTACTGGCACGCTGTCTACTTTTCAAAGAGCGACAGGTGCCAGACTGAACTCCAACAAGACCAAAGGACTTCGTCTAGGTAAGTGGCGGTCGAAAATAACTGCCCTTCGCGGCATCATAGGTTGACGACGCCATGAAAATCAACGGCATATGGTTTGGTTATGGCTCACCCGAGTCAATTACCTGGAATGAGAAAGTGGACCTGGTGGAAGCTAGGTTGATGGACTTCGGCTATCGCTACATTAGTCTGTTGGGAAAGGTAACAGTAATCAATCGTTTCATTTTCCCATCTCCTGTGGTATCCAGGCACTGTTCTGGCTGCTCCTGGTGCGACTCGAGAGGGCCGTGTTTAGATTTCTATGGTCAGGGAAAAGGGAGCTGGTCGGAAGAAAGGTGGTGGTTGGTTTCCGCACTATCGCGTTTAGTGAAAAACAAAATCCGGGCCTCCCATTGGATACTTCGACGACCCTCGTCATGAGGGCGTAACCACGTCACGACGAGAGAAATGTATCTTTTTAGAATACATTTTTTGTTCCAAATGAATCATACTACTACTCAAGTGATTGGAACACATTCGTGTATTGAACAAAAGGTAAAGTGGATACTAAGGCATAAAGATCGTGATTCAGTTAGACGAGGTTTGTACCGAAAGGCAGTGAAGTGCGCTACCTTTCCATTATATATAGGACTGCCTGTGATTTAAGCAGTGTTGTGTGCAAAGTTACGGAATCTGTAATCAAGGATTGTTTTCTCTCCTTTTTCTTTCATTTTTTTTTTATGTCTACGAAAAAGTGATTTTCTTCTAACAAAATATCCTAGCCAGGTAGAGTGCTTACATCAAAATACGTCAAAATAGCTAATCCATACAAAAGTCTAAACTACGTTGTTCGTCATAAAGGTCTTTAGGCCCTCTCATTCCACACAATTATATAAATCAAAGTTCAAACAGGTAATTGTCATTGCACTGTTCACCAAGTTGCTTATTGTCACAGGACCATTACGCATGGTAGTTAATTTGTAAACCCTACTACGTATCGTCCGACCATGCATGGACGTAAAAAGCTCTGTAGGCCTAGAGAGAGCATTTAAGTACATACAAACAGGCAGTGAGGAACAAAGTACCCAAACCGGACCGGAGTAAAAGGCAACCGACAACCAACCACAGAATCGCCAACATGCTCTCACCATCTACACCCAGCAAAGGAATCGAAACAGTCTTTGCCACCGCCAACAAACAGCACCTACACCCACCATCAACGATCACAACAACACAAGGCCAAAAAAAAAAAAAAAAAAACACGCCCAAAGGCAATCACAGCACGGAGGGATATGGGGGGGGGGGGGGGGGCACCCGCCACACTCAAATCATTATTTACAGTTTATTTACAGTACATACAACTATTTACATGCAACAAAAACAAAACTCCAAAAGACACCGAACGAGTCCGGCAGGACCCCAAAACAAAGTCCCACCTGTCAACCAACCGGCCCACAAGGGCCACCGCACCTGAAGGTTACACACGACCAAAGGCTACCACACGCCCGAGGACTACACTACGCCTGAAGGCAACAGCAGGGGATCGGGAACGTCCACGCTCTTCGGGAACCCAAGCTTAACTGGGCCAATACAGGCGCACCCTGCCCAAGGGGGCCCCATAGGCAGTTGTGGCAAAGGGTAATGGTTCCGGTTTTTGTGTTGCTTTCTGTTCCGTCATGTCCGTGGGAGGGATTTTCCTGAGGCAGTGTCTGATGGTTTCTTTACCCAGCATGTTCTGTTTCCCACTCGTGAGGATAATTGCCTGCATTTGGTGCTTCGTACTGATGAAAACATGGTTAGAAATGTAGCTAGTGGTGGTAAGATAGGATCTAGTGACCATGACCTCATTAGCTTTGAGTTACTTTGTTTCAGCAAACTTTACGGTAGTGACAAAACTGTTTTACATTTCAGCAAGGCTGACTTTACTCATGCTAAAAAGCTTCTTACCATAGATTGGGCTGCACGTTTGTCTGACTTAGGCCCTGCTGAAGCATGGAGTGTTTTTCGTAATATAGTTAATTGACACTACAAAGTTGTGTATCCCACTCAAGAAAGCTGTGGTTAAAAATAGGCCAATTTGGATTTCTAGAGAGGTACTTTGAGCAACCAGGAAGAAACGTAAATGTTGGCGTCGATATAGGGTCAGTAAGAATTCTGATGACTTTGCAGTCTACAAGAATCAGGAACTCTTAGTTAAAAATTTGGTTATTGACACTAAAGCTAAGTTTGAAAAGCAGTTGGCCAAGGAGGTTAAGGTAAATCCAAAATCTTTTCATGCTTATGTCAGGTCTAAGCAGAAGGTTAAGGAGGGTGTTGGGCCTCTCCAAGGTAATCAAGGCACACTAGTTAGTAATCATCAGGATATGGCTAATTTGTTAAATGATTATTTCGTTTCTGTTTTTACCAAGGAATCGTCTATTTTGGGGACTTGTAGGGGCTCTAATAATTCTTCTTTAGTTAGTGATGTTGTCTTCTCTGATGAGTTGGTTTGTAATAAGTTGAAGAGTTTAAAAGCTAGTAAGGCCCCTGGGCCTGATGGGATCCACCCTGCCATTCTCCATGAATGCTCTGAGATTTTGTCAGTTCCTCTTTGCATTATTTTTCAGAAGTTTCTGGATTCAAACTTTGTACAAGCTGACTGGCGGATAGCTAATGTTACTCCAATTTTCAAAAAGGGGGATCGGAGCTTGCCTTGCAAATATAGGCCGGTCAGTTTAACCAGTGTTGTGTGCAAAGTTATGGAATCTGTAATCAAGGATTGTTTACTTAAATATCTTTTAGATAATGGGTTACTCAATCTGTCACAGCATGGTTTCTTACCGAGTAGATCTTGTGTTACTAATTCACTAAGCTTTCTTGAGGATGTTTCTTTGTCTCTTGATTCTGGTCACAGTGTTGATGTCATTTACCTTGATTTTCAAAAAGCCTTTGATAAAGTTCCATTAGGTAGACTTATGGTTAAACTGCATAGGTTAGGCATCAAGGGCAGTTGTGCTGACTGGATAAATTCATGGCTCAATGGTAGATCTCAGAGAGTTGTTGTTAATGGTAATTTCTCTTCGTGGAAAGAAGTTACAAGTGGAGTTCCACAGGGTTCTGTTCTTGGCCCGCTTCTTTTCCTGATTTTCATCAATGATATTGATAGCTCTCTCACATCTAGTATTAGTAAGTTCGCTGATGATACGAAGCTCTATAGGAAAGGTTAGTGATAAGGATGATGCCTCCTTACTGCAAAAAGACTTGGATAGGTTATCTTCATGGTCTCAGACTTGGCAAATGTCTTTTAATGCAGGTAAGTGCAAAGTCCTACACTTTGGTCCTAGAAATTTCAACTATGATTATAACATGAATGGTAGTATTCTGAGTGATGTGACTTTTGAGAAGGATCTGGGTGTAGTTATTACAGGCGATTTAAAGCCATCTAGACAGTGTGCAGCTGCTGCTGCTGCTAGGGCTAATAGGATGCTTGGATTGATCAAGAGGAATTTCAGTAATTTTGATAAAGAAATTGTACTAAATCTGTATAAGCAGTTGGTAAGACCCCACCTCGACTATACAGCCCAGGCTTGGAGTCCCTTTTATGATAAGGACAAGTTTCTTTTAGAGCAGGTTCAGAGGAGAGCCACTCGCCTTATTTCCGAGGTGAAACACTACCTTATCATGTTAGACTTAAGCATCTTGGGCTTACCTCCCTGGAGTTGAGAAGGATTAGGGGGGACATGCTTCAGGTGTACAAATTTCTCTCTGAAAGGAATCCTTTGTCATCTTGCAATTATTTAAAGGTTCAAAGTAATTCTCGGGTTCGAGGCCATTGTAAGAAGCTAGTTAAGTGTTTTGCAAGGCTCGACATTAGGAAGTTCAGCTTCTCTCATACAGTTGTTAACGAGTGGAATTGTCTGCCTGAGTGGGTATAGTTAACTCCACATCGGTGCACTGCTTTAAGGTTAACATCGACAAGTTCTTCCATAACTGTGGTAGAATCTAATTGGGCTGGGCTCGTTTGGTGTTGGTTGGTTGTTTGTTATCAGTTTAGGTTGTATGGACTTCAGGGCATCTTATGGGGCCTTAGCCTTCCTTTGCCCTTTAACCTGTTATGTTATGTTATGAAACACGTACAAAGAACTTGAAAAAGTGGTAGGTATACACAGGGACGTAGCCGGGGGGGGGGGGGGGGGAGCGGTCGCTCCCCCCCCTTGAAAGTCGAAAAAAAATGTTAAACCTGTGATGATTTTAACTTTTTGTAGGGTATTTTGTCAGTGCTCTTTCATCTTAAATTCTCGGCAGTGCTGATAACTCCTTCCCTTCATAATCGTTGTAACATTCAGGCCTGAAAGCCTGACTGAGCTAATTACCTCATGCGTCACCCTAACTAGTCTTGAAAGGACCACAACACTCATGTTCGTATGATTTTTTGCTTATGAAGCTAAGCTAGCGCTCGTAGGCCTATAGCAGTCGTACGTGATATGCGCTCCTCTGAATAATTATTATACAGCTATCACACTGCGATGAGAGTATTTGTACTGTCCATGACGTCATGGACAGTACCTAGGCACGCTGCTCATTTTTGAGAAGCAGTTCTTTCGTTCAATGTTTCTTGATTCTCATTGAGTGTTTTGTTCTACCATTGAGCTCATTATGTAGAGTGAATCATGTAGATGGGAACGAAACTTCTTGGTAACTTTTGGTTGAAATGGGGCTGAGCATCATTGGTTTTTATTTTAGCAGTTTTGTATTGTATTGTTTTGTTAAGAATGGCTTGAGTAAGTCAAACTACCTAAACAGTAGCAGGCCTACAGTATATTGTGGCACATGGTCGTACTGTCGTATTTCGCATACAGTAGGCCTACTCTACGCATGCTTCTTATGTCGTAAAACCAGGGGATTGACACACACTGTACGGCTATAAGTGCTGTCGCGTTTGCTGATTGGTCGATTGCTTAGAGTATGTAGGCAAGGTCAATCACGAAAGGTGGGATTTCTTGCAGCATTTTGAAGCAAGAAATGAAGCTTGCAGCCTACTATATAAGTGATATCTGCGGAGAAGTACAGCTATAGGCTTATTTGTTTAGTCATGAAATATTTTTGAATACTTCCCACCAGACCTTGAGAGTAGGCCTACCATTTCCTGCATGCAAAGCCCAAAATTTGTGCTTCTCGTGGTCAAACAGTAAAAGCAAAGTGATCTGTCACTCAAATTTCGGTGCATGGAGAGGATTTAATTATCTTCAAGTACATATAGGCCTGACGGATTTGGTCGATCTTTCTCACATCTTCACTGTGCCAACACTGAAAATTGAAAGAGCGATATTCTAAAGCTAGCACAGTGGCGTAGCCACGGGGAGGGTTTTGGGGGTTGAAACCCCCCATGACCCAACCTTGCAAAATGTAATTGCAAAAACACATGATCACTATAAACTTTATTACATCTGAGGCACAAACATTGCACCATTTTGCATCTGGAGACCTAAAATTGCCGTTTTTCTCCCTCCCCTTAGACCTTTCCCTCATGTCGTACTCCAAAAACCCTCCCCATGACTCAATCTTGGCTACGCTACTGAGCTAGCATAACCACTGAGGACGTTTCAAAGTACCAGCACAGAAACAATCATGGACAGTAAGTGGTAACGATTTTCGTAACCACCGTGACATTTTCTAGTTGTTTCTAGGCTTAGTCTGCACATCTAACTGTACATCTGATCTGCCTGTCTAACCGCGAAAGTGCAAGTGGTACAACTTACGTCGGTCAACATCATCTACAGGAGATTTAACCAGATATTTGAATCATTTACTTAATACTGGATCGGAACTTTGCAAGAGGAAGGATCATGAAGCGGACAGGTATGAAGTAAGATAACTTATGGGTACCTAGGCTTAGTTCACACGTCCACTTCGTTCCCTGAACTAGGCCTAGAATCTCGCCGTACATCCTTTTCCCGGATTTTACTGTGAGAGTAACATTTTTCGCGTGCGTTGTGAATGAGTTGCTACAGTGACTGTTGTCTAAAAATGCTCGTGCCTGTATAGCAAACCTATCAAACACATGGGCCTGCGTCATGAATTTACATGTTGTAATACTGTAGTGCGTGTACTGTAGGCCTAGCTAGTATGTCGTCACAATAGATTTTTGTACAGGTCGGCCCCGTCTAAGTCTGATGACTGCATACGGGCGCGTGCGATGTCTATAGCGTGCGTAGGCCTACACTATGCCTATGTCCCATTTTTGTCAATAGCAAGATTTCTGATCTAGTAATGGAAGCACAAGGCGACCAAAATACTAGGTCAACAGACTGCGGACTAGAAGTAGGCTATGTGGCAAAGACTATTTATTCCTAGGTCTAGCCTATCATTAGTATCAATGACATTTCTGATACCCTCAGCATAGAGAGTGTGCTGTATCGTTGCAAAAACATTAATATTCTGCTGGCACAGTACTGATTTAGTAATAGAAGATTTATGTATAAATATATATCATGAGATGTGAAATTTTCTTGTTAACGAGAGATGTGGGTCTCATTGCTCAAACCCATAATACTAAGCCAGGAAATAGGCTGTACTTTATCTTTCTGCGTTTTTAAGCTTTGCCGTCCGATTTTTATCTTTCGCTACCCATGTCACCCAGGGACCCCGGGTCCTCTCGTTGTGACGCGACTGGCGCCTTCCCTGCCCATCTCTCTCTGGTTACTGACACAAAGCGCCACTGAATGATTGTCCCTTTTATCTATCATCAATTAACAGAGTCAACGGTAGATCCCAACCGTTCAGAAGAGGAAGTATCAGGTGACTGTGCTGACAAAACACCACCAAATAAAAAAGGGAGACTGAAACAAACAACACTTAGTTTCACAGGATTACCAAGGAGGGTGAAACCATGTGAGACTGCTGAACCTACTCAATCGTCAACTGAAACACAACCAGAAAGAACAGTTGCTTCTAACGAGAAAGGAACATCGTCCTCAAATCCAAATACATCAGCCAATCAAGAGCCTTCTACTTCCTTTGATTCATCATGTTCAGGTAGTGGAATTATTGAGAAACCGTCACAACCAATAGGCCCAATGGATGCTTCTAGACCTGCCAAACCTGTCAGCTCGAGCATGTCACCTGATTATGATGTTGGTGAATTTTTATTAGGCAAAACTAAAGCTACAGATTTTGAAAAAGCGTACATATTGAAAACAAAGTGGAAAGGACAAGCAGGATTCGAGTGGCCATTCTCCTGCAGGAAAGATGGCACCAAACGCTATTTGCGCCAAAGTCATCTTGATAAGTTTTTCTGATTTTGCATATAGTAAAACAGTTGGTGGAATTCTTTGTAAAGCCTGTGTTTTAGTTGGGTTACAAGAGACCCACTTCCGTACGGATGCTACTCTTGGTAAATTAGTAACGAAACCTTTAAACAGGTATGATAGACTTATTGGTGCTACAGGTGATCTCACTAAACACATTAATACCGAATATCACAAATCTGCGGCAAGTAGATGTCATGAGTTTCACTCAAATTACCAAAAGAACACAAATGTTTATAAGTCGATAAATTCCCATCATGAGGAGGTATGTAAGCAGAATAGAAAGCGACTCGAACCCCTTGTTAAAACAGTGATTTTCTGCGGTCAGAACAACATAGCTCTCAGAGGTAGAGATGATAGCGGGCCTATGGATGTTGAAAACACGAAAGACGGGGAAGGTATTTTCCGGCGTCTCTTAAGGTACCGAATTGAATCTGGGGATAGGGAACTAAGAGAGCAAATTGTTAGCGCGCCGAGAAACGCCTGTTATACATCTGGAGATATCCAGAATCAAATAATTAGTTGTGTTGGAGCAGAAATTAAAGAGAAAATCATAAACCGTGTAAAAGAATCCGGTTTTTACACCATAATGGCGGATGAAACAACCGATGTATCTTCAACTGAACAGCTGTCGGTATGTCTAAGGTATTACCACAAAGAGAGTAATACAACAAAGGAAGATTTCATATCGTTTATTGAGGTACTCGAACATGAACATAGTGAAAAAAACAAAGAGGAATGTTCAGTCGTCATAGAACAAAGTGCACCCAAAACGATGGAAGAATATTTGGAAAGCTGCTATAAAGTAAATGAAGCAACACACACTCTCGAAGAGCCAAGACTTACTGGAAACGTCATTGGTAAAGCAATCGTCAGTGAGATCGAAACCAGTGGTTTATCTCCTGAAGCTGCGATCGCGCAAAGCTATGACGGAGCCAGTGTGATGAGCTCGGAATCTATCGGTACATGCGCATATGTAAAGAATCACTGCCCATATGCAGAGTACTATCACTGTTCTGCGCATGCCCTCAATTTGACCCTGGTTCATGCTTTAAAAATCCCTGCGGTTCGCAACATGATCAGTACAGTAAAAGAGATAACAAATTTCTTCTCAACTAGCAATAAAAAGAAAATAACACTAAAAATGACCCATGATCTATCGCAAAAAAGTCAGGGAGGCGCCCTTCAGTCATTATGTGAGACTAGATGGGTTGAACGCATAACTGCTCTTGAGAATTTTGCATCTAACTACGTAACAATAGTACGGGCTCTAATGGCCATCAGTCAGTGGAAAGACGTATCTGCAAAATCAAAGGCAGTGTGGCTAATCAAATCAATTACCGACGGCACATTTATAGTCACTTTGTTCACTTGTGTTGTAGTCACATCCAATATTGATCAACTATCCAAAAAGCTACAACAGAAAAACACGTGCTTGTCGAGTGCCATGGGTAATGTAAACAATATTCTGGCTGTCCTGGAGGATGACCGAAAGAACAGTATTCATAGATTTGAATCAATTATGCAATTGATTAACGATACCATCTCTCCACTCAAGCTTAACATCGAACGTCCTCGAATCGCTAAGCGGTCAACACTAAGATCCAATCCTGACCTGGATACAGCAACAGACTATTTTCAACTGCCTCCGGGACACCCTTGGGCAAGGTGCGCCTGTATTTTTGGCCCAGTTTTGTTCATTTTCTTGTTTTTGTGTAAATAGTGTATATAGTGTACATACTGTAAATATAGCAAGTTGACTCCACCCCGGACCCCTCGTGGCAGGTGGACCCCGCCCCGGACCCCTCGTGGCCCCTTGGGGCAGTTTGTGATGATTGTTTGGTCTGGTGTTTTGGTTTTTTGGTTGTTGTTGGGTGGTGGTGGTTTGGTCTGGTGTTGTCTTTCGTTGGCGGCATGTAGTAATATTGGTTTAGGGTGGCCGGGGGGAGGTTGGTTTGTGGGGTATTTGGGTTGTCAGTGTGTGTGTGGTTCTGTTGTTGTAATGAACATAATTTTCTGTTTGATTTGGTGGTGTGTGGATAGTTTTGCCTTTATGTTCCTGTCCGACCGGTTTGAGGTTTTGTTTTTTGTTTGTATGTGCCGTTTCGATGCACTTAAAAAGCACAGACTATTTTCGAGTTACTATTTTTACACCGTTCTTAGACACGGTAATAGAGCAAATGCATTTTCGATTCAACGACAAAACCCAGTTCTCGGGAACATTCGACATCTTACTGCCATCAAAATGCTGCAAGGACGATATGAAGGAAGAGCAATTTGCACAGCTCTGGAAAAAATATGCTGCAACTCTTCACGCAAACCAAATTCAGCCTGATGACACAGCAGGCGTACATGCGTTCACTCAGTACAGACAATGGGTGATGAAATGGAAAACGGAAGTTTCTGATAGAGTGCCCTCTGATCATATGACTGCATTACAACACTGTGATGTTGACATGTTTCCTTGCATTTATGCCTTACTCACAATTGCCATCATCTTGCCTGTCTCCACGGCAACTGTTGAGCGATCTTTTTCATCCCTCAGGCTGCTCAAAACGTACCTTCGTCTCAGATCATGTGAAACCCGATTGAATGGTTTGGCAATGATGTATGTTCACCCTAATGAGAAGATTGACATTGAACGCGTAATTGAACGTTTTGCTAGTGACGGCAACCGTCGCTTATTATTGTTATAACTTAAGACTGGTGGCAAATGGCTGGCAACTAGATATAATACCATACAGACATGTTACTCGACCACATTTTTAGGTATGGCGTAGGCACTGGACAATATAGTAGTGATAATGTAGGAAATAAAAACTATGTACATATGTAGGCTATATAATATATACGCAAACTAGCACTTTGGGGGACTTTTTTTTTCTTTTGGGGTGTCTCCCGTCTTTGAATGGTTTGTCGCATTGCATGTACCAACAAATGCCTCCTTAAATGTGTTACATATGTTATTCTTTTTATAATAGGGCTTACTGTTTGTATACGGGCAATTGTTTTCAATAAATACTCCCAACGTTTTTCTCATCCTATGCAGATATCTGCCAATTCAAATCAGTAACGATCAGGTCCAATCCCTCCCACTTTGAATGAGCTCTGCAAGTTTATTTTCTCATCAAATATTGATTTTTCCCAAATCTAATCTATTGTGGGGGTAACTTAGGACCAGCCCTGCTTAGGACTAAGTACTTTGTAAACATGGGTTGCCTCAACTTGTCTAGATGATCACATTAGTCTTTCTTAATCCTTCGTCACGGAATTTCAAGGACAAAAGAACACGAAAAAGGAGAAATGTTTTGCCAGTTTTTCATTATCATGTGATATCATATTACAAAGTAGTTTTTTTCCTGTTTGAATCTTTTAACATGTTCTTAATTCAAACAGGAAAGAATCTACTGATAATATGGTATAAAATAATGAAATTTAAAAAAGATTGCACCAAATTACATCTAAAGACCTTCGATTGTTCAAAATTTTTTCAAAGGGCAAAGGGGAGGGGGACACCCTTCAACTTAGACCCCTCCACCATATCAGTCACAAATGTGCTCCCCCCTTGCAAATTCCTGGCTACGTCGCTGGGTATACACAATGTTGCGCACCCCTTGAATTTCCTGGATTTCATCACTGCAACGCAATTGTAAAGGCAAATCCCCAAAGCACCACACGAGGTATAATATTTGGTTAGTAATAACGTAACATGAATGAACAAGGGATATTGTCTAGCCTAAATGTGGCTAAATTATGACCTTGATTACAGTATGATTTTCCACCGCGGTGCTGTTCATGTGCTTAAAAATGAGCACGCTCAAACCAATCAGGCCCCCAAAATCGAGATGCTCGTGACTCACACTGCTAATTCCCGGCTTATTTGTGTAGGGAACAAATGTTTTTCACCTCTTATCAACAATCCATATTTTTCTGACATTAGGCTTACCATAATGCGCAACATTACGATCATCTCAAAATTTGAAATCGCTCAACGGTGGCTGTAAAAAACGTGGCAAAATTTTCACCAAATCGAGCTGCGCACCACAAATTCGCAAGTGAGCTTTTTAAGTACGTAGAAACAGACACTGGCAAACCAAAGAAGAATCCCAAACCCAAACAAAACCACGACAGGCCACAAACACAAATGCCAAACAAACTATACATACCGTGCAACAGGGAACAAAAGAGTCTTTGTTACTACTGAACTCCAGCAACTGCCACTGCAGCCAACCCCAAAACAACTCCCCACAACCACATACCACCCAAACAAATTCCACCCACACGCCCAAAGGAAACAACACCACGCCCGAAAGCAACTCTACACCCCACGGCAACGACACGCCCGAAGGCAACACTACGCCCCGAAGGTAAGATAATTGTAAATAGTGGGGCTTTTTTAGTGCATCGAAACGGCACATACAAACAAAAAACAAAACTCAAACCGGAACGAACAGGAACATAAAGGCATATCTATCCACACACCACCAAATCAAACAGAAGATTATGTTCATTACAACAACAGAACCACACACACCCTGACAACAACCCAGATACCCCACAGACCAACCTCCCCCTGGCCACACTAAAAACAAAGCCCCACATAGACCACACACCCAAATCCACCACACAACCAAAGACAACACCACGCCGGACGGCAACACCAAGCCCGACGGCAACACCACGCCCGAAGGCAACACCACGCCCGAAGGCAACACCACGCCCGAAGGCAACACCACGCCCGAAGGCAACACCACGCCCGAAGGCAACACTACGCCCAAAGGCAACACTACGCCCAAAGGCAACAGCACTTAAAAAGCACCGGGGCAAATACAGGTGCACCTTGCCCAAGGGTGCCCTGGAGGTAGTTGTGGCAAAGGGTAACCTCATTACTCCCACGTTTAAACAAACTCCACAACCGGATGCAGTGTAAAGTCCTACCCAGGACAAATTCGCAAGTTAGGTTACAGAAAAGAAATGCACGAGTCGATATCTGTGTCACTTTCAATTACGTTTCCTTTTTTGTCTCCGTAACCTCCAATATTTTGCTTAAGTGCGCAACATTCTAATCCTCAATGCTTCTGTTTGTCATCCGACACGTTTTGTTTGGGCTTTCGACGTGTCCTTTTCGAAACACGTTAAGTCGTTACCGTGCTGAATTCAAAAGCATTATGAAGCCACCATACGCGATAACATCTAGCCTAACCGTAGTTGGAATGTTGCGCACTTAGGCAAAATATTGGGGATTGCGGAGACAAAAAAGGAAAAACAATCGAAAATGTCACCGAAATTGATTCGTGTATTTCTTTTCTGTAACCTTACTTGTGAATTTCTGGTGATCAGCACGATTTGCTTTTAATATTGCCACGTTTTTCACAAGTACCGTTGAGCGATTTCAAATCATGAGAGGGTCGTAATGTTAAAAACTAGTGTAAAAAGCGCTGCTTAATTACCTCACGACGACCCTGCCTACTGTCAGAAAAATATGGATTGTAGATAAAAGATGACAAATATTTATTCCCTACACAAGTGAGTCAGAAATAAGCAGTTTTGTGCCATGAGGATCTCGATTATTTTTTTTGGCCTGATCGGTTTGACTATGCCCATTTTTAAGTACATGAAAAGCACTGCGCGGGAAATCATAATCAAAGTGATAATTTAGCCACGTGTAGGCTAGGCATTATCCGTTGTTGATTCATATTACGTTATTACTATTACCGTTAGTTCAGTTGGTGTTTATTTTTTTTTACGTGCTACAAAACGGACACGAACAGAACACAAATCATTAAACAAAAACCAGGATCGGGCTTGAACACAAGGCAAACTATGGTTTTGGGTTTTGTTCCTCAGTGCCTGTTTCTATGTACTTAAAAAGCTGCTAACCTGTAGTTTTGCGTGAATGGATTTGTAAGTTGTCTTATGTAATTAACCTTTGTATATAGTCCTTTGTTCATAGTAACACAATTTTATGTTTGTAGATGCATGTAAATATTTTGCTGTTGCGTTTTTGCCCGGTCCGGTTTGGGTTCTCGCCCTTTGTTTCTAGTGCCCGTTTCTGCGTACTTCAAAAGAAAAAGGCAAACTATTTACATTCAAAAGGTAGTAGGGCATACAGAAAGGAAGAACCCTGTAGTTTTCGATGGTCTGATTTTAAGTGAAAAAAGTGAACACTGATATTTCAACACAGGGCTCATATGGATCATTTTAATACTTGATTAACAGAAGTGTTACTTTAAGAGAAAGAGAACCTTACGGGTTCGTTGGAGGTGGAAGGTGATCGGAGTTAATCAGAAATGAAACTGCGAAAACCTCCAAGTAAATAGACAGAGAGGCGGTACCTCCAAATTATGTCCGGCGTGTGGTAACAAACGAAAAATGAATGTTGCATTGTTACCTTTTAAAAAGATAAAACTGTAGAGAAAAACATTTTCCATAAGCATAAGCTGTCACAGAAATGATTATTTGAATACCTAATTATGAACACGTGTAAAGGATGCTAGGATTAGAAATAGTATATGCTGAACGAGTTCTTTGGTGTAGTGGAGAGCTTTTGAAGTACGTAGAAACAGGCACTGGCAAACTAAAGAATAATCCCAAACCCAAAGAAAAACCCTGACGGATCACGAACACAATGTCAAACAGACTACACATACCATGCAACAAGGAACAAAAGGGTCTTTTTTACTACTGAGATTTAGCACTGCGACTGCAGCCAAACCAAAAACAACACTCCAGCCCAACCACCACAAGCAACCCCTAAACACAGTCCCCCAAAGACCACACACCCAAATCCACCACACACCCAAAGGCAACACATTGCCGAAAGGCAACACCACGCCCGAGGGCAACACCACGCCCGAAGGCAACAGCACTTAAAAAGCACCGGGGCAAATGCAGGTGCACCTTGCCCAAGGGTGCCCCGGAGGCAGTTGTGGCAAAGGGTAACCTCATTACTCCCACGTTTAAACAAACTCCACAACCGGATGCAGTTTAAAGTCCTACCCAGGACAATTTTTCTTCTTAGTACTGCCACTGCAGCCAACCCCAAAACAACACTCCAGCCCAACCACCACAAACAACCCCAAAACAGTCCCACAAAGACCACACCCCCAAATCCACCACACACCCAAAGGCAACACCACGCCCGAAGGCAACACCAAGCCCGAATGCAAAACCACGCCCGACGGCAACACCACGCCCCAAGGCAAAACCACGCCCGAAGGCAACACCACGCCCGAAGGCAACACCACGCCCGAAGGCAACACCACGCCCGAAGGCAACACCACGCCCGAAGGCAACACCACGCCCGAAGGCACCACTACGCCCGAAGGCAACACCACGCCCGAAGGCAACACTACGCCCAAAGGCAACAGCACTTAAAAAGCACCGGGGCAAATACAGGTGCACCTTGCCCAAGGGTGCCCCGGAGGCAGTTGTGGCAAAGGGTAACCTCATTATCCCCACGCTTTAACAAGCTCCACAACCGGATGCAGTTTAACGTCCTACCCAGGACAAATACCTGCACCGGGGCAAATACAGGTGCACCTTGCCCAAGGGTGCCCCGGAGGCAGTTGTGGCAAAGGGTAATCTCATTACTCCCACGTTTAAACAAACTCCACAACCGGATGCAGTTTAAAGTGTTGGTTGGTTTGTTATCAGTTTAGGTTGTATGGACTTCAGGGCATCTTATGGGGCCTTAACTCCCTTATGGAGTTCAGTTCAGGTCTTCGACGAGAGCAGACGTGTTTTCGTCAAGCTCTAGTCGTTTTACCGTGCTCAACTTGTATCACTGTGTGATAGCTGTACTATATATTGCAATTGTGTATAAAACACCTTATAGCGTGCTTGTGTTTTAGTTGATAAGTAGGTCTGGTCGTGTTCATTTGTTTGCGACCACGCCAGTCCTGGGCGTTTGTTAAAGCATGGGGATAATGAGGTTACCCTTTGCCACAACTGCCTCCGGGGCACCCTTGGGCAAGGTGCACCTGTATTTGCCCCGGTGCTTTTTAAGTGCTGTTGCCTTTGGGCGTAGTGTTGCCTTTGGGGCGTGGTGTTGCCTTCGGGTGTAGTGTTGCCTTCGGGCGTGTTGTTGCCTTGGGGTGTAGAGTTGCCTTCGGGCGTGGTGTTTCCTTTGGGCGTGTGGGCGGAATTTGTTTGGGTGGTATGTGGTTGTGGGGAGTTGTTTTGGGGTTGGCTGCAGTGGCAGTTACTGGAGTTCAGTAGTAACAAACTGTTACCTGTTACACGGTATGTATAGTTTGTTAAGCATTTTTGTTTGTGACCCGTCATGGTTTTGCTTGGGTTTGGGATTCTTCCTTAGTTTGCCAGTGCCTGTTTCTACGTACTTAAAAAGCTCTCGCCTTGTTTCTGTGTTGCTTGTGTTTTTGTTACTTCATCCTAATTTTTGTCCCTTGTAAAACTAGTTCTGAGGGTTTTTTTTCCTTTATCCCGTGCTTTCTAAGTACGTAGAAACGGGCACTGCGAAACAAAGGGCGAAAACCCAAACCGGACCGGGCAGAAACGCAACAGCAAACCATTATCCCGTGGCATCGAGCCACACAACTGCCGCTATGCCCGGAGGTCGGGATAGCACAATTGTTAAGTTGGAGTTTTCGTCCGGGGCGAGCGTCTCTCCCCCTCAGGTGAATACTCTGTAGCAAGAGCTCGTCGAAGAAGGGAGGAGTTCCTCTCGCTTTACTCTAGGGAGAGGAATGGGGACTCCTCCGTACTTCACGCAATCCAGCAGTATCTTGATGAAAAACTACACGGGGCCCGTGTTCGTGCTTGCGTGGAGGCGGAGGAGAAGCCAACCATCAAGTTCTACCGGGACGTCACAAAGTATACCATCGATCGCCGTATGAAAGGAGTCCGTGATGTCCACGGTGTGGTACGTAAGGACCCTCTCGACATCGTGGAGGTATTTAAGAGCTTCTACGAGCAGCTATACACCCAGGCAGATGTCGATGAAGGCCTTCAAAAGTCCCTATTGGATAATATTGACAAGACCCCCTCTAAAGATCAGAACGATGAACTTGGTTCCCTGTTGACTGTTGACGAGCTCTGGAAGGCAGTGGCGAAGATGAAAGGCGGGAAGGCGCCTGGGTCCGACAGTATTCCGGTGGAATTCTATAAACGCTTCTGGGGTACCGTTGGACATGATCTCCGCGATGTATTCTTCTCTGCCTTCCTTGCTGGCTCATTGAGCCTCTCGCTGCGCACAGGCGTGATAACTTTGTTGCCCAAGTCAGGAGACCCCCTCGAACCTAAAAATAAACGGCCAATCACCCTGTTAAATGTCGACTACAAGATTCTGGTGAAAGCCCTTTGTAACAGGCTAGGAACAGGTATTCCGGATCTTGTAGGGTCCTTTCAGACATGTGCGGTGCGGGGACACAGTATTCAGCAGAACCTCTGGTTGGTGCGGGACTTAGTAGAATACGTGATGGACCGTGATCTTCCATGTGCGCTAGTCTCCCTCGATCAGGAGAAGGCCTTCGACATGGTTGATCACGGATTCCTCTTTAAAATTTTGAAGAAATTTAGCTTGAATCCAGTTTTTGTTAAATGGATCTCCTTACTGTATAATAGCGTATACAGTCGGGTTATCGTTAATGGCCTACCCTCGGACCCCTTCAGAGTCCAACGTGGGGTACGGCAGGGGTGCCCCCTATCACCTCTACTCTATGTGTTGTTTAGTGAATCCCTTGCAAGAGCCTTCCAAGTTGAGCCTTTGTTTCGACCATTTCGCATACCCGGTGGTGCTGAAGTTAAGTGCCTTCAGGGCACACTCTCCCACCTTGTGCATCCAGTGCGGGGGCAAATGCCATCTCCAAGACGCCACCGAAGGCGCTTGCGATTCGTTACGATGGCGTCGTGGAATGAGAAAGTGGACCTAGTGGAGGCTAGGTTGAAGGACTTCGGCGATCGCCACATTAGCCTGTTGGGAGAAGTAACAGTTATCAATCGTTATATTTACCCTCTCTTGTGGTATCCGGGCACTGTTCTGGCTGCTCCAGAGGGTGTCTTGGGGCGACTCGAAAGGGCTGTGCTTAGTTTTTTATGGTCAGGGGGGACGGAGCTGGTTAGAAGAGAGGTGGTATACCAAGATCTTAGGCGCGGAGGGTTGGGCCTTGTGCATTTTCCTTCCAAACTCCGTTTTCTCCTGACCAAGTGTGTTTACAGTGCTGTGGACAGCAGAATGCTTTTTGCCTATTTTGTCCGTTATGGGCGGGGGGGGGGGGGGTTACCATTCCGTCGGTCCTTTCCCTCCCTATTTAGTAACAGTGAACCCCACAGCTGGAGACCCACGGGGGTATAGTCAAATGAGGGAAACGCTCCGTATTATGTCAACAGTGGGGGGTGTTTCGCAGTCAAGTGCAAGGGACCTATACTGGGCTGTTTTTGATGTATTGGTTGGCCAGGTCCAATCCAACCACTTTGCGTCAGGGCCGGAAGTGTGGCGTGTAGTCCACAGCCGATCATTAGATTACCGCAGGCGAGACCTGTTGTGGCGAATCGCACATGACGCCATTGTAACTAATCTCAAGCGCCTTCGGTGGCGTCTTGGAGTGTGTCACATGTGTTTTGGCAGTGTGATTGTGTATGTGGCCCTATTCTGGGCCTGCCTGTTTGATAGTGTCCGTTTCTATGCACTTAAAAAGCACTTATTGTAAGCCACTTGGTTAATTTGGTGGAACTTTCATTCATTTTCGGTTCTCAAGATATTAGCAACTGAAGGTATCACATTTTCTACGAGAAGTCAACTTGAAGCAAACCGGTAAGATGTCATGGCTTCACATTGATGGCCAATGTTTTGTATTTTTTTTTTTTATCCTGCTGTTTTGACCTTGGATTGTTTAGGGTTGCCGTCTGGCCTTCTTTAAAAATTCACACCTTAGAGCGCAATTACGTTAAGAATATAACAGTTTTGTAGTATAAAATTGGAACCGTCTTTTTAATTAGAATTCCAACGAATTTCTACTGTAACTTTGTTATTGCTGCTGCTGCATTGTTAGTTATGGTCAAAGTCGCAATTATAAATCTAGGTTTGGACTATTCTTTTTAGCTTACGATAGTATCGTAAGCTTATGCAGCCGTATGAGCTTTTGGAGCTCTATGACGTCATCAAACAATAAAATACAAAAGATATCGCGGATTTTCCCTTCACACCCTGTCGAAGAATGTTTCTACAACAAAAGAAAAAGTAGCACCAAATGTGTGTCCCAATTGAAAGTGCCCATTATGGAACTTGCAGTGCCCTTTTGCAAGAAAGAATTGATCATTTAAAAAGAAGGTAGGAAGAAATTGTTAAAATCTTTCACAATTTCTCTGAAAACACAACTTAGGACGCCTTAAAAAGGACATTTAATGTATTATTCCGCTAACGATCTGCAGTTGTTTCACTAGGGCACTACGTAAACATGTTAGTAACAGTCTGCAGCAGGTATATGGTATATTATTCTCAGCACGCGTGAAGTTGTGTCACATGACTTGTACGTAGCTTCTGTTTGACGAGACCGACGACCACCAGGAGCAAAAAATTTAGAGTCCAAATCTATTAAAATTGAAGCCATCTCTGCAACATTCTGACAAATTTATGGTTGGAGTGTTCAATTACGTCTAAAAGAGCAATATAATGATAAAAATTTAAGCACCTGACCTTTATTGTGTATGTTATGGGATGTTTTGGTTTCGAATTTTGAGATCGTAGCGAGAATGTTTACATACTGAAGGCACTGCAGATATTGCAGTGCTTCCACACTCTAAATTCATTTTTCCTGAAATGGTATCTAAAATTTCCTGAAATCAGCTTGGTATTTCCTGATATTTTCAATAACGCTTCTTTTATGCTACTTTAATGGCTGATCCAGGATTTCAACCTGTCAAGCCCTACGCCATTTCCAGATTTCCCGAAATTCCCCCAAATTATCCACCTTCCCGAAAAATTCCCGAAAAGTACCCAGATTTCCCGAATTTCGGGCAATTTCGGGAAGACTGGAAACACTGAGATATTGTGTGCTACAATGCCGCAAGTTTCCCGCGGCCGATTTCTGTACAGCATATTCCTTGTTCAGTCACATCCCAGTTTTGGAGGTTTTAATTTAAAGGGTCCGAACAGAGTCCGCTCCGCGAGGAAACTATTCTTTGTTACCGAACTGTGTCATAATATCTGAATATGGTAACTTTACTCCTTTGTATTCTTGTGCTTTTTTCAAAATACAAATGCCTCCACAAATTACAAGCTGTTCCTACAATCAGGGAGATGGATTACCAGCTCCTTGCCGCTAGGAACTTCTTGAACTTTGCGGCGTGCGAGTTCTCATACTGGGAGCTTTTTACGTACGTAGAAACGGGCACGAAGAAACAAAGGAGAACTTAAACCTGACCGGACAAAAATACAAAGGTGAACTATGTACAAAATTCTCTACATTGCGCTAGCAAACAAAATTTCTGCGATAACTATGTACAAAACCACCCCGAACCCAAACTAGTTACATAGGACTATTTACAATCTCACTAGGCAAAACTATTTACATACCCATTTACATCAACAGAAGAGTGTTCAGGTTGAGTCTGTTCAATGCTTTTGTAACTATGGGTGCTCCTTACGTGCTCCGGAACAAAACACCGGACGTGACATGAAACACAAGGACAACTATATACACCAGACCAGCATTCATGTGGCCAACCCCCACTATTTACAGTATTAACAATGTGATGTGCTCTTTACATGCTTGTAGCCGGGCGGACCTAATGTGGAACAAAGCAAACCTATTTACACTAAACTACCAAAAAAAACTTTGTGGCATGCATGGGCACAGACACAAACAGAACAGAAACCCCAAAAGAAAACGGGGACACAAAGGCAAAACCTTTCACACTAAATACTCTGACTGGGACCTTATCTTTTTAATCCGTGGGCTCGGTACGGGCGTCCCAGAGTTATGGGTTCCCCTGTCTGATACTTCGCCCGAAGCCGACCTCTTTAGTGCAGACTCTGGCCCCTCCCCCTCACACAAATCAAACCAACCCTCCCCCGAAGGTGGATCCTTTGGAGGAGGCTCTGAGGCAGGCTCCCCGCCATCCGACATTGCCGAGTCTGAGGACAGATCGAGGTCCTCCTTTACTGTCGTTATTTCAACTTGACTGGGTGTCGTTGCTAAGGGTGGCGGAGAGTCTACCTCAGGAGTTCCAGTACCTCCCTCACACTGCTTGGAGGCAAGGAAGTCCTGTTCCACCTCAAGTGCCGCCTCCTCTAATTCCTGAGTTGAATACTGCGGGCCTGTTTGCGAGGATTCAGGTGCCGACCCCACATCCGCACTGACATGAGCAGAGTACGATGTGGGGCAGGCACCAAACACATGTCCCTCCTCCCCACAGAGGTTGCACCGTACCTCGTTGGGACACTCTGCCTTGCCGTGCCCCAACTGCAAGCATTTCCCACATCGTCTGTTGGGACACGACTTGGCTTCGTGCCCCTGCTCTCCACATCTAAAACAGGTACGGGGCTGACAAAAGTACCTAATGTGGGCCTTGGAACCCCCTATGAAGAGGAAGGATGGAATGTCCCTCACCAGTTCCATACGGAACTGTCTCTTGCCGTTAAATATACCTTTCAACTCACCCCCAGTATACTTACACCACCACATTTCAGAGACAGTTCCGTACTGACTAAGAACCCTCGCAACCAGGCGCTGATCGACCTCGAAGGGAAGGTAAAGCACTGTCACCGTCACAGAGCCATCATATGGGGTGACAGTGAGCCCCTCTACCCCCTTCAGGCATGACACACCCTTAACACGGGCAGCATCAGACTTAAACTTAAGGTCATACGTGTTTCGGGCCTCAAGCGCCTGCAGCATCTCTATTTCTTTAATTTCGACACCATTGTCTTTTAACACAGTAAACGCCTGTGGGGGAGGGACACTCACCCCAGACGAAAACTCCAACTTAACAATTGTGCTATCCCGACTTCCGGGCATAGCACGAGTTTGTGTGGCTCCAGGCCACGAAAGGAGAAAAAAAAACCTGAACTAGTTTTACAAAGGACAAAAAGAGGATGAAGTAAGAAAAACACAAGCTACACAGAAACAAAGCGCGGTCGCAAACAAATGGACACGACCAGACCTACTTATCAACTACAACACAAGCACGCTATAAGGTTTTATCCACAATTGCAATAAGTAGTACAGTTATCACACAGTGATAAGGTTGAGCACGGCAAAGCGACGAGAGCTCGACGAAACACGTTTGCTCTCGTCGAAGACCTGAACTGAACTCATACTGTCATATAGTGACTATCGTAAGCCTGGAAGCCAATGGCTTTTGATAATATTCTGTATCTTCCAAACATGAATCATCTTCCCTCGAATTACAGCGGCTTTTTACGTACTAGAAACGGGCACGAAGAAACAAAGTAGAACTTAAACCTGACCGGACAAAAACATAACTCTGAACTATTTACAGAATTCTGTACATTGCGCTAGCAAACAAAATGTCTGCTAAATATGTACAAAACCACCCCAAACCCAAGCCAATCACGTAGGACTATTTGCAATTTCAATATTTACAAATTAACTATCACCCGGCCTGCCCGCACTGAAACCAGTGGACCCCAACACCTGCCGAACGTCGACCTTGGCAAACGGATGAAGTCGGCCTCCACCCTCAGCTTAATCTCCGTGCTCACCGACGCGAGGACGACGTCCGCAGGCTTCCCCTCTCCCCTAAACACAATATTACACCGGTCTCTCCACAAGGCCGGCTTTATGGAGGCCGAAACAAAGGTAAGTATCCCGCGAACACTTGTATTGCATGGCGGGGGTGACAGACCATACAAAGCGTAGTCCTGGCTGACGGCCCAGGTGTTACAAAACGTGAGGCGATCAGCCAGAGCTTGAAACCACTCCCAGAGGAGGGCCACAAAGCCACACTGCCAAAACACATGGGGCACACTCTCCCACCCTGTGCATCCAGTGCGGGGGCAAATGCCATCTCCGAGACGCCACCGAAGGCGCTTGAGATTCGTTACGATGGCGTCGTGTGCGATGCGCTACAGCAGGTCACGCCGGCGGTGATCAAGTGTCAAAGATCACCAAGCTCACTATGAGAAGGTTCTCCAAAAGATGCCAATTCAATATCTGACGAAGGAGAATCTTCATCTGTGGACGAGGAATTTGACCCCGACTCTGAATCGTAGTTATCATTGATTGAAAGTGGTCGTGGAGTAATGAGGTCACTCATGAATACAGTATCATTAGCAGAATCTGTCTTGTTCTCACACTGCCTACAGGCACAAAAAAGGGAACAGGTTTTACCAGCTTTTTGCATTTGCACCAATTTCTTGTACAACCTTTCTTGCATTTACATCCCTCTTTTAAATGCTGAATATTGCTTCTAACTTCCTGTAGGTTTTCATCTGTATCCCACACAAAATTAATTTCTCCATTACAAACTTTCCAACCATGAGAGGTTATTTCTGGTGCTAATACATGTGATCAGCATGCCTGAGCCCACATTTTAACCACACAGCAACAACGCTGTCAATGTAGTCTAAGTGCCTCAGTTGAAGGCATCCACTCTGACTCTCCGGAAATCCTATGAAAATGTCCGTCTCTGATGGCACTAAGAAAAACTATGTATTTGTTCAAAGGTTCCTCTTCAGGTACAGACACAGAAACAAGCAACTCGCGGGGACTATCAGCTTCAAAAGCACTGGAATATTTCCTGAAATAGACAGAACCTATCAGGCGGTAAAACGCTAGAAGACTATACTCCTCATTGCTATCATCTAGTTTCCCTATGCCATTTGATCCAGTAATAAACTCACAATCCCTAATGAAAACATCAAGAAATCCCTTTTTCGAGTGCCCCTTGAAGTCACATCCACTGGCTACATAAAGTATCTGGAGCAAAAGAGGTATACGGGGAATCATATCAGGTCCAACTTTCTGAAGTGCAAGGTCATCTCTAAGCATGTTAACCAATGTGTTCATACAAATAAAGAGGTTGTAGGTGAATATATAACTCGCTCACACAAGCTCTTACTGCTGTGACACCAAACTCGGGAGTCCCCTTCTTCATGGTTAGAGGATAAGCCTGACACTTCAGATATAATATGGTCGTTGAAGCTGAAATGCTTTGTCTGTATTGATCCCATCAAACCCACCTGCTGTTACCAGAAGCTGTGAGAACAAACCTGCCTGTTGAGCTATTTGTAATAGTTCCATTGACAAGAAGTTCACAAGTAACCGCTTCTGACTCCGTACACTAAGAAATTTCCGCCAATTTGATGGGCACAATGTGTTTGAAACTATCTCAGTGTATGTAGCCTCCTCAATGGAACCATTACGCCTCTGTCTCTCAGTGTCCTTAGGACTAATGACATGCCTTCCAGGATGATCAAAAATAATATGAACCTCGCTGGCACTGAATTCTCTTACTGCTTTCACAACCCAGCGTCTATACAAAAAGTGTGCATACTCTGCAAAAGTTTTGTGTATTCCTAGGAGTGGACAATTTGCCATAAACATACTTTCAATTACACAACAAGTTCTCTTATTAGATGAAATGCTAGGTAATTGTGAACAAAACGCATCTGGGTATCTCTTCTGAAGTTAGGCAGCTGATCGTGCTTTTGATGCTTTAAAGGGTAGCCCATCTGGATAGGAAATTGCACGTGGAAGAGATACAAACTGGAAAAGACACTCAACAGGCTGTTTAGTGGCCTTTGAAAGAGCAACTTGTCTTCTCAAAGACAAAATTTGCAGTTTTTGGTCCTTGAGCTCATGGGATTATTTTTGCAATGTCTTTCTCTTGGTTGCAAAACTTTTCAAATTTCTGCTGGATCGTTTGGGGGGCTTAATACCAGAGGCATTTAGGACGACACACTTTATATAAGCCTGTAGGTCTTCCTCACCTTTTTTCATAAAATGATTGTAGGTCCTGTGACACTACATCAGAGGATACCTCACCAGTAAAAATATGCTTTATGTCATCTGGCTGCTGACCTTCTTTGAAAAGCACTCCAGCCTCTCTCAATTTGCACACATAATGTGATACATTGTCTTCATGCTGCCTGAACAGAAAAAGGTAGGACTTTAAACTGCATCCGGTTGTGGAGCTTGTTTAAGCGTGGGGATAATGAGGTTACCCTTCACCACAACTGCCTCCGGGGCACCCTTGGGCAAGCTGCACCTGTATTTGCCCTGTGCTTTGTATGTGTTGTTGCCTTCGGGCGTGTTGTTGCCTTCGGGCGTTGTTGCTTTTGGACATTTGTTGTTGCCTTCTGGCGTGTGTTTTCCTGTTTGTAAATAGTCTTGTGTGGTGGGTAGGCTGGGGGTGTCGTATATGTTGGCCACAGAAATTTTGTTTTGCTAGCTTAGTGTAAGGTAAATTTGTAAATGATTGTAAGTGAGCTTTTTACGTACGAAGAAACGGGCACGAGGAAACAAAGTAGAACTTAAACCTGACCGGACAAAAACATAGCTCTGAACTATTTACAGAATTCTGTACATTGCGCTAGCAAACAAAATGTCTGTGATAACTATGTACTGGTGCTTTTTAAGTGCATGGAAACGGGCACATACAACAAAACGAGAACTCAAACCGGACTGGTAAAAAACAAACATTAACCACCCACACACCACTAAATCAAACAACCCACACACCACAAAATCAAACTTATGTCCATTACAATCAAACGAAGTCGACTCCCTCCAACCCGAAAACCACGCTAGACTGGGGTTTGGGCCTGTTAATCCTTGGGCTTGGCACGGGCGCCTCAGAGTGAACCCCATGGCCACACACCTCGCCCCCCGACTGGAAAACATGTATGTTACGCCGAAGATCTTCGGCGTGCAGTAAAGACCTTATACGCCAATTTCATGGCGTGATTTTCTTGTCTTTTACATACACACTGTACTTAAAACACAGTACAACAATTTGGCGTGGGGGGGGGGGGGGGGCTTTTTAAGTGCATCGAAACGGCACACACAAACAAAAAACAAACTCAAACCGGATCGGACAGGAACATAAAGGCAAAACTATCCACACACCACCAAATCAAACAGAAAATTATGTTCATTACAACAATAGAACCACACACACACACACTGACAACCCAAATACCCAACAGACCAACCTCCCCCCGGCCACCCCAAACCAATATTACTACAATTTGGCGTGGCGTAAAAGTTGAGAAAACAGGTGACTGGCGTAAAAATCGGTGTAGGAAATACGAACTTTCCAGACTGGCCTCGCCCAAGGCCGACCCCTTCAACATGATTGTAAGTAGTTCATGGTTGTGTTTTTGCCGGTCCCGGATTTGGTTCTTCCTGTTTGATAGTGTCCGTATCTATGCACTTGAAAAAGCATATTCAGTTCAGGTCTTCGACGAGAGCAGACATTTTCGTTTCGCTTCGTTTCGTTTCGTGGAGCTTGTTTAAGCGTCCTGGGTAGGACGTTAAACTGCATCCGGTTGTGGAGCTTGTTAAAGCGTGGGGATAATGAGGTTACCCTTTGCCACAACTGCCTCCGGGACACCCTTGGGCAAGGTGCGCCTGTATTTTTGGCCCAGTTTTGTTCATTTTTTTGTTTTTGTGTAAATAGTGTATATAGTGTACATAGTGTAAATATGGCAAGTTGACTCCACCCCGGACCCCTCGTGGCAGGTGGGCCCCGCCCCGGGCCCCTCGTGGCCCCTGTTGTTGGTGTCTGGTTTTTTTGGTTGTTGGCGGTATGTAGTATTATTGGTTTAGGTTGGCCGGGGGGAGGTTGGTCTGTTGGGTTTTTGGGTTGTTGTCAGTGTGTGTGTGGTTCTATTGTTGTAATGAACATACTTTTCTGTTTGATTTGGTGGTGTGTGGATAGTTTTGCATTTATGTTCCTGTCCGATCCGGTTTGAGTTTGTTTCTTGTTTGTATGTGCCGTTTCCATGCACTTAAAAAGCCCCGCTTGTTTAAGCGTGGGGATAATGGGGTTACCCTTTGCCACAGGTGCCTCCGGGGGCACCCTTGGGCAAGGTGCGCCTGTATTTGGCCAGTTCAGTTTGGGATCCCGAGGAGAGTGGACGTTCCCGATCCCCTACCGTGCTCGTTCGATCTCTTTGGGAAGTTTTGTTTTCGTTACGTGTAGATAGTTGTATATAGTTGTATATACTCTAAGTAAACTGTAAAAAGTGATTTTAATGTAACGAGTGGACCCCCCCCCCCATGTCCCCCTGCGCTGTGGTTGCCTTGGGGCGTGTTGTTGCCATCGGGTGTGTTTGTTGCCTTTGGGCGTGTGTTATATTGAGATTGTGTTGTTGGGTCGGTGGTGGTTTCTGTTGGTGGTAACAAGGACTCCATGAAGCCGTACCGGAGCTGCAGTGTCCTCGCTGGTCGAGGGATTCTGTCTGGTGTTCTGGGCGATTTCGGTGGTTTGTGTTGTTGGTGTTCGGTTTTTTGGTTGTTGGCCAAGTGTAAGTGAACCTTTCGCCGGTCTGGCAGTGTCCGTTTTTAGCACGTAAAAAACATTTTCGTTTCGCTCTCGTCGTTTGCCGTGCTGAATTTTAGTACTGTGCTGTGCTGTACTATACTAATACTATACTGTGTGTGAAGACATAGCGTTCGGGTGTGGTCGCGTATAGACAAGGGCTTGGTCGTGCTTGTCTTTCCAATAATATTATTTTTAGGGAAGGGGGGAGGCCAGCAGACGTCGTCCTGGCGTCGGTGAGAACGGAGATTAAACTGAGGGTCGAGGCCGACTTTGCTCGTCTGCCAAGGTCGAAGTTTGGCAGGCGCTGGGGGCCAATTGCCTCGGTGCGGGCGGGGCGGGTGATAGTTAACCTGTAGTTTTGCGTGAATAAATTTGTAAACTGTCCTATGTAATTAACCTTTGTATATAGTCCTTTGTACATAGCAACACAATTTTTTGTTTGTAGGTGCATGTAAATAGTTTGCTGTTGCGTTTTTGCCCGGTCCGGTTTGGGTTCTCGCCCTTTGTTTCTCAGTGCCCGTTTCTACGTACTTAAAAAGCACCGCTTGTCTTTCCAAGCACGTCTAATTTATCACTGTCATTTGTGTTGGGTTTTCCTCTGTTTCCTATATTTCGTTTAAGCTAAGAGTACTGAGGGTTTTTTTTCTTTTTCTCCCGTTGTTGCGTGGCCTAGAGCCACAAACACTTGCTGCTATGCCCGGAGGTCGGGATAGCAGCATCGTTAAGTTAGAGTTTGAGTCGAGGGGGAGTGTTACACCCCAGCAAGTTTTTACGTTGTTGAAAAATAATGGCGTTAATGTTAAAGAAATACAGATGTTACAGGCCCTTGCGGCCCGGAATACATATGACCTCAAATTCAGGTCTGATGCTGCCCGAATTGAGGGAGTATCAGCCCTTAAGGGAGTGGAGGGCCTCACTGTCACCCATATGATCGCTCTGTGGTGGTGACGGTGTTGTACCTGAATTTTGAGGTGGAACAGGGTCGGGTGGCGAGGGTTCTAGGGCAGTACGGGACTGTCTCTGATATGCGTTGGGTAGCTTACAACCAAGGTGACCTGGCGGGTATTCTCAACGGAAAGAGGCAGTTCCGTATGCTTTGAAGGGGGACATTCCCTCCTCCCTGTTCATTGGGGGTTCCAAGGCCCACATCAGGTACTTTGGACAGCCCCGCACCTGCTTCAAGTGTTCGGAGGAGGGACACGAAGCCAAGTCATACCCTGAGACGTTGCGGCAGATGTCTGCAGGTGGGGCATTACAAACCTGAGTGCCCCAACGAGGTGCGGTGCAACCTTTGTCAGGAGGAGGGACATGTTTCTGGTGCGTGCCCCACATCATACTCCGCCCGCGCTGGTGCAGATGTGGAGCAGGCACCTGAACCCCCGGAAGCAGACCCAGAGGCCTCACAGTCGGACTCAGCCCATATGGTGGAGGATCCGGAGTCCCCTTCAACCCAAGAGGTGGTAGACCAGGTGCTACAGGATCATGCTGCTTGTGAGCACTGTGAGTCTGGGACCCCTGAGGCAGGCCTTCCAGTATCTTCTCCCCCATCACCCGAGGAGGCTGTTGTGTCAGTTGTGGAGGGTGATCTCCAGCTCTCCTCAGACTCCGAGTCAGATGCTGTCATGTCAGTTGCCGGAGAGCCTGGCTCGGAGCCTCCACCCAAGATCCCACCAGGGGAGAGCTGGTTTGACCTGATCGACTTCCGTGAGGGGGGTGATTCAGATACCAATCTGAAGAGGTCGGCCTCAGGTGAGGTGCCAGTCCACCACACTGGGGCACCCACGCCGAGCCCAAGGAGCAAAAAGATCAAGTCCCAGGGGGATACGTAGGCACTCATTTCATCATGGCTAATCCCCTGTCCCTCTTGACCCTGAACGTTAACGGCATGAGGGACAGTCGGAAGCGGTCAAGGATATTTCAGTTTTGCAGATCACTGGGTGTGGACTTCGTTTTCCTCCAAGAGGCCCACATTACAAATGAGGACGATGTCCACACCTGGTCCTTTGAGTGGGGTGGGGGTTTACATGCTTCCTTTGGTTCAACAACATCTTGTGGTTCAGTTATTTTAGTTTCGCCAAGTTGGACTCCCCTGGTGGGAAAAGTTGATTGTGATCATGAGGGCCGGTTGGTATGCATTACAATAAGACACCCTAGCGGGAAATTTTTCCTGTGTAACGTGTATGCGCCCAATCGGCCTTCAGACAGAAGGGACTTTTTCATGACCCTGCCATCCTTCGTTCCTGGCAGTGCTCCGTGTATCCTGGCTGGAGACTTTAACTGCGTCCCCGACACACAGCTTGACCGAATGTCCATACGTACATCTTCGGGCTGTAGTGTCGGCATGTCGGAATTGGACATGTTCACAAAGAATCACGACATTGTTGACGTTTGGAGAGCGCAACATCCTGGCTTGTCCGTGTTCACTTGGTACTGCCGTGATGGCACGGCCGCCTCAAGGTTGGACCGGGTGTACTCTCCATCTGCACTGTCACCGAGTGACTGTGAAGTTGTGACATGTCCAATTTTAGATCATGATGCAGTTACTGTCTCCTTTCAGCCTCCAGAGTCATGGCCAACAGGGAGGGGGTTCTGGAGAATGAACACAGTATTCTAACGGAGGCAGACTACAGCGAACAGTTTAAAGCCAGGTACGAAGGGTGGCGAACATTGAAGCCGGCCTTCTCATCGGATTTAGAGTGGCGGGATGACGTAAAGTCCCGCATCAAACAGTTTACCGTTGAATACTGTGTAGCAAGAGCTCGTCGAAGAAGGGAGGAGTTCCTCTCGCTATGCTCTAGGGAGAGGAACGGGGACTCCTCCGCACTTCACGCAATCCAACAGTATCTCGATCAGAAATTGCACGGGGCCCGCGTTCGTGCTGGCGTGCATTGCGTGGAGGCGGAGTACAATATGGTCTTTCGTCCCCGTGAAGTAAATAGGCATGGGTAAGGTAAGTGTGGCCGATGTGAGCCCTAGTCAGGACTATATCATCTCTCCGTTTGCTGGGGGCTCTATGTCCCCCAGTTCCAGCCCTCGGTTTAACTCGGTACAGCTTGTTTTCGGGGAAGGAAGTAATAATGAATGAGCACATATGAAAGGCGCGCACGGCGTGCGCCGGGAAAAAATGCATATTTTTAAGTAAATCATGATTTCCTAGTTTTCATTGCAAAATAACCCATTTTTCAACGTTTATTTGACTCATCGGACGGACCATTCTAAACCCCTTTTGACCTTCAAGATTCTAACAGAAAAGATACAATGCCCACTGAGTTTTGTCCTCTAATAAGACAGACTTACACAAGTGATAGTGTAATTCTGGACAACATTATATAAACCTATCTGCCATTGAAAATATCTGTTACCTCCAGGGTGATTGGCTACAAGGCTTGTGCATGGTGTTTACGTACAATAATATATTTTTCTTGATGTCCATGTGCTCAGTGAAAGGTCCTTTCAGTTTACCAGAGGTTAAAGTATGAAAAAAGACTGTCAGCCTTATATTTCATTGTAGATATCACATAAACTTCTAATATTTTATGGGATATTGGTCCAGAGCATTAATCTTGTATCCTTTTGTAGTTCTAGATGAAGCCTGAGTCTGCCAAGCTGAACTCATTGAACCACAATGCATTTCTGCTCTCTACTTAATTGGATGAAGTGTGTTGTACCACTCACCTTTCCTTCACCTCGCCACTCTCCAATTAAGAATAAAGCCATCCCTTGTGTTGTATATGTTGGGAAATATTCATCCAATGGACGTGGTTAGTAGGGGGTTTGATTAACTTCATATTACATCATATTTTACATAGTAGTATAACATTCTTCCACAAAGCATGTCGTTTTTCCAGTTGAACAATGTTTATGGTAATATGGAACACACGCACTTGATGTGGTTCTATTGGATAATTTACATGCATGCTTTCATTCTTTGGAAGGCTTCCAACAATGAGGCCGTCATCCTATTCACTGCCACTATCCTCCATGCCTTAGGTCTCTGTATAGTACATAGTCCTGCTACGAGGACGAAGATGTCCATTTTTGCACGGATGTCCACTAATCCCACGTGATAATGATGGGATGTTTCTGATATCAATAAGGGGTGCTGGACCATCTCACAGGACTCTGGCACAATCTCGTTTCTAACAATCTAAGCAATGGAGCAGGGATAACAAGCCAGTGAGCCACAACTGGAAAAAAGGCCGTGGCCGGCCCGACTTAAACCAATTGTTTAGAAACTGAGCCGTAAAACCTCACCTAACTTTAGCAATCTACCAAAACCCTAGATGACAGGTCAATAGCAGACTGTGTGGGTGTATCTTCCACTGCATCCACCATATCAGTGACTGCATATATAGCATTTGACTCACTTCGTTCATCAACACCAGTTGCGTCATCCATTGTCATGCTCGTTGTTATTGCATCATTCATAGTTATGGGCTCGTTAACAATGAGTGCAAATAATGATGTATACAGATTTGTGATACCTTGACAGACCAATGGGACCTGCTCTTTTGTTATCTTAGAAGGCACATGAGGCATGTTTTGCAAATCTGTAGAGACTGATGAGCGTCTAGTATCCATGGCCTTGGAGTGACCATTGTCCATCTTGTTTATGGCTGTTGATGTGTCATATCCTGTCATGAGTTTATCAACAATGGATACACCACATGATGTGGGGGGGGGGGCAGTATTTGTGATACCATGACAGACTGATGGGATCTGTTTTTTTGTGGGGTCTCAGATGACGCATGAAGCATGTTTTGCATATCTGCAGACTAATGACCTTCCGGTATCCATGACCAGAGGGACCAGTGTTCATCATGTTTGTGGCTGTTAATGCGACATATCCTGTCATGAGTTTATCAACAGTGGGTACATCACATGGTTTTGAAGGGGTATTTGTGATACCATGACAGACCAAGGGCCACGGGCCTGAATCATTGTCTTGGAAATCCTGTACGAGGAAGACACAATTGATGAAGATTAGGGAATTGAAGGCATGTGGTTAGAATCACCTGTAAAAGAATGCATTTGGTGGAGAATGCAAGTCTAAATGAGTCAGCCTAAACCTCAGCTTCATACGATGCCTTGTTGCAAAGTTATGGACCTTCAAAGTTTACAAAATGGCTGTTCATTCAAAGACTGTGTTGTACAATTAAAACGTCTCACGCTTACAACTAATGGACTACATTGCTTTCCTTTGAAATTCAATCCCTAATCTTACCTTCAAAATTGAATAAATGTGAACACAACATACTCTGGAAGGTAGCAGGTACCTTCTAATTTATCACTGAGCGGAAAATGCACGGGTCCACACAATGTTGAGTTATTCACTCCTAAAAAATAATAGACCCTAAAAGCAATTATCTTTGTATGTGTTCTATGTCACTTTATATTGTGCGACATGTTCTTTTGGAATATTGCACAATATTGGCTTTGGAAGTCCTTTACGTCTTCCAGGCAAGTCACCTACAAACATGTTCCCTGGGAAGGGACTCATCCCACCCAAGCTGAAGACGACACAAATGCTGAACCACTGTCTTAGCCCTTATTGCGAACGGACAGCCCCAAGGGATCATATATGGAAATAACTGAACTGAGAAGACCTCGCCTTGTCAATGGTTTTTCCTTGACATTAATCTTGTAACCAAAGATATCTCCACCAAGGGCCCTCTTGATTGAACTCAATATCCTCGGCAGTAGTAGCTGTCTTCCTGAGGAATGTGACAGTACTTCAACACTATTGGTAACCCATTTGGTCAATTTGAACCCACCCCTAAGAAGTTCTGTGACCTCTGAATACAACTCTATAGCCCTTTCTTCACTACTCACTGCCTTTAAGCAGTCATCTACATAGAAGTTACACTTGGTTGTATTAATTGTGCTCTCATGATAGTCACTAATCTTCAGCAGTGCGTTGAAGAGCACAATTACAACAACTCGGGCTCCAATTACATGAACACACATTCTGTACTCTTGAGGAAAAAACCTCAACACATCTCTATCACAAGGACTTACCCTCACCTGATAAAACATACACTCAATATTCGCCGTGAGCGCTACTCGCCCTTCTCGGAATCTAAGCAGTACCCCAAACAGTGTTAGACATATCTGGTCCTTGATGAACATTCTCATTCGAAGAGGTCCCTTTAAAGACTGCTGCACAGTCATACAAAATTCACACCTTATCAGGCTTTACTGGATGGGTGACTAGGTGGTGTGGCATTGCCACACGGAACCATCATCTCTTTTGACCTCATCTTCAGGGACAACTTGTGCATACCCCTTATTCAGTACCTCACTCGTGGTCTTTGAGTATATCTCATGCAACTTTGCATCCTTCTTTAACCTCTTAGCCAACCCACCTAACCTCTGCTCATCAATTTCCCTGTCATTTGTTGGGTAACTTAACTGGTTGGCACTTAAAATGGTATTCCCAACTCATAATGACCATCAGTGTGGTTAATTGTTCCCTCCCACAATGCTAAGGCCTTTTGTGTCATTGGGGGACAACCCCTTCTCATGAGGTAAATTTTCACCAGTCTATCTTCCAAAATTTCTTCAGCTGCATGTCTAGTTCAGTATTACTACAGACAAAGTGATATACTGGATTTCCACCAGACTCTCCTAATAGAACAGTCACAGCCCAATCTAACTGGGTATGACTGGGAAATGGATCACCAACCCTACATTTCCTAATTTCTAAGGGCACTAACGCTTCAGGGATGTCTTGCCCTATGATCAATTCATCTTGCCCAGAATCAGCCTGTGGCACAAGGCCACCAAGATGGTCCCACCGCTCGAAATCTAGCATACGGACAATACCATTATCCAACAATGCAAAGATAGACACACTTTGACTGCCACCTTTTAACTTGAACTGCAACCACTGGCAGTTCTACCCTAAAATTGCCGGCCCCATTGACAGCAGATATACTCGAAGCACCTGAAGTAATTCCACTTTGTACAGAAGATTCCTGAGCCGCATCCTCATGCTCCGGTAGACCCGAGGTGGAGATAGTTGGTGTGTTTTCTCCCACACCTCTAAACGCTTACAGGTCCTATTTAATTTACACTCACTAGACCTGTGGCCTGCCCTCAAACGATTAAAACAGAGCCTGTTATCTTTAGTTAATGTAAGCCTTTGGGGCAGGATTTAATCCTTTGAAATTCATCACACCCGAATATTGAATGACTACCTTTGATACACTTCACACAGAGAACATCCTTGTCATTTTTTATTCCTTGGTGTAGGCAGGCAAGGAATCTATGCGATGGTGATGTCGTGTGTGTGTATGTGCGTGTGTATGTGTGTTTGTGACGCTGCTTGTAATCGCGATATCTCAAGATAGGATTGACCGACACTCTTCATATTTGGTATATAGATTTGTCATGTTGAGAGGAAGAACCCTATTGTTTTCGGAGGAGGTCAAAGGTCATCGGAGGTCACCAGAGGTCAAAAACCGAAAACCTTGTAATCGAGTTATCTCGAGATAGGGATGACCAACACTTTTCATATTTGGTATATAGATTTGTCATGTCAAGAGGAAGAACCCTATTGTTTTTGGTAGAGGTCAAAGGTCATCTGAGGTCACCATAGGTTAAACTGCGAAAATCTCGTAACTGGCTTGTAATCGCGATGACCGACACTTTTCATATTTGGTATATAGATTTGTCATGTTGGGAGGAAGAACCCTATTGTTTTTGGTGAAGTTCAAAGGTCATTTGAGGTCACCGGAGGTAAAAAGCCGAAAAGCTTGTAATCGCGATATCTCAAGATAGGAATGACGGACACTTTTCATATTTGATATATAGGTTTGTCATCTTGAGAGAAAGTACCCTATTGTTTTTTGGTGGAGGTCAAAAGTCATTTGAGGTCACCAGAGGTCAAAGACCGAAAACCTTGAAATCATGATATCTCAAGATAGGAGTGACCTGTGTGGATTTGTTGTGTTGAGAGGAAGAACCGTATTGTTTTTGGTAGAGCTCAAAGGTCATCTGAGGTCACCAGAGGTCAAAAACCAAAAAACCTTGTAATCGCGTTATCTCGAGATAGGGATGACCGACACTTTTCATATTTGGTATGTAGATTTGTCATGTTGAGAGGAAGAGGCCTATTGTTTTTGATGAAGGTCAAAGGTCACTTGGGGTCACCGCTGTTAAAAAGCCGAAAAGCTCGTTAATCACGATGTCTCAAGATAGGAATGACAGACACTTTTCATATTTGGTGTATAGACTTGTCATGTTGAGAGAAGAAATGCTTTTGTTTTTGGTGGAGGTCAAAGGTCATTTGAGGTCACTAGAGTTCAAAGACCGAAAACCTTGAAATCGCCATATGTCAAGATGGGAATGGCCTATACAGATTTGTCATATTGAGAGGAAGAATCCTATTGTTTTTGGTAGAGGTCAAAGGTCATCTGAGGTCACCAGAGGTTAAACTGCAAAACCTCGTAAACGGCTTGTAAACACGGTATCTCCAGATAGCAATGACCAACACTTTTCTTATTTGGTACATAGATTTGTCATGTTGACAGGAAGAAGCCTTTAGTTTTTGGTGAAGGTCAAAGGTCATTTGAGGTCACTGGAGGTAAAAAGCTGAAAAGTTTGTAATCACGATATCTCAAGATAGGAATGACCGAAACTTTTCGTATTTGTTATATAGATTTGTCATGATGTAAGGAAGAACCCTATTGTTTTTGGTTGAGGTCAAAGGTCATCTTGGGTTACCAAAGGTCAAAAAGCAAAATTTCCCAAGAATTCCCAAGATTGTAATCTGGCGTCACTGGGGTCAAAAATCAACATTTCCCAAGATCATCATCTGGAGTTATCAGAGGCCAAAAAGCAAAAGCAAAATTTCCCAAGAATTCCCAAGATTGTTATATGGGGTCACTGGAGGTCAAAAAGCAAAATATTCCAAGAATTTCCAAGATTATGATATGGGGTCACCAGAGGTCAAAAAGTGAAATTTCCCAAGAATTCCCAAGATAGTCATCAGGAGTCACCAGAGGTCAAACAGCAAAATACCCCAAGTATTCCTAAGATGGTCATCTACTGTAGGGTCACCAGAGGTCAAAAAGCAAAATTTTCCAAGAATTTTCAAGATCCAAGATCCATTGGAGTTGAATCCTTTTCAAGACACTTCAGATTTTCTTTTTTGTTATATTTAAAATGATGTTGTCAAGAAAGAAATTTGAGGGGATAAACCTCAGTGCAAGAAAGCATCCCCATTCGGCAAGGAATCACTAAGCCTTTGGGCTTTCTGGTTCATCAATTCAAATTTGTCCCTCAATTTTTCCCTTATTCTGGGCTTTCTCAAGGAAAGTGAACTGTACAGAAATTTTTGACATGACTCCGGCATTTATTTACTTGGATATTTTTGTGAAACCTGAAGTCTCTTTTTAGTGGAATTTGACACTTTGGAATTTGACACTTTTGACCCGCCCCCCTTTTTTATTTATTGTACCCAACATTGCACCTTTTTCTCATCTTGGTGACACTATATAACACCTCCATGTTGGTGTGTTGTAAAGCCCCATCTAACTCCCCTAGGTTTAGAATCACCCGAGTAACCTGACTTAAAGTTACCTACCCCTGAGTTACCTTCCTGTGCTCTTGAACTTACTTGTAATTTCTCATATACAGGATCATTCAGTTCCGAAGCAGCTTCATTAATAAACTCTACTACTTCAGTAATACTAGGTACCCTATCACCCTGCCTTTTAATACGACTAGACTGTAGGAGTTTTGGTAACCTCTCAGTGATTGACAATAAAATCCTTTATTCATTTCTGCTATGAAACCCATTGAACTTAACGTTTCCTTACAACTCCGTGGATCATCTGCATATTCTCTTAAACCTTGCTTGTCATGTGCAATAGCGCCCCCGATGTTATGCTCTCCAACCAAGCTTCAACTATCAGGTGATTGTCACCCAAGCGCTCCTTTAATATTTTCAACGCCCTTGGGTATCGAGCATGCGGATCCATGACAGAACAACACTGTATGACTGCTTGCCTTTCCAACACGGTACTGTTGCAGACCTGTAAGCTTAGCTTCATTGCTAAGATTAGAACTACCGACACTGGTCTCGAATGACCTCATAAACGAACGACCAGTATTTCATAGGGTTTCGTAGCGCAGATTACCTTCGCCATCACATCTCCCTGGCAGTTATGCGAACCAGTTATTGACCTTGGTTTGAGAAAGTATCTAAAGAACTCAACAAATGAACTAGTATACCGTGCCAGCTTAAATGAACTGAGACATAAGTACCGTCGTTATTATGCAATCTGTACCGACGGATCCAAAACCACGAACAGGGTCGCAGCCGCAGCAACAGGTCGAGATGCATTCTTGCAAGTCAGACTGCCGAATTCCAGACACTTCAGATGGCATTCGATCTGATCGAAACCTCGCACAGCCACCAGTTCAGCTGTGCTAGCATGGGTCCCTAGCCACCTGGGCATTCAAGGAAATGAAAGGGTCGATGCACTTGCTAAAGAAGCCCTACAGATGGACGTCACCAATATCTACTTGCCTCACACTGACTACCGGCCTAAGATCAATGGCTTTGTAAAATCAAAATGGCAAGAACTGTGGGATTCCTTCCCCGAAAACAAGCTGTACCGAGTTAAACCGAGGGCTGGAACTGGGGGATATAGAGCCCCAGCAAACGGAGAGATGATATAGTCCTGACTAGGGCTCACATCGGCCACACTTACCTTACCCATGCCTATTTACTTCACGGGGACGAAAGACCATATTGTATACCCTGTGATTGTGCTGTCACCGTCAGTCACATTCTGGTTGACTGTCATGCATACTCCCATGTTCGTCTGAGTATTACGCTGTTCCAGACCTGAAAACTTTATTTGAGCGAACAGATTCTTCCCTTATTCTGGGCTTTCTCAAGGAGAGTAACCTGTACAGAAGTTTTTGACATGACTCCGGCATTTGCTTGGATATTTTTGTGAAACCTGAAAAGTTTTTTCGTGGAAGTTGACACTTTTGCCCCCCCCCCTTTTTTTCTATTTATTGTACCCAACATAGTACCTTTTTCTCATCTGGATGACAGTATATAACACCTTCGAGTTGGTGTGTCGTAAAGCCCCATCTAACTAACCAAATGCCCAAGGGTGGAAGCCACCTGATAATGTCACCCCTATACCTCCAGACCCACCAACTCGTTCTGAATGTACCAATAATGACAACAATGTCCAGGCACAACACCAGCAACAGTTGTTGGAGGCACTCCACCTTCCAAACGCTGAGTTAATGATATATGAGGGAGACCCACTGCAGTTTTGGGTATTCATGAGGACCTTTGAAAATAGCGTAGCGAAATCTAGTTTGAGTGATGGAGCCAAATTAACAAGGTTGCTGCAGTACTGCAAGGGGCTGGCTGGAAGAGTCATACAGCATTGCACAGTGATGGATCCAAAGGATGGATACTGCAATACCATCAGCCTACTTAAGGAGCGTTTTGGTAGCAATTATATAATAGCCGATGCATGGATTAACAAGGTGACAGGTGAAGGAGCTATAGCTTCGCATGACAAGCGTGGAATTCGCGAGTTTGCAGATGATTTGAAGATTTGCCACCAAACCTTGGATGCAATGGGCCATCTCTCAGAAGTAAATACACAAAAGGTGATATTGTCAATAGTTGAATGCTTGCCAGGGTTTGTTAGAAATAGGTGGATAAGGGAAGTAAGGCTTATTCGTAAAAAGAAGGATCGGGTGCCAAACTTTGTTGACTTGGTAGAATTTGTGAAAGATATAGTAGATGAAATTTGTGATCCAGTGTATGGGAAGTTAAGTTATAACAGGAAAGAGGGTAATTCTAGTTCGAATAAGTCAGGATCAACCAGACCTAGGAACAAGGGTTCTAATTTCAGTGTCACAACAGATGTTGTTGCCCAAGGAAGCTGCCTCAAATGTAAGAAGGAAAGTCGTACCCTATTTGAATGTACTGAGTTTAAAGGCATGGGGGCCAGGGACAGATTATCCTTTGCAAGGGACAAGTAGTTGTGTTTTAACTGTTTAAAAGTAGGACATAGGTCAGACAAATGTAGGCTTGACAGGGTGTGTAGTGTTGAAGGATGTGGGCGTAAGCACACAAAATTTCTCCATCTACCGAGGAAAGCCCCGAGGGGAACCCATTTGAATGAAAGTGTGCCCGCAGGAATAACTGCTACAACAGAGGCAGAAGGTTCAGAAGGGTCTCAAAGTGGGTTTGTTGGGGCTTCAGTAGGAGGCGCAGTGGAGGTCAATGGGGCCGGAGGTAGAAGAGTTGTGTTACCCATTGTTTCTGTACTTTTGTACGCTGAGGGTAAAGATCAAGGCGTGCCAACCTTTGCACTACTTGACACAGGTTCAACTAGTTCGTTCTGTACAGAAGCACTGCTAAGGCAGTTGGGCATAGTTGGTAAAAGGCAAATGCTGGAATTGAACACACTAGGTAGTAGTAACAGTGTTGATTGTTCTGTTGTCAGTTTAGAAGTAGAGGGAGTAAAGGGTACATGAAGTGTGAACATACCTACAGTGTTTACCTGTAGAGATACCCCAATAAGGTCAAGCATGGGGGTATAGTGAAGTGGACACAACTGGATGGGTTGGACTTGCCCCAAGTGGAGGGATCAAGAGTGGGCTTGTTAATTGGGCAGAATGTTCCAGATGCCCTGGTGCCTCTTGAGATTAGGACGGGGGCAAAAGGATGAACCATATGCTATAAGGACTAACTTGGGTTGGACATTGAATGGTCCAGTTGGGCCTAGCCAAGTTTGTCGTGCGCTTACCCTCTTTGTAAGTAGCAGAGAACAATTGCAAGTGGAAAAATTTTGGGAAATGGATTCGAACAAATTGTTACTAGATGAGACAAAGGGGTTGTCTGTGAATGATAGGAAGGTGCTGTCATTATGGGAGGAAACAATAAGTCACATAGATGGCCATTATCAGATGGCCTTTCCATTTAAGTAAAGACCCCCAAAGTTAGCAAACAATAGGGAAATGGCAGAAAGTAGACTTCAGTCATTAGGTAGACGGCTGAAGAGAGATCCAAGCTTGTATCAGAAATATCAGGCAGAGATGGAGGGAAACCCTGAAAAGGGTTACGCTCACTTGGTTCCAGGCAAAGATTTAGTGGGTTCTGAAGGCAGAACATGGTATTTGCCACATCAACCGGTTGTGAATCCCCTGAAACCTGAAAAATTACGAATTGTGATTCATTGTGCAGCTTCCCTTATTGGGTGAATCTTTGAACAATCACCTGCACCAGGGACCTGACCTTACAAATAACTTGTTAGGAGTACTGCTAAGGTTTAGAGAAAATAGGGTGGCACTGATGGGGGATATTCAGACCATGTTCCACCAAGTGAGGGTGGTCCCTGAGGATCAAGATGCACTGAGGTTTCTATGGTGGCTGGGAGGTGATATGAACAGGGAACCGGAAGTTTACCGAATGGGGGTACACCTCTTTGGTGGGACCTGGTCACCCAGTTGCTTTGCCTTTGCACTTCAGAGGACCGCTGAGGATAACAGTCATGATTTCAGTGAAGAAGCCATTCAGACAGTGAAACACAATTTTTATGTAGATGACTGTTTAAAGTCAGTGGACACAGAGGCACAGGCCATTCAGTTGCAAGAAGAGTTGACAACCTTATTGGAAAGGGGTAGATTCAATCTAAGTGCTGTAGTAGTAGCAAAAGAGTGTTGGATCAGATTCCAGAGGAAGCAAGGGCTAAATCAGTAAAGGAACTTGACTTGGAAGGCGATGCAGTGCCTTCAGAAAGGGCACTAGGTGTGTACTGGAATGTGGGGGAAGATGTATTTGGGTTCAAGTTCTATAATAGGGACAAGCCTCCAACAAGGCGAGGTTTACTGAGTACAGTTAGCTCTATTTACGATCCACTGGGCTTAGCATCACCATTTACTATTAGGGCGAAAGGCATAATGCAGAATCTTTGCCGCTTAGGCTTGGGATGGGATGATCCCATACCTAAGAAGGAATTGGAAAAATGGTCAGGTTGGGTGAAGGAGCTTCCAAAACTAGGTGAGCTGAAAATTGACAGGTGTCTGAAACCGTTAGGTTATGACGAGTGTTCCCAATAAGAAGTCCATCATTTTTCAGAGGCGTCGGAGAAGGCGTATAGGTGTGTATCATATTTGAGGTCTATTGACTCGAGTGGTCAAGTTCATTGTAACATACTTATGTCAAAGAGTCATGTGGCACCATTAAAGAGCTTTTTACGTACGTAGAAACGGGCACGAGGAAACAAAGTGGAACTTAAACCTGACCGGACAAAAACATAACTCCATTAAAGAGTATGTCCATTCCTCGCTTAGCACTCTCAGCAGCAGTGTTGGCAGCCAAAGTTGATACAATGATCAGGCGTGAGTTGGACATTCAGTTGCAAAATTCTATTTTTTGGACAGACAGTACTATAGTGCTTCAGTATATTTGCAACACTGAAGAGGTTTAAAACCTTTGTTTCTAACAGAATTGCAGTTATTCACAATGCCTCGCATGCTGCTCAGTGGCGTCATGTGCCATCAGAGTTAAACGTAGCTGATGTAGTGACTAGGGGTTGGCTGCACAGCAGCTGACCAACAGTAAGGTATGGTCCAATGGTCCAGAATTTCTTTCATTGTCACGGGAAGGCTGGCCAAAACAGCCAGAATTGGGTAAACTAGATGGTGAGTCATGTACAGAGGTAAGAACCTCCAAGCCTAGTGTTCAGTCATATGTGGTGGATGTTGAAGAAAACGTGCTAGACCGTTTACTAAACAGGAGGTCAGATTGGCACCAGTTAAAGGTAGATGTAGCATGGTTGATGCGTTTCATTAAGTTTCTTACTGCTAAGGTCAAAGGTCAAAGTCCAGTCTTTACTGGACCAGCAATAACTGTGGAAGAGTTAGAATTATCAGAGACTGCCATGCTGAGATACGTACCGAGTCAGTCTGTTTGTAAGGACAAGACTAATAGGTCAGGTAGATCAGACTCTATTTATAAGTTGGATCCCAAAGTATCAGATTCAGGTGTCCTGGTGGTGGGTGGTCGCTTAAGGAATGCTCCACTGCAGCACAGTGCAAAACACCCTGCCATATTACCAGGGAAGTGTCATGTAGTCACCTTAATTATCAAGAAAATCCACGAGGAATCTGAACATGCAGGACGGGAACATGTTCTACACTTCTTAGAGAGCATTTCTGGGTCATTGGGGCAAGACAGATTGTAAGAAGGGTACTTGGCCGATGTTTTGTAAGAGATGTCTGCTGCACCGGGTAAACAGAAAATGGCAGATTTGCCAGAGGATAGGGTAGTGCCAGACTTGCCACCCTTCTCTCATGTAGGTGTAGATTATTTCGGGCCCTTTTTAGTTAAAAGAGAAAAAAGATATGGATGTTTATTTACATGTCTATGTTTGAGTTAGTTAGATGGGACTTAACGACACAACACAAATGTGTTATGTAGTGTCAGCAAGATAAAAACGGTAAAACTACAGAGAAACTGTTGGGAAAAATCCTAAAAGTCTAGACAAGTCATGTCAAAACTTCCTGTAAAGGTTACTTTCTTTGAGAAAGTCCAAAATGAGAGACGGATCTATGTGCTCGAAAAATGTCTTCAGGTGTGGCACAGTGTAATACTTCTGACGAATATGGGAGTATTCATAGCAGTCGACGAGAATGTGACGTCTATGTTTGAGGGCCATGTTTGAGGGCCATTCATATTGAGGTAGTGCATACACTTGATGTAGATTCTTTCATTTGTGCCCTCCAGAGGTTTATGGCGAGGAGAGACAAGCCTCAGGTTTTGAGATCTGATAATGGTACCAACTTTGTGGGGGGCCGAGCGCCAACTCAGGGAAATGATAGAATCATGGAACCAGAATACTATACAGTTTCCTTCAGCAAAGTATGATCACTTGGAAGTTTAATACCCCAAGAGCCTCACACATGGGAGGGGTGTGGGAGCGCATGATTAAGATGACACGCAAGGTTCTAAGTTCTATTAATGAAAGAGCAGGTACTTGTTGATGAGCGGCTGTCTACACTCATATGTTTGGTAGAATCGATTGTTAACAGTCGTCCTTTGACCAATATTTTAGATGACTCGAGGGACCCAGAGCCGCTGACTCCAAACCATTTATTGTTACTCCGGAAAGGGACAGCTTTCCCATTAGATGTGTTTGACAAAAGGGATATGTATTGCAAGAGAAAATGGAGGCAAGTGCAATATTTAGCAAGCGTCTTCTGGAAAAGGTGGTTAAGGGAATATCTGACACTCTTACAAGCAAGGCAGAAGTGGGAGCAGGCAGTTAGGAAATTTTCAAGTGGGAGATATAGTGCTATTAGTGGATTCTGACTTACCCAGAAGTAAGCGGGTGATGGCGAGAATAGTTGAAACCATACCAGGGAGAGATGGACTTGTTAGGACGGTGAAGGTAAAGGTTGGGGATAATGTTTTGTGTCGACCAATCACCAAGTTGTCTTTTGGAGGCCATACAGCAAGCGGAGCTTGTTTAGCAGTAGTGTTATGTAGTTCTTTGTTTCCTTTGTATTTATATTATGTCGCTAAATTAAGAAGTAAAGGAGTTGACGTTAGTGTGTTATGTGGTAGTAAATGTCACCCGGTGGTCTGACATTTAGGGGCCGGGATGTCCTGGATGAGGTTTATTTTTTGCATTATAGCTAGGGGCGCTATTCGTGTTTGGAGAACCGACCTCTGGTGTGTAAACGAATAGTTGACAATCAACACCCAGGGGTTAGCAGACAGGCCCAAAAGTCGTAAGTTTATGTTACATTTATATGAGAGGCCTATGTGGACCTCATGGAGAGTAATTTGGGAGTTAGGGATCCCTGTAGGGGTGATAATTCACCATCTTTATGGGTTATGTTAATGTTTTTGTTGTGAAAACTTTGTCACGTTGTTGCAGGTGATTACCGCCTAAGCTTAAGTAACTGTATGGATGATGTACACCAAGTTGAATGGTAGGGAGTACCTTTCACTGTATTGTGAGCCCGTTTAAGTCAGGTGGTGCTGCAATGATGGGACAGTGGTTATAGTCGGCTACTGTGTATGTGAAGTTGTAATTGTAGTCAGATAAATTGCCAGAGAGGCTTGGAATTGCCACAGAGCAAATGTGTGTATTACTTTAATTAGCAAAAACCTTTAGTGTATTATGAATGCATATTAAGGTTTAGTGATCCCTGAAGGGTTTTGAGTGTTTAGGTTTATATTGTGCAGAATGTTTGAGTGTAACTCATGCTGTGGAGTAGTTATTTCTCTGTTTGTACTTTTCAGATTGTACCATCTCATCTCGTCATCTCTAAGGTTATATCTCGGTCATCTCGTATTCCTGTAGTCTGCGACACGTCATAGGCATAGGGCCTATACATTATATGTCACCAGTAGAGGGGGCTGCCTAAGCCAGGTTTAATTTCATTGTCATTGCATAAGCAGTCCAGAGGCTAAACTGAGATGCGTTAAATACATGGGTCAACTCAAGAAGTGGTCAGTTTGTCATGTCATTTGTTAGCCCCTGGTGTGTAGCTGTTCATCCGTCACAGGGCTCATATCCAAGTAAAAACAACTTTCAAATCAGTCTTTGTAACAAAGTAACTAACCATCACCCGAACATAACTGCATCAAAATGCTTAAACTTAAGACTGATAATGCATAAATCATGTGTCAAGGCATAATTCAGTATGAAATACGAAGAAACGAAGGAATTTCTTTAACGTGTTTCGAAACGGACACGATCGAAAACAAAACCCGACGGATGACAGACACAATACCAAAAACTATCCACACGCCACGAAAGAAACGATTCGAGTCTTTGTTACCACTAATAAACAGAAACCACTACCACACCCATCACAAACGACCACCCTCAACACCCGCCGCCAACAGCGACCACCGCCCCAACCCCCCCCCCCCCAACAACACCGAGCCTCCCAATAACCACAAACCAAAACCACGCCAAATCGCACGCCCGATGGCAACAGCGCACACCCGAACGCAACAACACGCCAAAAGGGTAGGAACACGTCCTGGGTAGGACTTTAAACTGCATCCGGTTGTGGAGTTTGTTTAAACGTGGGAGTAATGAGGTTACCCTTTGCCACAATTGCCTCCGGGGCACCCTTGGGCAAGGTGCACCTGTATTTGCCCCGGTGCTTTTAAGTGCTGTTGCCTTCGGGCGTGGTGTTGCCTTCGGGCGTGTCGTGTTGCCTTCGGGCGTGGTGTTGCCTTCGGGCGTATGTTGCCTTCGGGCGTGGTGTTGTCTTTGGGTGTGTGGTGGGTTTGGGTGTGTGGTCTTAGTGGGTCTTTGTTTTTAGTGTGGCTGGGGGTTCTATTCTTGTAATGAACATAATTTTCTGTTTGATTTGGTGGTGTGTGGATAGTTTTGCCTTTATGTTCCTGGCCGTTCCGGTTTGAGTTTTGTTTTTTGTTTGTATGTGCCGTTTCGATGCACTTAAAAAGCCCCCCCTCCCCCCCCACACGCCAAAAGGCAACAACACGCCCGAAGGCAACAGCACGCAAATACAGGTGCACCTTGCCCAAGGGTGCCCCGGAGGTAGTTGTGGCAAAGGGTAACCTCATTATTCCCACGTTTAAACAAACTCCACAACCGGATGCAGTTTAAAGCCCTACCCAGGAAAATAATATAACGTGTGCTAAGTTTGGTATGTGTTGAAAGTAAAGTGTGTGTGGGTTATCTTCACACAGTTTTCTGGCCTCATCCATTTAAAGACCGACTTCGCATGCGCGTACGTGATCTCTCACAACATGTGAACTTGTCTTCCGTGCCAGCTTTAATAAGCTGAGGCATAGATATCGTCAGTATCATGCAATCTATACTGGCGGCGGCAAAGCCACGAACAGGGCTGCGGCCGCGATGCATCCTTGCATGTCCAGGGATGTTAGTTTTCCGTATTAATACGGAATTCCGTATTTTTAAAAAAATCGACTGATTTAGTTAGATGGGACTTCACGACACACCAACACGAATGTGTTATATATTGTCACCAAGGTAAAGAAAAGTACAATGTCGGGGTACAAAAATAAAAAAAGGAAGGGTCAAGACTCAATTTTCACACAAATGAACAGGCAAAGCGGGAGTATGTCAAAAACTTTTATACAGTCTAATTTCCTTGAGAAAGCCCAGAACAAGGGAGGGATTCGTCTGCTCGAACAATGTTTTTAGGTCTGGAACAGCATAGTATTTCTGGCGAACATGGGAGTATTCATAACAGTCAATGAGAATGTGACTGACGGTTACAGCACAATCACAGGGTATACAATATGGTCTCTCATCTCCGTGAAGCAAATAGGCATGGGTGAGGTAAGTGTGACCGATGCGAGCCCTAGTCAGGACTATATCATCTCTCCGTTTACTGGGGGCTCCATGGCCCAGGGATCTGCCCGTTGGTTTAACTCGGTACAATTTGTTTTCGGGAGAGGAATCTTGCCACCTTGATTTCACAGAGCCGTTGATCTTAGCGCGGTAATCTGTGTAAGGCAAGTAGATATTGGTGACATCCATCTGTAGGGCTTCTTTAGCAAGTGTATCGACTTCTTCATTTCCTTGAATGCCCATGTGACTAGGGACCCATGCTAGCACAACTGAATTTTGTAGTTGAACCAATTTGGAGTAAGCTACACGGAGAGCTGTTACTAACGGGTGTTTTAGCTCATGACCCTTTAGTGCTAAAAGACTTGATAGTGAGTCTGTGAACACAATGAACTGGTGCCTGTCTGAGGTTTCAACCAGATGGAATGCCATCTTTAGTGCCTGGAGTTCGGCCGTGAATATTGATGCATCATCCGGTAGTCTGGCTTGCAAGGATGCATCACGGCCTGACGCCGCAGCCGCAACCCTGTTAGTGGCTTTAGAGCCGTCAGTATAGATTGCATGATACTGATGATATTTATGTCTCAGCTCATTAAAGCTAGCCCGGAACACTAGTTCACTGAGGTCTCCGTATTTCTCCCGTATTCCTGTCGTATTTTTGCCGACTGGAAATACGGAAACTAATCTGAAAACATTGGAGGAAGTTTTGTTGACGTCCAAACAGAAAAATACGTTAAATAACAGCAAACTTAACGGTGTTTCTCTATTGCTGCATCATGTACAATGAATATCTGTACCGCTCACGCCAATACCAGTTCCATCACTCCGTACTGTGCTGTACGTTGTGGCATGGCAAATTTGCTGCAACTTGCGGCTCGCCTACCCCGCGGAGCGAACTCTGCTCTGCTCCTCAGCTTCCCAAACGAACGGGATGTGACGGAAGAAGGAATATGCCGTAGAGTCTGCTACGTAGGCAACGGCTCGACCAGCCCGACGTGTCCGTTTCTAAAAAAGCTAAGCCAGTACGAACTCCAGTGCACAAGCCATGTAGGATATACTGTACGAGCACTACCTTAAAAGTCGCGCGCGCGCTGGCTTCATGTGCGTACGTACGTAAGTGTACAATATCAGCGGCGTGCTAGTGTTAAATCAGTAAACATCACCGACGGAGCAAGCTGCTTCGTTGCCGTTTCGCGTTGTATTGGACGATACAAATGCGGTTGCTTCCAGGTGAGAGATAGAAATTTCAGTGATAAATGCTCAAAGAAGGATGTTTATGATCGTACTTCAAGTATATTTTAGTTGGACCATGGAACTGGCTCCTTGAACTTGGCTACCATTTTAAGATGTGGTACTGTGGTAGCTTACTACAGTACTATGTTAGGATACTGTGCATTTAGGAGGCTAGGCCCACACGTGTAATACACAACAGTATAACCAAATTTACGTGCTGTAAGCTCCTTGTGTTTGCTCTTGTTGGCCTATTTGTACATCATTGAGGTCTGCTGCAACTGTGTAAGGAACAATGGAACTCGACAGAACAGCAGACATTAAGACGATTGATCAAGGGATCAAGAGTAAATGGAACTGGAAGTGTACAGAATTAATTGTATTTTTTAATTTTAATTTTTTATTTAACAAAATTACATGTTACATTTGACAGTCTAAGTGAACCAAAAGTACCACGAAAGTGGTATTCTCTGGGGCATAACTGTACTTCAGATAATGAATTTACAGTGCACCACTTTGCATCTCAGCTCCTTCCTGACACCCCCTCCCCTTATACCTCACCCCCAGGACGGCGTTCACCCCTACAACCCACTATTTTCAGTATTTTTTTTTTTACCCTGCACTTACATCCCTGCATGTCAGACTACCGGACGATGCATCAATATTTACTGCCGAACTCAAGGCACTAAAGATGGCATTCCATCTGATTGAAAACTCAGTCCCCAGTTCATTATGTCCACAGACTCACTATCAAGCCTTTTAGCACTAAAAGGCCATGAGCTAAAACACCCGTCAGTAACAACCCTCCGTGAAGCTTGCTCCAATTTGGTTCATATACAAAAATCAGTTGTGCTAACGTGGGTGTCTAGTCACGTGGGTGACATAAGGAAATGAAAAAGTTGATGAACTTGCTAAAGAAGCCCTACAGATGGATGTCACCAATCCCTACTCGCCTCGCACTGATTACCGCCCTATGATCAATGGCTTTGTAAAATCGAAATGGCAAGAACTGTGGGATTTCGTTCCCGAAAACAAATTGTACCGAGTTAAACCAACGGTCGGAACGGAGAGATGAGTTAGTCCCGACTAGGGCTCGCATCGGCCACACTTACCTTACCCGTGCCTATTTACTTCATGGGGATGAGAGAAAATATTGTATACCATGTGATTGTGCTGTCACCGTCAGTCACATTCTCGTTGACTGTTGTGAATACTCCCATATTCGCCAGGAGTACTATGCGGTGCCAGACCTGAAAAAATTATTTGAGCAGACAGATCCTTCCCTTATTCTGGACATTCTCAGGGAATGTAAACTGTATAGAGGTTTTTGAAATGACTCCCGCATTTGCCTGGACATTTCAGTGGAATTTGACCCCCCTTTTTTTACCTAATTGTACCCCTAACATTGCACCATTGTCTTTTCTAGGTGACAATATATAACATTCATTTGTTTCTCGGTACCTGTTCCTATGTACTTAAAAAGCTCTCCACAATGTTTGAAAGGGTAGGTTTTCAGTGTTCTTGTGTGCTTTTTACGTACGTAGAAACGGGCACGACGAAAGAAAGAACTTCTTAAACCCTGACCAGACAAAAACACAACTCTGAACTATTTACAGAATTCTGTACATTGCGCTAGTAAACCAAATTTCTGTGATAACTTTGTACAAAACCACCCCAAACCCAAGCCAATTACGTAGGACTATTGACAATCACAATATTTACAAATTAACTGCTTTTTAAGTGCATAGAAACGGACACTATCAAACAGGAAGAACCAAATCCGGACTGGCAAGAACACAACCATGAACTACTTACAATCATTTACAAAGTTACCTTACACCAAGCTAGGAAAACAACATTTCTGTGGCCAACATATACGACACCCCCAGCCCACCCACCACATAAGACTATTTACAAACAGGAAAACAACACACGCTAGAAGGCAGCAACACACACCCAAAGGCAACAACAAATGCCCGAAGGCAACAACACGTAAAAAGCACAGGGCAGATACAGGTGCAACTTGCCCAAGGGTGCCCCGGAGGCAGTTGTGGAAAAGGGTAACCTCATTATCCCCACACTTAAACAAGCTCCACAAATTAACTGTCACCCGGCCCGCCCGCACCGGTTCTTTCATCATAGAAACTGAGTAAGGGAGACGGCAAAAACAATGTACACCCCGCTGCGTGCTTAACCAGTGAAGCTACGGAATTAGTCAGGGCGCTTCCACTATACGCCGGTAAAAACCAATGTGGTTTGTGCTTCTCCATAGTAGGTACAGTGCGCATTCAACTTAGAAACTTAAACATCTTATCTATTCTATGAGAAATTTTCACAACAGACATTAGTCTTGGTGCTTTAAGTTTGCGTTATATGCTCCTGACTGAAAGCTTGTAGTTCCTCCTCCAATAACTGGGGCAAAAGCAACAGCGTACAGCGTAATATTTTCATAATGCTCTGCTACTTTCTTGCTGTGCATAAAAGCTTTATTAGTAGCTGAATTCCACATCTCAGGACATCGTTCTCTCTTGCTTCAGTTTCTTAGTTCCGAGTAAACGTCTAATCCCACAGGTGCACACCTGCCAAGCATTCCAAATTTGGAGGAATGTTAAATTATATTTCATCCCTAAAGTTGTGTCATGCTGATGCAAAGTCATATTTGTCCAGTGCTGTTATATTATTTCAACGATTTCCAGTTTTTAATATTTTCTAAACTTTAGCTACTGTTTGGTATAGCCTAGCGAACGAACCTACTATAGGGCCCACATGGTGTGAGCTATTCTCTATACAGGTAACCCTTCGAAGTGACTCATATGACCTCTAAAAATGCTAAAACCCAGGAGCTTCGCAGCCCTTGGTTCTCTAGTTTGGGGTCCTTGGACTCTTGTGTAGAGCCATAATAAAAATGCATGAGGTTAAGTCAGTCTCCGCAGAAAACTGATTTTTTAAGTATATACATAGAAACAGGCACTGAAAAACTAAGGGAGAACCCCAAACCCTAACAAAAACCCTGTCAGATCACAACAATGCCAAACAAACTATACACACCATACAACAGGGAACAAAAGAGTCTTTGTTACTACTGAGATTCAAAACTGCCACTGCAGCCAACCCCAAAACAGTACCCTAGCCCAACAACTACAAACCACCCCAAAACAAAGTCCCACCCTTCAACCAACTGGCCCACAAGGCCACCGCGCCCGAAGGCAACACACGCCCAAAGGCTACCACACGCCTGAGGACGACACCACGCCCGAAGGCAACACACGCCCAAGGCAACAACACTACGCCCAAAGGCAACCGCACTTAAAAAGCACTAGGCAGATACAGGTGCACCTTGCCTAAGGGTGCCCCGGAGGCAGTTGTGGCAAAGGGTAACCTCATTACTCCCACGTTTAAACAAACTGATTTTTTACAGTTGAGGTGGCATACAGGATGTTGACGTTAAGTGTTTTTTATTGGTGTGAATTGACACTAAGAATGTCGTCTGGGGGAGAGAACGTTGACCCTTTAAAATAAATGTCAGCTCCTCCTTCCACGTCACAGATTTGCATTTTGGCGTTATGCTTGTGTATGTTGTAGGTGTAAATAAAAACAGTCGTGTATTCCAGTAATCCTGCTTTTTATTCCTTTTACCAATCCGGATCATTCCATGGGGATTGCTAAACTTCTGAGTAATTTGGCAGAAATGGACGACACTACTTGCAACCTTTTTGTAGCAGATGCTGAATATGTTTGGGAATGGGAAGCTTAAGAACCAGAAGATGTCAACACAATATCTAGTAAGAGGATATGGTATGAAAGCTTATGTCTTGGCAGAGCTGCGCGGTGCTTACGATTGTGGCCTCTACAAAACTGTTGCAGTCCCTTATCAGTACAGAAATGGCAAATTCAGAATTTCAAAAGGAAGCTCAAGTGTTCCAAAACTGTAGACTGTGCAGCATTTTTATTTAATGGGGCTGACAAACTGGCAAGAGACAACACAACTGTTTCCCCTTCATGCGATAATAGAAGTGCTTCAGCACTTCACCACCTTAAGCCGCCGTAGAATTCTTGGCATGAGTGAGGACGTATTAGGGAGAGAGTATCCTTATTTTCCTGGGGCAGATCTTGTTATATTGGACATGCCTTAGGTAAGAAAACATTTGAAAATGCTAAGTTTCCTCTCCTACATAACATCATTGTTACTAAGAGATTTGCTCATTGAGAAAGTACTTTGTAGCTCTGATCGCTGATCATAGTCTGGATGTGGAGGAATATGGCTTGTGTGACTTAAGTACAGGGCATGGACGTGTAGCAAAACTAGTAGGCGTTTAGTAACAATTAATCACGATTATAAACCTACCGTTTCAATGTGCCATTTTCGCGCACTCACACTCAAGTCCTGGGTAGGACTTTAAACTGCATCCGGTTGTGGAGCTTGTTTAAGCGTGGGGATAATGAGGTTACCCTTTACCACAACTGCCTCCGGGGCACCCTTGGGCAAGGTGCACCTGTATTTGACCTGTGCTTTTTACGTTTTGTTGCCTTCGGGCGTGTTACTGCCTTCGGGCGTGAAGTTGCCTTCGGGTGTGGGGCGCCTTCGGGCGAGAAGTTGCCTTCGGGCGTGGGATCGCCTTCGGGTGTGGTGTTTGCCTCATTTCGGGCGTGTTTGTGTTGCCAACATTCGGGCGTTGATTTGCTTTCGGACGTTTGTTTGTTGCCTTCGGGTGTGTGTTGCTGCCTTCTGTGCGTGTGTTGTTTTCCTGTTTGTTAATGCGTCTTGTGTGGTGGGTGGCTTGGGGGGTGTCGTATATGTTTGGGCCACAGAGATTTTGTTTTGCTGGCTGGGTGGTGTAAGGTAAATAGATTGTAAAGAAGTAGTTCATGGGTTTGTGTCTTGCTGGTTTTCCCGGATTTGGCTTTTCTGTTTCTCCTGTTTGAGAGTGGTCGCCGTTTTCACTATGCACTTAAAAAGCCACTCACACTCAAGCATGTAGTCATGTCATAAGAGAAATAGCGCCCATGCGTAAATAAACGAACCTTTAAGACATAAGTCCCGATTATTTGGTTTTGTATTTTTACTGCAAACTATTTTTCTGTATGAAAGGCATCAAAGAAAACCAGAATGCCAAATTCATTGAGTTTCGGTGATATGTGACACTCTAGGCTAGCCTAGGCCTATCTCGTTCACGTAATGCCATGACGTCCCACAGTTAGTTTACTGGTCAAATGCTGTCTGAATGTGTTAAAAAATACAGTAACTTTTGGTGTTCCTCTTTAATCTTGGGAATTCTTGGGAATATTTTTGTTTTGACCTCTGGTGACCCCAAGATGAAGATTGACATTTCCTTTCAAAATTTTACGAGTCAACTTTCTATCAAAAAGTCCATAAGTAGGCCCAGGCTAGGCTACCACAACAAAATAGGCTAGGCTTGACAAAGAAGTTTGTTAGCCTACATAAGGTATCACAATGCAACGTTTTCCACCAATGACCATCTTATTAGTAGAACATAGAAACAGGTTCTTACATGCTCCCACCCAATAAAGGTTTTAACGAAAGCTGGGCTTCGTGGCCTAATGTTATACACAACCTATGCGACATTGTTTAGGCTGTTTCATTCAATATCACTGACAACCAATTGTTGTCAAACTTGACCCCCCTCTTACCCTAAATATATTTATGCAGAAAATATGAATGTGTGTACTGAAAACTAATCATCCTGCTAACAACTACTCATCAAGACAGAATCGTAATGCACTTATTTCTGAGTGGATTCTGGGCCCTGTGCACTTACATTCTGGCTCAACTCCCCAATGCCGTCACTCCGCTTAAACTGTATTCATTACCTTTTTGTACTAGATTGCCATGCACATGATTTAGGCCTAGTCAGTGTCAACCTGCCGGGGGTAACATTGCATTTTGGTCCTTTCACTGACCAGGCCGTTGGATATGTGAAAAAGACCAAATTTAAATTAAGAACCGTCCCTCGGAACGTCAGGGTTACCCTGACTAGCACAGGATATGAGTGTACACTTAGCTCAGACACTTGGGCATGTAATGCACAGTAGGGTATGCATGCTGAGCATAGCATGGTATACTTATACGGCATTCCAATGGGTCGGTGAGCAATGCATTTTTTTTTTCTCCAGAACAGATAGTGCCACATTATGTCTGCTTATTTACGCTGCATAAAAAATAACGCCCGTTCTCACCGACCAAAGGAAAGCTCTAATACAGTGCATGTACATTATGTAGCTTGCTCAAGTACCCTGCATGCAACTATGTCAGACACAGGGATTACATATTAGCTGTTTGTTGTAACCAGATAAAGATCTTGGTATCTTCTAAATATGGGCAATGCAAATGCTAAGTATGAGATCCCTCACAGTTATCCTCCTTGAGAAATACTGTTTACAATGTTTTGACCTTTCGACCACTGGTGACCCCAAATGATCTGACCTCCACCAAAAATGATAGGGATCATCTACTCAATACGGACAATCCACATGCTAAGTATGAGATCCCTCACAGTTAACCTTCTTGAGATATCATGATTACAAGGTTTTAATGTTTTGACCTCTGATGACCCCAAATGACCTTTGACCTCCACCAAAAACAATAGGGATCATCTACTCAATATGGACAGTCCACATGGTAAGTATGAGATCCCTCACACTTATCCTTCTGGAGATATCGTGTTTACAAGGTTTTGATTTTTTGACCTCTGATGACCCCAAATGACCTTTGACCTCCACCAAAAATAATAGGAGTTATCTTCTAAATATGGGCAATCCAAATGCTAAGTATGAGATCCCTCACACTTATCCTTCTTGGGAAATACTGTTTACAATGTTTTGACCTTTTGATCACTGGTGACCCCAAATGACCTCCATCCAAAAACAACAGAGATTATCTACTCAATGTGGGCAATCCACATGCTAAATATGAGATCAATCACAGTTACCCTTCTTGAGATATCATGTTTACAAGGTTTTGATCTTTTGACCACTAGGGATCCCAAATGACCTTTGACCTCCACCAAAAACAATAGGGATCATCTACTCAATACAGACAGTCCACATGGTAAGTATGAGATCCCTCACACTTATCCCTCTGGAGATACCGTGTTTACAAGGTTTTGATGTTTTGACCTCTGATGACCTTAAATGACCTTTGACCTCCACCAAAAAGAATAGGAATTATCTTCTAAATATGGGCAATCCAAATGCTAAGTATGAGATCCCTCACAGTTATCCTCCTTGAGAAATAGTGCTTACAATGTTTGACCTTTTGACCACTGGTGACCCCAAATGACCTTTGGCCTCCACCAAAAATAACGGATTATTACTCAAAATGGACAATCCACATGCTAAGTATGAGATCCCTCAGTTACCCTTCTTGAGATATCATGTTTACAAGGTTTTAATGTTTTGACCTCTGTTGACCCCAAATGACCTTTGACCTCCACCAAAAACAATAGGGATCATCTACTCAATATGGCCAATCCACGTGCTAAGTATGAGATCCATCAAATTTACCCTTCTTGAGATATCATGTTTACAAGGTTTTGACCTTTTGACCTCTGATGAACCCAGATGACCTTTGACCTCCACCAAAAATAATGGAAATCATTTACTTAATATGGGTAATCCACATGCTAAGTATGAGATCCCTCAAAGTAACCCTTCTTGAGATATAGTGTTTACAAGGTTTTGACCTTTTGACCACTGGTGACCCCAAATGACCTTTGACCTCCACCAAAAACAATAGGGATCATCTACTCAATATGGGCGATGAGCATGGTAAGTATGAGATCCCTCACATTTATCCATCTGGAGATATCGTGTTTACAGGCAATTTCCAGGGTATTTACTATTTGACCTCTGGTGACCCCAAATGACCTTTGACCTCCACCAAAAAGAATAGGGATCATCTACTTAATATGGGCAACCTACCTGCCAAGTATGAGATCCCTCGGAGTTACCCATCTTGAGATATCGCGTTTACAAGGTTTTGACCTTTTGACCTCCTGTTACCCCAAATGACCTTTGACCTCTATCACAAACAATAGGGATCATCTACTCAATATGACCAACCCACACACCACGTATGACCTCAGTCATAGTTACCCTTCTTGAGATATCGTGTTTACAAGCAAAGCGTCACACACACACACACATACACACACACACACACATCACCATCGCATAGATTCCTTCTGCCTTTGGCAAGGAATCAAAAAGGAGGAAAACCTCACATGAAATCCTAAGCAAGATAACGTTGTCCGGCTTTTATGGGCCACAGCCACAAGGTGCGATTCGAAACATTACGTACATTATACTCAAAGAAAAACTACACACACACACACAAACTACTTTATATATGTTTCGATCTGAGGAAGTAAGGGGGCCTTCCCGAGTGCCCGTGGCCTTTGACTTGGCTTTCCACAACTCCTAAATTCGCGATTTTTTTTCCTGAAATGGGGAATCTAAAATTACACTGAAACTATTGACATTTTCCTGCTTGCAGGAAAATGAACTTCTTTAGACTGTGGAAGCTAACTATATCTTGGCAGTGAACTGGTGCGGACTGGGCCTACTTTTTCTCAGTACATAATTGTGTGAGGAAAATGGACTAATTACCTTGTCCTACATTATATGTGTTATATAGTGGGTGTAGTATGTGTTACGTTATTGTTTCGAAACGCCTGTGTCCGGTGCCGACAAGGTCACGTTGAAGTTGACCCTTTGAAGCCCCCCCCCCCCTTTTGTTTTGTGTGCCAATACTTTATCTACGGCCCTCTATGCTTACATTTCTTAACGTGCAATCAAGCACATCGTAGCCTTAGCATTCCCGACCGTTGATGTGTGCACAATGAAATTATGGTAAGTTCCGAGTGCGTAATTGCCAGTATGTAGCCATCTGTGTTACACTGGCTGCATCAAAATGCTGAGCATCCAGTCCCATCGACGATGATGGGATTCTCTTGAAGCAGCTGTGTGGGAATGACAATGATGCATAAGTGGGTCTTAGAGGACCGTCCCACCGGGTGATGAACCGTGTACATACTGAAACAAGCCGTGTGCATTTTCACCACGATTGTATTCGTCTTTAAACACAACCTTTTCACTTTCGTAAATGTCTTTTTTTCCTCCAACAAATGTTGTTATAGAAATAATTACCCACAGCCACACCAAATTTGGCAGCCACAATTAACATGGAAAAAGGAGGGAAAACCTCCAACAAATCATTTCTCCTGGTTTGTGGTTTTTGGGGTTTATTAACGCTCAAGCATCCCACTCATATTCTCTTGATCCAAATATCGTATAACAAAGATCTGTCAGCTTGGGACTTTGAAGTCTCTAACCCAGGACATAATCGAGCCCCTACCGACTGCGCCTTCCCACCCCAGGAGCACAGAGGGCTAAGTGCGTATAGCATCGCACTCCCTTGACAACTTAGTACAGGGCACACACATTGCAATTGAATCAAGCACTTGGCGACTTCCCATCCCCCAGATTAACGCTCAATTGAAGGCTGTGGACGCGTAACAAGGCCGTGGCCACAGAGGTGCATTTTTACGTGCTGGAAAAAACGTGGATATAGTGGACGCCGGCGAAAAAGAATTTGTATGGCCAACAACCAACACTTGGGGGGAGACCACCAATTCCATACCTGCCTCACAAACAAAACTGAACTACCGAAATTGGTCCCGAAACGAAAAAGACACCAGACCGAACATACAGGAAACTGCACCAGCAGCGAAGCCACAGGCCAACCCCGAAGGGTCTGAAAACTTTTAACGACCTACCTTATTTTACAATACTATAGGTGGGCAATACTATTTTACAACCTATACCAAAGTCCCGAAGTAGATCAGAACGAGCCCCCAGTTGGAGGGCTTTTATTCCTTTATCCGTCTTTCGAAAACGGACACGATCGAAAACAAAACCAAGCAAAGCCCATCGGTATGAACAAACATCATACGTCCTGAAAAACTATCCACCTTCTTACCTGTGCGAAGAAAGACAATTTGTTTAACCACTAAGTGTGTGACTAGAACTCATAGGTGCCATCAAACCAGACCCGTTACTACCGCATCATCGAAAAAACGAACCTGCCCCTTCCAACACCACGTCCCGACGACATACAGCGACAACCCGTCGGAACCCCACACCTGCATCGGGGGGACCCAAACACCTTTTTTTCACGCCTTCCCAACAAACCACCACCAGAAACCACGCCCAAATCCTAACGCTTGGATAGGCAAGAAACAAGGCCCGAATGCAAACAGTGCAACACACGCTCCCGAAGGCCAACTACCACATCCGAAGCAACCGCACGAAAAAGTAAAAAGTATTAGGAATACCCCTCCCACCTGGTTAAACTGGGTTATCTTGCGTCACTCGCTGGCTACGGACAGTTCGACCCTTGCTGCGTGCTTGTTGGTCTTGATCATAGAACGATGGTTGCGTCTGTAGACTTGTTTTGCACTCGTAAAATCCTTCCTGTAGCTTAGCAAGCCTGAGCGCTTTTAACATTGGACAGTTTGCGTGTGGAAGTTTTGCAAATATCATATCTATGGCAATTCGCCAGAAGGTCTGACAATCATTGCATCGACCGCGACTGTGCGTCCTTTTTGTTTTCAGCGTCACAGTTTAAAAGTCGGAACGCGAATTGTTGTTGTTTGCGTGTTTTATAAACTGCCGTTCGCTTATTCCAAAGACTGCGGCTTTTCAGAATTGATTCTTGCTCAATTAGTCATTTTCAAACATTGGGATACTACCTAGAACCATGCACACTTACTAACTGGTGTAAACGTTCGCTTGCAGGTCTTTCGACGAGAGCTATACGTTTGTTCTCTCGTTTCGCTCTCGTCTCCTTTTTGCCGTGCTCAACTTTGTAATCACTGCTGCTGATAGCTGTACTAGTTATCTGCAATGTGTGCATAAAAACCTTATAGCGTGCTTTGTGCTGTAGTTTAATAAGTAGTGAAAAAATCTGTTTGTGGTCCTGTTTGTTTGCGACCTTCGACCTTGATTTCTGTGTAAGCTTGTGTGTGTGTCCCGTTACTTTATCCTATTTTTTTGGTCCTTTGTTGTAAAACTCGTTCCATGTGGTATTTTCCTCTTTTCTATTCCGGTCGGCCATCGAGCCACACACACTGCTGCTTGATGTCGGTCGTATTATTCTTGGCCGGAAAGTCGGGGATAGCACAATTGTTTTAGTTCAGTATAGTGTTTTTTCGTTCCGGGCGCGAGCGTTGGCTTCTCGTGACCATTTCTCGTCCTCGCTTAGGCGTGTTGCTGTGTGTTTTGAAGAGGAACAATGGTGTGGAGGCGTAAAAGAAATGAGAGATGTTTGGCAGTCCTGCCTTGCGGCGTTACCCAAAGCCAACAATCGCTACGTATCACCTACACCTAGTTCAGCATGTAAGTATGCTGCCCTTGCATTCAGGGGGTTGTCTCGTTTTCCTTCGTCCTGTTAAAGGGCTGGAAGGGCTTACTGTCACCTCCTAAATGATACGCTCTGTGGTGGTGAACGAGTTTCTGTACCTTGAAAACTTTAGAGGTCGAATCAGTGGCCTGGTGGCTGACGAGGGTTCTCGTAGTCAAGGTTACGGAACTGTCGTTTCCGATATGGCGGTGGGTATGCAACCTACCAGGAAAGGTGGCTGAAGGGCTCTCTGAAGCAACGGAAAGGGACAGACAGTTTCCGTATGGTACTGAAGAGGGAAATACCGTCCCTTAACTCCTCTTCATAGGGGGTTCCAAAGCCCCATATATTAAAGATACTTTTTGGGCACCCCAGCACCACTGTTTATTTTAAGTTGTTTTTCAAGTTTGCAAGGGAGGGGCACGAAGCCAAGCGTGCGTTGTCCCGAAACAGTTACGTTTGTTGCGCAAGTGCCTGCAGGTGGGAGCACCGGAAAATATGCGCGAGTTGGCCCCAATTCGAGGTTGCGGTTGCAACCTCTGTGGGGGGGGGAGGGAAACATTTTATTCTGGTTCCTGCCCCACTTTCGTAACTCTCTGCCCTTGCCAGTGCGGATGTGTGGGACCTCGATTTATGGCACATGAACCCAAATCGCAGACTCAGGCACCAGAACCTATGGTGGATGGAACCCTAGGTCCCCTCTTCCACCTGATGAGTGTGGCAGCCATTCGTTCCTCCTCGTCAAAACCACCCCTGGGGAGTCTGGATTATTAACAGTGGAGAGAATGACCTTCAACTTCTCATCAGAGACTCGGATGGAGACTGATGCTCTGGCCCATGTCCATATGCTGGGGGACCTGCCTCAGAGCCTCCGTCACCAAAGGAACCACCATCGGGGGAGGGCTGGTTTGAATTTGTGGTGACATGGTGTTTGAAACAGAGTCCAAATTAAAAAGGTCTGCCTCTCAGGGATGAGGAGTCAGTGGAGGGGATCCATCCTTCTGGGCCCCACCACTAACCGAGTCCCATGTAAGAATAAAAAGGCCAGGTCAGAGACAGATGTGTAGTTACCTATCCCACCCATAGGACTGAACTCCCCCGTCCCACTCTATGACCCTAAAAACGTCAATGGCAATGAGGGAGCAGTCCGGAAGGCGGTCAAGAATATTCCAATTTTGCAAACACTCTAGGTGTGGACTTCGTTTTCCCCTCCAGGAGACCTCACATTGTTAATGAGAACACGACGTTCTACAACCCTGGTCCTATGAATGGGGTGGGGGTTTGCACGCTTCCTTTGGTCTTCCCGTGTCCTTCCCTGTGGATCTGTTTTATTTTAGTTTTCATCCAATTGACTTCCCTAGGTAGGAAAAGTTGTGAATCATGAATTCATTGAGGGGCCGGGGTGGATATGCATGCATACACCATAAACCATCCTTGGCGGGAGCTTCATCCTAGGTAATGTTTACGCCACCCAATCAGCCTACCAGACGAGAAGGAATTTTTTTTTACTACCACTTCCATCCTTCGTTCCTTGTTCCCCCACCCCCCCCCCCCCCCACCCCCCCCCCCCCCCACCCCCCCCCCCCCCCACCCCCCCCCCCCCCCCCCGCCCCCCCCCACCCCCCCCCCCACCCACCCCCCCCCCCCCCACCCCAACCACCCACCAACCACCACCCCCCCCCCCCACCCACCCCCCCCCCCACCCCCCCCCCACCCCCCCCCCCCCCCACACAATCCCAGCTTCCTAACTTGAGATATGTTTAATAAGGTTTTCAAATTTTGACCCCGGTGACCCCAGATGACCTTTTGGCCCCACCAAAACAACAGGCTTCTTCCTCTTACCATAACGCATCTACATTCTGAGTATGAAATCAAAACAAGCTTCCTACCTTGAGATATGGTGTTAACAAAGGTCTTCGGATCTTGACTCCTGGTGACCTTTCACCCCCACCAAAAAACAATTTAGGGTCCTTCTCAATATGGGGCATCTATGAACCAAGTTTGAGAACTTTCATAGTTTCCCTTCTTGAGATATCGTTTTAACGTGCAAAGTGTCACAAACGCACATACATACGTCAGCCATCATAAATGCGTAGGTTTCTCTTATCAAAACGAAAAAAGGACGAAAGATAGTAAACAAACTCGAACAGAGCATCTTGCACTTCTGCATTCGTCCCATCCTTGGGGAACGACACCGTTTCTTTTTTTTTTTTTCCCAAGCCCACATTTCTTCAAGGCAACCTTCTCTATAGAGGCTTCTCTGTCTGCCGTGCAGACTACACTCCTAACAAAGGAACGTCTCTGGGTTTGTCCTATTCAGTAATGATGATGAAAGGGAAGTCAACATAGAAATGAATATGTGTTCCTTATTGTATAAACTATAGTATAAGTGATCCTCTTGTTGATTCCTTGCCAAAGGCAGAAGGAATCTATGCGATGGTGATGTCGTGCGTGTGTGTGTATGTATGTATGTATGTATGTATGTATGTATGTGTGTGTGTGTGACGCTTTGCTTGTAAACACGATATCTCAAGAAGGGTAACTATGACTGAGCTCATACTTGGTGTGTGGGTTGGTCATATTGAGTAGATGATCCCTATTGTTTTTGGTGAAGGTCAAAGGTCATTTGGGGTCATCAGAGGTCAAAAGGTCAAAACCTTGTAAACGCGATATCTCAAGGAGGGGTAACTCCGAGGGATCTCATACTTAGCATGTGGATTGTCCATATTGAGTAGATGATCCCTTGTATTTTTGGTGGAGGTCAAAGGTCATTTGGGGTCACCAGTGGTCAAAAGGTCAAAATATTGTAAACACTATTTCTCAAGGAGGATAACTGTGAGGGATCTCATACTTAGCATTTGGATTGCCCATATTGAAAAGATAATTCCTATTATTTTTGGTGGAGGTCAAAGGTCATTTGGGGTCACCAGTGGTCAAAAGGTCAAAACCTTGTAAACACTATATCTCAAGAAGGGTAACTCTGAGGCATCTCATACTTAGCATGTGGATTACCCATATTACGTAAATGATTTATATTATTTGGTGGAGGTCAAAGGTCATTTGGGGTCACCAGAGGTCAAAAGGTCAAAACCTTGTAAACATGATATCTCAAGAAGGGTAACTTTGAGGGATCTCATACTTAGCATGTGGATTGTCCATATTGAGTAGATGATCCCTATTGTTTTTGGTGGAGGTCAAAGGTCATTTGGGGTCACCAGTGGTCAAAAGGTCAAAACCTTGTAAACACTATATCTCAAGAAGGGTAACTCTGAAGGATCTCATACTTAGCATGTGGATTACCCATATTACGTAAATGATTTATATTATTTTTGGTGGAGGTCAAAGGTCATCTGGGGGTCATCAGAGGTCAAAAGGTCAAAACCTTGTAAACATGATATCTCAAGAAGGGTAACTTTGAGGGATCTCATACTTAGCATGTGGATTGTCCATATTGAGTAGATGATCCCTATTGATTTTGGTGGAGGTCAAAGGTCATTTGGGGTCATCAGAGGTCAAAAGGTCAAAACCTTGTAAACATGATATCTCAAGGAGGGTTAGTGTGAGGGATCTCATACTTAGCATGTGGATTGTCCATATTGAGTAGATGATCCCTTGTATTTTTGGTGGAGGTCAAAGGTCATTTGGGGTCACCAGTGGTCAAAAGGTCAAAACATTGTAAACACTATTTCTCAAGGAGGATAACTGTGAGGGATCTCATACTTAGCATTTGGATTGCCCATATTGAAAAGATAATTCCTATTATTTTTGGTGGAGGTCAAAGGTCATTTGGGGTCATCAGAGGTTAAAACATCAAAACCTTGTAAACATGATATCTCCAGAAGGATAAGTGTGAGGGATCTCATACTCACCATGTGGATTGTCCATATTGAGTAGATGATCCCTACTGTTTTCATGCAGGTCAAAGGTCATTTGAGGTCACAAAAGGTCAAAACCTACTAAACATATTTTAAGGAGGATAGCTATGAGGGATCTCATACTTGGTCTTGGATTGTAGCATGTAGGTCATTTTGGGTCACAAGATTTCAAAAGCTTTTGACCTTAGTAACATGATATCTCAAGTAGGATACCTGTGAGGGATCTCATGCTTGTCATGTGGGTGATTCATGTTTGTTTGCAGTATATCCATATGGCAAGGAATCACTAAGCCTTTTGGCTTTCTGGTTGGTTATGCATCCTTAACTCTTACGAAGTACTTATCTAGTAAATATAACGAATTAAACATGAAATGCTATATTGTATTTAAAACCTTTAAAGTTAGAAACTACTTTCCTCTCAAAGACCAGGGTTTCACCTGGCCTTCTCTTTGTGGGGCGGCCACCTCACAGAAATTTGATTTAATTGCTACCTATACTGCACTACCTATAGGAATATTGATCGGTCTCCCTTACTGTTGGTACCCACCATGTTACCCTCATGGACTAATACCACCTCACACTCTCCAAAACCCAGGGGAAACCCTGGAAAGATCATACCCCTACTAGCCCGAAGGCAGGTGGTGCTTATGTATTCAAAGGTTCTTTTGATAAGAACATGTATTATATTGGTTAAACCTTAAGACATTATGTCCATGAGGATTAAGCCGAAAAAAATCGTATGGCATATCACCCATCCGTGACCACATTCTTAGGTGTGAGCAGCAGGGTCTGGGCCAGCAAAGTGTCTCACCGTCTTTGAGACGGCTTAGTTTGAACCAGAGACGGCCAAATTTGAGCAGAATGGCTTTTGAGACGCAAATGAATGTCTTAGACTCGCTGTCCAAATTCCACTTTGATTTGACATGATTTAGCTCAAACATAATTTAAACTCACTGATATTTCAAACCAAAGTAGTCCTCGTAAGGATCTATTGCATACGGACAAATTAATTCCCTTAATACAAATGAGAACACTCCATTATAGAACGACGCTACGGTTACATGAAACAATGCCCCAGCTTAACTTTTCACAAATCACGCTTCAGTGCCTAGCCTACACGTAAAATTTTGTCTGCCCCAACTTCACTGGACCCAGCTCATAAGGGGCTTCGCATTTCGGGCTTGCTCTGGCACCATGGATAATAAACACCCCCTGTAAATTTCTGAAAGGCTAATCGATTGGTGTGTCGTAAAATCCCATCTACCTAATTAAAAAATCGGTTGTTAAGTGGTCATTTACTGAGGAAACAGTCGAACCTGGTGTTTTGGCAAGAGGGCCAGGTGATTGGAGGTGTCCTGCAACTTAAGCTTCACCTTAACTCACAGCTTGAATGCACTAGTGCATGCTTTAGTATGGTAATTTATTTTTTTAATACGAATATACTGTATCCTCAAATAAACGCCCCCCCCCCTTTTTCAAACATGCAATGCCCCCGGGGCATTTATTAGAAAATAAAGGTAGACTGCTCATGCAGTAAGTAGCTCACAGTATAGTAGGCCTACAGTTACACTTCATCACAAACACCTTTACACAATTACACCACACTGTAAAGTTTGTATGGGCATGAATAGAAGGTTGCCCGTTTCGTGGCTTCCATGTAATGAAGATCAACTTCAAGAGTACACGACTGAGTACTGTACCAAACTGCTATACATCATGCACTTACTTTTACACGGAGAAGGGGCAGGCTGTCGCTCTCGGGACTCTAATGTTGATCGCTGCAAGAAGGGAGGAATAGTTTTTTTTTTTTTTTTTTTTTTTTTTTTTTTTTTTTTTTTGTTTGTTTGTTTGTTTGTTTTTCATGTTGCTTGATCCTCGTTAAACTGCATCAGGTGGGGCCAGCTCGTGTGTGGCAAGGGGTTTGTCCCCGACTATCGACTATAAAATGCGCACATAAGACCGTTATTACTCATCCCACGGGAGGCGGGTTGTCGGCCCCACAAACCCGAGGAAGCCCCTGCATGGTTGGCCCCCTGTGGGCTGGGGGTTGTAGAATATGCCTACGATATTTCCCGCCTGTCGTAAGAGGCGACTAAAGGGAAGGACTTGCACCGTATTTGAGCTGTATTTGAAACCAAACTTGAACTATATTTGAAACCTTATTTAAACTTTACCTTTTTATCTAGTTGACACTATATAACACATTCGTCTTGGTGTATCGTTGAATCTCATCTAAGTAATTGTAAACCTTCACTTTTACATTCTGTACAAAGCTGGATATGTACATGGGGTTGTCTGATGTAAACATACGTATGGTACAGACAGCTATCAATAAAGATATTTCACAGATGACAGATATTGTTGCAGCAGCAGAGTTAACTATGTAAAGGTCATGACCTGATGTTAATTATATTTTAATTATATGTTAATGTAGGCATGCATGTTACAGGTTTACAACCGGAGCTTTTCACGATTGAGCTTTTTAAGTACGTAGAAACAGGCACTGACAAACTAAAGGATAATCCCAAACCCAAAGAAAAACCCTGACGGATCACGAACACAATGTCAAACAGACTACACATACCATGCAACAAGGAACAAAAGTCTTTGTTACTACTGAGATTTAGTACTGCCACTGCAGCCAACCTCAAAACAACACTCCAGCCCAACCACCACAAACAACCCCAAAACAAAGTCCCACAAAGACCACACACCCAAATCCACCACACACCCGAAGGCGACACTAAGCCCGAAGGCAACACCACGCCCGAAGGCAACAGCACTTAAAAAGCACCAGGGCAAATACAGGTGCACCTTGTCCAAGGGTGCCCCGGAGGCAGTTGTGGCAAAGGGTAACCTCATTACTCCCACGTTTAAAGAAACTCGAGCTTTTCACGATTGTAAACCGGTAGGGCGAGGGCAGGAGTTTGAGTTAGATGGCAGTAATTCTATTAATCCAAGTTTTCTGTATTTGATTGGCGGAAAAAATCATCAAAACAATGAAGACTGCAAGTGTGACAGATCGTAAATTGTTTCCTCTTTCGATCTCATGTTTTGGTGTCACGGTATGTGTGTTAAAGGTATTTAGGCTACGCACGTACATCATACTACATGGACTACATGCAGTTGTGTTTGCACTGTCGTCTACTACGTAAGCTGACTGTGTTTCGCATGGCCGGAGTTTGCATTATTATATACCGGCATCAAGGACGGAAACTTCAACTACTTCTAAGGCTCTTCCATCTTATTTCGGCACTGTAACCCAGGCGGAACTTTGGACGGTTATATGAAGTTTACAACCGTGGACCTCTATGGAGGAACCTCAGAAGTCGATTAAGAATAATGTTGCTGTAATGACGTAATGAACACAGGAAACGATGTCAGCCGGCGCAAGTTGTGTTAGACTTATGCTAACACTGTGGTAACGTTGAACAACAGGTACTGTTTTACTGTGTATAGTGTAGGCTAGGCTTTGTGGGAGCTAAGACCTAGTACTGGAACAGTGCTACCGTTAGCCTAATGTTAGGCTGAAGGAATTAACTGCACTATTTATTATCTGTAACTTATCGATGGTCAGAGAGCTTTTTAAGTACGTAGAAACAGGCACTGAGAAACTAAAGGAGAACCCCAAACTCAGACAAAAACCCTGTCGCATCACAAACACAATGCCAAACAAACTATACACTCCGTGCAACAGGAAACAAAAGTGTCTCTGTTACTACTGAGATTCAGAAACTGTCACTGCAGCCAACCCCAAAACAACACCCTAGCCTTTACAGGAAATTTTGACTTCCACATTTGCTTTTTGCCTAGACATTTTGGTAGAATTTTGCCCAATCATTTGCCCTTTTAGGTGATCTCACCTCATCATTACCCTTTTTATCTAGCTGACACTGTATAACACATTCGTGTTGGTGTGTCGTTAAGCCCCCATCTAACACCCTAACCCAACAATCACAAACCACCCCAAAACAAAGTGGCACCCGTCAACCAACCGATCCACAAAGGCCACCGCGCCCGAAGGCAACACCACACGCCCAAAGGCCACCACACCTTAATGTAAAATAATTTGCAAATAGTTCATAGATGAGTTTTTTCCGGTCCGGTTTTGGGTCTTTCTGTTTGACAAGTGTCCGTTTCAATACACTTAAAAAGCACACCGCACGCCCGAGGGCAACATTACGCCCGAAGGCAATATCACGCCCAAAGGCATCATTACGCCGATGACAACACTACGCCCAAAGGCAACAACACTTAAAAAGCACTGGGCAAATACGGGTGCACCTTGCCCAAGGGTGCCCCGGAGGCAGTTGTTGCAAAGGGTAACCTCATTACTAGTCCTGGGTAGAACTTTAAAACTGCATCCGGTTGTGGAGTTTGTTTAAACGTGGGCTATGGTCAGTGTTGGACTTAGGATAAGATCATCGGTTTGAACTCTGATACCAGCTTGATGTGATGAAGTACACTACCACAGTTCACACTAGGCCTATAATCAATATTTTAGGGATCCAACTTAGCTGCAGTAGGCTGGAGGAACAATGCACAATGGAACAAATGATCATGGGATTTTGTCAGGCATTAAACCAGTGGCAATGTAAACATGGGTGCATAGCAGAATTATCCAGGCCTTCAGTCTTAAATGCCTTCACTGCCTGACTGGTCTTTAGCTGTTCACCAAACTTTGAACTACAACATACGTACATAGGCCTATGTAGCCTATATATTTACAGCTATAACTGAGTTTTACGTAATCATGAAAGGTTCCGTGCACAGTTTGGGTAGTGAACAGGGTATTTCCCCTCTCAATACTTGTGCAGATGGCAATAAAGTAAACAGTGGGGAAATATCACCTGTTTCATGGCTAACAGTAGACAAAACTGGTTCATTTAATAGGAGTCAGGGAATTGTAGCACTGATTAAGTTGCTGCCGTCAAGAAACAACGGCTTCTTCAGAGGCCACCAAATAGATCAGATATAACAGACTCATTTCCTCTGTCAAACATGCTATCTTGTCAGTTTTTCTTATACTTGTAAAGTTACTTTTCCAAGTTACCCTGGTTCGGTACACTCCTGTTGTCATAGTGCCCAGTACCGTTCCGTCAAGTGCAATGTTCACAACAGGATTATCAGTTTGTCAATTTTAAAAGAAAAAAATAGTCGATAAAAAAGTAAAGGTGTATAAGCAAATGTTAAGGAGAGAAGTAGTCCCGTTATAACTGTATACCTTTGACCTTAATTTTACATCAGTGTAGACTTTGACCATTGATAAACATTTTTTCCGTTGTAAAGACTAGTTTTAAGTAACAAGGAGGGGTAAGGAATCACAAAAAAAGGAGTTGAAGAGGATGGAAACGAAAAAGAGGGAGGGGTGGTAAAAGAGTCCATTGCCTTACATACGAGGGTGTTATTCATCTATTTGCCAATCAACACGAGTGCTTGAAAAGGGGTATTACTTACCAAGATATAGATGACGTTAAAAGGGCTTAAATGAGGTAGGCAATAAAAAAAAAGTGTATCAAAACGGGGTTATTTTGAAAAGCTCTTTGCCTACCAGACAGACTATTATTCGAATAACAGAAAGCCAAAAGGCTTAGTGATTCCTTGCCGAAAGGAGGGTGCTTTGCTACACTGAGGTTCATCCATCAAATTTATACTTCTCTACTACATCATTTTTTAAGATGTGGTCACAATTTGACCTCTTCTCATGTCACATGACCTTTGAACTAATATTTGAATAACCAAAAAAATGAAAAAAGGGATTTGTCTGTGCTTCCTCCCTTGTAATGACATGTTTACAAAGTTTCAGTTTTGACCTCTGCTGACCTCAAATGGCTTGTGACCTCCATGAAAAACAATAGGGCTTTTCCTCGCACCATAACACATGAACACACTTAGTATGAAATCTATCCAAGATTCCTACCTTGAGATATCGTATAAGGTTTTCAGGGTTTGACCCCTGGTGACCCGTGATGACCTTTGACCTCCACCAAAAAACAATAGGTCTCTTTCTCTAACCATAACACATCCACATACTAAGCATGAGATCTACCAAAGCTTCCTACTTTGAGATATCGTGCACACAAGGTTTTCAGACTTTGACCCCCGGTGACCCCATATGACCTCTGACCTCCACCAAAAATGATAGGGTTCTTCTTCTCACCATAACACATCCACAAACTAAGTATGAAAACTATCCAAGCTTCCCACCTTGAGATATCGTGTAAACAAGGTTTTCAGACTTTGACCTCGGGTGACCCCAGATGACCTTTGACCTCCACCCAAAACAATAGGCTAATTCCTCTTGCTATAACACATCCAAATACTTAGTATGAAATCTATCAAAGCTCCTACCTTGAGATACCTTGTTTTCAGACTTTGACCCCTGGTGACCCCAGATGACCTTTAACCTCCACCAAAAATGATAGGGTTCTCCATGTACTAAGTATGAAATGTATCCAAGCTTCCTACCTTGAAATATGCAAACAAGGTTTTCAGACTTTGACCCCCGGTGACCCCAGATGACCTTTGACCTCCACCCAAAACAATAGGCTGCTTCCTCTGACTATAACACATCCACACTTGGTATGAAATCTATCCAAGCTTCCTACCTTGAGATACCGTGTAAACAAGGTTTTCAGAGTTCGACCCCTGGTGACCCCAGATGACCTTTGACCTCCACTAAAAACAATACGGATCTTCCTCTCACCAAAACGCATCCACATACTAAGTATGAAATCTATCCAAGCTTCCTACCTTGGGATATCGTGTAAACAAGGTTTTCAGATTTTGACCCCCGGTAACCCCCGATGACCTTTGAACTCTACCAAAAACAATAGGGTTCTTCCTCTCACCACAGCGCATCTACATACCAAGCATGAAATCTATCCAAGCTTTGTAACTTGAGATATCGTGTAAACAAGGTTTTCAGATTTTGACCCCCGGTGACCCCAGATGACCTTTGACCTCCACCAAAAACAATAGGGCTCTTCCTCTCACCACAACGCATCTACATACCAATCATGAAATCTATTCAAGCTTTCTAACTTGAGATATCGTGTAAACAACGTTTTCAGATTTTGACCCCTGGTGACCCCAGATGACCTCCACCAAAAACGATAGGGTTGTTCCTCTCATCACAACCCATCTACATACCAAGCATGAAATCTATCCAAGCTTTCCAACTTGAGATATCGTGTAAACAAGGTTTTCAGATTGTGACCCCAGATTACCTTTGACCTCCACAAAAATTATTTTGTTCTTCCTCTCACCACAACGCATCTACATATCAAGCATGAAATCTATCCAAGCTTTCTAACTTGAGATATCGTGTAAACAAGGTTTTCAGATTTTGACCCCCGGTGGCCCCAGATGACCTTTGACCTCCACCAAAAACAACAGGGTTCTTCCTCTGACCGCAACGCATTTACATACCAAGCATGAAATCTATCCAAGCTTTCTACTTGAGATATCGTGTAAACAAGGTTTTCAGATTTTGACCCCCGGTGACCCCAGATGACCTATGACCTCCACCAAAAACAATAGGGTTCTTCCTCTCAATATGGGCCATCTATGTACCAAGTTTCAGAACTATCCAACTTTCCCTTCTTGAGATATCGTGTAAACAAGCACGATGTTTATGCCCGATGTTTATGTTTCTGCCCGATCCGGTTTGAGTTTTTGTTTTTGTTTGTGTTTGTATGTGCCGTTTCGATGCACTTAAAAAGCACACAAACAAGCAAAGCCGTCACATACGCACACACACACACACACACGACATCACCATTGCATAGATTCCTTGCCTGCCTTCGGCAAGGAATCAATAAAACCTATAAATTGAGGTTAGATTTTATGTTTCCATCATTTAAGGACGTGGAGCATCACAGTTTACTAACATTGCTTCAGAAATGTCAGTGGAACATCTTATAGGACAGTTCGTGCCCTACGTGACAGAACGTGTTACAAGAGAGTTTGTGCTTTTCGTGTTACTGCAACTACAGGTATTTTTCTGATACTGTAGCAATCCATTAGAATTATTGTGACATATTTTCATTGAATTTCATTTAACTTCAATTTGTGAACAGTTCTGGATTTTATTTTTGTCAGAGATCATTGTGGCATTGGAATACCAATTTTGGTGACCGGTTCTGGATTTTATTTTGCGTCTGAGATCATCGTTATATTGGAACACTAATTTTAGAGGGGGGGGGGGGGGCTTTTAAGTGCATCGAAACGGCACATACAAACAAAAACAAAACTCAAACGGATCGGACAGGAACATAAAGGCAAAACTAACCACACACCACCAAATCAAACAGAAAATTATGTTCATTACAAGAATACAACCACACACACACTGACAACAACCCAAACACCCCATAGACCAACCTCCCCCCGGCCACACTAAAAACAAAGCCCCACAAAGACCACACACCCAAACCCACCACCACGCCCGAGGGCAACACCACGCCCGAAGGCAACACCACGCCCGAAGGCAACACCACGCCCGAAGGCAACAGCAGTTAAAAAGCACCGGGGCAAATGCATGTGCACCTTGCCCAAGGGTGCCCCTGAGGCAGTTGTGGCAGAGGGTAACCTCATTACTCCCACGTTTAAACAAACTCCACAACCGGATGCAGTTTAAAGTCCAACCCAGGACTAATTTTAGAAGTTCTGGATTTCATTTTGTGGCGGCGATCATCGTTAAATTGGGACACCTATTTTTGTGCAGGATACCTCTTGTGCTATTGTATGAAAAATCAATTGTATTCCGTGTAAAACGTTTTGAAATGGAGTGGTTTCTGTAGGTGAATAGCTAACTGTGATCACCGCAATCCGGTCAAAAAAAAAAAAACTCTAAAGACAGGATCAGAACTCATCATCCCATCATTTTAGTGTCCATTGTGATAGAGTGAAACACCATCATTTCACTTAAAAGTTGCCTTCACGGCCGGTCAAAACGTGTGTACATAATAGTGCTCCAAGTACAGCAGTGCAGAGTTGTGTATGTTCACTATTTTAAACAAGATGGGACCGTTGGTCTGTCTGTGCATTTTCCTGATTGACATTTCTTGGATTTGGACATTTTATCTCGTACGGGTATTAAAAGCGTTTGGTCATAAGAATACAGCTAACCACTTTTCCGTATAAAGAACAGTGCTTTATCTTCAAATATCGTTTGTACCTGGAAATTCAGAGAGTGAAGGCAAAGAGTCAAAAGTGCCCCCATATTTATTTTAGTATGAGGTAAACAATTATGAACGAGAAGGATATACGTTGCAAATGATTTTTCTACACTGACTCATTGCATTAGATTCCATTTAATATAAAACTGGAAAAAGCTGAATCTTCTATGAAAGGAAACAGTGAAAGGGGAAAGACTTTTGGAAGAAGCAGAGTATACAGTTGACTGATGTTTATCTGAATCGTCACTTTTGATTAAATTAGGAGAGTGGAGAAACCATCTCAAGGGAGATGAAAGATAATGATACGTCGCTGCCACAGCTTTCTGAGACTACTTTTTCAAGTCCCCTCGACTCTGTGGCAAAGAGCTATGGGGCGAAAACTCGATCATATGAATGGATACCGTGGACCTGCTTACATATTTCTGTCAATATGCACCATAGGAGTCTAAAATGCAGGAGGAAAGCGGCATACTTATACAGACAACCACTAGCAATTGTGTTGAGGAACGTCAAAATTGTTGCAACCACTCGAAAGATTTTTTTTTAAAAATCTTAATCGGAGATCACCGGGGTCATCAGCTGTCATTCTGGGAATCTCTTACCGAAAAAATTGTGTGGTTTGAGTGAAGGTGTGCACGTTTGTGAATTTGGACGGCATTTGTCGTACTTGAAATGTACGCCTGTGATTATGGTGACAGAATGCCACACCAATGCAAGATTCTGTTCTCAATTGTAAACACAAAGAAGGACGTTAAAAGAATGTCATAGGGCTCATTGCCATACAGCGTGAGGTGCTAGCAATATTTACGTTCCACTTCAAGCGAACTTGGAGAGATGCTTTGCCAAGATTAAAGATAACGTAACGATGACTTGTTTAATTCGACGGTCAAGAGAAGAAAACTATTTCACTTACAAGACTCCACAACTGAGTTTTCGACAAATTTACAATTCACCGAAATATTTTTCAATGAATGTCCTTTTCGTGCTAGATGCTTTCAATCTTCTGCGTGATAGATATGGATATCCATGTCGGACACAATTACTATTTACTGGAATACTTTTAATTTTGTGACTTTGTCCTGGGATACGTGTTAATTTGTGCATTAGAGATTACGGATATCGCCATTTGTGCCTGATGCTTTTCACTTTTGTGATATTTTGTGTCGCACACCATTATTTATCGGAATACGTTTGATTTCATTACCTTTTGGTGAATGGATACTTGTTATTTTAAGCATGAGAAATTATTGATATCATAGTCACTCATGAAAAATTATCTCCTTTTGGAACTCATACCTCTCCTGTATATTGCGGTTAGGGCAAGTTAAATCTTTTACGGTAGTTTTTTTTTTTTTTTTTTTTTTTTTTCTGCTGTTAATTATAGGTCTGTTTGAAAAACAAAATAAAGGCATGTATGTGATGATAGTTTCAATATGTTCAGGCTAAACCTTAAGGATCAAGATATAGTAGACGACTGGGTTAGTTAAATGGGGGTTTAACGACAACCAACACGAATGTGTTATATAGTGTCAGCAAGATAAAAAAGGGTAATGATTAGGTGAAATCACCTAAAAAAGAAAAAGGATTGGGCAAAACTACCACAGGGTCTAGACAAGCAAATGTGGGAGTCACGTCAAACTTTCCTGTAAAGGTTACTTTTTTTCAGAAAGCCAAAAATGAGAGAAGACGACCGGGAAATCCACACCCGCAAAGAGACCCAACGACCATATTTTAACAATAAATCAGGTCCATTGCAATGGATAGAAAGTTTCTTTATCTGGCACCACAACCGACATGCATGTGAAGAAATATGCAGCAGTGTGGATATGACTTTCCCAGAATGCATTTACGCGCAGTTTGACACAAAATGTGTCCAAGAGCGTGTGTATAACTGTCCTGTTCTCGCACTTTTTTTTAACTCAAATTGGCCAAAATGGCCTGTCAAAAAGGTTAGGTTATAAGCTCGAAACTTTCACTTCCAGCTTTATGTAAAAACAGCTTTACTGTTGGTTTTCCGAGTTTGCTTTGTGCAGCGCCACCCCATGCTGTGTGCTGTACATTCCATAATGTGCCATACAATTAATTAGCGCAGCCTTTATGTGCAGTCCAAAAAGCGAAGTTGTAACCATAGTTTTATTCTTTTACTGTATTTTCAGCCAATCAGAATTTCCTCATGAAGAGGAAGTACATCTAGATGATGTATCGGAGGTTTGAAGTCACATCAACACCAGGGTAAAGAGCTTGAAGGTGATAAAGTTGACACCTCTTTTTTCTCCGCATGGGCAGAGAATTCTCTCAAGACATACCAACAGTCGATATCAGAGCTTCTTGTAGTTTAGACCACAGGACTGTGTGAAGCAGCTATGCACATCCCTACAACATAAAGTTGTAAAATTAATTTGCGTGGGAACTACTGCAGTTGTAGAATGGGCGTGTATTTGAAAAGCAATTGAACCAACACAAATGATTCTATGACAAAAATCTACAAATGTGGACTGAATTATTGGAGTGCATTAACTGCATCGAATATTATTAAGTCCTTCTCTGGTTATCAAAAGAGACGGATAGTCTTATGAAACAGATCTAGAAAGGGCCATGTGGATGTTCTTCAGTGTGGCACTTCTGCAGAAGTCAAAAGTCCTGAGAAAACAGCCTCAACAAGGGCTAACTGTGTAACACATTAGAATGGCCTATACAAATTTATGCTGTTTTCTTTTTATAACTTGCACTCAGCAGATCAGTGAGAGAACATGTAGGCGTGTGTTTTTTAAGTGCATAGAAACGGACACTTGTCAGACAGGAAGACCCAAAACCGGACCGGCAAGAACGCAACTATGAACTATTTACAACATGTAGGCAAACTGTGACGCTCCCAACAACAGCTAAAAGAAACTATGAGCGGGAGAATTTGCCACGAGGCTCTTTATAACTACACTCAAAGGCACAAATATGTAGAACGTAAACACGCCAATTAATTCAAGTACACTTTCATGCATCACTGGTTTGACTATGTGCGGGAATGCTGCACGTTCATTGTCTACCTTGGGATTACACAAGTTATACAGTTTCTATAAAGTGTTGAAGGATAATGATTGCGATGTCACCTTCAGTCACATTCTCGTCGACTGCTATGAATACTCCCATAAGGTGCGTGAGGAAGTATTTGTGATTACCGATGAGTAGAAACCATTGCTTGGTGGGGGGAGGGGGAGGGGGTGTTGTAAAGCCAAGATGACTGTACCTTTTTGGCATTCTGAACAGCAAAACGTTCCTGGCAGCAGACACGATACCCACTCGAGCCTTTTTTTTTTACTTTACTTTTGTTCTCATTGTAGGAGAAACCTTTCACAAGGTTAAGTGTGACATTGAAGAACCAGCCTATTATTTATTATTTTGATCCCGATTAGCCCACTTCGTCCATTTGTTGTTTTTATTATAAAATGATGGTAGGAAAGAGCGCCGGTCATACCGCTCAGTACTGCAAATACACTTTTATGTACTTATGATACGGAAGACATACTTGACATCCACGTTGTTGACAAGCGACAAAAGGAATACATCTATCACTAAAAGGGCAGTCGTCTAAGCTCTGAAGTTTCTTAAGGCAAACGACATTCATGCGGAAGAGGTCATCACTGATGCACACCTTCAGATTAAAGGTTATGGAACTAATCTCTCTTTTTTCTAATAGGGTGGGGCATATTTTACTCTTACTACCAACATTTGTGCTCAAAGGCCACTTGACACTAAAGCAGAGCGCTATCACTTCAGCAGACCGCTATAACGCTATGAAATTTGAACTGTTCAACTCGTGAGTTGTGTCCGTGATCGGCCCCATACGGTATGACCATATATGGAAAAATAAGCCGGCCTTAAGACTGTAAAAGTGACTTTTCTTTTTATTTGATCCTTAGTTACCTGAAGGTGTTCGACTACTTGATTTATGCAATGGAGCAAAGAAGCTTAAGCTTTTACTTTTACTTTTTATCCTACCTTAATTTAATAGGTGGCCAAGTCCAAAAACAGATCATTGCTGTCATGGATTGGTGAAGTGAAAAAGCACTTTGGTATTGTTCTCAACATACTAATAGACAACATACTCATACACACGGATGGTGATCCGTGCGTCTGTGTGAGACACTTCGCTTGTAAGCATTTAATCTCTATCAGGGTAAATGTGCAGCATCTCGTATTTTGCAGATGGATGACACTTATCAAGTAGAAGATGCTTACTATTCTTTTCTTCTTTGTATTTTTGTGGGTCAAAAGTTAAATTGTGTAGCATGTGGCTGATCTTTGTCCATGGCCTTGTACCTTCATGCCAACGAAGTTGTTTTATAACTTCAAAATGAATATGCCAAATTTGACTGGGTAAATTGAGAAGTATAAGAAGTGGAAGGAAAATCATGAAAATGATGAAAAACAGGATGGGTAAGGCTTTGGGGGATTTGAAGAAAAAAGCGGAAGGGAGTTGGAGGTAAAGAGCATCGTCTTACAGATAGCTGCACTGATAAGCTGCAACTTTACTATGGTCATGCCATTCGTTCGAACAGGAATCATAGGAGTTCCTTTAGTATAAGGCAAGTGCCTATGTTAGAGGTAAAATGGCCTAAGTTCTCTATGTGACTACATAATACTTTGATTCGACTCATATGAAGTCGCTACGCCTCTCTAACTACATGTGTCCGCATTCTTAGCTTGCAGGAAATCGTTCTGATTATGAAGCGTTGAACATTTCTACTAAGTTCGCCGGTAGTCCACCAGCTGGACAATTTAGTAGTGGCCAATTGACTTCGGACTGTTCTGTCAAAGAGGCAGTTGCATAGGAAAATTTCATTACACCTGTTGTAGTGCTTGTAGGACTAATCAAGCGAATTGTAAGAGCATTGTCCACAGGATGTACTGGACCGAGACAATGAAGAACAGAAGGGGAACCTGCGCAGTCATTCCAGGGACTGTCCTGGGTGTAGAAAGCGAACGGCCTCAGGCACCTGACCATCCCTGCCGCGCTGGTGAGTCGTGTGGGACAGAGCACTTCTGCTCTCGGGGAACGATGAAAATAATGTATTAATCATGGCCCAGTTTACAATTTTTTTTTTCTAGTTCCAGCAAGTTTTACAGGTGAATTTGTTTAGCGTAATTTAGCAAACATTTCACTCCATGACATGCATTGCCAGAGAGTCATACTGGTCAGACGCACACTTTTTTTCGTAGGATAAGCGAGGGAAAAATTATGAATAATCAGTTATCAGTCTTTGCTCATGACTTTTATTAATTGCGCCTTTCTACATCGCTTCCTTGCGCTTCATAACATCTACCTGGCAATAATGGTGGAAGCTTGACTTTATTGCTGTACCTGTGCAAGTGCAGCATGAATTGTGGCCACAATGTATAGTTACACTAAAAAAATTATCGTAACTCAATATGGGTACAGGCCCACAGGCTGACACTAACACTATGAACTTCAACTGCTTTGGTGGAATATGATAACTTGGTAGGTACTTAAAAAGAAATATTTCAGTGGTAACCTATCTGAGAGGCAGTGAACAATTCTGGTGTACGTGAAGGATCAAATTACAATATACCAACCCAGCAATTTTGCCAAGGTATGAATAGCTTCACAAGCCTTGTGTTAGTTAGATGGGGTTTAACGACACACCAACGCGAATGTTTTATATAGTGTCAGCTAGATTTAGTTAGTTAGTTATATAGTGTCACCGAGAAAGAAAAAAGGGGCAATGTTGGGTACAACAAATAAAAAATGGGGAGTTAATATTCAACTGAAAAAAAGTAAAGAAGGGGTAAAATTCAACAAAAAGTCTGCAAATGCGGGAGTCCTGTCAAAAATTTATACAGGCCACTTTCCTTCAGAAAGCCCAGAATGAGAAAAGGGTCTGAGTGCTCAAAGCCTTGTGGAACGTGGTTCCTTTCCTACATAAACCCTCACATGACCTTTGACCCTCGTCTAAATAACACAATACTTTCTGTAAATTATATAATGCATCTGCACGCTACGTTAAGAAACTACCCATGGTTTCTACCTTGAGATTTGTGCAGTATCGTTAAATCAAGGTTTTCAGAGTTTGACATCTCACATTTGACATTTCACCAAAATAGACAAGGTCATTCCTCTGAATATAATACATCTACATGCTACGTATGAAGCGTATCCATGTTTCCTATCTGGAGATATTGTATTAGCAAGGTTTTTTTTCGGAGTTTGCCCACCCATGACCATCATGTCTTTTGACCTTCAAACAATTCTTTTTTGGCAGCAATGCATCCGCGGGAAGAGCAGGAAGAGTATCCCCGCTTCCAACCTCGAGATAGTGTTAAAAATGTTTTTTTGAGTTAACCCTCTGGTAACCTTGACCTCTCGCACAATCCTTTATGCTTCTTTCTCTGCATGGAATGCACCTACATACAACGTATAACAAGTTTCAATGCTTTCTCTCTGGAGATAAACTCTTGACAAGATTTTCAGAGTTTGACCTCCCATGACCACTGATGACCTATGACCAAAAACCATAGAGGCCTCGTTTTGACGCAATGCATCCGCATGCTGATAATGAAGAGTATCCACGCTTCCTACCTTATGTTAACAAGGTATTCAGTTTAACTTCTGGTGACCATTAGATGACCTTTGACATCCACCAAAATCAATAGGGTTATTTCAATATAATGCATCGACATATATAAGCCAGACTCCTCACCGGTACCCCCACCCACCTACAAAAATCGTCATGGGGGGGGGGGGGCTCTAAGCAAATGGCAGTGTAAGATACATCAAACTGAACAATATGGGATTACATAACCAAAGTGAGAGTAAATGACTGGTGCATTCCACTTTTGCGCTACCATTTCAGATAAATAGAACTCTCGCATAAGTTGATGTATTGTAATCATTGAATTTACTTCGTAGGTGGCTGAATCAGAAGAGAGATAAAACATGGACCGTTAGAGTTGTGATCCATGTGATAATCACGTTGCTACTACTTACTATTAATTGTTATTATGTTGCTATCTCGTTCTAAGCATATTGACCAATGAAAATGCTCCTATTACTGTTGTACACTCGCAGAACCAGTCCCCGTTGTCAACCTCACTAACATTACCGCTCGTACTGTTGGAAGAACACAACGGCAGACATTTGTAAATCAAACCATTACCAAGTCCAGAGTGAAGATTAACAAATGTGTCCCTTCCAGTACTGAAAGAATTTCTCCAACTTGCTAATTTCCCAATGATGTGGCGTCCAGTTGTAGCCTACGGCAGCACATTACGTTGACTGGGTTGTTGTTCACAGTACAAGAAGTACGTACACACAGTACAGTACTGCATGCACAAAACCTAAAACTGAATATCCATAAATGACTCAAGACGGGGTTCTCTGATTCATTCACTTAATTACTACCGATTTGGTAGTAGATTGTAAAGGTTATAGTTAAACGGTAGATGAATAAAATTATCTTTGTCCAGAGGCTTTCCGGCGTAGCACATGCCGGGGGGAGTATAACACAGGAGGTAACAGCCAGTGTTTACAGGGAGGAAGAAGAAACTTACGCCGGAAAGACTCGGCAGAAGCTAGGTTAGTGTGCTGTACAAATTCCAAACGTCGGTCTTTCATCCTATCTACGCACCATCAATCCAGTGAACTGAAATTAAGAGTAACAGCGGATACATTTTAAGTTAAGTATGGGTTAGCACTGGTTTCTTCAATATCATTACATAACCTTTTCGAATACATTATCTTTTTAGACTAATTCAGATGCCTCATCAAAGGGCAAAGCTTAGGTACAGAATCCTAAATTGCAATTGTTTCACTCATTTTCAATTCTAACAGAATATCCGGCCATCCTTGACAGTATTAAAGGAGCCGCGTCAGATTCTGGAAAGAACCCTTGTCAATAATGGGGTCATTTCACCATTCCAAATTTAATTACACTGGGAAAGCATCTTCTTGATCTGAGTGTCATTGGCCAAGCAACTCAAGGTGTCTTTTACCTGTTCGTTGTTGGTACGGAAAATAGCAAGTTTGTGCGTTTTTGAGAGTGGTAGTTACATTGGACTTCACCTCCACCAACACAAAGGCTGTGACACTTTTCCTGCCTCACTCACTGGCCATGGATACAGAGTCTACACAGAAGAAGACATAACACTGCGAAGTCATTGAACGACTTCCATGATGGGAACATCAGTGGGCTGACAGATCCCATGGCAGTAAAACCTTCAAATGTGATTTTATTATTGATTTGTTTGCATTTTACATGCATGTAGCATGTAAGTGTGAACATGCCCTAAGAACCTGCCATCGGTACGAAGGGTCACATATCATATATGTAGATATGAGAGAAACAGATTTTTATGGCTTGTAGAATGACATTTTCTTGACACCTGCATCATGCCCCTCCCCAATCCTCCTTAACTCTAAGGGTGGTAAGTCCCAGGCGTTTGAGTCTATCGTGATAATGGTAGACACATCAGGAATAAACCGAATGGCCCTTCTCTAGACTTTTTCTAAAAGAAATTCGTCCTTCTCATAAAGGGGAATCGCAACCTGAACGGCATAATAAAGATGTGATCTAACACCAACTTCTTGCATAAATTCAACAGTACAGTATCTTTACTAAAATTACTGGAATTCCTCTTGATCAACCCCTTGCAGCCACAGCTGCACACTGCCTTGTTATGATAACACCCATTCTTTTTCAAAAGTCACATTACTCAAAGATTTCCCCCCAATTGTGTAATTGTAACCCTTTACTTTTAGGTACAAAATGAACTCGTCATTTATCAGCATTAAAAGACAATCTACCATAAAGCCAAGCATTGATACAGTCAGCACGTTTGCCCTGGATACCCAACTGACAGTTTCACCATAAGCCTCCTAATGCAACTTCATCAAATGCGTTTTGAAATTCTATGTAAATATCATCGACAATGTAACCAGAATCAAGAAATGAGATATTCTCACGAATGCTAAGTAAATTTGTAGCACACGATCGATCTGGCAGGAAACCATGCTGCGGTAGATTCAATGTTAACCCACTATCCAACAGATACTTCGGCATGCAATCTTTGACCACTGCTTCCATGACTTTCAACACAACACTGGTTAAACTGACAGGCCTAAGCTATAACTGCAAGGTAAGCTCCGATCCCCTTTCTTAAAAATAAGAATGACAAGTGTAATTCGCCAGTCAGCTGGAACAAAGCTTGCGTCCAGACACTTCAGAAAAATAATGCACAGGGGACTGACAGAATCTCAAAACGTTCATGCAAAATAGGAGTGCTAGCCTTTGCTAGCCTTTAAAGTCCTTAATTTATTACAAACCAGTTCAGAGGAAACAGTTCATGTGAGTTGTACAATGAGGACTTCACAAATAATTGTGCAGTTGACTATTTCAAACTAAGTTAATAAAATTCAACATTTTATATCTCAGCAATGGAGTAAGCTATGAAAATGGGAGGTGGCTGAATACAGTTCATTTTCCAAACTCTAAAATATGTATTCTTCCACTTCTAGACTTAAGGTCCACTTTCACGAGCGAAGTGTCACGGACACACACACACACACACACACACACACGCAATCATAACTGCGTAGGTTTCCCTTTCATCGAAACCAAAAATCTCAACAAAGAAAGGAAAGCATCAAGTAGGTTAAGTTCCTTTCATCACTTTTTTTTTGGCTATTATTAGTGTGCCATGACTGAACTGTTCAACTTTATGTATGGAGACTTCACAAAATTTTCATTCATAAGATGCACTTCAAATTAACATTTCAACATGTTGAAATGTTATCAAGCACCCTTTATTTCATTCAGCACTTTTGGCTATTACTGCAATCACTATTTTGATCAACTTGTGTTGAGCTAAATTGTGTATGGACTTCAAAAGAATTTTATGCAAAAGAGTCTGACGAAACCATATCAATTACTTTTATTTCATCCGTAACTTTTTGTTCAACTCATGTTTCAAATATCCATACTCATTACAACAATCTTCCAAAGGACGTGCATTTTTTTTTCTTAAAAATGTCAAGTAGTTTCCGTTTCCTCATTAAATATGGCACGGTACACCAGTTCATTTGTTGAGTTCTTTACATAATTCCTCAAACTAAGGTCAATAACTGGCTCGACTAACTTCCAGGGAGGAGTGATGGGGAAGGTAAACTGCGCTTCGAAATCGGGGTTGGTACACACCTTTGATAGTGCTTCCTTAACGCAAGTAGCAAATGGGGGTATAACTGTTGGTTTTGCGAGGTAAATGTGACTAAACCTATGGTTGAAGGCCGTCTCAAAGGTCGGATTGTGTCTATGGCTCCTCAGTTTCATGGCAAATTGGAGTGACAATTTCTCCCATCTGATCTGAAGGGGTGGTTCGTTCGCTTCGATGTCCGTCGATGCCCCGTCGAAAGCCACTTTGGTAACTAGTTATCAGACCGTTGGTTTCGAGGAACCAAACCAGACGGGCATTAATCATTCATTCAAAGGTTTTGCACAGGCAGCTAGTGAGGGAAATAGGGCGGTAGTTTGTAGCTTTTGTCGGGTCCTTACCCGGCTTGGCGATGGGAATGATGTTGGCTTCCCGCCAAGCTGCCGGAAAGTTGCCATTTTCCCATATACCGTTGAAAATATCTAACAGTACCAGTAAAGAGCTATCTGGAAGGTGTTTGAGGAACTGATAGTGAACCTCATCTGGGCCAGTGACAGTGTCATTGCTTCTTCCGAGAGCAATTCGCAGTTCTGTGATGTTAAAGAGGCTGTTGTAGTCCTCAGAGTTATCCGAGATGAAGTTCACTTTCTGTTTTTCAACGGTATATTGGAATGTTTGTGAATAGTGATTGCTTGAGGAGTTTGATTCAAACTCATCTGCAAGCAAATTGGCAACATCTGCTGTCTCTGTGCATTTGCTACCGTCTGGTTTGGTCACATGTAAAACAGAGGAACTAACCTGCTTTCCACTGATTTTCCTAACCATATCCCATGCTTTTTTGACAGGAGTATTTGAATTAAGTTAAGATATGTACTGTTTCCATGACTCCCGTTTCCTTGATTTAATGATGCGCCGTGTTTTGGCACGGGCATTTTGGTAATTATTAAGATTAACATTATTTGGGTACTTCTTAAAAATATTAAGGGCCTTTTTGCGATCTTTGATCGCTTGTTCACAATCCGTGTTGAACCACGGCTTGTGTTTAGTACGTGGATTTGCAGAGGACTTAGGGATAGTTTTGGTAGCAATATTCACCAAAAGTTGTGTGAAATGGGCGATCTGGTCTTCAACACCATTGAAAGCATCCCTGACGATCTCATTTTGGCAGAGATGGCTAAATTCAGACCAGTCGGCTTTTTGGAGTTGCCACCTAGGGACTCTCTCTTCGGGCATTGGGGAGACAATATCTATCAAAAGGGTGTAGTGGTCACTTGCACATTGGTCATCGTGCACTCTCCACTGAGGGTCCATCAGAATGGCTGGAGAGCAGATTGAAAGATCAATTGCTGAACGAGATCCAGAGGCTGCATGAATATAGGTACAAGACCCATCATTCAGAAGGCATAGATCCCAGGCAGATATCACTTATTCAATCAATCCACCTATCTGATTGGTGTAATTACAGCCCCACATGTCACTGTGTGCATTGAAATCACCCAGGAGTAGAAATGGGGTGGGCAGCTGGTTAACTAGCACTTCCAGGTCATCTCGTTTCAGGCTATACCTCGGTGGGATGTACACCGAGCACACAGTGATGGTGCGGTGAAGTGTAGCTGGAATTGCCACAGCTTGTAAGTTAGTCTTTAGATGGACAGTGGAGTGTGGAAATGTTTTTTTAACTAATATGGATGATCCCCCGATTGCTGTATTGTCAACCGGGGATACAACCGTTTTGTTATACAAATCATACCCTTTAAATGAGAGATTGTCTGTGTCCCGAAGGAGTCTCCTGCAGGCACACCACTAAGGGGGGGACCAGTCTGCTACAAAGCATTTGATCTCCTCCTAATTCGGTCTAAGTCCTCTGCAATTCCATTGGATTATAGCCGCAGGCCTCCCAAGGGTCATCCTTTGGAAATCTGCGGCTTTTTAGTAGAGCTGGTGGAGCCCCCTGGCTCGGGCCGAGACTTAGGGCCACTGAGCTCCATCAGCTCTTCCCCTTCTCCCTCACTCCCCTCTAACGCTCCAAATCTGTTGTGCAGTTTGATAGGGTCGTCCGGACCCTTTGCTCGGTTTTGTCTGTATTTTAATTCTAGGTGTGTCTCTTGCTTTTGTTGGTTCTGTCTTTTGTCTCTGTTTTGTAGTTGTTGGTTTTGGTGGTGGTTTAGGTTTCTTTTGTGGGGGTGTTGATTTTTGTGATAGATTTGTCGGTGCTGTCATCGTCTGTATTGTCTTGGATGTTGTAGACTGCTCTGATGGTTTTGCGAAAGTGAGTGTAATGGGCTTTGGAAAACTGCTGTCCCTGGGCCAGGTCATATCGGTTTGGGTGGCAGCAGAAACTTTCGCAGTCCTCACAGCTCCAGCATAGCTCTTGAGCTGTGACTACTGCGAAAGAAATGTTTCTCTGGCCTCTTTATAAGAGATATTACTGGATGCCTTGATTTTTTGGATTTGTTTCTCTTCAACCCACTTTGGACATGTTTTGCTATTTGCCGGATGACAACCCTGGCAATTTACGCAGTGAGGTAGCCCCTCACAGGCTTCAACAGAATGCCCCTCCTGACCACATTTCTCGCATGTATCTGGCCTGCTACAATTGGTTTTAAAATGGCCGTAACGTTGGCATTTGAAACAGCGCACAGGGTTGGGGATGTAAGTCTCAACCCTGACCTGCAGATAGCCAATCTTCAGTGTTTTTGGGAATTGTGGGCGTGTTGAACGTTAGAATAAAGGTGCCAGTAGGCTTCCTGACACCTTCCCTTAGCACTGAGATGCGGTGGAGGTGGCTGACATGTTGAGATGCCAGGTTACCAAGCATCTCCTCATCACAGCAGTCCTTGATATGCAGGCATCTGATAACTCCTTTCGAGCTATTAAGTGACCTGTGAGGGGTCACCTGAACCGGGACATCAACGAGTACCTTTGTTTTTAGTAGGTTGTTTGCCTGTGTGTTACGGCTGACCTCTACAAGGAGATCTCCGGAGCGAAGTCGCTTGATTGACTTGGGGGTGCCGACAACACCCTCAACTCCCTTGTTCACAGCAAAAGGTGACAGTTTTGCTAGTGTCTTTTCTTCACCACTATTACTAATGACGAGAAACCTAGGCCAGATGGGAGTAGTTTCTGGGTCGGAGCTGGACCCAGACTCACTCCTAAAACGTTTTCTTTCAATTTTTACGGAATTTGAGGAATCCATAGTAGAAAAGTTAATCTTCGTCACCGGTGCTCCCCACCCACCATGGAGCCCAACAAGGGGACATCAAACGTAAGTGGAAAGGTCATCACAAACTGATGTCAGGGATACACTAGTGATATACTCAAGGCCATGTATGAAACAAGAACCCCGATTGACCTGATTAAGCAGCCGCCTTCTGAGAAAACCACTTGTCTGATACACACAAGCAAAGTCCACTTGGTAGGACTTAAGTCCTGGGTAGGACTTAAAACTGCATCCGGTAGTGGAGTTTGTTTAAACGTGGGAGTAATGAGGTTACCCTTTGCCACAACTGCCTCCGGGGCACCCTTGGGCAAGGTGCACCTGTATTTGCCCCGGTGCTTTTTAAAGTGGACCTAAAGTCTAAAAATTCAAAAATATATATTTTAGAGGTTACAAAATTAATCTTATTGGTCCAACTTCCATTGTCATAGCTTATTCCATTGTTGAGATATTAAATGTTAAAATTTATTCACTTACATCCAAACAGTTCATTGTGCAATAATTTTTGACATTCTTGTTGTACAACTCACATTAAATGCTTTGTTTTCTTTTAAAATTAAAAATGTTTATATGACCTTGACCGCTTCCTGTTTTTTTGCATGACATGCTGTACAGAGAGGGCTTATATAGTCAAGTCACCCCAAAGCAGTAAGAACGCGATCACATTTTGGCACAAGGTGCGGTGGCTTTCAGAAAAAACAAAGAAATACAAAAATTGTAATTTGAGTAGTACAACAATGACATCACAAATTATTGCGCAATCTACCTTTTTTAATCGAGTGAATAAACTTCAACATTTTATATCTCAGCTTAAGAAAGTCCTGTGAAGATGGAAATTGGACCATTGGAATTCAGTTTTCATGCTCTGTAATATATATTTTTGAATTTTCAGACTTTAGGTACTCTTTAAGTGCTGTTGCCTTTGGGCGTAGTGTTGCCTTCGGGCGTGGTGTTTGCCCTCGGGCTTAGTGTTGCCTTCGGGCGTAGTGTTGCCTTCGGGCGTAGTGTTGCCTTCGGGCGTGGTTTTGCCTTCGGGCGTGGTGTTGGCTTCGGGCTTAGTGTTGCCTTCGGGCGTGGTGTTGCCTTCGGGCTTAGTGTTGCCTTCGGGCGTAGTGTTGCCTTCGGGCTTGGTGTTGCCGTCGGGCGTGGTGATGCCTTCGGGCGTGGTGTTGCCTTCGGGCTTGGTGGTGGATTTGGGTGTGTGGTCTTTGTTTTTAGCGTGACCGGGGGGAGGTTGGTCTGTGGGGTCTTTGGGTTGTCAGTGTGTGTGTGTGGTTCTTTTGTTGTAATGAACATAATTTTCTGTTTGATTTAGTGGTGTGTGGATAGTTTTGCCTTTACGTTCCTGTCCGATCCGGTTTGAGTTTTGTTTTTTGTTTGTATGTGCCGTTTCGATGCACTTAAAAAGCCCCCCACTTAGTGACGAGTACATGAAAAGTTAGTGCTATGTTTACAAGCAAAAAGTTTAAAAGCAGTTAAGTGGAGATCTCAGGGCAAGACGCCACCAGCCGATTGGTTGAACCAGGCCTATTCAACCTCCCGACTAGGTGAATTCGAGGCCAAAGTGGTGTGTTGCTAGGGCCAAACCGCAGTTATAGCCTTCACTCAACCATCAGGACCCTCTCCTCCACCGACACGGGTCGCGACTCACGGCAAACGAGTCGTCCCTGTTAGTCGCCTTTTACGACATGCTGAGAAAGCAGCGGGCCTATTCTACATCCCCGTACCCGCAGGGGGGACAGTACTTAAAAGCAATCCTGTTATTCCCTGTGTACAGTATTAGCTAGGTAGGTATTCTAATTATATGCATGAATGCAAATGCACTTAAACCTGTGGGCTGTAGTCTTAGTGTCACAAACCACTAGAGCCTGCAGGTTTGGTTAAGAATAAATTCAGTTGCACACAAACCTTGTTCAGTTGTCTTTCTGTTTTCCTGTACATCTTTAAGTTACAGTACTGCTTGCCTACCCCGCCCAGTTTGCAACTCTACAACCTCTTGTAAGGGTGGAGTGGTAGGTACAGATCAACAGGATTCTGAAGAGGGAGGTAGTTTAGAAGAGGGGAGGGGAAAAACTAGCGTTGAGAGGGGTGAGAATCCAGAAAAAAAAAATCAGAACAATCACTTAAGAAAACTCGAATTTTATGTAGAAAAGGAAAGGAGGGAGGGTGGGCCCATTAATGATGAGAGGAGGAAGGAATCCCAGAAAAAAAAACGGTTAAAAAATTAAAGCTCGAGCTACAAAAAGAGAAAGCGAAGCGCCAGTCCAATCAAAGTAAAATAAAATTTTTAACCCAAAGAAATACTAGAAAGAAAGGGGTCAATGCTTAAAAAGGGAGAACCAAAATAAAAAATTACGGACAGGATGTGCAGGCTCTAAGGACAAAACTTGACAAAAAGCTGTATCTTGCCCAAAAGTGCAAGAGGCAGTTGACATTGGCCACACAAAACAAAACCCTGGCCAGTCTCAAAAGAGTAAATCAGCAACTCAACTGCACACTTTACAGTTGTCGTGCTGCACTTTCTGCTGAGGTTGATAGTATTCTAGACAGTGAAAGGGCATAACTTGAGGAGACTATGGAAATCAAAACTGAGGAGAGGATGCAAGACTTCTTGAAGTTTTCTATTTTCCTTTAACGTGTTTCGAAACGGACACTATCGAAAAAAAAAAAAACCCTGTCTGGGATTTTACGACACACCAACACGATTGTGTTATATAGTATCTTCATCAAAAGAAAAAGGTGCAATGTTGGGGTACAGTTAACTAAAAAAGGTGGGGTTAAATTCCACTAAAAGGTCCAAGCAAATGCGGGGGGTCATGTCAAAAATTTGTATACAGTTTACCCGTCGGATGACAAACAATATACGAGTCTCTTGTTACCACTATTAAACAACAACCAACCACCACACTCATCGCCAACGACAGCCTATAACACCAACACCCGCAGCCGACAGCGACCAACCCACACCAAACTCACCACCCCACATCGCACGCCCGAAGGCAACAACACGCCTGAACGCAACACCACACCCGAAGGCAACCGCACGCAAAAAGCACTGGGCAAATACAGGTGCACCCTGCCCAAGGGTGCCCCGCGGCAATGGTGGCAAAGGGTAACCTCATTGTTTCCAAGTTTAAGCACACTCCACAACCGGATGCAGGGGGGGGGGGCGTGTATGTGGGGATGCTGTAGAAGCGTTGTAAGAAGGATTAAATGGGTATGAGTGTTGGTGCGAGGAATAAGAATGTGGTGTCGTGTTACGAATAACTTAGCTGGGAATATAGTTCGATGGGGTTTAACGACACACCAACACCAATGTGTTATATAGTGTCAGCCAGATAAAAAAAGTAATGGTGAGGTGAAATCACCTAAAAGCTGGGAATATAAAGCTTGGGAGGCTGCTAAAGGCTACTTTTGCGGAAACAATGATTACTGTGGGTCGGGTTGGATCTAGCACAACAACAAATCGTTGACAAAATGCTTTCCCCAGTTGGTGAGTCCACACTTTGCTTGGATGGTACCACCAAGTGGGGAGAGAAGTACGGAACTTATGATGTGCTTGAGGATGGTACTAGCCTCACGATTGAGTTGAGGGACATGGTAGGGGATGGGGCAGAAGAATCTCTGTACACCATGTAGGACTTCCTGAGGGATACTTCAAACATCAAGGGGTCTGGAACAGAGGGCTTCAACAGCTTAATTGCCTGGGTTAAAATCACAATGTCAGACAGACATTATGCAGAAAAGAAGGGCAATGAGCTGTTGAAACAGTTCAGAAATGGAGTGTTTCTTAGTGTGGTGCAAAACTGGAAGTGATAATCACCGTAGTAGTGTGAGTAGAATGACCAACTTTTGTGGTTTGCATTTTCACATATGTGCATTTTGCACATATTTTAGACATGTATGAGAAGTATGGTAAGTTTGTGAAGACAATGCATTCTTGGTCAAAGGAGCTTTTTAAGTACGCAGAAACAGGCACTGAGGAACTAAAGGATAACCCCAAACCCAAACAAACACCCTGTCGGATCACAAACAGAATGCAATGCCTGTTTTGAAAGGGGAGTGCTTGCATGATGAGAAGAGCAGGATGGATGGAGAGTGTATGAGTCTTCTTGCAGAGGGTGCTTTTTAAGTGCAACGAAACGGCACATACAAACAAAAACAAAAACTCAAACCGGATCGGGCAGAAACATAAATGCAAACTATTTACAAACAACTAAATCAAACAGAAAATTATGTTCATTACAGTAATAGAACTATATATACAACTAAGTATCTCACAAGCCACCTATGTACAAACACAGCTCTATTTACAAATTACAGTAGTTCCATATTTACAAACAAAATCAGTATTTACAAGTTGACTACCACCCGGTCCGCCCTCACTGAAACAAGTGGACCCCATCGCCTACCGAACGCCGACCTTGGCAAACGAACGAAGTCCGACTCCACCCTCAGGTTAACCTTCGCCATCACCGACGCCAGGACGACATCAGGAGGCCTCCCCACCCCCCTAAATACAATGTTACATCGGTCTCTCCCTAATGCCAGCTTTATGGAGGCCGAAACAAAGGTATGTCCTGAACACTTGTATTGCATGGCGGAGGTGAAAGACCATACAAAGCATAGTCCTGGCTTACCGCCCAGGTGTTACACAACATTAGGCGGTCAGTCAGGACTTGAAACCATTCCCAGGATAGGGCCACATAGTCACACTGCCAAAACACGTGACACACTCCCACATCGTGCATCTAGTGCGGGGGCAAATGCCATCTCCAAGACACCACCGAAGGCGCGTGAGATTAGTTACAATGGCGTCATGTGCGATTCGCCACAACAGGTCTCGCCTGCGGTAATCTAATGATCTGCTGTGGACTACACGCCACACTTCCGGCCCTGAAGCAAAGTAGTTGGATTGTACCTTGCCAACCAATTCATCAAAAACAGCCCGGTATAGGTCCCTTGCACTTGACTGCGAAACATCCCCCACTGTTGACATAATACGAAGCGTTTCCCTCATTTGACTGTATGACCCCGTGGGTCTCCAGCTGTGGGGTTCACTGTTCTAAACAGGGAGGGAGAGAACCGACGGGATAACCCCCCCCCCCCCCCCACAATAACGGACAAAATAGGCAAAAGGCATTCTGCTGTCCACAGCACTGTAAACACACTTGGTCAGGAGAAAACGGAGCTTGGAAGGAAAATGCACAAGGCCCAGCCCTCCGCGTCTAAGATCCTGGTATACCACCCCTCTTCTAACCAGCTCCTTCCCCCCCCCCCCGACCATAAAAAACTAAACACGGCCCTCTCGAGTCGCGCCAAGACACCCTCTGGAGCAGCCAGAACAGTGCCCGGATACCACAAGAGAGGGTAAATAAAACGATTGATAACTATTACCTTTCCTAACAGGCTAATGTTATGTAGTATGAAGTTATCCTTTACAGTATCGCTTTAAGTTTCACATTGAATCGTCTTGCCCTTTGTCTCGAATGATAAATACTTCCTGTCCTGAATCCAAGTTTGTTAACCTCCCAGATCATCCTCTCTCTTTGTTTTAATTCTAGGAAACCCTCGTGCTCGACCACAGAGCCAACCCGTCCTCTGCCAAGTTACTTAGTCATAGCCCTCCTCAGTGATTCTTCTTTGTCTAGTTTTTGCACTTAAGCAGTTGAGTCATACACAGTTAGTTGCCCTCATTCATCTCTTTACCTTTATAAACTATGTACTTGTTCTTTTGAGATATGATTCGCATCCCAGACTTTGTGCACTTCACTTACCTTTATTCTGAATCTGTACTTGAATAGTTAACTTTCACAACAACTTAAAATATTTTCTGTCTGGAGTCTCTCTTTTTGTGTTAACTACAACGTCGGCCCAGAACCCACGTAACATGGCGTCCAACGTGGTTTTTGCCATCTGATTTTTGTCAAAAATAAACAATGGCCGATGCATCTATATCATCGACTATTTCTAACTCTGGCTGAACCGTGTATTTGTACTTACGTTCCTATGGAGTTACTTGCCAGATACGAGAAACATGTTGTTGTGTGATTTTTTTGCAAACTCGCAAACGTCATCGTTCCTTGCTGTATCACCGACATACTGAAGTTACCTTCACCGGCTGCTTTCGAACTGTCGATGTTTTTCTCCGATTTTCCGAACAACCCTTGTTACAATGATGGAAATCAACTGTCCAATCGGTAATCTCTCATGATAAACTGTAAATTTCTCCCATCTCCGTCCCGTCTATACAACGTTTATCACTTTGCTGGAACAATTTCCACCTGGATGACCCCCACTCTGGACCAGGATGTTCCCGAGACGTTTGCCTGAAATCAACTATGACGAATGACGCCTCAGGGCTGAACATTAACGATTGCCCGATTGCCCGGGGCAAGTAAAAATTATCGGGCAAGTCATTTCTTACCTCTGCTTGCCCGACTGGGCAAGTCCCAGATCGTGGGTAGGGCTAGTTCACAAGCACACACCTGTACAAGAAAGTGTAACACACTGAAAACACAACAGACTGTTAAATATTATCACATTGCCACAGAGTGATTTAGCCAGCCCCGTTTCTAAATGCGACAGAAAATAAACCACGACAGTTAAAAAAGTTTAAAACTGTTACTGAACGAAAAAGGTTTCATTTTGCAACTCCGAAAACAATCGCACTGTTGATTTAGCTTTAGTGCACCGGTTCCACGAAACTCGGTGAAATCGTTCGAAGAACGTTACTTCGACGATCGTTTTTACTATTGCATACAAGTCAATTACATGATATGTATGTGCATATACGGAGCTTTATTGTACTGTACATACTAAATATACAGTGTAGTAAGGATTAGTTACGCACTACATCTGAGAACTTTCTACTTCGCTACTGCGTAATGACCCATCTACACGTGTGTACATATTACTGTGAGGGAGAAGGAACTGCGTACCGGAATAGACGGATTGAATGATACAGTAGCATCATAGCGTAATTGTGCACTGCATGTACAACTCAATGTTATATCAACCGCACATGACCTCGTGTTCAAAATGAAAACTAAGCTCCGCCGCGCCAGCTAGTTACGCTGCAATTGTACTAGCATTTAAGTTTTGCCTGGACCATAGATAGGGCCAGGCCTATGTGTAGTGAAAAACATGGCGAAACAAATATCATTACTGAACTTCGGATTTACGAATGCTGCAGCGCAAAACAAAGCTCCACCAAAGGGAAAAGCAGCAACAAAGAGAGAGTATGATGTCAACAAGCGATCGCGCGGCTTCCTGGCATCGTGGGTAGACGAATTCCCAGGGATATTACATGACAATGATGCAGGGGTTATATTCTGTTCTACATGCCAGAATCATCCAAATATTGCTGATCAGCAGTCTGTCTTTTTTACCGGTGGATGTGGAACATACCGAAAGCAAAGCTTACAGGCACATTGGCTGTCACCTCGCCACATTATGTGTGTGGAAGCCATAGTAGCCAAGAAAAGGGCTCAGGGAAATGACCTTGTCGGACCAATAGACAATGTTATTAAGAGAATGTCAGAAAAGAACAGAAACATTTTGAAAAAGGTTTTCAACACCGCGTACATGATTCTCAAGTGCGAACTTCCTTTCACTTTATTTCCAAACATGCTAAAGCTTCAGATAAAGAACGGGAGTGACATTGATGGGCTTTCTAGTCCATGTCCATGTTACAGTTACAGGAGAAAAGATAAAAAAAAATACATGCAGGAAACATTTAAGTCTGGGTTGTCTACGATAGGTACAGAGAGCCCAAGTAATGCAGATATAATGATAGTGGCTACCTTATCCAGGGCCTTAGGTTTACTTCATCTCTTGATAACTTGATTAAAAGATTTAGAAAAGTACGCCGAAGGGCATAGTGTTAGACATCTACAAATGAAAGAAACACAAGAAAAAAGATGTTGAGATCAATCGTTCAGCTTTTTCTTTTCACTGTTTTATTTTAATCAGTACATAATCATTCTTCCTGTTACAATTGTTTTGAACAGCTACAGTATGTCATATATGATTACTTCAAAATTATAATCATAAAATCAAATTGTAAAGGTATGTTACAATAAAAATCTATGATGATCGTTACCAGTGAAATTTGAGTTTCTTGTTTTTTTTTTTTTTTTTGTCTGCCGTTTCAGGGCAAGTGAAAATTTATCAGGGCAAGTGAATCCTGGGTGCTACTTGCCCGACTGGGCAAGTTGTTTTAAAAGTTAATGTTCAGCCCTGCGCCTATCCGATGTACCATACCTAGTGCAAAGAGTGCCAGATTACCCTGCAATACAGCATCCCGTCGTATATGGCCCCCGTTTCAGAGAGCTTTTTAAGTGCATAGAAACGGACACTATCAAACAGGAAGAACCAAATCCGGACCGGCAAGAACACAACCATGAACTACTTACAATCACTTACAAAGTTACCTTACACTAAGCTAGCAAAACAAAATTTCTGTGGCCAACATAAACGACACCCCCAGCCCTCCCACCACACAAGACGATTTACAAACAGAAAAACAACACACGCCAAAAGGCAGCAACACACACACGAAGGCAACAAAAAAGTCCGAAAGCAACAAAGCCCGAAGACAACACAATACTCCCGAAGGCAACACCACGCCCGAAGGCGACCCCACGTCTGAAGGCAACTTCACGCCCGAAGGCAACACCACACACCCGAAGGCAACTTCACGCCCGAAGGCGACCCCACGCCCGAAGGCAACAACACGCCCGAAGGGCAACACCACGCCCGAAGGCAACACCACGCCCGAAGGCGACCTCACGCCCGAAGGCGGCAACACGCCCGAAGGCAACAACACGTAAAAAGCACAGGGCAAATACAGGTGCACCTTGCCCAAGGGTGCCCCGGAGGCAGTTGCGGCAAAGGGTAACCTCATTATCCCCACGCTTAAACAAGCGTTTCATGGTTCCGAGGTCCCCTACAACACCATCCAGCCTACTATATGCAGAGTCCGATAAAAGACGTCTAGATGTCAGTTTACTTTCCGTATTTGCCAGCCTCAGATGCCCAAGGAAGAAGAAGTAGAAGAAGAAGAAACCTTTCACTCTAATATCATTTTGGACAGTTTATGTTCCTTTTGTTTGGATTGTTGTTATTTTCATTTTGGAAATTAAGGTAGGTCTTAATTGTTTCCTTTTAATTGTAACGAGTGCTTCGCTTGATTCAATTTACAGACTTTTCACATATACTGTCCCTAACCCCACATTTTTGTAACATTTAAGAATTTAAACATCTATTCCTGATTGTAAATTTAAGTTAAAATGAGCAGTGCAGAAAATGCAACCCCTGCCCCGTCCTTAAGACAAACCGACTTCTTGCCAGCAAGATTTTCGGGGAATGAACTTAACGACGATGAGTGCCTGGCCCATTTTCTTGCCTTCGAGGATTATCTTGAAGCCCATAAAGTAAATACTGAAGACCCCAACAATTTTAGTAATGTAATTAATACTTTTAAGAGGACCCTTGGTGGATCTGCTCGCCTTTGGCTTGAAGGCAAAAATTTCACTAATGTTTCAGAACTGAAGCAAAATTTTTTGGCATGCTTTAGTAAACACAAGTCCTATATATCCCATGTTCAATCCTTTAATAATATTAGTTATGTAAAAGATCACAGTGCTGACCAGCATTTGTCAAAAATAGAACGTGCTGCTTCAAAATTAGGTTACGACAATAGTCAAGTTAGAGATAAGCTTTTAACTAGTCTCCCCCAAGAATGTCGTGCTGCAATTTTAATGTATCTTCCCCATGACGCCCCTACAAAGGACATTGTCGCAAACGCACAGTGTTACTTTGATCTTCACTCTACAAAAAATACAACTCACAACGGAAGTGACTTTGCTTTTTACGTACGTAGAAACGGGCACGAAGAAACAAAGTAGAACTTAAACCTGATCGGACAAAAACATAACTCTGAACTATTTACAGAATTCTGTACATTGCGCTAGCAAACAAAATGTCTGTGCTATGTACAAAACCACCCCAAACCCAAGCCAGTCACGTGACTTTCAACTTAGCCGACAACTCAACAGACTCTGACGGTGAAATCAAGTCTCATTTCTGGCATGGAGTCATTGAAGACTTCAGTAGAGGAAATACATGCGTCTTTACAAACATCCTCACACCCAGAAAATAATGACCTCCAGTCACGTCTATCACGCTCCCCTTCACGACGATCATCCCCTCGCCCCCGCCTAAATAGATATAGGTCCCCGTTTAGGTCTCCTTCCTTTCACCGAGATCACCGTAGTTCGTCACGCTCGCGTACCCGTAATTATTCCCCTCGCAGACACAACTCTCGCAGTACTAACAGATCTTCATCACGGTCACGTGATAATAAACGTACCGTTATCTGCTTTTATTGTAATAAACCTGGCCATATTCAGCGAAATTGTTTGTTGCGTCGTGCCCATATTGAGCAAAGTATGAATTTCGGTAATAGTTACCAACAATTCCCTCAACAAAATTTCCGCCCTTTAAGTTCCTTTAATACTTATCCACCTCCACCCAACCATTCAGATAACGCCAACTATCCCCAAAATATTTAAATGGGAGTTCCGATGACTGCGCTTGTTATTTGGACACTCCCGGTTCCTCTCCGACTACCAGTAAAAATGTAGATCATGTAAATATTCAATTAGGCTCGAGAAATTATGCAAAAGGAAGCCTTCCCGATGGAAAATCTGTGCTTCTTTTATTTGATAGTGGTGCCACCCGCACTCTTATTTCGCAGCAGTTTGTATCATCCTCTAAGTATCTTTCCTCAATTACACCCGAGTCTATCCCCACTATTCACTTTAGATTAGGTAATGGTGCATTTTTAGCAGCGAAAAAGAAAATTACCTTTAAAGTTTCAATTCAAAACCAGACATTAGACATTTCTGCCTTCGTTGCCAGCAACCTTACTGGTATTGACTTAACTATTGGAAATGATACACTTCGTGACTTAAAATGAAAATTAGATTTTGAATCGAACATCATCCGTTTACAAAAATCAAAGTTTTATCTTCGCCCTGTACGTAGGACAATCCTTCGTCCAGGAGAAAGCAAATGTGTTTTGCTTAAAGGTCGAATTCCAACCCCATTTAAGAATTCGGAAATCCCCTTACATGCCATTGGAATGTGTAATTATGTTTGTCCTTCAGTCTCCCTTGTAAAGTTTCGCAACGGTTGAACTAGACTACTATTCACAAATCCTTCTAATCGTTTGGTGACCTTTACACCCAGAATTTCTGTGGCATATTTTGACACTGACGAAATTGTCACTGTTTTACAAGAATTTTCATTTGATCACCTCGCCTTTTCTGAAACAATGTCTCACGAGAGACCAAACGTTCGAAGAAATAATTTATTACGCTACCGTCATTTGGATTGCAATGATCCTAACGTTGACCTTACTGAGCGTAAAGTTATTCGCAAATGCATTCACCTGCATGACAGTGTTTTAAGCTCAGAGGAAAAACATTCTTTTTACGATGATCTAGATAACCATAGGGAAGCATTTTCTCTCTACGGAGAAATTTCAAGTTGCCCAAATTTTGAAGTAGACATACAACTCACTAATACAGAACCATTATTCATTCGCCCCTACGTCACGTCTGACTCAGATAAACAAACAGTTGATAAGACTTAGGTTAATTAGGAATTTTAGGAATAGGTCATAAATCGTACACTTCCCCCGTATTTCTAGTTGGTAAGAGAGTCGTTACAGATTTTCGACACCTAAATGATCGTATTAAGCGCCTTAATCACCCGTTTCCGTTGTTAAATGAAACTTTGAGAACCATAGGTTACTCAAATGCAAAAGTTCTTAGTGTTTTAGATTTGAAGTCTGCCTTCTTTTGTCTTCCCCTTAGTAAGCATGCCCAACAATATACAGGTATTGCATCTTATCACGGTGGACAACATTACTATTATAAACGTCTACCTCAAGGACTTAACGTCTCCCCCGCAGTATTTCAAGCAAAAATGGATGAAATTCTAGCAGATGTACCGAATGCCTCCACATTTTGCATTACTCATCATGACGATATTATCGTATTTAGTGAAAACAAAGAAAGTCATTGTAAACATTTATTATCATTTTTTCAAGCACTTATCGCACATGGATTGAAGATTTCCCCAGAGAAATGTAAACTTTTCAAAATAAAGTCACCTACATGGGTCACCTCATTACAATTGATTCGAACGGACAAGCTTGTATTCACCCCTTTCACAATCGTTGCACAGCAGTAAGGCAAACACCAGTCCCTACAACTCCCAAGGCCGTGAAACGCTTCATAGGTGCAGTAAACTATGTCTCCAACTTTTTCCCGAAAGTACAAGAAATTTTACGTCCACTTCATCGTTTAGGAAGAAAACGTAAAGACCTTAAATGGACCGCTGGACATCAATAAGCTTTTGAAACCATTAAAGAACTAATGCCAAAACCACCTATTTTACACATGCCTAAGAAAGAAGGTAGGTTTACTTTGTATAGTGACACTTCGAGGAATGCCACTGGTTCGTATCTCACATAAAAATGCGAAGGACACGAACGTATTATAGGTTACTACTCTAAGGTACTTCCCGAAGCATGCAAGCGTTACAGTGTAACTGAATTAGAAATGTTTGGTCTTCTTATCAACATTACAGCGTTTAAGTATTTACTGAGTCATTGTGAGTTTGACGCAGTTGTAGACCATTCAGCTTTAGTTCAACTCATGAAATCTAAACAAGAACCACCAACAGCCCGATTACGTGAACTTCTTTCTCGGTTATCTGATTATGCTGTTTGTGTTCGGTATCAGAAAGGATCTGATATTCCCCTTGCAGATTTTCTTTCGCGTGCCCCAAAAGACGACGACTCAGAAATTCATCAAGTTGTCCCAGTAACGTTTAATTTGTCTGAATCAAATGATAGTAGTGAAGAAAGTATACACCCAATCATTACTAGCTCAAAAGCTAGATCACTTGGTATTAGAGTCCCTGATTTATTTTCACCGCAAAGTAATACTCATGGAAATACACGCAAAACCTCTAGGTCCAATCCTCCTCGTTCAGTTCGCGCAACTTCCCAAACTGTCGAACTGAAGTAAACCATCACGACGCACCCCAACAGAAATCCGCGCGAAATCACTTGATCCCGTTACCGATCCTTTGCCGTCTGCCCCAAGATCTGTTGCCCGTTCTCCCCCAAATCCTGTTGTACGTCCCTTTACTGAACCTTCGATTGCTTTGCCCGAACCAAGACTTGTAGATAAACCATTGGTGACAGAGACTACTTGTGAACCTCCCCCAGACTTGTACGTCCCACCGACACCACTTGTTCCCCAAATCGACAACCTTGTAACTAGACATATTCCTAAACAACAGGAATTAGATAAAATTCAGAAGAAAATTATTCACGACTACGATCTACCTTTAGACGCGAATAAGCTACGAATTCTTCAAGAGACTGATCCTTATTTTAAACCCATCGGTGACTATCTAGCCCATGATATATTGCCCTCTAAGGCTAAATCTGCACGTTCTATCCGTCTGCAATCAGAACAATATATACTTTGTCATGGTTTTTTATTTCGTTTTGTGCATTAATGAAAATGCAAATAAGTTAGACAGATCTACTTTACAACTCGTTGTTCCAGAAACAATAGTTGATACTATTATTTCTAAAAACCATGACAACCTGTTAAGTAATCACCAAGGTGTAATGCGTACTTATTTAACCATTCGTAAGACATTCTACTTTCGCAACATATTCCAAAGAATTTCAAACTGTTCAAGCTTGTTTACGTTGTCAACAATTTCGTGGTAAAACAGATAAGCTTAGACAATATTTTCCAAGAATACCCGACTCATATCGACCATTCGATAGATCGAGTATAGATTTTAAGACCATGACTACTTCAGTTTCCGGATTCAAGCATCTTGTGGTACTTTGTGATGAAATCACCCCAGAAGCGACCCGGGCGCCTTTCCGCCTTTCATCTTCGCCACTGCCTTCCAGAGCTCGTCAACAGTCAACGGGGAACCAAGTTCATCGTTCTGATCTCTAGATGGGGTCTTATCAATATTATCTGACAGGGACTTTTGAAGGCCTTCATCGACATCTGCCTGATTATATAGCTGCTCATAGAAGCTTTTAAATACTTCTGCGATGCCGAGAGGGTCCTTATGTACCACACCGTGGACGTCACGGACTCTTTTTTATGCGGCGATCGATGGCATACTTTTTGACGTCCCGGTAGAACTTGATGGTTGGTTTTTCCTCCGCCTCCACGCAATGCACGCGAGCACGAACGCGGGCTCCGTGTAGTTTTTCATAAAGATACTGCTGGATTGCGTGAAGTGCGGAGGGGTCCCCGTTCCTCTCCCTAGAGCAGAGCGAGAGGAACTCCTCCCTTCTTCGACGAGCTCTTGCTACACAGTATTCAACTGTAAAATGTTTGATGCGGGACTTTACGTCGTCCCACCACTCTAAATCCGTTGAAAAGGCAGGCCTCAATGTTCGCCACCCTTCGTACCTGGCCTTAAACTGTTTGCAATATTCAGCCTCCGTTAGAATATCTGTGTACATTTTCCAGAACCCCCTCCCTGCTGGCCATGACTCTGGGGGTTGGAAGGAGACAGTAACTGCATCATGGTCCGAAATTGGACATGCCACAACTTCACAACCACTTGGTGACAGAGCAGGTGGAGTGTACACGCGGTCCAACCTTGAGGCGTCCGTGCCATCAGGGCGGTGCCAAGTGAACACGGCCAAGCCGGGATGTTGCACTCTCCAAACGTCAACCATGTCATGATTCTTTGTGAACATGTCCAATTCCGCAATGCCGACACCACAGCTCGAAGATGTAGACATTCTGTCGAACTGTGTGTCGGGAACACAGTTAAAGTCTCCGGCTAGGATACAAGGGGCACAGCCAGGAACGAAGGAACGTCCTGGGTAGGACTTTAAACTGCATCCGGTTGTGGAGCTTGTTAAAGCGTGGGGATAATGAGGTTACCCTTTGCCACAATTGCCTCCGGGACACCCTTGGGCAAGGTGCGCCTGTATTTTTGGCCCAGTTTTGTTCAGTTTTTTGTTTTTGTATAAATAGTGTAAATAGTGTATATAGTGTACATACTGTAAATATAGCAAGTTGACTCCACCCCGGACCCCTCGTGCCAGGTGGACCCCGCCCCGGACCCCTCGTGGCCCCTTGGGGCAGTTTGTGATGACTGTTTGGTCTGGTGTTTTGGTTTTTTTGGTTGTCGGGTGGTGGTGGTTTGGTCTGGTGTTGTCTTTCGTTGGCGGTATGTAGTAATATTGGTTTAGGGTGGCCGGGGGGGTTGGTTTGTGGGGTGTTGGGTTGTCAGTGTGTGTGTGGTTCTATTGTTGTAATGAACATAATTTTTTGTTTGATTTGGTGGTGTGTGGATAGTTTTGCCTTTTATGTTCCTGTCCGATCCGGTTTGAGTTTTTGTTTTTTGTTTGTATGTGCCGTTTCGATGCACTTAAAAAGCAGCCAGGAACGAAGGATGGAAGGGTAGTAAAAAAATCCCTTCTGTCTGTAGGCTGATTGGGTGCGTAAACATTACATAGGATGAAGCTCCCGCAAGGATGTTTTATGGTGATGCATATCACCCGGCCCTCATGATCATGATCAACTTTTCCGACCAAGGAAGTCCATCTGGGTGAAACTAAAATAACAGATCCACAGGAAGACACGGAACCAAAGGAAGCGTGCAAACCCCCACCCCATTCATAGGACCAGGTGTAGACGTCGTCCTCATTAACAATGTGAGTCTCCTGGAGGAAAACGAAGTCCACACCTAGTGATTTGCAAAACTGGAATATTCTTGACCGCTTCCGACTGTCCCTCATGCCATTAACGTTTAGGGTCATGAGGGACAGAGGACCAGTCATGATAGCATGCGTAATGTGTGACTACAAAACCGTCTCTGACCTGGCCTTTTTATGTTTGGTGCTGGTGGCATAGAAGGATGGACTCCCTGGTCTGACACCTCGCCTGAGGCCGACCTTTTTAACTGAGAATCTGATTCAACCCCCTCACACAAATCAAACCAATCCTCCCCAGTTGGTGGGTCCTTTCGTGGAGGCTCAGAGGCAGGTCCTCCCACATCTGATATGGTGGTGTCAGACTCCGAGTCCGATGACAGGTTAAGGTCTTTCTCCACTGTTGAAATTACGGCCTCCCCAGGAGCTGATGGGGAGGGTGCCTCAGGTGCATATGGGGAGGGTACAGAAGGGCCTACCTCAGGGTTCCCAGAGACCACTTCACATTCTTTGGAAGCTAGGAAATCTTGTTCCACCTGAAAAATAGTTCAATCTTTTTAGGCATATTTCTTGTATCTGCCAACAGATACAACAAATATGGATACCCTTTTGATAGATATTTGTGCTATTGAGGATTTGCCAGACTGTAGTCCAGGGGAGGAGACACTGTGAAATCAGATGGAGATGATGAAGAAACTACAGTATACCGTCCGGCATTTGCTCCCGATGACGATGTACCACTGAGTACTCTTCTAAAATCTTCGAATCGAGACGAACCCAGCGATGACGACGATGCAACGCTTAGCAGTTTTACTAAGCCTCATAGTAGAGAGAACGGAGGTGGACAAAAAAAGACAAGTCCACCACTTTACCTCAATTCACAGAAAAAGGATACAATGCAAATGAATTTGTTGATAGCAACACACCTACGCAGGTATTTTTGTAGTATTTTGATAAAGATATCCGTGAGAAAATAGTGTTTGAGACTAATTTGTACGCTGTACAAAAAGGTAGGAACTTTCAACCGATCACTGACAGTGAACTACTTGGATTTATTGGTATAAACTTCATGATGGGGTACCATGAACTTCCTGCACTTCACCATTCCTGATTTGCATGTCTCCCCGATATCCGAAAAGATGTCACGCACTCGATTTACTGACATTCTGAGTAACTTGCACCTGAATAACAATATGGAAATGCCGGACAACAACCAGGATCGGGTATATAAACTCAGACTTCTGATAGATGGGATGAACGAGAGATTTGCACTCCTTTACAACATGAAAAAACAGCAGAGTATTGACGAGAGTATGATTCGCTTCAAAAGCCGCTCCTCCCTCAAACAATATAACCCGATGAAGCCGATCAAAAGAGGCTATAAGTTATGGTGCAGGGCTGATATTACAGGATACACCGGAGAGTTTGAGAGGTATCAAGGGAAAGAGAGGCTAAATGTTGAAAGTGATGATGCCCTCACCCTGAAGGGGTACGGTCTCGGTGAAAAGGTTGTACATAATCTAACACAATCACTCATCGGTAAAGGATATACAATCTACTTTGATAATTACTTTCATCCATACCACTACTGGAGGAACTCAAGACAAATGGCATCTATGCTTGCGGAACCATCAGGAAGCATAGGCGATTTATGCGTACACTGAAGGAGGATAAGGCATTCAAGGAAAGAGGAGATTTTGACTATCGAATAAGCGATTCTGATATCTCTGTGTATAAGTGGCAAGATAATAAGCCAGTACACTTGATTTCAAACTTCCACGGAAAAGATGTGACCACAGTCCAACGCACATAAAAGGATGGGAAGAAGACTACTGTTCCTTGCCCTGTTGCAATCGCTCATTACAACGCTAATATGGGGGTGTGGATAAGGCGGGCATGTTACGCCAATTGTATTGTGTGGACAGAAAGGCTGTCAAATGGTGGCATCGATTGTTCTGGGGGATAATTGATATAGCATTTATCAATGCATTTATTGTGTACAAAGAATTACATGGGGACCATTCTCAATCAGTTTTAGAGTTCAGAAAGAATGTCTCACGTGGTCTCTTGACAATGGCCAAGCCGATCATCCCAAAGCGAGGCAGGCCATCAATGTCTCCAAATACCAGTAGCCCTACTGCAAACCAAAGTAAGAAGCGCAGAGGTGTGGCTCCTAGTGTGCCAGGAGATGCGCGATTCCATAACCTTGGCGTCCATTGGCCTGAGTATGGTAGAGAACGTGGCAGATGTGAACTTTGTTCACTGGCCAACGTACAATCCAGGCCACATTCTCGATGCTCAACATGCAAAAACTGCTTCAGAGCCTACCATACAGAGTAAATGAGTGAAAGGGTATAACTACATTGTATAGGTATTAACTACGAAGTAATCTAAGGGAAAGTTCAGTATTCTTACATTGGACTTTTCTCAAATGAGTAATGGTACTTTAAAGTACCAACGTTAGAAAGTACTCAGAGTACCGACGGTACTGAGAAGTACCACTTGTAATTAAGTGCTGTAACTCATTGTTGTAATGAACATACTTTTCTGTTTGATTTGGTGGTGTGTGGATAGCTTTGCGTTTATGTTCCTGTCCGATCCGGTTGAGTTTTTTGTTTTTTGTTTGTATGTGCCGTTTCGATGCACTTAAAAAGCTGTAACTCATTAATAAAGTTGATTTTTTTTTTTTTTGTCGCATGTTTTTGTTCCTATTTGATAAAGAAGCTGTATTAAAAAAATATGCAAGAGATGAATGTGTTCATTTTCTTAATTCGGTAGTGAAAGGGTTAAATGAAGTGAGTCCATCCCAACATCTCTCCCCATATATAATTTTGTGACACGTGCGATGTAAATCTTGAAATGTGTAGCGTTAAGATGTGATACACTGTGATTGCCAATCTATAAAAATATGCAAGAGAATGACGTTCCCGCCATTTCCAAAGAAGCATTTTCATATTCGGAAAAGGGCAAAGGTTTGCATTAACAACTAATGCATAATTGCCTTGGTGGAAGTGAAAACAACAGCAGAAAGATGACACTATATAACACAATCGTGTTGGTGTGTTGTAAAATCCCATCTAACTAGTAGAAATGTAAGGAACATAAAAATTATCGTCGCAAAATTACCAGCATAAAACTTGCCAAGCATTGTGTCACTGCGATATCACCGCCTTCCACCAGGGCACATTTAATGGAGCCTAGTGTGTTAGGATGGTCTCTGCTGTAGCAAGGTATGCTGGGCACAACGCACACATTAGGTGAAACAAATTACGATTTAATAATCTGACCAAAGAGACATACGTGGCTTTCACAAACGAAACTGCAGAATTCAGTAGCCATGAGAATAATTTTAAAGCCGCACCTCAAAGCCATTTTTAACTGCACATGTTGGTCAGTATTTCAAAATCTGGAGCACATTTTCAAATTGTGTGTTCTTCGGAAAGTATGAGTCTAAAGGGATGGTGTTCAACGATTGACAGAAAACGTTCCCTATCAGCCCTGTATTCCATCTGATGCAGAAAACGCATGGAGGAAGCGGGGAAATCCGTTGGTGGAAGCCCGCCAGACTAGCCCTTTATATCACAATCGAAAAGTAAGATGGAAAAAATATGTAGAATGCACTGAGCAGTTTGTTGTGGACAGATCACAAACCAAGATATAAAGGTGAGCTTTTTAAGTACGTAGAAACAGGCACTGAGAAACTAAAGAACCCCAAACCCAAACAAAACCCTGTCGGATGACAAACGCAATGCCAAACAAACTATACAAACCATGCAACAGGGAACAAAGGAGTCTTTGTTACTACCAAGGTTTAGATTTGTTAGTTAGATGGGGTTTAACGACACACCAACACGAATGTGTTATACAGTGTCAGACAGATAAAAAAAAATGGTGAGGTGAAATCACCTAAAAGGAAAAGGATTGGGCAAAATACTAAGATATCTAAACAAAAGCCAATGTGGGAGTCATGTCAAAATTTCATGTAAAGGTTACTTTCTTTGAGAAAGTCCAGAATGAGCGAAGGATCTGTGTGCTCAAACAACGTCTTCAGGTTTGGCACAGTGTAGTACTTCTGACGGATATGGGAGTATTCATAGCAGTCAATGAGAATGTGACTGACGGTGACAGCACAGTCACAGGGGATACAATACGGTCTCTCATCCCCGTGGAGCAAATAAGCGTGGGTTAGGTAAGTGTGACCTACGTGGGCCCTAATCAGTACCAAATCATCTCTCCGTTTTCTGGGGGCTGCATTACCCACAGTCCCGACCGTTGGTTTCACTTGGTACAATTTGTTCTCCGGGAAAGAATCCCACAGTTCCTGCCATTTTGATTTTATATAGCCGTTGATGTTAGGACGGTAATCAGTGTGGGGTACGTGGAGGTTGGTAATGTCCATCTGTAGGGCTTCCTTAGCTAGCGTGTCTACCTTTTCATTTCCGTGTATACCCACGTGACTCGGAACCCACGCGAGCACAACTGACTTCTGCAGTCTCACCAAATTAGAGTAACTTTCCCGGAGAGCTATTACACGGGTGTTTTTGCTCATCGCCTTGAAGAGCTAAAAGGCTGGATAGCGAGTCTGTAAACACAATGAACTGGTGGTCGTGCGAGTTTTCGATTAGCTGGAATGCCATCTTAAGTGCCTGGAGTTCGGCGGTAAATATTGATGCATCATCCGGCAATCTGACCTGCAAGAATGCATCTCGGCCTGTTGCAGCAGCTGCCACCCTGTTCGTGGCTTTGAAACCAAGGTTTAGAAACTGCCACTGCAGCCAACCCCAAAACAACACCCTAGCCCAACATCCACAAACCACCCGTCAACCAACCGGCCCACAAAGGCCACCGCACCCGAAGGCAACACCACACACCCAAAGGCTACCACACCACTATATCGTAAACGGAACCAGCGATGGACTTTACAAACTGATTTTACCTGACGAGCCATAGTAAAATTTTGGTGTCTTATCGACAGAACAAGAGACTCCCTGACAGGGAAAATTGTGACTGATTTCTCTCTTGTAGTTTCTTTCTAGGGGGCCGCGACTGCAACGCACTCCGTGTCAAACGAAAGCGCTTGCCCAAGTTGGAAGCCATTTCGGTGAGTGTCGGTGTTTCAGTAATCCGTTATCGCGGTTCTCGACAGTTTTAGTGGTGTGATGACATTTTTCTGGGTTGTCCGATTGCATGTACGCAATCAATGAGCGAGAGAGGCCACCAAAATCTGAGCCGAGTTATGGGCTATTAAATATATTATCGGCCTCCTCATTTTAACTGTCTTGGGCGAGACTAGAGAGCCCTTTAAGGGTGCCACATTTACTTCCCAGTAATAATATTAAGGCAGAATTTGTTATTTAATTCTAATCGGACTCACCTTTGCTGTTGAGCTACTGTTGTATCAGAATGATCATCAGACAAGAGCTGTTAATGGAGCTGCTGCTTGTTTGGTCAGCTAACTAGACTAGCTAGACTACCTGAACAGTGGTAGGCTGTTTTTATTTTTCCCTATAAAAATGAGATAGCTATGATGGATTTCAGGAAAGGAAAATTGGGCATGACTCACCTGCCTTGGCCCGCCTTATCCCCTAAAGATGCCACCTTGCTATTTACCTTAAGATGCAACCATAACTGTATTTTGCAAATTCCTGGTTTATCAAATTGCTACCCTTATACAGAGCTAGATTTTAGTAGTATTACACTCATGCAAATTACTAATTACTGTAACCTGCTACCTGATTACATTGTAAGTGAAGTGATGCCATGCTCAGAATTTTTCTCCTTTAATGCTACATCTGTTACAAAACTCGTAAAATTGTGCTTCCAGATCCCTCCATAGTTTAACCCATCTCCCCCACTACACTGCACTAAAACAGCTAGTTCTTAGTGCGATTTACTTGTCAGGGAACCATCCAAAGGCACATGTAATTTTACATAGATATTGTTCATGTTGTGGTCTAGGAATCTAAATCGCCTTTAATTCTCCCCCACTAATATCCTTTGAATATTTAGCAACTGGCACTATATTAGTCGTTAGAAAAGTGTTGCCATATAGTTATAAGCAATGTGTGCTGTTGTAGTGGGCACGCCTCATCCACAGACAATTATTCACTGTTGTAATTTACTTTATACCACCATAAAGTGTGCACGTTCTCCTTCATCTTGTAGAGCTCTGCTGATCTGTAATGGTATAGTGGCAAGTAAATCAGGAATGCAATGAATAAAATGCTCAAACTTTCTACTCGATCTTTTCATAGGAGCATTGAGTACTCTCCTAGAATTTGTCTGAAGAAAGTTGCCTCCGACAGCTTCGAGGAATCTGCTTCAGGAGATGTCAATAAGTTTCATTGTTTTACAAGCAACGCCACAAAGCACGACTGGGCAATCTCATATCGAACCAGTCACAGACCTTCCGGACCCTTGCTTGTCAGATGGTTCACATCGCAATAATGATGGGACACAGAACAAACACCTCAGGGAAAATAACAGCTCTGAGGAAGGGCAGTGATGATTGTAACAGCAGTGTGGAATGTGTGGACTTGACATTCTCAAGTGATGACAGCGACCATTCTGAATGCTCTCCATCTCATCATGAAGAAAACTCACCATCCATAACGATGAAACGACCAAAGACGGTAAATTCTTTGAAGAAGTTGCGATTGCAGGCAAAGTGTGGGATACGTGTGAACGATCGATTTGTGTTCGTTGTCAGATGATGATCGTGAACGAACAAAAAGTTTATCAGCTTCGCAAGAGTTAAGCTCTTGGAGCCCCAGGTATAGAAACGACAGTCCATGATCAAAGATGCAATGTCTAAGAAGTATGGTGACGTGATTTCTCTAAAGAGATACATGGACATGGTAAACGATCATAGTTTACAAGGTAAACCTTGGGACGGGGTCGTTCGGGGTTTTCTGTTGCCAGGGATGAATTTCTGCACGATGAGTATTGCTTAACAATGTTTGTGGTTAAAAAATGCAAAGCGTCCTGGTGTGCTCGCCGGAATGAAGCTAGACGAATGGGAAAGCCGTTGCACTTGCCCTACTGGATGGAAACTGGTGGTGAGCGACCACAAAATTGCATGTAGTGGCTCTAATCACGTGTATGTTATGTTGAAGCCCTTGATGAAAGCCTTATCGTTGGATACGTCAGTCACATTCGTCCCTGCGCCCGAAATGCATGCCACACTGGCTTTGTCTTCATAATCTTTACAGGAACACAATTACAAAATGTTAGCTCACAAATAAGAAAGTCTGTTCCAGCAGGAAGGAAAGTTTTAGCTAATAAATTGTGAAAACGACTACTCGACGTGCGTAGGGGAACTTGGAAATTATCTTAAAGAGAAGCAGGTCGCTGAACTTTGTGACCACAGTCAAGAGACACAGCAACGGGACTATGCAGCAAGGCGCAAGCAGAAACAGACAGCAAAAGCATATGACACCTTGCAAAACTTGAGAAATGATTCTGTCAGAGAGTCATTTCTGGATACTCCTGCAGAAAAAAGCCTAACATCCTACTCATTCTGGCTAATCATGCATAGATGCATAATACTACCTTTGCATGCTGCGAGACCAGGCATATTTTTCCGTTGATCATTAATGCAACATTAACACTGCCAGGAGGATAGACTTTCACCAAATTGTAAATTGGCTAACTTGATCAGTCAGCTGCTGAGTCATAGGGGAGATTTAAAGTGACGGTGGGAAAGAGGGTCCTGGTCAGTGTAGGGATTAGCAGTTCATACCATTTAAATCCTGTGTATGAGATGTGCGTGTTCTACGTCAGAAGTATTTCAGTCTGCTACGACAGTAACCTCTCTATTTTAGTAGTACTGCATGGTGTGATGCAGCGCTTTGCTTAATAACAGAGAACCAGAGTGGATATGCGCTGTCTGTGTAGTGTTACACCAGCCTTTTGAAATGTCTGACATGATGCCATGTGTCTCAGTTTTTCATTTGTGTCATTAAGTAAAATGTTTACTGTTGAACTAAGTTAGTTAATAGAATAGTTCCATTGTTACTAATCACACAGTTTCTTATTTATTTTCTGACAATTGAACATATTTAAAATCTGCATTGCATATTAAGGATTATGACATAACTTCTCTGAAACATTATGCCAATATATCGAAAGGCACAAACTGAAAGTGCAAGGCTTTAGGGTGTAATGAATAAGAGCCTTTTCAGAGATGTGTTTTGTTCTTAATAAGGTACTTGGCAAGCATATGATTTGTAAACACTGCCAAATATCTAGCAGTATTAACATGAGTAATGTGTAAAAGGAATTAATAAAGAGACATGCCCCTTGCCCCACAGGACTGAAACGAGTACTAGGTAACAACCACAAAAGTACTGGTAGCAGTTCCAGTGTCAGTTGTCTAGAAGGCTGGGTGGGGGTAAGGGAAGTGAGATGATTGATAAAGCATGGCAATGTTGTCGTTGTCGTTAGAATACCATGGCAATCTTACAACACAAACAAAAAGATTTCTTTTCAGAGAACTATTATGACACACCCCAAAACAAAGACATGGATTGTTAAGGCATGCCAGATGCAAAGTAACGGAAGAAACTGTGGGTGAGAAGTGTTGAAATGTTCCGTAATTTTGAAAATTATTGTACAAGATCAGGCATAATTTTGGAAAGGAAGAAAATTTACATATTTTTGTCGACCATTTCACTGTTTGTTGCAGATACTGTAACATAAAAGACAATTTAACAAAAGAATAAGTCAACTTTTTGAGTGGTAGTAAACAACATTCAATACCACAGGGAACACACTGATCTGTGATCTAATTGGTTACCAGTTCACGTTATTTAAATGCTTTGTCTGCCAGTGAGATGTTTGAAGTCAGAAGTATTTTATTCACTTAGGAATGTAAGTTTACTACGTCCTTTATATTTATTAAAGGACAGGCGCAAAGTGGATTTGCAGTTTCCACACCGGTGACAAGTAATTCTTTGATCTCTCTGCTACATTTCGTAAATTTCTCAGATATGTCTTTGAGTAAAAACCATCACTTTGAAAGAAATAGTTTCATGAAATGATCACTCAGTGCTACATTTCTATCAATTTAAGACAATTCAAGACCAGAAAATGTAATATGTAGTAAAGATTACAACATGTAATCTGAAAAACAATGCAGTGTAAAGGCACACAATAGCCATCACAGAACAACTTGTAACAAGGTTTAGAGTCGCATTCATCTAGATAGGATTTAATTACTGTGACTCATTTTGTGTGTGTGTGGGGGGGGGGGGGTGGAAGGCTGGGCATTGGTACGAGGTATGCAATCATACTGCGTTTCAGATTTTTTTTTTTTTTTTGAATCATAAGGAGATATACCCCAAAATAAAGCTGCATTTTTAATGTCTCTTGCAGTCTTAGCCAAAGAAATTACGACAATGACATGTGTACATGATGTACAAATGTGTAGTGATGCCTTGCAGTGCACAAGTTAATTGAAAAGCCGCAGGGTTACTGAGATATTATTTTCAGGAAAAGGACATTTTCGTTTTGAAGAATATCCCTGTGTGTGTGTGTGTGTGTGTGTTTGTTTGTCAGCTTTGTAAACGACAGAGAATTATCACATATGGCCTTTTCAGGTAAAAGAAAGTACTTTCTACTTATTATGTTTGGTACTTATAGTTTGATTCAAAATTTGAGTTGCTGCATGATATTAACAAAGGATATGCCTTCATGCACTTTGGGGTGATTCACATTTCCTGAGAAAAAGGGGTCGAGAAAAACGTACACTATTTGGTTTTGTTATGCTTTCATTTTATCTTGAGATTCGTTGAGGATCCGATAAGTCGTCTGAAAGTGTAAATGGGTGACCTTAAAATTTGCGATTCTATCAGAAACGAAATTGGGTTTTAGCGCTGGTTAGAACCAGCTGGTAACTTGCCCTCACATTCCCTCTCTCAGGTCTATCTGAAAGGCTTTCTCACTACAGAAGAAGGGTGAGAAGCATTACGTTGTAAGGGACATGTGAGACCCTATGATTCATGGGTTGACTCAGCTAGTTAGGTGCATTCAGTATGACTCTCCCTAACGTTTCCCAGGTGGCATTTTGACTGATGGTTAAAGTTATGCCCGACTCACATTATTACCCTTTCTTCACATTTGACCTGCATGATTTATGCCTTAACTGCATGGTCAGGAAGGGCCGTAGCCTGCGCGGGTGGGGGAGCAGGTGGGAACAGTCCCCTGCGATTTCCAAAACGAAAATGAAAATTGACCTACTTGAAAAAAAAAAAAAACACTAGTAGGAGGCTGAAAATTTCACTGTCCAAATTATGATTTGAGGGCCCCTAAAACCTGGGAAATTTATATAAAGGTTCCTTTTCTTCCCAAAACTTCCCGGAGAGTCTTTCTCTGGCCCCCCCCCCCCCCCCCCAGCATAGTGGCAAGTAAATCAGGAATGCATTGAATAAACTGCTCAAACTTCCTACTCGATCTTTTCTTAGGAGCATTGAGCACTCTCCTAGAATTTGTCTCGAGAAAGTTGCCTCCGACAGCTTCGAGGAATCCCTTACACGAGATGTCAACAGGTTTCTTTGTTTTACAAGCAACGCCACAAAGCACGACTGGGCAGCCCCATATCGAATCAGTCAAAAACCTTCTGGACCCTTGCTTGTCAGATGGTTCTCATCATAATAATGATGGGGCAGAACAAACACCTCAGGGAAAACAGCTCTGAAGAAGGCAGTGATGATTGTAACAGCAGTGTGGAATGTGTGGACTTGACATTCTCAAGTGATGACAGCGACCACTCTGAATGCTCTCCATCTCATCATGAAGAAGACTCACCATCCATAACCATGAAACGACCAAAGACGGTAAATTCTTTGAAGAAGTTGCGATTGCAGGCAAAATGTGGGATACGTGTGAACGATCGATGTGTGTTCCTTGTCAGATGATGATCGTGAACGAGCAAAAAGTTTATCAGCTTCGCAAGATTAAAGCTCTTGGAGCCTTAGGTATAGACCCCTTCTTAGGAAATGACAGTCCATGATCAAAGATGCAATGTCTAAGAAGGATGGTGACATGACTTCTCTAAAGAGATACATGGACATGGTAAACGATCATAAGTTACGATGTAAACCTTGGGACATGGCAAAGGGGTCGTTCGGGGTTTTCTGTTGCCAGGGATGAGTTTCTGCATGATGAGTATTAGCTTTTTAAGTGTATCGAAACGGCACATACAAACAAAAAAACAAAAACTCAAACCGAATCGGACAGGAACATAGGGCAAAACCAATTACACACCACCAAATCAAACAGAAAATTATGTTCATTACAACAATAGAACCACACACACACACACACTGACAACCCAAATACCCCACAAACTGCATGATGAGTATTGCTTAACAATGTTTGTGGTTAAAAAATGCGAAGCGTCCTGGTGTGCTCGCCGGAATGAAGCTAGACGAATGGGAAAGCCGTTGCACTTGCCCTACTGGATGGAAAACTAGTGCGCTTTTTAAGTGCATAGAAACGGACACTATCAAACGGGAAGAACCAAAACCGGACTGGCAAGAACACAACCATGAAAACTAGTGCTGGTTAGCGACCACAAAACTGCATGTAGTGGCTCTAATCACGTGTATGTTATGTTGAAGCCCTTGATGAAAGCCATATCGTTGGATACGTCAGTCACATCCGTCCCTGCGCCCGAAATGCATGCCATACTGGCTTTGTCTTCATAAACTTTACAGGAACACAATTACAAAATGTGAGCTCACAAATAAGAAAATCTGTTCCAGCAGGAAGGAAATTTTTAGTTAATAAATTGCGAAAACGTCTATTTGACGTGCGTAGGGGAACTTGGAAATTATCTTAAAGAGAAGCAGGTCGCTGAACTTTGTGACCACAGTCAAGAGACACAGCAACGGGACTATGAAGCAAGGCGCAAGCAGAAACAGACAGCAAAAGCATATGACACCTTGCAAAACTTGAGAAATGATTCTGTCAGAGAGTCATTTCTGGATACTCCTGCAGAAGAAAGCCTAACATCCTACCCATTGTGGCTAATCATGCATAGATGCATAATACTACCTTTGCATGCTGCGAGACCAGGCATATTTTTCCGTTGATCATTAATGCAACATTAACACTGACAGGAGGATAGACTTTCACCAAATTGTAAATTGGCTAACTTGATCTAATCACAAAGTCAGCTGCTGAGTCATAGTGGAGATTTAAAGTGACGGTGGGAAAGAAGGTGCTGGTCAGTGTAGGGATTAGCAGTTCATACCATTTAAATCCTGTGTATGAGATGTACGTGTTCTACGTCAGAAGTATTCAGTCTGCTAAGTAACCTATTTTAGTAGTACTGCATGTGATGCAGCGCTGTGCTTAATATGAGAGGCCCAGAGTGGATTTACGCAGTCTGTGTAGTGTTATACCAGCCTTTTGACATGTCTGACATGATGCCATGTGTCTCAGTTTTTCATTTATGTCATTAAGTAGAATAGTTCCATTGTTACTAATCACACAGTTTCTTATTTATTTTCTGTCAACTGAACATATTTAAAATCTGCATTGCATATTAATGATTATGACATAACTTGTCTGAAACATGCCAATATATCGAAAGGCACAAACTGAAAGTGCAAGGTTTTAGGGTGTAATGAATAAGAGCCTTTTCAGAGATGTGTTTTGTTCTTAATCAGGTACTTGGCAAGAATATGATTAGTAAACACTGCCAAATATCCAGCAGTATTAACATGAGTAATGTGTGAAAGGAATTAAGAGACATGCCCCTTGCCTTACAGGACTGAAACGAGTACTAGGTAACAACCACAAAAGTACTGGTAGCAGTTCCGGTGTCAGTTGTCTAGAAGGCTGGGTGGGGGCAAGGGAAGTGAGATGATTGATAAATGTTGTAGTTGTTGTAGTAGTTGTAGTAGTAGTTGTAGTTGTAGTTGTAGTAGTAGTTGTAGTTGTAGTAGTAGTTGTAGTAGTGGTAGTGGTAGTGGTAGTTGTGGTCGGTTGTTGTTGTCGTGAGAATACCATGGCAATCTTACAACATATACAAAAAGATTTCTTTTCACAGAACTATCATGACACACCCCAAGACAAAGAGATGGATTGTTAAGGCATGCCAAATGCAAAGTAACGGAAGAAACTGTTGGTGAGAAGTGTTGAAATGTTCCATATTTTTTTAATATTATTGTACAAGATCAGGCATAATTTTGTACAGGTGGGCAGTGCTGAGGTAGTTTCTATGGAAAGGAAGAAAACTTACATATTTTTGTCGACCATTTCACTGTTTGTTGCAGATACTGTAACATAATAAAAGACAATTTAACAAAAGAATAAGTCAACTTTTTGAGTGGTAGTAAACACCATTCAATACCACAGGGAACACACTGATCTGTGATCTAATTGGTTACCAGTTCACGTTATTTAAATTCTTTGCCTGCCAGTGATATGTTTGAAGTCAGAAGTATTTTATTCATTTTGAGAAGATGGTATCCTCGTCGCTAAGGAATGTAAGTTTACTGCGTCCTTTATGCACTTTGGGGTGATTCACATTTCCTGAGAAATAAAAAGGGTTGAGAAAAACGCACACTATTTGATTTCTTGTTCTCTGTTGATGGTTTTGTTATGCTTTCATTTTATCTTGAGATTCGTTGAGGATCCGATAAGTCGTCTGAAAGTGTAAATGGGTGACCTTAAAATTTGCGATTCTATCAGAAAGGACATTGGGTTTTAGCCACATGTGACCCCAGGGTTCACAGGTCAGCTGGATAGAACAGAACCAGCTGGTAACTTGCCCTCACATTCCCTCTCTCAGGTCGTATCTGAAGGGCTTTCTGACTACAGAAGAATGGTGAGAAGCATTACGTTTGTAAGGGACATGTGAGACCCTATGATTCATGGGTTGACTCAGCAAATTCCGTAGCTAGTCACACATAACGTTACGCACTGCATTATACTACAACTGTTACTTAGTACTACACGCTAGCGTTATACATACATTTACAACAAGCCTTACGGTGCACTATTTTTCGTGCGAGGCTACAAACGTTTATGGTTGTAAGCTTGTACAGAATTTTACTACCGTCTATTGAATTAAGGCCTACGTATTATCTGTAATATTTGCTGTTACAGCAGCAGACATAGGGACTTACTTAGAATCTACACTTAGCTATTACTGAGCTATGAGCAATAACATTATTAATATTCTACTACCAAGGTACATTGTTCGTAGCAGATTCAAGGACACACAATTTTGACCGATATATAAGACCTATCGAGTATAACACCCTAAACTTAGCATACATTATTCGTAGAGGTGCTAAATTAGGTGAACTATTACAGCTTACTCTAGCAAAGTTACAAACTTATAACCAGTCGGATTATTTAATTGTTAAGGTTGCCGCTGGTGTCAATAACTTAACTAAGTTTGTATATGACTGGCAAACGTAACAGAGTACTCACTGTCAATCGAGTGCAGACGACTTGGTCAGTATTTTCGAAGACTTTAGGTCTCATCCTTTCTGAAGGATAGTAGGAAGGCTCAGCAACAGTAGTTTCACACAGCACACTTATATATATAACGCTAATTCCCACCTTAAGGGGAAATTGTTACATCTGCTTGTACATAGGGCGAAAAAAAGATAATAAAATTCGCGTTTTTTCATACGGTTTTTGGGATTTAGGCGAAAAACCGTATGAAAAAACGCGACTGTTGGGAGAACTCGACCCTTAGGCGAAAAAATCGTTTCGCCTTAACGTTTTACACACTGTTTTATATAGGAATGCGTACCTCTATACGCAAGTCCGATTTGCCACATAATGTTTAATGGAACGGTCACAGTCAATCCCAGGAAATATCTGAAGAACTCAACAAATGAACTTGTGTTCCGTGCCAGCTTTAATGAGCTGAGAAAAAAATATCATCAGTATCATGCAAGCTATACTGACGGCTTCGAAGCTACGGACAGGGTTGCGGCCGCGGCGTCAGGCCATGATGCATCCTTGCAAATCAGACTACCGGACGATGCATCAATATTTACTGCCGAATTCCAGGCACTAACGATGGCTTTCCATCTGATTGAAACTCAGACAGTCACCAGTTCATTGTGTTCACAGACTCACTGCCAAGCCTCTTAGCACTAAAAGGCCATGAGCTAAAACACCCTCAGTAACAGCTCTCCGTGAAGCTTACTCCAATTTGGTTCAACTACAAAAATTGGTTGTGCTAGCATGGGTCCCTCGCCACGTGGGCCACAAGGTAATGAAAAAGTCGATGCACTTGCTAAAGAAGCCTACAGATGGACGTCACCAATCTCTACTTGCCTCACACTGATTACCGCCCTAAGATCAATGGCTTTGTAAAATCGAAATGGCAAGAACTATGGGATTCCTTTCCTGAAAACAAATTGTACCGAGTTAAACCAACAATCGGAGCTGGGGGACATGCCAGTAACCGGAGATGATTTAGCTCTGACTAGGGCTCGCATCGGTCACACTTACCTTACCCATGCCTATTTACCGTCAGTCACATTCTCGTTGACTGTTATGAATACTCTCATATTCGCCAGAAGTACTACGCAGTGCCAGACCTGAAAACTTTATTTGAGCAGACAGATCCTTCCCTTATTTTGGGCTTTCTCAAGGAAAGTAAACTGTACAGAAATTTTTGACAGGACTCCCGCATTTGCCTAGACCCTTTAGTGGAATTTGACCCCGCCTTTTTTGTTTTTTTTTTTTTTTTTTACCCCAACATTGCCCCTTTTTCTGTTCTAGATGACACTATATCACACAATCGTGTTGGTGTGTCGTAAAACCCCATCTAACTCCATCCACTAACACTGAGGAAAATATGGCCGCTTCATGTGGAAGTCTTCCACAGTACCAAATATTAGTGTCAGTGTAAGAAGCATATTATTATTCGTATGCTTCTTAAACTCACAATTAATGCTAGCTGTCATTATTACCGCAAATGAGTACAATGATCATGACTAATTTCTTATATGAGGATCCAATGACAAATTTCTCATGAGAATCTTATGAGAAATATTTTTCATGAGAGAAATTTCTCACGAGAATCTCATAAGGAATTCTCAGGAGAAATTTTTGTAACGGGATGGGGCACTTTCCCTCCTTGAAAATCAAAAACTTGAAAAAAATACTTGTCAAAAGTCGAAAATCTCGCACCAATTTGCATCTAGGCTCCTTGAACAAGGCAACCTTTCATAGGGGACACCCTCTCCCCTTACACCCCTCCCCCAGGCCAGCGACAATCCTACTTTGGTGAGACCATCAAAGTGGTTACCAGCAACGGGCCTGCTGACCTGATCAATTGTTTTGCCGCCCCCACCCCCCCCCCCCCCATGTCTGACAACATAGCCTAAGTTAACATATACAATTGGCTTTTTTAGGGGGACAAATTTGTACGTGTGATTTACGTACCAATTTGCTGTTACTAGGTTTTCTAAACAATTACTAGGGGTTGATTTGTACGTACATGGATAGCCGGGCTAACTTTAGGTAGCGCCGGGCTACAATGAGTAGGAGCGCGCAAATGCGTTCCCTTTTTTTTCCCAAGTCCCCTGACTCTATGGCAAAGAGCCAGGGGCGAAAAACAAACAATACTCCCGAAGTTCTGCTCCCTGAAGGAGTGACAAACGTCCCCAAGGGACAAACTTTGACTTAACTGTGACACCACCCGACAGTGGTCCCATTCTAGACTGGCTGAATAGAACAGGTCCCACCTGAGAACCGCGCAAGTGCGTTAGAGTCCGCAACTTCACGCCCGAGTCTCAATTTTTTTACCATCTGGTTTGGTAGTGTCCGTTTTAAGCTAATAAAAAAAAGAACGCATTAGAAACTCGGCCGTTCTCGATTCATAATGACTAAAAACCCGACGTCTTGGGCGAGAGTTTGTGGAATTCTGTGTAAGGTTTCGTTGCGACGGTGAAATGCTGTGATTTGGGGGGGGAGGGGGGTGAGCAGTAGCATGTATTACATAAATTTCTCGCGGCTAGGATAAGCCCGAAACGCGTGAACTTTTTAAGCGCAGTAACAATCGGCCTGACAAAGCCTAAGCGGCCGATTTTTGATATAGACACGATCAAACCGCAGTCCAGTGATAAAATGGTACACCGCGTTTCACGTGCTTAGAAAAGGACACGAAATGAAAACTCTTCTTTCCCTACAAAACCGGCACGGTAACACAAAAAGCAAAACGGGCGGCTAACGTGCCAGCTTTAATGAGCTGAGAAAAAAATATCATCAGTATCATGCAAGCTATACTGACGGCTTCGAAGCTACGGACAGGGTTGCGGCCGCGGCGTCAGGCCATGATGCATCCTTGCAAATCAGACTACCGGACGATGCATCAATATTTACTGCCGAATTCCAGGCACTAACGATGGCTTTCCATCTGATTGAAACTCAGACAGTCACCAGTTCATTGTGTTCACAGACTCACTGCCAAGCCTCTTAGCACTAAAAGGCCATGAGCTAAAACACCCTCAGTAACAGCTCTCCGTGAAGCTTACTCCAATTTGGTTCAACTACAAAAATTGGTTGTGCTAGCATGGGTCCCTCGCCACGTGGGCCACAAGGTAATGAAAAAGTCGATGCACTTGCTAAAGAAGCCTACAGATGGACGTCACCAATCTCTACTTGCCTCACACTGATTACCGCCCTAAGATCAATGGCTTTGTAAAATCGAAATGGCAAGAACTATGGGATTCCTTTCCTGAAAACAAATTGTACCGAGTTAAACCAACAATCGGAGCTGGGGGACATGCCAGTAACCGGAGATGATTTAGCTCTGACTAGGGCTCGCATCGGTCACACTTACCTTACCCATGCCTATTTACCGTCAGTCACATTCTCGTTGACTGTTATGAATACTCTCATATTCGCCAGAAGTACTACGCAGTGCCAGACCTGAAAACTTTATTTGAGCAGACAGATCCTTCCCTTATTTTGGGCTTTCTCAAGGAAAGTAAACTGTACAGAAATTTTTGACAGGACTCCCGCATTTGCCTAGACCCTTTAGTGGAATTTGACCCCGCCTTTTTTGTTTTTTTTTTTTTTTTTTTACCCCAACATTGCCCCTTTTTCTGTTCTAGATGACACTATATCACACAATCGTGTTGGTGTGTCGTAAAACCCCATCTAACTCCATCCACTAACACTGAGGAAAATATGGCCGCTTCATGTGGAAGTCTTCCACAGTACCAAATATTAGTGTCAGTGTAAGAAGCATATTATTATTCGTATGCTTCTTAAACTCACAATTAATGCTAGCTGTCATTATTACCGCAAATGAGTACAATGATCATGACTAATTTCTTATATGAGGATCCAATGACAAATTTCTCATGAGAATCTTATGAGAAATATTTTTCATGAGAGAAATTTCTCACGAGAATCTCATAAGGAATTCTCAGGAGAAATTTTTGTAACGGGATGGGGCACTTTCCCTCCTTGAAAATCAAAAACTTGAAAAAAATACTTGTCAAAAGTCGAAAATCTCGCACCAATTTGCATCTAGGCTCCTTGAAAAAGGCAACCTTTCATAGGGGACACCCTCTCCCCTTACACCCCTCCCCCAGGCCAGCGACAATCCTACTTTGGTGAGACCATCAAAGTGGTTACCAGCAACGGGCCTGCTGACCTGATCAATTGTTTTGCCGCCCCCACCCCCCCCCCCCATGTCTGACAACATAGCCTAAGTTAACATATACAATTGGCTTTTTTAGGGGGACAAATTTGTACGTGTGATTTACGTACCAATTTGCTGTTACTAGGTTTTCTAAACAATTACTAGTGGTTGATTTGTACGTACATGGATAGCCGGGCTAACTTTAGGTAGCGCCGGGCTACAATGAGTAGGAGCGCGCAAATGCGTTCCCTTTTTTTTCCCAAGTCCCCTGACTCTATGGCAAAGAGCCAGGGGCGAAAAACAAACAATACTCCCGAAGTTCTGCTCCCTGAAGGAGTGACAAACGTCCCCAAGGGACAAACTTTGACTTAACTGTGACACCACCCGACAGTGGTCCCATTCTAGACTGGCTGAATAGAACAGGTCCCACCTGAGAACCGCGCAAGTGCGTTAGAGTCCGCAACTTCACGCCCGAGTCTCAATTTTTTTACCATCTGGTTTGGTAGTGTCCGTTTTAAGCTAATAAAAAAAAGAACGCATTAGAAACTCGGCCGTTCTCGATTCATAATGACTAAAAACCCGACGTCTTGGGCGAGAGTTTGTGGAATTCTGTGTAAGGTTTCGTTGCGACGGTGAAATGCTGTGATTTGGGGGGGGAGGGGGGTGAGCAGTAGCATGTATTACATAAATTTCTCGCGGCTAGGATAAGCCCGAAACGCGTGAACTTTTTAAGCGCAGTAACAATCGGCCTGACAAAGCCTAAGCGGCCGATTTTTGATATAGACACGATCAAACCGCAGTCCAGTGATAAAATGGTACACCGCGTTTCACGTGCTTAGAAAAGGACACGAAATGAAAACTCTTCTTTCCCTACAAAACCGGCACGGTAACACAAAAAGCAAAACGGGCGGCTAACGCCAACGAAACCCAAACCGGTGGGACAAACCGAACTAAAACTTTTCCGCACTGTTCAGTTCAGAAACGGTGAGGGACATTCCATCCTTCCTGTGTTGCTGCCTTCTGGCGTGTTGTTTTCCTGTTGCTTTTTAAGTGCATCGAAACGGCACATACAAACAAAAACTTAAACCGGTTCGGACAGGAACATAAACGCAAAACTATCCACACACCACCAAATCAAACAGCAAAGTATGTTCATTACAACAATAGAACCACACACACACTGACAACCCAATACCCCACAAACCAACCTCCCCCCGGCCACCCTAAACCAATATTACTACATACCGTAGACAACACCAGAACAAACCACCACCCAACAACAACCAAAAAAACCAAAACACCAGACCAAACAATCATCACAAACTGCCCCAAGGGGCCACGAGGGGTCCGGGGAGGGGTCCACCTGCCACGAGGGGTCCGGGGTGGAGTCAACCTGCTGTATTTACAGTATGTACACTATATACACTATTTACAAAAAAACAAAAAACTGAACAAAACTGGGCCAAAAATACAGGCGCACCTTGCTCAAGGGTGTCCTGGAGGCAGTTGTGGCAAATTATCCCCACGCTTTAACAAGCTCCACAACCGGATGCAGTTTAACGTCCTACCCAGAAATCTTGTTTTGCTAGCTTAGTGTAAGATAAATTTGTAAATGATTGTAAATGGTTCGTGGTTGTGTTCTTGCCGGTCCGGATTTGGTTCTTCCTGTTTGATAGTGTCCGTTTCTATGCACTTAAAAAGCACGGCTACTACCGGTAGAGTTAGGTTTCGACGAGAGCAGACGTGTTTTCGTTTCGCTCTCGCCGTTGCCGTGCTCAACTTTTGTCACTGTGTGATAGCTTTGCTGCTTGTTGCAATTGCGCTTAAAACCTTATAGCGTGCTTCATCCTAAATTTTGTCTTTTGTAAAACCTGGTCAGAGTTTTTTTCTTTTCATTCCGTGGCCTCGAGCCACACAAACTGCCAAGGGCGGATCCAGGGGGGGGGGGGCAACTAGGGACAACTGCCCCCCTATGACCAGTCTAGCGCCCCTCAATACAAGAAAAATGCGCCCCCTGCGTCCTAAAAGTTAAGTAAAAACTGTCCGAAAAGTAAAAAAAAAAAAAAAAAGGTCCTCAGAATTTCGAACCGTATAGCTATATATTACTATGGCAATGGGAGTTGGTCTCCGAAATGTAGGCGGTCAAATTCAAGAGTATGCGGCCCCTGCATGATGTTGGCGCCCCCCCTTTTCAAACTGCCCCCCCCCCCCTTCAGCTAAGGGCTGGATCCGCCCTTGCAAACTGCTGCTATGCCCGGAGGTCGGGATAGCACAGTTGTTAAGTTGGAGTTTTGGTCTGGGGTGAGTGTCCCTCCCTCATAAGGCCGGTTCATACTACCAAATTTCTCGCGCGATAAAGCGATCAATAACCACATATGGTCAAAACATCTTTGCCGCCAGTTCGATTCATGATCATCGCTTGGAGTTGAACATTGCTCAACTTTTCTCGCAAGCTCTCGAGATATCGCATCATTTCAAAGTTTCTGATTGGCTGATTGGCGGGTGAACGACCTTTCTGAGCAAAAACTTTCGTCGAGTGACAATGGCGGATGCATTGAAGGAGAGATTGATATTAAGTTTTCAGGGTTTCCCAGCACTTTACGATAATCGGAGATCAGACTACAAAGATATAATAAAGAAGGCAAATAGCTGAGAAACTGTTGCTATTCGAGTAGGATGTGATGGTGAGGATATTTTTGGTTAAACTTGAAATAATTTGATCGTTCGGGGGGCCATATCTACCGTGGCACTGAAGGGACATGCTTGTTCTCTCTCTTCAAACACGACAACGTGACGAAATGGGCTTAATTGTCGTGTTCACAGTTCCAATTACTGTGTGAACACGACGAAGAAGCCCTGTTGATATCTTTCTTTAAACTTGACATCGCGACGAAATTGGCTTAATTGTCGTGTTTTGAGTTTTACTAATGTGAGAAGACGACGAAATTGTCTTCAATGTTCTGTTTTAAGTTTTCGTTACAGTGAGAACATGACGAAATTGGCTAAATTGTTGTGTTTTAAGTTTTAGGCACTATAAGAACATGACGAAATTGGCTTAATCGTAGTGTTTTAAGTTTTACTAATGTGAGAGAATGACGAAATTGTCAAAAATGTCCCGTTTTAAGCATTGGCGACTGTGAGAACATGACAAAATTGGTTTAATTGTCGTGTTTTAAGCTTTTAATGATGTGAGAAGATGACAAAATTGCTTAAAACGTCCTGTTTTAACTATTGGCAACTGTGAGAACATGACAATATTGACTAAATTGTCGTGTTTAAAGTTTTTACTAAATGTGAGAAGGTGACGAAATTGCCTAAAATGTCCTTTTTCAACTATTGGCAACTGTGCGAACATGACAAAATTAGCTTATTTGTCGTGTTTTAAGCTTTTAATGATGTGAGAAGATGACGAAATTGTCAAAAATGTCATGTTTTAAGTATTGGCAACTGTGAGAACATGACGAAATTGGCTTAATTGCCGTGTTTTTAGTTTTGGGCATTGTGAGAACATGACAAAATTGGCGTAATCGTAGTATTTAAAGTTTTAAGTAATGTGAAAACATGACGAAATTGGCTAAATTGTCGTGTCTCAAGTATTGATTATTGTGAGAACAAGACGAAATTGGTTAAATATCCTGTTGTATGTGTCTCGTAATGGGAGAATACAGCGAAATTTTTTAAATTGTAGTAATCTTTGTAATGTAAAATAGGAGAATACGACGGAATTTTCTTATTTGTCGTATTTTATGTTTCAGAGTATGAGAAAACATGACGAAATCCACTTATTGTCGTGTTTTATGATTCGAATAATGGATATGATACGCAGCTCTAGCGCAGGGGCGTGCACTAAGCTAAGTTCTACTTAAATTACCTACTTGGAGTTGAACGGTTACTCGAGTACTCGCCGCCAGCGATATACTAGATACTATTCTTTCTTACAATTCCGGCCAAGAGCAGTCTGGCTGCAGTCGATCAAGTCTTCGTCTGAGGACGAAAAAGTGTCAAGGAAGATGTGGAAATATTCGTGACCGGACCATTCCCCCCGGACAATTGCCACCCTGACAATTCCCATTCCGGACAACTGCTAACCCGGACAATTGCCACCCGGACAATTCCCACTCTGGACAATTTACAACCGGGACAATTCCCACCCGAACAATGCCCTCCGGGCAATTTACAGGCCCGTAGCCAGGAATTCTTAGATAGGGGGCATCGGCACCTCACAGGGGGGCACCGAAGAAGATAATTATGTTTGTAGACAGTAGAGCCACGATATAATACAGTTTGCGAGAACTACAGGGGATGATATCTCAAGCTTACCACAGACAGCTGAAAGGTATCGGTTTTACGTGTGCACATACGCGCGAAGCGCGCAAAAATTTCAGTCTTGTGATGGACATTTTCGCCTCCTTTGGCAATACAAAGACGTGGAAAGCCTCCACAAGTGAAGGGAACAAGACTATGATCACGACGATGCTTCTTCAGCTTTGCAAGCGCAGGTGAAGAGTTGAGTAATTTGCGAACGGCGAGGGGAACAGGAGCTGCCATTAGGCAGTCTTGGTGTGGTCCAGTATGATTTTGCTAAGACCTAGCGGGAAATTCCCCAAATGTCTGAGGAAATAGCAAAATGGGAACACTAACATGGAGCTTTGAGCAGGACTTTGAATGACAGTGAGAGCACACCAATCTCTTCACAGTTCACAATTCAGACGGTCATTATCGTATTTCTACTTTGAACGAAATTTTGCATGAACAGAAAAAATAAATTTTGGAATAAATTTGGGTACGATTAAATTTAGCTTCAAACCATGTAGTCATCGCGTTACGAATTTTACTCAAGTTACTAGATTACTACATGGAAACCCCTTGATACCCAGCATCTAAGTTTGAGCCTTCACCTACCTTTGGCTAGAATAGTACACTGGAATTTTTACGTTAATAATGTTCATAGGCGATATAACTTCGCTTGTGAGAATTGCGCACGAAGCGCGCCGAAATTTTGCAGGAAAATTGTTACCACGGTAAAACCTGCATACAGACTCAGCAAAAGCTGGTGAAAAGATAAGCCCGACGACGGGACCAAGCTCCTCTAAGGGGTCCATCCACCCGAAGTCCCGCTAGAAGCAATGGGTTACGGAAAGGATATGCCGAAAGCGAAATTTTTGGGCGCGACGAAAAATTTGGGATTCTGTTGACGAAAAATTAAAAACATTTGATTCTTATTAAGAAAAATTAGAAACTTTGGGTTTCTATGGAAGAATCTGCCCTTCTCGTCCTAGACAGTTCCAGTTCTTCCGATTAAGTTACTCCTTCCAAAACTGTATTGAGCCCCTTCTTGAGCAGACACCCTTGTGCAGACAAAAACCTAGTTTGCTGCTTAAGGTCATATCCTGATGGGCATACAAGGCCATAATATGTAATCACAACATTCTTTGCACATGCTGTGTAATGTGAGCTACTCTGCATCTTTTGACTTTGATGTCAATCAAAGAGCATTCACCACTGACCAATTGAGAATTTTGCTTTCTCTCAACCAAAATGTATGTGGGGTGATGCAGGGAGTTGCTATTTGTCAAATAGCAACTCCCTGGGTGATGTGTTTCTGTCTTTAAGAGCAAAACCAAGACGCCAGGCGACCGGTCGCGGGGCGACCTTCCACCACCCCTGGACATTGAGACACTTTACGTTTCTTACAAAATATGTTAATCATGATGCTGAGTCTGAATTAAGAATCTTCCTGATCATAAGAGAAAGAGGATAGAACCTCTCATGGATTCAATTTTGTGTTTTTTCCGGGAATCACGCCTACACGAAAGAACAATAGGCTAATTGTGGGGCCTTTACCTTTATGTAAAGCCAACATATCTGAAACCGGTGTTAACGCCATATGTAACTGAAGATGAAAGCGCGCGTAGAGCGCGAAAATTTTTGTAATTGTATAACAAAAATGTTACAGAAAGCAAAATACGTTCATTATTTAACGACTTTTGGGATCATTTTTAGTCAAAAATCGCCTGGTGTAATACCAGAGCCATCGTTTACACGGTATTAAAATTTTATTTTCGATCGATTTTCCATATGGTGGGGCACAGTGGTCCGCACGGGCGGGCATGCCCCCCGTGCCCCGGCCTGGCTACGGGCCTGGCAATTTACATCTAGAAGAGTTTCCACCCCTACGATTTTCCATCCCGAATGGCTGCCCAGAACAATGGCAAGGACAATTCACCCTGTAAAATTGCACTTTACTGTGTGACATAAAATGCAGGCTACATTTTCATAGAACTTGAAAATGGCAACCAAAGATAAATAAGCCCTTTAACTCATAGGCGATTGCTCTAGAGAACTCTTTAAAACAGTGGATTGCTTTGCCGAACTCAAGCTTGTGCGCAGGGGACGGGGGAGGGGGGGGTTAGGTCCTAGTGTTTCAGACGAACCCAGTCCGCTTTTGAAAATGAACCCCCCTTTGAAATCGAACCACATTTTGAACCATATGGGTGGTACTTCTTGTATGTTCCCTACCCTTGGCAATGCAGACAGGCCTACTGTCTTCATATTTAACATAGGCTTATTCCATACGGACATTTATTCTTATTCTATCATAGTACGTATAATTACGTCATAATACCAAAATCACTCGCTTCGTATTTTGACCTGAGTTTCTTCGATGTAGAAGGTCACGTTATATTTTTGTACATTTGCTCTTTTCTTGTACATCCTAGGCTAATTAAAATGGTAGCATGTAGGGAAACTGCCCTCCTTAATTTCCACACCCTAAATTGAAATTGGTCTCCTTAAAAAGATCATTATACCTTGATTGTAATTTGAAAGTCCTCAGAACCTGGAAAATCGCATAAAAAGGTTTTTTTCTGAATTTGACCTCTACCACAGACAGGCTCTTATGTAAGGGCTTGTCCTATAACGAATGACTAACCCCACTTCAAAAGACTGGATCGGCCCATCTAAATAACGGATGTTAATGCCTAAGCTACGTGATGCACTGGGCAGTGCATACACCTGTATTACGCTAAACCCCTGTAGCCGTGTCTCATAACCTGGAAGCAAGTTAAGATCAGGGCTAATAAGCTTCTTGCGTTGACACTCAGGGGCGTCATTACCGGAGGCATGGTCGGCGATCCGGGGGGATGGGGGACATGTCCTTCTCTATATTTGAGAAATTGCCTATTGACTTTGATTTTTCACACACTAATTTATTCGAAAATGGGGTCATGTCCCCAATATTGCGAACAACTCGCCGCCCTTGACAGGTGTTGTAGGGGTGTTACACCCCCAGACATGTTCAAAGCTCGGTCTGCCGGAAATGTTTGCAGTCCGTCGGAAAAATGAAATTGCCACTTTGTTTTGCAATTTATTTACATTGTCAGAAAAAATCTGTTAGCTCTACAAATATGTCGGGAAATTTATGAGCAAAACAGTTTACTTAAGTGAATTATTGTCCGGTGAATACATTGCTTTGGATACATTTAACCAGAGACGCACCCCCCCCCCCCCCGATCTAACTGTGTTGGGAAACTATTCTGTTTGTCGGGAAATTATTATATATTTCTAGAAAATATACCACATGTCGAGGGTTCTTTGTCGGTGATTCCTACTACAATATTCGGGAAGCCATCCCCCTTTGACGAAATCCAGACTGTTGGGAAAGTAGTAGTAGGCTACCGTATACAATTGAATATAATTGTCTGCCATGAAATTGACACCATGCCCGACACTGTGATATAAAAGCCATTTGGAATACGATTCAGCTCAATCTGAGTGCTCGTCCGGGATGGGTTGTAGGTTATAAGTATTCGTGGTCATTCTACATCAGGCTTCTGAAGAGTGAGAACCTGTTCGAGCCACACAAACTGGTGCTATGCCCGGAAGTCGGGATAGCACAATTGTTAAGTTGGAGTTTTCGTCTGGGGTGAGTGTCCCTCCCCCACAGGCGTTTACTGTGTTAAAAGACAATGGTGTCGAAATTAAAGAAATAGAGATGTTGCAGGCGCTTGAGGCCCGAAACACGTATGACCTTAAGTTTAAGTCTGATGCTGCCCGTGTTAAGGGTGTGTCATGCCTGAAGGGGGTAGAGGGGCTCACTGTCACCCCATATGATGGCTCTGTGACGGTGACAGTGCTTTACCTTCCCTTCGAGGTCGATCAGCGCCTGGTTGCGAGGGTTCTTAGTCAGTACGGAACTGTCTCTGAAATGTGGTGGTGTAAATATACTGGGGGTGAGTTGAAAGGTATATTTAATGGCAAGAGACAGTTCCGTATGGAACTGGTGAGGGACATTCCATCCTTCCTCTTCATAGGGGGTTCCAAGGCCCACATTAGGTACTTTTGTCAGCCCCGTACCTGTTTTAGATGTGGAGAGCAGGGGCACGAAGCCAAGTCGTGTCCCAACAGACGATGTGGGAAATGCTTGCAGTTGGGGCACGGCAAGGCAGAGTGTCCCAACGAGGTACGGTGCAACCTCTGTGGGGAGGAGGGACATGTGTTTGGTGCCTGCCCCACATCGTACTCTGCTCATGTCAGTGCGGATGTGGGGTCGGCACCTGAACCCTCGCAAACAGGCCCGCAGTATTCAACTCAGGAATTAGAGGAGGCGGCACTTGAGGTGGAACAGGACTTCCTTGCCTCCAAGCAGTGTGAGGGGGGTACTGGAACTCCTGAGGTAGACTCTCCGCCACCCTTAGCATCGACACCCAGTCAAGTTGAAATAACGACAGTAAAGGAGGACCTCGATCTGTCCTCGGACTCGGCAATGTCGGATGGCGGGGAGCCTGCCTCAGAGCCTCCTCCAAAGGATCCACCTTCGGGGGAGGGTTGGTTTGATTTGTGTAAGGGGGAGGGGCCAGAGCCTGCACTGAAGAGGTCGGCCTCGGGCGAGGTGTTAGACAGGGGAACCCATCACTCTGGGACGCCCGTACCGAGCCCACGGATTAAAAAGATAAGGTCCCAGCCAGATCATTTGGTGTGAATGGTATGTGCCCGGTTTTCTTTTGGGTTTCTGTTCTGTCTGTATCTGTGCTCATGCATGCTATAAAGTTTGATAGTTCAGTGTAAATAGGTTTGCTTTTGTTCCACTTTAGGTCCGTCCGGCTACAAGCATGTGAAAAGCACATCACCTTGTTAATATTGTAAATAGTGGGGTTGGCCACATAAAAAATTTGTTGCTGGCCTGGTGTATATAGTTGTCCTTGTGTTTTATGACACGTCAGGTGTTTTCGTTCCCGAGCACGTAAGGAGCACCCATAGTTACAAAAAAGCATTGTACAGACTCAACCTGAACACTCTTCTGTTAATGTAAATGGGTATGTAAATAGTTTTGCCTAGTGAGATTGTAAATAGTCCTGTGTAACTTGCTTGGGTTCGGGATGGATTTATACAAAGTTAACACAGAAATTTCGGTTTGGGTTTTGTTCCTCAGTGCCTGTTTCTATGTACTTAAAAAGCTGCTAACCTGTAGTTTTGCGTGAATAAATTTGTAAATTGTCTTATGTAATTAACCTTTGTATATAGTCCTTTGTTCATAGTAACACAATTTTATGTTTGTAGGTGCATGTAAATATTTTGCTGTTGCGTTTTTGCCCGGTCCGGTTTGGGTTCTCGCCCTTTGTTTCTAGTGCCCGTTTCTGCGTACTTAAAAAGAAATAAGTATTCGTGGTCAGTTGCGTCGGGTGGCAGTCGGATTGTAGGTTAATCACGCACCACACTGTCGGGATTGATATCAGTCTACTTTTCATCAATCACACATGAAGACGAGCATATTGACTTTCTGCAACCATCGTTTGATTTCGCAAATCCTTCGTTGGTCATTTCATAACAAAATGGGTCGTCGTTGGGTCGATAACAGCTGCACACTACCACGACTTTACTCAACTGCGACGCGACTCCCATCCCCATCCTCGATGTGGGCGTGACTCTCGGGTTCCAATCGGGATCGAAAGCGTATGGTAGAAAACAAAATTTGGAACACAATTAACCGACTCGTCTGCCAAGAACGCGACTGGTTTTGCCGTCCGGTTGGAGATGGGTCAGTGCAGTGTGAGTTCGCTTTCTACTTAAATCGTGTTGGGCCTATATCCTGTGGTGTGTGTGTGTGTGTGTGTGCACTGTGCAAATGCGATCTTGCGGATGCGGATACGTATGCCGTGGCAGCAAACGTAACAGTTTCATCAGTTTTGGAAAATATTGTATAGTAAACCCACAGATGAAATCCGGCCGCAGGTGCCTAAAAACGTTAGTAAAATCCCTTAAAATCCCATTTTTCGGCGCGCTCGCCCTCATCCTTTATATCGGCTTCATTTCCAATTAAAAGATTAAGAAGGACGGAGCGTGCTTTGGATTATTGCAAAACTTCGTGCAACCTCCGTGATTGCCCATTTTAGCTCCCAACTCTCAAAGATGCATCAGTAAAGAAATGGAATGGCAGTTAGTCCTGTCTATTATGAAACAACAGGGCTTATTCCAGTTTTTACGTCTGTAAAGCGCGTATTCAGTGCAATCTGTAGATAGTTAATTGCTTTGTAAAATGAAGGCAAACATTACTAAAATGTTCGCAAAGGTGTTATTTTTCGGGACTCTTCGAGCGCATTCATCTTGTACTCTTGTTAACCTATTAAGACTACACATAGAACAAAGTGAGTATAATTATTGCAAGACTCCGGTTAAAACGTTATGAAACTCCCCACCGTGGAACTCTATTGACCCTCCTTCAAACATCAGTCTTGAAGAAATCCCCCAGTGGTTAGTCCATATATATGCTATTTTCGAAAAGATATAGACAAACTGCTATTTTATGCATGGTCCATTTACAGGTCCTTAGCCTGGGCGAAATCCCCAGGGGGGACAGTTTATGGAACTAGCCTGAGCTAAGCGGTGCACCAAGTGTCGTTTCTACAGATAGTTGACACCCAGGTGGACCCTTCCCTTTTCACCTCTGCGTGGATGCCATCCTGGGGAGGGTGTTGAGGTGAGGGATACATGTAAGGCCTGGCTAGGGGCAAAATCGTGCTATCGTTTGCAAAGCCCTGAACTGTGTTATATCTTTACAGATTGTAATTGTTTAGTAATATTCTTCCTATTTTTTTGGCTGGGCGTAAGTCAAGAGGTGCTGTCTAAGAGTAGAGAATAACACTGTATGCTCTTTGTGAGGTGGCTTGGATGCAAAATGGTACTATGTTTGACAAAGCTTCTTAAAGTGTTGAATTGATTATATGCTACGATATCCTTATCATTTTGTGATTTTTTTTCTATTTCTCTAGGGTGTAATTAAAGAAACGTTGCCTCACGAGAGGGATGACACCTCTATTCTTGAGGAATGTTTATGTCCTAAGTATTCCTAGATCTAAAATGGTGTTATCTTTGATAAAGCTTTGGACTGATATTGATAACATGACCTGAAATTATTTACTGACTATTTCGGCTGTTTCGTGACATACCCACAAGCCTGGTACCCGGCTGAAGCTTCGCCCTGGCGCTCTTAGTACGCCACTGGGGAACTTTCGGTTGGCGCGTATCCGTAGCGTAGGATGCAAGAAAATGTTCGGTAGAAAAGTCTCCCAGATGGGAGGATAACACATTTTAGACCTTAAAGGTCTAAACATTCTTCTTTAAGAGTTCTTGCTTGCAAACAAATCAAAATTTCAAGAACAAAAGCTAGATTTAATTTAAAGGGAAAATGCAGTCACCCAAATTTGAATGAGTGTACCCAGGTATCCTATTTTATGAACGGCTTTTGAGGATTCTGTTACAACATTTTTCTCACTGAGTTGTGAAATTCAGGTGTAGGGTAACTCCTTGGTTTACCTTGAATATGAAATATTTAGGATATGTTCTAACATATCAAGAACGTACTTGAAGTGAAATAAGGGAACATTTGTGAGATTTAGCTTTTGTTTCAAAGTAAGTTTGCGGTGACTACTTAAATATGCCCTTAAAACTAAAAATTTGTTTTACCAGCTCAGTGAGTTTAGCTATAGTAATCATAGGTAATCATAGACTTTAATATTTAGCCATCGTATATGCTGGTGTATCCAAGCGATGTTTCCTGTAGGAAGAAGATTGTTCATACGTCACGACGAGAAACCCGCATAAAACACATCTCCGGGAAAATTTGGGGAAACGGACCCCTTATAAGCCGTTTCCTAAGTTTTGAGGGCCTTGAATTTATAATTTGGACAGTAATATTTTCTTCATTTTAGTATTTCTTCTCAACTTTCATTCACAATATGAAAATCTCAGGGTTGCCCCCCCCCCTACACCCGCAGGCTACGGCCCTGGTGTAGTGCGTACTCAAAGCCGTTTGTAGACAGTAAAACACTTCATTTCAGTGCGTGAAATCGTGTAAATGCTTCTGAGTTTCCAGGGGCTCCTCCCCCTGGACTACCACAGAGGGGCATTACTGAAATGGGTCATACGGTGGGCAACTGAGCCCTATGCCTAAGACGATCTTACGCTCCCACCATGGAAGTACCACCTTAGGGCTAATACTTCCGTGACCAAATCTTCCATCCTGTTGTAGCAGATAAATGAAAACAAGTACGCCAGGGTCAAATTGACATTGCCAAATGTTTAAACTGTGTTTAACTGCGTTGTTTGCTAATCTTCCTCCCGTTATACTAAAAGTTTACATCTTGTACTTTTTGCAAATTTCCTTAAAACGAGGGTTATGACTTAACCGTTCTTATATTTTGTCGGGAATGAAACCATTTTTGTCGGGAAAAGGTCCAACATCCCCCACTCATCAATCCTAAGGTTCGTCCCTGTTGACACTGTTGTGGTCGACACAAAAATTAGCTTTTCGTAGTTGTGGGAGTGACATTTAATCTACATACCAAAAATGTAATGTAAAACTACATCAATGTTACAGAAAATGTCACCAGACTGCACATATAATAACGAAAAACGTTTAAAAGGGAAGGGCATACATCATAGCCTCAGATCAAGGCGACAACATAAAATTTACGGCACTGTGGCCTATGTGAGTTCCCGAGATAAGGGGTAGAAAGCATGTTTATAGGCGGGGCAAGGAAGGACACTTGCCCCCACTTTTTCCCGAGTTTAATAAATAATAAAAACAATGAAAAACATAAGCGAAAGGAAGCGAGATCACAAAATTATACAAGAACTTTTCAATAGCCCATCATGATCAAATTTTGTAATGTTAAATGAAAAGAAAACATCAATATCAAACACCATAAAAATGCTAAGAAGATTTTCCCGGCGCGCTTCACGCGCATCCTCTTCGGAAACTGATCAATACAATTGAAAACTTTGTCTGGTATGGTAAATTTTCTTTCAAAGCATGTGCGTCTACAACACGCCACACTATTGTGACTTGAAGGTTTGAAATAACAGTTACTGAAAGTAATCATGTAAGTCATTAAATGCACCATGGTCCTTGCAAACAAAATCCCAAACCCTACCCATGTGCAGGGAATCACAACTCTCGATAAATTTTTCGGCGTGCTTCGCATGAGCTTCATATAAATTGATGTCTCATACTAATGCTATACCGCTGTGCATAGGAAAACTTTGGTGGAAATGCCTCGTTATTACTTCCTGTAGGACAGCTCCACTAATAACCTATTCTGAAAGCTCACTACACCTCTCGCTGTTCACTTTTCACCCAATAATGTATCGTTTTTCCTGTATAACATATCGGTTGTCCGGGTTGGCAATTGTCCGAGTGGTAATTGTTCGTGTTGCCAAGTTGTCCGGGTGAGAATTGTCCGGATGGCGGTTGTCCGGGTGGAAATTGTCCGAGTGGGAGTTGTCCGGATTGGCAATTGTCCGGGTTGGCAATTGTCCGGGTGGGAATTGTCCGGGGGAATTGTCCGGTTGGGAATTGTCCTGGTGGGAGTTTCCGGGAACCGAAATATTAGTTTCCCTAGACGGACACAACCGCATCGGAAGTTTGCCGATCGGGAGAGCAGGGAAAGACCTGCGGGACATGTGTAAACAGGTGAGGTCTTTGTATACGTATAGCCAAGCGCTAGGCTAGGCCTTATGCCGTTACTAGATTTTACGTACAGTCCTAACGTTACTTTCAACGCCTGAAGGTTATGTAGGCCTAGACTATGTGTTGTGTGTGCACTTTGTAACGTCAGGACTAGCTGAGTTATGTAACGGGACCCAATGTAACCAGGGGCGTATATACATGAATTCGCAGGGGGTGAACTATTTTGGGACCAACTACATTTCTTGGAGACCGACTCCCATTGACATGGCTGTGCGATCCGAATTTTAAGACCGTTTTTTTTTCTTCTTTTTGCTTTTTTGCACTTCAGATGTTGTTTTCATGTCTGAATTTTTCGAAGAACTTCTTTTTTCTGTTTTTTTTTTATTTTTGTTTTTTGCACTTCAGACAAGGGCGTAGGAATCGGGGGGCTCGGGGGTGACAGCCCCCAGAGAAAATTGTGGGGGCGGAAGTATGCTTCAGCCCGCCACTTTCCAAGGACGAAAACCCCTTATTTGTCTCTTCTGTAAAAATATCAAAAATTTGCAGTAATTTACCTTAAAATTTGTCCAAAATGATGCACCAAATTGCATCTAAGGTCCCTCAAATATCCAAAAATTTTCCAAAGAAATTGTTAAAAATTTTCTATAAAAAAAATGTCCAAAAAATTGCAATAATTTACATTAAAGGGTAATTCTCATCATCCCAAACAGTTCCAATTCTCCCATCTATGCAACGTGTAGCTCCTCCCATAACTAAGTAAAGCTCCTCTTTGTGGAGACACAAACCTATTTTATTGCTTAAGGTCATGTCCTGGCAGCCTGATGAGCACAAAAGGCCATAATGTGTAATCTAAACACACACACTCTCTCTCTGCATTGTGTGGAATGTAAGCTACTCTGCATCTTTTGAGTTTTCAAACTTTGATGTCAAGCCTAGAGCAGTCACCAACTGAGAATTTTAATAACACCACACTAAAAATATACTTTGGGATGACGAATATTTGTCTTTAAAATTTGCCCGATATGATGCACCAAATTGCATCTACGGTCCTTAAAATATCCAAAAACTTTCCAAAAAATTGTCAGAAATTTTCTGTAAAAAATGACAATAATTTGCAGTAATGTACCTTAAAGTTTGTGCACCAAATTGCATCTAGGTCCCTGAAATATCCAAAAATTTTCAAAAACAATTGACAAAAATGTCAAAAAATTGTAGTAATTTACCTTAAAATTTGTCCAAAAAGATGCACCAAATTGCATCTAAGGTCCCTCAAATATCCAAAAATTTTCCAAAGGGGAAGGGGGGACACCCTTAGACCCCTCCCCCAAGACGGCGATCCGAAACAAGGTTCAGTCCCCCACTCTCGAACAGCTTCCTACGCCAGTGACTTCAAATGTTGTTCATGTCTGGTCTACTGTTACAAAAGCATACTGAACTGGATTTGAGACCGACTTTTTGGCGCTCAGAGATCGATTTTTGATTTTCACAGGAGGGAGTATCACACCTCCACCCCCACCCCCCACCCGTATTTACGCCCCTGAGTACAGATATTCCGCTTACAAGCAGCCGTAACTATCCCGTAACTAGTTTTTGTTACCTAGTCTTTTCGTCTAGAATTGTCAGCCCTGCATAATGTCTCAGCCTATAATAAACAGAGAACAGAGAAATCTATTCTAGTTGTGAAAAATTCTTCCGAGGTCGACGCATAAACCTGATAAATTTTGGAAACAGAAACCTGTTATAGCCTAAGAATTTTACTAACCTGTTTAGATAGGAAAATTTGACAATTTGAAATGCGTGAGAATTGAGAAAGACAGAAATTTAAATGACAGACCTAATCCGTCAGTGATATTTAGACATTTACCACATAACCTTGAAATTTTGGGGGGGCCTGACGGAAGTTTGGGGTAAGTAACTGCCCCCCCCCCGTGGCTACGCCACTGCAAAACATACAAGTAAGCAAATTCTGCAGTGTTCCCACATTAATGGAATAATAAAATACTACAATTAAACACTTTCGTCATATCCTGTTATTGGTCGACACTTAGAGTAGGACAATTAAGTAAAATCCATCATTTTCTAACATTACTTGATGCAACAAGCAAAGCAATTAAGTAAATTCCGTCTTGCACTGTCACCAACTAACAGTCAGAGTTACGACATGTTAACGAATTCAGTCGCGCTTTCTCATTGGTCTACACAAAGAACATGACAATTTAAGCAAATTTCGTCGTATTCTTTCGTTACTCGACACAAAGAACACGACAATAGCGGACCAACTTTTGTCATATTTTCTAATCAGCTGACACAAAGAACACGACAAAGTAAGCAAACTTTGTCGTGTTCTCTCGTTACTCGACACCAAAAACACGACAATTGAGTAAATTTTGTCGTGTTCTCTTACAAAGAATATGACAATCAAGCAAATTCCGTCGTGTTCTCTCGTTACTCGACACAAACAGCACGACAATTCAGCAACTTTTGTTGTGTTCTCTCACAAAGAATAAGACAATCAAGTAAATTTCATCGTGTTCTTTCGTTACTGGACGCCAAAGACACGACAATTGAGCAATTTTTGTTGTGTTCTCTCACAAAGAATACGACAATCAAGCAAATTTCGTCGTGTTCTCTCGTTACTCGACACAAAAAATACGACAATTCAGCAACTTTTGTTGTGTTCTCTCACAAAGAATATGACAATCAAGTAAATTTCGTCGTGTTCTTTCGTTACTAGACACCAAAAATGTGACAATTGAGCAACTTTTGTTGTGTTCTCTCACAAAGAATATGACAATCAGGTAAATTTCATCGTGTTCTCTCGTTACTCGACACAAAAAACACGACAGTTGAACAATTTTTGTTGTGTTCTCTTACAAAGAATACGACAATTAAGTAAATTTCGTCGTGTTCTCTAACTTTTCTTGTTTGAAGAGAGAGAAGACGCATGTCCCTTCAGTGCCACGGTACATATCTGCGTACATGGGTGTTTATTTTAATTAGGGTGCCAGACTGTGACATGACATTTATAGCCCTAATTTCATGTATCATAATTTTTGATGTGAAACCATGGGTGGAATTGTTATATATACTAGTTCATTGTAGTTTTAGGCCTAAATGATGTTGTACAAGTTGTTTTATGAATGCCCAGATGACGTTTGACCTCAAAATAGCCCCACTGCACGGAAATTATAGGTTTCACAGTGTAACATGAACACCAAAAATGTATTTGTCCCACTAAGACTACTACTTGAGTTATTTTATATCATTTATGGGTTTTCTATAGTTAATCTGAGCAGTCTGAAGCTAAAACCTCTTGTGATTACTTAGTCAAGGGTTTCATCTCAATTCCGTAGTACAAACAATACGTTCCACGTGTAACCTAGATTGGGAGAACACCAAAGTAATATTGTATGATATTTCAAATCATAAACAAGGTGGCACAGTTTTACTACCTGTAAGTTAAAAGCTATGTTAAATACTATAGTTCAGCTAAAAATGACATATCAAGTTTAGGAAGTAGCAGTATTTTAACTGCAAAGGTTCACTATGTAACATATTTCTGTGACACCAAAGTGGCCTGTCAAAATGCAAAATGGCTATGTTTTTCTTTTCTATACAATTGCTTTTGTCCCAACCTATATATGCATTAAACAATTGCACAGGCTTCAATCAACCACTAAAACAAGAAAGATTTAGTATTTACTGTAGGTAATTTTTGGAAAATAAGATACTGAAATTTCACACTGTAACGTTAACACCAAATGTTACACGTGGAACCTCTCTTTCGTCGAATCCCAGGAAAGAGAAAAATGTCAGTTTCTCATAAAATATGAGTTTCAAGGGTACAATTGATACCTCATCAACCATTTAAGTTAAAATAACTGAGCAAGATAAGTGTAAAAATAAGGGAAAATCTAATTTGTGCTATGGTAGTTTAAATGTCACACTTTTTGCCCCCAAAATTGCTAACTTTAGCCAATTTTTTCATCAAAATCGGGAGGATTCACTACAATGATACTTATTTTTTGGAAGATATGCACTTACATAAATATTGAGGACAAAATGAAAGCATAGCAAAGACCATGTGGATTAAAATAGCAAGACAGTTGCCTTTAAAAGCATATTTTACCATTGGTACCCTAATTTAAATAATCACCCACATACGCAAAAGCTTCGGCAAGGTGCAATATGAAATGTACTGGGACGAGTTCCACTAACGTTACTTATATATACATCAAGCCCTGTACTGGGCCTACACGTTGTGTACATTCGTTGTGTACGTACGTGAAAAGCACACTGCCAGTCTTGTGCCCCTCGACCGTTGGTCGGGGCTGCAGTGTGCTTTTTAAGTGCATCGAAACGGCACATACAAACAAAAAATAAACTCAAACCGGATCGGGCAGAAACAAAAACGCAAACTATTTACACACTACTAAATTAAACAGAAAATTATGTTCATTACAGTAATAGAACTATATATACAGATATTTACATACTTTTTGCAACGACATAAGTACTTTACAGACCAACCTCCTTCCAGCCACCCCAAACCAATATTACAACCCCTTGTAACGGCACAGATAAACTGTACATAAACATAGATATTGATTGTTGATCATGTTGATCATGATCATGATCATGCACACCAACATAGATATTTACATACTATTTACAGCAACTTAAATACCTTACAGACCAACCTCCTTCCAGCCACCCCAAACCAATATTTCCAACCCCTTGTAAGGGCACAGATATGTATACATATACATATTTACAACATATTTACAACTGAAGTACCTCAGAAGCCACATATGTACAAACACAGTACTATTTACACATTACAGTCAATTCATATTTACAAAATCAATATCAATCAAAATCAATCAAAACAAGTGGACCCCATCGCCTACCGAACGCCGACCTTGGCAAACGAACGAAGTCGGACTCAACCCTCAGCCTAACCTCCGCCCTTACCGACGCCAGTACGACATCAGCAGGCCTCCCCACCCCCCTAAATACAATATTACATCGGTCTCTCCATAAGGCCAGCTTTATGGAGGCCGAAACAAAGGTAAGTATGCCCTGAACACTTGCATTGCATGGCGGAGGTGAGAGACCATACAAAGCATAGTCCTGGCTGACCGCCCAGGTGTTGCAAAACGTTAGGCGATCAGTCAGGACTTGAAACCATTCCCAGAATAGGGCCACATAGTCACACTGCCAAAACACATGTGGCACACTCTCCCACTTTGTGCATCTTATACGGGGGCAAACGCCATCTCCAAGACGCCACCGAAGGCGCTTGAGATTAGTTACGATGGCGTCATGTGCGATTCGCCACAACAGGTCTCGCCTGCGGTAATCTAATGATCTGCTGTGGACTACGCGCCACACATCCGGCCCTGAGGCATAGTTGCTGGATTGGATCTGGCCAACCAATTTATCAAAAACAGCCCGGTATAGGTCCCTTGCACTTGACTGCGAAACGTCCCCCACTGTTGACATAATATGGAGCGTGTCCCTCATTTGACTGTATGCCCCCGTGGGTCTCCAGCTGTGGGGCTCACCGTTACTAAACAGGGAGGGAAAGAACCGACGGAATGATAATCCCCCCCCCCCCCCAGTAACGGACAAAGTAGGCAAAAGGCATTCCGCTGTCCACAGCACTGTAAACACACTTGGTCAGGAGAAAACGGAGCTTGGAAGGAAAAGCTAGGGGCTAGGGGCTAGGGGCAGCTAGGGGCTGCAGTGTAGATGTTGCTTTCCTATCTGTAAATAGTCCTGTGTGGTGGGTGGGCTGGGAGTGTCGTATACATTAGCTACAGAAAATTTTGTTTTGCTAGCTTAATGTAAGATAATTGTAAATAGTTCATGGTTGTGTTTTTGCCGGTCCGGTTGGGGTTTTTCTGTTTTGACAGTGTCTGTTTCTATGCACTTAAAAAGCACACATTGTGTACATTTATTACTGGTACTAAGAAGGCCTGGCATCCTACCAGTGCAGGAACAATTCAGTTTATTATTAGATGGGAATTGGATTAAGATGGGGGGGGGGGGGGGCTAAGATTTGGTGGGAAGACCTCAGTTATTTTTGTAGACTAAGTTAAACAAACCAGCCAACACATTGCAAAGGCCTTTGCAAGGGTAATTAGATTACAATGAGTTGGGCAGTATGTACCATGTTTTGTCCTTACTTACTACACACTAGGCTCCACTTCACAGCATTGCCTATGGCATGTAGTATACTGGCTAGTGGCTAAAATAGACTAGTGCAGCTAGCGTAGAGGCAACAAGGCCTTGACACATACTAATAGGGGCCTGGTAAAAAGTATCAGTACAAACTGAAAATATACCCACCAATTGAAGTAGACTGTAGGCTGGGAAAATAGGCTAGTAGCCTATTACATCAGAGCCCATACTAGTCACTTGCACCAGAACCTGGAATCTCTAGTAATGCCAGTGCTGATACTTGCCCCACCAACTGGGACCCTACGATATTGAGCTGCTTGTTGGTCTTTCACTCTTTATGCCTATTCCTTTTAGATCATCATGTTTAAGAAATTTTATTGTAATTTCTTGTTGACTCTAAATAATGGGATAAGGTGGTAGACAGCAGCCATTCTGGACACAGCCATTACTGCTATTTCCAAGTAAAATTTTGTTCATATTATTCTGTTTTTTCTGTGATTGCAGTAGAGCAATGCAAGAGGATGTGGAAAAATCTCAAGGACAGTTACCGACAAGCAACTAATGCAGAACTTAAAAGGATGAAATCTGGAAGTGGTGCTATCTCAAAGAAACCATGGAACTTCATGGGGTTGATGAGCTTCTTGAAACCATTTGTGTCAACAGAATCTGGGTAATTGACTAAGTGTAACCTTTCAGAAACAGAAAATTGTATATAGTAAGACGGGGTTAAAAAAAAAACAAGATGGAAGTTTGGGTAAAAAAACAACAACCCCCCTACAAGCCCCAGTCAATATAGTCCTTCATTTTTGTAGTATACTTCATACCTTAGCTCAATGTATTTATTTAATTTTAACATGATTTGTAGACTTGTGATTGACTCTTCAACCTAACACCAGAGCTTCCAAAGTAAAATCCGGGGCTAATATTGTTTTTTTTTTAACCCCATCTCGCTATATGTTAGCTTTTATTTTTTTGTAAGGCCTATAATTACGTTAAGGCCTACACTCATGTAAAACCTGTGCCACAACCAATGCTAGTTTGAAGGATGAAGATGGATAACCATGCGAAGGGTGAAGAAGGCAGGAGAAGAAGAGATAAATTGCAAAAGACTTCCAAAGAGGCACTCAGACCCATAGTCAAGGGGGAAGTGGAGGAGTCCTAGACCCCTCCCCCAACAAATCCCACCCCAGGACAATTTTTGAGAACACGAAAAGTATTGCCTTAACATGTCTGCAACCCTTGCAAAAAATTTCACCCCCAGAGATATCTTGTCGTCCCCCCTCCCCCCCCCCCTTCAACACCTAGTCTGGCTGTAGGCATGCACATCCTAGAGGAGACCATTTTTTGTATATTTAGGTATAAAATCATGCAGCCTTGTGGGTTGATTAACAACATTAGTTTAAAATGGAGTCAGGTTTGCTGACCCATTGTTCCCAGACAAATGTGAAAGTAGCTTAGCAAGTGTAAAATGCTACCATGCATCTCACACACACTAAGAAAAATCAAATTTGTAAAAAGGTAATGAAGAAAATAAATCTGAGCATTAAAATGGAAAGTGCCAACAAATTGGATTGATCAGAGACCATACCTTTTCACTAAGTTTTGAAGCAGCAAATAGTGTGCCATTCCCTCCCTTGGGCTCTTTGCAATAGTTTAGAAGTTATGCAATTCACAAATCATTGTTCAAGACCTTCATTGCTGTTGAATTCTACATGCATATAACCAGCATGAGTATTAAAGGCCATACTTGGGATGAAAATGCCTTCCAACATGCTTTTTGTTACTTATGTTTTGTGATCATTTCCTGGCCATGTAACTTTTTGTTAAGTTAAATGTTTTTGCTTTACAGATCTTGCTCAAATGTACTGGTACCACCAAATGCGGAATATGACAGTGATGTAGAGGTTGTGCAGGCAGCTGCAATGCAATGTGTTGTGCATCAGGAGGATTCACAAGAGGAAGACACTGAAAGTCAAGATGATATTGTGCCTGAAATGGAGGCAAGGCTAGAATTTTCATCTTCAAGATCTAGTATGGCAATACCACCAGCCGTGACACCAAAGCATGTCGGTAATGCTGTCGGACGGAAAAGGAAAACCGCAACTGATGACATTGATCGCAGTCTTCTAGATTTCATTGCAAAGGCAGAACAAACACAGGCATCTTTGTTGGAGAAAGTTACCCCTGAGCCTTCAGCAGACAACTAAGAGAATCTCATGGGTAAATCAGTTGCAGCAGCTTTGCGAAAGCTTACTCCTTACAAACGTGCCTTTGCCAAAGTAAAAATTCAAGAACTTTTGTTTGAGATAGAGTTTGGTACTCAAGATGACCAGCATCTCTGAGTCATAAGACCACAATTGACCCCCTCCCCTGAAGGAGTCCCACCCTGCATAGAAGTGAAGCTTTGAATGTATGCTTAGTGTAGTGTCCAGGGAAGAAATAGTTTAAACATACGGAGAGGGATTTTGAACAAAGAAGTTTAAAAACAAGACATTTTATTTCTGTTATTTTTATTGTTCATTGTAGGATGCAGTCAGTTAAACGTTTGAGTTTAAAGATAATCGTCTTTCGAAGAGAACACTATTTTTACAGGATTAGAAATATGATATCAAGAACTTTTTGCATAATTGTGTAAGAAAGAACACTGAAAGAAATTGTTTTACATCTGATAAGTTGGGGTACATACAACAGCATTGATTGATTTGTGTCTAGTACACTTCGAAAAAAGAACTATACATAGATCAAGGTTCAAAAACTAGGAATTAAAAGCAGAGCCAAAAAAGTTTTGCAAAGTTAAAAAAAAAAATCATACAAGAATCACTGTTTCCCTATAAATGTAACCTTGTAAGCTCTTTTTAAAGTACTGCATAACAAAAAGACTATGTTGAACATTTTCTTTGACAAAATTTCTAATTTTTTCTGTTCTTGTAGGTGTTAAAGTAAGTGCATTTACATACTTTACATGTCAGCTGTAATAAACAGTACAAGGTGTATTCAAATGAAGGTTTGTAACTTTTCAGAAAGTTTTGTGTGTCACAGCCTAGTTAAAAATGTGTCTTTTCTCTTTCCTTGAAGCATGTCCTCCAAGAACAAAAAGGAGGCTAAATCCTGAAGGACCTCTTTACAGAAATAAGTACCGTCGTTATCATGCAATCTATACCGATGGTTCCAAAGCCACGAACAAGGTGGCAGCTGCAGCAGCAGGCCGAGATGCATTCTTGCAAGTCAGATTGCCCGATGATGCATCGATATTTACCGCCGAGATCCAGGCACTTAAGATGGCACTCGAGCTGATCGAAACCTCGCACGACCGCCAGTTCATTGTCTTCACAGACTCACTATCCAGCCTTTTAGCTCTTCAAGGCCATGAGGAAAAACACCCTTGCGTGATGTCTCTCCGTGAAATTTACTCCAATTTGGTGAGACTGCAGAAGTCAGTTGTGCTCGCGTGGGTTCCGAGTCACGTGGGCATACACGGAAATGAAAAGGCAGACACGCTAGCTTAGGAGGCCCTACAGATGGACATTACCAACCTCCAAGTACCCCACACTGATTATCGCCCTAACATCAACGGCTATATAAAATCAAAGTGGCAGGAACTGTGCGATTGTTTCTCAGAGAACAAACTTTACCAGGTCAAACCAACGGTCGGGACTGTTGGTAATGCAACCCCCAGAAAACGGAGAGATGATTTGGTACTGACTAGGGCACGAATCGGCCACACTTACCTCACCCATGCTTATTTGCTCCACGGGCAAGAGAGACCATATTGTATCCCCTGTGGTTGTTTTTTTTTTTCTTTTTTTTATTTCTGTGCTTTTTAAGTGCATCGAAACGGCACATACAAACAAAAACAAAAACTCAAACCGGATCGGGCAGAAACATAAATGCAAACTATTTACAGACAACTAAATCAAACAGAAAATTATGTTCATTACAGTAATGGAACTACTGTATCCCCTGTGATTGCGATGTCACCGTCAGTCACATTCTCGTCGACTGCTATGAATACTCCCATATTCGTCAGAAGTATTACACTGTGCCAGACCTGAAGACATTGTTTGAGCACGTAGACCCCTCTCTCAAAGAAAGTAACCTTTACAGAAAGTTTTGACACGACTCCCGCATTTGCTTTTGTCTAGACATTTTAGGATTTTGCCCAACGTTTTTACTTTTTAGTTTTACCGTTTTTATCTAGATGACACTGCATAACACACTAGTGTTGATGTGTCGTTAAGCCCCATCTAACTAACTCTTTACAGACATTAGATTAGCCTTGAAATTTGCCTGCCATCAAGTTACATATCTGGACTGCTGGTTGCATATGTCACACATAGAACAAAGAATAGTCCAGATCCGAATTTAATTTTGATATCGAAAAGAGTAACTACATGCATTCCAGTGCAATTTCAGTCAATTCCTATAATTGGTTCTTGATATATTAGCATGTGTGAAGACAAATGTTTTGTTTTTCTTTAAGATTAACACTGCATGGTCACCTATGTGAAAGCACGACATCACACCTGCTTGCTTCGAGCTCACTGTTGTAGAAAATGTGATAACTTCATTTAACATGATGAAAACTGAACATAGGATCTGAATGAAAATTTCACCAGAATGACCAGATTTAATCGTCTTTAACATATCAAAACCCTGACTTTTGAAAAATGAAACTCATTTTATCTGCGTGCACAGAAATAAGAAAGGTGATCTTGGACTATTATGTCACAGGTAGAAAGCCAAATGTAAAGGTTCAAACTTCACCATAACAAGATTATCATGAAGGAAGAGACATTCCTTTGGTTACTAAATCATGACATCACACTGATATTAATAAGCGACTGCATTCAAACTTGGAACAAATTTTATTAATCTAAAGTTACTGGCAGTGGTGAAGTAATGGAGAAAACATAACATCTAACACAGTCAAATAAGATGATGCAACCTTTTGTTATTCCCATTTTACCCCAAAAAAGTTTCAACCATAACAACTGCGAAGTTCATAAAGGATCAAGTGCTGTTTTTGGTTCCATGTAAAGTAACACATTACCACTCAGATGAATATTTTGTGATCTGGAATACTGCGTCTTCGGATGTACTGCTCTTGCCAAGGTACTGACCCTGCCTCTGAAACAAAATACCGCTTAAAGTTGTTTCTTATGTCACATGCATCACGGGTGTACATGTTACTTCCTGTTTGTGTTAAGTTTCTTAAAGCATATGCTGCATCTGTGCGCCATTGTCCATCATTTGCTGGTGAACCGTCCTCATTCTCAGTGTCAATGAATCCAGATGGGCAGTACTGGTCGTTGTCTGGTGATTCACTGCAGTCCAAAACTCGTAGCCAGTTGTGCAGGCATATTGTTGCCTTGATGTAAAGTTCAACACTTTCAGTTACTGCTATTATCGGACGCTTAAATATACGCCAGCGTGCACTCCAAATGCCAAATGTGTTTTCAATGATTCGCCTTGCTCTCGACAACCTATAATTGTAAATATTCTTTTCATATTTCTCCCCCGTCATCGGACCTACATCTCGGCCAGGGAATGGTCTCATTAAGTAGTTCTTTAGCGGGAAAGCCTCATCACCGACGAATACGTAAGGAAAAGGCTGGCTTTCAGGTTCTGTGAGAGGACATGGTTTTGGTATATCCAATGATCCATTTTCCATTGCTATACCCATCGGTGAGTTTGCAAACATTCCACCATCGCTGTTTCTTCCCGCAGCGCCAATATCAAGCAGTGTGAAGCGATATCGGCCATCACACACCGCCATGAGAACAATGCTGTGCTGTTGTTTGTAGTTAAAATAAGTAGATTCGGAAAGAGCAGGTGCCTGAATCACGACATGCTTCCCATCAATGGCCCAGATACAGTGGGGAAAATCCCATCGTTTGTCAAACCAATCTGCAATATTTAACCAGTCATCGTGCCCTGGAACCTTCAGGACCTCTGGCTGTAGAACATCCCATATAGCTTGACATGTCTCCCTGACTATGTAGCATAACGTTGACCTACCCATCCTAAAGTAATTTGCCAATTGCTTCTGCTCTATTCCGGTTGCTAAAAACCTGAAATGAAAAAAGAACAAAAAGCTTGTAGAAAATGCCAGAGTTTTAAAAGGGAACAGTGCGGTCACCAGTCTGAATCCAATGCCAGAACCTCCCGGGGCCTCGATCCCCGTGTTTCCCTGTCCACTTTCCCTCGCTTGAATGAATTTGATGGGCAGATGCAAAAGCATTGCCATACGCTAGTGGTAGGCCAGACTTGACCCTGAACCAACTGTTTTCCCCCATCCCTCTAGACCCCGGGCCTAAACTTGAGCCCATAGACAGACTAGCTACCGAAGGGGGGGGGGGGGGGGCGGAGCTATCTCTCATTATTCAAGAGGGCGAAACTTATCTAGAGGGGTCAGATATGTTAAAGCAGTTCTTTTTTGTCGTTCTCAAAAAGTTTTCGGGGCAAAGAGTTTCAAGGGGCCCCTCACCTCGCTCCCCTGGGTAGGACTTTAAACTGCATCCGGTTGTGGAGTTTGTTTAAACGTGGGAGTAATGAGGTTACCCTTTGCCACAACTGCCTTCGGGCGTGGTGTTGCCTTCGGGCGTGGTGTTGCCTTCGGGCGTGGTGTTGCCTTCGGGCGTGGTGTTGCCTTCGGGCGTGGTGTTGCCTTCGGGCGTGGTGTTGCCTTCGGGCGTGGTGTTGCCTTCGGGCGTGGTGTTGCCTTCGGGCGTGGTGTTGCCTTCGGGCGTGGTGTTGCCTTCGGGCGTGGTGTTGCCCTCGGGCGTGGTGTTGCCCTCGGGCGTGGTGTTGCCCTCGGGCGTGGTGTTGCCCTCGGGCGTGGTGTTGCCCTCGGGCGTGGTGTTGCCCTCGGGCGTGGTGTTGTCTTTGGGTGTGTGGTGGATTTGGGTGTGTGGTCTTTGTGGGGCTTTGTTTTAGTGTGGCCGGGGGGAGGTTGGTCTGTGGGGTATTTGGGTTGTCAGTGTGTGTGTGGTTCTATTGTTGTAATGAACATAATTTTCTGTTTGATTTGGTGGTGTGTGGATAGTTTTGCCTTTATGTTCCTGTCCGATCCGGTTTGAGTTTTGTTTTTTGTTTGTATGTGCCGTTTCGATGCACTTAAAAAGCCCCCCCCCCCCACCTCGCTCCCCCCATCTTGACTATGGCGCGTCTAAGTAAAAATGGTCGTACTACTGACAGTGAAGAACTGTTTTTCCTCTAATGTTGGACCCTTTCTCTTTCAGGAGTGAAGATCCTGAGCCAACCCCCCCCCCCCCCCGGCCGTAGCCTGGGTAAAATTTCTAGGGGGCAGTTCACACTGCCTATTTAGAGCGCCATCATCACTTAGTACGTGGTGTATGTACGATTTGGAAATCTCGGGGGCAGTTGCCCCCTGCCCCCGCATGCTAAGGACCTGCCCCACCCCCCCCCCCTTACTCATGGTTACCAAGCCCTAGTGAGTCTACTCTCCCATGGTAACACAGACTATACTTACTTAAGTGTGACTGCTAATCTCTCTGCAGGTCCAATAGGGTCACGATGAGTCTTTTTGTGATGTAACCTCGCACCAATCTTCTCCAGAAGGTTCTAAAACCGTGTTGGGTTCATTCTAAATGAATCCATGTGGGACTGATTGTCAAACACCTTCTGCTCAGGTACCATCAAATGAAACTCCCCTAATCGTCTTCTTCTTTGAAGCATGTATCTTACATACTTCATACGTTTCCTCATTCGTGCTCGTCTTCGTTTCAGTAACAGAAACACATCTGCCACGCATATTTGGAGATATTGATGAGAAAGCACGAACAGTTTAGAACAACTATCCATATTTTACAGCCGATTTTAATGACAGATTGAAGCAACAACATTCTAAACAGTTTAGATGCTCCTATGGCGGGAAAATATCGCCGTGGAGTATGAATCAATTTTGTAGATGCATAGCCCAGCTCCGCTGATCTTTTCAATCATAGCTTTATAGCGCGATACTGGAGTATAAACCGGCCTTAGGCGGGTGCTTTTTAAGTGCAACGAAACGGCACATAGAAACAAAAACTCAAACCGGATCGAGCAGAAACATAAATGCAAACTATTTACGGACAACTAAATCAAACAGAAAATTACAGTATGTTCATTACAGTAATAGAACTATATGTATAGATATTTACATACACATATATACATATACACATATATACATATTTACAACTAAGTACCTCACAAGCCACATATCTACAACACAGTCCTATTTACAAATTACAGTAGTTCCATATTTACAAACAAAATCAATATTTACAAGTTGACTACCACCCGGTCCGCCCTCACTGAAACAAGTGGACCCCATCGCCTACCGAACGCCGACCTTGGCAAATGAACGAAGTCCGACTCCACCCTCAGCTTAACCTCCGCCCTCGATGCCAGGACGACACCAGCAGGCCTCCCCACCCCCCGAAATACAATGTTACATCGGTCTCTCCATAAGGCCAGCTTTATGGAGGCCGAAACAAAGTTAAGTATGTCCTCAACACTTGTATTGCATGGCGGAGGTGAAAGACCATACAAAGCATAGTCCTGGCTGACCGCCCAGGTTAGGCACAACGTTAGGCGGTCAGTCAGGACTTGAAACCATTCCCAGAATAGGGCCACATAGTCACACTGCCAAAACACATGTGACACACTCTCCCACTTTGTGCATCTAGTGCGGGAGCAAATGCCATCTCCAAGACGCCACCAAAGGCGATTGAGATTAGTTACAATGGCGTCATGTGCGATTCGCCACAACAGGTCTCGCCTGCGGTAATCTAATGATCTGCTGTGGACTACACGCCACACTTCCGGCCCTGAAGCAAAGTGGTTGGATTGGATCTGGCCAACCAATTCATCAAAAACAGCCCGGTATAGGTCCCCTGCACTTGACTGCGAAACATCCCCCACTGTTGACATAATACGGAGCGTTTCCCTCATTTGACTGTATGCCCCCGTGGGTCTCCAGCTGTGGGGTTCACTGTTACTAAACAGGGAGGCAAAGAACCGACGGAATGATAATCCCCCCCCCCTCCCCCCAATAACGGACAAAATAGGCAAAACGCATTCTGCTGTCCACAGCACTGTAAACACACTTGGTCAGGAGAAAACGGAGCTTGGAAGGAAAATGCACAAGGCCCAACCCTCCGCGCCTAAGATCCTGGTATACCACCCCTCTTCTAACCAGCTCCGTCCCACTTGACCATAAAAAACTAAACACAGCCCTCTCGAGTCGCGCCAAGACACCCTCTGGAGCAGCAAGAACAGTGCCCGGATACCACAAGAGAGGGTAAATAAAACGATTGATAACTGTTACCTTTCCCAACAGGCTAATGTGGCGATCGCCGAAGTCCTTCAACCTAGCCTCCACAAGGTCCACTTTCTCATTCCAGGTAAGTAACTCGGGTGAACCATAACCAAACCATATGCCATTGATCTTTATGGCGTCGTCTACCCATGATGCCGCGAAGGGCAGTTTTTGCGACCGCCACTTACCTAGACGGAGTCCTTTGGTCTTAGTGGGGTTCAGTCTGGCACCTTTGGCTCTTTGAAAGTTAGACAACGTGCCGGTAAGGGCCCTGAAGGAAGCTAGGTTGGAGATTATGCATGTGACATCGTCAGCATACTGAAGGCACTTAACTTCAGCACCACCAGGTATGTGAAACGGTCGAAACAAAGGCTCAACTTGGAAGGCTCTTGCAAGGGATTCACTAAACAATACATAGAGTAGAGGTGATAGGGGGCACCCCTGCCGTACCCCACGATGGACTCTGAAGGGGTCCGACGGTAGGCCATTGACGATAACCGGACTGTATACGCTATTATACAATAGGGAGGTCCATTTAACAAAAACTGGATTCAAACTAAACTTCTGCAAAATTTTAAAAAGGAATCCGTGATCAACCATGTCGAAGGCCTTCTCCTGATCGAGGGAGACAAGCGCACATGGAAGATCACGGTCCATCACGTGTTCAACTAAGTCCCGCACCAACCAGAGGTTCTGCTGAATACTGTGTCCCCGCACCGCACATGCCTGAAAGGACCCTACAAGATCCGGCATAACTGTGCCTAGCCTGTTACAAAGGGCTTTCACCAGAATCTTGTAGTCTACATTTAACAGGGTGATTGGCCGTTTATTTTTCGGTTCTAGGGGGTCTCCTGACTTGGGCAACAAAGTTATCACGCCTGTGCGCTCCGAGGGGCTCAATGAGCCAGCAAGGAAAGCAGAGACGAATACATCGCGGAGATCTTGTCCAACGGTACCCCAGAAGCATTTATAGAATTCCACCGGAATACCGTCGGACCCAGGCGCCTTTCCGCCTTTCATCTTCGCCACTGCCTTCCAGAGCTCGTCAACAGTCAACGGGGAACCAAATTCATCGTTCTGAGCTCTAGATGGGGTCTTATCAATATTATCTAACAGGGACTTTTGAAGGCCTTCGTCGACATCTGCCTGAGTATATAACTGCTCATAGAAGCTTTTAAATACTTCTACGATGTCGAGAGGGTCCTTATGTACCACACCGTGGACGTCACGGACTCTTTTTATGCGGCGATCGATGGCATACTTTGTGACGTCCCGGTAGAACTTGATGGTTGGTTTTTCTTCCGCCTCCACGCAATGCACGCGAGCACGAACGCGGGCCCCGTGTAGGTTTTCATCAAGATACTGCTGGATTGCGTGAAGTGCGGAGGTGGTCCCCGTTCCTCTTCCTAGAGCAGAGCGAGAGGAACTCCTCCCTTCTTCGACGAGCTCTTGCTACACAGTATTCAACTGTAAAATGTTTGATGCGGGACTTTACGTCGTCCCACCACTCTAAATCCGTTGAAAAGGCAGGCCTCAATGTTCGCTACCCTTCGTACCTGGCCTTAAACTGTTTGCAATATTCAGCCTCCGTTATAATATCTGTGTTCATTTTCCAGAACTCCCTCCCTGCTGGCCATGACTCTGGAGGTTGGAAGGAGACAGTAACTGAATCATGGTCCGAAATTGGACATGCCACAACTTCACAATCACTCGGTGACAGAGCAGGTGGAGAGTACACTCGGTCCAATCTGGGGGGGGGGGGGGGGCTTTTTAAGTGCATCGAAACGGCACATACAAACAAAAAACAAAACTCAAACCGGATCGGACAGGAACATAAAGGCAAAACTATCCACACACCACCAAATCAAACAGAAAATTATGTTCATTACAACAATAGAACCACACACACCCTGACAACAACCCAGATACCCCACAGACCAACCTCCCCCACAAAGACCACACACCCAAAGACAACACCACGCCCGAAGGCAACACCACGCCCGACGGCAACACCACGCCCGAAGGCAACACCACGCCCGAAGGCAACACCACGCCCGAAGGCAACACCAAGCCCGAAGGCAACACCAAGCCCGAAGGCAACACCACGCCCGAAAGCAACACCACGCCCGAAGGCAACACCACGCCCGAAGGCAACACCACGCCCAAAGGCAACAGCACTTAAAAAGCACCAGGGCAAATACAGGTGCACCTTGCCCAAGGGTGCCCCGGAGGCAGTTGTGGCAAAGGGTAACCTCATTACTCCCACGTTTAAACCAACTCCACAACCGGATGCAGTTTAAAGTCCTAGCCGGTCCAATCTTGAGGGGTCCGTGCCATCAGGGCGGTGCCAAGTGAACACGGCCAAGCCGGGATGTTGCACTCTCCAAACGTCAACCATGTCATGATTCTTTGTGAACATGTCCAATTCCGCAATGCCGACACCACAGCTCGAAGATGTGCATGTAGACATTCTGTCGAACTGTGTGTCGGGAACACAGTTAAAGTCTCCGGCTAGGATACAAGGGGCACAGCCAGGAACGAAGGATGGAAGGGTAGTAAAAAAATCCCTTCTGTCTGTAGGCTGATTGGGTGCGTAAACATTACATAGGATGAAGCTCCCGCAAGGATGTTTTATGGTGAGGCATAGCACCCGGCCCTCATGATCATGATCAACTTTTCCGACCAGGGAAGTCCATCTGGGTGAAACTAAAATAACAGATCCACAGGACGACACAGAACCAAGGGAAGTGTGCAAACCCCCACCCCGTTCATAGGACCAGGCGTAGACGTAGTCCACACCTAGTGATTTGCAAAATTGGAATATTCTTGATCGCTTCCGACTGTACCTGATTCCATTAACGTTTAGGGTCATGAGGGACAGAGGACCAGTCATGATAGCATGCGTAATGTGTGACTACAAAACCATCTCTGACCTGGCCTTTTTATTTGTTTGGTGCTGGTGGCATAGAAGGATGGACTCCCTGGTCTGACACCTCGCCTGAGGCCGACCTTTTTAACTGAGAATCTGATTCAACCCCCTCACACAAATCAAACCAGTCCTCCCCGGTTGGGTGGGTCCTTTGGTGGAGGCTCATAGGCGTTTACTGTGTGAAAAGACAATGTGTCGAAATTGAGATGCTGCAGGCGCTTGAGGCCCGCAACACGTATGACCTTAAGTTTAGGTCTGATGCTGCCCGTGTTAAGGGTGTGTCATGCCTGAAGGGGGTAGAGGGGCTCACTGTCACCCCATATGATGGATCTGTGGCGGTGACGGTGCTTTACTTTCCCTTCGAGGTCGATCAGCGCCTGGTTGCGAGGGTTCTTAGTCAATACGGAACTGTCTCTGAAATGCGGTGTTGTAAATATACTGTGGGTGAGTTGAAAGGTATATTTAATGGCAAGAGACAGTTCCGTAATGAACACTGGTGAGGGACATTCCATCCTTCCTCTTCATAGGGGGTTCCAAGGCCCACATTAGGTACTTCTGCCAGCCCCGTACCTGTTTTAGATGTGGAGAGGAGGGGCACGAAGCCAAGTCATATCCGAAAAGACGTTGGGAGAAATGCTTGCAGTTGGGGCACGGCAAGGCAGAATGTCCGAACGAGGTACGGTGCAACCTCTGTGGGGAGGAGGGACGTGTTTGGTGCCTGCCCCACATCGTACTCTGCTCATGTCAGTGCCGATGTGGGGTCGGCACCTGAACCCTCGCAAACAGGCCCACAACATTCAACCCAGGAATTAAAGGAGGCACTTGAGGTGGAGCAGGACTTCCTTGCCTCCAAGCAGGGGGGGGGTACTGGGACTCCTGAGGCAGACTTTCAGCCATCCTTGGCAGCAGCACCTGGTCAGGTTGAAATAATGACAGTAGAGGACCTCGATCTGTCCTCAGACTCGGCGATGTCGGATGGCGGGGAGCGTGCCTCAGCGCCTCCTCCAAAGGATCCACCTTCGGGGGTGGGTTGGTTTGATTTGTGTGAGGGGGAGGGGCCAGTCTGCACTAAAGAGGTCGGGCGAGGTGTCAGGCCAGGGAATGCATCACTCTGGGACGCCCGTACCGAGCCCAAGGTTAAAAAAGATGAAATCCCAGCAAGTGTATTTAGTTTGATTGGTTTTGCCTTTTGTTCACGCTGGTCCCAGTTTTCTTTTGGGGTTTCTGTTCTGTTCGTGTCTGTGTCCATGCTTGGCACAGTTTTGTTTGAAAGCTCAATGTAAGTGGGTTTGCCTTTGTTCCACATCAGGTCCAGTCCGGCTAGCGCATTTTTTTTTTCTTCCCACGAGGTTATGGGTAATTAGCATAAGCAGGCATGGTTTTCTTACAAGTAAAGTTTCATTAAACACGAACTCCACGCACAAACACCCGCGCGCGAAGTACGAACTTAACTTGGCCACACTGTTGTGATGTGGTGACTTTGTACAATATGTGCTACGCGAAGAAAGAAGAAAGTGGCGAATCGCACTTGAAATTCCACTGCTTTCCTAAACTGAAGAAAAAGATTCAAGAGCAAGTAAAATGTGTGTTTGTAGAGATAATTTGCTGTCGTCATTTGAGGCTCTAAAGGTAATAATATTTTGGCTGTGTTTTTGGACACATGTCAGCGTTATTCCTGTAGTTTACGTAGTCTAGCCTAGGTACGTACAGTAGATAGCCTCATGTTACTTGTATGACAGCACAGCTGAAAAAGCAGCAGTGCAAAGATGTCCTTACTTTCTGTATAATACTTACCTTAGTGGTAGTTTTAGTCGGCCCAGCCACTATACTCATTTGTGGGGAAGATTCATTTGGGTTTACTTGTCCAACAGGCGACCCACTACTGTAAACGATGCACCAGCCTTTGTGCATTTCTCTTTGCCCAGGGATTTTTTACTGTATGGGCATATATATAAATATATATATATATATATATATATATATATATATAATATATATATATATATATATATATATATATATATATATATATATATATATATTATATATATATATATAATAGAGAGAGAGCAACCCTGGCATCGGTTCGTGATGTATATTTCCACTTACCTTTGATGTCCCCTTGTTGGGCTCCATGGTGGGTGGGGAGCACCGGTGATGAAATTTAATTTTTCACTATGAATACCTCAAATTCAACTAAACTAGCAAGTAAACGTTTCAGGAGCGACTCTGGGTCTAGTTCTGACCCAGAGGCAGCTCCTATGTGGCCTAGATTTCTTGTCACAAGTAATGGTGATGATAAAACCCTCTCAAGTCTGTCCCCTTTTGCAGTCCAGAAAGGCATCGAGGGTGTTGTGGGCACCCCAAAATCCATTAAGAGGCATCGGTCTGGAGACCTTGTTGAGGTCAACCGCAGCACTCAGGCAGACAATCTACTAAAGCTCAAATCATTTGTCGGTGTTCTAGTTCGGGTGACCCCTCACAGGTCACTTAATTCATCAAAAGGTGTAATCAGATGCCAGTACATCAGGAACTGTTCTGATGAGGAGATTCTTGATGGCCTGGCATCTCAACAGGTAAGCCACCTCCATCGCATTTCAGTGGTAAGGGAGGGTGTAAGGAAGCTTACAGGCACCTTCATCCTTACCTTTAACACTCCAACCTTCAACCCCCCCCCCCCCAAAAAAAAAAAAACACTGAAGATTGGCTATATGCAGGTCAGGGTTGAGATTTACATCCCCAACCCTCTCCGCTGCTTTAACTGCCAACGCTATGGCCACTTCAAGTCCAATTGCAGTAAACCAGCAACCTGCGAGAAGTGTGGTCAGGAGGGACATGCCAGTGAAACCTGTGAGGAGTCACCACGATGTTGTAATTGTCAAGGCTCCCATCTTGCAAATAGCAAGACCTGCCCAAAATGGATTGAGGAAAAACATACAGAAAATAAAAGCCTCAAACAACATCACCTACAAAGAGGCTAGGGACACCTTCAAATCTCAGGACTCACAGCTGAAGAGCTATGCTGGAGCGGTGAGGACTGCAAAAGTGTCTGCAGCAACCCAAACTAATATGACCTGGCCCCTGGACAGCAGCTTTCCAAAGCCCATAACACTAACCTTTCCAAACCAGACGGTCATAAATGCACAGAAAGGGCAGATATTGCCAGTTTGCTTGCTGACGAGTTTGAATGTAACTCTTCAAGCAACCACTATCCCAAACTTTTCAGGTGTTCAAACGTACCGCTGAAAAACAAAAAGTGAACTTCACCTCGGATAACTCTGAGGACTGCAACAACCTCTTTACCATCAAGGAATTGCGCATTGCTCTCGAGAGAAGCAATGACACTGCCACTGGCCCAGATGAAGTTCACTATCAGTTCCTCAAACACCTTCCAGATAACTCCTTACTGGTGTTATTAGATATTTTCAACGGTATATGGGAAAATGGCAACTTTCCAGCTGCTTGGCGGGAAGCCACCGTCATTCCCATCGCTAAGCCAGGTAAGGAAAAAAAAAAGGCTACAAACTACCGCCCTATTTCCCTTACTAGCTGTTTGTGCAAGACATTTCAATGAATGATAAATACCCGTCCGGTTTGGTTTCTTGAAACCAACAATCTCATAACTAGTTTTCAGAGTGGTTTTCGGCGTGGCCGCAGTACAACTTCGCGGACACCATGTTGTTTCGGTATTTTTTTGACTTGGAGAAGGCATACGATACCACTTAGAAATACGGCATTCTGAAAGACTTGCACAGTGCGGGTCTGAGGGGCCGAATGCCGCTTTTCATTCAAGACTTCCTGAAAGATCGTGTGTTTCGTGTACGTGTGGGGAGCTTGTTATCAGAGGTACATAATCAGGAAAAGGGTGTTCCCCAAGGTAGCATCTTGTCAGTTACTCTTTTCATCATGAAAATAAATAGCATCGCCAATGTGGTGAACCCTGGGATTGAAAAGTCTTTATTTGTGGATGACTTCTCTACTACCTGTTCCTCACGGAACATGAGATCTATAGAGAGACTGATGCAAAATTGCCTGAATAACGTCCAGGGTTGGGCTGACAAAGACGGATTCCGTTTTTCTCGGACCAAAACTGTTTGCATGCACTTTTGCAACCGGAGAGGTGCCCATTGCGACCCAGACTTGAGTTTGAACGGTGTCCACATCCCAGTTGTTCCTTAGACTAAGTTCCTTGGCCTAATACTCGACAATCAGCTCAACTTCAAAGCCCACATCGACCATCTCAGGCGGAAGTGTCAGGGAGCACTAAACCTGTTGAAGGTCGTCTCAAAAATGGACTGGGGCGCTGATCGCCCCGTTTTCCTTCGACTATACAGATCCCTAGTGAGGTCCAAACTTGATTATGGTTGTGTTGTTTACAGCTCTGCACGTGAGTCATACCTCAGGAAACTCCTGCCCATACAAAACCAAGGTCTTAGGATCTGCCTGGGAGCTTTCCGTACCTCCCCAATGCAGAGTCGTTACATCGAAGCGAACGAGCCACCCCTCCATATGAGATTGAAAAAGTTGTCACTCCAGTTTGGCCTCAAACTGAGGAGTCATAGACAAAACCCGACCTTTGAGACGGCCTTCAGTCATAAGTTTGGTGACATATAACGAGGAAACCATCAGCTATCCCTCCTTTTGCTATTCGCGTTGGTGGAGCTTTATCACAGGTGTGTACCAACCCCGATTCTGTAGCACAGCTTACCTTCTCAATCACTCCCCCTGGAAGTTAGTCAAACCAGTTATTGACCTTAGTTTGAGACATCTCAAGAACTCAACCAATGAACTGGTGTATCGTGCCAGCTTTAATGAACTTAGAAATAAGTACCGTCGTTACCATGCAATCTATACCGATGGTTCCAAAGCCACGAACAAGGTGGCAGCTGCAGCAGCAGGCCGAGATGCATTCTTGGAAGTCAGATTGCCCGATGATGCATCGATATTTACCGCCGAGATCCAGGCACTTAAGATGGCACTCGAGCTGGTCGAAACCTCGCACGACCGCCAGTTCATCGTCTTCACAGACTCACTATCCAGCATTTTAGCTCTTCAAGGCCATGAGGAAAAACACCCTTGCGTGATGTCTCTCCGTGAAATTTACTCCAATTTGGTGAGACTGCAGAAGTCAGTTGTGCTCGCGTGGGTTCCGAGTCACGTGGGCATACACGGAAATGAAAAGGCAGACACGCTAGCTAAGGAGGCCCTACAGATGGACATTACCAACCTCCAAGTACCCCACACTGATGATCGCCCTAACATCAACGGCTGTATAAAATCAAAATGGCAGGAACTGTGGGATTCTTTCCCACAGAACAAACTTTACCAGGTCAAACCAACGGTCGGGACTGTGGGTAATGCAACCCCCAGAAAACGAAGAGATGATTTGGTACTGACTAGGGCACGAATCGGCCACACTTACCTCACCCATGCTTATTTGCTCCACGGGGAAGAGAGACCATATTGTATCCCCTGTGATTGCGATGTCACCGTCAGTCACATTCTCGTCGACTGCTATGAATACTCCCATATTCGTCAGAAGTATTACACTGCCAGACCCTAAGACATTGTTTGAGCACGTAGACCCCTCTCATTTTGAACTTTCTCAAAGAAAGTAACCTTTACGGAAAGTTTTGACATGACTCCCGCATTTGCTTTTGTCTAGACATTTTTGGATTTTCCCCAACGTTTTTACTTTTTAGTTTTACCGTCTTTATCTAGATGACACTGCGTAACACATTGGTGTTGATGTGTCGTTAAGTCCCATCTAACTAACAACTCCAAACTCACCCCATGTAACATCGTCCCCTGAACAAAAAAGCAATGCCCCTCATCTACCCTCCCTCATGCAGCCACCAGAAAACGGAGAGAGATTTGGTACTGACTACGGCTCACATAGGTCACACTTACCTTACCCACGCTTGTTTGCTCCACGGGGATGAGAGACCATATTGTATCCCCTGTGACTGTGCTGTCACCGTCAGTCACATTCTCGTTGACTGCTATGAATACTCCCATATTCGTCAGAAGTATTACACTGTGCCAAACCTGAAGACGTTTGAGCACACAGATCCTTCGCTCATTCTGGACTTTCTCAAAGAAAGTAACCTTTACATGAAATTTTGACATGACTCCCACATTGGCTTTTGTTTAGATATCTTAGTATTTTGCCCAATCCTTTTTCCTTTTAGGTGATTTCACCTCACCATTACCCTTTTTTATCTGGCTGACACTATATAACACATTCGTGTTGGTGTGTCGTTAATACCCATCTAACTCATCTACCCTCCCTACCCTCAGAGTAATGCAGTCCCCAGAAAGCGACGAGACGATTTAGTCCTGACCAGGGCTCGTATCGGTCACACTTACCTTACCCATTCCTACTTACTTCATGGTGACGAGAGACCATATTGTATCCCATGTGATTGTGCTGTCACCGTCAGTCACATTCTCGTAGACTGTTGTGAATACTCTCATATTCCTTAGAAGTACTACACTGTGCCAGACCTGAAGACGTTATTTCAACAGACAGACCCTTATCTCATCCTGGACTTTCTCAAGGAAAGTGACCTTTATAGGACGTTTTCACATGACTCCCGCGCTTGCTTTCGTGTTAACATTTCAAATAAGATTATGCCCCATCCTTGCCCTTTTTAGCTAACTTTCTCCCAAATTTTACTTTACTTGCTGACACTATATAACACATTCGTGTTGGTGTGTCGTTAAACCCTATCTAACTAACTAACCTACCCTCAGAGTATCACCTAATATCTTCTTTGCCTTTCTAGTAGAGATAAGAAATCTTTACCATAATAAGTTTGTTGGTTGTTGACTGGCTTGACTAAGTGTGATTTTGATACCATTTTGTAAAAACATGGTAGAGAATCATAATGGCAAGAGATAAATTTGAGGGATAAGCCCCAGTGGAACAAAACACACCTTTAGACAAGGAATCTCATGGCCTTTTTTTTTTTTTTTTGCCGGATAACGGCATAAATTTTGTTTTCTTCCTTTTAACCTTTTTCCGTATGTGCATGACGGGGGCAGGCAAAAAGGGTTATCATTTTTAAAAAATCATAACTCTGTCATGCAACATCCACTAGCCTTTATTTTACCATCAAAATGAAGCCAACAAAAAGATCTATCGAATGCCACCATTTGGGGGGGGGGGGGGTTCGTATTTGACATTGTTTCATAAAAAACCGTTAAAAAGTTGTTTACATTCAAAAAATATACCAACAATTCAAAAACATGCTAAAAATGACGTCATAATTTTAAAAAAATCAGTTGAGGCACTTAGAAAAAAGTCACCCTACTCACTTTTTTTTTCTGGATACCTAGGAACCTATACAAACACCATAAGAAGTGATTAGGTGTCAGGGGTAGGGAATTTAGAGATATTTGAGGTATAATTTTCAAAAATTAGTCATTTTCAGTCAAATTTTACATTTCCATCCCAAATACCCCCTCCCAATAAAAAATTACCTAAGTCAACAAGGGAATGTCCGATCTTTTTCATTCAAACACCAAAATGTCCGTTATGAGCTACCTTACACAGAAACACCAAGAAATATGAAGAAATGGCAAGGGTAGGGTGAGTAAGAGAGTTTCAAAGATCCAGGCAACTGCATTTTTCAAAAATGAGTCAAATTTGGCCCAAAACATGCATTTCTGACCCAAAAATCCCCTCCCAATATCAAAAATTATAACCCACAACACCCCTCCGACTTTTCCACTCACTAAAATGGCCATTCAGAGCTACCTTACAAAGCCCATGCAGCTCTATTTATAGATCCAAAGTTGTTTACGTTTCACTGTGCACTGAGCCATAGCGTTCTGTGTAGAGGTCATATAGGTCAGTGTGTGTGAGTTCAGTGTGGGCTGTATAGCAAGAGTAAAATGGGCATATCTTCCTCATTTTTTGTCCAATTTCCTCAAATTTGGTATCAAATGAAAGAGAAAAGGAAGCTAAACAATCTCCTGCACCATAAATTACAAAATAATAGTGATCTGTATGGGTTTTCTACGATTTTCTATGAAAATTCCTATTGCGTCATCTAATTTGCATATTTGCATACATAATGAGATTAGTTTACAAAAATAAAATATGCATTCAAATTCCCTCTCTTTGCTCTTTACAATGATATATAGGTTCTCACAGAGAATATTCTTCTAAATCAACCAAAAAATTCCTGAAAATATTCATCTGTTAAGAAAAGTGAAGACCGTATGGAAAAGGGCAGGCAAGGAATCTATGCGATGGTGATGTCGTGTGTATGTGTGTGTATGTATGTGTGTATGTGACGCTTTAGCTTGTAAACACGATATCTCAAGAAGGGTAACTGACTGAGCTCATACTTGGTGTGTGGGTTGGTCAAATTGAGTAGATGATCCCTATTGTTTTTGGTGGAGGTCAAAGGTCATTTGGGGTCAGGAGAGGTCAAAACCTTGTAAACACGATATCTCAAGAAGGGTAACTGTGACTGAGCTCATACTTGGCATGTAGATTGCCCATATTGAGTAGATGATACCTATTGTTTTTGGTGGAGGTCAAAGGTCATTTGGAGTCACCAGAGGTCAAATGGTAGAAACCTTGGGTATTGTTTCTAATTGTTTGTACACACGATATCTCCAGACATAAACGTGAGGGATCTCATACTTACCATGTGGATAGCCCTTATTGAGTAGATGATCCCTATTGTTTTTGGTGCGGGTCAAAGGTCATTTGGGGTCACCAGAGGTCAAATGGTAAAATCTTGGGAATTACTCGTAAACATGATATCTCAAGAACGAAAAATGTGAGGGATGTCATACTTACCAGGTGGATTGTCCATATTAAGTAGATGAAGCCTGTCATTTTTTGTGGCGGTCAAAAGTCATTTGAGGTCACCAGAGGTCAAATGGTAAGACCTTGGGAATTAGTTGTAAACACGATATTTCCAGACAGATAAATGTGAGGAATCTCATACTTACCATGTGGATAGCCCATATTGAGTAGATGATCCCTATTGTCTTTGGTGGGGGTCAAAGGTCATTTGGGGTCACTAGAGGTCAAATGGTAAAATCTTGGGAATTAGTTGCAAACACGATATCTCCAGACAGATAAATGTGAGGGATCTCATACTTACCATGTGGAAAGCCCATATTGAGTAGATGATCCCTATTGTTTTTGGTGGGGGTCAAAGGTCATTTCGGGTCACCAGAGGTCAAATGGTAAGACCTTGGGAATTAGTTGTAAACACGATATTTCAAGAATGATAAATGTGAGGGATCTCATACTTACCTCATGGATTGTCTATATTAAGTAGATAAAGCCTGTTGTTTCTGGTGGAGGTCAAAGGTCATTTGAGGTCAACAGAGGTCAAATGGTAAGACCTTGGGAATTAGTTGTAAACATGATATCTCAAGAACGATAAATGTGAGGGATCTCATACTTACCAGGTGGATTGTCCATATTAAGTAGATGAAGCCAATTGTTTTTGTTAAAGGTCAAAGGTCATTTGTGGTCACCAGAGGTCAAATGGTAAAACCTTGGGAATTAGTTGTAAACACGATATCTCCAGACAGATAAATGTGAGGGATCTCATACTTACCATGTGGATAGCCCATATTGAGTAGATGATCCCTATTGTTTTTGGTGGGGGTCAAAGGTCATTTGAGGTCACCAGAGGTCAAATGGTAAAATCTTGGGAATTAGTTGTAAACATGACATCTCAAGAACGATAAATGTGATGGATGTCATACTTACCAGGTGGATTGTCCATATTAAGTAGATGAAGCCTGTCATTTTGGTGGAGGTCAAAGGTCATTTGAGGTCATCAGAGGTCAAATGGTAAGACCCTGGGAATTAGTTGTAAACATGATATCTCAAGAACGATAAATGTGAGGGATCTCATACTTACCAGGTGGATTGTCCATATTGAGTAGATGAAGCCTATTGTTTTTGTGGAGGTCAAAGGTCATTTGGGGTCACCAGAGGTCAAATGGTAAAATCTTGGGAATTAATTGTAAACACGATATCTCAAGGACGATAAATGTGTGGGATCTCATACTTATCATGTGAATTGCCCATATTGAGTAGATGATCTCTATCATTTTTGGTGGAGGTCAAAGGTCATTTGGTTTCACCAGTGGTCAAAAGTTCAGAACCTTGTAAACACCATATCTCAAGATGGGTAACTTTGAAGGATCTCATATGTAGCATGGGATTGCCCATATTGAGTAGATGATTTGTATAGTTTTTATTGGAGGTCAAAGGTCATTTGGGGTCACCAGAGGTCAAAAGGTCAAATCCTTGTAAACATGATATCTCAAGAAGGGTAACTGTGAGGGATTTCATACTTGGGTTGTGTATTGCCCATATTGAGTAGATGATCTGTATTGTTTTTGGTGGAGGTTAAAGGTCATTCGGGGTCACCAGAGGACAAAAGGTCAAAACATTGAAAACATGATATCTCAAGAAGGATACCTGAGGGATCTCACACTTGACATGTGGATTGTTCGTATTGTGTAGGTGATCCTATAATTTTTCGTGCAAGTCAAAGGTCAAAAAAGGTCAAATCTACTGAACATGATATTTCAAGGAGGGTAACTTTGAGGTATCTCATACTTGGCCTGTGGATTGTTCATATTTAGCATGTAGGTCATTTTGGGTCACAAGATTTCAAAATGTTTTTACTGTATAACATGATATCACAAGCGGGAGTAACTGTGAGGTATGTCATGCTTGTCATGTGGGTGATTCATGTTTGTTACAATATATCCATATGGCAAGGAATCACTAAGCCTTTTGGCTTTCCGGTTTAACAGGCTTTACTTCCACCTTCAACTGACGAAAATCAGTACAGGATATGAACTTTTGAGAAAGCGGATTCACACAGTTTTTGTACTGTTGTACGTATGCCATTTTCCACAGAGGATCAAGCCCGAGACTGGCTTAAGGAGTTTCAAAAATCATCATTCAGTACATGGAGAATTGCCCGCACATATCCAAATGCTGGATCGAGAAACACATATCGGGTATGTCTATTTGTAGCGTGACTTATCCCAAACTAAATAAGTTGTAGTGGGTTGTGGCAGTTGTGCTAGTGACAGTGTGCAGCCTAGCCAATCTTTGCACTGGTAGAATTATCAACATCAGTGCCCCATTTTGAGCCAGAGGAAAGTCCCGAAAATTGCATGAGTCTATACACTGTTAGGAGCTTTAGAAAGAAACAGGCATCTTTTAAAGCCAGCCGGACACTATACAACTTTGTGTAAAGTAACCTGTTTCAACTTTGTTCCTAAACCCTGCACTTGTGTGTGAGGTCTATGACTGAGACTGGCAGTCAAAAATCATTTTTATTCATGTCTCCCATCAGTCAGGGAAAACAAAACTTCTGCTCTATCTGATAAAACTCTTTAGTATTCAAAAAAATAAAACAATTTTACCATTCAGGTTACAGTACCAGCAAGTGGTGAAGGGGGTAATGTAAATAGGAAAATGAAATATTGTAGGGATTGCATGGGGCTTAAGAATAATATCACTGCTCAAGTATTCCCACTGTACAATAAATAATTGTGGCAAGCAAATTCTGTACAATACTGTACCATGGGTGCAAGGATTTGCCCAATAAAATATTTTAAATATTTATTTTGGAAACAAATCCACCAGTACTGGGGTAACCAACATAATGTTTTTAACTGCTTAGATATAAATGAGTCTAGCCTATACTGCAGTCACAAAATTTGTCTGGCATGTTTTGTTCGGTGGCAAGGCATTTTTGTCTTTTTAAGTACGTAGAAACGGGCACTAGAAACAAAGGGCGAGAACCCAAACCGGACCGGGCAAAAACGCAACAGCAAACTATTCAGTTTGGGTTCCCGAAGAGAGTGGACGTTCCCGATCCCCTGCCGGGCTCGTTCGATCTCTTTGGGAAGTTTTGTTTTCGTTACGTGTAGATAGTTGTATATACTGTAAGTAAACTGTAAATAGTGATTTTAGTGTAACAAGTGGACCCCCCCCCCATGTCCCCCTGCGCTGTGGTTGCCTTGGGGCGTGTTGTTGCCTTTGGGCGTGTGTTGTTTTGAGATTGTGTTGTTGGGTCGTTGGTGGTGGGTGTGGTGGTGGTTTCTGTAAGTGGTAACAGACTCCAAGAAGCCGTACCGGAGCTGGGGTGTCCTCGCTGGTCGAGGGATTCGGTCTGGTGTTCTGGGCGATTTTGGTGGTTTGTGTTGTTGGTGTTCGGTTTTTTGGTTGTTGGCCATATGTAGTGATCCTTTAGCCGGTCTGGCCGTGTCCGTTTTTAGCACGTAAAAAGCAGCAAACTATTTACATGCACCTACAAACATAAAATTGTGTTACTATGAACAAAGGACTATATACAAAGGTTGATTACATAAGACAATTTACAAATTTATTCACGCAAAACTACAGGTTAGCAGATTTTTAAGTACATAGAAACAGGCACTGAGGAACAAAACCCAAACCGAATTTCTGTGTTGACTTTGTATAAATCCATCCCGAACCCAAGCCAGTTACACAGGACTATTTACAATCTCACTAGGCAAAACTATTTACATACCCATTTACATTAACAGAAGAGTGTTCAGGTTGAGTCTGTACAATGCTTTTTTGTAACTATGGGTGCTCCTTACGTGCTCCGGAACAAAAACACCTGACGTGTCATAAACACAAGGACAACTATATACACCAGGCCAGCAACAAATTTTAATGTGGCCAACCCCACTATTTACAATATTAACAAGGTGATGTGCTTTTCACATGCTTGTAGCCGGCCGGACCTAATGTGGAACAAAGGTAAACCTATTTACACTGAACTACCAAACTTTCTAGCATGCATGAGCACAGATACAGACAGAACAGAAACCGAAAAGAAAACCGGGCACATACCATTCACACCAAATACTGTGGCTGGGACCTTATCTTTTTAATCCGTGGGCTTGGTACGGGCGTCCCAGAGTGATGGGTTCCCCTGTCTAACACCTCGCCCGAGGCCGACCTCTTCAGTGCAGGCTCTGGCCCCTCCCCCTCACACAAATCAAACCAACCCTCCCCCGAAGGTGGATCCTTTGGAGGAGGTTCTGAGGCAGGCTCCCCGCCATCCGACATTGCCGAGTCTGAGGACAGATCGAGGTCCTCCTCTACTGTCGTTATTTCAGCTTGACTGGGTGTCGTTGCTAAGGGTGGCGGAGTCTACCTCAGGAGTTCCAGTACCCCCCTCACACTGCTTGGAGGCAAGGAAGTCCTGTTCCACCTCAAGTGCCGCCTCCTCTAATTCTTGAGTTGAATACTGTGGGCCTGTTTGCGAGGGTTCAGGTGCCGACCCCACATCCGCACTTACATGAGCAGAGTACGATGTGGGGCAGGCACCAAACACATGTCCCTCCTCCCCACAGAGGTTGCACCGTACCTCGTTGGGACACTCTGCCTTGCCGTGCCCCAACTGCAAGCATTTCCCTCATCGGCTGTTGGGACACGACTTGGCTTCGTGCCCCTGCTCTCCACATCTAAAACAGGTACGGGGCTGACAAAAGTACCTAATGTGGGCCTTGGAACCCCCTACGAAGAGGAAGGATGGAATGTCCCTCACCAGTTCCATACGGAACTGTCTCTTGCCATTAAATATACCTTTCAACTCACCCCCAGTATATTTACACCACCACATTTCAAGAACCCTCGCAACCAGGCGCTGATCGACCTCGAAGGGAAGGTAAAGCACTGTCACCGTCACAGAGCCATCATATGGGGTGACAGTGAGCCCCTCTACCCCCTTCAGGCATGACACACCCTTAACACGGGCAGCATCAGACTTAAACTTAAGGTCATACGTGTTTCGGGCCTCAAGCGCCTGCAAGCATTTCCCACATCGTCTGTTGGGACACGACTTGGCTTCGTGCCCCTCTATTTCTTTAATTTCGACACCATTGTCTTTTAACATAGTAAACGCCTGTGGGGGAGGGACACTCACCTCAGACGAAAACTCCAACTTAACAATTGTGCTATCCCGACTTCCGGGCATAGCAGATCCTTGGGGAGGGGTGCAAGGAGAGGAGGTCCTCTCCTTGGACAGGGCAAGGCATTGGCCTAGTATGTTTTCTTCATCCTTACCACTGGGTTTGTCTTCCCTTTGTGTGGGTAAGGTTTTCAAATTATTGTTGCAAAAGTTAAGCAGCTTTTCAAAAAAATGTGCATTAAAATAAGCCTAATTGGCCAGTGATAACTGATTCCTACGGGGAAAATAGTTGAGCCACTCTTACATCAAGCCTGTGCCCTGTGTAGCCCCATACTGTACATTACGTATTAGTTGGGTACTACCCCTCCAATGAGTACACTCGGTACACTCATTATGATTGCTTCTATGATTAACTACAGGTTGATTTACAATGCCAGCAGAACACTAGACCCAGGAGTGCTACTGCTGACCTGCGAAAGGGATCCAAAAACACTGGCTGCCCTGCTACAATGTCTGTCACCGTCAAGCGGCCATTCGATGTAAGAGGTAGAATAAGGTAAGGATATTTGGGGGGGGGGGGGGGGGTAGGAGGTACAGCCTACTTTCCCAAATAGCAGTTAACATGTTGGACTGGAATACTTTTGCATTCAGTTCATACTCACATTTCCATCACTATATTGTAGCTTATTCTGCACCAAATGCATCAGTATAATGACTTGGTATCACAGAACCAGGGATTTAGCTACGATGTTCGGTAGTGGTCGGCCCTATCTGGCACTCACGATTGCTGACCACTAGTAGAGAAAAAAATGCATAGTACCCACCACCACTTGTCACCTGTGCGACCAGCACTCTAGTCCAAGCTTAAAGTAAAGTGATATTAAAAATCGTTGATTTTACTACAAAATATTGATAAATACATGCAGCATCAATCCATTTTGCATCTAAGCACTACTACTTTATGCAAAAATTTTCAAAAGGGGAGGGGACCTCCTCTCCTTGTACCCCTCCCCAAGGATGTGCAATTTAAACAACCACCACTTCAGAAAATATAACCACCACTCACAAAATGCTAGCTATAACCCTGCACAGAACCATACCAAGATAATTTCCATTAAACTCAGTCTCAAACACACTGAGGGTAACACATTCTTAAGAAAAAGGTGTTATGTTTTATGTTGCTGATACTGCTCAATTTTGTCCAAGTTTGCATGCAGAAGGAATCTATGCATAGTTTTTGTAGGATAAGAATGTGTGCATCTGTATCTGATATTACCGCTTGTTTATTTTATGTATTTGATGTTTGAGATCATGGTACAGTATAGCAAATAGCAATAGAAATTTAATGTTACAATTTTTTTCCACAGGACTAACGACCCTCACATAAAAGATGGATATTTTACCACAGTCTCCCTCAAGTGGCCACAGAACCATGAAATGTCTTCAGCAGATGCATTGAGGAGGAGGGATGTCTCAGAAGAAGCTGTCCAAAAATTGCTGGATTTCTTCAAGGCTGGATATTCCCCAACTGCTGCTCTGGACACACTAAAGTATGACCTACAGGAGCAATATTCTGCAGAAGAATACACTAGGATTTCTGCAGACAGATCAATTTGTCCTGATTTACAGTTTTGCTTCAGGTAATTCTAATTGAAACTCAGTACACCCTCAAAAATTTGCATTCTTCACTGAAATTTTTACTTTTTTGTACTTACCATACTTATGAACCTCCATAATTCAATTAAACCTTCATGGGAACCATTACTATTGATTTTGGTAAAGTATGTGTATCATCTTCTTATTTGTATCCAACACACAATGGGGTAAAAGTTTTTGTAAAATATTCTTACATTAAGAAACTTTCGGAGTGTTGCTATAAAAGCCAAGAATCACAAATATTGGTTGTGTTATAATAGTACCCAAAATCCCTCCCCCCTTCCCCACACACACACACACACACACACACACACACACACACACAATCATGCAGAGACCCCTTACCTCCTGTCACTCTTGTCAGGAAGATGAGGCTAAAAAGCACGTTTACAAAATGCAATTCTCTTTCCCCTGTGTTCGAATACAATCTATGTTACTCTCATATATTAATTTATTAATTACCTTTCTCAAAGTCCAAAATGAAGACGTCAACTTGTTTATTTTAATCTAAGGCAGAGGCCCAATAATCCATAACAGACACTGAATATCACAGCTATGATTCTTCCTGAATGCATGCTACTTACTGGACAGGCTATGTAAACTTTGCTTATTTTTTACAGTCATTGCTATATGCACCCCACTGATGAAAAGAATGCATGAAAAGTGGAAGTACAGTGGAGAGATGATGTTTGTAGACTTATCTGGAAACATGGACAAACAGAACTGTCGTGTGTTTCTCTTTCCCACTCATAGCCCAGCCGGTGCACTTCCTGTTGGGGTAGTAGTTACTTCCTCTGAGTCGGAACCAACATTGACGGCAGCTTTCCGCCTAATGAAGACCTTACTCCCAGATGGAGCCTTCTTTGGAGAGGGGAGAAAGGAACCTCATGTTATTATGACAGACGACTGCTCTTCTTTGAGAAATGCCTTGCATGTGGTAATCCCAAAATCTTCACTCCTCTGTGTCTTTCATTTACTACAAGTAATGTGGAGGTGGCTCTGAAACCAAAATAACCGGATAGTGAAAGCAGACAGACCATATCTACTGGGTGTTTTGAAGAGCATGATCTATGCTGAGAGTGAAGACAACTTGGAGACCATTTTCCAGAGGTCAGCTGAAAGTGATCCTATAACTCAGAACTATCCCAACTATGTTAAACATCTAGAGACACAGTATCTTAGGAGGGACTTGTGAGCTGTTGCTGCTCGAAAGGACCTCAGCACACGGGGTAACAATACAACAGCTTTCTGTGAAGCTGGCATGAGGGCGCTCAAAGACATTTTTCACCATTTACAGGCTTTCAATATTTGCCAACTTACTGACTTCATCTTAACCAGACTGGAAGATTACTGTATCCGGCGTTTAATGGATGTTGCTAACAACAGATTGTATGGCTACAGCACCACCTCCCGTTTTTGTTCTGACCATAAAGATGTAAACTTGGAATCAATCAAAAAGGTAGATGCAGTAAATATTTACAGATGTGAAAAAGAAAAAAATTCAAATGAATTGTTGCAATGAATGGATTGATATTGACCACAGAAGTGGCAGTATAATGCATTACAAATTATTACTTAATAACCATACCAATGTCTTCTGTTTAGGCACATGTTGAGAACAGAATTTGCTACAGTATGCTTCTTGGGTGTGTTCACTATGATGATGTGAGGTGTAAATGAACCAGATTTACTCTGCAAAATTCCAAATGATGAAATCACATCTTTTTTACTGTTTTATTTTGCCATAGATTGCAGACAATGAGTACATGGTGAAAAGCTCACATGGAGACGTCTCCTACAATGTCAATATAGAACTTGGAACCTGTCTGTGTCCAGTAGGAAGTTCTGGAGCCCCATGCAGTCATCAATAAGTTCAGCTTGTCATCACTGAATTTTCTGCCTGTGAAATCTGCCATCTATGCCATCGCAATCGGGAGTTCAGCTGAAGAGAAAGCTGGTTTCAGCCACTGAAAAGTGGAGTGTTCAGTAAGGAAATTGAAAATGAAAGTAAAACTGTTACATGAGCAAACGCCAGTAGATGCCATCCCAGTGGACACGGCTGTCCCAAATTCTGCTAACATGTATGATGTATCCTCACAGCAGAATCAACCTAACACTGTAAGCGATGAAGATGGAACTTTGTCCCTAGAACAGGAATTTGGTGCTGTTGTGGATCAAATTTCATCTAAATTGCAGACCAATCCTGAAGAATATAGAAAGGCAATTAAAGCATTCATTTGCAGTTACAGAAAGATTTAAAACTGAAGTCAGTTGCTAAGTGATTTGCATACCTTTGGGAAGAGCATTTTTTCATCAGAACTGTCAAGGGGGAAGTCTTTTCACTCCTCACAGAAAATTGGTGTTCAACCAACTTTTATCTCCAGAAGGAAAATGGCTATGGGAGGAAAACGTAGATTGAATTCTGGACGACCCTCAAAAGCATCTTATGTGGTTGAACATGGTTACAGTAAGAAGAAAAACATCATTTCGATGTTTTTTCCACAAACAGACAAATAGCGCCACATTCATTATCACATTGCGTATCTTGGAATGTGTCTTTGGGTAATTACTTCTTTGCGTGTGTCCTACCCAGAGTGGGGGTGAAGAGCGTAGTATATATATATATATATATATATATATATATATATATATATATATATATATATATATATATATATATATTGTATATATTTTTTTCGGTAGGAGATGTTCTTTATGGAGGCAAGTTTAAAGTAAGAAATACATCATACAAATTGAGATCTTAACTTTCTAAAATAAAATACTGTAATGAAGTGTACATACTGTAATGAAGTGTGTGCATGAACTCCAAGTATCAATATACAAAAGAGAGAAAAAACAGGATGTATACTCCTTCAGGACAGCAAACCATTAAAGTCAATAAGCAAGCCATTGCCCTGCCCAAAATGGCTTAAGATTAATAGCAATCTCTCACAAAGTTTATCATATTTGCCCGAAGGCAACAACACGTGAAAAGCACAGGGCAAATACAGGTGCACCTTGCCCAAGGGTGCCCCGGAGGCAGTTGTGGTAAAGGGTAACCTCATTATCCCCACGCTTTAACAAGCTCCACAACCGGATGCAGTTTAAAGTCCTACCCAGGACTACATGCTTTTAGTGCTACATGCTTAACAATGTTGACGTTTAATACACGTGTTAAATGATGTGGTTGTTGGTGTGAATGCAACATTATTCCCTCAGTGCTAGCGTTCAGTCTTAAGTGAGGGATTGCATTCTTCCTTTCCAGTATGTCACGTCACTTTGGTTACTTGCCACTAATAATAAAGTTGTATTTTTGTATCACCCTTGTATTTTACATAATTGTCCATAATGATGAGTGTGTATTCCTTGTATTGTACAGTACCTTTGTAATTCATCAGAGGTCAGGGATCATCTATATGGTCTGTAAACCTGTGTAAAATCTAGAATGTGTTCTACCGCAGTCACTGTTCTATCAGAATAGTATTTGGGAACATTTACAGGAGCATGCTCTGGGAAACCAGCCAGCAGTTTTAGGTCCTGTTTTATACAGACATTTATAATGTCAAACCAACGGTCGGGACTGTGGGTAATGCGGCCCCCAGAGAACGGAGGGATGATTTGGTATTGACTAGAGCACGAATCGGTCACACTTACCTAACCCATGCTTGTTTGCTCCACGGGGAAGAGAGACCATATTGTATCCCCTGTGATTGCGATGTCACCGTCAGTCACATTCTCGTCGACTGCTATGAATACTCCCATATTCGTCAGAAGTATTACACTGTGCCAGACCTGAAGACATTGTTTGAGCACGTAGATCCCGTTCTCATTTTGGACTTTCTCAAAGAAAGTAACCTTTACAGGAAGTTTTGACATGACTCCCGCATTTACCTTTGTCTAGACATTTTAGGATTTTCCCAATGTTTTTCTTTTTTAGTTTTACCTTTTTCATCTAGCTGACACTACATAACACATTTGTGTTGATGTGTCGTTAAATCCCATCTAACTATACAGACATTTATAGACTTATCTGTTGATATGGACACCTAAAATATTTCATCTCCAACTAGCTACTTGCATTAAGAAAGTGTGGTCAAGGAAATATATGCTCAGTGTATTTCCATTTTTTTTTTTTTTTTTTATTTGTAATGAATGGTTGTTCTCTGTTGAACTCATAATTTTAGGTGCTACAGTATTTGTGTTGAACGAAGATATACGTCCACAATTTGACATCTCTTTGTGATACCAAAATTTGCCAAAGACATGTTTTCCAAATTATCATAAGGTGCAAACAAAATTCACTTTCCCTCTGTTTTCTTTCTGCTCATGAACAAAAAGTGATTTTTTATTGAAGTTTTACATATAATCTCTTTTAAAATTTTCCATATGTTTATCTTTGATTGTTTGCTGCACTCAGTGCTGAATGCCTCCAGATTGCAAGTCAATAATTGCTCTCTAAATTTTTACACCTCTACTTACTTCATTTCAACTGTTTGCTACATGTAGGGGATAAAGAATGTTGTTCGAGTTGTTCACATCTCTTTCAGATTATCAACTCAGCAAGACAAGCATGCCTTGAAATGCTCATATCAGGGAAAGTACTTAAAGACCAGCACTTATATTTTGGCCTCTAGTGTATGATAGGCCCACTGTTTTGAGCCTGTGTTACAGTAACTGCATTGTGTGTTGCACTTTCTGTACAATGTACCTGAATTATTGTGAACAATTTTAAAATAGTAGCACTTTGGCTATTGTCTTTTTTTCTCTCTCACACTTTCTCTCCCTCTATTCTTCTTTTGTAGGCTACTTCATGATGTACATAAGTTCTGATCTTAACCATCCAATTTGTTTGAACCTTCAATAAACTGTAAAAAGGGATCTCTTCATTAGATTGTTTCTTTTATTTGCAGTTCGTTATATCATCACCTTAAACTTCAGACTGTTGAAAACTAGCCTTCTGAAACTAAGTTCCATAATTCCATTTTTGCCCTTAATTTTTCTATTCCACAATTTAGTCAGTTATAATTGAACACTATGGGTATATGCCTACTCTTTTCATTTCATAGGAATACATACCACTGGCTGAAACTACTTCCTGGAGTGAATCATAAATACAGTAAAGAACTTGATTAACGAGATACTTAATCAATCAGTATTAACACTGCAAGCAATTATAAGGAAACCAATTGATAAATTGAGCGGTAAATGAATAATTAAGCAATCAATAAATGGGTAGAAGCTCGAACAACAGACAGGCCGATGAAAAAATGAATCAATAAGTAAATCAATCATGGCATTCGCCTGAAAAACTTGGCGATATTCAACAACTTAGGTATAAGTAATCAAACCAAAGGGCGTAGAAAGCAGGGGGCTGGGGTTTAGCCTAAAGTTTGAGACGTGAGGGGGTAGAGAAAATGCTTCCACGGCCCACTTTCCAGGGACGAAAACCCCTTTTCACATCCAATAAACTAGGCTAGGGATGTCGTTGAATAAATTCTCCAGTGTTTTTTACAAAGCATAACAACAATTTTCAGTCTCTGACTTTCTGCCACAGAATTACATTTTAGCCTACCTCCAGTATAAGCTCCATACTTTCAAACATGTAAAAACGGCAAAAAAAAAAAAAAAAACAGAAATTTTAAAATTTCGTCGGATAGCCTTATCATTCCGGGGTAAAATATCTAGGCTAACCCAAACGAACTTCACCGTTGTCCTGACCGTTTTTCTAGTCAGCCGGCTCTTGAAAGACAAATTCTTTATTAAAACCCATGTTTTTTTTTCAGTTTCTCTCATGACAAAAAACACCAAATTTTCTTTCATAAAGGTTCAAATTTTCTCCAAATAAGCCTACCTTCCGCCTGAATTTTCGTATTTTTGTCTAAAAGATTCAACAAATTTTCGAAAAATCTCCAATTTTGCTGGAGAGCCTAATCTTTAGGCTAAAGATAAAATGCACTAGGCCTATAAACCACTTTCAATCGCCCCTATTGTCTACTTGGTTTTGGTATTAGGAATTATAAGGGGTAGCCTATTTGTCTCTAACAGTTAAACAATAACATTTACGGTTGGTAGATAGAGGAAGCATGAGAAAATGTTTATTACAAATTCAGACATCTGGTGGCACTAAACAGCATCAAATGGTCTGAAAATGTTCAAAATTACCGGAAGGATGTAACCCCACCCTCTCCCCTTAGACGCCACCCCAGTACGGCCATCATTACCGAGCGCCCCCACCCCCCACGGCTCTTCCTGACAAAAATTGCCTGTAATTAAGCCACGTGCATTTGGCATTGGGGCTTTACAGCACTGAGATTCTCATGTCCCACGGCTAATATGTGTGTGTATACACCGTAGCTAGTGTCTAATTACAACATAACGATGCTTTTACGATCGATTTCAGTCCATCATAAAAACTTGAGCTGGTCTGTATGATGGCTTTTAACCTAGCGTCTCTACGTTCAATAGCAACTCCCTGTTACTACGAGTCGTATGCATTACACGATCGCCCTGATGGTACGGACGCCTCAAGGTTGGACCGGGTGTACTCTCCATCTGCACTGTCACCGAGTGACTGTGAAGTTGTGACATGTCCATTTTTAGATCATGATGCAGTTACTGTCTCCTTTCAGTCTCCAGAGTCATGGCCAACAGGGAGGGGGTTCTGGAAAATGAACACAGATATTCTAACGGAGGCAGACTACAGCGAACAGTTTAAAGCCAGGTACGAAGGGTGGCGAACATTGAAGCCGGACTTCTCATCGGATTTAGAGTGGTGGGATGACGTAAAGTCCCGCGTCAAACAGTTTACAGTTGAATACTGTGTAGCAAGAGTTCGTCGAAGAAGGGAGTTCCTCTCGCTATGCTCTAGGGAGAGGAACGGGGACTCCGCACTTCACACAGTCCAACAGTATCTCGATCAGAAATTGCACGGGGCCCGCGTTCGTGCTCGCGTGCATTGCGTGGAGGTGGAGGAAAAGCCAACTATCAAATTCTACCGGGACGTCACAAAGTATGCCATCGATCGCCGCATAAGAGCAGTCCGTGACGTCCACGGTACGGTGCAGAAGGACCCTCTCGACATCGTGGAGGTATTTAAGACCTTCTATGAACAGCTTTATACCCGGGCAGATGTCGAGGTAGACCTTCAAGGGTCTCTATTAGATAATATTGACAAGACCCCCTCTAAAGAGTAGAATGATGGACTTGGTTCTCCCCTGACTGTCGACGAGCTCTGGAAGACTGTGGCGAAGATGAAAGGCGCCTGGGTCCGACGGTATTCCAGTGGAATTTTACAAACGCTTCTGGGGTACCGTCGGACACGATCTCCGTGATGTATTCGCCTCTGCCTTCCTTACTGGCTCATTGAGTCCCTCGCAGCGCACAGGCGTTATAACATTGTTACCAAAGTCTGGAGACCCCCTAGAACCGAAAACAAGCGACCAATTACCTTGTTAAATGTAGACTACAAGATTCTGGCGAAAGCCCTTTGTAACAGGCTAGGCACGGTCATGCCGGATCTTGTAGGTTCTTTCCAGACATGTGCGGTGCGGGGACACAGTATTCAGCAGAACCCCTGATTCATGTGGGACTATGTGATGGACCGTGATCTTCCATGTGCGCTTGTCTCGCTCGATCAGGAGAAGGCCTTCGACATGGTTGATCATGGATTCCTCTTTAAAATCTTGAAGAAGTTTAGTTTGAATCCAGTTTTTGTTAAATGTACCTCCTTACTGTATAATAGTGTATATAGTCGGGTTATCGTTAATGGCCTACCGTCGGATCCCTTTAGAGTTCAACGTGGGGTGTGCTTTTTAAGTGCATCGAAACGGCACATACAAACAAAAAATAAACTCAAACCGGATCGGGCAGAAACAAAAACGCAAAGTATTTACACACTACTAAATCAAACAGAAAATTATGTTCATTACAGTAATAGAACTATATATACAGATATTTACATACTATTTGCAACAGCTTAAGTACTTTACAGACCAACCTCCTTCCAGCCACGCCAAACCAATATTACAACCCCTTGTAACGGCACAGATAAACTGTACATAAACATAGATATTTATATACTATTAACAACAACTTAAATACCTTACAGACCAACCTCCTTCCAGCTACCCTAAACCAATATTTCCAACCCCTTGTAACGGCACAGATATGTGTATATATCTATATCTATATATATCTCTATATATATATATATATATATATATATATATATATATATACATACTTACAACATATTTACAACTGAAGTTCCTCAGAAGCCACATATGTACAAACACAGTACTATTTACACATTACAGTCGATTCATATTTACAAAATCAATATTTACAAGTTGACTACCACCCGGTCCGCCCTCACTGAAACAAGTGGACCCCATCGCCTACCGAACGCCGACCTTGGCAAACGAACGAAGTCGGACTCAACCCTCAGCCTAACCTCCGCCCTCACCGACGCCAGTACGACATCAGCAGGCCTCCCCACCCCCCTAAATACAATATTACATCGGTCTCTCCATAAGGCCAGCTTTATGGAGGCCGAAACAAAGGTATGCCCTGAACACTTGCATTGCATGGCGGAGGTGAGAGACCATACAAAGCATAGTCCTGGCTGACCGCCCAGGTGTTGCAAAACGTTAGGCGATCAGTCAGGACTTGAAACCATTCCCAGAATAGGGCCACATAGTCACACTGCCGAAACACATGTGGCACACTCTCCCACTTTGTGCATCTTACACGGGGGCAAACGCCATCTCCAAGACGCCACCGAAGGCGCTTGAGATTAGTTACGATGGCGTCATGTGCGATTCGCCACAACAGGTCTCGCCTACGGTAATCTAATGATCTGCTGTGGACTACGCGCCACACATCCGGCCCTGAAGCATAGTGGCTGGATTGGATCTGGCCAACCAATTTATCAAAAACAGATTTCTGTAAATAGTTCAGAGTTATGTTTTTGTCCGGTCAGGTTTAAGTTCTACTTTGTTTCTTCGTGCCCGTTTCTACGTACGTAAGAAGTTAAAACAGCCCGGTATAGGTCCCTTGCACTTGACTGCGAAACGTCCCCCACTGTTGACATAATACGGAGCGTGTTCCTGTCCGATCCGGTTTGAGTTTGTTTCTTGTTTGTATGTGCCGTTTCCATGCACTTAAAAAGCGAGCGTGTCCCTCATTTGACTGTATGCCCCCGTGGGTCTCCAGCTGTGGAGCTCACCGTTACTAAACAGGGAGGGAAAGAACCGACGGAATGTTAATCCCCCCCCCCCCCCCCAGTAACGGACAAAGTGGGCAAAAGGCATTCCGCTGTCCACAGCACTGTAAACACACTTGGTCAGGAGAAAACGGAGCTTGGAAGGAAAATGCACAAGGCCCAACCCTCCGCGCCTAAGATCCTGGTATACCACCCCTCTTCTAACCAGCTCCGTTTTTCCTGACCATAAAAAACTAAACAGAGCCCTCTCGAGTCGCACCAGGACACCCTCTGGAGCAGCCAGAACAGTGCCTGGATACCACAAGAGGGGGTAAATGAAATGATTGATAACTGTTACCTTCCCCAACAGACTTATGTGGCGATCGCCGAAGTCCTTCAACCTAGCCTCCACCAGGTCCACTTTTTCATTCCAGGTAAGTAATTCGGGTGAACCATAGCCAAACCATATGCCACTGATCTTTATGGCGTCGTCTACCCATGATGGCGTGAAGGGCAGTTTTGTCGACCGCCACTCACCTAGACGGAGTCCTTTGGTCTTAGTGGGGTTCAGTCTGGCACCTGTGGCTCTTTAAAAGTTAGACAACGTGCCAGTAAGGGCCCTGAAGAAAGCCAGGTCGGAGACTACGCAAGTGACATCTTCAGCATACTGAAGGCACTTAACTTCAGCACCACCGGGTATGCGAAATGGTCGAAACAAAGGCTCAACTTGCAAGGCTCTTGCAAGGGATTCACTAAACAACACATAGAGTAGAGGTGATAGGGGGTACCCCTGCCGTACCCCACGTTGGACTCTGAAGGGGTCCGACGGTAAGCCATTAACTATAACCCGACTGTATACGCTATTATACAGTAAGGAGATCCATTTAACAAAAACTGGATTCAAGCTAAATTTCTTCAAAATTTTAAAGAGGAATCCGTGATCAACCATGTCGAAGGCCTTCTCCTGATCGAGGGAGACTAGCGCACATGGAAGATCACGGTCCATCACGTATTCTACTAAGTCCCGCACCAACCAGAGGTTCTGCTGAATACTGTGTCCCCGCACCGCACATGTCTGAAAGGACCCTACAAGATCCGGCATAACTGTTGCTAGCCTGTTACAAAGGGCTTTCGCCAGAATCTTGTAGTCTACATTTAACAGGGTGATTGGCCGTTTATTTTTCGGTTCTAGGGGGTCTCCTGACTTGGGCAACTAAGTTATCACGCCTGTGCGCTGCGAGAGGCTCAATGAGCTAGCAAGGAAGGCAGAGAAGAATACATCGCGGAGATCATGTCCAACGGTACCCCAGAAGCGTTTATAGAATTCCACCGGAATACCGTCGGTCCCAGGCGCCTTTCCGCCTTTCATCTTCGCCACTGCCTTCCAGAGCTCGTCAACAGTCAACAGGGAACCAAGTTCATCGTTCTGATCTTTAGAGAGGGGGTCTTGTCAGTATTATCTAATAGGGACTTTTGAAGGGCTTCATCGACATCTGCCTGGGTATATAGCTGCTCGTAGAAGCTCTTAAATACCACCACGATGTCGAGAGGGTCCTTACGTACCACACCGTGGACGTCACGGACTCCTTTTATACGGCGATCGATGGCATACTTTGTGACGTCCCGGTAGAACTTGATGGTTTGTTTCTCCTCCGCCTTCGCGCAATGCACGCGAGCACGAACGCGAGCCCCGTGTAGTTTTTCATCAAGATACTGCTTGATTGCGTGAAGTGCGGAGGAGTCCCCGTTCCTCTCCCTAGAGCAAAGCGAGAGGAACTCCTCCCTTCTTCGACGAGCTCATGCTACACAGTATTCAACTGTAAACGGTTTGATGCGAGACTTTACGTCGTCCCACCACTCTAAACCCGTTGAAAAGGCCGGCCTCAATGTTCGCTACCCTTCGTACCTGGCCTTTAACTGTTTGCTATATTCAGCCTGCGTTAGAATATCTGTGTTCATTTTCCAGAACCCCCTCCCTGCTGGCCATGACTCTGGGGGTTGGAAGGAGACTAACTGCATCATGGTCCGAAATTGGACATGCAACAACTTCACAGTCACTCGGTGACAGAGCAGGCGGAGAGTACACCCGGTCCAACCTTGAGGGGTCCGTGCCATTAGGGCGGTGCCAAGTGAACACGGCCAAGCCGGGATGTTGCACTTTCCAAAAGTCACCCATGTCGTGATTCTTTGTAAACATGTCCAATTCCGCCATGCCGACACCACAGCTCCAAGATGTGCACGTAGACATTCTGTCGAACTGTGTGTCGGGAACGCAGTTAAAGTCTCCAGCTAGGATACAAGGGGCACAGCCAGGATGGAAGGGTAGTAAAAAAATCCCTTCTGTCTGTAGGCTGATTGGGTGCGTAAACATTACATAGGATGAAGTTCCCACAAGGATGTTTTATGGTGATGCATATCACCCGGCCCTCATCATGATCAACTTTTCCGACCAGGGAAGTCCATCTGGGTGAAACTAAAAGAACAGATCCACAAGAAGACGAAGAACCAAAGGAAGCGTGCAAACCCCCACCCCATTCATAGGACCAGGTGTAGACGTCGTCCTCATTACATACCTGCCAACTTTTGGAACACAAAAATAGTAATGTGACTGTAAGTAGTGAATGCCGTCCTGGGGGAGGGGGTGCCCCCACCCCCTCCCCTTTGAAAAATTTTTGCTTATGTAGGAATGGCTAGATGCAAAATGGTGCAACATTTGATGCTAGATTTGAATGGCATACATCTTGAAAAAACCCTATTTTATGAAGGGTTTTTTCTTAATTTTCTTGCTTGGTGAAACATTCTTTCTCAGATCTTATGGGGGTGATCTAGAATACTATGTGATAAAAATTTAATATGCAAGGGAGTGGAGTCACCAGTAGCTGATTCCACCCACCAACATTAAGGAACATCCCATGAAAATGATTATTTCTTCCAAGTTTTCATGTTTTCAACTCTTCAAAATGAGTTACAAATAAAGTTTTACCTAGGACAAGGCCCCCACTCTAGGATCTTAAGCCAGCTGCAGTAGCCTGATTTGCCTGCTTGAGAAGTTCCTTGGAGTGTTGTGTTGAATGACACTGTGTTCCTGTGGCCACCATGACCATCCTCCTGGTCATTAAATTCCCTAACACTTTGGTTGACAGGCTAGACCGGAATTCAGTTTTATTTTTGTTCACCAGACTAAAAATGCGTTCACAATCAGCATTGCTATGATACATAACTAAGACCACCTTAGCTAACTTAACTAATGCTGGATACTTTGCACTGCCAGTTGCCGGGGACTTGAGTTTGGAAATTTCATTCCAAACTGCATCAATTCGTAGCCCTGGCTTCATAATGTGATCAAGATTTTCTGATTGAAATCTACAAAATTCTTCCTCCACCTGCTCCTTGTCCTGTTCTGACAGGAATTGTGGGAATCTATTTGCAAAGTAGAGCCATTGACCCAGCTTGATTTCTGCTTTCTTTGACACATCTAACACTTCTGCATTTTGAAGCAATTCCTCCTTAAAAGGGTATGCCTTGATCATATAGGTGCATGCTGCAACATAATAGTTGCGAACACTTTTGTAGAAGCCATTTGTATCACACTCTTGCCCATGGTCCCTGATGAATTCTCTTACTGTTCTGCCAACAAACAACTCATCGTCACTCTTCTGATTGCTTGAGTTTGCAAAGTCCACTTCATACACTTTTGTGTTTGAAGCTATGACCTCAGGTTTGACAAACCTGATAAGCAGCTCACGCAGCTGATAACACATCACACTGTGTAAGCGATGAATACATGGTTCATCTTCCTGCAGCAGTACATTACTCTCTTCAAAGAGTGGAATAGTCTTGTTCAAAAACAAGCAGTAAAGTTTCACATTAGGATTTGACATCATGGTAACTACACGCTGAGGCTTGGAATCAGACACAAGTTTAATCATGGGTGGAACATTTGTAGAAGCTTGTTTTTTTGAAGATGAATTTTTGGCTGATGCTGCAGGTGTAACCTTTGCAGGATGAGCTACTTTTGCAAGTGGAGATTTCTTGCTAGAAGTCTGCTTTTTTAAGGATGGCTTTCCTGTGGATTTTGAACTTGAAACGGTCTTTGTGACAGGAGATTTTGTGCAAGAAGTCTGAAGCTTAGAAGATGAGCTTCCAGTTTTTGTTGAAAGTGGGCACTGGGCAGGACGAGTTGTACTTCCATGTGCTGTGTCTGGTTCAGCAGATGTCTTTGCTGGTGTCTTCTTGATAGGAATTCTGAACTCTGCAAAGAATGGGTTGCTTGCTACACAAGGGCTTGAACTTTGTTTAGACTTTGCTGATGCCTCTGCTAATTTAGCTGGACAACTTGAACCAGTCTTTGCAGTAGATGACCTCTTTGGGGCAGGGCCAGTGGTTTCCTTGGTGCTAGGCAGTGACCTCTTGGAAGCAAGCTTCTTTTCAGATGACCCCAGTTCTGGTCTTGTCTTGACAGTTTTTTCCTTTTCCGCTCTGAAGAAAGGGTACAATGCATCCCACTGTTCAAGTAGCCTTGCTAGGCACTGTCCAAGTGATAACCATCTGGTGGAAACATGTTTAATGATCTTGTGTTGAGGTACTCCCGTTTTCTGCTGGAAAGCCCTAAACTCCTGTTTGCGCTTGCTACTCTTCTCCAAATGGTAGAAAATATCTATCAGCAAGTCATCAACCCTCACTGGAAGCTGCTTTGCTGCTCTTTCTGCAGCGATATGCATGAGGTGACAAGGGCAACCTGTGGTATAAAAATAGAAACATGCAAAATATTTCATGGGAATATCATGATTTTTTATTCCACAAAACTCATGCAGAGCTGCTATGTTAGGGACTCAGTTTGTACAGTATATGACTCCAGATGACCTTTGACCCACTATAGAGCAACAGGTTTCTTTACATCACCATATTAGCCATTCTTATACCAAGTAAGAAATCTATTCAAGTTTCCTACCTCAAGAAAGTTAAGATGTCAAAAAACTTTCTGAGTTTGACTCCTGGTAACCTCAGATGACCTTTGACCTCCACTAAAACAATTGGTTTCTTCCTCTCACTCTATTATAAATGCATCTACGTACTAAGTATGAAATTTACCCAAGCTTCCTAGTGTACATTGAGATATCATGTCAAGTTAACAAGGTTTTCAGACCTACATATTATGACTGCATAGGTTTCTCTTTCATCCAAACCAGCAAAAATTACCTGTATACTTACAAAAATTCAGGTATCCTGCTTTCCAACTGAAAAGTTATTTGCAGCCAACAACACACTTGACATGTGCATGACCCTGTTTATGAAGCCACAATTATAATTTGCTGGATATTTTAGGCCCATGCTGGCTGATAAATTTGTGAGAATGAACATTGCTCTTCTCTTAACTATTCATTTTAATTATGTTAGGTTCCAACATGCAGGTATTGAAATACTGTAGGCTAGGCCCCTAGACTAGGCCAGTTTATCCTTGTCTGTCTCATTCTATTTCAGTATTTGACATTTGGAATAATAAAAGAAACTTACCAGCAATGTAAAGGGAAGGAGCTTCTTTCACAAGGAATGCAGCAACCCCTTTCACTTTTCCAAGCATCACACTTGGCATTATCAGCAGAAAAACACACAAGGTTCTCCCAGGGAATTTCCAAGGTTTCCAATTCTTTTTGAAGAATCTTGAAGATGTTCTCCCCCGTTGATGGCTTATCACACTCCCTTAATGACAGCAGCACTGATAAGACACAACCTTCATCTGGATCAAAATACCTAACACAAAGTGGATATAACTTCACATCTTCATAATCTGTGCTTCCATCTGTTGCCATACTAAATGGTGACTCTCTTATTGTGCTTAAAATCCTCTTCTGGGAATCTTTGCCAAGAGTTTCAACAATGTAAGTTGTTTCTGTTCTAGCACAACTGTATTTCTTTGCAATGTGGCTGTCTGGGAACATCTTCTGAAAAAGTTTGCCACAGTGGTCCGCCACACTGAGAGGAATGCTATGTACAACAAGAAATTCTGTCATTAGGACTTCAGCATTTATAACACTAAGATCTGTTGTGGTTGCAAAATAATCTCTCACAGATTTCCCAGAAGATGCCTCGGCAATGCTACTATGCTTCTTTGATTTAATATGTTTCTGAACATCATTCAGTCCGCCATGACTTATGTTGATATCCGCTGAACACAGCCTGCAGAAGACACAGTGTTCTCCAAGTTTGGATGGAGAAAGCACAGGAAACTTTTCAGAATATTCCTTTCTGTACCTCTGAGATCCACTTTGTTTTGGCCTAGATGAATGGCTCATTTTGAACGTCCATTCCAACACACAAATACTGGAAGGTGAGAAGAGTGTTCAATTCACAAGCTCCGTACACCATCCGACAATCCAGACTGTGACTACCATGGAATCTTCAAAGTTGCTTCGATATAGGCCTAATTGTACACTTAGCCTAACGTTAGGCTAGAGCATACTTAGGCCTAGTGTTAAAGTTAGTATAACGTTAGACTATATCACCTTACAGTACCTATCCAAAAACACAGTAGCCTAACCTTAGGCCTCGCTGAAAAAGTTTCGTAACTGAGATACGTACGGGTTATTATCCACGAAAGTTCACTAGTGAACAGTCTCAGTTATTCCGAATGATTATGAAAATGTTTCGGCTGGAATGCTTCAAACGAACAACGATCACAACTACCATGAAAAGCACTACGAACATTTAACGTGCACATGCACAGGATATGGCGGTGCGCAAAGCTGCATTGTATACCGTACCTGTACTTAGCCACGGACGTCCCATATACGTATACATAAGAAGTCCGTGGTACTACTTCCTGTATCGCATACAGTACGCTAATCGCCTACGTAGCAGGCTGTACAGCATATTCCTTGTAACCTTGTTGATTCATACCTTATGGTTTAGGGAACAGAGTCGTCTCCGCGGTGTAGTACGCAACTCCATGCTGTATTGATATATGGGTACGGCATGCATGCGAGGCTTGCGAGCACAGTGCTAAAGTGAGTGTATTACTGTACCATGAGCCGTGCATTATTGCCTGTCAATGGCTGATCATACAAACGTGCAAACATGCTGTGTTTGCCACGGTAGTTCGGAAATACAAAAAATCGTAATTTTGGGGCTGTAATTCGGAATTCGTAATCGGGCGGAAAAAATCGTACAAATTACGCCAAAATCGTAATAGTTGGCAGGTATGTCATTAACAATGTGAGTCTCCTGGAGGAAAACGAAGTCCACACCTAATGATTTGCAAAACTGGAATGTTCTTGACCGTTTCCGACTGTCCCTCATGCCATTAACGTTTAGGGTCATGAGGGACAGAGGACCAGTCATGATTGCATGTGTAATGTGTAACTACAAAGCCTTCTCTGACCTGGCCTTTTTATTTATGTTTGGTGCTGGTGGCATAATAGGATGGACTCCCTGGTCTGACACCTCGCCTGAGGCCGACCTTTTTAACTGAGATTCTGATTGAACCCCCTCACACAAATCAAACAAGTCCTCCCCGGATGGTGGGACCTTTGGTGGAGGCTCTGAGGCAGGTCCTCCCACATCTGACATGGCAGTGTCAGACTCTGAGTCTGATGAAAGATTAAGGTCTTTCTCCACTGTTGAAATTCCGGCCTCCCCAGGAGCTGATGGGGAGGGTGCTGATGGGGAAGGTAGAGAAGGGCCTACCTCTGGGTTCCCAGAGACCACTTCACATTCCTTGGAAGCTAGGAAGTCTTGTTCCACCTGATGTGCCACCTCATCAGGTGAAGGGGACCTGGGTTCCTCCACCATTGGTTCTGGGCCTGAATGCGAGGGTTCACCTGCCGGCTCCACATCTGCACTAGCTCGTGCAGAGTATGACGTGGGGGCAGGCACCAGAGACATGTCCCTCCTCCCCACACAGGTTACACCGCACCTCGTTGGGACAGGTTACCTTGTCATGCCCCAACTGCAGGCACCTGCCGCAACGCTTGTTGGGACATGACTTGGCCTCATGCCCCTCCTCTCTACATTGAAAACAAGTGCGGGGCTGGCCAAAATACCTGATGTGGGCCTTTGAACCTCCTATGAAAAGGACGGAGGGAATGTCCCTTTCCAGCTCCATACGGAACTGTCTCTTCCCGTTGAGAATACCGGCCAATACACCTTCATTGTACTTGACCCAACGCCAGTCAGAGACAGTTCCGTACTGCCCTAGAACCCTCGCCACCAGGCCCTGATCTACCTCAAAATTGAGGTACAACACTGTCACCACCACAGAGCGATCATATGGGGTGACAGTGATACCCTCCACTCCCTTAAGGGAGGAAACCCCCTTGATTCGGGCAGCATCAGTCCGGAACTTCAGGTCATATGTATTCTGGGGTGCAAGGGCCTGCAACATATGTATGTCCTTAACTTCTACCTTATTGTTCTTCAACACAGAGAAAACTTGCAGGGGTGTAACATTCCCCCTCGACTCAAATTGTAACTTAACGATGCAAGTGAGAGTGACACTAGGCCACGCGAACCCAAGGAAAAAACCTCAAAACTATAATAAACACTGTTCAAGTAAAAATAAAGAAACCCAACCTAAATTACACAGAAAAACCAGGCGTGGTCGGAGAAACCCAACAAGACGAAGCCCTCGCCAACACAAGACAACACACCTAAGAAATAACGATGTACCGTTTGGTCGTGTCCTCCTTTAAGCACGTAAAATTATATAGTATATAGTATATAGCCAAGGCGAGAGCGAAACGAAAACGCGTCTGCACTCGCCGAAGACCTGAACTGAACCTGGGGTACGGCAGGGGTGTCCCCTGTCACCTCTACTCTATGTATTGTTTAGTGAATCTCTTGCAAGAGGCTTCCAAGTTGAACCTTTGTTTCGACCTTTTCACATACCCGGTGGAGCTGAAGTCAAGTGCCTCCAGTATCAGGCTTCGACAAATTCTTTTTTTTTTCTCACTACTTGTCCATCGGGCAAGCTGTTCTCATAGTCTACTTGTCCGCATGAATATCTATTTGTCCACTTTTAATATGCCTTTAAACTCCTTTGTGGAGTAGACTTCATATTAGCACTTGCCCGGCGGGCTATGAGATTGAACAATGCACTTGCCAGAGTAACTTTTTACTTGTGCCGGACTGTCGGGCGGGGGATTTCTCGAAGCCTGCCAGTATGCTGACGATGTCACATGCGTAGTCTCCGACCTAGCTTCCTTCAGAGCCCTTACTGGCACACTGTCTACCTTTCAAAGAGCGACAGGTGCCAGACTGAACCCCACCAAGACCAAAGGACTCCGTCTAGGTAAGTGGCGGTCGAAACTGCCCTTCGCGGCATCATGGGTAGACGACGCCATAAAAACCAATGGCATATGGTTTGGTTACGGTTCACCCGAGTCACTTACCTGGAATGAGAAAGTGGACCTGGTGGAAGCTAGGTTGAAGGACGGCGGTCGCTACATTAGTCTGTTGGGGAAGGTAACAGTTATCAATCGTTTCGTTTACCCTCTCTTGTGGTATCCGGGCACTGTCCTGGCCGCTCCAGAGGGTGTCCTGGTGCGACTCGAGAGGGCCGTGTTTAGGTTTCTTTGGCCAGGGAAAACGGAGCTGGTCAGAAGAAAAGTGGTGTACCAGGTTCCTAGGCAGGGGGGATTGGCCTTGTGCACTTTCCCTCAAAGCCCCGTTTTCTCCTGACCAAATGTGTTTTTAGTGCCGTCGACAGCCAGATGCCGTTTGCCTACTTTTTCCGTTATTGGGGTGGATTATCATTCCGTTGGTTCTTTCCAGAACATGAGATTTCGAAATTGAAAATGTTTAGATTCAACTTCCAAGGCCTAGGAAATGCCACTTCCAGCGATCTGGGAAGAATTTCCTGCCAAAATTTTGTGGTACGCTACGCGCCAACCTATGGTGGCGCTCCGCTTTGATAGTGGACCTGTGGCCGCCCCTATTTTATTTTTCAAAATCAGGTCACCCGGGTTAGCATCCTAAAAAAAATCCCAGGTACGATCCTATATTGGCACTTGTTCCAACAAGCATAAACAGTACATGCAAAACTCTTGCCGTAAGGCACCAGGTGCCGTTTACGATGCATCCATCAAAAAAATATATTTTCACCGATTCAGACATTGTTTCTTACCTTAGGCAAATCGCAAGCCGCTGTCTCGGGCAAAGGACTTCCTTTGATACATGAAACTTGGTGATGTCATCACGCAGAATGAACAGAAGCTGTGTAAACTCTTCACGTTTCAACCGAAAGTACCTCTGAAGCATTTGCTCTTCTAAACTGAGCTCTTGTACCAGGTTGTTATAAGCTCCTTGGGCTTTTCTTCTCTGGTGAATAGGGTGCACAGCCCATCTTCGCTTACGTCCTTGGTGTCGTCTTTTCCTTGCGATTAGGTATCCGGGAAGCTTACTCCAATCTGGTGAGACTGCAGAAGTCGGTTGTGCTCGCGTGGGTTCCGAGTCACGTGGGCATACACGGAAATGAAAAGGTTGACACGCTAGCTAAGGAAGCCCTACAGATGGACATTACCAACCTCTAAGTACCCCACACTGATTACCGTCCTAACATCAACGGCTATATAAAATCAAAATGGCAGGAACTGTGGGATTCTTTCCCAGAGAACAAATTATACCAGGTCAAACCAACGGTCGGGTCTGTGGATAATGGAACCCCTAGAAAACGGAGAGATGATTTCGTACTGACTAGGGCACGAATTGGTCACACTTACCTAACACATGCTTATTTGCTCCACGGGGAAGAGAGACCATATTGTATCCCCTGTGATTGCGATGTCACCGTCAGTCACATTCTCGTCGACTGCTATGAATACTCCCATATTCGTCAGAAATATTACAGTGTACCAGACCTGAAGACATTGTTTGAACACACGGACCCCACTCTCATCTTGAATTTTCTCAAAGAAAGTGGCCTTTACAGGAAATTTTGACATGACCCCCCCCCCCCATTTGCTTTTGTCAAGACTAGGATTTTGCCCAATGTTTTAATTCTTTTTTAGTTTTAGTTTTACCCTACCTTTACCCTGTTCTATCTAGCTGACACTACATAACACATTCGTGTTGGTGTGTCGTTAAATCCAGTCTAACAATAACAATTTCCTTGCGATTAGATATGCTCCCACCGCAATGACTACACCTTCCTGGATTCGAGTGCAGTGTGATTTAGCCAACGTGGACAGCACAGGCGCCAGCTTGCTCAGGCAGTTGAACGTCGTTTACTGGAACTGAACTATTTAGCTGGTTTTACTATAACGGAATGCGGAACGATCCGCGTGGGGTGTTTACTGGGCACGCGGATCCTTTCCGCGTTCCGCAATACGCGTGTCAAGTAAACGCAGCTTTACACGGTAAATACGTTTTAATGTTTAGGCCTATCTATTTACGTAGCCTCTAAGGCTACGTGTACGGAATCGTATTTCAGATCCCTATATCTTAATCATTTAGGAAGGCAAACTACTCCCAAATAGACCATTTTTTACATTGCGCAAAAGAAAGTAATCCATTTCACTACGCGAACTCCATTGAGCGTATGAATTAAAGGCGGAAGAATCCTGTATTCCGTTAAGTCGCCATTGACGATGTTTTACCAGGATCACTCAGCTTCCAAATGTTCAGGTGCGAACTGAATATAACTCGAAGAAATTTAAGGAATTTACAGCAATAGAGCAAAGAAATATGAGAATCTTTGCAAACTTTCGCACTGCTCATATATTTTACAAAAGTAATCACAATAAGACGTCGAACGTGGCTTGTTTGGACGAAAGATTCATAATTGGGCTCCCTTATGGGCCGGACAACGAGACTTAGAAAATGGCTTACTAGGATGTAGTGGCTTACTTGTATTTTTATAGGTCTACCTTTATAGCACGTACTGTGTAACGCACCATTGACATATACAATTAACTAGACACATCAGACAAACACACGCTTGTTCATGACCTGCATAGACCAAAGTATGTACGGATCTACTTTCGAGACGAGTTGTTCGTTTTGAATTTTGGTTGACCATAATCCTTCATTTTCAAATCTCAAAGTTTTTCGTATTCTCATTGTCGCCCCTCGACTTAAACTGAAGGATTTTAAATGCTCAAATGACTTCTTGAAACGTACGAACGGTGGGAATCTATAAAAACAAATTACGATACCAAAATAATGCATCGAAGAGACTGTCTGATATATTGAAAAAAAATATTCGATTTGCAGCTCCGCGCATGCGGGATAGTCTGAATATTTTTAAATTGACCCAATCTCAAGTGGGAATTTTAAATGATGACCAATCGTTAAGAAGTGATTCTCTGTCAAGTCCGAATATAGACGAAAATTTTTTTTCAGCACTTTGAGAAAGGTATTACCAGCTATTAGTGTCACTGGACAGCTGGAGTTGCATAAGGCGAGTCGAGTAGCGCTAATTCCAGCAGGAGCAGGCCGGGGATCCGGCCGGGAAGTTGGCAGCGGAAAGCCTGTTTGATTTAGCAACGAGGTATTTAGACGCGGGCGATTTTCGTCGGGAAGCTTGAAACTTACTAGGCTATATGCTTAATTTTGAGATAATAAATCGGCATGCCGACGTTCTAGTTTATTAAATTGCCAGAAGTTACGACTTTGAGATTTGGAGGAAAAAAGCGCACCTTGTACTTTAAAGGAGAATGCCATTTTTTACGTGTTGGATGATTTCATTTGTTTATGGGGAATTTTTTTTTCTCCACCCACTACATTCTACTGTTAAAACGTCATCAAGTTACAGTTACATACAACATGTCTATTGAACATTCCTTCGTGACACAAGCATGTGCTGAGTTGGATGCAATCTGATCTGCACAACTCATGTTTGAGCAATCAAAGTGCAATGACTTAGGACTGGAGGTACCCATTTATTTCCAAACATGTTTAGGTTAAAGCAATGTAATCACCCCCCCCCCCTCCCTTTTTTCCCTTGATCATTACTCGATAATATAACCACAGGCATAGGAAGCTCGTCAAGACTGGGGCTGAAACTTGTAACGCAGTGATGGGGAGGGGGACAGAGAGAAAGGTGTGGAAAATTTGTGGTTATTTGAGGGTCTTCAGATGCAATTTGGTGCAACATTTTGGACACATTTTAAGGAAAATTATTTTAAAGTATTACCATTTCTTGCAAAGGAGACAAATAAGGGGTTTTGTTGTTAGATCTTGGGGGTATGAGCATACTTCAGCCCCTCACATTGTTGACTGGGTGCTTAAGCCCCCCTCCAGCCCCCGCTTCCTACGCCTGTGATTGTAACCATTATAGCAACGTATTGATGTTTTTTACTGTCATAATAGGTTAAACAGCTAAAAAGGATCATCACCATCATTATTATACTTATGCATGTGTTCAAATGGTGTATTTTCCAAGTAACTCACATAAATAAATGACCTACTAGGAGATATTGACGAATTTAAAAGAACAAAAAAAAGACGTTCACACGGATCTGATGATCAGAAACGGGAGTAGCTGGTAAATTTCACCACACGACAGAACTATAGAAACAGCTGTTTACGAGGATATCCCAGGAATTTCAGGAAAATCTTGGTAAATTAAACGAGAAAAAGGTGGAATACTTTAGACATTTTCCATGAATTTTAATAAACCAAAGATGTATTATATATGCTGTTATATATATATATATATATAATATATGTATATATATATATGTATATATATATATATATATATATATATATATATATAGTCCAACAGAAAGAAAATAAATCAATGCCTCTGACACCAACAGAAATAAAAACAAAAAGAAACGACGACACATAATGCAACTAAAATCTTGTTAAAGAACAAAAATCCACAACAAGCACAGATGGTAAACAAAATGTGTAGAAGTCATAGAAGAAACTGTACGTTTCGAACCTGCCTAGGCTCTTTGTCAACAGTAAAATGAACCAAGAGGACAGAAAGTCAAGTGCAAGAAAACTCAGCGGTCACGCCTGTATGCCATAACTGAAAGATCCCTATTCGGGCCATAAATGTGGCTGTCGCAGCGAAGGATTAAACGTAACTCCTGTTTCTTGCGTGCTTCTGATGTAGGAAAGCCCGCAAACAAAATAGCAAACTTAAGAACATTCAAGCTATGATGAATTACATTTAAAGTTTTCGGCCTACGGGGAGTCCCGAACTATTTTTTACGAACGCTAGCCTTGTGGTTGTTAAATCTAAGTCTGAAGGTTGTTGAGGTCTCGCCGATGTACGACACATTGGGGCATCTATCACATAGGAGGAGGTAAACCACATTGGAAGAGTTGCAGGAGTAAGGGCCGGTGGATAATTGGATCCCCTTGGGGAGGATAGTAATCCTAGGGTCAGCAATCATATGGTCACATACTTTACAGCGTTTGTTGCCACACGGAAAATTGCCTGTGGATGTCTCTGTGGGGAGTAAGTTTTGGTGTGTACCAGTGTATATATATATATATATATATATATATATATATATATATATATATATATATATATATATATATATATATATATATATATATGAATGAATCAAACGCTGTATTGAATAGTCGCATGAAGCCTCTTAGGCCATTATTCCTCTAACATAGGCACTTGCCTTATACTGACAGAGGATGTTTATATGTGAATGGAAAACTTAGTCTCAAGCAGGATTCGAACCAGCGACCTCCGCATACAAGGCGGAATGCTCTGACCACTGAGCCATTGAGGCCTATGTGACAAAGCGCGGCCAACTAAGTTTAAATACGAGTCGTTGATTCATTCATTCATATAAAAAGTCGCTACGGTCACTCTACTACTATATATATATAATATATATATATATATATATATATATATATATATACACACATATGTTAACGCTAATTCCCACCTTAAGGGAAAATTGTTATATCTGCTTGTACAAAGGGCGAGAAAAAAGATAATATAATACATAAAAAATAAATTCGCCCTAACGTCTAAAAATATAATTAACGTTATTTCAATGGCCAGCCATCCGTTCGTGTTAACAGCTAGGTGTCCGTAAATTTGGCAACTTTGAAGTAATGGCATCTAGTTTGTAAATCTAAGAGGGCGCTCTTGTAAATTTACGTATACCTGATGTCCATGATTTTTATGGCCTGTTGCATTACATGCAGCACAACAGAGATTCTGAATAAAAAAAATAAGTCCATGTTACATGACCATATATCACGGACAGAGACATAAACGCCCCATGCATCCTTCCGACAACCAAATGCCTATGTTCACAATTTGACATAAAATCAAGCCGTTATGGTCTCATTTGCGATACCAGGCGACACTAGGGAGAAAACATACTTAATTTTGGGGCGACTGGAATGCTATGGCAATGGATAAAGTCGGCATAATTCTACTCCAGATGTAGCAGACAACAAACTTCTTTGTGTTAACATTCAGCTCAGGATTACACAAAACTTAAGCTCTTAAGAGCAAGATAATTAAATGATTACTATATAGATGTCCTAAATTGCGCAAACGTCACTTCAAAGGAAGTTTCGGTGAGCTACCTCCATTCGGATAACAGCTCCCTGGTCCAATACATTTCTGTCGAGCCCATTCATTATGTGTTATTAGTGACATGGCTAAACTGGAACTGAACATACTTCGAGTAAGCCGGATATCCTTGGACCCAGTGGCGGCTCTGCGAGAACTTCCAGCGGATGTTTTTTTTTTTTTTTTTTTTTTTTTTTTTTTTTTTTTTTTGATGTATCGTGTTCGATGGCAGCCGTGAACTCATGAGCCTAATCCTTCATCAGGTCACGGTATCAGGAATGTGACTCGTGACTAAGCCTGTAAAATGGACATTTATGTAAGTGTAACAACCAATAATAATGTGGTATAGACTCACATACGTACAAATACATACATACATATATACACACATACAGTAGATACACTGTGGGCTTTTCCTGTATGTTCATTATGGGCTGAAGAGTTCATCATAATGATACATTGTGGTATGCCAAATTTAGTAAGTTGTGCATCACTTTGTGGGATGAAAACATACCTTGTGGGCTTTTCCATGTATGTAAACAATTTTTATTTTTTTTTTTTTTTTTTTTTGTATATATTATGGGAGAGTTGGCCATAATGCAACTATTGTGTAACTGTGTGGGTAGAGTCAGTCAAACACACATTGTGGGCTGAAATTAAATATCCTTGATTGTGGGTCTTCCACTTTTCTGTACAATATACAGGTACCAATTCAAACTCTATACAGCCTGGGGTATACCAGTGATGGTCATATTTTGTCCACATGGCCTTATCTTCCCCTGTATTTTTAGGACAGACAATCCGAAATGGTATTACTAGCCTAGCTATAGGTATGAGAGTTTTATCTTGTACATGCATGGTTATACATGTACTAGTTCTTACATATATCAATTCAAGAATGGCAGCTACAGTATATAAATTCTTGATTTTCTCAGTAAACGTTCACAAATGAAACATGACATGACATGACAAACATCTTGACTTTCAATAGAAGAGGTTAAAAAAGATAACAACAACCAGTCTTTGTTCATGAAGTCCAACAGAACTGTTCATGCAAAACAGCAACTCATCCATAATGAACTTGCTTAGACAACCCTTACAGCCCTACAGTTATAGGCTGGGAATCAGAAATCCATAGTTACAGTACATTCAGTGTAACACTTTTGACCTGGCAATAACAACATTTGTAGCAATCTCTCTGCTAGACTGAATGGTATCAACCATAACATTCAATACTTCACACTATGGAGGGAATGTTCACAATAGAAAGTTTGCATATCCAATTCAGGTACTGGCATACAACTGGTTTTTTGATAAAAAACATCATGGCATCAGTTCATATAATTTCAACAGGTGCACAATAATAGTAACACAACAACTTCATCGCAAGCAGTAGGCCAAGTGGTTAGAGCATCCGACTTGCAGCCAGAAGGTCTAGGGTTCAAATCCTGGCCGGTCATACCAAAGACTTTAAAAATGGAACCTACTGCCTTTGTGCTTGTGCTCAGCATAAGCAATGGAGTAGGAAAAACAAGCCAGTGAGCCACAACTGGAAAAAAGCCGTGGTCGTCTCGACTTGAACCATTTGGTTGGAAACTGGACGTTAAAACCTCATCTAACTAACGCAAGCAGTACGCAACAACCTTCTGGTAGTCTTTTCTTTTTCAAATACCAGTTACCTAAGAAACAGAAAAGTTCTCCATTGACAGTAGGCAATAACTTTCAAGTGTGTAACATAACTTTAAACATCTTTTTGATTAGCATCTATCTCAGAGCAAAGGATCTAATGTTTGAATCAAAACTTTTCATTTGAACCTAAAATATTTAAGAAGGGAAGTGACCAAACTGTGAGCCCTACAGCTATAGGCCAGGAATCAGAAATTCATAGTAACAGTACAATCAGCATACCACTTTTAACCTGGCAATAACAACGTTTTAGCAATCTCTCTGCTAGACTGAATGTGTTCTCCTTGCTGAGTGGAACAATGTTTTCGTTCATCATCTTCCGTACGATGGCGGCTACCAACCACATTTTAATGGTTTGTTCGTACGGTCCAGTGCGGTGAGGAGACTTGATGTGTCATCTGTTAAAGAATGGAAAGATATATACATATGTGGTCGGAAAACTGTGGTTATGTAGTATGGCCAACAATGTCTTCTGAAGTTGAAGCTGTTACAGTAAGCAGGATCTGTTTTGAATGGTAATTTAAAGTAACTTTACTGAGCTGAAGAATATTGATGAGATAGACTGGACGTAAAATCGGTATCATAAAAGAAAACTATATATTGCAAGGACAAACATCATAATGGTTACCATTAGAGTGTGGTTTAAAATATATAGCTGGAGAAAAGCACGAACTGGCGTTATGAGAAAGACGTAGCAGGGTAAAGTATCCATTTTTTATCATCTGTATCTGTATTATGTGTATATATGTATATATCGGTTGTGAGGAAAGTTGCAGTCGCAGATATTTCTACTTCAGTAGCCCATGTTCCAGGCTGGTTCATGTTGCTTTGCAACTGATAAATATGGACTGGCGTGTCACAGAAATATGCCTTTGTTCGATAGCAGATACAATGCTTTGCCTGAAGTAAAGGTGATGGCTTTCAGAGCTTGTCAATAAGTAAGATATACATCTGAAGAAACAACTTCCATCTGGGCAAGTGTGGTGGATATTTTTTGGTGGAGTTGTAACGGTGAAATGAATGGGCACATTCTGGATATCAGTGCAATTTGTGTTACTGAGTGCCTGGAGTAAGTGTGGGGCTTTTGTTTGTAATTTAGTTTCTGCCCAAGCAATATCAACTGGGTCAAATGTGAAGTCAGTGTATTTTTCAGAAACGTAGTATACATCTTTTAAGGAATGTTCACTCTTTTTATTACATTGGTCTTTTAATGAAGTTTCATGAGCTTGTGGTAGTTCAGTACATGAAGGAACTTCTTTGAGGTTATTTTTAAAACTGTTACCGTTTTCTTTGTGTGAAGTTTGTAGTGGTGGTACGTTATGGGTCAGGGAAATGTAGTTGGTATTTAGAGGTTGCACAGTTGGTACATCAAAGATAGTTTCTTGGGGTTGGTTAGCTGCAATCCAGACTGGCTTGTGATCACTGTAGTATGTTTCTTATACACCACTGCGCGTGAAGTTGGTTGGAATGTTTGTGTAAACATGATGTAAACATGAATTGTATTGAGTAGTTGGTGTGTGGTATTAATTGTCTGAATCCATGGCGAAGAAATAAATCAATAAATGTTTTGGTGAAAGTGGTTGGTACAAAGATGTTGACATTAAAATCACCAATAATTACAGTAGGGTGATTTGGTGATATGTGTTCAGTGACATCGTAAAAAAGTTTTGAAAGAGGAAGTTTGCATTTTACATGGTCTATAAATAGTAATTATTTGCAACATTCCTTTTGGTGTAAGAACTGAAAGATATAATGCTTTAGCTGACTGGTATATTGTAGTAGTTTGTGTCTGCGCCTTAATTTGCTGTATACAACTATTGTCCTATCATCATTAACATACATATAGTTATCGTGTATACTGTACTTTGAGCTGTCAAAATGCTCAGGCAAATTAGCCTCTGTGAAGGCAAGTATGTCGGCAGCAAGTAGATTGTGATCATATTCTATGTCTAGTATGTGCTAATGTAACGACCTAGCATTTTGGTGCATTACTACAATACCCTTTGTGAAGGTGGTTCAATTTCTTGAGCGACTATTGGTGACACTTTTATGTGAGATTCATGGAAGTTTCCAAGATAAATTTGGGAAATAGTAGTAACTACTCAAAGCAACATAATGGATGTGATCCATAGGTAGGGCATGTGGTAGGTCAACATATAGTTAAGGAACAGTGTCGCCTTGTGCTCTGTGCACTGTTTTGGCACTGGTAGGTCTTAACGGAAATTGTTTTGTTAGAACTTGGCCATTATGGCCTTTCCCTACACGAAATAACCTTGATGTACGAGAAATGGGAGTCCAAGATGAGCTTATGTTGCCATGGTAGGCAGGGCGGTGACTTCTTCTTGTAATCTTTCCCACCTTTGGATCATCAAATAGTATCCATACACAAGTATATGTGTGTTCAGAAACATTACTAAGGCATGTAACTATGCCTGAAGCACCATTTGTTAACCCATCAGAGACCCATTTGTTAACCCATCAGAGACATTGACATTAATGCACGCTTCAACTCTCTGTCCTACAGCAGGGACAAGGTCTTTTTCCAATCTTTTTCCATTGTCTTGTGATCTTTCAGGAATTTTGTCCTTTACCTCTTCTAAAAGGCTTTTCGGCAAATCACCTACAACATCTGTTGCTTGGAATGTAATTTTTGGTCCAGGCAATGTATCACATATGTTCTGGTTATATTCAGCAGCCTCCTTGTTTGTGGCAAAAAAGTGTAAACAGTCCTTTGGAGGTGTCTCGTGCTGTGATAAAATTATAGATTTCAGCATTTTGATGTCATCCGCAGTATGAAATCCTTCCCTTGGTATATTGAGAATTTGAGCAAAGTGGAGGTCGTCTTTTTGCCTCATTATTTCATCTAGTTAGTTAGATAGGGCTTCACGACACACCAACACGAATGTGTTATATAGTGTCAGCAAGGAAAAAAAAAAGGTAAAATTTGGGAGAAAGTTAGGTAAAAAGGGCGAGGATGGGGCAAAATCCTATTTGAAATGTCAACACGAAAGGAAGCGCGGGAGTCATGTCAAAACGTCCTATAAAGGTTACTTTCCTTGAGAAAGTCCAGGATGAGATAAGGGTCTGTCTGTTGAAATAACGTCTTCAGGTCTGGCACAGCGTAGTACTTCTGACGAATATGAGAGTATTCACAACAGTCTACGAGAATGTGACTGACGGTGACAGCACAGTCACATGGGATACAATATGGTCTCTCATCACCATGAAGAAGGTAGGAATGGGTAAGGTAAGTGTGACCGATACGAGCCCTAGTCAGAACCAAATCGTCTCGTCGCTTTCTGGGGACTGCATTACTCAGTCTCGACCGTTGGTTTAACTCGGTGCAATTTGTTCTCGGAGAAAGAATCCCACAGTTCCTGCCATTTGGATTTTATGTAGCAGTTGATCTGAGGACGATAATCAGTGTGGGGGATGTAGCGGTTGGTAACGTCCATCTGTAGGGCATTATTTCATCTAACTCAAAAATTGACATGCTTTTTCTCATATATTAGTTGCAAGAGGACCTTATTCATCTGATAAGTTATTAAAAATCCAATCATCAAAAACAGGCTTCAGCTGGAAGAAATCTCCAAAGGCAATTACGCAGACAGAACCAAAAGCTTTTTGATTAGCTTTGATTTGTTGTACACGTAAATTAATGTATTTGAACAAACGTTTACCTACCATTGATATTTCATCAATGAACAGCACCTTTAAATGCCTATATTTTGTTTGGAGAGAATTGAGCTATTCTGATGTGAGGGCTGTATATGTAAATTTTCGTTTAGCTGGAATGTGAAAAGCGCTATAAATTGTAGACCCATTTACATTGTACGCTGCTTTACCTGTGGGAGCCACAGTTGTGACCTTTATATCGTCAGGGTTGTCACCAGGAGAACTATTGAAAGATCTTATTAATGCTTCATTCAGCGCTTTGAGAAGTCGTGATTTTCCTACTCCAGCACCACCAGTAAGGAAAGTATATAGTGGCTGATCTTTTGCTGCAAACCAATTCAGTACATGGTTAAAAGAACTTTTTGTTTGCTATTGAGATTTCGAACTAAGGACCGATATTCAGTGTCACTCAGACGTGGTCGATGTAATTCATCTGGATCAGATACATTGACAGCAATCCCACGATCTTGAGCAATGTCATATTAATAAGTGTTATGATCTGGTGGGTTGAGGCTGGCATAGTGTTGTGAAAGATTGCTTGGAAGTATTTCATCCTGAGCTTGTAAGTGTGAGACATTTGGTGCAACTCTGAGAGCCTCTTGCTCAAAACCATTCATACTGATTTCTGCATCATGTAATGCATTGTCCATGGAATCATTGTTTCTGTTAAATTCAGCTGCATTAGCTAAGACCTGAGTAGTTGTTTGTTTGTAGCGTTGCTGAAAATTACTGCAATCACCGGTAATGCTATCCTCTTTTCGCCATGGATAAAAAGGAGTAACTCCTCTCGACAGAACTTTTCACTGTCGTTGTCTTTGTGATAGCGTGTGTAACATATAATTTTGGCTTTGGACGTTTTCGTTATTGACATTTTACCTATTTTGTAGACCTGCTTAGGAATCTGTGGTTGTTCTGAGCAGGGATAACCATCGTGTTCTTCATTATACACAGTTTGTTCATAGTTGCTCTGGTCAAACTAAACTCATAACACGCAGCAAAAGATGCTAGGTAAATATGTTCCATGACTCTAGGTCTGCGTGCATACTTTTTCAAGATGTTGTCACTCTCAACATCACAGGAAGTATCAGGTAATTCACTTATCTTACTTAATGGTTTCAGGAGGAAGGATCTTTCAGAAGGGGGTGTTGTATTAATAAATATGAAACTTCTTGTTGCTTTCTCTTGCTTCTTGGACAGCATACGGCATTAAATTGCTCATCCCACGTTGAGATTTGCTAATGTAGGAAACATACATGGCACATGCATAAGGATGTAGTGCATATTGCAAGTCCATATTGGCACGCCATCACCTCAACAAAACAGTATTGTGATTGTTGACCCTAATTTCATTTGGAGAACGTTTGAGAAAGACCTTTTCAATTGATAACCATCCTTTTAATGCAGTTAGGTATTGTCAACTGTAGTCTGCGAAGGAAGTCAGCAAACGTTGTATCTTCACCAAACTTCATGTTTTCCAGCTCACGACAAATTTTTGTATGATTTTTGCTCGCAATTTGGAAGTTTTCAACAGATAAACTGTGGTTTAGTAGTTTTAAAATCATTGTCCTTGGCATTGGAATTATTGGGAAAGAGAAACGACAGATATTCTTGTTGTTTTTCTTACAAGTTTTGGCATGTCGATGATTTCGATAGTTCAAAAGTTCTGCCATGTCATTTGTTTGAGGTGTATTACTGCATGTAACACAGTTGTCGATGAGTGCTGTAATTTCATCATGGGAAGACTTCTGAAAAGTGGGAGCATCTTTAATCCATATAAGCATGTGAATATGTGGTGAACCAGGTTTTTGAAATTCAACTCGATAGAAGTAATCCATAACTTCACCAATGGGATGAACAGTAGTGCTGATTTGATGAATTCTTGCACCATGAAGTCGAAGTGTCGACGGCAAGTAACTGGATCTTTTTGGATTAAGTCACACTTTTTATCTCAAGATAAACTGGCAAGTTGTTCTGCACTTTACTGTTTGTTGCTCACCGTTTGAAATGGAATACCTAAAAGATATAACCATTTAGTTTCAGCAGCAGAAAATGATGAAAACCATGTAGGTTTACCAGGCTGGCGAATCATGGCAAACAAATCCTTCCTGGCCCTTTCCCAGTATGGTGGAGAACCTCGTAATGTCCTGAATACTTTGTATCCTTCATCTTGGTGCAGAAGTGTCTCAACATTCTCAATGTTCTTAAGAAATCCTGCAGTTAACTTTCTATTTTGTGCTTTACATTTTCGTATTGACAAATTAACTTGTTGCTAGATGTGTTGAATTTTAAGTTTCTTTAGTTTGAAAAAAAAAAAGAAATATTAGAAACTGACATTGCAACTCTGCTATCTTTGTGTCTTAGTTCTACTTTACAAATATCACTGTAATGGACTCTTCTTTTTGTAGGTGGTCTTGGTAAACCACAATATAATGTTGGAAATGAAAGCGTTTCTGAATGGGTGTCTTGAAAGAGCCCTAATGGCTTTTGGCCTTCACAAGGTGCTACGCAAAGAGCAATGTTCTTTTTAAGTACGCAGAAACGGGCACTAGAAACAAAGGGCGAGAACCCAAACCGGACCGGGCAAAAACGCAACAGCAAAATATTTACATGCACCTACAAACATAAAATTGTGTTACTATGAACAAAGGACTATATACAAAGGTTAATTACATAAGACAATTTACAAATTTATTCACGCAAAACTACAGGTTAGCAGCTTTTTAAGTACATAGAAACAGGCACTGAGGAACAAAACCCAAACCGAAATTTCTGTGTTAACTTTGTATAAATCCATCCCGAACCCAAGCAAGTTACACAGGACTATTTACAATCTCACTAGGCAAAACTATTTACATACCCATTTACATTAACAGAAGAGTGTTCAGGTTGAGTCTGTACAATGCTTTTTTGTAACTATGGGTGCTCCTTACGTGCTCGGGAACGAAAACACCTGACGTGTCATAAAACACAAGGACAACTATATACACCAGGCCAGCAACAAATTTTTATGTGGCCAACCCCACTATTTACAATATTAACAAGGTGATGTGCTTTTCACATGCTTGTAGCCGGACGGACCTAATGTGGAACAAAAGCAAACCTATTTACACTGAACTACCAAACTTTATAGCATGCATGAGCACAGATACAGACAGAACAGAAACCCAAAAGAAAACCGGGCACATACCATTCACACCAAATGATCTGGCTGGGACCTTATCTTTTTAATCCGTGGGCTCGGTACGGGCGTCCCAGAGTGATGGGTTCACCTGTCTAACACCTCGCCCGAGGCCGACCTCTTCAGTGCAGGCTCTGGCCCCTCCCCCTCACACAAATCAAACCAACCCTCCCCCGAAGGTGGATCCTTTGGAGGAGGCTCTGAGGCAGGCTCCCCGCCATCCGACATTGCCGAGTCCGAGGACAGATCGAAGTCCTCCTTTACTGTCGTTATTTCAACTTGACTGGGTGTCGATGCTAAGGGTGGCGGAGAGTCTACCTCAGGAGTTCCAGTAACCCCCTCACACTGCTTGGAGGCAAGGAAGTCCTGTTCCACCTCAAGTGCCGCCTCCTCTAATTCCTGAGTTGAATACTGCGGGCCTGTTTGGGAGGGTTCAGGTGCCGACCCCACATCCGCACTGACATGAGCAGCGTACGATGTGGGGCAGGCACCAAACATGTCCCTCCTCCCCACAGAGGTTGCACCGTACCTCGTTGGGACACTCTGCCTTGCCGTGCCCCAACTGCAAGCATTTCCCACATCGTCTGTTGGGACACGACTTGGCTTCGTGCCCCTGCTCTCCACATCTAAAACAGGTACGGGGCTGACAAAAGTACCTAATGTGGGCCTTGGAACCCCCTATGAAGAGGAAGGATGGAATGTCCCTCACCAGTTCCATACGGAACTGTCTCTTGCCATTAAATATACCTTTCAACTCACCCCCAGTATATTTACACCACCACATTTCAGAGACAGTTCCGTACTGACTAAGAACCCTCGCAACCAGGCGCTGATCGACCTCGAAGGGAAGGTAAAGCACTGTCACCGTCACAGAGCCATCATATGGGGTGACAGTGAGCCCCTCTACCCCCTTCAGGCATGACACACCCTTAACACGGGCAGCATCAGACTTAAACTTAAGGTCATACGTGTTTCGGGCCTCAAGCGCCTGCAACATCTCTATTTCTTTAATTTCGACACCATTGTCTTTTAACACAGTAAACGCCTGTGGGGGAGGGACACTCACCCCAGACGAAAACTCCAACTTAACAATTGTGCTATCCCGACTTCCGGGCATAGCACCAGTTTGTGTGGCTCGAGGCCACGAAGGAGAAAAAACCTCAACTAGTTTTACAAAGGACAAAAATGAGGATGAAGTAAGAAAAACACAAGCTACACAGAAACAAAGCGCGGTCGCAAACAAATGGACACGACCAGACCTACTTATCAACTACAACACAAGCACGCTATAAGGTTTTATGCACAATTGCAGTAAGTAGTACAGCTATCACACAGTGATAAGGTTGAGCACGGCAAAGCGACGAGAGCTCGACGAAACACGTCTGCTCTCGTCAAAGACCTGAACTGTTATCTTGAATGTCTTCATTGAAATGTGCAGTAAGCATTGTCCAATTGCCCAGCAGTACGGTCATCACAGGCCCGAACTTTTGGCCGTGTCTTCATAAGGATCATGATCTTCTGTTGAGGTACTTGGTGTGATTGTATTTTCAGAGTTGTTGGCAGGATTATATGAGGATGGACTGTTTTCTTGCAGGAATTGTGGCAAGTCTGTATTGTCTAATTGAAAATTACCCGTTCTGCGTTATACAATGGACTGTTTGTAATAAGTCAATTAGCCACAGCTGTTACAATGTTTGGACGAATGTTTTGAGTTAAAACAATGGTTTATTTAAGTTTTCTTTTAAATTTCAGTGGTATAGACAATCATCCAGTGTCCTTGGAAGACTAGTTACTACAGGTGGAACATTTGCTGGAACATTAACAACATTGCCTTTCAAGCTTAACTGTCCACCTCTTGGCAATTCCTGTATTTGCATGAAAGGCATACGTAACGCTAAAAGTCTCCCTTCTAATGGGTGTAACATTAGTTCAGGTGGTTGTGGCCAAAAGTGTAACCCATTTGCAATGGAATATGGAGGTATTTCACCCTGCTTGAGGTACTTTAGACAAATAAGACATAAGCACCAAATACTAACCTGGGCTCAGGTCAATTCGTGCATAAGCAAAAGCATTACGAGGAATTTGGTGAGCAATGTTCTTAGCATTTTTCACACTTTTCTTATACCACTATTGATCACAGCAGCTACAAACATATCTAGGTCCGTCCATTATCTTGTCATGGAAACTCTGAATTAATATATCTACACTATTCATGCTTGTATTCAATTTCTTTCTTGGTACAGTTTCCTGTAACTTCACTGTCACTTCACTGTCACTTGCTTGCCTTTTAGGACTTTTAGAAGGATTGCAACAATTGGCACTATTCATGGTGTTGGTGATAAAGGTGAATGAGTCATTATGATCGAAGGAGCTTTGAGAAGCTTTTTTTTTTGACATTGATGACATATATATCTAATCTATGAGGAGACAATAGTTTCTCTACTTTTAGGGTAATGAGGGACAAGCAGTCATGTGCAACTGCATCACCCAGGATTTGTGCAAGTTCACTGTGATATGGATCAGACACAATAAAGGATGTAGAACTTCGTGTCATAACCAAGGTGAAGTTTTCAAAAACTAACACATTTATTTATCCATTCTCTAGTGCAGATAATGCATGATATAATAAAGGCAAAGAAGAATATGCATTCAATGTTGTGAAAAAAGGGTACTGTGTTTGTGCTCATCTGTAAGGTGAAAGTATATGTTGTAAATTCTGTACAATTTAGGCAAGTCACAAATTTCATTCATATTTTGGTTTCCAATTTGTCAGTTGTGTAGCAATACATGTTATTACCATTGTGAAGGATATCATACAAATTATTTGTACTAATAAATGGCAATGCTGAAGTCAACAGGAAGTAGCAACACCAAATATTTGTACCAGAAGTTTTTGCTTGACCTGAACTATTGACTACATTTCACGTTGTGATTAGCTGTTACAAAATGTGAAATATGTAGATAAGATGTACTTGGCCAAATCTCCTGTGTTAGAGTTGAAGTGTGGTTCATAGTTGAAAATTTTTGTGGAAAACCAAGCGTATTACAAGGTTGTACATATGTGAGATTTGTACCAGTTGGAATACTACAATATACCTTGCCTACTTTCTTACGAAATGATTTCTGTAAAATCTTCCTAACAGAAACAAGCTGTAGATCAAACTGGGTTTGCTCTAATGGAACACTGGTTATAGATTGTGTTAACTTTCTAATATGTGAGCAAATACCAGTTAGTGATGTAAAAGTGCTTAATGCTGCGACACCATCTGGACATCTCAATGCATCTATTCCGCAACTGTGTGGGTCAAACAGTAAGTAGGAGTTATGTTTGTTAATCACTGCAAGTCCAGAACTTTGTACTACCAAAATGGTGCATGTGGAATTCAATGCTAGACACTTAGAAAGTGCATTTTCCAGTGATGAAAATACATTATTTGAACAGAAACTGGAAGATAGCAAACCAGTATATGTCTCCCAAAGCTTAAATGAGAAGTCATTTGAATATTGAAAGTACCTGGGCAGGTCCGGTAGGCAGTGATTCTGATTAGTGACATTTGTTTTAATGTAGTGGTACATTTGATCTCAATCCTGTAAAATATCATCAAGTGCACCTGTGGTGAACTCATTTGTTTGCAATGATTTAGCTAAGAAGCCAAGGCAGTTGGCAATGCATTGGCGACCAACTGAGTCTGGAGAGAAGGCAGCATGACCTTGGCAAAATGTTGCAAAAGTATGTGTCATGGTTGTAACTTTAGATTGTGTTTACAACATGTGTAACTCACTCATTAGTTATGAGATAATTACCAAAGGTAATGAACATACTACTGTACATTATTAACAACCTCAATTTTTGAAATCAAACTCTTTACAGACCACTTTCTGTGAAAGGGCTTTTTACTTCTAACATATCAAAAAGAGATGGAGAATATTGTTGTTGCTTATAACCTTTGAAACAAGATACAGGCAGTTCTCTGCAGGCAATGTAATAAATATATCATTACAATGGAAAGTTGTTGAAGAAATCTCTAGAAAGCTAAACTATAGAATTATGAAGATTCTTTGATGGGCAGTTTACTTTTCACTTGTCACATCTGTGTGCAAACAGTATCCCAGGAAATTCGATTTGCAGATAGCCTGTATTAAGCTCAATCAATGTAGAGTGCTTAGAGTAAAATGAAATACCTGCCTATGAAAAGTAATCCAAGAATACTTCTGGATGGTTACTGTACCTCTACAGAACTTTCTAATGAACATATGAGATAATTAATATTCACACTTGTTCAAATTCTCCATGAACCAATTCCTTAAGCACAATTCTTCACTTGTGAGAGTTCTCCACGAAAAGCAATTCAAAACATTACTTTTGGAAATTATCTTTTGAACTTCAACTATTAATGGTGAGACTTATGTCCGGACAATGTAAACATGTATCTCTACGAAAACTTAACCAAGAAATACTCTTTGAAGGAAATCACTATGACACTTACTGCAACAACAGAGATACAAGCAAGATAGATAAAGAATATCTCTAGCTGGTAACTGTATCTGTACGACACTTCACAATGAACATACAAGCAATATTATCACTAGTTTAAATTTGTATGGAGCAATCTCTACGAGTACAACTTTTTACCTGTGAAAGTGAGCACAATTCTTCACTTATGACAGTTCTCCAGAAAAAGGAATTCACAACATTACTTTTCGAAAATTATCTTTTCCAGCTCAAAGACTAATGTAGATAGTCATGTCCAGCCAATCTAAACATGTATCTCCCAGAAAACATATCCAAGAAATACTCTTCGAAGGTTATCTCTACGACACTTACATGAGCACAATTCTTCACTTGTGACAGTTCTCCACGAAAAGCAATTCACAACATTACTTTTGGAGATCACCTTTTGAAGCTCAATCATTAATGTAGACAGTTACGTCCAGCCAATGTAAACGTGTTTCTCCACGAAAACTTATCCGAGAAATGCTCTTTGAAGGTAATCTCTACGACACTTGACAATGATCATAAAAGCAATATTATCACTTGTTCAAATTCTGCATGAAGCAATCTCTACGAGCACAAATTTTCACCTGTGAAAGTGTGTTTCGTGCCAACTTTAATGAGTTAAGACATATGTGTTGTCGTTATCATGCTTTCTATACCGACGGCCCCAAAGCCATGAACAGGACTGCGGCCGCGGCGCACGACGCATTCCTGCAAGCCAGACTACCGGATGACGCATCAATATTTACTGCCGAACCCCAGGCACTTAAGATGGCATTCGATCTGATCGAAACCCCGCACAGCCACCAGTTCACTGTGTTCACGGTCTCACTATGCAGCCTTTTAGCACTTAAAGGCCATGAGCATAAACACCTTGTGTAATAGCTCTCCTTGAAGCTTACTCCGACTTCGTGAGACCTCCACCAAAAACAATAGGGTTCTTCCTCTTACCATAACACATCTACACACTAAGTATGAAATTCATCCAAGCTTCCTACCTTGAGATATCGTGCACAAAAGGTTTTTAGGTTTTGACCCCCGGTGACCCCAGATGACCTTTGACCCCCACCAAAAACGATAGGGTTCTTCCTCTTAATATGGGGCATTTATGTACCAAGTTTGAAAACTGTCGGAGTTTCCCTTCTTGAGATATTGCGCACACAAGCTAAGCGTCACAAACACACACACACACACACATACACACATATGCCATCATGACCGCATAGGTTTCTCTTTCATCGAAACCAACAATTACAGCAGACAGGAAAAACTTTTTAACCACTGCCTTAATTGGTCATCTTTGTATTTTTAGATTCTTGTAAGGCAGAATGGGCAGAAAAGAGAGAAATTCACAGATACTGAAGTGGAAAGATGGACCAGACGTGGGAAATTTACCATTATGCTCCTTGCCCCACCTGCCTTGGATTTCTCACAGATGATTTGCGGAGGCACACAGCTACACCCCGTTCTCGTTCCCCTCTCATTTTCAGGACCAAGAGAAGAATAAATTATCTTTGCCAGAAAAACTTCTGACGGCCCCCAAATAAACGCATGTCTGCACTGTAATTCTTTGCATACAAAAATAAGTAAGCACGTACTACGCAGTCAACCAGATAAGCATGATCTAGCGAAAACAACACAAAACAAGCGAAAGGTACTGTTGGAACTCCTCCACAGGGGTAGTTACATCTACAACAGGTTCGTTATGGCAGAAGGCAAAGGAGAGGTAATACCAGTTGAGCGACCATATGTGGAAACTTCATATGATGATTATGCTCCTTGGCCCACCTGCCTTGGATTTTTGACATGATATGCGGAGGCACATAGGTGTATTACGCCCACTGATAAGCCAACATGTTCGATACTATCGAAACATGTCAAAATGGAGGCAACGATATTAAAAGGAGCGGCCATTGCAGACCTGAGAGAAGTTTTGCCTATCGCCAGCTCCATGAAACAAAATGATGTAACGATAGTTAAAGCACGACATTCTGATCTCAACACCGGGAGACAACTTGGCCAAGCGTTGCTCTGGAATGGACCACCAAAAGAAACGCCACGTCTCACAAAAATGAGGGAATCTGCTAGACTACTAGTCAACTTCACAGCGGTAGTGGTATGGATGACATGTGGGGTGAGTTAGATGAGGTGTAACGGCCGTTTCCAACCAATTGGTCAAGTCGAGCCGGCCACAGCCTCCTTTTTTTTCAGTTGTGGCTCTCTGGCTTGGATGACATGTGGACTCCACAGCACGACAGCAGTGTCATAAAGGCAGTAGAAATGGACGAGGGTGTTACCACAGTAGACAGTGATGGAATAAAGCATCCATCAATGATATTAACCCATTGTTATCGGAGATAATGTTAAAAAAAAAGAAATCTTATTTTCAGACACACACACACACACACCCACACAAACAATCCCAACACTGAGCACTCTCACCAAAACACATGATTAAAAGGCACATGATATGCCAGTCTGAGAATCTTCAAAAGGTTTCTAACTTTCTTCAGAACAAATCAATTCAAATTCTAAATGATGCAACAGATCACGGATTGGAGGAAAAGTGTGGCATATCGGCGGGCTCAGCACCCTGCCTTGGTGAAACTTACATTATTTAACGAACGGCGTACTGGAGAGACCAAACAGTTGTCGTAAGTAAATCCTCCAATATGTATGTACGTGTGTTAAAAAAGACATCGTAACATTGTTATCGACCAGAGTTAACTTTCTATCACCTTTGAAGTCGGAAGTTTACCGACAAAATGTGCTCTACAAAGTTGAGTTCTTTTGTCGTGTGCTAAATTTAGCATTTCTTTGAAATACGGTCCTTCTTCCTCTCTCTGCATAGATTCAGGCACTCCGATTAAGAAAGAGGTAAAACAAGACTTTCATTCGTAATGCTTTAATTGAATATGTGATAAGTCTTTCTGTAATCCTTACGATCGCCCTTTTACTTAGTTCTTTGTCACAGTTAGGTTTTCTTACTTTTAACGGCAAGTTTCTTTCTGAATACATGAAGCAAAAACCATTTACCATGTCCAACAATAAATCAATACACCGAATGTGTTGTTAGGGTTGGGGAGAGGGTGCTTTTTAGTGGTGCTCACAAATTTCGATAGAGTTAGTCATAAACTGATTACTTTAGACATAGAAATCCTGCTGGATATGTAGGATTTACCCCCCCCCCCCCTTCAAACTGTTCCACGCTTGCTCAAAGTTATCTTCTTTGCAACCTTTAAAATCTTTGACCTACATCATTACTTTCCATCAGTGTGACAATTGTGTGTGTCTCTGTTGCTGAATTTTTGTCGGTGGGAATTTTCACCCTTGACTGTATTATAGTTAAGTGTTAAGCCACTATAATCTTGACAGTACTAATTTTCTACTCCATTCTATCTCATATGTTTTGATCTTACCATCTGATTTTTACCTTTCCATTGGTGGCGTGTATGAAATTCGGTGCATTTTAAAAATAAAAAAAAAATGTGAAAATGCGCACTTATGTCAAAGAGTAATTGGTTGCAGATGACAGAACTCATATGGAATATTACTGCATAGAGCGATTGACACTGGTTGTGACAGACGATTATTCCCAATGAAATTCACATTTACGGTGGTGAAAGGGGGCTCAGTGGGGAGGAGTCGAAGGGCAATAGCATGGTACACATGTATTTCATTTGATATTCCATTTAAGTTTAGACATATTTTGACTCTTTTACTATCACTGTTTCAAACTTTAGTTCAGTAAAAATGTGGGTGACCTTTTGTATTTAAAGTTGCCCAAAACACTCAAATCTCTATTCCGACTCATTTTCAGGGTCAAGAGAAGAAAAAATTCTTTGCCAGAGAAACTTCAGACCCCCCCCCCCCCGATGCATGTATGTACTGTGATTCTTTGCGTACAACAATCAGCACTTATGCATTTATCCAGATGAGCCTGAAGAGGCGAAAATTGATCTACCGAAAAGAACACAGCGCGAAGAGAGTGTTGGAACACCTCCACAAGGGTAATTACACCCACAACACGTTTCTGATGGCAGAAGGCAAAGAAGAGGAAATACCAGTTAAAGTGGACCTAAAGTCTAAAAATTCAAATATATATATTTTAGAGGTTACAAAATTAATCTTATTGGTCCAACTCCCATTGTCATAGCTTATTCCATTGCTGAGATATTAAATGTTAAAATTTATTCACTTAAATCCAAACAGTTCATTGCGCAATAAATTTTGACATTCTTGTTGTACAACTCACATTAAATGCTTTGTTTTCTTTTAAAATTAAAAATGTTTATATGACCTTGACCGCTTTCTGTTTTCTTGCATGACATGTTGTACAGAGAGGGCTTATATAGTCAAGTCACCCCAAAGCAGTAAGAACGCGATCACATTTTGGCACAAGGTGCGGTGGCTTTCAGAAAAACAAAGAAATACAAAGATTGTAATTTGAGTAGTACAACAATGACATCACAAATTATTGCGCAATCTACCTTTTTAAATCTAGTGAATAAACTTCAACATTTTATATCTCAGCTTAAGAAAGTCCTGTGAAGATGGGAATTGGACCATTGGAATTCAGTTTTCATGCTCTGTAATATATATTTTTGAATTTTCAGACTTTAGGTACACTTAAAGTGACCAGATTTGGAAACTTCATATGATGATTATGCTCCTTGCCACACATGCCTTGGATTTTTCACAGATGATTTGCGGAGGCACACAGCCACACTCAGATCTCTTTCCCCTCTTATTATCAGGGTCAAGAGAAGAACGGATTCTCTTTACAAGAAAAACCAGACAGCCTCCTAATAAATGCATGCCTGTACTGTGAATTTTTGCACACAAATAAGAAAGCTCTTACTAAGCAGTCATCCAGGTGATCCCTAAAGTGGAGAAAATCATGCGCACCGAAAACAACACAAAAGAAGCGACAGGAATTGTTACACCCACAACAGGTCCGTGATGGCAGAAGGCAAAGGAGAGGTAATACCAGTTAGGCGACCAGATGTGGAAACTTCATAAAGTGATTATGTTCCTTGACCCACCTGCCTTGGATTTTTCACAGATGATTTGCGGAGGCACACAGCCTACATGTGCGTAGCGGCCACTCATAAGCCAACATCTTCGATACTATCCAAAGATGTCAGAACGGATGCAACCATTTTAAAAGGAGGGGCCAGGACATACCTGAGAGAAGTTTTGCCCATTGTTAGCTCCATGAAACAAGATGATGTAATGATGGTCGTAAAGCACGACTTTCTGATGTCAACACCCGGAGACCACTTGGCCAAATGTTGCTCTGGAATGGATCCCCAAAACAAAGGCCACCATGCGTCACAAAAATGAGAAATCTGCTAGACTACTAGTGAACTTCAGGACAGTAGCGGTAAAGGATGTATGCATGGATGGCATGCTGACTCCACATTACAACAGCGCCATAAAGGCAGTGAAAATGACTGGGGAGTGTTGGAATAAAGCATCCATCTGTTGCTGAATTTTTGTCGGTGGGGATTTTCACGCTCGACTGTATTAAAGTCAAGTGTTAAGCCACTATAATCTTGACAGTGCTCTTTCCTACTCCATCGTATCTCATATGTTTTGGTCTTACCGTCTGTTTTTACCTTTTCGTTAGTGGCGTGTGTGAAAATCGGTGCCTTTTAATAAAAGGAAAAGTGCCCTCATGTCAAATGTTATTGCTTGCAGATGACAGAACTCATATGGAATATTACTGCTTAGCGATGCTTAGACGCTGGTTATGACAGAAGATTATTCCCAATGTAATTCATATTTACGGTGGTGAAAGGAAGCTCAGTTGGGATGAGTCGGGGAGCAATAGCATATTACCTATATATTTCATTTGAGATTCCATTTCGGCTGGTTTAGACATAGCAAAATTTTGCCCCTTGTCCTATCACTGTTTCAAAGTTTTGTTCAGTAAAAATATCGGTGGCCTTTAGTACTTAAAGCTGCCCAAAACACTCAAATCTCTGTCCCTGTCCCCTACCAAACAGAACAGAAGGGAACTGTTGGAATACCCAATTACACGTACATCAGGTTCGTGATGGCAGACATAAGGCAAAGGAGAGGTAATACCATTTACGCGACCAGATGTGGAAACTTTATATGATTATACTCCCTGCCCCACATGCCTTGGATTTTTGACAGATGATTTGCGGAGGCACACAGCCACACTCAGATCTCTTTCCCCTCTTACTATCAGGGTCAAGAGAAGAATGGATTCTCTTTACAAGAAAAACCAGACAGCCTCCTAATAAATGCATGTCTGTACTGTGAATTTTTGCACACAAATAAGAAAGCTCTTACTACGCAGTCATCCAGATGAGCCCTAAAGTGGCGAAAATTTGCGCACCGAAAACAACACAAAAGAAGCGACAGGAATTGTTACACCCACAACAGGTTCGTGATGGCAGAAGGCAAAGGAGAGGTAATACCAGTTAGGCGACCAGATGTGGAAACTTCATATAGTGATTATGTTCCTTGACCCACCTGCCTTGGATTTTTCACAGATGATTTGCGGAGGCACACAGCCTACATGTGCGTAGCGGCCACTCATAAGCCAACATCTTCGATACTATCCAAAGATGTCAGAACGGATGCAACCATTTTAAAAGGAGGGGCCAGGACATACCTGAGAGAAGTTTTGCCCATTGTCAGCTCCATGAAACAAGATGATGTAATGATGGTCGTAAAGCACGACTTTCTGATGTCAACACCCGGAGACCACTTGGCCAAATGTTGCTCTGGAATGGATCCCCAAAACAAAGGCCACCATGCGTCACAAAAATGAGAAATCTGCTAGACTACTAGTGAACTTCAGGACAGTAGCGGTAAAGGATGTATGCATGGATGGCATGCTGACTCCACATTACAACAGCGCCATAAAGGCAGTGAAAATGACTGGGGAGTGTTGGAATAAAGCATCCATCTGTTGCTGAATTTTTGTCGGTGGGAATTTTCACGCTCGACTGTATTACAGTCAAGTGTTAAGCCACACTATAATCTTGACAGTGCTGATTCCTACTCCATCGTATCTCATATGTTTTGGTCTTACCGTCTGTTTTTACCTTTTCGTTAGGGGCGTGTGTGAAAATCGGTGCCTTTTAATAAAAGGAAAAGTGCCCTCATGTCAAATGTTATTGCTTGCAGATGACAGAACTCATATGGAATATTACTGCTTAGCGATGCTTAGACGCTGGTTATGACAGAAGATTATTCCCAATGTAATTCATATTTACGGTGGTGAAAGGAAGCTCAGTGGGGATGAGTCGGGGAGCAATAGCATATTACCTATATATTTCATTTGAGATTCCATTTCGGCTGGTTTAGACATAGCAAAATTTTGCCCCTTGTCCTATCACTGTTTCAAAGTTTTGTTCAGTAAAAATATCGGTGGCCTTTAGTACTTAAAGCTGCCCAAAACACTCAAATCTCTGTCCCTGTCCCCTACCAAAAAGAACAGAAGGGAACTGTTGGAATACCCAATTACACGTACATCAGGTTCGTGATGGCAGACATAAGGCAAAGGAGAGGTAATACCATTTACGCGACCAGATGTGGAAACTTTATATGATTATACTCCCTGCCCCAAATGCCTTGGATTTGTTAGTTAGTTATAATATTTAACGACACACCAACACGAATGTGTTATATAGTGTCAACTAGATAAATTCGTTTCAAGTCCTCCCCTTTAGTCGCCTCTTACGACAGGCGGGAAATACCGTGGGCATATTCTACAACCCCCTGCCCACAGGGGGCCAACCATGGGGGGGGGCTTGCTCGGTTTTGTGGCGCCGACAACCCGCCAGTCATGGGGTGAGTAATAACGGTATCAAGCGCGCATTTTATAGGCGAGAGTTGGGGACAAACTACTCGCCACGCACTACCTCCTCACCCCACCTGGATGCAATTTTCACAGATAATTTACGGAGCTACACAGCCACACTCAAATCTCGGTCCCGTCTCATTTTCAGGGTCACGGGAAGAATGAATTCTTTTTACCAGAGAAACTGCAGACGCCCCCCCCCCCCCCCAAGGATGTCTGTATTGTGACTTACTACGCAGTCAACCATGTGCGCCTGAAGCGGCGAAAATTTTGTCTACGGAAAATAAACAAAGAGCCAAAAGAAACTGTTGGAAAGGTAATACCAGTTAGGCGACCAGGTGTGGAAAATCATATGATGATTGTGCACCTTGCCCCACCTGCCTTGGATGTTTCACAGATGATGATTTGCGGAGGCACATAGCTTACAGGTGCACAGCGGCCACTGATAAGACAAAATATTTCATTCTATCCAAATATGTTAGAATGGAGGCAACCATTTTAAAAGGAGAGGCCATTGCAGACCTGAGAGAGGTTTTGACCATTGTCAGCTCCATGAAACAAGGTGTATGGTTGGCCGTAAAGCACGACATTCTGATTTCAATTCCCAACACTGGTAGACAACTTGGCCAAACGTTGCTCAGGAATAGACCCCGAAAAGAAACGCCACCATGTCTCACAAAAAATGAGGGAATCTGCTAGACTACTGGTAAAACATGCAAGCATGGATATAGAGCTGACGCCACAACATTACAACAGTGTCATAAAAGTCAGTGGGAAACCTCCAAGTACCCCACACTGATTATCGTCCTAACATCAACGGCTATATAAGGTCAAAATGGCAAGAACTGTGGGATTCTTTCCCTGAGAACAAATTATACCAGGTCAAACCAACGGTCGGGACTGTGGGTGATGCAGCCCCCAGAAAACGGAGAGATGATTTGGTACTAACTAGAGCACGAATCGGTCATACTTACCTAACCCATGCTTATTTGCTCCACGGGGAAGAGAGACCATATTGTATAAGCGGGAAAGTCGGGCCGGGAAATAAATAGACGCAATTAATGCTAGCTGCAATGGGCGGCTCGTGCATGGAAATTCAAACACAAACGTCCATTGGTTCAAAGTAGAAAATGGAAAGCTTCTTGCGAAACTTCCACCAACCACCACCAAAAACGACAAAAATAGCGAAAAGGATCGAACGCGGCAAGAGTATGAGAAAAAGTCTAGACATCGGTACTACCTGAAATAGGGAGAACGAGTTTACATGGTTTGCAAAACAGTTTATGGTATGGTTTACAAGTTATGTCAGTCCTACGAAGAGGTTGGCTGCTTCGTGACAGGATGCAAAAACTACAAAAGAGACTCAATAGAAAGCTACGCGAGACCAGCTTGGCACAGAACTGACGTAAGGGGGAGATATGCCCTAAAATTATGAGAAAATTCACCCCTTTTCAACTTTGGGCTCTCATACTGCTTTAAAGCCCAATTTGCCCTCTTTCAGATGATATAAAACTCAGTTGTGTTAGTTAATGAGGTTAGGTTAGGTTAGATGAGGTTTAACGTCCCAGTTTCCAACCAATTGGTTCAAGTCGAGACGACCACGGCCTTTTTTCCAGTTGTGGCTCACTGGCTTGTTTTCCCTACTGCATTGTTTATGCTGAGCACTAAGCACAAAGGCAGTAGGTTCCATTTTTAGAGTCTTTGGTATGACCCGGCCAGGATTTGAACCCTAGACCTTCCGGCTGCAAGTCGGATGCTCTAACCACTTGTTAGTTAATGAGAAATTCCTTCAACTTCGATCTAAAATTAAGAAAATAACCAACAGGTCCAAAATTCCCCATTTCGTGTAAAAATGTCTATTTTATCATAAAATCACTTTTATAAGTCCGATTTTCATAGTGTTTCACCAAATTGCTGAGAAATTAGTGGAGAAAAAGATTGACATTTCAAATCTAAGATGGATTCTGATTGGTTTATTTTGCTGCCAAAATGTCATGACTGATTTAGGGCAATCCCAGACCTTGTTAGAAAGGGTGTTTGGTTGGAGCATGTTTAAGTACACTGTGTATATCAAACAAAGTTCTACAAACGTGTCCGGCAGCACACGGTGCTTAGCAACGTTTCTATGCATGAACTATCAAGTGTATTGGAGCATATTTTTATAGTTCTTGGAAAACCATACCTAAGAAAAGGGGTTTCTTTGGTTTCTTTGGAAACAGATGGACTGGATCCTTGAAAAAAAAGACGATCAGTTAGCAAGATGGGATTTTACGACACACCAACCAACACGATTGTGTTATATAGTCATCTAGAAAAGAAAAAGGTGCAGTTTTGGATACACTTAACTAAAAAGACGTGGTCAAACTCCCTTAAAGAGTCCAGGCAAATGTGGGAGTCGTAAAATTTCTATACAGTTTACTTTCCTTGAGAGAGTCCAAAATAAGGGAAGGATCTGCCTGTTCAAATAAAGTTTTCGGGTCTGGCACAGCGTAGTACTTCTGGCAAATATGGGAGTATTCGTAACAGTCAAGGAGAATGTGACTGACGGTGGCAGCACAATCACAGGGTATACAATCACAGGGTGTACAGTATGGTCTCCCATCCCTGTGAAGTAAATAGGCATTGGTAAGGTAGGTGTGACCGATGCGAGCCCTGGTCAGAACTAAATCATCTCGCCGTTTACTGGGAGTTTCATGTCCCCTAGTTCCGACCGTTGGTTTATTTAACTCTGTACAATTTGTTTTCGGAAAAGGAATCCCATAGTTCTTGCCATTTCGATTTTACAAAGCCATTGATCTTAGGGCGGTAATCAGTGTGAGGCAAGTAGAGATTGGTGACGTCCATCTGTAGGGCTTCTTTAGCTAGTGCATCGACTTTTCCATTCCCTTGTAGTCCCACGTGACTAGGGACCCATGCTAGCACAACCGATTTTTGTAATTGAACCAAATTGGAGTAAGCTTCACGGAGAGCTGTTACTGAAGGGTGTTTTAGCTCATGGCCTTTACGTGTTAAAAGGCTGGACAGTGAATCTGTGAACACGATGAACTGGTGAATGTCCGAGGTTTCAGTCAGATGGAACGCCATCTTATGTGTAACAATGTACATGTAACCTACCGTAAGTGTGGTACAGCAAGATACTCATACTTGCCCCCACACATTCCTTTCATATGTTCTGAACTGAACCCTCCCCATAGCTAGGGGTTATATACCCAACTTGGGTCCATTCCAAAATCCCCACTGTTGATTTTCCGCTTCATCGTGATTGTATGATATTAAAAAAAAAAAAAATCTGCAACAAAATTAACATTGGAACTTAAGCCACAGCTTTTCTGATACACATCATACAGTGCACATTCAGTACCCTTTCCACGGGGTAACCGCAGTGTGAAAGATTTTAATCCCATTGTATTCCTTTCATGTGCAAAGTTACCCTTATTTACCAACACCGGATTCCAAACATACTGTCGCTTCACAATTAAAATAGGTAGGCGGTAGCATTATCTGATACTACGTAGACAGTCCCTTGTGTTAAAACTTTTTCAAAACAAGTGCTCTTAACGGACATTGCGTCTTTTAAGTAGACTAATGGCATCTATGTGCTGTTGGATTACATTAAAGACCGCAGATGCTTTGTAGCTCTGCTATAATAGGTTTTTTACCTTTAACTAGACATGTTTCTGCTCTTGGTTTTAGATTTTGAGCTTCATCAGTAGTAGGACTTTTTAGTTCGTCCGACCTGGTCTTGATTCAAAATAAAAAAAGATGCTCTTTTAGAGCGCCTCGATAAAAGCATCGAGATAGCAGTTTCAACCTCGTGACTTGTTTCCAGTTCAACGTTACTTTCCAATCTAGATTTAACTAGATAAACTTTAGGGTTGGACGCCCTTTTCTAGGCTAGTAACGGTGGTTTTGGAAAACTTTGACACAATATCCCTGACAGCACACAGCGCAGGAGCCCCGCTAGGCCAATGCAAAAATAACCGTTGACAACGGCCACCAAAACATCAGCCCACCGCAGCGCAAAGCACTGTGCACCATCTGGAAATCGGGTGTCCCGATAATGCGTGCCAATGTCACAGCCGAGTTTCCTAAGCTCTGTGCAGAGTCTATTGTATCCTCATTCTTAAAAAATAATGAGTCCTTTTAGGGCTCTGAGGATTGATATTCTGTTGTTTTAATGGGGGTAGCCATGAAGTAAAAGCCCCCACAGAGCTGTTTTCTCTGTGTCCGACTGTATCGGAGAGGTTTTTAGTGAAATGTTCGGTTTGTTCCGCCTTCAGACTATTTCCGGTAGTTTTAAATCGGCCTTTTCATGGCCGTACACTTCCTTTGAACTCTTTGAGATCTTACACGAAGTTTTTTCCCTTTTCCAGGGATCTCGAAAACTTCCTACTTTTCGTAGAAGAAGGGATATTTTATTTCAGTATCCTATTATACCATTTTTCGCCTTTTACAGCGGGTGATTAATTAAAATAGGTAGGCGGTAGCATTATCTGATACTACGTAGACAGTCCCTTGTGTTAAAACTTTTTCAAAACAAGTGCTCTTAACGGACATTGCGTCTTTTAAGTAGACTAATGGCATCTATGTGCTGTTGGATTACATTAAAGACCGCAGATGCTTTGTAGCTCTGCTATAATAGGTTTTTTTACCTTTAACTAGACATGTTTCTGCTCTTGGTTTTAGATTTTGAGCTTCATCAGTAGTAGGACTTTTTAGTTCGTCCGACCTGGTCTTGATTCAAAATAAAAAAGATGCTCTTTTAGAGCGCCTCGATAAAAGCATCGAGATAGCAGTTTCAACCTCGTGACTTGTTTCCAGTTCAACGTTACTTTCCAATCTAGATTTAACTAGATAAACTTTAGGGTTGGACGCCCTTTTCTAGGCTAGTAACGGTGGTTTTGGAAAACTTTGACACAATATCCCTGACAGCACACAGCGCAGGAGCCCCGCTAGGCCAATGCAAAAATAACCGTTGACAACGGCCACCAAAACATCAGCCCACCGCAGCGCAAAGCACTGTGCACCATCTGGAAATCGGGTGTCCCGATAATGCGTGCCAATGTCACAGCCGAGTTTCCTAAGCTCTGTGCAGAGTCTATCGTATCCTCATTCTTAAAAAATAATGAGTCCTTTTAGGGCTCTGAGGATTGATATTCTGTTGTTTTAATGGGGGTAGCCATGAAGTAAAAGCCCCCACAGAGCTGTTTTCTCTGTGTCCGACTGTATCGGAGAGGTTTTTAGTGAAATGTTCGGTTTGTTCCGCCTTCAGACTATTTCCGGTAGTTTTAAATCGGCCTTTTCATGGCCGTACACTTCCTTTGAACTCTTTGAGATCTTACACGAAGTTTTTTCCCTTTTCCAGGGATCTCGAAAACTTCCAACTTTTCGTAGAAGAAGGGATATTTTATTTCAGTATCCTATTATACCATTTTTCGCCTTTTACAGCGGGTGATTAATTAAAATAGGTAGGCGGTAGCATTATCTGATACTACGTAGACAGTCCCTTGTGTTAAAACTTTTTCAAAACAAGTGCTCTTAACGGACATTGCGTCTTTTAAGTAGACTAATGGCATCTATGTGCTGTTGGATTACATTAAAGACCGCAGATGCTTTGTAGCTCTGCTATAATAGGTTTTTTACCTTTAACTAGACATGTTTCTGCTCTTGGTTTTAGATTTTGAGCTTCATCAGTAGTAGGACTTTTTAGTTCGTCCGACCTGGTCTTGATTCAAAATAAAAAAGATGCTCTTTTAGAGCGCCTCGATAAAAGCATCGAGATAGCAGTTTCAACCTCGTGACTTGTTTCCAGTTCAACGTTACTTTCCAATCTAGATTTAACTAGATAAACTTTAGGGTTGGACGCCCTTTTCTAGGCTAGTAACGGTGGTTTTGGAAAACTTTGACACAATATCCCTGACAGCACACAGCGCAGGAGCCCCGCTAGGCCAATGCAAAAATAACCGTTGACAACGGCCACCAAAACATCAGCCCACCGCAGCGCAAAGCACTGTGCACCATCTGGAAATCGGGTGTCCCGATAATGCGTGCCAATGTCACAGCCGAGTTTCCTAAGCTCTGTGCAGAGTCTATCGTATCCTCATTCTTAAAAAATAATGAGTCCTTTTAGGGCTCTGAGGATTGATATTCTGTTGTTTTAATGGGGGTAGCCATGAGGTAAAAGCCCCCACAGAGCTGTTTTCTCTGTGTCCGACTGTATCGGAGAGGTTTTTAGTGAAATGTTCGGTTTGTTCCGCCTTCAGACTATTTCCGGTAGTTTTAAATCGGCCTTTCATGGCCGTACACTTCCTTTGAACTCTTTGAGATCTTACACGAAGTTTTTTCCCTTTTCCAGGGATCCCGAAAACTTCCTACTTTTCGTATTACGCATTCGATCTCCTTTAGCTATTTTCTCGGGTTTCGCCCGGGCAATATGGTTTGCCTGGGTGTCACTTGATTAGATTGTGTTAAAGTTTTCTCTTTGATCACACACTCGAGCTTCCTCAGGGCTAGCACTGTAGAAACCACAAGTCTAATGCAACTGGTGGAACATGCTGATTATGTAACCACGTTTTTAAACAAATTATTGGTGTGTGTTACGTACACAAGCTCTGTGGATGCCTCTCCTGTCCAGACAATTGTGGTCACGAGTGTTTACACTTGAGAGATAAAATCAATGTATGGTAGAGAGAGCCAATTTACAAATTGCTAGCCTGACTGGCTACAAAATCCTCAAAACATCCTAACCAAGCCGTTAGTGTAATGATTGTCATATATATCGCTTTGTAGCAAGTATGGCTTACTAATTGTATGGCAACAGTGCTTCAGTTTTTGGTGTGTCTTGTGTTCTCTGCCTTCATTGTTGCCTCACTGTATGGTAATACACTGTTGAGATTGTTTAAGAAAGTCCTATGGCAAACCCCACTCCCCTTTTCAGGTCATTGAAGAGCGGCGACATATGCTCTCAGATGAGCTGGATACAGGAAGTCTAATACAAATAAGGTTTCCGGATGGAGGCGTTGCAAGAAGGCGTTGCAAGGTTTTATCTGTCACAAAATATTCAGGTAAGGTGTATGTGAGCAATTTTCTTGAACATTTTGTCAATGTCATCTGCAGCATCTTGTTTTCAATTAGTGGGATGGGGGGGGGGGGCATGACCCCATTTCAAATACTTTACTGTGTGAAGAAAGGCCAAAGTCAATGGGCCATTTCTCAATTGTTTGGGGTCATATCCTCCTGTCACCCCTCTACTGCCACCCATTGTGGAAGTCGGGCTTAAATCAATCTTCTGACCTTGATGCATTTTTGCATTTTGGTAATCATGTGGATGTAATACATTTTTTCTCGGCTTAATATAGCTGTACAGCCACGCACATTACAATGATGTGTACGTCATCAGTGGTTCATGGCATTCAAAGTTTAACCATAGAGTCTAAGTCTTGTGTAATGGAGTGTTTCCTATCAGTTATTTAGATGCTTCCACAATAAAATTTGACATTAAACCCTCAGGTTATTAGTCTAAGGCTGACAGCATATATGGAGGTTACTCTGGCATCCTGCAGTTGTCACTACAAGAAATTACAGAGGCACACACATATTCGGTTGCTAAACTTGATATTGGAAATAGACATCGGTAGTCTAAATATTAACATTGCTTCGTATGTCTTATAAGCACTCAATGCCAGTAAGTGTCGAAACAGTAATAAATACTGCCAACCCCCCCCCCCCCGCCTTTATTTAGTTTCTGAAATTCATACCGTATTAACATGGAAGTTGCCATGGCACATCACTTTAATTCTCATGAAAGTGTTGCAGTTGGTAAGTTTCCTTGTTATCAATAGGTAAGAGCTGCATGTACAACGTTTATCCGTATGCTTGTCATGATCGTCACTCACAGGTAGCAGTGGTGACGTAAGTCACGTCAAGTGACGACAGACGGTTGGTGTTTAAAACATACGCTGTATTTTTGCTATGTCCATACTCCACCCCTATGTGCTTTAGATACAGGTGAGAGCACAGTCAAAGACCAACCTAAAAGATGAGAAGTACAATAAAATGACATGCTCGTACTCTAATTTAGCACTTGAAGTGCCAAAAGAGTGTAGCTACAAATTGATGCACATTTCCTTTTGTGCCTCCACTTTATGTAATTAATACAAGATAGTCCCTACAAGTTAGTCCCTACAGTTGTACTTGTTCATACTTCCCAGATTCTATTTGGATTGATTCCAGATCGCTGCTTGCACTTGCTTTTCCCATATTTTTAATCTTCTAATGTTCACATTTGTATTCTAGCCATAACTCATCTGCTTTGCTTGGGAGTCCTGAGTAACATTGAATATATCTACACACAAAACTCCCTCGGTTAACATATGAGGGGGGAATGAATGGCATTTTATTTTTGCGGTAGAGTAGACGGGGGCGGGAGGAGGCTCATACGCAAAAATATTTACACAATCAACCGGCCATCCCGATACTCTCAACATTTTCTTGTGCTTTTACACTTAACTGACCTAAACATTTATCACACTCCTGCTCTATGCATCGTCTACTTGATAGAAAACCTTAAAACACTTTCCCTTTTTGATTCCTTGAATCTATGCGATGATGTCGTGTGTGTGTGTGTGTGTGTGGGGGGGGGGGGTGGTGTTAGTTAGATGAGGTTTAACGTCCCAGTTTCCAACCAATTGGTTCAAGTCGAGACGACCACGGCCTTTTTTTCCAGTTGTGGCTCACTGGCTTGTTTTCCCTACTCCACTGCTTATGCTGAGGCAACCAAGTCACAAAGGCCAGTAGGTTTCCCATTTTTTAAAACGTCTTTTGGTATAATCGCCAGCCAGGATTGACCCTAGACCTTGTTGCCGCTGCAAGTCGGATGTTGCCAACGTTGGCCACTGCAGTCGGTACAGTGTTTGTGTGTGTGTGTGGGGGGGGGGGGAGTGTATGTGACGCTGCTTGTAATCGCGATATCTCAAGAAAGGAAAGACCAACACTGCATATTTGGTATATGTATATGTATATATTGGTCATGTTGAGAGGAAGAACCATATTGTTTTTGCAGGTCAAAAGTCATCAGAGGTCACCAGATGTCAAAACCAAACACCTTGTAATTGTGATATCTTAAGATAGGGATGACTGACACTTTTCTTATTGGTATACAGATTTTTCATGTTGAGAGGGAGAACTCTATTGTTTTTGGTAGAAGTCATCTGAGGTCATTAGAGGTTCAAAACCGAACACCTTGTAATCAGGATATGTCGAGGTATAGGGATGAAAAACACTTCATATTTCGTATGTAGATTTGTCATGTTGAGAGAAAGAACCATATTGGTTTTTGGTAGATGCTTCATCAATCAACGATAATCCCGAGGTAGGGTATGGACCGACACTGCGGCGGGGGTGGGGAGTTTCATATTTTGTGGTATATGGAGATTTTTTCATGTTGAGAGGAAGAACCTTATTGTTTTTGGTGAAGGTCAAAGGTCATTTCAGGTCACCAGAGGTGAAAGGCTCGTAATCACGGTATCTCAAGATAGGAATGACTGTTGTTTTTGGTGGATGTCAAAGGTCATTTGTGGTCATCAGAGGTCAGAGGCCGAAAACCTTGTAATCGAGATATGTCAAGATAGGAATGGCCGATATAGATTTGTCATGTTGAGAGGAAGAATGCTATTGGTTTTGGTAGAGGTCAAAGGTCATCTGAAGTCACTAGAGGTTAAACTGCGAAAACCCTGTAAATGGCTTGTAATCATATCTCAAGATAGCAAAGACAGACACTTTTCATATTTGATATGTAGATTTGTCATGTGAGGAAGAAAGTCAAAGGTCATTTGAGGTCACTGGAGCTAAAAAAAAAACGAAAAGCTTGTAATCGTTATATCTCAAGAAAGAATTCCCAAGATCGTCATCTGAGGTCACTAAGGGTCAAAAAGCAAAATTTCCCAGGATTCTTGTATGGGGTCACCAGATGTCATAAAGCACAATTTCCCAGAATTCCCAAGATAGTCATCAGTGGTCACCAGAGGTCAAAAAGCAAAATGTCCCAAGTATTCCCAAGGTCATCATCTGGGGTCGCCTGAGGTCAAAAAGCAAAATTTCTCGGTAAATTTTCAAGATCCAAGATCTATGGAGTTGAATCCCTTTCAAGACATTTCCGTCTTTTGGTTTCGATGATAAGAGAAACCTATGCATTCATGATGGCGTGTGTGTATGTGCGCGTTTGCACTCACCAATGTGGGGCTACGGGGTACGGGGCAGCCGGCGAGAGCTCCGCTCTCGCACGTCTTTCCTAGCTCACGCGCGGCTCGAAACTGGCGTAGCTGCCCGAAAATTCGGTCACTGCGAAGAGAAGTCACGCGCGGCTGCACGTGTCTGCCTTGGAGCGCAGTCTGCCCACAAGCATGTCCTTCTACCCGATTCCCTCGCGGGCAGCTTCGCTGCTGATAGATTCCCTTGCATGCCCTACGGGGTCCTTTGCCAGTACCCCGTAAGGCATCGAGTGTGCGTATGTGTGTATGTATGTATGTATATATGTATGATCCCTTTAATTTTTACCGGAAGTTCTGGGATTTGACTCCTGGCCGGGTCATACCAGACTTTAAAAATGGAACCTACTGCCAACAATGGAGTAGGGAAAACAAGCCAGTGGGCCACAGCTGGAAAAAAGGCCATGGCCGACCCGACTTAAACCAATTGGTTACAAACTGAGCCGTAACACCTCATCTAACTCTAACCCTTTCATTTCTGGTGGAGGTCAAAGGTCATGTGGGGTCACCAGAGGTCAGAACCTTGTAAACACTATCTCAAGAAGGGTTATTGTGAAGGATCTCATGCGTAGCATTGGCCATATTGAGAAGATGATCCCTATTGTTTTGGTCGAGGTCAAAGGTCATTTGGGGTCACCAGAGGTTTAAGGTCAAAACCTTCTGAACACTATCTCAAGAAGGACAAATTTAATGGATTTCATATTTAGCATGTGGATTGCCCATATTAAGTAGATGATCCCTATAATTTTTGGTGGAAATCAAAGATGATTTGGGGTCACTAGAGGTCAAAAGGTCGAAACCTTGTACATGTTATTTCCAGAAGGTTAACTGTGATGGATCTCACACTTGACATGTGGATTGTTCATATTGCGTAGATGATCCCTATCACTTTTTCGTGCAGTCAAAGATCATTTGAGGTCACAGGTCAAAACCTAATAAACATATTTTAAGGGGGGTAACTATGAGGGATCTCATACTTGGCCTGTGGATTGTTTATATTTAGCGCATAGGTCATTTTGGGTCACAAGATTTCAAAAGCTTTTGGCTTTATTAACAAGTAGAATAACTGTGAGGGATCCCATGCTTGTCATGTGGGTGATTCATGTTTGTTACAATATATCCAAATGGCAAGGAATCACTACGCCTTTTGGCTTTCTGGTTACTCTATGTTTGGCAAGGTTTACTGCTCACTTTTTATGCAAAATTGATTGTTGAATGAATGTAAATAATTTTACTTTAACTGGTTTATTCATTGTGTGCAAGGGGGTACAATAACTGCACTGTCTTAATTGCCAGAAGGTTTTTTTTTTCTTTTTTTCATTTTTTTCCCGATTTTTACTGGTAATGACCAGTTTCTACGGCTGTTCCGGTAAAGATTTTTTTCGGCAAAAACCCAACCCTGCTTCTGTGTAAACTGATTTGTGGCGTTAACATCTCTCACGAAGATATCTGTTCCTTGAAAATAATCCTCATAGTGGTTTAATGTTTCTTACATTATGTCTTAAACTGGAATGGCAGAGGGACGTGTAATACATTTGAGTGATACACTTCTCCTTGTCTATGCGGACACGTAAGTAATGATCAGTTTTAAAGTTTTACCTTTTAAAACAAGTGTACAATAAAAATTTGTACATGATTTCATGGGACAATTTGTTCAAAAACACCCCAAACCCAAGCCAATTACGTAGGACTATTTACAATCTCAATGGAGCAACATGTAAAGAGTAAGCAAGCCAGTCAAAAGCAGTACCATGATCAATGCTCACAAGATCAGACTAGCAGTGACCTTTTGGAATCAATATTAGAACTCAGTAGTAATACGTTGCATAAAGTGCTAGCTGGTGAGTATGACGTAATATCTGCGCATTTTACTGTATTACTTTGAAAGCCCAAGCACGCCACACGTGGTTCCAAGCGAAAAAGTGATTAGAATGCCTGACTGTCACGCAGGCAGTAAGAGTTAGAGTTAGATGAGGTTTTACGGCTCAGTTTCTAACCAACTGTTTTAAGTCGAGCCGGCCGCGGCCTTTTTTGCAGTTGTGGCTCACTGGCATGTTTTCCCCTACTCCATTGCAGGCAGTAAGACATACTGTAGTCACATCCTCTATAAAACGTTTGCGCTGTTCGTGCTTCGGGGCGGACAATACAGGCTACCATAGTCAAATATATTGCTGAAAGCTTCTGCGATACATGGCTAGACTTTTACGGGTGGATTGATCGATACTGGATGGGGGTAACGAAAATCTCCTCGGAACTGGACAACTGTCATTACCTGCCAAACTGTCGTGGTTTTTTTTTTTTTTTTTTATTTTGTTAGGCTAGTGTGAAAAAAAAAAAACAATTTTGAAAAAGGGCAAATTGGGAAATTTGAGGGGGGGTCCGGACGTCGGCGAACCCCCCTCTGGATCCGCCACTGAAAGTCCACGTATGGAAAGCTAAATGTGCAATAATTCGAAAAACTCAGTTTTTCGCCGATAAACTCGGTTTTTCGACCGAAAAACTCAGTTTTTCGCGAAAAACTCAGTTTATCGAGCGAAAAACAGAGTTTTTCGATAAACTCAGTTTATCGAGCGAAAAACTCAGTTTTTCGATAAACAGTTTTTCGATAAACACGGTTTTTCGACCGAAAAACTCAGTTTTTCGATAAACTCAGTTTTTCGAGCGAAAAACACGGTTTTTCGATAAACTCAGTTTATCGAGCGAAAAACTCAGTTTTTCGATAAACTCGGTTTTTCGATCGAAAACACAGTTTTTCGATAAACTCAGTTTATCGAGCGAAAAACACGGTTTTTCGATAAACTCTGTTTATCGAGCGAAAAACTCAGTTTTTCGATAAACTGAGTTTTTCGATAAACTCGGTTTTTCGACCGAAAAACTCAGTTTTTCGATTACAAGCTCTCCCGCGGCGGGAGGGAGAGAGCCCGGGCTAGCTTTTGTGTAACCATGGCGTCTAACGTTCGGCCAAGGAGCAGTGAAGCGAACTTTGTCCAAGCTCGTACCGGTAGTGCACCCGACTCAGATGTAAGTTGTTCCAGTCAAATTAGTACGTTTTCTGTGATTATTTGATGCAGGGGCGCCGGATTTTTTTTTGAGCGGCGGGGGCAGCGGTGATTAAAGGGCACTGGTGTTACTATCTAAGCGGAGCGCCACCATGGGTTGGCGCGTAGCGTACCAGAAAATTTTGGGTTTTTCAAACCTCCCAGATGGCTGGAAACGGCACTTCCCGAGCATTTTGGGCAAGAAGAAGTTCAGCCCTCATTTCGAATTTCTCCTCCGTCGCTTGTTGAAACACTTGAATATATTGATACAAATTTGGGGGAGGGGGGGGGGTGGAAAACCTTCAGCCTCCACTAGAAATGTGCTCATCATGAAATGATGGGGGCGGAATAATTTTGACTGATACAGGGGAGGGGTAATTTCTGTTGGAAATTTTTGTATTTTTAGAGGTGCTTAGATGCAATTTGGTGTACTCTAGCGTGTTAAAATACTAAGACATACCAGTAGGCTAAAAACAAACGGTATGTTACACTATTACTCTATACCATCAAAATTTCACATAGTGGCTACTTAGTTTCAAAGTTGGTAACGGAATGTTACAATCATTAAATAAACAAGACGGAGCATACAGTCATGTGGTCAGACACTTACCACTATACCACTATATAAGATGCATCTCGAGGAGATCTGTCAGGACATGGTCAGGATACATACACTGGCCTACATACAGCCATCTACTTTTCAAGCTGTGGCCAACAAGCGTCCCGTCAACTGAATCGTCGCACAGTCAAAATCTACCGAAATAGTTGCGACGCTCTTGGCTATTTGCAACAAATTCCCTGGCGATTTTTTCCGACGATACGTCATCCATACGGTCACGGTGGATAGATGCAAACATTTTGTTGTTCAGGCTATTGGCTGTCAGAGTAGATCGGAGCCACGATTTCAGCCGGCGCATGACACTGAAAGTGCGTTCAGCAGTTGCTGATACGAGTGGTACTGAATTGTACAGTTTCAGCAATTTGTGGACTTCAGGTAGACATTCTTTGCTGCTTTGTTTCTCCGTGAGCACATCGCAGATTGTGGAAACCTTTGTTACTTTCCTTATTGGTACTACTGATGTTTCTTTGTTGTATATCTTGATGTGCACAGGTAACTCTTGAAGTTCTTCTGATAATGTATCCAAGTTCACCGGTGTAGACAAGTTAGCTAGTTTTCTCTTAACCTCCAACGCATTGCTCTCCCCATTTGCGCCCTTGATCAAACATTCGTCGATGTCTCTGAGTACTTTGAGATCTTCTTGGTCAAACCGACTCTCAATGGCTTGTGTTGTGGCATCGATGGCTGCGTAGAAGTTGATCCGAAGTTTACTTTTCTCACCCATGGTTGGGTCCTCAACTGGCGCATGCCGTGAGTCATAGGCTACAAAATCAGCCATTCTCCCAGGTAAGGACCTCTTCCTCTTTGAGGCAATGTCGTCATCATGCTTCAGTCCTGACAAACCTTCCACTCTGTCATAGAGTCGTTCAAACTCCTCGTCAGAACGGAGTTCTTGGAGTCGAATGTACAGCCTCTTGATGCTATACATTGCTTGTTCTGCGGTCAGAGTCGAGCTCTGCAGATGCCTAGAGTTACCCTCGAGCAAGTATGCCAACTCTTGCATCACCATTACGTTGAACATGTCGGAGAAACTCTGGATTTTCATGAGCAATCCGCGCGCCTTTGCCCTGCATTCAGGGGAAGCGGAGGTGTCAGTAGATAACTGTAGCAAGACTTCTTGTAGTTCGGTGTGCCTTTTCGTGATGACATCAGCCGCAGATCCCCTGGTTGTCCACCTCGTCCTCGATAAGTTTTGTAGCCTCAGAACAACACCGTCGTCACAATCAATTTCCTTCTCTATGTTCTCGAACAGTAGAACTCTTTTAGGACTGACACCGACAAGGGCATACAGTGCTTCACAGAGGTCTTGTTAATTTGCAACCAGCGGTGAGAGCGAGGTAGCATCTTTGAAGACGAGCTCATTGCAATGGGCGAAACAGTGAATGTACAACACGTGGTGATTGGCGTCTTGTTTGATCAATTTCGCAAGAAGTTTCATTGATGATGCTCCATCGAATGACATTCCTATCATTTTCTCTTTATCCATATTGCGTCGAATGAGGATATCATTAACGTATGCCAACAATGCTTCTGATGACAGCCCCTTATCGCAAGGCATCACTCCTATAAAGTCCTCCTTAATGTCATATGTGTCACTACAATGACGGACAGAAAATGAGAGTTGTTCAATTTTCGAGATATCACTGGATTCATCACAAATTACAGAGTAAAAATCACACCTGTTTATCTCATTTACAAGTGTTCTCTTTGCTTCTAGTACAAGGGATTGTTCTTGTTCGCTGAGGATTTCGTGTGAGAAGAACCTTCCTTCGTCGAGAAAGCGTTTCAGACCAACATCATGAATTGCTTTATCTTTATTGAACTGAGTGATATTTGAATTCTCATCTGTATGACCACGAATCGGAAGACCCTGATGAAGAAGGGTCTTCATTGTATCTAAATGAGAAATAAGGCCTTGTCTCCTCAGTTTCTGCTGTTGCCTCAGTCTGTCGTCAAGCTGACTGTCTATGTCGGGAAACACCTTTCTGGCGCTCTTTGCTGCAGCTTTGTGGTTTTCACTCTTCTCATGATCAGCCAATCGTTCGACTCCTTTTTTCCAGTTACGGAATCCGGTACTGGCTGAATGGAACACAAATGATGAAGTATCCCGTGGGTGATTGAACTGCGTGCATACCTCGCAGTAAGCAGCATGTTGCTCTCTGTTATACCAAAGCCACTGGTGAGTTTTCAGCCACTCTGCCTGAAAAAATCGTCCATTTCTGACACTTTTCTTCTTGTCTTCGGCAGAGAAATCACTATACTTTTTAACCCATGGATTGGTTAAACCTACACTGCCCCCACTGCCCGGTTCCTGTTCTAGTTCAGTGTCTTGGGTTTCTGAGTTTTGTTCTGAAGTGGCTTGTTTATCCGTTACTGTTGATTGGGATGTGGTTGCACCTGAGGTATCATCTTTTACAGTTTTGAAAAAGTTCGCTATTTTTGTTTGACCAGCAGCCTTTGATGCTTCATATAACTTTTTTTGCTGTTCTTTCTTGGACCGATCACTGCGTGGCAGTAAGTTTACACCATCTCCCAAGATAGCAATGATGAACACTTGTGACCTTTGGTGTATGATTATTGCCATATTGTGTGAAAGAGCATACCTATTAATTTTTGAGGATATCAGAGGCCAAACCTGCTAAATGGCTTGTAAACAATAACATAAAACTGTGAAAACTTCATGAATGGTATATCATGTGTTATATAGATATGTTGAAGAAGACACATATTGTTTTCATTTGAGGTCAAAGGTCATTGAAGGTCACTGGCTCAACATGGAAAATGGTGTAAATGACTTGTAAACATGGTGTCGCATTGTAGGTTAGGTTAGATGGAGTTTTACGGTCCAGTTTCCAACCTATTGGTTCAAGTCGAGCCAAACAGGGCCTTTTTTCCAGTTGTGGCTCACTGGCTTGTCGCATTGTAGGAAAGACAGGACACTTTTCATACGTGGTATATACCCTTACAAAAAAAGGTGTGTCAACCTGTGTCTGTAACCACACGTGATCACACGTGAAAAACAAAGGAAATCATGTGTGTTCTTGGGTGGCAACCTGTGTTTTTGGAACACTCTGGACACAGGTTGGACCCAGGTTTGACACAGGTTGACACACATTTCCTTGCCTTTAATTTCAAGCCACAGGTTTTGTCTCAGAATTCTTTGTAAACATTGGTTTTAATTGCCACACGTTTTGCATGTAAAACCTGTGGCAAATCTGCGGCAAACCTGTGGCAAAGTGTGGCAACTGGCCAACCTGCGTCAATGTCAAGGGAAAACACAGGTTTTCACGCCAAAACCTGTGATTATCTGTGGTAAACACATGTGAAAACCTGAGGATTTGGAACAAATTGCCACATGTTTTTTTGTAAGGGTAGATTTGTCATGTTGAGGAAAGAACACTATTGACTTTAGAGGAGGTCAAAGGTCATCTGAGGCCACAGGTCACTGAGGTCACCAGAGGTAAACATGCAAAAACCTTGTAATAGTATTGAAGAAGAACATGATTGTTCTTAGTGGAGATCAGAGTACATGTTAGGTCACCAGAGGTCAAAATTGTGTCCAACTAAGGTTCAACAGGGGTCAACAAGGGAAATCCCAAGAAATCTTAAGATTGTCATCTTGGGGTCACCAGAGATCAAAAGAGAAAATTTTCCAAAAAATTCCAAAGATCTTATCAACTGGGGCCACCAGAGGTCAAAATGCAAAATTTCCCAAGAATTCCCAGGATTTGCAAGGATTCACTAAGCCTTCGGGCTTTCTGGTGAGGGGAAGAGTGCAGTCCCTAAATTAAAGTACCTGATGACTAATTCATTGATTAGTTTCACTTATATGCCCCAGTGAGCAGCAATTTAAGGGAAAATGCAGTCACCCTACTCTGGATTAGTGCAGTAGTCTGCCCTGTGTCATGATTGGCTCTTGACAGCCATGTGACAATTAATGTTTTTCTCACTAAATTGTGAAATTTACCAGGAGTAACTGCTTGGTTTACCTTGAATATGTAGTGTTTAAGTCATGAAAGTTATGAAAGATACTTATTACAGTAAGAGAAAGAAGAAAAAAGTTGTGAGATTTAGCTGTTGTTTCAAAATAAGTTTGGTGCTCTGCCCTTTGAAAATCTCTTGCTAGTAACCATGCATTTTGGTAAATGTTGGTTTGTTCTGCATTTGTGGTTGTTTAGAAACGTAGTGTTGATCTCACATCATACTGTACACTGACCAACCAAAACTGTGGTTTTGCAAGGGCAATCAAAAACAGCTAATTGGCCAACTAAAACCATATGCAGCTGCACGGTTTTTTCCAAAGTAATTTCTTAATTTTGGGAGGTGGTGGAATATATGGATAGGGGTAAATGTACATATTACTGGGAATTTTTTTAATACATAAATCAGCTATCTGAGAATCCTCAGCTCACTAGCAGCTTGTAAAGAATTTCTGTGGCCAACCTGTTTTGTGACGATTGAAGTTCATGTTGTAAAAGTGTAAGCCCATATAAAGGGTCAAGAATTTGAAAAAAAAAATGTTTACTTGATCTACACTGGCAGTAATATAACATTGTTTGCTTTATGTTTTATTGAGGCCTGATGATTATGTTGGCAGGCAAACCCATAGCCTAACAGCCCGTGAGAAGTAAAAAGCCACTCTTATAATACTACACTGGTTTGAATTGGATAGTTAGATATTCAAAAGGACAAATACAATAGGGTTTGTCAGGACAATTAATGAAAAAGAATATGTCTAAGCCTGGTTTAACATTACTGAGACAATTATGATGGTATCTTCATATAGCTATAGTATTGTTCCAAAATGAAGAGCTTTATTCTAAATAAACCATTATTTTTCTTCCACAGGGTATCCCCCTTCACTGTGCAACTACGAAACAGAGACCTTTGGAAAGGTAACTTTGTCACTGAATATCACAAATGAAGAATATCATGAACAGATTTGGAATTTGTTTCCAATCCTGGAGCAGAGACCATTCCAGATTTTCAAACGGGACAAACAAGGGTCCCTTGTTTCTTTTAAACATCCCAACCACCCCAGAAGGATAAAGGATGACAAGTATCGCAGTGTGGTTCTTGTACGGGCTGCAGTTGCCTTCGAAGAAGCCCATGGTGAAGCAAGGAATGGTAATGAAATGCCGCCAGAAGCTGTAGACCACATGCCTACTGCTGTTGGGGTCGCAGATAGTGGAGCTGAGAGGAGGGGCCAATCAGAACGGGCTACTCAGGGTACTGTATATCATCAGCTACTGCCACTCCAGTAAGTTTGATGAAATGCATTGTACAAGTATACCAGCTGTGCCGGGACACTGTAACAGTTTTCAGTTTTCTTGTATGCATATAGGCATATAATGTAAAACTGGTAATCTAGGCATATGAGATCATCGTGCAACTATGAGTCTGAATCTTGTAAACTAGACAGTGGGTGCTACCTCCAACTACGGCCAGGTGCTTTGTGACCAAAGAAAAGTTTGGTGAATTTTTCTACCAGTTCAAAAGGCCACATAGTAAATAATGTTTCTTTTCTGTGGCCAGCAAATACATGTTGTTGTAATTAATTGCACAGGAGATTTTAGCCAATATCAGACTACAAAATGGCAATTTTCCTGGGCTAGCCGTATCAATATAATTGCAACATTTATAATCCCTTTTGCAAACAAGTTAGCTGTATTGAGCAAACAGTCTCTAGAGGGACCATGCCTTTGTTAAGAACAAGTATCAATGGAGAAATTATCACTTACACATCATTCTATGGTCGTGTTCCCATTTGAGTGAGTGCGATAGATCATCATTTATTGTCCCATTAGTGTTAATTAACTTGATTCCGAGGTGCATTTCCATTTGAGTGAGGACTGCGGCAGACCAATGTGCTACATGAAAACAATGCAAAAGCATGAAAGGATCACAGGTCTGTGTTTACGAGTCGGCTTGCCATGTCAGTATGCACTGTATATACCATACCACACAGACACCAGAGATCCTGTGTCACTTGGTCCACCAAGTTTGTTCACATTACAAATATGGGTCCAGTGTGGTCGATCTGATCTACCTGGTAGGTGGATCAAAATCAGTGGTTGAGTGAGTGATGATGCTATTACTTCCCATTAGAGTTTGACCTATCACTTAGTACTGTAGTTTAAGATCCACTTCACTCAATCAAATGACATGGCCTAGGTCTCACTGCAATACAACAACAGATACATTAATCCCCATATAACTGAACAGGAAGTTCTCTGATATATTATGAAAATCTAGGAGTGGTCAAACAGGCCGGGATGTCTGAATTTATGTATTCATTTCTGGATATTGATGGAGATAGTATTGACATTAGCTAGGCAACAATTCCAACAAAGTGAACTTATGTGGAGAGTAAATGCAATGTACGTTTGTGTTGATGTATGGGAGGGAGAGGGAAGTGCAGCTGCATTTTTGTTTTTTTGGTTTTTTTTTTACTTCATCTCTTATAAACATCCTGATTTATAGAGATGGTTAAAAATTGATTCAACAAAATTGGGGTTATTGCTAAGCTAAGCCTGCTTCTGATGGGCTCACCTAAATGGCACAAAGCAATTTAGTAACATAAAAAATGGGATGATGGTGAAGGCATGCACATACTAATTCACATACAGAGATAGATCCACTGGGATTGTCGTCTTGGGATGAACAGTAATACCCCAAGGCTGAAAGTCTATGTTACGTGCAGTCCCATAATGCAACTACCCAAATTGGCTAAGTTTCACTGATTCTGCAACTCAATAAAAGCCTAGTTTAGTTGATTTCAAACATTGTGATACTCTCATTGATACTGTGTGCAAAATAGAAATTGTAAATTTAACTCAAGTCATTGCTGATTACTCAACCATAAACAGGTTAATACACCCAACCTCTTCACACCGCTCAGTTCTTCGGGTGAGATTCAGAGAAGGAGAAATTTCAGAGAGCCAGAACATCTTCAACTTCCTTCAGAACAAGAGAATCATAGTTCTTCAACAGATCAAGATGTACTTGAGGTAAACATACCACATAGTTGAAACAAGAAAACACTTGGAACAAGTGGCAGCACTATTTGGAGGGGTTGTGAGTGGGGGCACAAGGGGAAACATACCCTACCCAATCAGAGCAAGCCTCATCCTAAGTCCTATCATAACTATGTATAGGCTTATGACTTACTGTTACTAGGAACAACTTTCAGTGGAACCATATGATTGATGCCTGCTTAGTTTATGTTTCTCAGGCTGCCAGTACGGTAACCATATCATACTTCTAGCATACTTCTAGTCATCTCAAAAATGGGTCAGCCTGCATGCATGGTCAGACCAATATTTCTCTGAAATGTTTACCATCCAGTGCAATGAAAGGATAAGTGATGGTTGTTTGCATGAGTATAGGGATGAGGTTGGCCGAATTGGGTTATGAAATCACAATAAATAGATTGATACTGTAGTAACTTCATATTAGCAGGAGAAAGTACATGGTATGGTCAAACAGACTGTGTTACGTATAGAATGACCAAATCAATTTCAATTCCACTTTAAGTTTAAATTCCCCTCAAAACTACTACATGTAGACCAGTCTGCATTCCTTACACATGTCATTCACATCCATGGAAGTATACTAAAACCTAAGAGCTTCTGGGCACTTTGTGCCATTCGGGCCCTAGTGGGTGGGGCTTTTCCCCATAGAACCCACTAGGGGTGATTTGTGGGCCCATGGGTCCCATGTGCTAAAGCAAAATATACAAATCAGGAGACTTTGATTTTTCAACCTCGGAGCTGCTGGGGCTTTGCCCGTGGACCCATTGTTGGGCTTTGCACATAGACTGCACTATAAGGGCCTAAAGTGGGCACTTGGACCATAAGTTGGACCATACCCACCCAACGGAGTGGCTTTGCACTTGGTGGTGCACCACAGGTGAAATGTTTTTGCATCTCACTCATAAAAATTTCCTTTGCCCTTGATTTAATTTGCCCCCCCCCCCTACAACTTTTCAAATCCTGGTGCCACAACCCACTGCATTGAACATTGAAAAAGTCTGCTTTTACATTTCTAGCTTTCACTAGTGTTAAATATCTCAGTGTTGTAATTACATTTGTACTCAGGCAGTAAAATTAAAATTCTCTGACAGTGTAACTGTTATTTACCATTTGATGAAAGCATACATACACAAAAGCAAGCTTCTCACTTTTCAATGGTAGGCTAGCTGAGTCATATGCATATTTAACTACATGATCTGTTTGGTCAGTTTATGTCATACATGTGTCAATTGAACTGAAGCTTGCATGTGTATACTGTATATCATATAATGGGCATGATATGATGCTGCAGTGGTAGTAATCAAGAGATCATTACTGCACCTATGTCCATAGAGCTTTTTCAGGATGCTATTGCATCAATTATGATGTTTCATAAGGTGAACAAATTTTTTAGATTCTGAGAGTCAACTTCTTACTGTCAATCCCCAAACTCAATCATTATGGTAGATAATCTTGGGCGAGACCAATTATGAAATTGTTTGCCTGACTACCCCAGTGCAGAACAATGCCATCACAAGCCCCATTCATAAATTGCAATTCATATTGTACAAAGAAACTTGAGTGCATCTGCTCAGCAAGCAAACAAATCAGTTAGCATGCTCAAAACTGGCAAAGACAAGCCAAGGGGTTCTCCAGGATTTCATGGGATATCCTGGGGAGGCTGTCTAGCTTTTATTGTAGGGGTTGTATGTCATTTGGGTCATTCTTTTTGAATGATAAATTTATCAATTAGATCATTTCATGGAGTGCAAGGTTGCAAATGTAAGGTTGCAAGTGTACAATGGAGACAGAATCGTATGTATCTAAATATGGTCCCTAAATTGGGCGTTAGGTAGAAATTTATGCTCAAGTTTTCACCTCCAGCACATGGCGGAGATGCCCCTTATCTGGATCATGTACACAAGCAGCGCAACCAAGCAGATCACTATTTACTTTGGAGTGAGCTAGTGACACACTTAGCCAGAGGGGTAAGAACAGCAGGCAGGGAATGACACAAGCTGATGAAGGACTCAGGAAATAAACACCGCATTCATCATACATTGTGGACTTTATAAATGGTCCGAACAGTGGTACCCAGTCTTATTATAAATGTTCATAGTTGCTGATCATTCCCCAACTGAAAACTTGTGGGTGAGCTCAAGTTATTCATAATTTCAGACACAATCTGAAAAGTACATGTAGCTTCTGGTTTTCGATATAGCCCTACAGTCAATACAAGGCCAGATCGAACTTCATTTTCTCTGTACTCCATATTGTTCCTCCCATCATACTGATTTTTCGTTTTTCATGTTCTCGTCTCGTAATTCAGACTGGGTGTTGTATGATCTCACAGTAATTGTAGTAATCCACTTCATTAATGCAATTAGACATTTGAAAGTTTCAATTTTGTTGCGTGGGAGCAACTCATGTGTTGTGATGGTGTATATTTTTTCTTTTTAAATACAGGTTTTGGATGACATTGATGACCTTCCAATTATGCGTCCACTCCAAAGCAGCAGGCAGACATCTGTTACACATCATCTTGTTGATACTCTGCACAGAGAAGAACATGTTCATTTGCCAGCTAGTGAAGAAAGAGTACATGTAGGTGCACATTGATATGATTGGTTAGTAATAAGCATGGTTGCATTGTGTATCCTATATCTGTTAACACGTCTTCCCACATACATTTTTCTGGTATTTTCACGGTCATTTTAGAACTCCTTCCTTGATTTGAATGACCTAAGCGTGACAGTTGTAGTCGTGTGATGCAGGCTTATTGTTTAAGGTGTCGCTGAGAAATCCGAGACGAAAGTATGTTCCTCATGCCCAGGCAATTGGAACATGCTAGTTATGCGAGTTACGTAATAAAGTATGCAGGGTTGGAGTAGGGTGAAAATGCTCAATTTGTAGGCACTGGTTTACAAGCTTCGAAGGCGACCACACCTAAATCCCAAAGGTCTGTTAGTCCAGGGCAAAATTGCCGGGAGTGGCTATGTATGACAGTACTAAGGGGATATGAGCTCCGGTGTAAGTTCTCCTCGAGTGGGTTCTCGGAGACGATGAGATGAGCTCTTCGCCATAAGGTCGGAGTTACCAGTCAGCACTTTTACACGTGAGTTTTAGAATTTCTGCTATTTTCAAGTATTTTGCACGTTTTGGAGGAAGAAATACGGGTAAAACGTAGAGTCGTGTACTATAACTAGAAATTATATTAAAGTGGACCAAGAAGTGTTTTTCGTGTAAGTAATTACCAGACAAGTTTTGCCGCACATTTCTCGTTGGAACTTGTAGGGATTGAGGGGCCACAAATTTTGACAAGAATTGTTTATCGTATGTTAAAGTATTATAGCAACGGAGAAGTGTAGTAATTGTTCCCACTTAAAGTAATTGTGGAGAGAAAGACGAACTTAGGCAATATTTTGCAGGTAGTAGTATGTGAGTGTTCCAAGAAAAGATAATTAAAATCCTGACTTGTTAAGTTTTAGGGGCATTCATAAGCAGTGCGAAGTTGTTGTATTTGAAGGAAAATGCATTTATCATGTGTTGCATTGGGGGAAAAAGTTAATATTAACATTTTGAATGTATAAGTGAGCTTATACAAGGACATGTATTTCAAAACAAGTTATGTGTCTAAAAATGAGTTCCCATTAGTAAAATTCCGGGTTGTTTCTTTGCAGCCTGCTTTTTGGAGTTATGTTGAAGCCAGAGAGGCCATTTTTCTGTTGGTGACGAGATACGCCACGCCTTAGCTTATGTTGCGGACCCAGGGGAGTCCAGCAGTTAAATTTATGCACTTCGTTGAATTTCACCTTAAATTCGACAGTGGTGCGACGTATGTTATAAGTTTCAAGTTTGTCATATATTTCAAGTTACTGAGGCACACCGTGGAAGACAGGAAATCCACACGTGATGTAAACCTATTTTGTCAAGACCAAGAGATATTTTTATTACTTATTTCAATATACTTTCAGTTTATTTCTTCATAAACTTCGATGTTGTTTTTACTCTGAGTACATGGAAGAACCCTGGCGGATGTGGGATCGGCGCGATTCACATGTCACAGGTATATTGGACCATTCATGTGGTAATTTGAAAATGAAGGCTAGCCTTAATGATATGCTGTAGTGGTGCATTCTGGTGTTTAAAAATTTTGGATCCAATGCTTAACATGGGCCTTAATTAGGTTCCATCTTGTAAAAAATGCACATTTAACCTTTCCTTCATATGTTATGGTCATCATGAATGAATTGTCATTGAACCATGTAGGCCCTATAATATATATATATATATATATATATATATATATATATAGATATATATATATATATATATATAGATATATATATATATATATATATATATATATATATATAGATAGAGAGAGAGAGAGAGAGAGAGAGAGAGAGAGAGAGAGAGAGAGAGAGACTACATGGTTCAATGACAATTCGTATATATACGTATATGTATGTGTATACATATATATAACACTAGATCCTACTATAGGGGGAAAAAATTTCGGGGCGCCACACGCCCCTTCGTAAAGAAGAAAAAAAAACAATAAAATACATAAGATTATATTTCACCATTTGGTAGAATTTGCAAAACAGATATACAACAACATTATTTCAATGGCCCACCATTTGTATGTGTTAACAGATACGTGTATGTAAATTGGTCAACATTGAAGTGTTTGCATATAGATTATTCCTTTATAAAAAGCGTGTAGTTTTGCAAAGTCGAAATGATTTTTTCTCATTTTGGACGATTTCCCTTTTAAGGGTGGTTTTTTCATACAATATTTCCCCTTAATTCCCGAATTAGTGAAATATATATATATATGTATATATATATATATATATATATATATATATATATATATATATATATATATATATATATATATATATATATATATATATGCATTTTTCATTCCGATGTAACAGGAGATTGATGATGATGAAGATGATGATGATGAGGACCTTCCAGATGTGCAGCAGCTCTTCCAAAGTAGAAGTGCAGATACAGTATCAGAGAATGCTGTCCTGAGAATTGAGCAGGATATTGCTTTCCATGCTTCTTTGCAAGCTGATCAAGAAAGGGTAAGTCTGCATGAGTCCTGCATTTGCACACTGGTATGCAACATTGTATGTCAATATAGAAACTGATTCTTTGTCTACCTACCATATGTGCTGTTGGGATATGTCGACATTGACTTTTTCACATGTACATATGTCACCAAACATTAGCACATCGAAGTCGCGACAATTGATATTGTGGAGTTTCTTAATTCTTGTATTTTACAGCAGGAGTGTACTCACTCACTCATAGCTAACAGGTGCATTGGTAGGGTCTATTAACTGGGAGATGCATATTGCCATATGTCTTTGATAGGTTGTAACTGTCTAAGCAGTGTGCCACCATCAGTTGGCACAGAATGTACCAGAAACTTTTTGACCAAAGACACATCGCAGATACCATAAATGGAATATCCAATCCTGTTTGAATTGATTTTTCTGTTCATGTACACCTCACACTCCCTTTACAAATGTATGTTGCTTAAATACATTTTCAAGACATTCATTTTTTGTGGGGGGTCGAGTTATGATTTGGGGTGGCGACACCACTGAGTACAACTACTGTGACACCGATATGGCTTAGTCACTTGGAAATAAACCGGTATTGTAGCTTGGATACAATGAGGGAATATTAAGACTATTGACATTGTAAAGATCCACATGATGAACTGATTGCTCTTAAAATATCCTTTTGAGTTCCTTCCTTGCCCAATTACACAATTTGATGATAGACAGACATAATGCCCCACACATAGACATTAATCCAGCTCCATGAAACCCTAGCCACAGCATGCAGGAGGAGCTTTGTTTACATCGGCCTGCCCATTCCACTGTGTAATTCTTTGCAACCCTAGTAGAATAGAAGCTTGATGTAGTGATATTATTACACCTCAGGAATTAGAGTTGGAAATTTGATAATAACCCGACATAGACAATTACATGTGAGGTTCCAAAATAAAAAAAATTTAGGATAGATTCAGTATGATGAAAAGTTACAGAGCTGATCATGGTAATGCAATCAGTTTCCCTTAATAAATAGCACTTGTGCAAAGTTTCTGACAGATTCAAAGGTGACGGGATGTTAACACGTGGCTATACTGTTATCTATGTACAGACATGCATATGAATATGCCAGGGTGAGCTTGTTGTGGATGTAACAGTTGCTTCCCCCAGTAGTAAGAATGAATGACATGTAAAGGGGTTTCCGTGGCAAACAAATATTTTCAGTGTATAACTACTTGCAGGCAGAGCATAAGAACTTGATCTACATGTGGAGAGAGGCTGCCCTATGTATGCATGCTTACCATTAACATGCTCAATTACTGTAGAATGTACAAATCCTGGAGCAAGTTCCACAGCATGTAATGGCACAGGAGGATGATAGACAGCAAATTTTGCAATTGCTTCATTTGTTTAACATGACATGCAAGAGAATATACCCACCTCTGACTTGTTGAAATTTTTGTACCTGAAGGTGTGGTCAGCTTTGAGTTTAGCTTGCTAAATTTTGAATTGATCATCGTGAAAAAGAATAATTTTTGATATATTAATATATATTGCTGTATTGGAATGCTAATTTCTGGAAATTAGATTACGACCATATTGCGATGCTAATGTCAGTGTCACAATATCTGACTTCATGTTGTTATATATTGATATACTGAAGAGATGCACATTAGTACATTACATGTAATTGAATGTTTGCAAAGTAATGCCCCTTTGTCTGCCATTAGCAGATGTGTAAGGCTCTTGATCCTATTTTGCAGGCTAAGAAAGTGCAAGTATTGCATTGAGGGAAATTTATGATTTCAATGCTTAAAATGGTCTTTGTTTTCTTTGATCTGCAATTGTCATCCTACTTGCAAAATGGTTTTACATGTTGTCAGTATGGCTTTATATATTTTATTCATGTAAGACTGACCTGGTGATCAGTTGCGCTTACTGATTGCAACAGCTGATCAAGATTCCTCGTTGTGGATATGATCCAGAACTCATGCATTTTCTCATATGCCACATTCATTTAGTAAAAGGGCCCCTGATAGCTCCAACCATTCATGCAGCATGTATTCTCTGCCAGTGTATATGCATCACTTAGTGTTTTCTATATGCTTTCCCATTACTAAATTGTAGGATGCTGACAGGCAGCAAGAGTTGGAGTTGCAAGAAAACCTGAGAAAACTACACGAGGAGGTATACTCACTTAATAACCAACAGGTTGTAACAATGCACTTGATAAATAAGATTTCTTTGCACAGCTTCTTCAACTAATGTAGCAATACTCATCAAAGAATTTTTGTGCTTCCATTTCTGAAACAATTGCATGAAGGTTCATTTCATAAAATATGAACAAAATACAAATTGTAAACTTCCGGTTTGTCCCGCAAATTTCGCATGTACTTATGGTGGCATTCCAACTTAAAGACCATTCTGTGTGTATGTCATCACACTATATGGCCTATGTTATATAACTTTTGTACTAAAATAGCCTGAAAAACATGGAAGGAAAATATTCAGTGGACATAATACTGTCAGAGTACAGTGTGATGCGTTTTTTTTTTTTTGACATTATAATAGTTATTCAGGCTATGGTGATATCTGCTGCCAAACTTTGCATACTGTAGCTACTACCAAACAAATATTAAAAGCTACTACCATACATAATACATGCCTGTTGGACTCCCTTTAAAGATCAGATGGGTAAAACAATCACTTGTACATGCATTAGTTTTATATATTCACTGCGACCCTTGCAAATTATCTTTGTATGTATGGTAATTATCAGGTGTGCTTGTAATAACCCTTAGTCTTACATTATGTAACAGTATGTACATGTTGATACATTTGTGAATGATGTGCTTCATTTTCTGCAAGCAATGATTTCATACATTGGGCTTATCCCTGGTGGGTGTGTGTGTGTGTAATTGGGTTGGGGTGGGGAGGCGGGGTGTGGTCATGACAATAAATACATGCATACTGTTTGAAAGTGGTGCTTACCATGAAATACTTTATCATGCATTCATCTTGCTAGCTATGATGACTTCGTGCAAGCAGGCAATAATCATGGTGAATTTTGTGTTAATTAAGTTGACTTCATATATAGTGACATTTTACATTGCTGTATAAGTTTACATGGCATGGCCTGTGGAACTGAAAAACTCTTGGTCTTTTTGGCCTCAAAAGGAGATGAAGAAAAAACTGGAAGAGATTGGTCCTGAACCACCAGATGGCATAAAGATAGTTTTTAAACTTCCTGATGACAGGAGAGTTACGAGGAAGTTTAGTGAAGATTCTTGTTTGAAGGTAAGTTAGTGACATTTTTTTTATGTCATCAGACTTGATTGATTGTCACCACAAGGGTGGGGGGGGGGTGGGGCAGTGTATAGAACTATACACAAGGACACGTGCAGTATTGGATCTGCAGAAAAGTTTTTCCATGATGACATCGATATTATATAGGTATTGTAAGTGTAATTATTTTGGAACGTTACTTTTAAAAAAAACTATGATATAATATTTGACAGTCTGATCAACTCTATTACTTTTAAATTAGTCCTTTGATAGTGTAAAATCTAACCAGCTAGGGGCTATTTTGTTCAATTAAGTGGGGTGAGGTGGATTTCAAGTTAAAAAAGGAACAATTCTCCAAACATCCTTGTAAAGTTGGTAAAAAATAAAACACTTGCCTCATTTTTGGTTTTGATGAAAGAGAATGATATGCAGTCCTGATGCATGGTGTTGGATGAATGACTGTATGTTTGTGACACGTGTACATGCTAGGCATGATATTTCAAGAAGGAAACTCTGAAAGTTCTTGAACTTGGTATATAGATGCACCATACTATGAGAAAAGCTGTAGTTTTTTGTGAAGGTCAAAGGTCATCTCAGGTCACCATGGGTCAAATTCTGAAAAACTTGTAAACATGATACCCTGAAATAAAAGTCTTGGATATATCTCACACGTTGTATGTAGATGTTTTGTGGATAAAATATGATTCCTTAAGCATTTATTTGAGGTCAAAGGTCATAAAGGGTCACAGTGGGTCAAAATCTAAAGTTATCTCAAGTTATGAAGCTTGAATTGATTTCATATTCTTGTAGATGCGTTGTTGGTAGATGATGATCCATGTCACATTTTGGTAAAAGGTGAATGGTCAAACTGGGTCACTAGGGATGGAAACCTTGTTGACATGATATCTTAAGATAGCAAACTTGTACAGATGTCATACTTGATATGTAGATGTGTCACGGTGAATGCCGGTGTCAAATGTCATCTTTGGTCATCAGAGGTCAAACCCAGCTGCAACGTTTTTAACATGATATTTCGAGTTAGGAAGCTTTGATAGATTTCATACTTTGTATGTAGATGCATTGTATTGTAAAAAGATGACCCTGTAATTTTTGGTTGAGGTAAAGTGTCATTTGAGGTTATCAAGGTCAAACTCTGAAAGCCATATTAACACGATAATGTACTGAAGGTAGGAAACTTGGATCGATTTCATACACAGTTTGCATTTATGCATTATGGTGAGAAGATGATCATCATTGCTTTTAGTGCAGATGAAAGGTCGGTTGGGGTCTCAGGGTCAACTCTGAAACCTTGGAAACTTAATAACTCAAGGTAGGAAGCGGTGATAGATCTAATACTTGGTATGCAGATGTACTACACTTAGAAGATGTTCATACAGGTTTTTTTGAGGTCAAAGATCATATGGGGTCACCAGCTGAGATCTGGTTAAACTGTAAAAGCCTTGTTGGCACAAAATATGAAGGTAAGACACTAAGATAAATTGATACTTGGTACTTAGATGCTTAAAGTGGACCTAAAGTCTAAAAATTCAAAAATATATATTTTAGAGGTTACAAAATTAATCTTATTGGTCCAACTCCCACTGTCATAGCTTATTCCATTGCTGAGATATTAAATGTTAAAATTTATTCACTTAAATCCAAACAGTTCATTGCGCAATAAGTTTTGACATTCTTGTTGTACAACTCACATTAAATGCTTTGTTTTCTTTTAAAATTAAAAATGTTTATATGACCTTGACCGCTTCCTGTTTTCTTGCATGACATGCTGTATAGAGAGGGCTTATATAGTCAAGTCACCCCAAAGCAGTAAGAACGCGATCACATTTTGGCACAAGGTGCGGTGGCTTTCAAAAAAACAAAGAAATACAAAGATTGTTATTTGAGTAGTACAACAATGACATCACAAATTATTGCGCAATCTACCTTTTTAAATCTAGTGAATAAACTTCAACATTTTATATCTCAGCTTAAGAAAGTCCTGTGAAGATGGGAATTGGACCATTGGAATTCAGTTTTCATGCTCTGTACTATATATTTTTGAATTTTCAGACTTTAGGTACACTTTAATGGTGAGAAGATGATACTTATATTGTTTTTGGTAGAGTTTAAAGGTTGTATGCAGTCACCATGGGTTACAAGTGTGAAAACCTTTTTAATACAATTTCTCAAGATAGGAAACTTCGATAGACATCTTCTTGGTAATGTACAAGCATTATGGTAAGAAGTACAGCATTGGTTTTGGTGGTAGTCAGAGGCCATCGGCGGTAACCATGGTTAAACTATTGCCTTGTTAACACAACGTCTGAAGCTTAGAAAGCTTTGGATAATGTTCAAATCTGATGTGTGGATTCCTTGTTTTTAAAGCAAAACCAGCATGGAGTTTTGGTGAAGATTAAAAGTTGTCCATGGTCATACTGTAAGAGGCCAAAAACAACAAAAACAAATTTCCTAAGAGTTCCCAAGCTTACATATCAACACAAACCTGTAATTTTTTTGAAATTATGCCATTTGGTGAAAAGGCTTATAATTGAAACATCTTAAAGACAGATAACCACCACCCATACAGTTTGAATTCTCACATCATACTAACTTCTAACCTTGTCACTTTCTGTATTAACTCAGCCCTCATTATGCCAACACATTTGTATAGTTTATTGCTCGAGGGCATTTTCCGGTTAGCATACAAGACCCTTATGTGTAATAAACTCGGTGTAAGGTACAAAGTATGAGCTATTTTACATCTTTTGAATTGGATGTCAATGAAAGAGCACAACCAATTGAGAGTTTGCTATAGCCAAGTAAAATATAGTTAGGGGAGAGGGTTATCTGTCTTTTAGACCATCAGTGCATGTTCAAGGCTCCTATTGTGTACATATAATATGTTAGTATGTTAAATGAATAAATGATATATCTTCAGACACTTTTCATGTATGTTGAGGGGAAGTTTGGGTATACAGAAGTTAAATTGCTGAGTCCTTCGAGAGAATGTATTAGCAGAAGTGATGCACTCATCAAAGAAGACATCTGTGACAACTCAGTTGTCATGGTTGAGGGAGAAATTGCAGAGGTAAATAGTTTATCTTTGATACAATACAGTTGGCAGTGGTTAAAGGGAAATATTGGGTTTGAAACACTATCATAAAGTGATGCAAATGTCATGACGTAAAATCAGGGTTTAAACTCTTCTTCCCATGCCTCATTGAGTTTTAAAGTAATTATTGAAATGAAATGGTCACAGTTGCATCAGTAATACATTCCACAGACCTGCCTGTGTAACTTAGAGAGGGAATTCATGATCACCCATGCGTCTAATGGGGGTATAGACTATATAGTCTAGTGTGGATATTTAAATAGTCCAAAGTGCTAAGTCGTTTTGCTTCTGTTGTTTTTGAATGATCATCCAGCAAGTTCTTTACAGATTTGCTGCTTATGGAGTGGCTAATTGGAGTAATGAACCAGGAATTGGGAACCACAGTGTTTCCTTAAAAACTGCATAGCTTTGATGGGTTTCAACATTGGCATGTTTTTTGTCAAGGAGGTTAATAGTCATCTGGTGTCACTGAATGTCAAATGATAACAAACTATAACCAGGTATTAAGCTTGGATACATTTCATACTTGGTGGTGTATTTGGATGCATCATGAGAAGAGTATGTGCCCTTTTTTGTTGGTGCAGGTCAAAGCCATCTGGTGCCATGTGTCACAAATCCAAAAACATTGTAAATATGATATCTCAAGGCTGGAAGCTTGGATAGGTTTTAAACGTGAAATGTGGATGGTTTACAGTAACAAGATGAGCCCCCCCCCCCCTTTTTTTTGGTCAAAGTAACATACCGTCATACCGTCTGTGGTTTGTTACTTCGGTATCTACAGGTAGGCAGCTTGGATAAATTTCATATGTAGTATGGGGATGTGCATGATACTGTATGGTGAGAAAATGAACCCCTTTTTTTCATTGGAGGTCAAAAAATCTTCTGGGGTGAGGAGAACAAACTCTGAAAACTATATTTTATTTTATGTACGATGTTTGGATAGGTTTCATGATACATATGGTTGGCGTTATGTTGAGAAGATGAATCCTTTTTCGGTTAAGGTCGAAATCATCTTTGGTCACCAAAAGTCAAAACGCAAAATTTCAGAACAACACCCAGTATCATCCTATGTTCACATAGATCAAAAAAGGCACAAAAGAAAAAGTGTCCCAAGAATTCCCAAATCATTTGTGAATACAACAGTGTATTTTTCCAACCTATTGAGATAGCATCTGAAGGACACAGGACATCATGGCATTTTGTGGAATAGAACATGTATTACCGAAACCTCAGTGCATAATTGTATTTTGCTTTATTTGCAATAATGGTACAGACACGTTGGTACAGTGCAATTATCGTAATGATACTGTTGTTACGATCTTTCCATCCATATCTCTACCCACGTCAGAACACCATTCACCCACAACTGTTTAAATTGTGTATATTCTCACAAATTTGGAGTTTGGTAGGTTGTTATTGTTCATAACAATCACACTTTGTTATTCCATCTCAATTGTTTTTGATGTGGCTTAGAATTTGCTTCATTTTTGGTTCCTTGCCTTAGCAAAAGGAACCTATGTAGTCAGCTTGGCATGTGTGTGTGTGGGTGTGTGTGTGTGTGTGTGACACTTGCTTCGGTACGCTGTATCTCAACAAGGGAAAGTTGGACTAAACTGAAACTTGGTATATGGATCTCTCATAGTGAGAAGGTGTGCCCTATTGTTTTTGGTGGAGGTCAAAGGTCATGTGGGGTCACCAGGGGTCAAAGACCAAAAACCTTGTTTGTACGATATCTCAAGGTAGGAAACTTGGATAAATTTCACACTTGGTATGTGGATGCATTATGGTGAGAAGATGCATGCTGTAGCTTTTGGTGGAGGTCAAAGGTCATCTGGGGTCACCGGTGACCAACTATCGGGAGGTTTTTACAGGTTTCGTCGGAGGATTCCCTTAAATCGAAAGTAATGCAGTCCCCGACGGACAAAACTAGTCGCCCCGACGGCTTACCTGTTCTTTGCCCTTAAGGAGGATAATTTCCTCTAATAGAAGAACCCAAAATTTTTCGGCGCGCTACGCGCGCTGTAGAGTCACTGCTATTTTCTACTAATAGTTTCCATTCCGCAAAGCAGGATGAGCACAAGTCCTGTCCACCTTACCCCCAAGTAAACATATAGGCAGAAGTTAAAATAGTTTATAGTAAACGTTCGTAACTGTTTCATATCCCATATCGCCAAGCCTAGTTTGGTGTTCTTCTTGTGTGTGTGTCATGCGTCAGAGTCAGTTGGTGAGCGACTTACGGAGCAAAGTTTGGCTATTTCATCTTGTAGTCCAGGTAGTTTCGATACAAATGTATGTTACACCCGATACGGTCTACAAACCCACAGTTCGTTTTTCGTTTCGTCATATGTTTTATGTGTTAGCCTATCAAACATGTTCCCCCGCATCGCGCGCTTTTTAATTTCATTTGTGGTAAGCGTTCCTAGCTGCAAGTTCCTGTGAGTCAGTAAGTGTGACAATGTGAGGACTACACTGCAGGCTAGGCTACATTGTAAGTTACGACTGTTAGTGTTACGTTAGGCGCGATGTCTGTATGACTAACAATAACATTAACAACACAGCAATTGCTGCATCATGCATGCTACTGTATATAACCTAGCCTAGGCCTTTATACGTTAGTACTTACACCCACGATTTCTTCTCGTCTTCACATTTCTCCGGTGTACAGTCTGAATTCTTCCATCTGTTTTCCGTTGACCGTGGAATACATGTGACATTCCCAAGTGGCTCATAGTATGACTTATATCGCATTCGAGATCTTACCCTTTGGCTACTTCCACCAAAGTTGCCTGCCATCATAGATGCAGTATGCAGTATATAGCTGTACGCGACGACAAGGCCTTAATACTATATAGCCGCCTTGTATTCGCAACCTTCGCGGCATATGTGAGTATGTACAATAATGTGGTGATATTCCACTGAAGGAGGTGTGGCTAAGTTAGTTAGATAGGGTTTAACGACACACCAACACGAATGTGTTATATAGTGTCAGCAAGTAAAAAAAAAAAAGTAAAAGTAAAATTTGGGAGAAAGTTAGCTAAAAAGGGCAAGGATGGGGCAAAATCTTATCTGAAATGTCAACACGAAAGCAAGCGCGGGAGTCATGTCAAAACGTCCTATAAAGGTTACTTTCCTTGAGAAAGTCTAGGATGAGATAAGGGTCGGTCTGTTGAAATAACGTCTTCAGGTCTGGCACAGTGTAGTACTTCTCACGAATATGAGAGTATTCACAACAGGTGTGGCTAAGAGATCCGACGTTCGCCTGGCAGGCAGGTTGATTAACGCAAATTCAGTCTCACAATCTCATGAACTTTCCATTTAAACAAGGGTCCATAGTTAAATATAAACGAATATAGTAAAATTTTCTATAAGGAAGGTTGGCATATGTAAAATATAATATTTCTAGTACCATTTTATGATATAATTTATCAAAGAAAAATTACTCAAGTTTCAAAAATTTACCACGTCTGATTCTGCACTACAGATGGAAGGATTTATTACTTCTTTGTAGGGGTTCATTTTCTTAAATGATATAAAATGTTGTCCATTTTTTTGATGTTTACTAATTTTACGTTTAAATGTTCAAACAAATTTTTAAAATTGAGAAAATTAATGAACGTATTGAGGTTTATAAAAAATCTATTTCATTTTAATAATTTTGTTATCACTGTTTTAAGATGAGTGGATAGGCACTCCGCCTCGGCGCCAAAATTTCAAAACCACATAGCCTATGCAATTCCACTCGCCGCTGGTTTGTCTGTTGCTGCATTAGCCAAATTTTCTTTGTTGGATTTGTTAGCTATTTACTGCCTTTGCAAATTAGTAATCAGGTTCTTATCCTGAATTCTACCGGGACATGGGATTCCTATTAAAATAATTCGCTTGCGACCGTCATTTTTTCGGAGTGGAGTTGATTGAGTACAATAAGCCTAACGTTAGGCCTAACATTAGGCTAAAGTACCGGCTTAACGTAGATTTTCACTGCCTGACCGTGCTGAGCCCTTCTGCCTAGCCCTAGCCTATGTGGATACGTGTTGGGTGAGACAGACGATAAACTGAGGCTGGAAGCTATTAAGTTTGCTTATGTGAAGTGTCTAAAGGATAACGAAAAAGATATTATCCCCCTGTCGCTGATAAAAAATTTCATCCCAAGCACCTGACTGACTTTCATTCAAAGAAACCTTACAAGGTTCAGTGGCAGCGAGATGTCAACGAAGCAAGCTCAAATGGTGCTAGAGATGAGGTTTTCTACAAGGCACTGATGCTCATGCTTGGCAGTAAGTATTGGCTAGTCAACAACACTACAACTAGGCTATGGGCCTGGGCTAAAGTAGCCTAACCTACAGTATGTGTACCAATACTTGGCTTGCAACACATTTTTAGATTTTATTTTCCGGAACCAAATTGTACATTGATTCATTATCATATTCAGTAAAAAGACCAAGTCCCTCATTAAGCACTGAAATAAGCTCGCAAATATTACTAAAATATCAGTGAAAACACTGTTATAGGTTGCACACTATTGGTACACATAGGCCTACTCATTGCGCGAATTTTGCCGATAGTCCAAAATCCCGGTTTTTCAGCTTCTTCTCCGGGTATTTCTACTTCATTAGGCGAGCGTACAATTGACACCCTTGCAGTCCAGTCGGCCGCAAAATGCCTCCGACCTCAGAATTTCACGCTACCATGCACAGGATGTAAACACATAAGGTAAGCACGGCGTATAGTACTACCTGGCAAAGCGGACCAAGTTTTTCGTTCATCTTTACGCAGTACCGTATATAGGAAGCATAAAATAGCCGTACCGCAGGCTAGAGCTTAAGCTTCTTTGCGGATGCCCATATAAAATAACGTGCAATGTTTATACTGCCAGTAGGTCCTCGTTACGCAATCATCTTTCCGTACTGCAGAGTGTGGTAGTCTCAGTACAAAGCCCAGCCGTTAGTACCTATGCAGCATATCAAATGCGGTACGGTCCGCGTAAGACTGTACAGTATAGTACAGTAAGTGTGCGTGTGCGGTAGCTGCCTGTGCTCACTTTATCGAGTGTATGTACATATATGTAGCGACTTAGTTCATTGAAAACAAGGCGACAGTCAGAAGGGTCACAAGCGGAGCTGGCTACTGTGGCCCGCATTTTTTTCCAACTATTTTTTCTTACATTATTTTCAGTCAATTTTTTAAGCTACAGTAATGGGCAAGTAAAGTGCACGCTAATTTCAAAATGGAAGAATTTAAAGTTGGACAAAAAGTTCAAGCACTTGACGAGTTGGCCCGATGGGAGAGTGCTAAAGTTTTAGCGATTAACGAAGAGGAAAAGAGATTGCTAGTTAATTTTGCAGGATGGGGTCCAGAGTTTGCCGAATGGATGCCTACCAAGAGGGTACGATTGCCTGTCCTTGGCTTTCAGAGTGAAATCGGTAAGGAATGAGCATTTCCATTTTCACAAAGTTTTCAAACTAGACTACGAAATGCAAGAGACGTTCATAAAGACTTAGGCTACTGTAGGATAGGCCCGGCCAACACGTTCCCACAACTTTACATCACTAGTTGCAATGCTGGCATAGGGGCGATTACGTTATTGGCCTAGCCTAACGTTATGAAAGCCCTATGTTACGATAACGAAGACCAAAGTTTTAAGCTCCAGTAGCGTAGTGCAATAACTTATTTTAGGGCATTGTTTTGGTGAAGCTTCGGACTCAGAACAGTGCAACAAAACAGTTACTAAGTTCTAACTGTTAGTGGACTGCTGGGATAGAACTTTGAGCATACGTACAAATGTTATTATTTTACTTTGGTTAGCCTAGGCCTAGGTACGGTGTGCCACAAACTTTAGAACTTTATTAGGGCCTACCATAACTTTGGAGCCATGGCAGTAAGAAGGTACTTTTTCTTGTAGTGGAAAAAAGACTTGAGTATGTATTGGGGGCCTTACATACATGAAAGTTGAATAAGACCATTTTGAAAAGTACAACTGTACCTCACCATCCTCTCATTTCCTATGGTCCTAACTTAGGCCTAGGGCCTAGTGTTATTCTGCCATCGGTACATTCTGCCATAGGTTTCCCATCTTTCCCCGCCATGACAAAAAGGTGACCATGCCGTGGCAGAAAGGTATTAAATGTATGGAGGAAAGGCACTTTCGCTTAAACTTACAGTATATTTTGTTCAGTAATAGTCCGAATAAAATTCCCCCAGTTACTGGAAGATAGGCTTATGAACCAGGTCATTTTATTTGATAAAAGATGAAAGAGCATTTCGAAACAGGTTATGTTGAGTCACTAGTAAACTTTGTTTTGTAGGAAAATTATTGGTTATGTTGAGTCACTAGTAAACTTCGTTTTGTAGGAAAATTATTAAATGATTTTAATTTGTGCCATCTGCAAGACTGCATATTACCAGCATACAGTATGTTGTTAAGTTGGAGCCAAAAGTGCTTTCTGAGTTATTTTGTTGTATTCTTTTTGTGATCTATTAGTGGTTTTATAGGGTCTATTGTCAAGTTTGTAACATGCATATAATCTAAAAATTAGTTTTGTATTACACTTTTCCATTCATTTTTATTTTTTATCTTTCTTTTTACATATCATTATGATGTTATCATTGTAACATTTGTCTCTTGTAAATACCTCAAGTGGAGGATGCAAAGAGAATAAACTGAAAGGTTAATCAACTTAGGCTAAAGATCAAAGTAATTTGATAATTAAATGAGTAGGTTTGGGCTTAGTTATCATGGCCACTATTCTTCCAGCAGAAAAGTACCGTCCAATTCTAGGAATCTTTTACGATTTTTGCTAAACAAATAGTAGTTATTAAGGGTGTTATTCTCAAATTTTTTTGGTTGTATTGTATTACTTAATTTTTAAAAATCTTCTCAGATGAGTTACTTTGAGAATGACACCTCATTTGCCCATAAAAATGGGAAATTTAAGTGTACGCTTCCCCTGCAGTTACCGTTGTTTCTCAGGAACAAAATTCATAGAAATCAGTAAATGCTCAGATGAGATATGAACCTTTATAAACTGCTATTTTAGAGGTCTAGGGCCAACAGTTAAGGATTTTCTGGGGCCATCAGTGTCTTAATTATACAGAATCTGAATGACCGAAAAAATACCTAACTCATTGATATTATTTCTGTGAGTTTTGACCCATGTAGTTATGAAGGCAATGTTTTTTCGTCCCCAAAGAAGAGATTTCAGTCATAAAATAAATGGTTTGACCTCAAAAGCAAACTACACTTTCCCTGCATACACTTTGTACTGTGCAAAACAGAGGTAGCAATTTTGTTCGTCAGAGGAATGGAAAATAATCTAGATCAGTTAAGAATGCTCAAAACGTTTGCCTGACATGTACATTAGACACAAAACAACTGTTCGCAACATAATCGCAAGCTTTAGGTGGACAGGTTGATTTTTCCTATAGGTCATCTTTCTTCAGAGAGGCTTTGCACTTTGACCATAGCCTAATGTGTAATATGTGCAGTACAGTGAACCTAGCCTTTTGTACACATGTGTAAATATGTGATGTGGAAGGAGTTTCCCTGCAGGTAGAGCTACAGGGCTAAACACTGTGATATGATTTCATTCCAAATTTACAAATATTTGATCTGTTCCTGGAAATGTTGCGAAGCATGGAAGAGGTGATTTACTGACAGGATGGCAAGTTTTCTTGGCAATATTTATGTCACATGTACTTCTGAATTAATTTTATTTTATTGCCATATATCAGTGCTCTTACATGAAACAAACTTGAGTCTCTACTGTAAGTCGATCCAAATCGAACGGCCGTGCTGGAATCTACCTCACTCATAGTGGATGCTAATTTCTTTTTTTTTTTTTTTTATTTCGGTCAAGGTCGCTGGCTCAATGAACATTCTTTCATTAAATTGTATAGTCATGCCTGTCCTGCTGCCCATTACTAAATGTAGGGCCACCGATTTTCCGCGATCACGGAAATTGTCACGGAATCGCGGAATTTTAATTTTTTCACGGAAAATTACGGAACTTCAAAAATCTCTCAGAATGCTAAAGAAGTCTGCAATCAAGAGGGCAAAATGAAAAAAAAAAAGGTTTAAAAATCTGTATGTAACACTGGATGGCTCTAACAGACTACAATCTGATAGAAAACTTGAAATTCACCCCCTCCGATGCTTACTGTATGTGGGACCAGGTGCAAGTTGCGCATTTACTAGCCATCGGTAGGTCTAATGTTGCTCAGTCTTGCAAAGTTTTCCCGCGATCCTGTTGCCTGTAGCTGATTCTTGTTTATACTGTATCATGTACTGTATGTATGGTATACCATGCATGAGTGCGTCATAACAAACTGTTGCGCACATTACTCAAGTTTCATGTTTTGCTCTGTTGTTACGTTCATGATCGAACGATCATAACGTTTTGACTGACAAGTTACACTTTCACAAGAGGATACCACAAGAGAGGGTAAACGAAACGATTGATAATTGTTACCTTCCCCAACAGACTAATGTAGCGATCGCCGAAGTCCTTCAACCTAGCTTCCACCAGGTCCACTTTCTCATTCCAGGTAAGTGACTCGGGTGAACCGTAACCAAACCATATGCCATTGATTTTTATGGCGTCGTCCACCCATGATGCCGCGAAGGGCAGTTGTTTCGACCGCCACTTACCTAGACGGAGTCCTTTGGTCTTGGTGGGGTTCAGTGTGGCACCTGTCGCTCTTTGAAAGGTAGACAGCGTGCCAGTAAGGGCTCTGAAGGAAGCTAGGTCGGAGACTACGCATGTGACGTCGTCAGCATACCGGAGGCACTTGACTTCAGCTCCACCGGGTATGTGAAAAGGTCGAAACAAAGGTTCAACTTGGAAGGCTCTTGCAAGGGATTCACTAAACAATACATAGAGTAGAGGTGACAGGGGACACCCCTGCCGTACCCCGCGTTGAACTCTGAAGGGATCCGACGGTAGGCCATTAACGATAACCCGACTATATACACTGTTATACACTAAAGAGGTCCATTTAACAAAAACTGGATTCAAACTAAACTTCTTCAGGGTTTTAAAGAGGAATCCGTGATCAACCATGTCGAAGGCCTTCTCCTGATCGAGGGAGACAAGCGCACATGGAAATTCACGGTCCATCACATATTCAACTAAGTCCCGCATCAACCAGAGGTTCTGCTGAATACTGTGTCCCCGCACGGCACATGTCTGGAACGAACCTACAAGATCCGGCATGACCGTGCCTAGCCTGTTACAAAGGGCTTTCGCCAGAATCTTGTAGTCTACATTTAACAAGGTAATTGGTCGCTTGTTTTTCGGTTCTAGGGGGTCTCCAGACTTTGGTAACAATGTTATAACGCCTGTGCGCTGCGAGGGACTCAATGAGCCAGCAAGGAAGGCAGAGGCGAATACATCACGGAGATCGTGTCCGACGGTACCCAGAAGCGTTTGTAAAATTCCACTGGGATACCGTCGGACCCAGGCGCCTTTCCGCCTTTCATCTTCGCCATCGCCTTCCAGAGCTAGTCGACAGTCAGGGGAGAACCAAGTCCATCATTCTGCTCTTTAGAGGGGGTCTTGTCAATATTATCTAGCAGGGACTGATGAAGGCCCTCATCGACATCTGCCTGCGTATAAATCTGTTCATAGAAGGTCTTAAATACCTCCACGATGTCGAGAGGGTCCTTCTGTACCGTACCGTGGATTTAGTTAGTTAGATTGGATTTAACGGCACATCAACACGAATGTGTTATGTAGTGTCAGCTAGATAGAACAAGGTAAAGGTAGGGTAAAACTAAAACTAAAAAAGAATTAAAACATTTGGCAAAATTCTAAAGTCTTGACAAAAGCAAATGGGCTGTCGTGTCAAAATTTCCTGTAAAGGCCACTTTCTTTGAGAAAATCCAAGATGAGAGTGGGATCCGTGTGTTCAAACAATGTCTTCAGGTCTGGTACACTGTAATATTTCTGACGAATATGGGAGTATTCATAGCAGTCGACGAGAATGTGACTGACGGTGACATCGCAATCACAGGGGATACAATATGGTCTCTCTTCCCCGTGGAGCAAATAAGCATGTGTTAGGTAAGTGTGACCGAATCGTGCCCTAGTCAGTACGAAATCATCTCTCCGTTTTCTATGGGTTCCATTACCCACAGACCCGACCGTTGGTTTGACCTGGTATAATTTGTTCTCTGGGAAAGAATCCCACAGTTCCTGCCATTTTGATTTTATATAGCCGTTGATGTTAGGACGGTAATCAGTGTGGGGTACGTGGAGGTTGGTAATGTCCATCTGTAGGGCTTCCTTAGCTAGCGTGTCTACCTTTTCATTTCCGTGTATGCCCACGTGACTCGGAACCCACGCGAGCACAACCGACTTCTGCAGTCTCACCAAATTGGAGTAAGCTTCCCGGAGAGCTATTACACAGGGGTGTTTTTGCTCATGGCCGTGAAGAGCTAAAAGGCTGGATAGCGAGTCTGTGAACACAATGAACTGGCGGTCGTGCGAGGTTTCGATCAGCTCGAATGCCATCTTAAGTGCCTGGAGTTCGGCAGTAAATATTGATGCATCATCCGGTAGTCTGACTTGCAAAAATGCATCTTGGCTTGTCGCTGCAGCTGCGACCCTGTTCGTACCTTTGGAACCATCGGTATAGATGGCATTATAACGATGGTACTTTTGTCTCAGTTCATTAAAGCTGGCACGATACACCTTCCTCAAACTAAGGTCAATAACTGGCTGGACTAATGTCCAGGGAGGAGTGATGCCAAAGGTGAACTGTGCTACGGAGTCGGGGTTTGTACACACCTGTGGTAAAGCTCCACCAACGCGAATAGCAAATGGAGGGATAGCTGATGGTTTCCTCACATATATGTCACTAAACTTATGGTTGAAGGCCGTCTCAAAGGTCGGGTTTTGTGTATGACTCCTCAGTTTGAGGGCAAACTGGAGTGACAACTTTTTCCATCTTATATGGAGGGGTGGCTCGTTCGCTTCAATGTAAAGACTGCATTGGGGAGGTACGGAAAGCTCCCAGGCAGATCTTAAGGCCTTGGTTATGGATAGGGAGGAGTTTCCTGAGGTATGACTCACGTGCAGAGCTATAAACAACACAACCATAATCAAGTTTGGACCTCACAAGGGATCTGTAAAGTCGAAGCAAAACGGGACGATCAGCGCCCCAGTCCATCTTTGAGACGACCTTCAACAGGTTCAGCGCTCCTTGGCACTTCCGCCTTAGATGGTCGATATGGGCTGTGAAGTTGAGCTTACTGTCGAGTATTAGGCCTAAGAACTTGGTCTGAGGAACAACTGGGATTTGAACACCGTTCAAATTTAGGTCTGGGTCGCAATGAGCACCTCTCCGGTTGCAGAAGTGCATACAAACAGTCTTTGTTTGAGAGAAACGGAATCCGTTTTTGTCAGCCCAGTGCTGGATCTTATTGAGGCAGTTTTGCATTAGTCTCTCTATAGACCTCATGTTCCTTGAGGAACAGGTAATAGAGAAGTCATCCACAAACAAAGACTTCTCAATCCCAGCGTAAACCACATTAGCGATGCTATTTATTTTCATGATGAAAAGAGTGACTGACAGGATGCTACCTTGGGGGACACCCATTTCCTGATCATGCAGCTCTGATAACACGCTCCCCACACGTACACGAAAGACACGATCTTGCAGGAAATTTTGTATAAAAAGCGGCATTCTGCCCCTTAGCCCGGCACTGTGCAAGTCTTTCAGTATGCCATGTTTCCAAGCAGTGTCGTATGCCTTTTCCAGGTCGAAAAATACTGATACAACATGGTGTCCACGGACAAATCCGTCACGAACTGTTGACTCCAGGCGGACGAGTTGATCAGTGGTACTGTAGCCCCGGCGAAAACCACTTTGATAACTAGTTATTAGACCGTTGGTTTCGAGGAACCAAACCAGACGGGGATTAATCATTCGTTCAAACGTCTTGCACAGACAACTAGTGAGGGAAATAGGGCGGTAGTTTGTAGCTTTTGTCGGGTCCTTACCCGGCTTGGCGATGGGAATGATGGTGGCTTCCCGCCAATGAGCTGGAAAGTTGCCATTTTCCCATATACCGTTGAAAATATCTAACAGCACCAGTAAAGAGCTGTCAGGGAGGTGTTTGAGGAACTGATAGTGAACTTCATCTGGGCCAGTGGCAGTGTCATTGCTTCTTTCGAGAGCAATACGAAGTTCCGTGATGTTAAAGAGGCTGTTGTAGTCCTCAGAGTTATCCGAGGTGAAGTTCACTTTCTGTTTTTCAACGGTATGTTGGAATGCTTGGAAGGTCTGGGAGTAGTGACTACTTGAGGAGTTGGTTTGGAACTCATCTGCAAGCAGATTCGCAATATCTGCCCTTTCTGTGCACTTGCTACCGTCTGGTTTGGTTATGTGTGAGACTGAGGAATTAACGTGCCTTCCACTGATCTTTCTTACCATATCCCATGCTTTCTTGACTGGGGTATTGGAGTTTAGTTTAGAAATATACTGTTTCCATGACTCCCGTTTGCTGGTTTTTATGATGCACCGTGCTCTGGCACGGGCATTTAGGTAATTCTTAAGATTAACATTACTAGGGTACTTCTTAAAAATACTAAGGGCCTTTTTGCGATCTTTGATCGCTTTTTCACAATCCGTGTCAAACCACGGCTTGTGTCTACTACGTGGACTTGCAGAGGACTTAGGAATAGTTTTTGTAGCAATACCCACTAACAGTTCTGTAAAGTGGGCGATCTGGTCTTGTACACCTCCAAAAGCCTCCGTGATTATGGTGTTCCTACAGAGGTCGCTGAATTCAGACCAGTCAGCCTTCTGAAGTTGCCATCTGGGTACTCTCTCTTCGGGCATGGGATAGACAGTATCGATTAAAAGGGGGTAGTGGTCACTTCCACACTGATCATCGTGCACTCTCCACTGAAGGTCCATCAGAATTGCCGGAGAGCAGATTGAGAGATCAATCGCTGAACGAGATCCAGAGGCCGGATGAATGTAGGTACAAGACCCATCATTCAAAAGGCATAGATCCGAGGTAGCGATCACAGATTCAATCAATCCACCCATCTGGTTGGTGTAATTACAGCCCCACATATCACTGTGTGCATTGAAATCCCCCAGGAGTAGAAATGGGGTGGGCAGCTGGTTAACTAGTATGTCCAAGTCATCTCGTTTGAGGCTATACCTTGGTGGGATGTACACCGAACACACAGTAATGGTGCGGTGTAGTGTAGCTCGAATTGCCACAGCTTGCAAGGTAGTGTTCAGATGGATGGTGGAGTGTGGAACTGTGTTTTTAACTAGTATGGATGATCCCCCAATAGCTCTGTTGTCAATGGGGGATACAACGGTTTTGTTGTACATGTCGTACCCTTTAAATGATGGGTGGTCCATGTCCCGAAGGAAAGTCTCCTGCAGGCAGATCACTAAAGGAGACCAGTCTGCTATGAAGCACTTGATCTCCTCGTAATTCGGTCTAAGTCCCCTGCAATTCCATTGGATTATAGCCACAGGCCTCCCAAGGGTCATCCTTTGGAAATATGTGGCTTGTTAGTAGAGCTGGTGGAGCCCCCTGGCTCGGGCCGAAACTTCCGGCCACTGAGCTCCATCAGCTCTTCCCCTTCTCCCTCACTCCCCTCTAACGCTCCAAATCTGTTGTGCAGTTTGATAGGGTCGTCCGACCCTTTGCTCGGTTTTGTCTGTATTTTGATTCTAGGTGTGTCTCTTGCTTTTGTTGGTTCTGTCTTTTGTCTCTGTTTTGTAGTTGTTGGTTTTGGTGGTGGTTTAGGCTTCTTTTGTGGGGGTGTAGATTTTTGTGGTAGATTTGTCGGTGCTGTCATCGTCTGTATTGTCTTGGATGTTGTAGACTGCTCTGTTGGTTTTGCGAAACTGAGTGCAATGGGCTTTGGAAAACTGCTGTCCCTGGGCCAGGTCATATCGGTTTGGGTTGCAGCAGAGACTTTCGCAGTCCTCACAGCCCCAGCATAGCTCTTGAACTGTGAGTCCTGCGACAGGAATGTATCCCTAGCCTCTTTATATGTTATGTTGCTGGAGGCTTTTATTTTTTGAATTTGCTTCTCCTCCACCCATTTTGGACAGGTTCTGTCGTTGGCGGAATGACAACCCTGGCAATTTACACAACGAGGTGACTCCTCACAGGTATCACCAGCATGTCCCTCCTGGCCACATTTCTCGCAGGTTGCTGCCCTGCTACAGTTAGTTTTGAAATGGCCGTACCTTTGGCAATTAAAACAGCGGACAGGGTTGGGAATATAGACCTCAACCCTGACCTGTAAGTAGCCAATCTTCAGTGTTGTCGGTGGCTTTGGGGTGTTAAATGTTAGGATGAAGGTGCCAGTGGGCTTCCTGACACCTTCCCTTAACACTGAAATACGGTACACGTGGCTGACATGCTGAGATGCCAGGTTATCAAGAATCTCCTCATCAGAGCAGTTCTTGATATCCGGGCATCTGATTACTCCCTTAGAGCTATTAAGTGACCTGTGAGGGGTCACCTGAACAGGGACATCGACCAGTTTCTTTGTTTTCAGCAAGTTGTTAGCTTGAGTACTTCGGCTAACTTCAACCAGAAGGTCTCCAGAACGAAGCCTCTTAATTGTTTTAGGGGTGCCGACAACACCCTCAATTCCCTTGCTGATGGCAAACGGTGACAGCTTTGCGAGGGTCTTGTCGTCTCCACTACTGGAAACGACAAGAAACCTAGGCCAGATAGGAGCTTCCTCGGGGTCAGAGCTTGCCCCAGAGTCGCTCCTGAAACGTTTTTCCCCATTTTTTCGGGGTTTGAGGAATCCATAGTTAAAAAAAAACAAAATTTCGTCACCAATGCTCCCCACCCACCATGGAGCCCAACAAGGGGACATCAAAGGTAAGTGGAAAATTCATCACAAACCGACGCCAGGGATACACTAGTGATATACTCAAGGCCACTAAATGAATCAATGACCCCGATTGACCTGAAACACACAAGTAAAGTCCACTTGGTGACGGGTACATGACAAGTTGGTGCTATGTTAATAAGCAAAGGTTGAAAAGCAGTCAGGTGGAGATCTCAGGGCATGACGCCACCAGCCGATTGGTTGAACCAGGCCAATTCAACCTCCCGACTAGGTGAATTTGAGGCCAAAGTGGTGTGTTGCTAGGACTAAACCGCAGTTATAGCCTTCACTCAACCACCAGGACCCTCCCCTCCACCGACACGGGTCGCGACTCACGGCAAACAAGTCGTTCCTGTTAGTCGCCTCTTACGACATGCTGAGAAAGCAGCGGGCCTATTCTACATCCCGTACCCGCAGGGGGTACCGTACCGTGGACGTCACGGACGGTGCTTCTCACGTACTCCCGGAATGCAGAGCATGTAATGAGATAGAATACACAGTTAAGTATGTACACTTTTTGTACTAATCGCACTTTTAACTTAAATCACGTAGTGTGCAGGCGGTCGTCGTATGGAATATTAACATGTATTGTGTTTTAGCGCCAGACAATATTAACGTTGGTCATGCATAATATACATGGCGCGAAATTCGATCGACCGAATTATGGATGTACGTACGTACGTACATGAAGCTTGTAGCTAGCCTTCTGAAGTGTATACAGTGCGTGCATCCGATCCTGGCCTTGCAAACCAAAGCTACCGCGCCAGGCCTGAAGATAGAAGACACGTTAGGCCTTTGTCAAGAAGCACTGCACCAACCAGTTGTCCCAACTGTACTGGGTGACTGCACCCAGTTGGCATCTAGCAAGGTGTTATTCCAGATATAACGTAAGTAATTTATTCCTACATGTATGTCATCGGTTGTTCGTACGAGGCATTATTTTAAGGTCTAGCCTAGAACGAGAACCCGACAGAGTTGTTTACCAGTAGGCCTATGCTATGTCCATGTTGACCATGCATAACTTAAGGTAGACTTTATCGTAGGCCTAGGCTAAGTCTTTATGCTAGAGCATGACGTTGTCTGTTTAACCTGCATAATCATAATTATAGGCTACTCGTACTCATAATTACTCATAGGCTACTGGCATAGGCCCATAGAAATAAAAGTTAGGGAGAACGCTAACACAATGCATCCATGCATGTTTAACCGGTGAAGCCACGAAAATTGTGAGGGCGCTTTCGTTGTACGGCAAAAAACCGGTTGATTGAGGTCTCTCCGTACGTACTGTGTGCATTCTGCTGCAGAAGTTATAGCTTATTTTATGCGTTTTTCGAAAGATTTGGAGTAATTTTCACGACAGAAATAAGTCATGGTGTTTTAAGTATTTTGTTTTATACTCCTAACTTGAAAACTTGTAGTTTCTTTGCCAATACTTGGGGCAAAAGTAATGACGTGATATTTGTATTACGCGCAGGTGCTCTGTTGCCGTATAGACTGGCGAAATCGATGGCTTCAGTCCAGATCGGCTGACGTCATTCTCCCTTACTTTTATTTCTATGCATAGGCCTAAATCATGCTATTATTTATTAATTATGTTATTACTTAGGCCTATTAACATTAAAACTTAAGCGTGGGCCACGGCCGAGGCCTACGTACATAGTACGCAGGCCAAGCCTAGGCCTACAGTACTGTATCACTAACTTAAGTCTAACATCGGTGTAGGACCTCAGCCCAGGTCTTACTTTAGGCCCGAACGTAACTTCCAGTAAGGGCTACAGCGCGTTCAGAGGTTAGACTATACATTGACATTGTACTTGTACCAGTTAAGGTCAAGGAAAATGAAATGGTTGCCCTGCTGATTTTGTCCAGAAAAGCAGTCTCCCCATCATTTGCTTTGATATCTTTCCAGAACAGATGAATTTGGCCTAGGCCTAGGCCTGCTTTATTCAGTTCTGTGGTATGCAGTGCACCTTTGATGGCTTCATAACCACTATAATTTAAAATCATGCACTAGTCTTTTACTCAGTAAAGACAGTGTAGCCTAGGCATAGAGCCGGTTGTCGAGTAACTCCGGGTAGCCTAGGCCTAGGTTATACTAAGTGAAGCTAGGCCTAGCCTGTAGCTAAGTGAGTTCTTGGTGAACGACCGCAGTCCTTAACACAGGACTAACACTAGTCGAGGCCTAGTACTACCTAGGCTAGGGCCAGTGAGTATGATATCATTCTTGGGCTTGTTGTATGGGCTATGTGAGCTTACAAATTAGTCTCTCTTGACGCGATACAGCCGGAAGGTCTAGGGTTCAAATCCTGGCCGGGTCGTACCAAAGACTTTAAAAATGGAACCTACTGCCTTTGTGCTTGGTGCTCAGCATAAAAAATGGAGTAGGGAAAACAAGCCAGTGAGCCACAACTGGAAAAAAGGCCGTGGTCGTCTCGACTTGAACCAATTGGTTGGAAACTGGGAAGTTAAACCTCGTCTAACCTAACCTAACCTCTTGACGCGATATAGCCTAGGCCTAGGCTATGCTTACAACCTAGTGTTGAAAGAACCAACTCAAATGGTGTTACAAAACTGGTTATTTTTAATCATTTTTGGTTTCCTGAAAGGGAATACCTATGTAGTTGTGCACTGATGCTGACCAGGCAAAACAAGTGTAGGTTCGTGTACTTTATTGTTGGCGTATCTAGGCCTAGGCTAGTACGGTTCATGAACTTACTTAATGTTTGTCATGTGTTTGTGTTATTGCCATGTTATGGCTTTCAGAATACCAATTAAGCCAAAGCCTTTTCGTATATGACCCTGCAAAAATGATGACACCTGACACCTAGCTATGATTAGTGTTGTTACCATACTAACTTTGACCATTGGTACCTGTAGTGTAACTATATTGGGAACTTGGTACATATTAATTGTTCACAGCCTGAAGCCACAACCCTGTTTTTTAAATTGGTTTTGAGGACTCAAAGCATTGCCAGGATCATTAAACATGGACAACAGCTGTGCCTTCTGCTTCTATGAAAATATATATAGTATTGTTTAAAATGGTAAAAAGTTTTTTTATGTTTCTTTCAAATTGATTTTTATGTTAACCAGATTTCTACAGTATGTTTCAAACTTTCAGGGACATTAACAGATTTATTAAAATGTTTACTTCTTTCAAATCCTTTGAGCATTTAGCTTCGTATTGTACCACAGACCTTGAAGTTTGAGGTGTGCTAGTGCGATCACATACCATCGCATACCACCACTCACCTCAAATCACTGTAAGAAGTGTGATTTTTTGCACACCTAGAAAAAGAATTTAACTCTGATAAATCTGTTAAAGCTAAATAAAACAGTACACGTACCTGCCACACTCCTTTATCCTGAGGAGTGTGATTTGTAGCACACCTAGGAAATCAAAAACTCAGGGCCTGTCTTTTGTGATTAACAGTGGTAGGTAGGTTAGTTAGTTAGATAAGGTTTAACGACACACCAACACGAATGTGTTATATAGTGTCACCAAGTAAAAATTCAGTTCATGTCCTTCCCTTTAGTCGCCTCCCACGACAGGCGGGAAATACCGTGGGCATATTCTACAACCCCCAGCCCACAGGGGCCAACCATGGAGGGGCTTGTTCGGTTTTGTGGCACCAACAACCCGCCAGTCGTGGGATGAGTAACAACGGTCTCCTGTGCGCATTTTATAGACGGTAGTCGGGGACAAACTACTCGCCACACACGACCTCCTCACCCCACCTGGATGCAGTTAAATGTCATACCCAGGACACCCAAACTTTTCTACACGCTAATATGGTTGAGCCTTGCTTAGGTCACTGTTTCCCAACAGGGAGTGATAATTAGCTTACAAGAATCTTTTGTTTAAAATAAAATGCTGTCCTAGTGGGAATGGCTTTGAGTTCTAGGCTTGTATCTGATAAGTAGCTTTCTTTTTGCTTTCCTTCAAGTGATGTGAGATCAAAAGTCAGTTTTCATTATTCATCATTATTTTAGCATTGTTGTGTAGCCAATGTATTCTACAACCAAGATTTGAAATTCTTTTTTTTTGTTTTTTTTTTTGTTTTAGAGTTGGGTAGTCCACTTTTAAAACATTAATATAGATTTTGTGAATTTCTTTTATCAGGCTTAAGCATGAGAAGTAGGAGGATTAAACCAGAGAAAGTTGCACAAGATTGTATCAAAGACCCAAAAGGACAGGACGATTTTACGTGAAAGATGTACCCCTAAAAGGTTATTTACTATTCAAACGAGTGATTAGGGTTTCTCAGTAACAGAAAATAAATTAAATGTCCAAAATTTGCATAGCAGTTTGAGGTTTCTTGATCACCAAATCAGTGGAAAGCTGAGGGTTGTTTGTACAAAAACTGCTATACAGTGTTGCTAAATTTGTGTAGAAATTTGACCAGGTTGTGTAGCAAAATGAGATGCATTACGAGATAGATTATTCCCTGTTACTTTGATCATTCAACAGTTAAGAGATCTTGGGTACTGTACAGTATGTACTGTAGGTGTTAACTCAGATTTTGCTGTATTTATTTTATTTCTTATCATAGCCTTCATACTGAGTAACTTTAAAAAATTTTGAATTTTGAACCAGTGCAGAAGTTAGATTGCAAAGTGCATATACCATTAGAAATTATAGTATTGTTTAGTGTGCCCTTTACTAAAGAGTCTAAAAAAAAAGATGGAAGTTGTGCAGTACCTCTGGTAATGTAGAACAGAGAAAAAAGGATTGTGTACAGTATTAAAAGGTTTGCATCAAATACTTTTGTCTAAAGATGTGGAAATTTGATCATATTTTTTCTTCACCAAAAAGAAAAAGCTTTTATAAGAATAGTCTTTGAAATACACATATTTGTGGTTCTGTTAGCTTTTACCAATAGTTTGAGGTATGAATCTACAGGTAGTGCTGTTACAGCTTTATTTTAACTTGGTGGTGAAAACCAATAGTTGTGGCATTGAAGTCAACCTGAAGTACATAGGAAGTGTTTGTGCAATAACATGCAAGGATTTGGAAATTTTGCTAAGCGACATGATTCATAATAGTTCACTTTTGGTTTAAACTCAATTCATTTTATGTGTATTTCATTTAGGTGTATTTGATGACACTAATTTTTTCAAAGGTCACTTCCTCCTGCAGTATTGTGGAAAACTTTGCTCTTGGGAGGTAGGAGATAAGTTAGAAGGAGAACAATCCTCAGGATTCCGGTTTTTCTTCAAATTTAAAGGCCAGAGATTTGGTAAGTTATCTGCTTCTTGATTTTCACAATTTTGGAGAGATTCCTCAAGTACTGTAGGAGCACATGTCTAGTTTGTTAGTTAGTTGGATGAGGTTATGTGTCAGTACTGACTGGTTTAAGTTTGGCCAGTCATGGCCTTTTTTCCAGATGTGGCTCACTGGCTTGTCTTTTCTACCCCATTGCCTATGCTGAGCACCAAGCACAATGGCAGTAGGTGCCATTTTTAAAGTCTTTGGTATGACCCTGCCAGGAGTCGAACCCCGGACCTTCCGGCTGCAAGTCGGATGCTCTAACCTCTTGACCATACAGTTGCTATGAGCACATGTATAGAGTTTCACTCAATTTGTGTGAATTTATTTTGGTGATGGTGCCAGTTAGAGCGTTTTCTCTTCCATGTGGGTGTTTCTATGTGCACCATGTAGTAATTTCAGGCATAGACTGTCCATGTAAGCATTGTGTTGTTTTGCACTTCAGATGCAAACTGGTGATTGAAATGCAGAGCTCATTAATACAGGTGGGGCACTGATAAATGTTTGGATATGTTCATTTATAATACACCTGAAATATGTTGGCAGTGGAAAAAATTGCTGTGACCCTCCAAATTTTACTGTGCCATTTTTGTGGTTTTGTCAAGTGCTTAAAGGTGAATGGCTGTATGGTGTGTCAAGACATTACAACTAATCTCCAAAGTTAACAACAAAAAACTAGAAAACAAAGACTGCTATTAAAGGAATCCTGTAATGTATTAAGAATGTGGCAATGTCCTTTTATTTTTGCTAGTATCGATGCTACACAGAAGAGCCAGTAACAGGTCCATGGTATGGGAGGTTAGTAAATCATGGGGAAAAGGAAGAAGTCAATGTTAAGCTGAGTATAATAGATGTTGAAGACAATCCATCATTGTTCCTTTTTGCCTTGCGTGACATCAATCAAGGTGAAGAACTCTTGTATGATTATGGAGTTGACGATTTCCCTTAGAAAAAGTATGTGTAATGGTGTAGTGGTATCAGCAAGCATAGTATTATAAGTACACTACAACCACAGTTTTTTTCTTTACTGTAGAGCACTATGCTACTTTTGAGGATGTGACATGTCATTTTTCACTTAAAAATTCAATTCATCTAGAAATAGTAGCATTTGTGCCTTTGCTTCAAACAGTATACTTCCAACTCTAATGCAAGTCAAATTGTTTATTTTTTTTTTTTTTTTTCATTTTAATTTTTTTAAAGTTATTTACTTTTTGATTCCTTGACGTAGTCAGAGGAATCTATGCGATGGTGACACCGCGCGCGCGTGTGTGTGTGTGTGTGTGTGTATGTGACGCTTTGCTTGTAAACACAATCTCAAGAAGGGTAACCTGTAGGGATCTCATACTTGGCATGTTGATACCCCTTATTAAGTAGATGATCCCTATTGTTTTTTGGTGAAGGCCAAAGGTCATTTGGGGTCACCAGAGGTCATATGGTAAACACCTTGGAAATTGCTTGTAAACACTCTATCTCAAGATATGTAACATCAAGGAATCTCATACTTGGCATGTGCATGGCCCATATTAGGAAGATGATCCCTATCGTTTTTGGTAGAGGTCAAAGGTCATTTGGGGTCACCAGAGGTGAAAAGGGTCAAAATCGTCCAAGCACAATATCTTTGAATGTAGAACTTGGTTTAACTTGAAACTTGCTGTGTGATTTGCTTTTATGTATTACATACTGGTCCTAAAATTTCATGAAGATTTTTCTTCCAAGGTCTTCATCCTACGGTAGCTCTGTGGACCAGTCATATCAATGATGTCGTAACGATCTACGTATACTTACTACACGCTCTGTAAAACTTAACCATACCCCATGGGCATCCGTATCCAGAAGATCATAATAAGCTGTGAGCAGTGGTATTCGGCTCTCCCATTGGATAGTTGTCATGACGTAGTGACTCTCTCATGACGATAGGCCGAACTATCCAATGGAGGACCGGATTTCGAAGGAGGGAAATTCCCTTAATGTATGTGACGTCACCATCGCAACGACTAAGTGTGATGTCTGGAAACCAAATTTTCGCGGAAAAATGTCTTTTTTAAGACATTTTTGGTCCAAATGAATCATCAAACGATGCAAGTGATTGGAACATTCATGTGTATTGAAAACCATCAAGTACGCTGTAAATAAGGTGAATAAAATCGTAGTTCAGTTAGGCGAAGTTGGTACCGAAAGGCCGTGAAGTGCGCTACCTTTCCACTATTATATAGCCTGTATAGGGTATTTACTGTATAACGCTAGAACTGCCTGTGCTTGCATGTACTATGTAGGCTAATGATTAGGCCTAGCCTACAATTAGACCTACCTACGAGTGTAGCCCTAGTCTGGAAAGTTCGCATCTGCTACATCGAATTTTTATGCCAGTCACCATTTTTCCTCAACTTTTACGCCACGCCAAATCGTTGTACTGTCTTTTAAGTATAGTGTGTAGGCTTATGTAAAAGACAAGAAAATCACGCCATCCAGTTGGTGTATAGGCCTAGGCCTAAGGTCTTTACTGCATGCCGAAAATCTTCGGCGTAACATACATGTTTTCCGACGGGGTCTAGCCTACGCCCATACTGGAAAGTTCAACAGTTTTCATGCAGATCTGTGGCAAATGAAGTTGTACGCCATACTGGCTTTGGTGCACAATGGCGATGTCATTGTGGCATAACAAACAATAATGTTAGCCTAGGCCTAAGCCTATGTCTGCAGTAACAAACAGTTATGCACTGTAGTGTCAGGATTATTCTCTCTGAGACGGGTGTTAGTAAGTTGGCGTGACATAGTCCCCTGTAACGTTTCATGGTACCGCTGAAATTTGGTAGCCTACTGTCAGTACTACCACCACGCCTGCAAAAAGCTGGACGCAAAGAGGCATTGCGTCCGCAAAAACCATGCTGCAGCTAGAAATTTTCATCTGTGTCTCAAATTATGTAGTCCAGGTTAGCTAGAAGTTTGGGTTTTCAAAGTATGTGCGCCCGCGAAGTTTTGCAAGTTTTGCAGCCACGACCACCACAAACGGTACCGGTATAGGCCTACCGCAATACTGGTACCATAAGAGAAAAAAGTAAATTTTAACACAAGAAAATACCTGCAAAAATGTTTGACTCTTCAGCTCTAAGCTTTTAAAGTGATAAGGAGTCAACCAGGGTTGTAGCTACGCTGGTCCGTGCCAGGTCAGTGAACCACAACAAATATATGCCGCTAATAGTAGCGGGTAGGCTACAACCCTAACGTTATAAACACATTTCATGCAACAAATTTTTCATGACTTTTGCAGCAAATCACATAGAGAGTAGGCCACATTTGATCTATCGACTCGTATGTAGGTAGTCAGGTACAGTCCATTGATTTGCGAACAAAATCGAACAGATATTTATGTAGTAATAAAGTGCATGCATGCATTACTTACCGCTCTATATGATACTTTAACATTTAAAACAAACATGTGTGAGCCTACACCCTGTGTTATGCAATACATGGTAGGATGTGTGAAATAGCAAAGTAGTTGCATGGCAGTACTGTAGGCTTCAAAGTATTTCCTTTTATAGTTCGTTCTGTGAGAGACTTTGGTTACGATTACGGCCGGGATGTGGCTAGGGATGTGGCAGCAATATTTTTACTCTTGATATTTAAGAGAAGTGAAGACTTGACTCGCAGTAAGAACAAAATGATGTGAGCATTGTTAGATAGCATTATTTGTCACTGCCATTCTCCCGACTGTTGGCTTCGGCCCGACTATGTACTATTGAAAATGGAATATTGGTACATGGATGTCAGTTAATGGTTCCTTGGACCCTTATTGGCAACATTCATGGAGTGGCTCCACCATATGTTACCCTGGAGTTGGCCTGAACTGTATCCACTGTGGTGCTATGGTAGAAGGGATTAGAGCACCAACTCTTCCCTTAAGGGTGCCATAATATTGCTAATGGGGTTTGTGGCAAATTGTACTCACCTGATTACGTTTCGTTCAGTCGCACTTCCAGCGAGCAGTCACTTCGTGCTGTGCTTCCACTACGTTAGTAAATTTATATCTGCACACTGTATACTATCCATAGTAGTGTGTAGGCCTATACTTATGAAACCATAATGCCGTAAGCTCATTTTGACAAAGCTGTGTGTTTACATATATAATTTTTCATAAATATTTTTGTAATCCTTTATGGGTTAATAATATAATTTTCTATAATAGTTTTAAACTTAGACGAGTCACAAATACAGCACAAAGTTGTTTTTGCAACTTTATTCTCCTTCAAGTTAAAACTGACATCACAAGAATGGGTGGAAAAGGCTGGGAGGCTCCTTCCCGGGAAATTTTTGCATTTAGAGTGAAATGTTAGCAACTGGAGGGAAATTTTCCTTTTTATACATCAGAATATGGGAAGAACTGAGGGAAATTTTACTCCCTTCCCGGCAGTGTTTCCTCTAAGAAATTATCCATTGGGTCAATATACCCCCAGTGTTCTCCACGAGGGGTTTTAGGGGGCGGCCCACCCCCGAGGGAAAATTGCCGCCCCCCCCGAAACAGTGACCGCCCCCCTAAAAAAATCCCCGCCCCCTACAAAATCTGCGCTTGGCCTAAGAAAAAACTTGGCAATTGGCTACGGCTATTTCAAATATAGGCTAGGCCTAATGTAATATTCGATAAAAAATGTCTCAAAAGATAATGCCGAAAAATAATTGCACAGAAAGGCTACTTCACACAAAGCAAAGTTCCATGATATCATAGCCACATCACTAAAACGAAATTTGTCAAAATTTTACCAGTATACGCCAACCACAAAAATAGGAGTTTGGGCCGAGAAGGTTCTTGATTCGCACATTGATTTGCTTCTTTTCGTTATTGCACACTGACTCGTACTACCCAGGCTGGACGTACGTCTTGATCGTACCTAGGCCGGCAATACGTACCCCACTCTTAACAGCCGTATGCACAGTTCAAGCCATCATGGATTCCACATACGTAATAGCCCTGCTATACACACAGATATAACATGTAATGCAGGTAACTTAGCCCATACGTACACGTAAACGTTTAAATGTATCAGAAATTGTCTAGCCTTGTAGGCCAAATGCCCGGATGAGGCTCTCGTTCGGTTGGCTTTAAATTTGCGCAGTGTGTTGAAACTCTTAATATAATACACCTCGTGCGTCTCGACGTGGGGAAGATTTTGTCTCGGGAAATCGGACTTGCTTTAGTCGGTCTAGGGCAAAGTGCTCGGGTATTGGTGGAATGTTTATAAGCGAAGAGAAAAGAATCACCCCCCCCCCCACCATACATTATAGAAGTAAAAACTCTAGGACAAACAAACTTGGTAGTATTCCCATAGATAATTAAGCATGTTCCGATCCCGCACAGACCTGTAAACAAATGACGTCATAAATTTGTAAAATAATACCCATCATGTTATTGTGTACTGTGTAGGATCTGTCAAAAAGACAGCTAGTCAGCGAGTGCTAGCTTCACATACTGAAGCAACGTGATTATTACCAGATTACTGTCCGAGAGTGAGACTGCTAACATTGAATATAATGGCGGGGCTTTTTAAGTACGGGTTTAAGAAAGGTAAAACAAGCACACCATCTACTAGCTGTGCAGAAAGTGTAACTATTGCCGATGTTACGGAAGAAAGCACAGTTGAATCGGCTGACCTATCAGGCCCTGAAATTGACAAATTGCCAGCGGCAAGTGACGATCCCACCACCACTCCTCCAGCTAAAAAGTCCAAGGCCAAGCTGAAGCATCGCGACAGCGGCTTTTACCCAGGATGGTCCATAAAGTACAAGTGGTTAGAGTATGTTGAAGATGAAGGTTTGTCAGTATTTTACTGCTTACTCAGGTTTTACAAAAAAAAAATGCTAGTAAAAATGGGAATAAAGACCTACAGTAGTGAAAATACAAAGTACCGCGAATCGAATGGATTCACCTTTGGGAGACGCTTTGAAACCAGATTGGAAAACAATATTGTCTAAAGGGGCATAAGGTAGTTGTGTGACCACTTGGTAAGGTTGCTATAGCCATTCACGTAGGCGTAAAGGAACTTTATTTCTAGGCCTATCTGATTTTGCCCGAGATTGAAAAAACGTTTTGGGAGTAAATTGCTCGATCTTTTGCTAAAATATATCCAGAAACTAGTGGTACACGAACTCGGGGAATGGGGATGCAGGCCCCTGCCCGTATACGCCTATGACCGTTCAGTTTTTATTCATCCCCTGCACTGTTTCTCAGCACAGTATGATCATGATGTGAAAATCCTATCATAAGGGAAATGTATTGGAGCGTACAAGTAAACAAAAATTCTTGCTTGTTTGGCAGGTATGTTCTGTAAGGTTTGTACACAACATGGTCGGGGGCGTAGCAATGATGGCTGGGTGAAGACGGGTTGCATACAGTACAGGGAAGACAAAAATAAAAAACATGAAAGCTCCTCACGCAATCAAGTCGCCATCTCTTTGGAGGCTAACAAAAGACGAACAGACCAAGGGATTGCAACAGCTTTTGATAGAGCAATATCAGTGGAGCAGGAAGCATTTATGGCTAGTCTGCGATGTATGTATTGGCTGTTAAAAAATGAAATCGCTCATACGACTAAGTTTGTGCCACTTCTTGACCTGGTGAATCTACTCGGGTGCCAATATTTAGAGCACTTGAAAATTAGTGGAAATACTAACTATACCTCCGAACGAACCGTTCAGGAGATGGTGTGGAGCCTTGGTGAGGTTATCAAGCGAGAAAAGCTTGGAGAGGTCCCTAATTCTAGCGTGTATGGCTTGATCATCGACGAGACAACTGATGTCACAGTGACAGAGCAACTGATTGTCTATGCCAAGTATAACAAGGGCGCCCAGTCGATAACGTCTTTCCTGATGTGCGCAATTAAATCTGCATTACGACAGAGTTGCATGTTGATTACAAGTAAAATAGCAGTACCGTAAAAGTTCCGCAAACAGTTTTGGATATTTTTTTACACTGATCTTAAAAAGATGCCTCACCCTTTGCAGTTTTATTCTGATTGTATATTAAATTTGGTTACTGCGAATTACATCAATAGGCTACCCGAAACTAGACTAGTCTTTTTTGGTTAGTTGTCTTTGGAAGAGTGGCTGTACTTTGAATCGGCAACCTTCTCACAAGAACTACGTAGCCTAAATAATACATTTCACATATTTCATGCACATTGTACTGTCGTCGATTGTGGTCCAGGTTTTATTATCAGTAAGTCATGTAGATTCAATTAATCATTTTCGCAGTCCTATGTGGTAGAGGGTAAATCTTTTCGATCCCTTCACAATTTGCCGAATTTTCCTGCCATAATCACACATAGTTTAGACCAGGAAAGTCCCGCCAATAACAGTGGTACCAGTCTTGTTAGAGTTTTGTACATGCTATTGCGAAATGTACGAACTTAAGCTTGTTCGTAAAATAGCCTTTGCAAAAAAGCGCGAATTTTGTGTGTTACTGCTAACACACACAAAAAAAAAACAACACAAAAGTCAAAAACGTAGCAACCACGCCTAATGATAAATCATGGGCCGACGGCGATGGCTATGCGATGGCATTGAGGCATCAGCATCGGTTATGATAGTCGTTTATATTGTCGGCCCGTTTTAGTGAAAAACCTTGCGAGAACGTTGAGCAAGAAATCCTTTCTAAGTGGCACCATTTTGCATCATTCAGCATCTCAATTACCAAAAATTTCTGGAGGTGAGGGGAGGGGGACACCCCCTCCCCAATCGAGCAGGCGCTTCGCTCGTGGCCGCCCCCTCTCTTGGAAGTCTGTGGAGAACACTGACCCAGTATGAGAACATTTGACTCACTAGGAATTTCAGTGCCATGCGTCTACACCGCATCAACTTTACGAACAAATGAAACCCTATTTTTTATTTTTTGCCATGAACATCAGTGCGTCAAATCTAGTCATTGCATCAAAATCGTGTCATAGCAGCTTAGCAGAAACACTGCTTCCCAGGACATAAACATTTTTTTTTTCCAGCACTGATCACAAGGGTGCTCATTTGCAACGTAGGATAACATTAAAATTAACATTTCCGAGGTGAAATTTGTGATTGGTACAGTATGGTGAAAATGATTATCAAATGAACGTTTCATGTTTATATTTTAATATAAAAACTCAAGGCAGTTATCCAATGGATATGGTATTTATATTTCAGTAATATTTCATTCAATTATATTTTTAAAAAACTATTTTCGAAGTACCGTCGGGTATGGTTCTCAGCGATACTTCGGTTCCTTATGATGGGTGGTAACGTATCGGTACCAGTACTTACAAAAATACTGGTATACCGTGAAATATAAGTCCCGTTGCATGATAAATTTGTGGCTTACAGCATACAAACTTTTCAGCATGGGTATAGGGGGTATGCCTACTATGTGAATCTGAGAAAGATCGAGACCAGACAAAGTTTTTGATTCCCTGACGTAGTTAGAGGAATCTATGCGACGGTGATGCCATGTGTGCTGTATGTATGTGTGTGTATGTCACACTTAGAGCTATTTTAAGAAGGGTAACCTCAAAACAGGAGTTTGGGGAGAGAATGTCATCGGCAAATGCTAAAATATGTTTAAATAGTGCTCACTCTTATCATATCCTTGCAATTACTGCTTCGAAGATTGCTTTTTAAATTTCATCGTCAAGGAATCACTAAGCCCTTTGGCTACTGTTTTTTTACTGTATTCAGTAAATTTTTTTGCAAGGTTCTGTGTTTTGGGGTTCCCAGTGAAAAATGAGACGATTTTGGAAGATTTTGAACGACTTTTCTTCTTCCATTTTGGTCCGCGCCTTTTGGACGATTTTGGTAAGCGAAATCCCTGCTTTTGGACGATTTTTTAAGGTTACGAAAAAAGGAATGTTTAATTGCTTGATTAGGCGACTGTTCCACTTTATAGTGGGGATGTTTTCAATAAATTTCCCTTACGACTGAAGGACAAACTTAATTTGTATCTTGCCCCATCCTCGCCCTTTTTACCTAACTTTCTCCCAAATTTTACCTTTTTTTTTCTTGCTGTCACTATATAACACATTCGTGTTGGTGTGTCGTTAAACCCTATCTAACTAACTAACTAACTAACTAACTTCCAATGCATGAAGGAACCTTGACGGTTTATGAGCCTGCTCATTAATTTGATCCTGTTTTACAATGGAACAGTCCGGGCAGCAATACTGGAATGTGTAGTTGTCCTTGATAATTTTTAATGGCAGGACGATTTGGGAACATTTTGGATGAAATCGTCCAAGAGCAGTAATATTTCGTCCCATTTTTCACTGGGTTGATTCCTTTCATTCTCTTGGAGATCACATATTAACAATGGGATGTTGTTTTTCTTACTTTCATCAAACAGGATCTCATGTTAGAGATGGATTGATATTTGTCTGTTGTACAACTTAACCATTGTTTTCTACTCGAGTTTTATAGACGGGAACTTATTGGACTTTAATTCAAGAGGAGGGTCCTGTGTTTGGGGTAGATATCATTCTCGAAATAAGTTGTAGGTGTCATAGACAAACAATATTTTTACTGTCAAGGGTTGACTTGTGTTTTTCTGTTTTAGGTTGAATTTCAGGGTAGGAATTAAGAATTGCCCCCCTGAGGGCTATTTTCTGTGCCCTCCTGAATGCGTTCACAGGGGACTTTTTTGTCATTCTTGGGTCTCTTGGTTACTGCTCTTTGTTAGACATCAGAGTTTAGAACTTCAGAAGATGTACAGAATTTACATACCACAAACTGCAGAGAGAGTTCATGGTTAGCTCAATTTAGCCTTGTATGCTCACTAGGACATGGTCCTATAGCAATCAAGTAGGTTTCTGTTAGCACCAAGGAGGAGCTTTAGTATAGTTATGGGAGAAGCTACAAGTTGCCTAGTTTAATTGGAAGTGTTGTAGAACTGGATGACAATTACCCTTTGAAACATGTCTTGTATTTTGAGGATGGATTGCTTTTTGTTGTAAATCCATTGCCCTCCATTTCTGCACTGTATTATAGGGGATAGGAAATTGATGTTGTGTTTTTCTTAAAAATCTGTGCCTTTAAGAGTGTACCATGTGGTGATACATCCATGGGTCCTTAGATTCAACTTTGAAAAACTGCATTAATATCACACCAATATGACGAAGTGCGAATTGTAGCTTCATTGCACTTTATTGTTTTTGTAAGAATATTGTGGAAATAAGCGTAAAATAAATTATTGCAATGATTAGCCAATTTATCATAAAGACAAATTTGCGCCCCAAGCACAGCACATCCCAATGAAACTTGGGAAAACATATTTTGAAATCATCTGGTGGGTATGTAGCAAAAGTGGAAAAACTTTGTTGGGATGTGATGGGGTGTCTTGTTACTATGACCTGAACTCTTGACAAACAGGGCCCTTGTGCAATTTTCAAGATCTTGTGACTTAGAGTGCCAACAAGATTCAACTGAACAAACAACCACACAAGGAAATCACAGCCCTTATTCCTTTTTCAGTGAAAACATGGTTGTTGGTGAACTGAGATAATGGAGGTCCGTAGGATGCATTCTTTATTTAATACTGTTCATTTTCTTTGATGGATATTGATCAAGTGTAAGCCTTTTCAATTTTAACAGACATCAGAGGAAACAGGGAAGGAAGTAGAAGACACTACAGTTAAGCTTCCTGAGGTAAGTATTACTGACCAGTGATAGTTGTTTTTTTTTTTTTTTTAGAACAGATTATGTTTGATGACAGACAAAATTGTATTCATCCCTGTGTAGAGAATACAGTACTGGCTGTATTAAAGAGTAAATTACTTCCGAGTTTAAACAGGTTCCTTTTGCTTAAGAGTGCATGAGTGGATGTCGTCCTATTAAATTTTTGGAAGCAATGAAAATTTTTCTGCGTTTTTACGGGAGGAAATCAAATTCTTCATGGAGGGGTCTGTTTTTCAGGGTCGATCATTCTGTTTTTGTAAATCAGTGTCAATGCTTTTTCACGTATGGTTTGCATGGATATAGTTAATTACTGGAAGGTTCTTAAGTAGAATTCCATATGTTTTGGGTGTACATATTTCAGTCTGAAGAGAAACATGAAAGCTCTGTTGTTTTTAGTGTCGATATTCTTTCTTTGAGTTTTAGGTTAAGGAATGTTCATTTTGACTATATTTTAGCAGAGTCATGTGGTTTTAGAGGGATTCCCTCATACTGTTGGAGGTCACAATTGCCAGAGATTGTTTTCTGCTATAAACAGCCTAAAACAGCTACAGTCCTAGATAAAAATGATGGGACACTTGTACACAAATGTAGGCAAAACTTGTATAGATTCGCCGGTCTTCCAAAATCCCCCACCCTCCAACCAATGTTGTCCCAACCAAACGATATTTAATATATTGAATGGGGGAGCGGAGGTGGTGTTCCATGTATTTTTGTCTAGGACTGTAGCATTTTGTGGTCTTGTACTATAAATAAATAGGGTCTTTGCGTTTGAGGATGAACGTTTTTTCTTTTTCTTTTTACTTTTGTTAGCCACAGCCGTTGTATTCTACTGTAGTTTAGTACAGGAAAATAAGTTTGTTTTGAATTTTTTGAATTTTATGAGCAGGGTCCTGTTTTTTTTTATTTTTGAATGGATTTTTGAAAAGGATTGGTTAGTATATCAGTCAAATCTGTGTTGATTTCAATTGTAACTAGAACTGCATTTGCCTGCAAATACACAGAATTGAAGAGCCCCGTGCGCCGTGTTAGAGCAAGTCCTAGACCGACTGCATGGTCAAGTGGTTAGAGCATCTGACTTGCAGCCGGAAGGTCCAGGATTTGACTCCTGGCCAAGCGCGTAGCCAAGGGGGAGTGTAGGGGCAACCAGCCCCCTCCTTGAGCATATTTTTGGTATTTTGTAATGTTTGCTTTTAACATTCTCCTATGCTTAAATGCAACTGTCAAGGGCTGGGAAGTGCCATATCCCACGATCTGTGAAGCATTTTGGGCCAATATTTTCTTGAACGCTTGGCGCCAACATATGGTGGCACTATGCTCAGAGAATTTGTTTACAGATTTCACCCCCTCCTTGACAAATTCCTGGCTATGCTCCTGCTCCTAACCCGGTCATACCAAAGTCTTTAAAAACGGAACTTACTGTCATTGCGCTTGGTGCTCAGCATAAGCAGTGGAGTAGGGGAAAACAAGCCAGTGAGCCACAACTGGAAAAAGGAAAGGCCGTGGCCATCCCCACTTAAACCAGTTGGTTACAAACCAAGCTGTAAAACCTCATCTAACTAAAGCAAGTCCTTGCAGTCGGAGTAAGCAGTCTTGATGTCGATTATATACGTATGTACACTCATTCATGTGACAAGGCCTTCCAAAGAAGGCTATGCCCATGGTATATAAAAGTCCAAAAAGTGATGACTTTCCAAGTCGGAAATTTTGAGGTCTCAAGCTTCTATAAATTAGAATGTATACTGTGTCGGCCCTCGTAACCGACAGCGGAAGAAACAGTTTGACTAAAGACTTGAAACTACAAAAAGCCTGTACATGCAATAATGCAGTCTCAGCATTCCTGTCTTGTCTATAAAATGTAATACACCGTGACGGCTACACAAACAGCATGGTTGAGCCACCCACAGCAGCAATGATTAACAAGTTTATTATGTTTATGGGAAATGAGTGATAGGTGTTTATATTTTCTTTTGTTAAAGAGACTGCAGCACTGGGCTCATCATGTAGAGCAACTTCTGAATTTTGATGAGGCCATTCCTGTCAAAAAAGTTGGGCGCCTTTCATTTAGCAAAAACTTCAAAATTGCTGATGGAAGGAGTGGAACACAAATTTTTGTTGGAGCTATAGCTGGGCTGTGGCCAGTTGCAGTGAAAAGAGTGAACCAAGGAATGCAGACTATGGAGGAAGAGGTCCATCAGATTCTTACTGAGGAAAAGCTTGAAGCACATTATTTGTTGGTTCCAACATTAATAGAAAAAGATGATGACTTTGTCTACCTTGCTTCCCCACTGTGTGAGTACAACTTAGAGGAAGTGATTGAGCAAGAAGAGTAATCCATTGAGGGATAAACTCACCCCTTTGAAAAGAGCAAGTATGTGTTATCAACTAATACTTGGTTTGTCTGAACTACACAAGGCAAACATCCTCCACAGAGACCTCAAACCAAGAAATGTTTTGTTAGGTAAGAACAGCGGCTATGCACTGGGGTTATTTTCACTGCATAGTAGTAATTACCTTGTTTTACATTGAGAAACTGGATTTTGTCTATAACGTTCCTTTATATTCTACTTAATTCAGAATTCTCGGCAACAAAGGAAAATGTTTCATATGTGGGAAACATGGCTGTGAAAAACAGAAACATTTACAGCAGATGGTACAAGTATAATCGCTTGTGAAAAAAAAAAAAAATCAATGGAAATATAGATTCTCAGAGGCTGTGTACAGTAGCTTGAAAGGAAAAGTTTATTGTCAGGTACTGTTGTTATAGTTGGTTACGGGATGTTACTGCTTCATCAAGAAAGTGACAACTTTGGAAAGCTTCATAATTAAACTTCGAACGTTGCATTCAAATTTTGTCTCGGTGGCCACATGAACTTCAGGCGGAGAAAATACTAACTATTTAAGATGGAGACTCTCAAGCAGACCATTTTGTTCATAGCCTGCATGGTAACCGGTTGTATTATTCCAAGCCAGTGCATTTGATAATGTGTGCTGTTTAAAGAAAGGAATTTTGAGAACTAGTGGTATGTAGCAGCAAGATGTATGTAAGAATGTGTATCTTATCAAGCAAGTTTTGGCATAAACTCTTTAGTTGTACATTCAATAGTTCCCTTTAGGTACTGGGTGTATTAAATCAGTAGATTGTTAATCAGATTTTTTTTCCTGTTTCAGTGACACATATCAACATAGCATAGTCTCGAGCTGTTTGTTTTCTAGCATATGACATGATGAGAAACTGTCGTTTTACAGATCTATCCAGAAAATTTTCAATTGACAGACTTTCTGGTATCAAGTTTGCCTTTCCTTCTGTGTATGTGATACAATTGTAAATTAGTGCATGCTACTGTAGGAGATTGTCATGCACAAATTTAGTTGATAGTACCCACATCCTAGGGGCTTTCTTTGTACTCTATGCAACAGTAGAATCTGTTGGCAAACATTATGTACATGAGAAATTGACAATATTGTCTTACCATCTTTCTCTTCCACCTCCAGTTAAGATAGCTGTTAAGATGAAGTACTGAAATTATTTTCTTTGCTTGTTATTGGGGCAGACATAGCATATGCTAGAATTATTATATGTGCATCCTTTTTTTTTATTTTATTTTATTTATTTTATTTTTTTTTTGCTGATTAAGTGATTTAAGGCTTCAAAGCTTTTTATATTGTGTATATTCATCACAGGTCACAACTGCAAGATCCTTCTCGGAGACTTTGGTATTTCAAGACAGATTACCACTGGCACTACAATAGTAACAAAAGCAATGTGAACCCTGTGCTGGACAAGACCTGAAAATAACAGCCCTTTTTGTAGGTACAAGAAGTCATCAGATATCCAGGTGAGACATTAATGAAAGTGTAAGCACTAGAAAGTACAAAAATCTTCATTTACAAGTCAATTAATTGGAATGTTACATTGTTGATTGATACATTTGATCAATATGTCACAGAACTCTCAACAGTACATCTAGCTACCCAGGCATTTTGTCAGAAGAACTTGCAAATAAGGGAAGAGGATTGCATTTGGAACATGGTAACCAGAGGGCACCCATACAACCTATGGGGATATGGCCTTGAGCAATTTAAACTCAGTGCAAGCTATTGTTGGTTTGAGTGGGCTAAAAAAGTTGTTCTTTCTGAAATTAGAAAAGTTTGGAAGTGAACTTAATAGTTTATTGCCTTTCAAGTTAGTCAAGTTTTCATTTATTCATTCAGATGTTGGGGTGTTTAATTTACTATATACTATCTGATGGTCATGTACCACATAAGACAACTGAGCCTTACACCAAGGAGCCAGAAGGAGTGGTCACAAACATGAAGAAAGGTCAATACAGCCTTAGGTATCTTGGAACGCATTGCAGTTTTCAGCCAATTCTTGAAGTGATGTTAAACCCTTGCGAAGAAATGAGACCAACCATTGCAGAATGCATATTATTTTATGAAGGTAACACTATCAGCTTGAAATTAAATTTATAATTTACAATATGAGTCTACCAGGAACAAGTAAATAAGAATTTGAGGACTGTAAATGACCATTCACATAGTTTTGTCACCACTGAGAATCACTGTGCCATGATAGGACTGAACTGTAATTGTGTGTGCATACACATATTTTTTCAAGCTCATTTCAATAAGTAAAGGTATGTAGAGTCTTACAATAATTTCTAAATTGGTAGGCTAAAATCACCTTTTTGTTTTACCTATAGAAGCTTTAGAGACTGGCAGGTTGAATTGTGATACAGACAAAGCCAACCCAAACAATCATTCACGGGACGTGCTGGATGATACCTTACAAGCATTCTCATTTGTAGCAAGTGGCATCAGTAAGTCAGAGAAGGTTAGTGGTATTAGTTAATAGTTTATTCAAGTGCAAAATAGAAAATTACACTTCCTTGCTTTAGCAGGCTTCCAGCTCTGGTTTACAGGTGGCAGGAGCATGAATTGATGTTAGTGAATGCAGGAAAGTGTATTAATAGACCAGCAGAGAGGGTTTCTTTAGACTGATCTCCACACTGAAAACATTCATTAGGCTACTTAAATTCTGATGTGTTCATTGCTCTTTGGAAGTGTGCCTGCTTCTATCTCCTTAACCTTCATGTAATTTTTTCAATGTTTTTGTTAAAGGTCAAAAAAAAAAAAAAAAATCTAAAGGACTTGTACAATGCGGGTCTGAGGGGCAGAATGCCACTCTTTATTCAAAACTTCCTGAAAGATCGTGTGTTTCGAGTCCGTGTAGGGAGTGTATTATCTGAGTTACATAATCAGGAAATGGGTGTTCCTCAAGGCAGCATCCTGTCCGTTACTCTTTTTATTATGAAAATAAACAGCATTGCTAATGTGGTGAACACTGGGATTGAAAAGTCTTTGTTTGTGGATGACTTCTCTATAACCTGCTCCTCAAGGAACATGAGGTCTATAGAGAGGCTAATGCAAAACTGCCTCAACAAGATGCAACACTGGGCTGACCAAAACGGATTCCATTTTTCTCGGACAAAGACTGCTTGCATGCACTTTTGCAACCGGAGAGGTGCTCATCGCGACCCGGACCTGAACTTGAACGGCGTTCACATCCCAGTTGTTCCCCACACTAAGTTCCTAGGCCTAATACTCGACAGTAAGCTCAACTTCAAAGCCCCAACGACATATCCATCACATCCAAAAGATCCATCTTCAACCGTTACAAATTGCATGCCCCCTAAAAAGCGACCCATTCAATTTAATTCCTCATTTAATAATTACCTGGCTGTACATGTTATCATTGAAGAGATTCCAAAGTTTGGAAAGGTGTCGACTTTACTTACAACACGTTTACAAAGACACTCACCAATGGGCCAAAAGTGATTGATTGCCTGAACTAGAATAAGACGAAGAAACGCAAACATGGCATACTTCACCTGACCCAGTCTTTCAAACATGTGCCCCACTTGCTGCTCTGAGCAAGCCTCATGTGACGGTGGTTGACGAAGGGAGGCTGTGGATATTGAGTCAATTCAGGTACCCACAAAAGCGATATTCCTTCGACCAAAGTCACTTCTGTTTGTCCTGAAAATGTGATTTTGTCCGACAGTTTAGTTTTGCCTCTTTCAAAAGATATGATTTTTTTTTTTCAGAAGTTTTTCACCAAATATCTTCGGCTCCAGTCAAGTTGATGAGGAGTCAGTTGCTATTTAGAAAATATCTAAGGAATTACTGCCCAACTTACTGATGGAACTAAATTTCCTCCCTTATTGCCGACTCAGATAATTATCCAATTCTGTGGATAGGGCGCACGTATGACGCAGACGGGAATCGAGGGATGTTGATAAATTACTTGTATGCATTTTATTTTAATAATACTGACCTATTTACCTCACTCGTTTTTACGATACAGGCCAGTGTGCTACTTGCCTGTCGGGATGTATATAGCATTCAGACAAGCGGTGCAACCGTCTAGTATATAAGGATACGTTACGTAGTTCGTCCAGAGAGTCAAATAGCAACTCCCTAGTTCGTCAGGGCTGTAGCCTAGTATAATGTTAAACTGAAATGGTGGGTAAAGACCTGAAACAAACATTCCCCTGCCATAGCCCACTTGGGACCTATTCTTCAAAATAAGCAAGTGACCTTTGTGTAGCACTGTGGGTAAGTACGGTTGTGTATTCCCACTGATCTCGTCGGTGTGCTCAAATAATTTCTTCAGGTTTGGTAGTGTAGTACTTCTGACGAATATAGGAGTATTGATAACAGTCAACGAGAATGTGACTGACGATGACAGCACAATCACAGGGGATGCAATATGGTCTCTCACCCCCATGAGGTAAATAGGCTTGGGTAAGGCAAGTTTGGCCAATGCAAGCTCTAGTCAGGACTAAATCATCTCTCCGCTTACTGGGGGCTGCATTACCAACAGTCGCTTCTCAGATTCCAGATATCTGAGGGTAAATAAAATGATAATTTAGTTAAGATTTTTTTTTTACTCCACCGTATTTTTATTCAGATGACTTTTGTGGGAAATGTGGGGCAAATTACCCTTACTGTAGCCCCACTCATTTCCTACCTTAGTGTGGTCTACTTTTGAGCATGTTAGAATCAAATAACCCAAATCTCTAGAGTAAGTTTTGAAAAAATCTTGGAGTATTTGCTCAGAGACAAGTCAGTTTCATCAGAAAAAAAAAAAAAAAATACAGTAGTTTAAGATATATGTAACATGCATCTCTTCCTCATTTCCGTAGTACCTAAAAGAGGTCAAGCAGCCTCAAGAAGAGGTGCAAGGTCACCAGGCATCCACCTCCCATGACCCATCTTCCTCACAACCAAAGGAACAGTGTACAGGGCAAGATATTCAAACTGAGTCTTTTGTTGATATGGTAAGTACCAGGTTGTTCTTGATAAGCATGTGCAAAATACCCTCACCTTCTTTTCCTACTCCTCACCCCCACTTCCTCAAGAAACAAAAAAGAGGTGTTATGTAAACATCTTGTATTTGTTGTGTTGTTTATTGGCTTTGATAGTGGGCTTTTCCAACAGGAAGTCATGCTCTCTTATTTGAGTCAAGGAAGCTTCCCTGACCATGTATTGTCACTCTTCATTTAAGTGCAAGCTAAAAGGGAAGTGGCAACAATGTACTACTGTATTTTTTTTTTTTTTTTTGTTTCAATAAGTCTGACTTGTTGTTGGAAAAGGCAGGTAATGTAGGTATTTTTTTGAAGAGTAAATTAGCAGTTAACAGAATAAACAATTGGTGAATACAGTCATGAGATGTAATGTAAGGTTGGTTGAAAGATTTAGGGGCTGCACTGGTCAAAGACCTTGTTAAATAGCTTCATTTCTGATCAAAACTAATCCACATGTGGAAGTTTGGTCAACTGGGGTTCAGTGTTAGCATCCCAGCTTTTGTTGTGAATGAGAAAAACGTAAATAAGTAAACCAGGGATCACTAAACTTGGTAATCTGTAATTGAAGGCAGGGTCATTTTGGGTCATTCCATGCCAGATCAACAAATTTTCAGAAAAGCTCTTAGGTGACACCAAAGATTAGCATAATTTTCCCGCAGAATGCTACTTACAGCCAAACTGAACACCCTGAAAGTTTGAGCCTCATCATAACTGAAGCTGTTTAGGAGTTACAGCTCTCCAAAAATTATTGCACAATACCATATTCTGGTGCTGGCAGTTGTCCTCGTGATCTCCTGTGACTTGGGATGCTAATAACTTCTGACAGGTGTAAGGTAAAGGCTGAATTTAACTGACTTGTGTAGCATCTAGAAGCTGCCATGGTGGAATCTGGTGTCAGAACAGTAGTTGTTGCCTTAGGTCAAGAGATGTTGCCCTTGGAAAAGGCTTTTTTAAATATTTTTCAAAGCCACTTTTGCAAATGTTGGGCCCATGTTGTCCCAGTACTTCAATTTGTATCTCATTACTATTTGGTCACACGCCATTGAGTAGGAGTAGGCAGTAGCACACTGACTGTTTGAAAAAGGATAGCAGAGGTCCAAATTTGGTCCCAGAGAAAATTTTCAGAAAGGAGGCCCTTGTTGACAGACGTTGATGAGCCCATGGGCAATTACCCACACATTTCAAACTTCACCGAAGGAGTGTTGTAAAGTAACATTCTAAGGGAAAATCATGGAAATCAGAGTTGTTCGCGTGGGTAACACTTGTTGATTTGGCATGATATGACCCTTTTTTATTTCTTTCAATTTTCTCTGCAGACTTATGAACTTAGTTTTTCATCCAGTTCAACCACATCAGAGACAGACAATACCAAGGAGCTACAGAGAAGAGAAGAAAAAAAGGAGGCTTTCCAACGGTTAGTCTAAAAGGGTAGACTGTATATGATACTTGCTTAGAGTTTTGAAGGTTCACATTCATGAGACTTATACGATTCCTTTATGAGTGAAGCATTCCTGATGTAAAGGAAAAGTGTTTCATTTAAATTGGAACTCGCAATTTCTTTATTCAGTAAACTGTGGGTTATCTGAAGACTCCACTCTTAATACGTCATGAGTGGTATGACAGCACTACTCATCTTTCATTGCAGTAAAATAAAATGTTTTGAGTCTCATTGATCACAGTCACTGATAAGCAGAGAACATTAGAGAACCTGCTCCCTACTAATTGAAGTGGATAGCTTATGAGACTGTATAGCAGCAAGAATAATTGGTCATGATTGAATGAAATGTTGGATGTTAAAGAATATCTGAAAAGGCATGTGCTTGTAGTTATTTTTGACTCTGAGAGAAATCTACCTTCACAATCATACTGGTGTGGGTATGTTTGTATTTTTCTTATTATGTCAGGGAAAACTAGGAGAATCTTCCCCTTCGGGTAGAGGTGAATGGTCCTTCATATTCACCACCAATTAGATTCTGAAAACCTTGTTACCATGATATTTAAAGGGATGTACTGAAAAATTTCACTTTGCCTGTGGATGTCGTACTAAGTGAAAGAACTATATCCACATTCATTGAGCTCACCAGAGATTAAACTCCACATACTGTGTAAGAAATATCCAAAATGATCATGTCTTTACCAACATTTTGAATTTTACGTTTGCCATAGTTCCATTTCTGGACATCACAAATTACTTGTTACCAAAACTGATTGAAAACCAACTTTGTATGTGCTTAAAACGTAATTAAGCAGGAGGGAGAACATTCAGAAGCTCTCACCCCCCCCCCCCCCACCTTTACTGTACATGCCCTTGAACCTCAGTCGATGTAACTTTGCATTGTGGTGTACATGAGCTGGTATGCATGTTTGATCAAAATCTTTATCAAGGAACATCATGAATAACGTATCAAATACCCCCTTATCTTCATTATTTTTCAGAAACGGCTGAAAGTACAGCTTATATCTTCCGGAACACAAACAGAAGTAGAGACGGATTGTTCAAGTGTTCAGACAGAGATTGAAACCTATGAGTTTGCTTGCCAGTTCCCCCCAGAGAAAATTTCCCCCACCAGGTTTGATCACCCATATGCAAAACTTCCTACAAAACCTACAAACATGGACACAAAAGCAAGAGAATCAGTGGTGAGCTTCACGAGGGTAGGGAAAAGGATTATGAGAAATCTTCCCATGAATTTGTAACCCCAGTAATTTTAATCACCCCACCAACCAGAGGAGGAAAGAAATGAAGATGCCCAAGGTAGTGATCATTCCAGCATCAGTCCTAGTAGCCAAAAAAACTAGTCCCAGTAGAAGTGACAGTAATTGTGCAAATAGTGACAGTAACACAAATAGTAGTAGTAGTAATAGTAGAAGCACAAAAAGTCACGATAGTAGTAGCAGCAGCAGCAGCAGTAGTGGTGGTAGAAGCAGTAGTAATAGCACAGAATGAATGAGTAGTGACAGTGAGAGGAGTAGTTGAAATGAGATGGTTACATCATCACTATCAGTTGAGCAGACACCAGCAGCAGAGTCACCCCTAACATCAGAATCACCATATAAGGACCATGCTAGTGATCTTGATTCTCAGCCTCAGATATCTCCCACATCCTCCATCAGTATGTCATCAGATACAAATGATCCAGCTGAGACTAAGTATTGTAAGAAGCCTAAGTTTATTGTATTTGATTCAAAGCTAGAGGAATTTCTTTATTTAATGCAGTGTCCAAAGTGCTCAAGTGGTGTTTCAGAGATTCAAAAATCATTTCAAGGAACAATGGTAATGATTATATCTCTATGTAATTCTGGGCATACAGACATTGAGTGGTCTTCCCAACCATGCATTGGAAAAGCAGCAGTGAGGAATCTTTTGAGTGCTGCGGTAATATCATTCAGTGGCAATATGTACACGAATATTAGTTATTTCATTAACCTCCTGGGTGTAAAATTCTTTTCTCATACCCTGTTTTATGATATTCAGGGTAAGCATTTCATTCCTGTTGTAAACAGCTTCTATCTCAGTCAAACTGAAGATATCTTAAGTAGCTTAAGTGAATCTGATTTACAGTTAATGGGAGATGGTCGGTGCGGCTCACCTGGCTACAGTGGAAAGTACTGTTCATACACAATGTAGTCACTGACTGCGCACCAAACAATGACATCAGAATTACTTCAGGGGAGCCAAGCCAGTAGTTCTGTAGCCATGGAGAAATTAGGCTTTTCAAAATGTGTTGAGAAAGTGGGTGGAACAAACCGGATTGGTCTCGTTGCCACGGATAGACATGCTGGCATTAGGAAACTAATGAGGGATCAGTACCCTGAAATTGATCATCAGTTTGATGTTTGGCATTTATGCAAAAATATTGGGAAAAAATTAACTGCCTTAGCCAAGCAGAAGGAATTTAATGATTTGGGCCCATGGATACCATCCATTAAAAATCATTTGTGGTGGTGTGCCCAAAACTGCTAGTCAACTTTTAATTGAAATGTGGACTTCGGTGGTTCACCATGTTTGTGATATACACACATGGAATAGTGGAAACTTATTCCATTCATGTAAACATGAGAATTTGTCACAGGAAGCGAGAAATCAAAAAATGTGGTTGAAACCCGGATCAAAAGCCCATGAGGCTCTAAAAAATGTTGTCTTCAACAAGACCTTGCGTAGAGATTTAAAGCAAGTTACAAAGGCTTGTCATACAGGTCATCTGGAAGTGTTTCATAGTGCATTGTTAAAATATTGTCCCAAGAGACTGCACTTTAATTATCCCACCAACGCTGGCGCCGGCGCTCGAGAAGTCGTCAATGACGAGTTGAAAAAATCTTTATGAATAAAAAAAAAATTAATAAAAGTTATCGTGTCATGTCTTTTTTTTTGTAACAAGAAAATACTACCACATTTTGACAGTTGTTACAGTCCATGTGTACATAACTTGTCCAGAAATGATCAATTACGATAGTCCACAAATCCCTTTCCCGAAAAAAACGCTTGCCTACAAAAGCAAATAACGAACCAACGCAATCTAGGCCTACCATTCTAACCGCAACTTGAGCTAAGTCAGTGTCAGTATATCACTTGGCCTAGCCTATTGTAACGATACATAAATTACGTACGCAGTGTGACTTATGACCTCGATACGCAGATCGCTGTGATCAAGTGCTCCTCCTGGAAAATACCGCAAACTCTAACCAAAGTCTTTCCAACGATTGATGACAATTCATCCAAATTGGAAATATTTGACAATGAGAGTCGGAGAGTTAAATGGCAGGTTCAATTAACGTTAAGAGGATTGAAAAAATTCCTTTGCAGGACTTTCCATGAGCTTCGTAGTAGCCGGGCCATGTTTACAATATACTCCCCATATGCATTGCATGCAAACTACGTAGGTTACTGTAGTAACCTGCGTCCTGGGTAGGACTTTAAACTGCATCCGGTTGTGGAGTTTGTTTAAACGTGGGAGTAATGAGGTTACCCTTTGCCACAACTACCTCCGGGGCACCCTTGGGCAAGGTGCACCTGTATTTGCCCCAGTGCTTTTTAAGTGCTGTTGCCTTTGGGCGTGGTGTTGCCTTCGGGCGTGGTGTTGCCTTCGGGCGTGGTGTTGCCTTCGGGCGTGGTGTTGCCTTCGGGCGTGGTGTTGCCTACGGGCTTAGTGTTGCCTTCGGGCGTGGTGTTGCCTTCGGGCGTGGTGTTGCCGTCGGGCTTGATGTTGCCGTCGGGCGTGGTGTTGCCGTCGGGCGTGGTGTTGCCTTCGGGCTTGGTGTTGCCTACGGGCTTGGTGTTGCCTTCGGGCGTGGTGTTGCCTTCGGGCGTGGTGTTGCCGTCGGGCTTGATGTTGCCGTCGGGCGTGGTGTTGCCTTCGGGCTTGGTGTTGCCGTCGGGCGTGGTGTTGTCTTTGGGTGTGTGGTCTATGTGGGGCTTTGTTTTTAGTGTGGCCAGGGGGAGGTTGGTCTGTGGGGTATCTGGGTTGTTGTCAGGTTGTGTGTGGTTCTATTGTTGTAATGAACATAATTTTCTGTTTGATTTGGTGGTGTGTGGATAGTTTTGCCTTTATGTTCCTGTCCGATCCGGTTTGTGTTTTGTTTTTTGTTTGTATGTGCCGTTTCGATGCACTTTAAAAGCCCCCACGTAGGTTACTGTGCCATGGATATAAAATGAAGCTGAGGGTCCCCAACAGGGTTGCCATTTTGGCGTTTTACACGCCAAAAGAGGCAAATTTGGCGTTTTTTCACCTTTGTTGGCCGGTAAAAATTGAAAGTGCACGCCAAACGACATTTTGGCGTTTTTTGGCGTTTTTCGGAGCTTAATGGAAATTAACATTAAACACCTTCTTTTTTCACAAAATTTCAAGAAAAACCCTTCTTTTCCCCCGATTTTAATAGTCACCCGAGTGGGACGTAACGGGTTTACAATTTACACCCCATCTGTAGTAATAATAGATTGAGTATGTAATGATATATATCGTATTAAAAAATTTCGAAAACGTTGACAAGTGTTATACTGTACGTAAATGCACGGTCAATTTTGCTCAAGTAGGAGCTTGTTCTGATTTGGCGTTTTTTCAGGTGATTTGGCCGGCAATTTGGCCGGTTCCGCCACAGAAAATCTGGCAACCCTGGTCCCCAACGGCCTGTCTGCCTGCGGTCTTTTCCAAGAACAGACCAATGATAAATCAGACATCTGTAAAAAATGTGCTCAGGCTCTCGAGGTGTAGGCCCCTACTGTACTTCGAAGTTCCAACTGATTGCAAGTTGTTTAGCGGCCCCTATATCGGTAAAATCTAGAAAGGAGGCAATAGACATTGTAAAGAAATAAGTAGGTGTAGAAGGTATTTCTGTAACTTTTTACTAGCAATTAGTGAGAGTCGTGGGTTTTTTTTATACTTCACTCGCTGATGCAAGTCCCCTTAACACAAGTTTATTTTGATGTTTGGTAGGTGTAAGCTATTGAAACACGGCGGTTGTATCGAATTCCGATGCCGGTGGAAGCCGCAGAAGCTTCCGTTTTCTTGATAAGAAATATTTTTGCGCCGAATTGGTTTAGATGATGTGGCTAGAGTGTCATGCACCCACTTTCGCTTCTTGAAATAGGTGGCAGTTTACTCATGCCGATAGGGGAGATAGGACGTACATGAGGATAGTAGCTTACTGACAATAATACGTGAAACAGTCATAAAGTGAATTCGTAACTTTTCTTTAACATAGCGGAGAATCCAAAGACAAAAAGGAAGCAAACCTTAATGGACAATTTTTTTCTCTCGGGCTAAAACTAATGAGGAATCTCACAAGGAACTTTTCACAAAAGAGGGAAATGAGGAAAAAAATGAAGCAACTAGTTCAGTGTCTTCTCCAAGCAAGACCATCCTCGCAGCTGAAAAAACTGCCGAACCCAAAGTACCGGATACCCCTGAGTCAGGGCCTTTTTTAACGAATTTGTCCTGGGGGTGGGCTATTTCACAAATGGGACCATCTGACACGAAGTTACTAAGTGGAGCGCCACCATCGGTTGGTGCGTAACGTATGGAATTTTTTTGGGATCGACAGACACCCCAGATCACAGGAAATGGCACTTCCCGAGAATTTCGAGGCTCTATCGAACCATCCTAAAATTGAGATATTGTGCTCTGCATGTTTTCATTCTAAGAAACATCCTCAATGATTCCCAACACATTTTTTGACTGGGCGAAGTACCCAAATCCTTTTCAGTTTCCTAAGCCCATGCATTATAGGCCTACTTATAATTGTTTCATTAAACTGGTGTACTGAACTTTCAGCAACTCGCATCGCGCAGCCGTGACACTGTGTCCAGGTCTGCAGTGTGCGCCTCAATATTGCTCATTGTTGATAATAGCCTAACTAATCAGCACACTGGAAATGGATTATTTTCAAACTGCTGTCATTGCAGCATTGTATTGTATGGTCACAGTTCGTATAACTTGTAGCCGCCGTAGCGACCTAAAAGAAAGAAGGGAAGAGGGTGGAAATAAGAGGGGGAATAAAAGGTGGAAAAGTAGACAACGGCAGATTCATGCCTTCATGGGGCTACCATTCTTAAATGTCAGATATTGATCATTTATAATCATCATTATGTGTTTTATATGTATGGCAAAAAAGGACCTACTGGGGGGGGGGGGGGCAAATGGACTGAGTAGGGGACTGGGTGGGCCACTGCCCACCCAGAATGTATGTTAAAAAAGGCCCTGCCCTGAGTGTTCCGGTTCAAGCAAACATGGTATCGAGCGCAAATTTCAAGACCATTGGTTCATGGAATTCACTTGGTAAATTTCAAGACCATTGGTTCATGGAATTCACTTGGTTGCGCAAGGAAAGTTGTGAAAGTGGCGGGCACACCAAGTACCAACTGTATTGCAACGATTGTAGGGTACAGGGAATGAAATCTTTGATGGCTATGGGTACATTTAACTTCAGAAAAGCTGACATAAAACATGGCGAGACATTAGACCACAAAAAAGCAACTGACCTGTGCAAGGCTGCAAAAAGAACCAACTTGGTTACATTAACAACGAAAGCTCTAAGCGACAGAGAAAAGGCCGTAATCGCTGCAATGTCAAATATTTACTTCATTGCCAAAAATGACTTGAGCCTGAATTTGTATAACAGGCTGAATAAGCATACCGAAGATATGGGATGCAGTGATATTTCTCATCTGAATTTAGGGGGAAATGCGAGCTACACACACCACACAATCGCCAAAGAGATGGTACACAGCATAGCTTCGTCACTTAGCGATGACTTAAATGTCAAGCTAAAAGAGAGCCCATACATCAGCATTATTGTGGACGAAACTACTGAGTTCAGTCGAGAGTTTACTCACAATTTACGTAATGTTGTACTGCCCAAGAAGCCACCAATTTGAGACGCACTTCGTAGCATTGACAGAAATGCAAAAGTGTGATGCTGCATCGATTGAAAAAGCTATCAGGGACCAGCTGAATATTCGTGGACTATCATATGAAAATGTCATTGGATTTGGGTCAGACGGAGCTTCAGTAATGACCGGATCTATCTCAGGGGTCGCCGCAAGATTGAAAGCTGCTAATCCCAAGATTGTCAGTACTCTGCTCTGCACATCGACTGAACCTAGCTTCATCCCAAGCTGCCGATTCAATTCCATACTTGCAGAGGTACCAGAGGATTGTCAGCTCCATTTACAACATGACATCCCACAGTTCGCAGAAAAAAAAACAAGCCGTGCAGCTCAGTCAGCAGCTTCTTCAGGACCCCAAGCTGCAATTCAAGCGCATCCATGACATCCGCTGGCTATCACTTGAAGCAGCTATATCCACCATCCAGCGAACACTGCCATCTCTCATGATGTTCATAGAAGACCAAGCGGCAGATGGGAACCCAGAAGCAATCGGTATCGAAAAAGAAGTAAGCAGCTTCAAATTCCTAGCTACCACACACTTTCTCGCTGACGCTTTGAAAGTAATTTCAAAGCAAGTGGAGGGGTATCTGATGGTTTCCTCACATATATGTCACTGAACTTATGGTTGAAGGCAGTCTCAAAGGTCGGGTTTTGTCTATGACTCCTCAGTTTGAGGGCAAACTGGAGTGACTTTTTCCATCTTATATGGAGGGGTGGCTCGTTCGCTTCGATGTAAAGACTCTGCATCGGGGAGGTACGGAAAGCTCCCAGGCAGATCTTAAGGCCTTGGTTATGGATAGGGAGGAGTTTCCTGAGGTATGACTCACGTGCAGAGCTATACACAACACAACCATAATCAAGTTTGGACCTCACAAGGGATCTGTAAAGTCGAAGCAAAACGGGACTATCAGCGCCCCAGTCCATCTTTGAGACAACCTTCAACAGGTTCAGCGCTCCTTGGCACTTCCGCCTTAGATGGTCGATATGGGCTGTGAAGTTGAGCTTACTGTCGAGTATTAGGCCTAAGAACTTGGTCTGAGGAACAACTGGGATGTGAACACCGTTCAAATTTAGGTCTGGGTCGCAATGAGCACCTCTCCGGTTGCAGAAGTGCATACAAACAGTCTTTGTTTGAGAGAAACGGAATCCGTTTTTGTCAGCCCAGTGCTGGATCTTATTGAGGCAGTTTTGCGTTAGTCTCTCTATAGACCTCATGTTCCTTGAGGAACAGGTAATAGAGAAGTCATCCACAAACAAAGACTTCTCAATCCCAGCGTTAACCACATTAGCGATGCTATTTATTTTCATGATGAAAAGAGTGACTGACAGGATGCTACCTTCGGGGACACCCATTTCCTGATTATGCAGCTCTGATAACACGCTCCCCACACGTACACGAAACACACGATCTTTCAGGAAATTTTGAATAAAAACGGCATTCTGCCCCTTAGCCCGCGGCACTGTGCAGGTCTTTCAGTATGCCATCTTTCCAAGCAGTATCGTATGCCTTTTCCAGGTCGAAAAATACTGATACAACATGGTGTCCACGGACAAATCCGTCACGAACAGTGGACTCCAGGCGGACGAGTTGATCAGTGGTACTGTAGCCCCGGCGAAAACCACTTTGATAACCACTTTGATAACTAGTTATTAGACCGTTGGTTTCGAGGAACCAAACCAGACGGGCATTAATCATTCGTTCAAACGTCTTGCACAGGCAACTAGTTAGGGAAATAGGGCGGTAGTTTGTAGCTTTTGTCGGGTCCTTACCCGGCTTGGCGATGGGAATGATGGTGGCTTCCCGCCAAGTAGCTGGAAAGTTGCTATTTTCCCATATACCGTTGAAAATATCTAACAGCACCAGTAAAGAGTTATCAGGGAGGTGTTTGAGGAACTGATAGTGAACTTCATCTGGGCCAGTGGCAGTGTCATTGCTTCTTTCGAGAGCAATACGAAGTTCCGTGATGTTAAAGAGGCTGTTGTAGTCCTCAGAGTTATCCGAGGTGAAGTTCACTTTCTGTTTTTCAACGGTATGTTGGAATGCTTGGAAGGTCTGGGAGTAGTGACTACTTGAGGAGTTGGTTTGGAACTCATCTGCAAGTAGATTCGCAATATCTGCCCTTTCTGTGCACTTGCTACCTACCGTCTGGTTTGGTTACGTGTGAGACTGAGGAATTAACCTGCCTTCCACTGATCTTTCTTACCATATCCCATGCTTTCTTGACTGGGGTATTGGAGTTTAGTTTAGAAATATACTGTTTCCATGACTCCCGTTTGCTGGTTTTTATGATGCGCCGTGCTTTGGCACGGGCATTTAGGTAATTCTTAAGATTAACATTACTAGGGTACTTCTTAAAAATATTAAGGGCCGTTTTGCGATCTTTGATCGCTTTTGCACAATCCGTGTTAAACCACGGCTTGTATCTACTACGTGGACTTGCAGAGGACTTAGGAATAGTTTTTGTAGCAATACCCACTAACAGTTCTGTAAAGTGGGCGATCTGGTCTTGAACACCTCCAAAAGCCTCCGTTATGATGGTGTTTCTACAGAGGTCGCTGAATTCAGACCAGTCAGCCTTCTGAAGTTGCCATCTGGGTACTCTGTCTTCGGGCATGGGATAGACAGTATCAATTAAAAGGTTTTTTTTTTTTTTTTTACAAAAAAAAAAAAAAAAAGAACTCATTGGCAATGTCTGACAAAATGTTCACAACATTTTCCATTGCATCATTGAACTTCACAGTGAGCATACAGAATGAAGTTGCAATTTTATCATACGCACATACAGTAGTCAACATCTCTTCAGTGTAATCGCTTGATGGGCATTATGGCTGGGAAAGACCCGGTAAACTAAAAGTCACATGATGTTGAAAAACCTCTGTTGCTAACCTAGTATGCAAAACCCCAAAGCCACCGAAATAGTAGGTCAGCCGACTGAATAATTACAGAATAATTACTCCTGCATACTTAAAGTTCACTTCAAGTAATTACCCCGTGAGATCATGGAAGTACTACCTCGGATGAAGTACTTCCATGGTGACATTGAGGACATCTTATTTGATCTAACCCCAAGTGGAGGATTTATATCTGAATGGGAATTTCTTGTTCACAGGACCAAAACTTGAGAGCTCGACCATCTTTACAGGGAGAATCATATCTGTGCAGGAAATTAAAAAAATCAATGAGAACACAATGGCAAGTCATTGTAACCAAGTATCAAAGCACAGGAATGATGTACTTCCTGTTGAACAATGCTTCACTCTACCTCAGCCACGAGACCAAAGTTAAATAAGTCTGCTGCATGCAAAACCTCCCAGTGTAATAATGAGTATTAAGTAAAGCATAAACAGCATGAGAGAGCGCAGTATGCAATGTGTACTCATATACTATATTACACTAAAATGTTATATGTACTATTTATATATACGGTAACTGCCCAATATTTTGACACCTTTATATTCTGAAACCCCTATATGCATCTATGACCAAGTTGTTGGAAACCAAGTTGTTGGAACACTGGGGTGCTGGAACAGGGCTGTCTGACTATAGGGGTGTCTTAATACAGGGCAGAACATAGGGGTGCCGTAATATAGGGCTCAAAACATGAATACATATGTAACTTGGTCTCATTTGTTCTGCCAAATATTTTGACTGAGGGTGTTCATTTTGCCATTTAGCTGTTTGTATTAGAGTCCGGCATTATTAGGTTATACTGTATGTCACTCTTCTGTTTTCCTCTTGTCAAAGGGGGATTTTATAGTTTACGCAAACAGTCTTTCAAGAAATCCGACTCGCTATTCTTTTAAGTATGTACACATGTCAAATTATGTAGGTCTTTTTAGTTCAATATTTGCTTGTTTTGTTTATCACCCTTCAAAGTCTAAGAGAACTATGCAGAAGGTGGCAGCAAAATCCAACGTTCAAACATCATCAAATTTAGGAGATGTAAGTACGAAACTTTTTTTCATTGTATGCCACTTGTTCGAGAGCATCAACCTAACAGTATTTTGCAAAATTCTTGTTAATAATTAAAGCTGTCTCTATTACCCTTTGAAGCTTATGCTAACATATATGTATGAAGTCTCCATGATGGCATCAAAGAAAATATTTAAGACAAATTTTTAAGAACCAGCAGAGTAGTTGTGGCTCTTTGACATTAAAGAAAATTTACTTCAAGTCTTCAAGTTTTTTAAGCTAATGGTTGCACCCTGTTGCCATGAAAAAACAGCAACATCTTGAAAATAGAATAGTTCTCCAGATGAGGAGTCACCACCTACAGATCAATATCACAACGCCAGATTTTTTTCTTACGGCAACGCACGCCATGGGGTAATAAGTGAGGCGCAGATATGCATATTCATACGGTAAATTAGGCAATGGCGCAACAGCTGCGTGTAAAATATCCTGTGCATTTACGGTGTAGTGTACAACTAGTGTGTAGTGCAGAGATGCAGGAACAAAATGTGTGTTCCTCGTGTGCCCTCGAAATGGCCGCGTAAACAAACGATGACGTCATGTGACACGGTCAATTCGAACCCCCTCTTGAAAAATCCTGCGTACGGGCCTGGTTTCCTCAAATTAAATTATGTTCACGTAAATGAAACATTCTTTATCTCAATACATTACATGTATTGTGATATTGTCACACTAACTGGTGGTTGAAATATCTTTAAAGCGACAGAATGTCCTTTGATCTGTGGTCAATATGTCTTTTAAAGTTTGCGAGCATGCTCTCTGAGTTCAGGGCAATTGCAGCAGACCTGCTAACTGTCCCCATTTTGGAAGGACAGTCTCAATTTCTAATCTTCCAAAATGCTCGAAGAGTGGGATGTCTCGATTTTTACATTTTTTATGATGATATGTTGTTCTTTTTAAGTACGCAGAAACGGGCACTAGAAACAAAGGGCGAGAACCCAAAACGGACCGGGCAAAAATGCAACAGCAAAATATTTACATGCACCTACAAACATAAAATTGTGTTACTATGAACAAAGGACTATATACAAAGGTTAGTTACATGAGACAATTTACAAATTTATTCACGCAAAACTACAGGTTAGCAGCTTTTGAAGTACATAGAAACAGGCACTGAGGAACAAAACCCAAACCGAAATTTCTGTGTTAACTTCGTATAAATCCATCCCGAACCCAAGCAAGTTACACAGGACTATTTACAATCTCACAAGGCAAAACTATTTACATACCCATTTACATTAACAGAAGAGTGTTCAGGTTGAGTCTGTACAATGCTTTTTTACAACTATGGGTGCTCCTTACGTGCTCGGGAACGAAAACACCTGACGTGTCATAAAACACAAGGACAACTATATACACCAGGCCAGCAACAAATTTTTATGTGGCCAACCCCACTATTTACAATATTAACAAGGTGATGTGCTTTTCACATGCTTGTAGCCGGACGGACCTAATGTGGAACAAAAGCAAACCTATTTACACTGAACTACCAAACTTTATAGCATGCATGAGCACAGATACAGACAGAACAGAAACAAAAAAGAAAACCGGGCACATACGATTCACACCAAATGATCTGGCTGGGACCTTATCTTTTTAATCCGTGGGCTCGGTACGGGCGTCCCAGAGTGATGGGTTCCCCTGTCTAACACCTCGCCCGAGGCCGACCTCTTCGGTGCAGGCTCTGGCCCCTCCCCCTCACACAAATCAAACCAACCCTCCCCCGAAGGTGGATCCTTTGGAGGAGGCTCTGAGGCAGGCTCCCCACCATCCGACATTGCCGAGTCCGAGGACAGATCGAGGTCCTCCTTTACTGTCGTTATTTCAACTTGACTGGGTGTCGATGCTAAGGGTGGCGGAGAGTCTACCTCAGGAGTTCCAGTACCTCCCTCACACTGCTTGGAGGCAAGGAAGTCCTGTTCCACCTCAAGTGCCGCCTCCTCTAATTCCTGAGTTGAATACTGCGGGCCTGTTTGCGAGGGTTCAGGTGCCGACCCCACATCCGCACTGACATGAGCAGAGTACGATGTGGGGCAGGCACCAAACACATGTCCCTCCTCCCCACAGAGGTTGCACCGTACCTCGTTGGGGCACTCTGCCTTGCCGTGCCCCAGCTGCAAGCATTTCCCACATCGTCTGTTGGGACACGACTTGGCTTCGTGCCCCTGCTCTCCACATCTAAAACAGGTACGGGGCTGACAAAAGTACCTAATGTGGGCCTTGGAACCCCCTATGAAGAGGAAGGATGGAATGTCCCTCACCAGTTCCATACGGAACTGTCTCTTGCCATTAAATATACCTTTCAACTCACCCCCAGTATATTTACACCACCACATTTCAGAGACAGTTTCCGTACTGACTAAGAACCCTCGCAACCAGGCGCTGATCGACCTCGAAGGGAAGGTAAAGCACTGTCACCGTCACAGAGCCATCATATGGGGTGACAGTGAGCCCCTCTACCCCCTTCAGGCATGACACACCCTTAACACGGGCAGCATCAGACTTAAACTTAAGGTCATACGTGTTTCGGGCCTCAAGCGCCTGCAACATCTCTATTTCTTTAATTTCGACACCATTGTCTTTTAACACAGTAAACGCCTGTGGGGGAGGGACACTCACCCCAGACGAAAACTCCAACTTAACAATTGTGCTATCCCGACTTCCGGGCATAGCACCAGTTTGTGTGGCTCGAGGCCACGAAAGGAGAAATAACCTCAACTAGTTTTACAAAGGACAAAAATGAGGATGAAGTAAGAAAAACACAAGCTACACAGAAACAAAGCGCGGTCGCAAACAAATGGACACGACCAGACCTACTTATCAACTACAACACAAGCACGCTATAAGGTTTTATGCACAATTGCAATAAGTAGTACAGCTATCACACAGTGATAAGGTTGAGCACGGCAAAGCGACGAGAGCTCGACGAAACACGTCTGCTCTCGTCAAAGACCTGAACTGATATGATGTTCTTCAATGTTTATGATGATAGCATATTAGTCAGAAGAATTCAACTCCCACCGGGGGCATAGGGGACTCACACTTCACACTTCATATGCGTGCTTTGCACGCACCTACATCACAACTGCACACACCTACATTACAACATGAAAGTTTGTCCCACTTTTCAAAATTTAAAGCTTGGCAGGTCTGACAAAGTTATTTATTGTAGTGTAAAAAAGTACTGCTAAGTTGATTTGGCAAACTTTAGGGGCAGATCTCTTCATCTCAAGGAAGGTGTCATTTCTTTGTACACTGCAGCTAATTTGGTGTACTATATGCACACAATAACTTTTCTACTGATTTATATTATACATTTTTTGTGGAAAAAACCTCAGACCTCCATGGCTTGGCATTAAACCTCTGCTAAATCAAACAAAGTAACTGAAAGACAATCTTGTCTGGTCTGAAAATAACCTAATGCTCTGTAGCAGGTATTAACATTGAATATCATCAGCAATGATATGAAAACTAAATTTGTCTTATGTTTCATTTTCATGACGTGTTACCAGTGTATCAAAATGATGTTTTCTGTTGTACCATTTTACTTTGATGCTTACCTTTGCTTCAAAAAACTATATAAAGATATATCAAATCTTCAAATCCTGATTGAAGGGATGTTTCCATCTCTTCGGATATGACTAGATTTCACTTTTCCCATTTGTCGCAAACGGAGTGGGGGACAAGTTGTTAGATATAGAGGAAATGAGAATACGGGGGGGGGGGGGTGGGGCGGGCGGGTGGAGGATGGTTGAATAACTCACTGCATAAGGATCGGAACTTAGAGAATCTAGTTCCCCCGCATAACATCCTGTTAATGTATGTAATCAGTTTCTGTAACCCTTCTGCAAACCGTGCAAATAAGTCAAATTGTATAATTATATATATTCTGATTAAGTGCAATATTTACTCATGTTTTTCTATCCACAAAGTCAGAGCAGAGTAAGATGGTTTCTGGAAAGAAGACGTATGTAATGAAAAGAAGACTACATGATTGTGAGACGTATTATTAGTTGTTCTTCAAACTTAAATATTTTCTGTATGTATTCTGTTATTACACTTACACGAATTGGGTTGTGTTGTATGCTATTTGCACTCTGAGTTGAAGGTCACGCTCAAGGTCAGGATCGTCAGACTTCTTGCTGTCTGGGCTTGGCCCCTTGCCAAGTTATTCACGCGTCAGAGAGCTGTCAGAGTGTTATTGATATAGAATGCTTGGAAAGACGCGCACGCCAGCTGTGCGCTGACATTGCGTGATCTTATGTATGATCTAACCAATCACAGGGTGTTATTATAATTTATGCGTATGACGTTATTCATTTAGCCAATCAGCATGTGTTAAGCTTTTAGCGGGCTCTCAGGATTTCTAAGCGTCGGAGAAACGACGAAGAAAGATTTGTTATCAGTTTGATTTTAGACATCAGCTCAACCAGACCCGTATTTAGGACTCTCTCATAAAATTCGTTCCCGATCACCTTGTATTCCTGTATTCTGTTCGAGTTTGTTATCCAAAAGGACAAATAAAATATTGTGAACCTTCAAGGAACGTTTCTCTCCATTTTTGGTGAACCTCCGTTACCTGAGTTTTTGACATATAGTGATGTAGGAGGTGTATTTGTCCCCAATCGTGAGTCTAATCAACAGGCAAAATTTGTGGTCTATCCTAGATCCGTTGATTTCATTGTGTTAAGTTAATTATGGTGTTTGTTGTTTTCTGTTTCTTTTGGCAATATTACGTTTTGCTTAAATTGAGATATCGAGGTTATGTAGCCTGGCCATAGGGTCAGGCTGTCTTCTGCTGGGGGCTGGGGACGGGAGATCGGAGCCCTCCTGTCCTCTCCTCTCTGGCTACCACCTAGCCTAATGCAGTGATTTTTTTTATTTTTTATTTTTTTTTTAGTAGTAGTTTTCATCCTACCGCCTCCAGGGGGGAACTTGGTTGGAATTGGGGCCTCCTTCCTTCTCCCTGTGAGGCAGCTCCATTATTAATTATTTTGCTCCGTCCTTCATAATTGAGTTCAATGCCTTTTTGTTTTTTTTTATTTAATTGGTATTTTGTGTGTATAAGAAGTTGGGGGAAGTTGGTTGGGGTTGGCCCCCCTTCCTTTTTCTCCCCAGGGCATTTCCTTGGTTAAGACTTTTATTTATATTATGGTTATGCAATTTCATAAACATGATCTATGACGTGCTTTATACTTGTACCATATACATGCGGGTACATTTGTATATCTATATACATGTATCTTTAATTAAATTGCTAAAGAATTACATCATAGGATGTAAGGTAGTGCCATTAACTGTAAATGGAAACTTTGGTGTACAAAGAAAGCAGAAGGTACAGGATTGTTGCCTGGTGTAAAGCAATGGTTGGTCATGCTTGCGTTATCATGTTATTGCAGCATTTGTTGATTTTTACTGAAATACTAGTGTATTAGTCTTACTGCAGGTACCTCAATTTATTCACTGTTTGTGGCAATTTATTATTCCTTTGTGTTGGGATTAACTGCACTCTTATCATTAAACCGAATCTCAAAACGGCGGTAGGAGAGGTGGCGTTTATCCCCTAATCTAGTAATTTTGTGTCGAGATTGAAGGCAAAAGGGTCTGCTGCGGCAGAAGTACAGATAGGAGTACTCTTGTGTCACGGTTGTGGTGTGGCAGCCACGGTCTGATCAGCCATGGTAATGCTAAGGTGTGCCCTGATCCTCTTCTTCTCGGTCCTCTATTCTTAAGTACAAGCTTATTATGGTAGAGGATAGCGTTTGTTGTTTTTATCGTGTGGCATTTATGCTTTCAGTTTAACTTTTTGGGATTTAATACAGTGGTACTTTAAGTGAGAAAAAGCTTTTGTGTGATGGCAAGTTAACTCAGCATGTATACCAAGGATGGTTCTTGTTGAAATGTAATGAGTATACGATATGGCTTCTGCAGAATGGCGTATCCTTTGAATTGAAAATGGTTCATACTTCAGTGAATTTTTCATCATTGTATTTTTTTTTTAAGCTAAGGGTAAACAAAGGTGTACTCCTTGGCAGACTATTAACTTAGAGATTTAGAGGCTCACACAACTTTAGAGGGTATAAAAGTGTACAGTATCTTCACTTAAATTACAATATCCAAATGAAGTTTTGACAACTGTATAGATAGTTTGGTCTCTACTGAAAGCCTACATTGTGAAGGGACTTGATATATTTTCAGTAGATATTATAGCATTGCCTTAAGGCGAGTGACAGGTAAAGATTGTATTTCTCCATTTTTGGCCAAATGCTTGTATATATTCAAATTTTACTTATATTTTCTTGTTGAAAAGTGTTTGAATTATCACATTGCATGTTTTCACGAAGAAATGTTTGGAATTTGTTGTTGAAGTTTATAGTTTATGAAGTAGAAATGAGGACATTTCTCATTAAGGGTGAATCTTATGTGAGACGTATTATTAGTTGTTCTTCAAACTTAAATATTTTCTGCATGTATTCTGTTATTACACTTACACGAATTGGGTTGTGTTGTATGCTATTTGCACTCTGAGTTGAAGGTCACGCTCAAAGTCAGGATCGTCAGACTTCTTGCTGTCTGGGCTTGGCTCCTTGCCAAGTGGAGCTTTTTACGTACGTAGAAACGGGCACGAGGAAACAAAGTAGAACTTAAACCTGACCGGACAAAAACATAACTCTGAACTATTTACAGAATTCTGTACATTGCGCTAGCAAACAAAATTTCTGCGATAACTATGTACAAAACCACCCCGAACCCAAACTAGTTACATAGGACTATTTACAATCTCACTAGGCAAAACTATTTACATACCCATTTACATCAACAGAAGAGTGTTCAGGTTGAGTCTATTCAATGCTTTTTTGTAACTATGGGTGCTCCTTACATGCTCCGGAACAAAACACCGGACGTAACATGAAACACAAGGACAACTATATACACCAGGCCACCATTCATGTGGCCAACCCCCACCTATTTTACAGTATTAACAATGTGAGTGCTTCTTTACATGCTTGTAGCCGGCGCGGAACCTAATGTGGAACAAAGCAAACCTATTTACGACTGAACTAGACCAAAAAAACTGTGGCATGAGCATTGGGGCACAGACACAAAACGGAACAGAAACCCCAAAAGAAACGGGGACACACAAGGCAAAACCATTCACACTAAATACTACTCTGACTGGGACCTTATCTTTTTATGTCCGTGGGCTCGGGGTACGGGCGTCCCAGAGTTGATGGGTTCCCCTGTCTGATACTTCGCCGCTAAGCCGACCTCTTTAAGTGTGCAGACTCTGGCCCCTCCCCCTCACACAAAACCAACCAACCCTCCCCCGAAGGTGGATCCTTTGGAGGAGGCTCTGAGGCACGCTCCCCGCCATCCGACATCGCCGAGTCTGAGGAACAGATCGAGTCCTCCTCTAATGTCATTATTTCACTCCTGTCCGGGTGCTGCTGCCAACGATGGCGGACAGTCTGCCTCAGTAAGTCCCAGTACCCCCCCTCACGCTGCTTAGAAGGCAAAGGAAGTCCTGCTCCACCTCAAGTGCCGCGCCTCCTATAATTCCGTGGGGTTGAATATTGTGGGCCTGTTTGCGAGGGTTCAGGTGCCGACCCCACATCGCCACTGACATGAGCAGAGTACGATGTGGGGCAGGAACCAAACACGATGTCCCCTCCTCCCCACAGAGAGGTTGCACCGTAAACCTCGTTGGGACGACTCTGCTGCCTTGCCCAAAAGTGCACCCCAACATGCAAACATTTCCCACAACCGTCTGTTTGGACACTTTACGATTGGAGCGACGACCTTGGCTTCGTGCCCCCTCCTCTCCTAGCATCTAAACAGGTAACGGGGCTGGCAAAAGTACCTAGGGCGTGGGCCCTTGGAACCGGGGCCCTATGAATAGGAGACGATGGAATGTCCCTCACCAGTTCCATACGGAACTGTCTCTTGCCATTAAATATACCTTTCAACTCACCCGCAGTATATTTACACCACCGCATTTCAGAGACAGTTCCGTATTGACTAAGAACCCTCGCAACCAGTCCTGGGTAGGACTTTAAACTGCATCCGGTTGTGGAGTTGGTTTAAACGTGGGAGTAATGAGGTTACCCTTTGCCACAACTGCCTCCGGGGGGGGTCCGGGCGACCCTTGGGCAAGGGTGCACGCTGTATTTGCCCCCGGTGCTTTTTAAGTAGCTGTTGCTTTGGGCGTAGTGTTGCCTTTTGGGCGTGGTGTTTGCCTTTTGGCGTATGTGTTTCCTTCCGTGCCGTGGTGTTGCCATTCGGGCGTGGGTGTTGCCATTCGGGCTTGGTGGTTTGCCGTCGGCCTTGGTGTTTTGCCTTCGGGCTTGGTGTTGCCTTCGGGCGTGTGTTGTTGCCCGTCGAGCGTTGGTGTTGCCCCTTTCGGGCGTTGGTGTTTGCCGTCGGGCGTGGTGTTGTCTTTGGGTGTGTGGTGGATTTGGGTGTGTGGGTCTTTTTGTGGGAGGTTGGTCTGTGGGGTATCCTGGGTTGTTTTGTCAGGGTGTGTGTGGTTCTAATGGTTGTAATGAACATAATTTTTTCTGTTTGATTTGTGGTTTGTGTGGATAGTTTTTGCCTTTATGTTCCCTGTCCGATCCCGGTTTGAGTTTTGGTTTTTTTTTTTATGTGCTCCGTTTCGATGGCACTTAAAAGCCCCCCCCTCGCAACCAGGCGCTGATCGAACCTCGAAGGGAAGGTAAAGCGACCGTCACCGCCACAGAGCCATCAATATGGGGTGACAGTGAGCCCCTCTACCCCCTGTCCGGCATGAACACAGCCCTTAACCACGGCAGCAGCATCAGACTTAAACTTAAGGAGGTCATACGTGTTGCGGGCCTCAAGCGCCTGCAACATCTCAATTTTCTTCTCCAATTTCGAGCACCATTGTCTTTTAACACAGGACGCCCTTGTGGGGTGGGACACTCACCCCAGGCGAAAACTCCACTTTAACAATTGGTTTCTTATCCCGACCGGGTTCCGGGCATGAGCAGCAGTTTGTGTGTGGCTCGAGGCCACGATGAAAAGAAAAAAACGCTGACCAGGGTTTACAAAGACAAAAATTTTAGGATGGGGGGGAGGGGGGAAGGCGGGGGGGGGGGAATGCTCACGCTGATAAGGTTTTTTAAGCACAATTGCAAATAAATAGTATAGCTATCGACAACAGTGATTCAATTGAGCACGAGGCAAAAGCGACGAGAGCGAAACGAAAACAGAGCTTTTAAGTGTGCATAGAAACGGACACTATTCAAACAGGAAGAACCAAATCCGGACCCGCCAAGAACACAACCATGAACTACTTACAATCACGTTACAAAGTTTAAATTACACTAAAACTAGCAAACAAAAATTTCTGTGGCCAACATAAACGACAACCCCCAGCCGCTCCCACCACACCAGACGATTTTATCAAACAGAAAAACAACCACACGCGAACAGAAAAGCAGCATACACACAGCACTTGAAGGGCAACAAAAAAGTTCTCGAAAGCAAACAAAGGCCCGAAGACAACACAATACACCCGAAGGCAACACCACGACCCGAAGGCGACCCCACGCTGAAGGGCAACTTCACGCCCGAAGGCAACACCAAAAAACCACACCCGAAGGCAACATTCACGCCCGAAGGCAGACTTGCACGTGGGCCCGAAGGCGACGCGTGCCGATGTGTGCCCGCGCGTTGGCTGGGGGCGGACACGCCCGAAGGGCAACACCACGCCCGAAGGCAACACCACGCCCAAAGGCGACCCCACGCCCGAAGGCAACCCTTCACGCCCGAAGGCAACAACACGTAAAAAGCACAGGGCAGATACAGGTGCACCTTGCCCAAGGGTGCCCCGGAGGCAGTTGTGGCAAAGGGTAACCTCATTATCCCCACGCTTAAACAAGCTCCACAACCGGATGCAGTTTAAAGTCCTACCCAGGACACGAAACGAAACCAGACGAAAACACGTCTGCTCTCGTCGAAGACCTGAACTGAACGCGTCAGAGAGCTGTCAGAGTGTTATTGATATAGAATGCTTGGAAAGACGTGCACGCCAGCTGTGCGCTGACATTGCGTGATTTTATGTATGTAAATAAAATATTGTGAACCTTCAAGGAACGTTTCTCTCCATTTTTCTGAATTGTCCTGTCGATATTTTTCCGCTCGGACTTTGTAAACTTTGTATGAGGCCCGCACGCTACTCCTCGTCTGAAAATCGGCCTTACATGATCATGAGCATTAACATCATTAACACATTTTAAAATTTGGGTGAACAAATTTGTTTTGGGGGTTTGGTTGCTACAAAAATGGAGGAATGTTTTTCCTGTTAAGAACACTAAGTTGTACAATCTATATGCACATTTAGCATGGTTTAAAAGGTATGAAAACCTTCTGTACAAAAACCTTATATTGACCATAGTAGTACATTTGACCATAGTAGTACATTTTCATTGCATGTTTAAACAATCGGGACTGAAGGATATATCTCACCGAGAATAGATAGCTATGAAATCTATCAATGAGGTATTGATTTTAGTAACATACTGAAGATTCAAACTTTAGTGTATACATTAGGGGGAATGTCCATTAGCCAGGATTGAGAAAAACTCTAACCACAACTAATACTCTTAGCAAATAAACTGTGCAGCTCAACTTCCTGGCAGGCATGAACCTCATCTTGACTCCTGAGAACTTGTATTGTTGAAAGTCACTCATGCATGACACACTGAATAGCTGTGCTGGGCCTGAATGGGAGAGCCTCCCCAACAGTTGTGAGGAGGAAACCACAAAGCAAACAAATCAATAAGGAGGTCTAATGTTACTTCCCCGACTTGCCACTGGCAGATAGGGTTAGAGTAGGTAATGGAAGATACCTGTCATGTGACGTAGAAATGTTTCTTTTATTTTTAGCCGTCGCCATCAATCACTGACGATGATGACGAAGGCACTGATGTTGATGTGGGAGTACAACCAAGACAATCACCCAGAAAGGAAAAAGAGTAAATATTCACATTTTTCTGAATGTTACATGTAATAAATAAGTAACAGCTCAAATCTTCATTGAAATAAATAAGGGTTTGATAAAATATGGATCTACATCACCCCTCCTTACCTCCTAACTACATATGTAATCACTACTTACCCACAAATAAGTCCCTGGCAAGCTTCTAATAGCATAGTGGCACCGGGGTAAGTAGGAAGTAAGTATCGGGGCTCGTAGATCCCCAAACCAGGGAGTTTTTGGGAATTTCAGAAACCTTTACATTATTTTTCTAAGAGAGTTAAGAAACTAAGCATAAATTTGCACACAAGATGTATTGTAATACAATTGTAATACAATTACAATTGAAATAAAATTTCTATTTCAGGCTGGGGGAGTTTGCATTCTGACTGAAATTATCAAAACTTCCAATTTTAGTTGAACGGATATTTTTATCTTTTCAGATGTGACTAGATTTTACTTTCTTGATTTGTTAAATATGGGGGGAGGGGGGGGGGGAGAGGAGTAGGTAGTGGAGACTTGTTAATATAAGTGGAGCTGAGGGTGGGAGGTATGAAAACCTTATATAACCAGAATGCAAAAATGCATTGAGGTTTCGATGATATATGTTCTATTCCAAATAATGCCATGCTGTCCTATCTCTTTCAGTCACCGGTCAAGTGCTATCTTAACATGTTGGAAAAATAATTTTAGGTTCATATTTGATCTTGGGAATTCCTTGGGAAATTTTGCATTTTGACATGATGACATCTGATGACTTGGGAATTCTTGGGAAAATTTGCTTTTTGCCTTCTGGTGAACTCATGAGACGATCTTGGAGAATTCTTAAATTTTGCCTTCTTGACCCCAGAATGACCTTTGACCTCCATCAAAAACGATAGGGTTCTTCCTCTTACCATAATGCATGTACATACTAAATATGAAAATTTATTCAAGCTCTCCTATCTTGAGATATCATGTTAAAAACATTTTCAGTGTTTGACCCCGGTGACCCTACATGATCTTTGAACCTCCACCAAACATGATAGCATTCAATCTTACCCACCCATAACACATCCACATTACTACATATGAAATCTATCCAAAGCTTCCCTATTCTTGAGATATTGTGTCAACATGGTTTTCAGAGTTTGACCTCCGGTGACCCCAGATGACCTTTGACCGCCACCAAAATGATTGGGTTCTTCCTCTTTACCATAACACATCTACATACTAAGTATGAAATTTATCCAAAACTTCCCTAACTTGAGATATCGTGTTAACAAGGTTTTCCAGCATTCGACCCCTGGTGACCCAGTATGACCTTTTGACCTCCACCCAAAACAATATAGGCTCTTCACTCTTAACCATAACGCATCTACATACTAAGTATGAAATCTATCCAAGCTTCCTATCTTGAGATATCCGTGCACACAAGGTTTAAGGTTTTGACCCCCGGTGACCCCCGAGTAACCTTTGACCTCCACCAAAACAATAGAGTTCTTCCTCTTACTCATAACACATCGACATACTAAGTATGAAATTTATCCAAGCTTCCTACCTTGAGGTATCATGTTAACAAGGTTTCAGCATTCAACCCCTGGTGACCCCAGATGAACCTTTGACTCCACCAAAAATGATAGGGTTCTTCCTCTTACCATAAACACATCTACATACTAAGTATAAATCTATCCAAGCTTCCTAACTTGAGATATCATGTTAATAAGTTTTTCAGCATTCGACCTCCCCCGGTGAACCCCAGATGACCTTTAACCTCTCACCAAAATGATAGGGTTCTTTCTCTTAGCATAACGCATCTACATACTAAGTATGAAATGTTATCCAAGCTTCCTATCTTGAGATATCGTGTTAACAAGGGTTTTTCAAGAGTTTGACCCTCCGGTGGACCCCAGATGACCTTTGACCTCCACCACAACGATAGAGGGTATTCCTCTTTACCAATAGCGCACATCTACATACTAAGTATGAAATTTATCCAAGCTTCCTATAGTCGGGTAGATATAGGGTTTGACCCTAAAAAAATTCCTACAAGTGAGTTTTATGCAGTTTGGTATTAGTTGAGGTGTATAATGTACCCAGGAAAAAATCCACCAAAATCCACCCATGGAAAGGGCCGAAATTAGTGTCGAAATCCAAAATGGGCGGCTTTTTTAAAACCCTTTTTTTCTTACCTTAATGTAAAGAATGGTTTTTTTTTTTTTGGTATGTAATGGGGTGTTATTGGCAAATTTTATGCGTAAAAAATGGTTTCTATGGACTATCTCCGAACTACAATGTTTCCAAGTTCCCTTGCAAGAACAACAATCTGATGGATACGTCACAATGACCGTCGATAAAAAACTTTCCATTGAAGGTTTAAATGGCCTTCTATAATAATGTGTTTTTTATTATAAAAACTGCAGAAAAGAGACGTGTTTTTATTTTTTACTTGCGTACTATTAAAAGGGTTTATGGTAAATTGAATAGATCCTTGTGAAATTTTTTAGTGCTGAAGCTTAGAGAGTGTTCAGAAGTTAAAGCCCTCAGAAAAGTATTTGTCGCAATACCAGTGTTTCTCAGGAAAGAAAAGCCGCAAGCGCCCATTTCGGTCATATTTTGAAAAGCTGATATCTTTTCACAGGAAATTAGATGCAATGCTGCTGAAAATTCGTAATGTGGTTATGATGGTATAGACTATATAAAAAGAATTTGACGTCAAAAGCGGCATTACTTATGCTCATTTTTGAAAACCTGGGCACTTGAAAATGTTATTTTTGACTCTAAAATGTAATTTTTTAAATTTTCATGAAATTTGCAGGCCCCTTTTATTAGTTGTTAGATTGGCCCTCATAATTTATAGTTAAAAATTAACTGTAACGATTTATTCCAGGTCTATAAGCGAGAGAAAAGCATAACCATATCAATGCCTTTAAATTTATTACAATGCTGGAGGTCCAAAACTGGTGTGCCATTAAAATGTTTCAGCAAAGGGACATGGGAAATGGGCAAAAAACGACTAAAACGTGTCCTGAACGTGACCTTTAGAGTCTAAACCTATTCCTTATGGAACCCAAGTATGTCTAATTTTTAAAAGTAAAAATGTTAGTAGTTTTTTTTTTTTTCGGATTTGAAATCCTCTTAGGACCGTTTCGATACCAAAACTTTTGTTAGGAAAGATCTTAGTATTCTAACTTGAAAAGCAATATAAAGAGTATAGTTTTCATGTTTACCATGTTTTAGTACTAAATATTAACTTTTAATCCCTTACAGTCCACTCGTAATGTTATTATTTTTTTAGGCCATACTGTTTTCTTTAATCTCATTTTCATGACTATTATGACTGATAAAAAATTTTTTTTTTTTTTTAAAGGGGGGGGTGGAAAAAAAAGGGGGTTTTTTTTTTTTCCATTTACATTTTAAAAGGGATTCGGGGGGGGGAAAAAGTCCATTATTTTAACTTTTCATTCGATTTAAAGTGACATTTTTATCAGCAAAATGTTCACTTAAAAAATCACAATTAGGCTTGTCAAGGCACTTTCTACCATTTAAAGCTAAAACTTCCGCTTTACAGTTTCCAAACAAAAAGGTGAGTCAAACTAATAAAATAAAGCATGGTAATTAAAAAGTCAAAATTATGTAACTGAAACTTACTAGTTCATTTTTAAAGTCAACATTATGAGGTTAAGAAAGTCCTTACAGTGGGGTAATAAGAGGCAAATACATGTGACCCTAAGCAGTCAAAAACAATGAAATTAAAGAGTCAACGCACAATATGATTTTAGGACAAAAGTTTGACTTGTTTTCAATCAAATTGATAACAGTAAGGTGTGAGATTTTAGGTCACATTTCCAGTACTGCCAAAAGTAAAAAAGTAATGACATTTATTGGTCAATCTTATGAGATTTTAGATTTAAAATAATGACAATCAAGGTTACACATTGGAATTTGAAAATAAATTGTAAGGGAATAACTGTCAAGAATTATTGAGGTTGTAGTGTCAAAATTGTGAACATTATAGGCAAAGGTATGACGCTGAGAAGTTAAAAAAAGTGTTTAAAAAAAGCCCATGTACTTGACCCCCTAAAAATCCATTTGTACGACAGTTTGAGCGTTTTGGTTTTTTTTTGTTCCCTTCCCATATACCTATGCTCCCTATATTGATAATACTATTGTTGTTGAACTCCAGCTACTTAATAATCGCTGAAAAGATGTTGTAAGGTGAATGATCTATACAGCGTCCTATATAAACCTACAGTAGCAATAGGTGGCTATACTAATACGAATAGGCCCTCTGACATTTGGTCAAGGGCCATGGAACCAGATCGGAATATAGAAAAACATATTTTAGGAAGGAGAGTGAAAAATTACAAACTCAAAGACCCGTATATTCACACTTGAGTGAACTATTGCAAGTTTGAGACGGTCAAAATTCTGTTTAATATATGTAAATCTCTTCATATTTTGAATTTTCAGTTATGTATATTATTCTGTAAAAATGATATCATCCTGCAACAATTTACTAAATACTTCCGCAGACAGCTTTCATAATGGAAAAAAGTGAATTTGCCCATAACTTTTCTGAGGGACTATAATCCTTTGAAGGAGCCTGGCTACTTGCAAAGAATTTCACTGCTAATCATCCAGTTGTATAAACATTGTTGGACCTGTGTTTTGTATTCAAAGGACTGTGGCTGCAGTGTATTCATGTGTGATGCTGGCCTTGTACGGTCGGGTCGGTGTTATAGAATTTGGGACCTCATTTGAGCAGTAAATGGCCTGGATTAATCATATTTTAGGGACCTGCAACTGATGTGCCGGCACCTTTTTATTCAAGGATTTCTACATGATAATAGACTCCAGTTGCTGTGATGGGCAAACAACAAGCAGCTTTATACTTAAATCCTTATCTGTGAGTTATCTCTTGGTTATTAAAAATCCAAAATTGCCAAACTACGAAAGCATCCAGCATATATTCTGAAAATAGACACTATAATGTGTCATTTTCATTAAAACGTTTTGCACTAGTTTGGACCCTACTTCACGGGGGTTTTCTGATTTAACCTTGGCAAGGTTTCACCGAAATAAATGAGCCATCGTTTTGGTTCCCTTCTTGCAGGTGGCCACCACCAAGATGGGGGAAGGGTATGCTACTCACTCCCCCCCCCCCCCGAGTCCCGTTTCCTGCTTAAAGAAACTAAGTTTTACGTGTGTGTGGAGCAATTGTGCCAAAATCCTCGCGACCCAGTTCGCCTGCTTGCCGACCACGACCATTAAGTGTACACGCGACCCATTAAATGTGTTTAATGACTATTCCCTGACTAAAAGGCAGCTTTACTTGGGTGTCACGTGACCAGATCACCAATAAGGTTGTCTGGTCTACATATAGCTGTAACGCCCAGACGTAACACGTAATGTATCGCTGTCTCTTTCCCACACTTTTTTGGGGATTCTTGCAAGCGGCGCTGTTAGTTGTGGCATACCACGGTACATATTACTGTACTAAGTTCGTCCTCAAATGATGCTTTTCCTTGTGTTAAAAACAAATAAGTCCGTAAGCAAAAACCCAGTACTTTTAAGGTCCAGTTACCAAAACCAATTCCTATCATGCAATACCCGCTAAAGTTTTATTCCTACTTACCTTCGACACCTAATGCCAAAAACCTAAGAAGACCAAGTTTACATATTTTCTGTATGGAAATGTCAACTGGGCCACAGGTCAACTGTACTACTGCTTTAATTAAATTCAAAATGTAACATTTTATCAATCGAACATGAGTGAACAAATTTCCTGTAGATCAGCGAACTTTGCAACTTGAATAGATCTGCGTATTATATGTCCACCATAGACACATCAGCAAATTTTGCAAATTGATTCAGCATAAATCATTGTCTTGAAACACATTTTGATAGACTGTTGATATAAATTGTGGAAAGGGCTCCAATGAATAAACCCTTAAGGACAAGAGCTTGCCATGGTTCGTTCAGCAGTGACAACTAATTTTATTCGGGGCTTCAAGAAAGTTATTTGGCTGTCAATGGTGGGTTTGGCCTTGCCCTTCTCATGTCCCCCAACCCTGCCCAAAAAAAACTGAATTGAAAATCCACTTTTGCTTACATAAATTGGGAGGGTTGGGGGATGGGTTGGGGTAACATTTTGTGTCTCAAACGCCACCCCAACTGGGGTAAACAAAGGCTTATCCCTCAGTAATGTACAGTGTGAAAGCAGACAAAAAGAGGGAAAATCCAAACCACTAGTAGCCAATTGCAACCATATAGAGGTATTGCCCGTTTTTTTGCGACATTGACAAACAGCAAATATTTCACTACTCTAAAGAAAATACCCGTATAAACTTCCACCAAGCCTTACATTCCCAGGGGGCCCCCACTTCGGGGAGGGGGACTGAAGCCCCCCACAATAAATTTTTCCCCAAGTTTTGAAGATGGTTTTTCTCTGAAAAAGGTCCAAAATAGCAGGCCTACTTTTAAAAAAATGGTCAACTTTTCAGGGAGTTTGAATTGTCCCAAACCCACCAAATTTCCTTAAGAAACTCTTGATTTGGCAGGTACTGCACAAGTTGTAGGAGGCTTTAAACTATTCAATGTGACATGCATTTGTGTAGGGTTTTTTATACACTGCCTAATTTTGATTAATAAAAGGGTGGCGAACCAAAAAGGCGATGAAGGCAGCCCTTAACCGCCCCTGGTTAGGCTAAAAGAGGTATATTTTAACATAAAGCTTTTACTGCCCCTTCAAATATGACTGCTTTGCCCATTAATTGCACCATGTGATAGCCTAGTGTTAGACGCCTAGGGTAAAACTCTACGGGGATAGGCTCGTGAACTTATACACCACAAACAGCAATGCTACCACTTGAACTGACTAGAACTTATTTCAATGGAAAAGCACAGCCTCAAGGACAACTCAATTGTGTGAAAATGGGAACATCCGAATCATCCAACAATTAACAACCCTAAATAAGGTACTAGCAGCCACTGCCCGTGTTGGATTGAAAAATTACATAGTTCTGGTTGTAACGTTCTTGAAAACAGACACGGACAAACAATGGGGTGGTAACAGAATGCGGAAGCAGGGGGCAGGCCCCATCGGGTAGGCTGACTTCGAGGGACGTTTCCCCATTTTGTCAGGCAGCCTTTATAGGTACGATAAAATATGTAAATCCCAAGACGTCCAGCCGCCCCCCACCCCTCCCCGCCACCTTACTTGAATTTCCTGCTCATGATAAACAGCAGGTGCGTACAGATAGTCCCCCCCCCCCCCCCATTTTTTTCAGGATTTTTCATTCCTGAAACCCCAAAACTTTCAAATTCTTTCAAAAGAAACCAAAATATTTTGGGCTCGCTTCGGGAGCCAAAAAAAAAATTTTTGCTTTCAATATCCGCCCGGCAAACCATCGCCCTTTTCAAGTCTTTAGACCGCCCCCCTCCCGGCCAAAGAGTTTAGGCCCCCTCTATATCCAGTTGCGTGGGGCCCGATGACACCACTGGAACAAACCTGTTGAAGGACCAACCAGCAATTTGTTTCTATCTGCAAAGTTGCGCTCTGGCCTGCCACTTGCTAGCGCTTACTACATTGTAAATACCTTAAGTAAAAATACTAACCCCTGGACAACCTAAATGCAAGATAATCAAGGAAGACTTCCTTTTATTTTGCAATGGAACTTCTAGTAGTAGGGACACAGAACATTCGTTTTGGGTGGTTTTGGGGACTTGAAGTGTAAGATCATGGAATTTCTAGATTATGAAAGCTCTCAGGTCTACAGTAGTACTGTCTGTCGTCAATTTAATTGTAAAAACATTTTGCCAAACAAAATTTGAGTACAGCAAAACTTGTCCTGGAATCAGCAAAAAGTGTTATTTTAGGTGCATTTAACCGTTACAATGACGTAAAATACACGGCCATTTTGGAAATATGACCTATTTAAATAAAGATCTTGTAAAACCGATTTTGGTGGATTTTTGATATGTTGGTTCCCCACATCCAATCTAATCTACCAAAAACCACTGAAATCTCACTTGTAGGATTTTTTTTGGGGGTTAAGAAAGTTAAAAAACGTATATTTTGTCACAAATCTACACCGACTACTATCTCGAGATATCGTGTTAAACAAGGTTTCAGAGTTTGACCTCCGGTGACTCCCAGATGGACCTTTGACCTCCAACACCACAAACGATAGGGTTCTTCCTCTTGACATAACGCATCTACATACTAAGATATGAAATTTATCCAAGCTTCCTGACTTGAGATAACGTGTTAACAAAGGTTTTTCAGCGATTCGACCCCCGCGGTGACCCCAGATGGACCTTTGACCTCCATCAAAAACGATAGGGTTCTTCCTTTTACCATGAACGCATTCTCCATGACTCACAAGTATGAAATTTATTCCAAGCTTCCTATCTCGAGAATATCGTGTTAACCAAGGTTTTCGGAATTTGACCCCCCTTCGGTTTCCCCAGATGACCTTTTAACCCCCACACCAAAAAATAATAGGGTTGCTTTTCTTCCTCTCAATATGGGGCATCTATGTACCAAGTTTGAGAACTGTCAGAGTTTCCCTTCTTGAGATATCGTGTTAACGAGCAGTGTCACAAACACACATACACACACATACACACACACACACATACACAAGCACATACACACATACATACACACATACGCCATCACGAATGCATTGGTTTCTCTTATCATCGAAACCAAAAACCAGTGTTACTCACTGGTCAGCGGGCATGGCGTAGATTTTGTGGACGCACCAGGAGAGGGGTTTTATGGGGAAAGGGTGTCTCATTCCCCAAGGAATATTGTTCAATATTTAAGTGACATCTCATGTCATCAAATGCTCCTAATTTTGATTAACCTAATTTTGTTTTTAAGGACTGTAAATTTTTATTAGATTTATGTAGCATTTCTTTCAGTAGCAATGAAGTGCACATTGCCTAAAATAGCCCCTTAAGTATGTCCCTGGGAGTGGATGCCCCACACTTTCAGAAAGTTTTTAATATTTAAGTGTCATCACATGTGTTCTGGTGCTGCATTTGTTTTCTTCGTAATTTTTTTCAGCATCAATAAAGGGGGGGTGGGGTGAGGGGGCATGATGCAATGTCCTCTTCCTATGGGAAACTACCCCACTACTCCCCCCATGGCCTACCCCACTGGTTTAGTTAAGGTAAAAGTTAAGTCTTGCCAGTTCTGGCTTACTATAAGTGTCACACTTGTAGAAAGGATATACACTTTTTTGAGATGCAAAGTTTTCTGTGATGTCTTTCCCTGATATTTCCAAGAATCAAAGAACTTGGTATAATTAAGTTTCAAAGAAATCTCTATCTTTGATGATTTTTGAACACCTGAATGTGTGTTTGAATCAAGCTTGTATATCTTCGTCTAAATCATGTTGGGTTGGATTTGATTCAAACATTTTAGTGGAGTCAATATGCATTCACATTTACAGTAAATTTCCCCAACCAAAACCCTTGGAAGGCATACTTTTGAGCTACGTTAGTTAGTTAGATGAAATTTAACGACACACCAACACAAATGTGTTATATAGTGTCTAGCAAAGTTTAAATACGGTGCAAATCCTTCCCTTCAGTCGCCTCTTACGACAGGCGGGAAATACCGTGGGCATATTCTGCAACCCCCAGCCCACAGGGGGCTCAATCATGGAGGACCTTGCTTGGTTTTGTGGCGTGACAATCTACCAGTTGTGGGATGAGTAATAACTGTATTGTGTGCGCATTTTATAGGCGATAGTCGGGGACAAACTACTCGCCACACACGACCTCCTCACCCTACCTGGATGCAGTTTAACGTCATACCCAGGACGGACTTTTGAGCTACGAAAATGGCAATCTATGCTGTACGGGGTTTCTTTTTTTTTTCAACAGATGTTCAGCCTGTAACAGTTCTTCGAACAAGGACGTTGAAGAAATATTAAACACTCACCCCAATGGAGAAAGAACTTTGTAAAAAGTTGAGAGTAGTCTTCATTCGGGGTAAAGAGGTAGAAAAGTACCTCTTATTATTCCAGATGATTGTGGGAAAGTTATGGACAAGCTCAAAGACCACCGTCAAAGTGCCGGAGTTGCAAAAAAAAAAAAAAAAAATATGTACTTTTTTGGTAGATTTGGTGCATTGACGCCTATACGTGCAACAGCTGCAATGAGGGAACTGACACAAGAGGCAAGATTGCATAGCCCACACCTTCTCCGGCTAACCAAGTTGCGAAAATACTGTGCAACACTTAGTCAAGTGTTTTCCTTAAATGAGAGCAATACAGAATGGCTAGCGGACCATTTGGGACATTCTGTGAAAGTCCACAAAGAGCATTATCGGCTCCCGAGTAGTGTTCTTGAAAAGGCGAAAATTGCTAAACTCCTTATGGCAATAGACGCAGGAATGGCCAGTAATTTTGCTGGAAAGTCACTGGATGAAATAACTTTTGATGGTAAGTTTATATTTTTAGAAATGACCACATTATTTTCCAACATATTTTCCAACAAGATTTTTGTCACTTTTGTACATTTTAGTTTTTTCTTTCTCCTTGATTATCTTAATTGTTGCACGATATTTGAAGCCTTGACAAAGCTAAAAGAAAAGTGATGCATTGATATTTTGGCTAATTACCCAGAGTAATCTTCAAGTAAACAATTTACAAAAAAAAGCTGCCTCTTTTAGCATCTTACTGAGTTTCAATATTTAACAGTCCCATGTGGGATTTGAATTACAGTCCTGAATGGCCACCTTTTGATTAACTGTTGGAAATAAAGGTTTATTCAAGGTGTATGCACTACTCAAACTTCCCTGGGGAGGATTTTTTTTTTATTTTTTAACTCTCTCATATGCCTGCAGTTAATAAATGGTGTGGAAAATACACTCCTACTTGGACTAGCATGTTCTGTTGAATTACTTTAAATCTTTGGCAAAAAGTACATATTGACCATTTTTCTTTCATAAATCGTCTAAGCCAGAAGTTTTAGAAAGACGATTCACTTACTTCACTATATTTGGGATTTTACCTTAGAGCTGTTTTCTTCTTTCTCTTTTAATTGTGGCATTAATATCATTTACTGTTTTCTTCTCTTAAGACATTCCAATTGATCTGGAGGACCAGGACAGTTTTGGTCTATCAAATCTTTCTACATCAGGACTACAAGCGCAGAAGGAAATAGCAAGAACTTCTGGTAAGAAACTTGGCAGCTCCAAAATGTAGGCCTCCCAGAGTGGCATAAAATCATAAAATAAGGTTGCAAATGGGCAAGTAGCATAAAAATTGAGGGGTAAATCATAAAAATCACAAAATATTTTGATAAAAATGTTGTACTGAGTAAATCGCTCTCGTTAAAACATCCCTAATGCCCTGGAATGTCATGTGTGTACATCTGTAGTACTCCACATGGCTCACAGTTGGGCTACAACTTTCATGCCGTCAATTATTTCCCTTCGTGTACAGTATGTGTATTAATGCATATACACACTGTCAATGTTTAGGCAACCGTACTTAGGCCCAATTTCACGACACACCAACACAAATGTGTTAAGTAGTGTCTAGCAAAGTTTAAATACGGTGCAAGTCCTTCCCTTTAGTCGCCTCTTACGACAGGCGGGAAATACCGTGGGCATATTCTGCAACCCCAGCCCACAGGGGGCTCAACCATGGAGGGGCTTACTCGGTTTTGTGGCGCCGACAACCTGCCAGTTGTGGTCTGATGTGCGCATTTTATAGGCGATAGTCGGGGACAAACTACTCGCCACACACGACCTCCTCATCCTACCTGGATGCAGTTTAACGTCATACCCAGGACGGACTTTTGAGCTACGAAAATGGCAATCTATGCTGTACGGGGTTTCTTTTTTTTTAAACAGACGTTCAGCCTGTAACAGTTCTTCGAACAAGGACGTTGAAGAAATATTAAACATTCACCCCAATGGAGAAAGAACTTTGTAAAAAGTGGAGAGTAGTCTTCATTCGGGGTAAAATAGGTAGAAAAGTACCTCTTATTATTCCAGATGATTGTGGGAAAGTTATGGACAAGCTCAAAGACCACCGTCAAAGTGCCGGAGTTGCAAAAAAAAAAACAAAATATGTACTTTTTTGGTAGATTTGGTGCATTGACGCCTATACGTGCAACAGATGCAATGAGGGAACTGACACAAGAGGCAAGATTGCATAGCCCACACCTTCTCCGGCTAACCAAGTTGCGAAAATACTGTGCGACACTTAGTCAAGTGTTTTCCTTAAATGAGAGCAATACAGAATGGCTAGCGGACCATTTGGGACATTCTGTAAAAGTCCACAAAGAGCATTATCGGCTCCCTAGTAGTGTTCTTCAAAAGGCGAAAATTGCTAAACTCCTTATGGCAATAGACGCAGGAATGGCCGGTAATTTTGCTGGAAATTCACTGGATGAAATAACTTTTGATGGTTAAGTTTATATTATTAGAAATGACCACATTATTTTCCAACAAGATTTTTGTCACTTTTGTACATTTTAATTTTTTTTTTTCTTTCTCCTTGATTATCTAAATTGTTGCACGATATTTGAAGCCTTGACAAAGCTAAAAGAAAAGTGATGCATTGATATTTTGGCTAATTACCCAGAGTAATCTTCAAGTAAACAATTTTGAAAAAAAGCTGCCTCTTTTAGCATCTTTCTGAGTTTCAATATTTAACAGTCCCATGTGGGATTTGAATTACAGTCCTGAATGGCTACCTTTTGATTAACTGTTGGAAATAAAGGTTTATTCAAGGTGTATGCACTACTCAAACTTCCCTGGGGAGGATTCTTTTTATTTTTTAACGCTCTCATATGCCTGCAGTTAATAAATGGTGTGGAAAATACACTCCTACTTGGAATAGCATGTTCTGTTGAATTACTTTAAATCTTTGGCAAAAAGTACATATTGACCATTTTTCTTTCATGAATCATCTAAGCCAGAAGTTTTAGAAAGACGATTCACTTACTTCACTATATTTGGGATTTTACCTTAGAGCTGTTTTCTTCTTTCTCTTTTAATTGTGGCATTAATATCATTTACTGTTTTCTTCTCTTAAGACATTCCAATTGATCTGGAGGACCAGGACAGTTTTGGTCTATCAAATCTTTCTACATCAGGACTACAACAAGCGCAGAAGGAAATAGCAAGAACTTCTGGTAAGAAACTTGGCAGCTCCAAAATGTAGGCCTCCCAGAGTGGCATAAAATCATAAAATAAGGTTGCAAGTGGGCAAGTAGCATAAAAATTGAGGGGTAAATCATAAAAATCACAAAATATTTTGATAAAAATGTTGTACTGAGTAAATCGCTCTCGTTAAAACATCCCTAATGCCCTGGAATGTCATGTGTGTACATCTGTAGTACTCCACATGGCTCACAGTTGGGCTACAACTTTCATGCCGTCAATTATTTCCCTTCGTGTACAGTATGTGTATTAATGCATATACACACTGTCAATGTTTAGGCAACCGTACTTAGGCCCAATTTCACGACACACCAACACAAATGTGTTAAGTAGTGTCTAGCAAAGTTTAAATACGGTGCAAGTCCTTCCCTTTAGTCGCCTCTTACGACAGGCGGGAAATACCGTGGGCATATTCTGCAACCCCCAGCCCACAGGGGGCTCAACCATGGAGGGGCTTACTCGGTTTTGTGGCGCCGACAACCTGCCAGTTGTGGTCTGATGTGCGCATTTTATAGGCGATAGTCGGGGACAAACTACTCGCCACACACGACCTCCTCACCCTACCTGGATGCAGTTTAACGTCATACCCAGGACGGACTTTTGAGCTACGAAAATGGCAATCTATGCTGTACGGGGTTTCTTTTTTTTTTCAACAGACGTTCAGCCTGTAACAGTTCTTCGAACAAGGACGTTGAAGAAATATTAAACATTCACCCCAATGGAGAAAGAACTTTGTAAAAAGTGGAGAGTAGTCTTCATTCGGGGTAAAAGAGGTTGAAAAGTACCTCTTATTATTCCAGATGATTGTGGGAAAGTTATGGACAAGCTCAAAGACCACCGTCAAAGTGCCGGAGTTGCAAAAAAAAAAAAAAAAAAATATGTACTTTTTTGGTAGATTTGGTGCATTGACGCCTATACGTGCAACAGATGCAATGAGGGAACTGACACAAGAGGCAAGATTGCATAGCCCACACCTTCTCCGGCTAACCAAGTTGCGAAAATACTGTGCGACACTTAGTCAAGTGTTTTCCTTAAATGAGAGCAATACAGAATGGCTAGCGGACCATTTGGGACATTCTGTAAAAGTCCACAAAGAGCATTATCGGCTCCCTAGTAGTGTTCTTCAAAAGGCGAAAATTGCTAAACTCCTTATGGCAATAGACGCAGGAATGGCCGGTAATTTTGCTGGAAATTCACTGGATGAAATAACTTTTGATGGTTAAGTTTATATTATTAGAAATGACCACATTATTTTCCAACAAGATTTTTGTCACTTTTGTACATTTTAATTTTTTTTTTCTTTCTCCTTGATTATCTAAATTGTTGCACGATATTTGAAGCCTTGACAAAGCTAAAAGAAAAGTGATGCATTGATATTTTGGCTAATTACCCAGAGTAATCTTCAAGTAAACAATTTTGAAAAAAAGCTGCCTCTTTTAGCATCTTTCTGAGTTTCAATATTTAACAGTCCCATGTGGGATTTGAATTACAGTCCTGAATGGCTACCTTTTGATTAACTGTTGGAAATAAAGGTTTATTCAAGGTGTATGCACTACTCAAACTTCCCTGGGGAGGATTCTTTTTATTTTTTAACGCTCTCATATGCCTGCAGTTAATAAATGGTGTGGAAAATACACTCCTACTTGGAATAGCATGTTCTGTTAAATTACTTTAAATCTTTGGCAAAAAGTACATATTGACCATTTTTCTTTCATGAATCATCTAAGCCAGAAGTTTTAGAAAGACGATTCACTTACTTCACTATATTTGGGATTTTACCTTAGAGCTGTTTTCTTCTTTCTCTTTTAATTGTGGCATTAATATCATTTACTGTTTTCTTCTCTTAAGACATTCCAATTGATTTGGAGGACCAGGACAGTTTTGGTCTATCAAATCTTTCTACATCAGGACTACAAGCGCAGAAGGAAATAGCAAGAACTTTTGGTAAGAAACTTGGCAGCTCCAAAATGTAGGCCTCCCAGAGTGGCATAAAATCATAAAATAAGGTTGCAAATGGGCAAGTAGCATAAAAATAGAGGGGTAAATCATAAAAATCACAAAATATTTTGATAAAAATGTTGTACTGAGTAAATCGCTCTCGTTAAAACATCCCTAATGCCCTGGAATGTCATGTGTGTACATCTGTAGTACTCCACATGGCTCACAGTTGGGCTACAACTTTCATGCCGTCAATTATTTCCCTTCGTGTACAGTATGTGTATTAATGCATATACACACTGTCAATGTTTAGGCAACCGTACTTAGGCCCAGGGAAGTAGCCATGGTGGTTGGAAGTGGTCAGTTCTTGCAGGCTCTCACAATTGCAGACCACTTCCAAAGAAAAAATACTGACACATTGCCGAACACCACTTGTGCACCTGTGTGACCAGCACTCTAGTCCAAGCTAAAAGGGGGACCTATAATATAATATATGAGGTACTGTATATCCAGGAACCTGCAGGATCTCAAAATAATAAATATAGCACCATTTTGCATCTCGGCCCTCCCCAAAGCAAAAATTTTCCAAAGGGAAGGGGGCACCTCCCTTAGACCCCCAGGACAGCAAACAATCAAACCTTGCACCCCTTGCAGTACCAGTACCTTTGTATTGGTGCAAGGCCTATGGCATTAAGCCCCCCCCCCCCCCCCCGGCACCATTTTACGTCTAGCATTTTAAAAAACTCTTTTCCACGTCAGTCGGGGGAATTCACAGTCTGGCTCCCCACCTCACAATTCCTGTGTATGCCACTGCGGCTGAGACCGGTTAACAAATATCCTATTTTAGCAGTTGTTCTCAGCAGCATACTTTTGCAGCTTTTTATACTGCATATATATGGCATAAAATTGCCATAAAAATTACAAACAGTGGCATAAATAAGCATAAAATGTACATAAAAATAGCATAAATTTATAAATAAATTTTCTCCAAACATGCTGGGAGGCCTGAAAATGTTACATTTGAAGTACATTTGTATGGTACTGACGGCTTAATTTTAATGTTTAATATTAATGATGAACATTCGTTATACCATTCAGTCAAGGACCTCCTGAACTGATTGATCGAAGCTTGGCGCCAGTGATAACTAGTAGCCTTGGTAGATATCATAAGTAGATGATGATTGCAATTTTACAAGTGCTTATTGCCCTAATCTTTTGGGATGAAGGAAATTTATGGACATGCCACAGGGTTACTGAAAATCAGTTTCAGACCCCAAATGCATGGGCATGTTTTCTGTATCTTAAGTGAGAAACTCCTTTGCAATCTATGGATATGGAAATAAGACTACTAAAGAAAAAAAAGTTGTATCGCTGCTGTAACTTTACTAAGCATATTGGTGTGCCCAAAGAGGGCACACTAAAATGCTATGTATAGGTTCCACTGTTGAAGGAGACAATGGCATATGGGAAGTGCATTTCAGCAAATCAATCTGATGGAAGCTTGCATGTGACATCTATTTGCCTACATTATAGTGCATCATTTGCAAAGCAGTAAAAGCATCTATCAAACCATTTCATTAGGGATAAAGGATAAATATGAGCATGAAACTAAACATTGTTATTTTCCACAAAAGCAGTGTAAATGTAGAATGTAGAAAACTTGACTTTTATTGTTGTTTACTCACGTGTGCAGGACAAAAGGGCAGCAGCAAACAGGGCTTCATAGCAACTTTTTCGATTGGCCCTGTGTTTTTCAGGGGGACTAAAGTAATTATCTAAGGTACAATGCCTCATTTAAATTAATAGACACTTTCATGGAAACCGCCCCACATTGCTTACAGTGCACAGCAATTCCGCGAGATGAGCGCAATTGTGACTTTGTGTATACAATCTGTATGCATCATACTCGAATGAATACTTACACTCTTGTAAGTGTTAGGGTAACTTACAGTCTTACCTGGGTTTCCTCTACGGCAGCATTTCCAGCGTTTGGGGCGAGCACCTTACATATGGGGAGGCTATCTAAAATCTGCCACGGTCATTCATTCTTTGATCCAGGTACAGAATGTGTATAAGCTTAAAAGTAGACCTAAAATATCCTGGACTGATATGAAATTGTAATATGACCGCAGTAGCGCAAATATTAATTTTTGGGTGGGGACAGGAGAGGGAGAAACTTAAGCGGGTGGCTCATACATTAGCATATATTACACACGGCTCACTCAGACGAGAAAACTTGTGAGGGGTCTTATGCTGTGAACCAATAGGTTCACAATGCTGTCTTATGCGGCTCGACTTGAACCAATAGGTTGGAAACTGGGCCGTAAAACACCATCTAACCTAACTTATGCTGTGAAGTTACTTTACATCTACTTTTGCCAGCACAGGCATTGATGTGGGTCTGTGCTTTTTAAGTGCATCGAAACGGCACACAAAAACAAAAACAAAAACTCAAACCGGATCGGGCAGAAACACAAATGCAAACTATTTACAAACAACTAAATCAAACGGAAAATTATGTTCATTACAGTAATAGAACTATATGTACAGATATTTACATATTTACATATTACATATTTACAACTTAAGTACCTCACAAGCCACCTATGTACAAACAGTCCTATTTACAAATTATAGGCCATCTACAATCATAATATTTACAAATTAACTATCACCCGGCCCGCCCGCACCGAGACAAGTGGGCCCCAACACCTGCCGAACGTCGACCTTGGCAAACGGACGAAGTCGGCCTCCACCCTAAGCTTAATTTCCGTCCTAACCGACGCCAGGACGACGTCCGCAGGCTTCCCCTCTCCCCTAAACACAATATTACACCGGTCTCTCCACAAGGCCAGCTTTATGGAGGCCGAAACAAAGGTAAGTATCCCCGCGAACACTGTATTGCATGGCGGGGGTGACAGACCATACAAAGCGTATCCTGGCTGACCCCCCATTGTTACAAAAACGTGAGGCGATCAGCCAGGACTTGAAAACCACTCCCAGAGGAGGGCCACAAAGCCACACTGCCAAAACACATGGGGCACACTCTCCCACCTTGTGCATCCAGTGCGGGGGCAAATGCCATCTCCAAGACGCCACCGAAGGCGCTTGAGATTCGTTACGATGGCGTCGTGTGCGATCCGCCACAGCAGGTCTCGATGGCGGTAATCGAGTGACCTGCTGCCACACTTCCGGCCCTGACGCATAGTCGTTGGGTTGGACCTGACCAACCAAGTCATCAAAAAATGGCCAGGTACAGGTCCCCCGCACTGGACTGAGAAACGTCCCCTACAGTTGACATCATACGGAGAGTGTTGCTCATCTGACAGTATGCCTTCGTGGGCCTCCAGCTGTGAGGTACACTGTTGCTAAACATCGAAGGAAAGAACCAGCGGAACGATAATCCCCCCAATAACGGACAAAGTAGGCAAACGGCAGCTCACTGTCAACGGAACAAAAAACACACTTGGTCAGGAGAAAACGGAGCTTCGAGGGAAAGTGCATGAGGCCCAATCCCCCACTCCTAGGGTCCTGATACACCACCTTTCTTCTGACCAGCTCCGACTTCCCTGACCATAGAAAACTAAACACGGCCCTCTCGAGTCGCACCAGGACACCCTCTGGAGCAGCCAGAACAGTGCCTGGATACCACAAGAGGGGGTAAACGAAACGATTGACTACTGTCACCTTCCCCAACAGACTAATGTAACGATCGCCGAAGTCCGACAACCTAGCCTCCACCAGGTCCACTTTCTCATTCCAAGTACAGTAAGTGACTCAGGCGAGCCATAACCAAACCATATGCCGTTGATTTTCATGGCGTCGTCAACCCATGATGCCGCGAAGGGCAGTTGTTTCGACCGCCACTTACCTAGACGAAGTCCTTTGGTCTTGTTGGAGTTCAGTCTGGCACCTGTCGCTCTTTGAAAAGTAGACAGCGTGCCACTAAGGGCCCTGAAGGAGGCAAGGTCAGAGACTACGCATGTGACGTCATCTGCATACTGGAGGCACTTGACTTCGGCTCCACCAGGTATGTGAAATGGTCTGAACAAGGGCTCGACTTGGAAGGCTCTTGCGAGGGATTCACTAAACAATACATAGAGTAGAGGTGACAGGGGGCACCCCTGCCGTACCCCACGTTGGACTCGGAAAGGGTCCGACGATAGGCCATTAACAATAACACGACTATTTACACTATTATACAACAGCTTAACCCAGTCAACAAAGACTGGATTTAGACTAAACTTCGTCAGCACCTTGAAGAGAAAACCGTGGTCAACCATGTCGAAGGCCTTCTCCTGATCGAGGGAGACGAGCGCACATGGAAGATCACGGTCTATCACATACTCAACTAAGTCCCGCATCAACCAGAGATTCTGCTGAATACTGTGTCCCCGCACCGCACATGTCTGGAAAGGCCCTACAAGATCCGGCATGGCTGCGCCCAGCCTGTTACAAAGAGCTTTCGCCAGGATCTTGTAATCTACATTTAGCAGGGTGATTGGTCGCTTATTTTTCGGTTCGAGGGGGTCTCCAGACTTTGGCAACAATGTTATGACGCCAGTGCGTTGCGAGGGGCTCAATGAGCCAGCAAGGAAGGCAGAGACGAATACATCGCGAAGGTCGTGTCCAACGGTACCCCAGAAGCATTTATAGAATTCCACCGGAATACCGTCGGACCCGGGCGCCTTTCCGCCTTTCATCTTCGCCACTGCCTTCCAGAGCTCGTCGACATTCAAGGGGGAACCAAGTTTATCGTTCTGCTCTTTAGAGGGGGTCTTGTCAATATTATCTACTAGGGACTGTTGGAGACCCTCATCAACATCTGCCCGAGTGTAAAGCTGTTCATAGTAGCTTTTAAATACCTCTACAATGTCAAGAGGGTCCTTCTGTACCACACCGTGGTCGTCACGGACTGCCTTTATTCGGCGGTCTATAGCATACTTCGTGACGTCCCGGTAGAACTTGATAGTTGGTTTTTCCTCCGCCTCCACGCAATGCACGCGGGCACGAACGCGGGCCCCGCGTAGTTTCTGATCAAGATACTGCTGGATTGCGTGAAGTGCGGAGGAGTCCCCGTTCCTCTCCCTAGAGCAGAGCAAGAGGAACTCTTCCCTTCTTCGACGAGCTCTTGCTACACAGTACTGAACTGTAAACTGTTTGATGCGAGACTTGACATCATCCCACCACTCTAAACCCGTTGAGAAGGCCGGCCTCAATGTTCGCCACCCTTCGTACCTGGCTTTAAACTGTTCTCTATAGTCAGCCTCCGTTAGAATCTGTGTTCATTTTCCAGAAACCCCTCCCAGCTGGCCATGACACTGGGGGTTGGAAGGAGACAGTAACTGCATCATGGTCCGAAATTGGACATGTCACAACTTCACAGTCACTCGGTGACAGCAAGTGGAGAGTACACCCGGTCCAACCTTGAGGCGCCCGTGCCATCTGGGCGGTGCCAAGTGAACACGGGCAAACCGGGATGTTGCACTCGCCAAACATCAACCATGTCGTGATTCTTTGTGAACATGTCCAATTCCGCCATGCCGACGCCACAGCCCGAAGACGTACATGAGGCCATTCGGTCGAGCTGTGTGTCTGGGACACAGTTAAAGTCTCCAGCTAGGATACAAGGGGCACAGCCAGGAACGAAGGATGGAAGGGTAGCGAAAAAGTCCCTTCTGCCTGAAGGCCGGTTGGGCGCGTAGACATTACATAGGTAGAAGTTCCCGCAAGGATGTTTTATGGTGATGCAAACCAACCGGCCCTCGTGATCAGAATCAACTTTTCCGACCAAGGGAGTCCATCTTGGTGAAACTAAGATAACAGATCCACAAGAAGACGCAAACCATAGGAAGCGTGCAAACCCCCACCCCATTCATAGGACCAGGTGTGGACATCGTCCTCATTCACAACGTGGGTTTCCTGGAGGAAAACAAAGTCCACACCCAGTGATTTGCAAAATTGGAATATTCTGGACCGCTTCCGACTGTCCCTCATGCCATTAACGTTCAGGGTCATGAGGGACAGGGGGTCAGTCATGGTGGGATAGGTAACTACACATCTGTCTCTGACCTGGCCTTTTTATTCTTACATGGACTTGGTAGTGGTGGACCAGGATGGATCCCCTCGACTGACTCCTCACCTGAGGCCGACCTTTTTAATTTAGACTCTGTTTCTACACCCTCACACAAATCAAACCAGCCCTCCCCGGATGGTGGGTCCTTTGGTGGAGGCTCTGAGGCAGGTCCCCCAGCATCTGACATGGCAGAGTCAGTCTCCGAGTCTGATGAGAGTTGAAGGTCATTCTCCACTGTTGAAAATCCAGCCTCCCCGGGTGTTGAAGGGGAGGATGATGGAGGGCCTGCCTCAGGGGTCCCAGAGACCCCTTCACATTGTTTAGCAGCAAGGAAATCCTGCTCCACCTGATGTGCCACCTCATCAGGCGAAGGGGACCTAGGTTCCTCCACTATAGGTTCTGGGCCTGACTGCGAGGGCTCATGTGCTGGCCCCACATCCGCACTGGCACGGGCTGAGTACGAAGTGGGGCAGGAACCAGAGACATGTCCCTCCCCCCCACAGAGGTTACACCGCACCTCGTTGGGACACTCGGCCTTTTCGTGCCCCACCTGCAGGCACTTGCCACAACGTCTGTTGGCACTCTGGGCACTCGGCCCTTTTCCAACCTGCACAGAAACAAAACCCAAGATCTTGGGAAATGTACTAGCGTGTGACCATATGGAGCTACATATTTTTTTTTTTAAGTACGTAGAAACAGGCACTGGCGCAATAAAGAAGAATCCCAAACCCAAACAAAACCATGACGGGTCACAAACACAAATGCTAAACAAACTATACACACCGTGCAACAGGGAACAAAAGAGTCTTTGTTACTACTGAACTCCAGTAACTGCCACTGCAGCCAACCCCAAAACAACTCCCCACAACCACATACCACCCAAACAAATTCCGCCCACACGCCCAAAGGAAACCACGCCCGAAGGCAACTCGTCACCCCACGACAACACCACGCCCGAAGGCAACACCACGCCCGAAGGCAACACTTCGCCCCAAAGGCAACGCTACGCCCAAAGGCAACAGCACTTAAAAAGCACCGGGGCAAATACAGGTGCACCTTGCCCAAGGGTGCCCCGGAGGCAGTTGTGGCAAAGGGTAACCTCATTATCCCCACGCTTTAACAAGCTCCACAACCGGATGCAGTTTAACGTCCTACCCAGGACGTATTGCGGAACTGATCATGCACCATGCGCAACATAGCGGTAATTTCCATGAAAGTGTTTATTCCATCTGTGCTACCCCTTATGTATTTCAGCTTACCCTGACTAACAGGTACTCATTTTACAGTACATCTGTTATTTTTCGTTTCTTCATTCCTCAACAGGCAGGGTGAGGCAGTGGGCCGGCCAAAGAAAAGTCCATACTAATAAGCCAATTTAAAAAGCACCTGAAAAAGGGAACCCTTCCAGGGAAAAGTGAAATAGAAAGTGTTATGGAGAAATTTCCATCAAATTTCAGAGGTCGAACCTGGCGTTACATTAAGGATTGTGTTAGAAACATCTCCACGAACCTTAAAGGGGAATTTTCATCATCCCAGACAGTTCCAACCTTAAACTTCCTACACAGAATGTAGCTGGATTTTGAAATACAAAACAACTGTTTGCAAACCATATTCAAGAATATCTCATTTCGTCATATGCTGAACTGTAAAACCTGCTTCAGTGTGAACAAATTTTCACACTGAATAAAGCTTTACAGGGATGGGGGGAGGGGATACCCCCCACTTCTTTGATTGGAGGGGACAATAAAACAAATCCCCCTCCCACTTTTTGTGACCTGAGAAAAGTGGGGCATTACCAAAAACTACGTGAAGGTTATGTAAGATGTATTCTATTTTAATCTATTACAATTGATTTATCAGTATTCAATAATGGTGTGGGCCGATATTTGTGCTGGTCAAGCCCGCCAGACCTATACTTTGTTAGTTAGTTAGATAGGGTTTAACGACACACCAACACGAATGTGTTATATAGTGTCAGCGAGTAAAAAAAAAAAAAGCAAAAGTAAAATTTTGGGAGAAAGTTAGCTAAAAAGGGCAAGGATGGGGCAAAATCTTATCTGAAATGTCAACACGAAAGCAAGCGCGGGAGTCATGTCAAATCGTCCTATAAAGGTTACTTTCCTTGAGAAAGTCTAGGATGAGATAAGGGTCGGTCTGTTGAAATAACATCTTCAGGTCTGGCACAGTGTAGTACTGTGGTCTCTCATCACCATGAAGTAAGTAGTAATGGGTAAGGTAAGTGTGACCGATACGAGCTCTGGTCAGAACTAAATCGTCTAGTCGCTTTCTGGGGACTGCATTACTGAACGAGATCCAGAGGCTGGATGAATATAGGTACAAGACCCATCATTCAGAAGGCATAGATCCCAGGCAGATATCACTGATTCAATCAATCCACCTACCTGATTGGTGTAATTAACCCCCACATGTCACTGTGTGCATTGAAATCACCCAGGAGTAGAAATGGGGTGGGCAGCTGGTTAACTAGCACTTCCAGGTCATCTCGTTTCAGGCTATACCTCGGTGGGATTGTACACCGAGCACACAGTGATGGTGCGGTGAAGTGTAGCTCGAATTGCCACAGCTTGTAAGTTAGTCTTTAGATGGATAGTGGAGTGTGGAAATGTTTTTTTAACTAATATGGATGATCCCCCAATTGCTCTATTGTCAACCGGGGATACAACCGTTTTGTTATACAAATCATACTCTTTAAATGAGAGATTGTCTGTGTCCCGAAGGAAAGTCTCCTGCAGGCACACCACTAAGGGAGACCAGTCTGCTACAAAGCATTTGATCTCCTCGTAATTCGGTCTAAGTCCTCTGCAATTCCATTGGATTATAGCCGCAGGCCTCCCAAGGGTCATCCTTTGGAAATCTGCGGCTTTTTAGCAGAGCTGGTGGAGCCCCCTGGCTCGGGCCGAGACTTAGGGCCACTGAGCTCCATCAGCTGTTCCCCTTCTCCCTCACTCCCCTCTAACGCTCCAAATCTGTTGTGCAGTTTGATAGGGTCGTCCGACCCTTTGCTCGGTTTTGTCTGCATTTTAATTCTAGGTGTGTCTCTTGCTTTTGTTGGTTCTGTCTTTTGTCTCTGTTTTGTAGTTGTTGGTTTTGGTGGTGGTTTAGGTTTTTTGTGGGGGTGTTGATTTTTGTGATAGATTTGTCGGTGCTGTCATCGTCTGTATTGTCTTGGATGTTGTAGACTGCTCTGATGGTTTTGAGAAAGTGAGTGTAATGGGCTTTGGAAAACTGCTGTCCCTGGGCCAGGTCATATCGGTTTGGGTGGCAGCAGAAACTTTCGCAGTCCTCACAGCTCCAGCATAGCTCTTGAGCTGCGACTCCTGCGACAAGAAATGTTTCTCTAGCCTCTTTATAAGAGATATTACTGGATGCCTTGATTTTTTGGATTTGTTTCTCTTCAACCCACTTTGGACATGTTTTGCTATTTGCCGGATGACAACCCTGGCAATTTACGCAGTGAGGTTGCCCCTCACAGGCTTCAACAGAATGCCCCTCCTGACCACATTTCTCGCATGTATCTGGCCTGCTACAATTGGTTTTAAAATGGCCGGAACGTTGGCATTCGAAACAGCGGACAGGGTTGGGGATGTAAGTCTCAACCCTGACCTGCAGATAGCCAATCTTCAGTGTTTTGGGAAGTGTGGGCGTGTTGAACGTTAGAATAAAGGTGCCAGTAGGCTTCCTGACACCTTCCCTTAGCACTGAGATGCGGTGGAGGTGGCTGACATGTTGAGATGCCAGGTTACCAAGGATCTCCTCATCAGAGCAGTCCTTGATATCCAGGCATCTGATAACTCCTTTCGAGCTATTAAGTGACCTGTGAGGGGTAACCTGAACCGGGACATCAACGAGTACCTTTGTTTTTAGTAGGTTGTTTGACTGTGTGTTACGGCTGACCTCTACAAGATCGCCAGACCTATACTATGCATCTTCACTTTGCAAATCACCACAGATTTTGCACACTTCATGAGCATGCAGTCTTGTTGATGTAATTATTATCAGTATCATCTCAAACCAGAAAGTTGTCAGGGCCCGATCAAACATTCACATTATTCATCTGCCTTCATGATTTGGTTGATCGTTCATGTGCATAGGTGGGTAGGTGTGGGTATGGAGACATACAGCATTCAAGAATACAAAGAAGAGGAACTTTTTGCCTTCCCCTTCATTAAACTAAGTTTAATGAAAACTGAAATCTAAAGCAAACAGACCAGGCAGCAGACTCACCTTGTAATTGGTAAATGCATTTTAAGGGAGCTGAAAATCTCTCGGTGCAAAGTCTGCATGCAACTTTTTTCAGGAAAGTATCATGCATTCGTATTCATTCATCCTTTCATATCTTATGACCATTATATGGAAAATAAATTACACAGAAATTTGCTATCCAAGGCACTTATCTGGAAATTAGAGGTACTTCTCCATCCTCTTGTCTGCAGGGGTATGATGAGGTGTCATTGAAAAGAATGATGTATGTCTTTTTTGATGGTTTCCTATCAAAAATCTTACACTAGCACACACCAGTGCCTCGGTAGCGCCGCTGCAAGCCACCCTCCTTTGATTTCCAATTTTTCTCCAGTTGGTTGAAGTGTGTTTTGACAGTTAGATTGAATTTAACGACTGATCAGCACGAATGTGTTATGTAGTGTCAGCTAGATTGAACAGTGCAAAGGTAGGGTAAAACTGAATCTCAAAAAAGAATTAAATTGGGCAAAATCCTAAAGTCTTGACAAAAGCAAATGGGGAGTCATGTCAAAATTTCCTGTAAAGGCCACTTTCTTTGAGAAAATTCAAGATGAGAGAGGGGTCCGTGTGTTCAAACAATGTCTTCAGGTCTGGCACAGTGTAATACTTCTGACGAATATGGGAGCATTCATAGCAGTCGCCGAGAATGTGACTGACGGTGACATCGCAATCACAGGGGATACAATATGGTCTCTCTTCCCCGTAGAGTTAGATGGGGTTTTACGACACACCAACACGCAGGTGTTATATAGTGTCACCTAGAAAGAAAAAGGGGTAATGCTGGGTACAAAAAATAAACAAGAGCCCAATGGGCACTGTGGTTCCTTGCTGAATGTAATGAAACTGAGCCCCCCTGCGGGTACGGGGATGTAGAATAGGCCCGCTGCTTTGTCAGCATGTCGTAAGAGGCGACTAACAGTGACGACTTGTTTGCCGTGAGTCGCGACCCGTGTCGGTGGAGGAGAGGGTCCTGGTGGTTGAGTGAAGGCTATAACTGCGGTTTAGTCCTAGCAACACACCACTTTGGCCACACACCACTTTGGCCTCAAATTCACCTAGTCGGGAGGTTGAATTGGCCTGGTTCAATCAATCGGCTGGTGGCGTCATCCCCTGAGATCTCCACCTGACTGCTTTTCAACCTTTGCTTATTAACATAGCACCAACTTGTCATGTACCCGTCACCAAGTGGACTTTACTTGTGTGTTTCAGAAAGGTGGTTTTCTCAGAAGGCGGCTGCTTAATCAGGTCAATCGGGGTTATTGATTCATTTAGTGGCCTTGAGTATATCACTAGTGTATCCCTGGCATCGGTTTGTGATGAATTTTCCACTTACCTTTGATGTCCCATTGTTGGGCTCCATGGTGGGTGGGGAGCACTGGTGACGAAATTTTGTTTTTTTAACTATGGATTCCTCGAACCCCGAAAAACTGGGGAAAAAAAAACGTTTCAGGAGCGACTCTGGGGCAAGCTCTGACCCCGAGGAAGCTCCTATCTGGCCTAGGTTTCTTGTCGTTTCCAGTAGTAGAGACGACAAGAAAGACCCTTGCAAAGCTGTCACCGTTTGCCATCAGCAAGGGAATTGAGGGTGTTGTCGGCATCCCTAAAACAATTAAGAGGCTTAGTTCTGGAGACCTTCTGGTTGAAGTTAGCCGAAGTACTCAAGCTAACAACTTGCTGAAAACAAAGAAACTGGTCGATGTCCCTGTTCAGGTGACCCCTCACAGGTCACTTAATAGCTCTAAGGGAGTAATCAGATGCCCGGATATCAAGAACTGCTCTGATGAGGAGATTCTTGATAACCTGGCATCTCAGCATGTCAGCCACCTGTACCGTATTTCAGTGTTGAGGGAAGGTGTCAGGAAGCCCACTGGCACCTTCATCCTAACATTTAACACTGCAAAACCACCGACAACACTGAAGATTGGCTACTTACAGGTCAGGGTTGAGGTCTATATTCCCAACCCTGTCCGCTGTTTTAATTGCCAAAGGTACGGCCATTTCAAAACTAACTGTAGCAGGGCAGCAACCTGCGAGAAATGTGGCCAGGAGGGACATGCTGGTGATACCTGTGAGGAGTCACCTCGTTGTGTAAATTGCCAGGGTTGTCATTCCGCCAACGACAGAACCTGTCCAAAATGGGTGGAGGAGAAGCAAATTCAAAAAATAAAAGCCTCCAGCAACATAACATATAAAGAGGCTAGGGATACATTCCTGTCACAGGACTCACAGCTCAAGAGCTATGCTGGGGCTGTGAGGACTGCGAAAGTCTCTGCTGCAACCCAAACCGATATGACCTGGCCCAGGGACAGCAGTTTTCCAAAGCCCATTGCACTCAGTTTCGCAAAACCAACAGAGCAGTCTACAACTTCCAAGACAATACAGACGATGACAGCACCGACAAATCTTTTTACCACAAAAATCTACACCCCCGCAAAACTCCTCCCAATCCATAACCAAGGCCTTAAGATCTGCCTGGGAGCTTTCCGTACTTCCCCAATGCAGAGTCTTTACATCGAAGCGAACGAGCCACCCCTCTATTTAAGATGGAAAAAGTTGTCCCTCCAGTTTGCCCTAAAACTGAGGAGTCATAGACAAAACCCGACCTTTGAGACGGCCTTCAACCATAAGTTTAGTGACATATACACGAGGAAACCATCAGCTATCCCTCCATTTGCTCTTCGCATTGGTGGAGCCTTACCACAGGTGTGTACTAGCCCCGACTCCATAGCACAGCTTACCTTCTCAATCACTCCCCCCTGGAGGTTAGTCAAACCGGTTGTTGACCTCAGTTTGAGACAGCATCCAAAGAACTCAACCAATGAACTGGTGTACCGTGCCAGCTTTAATGAACTGAAAAATAAGTACTATGGTTATCACGCAATCTATACCGATGGTTCCAAAGCCACGAACAGGGTGGCAGCTGCTGCAACAGGCCGAGATGCATTCTTGCAGGTTAGATTCCCGGATGATGCATCAATATTTACCGCCGAACCCTGGGTAGGACTTAAAACTGCATCCGGTTGTGGAGTTTGTTTAAACGTGGGAGTAATGAGGTTACCCTTTGCCACAACTGCCTCCGGGGCACCCTTGGGCAAGGTGCACCTGTATTTGCCCCGGTGCTTTTTAAGTGCTGTTGCCTTTGGGCGTAGTGTTGCCTTCGGGCGTGGTGTTTGCCTTCGGGCTTAGTGTTGCCTTCGGGCGTGGTGTTGCCTTCGGGCGTGGTTTTGCCTTCGGGCGTGGTGTTGCCTTCGGGCTTGGTGTTGCCGTCGGGCGTGGTGTTGCCTTCGGGCTTGGTGTTGCCGTCGGGCGTGGTGTTGTCTGGGTGTGTGGTCTTTGTGGGGCTTTGTTTTTAGTGTGAAGGGGGGAGGTTGGTCTGTGGGGTCTTTGGGTTGTTGTCAGTGTGTGTGTGTGTGTGTGTGTGTGTGTGTGTGTGTGGTTCTATTGTTGTAATGAACATAATTTTTTGTTTGATTTGGTGGTGTTGGGATAGTTTTGCCTTTATGTTCCTGTCCGATCCGGTTTGAGTTTTGTTTTTTGTTTGTATGTGCCGTTTCGATGCACTTAAAAAGCCACTCCAGGCACTTAAGATGGCATTCCAGCTGATCGAAACCTCGCACGACCACCAGTTCATTGTGTTCACAGACTCGCTATCCAGCCTTTTAGCTCTTCAAGGCGATGAGCAAAAACACCCTTGTGTAATAGCTCTCCGGGAAAGTTACTCTAATTTGGTGAGACTGCAGAAGTCAGTTGTGCTCGCGTGGGTTCCGAGTCACGTGGGCATACACGGAAATGAAAAGATAGACACGCTAGCTAAGGAAGCCCTACAGATGGACATTACCAACCTCCACATACCCCACACTGATTACCGTCCTAACATCAACGCCTATATAAAATCAACATGGCAGGAACTGTGGGATTCTTTCCCAGAGAACAAATTGTACCAAGTGAAACCAACGGTCGGGACTGTGGGTAATGCAGCCCCCAGAAAACGGAGAGATGATTTGGTACTGATTAGGGCTCACATAGGTCACACTTACCTAACCCACGCTTATTTGCTCCACGGGGATGAGAAACCATATTGTATCCCCTGTGACTGTGCTGTCACCGTCAGTCACATTCTCATTGACTGCTATGAATACTCCCATATCCGTCAGAAGTACTACACTGTGCCAAACCTGAAGACGTTGTTTGAGCACACAGATCTTTCGCTCATTCTCGACTTTCTCAAAGAAAGTAACCTTTACATGAAATTTTGACATGACTCCCACATTGGCTTTTGTTTAGGTATCTTAGTATTTTGCCCAATCCTTTTTCCTTTTAGGTGATTTCACCTCACCATTCCTTTTTTTTTATCTAGCTGACACTATATAACACATTCGTGTTGGTGTGTCGTTAAACCCCATCTAACTAACTAACCCCCGCAAAAGAAGCCTAAACCACCACCAAAACCAACAACTACAAAACAGAGACAAAAGACAGAACCAACAAAAGCAAGAGACACACCTAGAATCAAAATACAGACAAAACCGAGCAAAGGGTCGGACGACCCTATCAAACTGCACAACAGATTTGGAGCGTTAGAGGGGAGTGAGGGAGAAGGGGAAGAGCTGATGGAGCTCAGTGGCCGGAAGTTTCGGCCCGAGCCAGGGGGCTCTACCAGCTCTACTAACAAGCCACATATTTCCAAAGGATGACCCTTGGGAGGCCTGTGGCTATAATCCAATGGAATTGCAGGGGACTTAGACCGAATTACGAGGAGATCAAGTGCTTCATAGCAGACTGGTCTCCTTTAGTGATCTGCCTGCAGGAGACTTTCCTTCGGGACATGGACCACCCAACATTCAAAGGGTACGACATGTACAACAAAACCGTTGTATCCCCCATTGACAACAGAGCTATTGGGGGATCATCCATACTAGTTAAAAACACAGTTCCACACTCCACCATGCATCTGAACACTACCTTGCAATCTGTGGCAATTCGAGCTACACTACACCGCACCATTACTGTGTGTTCGGTGTACATCCCACCAAGGTATAGCCTCAAACGAGATGACTTGGACATACTAGTTAACCAGCTGCCCACCCCATTTCTACTCCTGGGGGATTTCAATGCACACAGTGACATGTGGGGCTGTAATAACACCAACCAGATGGGTGCATTGATTGAATCTGTGATCGCTACCTCGGATCTATGCCTTTTGAATGATGGGTCTTGTACCTACATTCATCCGGCCTCTGGATCTCGTTCAGCGATTGATCTCTCAATCTGCTCTCCGGCAATTCTGATGGACCTTCAGTGGAGAGTTCACGATGATCAGTGTGGAAGTGACCACTACCCCCTTTTAATTGATACTGTCTATCCCATGCCCGAAGAGAGAGTACCCAGATGGCAGGCTGACTGGTCTGAATTCAGCGACCTCTGTAGAAACACCATCATCACGGAGGCTTTTGGAGGTGTACAAGACCAGATCGCCCACTTTACAGAACTGTTAGTGGGTATTGCTACAAAAACTATTCCTAAGTCCTCTGCAAGTCCACGTAGTAGACACAAGCCGTGGTTTAACACGGATTGCGAAAAAGCGATCAAAGATCGCAAAAAGGCCCTTAGTATTTTTAAGAAGTACCCTAGTAATGTTAATCTTAAGAATTACCTGAATGCCCGTGCCAGAGAGCACGGCGCATCATAACAACCAGCAAGCGGGAGTCATGGAAACAGTATATTTCTAAACTAAACTCCAATACCCCAGTCAAGAAAGCATGGGATATGGTAAGAAAGATCAGTGGAAGGCAGGTTAATTCCTCAGTCTCACACATAACCAAACCAGACGGTAGCAAGTGCACAGAAAGGGCAGATATTGCGAATCTGCTTGCAGATGAGTTCCAAACCAACTCCTCAAGTAGTCACTACTCCCAGACCTTTCAAGCATTCCAACATACCGTTGAAAAACAGAAAGTGAACTTCACCTCGGATAACTCTGAGGACTACAACAGCCTCTTTAACATCACGGAACTTCGTATTGTTCTCGAAAGAAGCAATGACACTGCCACTGGCCCAGATGAAGTTCACTATCAGTTCCTCAAACACCTCCCTGACAGCTCTTTACTGGTGCTGTTAGATATTTTCAACGGTATATGGGAAAATGGCAACTTTCCAGCTGCTTGGCGGGAAGCCACCATCATTCCCATCGCCAAGCCGGGTAAGGACCCGACAAAAGCTACAAACTACCGCCCTATTTCCCTCACTAGTTGTCTGTGCAAGACGCTTGAACGAATGATTAATGCCCGTCTGGTTTGGTTCCTCGAAACCAACGGTCTAATAACTAGTTATCAAAGTACCACTACAGTACCACTGATCAACTCGTCCGCCTGGAGTCAACAGTTCGTGACGGATTTGTCCGTGGACACCATGTTGTATCAGTATTTTTCGACCTGGAAAAGGCATACGATACTGCTTGGAAACATGGCATACTGAAAGACTTGCACAGTGCCGGGCTATGGGGCAGAATGCCGCTTTTTCAAAATTTCCTGCAAGATCGTGTGTTTCGTGTACGTGTGGGGAGCGTGTTATCAGAGCTGCATAATCAGGAAATGGGTGTCCCCCAAGGTAGCATCCTGTCAGTCACTCTTTTCATCATGAAAATAAATAGCATCGCTAATGTGGTTAACGCTGGGATTGAGAAGTCTTTGGTTGTGGATGACTTCTCTATTACCTGTTCCTCAAGGAACATGAGGTCTATAGAGAGACTAATGCAAAACTGCCTCAATAAGATTTAGCACTGGGCTGACAAAAACGGATTCCGTTTCTCTCAAACAAAGACTGTTTGTATGCACTTCTGCAACCGGAGAGGTGCTCATTGCGACCCAGACCTAAATTTGAACGGTGTTCACATCCCAGTTGTTCCTCAGACCAAGTTCTTAGGCCTAATACTCGACAGTAAGCTCAACTTCACAGCCCATATCGACCATCTAAGGCGGAAGTGCCAAGGAGCGCTGAACCTGTTGAAGGTCGTCTCAAAGATGGACTGCGGCGCTGATCGTCCCGTTTTGCTTCGACTTTACAGATCCCTTGTGAGGTCCAAACTTGATTATGGTTGTGTTGTTTATAGCTCTGCACGTGAGTCATACCTCAGGAAACTCCTCCCTATCCATAACCAAGGCCTTAAGATCTGCCTAGGAGCTTTCCGTACCTCCCCAATGCAGAGTCTTTACATCGAAGCGAACGAGCCACCCCTCCATATAAGATGGAAAAAGTTGTCACTCCAGTTTGCCCTCAAACTGAGGAGTCATAGACAAAACCCGACCTTTGAGACGGCCTTCAACCATAAGTTTAGTGACATATATGTGAGGAAACCATCAGCTATCCCTCCATTTGCTATTCGCGTTGGTGGAGCTTTACCACAGGTGTGTACAAACCCCGACTCCGTAGCACAGTTCACCTTTGGCATCACTCCTCCCTGGACATTAGTCCAGCCAGTTATTGACCTTAGTTTGAGGAAGTATCCAAAGAACTCAACAAATGAACTGGTGTACCGTGCCAGCTTTAATGAACTGAGACAAAAGTACCATCGTTATCATGCCATCTGTACCGATGGTTCCAAAGGTACGAACAGGGTCGCAGCTGCAGCGACAAGCCAAGATGCATTTTTGCAAGTCAGACTACCGGATGATGCATTAATATTTACTGCCGAACTCCTGGCACTTAAGATGGCATTCGAGCTGATCGAAACCTCGCACGGCCGCCAGTTCATTGTGTTCATAGCCTGCGATGCAGACTCTGTACAAGCTTTCCTAAAGATGGCGCTCTCTCAGAAATCATAATACACCCCTTTATACATTCTATACAGAGTCTGCAAACTTTCGTCCACTTTTCATTTCCAAAATCCCCAAAATGCGGGGAAAATTATTATTCATGAGGTCACATGGTGTTCACAACTATACTGACTATTCATGTTTATCAACGCAACGCGACGGCGAATACAGTGACATCTTAGAAAGGTAGGCTACCTGCTAAATCTTGCAGTAAAAGTGAAGGATAACGTTAGGCGTATTACAAGCGAATCTGCTCGCTAATCTAGTTTCTCTTTAGGCAATATAGGCTAGCATTTCCTGGAGGTTAGTGGAGCCAAGTTCAAATAAAGCAAGCAGTAGGCTGTATAGATTGGCTGTAGCAGCATGATTCTCATCTTAGTTCAAGTTAGTTCAGAAAAAGAATACTCATTGAAGGCGTTACCTAACGTTTCCAAGGGGTCTACTAGCAGGGAGTTGGAAGTGTGCCTCAGCGTATTGTCGTGGTCTATGATACAGGCCCTCGATCGCATCGACAGGACAACCCTCTTTCGTTGCAAGCTAGTTGTATACATGTACACGGCGGTAGCAGCCACGGCAGGCCAGCAAGCGAGAGCTTTTTACGTACGTAGAAACGGGCACGAGGAAACAAAGTAGAACTTAAACCTGACCGGACAAAAACATAACTCTGAACTATTTACAGAATTCTGTACATTGCGCTAGCAAACAAAATGTCTGTGATAACTATGTACAGCTAGCTTTTTACGTACGTAGAAACGGGCACGATTGCGCTAGCAAACAAAATTTCTGCGACAACTATGTACAAAACCACCCCGAACCCAAACTAGTTACATAGGACTATTTACAATCTCACTAGGCAAAACTATTTACATACCCATTTACATCAACAGAAGAGTGTTCAGGTTGAGTCTGTTCAATGCTTTTTGGAACTATGGGTGCATGTGGCCAACCCCCACTATTTACAGTATTAACAATGTGATGTGCTCTTTACATGCTTGTAGCCGGGCGGACCTAATGTGGAACAAAGCAAACCTATTTACACTGAACTACCAAAAAAACTTTCTGGCATGCATGGGCACAGACACAAACAGAACAGAAACCCCAAAAGAAAACGGGGACACAAAGGCAAAACCATTCACACTAAATACTCTGACTGGGACCTTATCTTTTTAATCCGTGGGCTCGGTACGGGCGTCCCAGAGTGATGGGTTCCCGTCTGATACTTCGCCTGAAGCCGACCTCTTTAGTGCAGACTCTGGCCCCTCCCCTCACACAAATCAAACCAACCCTCCCCCGAAGGTGGATCCTTTGGAGGAGGCTCTGAGGCACGCTCCCCGCCATCCGACATCGCCGAGTCTGAGGACAGATCGAGGTCCTCCTCTAATGTCATTATTTCAACCTGACCGGGTGCCGCTGCCAACGATGGCGGAGAGTCTGCCTCAGGAGTCCCAGTACCCCCCTCACACTGCTTGGAGGCAAGGAAGTCCTGCTCAACCTCAATTGCCGCCTCCCCTAATTCCTGGGTTGAATACTGTGGGCCTGTTTGCGAGGGTTCGGGTGACGACCCCACATCGGCACTGACATGGGCAGAGTACGATGTGGGGCAGGCACCAAACACATGTCCCTCCTCCCCACAGAGGTTGCACCGTACCTCGTTGGGACACTCTGCCTTGCCGTGCCCCAACTGCAAACATTTTCCACAACGTCTGTTGGGACACGACTTGGCGTCGTGCCCCTCCTCTCCACATCTAAAACAGGTACGGGGCTGGCAAAAGTACCTAATGTGGGCCTTGGAACCCCCTATGAAGAGGAACGATGGAATGTCCCTCACCAGTTCCATACGGAACTGTCTCTTGCCATTAAATATACCTTTCAAGTCACCCACAGTATATTTACACCACCGCATTTCAGAGACAGTTCCGTATTGACTAAGAACCCTCGCAACCAGTCGCTGATCGACCTCGAAGGGAAGGTAGAGCACCGTCACCGCCACAGAGCCATCATATGGGGTGACAGTGAGCCCCTCTACCCCCTTCAGGCATGACACACCCTTAACACGGGCAGCATCAGACTTAAACTTAAGGTCATACGTGTTGCGGGCCTCAAGCGCCTGCAACATGTCAATTTCTCCAATTTCGACACCATTGTCTTTTAACACAGTTAATGCCTGTGGGGGAGGGACACTCGCCCCAGACGAAAACTCCAACTTAACAATTGTGCTATCCCGACCTCCGGGCATAGCAGCAGTTTGTGTGGCTCGGGGCCACGGAATGAAAAGAAAAAACTCTGACCAGGTGTTACAAAAGACAAAATTTAGTATGAAGCACACTATAAGGTTTTAAGCACAATTGCAATAAATAGTACAGCTATCACACAGTGATACAAGTTGAGCACGGTAAAACGACGAGAGCGAAACGAAAACACGTCTGCTCTCGTCGAAGACCTGAACTAAGAACTGTACTGTACTGCACTGCATGCTTTTTAAGTGCATCGAAACGGCACATACAAACAAAAAACAAAAACTCAAACCGGATCAGATAGGAACACAAAGGCAAAACCATCCACACACCACCAAACCAAACAGAAAATTATGTTCATTGCAACAATAGAACCACACACACTGACAACCCGAATACCCCATAAACCAACCTCCCCCCGGCCACCCTAAACCAATATTACTACATACCGCCAACGAAAGACAACACCAGACCAAACCACCACCCAACAACAACCAAAAAACCAAAACACCAGACCAAACAATCATCACAAACTGCCACAAGGGGGCAGGAAGGGTCCGGGGCGGGGTCCACCTGCCACGAGGGGTCCAGGGTGGAGTCAACTTGCTATATTTACAGTATGTACACTATATACACTATCTACACTATTTACACAAAAACAAAAAACTGAACAAAACTGGGCCAAAAATACAGGCGCACCTTGCCCAAGGGTGTCCCGGAGGCAGTTGTGGCAAAGGGTAACCTCATTATCCCCACGCTTTAACAAGCTCCACAACCGGATGCAGTTTAACGTCCTACCCAGGACGTACTGCACTGTACTGTACTGCCCATAACGTGGGAAAGAGTTTTTTTTTTTTTTTTTTTATTTTCCTTTAACGTGCTTCGAAACGGACACGATCGCAAACAAAACTAAACAAAACCCATCGGAAGACAAACACAATACCAAAAACCATTCACACGCTGCAAAGAAAACGAGTCTCTGTCACCACCAACACCGCCCCGACCCCGCACCAATCTGAACACCACAGACCCTTCCTTTTTACGTACATAGAAACTGGCACTGCGAAACAAAGAACTCAAACATAACAACTATTTACAGATTCCTTTACATTGGGCTAGAAACCAAAATTTCACAGACACAGTCGAAACAAAACACCGGAAATGGAACAAGTGTTCATGTGGCCAACCCCCAGCCCACAACGATGTACTCCTCACACGCACATAGCCTGAACAGACCCAATGTGGAACAAAGGCAAACCTAAAGGCAGACTAACAACTCTTGCTGGGACTTGATCTTTTTAGTCCTTGGGCTCGGTACTGGTCTTTCAGAGAGAGACGGTCCTCCCGCACTCTGACAACCTCTACCCGAGTGCCGAACCTCTTCAGTGCAGACTCTGCCAACCCTCCCCCCTCACACAAAATCAAACCAAGCCCTCCCCGCAGAAAAAAAGGTGGATTCCTTGTGAGGAGGCTCCGAGGGCAGGCTTCTCCACCATCATCATCACCACCCATCATTCCGACATGACAGAAGAAACAGACTCTCTGGGATATGGAGGTCCTCCTTTATTGTCATGATTGCAGCCTCCCTTGGTTCCGTTGGCAAGGATGGTGGAGAGTCTGCCTCAGGAGTCACGAGTGCCCTCCTCACACTGTTTTGGAGGCGAGGAAGTCCCTTTCCACCTCATTTGCCATCTCCTCCAATTCCTGAGTTGAATCTTCCCGGGACCTAGTTGCGAGGGCTCAGGTGCCTGCCCCCACATCCTCACTGGCATGATCAGAATACAATTCGGGGCATGCAGCGCAAGGACTGTCCCTCCTCCCCACGAAGGTTACACCGCACCTGGTTCGGAACAATACGGCCCTTGTCGTGCCCGCACCCTGCAGGCATCTGCCGCGAACGTCGATTAGGACACGACCTTGGCTTCGTGCCCCCCCACCCCTCCTCTCCCCAGTTTTTCTTAAAACAGGTGCGGGGCCTGGCCCAAAGTATCTTATGTGGGCTTTGGAACCCCCTATGCAAGAGGAACGATGGTAATTTCCCTCTTCATTACCATACGGAACTGTCTCTTTTCCGTTCAGTATGCCCTTTAAAATCACCTTTTTCATTGTAAGATGACCCACCGCATATCGGAGACCAGTTCGTATTGACTCAGAAAACCCTCGCAACTAGGCCCTGTTCGTGACCTCAAGTTCAGGTAGCAGCAACCGTCACCACCACAGAGCGATCATATGGGGTGATCAGTGAGCCCTTCCAGCCACTTTAAGGCAAGGACACGCCCTGCATCGGGCAGCATCGAACTGAACTTTAGGTCGTACGTGTTGCGGGCGGCAAGCGCCTGCAACATCTCTATCTCTTTAACTTCCACTTTGTTGTTCTTTAACACAGTAAACACTTGAGGGGGTGTAACATTCACCTCCGACTCGAACTGCAACTTAACGATTGTGCTATCCCGACCTCCGGGCATAGCAGCATGTGAGTGTGGCTCGAGGCCACGCGCGAACAAAACTAAAAAAGCACGGCAAACCTACTCTTTCAATACAGGACAACGCGTACACTATAAAGCCTCACAGCTTCATACAGTTGCAAGCAATATAGTACGGTTATCAAACAGCTGTAATGTTATCACACAGTGATGCAAGCCAAGCACGGCAAACGAGAGCAGATCGAAAACACGTCTGCTCTCGTCGAAGACCTGAACTGGAGTTGAATACTAAGTGCCCGGCGGCTAGCTGGCGAAGCAACCGTTCGCTATGTTGACTCAACCCCTTACCAACGCTGATGACGTGTGCATTAATTATCATAAAGTTATTTTTCTGCTAAGAAACGAGATTCGCTAGGAAGTTGGCAGGCTTTGTATAGTAGTGAAACTTCGTCCGTATACTGTATATTAGTGGTAAGCAAATATAAAGAATTGTAATTTGCTCATTGCTGATAAAACTCTACAATAGCCTGCTTACAGCAGGCTGTTGTGTTCACAGGCTATTGAGTTCAGTTCAGTTCAGGTCTTCGACGAGAGCAGACGTGTTTTCGTCGAGCTCTCGTAGTTTTACCGTGCTCAACTTGTATCGTGTGCTTTTTAAGTGCATCGAAACGGCACATACAAACAAAAAACAAACTCAAACCGGATCGGACAGGAACATAAATGCAAAACTATCCACACACCACCAAATCAAACAGAAAGTTATGTTCATTATAACAATAGAACCACACACACACTGACAACAACCCAAACAGCCAACAGACCAACCTCCACCCGGCCACCCTAAAGCAATAATACTACAAACCGCCAACAACCAAAAAACCAGACACCAACAACAGGGGCCACGAGGGGTCCGGGGCGGGGCCCACCTGCCACGAGGGGTCCGGGGTGGAGTCAACTTGCTATATTTACACTATGTACACTATATACACTATTTACACAAAAACAAAAAACTGAACAAAACTGGGCCAAAAACTTGTATCACTGTGTGATAGCTGTACTATATATTGCGATTGTGTATAAAACACCTTATAGCGTGCTTGTGTTTTAGTTGATAAGTAGGTCTGGTCGTGTTCATTTGTTTGCGACAACGCCTTATTCTGTGTTGCTTGTGTTTTTGTAACTTCATCCTAATTTTTGTCCCTTGTAAAACTAGTTCTGAGGTTTTTTTCCCTTTTATCCCGTGGCCTCGAGCCACACAACTGCTGCTATGCCCGGAGGTCGGGATACCACAATTGTTAAGTTGGAGTTTTCGTCCGGGGCGAGCGTCTCTCCCCCGCAGGCGTTTACTGTGTTAAAGAATAAGGGGATACAAGTTAAAGAGATAGAGATGTTGCAGGCGCTGAGGCCGAAACAAAGGTAAGTATCCCGCGAATACTTGTACTGCATGGCGGGGGTGATAGACCATACAAAGCGTAGTCCTGGCTGACCGCCCAGGTGTTACCAAACGTGAGGCGATCAGCCAGGGCTTGAAACCACTCCCAGAGGATGGCCACAAAACCACACTGCCAAAACACATGGGCACACTCTCCCACCTTGTGCATCCAGTACGGGGGCAAATGCCATCTCCAAGACGCCACCGAAGGTGCTTGAGATTCGTTAAGGATGGCGTCGTGTGCGATCCGCCACAGTAGGTCTCGCCGGCGGTGATCGAGTGACCTGCTGTGGACTACACGCCACACTTGCGGCCCTGACGCATTGTCGTTGGGTTGGACCTGACCAACCAAGTCATCAAAAATGGCCCGGTACAGGTCCCCCGCACTGGACTGCGAAACGTCCCCAACAGTTGAAATGATACTCTATTTGATGGCCTCCCTGGGGGCTGGGGGTTGTAGAATATGGCCCAACGTATTTCCCCGCCCTGTCGTAAGAGGTTGACTAAAGGGAGGACATTCTATTCTACTGTATTTGAAGTGTATTTAAAACCCAAACCTGAGTCGTATTTATCTAGTTGGCACTATATAACACATTCGTGTTGGTGTGTCGTTAAATATCTTAACTAACTAAACTGACCTGACTCGTGACCCGACTTGACTACTGACTGAATAACTAACTCTATTTGATGACACCCAACCGAAATACCCCTATTGCCAGGAAGTCAGATCTGCTGGCATTAAAAAACCCCCGTTGAAATGAAAAAGTTAATCTGCTCACAGCTTGACACAGAAGAAACATCCTTCTGAAGATGAGAAGTATGACATTGATAGAGGCTAAACCGTCTGGCATGGGTTAGAAAGATGTCTATAGAGACTGTCCGGTAGAACGACAGAAAAGACTATCACTGGATGATGCAAGGGGAAAAGAGGGGAAAGCTGCTCTCATGAAGAAGGATGGTGTCCCATCCAACACTGATGTTGTGCAGCTGAAATTTCAGTCAGTCCACAGCTGTGGAATAGTAATGATCACAAGTGTGCAGTTGGTGTTAACTCCAACCAGTGAAACTCAAACCAGTCACCCCTGTCGACTACCCCCGTCATGATGGGGACCAATGCCAATGCGCATTCCTCTCTGTGAAGATAGGCAGATATGCTGTTGGCCGAGCCTTCAGCAGATGAGATCCACTATTGCTGCATCTGTTGATGACATCAATCTAAAGTTGCCTTGCAAGAGTAAATGCTCCACCGAGACATTAGCAAACCTGTATGAATCTTCATGGAAAGCATATGCCAGTTTCTTAAGCTAGCAGACACTTATAACTAATTCCTATGATTATCGGAGGAGTTACTATCGCCAGATTCCCAGTCTTCTCTTGTCAGGGTAGAAAAGGCTCTCCTCCACACAAGGCTCTGTCTTCATTGGACAAAACGACTGCAGCTGTTCAATGTCAGTGATCCTTTAGTGTTAACTATCGGATTGCCATAGCTCCTCACCCATACATCATCGATACCCACCCGTGTCACGGGCCCTGGAAATGCACAGGTTCTTTACACTGATGGCCAAGACAACTCTTCGGGGGAGATGTATGAGATGTCTCTCTGTGGTGTGGCTATGGCAGCGTCCTGGAGTGGGATGGAGGAGTCAAGTTTAGTGTGGACTTGGCGGTCACTGACGGTTTTATGATGCCACAGTCCAAGGTTGGGGGTTTAAAAACGACACACGCAACACGAATGTATTATATAGTGTCAGCTACATAAAAAAGGTAATGGGTTAAAATTCACCTAAAGGAAAAAAGATTGGGCAAAATTCTAGGACTAAAATGTCTAGACAAAAGCAAATGTGGGAGTCATGATAAAATTTCCTGTGAAGGTTTATTCTAAAAAAAAAAAAAAAAAAAAAAAGTCCAAAATGAGGGAGAAATCTGTCTGGCTCAAATAGTTTTTCAGGTCTTTTGCACAGCCATAGTACTTTCTGACGAATATGAGAGTATTCGCAACAGGTCAACGAAAATGTGAACAGACGGTGGAACAGCACATCCACAGGGTATACAATATGGTCTCTCATCCCCGTGAAGTAATAGGCATGGGTAAGGTAAGTGTGACGGATGCGAGCCCTAGTTAGGACTAAATCATCTCTCCGTTTACTGGGGCTCCATGCCCCCCATTCCGATCGTTGATTTAACTCGGTACAACTTTGTTTTTGGGAAAGGAGTCCCACAGTTTCTTAAGAACCATTTCGATTTACATTACAAAGCCATTGATTCTTAGGGGCGCTAAATAAGTGTGACAGTCAAGTAGAGATTCGTGACATTCCATCCTCTAGGGCTTTCTTTAGCAAGTGCATCGACTTTTCATTTGCCTTGTATGCCCACGTGACTAGGCACCCACGCTAGCACAACTTTATTTCTGTAGTTGAAACCAAACTTGGAGTAAGCTCCACGGAGAGCTGTTGCTGGAAGGGATGTTTTTAGGCTCATGGCCTTTCAGTGCTAATAGAACCTGATAGTGAGTCCCCGGTGGAGTTTGAGTTAGATGGGGTTTTTAACGCACAACACCAACACGATAATGTGTTATATAGTGTCAAGCAAAGATGAAAAAGGAATTGGGCAAAACTCTACTAAAGGGGTCCAGACAAAGCAAATGTGGGAGTCATGATGTCAAAATTTTCCCCCGTGGACAAATAAGCCATTGGTTATGTAAGTGTGACCTATGCTGAGAGCCCCTAGTTCAGTGCCAAATCATATCTCCGTTGTTGTGGGGCTGCACTAGTAAACCGACAGTTCCGACCAGTTGGTCAAGGTGAGTGTTTTTTAAAACCAGATACAGACAAACTGTCCTGTTTAAAAACCGGCCTATCCAAGCTTACTTGAGGTTTTCTAGCATCAGGGACATCAAAACCCTGTCAGATAGAAAAACCACACCAGAAAATCAGACTAAAAAATGTGTGAGTATGCCAGTGGGTGGAGGGATTGGGGTGCAACATGTGGAAGAATCAAATTGCACACAAAAAGCACTATTAGTGTAGGGTTTAGTATTTTGAATGGAGTGGAGGTGTTTTTTTTTTTTTTTGTTTCCAACAATTAGTGTACTCGGTTTTGTTTTCTACTATGAAGATAAGTCAAAATCTCAGTCATGGGACTGTGATTAGACATTTTACACCTTGGAGCCGGGAGAATCCATGAACCAGTGACAAAATGAGCTGTACACAACTAACAGTTGCAACTGTGGCACAGTTTGCTTCCTGGATGAGTGAAGGAGCATCAAACTCATAATCTATGGCACAGGGTGGGAGAGTGTTCCACAATTGTGTTTTGGCAGTAGTGGCTTTGTGGCCCTCCTCTGGGAGTGGTTTTCAAGCTCTGGCTGATCGTCCTCACGTTTTGTAGACACGTGGGCGGTCAGCCAGGACTACCTTTTTGTATGGTCTGTCACCCTCGCCATGCAATACAAGTGTTCCGGGATACTTACCTTTGTTTGTGCGGCCTCCATAAAGCTGGCCTCGTTGTGAGAGAACCGTGTAATTTGTGTTTAGGTGGAGAGGGGAGCCTGCGGACGTCGTCCGTGCGTCGGTGAGGACGGAGATGTAAGCTGAGGGTGGAGCCGACTTCGTCCGTTTTGCAAGGGTCGACGTTCGGCAGGTGTTTGGGGTCCACTTGTTTTCAGTGCGGGGGGGGGGGTGCCGGGTGATAGTTAATTTTGTAAATATTGTAAATATTGAAATGTAAAGTCCTTCGTGATTGGCTTGGGTTTTGGGGTGGTTTTGTACATAGTTCTATGGCATGATATAACCTGTGTTAAATAGAAAGTAGAACGAACTTTTTTTATTAGAATAACTCCAGAATGAACAGTTCTTAACATAAAATGCCAACCCATGTTACCATTTAATTCCTACAATCTTGGCCATCTGTACACTCTGGCCACATAGGTGGTGCTCCACTGAAAATTCATCTTCACAATGATCAACTTTTAAATCATTTACCCCCAAATCACGGGACCCTGCGTGGCTCAGTGTGCCATTTGAGCAATTTATTCTTTCCACACGTGTACCATGTATTTGTTTCTGGGTTCGGTTCTCATGAGAAGCACGACAATTCAATTAAACATCTTTGTTCTCTACAAATTTTTAAATGTGGACATTATCATGCCATGTCATTATCAGATCATGTTACTGTACATTGTAACTTAATGCCACCAAGCTCCGGGAAATCAGATATATTAGATTTTTGCACAAATTCAAATGCCTTGTTTGCATTTCAGGTAAGGATTGAATTAAGTTACTAATCTTAAATACGATAGCGTCGGCTGATTTCTCGGATCAAACTTCTGGGCAAACCAATTACCTTGTTTAAATGGAGCCCGGTACGGTACCCTATCAGTGTTGCGAGTAAGCGACTCGAGAGCTTAAAGTGCCTCCAGTATGCTGACGACGTCACATACGTAGTCTCCGACCTAGCTTCCTTCAGGAATGGCCCTTACGGGCACGCTGTCCTACCTTTCAAAGAGCGACAGGTGCCAGACTTGTGTTTCATAATGTGATTTGCGTCAAACATGTATGACCTGTGACCTTTGTTTGTTTGTTTACGCCATTTTCCTGACTAAACGTGGTGGATTCATAAAACTCCGATATACGCCAAATAAATGTCGAAACTAACAGTGACCGTCTTCCGAGTATTCAATAATGGCGGCAGCGGAAACTGGACACACTGAGATAGTTTTAGAGAACAATTGGGAAATCAAAAAAGTGAGCAGAATCCGGCGGTAAAAACTCAACCCCCAAGCGCTCGTTTGGACAATCACGGAGCCAAGCCTATGTGCAGGTATAACATTAATAGTACACTATAATAGACTATTGGAGTGCTGGGTACGAGTACATAACCTTACCATATTACGTACCTCGCCCGATGAAAACAAGGCTAGCTAAAAACCTCACAGTAGTACTATTAGTAGTAGCCTACCGTTATTGGGCCGATAAGCAGCATATACAGAGATTATCGATTCCAGTGCAGGCGTTAGCCTAGCAGAAACGGGCTACGTCAATTAGTTAGTTAGGTGGGACTTAACGACACATCAACACAAATGTGTTATGTAGTGTCAGCAAGATAAAAAACGGTAAAACTAAAGAGAAACTGTTGGGAAAATCCTACAAGTCCTAGACAAGATCAAACGCGGGAGTCCATGTCAAACTTCCTGTAAAGGTTATCTTTCTTTGGAGAAAGTCCAAAATGAGAAGACGGATCTATGTGCTCGAACAATGTCTTCAGGTGTGGCACAGTGTAATACTTCTGACGAATATGGGAGTATTCATAGTGAGTCGACGAGAATGTGACTGACGGTGACATCACAATCACAGGGGATACAATATGGTCTTTCATCCCCGTGTAGCAAATAAACAGGGGTTACGGTAAGTGTGCCCGATGCAAGCCCTAGTCCATGTACCAAATCATCTCTCCTTTTCTGGGGTTGCATTACCCACAGTCCCGACCGTTGGTTTGACCTGGTATAATTTGTTCTCAGGGAAAGAGTCCCACAGTTTTCCTGCCCAACAGGCTACGTCAAAAGGTCAACTTTGATGACTGTTACAGAACACCAAAAGGGCTTCAATCTGAGGGTTAGTTTTAGATGGCATTTTACGACACACCAACACGAATTTGTGCCAAAAGGCAACACCACGCCCGAAGGGCAACACTAACGCCCCGAAGGCAACAGCACTTAAAAAAAAAGCACCGGGGCAAATACAGGTGCACCTTGCCCAGGGTGCCCCAGAGGCAGGCAGGCAGGCAGGCAGGCAGGCAGGTGCCACAACCGGATTGCAGTTTAAAGTCCTACCTCAGGTCTCTCATCTCCGTGAAAGTAAATAGGCATATAGGTAAGGTAAGTGTGAGGGTTAGTTAGATGGGATTTTACGACACACCAACACGACTGTGTTATATAGTGGTCTGCTAGAAAGAAAAAAGGTGCAATGTTGGGGGTAAAAAAAAAAGCGGGGTCAAATTCCAACTAAGGGTCCTAGGCAAATGCGGGAGTCATGTCAAAAATTTTTATACAGTTTACTTTCCTTGAGAAAGTCCAAAATAAGGAAAGGGTGTGTTAAAATAGTTTTCAGGTCTGGCACAGCGTAGTACGTCTGTCGAATATGGGAGTATTCATAACAGTCAAGAAACGAGACTTGTTTTAACGTACGTAGAAACTGGCACGAGGAAACAAAGTAGAACTTAAACCTGACCGGACAAAAACATAACTCTGAACTATTTACAGAATTCTATACATTGCGCTAGCAAACATAAAGGTCCTTGTGATAACTATGTACAAAACCACCCCAAACCCAAGCCAATTACGTAGGACTATTTGCAATCTCAATATTTACAATATTTACAAACTAACTATCACCCGCCCCCCCCCCCCCCCGCACTGAAACAAGTGGACCCCAACACCTGCCGAACGTCGACCCTTAGGCAACGGACGAAGTCGGCCTCCACCCTCAGCTTAATCTCCGTCCTCACCGACGCCAGGACGACGTCCGCAGGCTTCCCCTCTCCCTAAACACAATATTACACCGTCTCTCCACAAGGGGCGCGATGTTTTTGCTTTATGGAGGCCGAAACAAAGGTAAGTATCCCGCGAACACTTACACCGCATGGCGGGGGTGACAGACCATACAAAGCATAGTCCTGGCTGACCGCCCAGGTGTTACAAAACGTGAGGCGATCAGCCAGAGCTTGAAACCACTCCCAGAGGAGGGCCACAAAGCCACCTGGCCAAAACACATGGGGCACACTCTCCTACCCTGTGCATCCAGTGCGGGGGCAAATGCCAATCCTCCAAGACGCCACCGAAGGCGCTTGAGATTCGTTTACTGATGGCGTCGTGTGCGATCCGCCACAGCAAGGTCACGGCCGCGGTGATCGAGTGACCTGCTGTGGACTACACGCCACACTTCCGGCCCTGACGCATAGTCGTTGGGTTGGACCTGACCAACCAAGTCATCAAAAATGGCCCGGTACTGGTCCCCCGCACTGGACTGCAAAACGTCCCCTACAGTTGACATAATACGTAGTGTTTCCCTCATCTGACAGATGTGCCTTCGTTGGCCTTCCAACTGTGAGGTACACTGTTGCTAACAGGGTGGGAAAGAGCCAACGGAATGATAATCCACCCCAATAACGGACAAAGTAGGCAAACGGCATCTGCTGTCGACGGCACTAAAAACACACATTTGGTCAGGAGAAAACAGAGCTTTGAAGGAAAGTGCACAAGGCCCAATCCCCCCTGCCAAGGAACCTGGTACACCACTTTTCTTCTGACCAGCTCCGTTTTTCCCTGACCAAAGAAACCTAAAACGGCCCTCTCGAGTCGTGCTACCAGGACTACAACCCTCTGGAGCGTGCCCATAACATGCCCGGGTACCACAAGAGGGTAAAACGAAACGGGGGATTGATAACTGTTACCTTCCCAACAGACTAATGTAGCGATCGCAAAATCCTTCAACCTATCTTCCACCATGTCCACTTTCTCATTCCAGGTACGTGACTCGGGTGAACCGGGAACCAAACCATATGCCATTGATTTTTTATGGCGTCGTCAACCCATGATGCCGCGAAGGGCAGTTGTTTCGACCGCCACTTACCTAGGACGGAGTCCCTTTGGTCTTGGTGGGGTTCAGTCATGGCACCTGTCGCCTCTTTGAAAGGTGAGACATTCAACGAAATGTGACTGACGGTGACAGCACAATCGCAGGGTGTACAATATGGTCTCTCATCCCCGTGAAGTAAATAGGCATGGGTAAGGTAAGTGTGACCGATGCGAGCCCTTGTCAGAACTAGATCATCTCTCCGTTTACTGGGGGCCTCCATGTTTCCCAGTTTCCGACCGCTTGGTTTAACTCTGTACAATTTGTTTTCGGGAAAGGAATCCCATAGTTTCTTGCCATTTCGATTTTACAAAGCCATTGATCTTAGGGCGGTAGTCAGAGGGTAACCAGGCCAGCCAAAATTGAAAGGAGTTTTTTAAGATTTCGAAATGTTTGTGGAAGCAGCCGTTCAAGAGAAAATGACAAACAAAAAGAGTACCTCTTAATGAATCTGGCAGGAAGAGATGTCATAGAGAAAGCTAGAAGCTTTACTTACGATGCAGCAAGGTGAGAATCCAAAGAAAAGCTGAGTAACTCTTGGATGGAAAAGTCGACACTTTATGTACTCCAGACAAAAATCTCACTACGGAGAGATATGCGTTTAATAGCCGCAACGAAAAGGTTAGTTAGATAGGGGTTTAAAACGACACACCAACACGAACGTGTTATATAGTGTCAGCTAGAAAAAATAGGGTAAAGGTAAGGTGAAATCACTTAAAAGGAAGAAAGACTGGGCTGTGGGGTCATGTCAAAATTTGTTTGGGGGTTTGGGTGACATCCTTCCATTAACCCTTTAAACATGTCCCAAAATTCAGAATACTTTGTGTCAATAAAACTTCCTTGGTTGACACTGTCTATTTTGAGCAACCATACCTAGTTCAACACTTGTTTTCCTGCTAAGAAGTGAACCTTCTGCTTTGCAATTACATAAATCTTGTCTTCAACTTCAATGGACTTGTACATAAATTTATATTTGCAGTTCCCAATCATTTCAATGGAGTCTGACCTGGACCACTTTTTATCTGTAATCAGACAATTCTGAGGTTCTGAATAATATCATATGGCTCTCCGATCACATTTACTCTAGCCCCTGTATCAATCTTAAACTCAGTAAGGTCTTCGTTGACCTGGCCCTTTAGCCAGCCAGTCAGCATTGCGCTTTTTTTAGTGCATCGAAACGGCACATACAGACAAAAATAAACTCAAACCGGATCGCAGAAACAAAAACAAACTATTTACACACTACTAAATCAAACAGAAAAATTATGTTCATTGCAGTAATAGAAACTATATATACAGATATTTTCATACTTTTTGCAACGACATAAGTACTTTACAGACCAACCTCCTTCCCATTCCAGCCACCACCAAACCAATATTACAACCCTTGTAACGGCACAGATAAACTGTACATAAACATAGATATTTACATACTATTTACAGCAACTTAAATACCTTACAGACCAACCTCCTTCCAGCCACCCCAAACCAAGTATTTCCAACCCCTTGTAAGGGCACAGATATGTATACATATAACATAAGATTTACAACATATTTACAACTGAAGTACCTCAGAAGCCACATATGTACAAACACAGTACTATTTACACCATTACAGTCAATTCATATTTACAAAATCATAATTTACAAGTTGACTGCCACCCGGTTCCGCCCTCACTGAAAACAAGTGGACCCCATCGCCTACCGAACGCCGACCTTGGCAAACGAACGAAAGTCGGACTCCAACCCTCAGCCATAACCCTCCGCCTCTCACCGACGCCAAGTACGACATCAGCAGGCCTCCCCCACCCCCCTAAATACAATATTACATCGGTCTCTCCATAAGGCCAGCTTTATGGAGGCCCAAACAAAGGTAAGTATGCCCTGAACACTTGCATTGCATGGCGGAGGTGAGAGACCATACAAAGCATAGTCCTGGCTGACCGCCCAGGTGTTTGCAAAACGTTAGGCGAGTCAGTCAGGACTTGAAACCTATTCCCAGCATAGGGCCACATGGTCACACTGCCAAAACACATGTGGCACACTCTCCCTCCCACTTTTGTGCATCTTATACCGGGGGCAAACGCCATCTCCAAGACGCCACCGAAGGCGCTTGAGATTAGTTACGATGGCGTCATGTGTCGATTCGCCACAACAGGTCTCGCCTGCGGTAATCTAATGACCTGCTGTGGACTACGACGCCACACATCCGGCCCTGAGGCATAGTGCTGGATTGGATCTGGCACAACCAATTTATCAAAACAGCCCGGTATAAGGTCCCTTGCACTTGACTGCGAAACGTCCCCCCACTGTTGACATAATACGGAGCGGGTGTCACTCATTTGACTGTATGGCCCCCGTGGGTCTCATTATTGACTTCTCCTTAAAAACGTAATCTTAATTTTCGTTTACTGTTTTCTTGTGCTGCCTTTTATTTTCACTTTTTTCCAGGATCACTGGGTTTACTACGGCATACCGCGAAATGCCAATTTTGTGGCCATTTTGAAATACACGCTTGCCATCTGCTGGGCATTCATGTCTTTTGTGCATCACATTGTTTGCCCCACCACTTACATTGTTACTACCCGTTTAGAAGACCTGTGGTTGTGACCCGACTTGGACTCCAATGTACCTTTACTTTTACTACTGAACTGGCTTCTTACCAACATAGTATACACTTTCAGTTACTTTGCGAAACTCTTTAAATCTGTCTCTGTTCTCTCATATACAACTACACAACTCTACAGCTTTTTCCTAGTGTCAATTTGTTTCTCTGAGTGTCTTACGCAAACTTTTATTCCTTAAACCACACACAATGCGATCTGTGAGAAGCGAATCTTCTTTGAAATTTCCGAACTTACATGTATTTGCCAATCCTGAGACAGGCAATGTGCATACTCAATGGCTCCCCCTCCCTTTTCGCTGCGGCCGCCCCAGAAAACGGAGAGATCATATAATTTGGTGCTGACTATAGGGGTCGCACAAGGTCACACTTGTGGGTAATGCAACCACACAAAACGGAGAGATGATTTGGTACTGACTAGGGCTCCGCATCGGGCACACTTACCTACCCATGTTTATTTGCTACACGGGATGAAAGACCATATTGTATCCCCTGTGATTGTGGATGTCACCGTCAGTCACATTCTCGTCGACTGCTATGAATAATAGCCCATATTCGTCAGAAGTATTACACTGTGCCGTACCATGAAGACATTGTTCGAGCACATAGATCCGTCTCTCATTTTGGACTTTCTCAAAGAAAGTAAACTTTACGGAAGTTTTGACATGACATCCCGCGTTTGATCTTGTCTAGCCTCTTAGGACTTTTCCCAACAGTTTCTCTTTAGTTTTTAAAAACCGTTTTTTATCTTGCTGACACTACATAACACATTTGTTTGTTTGATGTGTCGTTAAGTCCCATCTAACTAACTAACCCATGCTTATTTGCTCCAGGGGATGAGAGGACATACTGTATCCCCTGTGACTATGCTGTCACCGTCAGTCACATTCTCGTTGACTGCTATTAATACTTGGAATATTGGTCAGAAGTATTACACTGTGCCAAACCTGAAAACGTTGTCTGAGCACACAGACCCTTCTCTCATTTGGGCTTTCTCAAAGAAAGTAACTGTTACAGGAAATTTTGACATGACTTCCCACATTTGCTTTTGTCTAAACATTTGTAGTAGAATTTTGCCCAATCTTTCTTCCTTTTAAGTGATTCCACCTCACCTTTACCCTTTTTTTAATCTAGCTGACACTATATAACACGTTCGTGTTTGGTGTGTCGTTAAACCCCTATCTAACTAAACGCTTTTCGTTGCGGCTATTAAACGCATATCTCTCCATTGTGAGATTTTTTCAACTAGAGTCACAAAAGTTTCGAACTTTTCCATCAAAGTACTCAGCTTTTCTTTTGGGGGGGATCCTCCCCTTGCTGCCTCGTAAAGCTTCTAGCTTTCTCTATGACATCTCTTCCTGGCCAGATTCAGTAAGAGCACGCTTTTGTTGTTGTCATTTTTCTTCTGAATGGGCTGCTTCCACAAACATTTCGAAACCTTTAAACTCCTTCCATTTGGGCCTGGTTACCCTCAGATACCCTCTGATTACCGCCCCTAAGATCATGGCTATTGTATCGAAATGGCAAAAACTATGGGATTTCCTTTCAATTTGGTACAGAGTTTACCCTACGGTCGGACTGGGAAACATGGAACCACCCAGTTTGGGTTCCCGAAGAGAGTGGAACGATCGTTCCGGCTCGTTCGATCTCTTTGGGAAGTTTTGTTTTTAGTTACGTGTAAACTGTAAGTAAACTGTTAATAGTGATTTGAATGTAACAAGTGGACCCCCCCCCATGTCCCCCCTGCGCTGTGTTTGTCTTGGGACGTTTGTTGTTGCCTTCGGGTGTTGTTTGTTGCCTTTGGGCGTGTGTTGTTTTGAGATGAGTGTTTGTTTGGGTCGGTGGTGGGTGTGGTGGTGGTGTTGTTCTGTTGGTGATAACAAAGACCTCCAAGCAGCCGTACCGGAGCTGCAGTGTCCTCGCTGGTCGGGGGGGGGGGCTTTTTAAGTGCAACGAAACGGCACATCGAAACAAAAACTCATACCGGATCGGGGGGGGCAGAAACATAAATGCAAACTGTTTAGAAGACAACTATATCAAACAGAACAATTATGTTCATTACAGTAATAGAACTATATGTACAGATATTTACATACACATATATACATATACACATATATACAACTAAGTACCCTCACAAGCCACATATGTACAAACACAGTCCTATTTACAATCACAGAAGTTCCATATTTACAAAATCAATATTTACAATGTTAGCTGCCACCACCGGCGGTCCGCCCTCACTGAAACAAGTGGACCCCATGGCCTACCGAACGCCGACCCTTTGCAAACGAACGAAGTCCGACTCCGCCCTCACCGACGCCAGGACGACATCAGCCAGGCCTCCCCACCCCCCTAAGTACAATGTTACATCGTCTCTCCATAAGGCCAGCTTTATGGAGGCCGAAACAAAGGTATGTCCTGAACACTTGTATTACATGGCGGGAGGTGAAAGACCATCAAAGCATAGTCCTGGCTGACCGCCCAGGTGTTTACACAACGTTAGGCGGTCAGTCAGGACTTGAAACCATTCCCAGAATAAGGGGCCACATAGTCACACTGCCAAAACACATGTGACACAACTCTCCCACTTTGTGCATCTAGTGCGGGGCAAATGCCATCTCCAAGACACCACCGAAGGCAGCTTGAGATTAGTTACAATGGCGTCATGTGCGATTCGCCACAACAGGTCTCGCCTTCGGTAATCTAATGATCTGCTGTGGACTACACGCCACACTTCCGGCCCTGAAGCAAAGTGGTTGGATTGGACCTGGCCAACCATTCATCAAAACATCCCCGGTATAGGTCCCTTGTACTTGACTGCGAAACATCCCCCACTGTTGACATAATACGGAGGGTTTCCCTCATTTGACTGTATGCCCCCCGTGGGTCTCCAGCTGTGGGTGCTTTTTTAAGTGCATAGAAACGGACACTCTCAACCAGCAAGAACACAACCATGAACTACTTACAATCGTTTACAACCTTACACCAGCTGCAAACAAAATTTCTGTGGCCAACAAATACGACAACCTCCAGCCCCAACAACACACGCCAGAAGGCAGCAACACACACCCGAAGGCAACAACAAACATCCGAAAGCAAGACAACGCCCGAAGGCAACACCACGGCCCGAATGGTCTCCAGCTGTGGGGTTCACTGTTACTAAACAGGGGAGGCAAAGAACCGACGGAATGATAATCCCCCCCCCCCCCCCTCCAATAACGGACAAAAATAGCAAAAAGCAGTCTGCTGTCCACAGCACTGTAAACACACTTGGTCAGTAGAAAACGGAGCTTGGAAGGAAAATGCCAAGGCCCAACCCTCCGCGCCTAAGATTCCTGGTATACCACCCCTCTTCTAACCAGCTCCGTCCCCCTTGACCATAAAAAAACTAAACACAGCCCTCTCGAGTCGCGCAAGACACCCTCTGGAGCAGCAGAACAGTGCCCGGATACCACAAGAGAGGTAAATAAAACGATTGATAACTGTTACCTTTCCAACAGGCTAATGTGGCCGATCGCCGAAGTCCTTCAAACCTAGCCTCCACTAGGTCCACACTTTCTCATTCCGGGTAAGTAACTCGGGTAAACCATAACCAAACCATATGCATTGATCTTTATATGGCGTCGTCTACCCATGATGCCGCGAAGGGCAGTTTGTTTTCGACCGCCACTTACCTAGACGGAGTCCTTTGGTCTTAGTGGGGTTCAGTCTGGCACCTGTGGCTCTTTGAAAGTTAGACAACGTGCCAGTAAGGGCCCTGAAGGAAGCTAGGTCGGAGATTACGGATGTGACATCGTCAGCATACTGAAGGCACTTAACTTCAGCACCACCAGGTATGTTAAATGGTCGAAACAAAGGCTCACTTCTCTTGCAAGGGATTCACTAAACAATACATAGAGTAGAGGTGATAGGGGGTACCCCTGCCGTACCCCACGATGGACTCTGAAGGGGTCCGACGTAGGCCATTGACGTTAACCCCGACTATATACGCTATTATACAATAGGGAGGTCCATTTAACAAAACTGGATTCAAACTAAACTTCTGCAAAATTTAAAGAGGAATCCGTGATCAACCATGTCGAAGGCCTCCTGAATCGCGGGAGACAATTCGCACATGGAAGATCACCGGTCCATCACGTATTCCAGCTAAGTCCGGCACCAACCAGAAGTTCTGCTGAATACTGTGTCCCCGCACCGCACATGTCTGAAAGGACCCTACAAGATCCCGGCATAACTGTGGCCCTAGCCTGTTACAAAGGGCTTTCGCCAGAATCTTGTAGTCCTACATTTAACATGGGTGATTGGCCGTTTTATTTTGGCGGGGGGGGGGGGGGGTTGGGCAACAAAGTTTTTATCACGCCTGTGCGCTGCGAGGGGCTCAATGAGCCAGCAAGGAAAGCAGGGAGACGAATACATCGCGGAGATCTTGTCCAACGGTACCCCAGAAGCGTTTATAGAATTCCACCGGAATACCGTCGGACCCAGGCGCCTTTCCGCCTTCGCCACCTGCCTTCAGAGTTCGTCAACAGTCCAACAGGGAACCCAGTTCATCGTTCTGATCTCTAGATGGGGTCTTATCAATATTATCTTACAGGGAACATTTGAAGGCTTCATCGACATCTGCCTGAGTATATAGCTGCTCAATAGAAGCTTTTAAATACTTCTACGATGTCGAGAGGGTCCTTATGTACCACAGCCGTGGACGTCACGGGGGGGGGGGGACCTCTTTTTAATGCGGCGGTCGATGGCATACTTTGTTGACGTCCCGTAGAACTTGATGGTTGGTTTTTCCTCCGCCTCCACGCAATGCACACGCGAGCACGAACGCGGGCCCCGTGTAGTTTTTTATCAAGATACTGCTGGATTGCGTGAAGTTGCGGAGGGGTCCCCATTCCTCTCCTATAAGCAAAGTGAGAGGGAACTCCTCCCTTCTTCTACGAGCTCTTGGCTACACAGTATTCAACTGTAAAATGTTTGATGCGGGACTTAACGTCGTCCCACCACTATAAATCCGTTGAAAAGGCAGCCTCAAGATGTTTCGCCACCCTTCGTACCTGGCCTTAAACTGTTTGCAATATTCAGCCTCCGTTAGAATATCTGTGTTCATTTTCCAGACTCCCCTCCCTGCTGGCCATGACTCTTGGGGTTGGAAGGAGACAGTAACAGCAGCATGGTCCGAAATTGGACATGCCACAACTTCACAATCACTCGGTGTGACAGAGCGAGGTGGGAGAGTACACACCCGTCCCAACCTTGAGGCATCCGTGCAATCAGGGCGGTGACAAGTGAACATGCCAAGCCGGGATGTTTCACTCTCCAAACGTCAACCATGATTCATCGTGAACATGTCGCAATGCCGCATTACCGACACCCACAGCTCGAAGATGTGCATGTAGACCATTCTGTCGAACTGTGGTGTTCGGGAACACCAGTTAATTCTCCGGCTAGGATACAAGGGGCACAGCCAGGAACAAGTTTAGGGTGGCCGGGGGGGGTGGGAGTTGGGTTTTTGTGGGGCATTGGGTTGTCAGTGTGTGTGTGGTTCTATTGTTTGTAATTGAACATAATTTTTCTGTTTGATTTGGTGGTGTGTGGGATAGTTTTGCCTTTATGTTTCCTGTCCGATCCGGTTTGAGTATTTGTTTTTTTTTGTATGGTGCCGTTTCGATGCACTTAAGAAACAAAGCACAAGGATGGAAGGGTAAGTAAAAATCCCTTTCTGTCTGTAGCTTAATTGGGTGCGTAACATTACTAGGATGAATGTTCCCGCAAGGATGTTTCATAATGATGCATATCACACCGGCCCTCATGATCTTTATGTTTGTAGTTTCACCCAGATGGACTTCCCTGGTCGAAAAAGTTTATCACGATCATGAGGGCCCGGTGATAAGCATAATTATGAAACATCCTTGCGGGAACAATCAACCTATGAAATGATTACGCACCCAATTAGCCTACAGACAGAAGGGATTTTTTACTACCCTTCCATCCTTGTGCTTTTTAAGTGCATCGAAACGGCACATACAAACAAAAAACAAATACTCAAACCGGATCGGACAGGAACATAAAGGCAAAACTATCCACACACCACCAAATCAAACAGAAAATTATGTTCATTACAACAATAGAACCACACACACACTGACAACCCAATGCCCCACAAACCAACCTCCCCCCCCCCCCGGCCACCCTAAACCTTGTTCCTGGCTGTGCCCCTTGTATCCTAGCCGGAGAATTAACTGTGTTCCCGACACACAGTTCGACAGAATGTCTACATGCACATCTTCGAGCTGTGGTTCCGTATTTGCGGATTGGAACATGTTCACGATGAATCATGGTTGACGTTTGGAAGAGTGCAACATCCCGGGCTTGGCCGTTTTTTTTTTGGTCTTTTTTTCCAAAGTCACATGTTTCACTTTGTCCACCGCCCTGATGGCACGGATGCCTCAAGGTTGGACCGGTGTGACTCTCACACCTGCTCTGTCACCGAAGTGATTGTGAAGTTGTGGCAATGTCCAATTTCGGACCATGATGCAGTTACTGTCTCCTTCCACCCCCAGAGTCATGGCCAGGCAGGGAGGGGGTTCTGGAAAATGAACACAGATATTCTAACGGAGGCCTGAATATTGCAAACAGTTTTAAGGCCAGGTACGAAGGGTGGCGAACATTTGAGGCCTGCCTTTTCAACGGATTTATAGTGGTGGGACGACGTTAAGTCCCGCATCAAACATTTTACAGTTGAATACTGTGTAGCAAGAGCTCGTCGAAGAAGGAGGATTTCCTCTCCACTTTGCTCTAGGGAGAGGAATGGGGACCCCTCCGCACTTCACGCAATCCAGCAGTATCTTGATAAAAACTACACGGGGCCCGCGTTTCGTGCTCGCGTGCATTGCGTGGAGGCGAGGAAAAACCAACCATCAAGTTCTACCAGGGGACGTCACAAAGTATGGCCATCGACCGCCGGCATAAAAAGAGTCCGTGACGTCCACGGTGTGGTAACATAAGGACCCTCTCGACTCGTAGAAGTATTTAAAAGCTTCTATGAGCAGCTATATACTCAGGCAGATGTCGATGAAGGCCTTCAAATGTCCTGTAAAGATAATATTGATAAGAACCCCATCTAGAGATCAGAACGATGAAACCTGGGTTCCCTGTTGACTGTTGACGAACTCTGGAAGGCAGTGGCGAAGGCGGAAAGGCGCCTGGGTCCGACGGTATTCCGGTGGAATTCTATAAACGCTTCTGGGGTACCGTTGGACAGAATCTCCGCGATGTATTCGTCTCTGCTTTCCTTGGCTGGCTCATTGAGCCCTCGCAGCGCACAGGCGTGATAACTTTGTTGCCCAACCGAAAAATAAACGGCCAATCACCCTGTTAAATGTAGACTACAAGATTCTGGCGAAAGCCTTTGTACAGGCTAGGCACAGTTAATGCCGGATCTTGTAGGGTCCTTTCAGACATGTGCGGTGCGGGGACACAGTATTCAGCAGAACTTCTGGTTGGTGTCCGGACTTAGCTGATACTTGATGGACCGTGATCTTCCATGTGCGCTGTCTCCCGCGATCAGGAGGCCTTCGACATGGTTGATCACGGATTCCTCTTTTAAAATTTTGGGCAGAAGTTTTAGTTTGAATCCAGTTTTGTAAATGGACCTCCCTATTGTATAATAGCGTATATAGTCGGGTTAACGTCAATGGCCTACGTCGGACCCCTTCAGAAGTCCATCGTGGGGTACGGCAGGGGTACCCCCTATTCACCTCTACTCTATGTATTGTTTAGTGAATCCCTTGCAAGAGAATTGAGCCTTTGTTTCGACCATTTCACATACCTGGTGGTGCTGAAGTTAAGTGCCTTCAGTATGCTGACGATGTCACATCCGTAATCTCCGACCTAGCTTTCCTTCAGGGCCCTTACTGGCACGTTGTCTAACTTTCCAAAGAGCCACAGGTGCCAGACTGAACCCCACTTAAGACCAAAGGACTCCGTCTAGGTAAGTGGCGGTCGAAAAAACTGCCCCTTCGCGCGGCATCATGGGTAGACGACGCCATAAAGATCAATGGCATATGGTTGTGGTTATGGTTTACCGAGTTTACTTACCCGGAATGAGAAAGTGGACCTAGTGGAGGCTAGGTTGAAGGACTTCGGGGGGGCGATCGCCACATTAGCACTGTTGGGAAAGGTAGCGTTTATCAATCGTTTTATTTACCCTCTCTTGTGGTATCCGGGCACTGTTCTTGCTGCTCCAGAGTGGGTGTCTTGGCGCGACTCGAGAGGCTGTGTTTAGTTTTTATGGTCAAGGGGGACGGACCCTGGTTAGAAAGAGGGGTGGTATACCAGGATCTTAGGCGCGGAGGGTTGGGCCTTGTGCATTTTCCTTCCAAGCTCCGTTTCTATAGGGGGCTACTGACCAAGTGTGTTTACAGTGCTGTGGACAGCAGTACTGCTTTTTGCCTATTTTGTCCGTTATTGGAGGGGGGGGGGGGGGGAATTAATCATTCCGTCGGTTCTTTGCCTCCCTGTTTAGTAACAGTGAACCCCACAGCTGGAGACCCTTCGGGCGTGGTGTTGCCTTCGGGCGTTCTTGCTTTCGGATGTTTGTGTGTTGCCTTCGGGTGTTGTGTTGCTGCCTTCTGGCGTGTGTTTGTTGGGGCTGAGTGTCGTATTTGTTGGCCACAGAAATTTGTTTTGGCTAGCTTGGTGTAAAGGTAAACGATTGTAAGTAGTTCATGGTTGTGTTCTTGCTGGTTGAGAGTGTCCGTTTCTATGCACTTAAAAAGCCACCCCACAGCTGGAGACCCACGGGGGGCATACAGTCAAATGAGGGAAACCCTCCGTTTTAAATTATGTCAACAGTGGGGGATGTTTCGCAGTCAAGTGCAAGGGACCTATACCGGGCTGTTTTTGATGAATTGGTTGGCCAGGTCCCAATCCAACCACTTTGCTTCAGGGCCGGAAGTGTGGCGTGTAGTCCACAGCAGATCATTAGATTACCGAATGCGAGACCTGTTGTGGCGAATCGCACATGACGCCATTGTAAAACTAATCTCAAGCGCCTTCGTGGTGTCTTGGAGATGGCATTTGCCCCCCGCACTAGATGCACAAGTGGAGAGTGTGTCACATGTGTTTTGGGCAGTGTGACTATGTGGCCCTATTCTGGGAATGGGTTTCAAGTCCTGACTGACCGCCTAACGTTGTGTAAAACCTGGGCGGTCAGCCAGGACTATGCTTTGTATGGTCTTTCACCTCCGCCATGTAATACAAGTGTTCAGGAACATACCTTTGTTTCGGCCTCCATAAAGCTGGCCTTATGGAGAGACCGATGTAACATTGTACTTAGGGGGGTGGGGAGCCTGCTGATGTCGTCCTGGCGTCGGTGAGGGCGGAGTCGGACTTCGTTCGTTTGCCAAGGTCGGGCGTTTCGGTAGGCATGGGGTCCACGTGTTTCAGTGAGGGCGGACCGGTGGCAGCTAACTTGTAAATATTGATTTTGTAAATATGAACTTCTGTGATTTGTAAATAGGACTGTGTTTGTACATATGTGGCTTGTGAGGTACTTAGTTGTATATATGTGTATATGTATATATGTGTATGATAAATATCTGTACATATAGTTCTATTACTGTAATGAACATAATTTTCTGTTTGATATAGTTGTTTCTAACAGTTTGCATTTATGTTTCTGCCCGATCCGGTTTTTTTTTTTGTTTCCATGTGCCGTTTCGTTGCACTTAAAAAGCCCCCCCCCCCCCCCCGACCAGCGAGGACACTGCAGCTCCGGTACGGCTGCTTGGAGTCTTTGTTATCACCAACAGAAACCACCACCACACCCACCACCGACCCAACAACACAATCTCAAAACACACACGCCCAAAGGCAACAAACACACCCGAAGGCAACACCACGTTCCCAGACAACCACAGCGCAGGGGGACATGGGGGGGGGTCCCACTTGTTATCATTCAAATCACTATTAACAGTTTACTTACAGTATTACACGTAACTAAAACAAAACTTCCCAAAGAGATCGAACGAGCCGGAACGATCGTCCCACTCCTCTTCGGAACCCAAACTGGGGTTTCCATGTTTCCCAGTTCCGACCGTTGGTTAACTCTGTACAATTTGAAGGAATCCCATAGTTTTTGCCGATTTTGATACAATAGCCATTGATCTTAGGGCGGTAATCAGAGGGTATCTGAGGGTAACCAGGCCAAATTGGGAAGGAGTTTTAAAGGTTTCGAAATGTTTGTGGAAGCAGCCCATTCAGAGAAAAATGACAAACAAAAGCGTGCCTCTTACTGAATTCTGGCAGGAAGAGATTGTCATAGAGAAAGCTAGAAGCTTTACGATGCAGCAAGGGGAGAATCCAAAGAAAAGCTGAGTACTTTGATGGAAAAGTTCGAAACTTTGTGGTACTCTAGTGAAAATCTCACAATGGAGAGATATGCGTTTAATAGCCGCAACGAAAAGGTTAGTTAGATAGGGGTTTAACGACACACCAACACGAACGTGTTATATAGTGTCAGCTAGATAAAAAAAGGGTAAAGGTGAGGTGGAATCACTTAAAAGGAAGAAAGATTGGGCAAAATTTCTACTACAATGTCTAGACAAAAGTAAATGTGGGAGTCATGTCAAAATTTCCTGTAAAAGGTACTTTCTTTGAGAAAGCCCAAAATGAGAGAAGGGTCTGTGTGCTCAGACAACGTTTTTCAGGTTTGGCACAGTGGTATACTTCTGACCAATATTCCAGTATAATAGCAGTCAACGAGAATAGTGACTGACGGTGACAGCATAGTAACAGGGGATACAGTAATAGGGTCTCTCATCCCCTGGAGCAAATAAGCATGGGGTTAGTAGTTAGTTAGATGGGACTTAACGACACATCAACACAAATGTGTTATGTAGTGTCAGCAAGATAAAAACGGTAAACTAAAGAGAAACTGTTGGGAAAGTCCTAAGAGGCTAGACAAGATCAAACGCGGGAGTCATGTCAAAACTTCCTGTAAAGGTTACTTTCTTGAGAAAAGGGAGGTCCAAAATGAGAGACGGATCTATGTGCTCGAACAATGTCTTCAGGTGTGGCACAGTGTAATACTTCTGACGAATATGGGAGTATTCATAGCAGTCGACGAGAATGTGACTGACAGGGGGGGGTGACATCACAATCACAGGGGATACTATGGTCTTTCATCCCCGTGTAGCAAATAAACATGGGTTACGGGGGTAAGTGTGCCCGATGCGAGCCCTAGTCAGTACCACAATCATCTCTCCGTTTTCTGGGGGTTGCATTACCCACAAGTGTGACCTTTGCGACCCCTAAGTCAGCACCAAATTATATGATCTCTCCGTTTTCTGGGGGCCGCAGCGAAAAGGATGGGGAGCCATTGAGTATGCAACATTGCCTGTCTCAGGGATTTGGCAAATACATGATAAGTTCGGAAATTTCAAAGATTCGCTTCTCACAGATCGCATTGTGGTGTGGTTTAAGGAATAAAAGTTTGCGTAAGACACTCAGAGAAACAAAATTGACACTAGAAAAAGCTGTAGAGTTTGTGTAGTGTATATGAGAGAACAGAGACAGAGTTTTTAAAAAAAGAGTTTCGTCAAAGTAACTGAAAGTGTATACTATGTTGGTAAGAAGCAGTTCAGTAGTAAAGTAAAGGTACATTGGAGTCCAAGTCGGGGTCACAACCACAGGTCTTCTAAACGGGGTAGTAACAATTGTAAGTGGTGGGGCAAAAATGTGATGCACAAAAGACATGAATGCCCAGCAGATGGCAAGGTGTATTTCAAATGCAACAAAATTGGCCATTTCGCGGTATGCCGTAGTAACCCAGTGATCCTGGAAAAAGCTGAAAATAAAAGGCAGCACAAAGAAAACAGTAAACGAAATTTTAAGATACGTTTTTAAGGAGAAGTCAATAATGGCTGCACCACGGGGGCATACAGTCAAATGAGGGACACGCTCGTATTATGTCAACAGTGGGGTACGTTTCGCAGTCAAGTGCAAGGACCTATACCGGGCTGTTTTTTGATAAATTGGTTGGTCCAGATCCAATCCAGCAACTTATGCCTCAGGGCCGGATGTGTGGCGCGTAGTCCACAGCGGTCATTAGATTACCGCAGGCGAGACCTGTTGTGGCGAATCGCACATGACGCCATCGTAACTAATCTCAAGCGCCTTCGGTGGCGTCTTGGAGATGGCGTTTGCCCCCGTATAAGATGCACAAAGTGGGAGATGTGGCCACATGTGTTTTGGCAGTGTGACCATGTGGCCCTATTCTGGGAATGTTTTTCAGTCCCTGACTGATCGCCTAACGTTTGCAACACCTGGGCGGTCAGCCAGGACTATGCTTTGTATGGTCTCTCACCTCCGCCATGCAAGTGCAAGTGTTCAGGGGCATACTTACCTTTGTTTCGGCCTCCATAAAGCTGGCCTTATGGAGAGACCGATGTAATATTGTATTTAGGGGGGTGGGGAGGCCTGCTGATGTCGTACTGGCGTCGGTGAGGGCGGAGGTTAGGCTGAGGGTTGAGTCCGACTTCGTTCGTTTGCCAAGGTCGGCGTTCGGTAGGCGATGGGGTCCACTTGTTTCAGTGAGGGCGGACCGGGTGTGGCAGTCAACTTTAAATATTGATTTTGTAAATATGAATTGACTGTAATGTGTAATAGTACTGTGTTTGTACATATGTGGGCTTCTGAGGTACTTCAGTTGTAAATATGTTTGTAAATATGTATATGTATACATATCTGTGCCCTTACAAGGGGTTGGAAATATTGGTTTGGGGTGGCTGGAAGGAGGTTGGTCTGTAAGGTATTTAAGTTGCTGTAAATAGTATGTAAATATCTATGTTTATGTACAGTTTATCTGTGCCGTTACAAGGGGTTGTAATATTGGGGTTTGGGTGGCTGAAGGAGTTGGTCTGTAAAGTACTTATGTCGTTGCAAAAAGGTATGAAAATATCTGTATATATAGTTCTATTACTGCAATGAAACATAATTTTCTGTTTGATTTAGTAGTGTTAAATAGTTTGTTTTTGTTTCTGCCGATCCGGTTTGAGTTTTTTTTTTGTCTGTATGTGCCGTTTCGATGCACTTAAAAGCGCACATGCTGACTGGCTGGCTAAAGTCCAGGTCAACGAAGAACCTTACTGAGTTTAAGATTGATACAGGGGCTAGAGTAAATGTGATCGGAGAGCCATATGATATTATTCAGAACCTCAGATTGTCTGATTCAGATAAAAGTGGTCCCAGGTCAGACTCCATTGAAATGATTGGGAACTGCAAATATAAATTTATGTACAAGTCCCAATTGAAGTTGAAGACAAGATTTATGTAATTGCAAGCAGAAGGTTCCACTTCTTAGCAGGAAAACAAGTGTTGAACTAGGTATGGTTGCTCAATAGACAGTGTCAACCAAGGAAGTTTTATTGACACAAAGTATTCTGAATTTTAGACATGTTTAAAGGGTTAATGAAGGATGTCACAATTGTTGACATGACCCCACAGCCCAGTCTTTCTTCCTTTTAAGTGATTTCATTCACCTTACCTTTACCCCTAATTTTTTCCTAGCTGACACTATATAAAAACACGTTCGTGTTGGTGTGTCGTTAAACCCCTATCTAACTAACCTTTTCGTTGCGGCTATTTAAACGCATATCTCTCCGTAGTGAGATTTTTGTCTGGAGTACATAAAGTGTCGAACTTTTCCATCAAGGTACTCAGCTTTTCTTTGGATTCTCACCTTGCTGCATCGTAAGTAAAGCTTCTAGCTTCTCTATGACATCTCTTCTGCCAGATTCATTAAGAGGTACTCCTTTTGTTTGTCATTTTTCTCTGAACAGCTGCTTCCACAAACATTTCGAAATCTTAAAACTCCTTTCAATTTTGGGCCTGTTACCCTCTGACTACCGCCCTAAGATCAATGGCTTTGTTAAAATCGAAATGGCGAAGAACTAATGGGATTCCTTTCCCGAAAACAAATTGTACAGAGTTAACCAACGGTCGGAACTGGGAAACATGGAGGCCCAGTAAACGGAGAGATGATCTAGTTCTGACAAGGCTCGCATCGGTCACACTTACCTTACCCATGCCTATTTACTTCACGGGGATGAGAGACCATATTGTACACCCTGCGATTGTGCTGTCACCGTCAGTCACATTCTCGTTGACTGTCTACCTTTCAAAGAGCGACAGGTGCCAGACTGAACCCCACCAAGACCAAAGGACTCCGTCTAGGTAAGTGGCGGTCGAAACAACTGCCCTTCGCGGCATCATGGGTAGACGACGCCATAAAAACCAATGGCATATGGTTTGGTTACGGTTCACCCGAGTCACTTACCTGGAATGAGAAAGTGGACCTGGTGGAAGCTAGGTTGAAGGACGGCGGTCGCTACATTAGTCTGTTGGGGAAGGTAACAGTTATCAATCGTTTCGTTTACCCTCTCTTGTGGTATCCGGGCACTGTCCTGGCCGCTCCAGAGGGTGTCCTGGTGCGACTCGAGAGGGCCGTGTTTAGGTTTCTTTGGCCAGGGAAAACGGAGCTGGTCAGAAGAAAAGTGGTGTACCAGGTTCCTAGGCAGGGGGGATTGGCCTTGTGCACTTTCCCTCAAAGCCCCGTTTTCTCCTGACCAAATGTGTTTTTAGTGCCGTCGACAGCCAGATGCCGTTTGCCTACTTTTTCCGTTATTGGGGTGGATTATCATTCCGTTGGTTCTTTCCAGAACATGAGATTTCGAAATTGAAAATGTTTAGATTCAACTTCCAAGGCCTAGGAAATGCCACTTCCAGCGATCTGGGAAGAATTTCCTGCCAAAATTTTGTGGTACGCTACGCGCCAACCTATGGTGGCGCTCCGCTTTGATAGTGGACCTGTGGCCGCCCCTATTTTATTTTTCAAAATCAGGTCACCCGGGTTAGCATCCTAAAAAAAATCCCAGGTACGATCCTATATTGGCACTTGTTCCAACAAGCATAAACAGTACATGCAAAACTCTTGCCGTAAGGCACCAGGTGCCGTTTACGATGCATCCATCAAAAAAATATATTTTCACCGATTCAGACATTGTTTCTTACCTTAGGCAAATCGCAAGCCGCTGTCTCGGGCAAAGGACTTCCTTTGATACATGAAACTTGGTGATGTCATCACGCAGAATGAACAGAAGCTGTGTAAACTCTTCACGTTTCAACCGAAAGTACCTCTGAAGCATTTGCTCTTCTAAACTGAGCTCTTGTACCAGGTTGTTATAAGCTCCTTGGGCTTTTCTTCTCTGGTGAATAGGGTGCACAGCCCATCTTCGCTTACGTCCTTGGTGTCGTCTTTTCCTTGCGATTAGGTATCCGGGAAGCTTACTCCAATCTGGTGAGACTGCAGAGTCGGTTGTGCTCGCGTGGGTTCCGAGTCACGTGGGCATACACGGAAATGAAAAGGTTGACACGCTAGCTAAGGAAGCCCTACAGATGGACATTACCAACCTCTAAGTACCCCACACTGATTACCGTCCTAACATCAACGGCTATATAAAATCAAATGGCAGGAACTGTGGGATTCTTTCCCAGAGAACAAATTATACCAGGTCAAACCAACGGTCGGGTCTGTGGATAATGGAACCCCTAGAAAACGGAGAGATGATTTCGTACTGACTAGGGCACGAATTGGTCACACTTACCTAACACATGCTTATTTGCTCCACGGGGAAGAGAGACCATATTGTATCCTCTGTGATTGCGATGTCCACCGTCAGTCACATTCTCGTCGACTGCTATGAATACTCCCATATTCGTCAGAAATATTACAGTGTACCAGACCTGAAGACATTGTTTGAACACACGGACCCCACTCTCATCTTGAATTTTCTCAAAGAAAGTGGCCTTTACAGGAAATTTTGACATGACCCCCCCCCATTTGCTTTTGTCAAGACTAGGATTTTGCCCAATGTTTTAATTCTTTTTTACTTTTAGTTTTACCCTACCTTTACCCTGTTCTATCTAGCTGACACTACATAACACATTCGTGTTGGTGTGTCGTTAAATCCAGTCTAACAATAACAATTTCCTTGCGATTAGATATGCTCCCACCGCAATGACTACACCTTCCTGGATTCGAGTGCAGTGTGATTTAGCCAACGTGGACAGCACAGGCGCCAGCTTGCTCAGGCAGTTGAACGTCGTTTACTGGAACTGAACTATTTAGCTGGTTTTACTATAACGGAATGCGGAACGATCCGCGTGGGGTGTTTACTGGCACGCGGATCCTTTCCGCGTTCCGCAATACGCGTGTCAAGTAAACGCAGCTTTACACGGTAAATACGTTTTAATGTTTAGGCCTATCTATTTACGTAGCCTCTAAGGCTACGTGTACGGAATCGTATTTCAGATCCCTATATCTTAATCATTTAGGAAGGCAAACTACTCCCAATAGACCATTTTTTACATTGCGCAAAAGAAAGTAATCCATTTCACTACGCGAACTCCATTGAGCGTATGAATTAAACGCGGACGAATCCAGTATTCCGTGAAGTCGCCATTGACGATGTTTGACCAGGATCACTCAGCTTCCAAATGTTCAGGTGCGAACTGAATATAACTCGAAGAAATTTAAGGAATTTACAGCAATAGAGCAAAGAAATATGAGAATCTTTGCAAACTTTCGCACTGCTCATATATTTTACAAAAGTAATCACAATAAGACGTCGAACGTGCTTGTTTGGACGAAAGATTCATAATTGGGCTCCCTTATGGGCCGGACAACGAGACTTAGAAAATGGCTTACTAGGATGTAGTGGCTTACTTGTATTTTTATAGGTCTACCTTTATAGCACGTACTGTGTAACGCACCATTGACATATACAATTAACTAGACACATCAGACAAACACACGCTTGTTCATGACCTGCATAGACCAAAGTATGTACGGATCTACTTTCGAGACGAGTTGTTCGTTTTGAATTTTGGTTGACCATAATCCTTCATTTTCAAATCTCAAAGTTTTTCGTATTCTCATTGTCGCCCCTCGACTTAAACTGAAGGATTTTAAATGCTCAAATGACTTCTTGAAACGTACGAACGGTGGGAATCTATAAAAACAAATTACGATACCAAAATAATGCATCGAAGAGACTGTCTGATATATTGAAAAAAAATATTCGATTTGCAGCTCCGCGCATGCGGGATAGTCTGAATATTTTTAAATTGACCCAATCTCAAGTGGGAATTTTAAATGATGACCAATCGTTAAGAAGTGATTCTCTGTCAAGTCCGAATATAGACGAAAATTTTTTTTCAGCACTTTGAGAAAGGTATTACCAGCTATTAGTGTCACTGGACAGCTGGAGTTGCATAAGGCGAGTCGAGTAGCGCTAATTCCAGCAGGAGCAGGCCGGGGATCCGGCCGGGAAGTTGGCAGCGGAAAGCCTGTTTGATTTAGCAACGAGGTATTTAGACGCGGGCGATTTTCGTCGGGAAGCTTGAAACTTACTAGGCTATATGCTTAATTTTGAGATAATAAATCGGCATGCCGACGTTCTAGTTTATTAAATTGCCAGAAGTTACGACTTTGAGATTTGGAGGAAAAAGCGCACCTTGTACTTTAAAGGAGAATGCCATTTTTTACGTGTTGGATGATTTCATTTGTTTATGGGGAATTTTTTTTTCTCCACCCACTACATTCTACTGTTAAAACGTCATCAAGTTACAGTTACATACAACATGTCTATTGAACATTCCTTCGTGACACAAGCATGTGCTGAGTTGGATGCAATCTGATCTGCACAACTCATGTTTGAGCAATCAAAGTGCAATGACTTAGGACTGGAGGTACCCATTTATTTCCAAACATGTTTAGGTTAAAGCAATGTAATCACCCCCCCCCCCTCCCTTTTTTCCCTTGATCATTACTCGATAATATAACCACAGGCATAGGAAGCTCGTCAAGACTGGGGCTGAAACTTGTAACGCAGTGATGGGGAGGGGGACAGAGAGAAAGGTGTGGAAAATTTGTGGTTATTTGAGGGTCTTCAGATGCAATTTGGTGCAACATTTTGGACACATTTTAAGGAAAATTATTTTAAAGTATTACCATTTCTTGCAAAGGAGACAAATAAGGGGTTTTGTTGTTAGATCTTGGGGGTATGAGCATACTTCAGCCCCTCACATTGTTGACTGGGTGCTTAAGCCCCCCTCCAGCCCCCGCTTCCTACGCCTGTGATTGTAACCATTATAGCAACGTATTGATGTTTTTTACTGTCATAATAGGTTAAACAGCTAAAAAGGATCATCACCATCATTATTATACTTATGCATGTGTTCAAATGGTGTATTTTCCAAGTAACTCACATAAATAAATGACCTACTAGGAGATATTGACGAATTTAAAAGAACAAAAAAAAGACGTTCACACGGATCTGATGATCAGAAACGGGAGTAGCTGGTAAATTTCACCACACGACAGAACTATAGAAACAGCTGTTTACGAGGATATCCCAGGAATTTCAGGAAAATCTTGGTAAATTAAACGAGAAAAAGGTGGAATACTTTAGACATTTTCCATGAATTGTAATAAACCAAAGATGTAGTATATATGCAGTGATATATATATATATATAATATATGTATATATATATATGTATATATATATATATATATATATATATATATATAGTCCAACAGAAAGAAAATAAATCAATGCCTCTGACACCCACAGAAATAAAAACAAAAAGAAACGACGACACATAATGCAACTAAAATCTTGTTAAAGAACAAAAATCCACAACAAGCACAGATGGTAAACAAAATGTGTAGAAGTCATAGAAGAAACTGTACGTTTCGAACCTGCCTAGGCTCTTTGTCAACAGTAAAATGAACCAAGAGGACAGAAAGTCAAGTGCAAGAAAACTCAGCGGTCACGCCTGTATGCCATAACTGAAAGATCCCTATTCGGGCCATAAATGTGGCTGTCGCAGCGAAGGATTAAACGTAACTCCTGTTTCTTGCGTGCTTCTGATGTAGGAAAGCCCGCAAACAAAATAGCAAACTTAAGAACATTCAAGCTATGATGAATTACATTAAAGTTTTCGGCTACGGGGAGTCCCGAACTATTTTTACGAACGCTAGCCTTGTGGTTGTTAAATCTAAGTCTGAAGGTTGTTGAGGTCTCGCCGATGTACGACACATTGGGGCATCTATCACATAGGAGGAGGTAAACCACATTGGAAGAGTTGCAGGAGTAAGGGCCGGTGGATAATTGGATCCCCTTGGGGAGGATAGTAATCCTAGGGTCAGCAATCATATGGTCACATACTTTACAGCGTTTGTTGCCACACGGAAAATTGCCTGTGGATGTCTCTGTGGTGAGTCAGTGTTGTGTGTCCCAGTGTATATATATATATATATATATATATATATATATATATATATATATATATATATATATATATATATATATATATATATGAATGAATCAACGCTGTATTGAATAGTCGCATGAAGACCTTAGGCCATTATTCCTCTAACATAGGCACTTACCTTATACTGAAAGAGGATATTTATATGTGAATGGAAAACTTAGCCTCAAGCAGGATTCGAACCAGCGACCTCCCGCATACAAGGCGGATGCTCTGACCACTGAGCCATTGAGGCCTATGTGACAAAGCGCGGCCAACTAAGTTTAAATACGAGTCGTTGATTCATTCATTCATATAAAAAGTCGCTACGTCACTCTACCTACTATATATATATAATATATATATATATATATATATATATATATATATATACACACATATGTTAACGCTAATTCCCACCTTAAGGGGAAATTGTTATATCTGCTTGTACAAAGGGCGAAAAAAAAGATAATAAAATACATAAAAAATAAATTCGCCCTAACGTCTAAAAATATAATTAACGTTATTTCAATGGCCAGCCATCCGTTCGTGTTAACAGCTAGGTGTCCGTAAATTTGGCAACTTTGAAGTAATGGCATCTAGTTTGTAAATCTAAGAGGGCGCTCTTGTAAATTTACGTATTCCTGATTCCATGATTTTTATGGCCTGTTGCATTACATGCAGCACAACAGAGAGTCTGAAAAAAAAAAATAAGTCCATGTTACATGACCATATATCACGGACAGAGACATAAACGCCCCATGCATCCGTCCGACAACCAAATGCCTATGTTCACAATTTGACATAAAATCAAGCCGTTATGGTCTCATTTGCGATACCAGGCGACACTAGGGAGAAAACATACTTAATTTTGGGGCGACTGGGAATGCTATGGCAATGGATAAAGTCGGCATAATTCTACTCCAGATGTAGCAGACAACAAACTTCTTTGTGTTAACATTCAGCTCAGGATTAACACAAAACTTAAGCTCTTAAGAGCAAGATAATTAAATGATTACTATATAGATGTCCCTAATTGCGCAAACGTCACTTCAAAGGAAGTTTCGGTGAGCTACCTCCATTCGGATAACAGCTCCCTGGTCAAATACATTTCTGTCGAGCCCATTCATTATGTGTTATTAGTGACATGGCTAAACTGGAACTGAACATACTTCAGAGTAAGCCGGATATCCTTGGACCCAGTGGCGGCTCTGCGAGAACTTCCAGCGGATGTTTTTTTTTTTTTTTTTTTTTTTTTTTTTTTTTTTTGATGTATCGTGTTCGATGGCAGACTTGAACTCATGAGCCTAATCCGTCATCAGGTCACGGTATCAGGAATGTGACTCGGGACTAAGCCTGTAAAATGGACATTTATGTAAGTGTAACAACCAATAATAATGTGGTATAGACTCACATACGTACAAATACATACATACATATATACACACATACAGTAGATACACTGTGGGCTTTTTCCTGTATGTTCATTATGGGCTGAAGAGTTCATCATAATGATACATTGTGGGTATGCCAAATTTAGTAAGTTGTGCATCACTTTGTGGGATGAAAACATACCTTGTGGGCTTTTCCTTGTATGTACACAATTTTTTTTTTTTTTTTTTTTTTTTTTGTATATATTATGGGAGAGTTGGCCATAATGCAACTATTGTGTAACTGTGTGGGTAGAGTCAGTCAAACACACATTGTGGGCTGAAATTAAATATCCTTGATTGTGGGTCTTCCACTTTTCTGTACAATATACAGGTACCAATTCAAACTCTATACAGCCTGGGGTACTACCAGTGATGGTCATATTTTGTCCACATGGCCTTATCTTCCTGTATTTTTAGGACAACAATCCCGAAATGGTATTAACTAGCTAGCTATAGGTATGAGAGTTTTATCTTGTACATGCATGGTTATACATGTACTAGTTCTTACATATATCAATTCAAGAATGGCAGCTACAGTATATAAATTCTTGATTTTCTCAGTAAACGTTCACAAATGAAACATGACATGACATGACAAACATCTTGACTTTCAATAGAAGAGGTTAAAAAAGATAACAACAACCAGTCTTTGTTCATGAAGTCCAACAGAACTGTTCATGCAAAACAGCAACTCATCCATAAGGAACTTGCTTAGACAACCCTGACAGCCCTACAGTTATAGGCTGGGAATCAGAAATCCATAGTTACAGTACATTCAGTGTAACACTTTTGACCTGGCAATAACAACATTTGTAGCAATCTCTCTGCTAGACTGAATGGTATCAACCATAACATTCAATACTTCACACTATGGAGGGAATGTTCACAATAGAAAGTTTGCATATCACAATTCAGGTACTGGGCATACAACTGGTTTTTTGATAAAAAAAATCATGGCATCAGTTCATATAATTCAACAGGTGCACAATAATAGTAACACAACAACTTCATCGCAAGCAGTAGGCCAAGTGGTTAGAGCATCCGACTTGCAGCCAGAAGGTCTAGGGTTCAAATCCTGGCCGGGTCATACCAAAGACTTTAAAAATGGAACCTACTGCCTTTGTGCTTGGTGCTCAGCATAAGCAATGGAGTAGGAAAAACAAGCCAGTGAGCCACAACTGGAAAAAAGCCGTGGTCGTCTCGACTTGAACCATTTGGTTGGAAACTGGGACGTTAAACCTCATCTAACTAACGCAAGCAGTAAGCAACAACCTTCTGGTAGTCTTTTCTTTTTCAAATACCAGTTACCTAAGAAACAGAAAAGTTCTCCATTGACAGTAGGCAATAACTTCAAGTGTGTAACATAACTTTAAACATCTTTTTGATTAGCATCTATCTCAGAGCAGAAAAGGATCTAATGTTTGAATCAAAACTTTTCATTTGAACCTAAAATATTTAAGAAGGGAAGTGACCAAAACTGTGAGCCCTACAGCTATAGGCCAGGAATCAGAAATTCATAGTAACAGTACAATCAGCATACCACTTTTAACCTGGCAATAACAACGTTTTAGCAATCTCTCTGCTAGACTGAATGGCATCAACCATAACATTCAATACTTCACACTATGGAGGGAATGTTTGCAACAGATACAGTTTGCTTCTCACAATTCAGGAACAGTTTTTGGACGTACAACTGGTTTTTGATCAAAAACTGATGGCATCAGTTCAAAGAAGTCAACAGGTGCACAATAATAGTAACACAACAACAACCTTAATGTAAGCAGTAGAAAGCAACAACCTTCTGGTAGTCTTTTTCTTTTTCAGAAACAACCACATTGCCACTTCTTTCTCTGAAGGAAATACTACACTTTACCTTTTAACCTTATACAACTAACTTTTGATTTGATACTTTTGAGAGGGAGCCTCCACAAACTGCCTCCTTTACCTTTACTTAGTGCCATCCCATAGCAATTTCTAGTGTAAGGAATGTGTATGGAAAATGTAAGAATATTATAAGGGAAATGTAAGGCTAATGTGTAAGGAATTTGTATGGAATAGGTCGGATTCCTTACATGATACTTAGGAAAAAAATTGAAAAAGCAAACTTACATTTTCCTTACATTTCCTTAAACCTGTTCCACAGATATTTCTACATTGCCATCTTAGCCGGAAAATATTCTGCAGCGTGACCTGCATATACTGTAGCTGCCAAGCGTAAAGAAGGCCTACACTCACCCATACATATTCCTGACATGCTGCCTGCCTTACAGAATCCCTACGCTCACCCATACTTTTTCCTGACATGCTGCTTGCCTTACAGAATCCCTACACTCACCCATACATTTTCCTGACATGCTGCCTGCCTTACAGAATCCCTACACTCACCCATACATATTCCCGACATGCTGCTAAATTGCCTTACAGAATCCATCCACTCACCCATACATATTCCTGACATGCTGCTGACCCATACATTTTCCTGACATGTTACTGACCCATACAATTTCCTGACATGCTGCTTGCCTTACAGAATCCCTACACTCACCCATACATATTCCTGACATGCTACTGACCCATACATTTTCCTGACATGCTGCATGCCTTACAGAATCCCTACACTAATCCATACATTTTCCTGACATGCTGACTGCTTTACAGAATCCCTACACTCACCCATACATATTCCTGACATGCTGTTGACCCATATATTTTACTGACACACTGACATGTCTTACAATCCCTAAGCTGCCTATACGTACCTTACAGAACCCCTAATGCTCACCCATACATTTTCCTGACATGCTGCCTGCCTTACAGAATCCCTACACACACCCATACATATTCCTGACATGCTGCTGACCCATATATTTTCCTGACACACTGACCTGTCTTACAATAAGCTGCCTGCCTTACAGAACCCCTAATGCTCACCCATACATTTTCCTGACATGCTGTCTGCCGGTCCCTATACACTCACCCATAAATTTTCCTGATATGCTGCCCACCTTACAGAATCCCTACACTCACCTATACATATTCCTGACATGCTGCTGACGGATACATATTCCTGACACACTGATCTGTCCTAAAATCCCTAAGCTGTCTGCCTTACAGAATCCCTATGCTCACACATACATTTTCCTGACATGCTGTCTGCCAGTCCCTTGGTGTGAGTAAAATCCATAACTGCATGCAAATTTATGCATGCTTCTGCAGCCGGCAGCCTCAGATATGTTACATGCTTGGAACAAATAGACAGCCAGCATATACATCAGAAGGGTAACCAAGTTGATAAAGCGTTGGCTTGTCACCTGAGAGGCTGGATTCAAATTCTGGTGCAGGTACTCATACCATCATGGAGCACTGACTGCATGATCATAACTGGACACTGGCAAAATCTCATCCCCATTCGACGGTCGTTGATTGCCACCTCTAACGTTTAGTGGAAGTGGTAGCAATTTGAATATCCCATGGCCATATTTCACTGCAGCAAACCCCCATCGAGTAGACTGCTCATACGTTGACAGTAAAAAAAATGAAAAAACAAGAACAAATATCTATTCATACACATTTATGAATTTTTTCCATTCTGATTGGCTAAAATGATTTGGGCTATTCCACGGTTACTCACATTACATAATCTGGACATGCATAAAATGAAAAGTCAACATAATTGAAGTGTCCACATACCAGGCTTTCCTGAAGTTTGATTATACCTTTTTCAAAGAAGTATGTTTGGGAGATGTACACTGTATACAATTCAGAAAGTAACGGATAAACTATTTTAAATTTCACCAACAATATAGTGGTTATTCATGTTACAATCTGTCCATATATGGACAGCAACATACACTTCACTGAAAATTGAATTTCTACAGGATTCAGGTTTCTGGCTTTCTACCGACCAGTAAAGTTAAAATTGAATTTTTGCAGGATTCAGGTTTCTGGCTTTCTACCGACCACTAAAGTTATAAAGGTTAAATGCTGTTAATATTCATCCCTTATTTCACACTACAAACTGAGCAGTAAATAAACAATACGTTAAGTATTGACGACTTAATTAATTGACGACTTAACTTGTTAACATGACAAGTCTGATTTGTCATTTTGATGTTATTTAGCACCTTTTCAAAAAGTACAAAATTTAGGGAATTTGACAGTTGGACAAGATCTATGATCTTTAAAAAATGCAATATTTCGAAAATTATCATCTTGCCGAGTTAAAACAAGTCGGTAAAACTGGCAAAATTCGGAAAATTGCCATTTTGACAAGTTGTTTAATGCAAGAAAAATGTCAATTTTCCAAATGTCATTTTGACGAAATGCTTTAACTCGCCAACTTCCAATTTCACTACTGAATTCTCTTATTTTATCTCGGCAAAATGGCAATCAATTTAACAAGTGTATTAAAAATTGATACTACATGTATACAAAAGAGAAATATGAAAAGCGAGTAAAATGTTCATATTAACTCCAGTTAAAGTGAATGCTCATGAAAAGTAAAAATATTTTTTTGCAGATTTTTTTTTTTTTTTTTGCCCTGTGGATGTCCCAGGTCTGGCTCTTAACCTCATCCTCCTCCTCTTCCTCTACCACAAATGCAGCCGACTTCAGCTTTGTTTTTTAGGGGCCTCAGGTCTGGCATCCTGGCACTTCTGTGCAATAATTCGCCTCGTTTTCTGAGGGGACACTTTGTGGTGCTGGACATGGTACTCTGTTTGGAAAATGTGATGAATTGTTCTGTATGCAGAAGAGCATAAATTTTTTACATGAACTAGTTTAGTTTGCATGCCAACAAGCACAAAATTACCCTAGCTCAAGTCTGTTCACTGTGCTGTACTGTCGTAAAGGATGAAATTCTCCCGAGATTTCATTTTTCATCCAGAGGTGTGCTAATTAAAACAATCAGAGCTTCCGGGGGATTCTCCCCTTGGACTCCCACCCACACGAATGGGGGCTTTGAAGGCAGGTTCATGTGGCACCTGAAAATTTTTGCACCCAACATTTTACTTTGCCCTTAGTTTGGACCCAGTTTTGACATTCTGGCACTGCCACACAAAATACATAACTTTGCAAATGAACAAGGAGGTGGAATGGATTGAGGATTATAAGTAATTACAGAGATGCCAACCTGCCAGAATGAAAGAGAGGAACACCACCGATGAGCATGCTAGCATGAAACTCCAAAGGCTGGGGTCGAGGGGAAGTGTTGAGCCAAAAATGGTGATATCGGTGCTTGCCGATAACGATAAAGTTAATATAGGCCTTTTCCAATACCGATAACCCCCCCACCCCACCCCCACCCCCAAAAAAGATTCTTCTGTAAGCACAGCAGGTGTCTGTTACCACTGCGAAATTATAATTTCAACCCCACTGCACCTTGAAATTGTTTAGGACTATGTCTGCATGTCCTTTACTTTGCCCGATGAAAACATTTTACTTGTTTCCGACAAAAAAGTTTAAGGCAGTCAATCATGATGCACAGTATGTAATCAACGGGCCAGTTGAGACCCCCGTTTGCAGGAAGCATGTTTCATAGCCAATTACACTACGTACACCTGATGAAATGTACGTCATTGAACAATGTCAGTTCCAATGAAATGCTTAGACACTACCTTGTTTGATGTGATGTGAACTAATCAATGTTTTCATTTACTCAAGTCATTTCGCAAGTCACAAAAAAATTATGGTGGGTGGCAGGTTGCCCACTGCTGTCTTAATGCAAAAGCCATGTAGGAGCAAATTTCCAGTTTCAGCTCCCACTTAACCAATCATGGAACTGTCTGGGCCAACTACTGGACATCTACTCACCAATGATAGCTTTGAGCACCTCCCCATCTAGGGCATCTTTGCCATTTTTCCCCGTCAAGTTGCTCCGCCCCAGTTCCTCGCGCGTGAAAAATGTGGCCACCAAGTAAGAGAGGCACTGGCCTGCTGTACCCGCACTCTCGATGACAGTCTTCTGGCCGGGGTAGACATACACACCAGAACCATTAACAAGTTCGACCATCTGAGGGGGAAATACAAGACAATGAGTGGGTCAGTCACATATCACTTAAAACAGGAATATGACTTTGAAGATTGCTTTCACAATTGGGAATACAACCCCATCAAACAATGTGTTTAACATGATCGATATAGTATTTTAGAACAGTCATTTTATCAAAGGTACACTGCTTCAATATCCCAGTTTTTTTATTTTATTTTTTTTTATTTTTATTTTTATTTTTTTTTTTTTTTTGACAAACTTTGGTATTTGGTATTTGTCCCCTTCATCTCATTTCAACATGTAGGCCCCTACGTAAGACTTTAATGCATTCCATGTACACCACCCCATACATGTTTTTACCGTGTTGAACAGTACTGACAGATTTTTAAGGTGTTACCTTAAACTTCTCTGCCAGGCCAGGTGTGGTGGTCCCTGCTCTTGGTTTTTCTGTGAAAAACAAGCAGATAGGAGTTGGTAGTTAGGTAGAGCATATACTTGTCAACCGAGAGGCCAGGCTTTTAATCCTGATGAGGTCATACCAAAGACATCCGCAGTATTTCTGCTAAGCACATATGACCTGACTTCGACGCAGTGGCTCGTGGATTTGACGCAATGATGTTCGGGCGAAACTGTGAAAAGAGGGGTTTCCCCCAAAATTGACAAAAAATAATATGACATGGAAAAACTGGTGGCTATGTTTAGGAACAGTCCCATCATAACACTGTGGCATCACATGGCATCAGGAACCAAAGAGCTTCCAGAAATAATGAGTGAGTCAACAGGTCAAGAATTACAACAATTTGACGCAATAGCATATTTCTTAGAGGAACATTACCAACCTCCAAGTACCCCACACTGATTATCGCCCTAACATCAACGGCTATATAAAATCAAAATGGCAGGAACTGTGGGATTCTTTCCCAGAGAACAAACTTTACCAGGTCAAACCAACGGTCGGGACTGTGGGTAATGCAACCCCCAGAAAACGAAGAGATGATTTGGTACTGACTAGGGCATGAATCGGCCACACTTGCCTCACCCATGCTTATTTGCTCCACGGGGAAGAGAGACCATATTGTATCCCCTGTGATTGCGATGTCACCGTCAGTCACATTCTCGTCGACTGCTATGAATACTCCCATATTCGTCAGAAGTATTACACTGTGCCAGAACTGAAGACATTGTTTGAGCACGTAGAACCCTCTCTCATTAGCTCACACATTGTACACAGTACATGTGTGAGGTTATAAAATGGGGCAGATGTCGTCAACTTTTCAACAAAAGTTTTCAGCCTTTTGATGTGTGAAGATTTTGAGCTGAAATTTTGGTACATGATTGTTTGTTGATAGAGCATTGAAACTTGCCTATTTGCATTTTGATATACAAAAGTTAAATATGGTTTTTAAGCAATTTTTTTAGGGCTGAGTTCACTGTGTCTGCTGAACAGGTAGCTGTTTATTCATTGCACTTATAGCAGTGTACATGGTTGTGTGTTCAGTTGCTATCTCGCAACTGCCTGTGCAGGTTTGTTTTGAAATTCGATCCATTCACACACATCAGTCTTTGTTCATCAAGTGGCCTGTACAATCACAATGCTTTGGGATAACTAATTGTATTTATCAAGGTTCATTAAGCAATGAGTTCCATGGGAACTCCCTGCATTGAGCAGCTACTTGATCCATGATAACAAAATTTGAAGCAACTCTGTGGTCAGTTTGTCTTACAAGAAAGGAAAATGGTTTAACCTGTTGTGGGGATATGTCCCATTTTGTTCCTGGATCAATTGAAATGGTCAAGTTAAGTAAATTGCAATACTGTAATTGTTTTGAGTTCAACCCCAGTAGCAGCTTTTTGAGTCTGTGGTTTGTTTTGATTGAGTGCAAACCTATGCAGTGTTTGCTTGTGGAGTTGTAGGTGCAACTAAGTGTACTTTGCAAACTTGAACAGTTTCATAACATCAGGTTAATTTCAGTCTTGCTGCTAATTAAAGTATGTAACCTTTACTTACAGGCCTTCTTGATTTAGAAAATATACAGTGATATTTGTGGATCTGTCATCAAACGGTGTCAGTTGCAGTGTTTACATGTCTAAACATGCTTGTGATTTTTCAGTTGAGTTTTGAGTTCATTTATTATTATGCTCTTCTCTTACCTTGTGCCATTGTAAGGTAAGGAAGTTTAATGGAAGTTGATGAATAAATGGTAAAATTTGGTTCTTTGAGTTCCTATTTTTAACAGACGAGAAATTGTGTGAGCTACACAACAGCATTGCTGTTCTAGTTTTGGACTTTCTCAAAGAAAGTAACCTTTACAGAAAGTTTTGACATGACTCCCGCATTTGCTTTTGTCTAGACATTTCAAGATTTTCCCCAACGTTTTTACTTTTTAGTTTTACCGTTTTTATCTAGATGACACTACATTACACATTAGTGTTGATGTGTCGTTAAGTCCCATCTAACTAACTAGCTAATTCTTAGAGGAAACACAGCTCTGGAAACAATTGTTTAAAAGTCAGTAGGTAAGAAAATAATTTATTTCATGATCTTATTCTACTGGGACCAAAAACCCTGCTATTAGAACATTTACATCAGTTTGTCAAATTAGCAGTCCAGCATGTTTATTGCGACAACGTCAGGCATTTTCACAATAAGAGCCAACCTGTACAAAATTGTTTAGTCACTATACTGCCAGGGTGCTATATTAATTGCTGCAAGGAATTGACCAAAATCACAAAACATACCTTTCAGTCACATCATTTTACTCTTGACAAAATCAAATGAATTCAAAGTGTAACCATTGATCTTCATACAGTACATTTACCTGCTGCATAAAAAAATAGGGCGAAATTGAAATATTTCATATTCTCTTTATGGACAAAGAAACTATGACTGGTATCACAAATGTGCGGAGTTGCCAGTCTGGGTGGCAATTCCAGCAGGAAAATATGACCAAGCAGGTTAGTTCTCTAACCATTTTTAGGCCCAATAGAACCTGAAGTTGAGGACTTCACACTATGCTAGTAACAGACAACTGATATACAAGCAAAACAGGAACTTACCACAGGATTATTTTTCAGGTGGTGCCGGAATATGTGACCCCTCTAGAAAAGAGCAATAAATGCAGTGGTTCACTGCAATACTCGATCAAGGACCAAAGGTACAAGTCAATTATATGACCTACCCCTCCATACCTCAGAATATTCATTCAAAGGTGAGTCATTGACAAAATTGACAAGAGCATGTTAGGGGACAATGCATAGAAGACAAAGCATCCCAGTCACTCTCTCAACATGGTATAACCAATCTCTCAGAAGTAAAGCCAAAGACAAACCAGAAAGCCCAAAAGATTAGTGATTCCTTGGCCGAAAGGGGGTGGGGGGGTTGTTTCATGTTTACAAATTTTCAGTTTTTGACCTCAGGTGACCTCAAATGACATTTGACCTCTAACAAAAAAGATAGGGTTCTACCTCTTAACGTGAAGAATCTATACATATCAAATATGAAAAGTTTCGGTTATTCCTATATTGAGATAATGTGTTTACAAGCCATTTTCAAGGTTCTCACAGTTTTACCTCTGGTGACCTCATATAATCTGTACGCTTTACACGGGGAATACACACATTTCCTTATACTGTGGCAGTCTGTCCCACTTTTTGGAAATTTTAAGGTTGGCAGGTATGGAAATAACAACCTGACGTTGGTATTTCTACCAGATATTCACAGTCCGAACAAAGACTAGGGGTGAACCATATTGCGAAAATGTCAAGAAATAATGCTTGTCTGCAATGATAAGCACGCTCTTTGTTAGTTTCTGAACACAGAGTGCCCATTTCATGTTTTTTTTTTTTTTTTTGTCTCAAATATCAATAATTTGATAATTTTTGAAGTATATTTTACAAAAATGCTGAATTTCATTTCAGAACATTAAACTTTACCAAATCTGACCAGATTTTTCATATTTCAAGATTTATTTTGTAACTATTTCAGCGAACGAATCAGATTCTGGTCACATCATACCTGGAAATAGTGTTAAGTACAGTACATAGGAATGACAGTATACAGTTATCTTGCTGGGTATGTTCGATGTGGTGTCATCGGGCATGGCAATGAGTTTGAGCTTCTCCAGCATTGACGGAACAAAACTACAGTTTTGCTGCACCTCACCTGTAAGTAATAAACAACAGTGAGCATACCTTTTTTAGATCCTCATTTGCCTCCTTTAGGTCCTCAACCTCCTTCTCCAAGCCTTGTATTTTCATCTTGAGGACTGCCACTTCTTTCACCAGGGCTGCTTTTTCGTCCTCCACGAGGGAGCACTTGTAGTACTGTGCTTCCCTATAGAAAACAAAACAAACGCATATGAAGGTATACTTTTGCAGCACGTAAATGTAAAAATCCTCCTAACTGGCTTATCTGGCCTATGACAATAGTCAACATGATAAAAGCCTGTTAGCCAACTAAGTGGACAGATATTATCTACACAAATACATTGAGCTGCCCGAGTGTATATTGCCATCAAAAGTGAGATCCCTACACAAACTGTATAAACGCAAAATCAGTTTCACACCATTTGAGGCCACTTCTGAAACCAGAAGTTGTGCTTGTTACACCATGCAGGCATTCGATCCATACACTGTGGAAACATCTTGCCGATTCTGCATATTTATTTAATCTACAGGTCCCCAAACCTAATGAACTACATCAAAGTAACTACATATCATGCCTCAACTTGAATATCATCCTGCTGGTCAAGGGGACCATTACTGCTTGTCACACCGGTATCTTTGATGAGTTGTTCAGCTTCACTGAAAGAGTAGTAAATAACACAATGTTGCTATAATTATGATCAGTGGAGGGTGCCCTTTGATTCCCTTAAGGGTCAAAACAAGGAAATGAGAACCAGGGCCACTTTTTGAAGAAAGTATCCCCTGGTTCCTTTTAAGTTGAACCAGGGGCCACTATTTGTTTACCAGGGGACACTTATCATTTAATGTGTCAGCATATTACAGGCCTCATACTTGACGAACCCCTCTCCCACAAAATATATTTTCAGTTCTCATTTTTACATGGTGGAGGGAGGCATTAATGGAAGACCATGATGCAGTTTGGGCATATTTTCCAGGTACTTAAGACCCATTTAAAGTGTTTTTTTAATTTAGGGTACCTACTACCTGAAGTTCTTGCCCATTTCCAATAATTTCCAGGTCTCAGACAAATGAGGCATTCAGGAAAAAGGCAGACAGAGGAACAACATCCCTCCCATTTAATTATTATCCTAGGTGCATACACCATACACAGTATACAAAATCATTGAATTAAAAATAGATCTTTACCTCTGTGACATAATATAAATATGGTTTTGCAGTGTACACGTAGGCAGACTTTCTGCAAAACTTAAAATTAATGGATAATCTACTGAAAAGGCAATCAAGCTGATAACTCACTCTGTAATCGCACTAAGCTGTTTCTCCAGTTTTTGTTTAGAGGTGGACCCTGTAAGGGAGGAAATAATGGGTAGAATATGGGTAGATTTTGATATTTTGACTATGTGATAAAATGCTTAGAGGGAACATACCCGGATGCTTTAGTGCCAGTGGTCCATTGCATTGTAATGTCATTTTCTTCTGTCCTGTAAGGGAGGAAATAATGAATGGGTACTGTAGAATATGGGTAGAAAATTTTGATACTTTGACTATGTGATAAAATGCTTAGAGGGAACACTGCTTACCACGGTGCTTCTTTTTTGCTGGTGCAGGTGGCTCCTCATCATCATCAGCAGATTCTGTCGCTGTTGGTAAAAAAAAAAAAAGGCAAGTGAGAACATTAAATCATACCCTGATGCTTTAGTACCAATGGTACATTGCATTGTAATGTCATTTTCTTCTGTGCTTGGTTTTCATAGGAAACATTTACGAAATGTAAAAAAAAAAAGATTTCTCACGCCAAGAAAATGGTATGTTGTTGCTCTAGATATACAATTGGCCAACCTTATTACATGCTTCACTGGAACATGGTAACAGTATTTTGGCCAATGATTTTAAACCATGTAATGTTTCAATTCGGTAGTAGCACATTGAATCAAACTTGCGGTCATCCCCAAAGTCCCCAATCCCCAGTCGCCACACAGATATATACTGTGTATAACTATCTTACGTACATACACGTATATATGTCTTTGTATTTGGGTCATCCCATGAACAATCAATATATGTCCATATCATGGGAGAGATTACTTATTTAATCTGATGTGAATACTGTACTTGATCAATCTAAGTTTGGTACTGGATGAACTGCATTGACAGCTTGTTTTGTTATAATGCAATTAACATACTCCCATTAATTTCTTTGTTTTTCCCACTTTTTTGTTGGTAAAAAATTTGTGACAAAAAATTTTGCAGAATTTAGGTTTTTCCCATTCCTTTCACAGATGTAACATTAAATCTTGAATCATCCAGACATTTGCAGAACTTGATACTATCAGACAATGGCAATGGTACAAACTTCTTTTTCAGTGTTTGAATGAAACTAGCTCATACCCACATAACGCATGGTGTCCACTTCCCTAGTTACGTTAAATGGGTATTTTTTAATTTACATGATTTCCCCCTAAAATGTCCTTACCACCAAACTCACTCAATTAGCAAAAGGACATTGATCTACTATAATAAACAAGGAGTCCAGGTCAAAAGAGTCAAGCTATGTACTCTATATCAAAAGCCTAATTACCAATGTAACTTAGACACAGTGTCCACATGGCTATAATAAAAATCCTTATTATGGAATTTCCTACATTGCTTCACATTAAGTACATTAATATGTGAAGGTCAATGCAACAGTCATATCCATGCAGATTTGGTAAAAATTGGAAGCACACAGATTGTGAAACATGCAAATATGTTCATGGTGTCCACCTGTTACGTGGGTACTTGGGAGTTATGTGGGTGCTTTTAAAGTGCATCGAAACGGCACATACAAAAATACAAAACTCAAACCGGATCGGACAGAAACATTAAAGGCAAAACCATCCACACACCACCAAATCAAACAGAAAATTATGTTCATTACAAGATAGAACCACACACACACTGACAACCCAAATACCCCACAGACCAACCTCCCCCCGGCCACACTAAAAACAAAGACCACACACCCAAAACCACCACACACCCGAAGACAACACCACGCCCGAAGGCAACACCACGCCCGAAGGCAACACCAAGACCGAAGGCAACACCACGCCCGAAGGCAACACCACGCCCGAAGGCAACACCACGCCCGAAGGCAACACCACGCCCAAAGGCAACAGCACTTAAAAAGCACCGGGGCAAATACAGGTGCACCTTGCCCAAGGGTGCCCCGGAGGCAGTTGTGGCATTTCTGTTGTTTTTGCATGGAATATATGCAGGAATGAGCTATATGCCATATGGATATAGTGTAACAAACATGAATCACCCACATGACAAGCATGTGATCCCTCATAGTTATCCTACTTAAGATATCATGTTAATAAGGTCAAAAGCTTTGAAATCTTGTGACCCAAAATGACCTACATGCTAAATATAAACAATCCACTGGCTAAGAATGAGATCCCTTATAGTTACCCTCCTTTAAAATATGATGTTTACTAGGTTTTGACCTTTTGTGACCTCAAATGACCTTTGACCTGCACAAAAAATAATACTGATCATCTTCTCAGTATGGTCAATACACAACGTAAGTATGTGATCCCTCACAGTTACCCTTCTTGAGATATTATGTTTACAAGTTTTTTGACCATTTTACCTCTGGTGACCCCAAATGACCTTTGACCTCCACCAAAAACAATAGCGATCATCTACTCAATATGGGCAATCCACATGCTAAGTATGAGATCACCCACAGTTACCCTTCTTGAAATATCGTGTTAACGAGGTTCTGACCTTTTTACCTCTGGTGACCCCAAATGACCTTTGACCTCCACCAAAAACAATAGGGATCATCTACTCAATATGGGCAATCCACATGCTAAGTATGAGGTCACTCACAGTTACCCTTCTTGAAATATCGTGTTTACAAGGTTTTGACCTCTGGTGACCCCAAATGACCTTTGACCTCCACCAAAAACTGTGAGGATCATCTACTCATTATGGGCAATCGTCATGGTAAGTATGAGATCCCTCACTGTTACCCTCATTGAGATATAGTGTTTATAAGGTTTTGACCTTTTTACCTCTGGTGACCCCAAATGACCTTTGACCTCCACCAAAAATAATAGGATCATCTACTCAATATGGGCAATCCATATGCTAAGTATGAGATCACTCACAGTCACCCTTCTTGAAATATCCTGTTTACAAGGTTTTGACCTTTTTACCTCTGGTGACCCCAGATGACCTTTGACCTCCACCAAAAACTGTGAGGATCATCTACTCATTATGGGCAATCGTCATGGTAAGTATGAGATCCCTCACTGTTACCCTCATTGAGATATGGTGTTTATAAGGTTTTGACCTTTTTACCTCTGGTGACCCCAAATGACCTTTGACCTCCACCAAAAATAATAGGATCATCTACTCAATATGGGCAATCCATATGCTAAGTATGAGATCACTCACAGTCACCCTTCTTGAAATATCCTGTTTACAAGGTTTTGACCTTTTTACCTCTGGTGACCCCAGATGACCTTTGACCTCCACCAAAAACTGTAAGGATCATCTACTCACTACAGGCAATCCTCATGTTAAGTATGAAATCTCTCACTGTTGCCCTCATTGAGATATAGTTTACAAGGTTTTGACCTTTTTACCTCTGGTGACCCCAAATGATCTTTGACCTCCACCAAAAACAATAGGGATCATCCACTGAATATGGGCAATCCACATGCTAAGTATGAGATCAGTCACAGTTACCCTTCTTGAAATATCGTATTTACAAGGTTTTGACCTTTTGACCTCTGGTGACCCCAAATGACCTTTGACCTCCACCAAAAACAATAGGGATCATCTACTCATTATGGGCAATCCACATGCTAAGTATGAGATCAGTCACAGTTACCCTTCTTGAGATATCTTGTTTAGAAGGTTTTGACCTCTTGTGACCCCAAATGACCTTTGACCTCCACCAAAAACAATAGTGATCATCTACTCAATTTAGGCAATCCACATGCTAAGTATGAGATCACTCACAGTTACCCTTCTTGAAATATCGTGTTTACGAGGTTCTGACCTTTTTACCTCTGGTGACCCCAAATGACATTTGAACTCCACCAAAAACATAGGGATCACCTACTGAATATGGGCAATCCACATGCTAACTATGAGATCACTCACAGTTACCCTTCTTGAAATATCCTGTTCGCAAGGTTGTGACCTCTGGTGACCCCAAATGACCTTTGACCTCCACCAAAAACTGTGAGGATCATCTACTCATTATGGGCAATCATCATGTTAAGTATGAGATCCCACACTGTTACCCTCATTGAGATAGTGTTTATAAGGTTTTGACCTTTTTACCTCGGGTGACCCCAAATGACCATTGACCTCCACCAAAAACAATAGGGATCATCTACTCAATATGGGCAATCCACATTTTAAGTATGAATCATTCACTGTTACCCCCATTGAGATATAGTTTTTATAAGGTTTTGACCTTTTTACCTCTGGTGACCCCAAATGATCTTTGACCTCCACCAAAAACAATAGGGATCATCTACTGAATATGGGCAATCCACATGCTAAGTATGAGATCAGTCACAGTACCCTTCTTGAAATATCGTGTTTACAAGGTTTTGACCTTTTTACCTCTGGTGACCCCATATGACCTTTGACCTCCACCAAAAACTGTAAGAATCATCTACTCATTACAGGCAATCCTCATGTTAAGTATGAGATCCCTCACTGTTACCCTCATTGAGATATCTTGTTTATAAGGTTTTGACCTTTTTACCTCTGGTGACCCCAAATGACCTTTGAACTCCACCAAAAACTGTGAGGATCATCTACTCATTATGGGCAATCGTCATGGTAAGTATGAGATCCCTCACTGTTACCCTCATTGAGATATAGTGTTTATAAGGTTTTGACCTTTTTACCTCTGGTGACCCCAAATGACCTTTGACCTCCACCAAAAATAATAGGATCATCTACTCAATATGGGCAATCCATATGCTAAGTATGAGATCACTCACAGTCACCCTTCTTGAAATATCCTGTTTACAAGGTTTTGACCTTTTTACCTCTGGTGACCCCAGATGACCTTTGACCTCCACCAAAAACTGTGAGGATCATCTACTTACTACAGGCAATCCTCATGTTAAGTATGAAATCTCTCACTGTTGCCCTCATTGAGATATAGTTTACAAGGTTTTGACCTTTTTACCTCTGGTGACCCCAAATGATCTTTGACCTCCACCAAAAACAATAGGGATCATCCACTGAATATGGGCAATCCACATGCTAAGTATGAGATCAGTCACAGTTACCCTTCTTGAAATATCGTATTTACAAGGTTTTGACCTTTTGACCTCTGGTGACCCCAAATGACCTTTGACCTCCACCAAAAACAATAGGGATCATCTACTCATTATGGGCAATCCACATGCTAAGTATGAGATCAGTCACAGTTACCCTTCTTGAGATATCTTGTTTAGAAGGTTTTGACCTCTTGTGACCCCCAATGACCTTTGACCTCCACCAAAAACAATAGTGATCATCTACTCAATTTAGGCAATCCACATGCTAAGTATGAGATCACTCACAGTTACCCTTCTTGAAATATCGTGTTTACGAGGTTCTGACCTTTTTACCTCTGGTGACCCCAAATGACATTTGAACTCCACCAAAAACATAGGGATCACCTACTGAATATGGGCAATCCACATGCTAACTATGAGATCACTCACAGTTACCCTTCTTGAAATATCCTGTTCGCAAGGTTGTGACCTCTGGTGACCCCAAATGACCTTTGACCTCCACCAAAAACTGTGAGGATCATCTACTCATTATGGGCAATCATCATGTTAAGTATGAGATCCCTCACTGTTACCCTCATTGAGATAGAGTGTTTGTAAGGTTTTGACCTTTTTACCTCAGGTGACCCCAAATGACCTTTGACCTCCACCAAGAACAATAGGGATCATCTACTCAATATGGGCAATCCACATGTTAAGTATGAATCATTCACTGTTACCCCATTGAGATATAGTGTTTATAAGGTTTTGACCTTTTAACCTCTGGTGACCCCAAATGATCTTTGACCTCCACCAAAAACAATAGGGATCATCTACTGAATATGGGCAATCCACATGCTAAGTATGAGATCAGTCACAGTACCCTTCTTGAAATATCGTGTTTACAAGGTTTTTACCTCTGGTGACCCCATATGACCTTTGACCTCCACCAAAAACTAAGAATCATCTACTCATTACAGGCAATCCTCATGTTAAGTATGAGATCCCTCACTGTTACCCTCATTGAGATATCTTGTTTATAAGGTTTTGACCTTTTTACCTCTGGTGACCCCAAATGACCTTTGAACTCCACCAAAAATAATAGGGATCACCTACTCAATATGGACAATCCACATGCTAAGTATGAGATCCCTCACAGTTACCCTTCTTGAAATATTCTGTTTGCAAGGTTTTGACCTCTGGTGACCCAAAATGACCTTTAACCTCCACCAAAAACTGTAAGGATCATCTACTCATTACAGGCAATCCTCATGTTAAGTATGAGATCTCTCACTGTTACCCCCATTGAGATATAGTGTTTATAAGGTTTTGACCTTTTTACCTCTGGTGACCCCAAATGATCTTTGACCTCCACCAAAAAGAATAGGGATCATCTACTGAATATGGACAATCCACATGCTAAGTATGAGATCAGTCACAGTTACCCTTCTTGAAATATCCTGTTTACAAGGTTTTGACCTCTGGTGACCCCAAATGACCTTTGACCTCCACCAAAAACTGTAAGAATCATCTACTCATTACAGGCAATCCTCATGTTAAGAATGAGATCCCTCACTGTTACCCTCATTGAGATATAGTGTTTTTAAGGTTTTGACCTTTTTACCTCTGGTGACCCCAAATGACCTTTGACCTCCACCAAAAACAAAAGGGATCATCTACTCAATATGGGCAATCCACATGGTAAGTATGAGATCCCTCACATTTATCCTTCTGGAGATATCGAGTTTACAAGCAATTTCCAGCATATTTACTATTTGACCCCTTGTGACCTTAAATGACCTTTCACCTCCACCAAAATGAATAGGGATCATCTACTCATTATGGGCAACTTACCTGCCAAGTATGAGATCCCTCACAGTTACCCCTCTTGAGATATTGTGTTTACAAGGTTTTGACCTTTTGACCTCTCGTGGCGCCAAATGACCTTTGACCTCCACCAAAAACAATAGGTATCATCTACTCAATATCGGAAATCTACCTGCCAAGTATGAGATCCATCGGAGTTACCCTTCTTGAGATATCGTGTTTACAAGCCAAACCGTCACATACACACATACATACACGCATACACACACACACGACATCACCATCGCATAGATTCCTTCGGCCTTCGGCAAGGAATTAAAAATATAGGCTAGCCTAATTTCAATCCATTTCCAAGAACTCACCGCTTATCTTCAGAACTTTGGCAGAGTATTTCTTCCCGCTGTACCGCACCAGGTAGATAGAACCTTGTTCCAAAGATTTCCCCACCGGAATGTCCACTGCAGATTTACTAACAATGCTGACAAGATTCTCCTCCAGCCAATACACCAAACATTTTATAGGCTTAGGCCTATTCTTCGCCGTGCTGGGAACCTCCATGAGTTTGACTTTACCCTTTGAAAGGGCCAGTAATTCCTTCGCGATGGAATCCATTCTTTTTTACGTTTAATACTAGGCTAATGTACAAAGCCTTCTAACGTTAGTCCTACACAGACTAGGCCTCGGCTACAGTAACCTTACACACTGTACCACTCACAAGTTGCCTAGCCTAAGCTTTGAAAGCTGACAATAGACCAACGTTAGACGCGGAGACAAATATTACCGTTCAATAACAAGTTTCAGAATTGCAACCCTCACAATCAATTCCAGGAACGGACGGAGTATATTAATGAGTATGCGAAAAATATAGAAATTAGCTTCTCTTGGGAACGCAGGACTGATTTGATCTGATATAGGCCCTAGGCCTAATGTGATCTGAAAAAAACAGGACTTACGTAGGATTGGCACGTACCTTGAGAAACTGCAGTTTAAAATGGCCGCTGCGCGGGATATGCTAATTTATGACGACAGCGAATAACAATCGTTCCAAATTCCTGTGATTGCAGGGCAAAACGTTCTTTAACGCTCAAAGTAGTGAACTTAAATATAATTTCCAGAGCCAGAAAAGCCTAAGTAGTAGTAAGCAGTAGTTTGCGCCTATAATTCAAAGTAGCATAGGCCTATTAAAATTTGAATATGCAGTGTGATCGTGTCTCCCGCGCGCGATGATCTTTGACCTCAACCAAAAACAATAAGGTTATGTACGTGAAGAGGCCGTGCACGTGACGTCATCCTATTGTTAAACCGCGCACTACCTCGTAATCAATGGACGGCAAGTTTCGCATTGCGGTCATACATACACCACAGAGACTGATTTTCATATCTCGGTTACTCAATAAGAATGAGCTTTTTACTTCTGCTGCTATTACAATATGTCTCTTGAAGAAGCTTCCTCACTGATGAAAAGCTTTGAACGGATATTGTGATGAAATGAATGATTGGGAATTAAAAACAAAAGCCCTAACGTAAGCCTTGTAGTTAGTCCGCAGTCTAGGACGAAAAATATGCATATTTTGTTGTTTTCATTTCACCATACCGCATTGGCGGTATACCGATTTCCCCAAATTGGGAAGTTTAGTGTTATATATATTATTTATTTGTGATCTTAATCTATTTATTTTCAGGACCCAGAGAAGTGACACTTAATGTGCATATGCTCCACCATATTCCATGGATGGTATGTAAATAGTTTTGCCTAGTGAGATTGTAAATAGTCCTATGTAACTAGTTTGGGTTCGGGGTGGTTTTATACATAGTTCGCAGAAGTTTTGTTTGCTAGCTCAATGTACAGAATTCTGTAAATAGTTCACCTTTGTATTTTTGTCCGGTCAGGTTTAAGTTCTCCTTTATTTCTTCGTGCCCGTTTCTACGTACGTAAAAAGCTCTCCATGGATGGTGCAACTGAATGGACCATTGCATCTCACTTCCAACTTTGACTTAGAAGACATGATTGGATCCATCAAGTCTGCTCCATCAGGGTCTCAGTCTGTCTATAGCCAGGTCAAACTTCTTTTCCATATATACAGTTCTACTCTCAGCTAATAACTACATTGCAATGGCTAATGTGAGCACGATGTGACATCATTGTAGTTAAAAATTACTTTGGTGTACAAGTATTGGACACTTTATAGTTGAGCTGTGTTTTAGGTGCTTCATTCCAAAATCGATCATTAAGAAAAACCCTGCGAATACTTAGTCGCTGGAGTGTGTCATGTGACTGGACAACTAGACTTGATGATCACCAATATGACACAACCCAGTGACCACACCAACATTCTCCATTTTTCTGGTATTTTTTTAGTACAAATGTTGCCATGGTAACTGGATTGTCAGATTATTACAAGATAAGCTCATGAATAGAGGATTTGCATTGACCTCACTTGCATGGACCTCACAATTTACGTAGCAACAGCCCTTTTGTGATATGAAGTGCAGGTTTTCTATCATGGGGGATGGAATTCCTACAGGTCGAATTTTATTGGTGGGGTATCAGCTTGGAGTAGCAGTTTGCTAGTCATCCACTGTGTCCTCTTTTTGCAGTTGCAGATTATTTCTGTGTTCCTTGATTACTTTGAATATATATGACCTGATTTTTGGACATATTGCTCATATGTTCGGGGCTTGCTATCAATTTTTCAACAGGTCGTGATAAAACTTCTACGACAGGTGTTACCCAGTGCTTGGAGGCAGACCAGTCACTGTGGAGCGAAAGATCACTTTTTCAGAGTCCTTAGCCAAGAAAAGGAAAGGTAAATTTGATGTAAATTTTTTATTGTCATAATATTACATAATCCAGTTACCACACCAACGTTCCCCATGTTTCTGGCAATTTGCTTGTATAAATGTTGGTGCTGTAACTGGATTGTCAGATTATTACAAGATGTGCTCATAAATTATGGGGGGGGGGGGCATAGTTCATAAATGTCATTTTTTGGTGAAATGTCAGCTAAGTCTAGTCTGTAATCTACATATAGCAAGTGTTAGTCAGGGCTTCCGCTAGGTTTTACCTCCAGGGGGTCCTCAAACCCATGCATAGTTTTATCTGGTGGTCCCAGTCCAAAAATAGGGGTTCCTGGTCTTCAGCATAAAGTATTCCGATTCGCACTGAGAGATCAGAAGAGAAGAGTTTGGAAGCCTGGCAGCTGAATGCTATTTTCAAGCTTGCAGGACGTACATTAGTCTGAAATGTGAGCTCTAATTAACACTAACACAAATATTACCACTATGAGTATGTGATTATGGTGATCCTTTGATGCAATGCAATCAGAAAACGAAACAAGGTATCTAACAGTCTTCTTTTTAAGTTAGCCCGAATTTTACTTTCTCAACAGGAAAATGTAAAACAGATGAACATCACTTAAGCAATTAATCCCACTTGATCTAATTTATTATAAATTAGAACAAATGACAGTTTGATCTGCAGTTATCTAACTGTGAATTAAAGCCCCATGGACTATAAAACCAATTAAATTTCAGTACCTGCCTATCTGCAGAATCGAGCTCATCATGTGCGGTCTTTAGAGTAGGACCAAAATCCCTCTCCCAAAGGGAAAAAAAATATGCCAAATCATTCACCCCATAAACCTGATACAAGTAAGAAAATAAGGCCAGGTTACCAACATTAATTCAAGTATCTCTTAAATCGATCATAATAAGCAATTTAAGCCTCTTCAACCCAGGAATTTTGTCAAAAATCGAGCTCATACGATTCCTCCGAGTCCTTTAAAATTTCAAGATACTATACTACAGTGCGTAGTTCAAGTTGTTTCAGTCTCAGGGTAGCTAACTCGAAAGTAAAAGTGCCATCCAAAACCTAAAAAGATTCCAAATGGAGATATATCAAGCCTAACCTAGTCTCGTGTTCAAAAGTGACACAGAGTGACAGACAGTTACAGTTTTGCTTAATGCACGGCTTGGCGCTAGGCTGCTTTTCGTGCAACAGAGCTTGTGCGTGATTGTGATAAATGTGAGGTTGGGAATAAACGGAATGAGCTATAATTTTTAATTAGAAAAAGCAGACAAAATAGCTTTTCTCTTCTATTTTTCTTTACAGAATCGTAACCCAACCAATAAACACTTTTATTTACTATTTTTACAAATGTGCTTAAAAAAAACGGGTGCAAATTTTTTTGCCAATCTTGGGAGTCAAGATTCCAATTCATTATTTTTTGCACCATTTGCGATATTGACGAACAGTATCTGGAACCCTAGATCAATGCACATAGCGATAATCAAACACTTTTACCGATCTCGCAGAGCAAGATATGCTGTATATCAGGGATATTATAAATAAACCAGTGGGAGAGGGTATTCCCAAAGCTTGTTGTGATAACTTATAATAACTTATTTTTTCTCGATACAGCTTCTCAGTATGGTCTCGACACTCATTTATGTTACACTGGCTGAACTTTGTAAATATTATGCGGGAGGAGAGCCTTGCGACTTCCGCTAGTAAACGGAAAGGAATCCAATAGCAGTACTTGAATATGTACTCGCAGGATTTGTGAGGTTTTATCAGTAGGAGTGCTTGATTTGAATTTGCCTGCTGGTATGGGGAATCGAAAGACGGGCAATAGTGTACGGTGTTAACAGTATGACAATCTAGGTTAGCCAAAATGCCGAGGAAAGTAGCCCCCCCCCCCCCCCCCCATTTCAAGGAGTGTTGTTGATATTTGTTTTGCAAAAAGTGATGCGTCCCTCAAACGCATGGCCTTGCTCAGATTATTCCCTCTGGTTACTGTCCAGTACCAGTCTGTATTGTGTATGGAGCATAGAGGCTGGAAGATTGTAAGGTGTGGCGGTATATCGATATTATCTAGCGATATTTGCTCCTTAGTAATATCGTCGATATGCGTTTTCAAAAATATCGATATATAGTAAAGTCTATATATAGTACTAATATCGATATTCTACTATGCACTTGGATACCGATTCTTCTAAAATAGCGACACTCAACACAAATATCGATATTTAACAGCAGTGACTCATAACCGATACGAGTGTTAGTTTAAAAACCGATACCTAAGCATCGACGAAGTCAAGTTACCAACGAATCTTTGGCCTAGCTTACGTAGGTCTAGGTTCACCTCTTGTGACCTACGTAGCACAATACTGAGCTGTTCATCACAATGCTACGAGCATATAGCCATGCTGTATGAATTATTTCTGCGGTTTGCATACGCAGTGGAATACTTCAATGAGGCCTACTGTGTACACAGTGGATTCGGTACAGACTGGTGACTGACTGCCAAAGTACACGTGGGGCGTAAATGGCTGAATATGTACAGAGCTAACTCATGAGCCGTATCAGTGACACGAAAGTTTTTTGTACAGAATTGGTTACTGCATGCAAGTTTATTTCGAGACCTTACAAGTAAACTAATTTTTCATGATATTCAGACTTACTGTAGGATGATCTATCTGAGACTATCTCACAGAGTAAAGTTCCACAAACAGAAAATGACGTAACATTTTCGCAAATACATTCGTTAGAAGTTCAGTGTTGGTTCACATACTGTACTACGCATGTGATTCCATAGGCCACAGGGTTTAGTACGGCTTCGTAATTTTTCGTTGTAGAAGCTTTACGTTAATTCTGTTGACAACATGAATGTATGCAAACATGTACGAACACGCCGCAATCAGTCCGTACATACAACACGTGTAGTACTGTAGAAAATATTGGACTCTTCCAAACAAACTATGCAGCAGCGCTAGAGTATTGTGACCTTTGACTGGATCAGCGTACTTTGATACGAGGGGTTTTTTAACAGTTTTGTGGGATGTACATTTTGTTTGTTTGGGCGGAAATTTGCGAGTAGTTTCGACTGTAATATTTTTCCATACATTAAGAAAAGATCGCTGACACTACCATGGGGATAATCCTGCAAAAATAGCTGCGTAAAAGTTCTTATAGCTGCGCTTGAAAGTTTCGGGAAAATTCTGACATCCCAGGTACCGGACACGTGCGAGAGTGCCGAGAAGCTGAAGCGAGCTGCAGACCTGCAGCGGACTGCACGGTGCCTGGATTTTCACTACGAGCAGTATACTAAAGGGACCGCAATTCGGCAGGGACCGGAATTCGTTCACTCCATACCAATTGTACAGCATCGCGCATTCGTGAAGGCGACCGAATTCCGGTGCCACCATGCTACTGCATTCATAGGTTATTGGAATGTCTGAATACAAGAGATCAGCTAGGTATAAATATCGACTGCTAGTAACTTAGTGGTTATAGTTGAGTGTAATACCGACGAATAGTTGATATCGAAAATATCGGCCGGTATTTTAGATATATAGTGACTAGCTAAACAAGGCCGTTTTGATGCAGCATTGCATAGTGAACTACTTGCGAGGTATTTTACGAGAATAAGGTGAAGAGGTACTTCTTTGTGACAAACGGAGGACCCTGGCTTACGTAAGTCCAAAAGGAACACTTTTTACTTATCCCAAAACTTGCGAATCAAAATATGCCATATTTTGTTTTCAAGAAAAATATTTAAAACACAAGCTGTTGATAGTGGAAGGAATCGGCATAGCACATGCTAGTAAGGGGTGGGAATTACGCTAATGTTTTGGCCACTCGTTTTGAAAATGTTTGTATGGTCAGTGAAACCAATAATCACAGATTTTGAAACTATTTTGTAGTTATTTAGGGGCAGACCTCCTACAGATTTTTTTTATAGATCATGGCTGTTGCTTTAGCGAGATGGAGGGATATTTGATCGTCTGGTGTGATGCTGAAGTAACACTAAAAGCTATATAAGAAATATTCCCAAAGAAGTAATTGAAAGTTACTTTGCGACTGCAAATACTCAAATGTTAAATGCAAACACAGGTTTTTTTTTTTTTTTTTTAATTTTTCTGCACAAATCTTGATTTATTTTTCACTACCAACGAAGTAAAATTCGGCATTTAAGTCGTCAGGGGCCGGGTACATGGTAATACCTTCCCATACTTCGTTTTTTCATATGTATAGTGTGTGTACCCATTCTGCGAAAATATCGATATTATAGGTATTTTCAGGTCGGTATGTCGATATTTTATATTGGCAATACCGCTACACCTTAGAAGATTGTGTACAAGTTTTATTCGGTCCTGTGAGAAGAATGGACATCTGCAAACAATACATGGAACCACACCTTTATTTTATGACACTTTATCTAGAAACTACCAAAATTCTGAAAATGTGTGATAGAACATTAGAAATGCCAAAATGTGAGTAAAGTTTAGAGAGACAAAAGTTTCCAACGTAGATGCCCGCCTTATACGGTGGATATAGCCCAATAGTCACCACCATGCACACATTTCTGGATCTGCCACTGACAAAATATATTTTATGTATTAATCTTTCAGGGAAAATGCTAATGAGCAATCAGGGGTTGATGTGATAACTGCATTGTCTATTTAAATCTACAGAAAGAAGACTGTATGGAGACATGGAGATCCTTGGAACACAAAAGAAGCTCAAGAAGAAGGATTTTAAAGTCCTGAAGCAGAAAGCCCCAACTCTTTTCTCATCTGCCAGTGTGAAAAAGTCGGACATTCTTGCGGTTGCGCAAAGGTCACACTATTTACACCTCTGAAAACTATAACCGAGGACAGAGAAGAAGAGACAATGTAGTTAAGTTCAGATAAATCATGGAATTGTCCAGTATTATGTATCAACACCTTCCCAACTATTGGCTGCAGTTACCACACTGACACAAGATTTGGTCCAACCTATTGATGGCAGGATTGTTAAGAAAAGATGCCGTTCTGAAGTCGTTCCACTTCGATTCCAACTGTGGTGCCAGAGAGCCCCTTATGCTTATTATGGCATCACAGTTGGAATCGAAGTGCATATTCTTTAATTTGCATAATAGTTGCCTCCTCCTTGAGCTGCCTTCAAGTGCCTGCTTTGATTGATTGATTGCAATCATGAAATCATGCATTCTCATGGAAGGTGAGAGGTAGAGTGTTTGGATCGGAGGATGTCAGGTGCTTGTTAGGCCTCATAGCACCCACCTCTCTTAAGTATGGATCTTCCTAAAAGGTTTTGATAATGAATATATAGGTTTTGAAGTTCCAAAATATAGAAAGGTTTATAAGATTTGGTTTCAAGCATGATAAGCACAATAAAGGAAATTCAGTCTTCAAATTGATCCATGAAAGAAATATAGGTGGTTTAAAGGAAGAAAGTTGATAAATATATAGGAATATATAGGAATTTCCAGGAAATTAGACTAAATATAGGAAAGTCACATGCACTAGCTGTCAGCCAAATTCTATTACAGAATGATCCTAGGTACATAACCCCTATACACTCCCTAAAATCACACTACAACTGGCTCACCACCATGGGAGTTTTATTTTGTTCCGTTAATTTCATATAACACTAATAAGCTTTTAGCACCTTCTATGCCTCTGTTTTGAATACTCTGGCCCATGTTTGTTGAAGTGTGAATGTCTATAATACCCATATTTCATGAATACATTTTGCTCTATTGGAATCGTGATATATTAACTGCCTTTACATTGTCCTTTTTTATACCACCACTTGCGTTTTTCCATTCCTTACAATATCCTTACATCTAATTCATAATTACTTACACTGGACTTCCAAGTTTTTACACTGACCTTTGATGTGTTCATACCACTTACAAAATCCTTACACTGAACTTCAAAATTTTTTCAAGTCCTTACAAAATCCTTACACTTAACTTCAACATTTTTCAAGTCCTTACACTGAACTTCAACGTTTTTTTAAGTCCTTACAAAATCCTTACACTGAACTTAAACATTTTTTCAAATCCATGCAAAATCCTTACACTTAACTTCAAAATTTTTCAAGTCCTTACAAAATCCTTACACTGAACTTCAACATTTTTTCAAGTCCTTACCAAATCGTTACACTGAACTTCATTTTTTCAAGTCCTTACCAAATCCTTACACTGAACTTGAACATATTTTCAAACCCATACAAAATCCTTACACTGAACTTGAACATTTTTTCAAATCCATACAAAATCCTTACACTGAACTTGGATATTTTCCTTACTCCTTCATATTTCTTACATTAAAGTGATACTACCTGTTTAAGAAAGGGAAATACATAACACTGCCTTGTCCAAAGTGTTGGAATAACATTCAAGCAGTTCATCCGAACAATAAAGATAAATAAAGATGCCTCACAGAAGTAGTTGTTCCAAATATTGTTTCAATTATCATAATGTCAAATAATAGGGCTAATCGCCACTTAAAATACCTCTTTTCGACATTCCACTTAAGGAGTTTTCTTTGGGAATTTAAGCAGTCAGGTGTTGACAGGTTTAGGCCCATTTACCTCTGCGTTCCCACGCAATAAATTCAATGTCCTGTCAGATTATTGACCACTGTTAGTTTTTGAGGTAGTCCATCCAGTGACCCTTCAGTGTCTAGCTCCAAAGAGGTTGGCTTGTCCTGAGTCCTACTTCTTGCAAACTTTTTCTCATTGGTTATCTTGATAAGCATACCCAGGAATGGACCAATCAGAAGTCCCCGTCCGATTGCATCAGACAAGACTTTCTAAATTTTGACCCCAGGTAACTTCGAGGCAACTCCCTTCTTCGATAGTTGAGAACAAACACTCAGAAAGGATCGAAATAGATATAAATGAGCTTCGCGGCTTCTGCCGCAGGCAGGGCCTTTGCTGCTTGGGCTACGCCTGCTGGGCGTTTATTACCTAGCTATTCTTTTCTTACTTTGTTAGTTTCTTGAACTTTGGTAACAAATTTAAAGGGAAGGAAACTTAGTTTTGTAGAGATAGCAACGTTCTTGATGGACAGTAGTGAAGGACTTTGAAGCTTAACAACATGTAACGCCGTTAGTTTAAATTCGTTTGGTATTCAAACGTGTTAGAATTAGTCAGCATAACATGGAGTAAATTTTGAATCTCTTTGACCGGTCTAGAAGAAAACTGGAAGATTCTCTCTGACCTTGAATAAAACCAGGCAAACATGTAGACAAGTGGTTCCTGTCATCTTTTGAGACTTTCTCCGTAATGCGTTGCTTACGATCCCCGACCCTAAGCCTTCGCAAGGAGCGATTGGCCCAACTATATAAACATGTGGAGGTAGCGAGCTTTAACTTAAAAACTTGAATTTCATCACGCAATTGATTCCCTACTCTGGCCCAGGATCATACATGTCTGTTATTCACATGAAACTCGGTTTCAGTACTGTAACCACTTCGCTCATCTAACTAATATATCACCGGAACTTTGAAGTCAAGTTGCTTCCCATCCATGAAACTTGTAACGATTTTAGAGGTGTTCCCTATTACCTGTACTTCAGCTTGGACCTGACCAATTTGTTCCCATTACTGTAACGATTTCCCGAACAGGTCAGCTTTGACTGCGGACACCTTTGTTTCCGAGCTTGAAATTGACAACAGCAACGATTTCTTTGGTCTGCTCTCAAATATTTGCTTGAACGGCCTCCCTTTTTCCGCTTGGACGTGCCTGGAACGTTTCAGCTTCCTATGGCCTAAGGTTGCCCTTTCACATCTAGCGACAACTTTACGGCTTGAACGCTATGCCTATTTTTTTTGGTGGGACGCACTTCATATAATTACAACAGTGCTCGCCGATGGACCTACCGTCGCAGACCAAAAATTTAGCGACGGTTCCTCGACGATTCGTTTCCTACTGTCAGCCAGTCCAACTTTAGTTTTAACAAACGCTTCCGAGCCAGCCCGAAGTACAAGACGATGGTTCCCAGTAAATTCAATTTAAGGGAGTTGTGAGGCAATTCCCCCCAAGGGCCCCTTCCCCCGAAGCATGTTGAGTAAATATGTATTTCATGACCAGGGGTTTTTTGTTTCCCTATTGTGTGAAAGGTGAAATTTTTTTCCTCAAGCAGGACCTCCTTGATGTCTTTAAGCCTTAAACCGGCTATTTGCCTGAAACAGTGATGTAGGTGCACATGATAATGAAGGGACGTGTCATACAGCCTGATATTTGGAATTGTATACATGAATTTTTAATCCTATTGTACGGTAGGGTTTTATTTATGCTGAACGCCCATTAGTATTACAACACTAAAACAGATTCACCTCAATTATGGCAGAGTTCATGCTGTACATTCCATTCCGTAGGTGTGATCAAAAGTGTGTCAGTTTTTTGACCAATAAGAAAGTTTGTTTCCCTTGACCATACTCGAAGTGTACATTTACGTCAAGGCAGGAGCAATACAACCATGTGAATCAATTTGTGAGGTGAATGAAAGTTAATACTAGACACAGTGACTGTTCGTAATTTTTTTCGTTTGTGCAGAGTACACCATATTTAATAGAGGAAGTCCTACGCTTTTTGCGGTCTTTTATGCTTTCTTTGAGTAATCAGCCAGCCAAGTTAAGTTTCAGGGAGCTGTCCTCGACAAATTTTCCACCAGATTTGCTCTCGGTAATTACTTTTTTCCTAGTCAGAATTGAGGTACGAGTTAGCATATATTTGGTTAAGTTTTATTGTTTGCCAGTAGGTATGTTTGTAGGGGCGCCAACCCAAATTTTTTTGGTTTGAGTGAAGTGAAATTTCGCTAGTGGACCAGGGATTTTCAATGTGTTCGCACGACAAGGTTTTGCGTCATCGTCTATGTAATAATTTCTGGGTCTAGGGTTTTGTAAGTAAAACGGAAATGGGACATTTGTATATGAAAAAAAAGAAGAGATAGAATTATTCGATTTCATATGTTATTTGTGACGTAATTTAATGAATGAATGAAACTTTAGCAAGAAACTTTGAGACTGGGTGAATGTGACTCCACACAATGCCAAAATTTATAGTGAACTCGTTACAAAATAGTTCTCCAGAGAAAAGTGAATATCAGTCAAAGCTAAGTATAAACCACACTCTTGAAGGCAACCTTTCCGCTATTCTGATACGAGCGGGTTATTTTAGGATGTTGCGCGATTCCGTGTTCGATTACAGGCAGCCTCGGACGACGATTATTCAGTGGGTGCCTCAATATTAAACTAAGACGGACATCGAAAGGTTTCAATTGTATGTCGGTGGATTTCATATTCTTTGTATATATGCAGTGTATATAACCATTCGCATTACTTTATGACGTTATTTTTTGTCTTTCTTACTTAAAGTTTTGAACGTTATCCACTGCGTACAATATGAAACGATTGAGTGCTTACAATTTCGAAAAGGTCACAGTTTTTTTTTTTATTCTATGGAAAAGTGATTTTGTTATTGCATGATGACGCTTACGTATCGTACCAAATAATCCAGTGTGTTACTGTGTTACTTAGAAATTATTGAGTTAGTACGAGAGGTCAGAAAACCTGGAATTGAGGAATGTAACGGAGTTTTTTTTTAAGTCCTTTGATTGAACTTTGTGTAGAACGCTTAGAGTAGGGTATACACTCTCGTGCAATAAAATTACACTTTTAAAGGCTTTGAAAACAGTGAAATGTTGAACGAACAGAATCGTGTTCGTAAACGTTAAGTTGTGAAGGTATGACATGCTGTCATGTAGCACAGCCCGTTTTTGCAGTAGTAAGCGTATTCGGTCGATTTAATAATACGTAGGAGGAATTCTCTGGACTGTGTTCTTCCAGATATTTAATTCCGGGTGGCATTCCTACAAAAGGTGTTCCGACACCGTATCAAAACTGTAATGGCCTCTTGTTGTTAATTAAGATCCTTTACTTGGATCTTTTTGCTTTCTTGTATTCAAAACCAGTATTTCAAATGATTCCACTTACTTTATCGTTTGAAAGTGTATGATCGACCGAGTTATGCTCTGCTTCTTTCGGGTTCTCCCAAGCAGTCTTTGACCAAAGTCCCAAACCATTCCCCTTTCTTTTGCCTCACAAACACCCTATCGTATTGTTTTGTTGCTGAAATTGAAATGTTATTATAATCATGATATATTTTAAATGTGATGTAATGTATTATTTTCCACACACTGCATAAATATTTTAAAGGAAAAATTTCAAACTGCGTTTTCAAAATTTTAAATTGAGAAGGGGGATGTAAAATAATAGGGCTACTCGACACCTTAAAATACCCTCTTCGACATTCCACCTTAGGAGTTTTCTTGGGGAATTTAAGCAGTCAGGTATTTTTGACAGTTTAGACCCATTTACTCTCGCTTCCCACGCAATAAATTCAAGTCCCGTCAGATTATTGACACTGTTAGTTTTGAGGTAGTCATCAGTGAACCTTCAGTGTCTAGCCCAAAGAGGTTGCCTTGTCTGAATCTACTTCTTGCAACATTTTCATGGTTATCTTGATAAGCATACCCAGGAATGACCAACAGAAGTCCCCGCCGATGCATCAGACAAGACTTTCTAAATTTTGCCCCAAGTAACTTCGATGGCAACTCCCTTCTTCGATCGTTGGAACAAACACTCAGATAGAAAAAGGGAGCGAAATAGATTAATAGAAGCTCGCGGCTTCTGCCGCAGGCGGGCCTTTGCCGTCTGGGCTACGCTGCTGGGGCTTCTTCTACCAGCTATTCTTTTCTTTCTTGTTAGTTCTTCGAACTTTAGGTAACCAAATTTAAAGGGAAGGAAACTTAGTTGTAGAGATAGAACTCTTGATGACCAGTAGTGAAGGACTTGAAGCTTAACAACAGTAAACGCCGTTAGTTAAATCGTTTGGTATTCAAAGTGTTAGAATTAGTCAGCATAACATGGATGTTAAATTTTTGAATCTCTTTGACCGGTCAGAGAAACTGGAAGATTTCTCTCTGACCATTGAATAAACATGGCAAACTGTAGGACAAGTGGTTTTGGTCATTTCTTCTGGACTTTCTCCGTAATGTTGCACGATCCCCGACCTAAGCCGTGCAAGGAGCGATTGGCCCAATATATAACAATAAAAGTGTATCGACAAAAACAAGGAAAATCGAAAATAATTCCACCACAATCTTTATTCCATCCAATCCCACTCCTGGGTTTAAAAACCAATGGGAGTGCTCTAATATATGAATATGCAAAAGGCAGCACAACGAAAAAAAAGGATGCCTAAGTATGTGCTAGCGAACGAATACTGAACACTTCACATGCTATTCACAGTATAGGCTAAGTACTTGAAAAACTGACTGTAGGCCTATAGTTACCATGGGAGCTGGATATCCGAAAGTTTTATTGGCGCCATGGTAGTAAATGAAAGGAGAAATTCGTGAAGCCCCAACCGACAATTTCGGAACAAAACTACAGCCTCAGGAGCTATTCGATACACCAGAACTTGGGACAAATATCAGTCAAGGGTCTACCTAGGAAGGGAAGACAAGTAAAAATTTGTGCAGTTTGTGAGTTCGTGATTATCGCAGAGTGTTTTTGCATGATTCTGAAGGCAGACTCAAGAAAATACGAGTAAATCTAACCTCGATTTACCACGAGACGGCCACGATATATTATGTAAGTACTACCTCCGACAATAATATTGAACAATTCTTGAGTCATTCAAAATCATCGATGGTCACGATGTCAGCTTGGAGTCTGACATGCTGAGATGCATTACCCTCCGTCGCAAGGTAATAACATGGGAGCTACTACCTGGGAAATTCTTCCCTGTTACGTTTCCCAGCGAAAATGTACACAAGCTTGTTTGATTTTAACCAGGGAGTTCTGATACAAACAGACACAAATTCTTTTACATTCGTGGAATACTTGGAGAAAACCATCATACAACAATAGTAGTGACCGAGAGGGTAAATAGCCACATCGCAGTACGATGCGGCGTCCTGTTCTATTCAGCCAGTTTAGAGCAGGGACACACATGTTTGTCCTATAGAGGACGTATTCGCCATTTGGGGACGTAGCTTCATAAGGAGCGAACTCCTTCGGGAGGTATTGTTTGGTTTCGTCCCTTGGCTCTTGCCAGAGTGTCCGAGGGTGAATTTTGAAAAAGTTACAGAGAAAATCGAAATAGAGCCATACATTTACTTCGCCTATCATACTTCAGTTAGTGCCATTCTTACAAACTCGACAACAGTGATCGTTGTCCAGTTAAGTAGGGATTTTCATATGTAGACTTAGGCCTACGCCTCAAGGACGAAAACTTGGGATGCGGGTAAGTAAGCAAGTGTAGTGAGGTGTAACGTTACCGACAAGAGTAGTATGCAAGTGTCTTCTTGAAATACTCGTTAGGGAGTGCAATTCAATAACACGGGTAGTTAGATGATGAAAAACAGGTGCTTTTTCAAAAAGTCAAGTGTGCTGTGCAGATACAACCTCAAAGATCACTCTATTCCCAGACAGGTGTATGAATAATGAGGGAATGTATCCAGCACGGACCTCGGTACATAGGCCTACAGCTGGGTGATCCGTTGAATATTACATATCAAGTGTTGTGATAGGCGTCGGTTTGAGCTATTTGTAGTGAGGACGTTTTTTTTTTCCAAAATAGCCTGCAAAAATTTTGACTGGTTTCGAACGTTTCTTTATATTTTAGCCATTCACACTACCATTTTCAGTCATTACATAAACAACTCCATCCTATGAATGTATTGGTGTATTGGCACAATAAAGAAAAAACATTAGGGCCGTATGTATCCCTTTTCTTGAAACAGGTAATATCACTTTAAACTTACAAGGACCTACAGAGAGTGGTGTTTTGGAGGAAGTCTTAGGAATATTCCTTACTTCTCTTACATTTCCTTCACAGGTTCCATACATTATCCTGACGGTTCTAAAAAGTTTAAGTCCGAAAAGTTCTAACCTTATATCTTACGCCACCTTACATATCCTTACGAAACTTACAACATCCTTACATGATCCTTCCATTTTCCCTACACATCCGAATTGCTATGGGATAGCTTTCTTCACTGCTTTCTCTCCTGGGGTTTGTTTCTCTAAAGTACATGCTTAAGAGGCGCTTTACTTCATCAATTTCCGCATCGCGTCCACTTGTTTTGTGTCTTAAGGGATACGCCGTGTTTTGCGATTTTACAGCAGCTTCAACTGTAAACAGAAAGATACTAGCCACCTTAAAAAGTATATGTAAGACAAACGTGGTAAATCAGAGAGAAGTCCCTCTGACAGAAGAGAGTGGAGTTGGAAGTAAAAACAAACTGAATTATATACACTGCATTCTCACACAGACTGGAAAGCCATTCCCAGCCAAATTTTCTAAGTGGTGGGGTGACACTCAGAGTGGAAATGTAATAACAAATTTGAACAATGTGACACCACGAAGGGAATGTTTATCTAAAATGTATTGTCTGATTGATGTTGTAATTAAAAATCAAGTAGAAGAAATTTGTTGTCAAGATCCAGAACTACACCAGAATTCTTTTCAAATAACGCTGAATACCTAATAGCCTATAGAAATTATCACATGTCCAAACTCCAACTTAACATGAAATGACTAGTAACCTTATATTACCACTCAAAAACTCCGTTCTATGACACTTAAAAAGCACAATACCACTCAAAAACTGACTCAAACTCTGTGACAACCATAAAAGCATGACACCAAATTTGTCTGCAGTGGATAGCATGTCATTATATCTTTTATCCATTCAAAATATTAGACAACTTGTGTTGTGCGTCTGTGCCAAACAATTCTATTTTCTACTTCATAAACAGGGACCAGCTTGCCTGCAAAGGCATGGCGATCCAAAATTTGATTACATAAACAGTAAAACGGGGACTGTTCTTCTAATAATTGCAACTGCTCGTGTTTTAACTGACAGTTCATAATTAAAGTCCCTTAACATTATTCCTTCCTGACGTTAACCTAAAATCCATGCCGTGCTACACACACAAAAATATGGTTTTTTTTTAATAAATTTAAATGGTCTCCGGGATGACACTGATGTCTTCAACATGTAATAATGCCATTGTAATATGCAATTCACAAATCTGTTTGCAAATGCATGACCAATAGATGGAGTTAAAAGTAATCAAAGTCAGTGTGTGAATCTATTAAACCACACCTGTTTTGTTCACGTCAAGATCAAAAATGAAAGGCAAGCACAAAATGAAAAATTATTGTTCATAAATCCAGGTCGCTAAATATAGTGAAAATTACATTATGCACTCACTACTTTATTGCTCATAAGTGATCACAATTACGCCTTTGATTAAGAGATTCCAAGATTTTATATCGTCCTGACATAGACCAGTGCACTAGTAGTGCATCAAGGGGGTGGATGAGGACCATGTGCATTAACTGTGCAGGTAACTGGTCTGAGACATGATTAAACCTTACAGTTAAAATATATTGTACCATACCAGTTCTCCAATTGCTCTGTGTAATTCTGTTTGGCAATCAACTGTTCTTCTCCATCCAAACTGACTGGCTACCATAAGTTTTCAATTAGTTGGTTTAAGTGTTGGAAAATGCAATTTTCCTCAGAAGACCACCATATTTTCAGTGCGGGGGACAGAGTAAAGTGTTTCTCATAGATGTCTACACATAAAAATACTGAAACTCTCAAAGCTCCTTTAAACCCTCTATAGAAGGAGTATTGCAGCTCCTGGACTAACTTCCAATTTATCAAACTGATCAAAGCGGAAAATCAAAATCTCATACTGGTCTAGCATGACAGTGCTATCAGGGGGTGACATAGTGGACAATTACGTATGCCCCGATTCTGATTGGAACCCAATACATTATTTAGCAAAAAACACTAACACAGTCACTTCTTATTTACTGACAAGGTCATGGAATGTTTTCAATTCAATTCAGTTTATTCATATGTTACATTCCTCATCAACAAAATTTACATTCAAATGAATTTAGGATACATACATATGATGGACAATTAGAAAAAACATTACTGTTATTCCAAAGTAGTGACCATTGAAACAAAAGAAAAAAAAAGAAAAAGAAGAGACGGTCAGAAGAATAGGAAAGAACACTTTTCTAAGACATTCAGATAAACATTTAGAGCTTAAAGTGAAACAGCGTATGACGTTAGTATTTTTCCACCCTTAATACAGCGTTCTCAAAATGTCATTTCTTAGAAGTACTGCTAGGAAGTGGTTGAGCGTTCATTTCCTGTTCTTAATACTCTGTGAAAGCTTCAAATTTTTTATATCAGCCCCCACTTATGGTGGGGCGTGATCAGCTTTGACAGTTTATACCTGCTAATGGATGGTTATGTAACGCATACCAAAATTGGGGTTCTGCTAGTAATTCACATTTCTTCATATATAGGCCTAAGGATTGTGGAAGGCCTGGTAAGCATAGACATGAGTGCATGATTTGAAAATTTTGGAAAGTCACCAACTTAAACACTCCTGGTAATCTGTTATTTTGCTAAATGTCATGATACCCAGCGCCTCTGCTAAATTGAAACAATAAGTGGAAAGGAAAAGGATGGCTCTGAGAGGAGCACAGGAGTGGTACCTCAATTTTCAAAGATGCACCAATTTTAGTTATCTTTCAATAAAGTAACAATTACCCAACATTCAAATGCAAACACACACTCAGTTCAAGTGGAACTATTCTCCGGAGTTTTTAAAATTTCTCAGGACAAAACCAGCGGAATTTGTTTTTGAGAAATGCTGGGAACCATGATCACATCTGTATTTGTACCTACTGAGGTCGGTTTGTACACTGGTACTTAGATATTTTCCTGAATCTCATCGTGGGGTACATAAAAATACTCATCCGCATTCAGCCCCTTCTTCAGGTTTCAGGATCTGCTTCCTCTAGAAAAATAAGAACACTGTTAGGATCAAGTAAAAATTTTTCAATTGTAATGTACAACTAGGGTCTTACATAGACTGTCAAAGGGCACGACTAGCATTTATTAATATGAAACTGATTCTTGGCCTCTTAAAGCACTTCAAATAAGATATACTAAATGGACATCGTTCTCTTATGGGCTGTCATGAAGGGTGGAATAGAAGTTTCATTCTTTAAAAAAATTTTGTGATAGATAAGGCTTTATTTTATTGATGCTTCTATTTTATGAGAGCAAGGATAACCCCATCAGAGTAGATAGAAGACGTAACTTTTTTCCATGAAACATGGCAAAAGCTAGGCCTAGAGATTATTCATTTATACACAGGAATGATACATAGGTTACTTCAGTTACTAAATTCAGGTATGGTGTGGTTTGCGCCTTCTGTATGTGAAGTAAATTTTTTATTATGTACCATTGTGATGTTTCAGGGTAGTTTCCCTATAAGCATTGTGCAAAATTTAATGATTTACGCTTTAACCATTCCCCCTTTTTACAAAAAAAAAAACAAACTATATTTGTCTACAAAAGTCAAAATGAATGATCTGAAGATATTTTCTGAGAAAACTGCAACTGAAAGTGAGGGTAAATAAAAAGAAAAATTTTTCAACATGTTGAACACATTGTTCCAACAAGTCTATCAGACTCAATGAAATAATTTACCAACATTCCAGAATATTTTTGAGCCGAAGAAAGTTTGCACCAGAACTGGTTATGTAGGGTTGGTATGTACACAAGAGCCAAGACACCTCCCACTTTAACAAGATTGAAGAATATGTTCCAACAATAGGCCTAATGTGGGTAGTGATAATTAATTTTAAGGTAGCCAAGAGAGATGGTTACCACATTAAAAATAAACTACAGACCACAAAATAATCAAATTAAATAGTGGAATGTTTGCAAAAGATATTTACACAAAAATATTTGAGTAATGCAGTACTTGGCAGTTCGACTTAACACCTTAAAGGGGAAAATGCAGTCACCCCCAATCAAGGAGTAGTATGTCCGCGTCAATCTAGTTCATGAATGGCCTTATTTGATGATGTGACAATGTTTTTTGTTTGACAAATGTGAATTCAAGGACAATTTCCATTGCTTTACCTAGTGTTTGTAATAGTTTACAGTTTGTTCAAGCATACTTTAGAGGTGCGTGTAATGCAATAAGATGATGATTTGCAAGAGCTGGATTTTTCAAAGCAAACTTTGGGTGACAGCCTATTGCCTTTAACAAAGTGACAAGCGTATGAAAGGTTTTACGAAGTTTTCAGTTGAAATCTGTTTCAAAGATATACTCCCATAACTGTTTTTTTCAACTTTTCATGTGCTTACAAACACCAAAAAACTATAACATTTTCAGAGACTAGTGAATAATACTACCTTTAAAGGAGTTACCCTGCTGATTACGTTAATCACTTAGTTCATATCCCCGATTAACAGCTGCAGTCTCAGTATCAGAAACATTTGTCACAGTTCATACTGCACTGAGTTCATACTTTGTTTTACTAGGCATGAGGTCAATTAGAAGACTGAAGATTTCCTGGCTTCTTTTACAATTCCTTTCAAGGCCATCAGTCAAATTTGCATATTCTTTAATTTGCATAATAGTTGCCTCCTCCTTGAGCTGCCTTCAAGTGCCTGCTTTGATTGATTGATTGCAATCATGAAATCATGCATTCTCATGGAAGGTGAGAGGTAGAGTGTTTGGATCGGAGGATGTCAGGTGCTTGTTAGGCCTCATAGCACCCACCTCTCTTAAGTATGGATCTTCCTAAAAGGTTTTGATAATGAATATATAGGTTTTGAAGTTCCAAAATATAGAAAGGTTTATAAGATTTGGTTTCAAGCATGATAAGCACAATAAAGGAAATTCAGTCTTCAAATTGATCCATGAAAGAAATATAGGTGGTTTAAAGGAAGAAAGTTGATAAATATATAGGAATATATAGGAGTATATAGGAATTTCCAGGAAATTAGACTAAATATAGGAAAGTCACATGCACTAGCTGTCAGCCAAATTCTATTACAGAATGATCCTAGGTACATAACCCCTATACACTCCCTAAAATCACACTACAACTGGCTCACCACCATGGGAGTTTTATTTTGTTCCGTTAATTTCATATAACACTAATAAGCTTTTAGCACCTTCTATGCCTCTGTTTTGAATACTCTGGCCCATGTTTGTTGAAGTGTGAATGTCTATAATACCCATATTTCATGAATACATTTTGCTCTATTGGAATCGTGATATATTAACTGCCTTTACATTGTCCTTTTTTATACCACCACTTGAGGTTTCCCATTCCTTACAATATCCTTACATCTAATTCATAATTACTTACACTGGACTTCCAAGTTTTTACACTGACCTTTGATGTGTTCATACCACTTACAAAATCCTTACACTGAACTTCAAAATTTTTTCAAGTCCTTACAAAATCCTTACACTTAACTTCAACATTTTTCAAGTCCTTACACTGAACTTCAACATTTTTTTCAAGTCCTTACCAAATCGTTACACTGAACTTCAACATTTTTTCAAGTCCTTACCAAATCCTTACACTGAACTTGAACATATTTTCAAACCCATACAAAATCCTTACACTGAACTTGAACATTTTTTCAAATCCATACAAAATCCTTACACTGAACTTGGATATTTTCCTTACTCCTTCATATTTCTTACATTAAAGTGATACTACCTGTTTAAGAAAGGGAAATACATAACACTGCCTTGTCCAAAGTGTTGGAATAACATTTAAGCAGTTCATCCGAACAATAAGGATAAATAAAGATGCCTCACAGAAGTAGTTGTTCCAAATATTGTTTCCATTATCATAATGTCAAATAATAGGGCTAATCGCCACTTAAAATACCTCTTTTCGACATTCCACTTAAGGGAGTTTTCTTTGGGAATTTAAGCAGTCAGGTGTTGACAGTTTAGGCCCATTTACTCTGCGTTCCCACGCAATAAATTCAATGTCCTGTCAGATTATTGACACTGTTAGTTTTGAGGTAGTCCATCCAGTGACCCTTCAGTGTCTAGCTCCAAAGAGGTTGCTTGTCTGAGTCCTACTTCTTGCAAACTTTTCTCATTGGTTATCTTGATAAGCATACCCAGGAATGACCAATCAGAAGTCCCCGTCCGATTGCATCAGACAAGACTTTCTAAATTTTGCCCCAGGTAACTTCGAGGCAACTCCCTTCTTCGATAGTTGAGAACAAACACTCAGAAAGGATCGAAATAGATATAAAGAGCTTCGCGGCTTCTGCCGCAGGCAGGGCCTTTGCTGCTGGGCTACGCCTGCTGGGCTTTTACCAGCTATTCTTTTCTTACTTGTTAGTTCTTGAACTTTGGTAACAAATTTAAAGGGAAGGAAACTTAGTTTGTAGAGATAGCAACTCCTTGATGACAGTAGTGAAGGACTTTGAAGCTTAACAACATGTAACGCCGTTAGTTAAATTCGTTTGGTATTCAACGTGTAGAATTAGTCAGCATAACATGGAGTTAAATTTTTGAATCTCTTTGACCGGTCAGAGAAACTGGAAGATTTCTCTCTGACCTTGAATAAACCAGGCAAACTGTAGACAAGTGGTTCCTGTCATCTTTTGGACTTTCTCCGTAATGCTTTGCTTACGATCCCCGACCTAAGCCTTCGCAAGGAGCGATTGGCCCAACTATATAACATGGTGGAGGTAGCGAGCTTTAACTTAAAAACTTGAATTTCATCACGGCAATGATTCCCCTACTCTGGCCAGGACATACATGTCTGTTTTCACATGAAAACTCGGTTTCAGTCACTGTAACCACTTCCGCTCATCTAACTAATATATCAACGGAACTTTGAAGTCAAGTTGTTCCCATCCATGAAACTGTAACGATTTTATGAGTGTTCCCTATACCTGTACTTCAGCTTGGACCTGACCAATTTGTTCCCATTACTGTAACGATTTCCCGAACAGGTCAGCTTTGACTTGGACACCTTTGTTTCCGAGCTTGAAATTGACAACAGCAACGATTTCTTTGGTCTGTCTCAAATATTTGCTTGAATCGGCCTCCCTTTTTCCGCTTGGACGTGCCTGGAACTTTCAGCTTCTATGGCCTAAGGTTGCCCTTCACATCTAGCGACAACTTCCGGCTTGACGCTATGCCTATTTTTTTTGGTGGACGCCTTCAGTTAATTACAACAGTGCTCGCCGATGGACTACCGTTCGCAGACCAAAAAATTTAGCCGACGTTCCTCGACGATTCGTTTCCTACTGTCAGCCAGTCAACTTTAGTTTTAACAAACGCTTCCGATGCCAGCCCGAAGTACAAGACGATGGTTCCAGTAAAATTCATATTTTAAGGGTGAGTTGTGAGGCAATTCCCCCCAAGGGCCCCTTCCCCCGAAGCATGTTGAGTAGAATATGTATTCATGACAGTTTCATATTGTGTGAAATGTGAAATTTTTTTTCCTAGCAGACCTACCTTGATGTCTTAAGCCTTAAACCTGGCGTATTTGCCTGAAAACAGTGATGTAGTGCACATGCTAATGAAGGACGTGTCATACAGCCTGATATTTGGAATTGTATACATGAATTTTTAATCCTATTGTACGTAGTGTTTTATTTATGCTGTACGCCCATAGTATTACAACACTAAACAGAGTCACCTCAATTATGCAGAGTTCATGCTGTACATTCCATTCCGTAGGTGTGATCAAAGGTGTGTCAGTTTTGAACCAATAAGAAAGTTTGTTTCCCTTGACATACTCGAAGTGAATACATTATTACGTCAAGGCAGGAGCAATAACACCATGTGAATCAATTGTGATGTGAACTGAAAGTTAATATCTAGACCCAGTGATGTTCGTAATTTTTTTCGTTTGTGGCAAGAGTACCCAATATTTATAGAGGAAGTCCTTACGCTTTTGCGGTCTTTTATGCTTTCTTGGGAATCAGCCAGCCCAAGTTAAGTTTCAGGAGCTGTCCTCGACAAATTTTCACCAGATTTGCTCTCGGTAATTACTTTTTTCCTAGCTCAGAATGCAGGTACGAGTTAGCATATATTTGGTTAAGTTTTATTGTTTGTCCAGTCCGTATGTTTGTAGGGGCGCAACCAAATTTTTTTTGTTTGAGTGAAGTGAATTTCGTAGTGGACCAAGGGATTTTCAATGTGTTCGCCACTGCAAGGGTTTGCGTCATCGTTCTATGTAATATTTCTGGGTCTAGGGTTTAAGTAAAACGAAATGGGACATTTGTATATGAAAAAAAGAAGAGATAGAATTACTTCGAATTTCATATGTATTTGTTGACGTAATTTAATGAATGAATGAAACTTTAGCAGTAAACTTTGAGAATGGGTGAATGTGACTCCACACACTGCCAAAATTTATAGTGAACTCGTACAAAATAGTTCTTCCAGAGAAAAGTGAATATTCAAGTCAAAGCTAATTTATAACCATCACTCTTGAAGGCAACCTTTCCGCTATTCTGATACGAGCGGTATTTTAGAATGTTTGCTCGATTCCGTGTTCCGATTACAGGCAGCCCTCGGCACGACGATTATTCAGTGGTGCATAATATTAAACTAAGACGGACATCGAAAGTTTTCCACGTGTATGTCGTGATTTCATATTCTTTGTATATATTCATTGTATATAACCATTGCATTACTTATGACGTTATTTTTTTGTCTTCTTGCCTTAAAGTTTTGAACCGTTATCACTGCGTACAATATGAAACGATTTGAGTGCTACACCTTTCGAAAAGGTCACAGTATTCTATTTGAAGTGATTTGTATTGCATGATGACGCTTACGTCTCGTACCACATAATCAGTGTGTTACTGTGTTACTTAGAAATTATTGAGTTATTACGAGAGGTCAGCAAACTTGGAATTGAGGAATGTACGGAGTTTTTTTTTAAGTCCTTTGATTGAACTTTGTGTAAGAACGCTAGAGTAGGGTATACACTCTCTTGCAATAAAATTACACTTTTAAAGGTTTTGAAACAGTGAAATGTTGAACGAACAGAATCGTGTTTGTAACGTTAAGTTGTGAAGGTCATGAAATGCTGTCATAGCACAGCCCGTTTTTGCAGTCAGCTGTATTCGGTTCGATTTATAATACGTAGGAGGAATTCTCTGGACTGTGTTCCTTCCAGATATTTTAATTCCGGGTGCATTCCTACAAAGGTTGTTCCGACACAGTATCAAACTGTAATGGCCTTGTTGTTAATTAAGATTCCTTTACTTGTACTCTTTTTGCTTTCTTGTATTCAAACCATGTATTCAATGATTCCACTTACTTTTATCGTTTGAAAGTGTATGATTCGACCGAGTTATTCTCTTGCTTCTTTCGGGTTCTCCCAACTGGTCTTTGACCAAAGTCCAACCCCTTCCCCCTTTCTTTTGCCTCACAACACCCTATCGTATTGTTTTGTTGCATGAAAATTGAAATGTTATTATAATCATGATGATATTTTAAATGTTATGTAATTGATATTATTTTCCACACACTACATAATTATTTTAAAGGAAAAATTTTCAAACTGCGTTTTCAAATTTTAAATTGAGAAGGGGGATGTCAAATAATAGGGCTAATCGCCACTTAAAATACCTCTTTTCGACATTCCACTTAAGGGAGTTTTCTTTGGGAATTTAAGCAGTCAGGTGTTGACAGTTTAGGCCCATTTACTCTGCGTTCCCACGCAATAAATTCAATGTCCTGTCAGATTATTGACACTGTTAGTTTTGAGGTAGTCCATCCAGTGACCCTTCAGTGTCTAGCTCCAAAGAGGTTGCTTGTCTGAGTCCTACTTCTTGCAAACTTTTCTCATTGGTTATCTTGATAAGCATACCCAGGAATGACCAATCAGAAGTCCCCGTCCGATTGCATCAGACAAGACTTTCTAAATTTTGCCCCAAGTAACTTCGAGGCAACTCCCTTCTTCGATAGTTGAGAACAAACACTCAGATAGAAAGGATCGAAATAGATATAAAGAGCTCCGCGGCTTCTGCCGCAGGCAGGGCCTTTGCCGCTGGGCTACGCCTGCTGGGCTTTTACCAGCTATTCTTTTCTTTCTTGTTAGTTCTTGAACTTTGGTAACAAATTTAAAGGGAAGGAAACTTAGTTTGTAGAGATAGCAACTCCTTGATGACAGTAGTGAAGGACTTTGAAGCTTAACAACATGTAACGCCGTTAGTTAAATTCGTTTGGTATTCAACGTGTAGAATTAGTCAGCATAACATGGAGTTAAATTTTTGAATCTCTTTGACCGGTCAGAGAAACTGGAAGATTTCTCTCTGACCTTGAATAAACCAGGCAAACTGTAGACAAGTGGTTCCTGTCATCTTTTGGACTTTCTCCGTAATGCTTTGCTTACGATCCCCGACCTAAGCCTTCGCAAGGAGCGATTGGCCCAACTATATAACAATAAAAGTGACGACAAAAACAATGAAAATCGAAAATAATTCCACACAATCTTTATTCCATTCAATCCCACTCCTGGGTTAACAAACCAATGGGAGTGCTCTAATATATGAATATGCAAAAGGCAGCACAACGAAAGATGCCTACGTATGTGCTAGCGAACGAATACTGAACACTTCACAGGCTATTCACGCTATAGGCTAAGTACTTGAAAAACTGACTGTAGGCCTATAGTACCATGGAGCTGATATCCGAAAGGTTTTATTGGCTCCATGGTAGTAAATCGAAAGGAGAAATTTCTGTTGAAGCCCAACCGACCAATTTCGGAACAAACTACAGCCCTCGTGAGCTACTCGATACACCAGAACTTGGGACTAAATATCAGCAAGGGTTGCTACCTGGAAGGGAAAGACAGTAAAATTTGTGCAGTTTGTGAGCTTTCGTGATTATCGCAGAGTGTTTTTGCATGATTCTGAAGGCAGACTCAAGAAAATACGAGTAAATCTAACTCGATTTACCCACGAGACTGGCCATCGATATATTATGTAAGTACTACCTCCGACGAATAATATTGAACAATTCTTGAGTCATTCAAATCATCGATGGTCAACGATGTCAGCTTGGAGTCTGACATCTGAGATGCATACCCTCCGTCGCAAGGTCATACCATGGAGCTACTACCTGGAAATTCTTTCCCTGTTACGTTTCCCAGCTAAAATGTACACAGTTGCTTTGATTCAACCAGGGAGTTCTGATACAACAGACACAAATTCTTTTACATTCTGTGGAAACTCTTGGAGAAACCATCTACAACAATAGTAGTTGACCGAGAGAAATAGCACATCGCAGGTACGTGCGGCGTCTGTTCTATTCAGCCAGTTTAGAGCAGGACCACACATGTTTGTCCTCTAGAGGACGTATTGTCCATTTGGGACGTAGCTCCATAAAGGAGCAGAACTCCTTCGGGAGTATTGTTTGGTTTCGTCCCTTGGCTCTTCGCCAGAGTGTCGAGGGGACTTTTGAAAAAGTTACAGAGGAAATCGAATAGAGCCATACAATTTTACTTCGCCTATCATACTTCAGGTTAGTGCCATCTACAAACTCGACACAGTGTATCGTTGTCCAGTTTACGTAGATTATGTCATATGTAGACTTAGCCTACCGCTCAAGGACGAAGACTTGGGATGCGGGGGAAGTAAGCAAGTGTATTGAGGTGTAACGTTACCGTTACAAGGCGTAGTATGCAAGTGTCTTCTTGAATACTGTTAGGGGTGCAATTCACTAACACGGGTAGTATGATGAAAACAGGTGCTTTTTTCAAAAAGTCAAGTGTGCTGTGCAGTATACAACCTTCAAAATCACTCTATTCCCAGCCAGTGTATGAATAACTGAGGGAATGTAATCCCATGCACACTACTTCGGTACATAGGCCTACAGCTGCGTGATCCGTTGAATATTCATATCAAGTGTTGTGATAGGCGTGGTTTGAGCTATTTGTAGTGAGGACGTTTTTTTTTTCAAAATAGCCTGCAAATTTTGACTGTTTTCGTACTGTTTCTTTATATTTTGCCATTCACACTACCATTTTCAGTCATTACATAAACAACTCCATCCATGAATAGTATTGGTGTATTGGCAAATAAAGAAAAACATTAGGCCGTATGTATTTCCCTTTTCTTGAACAGGTAATATCACTTTAAACTTACAAGGACCTTACAGAGTAGTTGTGTTTTGGAGGAAGTCTTAGATATTCCTTACTTCTCTTACATCTTCCTTACAGGTTCCATACATTATCCTGACGTTTCTAAAAAGTTTAAGTCCGAAAAGTTCATAACCTTATATCTTACGCCATCCTTACAATATCCTTACGAAACTTACAACATCCTTACATGATCCTTACATTTTCCTTACAATCCAAATTGCTATGGGATAGCTTTCTTCACTGCTTTCTCTCCTGGGGTTTTGTTTCTCTTAAAGTACATGCTAAATAGGAGCTTTACTTCATCAATTTCCGCATCGGTCCACTTGTGTCTTAATTGATACGTCCGTGTTTTGCGCTTCTTACAGTCAGCTTCAACTGTAACAGAAAGATATAGCCACCTTAAAAAAAGTATATGTAAGACTAAACGCTGGTAATCAGAGAGAAGTCCCTGACAGAAGAGAGTGGAGTTGGAAGTAAAAACAAACTGAATTATATACACTGCATCTCACACAGACTTGGAAGCACATTCCCCAGCAAAGTTTTCTAAGTGGTGGGGTGACACTCAGAGTGGAAATGAATAACAAATTTGAACAAATGTGACACCACGAAGGGAATGTTTATCTAAAATGTATTGTCTGATGCTGTTGTAATAAAACAAGTAGAGCAATTTGTTGTTCAAGATCCAGAACTACACCCATAATTCTTTTCAAAATAACTGCTGAATACCAATAGCCTATAGAAATTATCACATCCAACTCCAACTTCACATGAAATGACTAGTCACCTTATATTACCACTCAAAACTCCGTTTCTATGCACTTAAAAAGCACATATTACCACTCAAAACTGACTCAAACTTCTGTGACCAACCATCAAAGCATGACACCAAATTTGTCTGCAGTGATAGCATGTCATTATATCTTTTATTCCATTCAAAATATTAGACAAGCTTGTGTTGTGCTTCTGTGCCAAACAATTCTATTTTCTACTTCATAAACAGACCAGGCTTGCCTGCAAAGGCATGGCGGTCCAAATTTTGCATTAAATAAACCAGTAATACTGGGGACTGTCTTCTCATAATTGCAACTGCTCTTAGTTTTAACTGATCAGTTCATAATTATAAGTCCCTTAACATTATTCCTTTCCTGCGTTAACTAAAATCCTATGCTTGCCCTACACACACAAAAATTATGGTTTTAAATGGTCGGGTATGAAAATGAGTCTTCAACAATGTAATAATTCCATGTAATATGCAATTCACAACCTCTGTGTAAACTGATGACCAATAGACTGGAGTTAAAAGTAATCCAAGTCAGTGTGAATCTATGAAACCACACCTGTTTGCTTCAAGTCAAGATCAAAATGAAATGCAAGCACAAAATGAAAATTATTGAGTCATAAATCCCAGGCGCTGAAATATTGTGAAACTACATTATGCACTCAATACTTTATTGCCCATAAGTGATCCACAATCACACCTTTGATTAAGAGCATTCCAAGATTTTATATGTCTGACATAGACCAGTTGCACAGTAGTGTCATCAAGGGGGTGGATGAGGACCATGTGCATTAACTTTGTGCAGGTAACTGGTCTGAGACATGATTAAACCTTACAGTAAAATATTATTGTCCCATACCAGTTCTCCAATTGCTTGTGTAATTCTGTTGGGCAATCAACTGTCTTTCTCCTCCAAACTGACTGGCTACGTAGTTCAATTAGTTGGTTTAAGTGTTGGAAAATTGCAATTCTCCTCAGAAGACCGCATATTCAGTGCTTGGGGACAGTAAAGTGTTTCTCATAAATGTCTACACACTGAAACATACTGAACTCTCAAAAGCACTCCTTTAAACCCCTCTATAGAAGGAGTATTGCAAGCTCCTGGACTAAACTTCAATTTATCAAACTGATCAAAGCGGAAATCAAAATCTCATACTGGTCTAGCATGACAGTGCCTATCAGAGGGTGACACAGTGGACACTTGTATGCCCCGATTCTTGATGGAACAATACATTATTTAGCAAAAACACATAACAAGTCACTTCTTATTATACTGACAAGGTCATGGAATTTTTTTCAATTCAATTCAATTTATTTCTCATATGTACATTCTCATCAACAAAATTACATTCAAATGAATTAGTTTACATACATATGATGGACACTAGAAAAAACATTACTGTTATCAAAGCTAGTGACCATGAAACAAAAGAAAAAAAAGAAAAAGAAGAGACGGTCAGAAGAATAGAAAGAACACTTTTCTAAGACATTCAGATAAACATTTAGAGCTTAAAAGTGATAACAGCTTATGAGTTAGTATTTTTCCCCCTCTTTAATACAGCGTTTCTCAAAATGTTCATTTCTTAGAAGTACTGCTAGGAATTTGTGTTGAGCGTTCATTTCCTGTCTTAATACTCTTGTTGAAATGCTTCAACATTTTTTCATCTCAGCCCCACTTATGGTGGGGCTGTGATCAGCTTTGTACAGTATACCTGCTGATGGATGGTTATGTAGGCAACCCAAATTGGGGTCTGCTAGTAATTCACAATTTTCTTCATATATAGGCCTAAGGTATTGTGGAAGGCCTTGGTAAGCATAGAAATGAGTGCATGATTGAAACTTGTGGAAAGTACACCAACTTAAACTACTCCTTGTAATCTGTTATTTTGCTAAATGTCATGATACCCAGCCACCTCTGCTAATATTGAAACAATAATTGGAAAGGAAAGGATGGCTCTGAGAGGAGCACAGGAGTGCTACCTCAATTTTCAAAGATGCACAATTTTAGTTATCTTTCAATAAAGTAACAATACCACACATTTCCAAATGCAACAACACACTCAGTTCAAGTGGAAATATTTCTCCTGGAGTTTTTAAAATTTCTCAGGCAAAACTCAGCGGAATTTGTTTTTGAGAAATGCTGGGAACCATGATCACATCTGTATTTGCTACTCTACTGAGGTGTTTTGTACACTGGTACTTAGATATTTTCTCTAAATCCTCATCGTGAGGTACATAAGCATACTCCTCCTCCATTTCAGCCCCTTCTTCAGGTTCAGGATCTGCTTCCTCTAGAAAAATAAGAACACTGTTTGGATCAAGTAAAAAAATTTTCAATTGTAATGTACAACTAGTCTTACATAAGACTTTCAAATGGCACCGACTAGCATTATTACTATAACTGATTTCTTGGCCTCCTTAAGCACTTTCAAATCAAGATATATAAATGGACATGTTCTCTTCTGACTGTCATGAAGGTGGATATATGAAGTTTCATTCTTTTTAAATTTTGGATAGATAAGGCTTTATTTTATTGTATGCTCTATTTATTGAGAGCAAGGATAACCCATCCAGAGTAGAAGACGTAACTTTTTTCCATGAAACATGGCAAAATTAGGCCTAGAGATTATCTCATTTATACACAGGAATGATACATAGGTTACTTTCATTTTACTAAATTCAGGTATTGGTGTGTTTTCTTCCTTCTGTATGTGAAGTAAATTTTGTATTCTGTACATTGTGATGTTTCAGGGTAGTTACCCCTATAAGCTTGTGCAAATTTCTGATTTACGCTTTACCCTTTCCTCTAATATATTTGTCTACAAAAGTCAAAATGAATGACTCTGAAGTATATTTCTGAGAAACTGCAACTGAAGTGAGGGGTAATAAAAAGAAAAATTTTTCAACATGTTGAACACATTGTTCCAACAATTCTATCAGACTCAATGCAATAATTTACCAACATTCCAGAATATTTTTTGAGCAGAAAGTTTGCACCAGAACTGGGTATGTAGGTTGGTATGTACACAATGAGTCAAGGACACCTCCCACTTTACACAGATTTGAAGAATATGTTTCCAAAATATGCCTGTGGGTAGGATAATAATTTAAGGTAGCCAAGAGAGACTGGTTACCACATTAAAAATAACTTACAGACCACAAAATAATCAAATTAAATAGTGGAATGTTTGCAAAAGAATATTTCCACAAATTATTTGAGTAATTCAGTACTGGCAGTTTCTGACTTTAACACTTAAAGGGGAAAATGCAGTCACCCCAATCAGAGTTAGTATGTCCGGTCACTCTAGTTCATGAATGGCCTATTTGATGATGTGACAATGTTTTTGTTGACAAATTGTGAATTCAAGGAAAATTTCTCCTTGCTTTACCTATTGTTTGTAATAGTTACAGTTTGTTCAAAGCATCTTTAGAGGTGCGTGTAATGCAATAAGATGAGATTTGCAAGAGCTTGCTGATTTTTCAAAGCAAACTTTTGGGTGACAGCCTATTGCCTTTAACAAAGTGACAAGGTAGAAAGGTTTTACGAAGTTTTCAGTTGAAATCTTGTTTCAAAGATCTACTCCATAACTAGTTTTTTCAACTTTTCATGTGCTTACAAACACCAAAAAATATTAACATTTTCAGAGACTAGTGAATAATTACTCTTTAAAGAGTTACCTGCCTGATTCCTTTAACATTAGTTTCATATCCCCTGATTACAGCTGCAGTATCAGAAACATTTGTCACAGTTCATACCTTGCACTTGAGTTCATTACTTTGTTTCTACTAGGCATTGAGGTCAATTAGAAGACTGAAGATTTCCTGGCTTCTTTTAACATATTCCTTTCAAGCCCATCAGTCAAATTTTCCATTTCACAAGGAAACTAATGTCCATTTTACGAGAAAACAAATGTCAATTTTGAAAATAGAATTCGCGGAAATAAGGTAACACTGGAAGCCCTGTCATTATCATACTGAGAAATCATTGAAGGCCAGGGTCCACTTCCTTTCACTCTGCATTACATTTGAAATTAGACTTTCAATAATGTGAATAAACAGTACCTTGCCCCTGATATCCATCATGTCTTGCTCAAGCAGCAACTTCTCAAAGTCAGTGAGCTTCCTGGTTACCTCCTTGGAAACTTCATCTACTCCAGTTTTTCTGGAGAAGTAACTTGACAATCTGAAATTTGAAGTTTTGGACATTCACAGCATAAGTAGAGTATTCTTCATATTTACTCTACTAATAATTTCATTTGTTTCCTGTCTAATCAGTTGCTAACAGTGAGACAAAGTACAAGATGAAGCTATTTCTATCGTGGCTATTCTCCAGAGTAAGCTGAAAGTTGTACATACAGCTGTGACAAATCCTCCATTCATCTGTGAAAGGCCCTTTAATTCATCAACATGTGCTGATTTGTAAGAAATCTTTACCACTCAGGTTTCACCATAAAAGCATTTCATACTGTCATTGGTCACCATCAGATTTCAGACGGCAAAATAATATCGAAGCACTCTTTTTATATCCTGTATACAGAAAAATTTGGCCATGCCTGTTGCGTATTAGTTACATACAACTTCAAAAGGTGACATAAATCAAGAAATAACCACAGCAACGTTCAGTTCAGTTCATTATCCACATAATTTTTTTCATAGGTATTAAATTTTAAATTCACAAAACATAGCTGTTATTACAATTGCCAAAACTGCTTCACTGTACTTTTTCCTAGTCCTGTAAATACATTTCAATCAAGTAATATGTGTGAGTGGCTTGTTCAGTTAAGCCTCAAATGTTCCACACTTCTACAAAATCATTCTCTATTGCCAGAATAAGGGCTGGAGGACATTGTCTGCTAAAACCTAGTTCTATAATTACTTTGCATTATGGCACAAATAGATCCAAACTTGAATTAATGAAGAATATTACTTACTTTATTGCTTGTACCTCTCCTAGCCGTCTTCTGTTATAGCAGATCAACGATGCTAATGTCAAAGTCACAATTTTTTTGTAGTCTGGATAAGATGTGTCGGTTAAGTCACATGCTGTTGCTTCATTGCTTAGATACCTTGTAAATTTACAATATCGCTCGGTAAAGGCAGAGGCTTTTTTTCTGCATGTTTCCTCTCCTCTAGGAGAACTCTTTCTAGCTTGGTATTCCACTCAATAGACATAAGCTGGATAAAGTCCTGAGCAGACTGCTTTTTACCCTGGTCCTGTGCCTGAATTGCTTGAGCTAGTTTGATATTAGCCATCCTTTTAATGTAAGACAGCTTAAGTGCATTTGAGGGAGCTTTCGGGTCCTCATCATCTTCCTGGTCTTGTTTTGCGACTTTTAACACTGCACTGGCCACATATGCAAAGTAAGCTGGATCCAGATAATCCTCCATGTTTGAGCCTTGGATGGTGTGACCATTTTTCTGAGTACTATCAGCAGCCTACTTGATAGGCGCATTACAGCTGAAACTTAGTACTTAACGCATTAAAGTGTTTCCAAGGTTTCTTACCAGCCACTGATTGCCTAATGCAATAATCAGAGTGTCAGATTTGGCCAGTAGGCCGATTGCATCACTGCGCATTATTGGGTAAACTTCTTGCACCATTTTGTCACTTGCTTTTGCAGGTAATTGCCCAGCTATTACAGAGTTTTGAATTAGCAGATATCCCTTGGTTTGGTGGATTGGACTCTCCTTGTTGGCAGGACAATTTCCCTGATGTCTAGCAATCACATGTAATTTAACCACTCCAGACACATGCGACAAGGACCATAATTCTTGATGCTGAAACTCTCTTGGTTCTCTCCATCTCTCCTCCCGATGATCACTCTCCTCTTTTCTTATTTAGTATTTTCTTGTTGTGATCATTGTCACCTCTGTTTTTCAAAAGTGCTAACAGTTTCTTCCTTTCTCTTTCCTTTTCCTTTTCATCACTTTCATCGTTGGAGATTGATACAATCTTCTGAACTTCAGGCTCTGCCTCATGTACTTTCCCCAGAATGTGCTGCGAGAAGTTGATATACATCTGATGGCAAAATGGGCAGCAGTGCCTAGCATTATACACTGTTTCTTTTTTTTTTTTTTTTCTTTCAGCTTGTTTTGGTTGTGAAAGAAGTGATTATTCGTCTTATGTAGAGATCTTTGTTATCCACATCCCTAGATACTTCCTCATCCTCTGGTTCAGTGCCACTGTCACTATCTTCACTGGAATTAGCGTCGTTGACCACATTATTAAGAACATTTAGTGTTCTCACCCTTCTGGGTAACTCTGAAGACTCTGATTTTTCACTGTCACTAATTTGTTCATCATTTGGTCTTACATCTCATGATAATGACTCTTCTTCACTCTCTCCACTCTTAATTATCACCCTCAGGGCTGTGATCTTTGTCACTGTAAGAGTCAGACCCACTTGTATCTTCTTTTTTACTTTCTACATGAAATAACAGAAATTAATACACACTAATGCAAAATGGCTGAAAAAATCTGTGAATATGTAGCACTGTGGGGTTTTGTAAAGTTCTATATACTACCATGTGCAATAATGAGCTCCCAGTCTACACAAGACAATTAGCAGGTCCCAAATCTTCGTTTCCAACACTGATGAATTCTTTAGAGAAAACAAGATCAGATAGCCAGTATAAAAAAGACCACCTAATGCAAAATGAACAGATTTCACCATCTGACTCAAAACACTAATTTAATGTAGTGTAATCCCTCGAGGATTTTTACCTATATACCTATAACACACAATTTTCTCTTATGTGGAAGTTTTTACATTCATGGAAAATATATATTCTGGCCATGATCTTTCTGCAAATTACCTGTAATATTTGATACAAAATGATGTTTCCAAAACTCTTGAATGACAGACGAGTACGAAATCGTAACAATATTTGAATAAGAGTTAAGGAGATTAGGTCTTGAAATGTGGAAAGGAAATGTTTGTGATTTTGTGAATCTGGATTTTTCCTGCGTAGCACACCCATGAACTTGAAACCATTGAGCCTGTTAGGTGCAAAGTTTAATTATGAAACCTTCCTTGATCAGCCAAGAAGATGATCAGGGCTTGCATCAATGCCAATATTGTAGCATGCATGCGCACTACAACAAGTTGACTCTCAGTGTCCTGGCTGTTTTACTGAAACATATTTCTAAGGGAAAAACTTCCACAAAAAGAATCAGATCTGAACCCTTTCCTTTTCATACTTTTTACCATCTTAACATACCACATCAAGCTGTATGGATAATCAATTGTAATGTTCTATATACTACCATGTGTAATAATGGGCCCCCAGTCTAGATGCCAAAAATCAGGTCCTAAATGATGGTTTTCAGCACTGATGAAACAATTTCTTCATATTACCCCAAGCAAGAATAGGTCATTCGTGTCTCAACTAGCCATGTTTCAACATACTTGAAAGATAAGAACCTCCACACAAACAATCCTATTTTACTACAAACAAACTTCAAAGGAAATTAATTTCACAACAACAATCAGATCTCAAGTTTTCGTTTTCAAACTCTGCCTATTTTACTGTATCACATAAAACAATTTATCGTTGCTGGTGTTTGTGAATCACTATGGGGTTCAGTACAGTCCTACATATATTACCATGTGCAATAACGAGTTGACTCAGTTTCTTGGCTGTTTTACCGAAAACAAACTTCTAAAGGACACACTTCTGCAAAAACTTTCAGATCTAAACCATTATCTTTTCAAAATTTGCTAATTTATCATTTCACATGTATGCTCATTGTAGCTGTATGTTTAACCCTGTGCAATAATAAGCTGGTTCTCAATGTCCTGGCTGTTTACTGAAACATACTTCTCAGGAAGCAACTTCTACAAAACCAATAGATCTGAACCATTTTCTTTTCATTCTTTTCAAATTTTACGATCTACATATGACGCCAAATTAAGTTAAATGTATAACTCTGTTGGGTTTTGTGATGTTCTGTATACTACCATGTGTAATAATGGGCCCCCAGTCTAGACGGCAAATATCAGGTCCTCAATCTTCACTTTTTAACACTAATGACTTCTTTAGAGAAAACAAGATAAGACTTCCATTATAAAAAATGGCCAACCACTACCACAAAAAAGAACAGGTTTTCTTATCCGACTCAGTACAACATTTATTTAATGTAGTGCAACCACCATAGGATTTTTATCTATACACCTACCACACACAATTTTCTGCGATGTGGGAGTTCTATCATTCAAGGAAAATACATATTCTGTTCATGATCTTTGTGTAAATTAACTCTAATATCATCATAATCCCCAATGACTTCTTTAAGGCCCTTCCTTACTTCGAGTTGTTTCCATTGTGTCCAGTAATTTTTGACTGCAGTGCTTTCCCCTGCTACGTCTTCCCATGGTGGCCTTTCTATTCCCCTCCTCCTTCCACCTAAGAATGGGTTCAATATCCGGGTCATTAAGTTGTTCGTTACGCACATCTTCGTTTTCCATTTCTGGTCGGTTTGACTAGCCGGAGGGTCAGTATGCTGGTCTATGTGACAGCAGGAATTTGCAGACGAGTCAGAGAACTTATTTTCTATCTTCTCACATTGGGCACAATCATTACATGGCCTTCTGGACAGAGCATCAGCATTCCCATGGTAGCGTCCAGGTCTGTGTCGTATTTCGTAATTGTAGGTGTTTAGAACCTCCAACCAACGAGCCACTTGTCCTTCAGTCCATTGAAATGATGTGAGCCATGTCAGAGCCTCATGATCTGTTCTAATAAGAAACTCTCCCGTAGAGATAATGGTGAAAGTGCTTCACCGATGCTACAATGGCAAGCAGCTCTTTCCTTGTTGTGCAGTAGTTCTTTTCCTGCTTGGAAAGGGTTCGGCTGAAATAGGCAATGACCCTTTCAATTCCATCCTGGACCTGGGATAGAACAAGGCCAATTCCAAAGTTGCTGGCGTCTGTGTCAATAATGAAGGGATCTCTCTCATTAGGGTAAGCCAGTATTGGTGCTGATGTAAGTTTATCTTTCAGGGACTGAAAGGCTTCCTCGCACTCGTCAGACCAACGGTAATTGGTATCTTTCTCTGTTAAGCGGTGTAGGGGTTTTGCAATGGTAGAAAAGTTTTTCACAAACTTTCTGTAGTACGTGCAAAGGCCAAGAAATCTTCGTACGTCTGTTGCGGACCTGGGGGTTGGCCATTCCCTGATGTCTTTTACTTTGTCTGGTTCCGTTGATATACCCTGGTTTGAAACAAGATGCCCTAGGTACGTGACCTCCTTTTGAAATAAGGCACATTTCTTCGGGTTAAGTTTTAGGCCTGCCTCAGTCAGTCGGGTGAACACTTCCCCCAGCCTTTGTATTTCCTCGGCTAATGTCCGGCCATATACAATGACATCGTCCAGGTATAGCAGACAAGTCTGCCAATGAAGGCCCCTTAAAACTTGTTCCATTAATCGTTCGAAGGTTGCAGGTGCATTACACAAACCAAATGGGAGGACCTCGAATTCAAACAAACCGCTGGCAGTGGTAAAAGCTGTTTTCTTACGATCGTGGGGGTCCATCTCCACCTGCCCGTATCCACTCTGGAGATCAAGTGTTGAAAACCATTCCGCGCCTGACAGGGCATCAAGAGAGTCGTCTATCCTAGGGAGGGGATAGGAGTCTTTCACTGTCACTTCATTCAATTCTCTGTAATCGACACAGAAGCGGGTGGTGCCATCCTTTTTCTTGACCAGCACAATAGGTGATGCCCAGGGACTTGAAGAGTGACTTATTATTCCCTGGTCCAGCATTCTGTCAATTTCCTTCTGTTCCTCTCCCCTTTGGTGTAATGGAAGTCTTCGAGCTGCTTGCTTGATAGGCTTGGCAGTACCAGTGTCAATTTTGTGTTTGACCAGGGTGGATCGCCCGATGTCCGTTGGTGACCTTGAGAACACATGCTGGAACCTATGGAGTAACTGGGCCACCGTCTTCCTGTCCTCCTCTTTTAGGAACCGACAACTCCTGTTGTATAAATTAGTTAAGTGTTGGGGTACTTCCCCTTCATCAGGGTTACTCTTCTCCGAATTACTCTTGGGATGATTCGTTGCACTGTCGTTTACTGATACGTTATAGGCCTGTCTATCTACAGGTTCTACTGGAACACAGTCTCCTATTGTTGACCCTTTGTATATCGTCTTTGGTTCATCAGTTATGTTCATAAGCCGCACAGGAACTTTGCCTTCAGATGGGTCTACTACGGCTCTTGCAACTAGTACATTGTGCTTCTTCATGAAATAATCAGACATTTCCACCATGGCTAGCTTCTGCTTTGCCAAATTTCCTCTCACAACACCTGTTGCCATGACTTCACTTCTAGGGGGCAGCACAGTATTTTCGGCCATTTCGACTCTACAAGATGACAGCCCAGCCTCATCTTCTTTACACGAAACTCGTTGCCCTTCGATACTGAGAATTCCCTCTCCTACGCTTATGTGACAGTCAAACTTCTTCAGGAAATCATGTCCAATTATTCCATCCCCTGCAATGCCTGCTACCCATACTTCATGTTGACAAACGTGGCCCTGCACAGTAAGGGTAAATGCTGCTTTACCAGTAAACGGCAGTTCTGAACCATCCGCCAATGTGAGCCCCGTCAGCACTCTTTGTAATGTCGGGCGAGTGTCTTCTGGAAGCTTGGAGTAGACTTCTGGACTGATAATAGTGATGTTCGCCCCTGTATCAACCAAAAACACGAGGTTTAAACCACATACACTTCCGTCTACGTACATTAACGATTTTCTTCCACTCTGCCCAGACATCACAGAAGGCCTTAGGGTCTCCTTTACTATCGGCTGTCGGCCCTCAAAGTCGACACTTCCTCGTTTCCCTGCTCCGGGGTTGTTAGCTGGTTCTGTGATGGTGGGGGATCACTGTCAGGACAATCCCTTGCCCTATGTCCTTGCTGTCCACATTTCCAGCAATTTCCATTAAGTTTTCCTCGTCCCTTGAAATTTGAATTTGTTCTTGGATTAGATTGCTTCAATTCTGTTCGCAGTTCTTTGAACCCTTCCCGAATGGCTTCAATGATGCTGGGTGTAGACACAACCTGCTCTGTGTTCTGAAGTTTCCTCGGCTATGACGGCACGTAGAAGCTTTCGGCTAGCCCCCTTCTTTTGTTCAGCCATTGAAAAAGCCTCCATTTCAACAGCAATGGTGCAGGCTTCTTGGACTGTCTTGGGCCTGGTCTGGAAAACACGCCATCTAATGTCGGGATCTGAAAGAGCGTCAATAAAACAGTCTTTGGCTAAAGCTTCCCTCATAGTCCTGGCTACCTGCCTCTTTAAGTCTTGTGCCAACTCCGGAAGTGTTTCGTTCGTCTTCCTGACTCTGTTTCTGAGTAGGGCCTTATACAGCTCGGTCTGACTTTCTGCTCCAAATCTCTATTGTAGGGCTTTAACCAGAGCATATTAATTTCGCCTCTCCTGCTCAGGAAGATCTGCCAATAGAGCTTGAGCTTGTCCTCTCAAGTTAGCTACTAATTGCATTGCCCGCATTGAGACATTCCATCTGTACAGCTCCGAAATTATCTCAAATTGGACGAGATAATCCTTCCAAGGTGTAGAACCATCGTAAGTTGGAGGTCGAACTGTTGTTCTAGGTGGCAACCAGTCCTGACTGTAGGCTTGGTAAGGTACGCCTTCTTCCTTCACCGTCTCTGGCCTTGTAGATGGAAAGTATCCGTCGAAAGGGTTGAGACTTTCCCGTGGTGGGGGCTGCAGGTCCTCTGCTGAGAGATTCTCCTTCACCGCCGCCGGCCTTGGTGATGGCATGTATTCTCCGAAAGGGTTGAGACTCTCCCGTGGAAGGCGTTGCAAATTCTCTGCCAAGAATGGGTTGGTACTGAGTCATCCTTCTGACCCCACATCCGACTGGGCCAAGGAAGACGGCTGGTATTCATCAAGCAGTAGCCAGTCTGCTGAACTGGAATTATCCATGGTTGAATGTCGCCCTCTATATGCCTGGAACAGTCCCCTCTGTCAGCGTGGAATCGAGGTACGTCAGTGCTATATTACCACTTGAGACAAGCAAGCCGGCTAGGCCATGCAATTTGCTTAACCTCGATCGGTAAATAGCAATTCTGCAACAGACTTCTCTGTATCCTTCTGTCCGCCCTCTCCACTGCAAGCAAGCCGGCTAAGCCATGCAATTTGCTTACAGACAATACCCTTCCAGATTAAACAGGCCTGTTAAGCCTAGCATTCCGTTTGTTCTAGTTGGGTACTGTTCTAAAAAAGTGCGAGTCAATCCTCACCGTTGCCACCAATTTGTAACGTGACTCAGTGACATAGTAAAGAGGACACAGTACACACAGATTTAAGGTTACTCATTGATAGACTTTATTTGCAGAAGCAAGCAAAGAATTCACCTGAGGTTGACCTTGGGAGATCAGATTAACTGTTCCCCCTCTAAACAGACCACGAGGAAGCAGTGAATGGAACTTAAATACTTAGAAGATTGGGCATACCTGTGTTACAGAAAAAGTTACCACAATGAAACTAAGGAATCCACTGAAAACATTCAGTGGTCATCTCAATAGTGTAAGCTGATGCAATTTACAATCAAAGTACAGTAAAACAGAGTGTGGAGGAATTACAAGAACAATTAAACTGTCAATAGTTACCAATTTGGCCTAAACAAAGGAACTGAATATCCATGGCATTCCAGAGAGATACTAGGACAGTGTATTAAAGGTGTCCTGTCCGTTTCAATAGGTTAACTCTCAGTGCCCTGGCTGTTTTACTGTAATGGGACTTCTAAGGGACATACTTTCACAGAAACAATCAGATCTAAGCCATTTTCTTTTCAAACTTTCCCAATTTTATCATTTCAGATATGACACTAATTGTAGTTGTATGTTTCACACTGAGGGGTTAAGTAGGTCCCATGTAATACTTTGTGTAATAATAATTAATTCTCTCTGTTAATTCTGGCTCTTTTAATGGAAAGTCAAAACTTCAAAGGACAACATTTTCACAAAAACAATTATATCTGAACCATTTTCTTTTAAAACTTTCGCGATATTATCATTTTACATGACACTAATTTTACCTGTATGTTTAACATTGTGGGGTTTAGTACGTAAGGTTTTATATAATACCATGGGCAATAATAAGTTGACTCTCGTTGTCCTGGCTGTTTTCTAAAACATACTTTTTAGCAAAAACCTTCACATAAACAATCATATCTGAACCATTTTCTTTTCATTCTTTGCGAATTTTACCATCTTACATATCACACCCCCTGCGGGTTCGGGGATGTAGAATTGGCCCGCTGCTTTCCCAGCATGTCGTCAGAGGCGACTAACAGGGACAACTCGTTTGCCGTGAGTTGCGACCTGTGTCTGTGGAGGAGAGGGTCCTAGTGGTTGAGCAAAGGATATGATTGCGGTCTGGTCCTGGCAACACACCACTTCGGCCTCAAATTCACCTAGTCAGGGGGTTGAATAGGTCTCGTCACCAGGCACCCCAAAATCTATCAAGAGGCTGCGCTCTGGGGATCTCCTTGTTGAGATCAGCCGCAACACCCAAGCAGATAACCTCCTGAAAACCAAATCATTTGTTGCCTTGCCTGTTCGTGTGACCCCTCACAGGTCACTTAATACCTCGAAAGGTGTCATTAGATGCCTGGATATCAAGAACTGCTCTGATGAGGAGATTCTTGATAACCTGGCATCTCAACATGTCAGCCACCTCCATAGAATCTCAGTGGTAAGGGAGGGTGTAAGGAAGCCGACCGGCACCTTTATCCTCACCTTCAATACCCCCAAACCCCCGAAAACACTGAAAATTGGCTATATGCAGGTCAGGGTTGAGATTTACATCCCCAACCCTGTCCGCTGCTTCAATTGCCAACGGTACGGCCACTTCAAGTCGAACTGCAGTAGGCCAGCTACCTGCAGGAAATGTGGCCAGGAGGGGCATTCTGGTGATACCTGTGAGGGGCCACCTCGCTGTGTCAATTGCCAAGGCAGTCATCCTGCAAACAGCAAAACATGTCAGAGAAGGGTAGAGGAGAAACAACTACAAAAAATAAAGGCCTCGAATGGGGGTAGTATTATCACAGAATCAGAATGGGGAAGAACTGGTGATTGCCTATATCAGTAAGTCATTCTCTAAGACAGGGCGTTGAATGTGACTGACGACCAGGCCAATAGCCAACCTCCCTTAAGCGAATCCGACAGCTCGTGAGGTTATGGGGTCTAAAGCTGCTGAGCACCCTACGTCGAAGCCATTGGACCGACAAAGCGAGGGAACAACGCAGGAGCAATTGGAGCGCCTGCAAGAAGCTTTCACTACCTGTGAAAGTGAATTCGCTTGTGGCCCCTGCGGGCATGGGAATCTTCTATCGAAGGGAGACCCATCGTGTCCAATACCCCGACGGTACCGTATGGACAACGGAGAACTGTAACGGCAGGGAGCAGACACGAGGTACCACCGTAAATGGAGGCTGCGACTGTCGCAAGGGGGAGGGTGATGCCACCTGTGACGATTGACGGGTCCTGATTAGCCACAAAATTTTGTAAACTGATTTCTCAACTTCGCGAACTGATTCCGTTTTAAACCTAGTGCCTGGATTTTTGAAATGTAAATTTATTTCCGGTCAGCACGAAAAGTGAATCCATCGTGAAAAACTGAACAATTTCAAAAGTTTTATTCGGACCCATGTGTATAGTTTTTAATGAACTGAATTTTCGTGTTTTGTTTGAAATGTGCCTCAAATCGGTTTTGTTTGAGTAATTTCTATCTTGAAGAAATGTCCTTCACTGTGTTTAGCCAGAGAGTTGCTAGTTACTCCCTTGTGTAGCGGATCGAATGTTTGATCGGAAATTTTGTGGTTTTCCTTGCTCCCCGAAGAAAATTACGCGTGCCGCTTGTGTCCTGAGGCTAACACGTGTGCTTGGAAGACCACAAGTATTATGTTGCGTAATTGGTAAGGAGAGTCGTTCTTTGTAATCATGTTTCAGAATGCCTAGGGACCTAAGTCACTTTTGACCCCCCATTTTTTATTTATTGTACCCAACATTGCACCTTTTCTCAGCTAGGTGACAATATATAACATTTTCGAGTTGGTGTGTCGTAAAACCCCCTCTAACTCAGTTGTAATTTGTGTTGCATATATTGCTACTAGTATTTACCATGTTTGCTTTGATGTTTTTGATTGTGTTGACCGTTTTACCTTTTTCGAAACCTTTTTTGGGAAATGAGCAAATATTTGATTGCTGGACTGAAAATTATGGGTTTCTTGTAGAATCGTGTGTGTGGAATTTTCCTGTGAGGAATTAACTTAAGAAAACTCGCAGTCTTTAAACTCATTTGTATTCGAAGCTCGGTTGAAGTTTGAGATTTAGAGAAAGTGTTGTTTAGTCATTAATCATTTGGCAGTATATATGCTTAAAAATTTTATCCAATTGTTAGTGTCTTTGTATTGATGCTTTATTTTGCCATACTTTAGGGTCAAAAACACTAAAAACGGACAATTAGCTGAAATGCATGTCGCACATGTTTGATGCAGAATTATTCCAAATTTGTAGAAGTATTTATCAACATCAATCATACGAGTGATAAAGCACATTCCGAGCTATTATGTCTGAAATTTGCAACTGCTTAAGTCAGCTGTTCATAAATTTTATAGTTTTCTAACTTTCATGGAACGCGTCAAAATCATATGTCGCAAATCCATTATTTTTTATACTTTGGGTTGTCGCCCGAAATTTGAGAGCTCTTTGATTTATTTTAAAACACCAAACCTGTCGTATTTTTACGAGAGGAAAAAGCTTTCACACATGATACTTCTGTTTAAGTCAAATAATTTAAAATTGAAATATGTCGCAAATTTTCATATAACATACGTTACCGGACCATATTATCCAATCAACAATCCTCTAATAACGGTTTACCTTCGATGAAGTTTCTTTCCTAAGGGTAGATTATATACTATTTATTTTCTAGGTGAACGATTATGCTTCCAGAATCTCTATTTTGAAGAAAACGATAAAAATTCTGCAGTGCATTTGACCGAATAGTTAAGGAATGTAACCTACGTTACCACTTCTTATACAATGACACAATCAAGTGGCTATTATCTGTTTGGCATACGTAAGCACTTGGTACCCTGAACTACGTTGAGCAAATTCAGTTGATTAGAGAATGTTCATCACAGGTGTTGAAGACCGCAAAGTCAAATTGAAATTTACGTGACTGAAACATACGTTACCATACAGTTAGCAATCATGATTAAATTGTATAATATAGTGTCCGATAATTAGAAGAAATAGTTGTCAAGTACCACCACACTCTGAGGAATGTTAATGTAAAACAATATGGCGGGTAACGCTATATAGAGCACGTGCAACACGCCTGAAGCAAAGTGGGATATTATTTCACTTCAAGGTAAGATTTTTAATTGTTTAATAATGGCTTGAAAAATTGTATATCCAAGGTATTTAAGGACTTTTTGAAGGCACTAAATAGTACACATTATTTACAAAAAGAAGCAAAGTTGAAATTGAGGATTACGTTGTTCGTTAAGGCTAACGGTGAAGCATGCACTAACGTACTAAAATGTAACGTAGATTTCATCTGAATGTAACGTAGGTTTCGATAATTTCTTTTGTGCTTTACGGTAACTTTACGAAATGAATAATTGTCCTATGCAGGCAGTTGAAACTATTTAATGAGCAGAACAAACCTACGAATGTATAACCAAGCACATACACCCAAGTCGAAGGCTTGTGGCTTAAGACAAGACGTTAAGTTCTCATGGTAACGTAGGTTTCATGAAACATCATATATTTAAAATTATTCTAAAATAGAAATTGCTGATAACCTGGGAAGTTCAATATTTTTTATAATTAATACAAGCACACTTTCACGCTGGTAATAATATTCTTTACCCTGAACTTCCTGATGACTTACCACTCCATTCCCAAGATGGTAACGTAGGTTACCAGATATGTATATGATAATGCCATTGCTTTTATTTCAAGATTTGATTGAGAGGTTTGAAAGAATATTGTAACAAACGAATATTTCTGTACATTCTTATTCCTTTTAGGTACCAATTAGTCAACATGGGTAAAACAAGAGCCCAAATTCAGGCCGATTACCGACAACGGAAGAAGCAAAAGTTGGGTCAAGCAGTCTTCCTGAAAGCAGGAAGCGAGCGACAAAAGAAGTACTACGTTCCTGTTGCTGCACTTACACAGCGACAGAAGAGAGAGCGACGGGAGAAAGTGAACATTAGGGTTCGAAAACACAGGGCTTTCATTAAAAAAATAAACGAGGGAGCAAAAAACTCTTTAGAAAGATTTAATGAAGATGGCAATTCTCGGGAAAACCCCAATCCAGATTTTGAAGAGAAAGAGTGTGACTCAGCTATTTCTGATGGGTCATCAGAGACTGCAGGCCCTAGTCAATCACAGCGTTCCCCTCTCCTTGTGAAGTTCCAGTTCAAGAAAAAAGTTTCAACTAGAAAAAGAACAAGTAGGGCCCTCAGCAAGGCACACAGGCGTATTCAACAATTGCAGTTGAAACTTCAGTCGGCTGAAAGAAAAAATAAAACGCTAAGTAAACGTTACGAACGAGCTGTGAAGAAAATCCCTGTAGAGAAAACAGACGAACATAAAACGACCCCAAGATCAAAAACAGCCATTCAATTAAGAGATGCTGGTCTCTCTCCAAGGTCTGTTCCAAACAAAATTAAAAAGCAGCTCACATTCACGAACGTTGTTCTTGATGAAATTCGGGAAGCTTCACAACAAAATCGAAAAACAAATGCAAAAAGCGTACTCAACCAGATTGTTTCAGGAAGAGTACTGAAGAATTATAGACTGATACGTTATGCTAGCAAACAAACCGGATTGAAAAGACAAAACCTGGCACGTGTTCGAAGTAAAAATGTGACACAGTGTCTTCAAAAACGCCATATTCGACGGTCATGGAACATGTTTAATGATGACGTGGTCAAATTTCTTTCACGGGATGACAATTCTCGTCTAATGCCGGGAAAAGGAGACGCATGTAAATCAGGAGAAGGTAAGGCCCAGATAAGAGTGTTGAATGACTACGTGGCCAATTTATACTTGAAGTATAAATCAGAGAATGTTGAGAAAAGACGCGTTTCATTAACAGCATTTCAACGAATTCGGCGCTCCCAACGTCATATCAAGTTGGTACAATATGCATGTAGAAGCACCAGTTTATGTCAAAAACATCAGAACATGGCACTGAAATTGAAAGCCTTGAAAAGACTTGGTCTGGTAACGAAAGAAAACCCTGATGAGTTTATCAAAAATAACAACGAAGGTGCAATTAACAAAATGATGGATACACTGATGACAGAAAAAGTAGCGGATCTTGTCCACCATAAAGAGTGGGGAGAGTATCTTCAGACCAAGGAAAGAAGAAAACAAAACTTAAAAGAGAAGTTTTGAAGAAAGATGAGTTTTCGGAGCTCTTCAAAACAGAAAGCGCCAACTTCCGGGACCACGTTGAGCGCGTTAAAGCGCAGTATGTTGCAATAAGAAAATGTAAAGAAAATTTAAATAAAGATGAATGCTTAGTACAAATGGACTTTGCCGAAAATTATACGTGCGTACCCTTAGAAGAAGTGCAAAGTGGATACTGGAACCAAGAGGGGGTCACCCTTCATCCCATGGTTATGTACTACCGTGACGAAAATCAAACTTTAAAGCATCATAGCTTTGTAGCAGTGTCCGATGACAAAAATCACAATGCTACTACCATATTTTCGATCGTCAAGGACCTTGTGCCGCGATTGGTGAAAATCGTACCTAGCCTGAAACGAGTCCATTACTGGACAGACAGTCCAACTGCGCAGTACAGAAACAAAACAATATTTTCACTTGTGAGTGACCATCATGAGCTGTTTAATGGGATATTTGCGTCCTGGAACTTCTTTGAAGCCGGCCACGGAAAGGGGCCGTGTGACGGCATAGGAGGTACTGTGAAGAGACTTGCAGATGAAGCCGTGAAAAGGGAAGCTGCTGTGATACAGGATGCAAATGACTTTTACGCATGGGCATCTCAAGAACGAGAAGCCAGTGACATTGAATATGTTTTTGTCAGCAAAGACGATTGTGCCGCAAACGCTCAGGAAATCACCAAAAGGTGGCCTTCTGTGAAAGCAATAGCAGCACTTTAAAATTGCACGCAGTTGTTGGAGTAGGTGATCAAAAGCTGTTAATTCGTCATCTTTCTTGTTATTGTGATAAGTGTTCTATGCATCCAGAAGCCGACCATCAGGTATTAAACATGTGTGATGGGTGGGTGACTCATAATGTAATCCGCTGTGACTCTCACGCAGACCCCATTACCAATGTACTACTCTCAGCGAAGGGTACCACGCGTTTGTACTCCCCAGATGACTGGGTTGCAGCAGTGTACGATGACAACTGGTTCATAGGACAGGTTTTTGAGGATGATGCAGAAGATGTGCACATAAATTTCATGACTGCAGGTAGTGGTAAGGTAAAGCAAAACACTTTCAAATGGCCTCTCATAAAGGATGAAATTTGGGTTCCATATGAACAAGTACTTTGTCGTATTGATGCTCCTATGCCGCTTTCAAAGAGACTTTTTGGCATAACAAATGAGCAGGCTGCTTCTATAACAGGGAAACCTCTGTTATTCAATAACACGCGCCAAAGGAGCATGGAGATTTAACTTTATTTTCAACTGAATTGTTAATTGCAAGATATTGATGCTTTATGACACGTTTGACTGAGTTAATTGTTACAAGTTGTTTAAAATTCTAAGACATCGTTGGTCCAGTTCTTTTAGACCACATAAATGTTAATACCGATTACATCGTTTCTAGTTTAAAAGAAAAAAAGTTGGTGCAGACTTCAGTCATAGGCCTACCTTTATTCCCGAACTAGATGCTTGAAAATTAAAGTGAATTTCAAACCTAGAAAATTATTACTCTGCACATATTATGTGAAACATACGTTACCGCTTCGCTGTACTCAACTATACTGTATCATGACAGAAGTTAGTTGTAAATATCTTAAGGTAAATGTTTACCCGTATGTGCATGTAAAACAATTCACTGATAAAACGTACATGTGTGTTTTTAAGTTGTGATATCTGGATATTCGGGTTTCGGAAAACTCATATTTAAAAGTAATTCTTTATAGAACCGTTTTGTTCTGTAAAGGGAATTCAAAGCTTCTATCGTTAGATGTTGAGATTGTATCGTGGACTTCACTTAATGCAAGCAAGTCAACAAAATGTTTTCAATGTTACAACTTTAGGCACCGTTTTACCTTTTGAGTATTGCTTTGGTGCGGTTACAATATTTGCAACTGTGGTTTTCTAGTATAATCTCTATGGAAATTGTTTAACAACGGATGTTAAGAGGATCAGTTTGGGCAACTGGCCATCTATTGCTAAGGTACGATTATTCAAGCATCCAAAAGATATTTAAAACAATACAAAGTGAATTTTGAGCGAATTTTTTCGAATTTGTGGTCGTAAGTATAAACAACGCTTTAAATGGCCGCGTGAAAGTAACATTAAAAAGTATGTTAACTTGGAATAATTCGTTTCACACAGTCTTTCAATCTGCCGTTAAACATTCTCAGCAATGTGCATCAAATTCATAAAAATAGCTTCGGGACTTAAAATCACGTAGTAAAGTAGGTTTCATTGTTGTGGTTTACCTGTTAACATTCACTTGTGATAGAAAATAAAGTTCTCGAGATTACGTGCTCATATTTCACTGAATAAAGATTTGAAGTGTTTTCGTTGATTCTATAATGATTAGAACAAGTTTGCAACCATTTCATTTTTGCAAAATTCGGAAATCCCAATTGTCCACTTTTAGTGGTTTTGAGCCTTTAATGAGATGTTGAATTTACGGAGAAGTACTTTAAAGGTGCATATACGCAAATTGATTGAAATGTTTGCTTTTAAAATTGAAGTGTTTTATGGCGTTGCGTATTTGAGTAGGCTGATTACATTTTCATGTGCTAGGCTTTTGTATTTTGAACAAAAAAATTTGATTTTTTTTTTTTTAAATGGCAATCGAATTTCAGGTAGTTTTAGGTATTCGTAACTTGAGGGCAAGTAAGTTGCTGTGAAGGAGAGAGCTTTTTGGTTTCGATGATAAGAGAAACCTATGCAGTCATGATGGCGTGTGTATGTATGTGAATATGTGCGTGTGTGTGTGTGTTTGTGACACTTTGCTCGTTAACACGATATCTCAAGAAGGGAAACTCTGACAGTTTTCAAACTTGATACATAGATGCCCCATATTGAGAGGAAGAACCCTATTGTTTTTGGTGGGGGTCAAAGGTCACCTGGGGTCACCGGGGGTCAAAATCTGAAAACTTTGTTAACACAATATCTCGAGGTAGGAAGCTTGGATGAATTTCATACGTTGTATGTAGATGCGTTATGGTAAGAGGAAGAACCCTATCATTTTTGGTGGAGGTGAAAGGTCATCTGGGGTCACCGGGGGTCAGACCCTGAAAACTTCGTTAACACGATATCTCAAGAAGGGAAGCTCTGACAGTTCTCAAACTTGGTACATAGATGCCCCATATTGAGAGGAAGAACCCTATTGTTTTTGGTGGGGGTCACCAGGGGTCAAACTATGAAAACCTTGTTAACACAATATCTCAAGGTAGGAAGCTTGGATGAATTTCATACTTTGTATGTAGATGCATTATGGTAAGAGAAAGAACCCTATCATTTTTGGTGGAGGTGAAAGGTCATCTGGGGTCACCGGGGGTCAGACCCTGAAAACTTCGTTAACACGATATCTCAAGAAGGGAAGCTCTGACAGTTCTCAAACTTGGTACATAGATGCCCCATATTGAGAGGAAGAACCCTATTGTTTTTGGTGGGGGTCACCAGGGGTCAAACTATGAAAACCTTGTTAACACAATATCTCAAGGTAGGAAGCTTGGATGAATTTCATACTTTGTATGTAGATGCATTATGGTAAGAGAAAGAACCCTATCATTTTTGGTGGAGGTGAAAGGTCATCTGGGGTCACCGGGGGTCAGACCCTGAAAACTTTGTTAACACGATATCTCAAGAAGGGAAGCTCTGACAGTTCTCAAACTTGGTACATAGATGCCCCATATTGAGCAGAAGAACCCTATTGTTTTTGGTGGAGGTCAAAGGTCACCTGGGGTCACCGGGGGTCAAACTCTGAAAACCTTGTTAACACAATATCTCGAGGTAGGAAGCTTGGATGAATTTCGTACTTTGTATGTAGATGCGTTATGGTAAGAGAAAGAACCCTATCATTTTTGGTGGAGGTGAAAGGTCATCTGGGGTCACCAGGGGTCAGACCCTGAAAACCTTGTAAACACGATATCTCAAGAAGTGAAACTCTTATAGTTCTCAAACTTAGTACATAGATGCCCCATATTGAGAGGAAGAACCCTATTGTTTTTGGTGGGGGTCAAAGCTCACCTGGGGTCACCGGGGGTCAACCTCTGAAAACCTTGTTAACACAATATCTCGAGGTAGGAAGCTTGGATGAATTTCATACTTTGTATGTAGATGCGTTATGGTAAGAGAAAGAACCCTGTCATTTTTGGTGGAGGTGAAAGGTCATCTGGGGTCACCGGGGGTCAGACCCTGAAAACCTTGTAAACACAATGCCTCGATGTAGAAAGCTTGGATAAATTTTATAGTTTGTATGTAGATGCCTTATAGTAAGAGGAACAATCTTATCATTTTTGGTGGGGTTCAAAGGTCATCTGTGGTCACTGGGGGTCAAACCCTCAAAACCTTGTTAACACAATATCTCAATGTAGGAAGCTTGGATAAATTTGATACTTTGTATGTAGATGCATTATGGTAAGAGGAAGAGTCTCATCATTTTTGGTGGTCAAAGGTCATTTGGGGTCACTGGGGGTTAAGCTCTGAAAATCTTGTTAACACGGTATCTCCATGTACGAAGCTTGGATAGATTTCTTACATGGTAAATTGATGTGTTATAGTGAGAAGATGTAACCCACTGTTTTTGGTGGAGTTCAAAGGTCATCTAGGGTGGCTGAGGGTCAAACACTGAAAACCTTGTTAACACAATATCTCAAGGGAGAAAGCTTGGATAGATTTTATACGTAGTATGTGAATGCATTGTGGTGAGAATATGAATGCAATCATTTTTGGTGGAGGTCAAAGGTCATCTTGGGTCAACGTGGGCCAAACACTGAAAAGCTTGTTAACACATATCTCCAGGTAGGAAGCTTGTATAGATTTCATACTTACAGTACTATGTGGATGTGTAATGTTGAAAAGATGGACCCTATTGTTTTTGGTGGAGGTCAAAGGTCGTCTGGGGTCAGCAGAGGTAAAAAAGCAAAATTTCCCAAGAATTCCCAAGAGTTTTATAGGTTCAGCAGAGGTCAAAGAGCAAAATTTTCCAAGATTTCCTAAGATCGTCATCTGGGGTCACCAGAGGTCAAACTGCAAATTTCCCAAGAATTCCCAAAATTAAACAGGAACATAAAACTGTATTTTTCCAACATGTTAAGATAGCATTTGACCATTGACTGAAAGATATGGGACATCATGGCATTATTTGGAATAGAACATATATCATCGAAACCTCAATGCATTTTTGCATTCTGGTTAAGTACGTAGAAATGGGCACTGAGAAACAAAGGGTGCTTTTTAAGTGCATAGAAACGGACACTCTCAAACAGGAAGAAAACTAAAGAACCCTTAACCCCAACAAAGCCCTGTCGGATCACAAACGCAATGCCAAACAAACTATACACACCATGCAACAGGGAACAAAAGTCTTTTTTTTTTACTAAGGGAATGGTTTAATGCCGTTAAGGCATCATTTGTGGGTCCCTCTAGGCTTCCGTTGATGGTAGGCTTGGCCATTGTTACCTATGCCCTGTCCATGTGACAATCTAGGTATGAACACGAGTCGGAAGGTCAGAAATCAGCATGCACCAGTCTGGCCTGATCTCTGGCTTATCCTCCTCGTCCTGGGTAGGACGTTAAACTGCATCCGGTTGTGGAGCTTGTTAAAGCGTGGGGATAATGAGGTTACCCTTTGCCACAACTGCCTCCGGGACACCCTTGGGCAAGGTGCGCCTGTATTTTTGGCCCAGTTTTGTTCAGTTTTTTTGTTTTTGTGTAAATAGTGTATATAGTGTACATACTGTAAATATAGCAAGTTGACTCCACCCCGGACCCCTCGTGGCAGGTGGGCCCCGCCCCAGACCCCTCGTGGCCCCTTGGGGCAGTTTGTGATGATTGCTTGGTCTGGTGTTTTGGTTTTTTGGTTGTTGTTGGGTGGTGGTTTGGTCTGGTGTTGTCTTTCGTTGGCGGTATGTAGTAATATTGGTTTAGGGTGGCCGGGGGGAGGTTGGTTTGTGGGGCATTGGGTTGTCAGTGTGTGTGTGGTTCTATTGTTGTAATGAACATAATTTTCTGTTTGATTTGGTGGTGTGTGGATAGTTTTGCCTTTATGTTCCTGTCCGATCCGGTTTGAGTTTTTGTTTTTTGTTTGTATGTGCCGTTTCGATGCCCTTAAAAAGCTCTATCCTCCTCGTGGCTCATCAGTCGAGAACTAGTCTCTGACTCGGTAGGTTGTGTGTTTCTCTCGTCTATATAGTCGTTGCGTCTTTTCGTTAGTCTTCGTGTACAACTTTGCTTGTAAGTACTTGTAAACTGTACTCTGTCTTGTACCTTTCTTCCCTGTTCTGTGTTTTTATTGTTAATTCTCCCTCCGCCGACTGACGTGCTTTTTACGTACGTAGAAACGGGCACAAAGAAGCAAAGGAGAACTTAAACGTGACCGCACAAAAACACAACTCTGAACTATTTACAGAATTCTGTACATTGCGCAGCAAGTTTTAACTATGTACAAAACCACCCCACACCAGCCAATTACGTAGGACTATTTACCATCACAATATTTACAAATTTACTATCACCCGGCCCGCCCGCACTGAAACAAGTGGACCCCAACACCTGCCGAACGTCGACCTTGGCAAACGGACGAAGTCGGCCTCCACCCTCAGCTTAATCTCCGTCCTCACCGACGCCAGGACGACGTCCGCAGGCTTTCTTTCTCCCCTATACACAATATTACACCGGTCTCTCCACAAGGCCAGCTTTATGGAGGCCGAAACAAAGGTAAGTATCCCTAAGTACGTAGAAACGGGCACTGAGAAACAAAGGGCGAGAACCCAAACAGGACCGGGCAAAAACGCAACAGCAAAACTATTTACATGCACCTACAAACAAAAAAATTGTGTTACTATGTACAAAGGACTATATACAAAGGTGTGCGTTTTACGTACATACAAACAGGCACGCAGACAAAAAGAACTCAAACCGGGCCGGAAAAAAACATAACAGTGAACTATTTACATAACTCCCCACACTGCGCTAGCAAACAAAATTTTTGTGTTGACTATGTATAAAACCACCCAGAACCCAAGCCAGTCACACTGGACTATTCACAATCTCACAAGGCAAACTATTTACATACCCATTTACATCAACAGATTGTTCACGTTGAGTCTGTACAAGGCTTTTTCGGTAACTGCGGGTGCTCCTTACGTGCTCGGGAACGGAAGTGCTCCTGAACAAAACACCGGACGTAACATGAAACACAAGGACAACTATATACACCAGGCCAGCAACAAACTCCAATGTAGCCATCCCCACTATTTACAATACTAACAATGTGATGTGCTTTTTACATGCTTGTAGCCGGACGGACCTAATGTGGAACAAAGACAAACCTATTTAACACTGAACTACCAAACTTTGTAGCATGCATGAGCACCTATACAAACAGAACAGAAACCCAAAAGAAAACCGGGGCACAACGGCAAAACCATCCACACCACACATACTCTGGCTGGGACCTTATCTTTTTAATCCGTGGGCTCGGTACGGGCGTCCCAGAGTGATGGGTTCCCCTGTCTAACACCTCGCCCGACCTCTTAAGTGCAGGCTCTGGCCCCTCCCCCTCACACAATCCTTTGGAGGAGGCTCTGAGGCAGGCTCCCCGACATCCGACATTGACGAGTCTGAGGACAGATCGAGGTCCTCCTCTACTGTCGATATTTCAACCTGACTGGGTGCCGTTGCTAAGGATGGCGGAGACTCTAGCTCAGGAGTTCCGGTACCCCCCTCACACTGCTTGGAGGCAAGGAAGTCCTGTTCCACCTCAAGTGCCGCCTCCTCTAATTCTTGAGTTGAATATTGTGGGCCTGTTTGCGAGGGTTCAGGTGCCGACCCCACATCGGCACTGACAAGAGCAGAGTACAATGTGGGGCAGGCACCAAACACATGTCCCTCCTCCCCACAGAGGTTGCACCGTACCTCGTTGGGACACGACTTGGCTTCGTGTCCCTCCTCTCCACATCTAAAATAGGTACGGGGCTGGCAAAAGTACCTAATGTGGGCCTTGGAACCCCCTATGAAGAGGAACGATGGAATGTCCCTCACCAGTTCCAGACGGAACTGTCTCTTGCCATTAAATATACCTTTCAACTCACCCCCAGTATATTTACACCACCGCATTTCAGAGACAGTTCCGTACTGACTAAGAACACTCGCAACCAGGCGCTGATCCACCTCGAAGGGAAGGTAAAGCACCGTCACCGCCACAGAGCCATCATATGGAATGAGAGTGAGCCCCTCTACCCCCTTCAGGCATGACACACCCTTAACACGGGCAGCAATAGACTTAAACTTAAGGTCATACGTATTGCGGGCCTCAAGCGCCTGCAACATCTCAATGTCTCCAATTTCGACACCATTGTCTTTTAACACAGTAAACGCCTGTGGGGGGAGGGGACACTCGCCCCAGACGAAAACTCCAACTTTTTGGTTGTTGGCCATATGTAGTGATCCTTTCGCCGGTCTGGCCGTGTCCGTTTTTAGCACGTAAAAAGCAAACTCCAACTTAACAATTGTACTATCCTGACCTCCGGGCATAGCAGCAGTTTGTGTGGCTTGAGGCCACTGAATGAAATGAAAAAGACTCTGACCAGGTTTTACAAAAGACAAAATTTAGGATGAAGCACACAATAAGGTTTTAGCCTAAGCACAATTACATAACATAACATAACATAACAGGTTAAGGGCAAAGGAGGGCTAAGGCCCCATAAGATGCCCTGAAGTCCCATACAACCTTAACTGAAAACAAAGAACCAACCAACACCAAACGAGCCCAGCACAATTAGATTCTACCACACTTATGGAAGAACTTGTCAATGTTAACCTTAAAGCAGTGCACAGATGTGGAGTTAACTACCCACTCAGGCAGACTATTCCACTTGTTAACAACTCTATGAGAAAAGCTGAACTTCCTAATGTCGAGCCTTGCAAAATTCTTAACTAGCTTCTTACAATGGCCTCGAACCCGAGAATTACATTGAACCTTTAAATAATTGCAAGAGGACAAAGGATTCCTTTCAGGGAGAAATTTGTACACCTGAAGCATGTCCCCCCTAATCCTTCTCAACTCCAGGGTGGTAAGCCCAAGATGCTTAAATCTAACATGATAAGGTAGGTGTCTCACCTCGGGTATAAGGCGAGTGGCTCTCCTCTGAACTTGCTCTAAAAGAAGCTTGTCCTTTTCATAGAAGGGACTCCAAGCCTGGGCTGCATAGTCGAGGTGGGGTCTTACCAACTGCTTATACAGATTTAGTACAATTTCTTTACTAAAACTACTGAAATTCCTCTTGATCAATCCAAGCACCCTATTAGCCCTAGCAGCAGCAGCTGCACACTGTCTAGATGGCTTTAAATCACCTGTAATAACTACACCCAGATCCTTCTCAAAAGTCACATCACTCAGAATACCACCATTCATGTTATAATCATAGCTGAAATTTTTAGGACCAAAGTGAAGGACTTTGCACTTATCTGCATTAAAAGACATTTGCCAAGTCTGAGACCATGAAAATAACCTATCCAAGTCTTTTTGCAGTATTGAGGCATCATCCTTATCACTAACCTTCCTGTAGAGCTTAGTATCATCAGCGAACTTACTAATACTAGATGTGAGAGAGCTATCAATATCATTGATGAAAATTAAGAAAAGAAGCGGGCCAAGAACAGAACCCTGTGGAACTCCACTTGTAACTTCTTTCCAAGAAGAGAAACTACCATTAACAACAACTCTCTGAGATCTACCATTGAGCCATGAATTTATCCAGTCAGCACAACTGCCCCTGATGCCTAACCTATGCAGTTTAACCATAAGTCTACCTAATGGAACTTTATCAAAGGCTTTTGAAAAATCAAGGTAAATGATATCAACACTGTGACCACAGTCAAGAGATAAGGAAACATCCTCAAGAAAGCTTAGTAAATTAGTAACACAAGATCTACTCGGTAAAGAACCATGCTGTGACAGATTGAGTAACCCATTATCTAAAAGATATTTAAGCAAACAATCCTTGATTACAGATTCCATAACTTTGCACACAACACTGGTTAAACTGACCGGCCTATAATTGCAAGGCAAGCTCCGATCCCCCTTTTTGAAAATTGGAGTAACATTAGCAATTCGCCAGTCAGCAGGTACAAAGTTTGAAACCAGAAACTTCTGAAAAATAATGCAAAGAGGAACTGACAAAATCTCGGAGCATTCATGGAGAATGGCAGGATGGATCCCATCAGGCCCAGGGGCCTTACTAGCTTTTAAACTCTTCAACTTATTACAAACCAACTCTTCAGAGAAGATGACATCACTAACTAAAGAAGAATTGCAACAAGCAGCAAAGCTATCACACAGTGACAAAAGTTGAGCACGGCAAAACGGCGTGAGCGAAGCGAAAACTTTTTTTTCCAAAAGTCCCTTGACTCTCTGGCGAAGAGCCACGGGCGAAAATCAAACAATAACTCCCGAAGGATTCTGCTCCCCAAAGGAGTAACAACGTCCTCAAGGGACAAACTTTGACTTAACTGACACCACCTGACAGTGGTCCCGTTCTAGACTGGCTCAATAGAACAGGTCCCACCTGGGAGCTCCGCCGTCGTGATCACGGTAGTCCTTGAACAGGACTCTATGCTACGTACACTTTGTTTTACTCCACACTAGAGTCCTTGTCCTGCCTACACAAAAAACCCCGCAGTTAAGGTTTGAGAGGAAAATTTATCAGAAATTGATCGTTCCTACACTAATTGTCATTTCTCCGATTCTAAAACCATGCAACTCTGTTTATTACCATTATATTGTAGAAAAATATGCTTTCACACAGCTCACAGGTGTGTTCTAAGGCCAAAACTCACAAAACTCGCTTCGACGTTCGTCAAAAAACGGCAGCCATATTGTCAGAATGGCCCATGGTAGCGCTTCCACATTTTGATGTCCAATTTCCTAAAATTATTTGCAGGATTTCCTTAAATTTTGTTACATTTTCTTGATATCAGATTTTGAAGTCAATATCTACCGGTTTGAGGTGAAGATCCATTTCTAATATACAAATATTTTCTCCAAAGTCGAAAAATGTGCATCTATACGACAAACTATATCCGTTTGCATACTACCCTGGTTACAACTTTGTCAGTCATGTGACTGCACGGACACTCTAAAAGCTTGTAACTGACTTAGTGTAAAGGTCAGTTTTTTCCTCCAAATTTCACCTTCTTGCTCCCCTCTGTTCCAAGAAAAACTGGTCAAGAAGCATAGATGCAATGACAAAGAACGTTCATGGAAAGTATGGTAATCATAGGTGAATATTTGAAGCTGTGAGGAATGCCGGTCTGCTGGCAGACCGGCTAATGAACGGAAATTTTGTGTAGGCAGGACAAGGACCGTGGTACGGAGTAGGGTCACCGTTAACGTAGTACACGGTCCTGTTCAAGGACTATGATCACGGATACTCCTGTGCCAGGTAAGTAAGCGAAGCAAAAACACGTCTGCTCTCGTCGAAGACCTGAACTGAACTCACGAATGACTTATCTGCATCTAAGTGAGAATGAGTCTACGATAAGTCTTGGTCACTTACTTTCAACTGAACTGAACTCCATTTCATAATTTTCCTTTCTCAATTTAGAAGTATGTCTGATTTTTGAAACAGCACGGGTTACTGTCTGTTCTCAGTAACCTGACTTAAGAATCTCTCCCCTCCCCTCCGACCCTGAGGGTTGGGGCATCAGCTTGTAAAACATTTATGTGAGTGTATCCCGCACACTCATTTTCGATAGAATTTATAGCTAATCTGAACTCTGCCAGGTCAACATACCAACTCCTGACATAGCTGGATAACATAGATTTAAAGTCTTGATTCACACGCTCCAACTAATTACTCTGGGGGTGGTACGGAGTTTACAGGTTTAATCCTCTGACAGGTCTCACAACCCCTACTATAGTTCTTAACATCTTTACCAATTCCAACCCAGTCAAAGTATTTCAAAATACTCTGTAGTGTTTCCTTTTCCTACGTGACCGGATATCGGACTGTCGGGGTTCTCATACAGGATATGATGTTTAAGCACACCAGGAACAAAAAATTGTCGGCCAAAATCGGTATTTCTGTACAAAATTTGATCCATGACAATCCTTGGGCATATTTTTAACCGTTGGTGAAACACATTCTCCTGCACCAGTGGGATCTTCTATTTAAGCTATGAACTTTTTCAAATTCTGGTCATCTCTTTGACGATGTGATAATTGATCTATCTCAACCAATATCATCCCAGTACTCCCCTCGAGATTCAGTAATTGAGCGTAAGTTACATCAGCAGTATATACACCCACATTACACTTCCACTTACCACACAGGAAGTTTATTCCCTCAGCCAACTCTGGATCTACACCCATCCACACTCATCATGGAACCATTTTGACATTGATCACACTGTGTCTAATGCATGATCTTTGTAGTTGGCTTTAAACACCTAATGTGATCACAGTCATCACCTGTACCAACATCAATTACACCAATTGACAACACCGGATCAAATCTATGATCTCAACTCAATGCATCTGGTACTGCATGTAATCTTCCCTGTCTGTACTTGATCTCAGTGTCAAACTCTGGTACACGTATTACCCAACGATAAAGTCTAGGGGAGAGGTTTGTCTTCGTACTAAAGATTTATGTAAGTGCCACGTGGTCGCTTACCATCACTACATGTTTACCCTCAATCAATGGTCGCCACTTTTCAAGTGCCCACACCACTGCCAGAATTTCCCTTTCAGTAGCTGAGTAGTTTCTCTTAGCCGAATTTAGGGTTCTACTGCTCTACCGAATTGGCTTCAGAACGCCATTTTGAATTTGGTTTAGGCAGGCTGCCAACCCAACATCGCTTGCGTCCGTATGTAGCTCGAAATCCCCGCTAGGATCTGGATGTGCCAAACAGGGGGCAGAAGGTAACTTGTCTTTCAACTCAAGAAATGCACTCTCACATTCATCAGTCCAAGTGAACCTTACAGATTTCCTCCTAAGATTAGACAATGGCTCAGAAACAGTTGCACAATTGGGAATAAATTTAAAAAAACCAACCCATCATGCCCAGAAATCTTACTCCCAACGATCTCGGGTTGATGGATAATTTCTGATGGTCTCCACCTTTTGCCCTGTGTTCTGTAAAGACTATTCTTTCGTGTCGATGGTACAGGATATTCAATGGTTTACATGGTTTTTATTTATTAGGCCATCTTGTCTGCCCTGGTCTCTGACACATCCCAATTGCATAACACATCTTACGGACGTGCCATTATTACATAGGTAATGATTATGTATGCTGTCGAAGTATGTAACATTCCTCCCCCTTAGATAATGACTCTACACCCTTTGCAATTATATTCATTTCTAAACATGCAGACAAACTACGAGGTGGCTCTTAAAAGAATGCGTATGCTAACATCCGTCATAAGTAACTACAAAACATGCAAGAAGAATAAAGTATACATGGGTTAACAAACAAAACTTGACTCTTGTTTTTGTGTCTAGGCAATTTTTTAGTTAATTGTACCCCAACATTGCACCTTTTTCTTTTCTGGATGACACTATACAACACAATCGTGTTGGAATGTCGTATAATCCCATCTAACTACTTCACATAATCTCCATACCAATCTGGTGCCTTCGAGATGCGACAAGATAGTGTTTTGTAAGGAATATACCCTGGCTCTTGAGTGTTGCTACCTGTACTGGGGAACCCAGATACCGAGGTGGGGTCCTGGGCTTTCTCAAGGAAGGTAACCTTAAGAGAGAGGAATTTTTGACACGACTCCCGCATTTGCTTTTGTCCAGACTTTTTAGTGGAATTTTACCCCAATTTTACCCCACCGTTCCCTTTTTGTCTAGCTGACACTATATACACACGTGTTGCTGTGTCGTTAAAACGCATCTAACCGAAGGCAAACACGCCCGGAGGCAACAGCACGCCCAAAGGCAACAATTACCCGCCCGAAGGCAACAGCACGCAAAAAGCACTGGGCAAATACAGGGGCACCTTGCCTAAGGGTGCCCTGGAGGCAGTAGTGGCAAAGGGTAACCTCATTGTTCCCATGTTTAAACAAACTCCTAAATCGGATGCAGCACTTTAAAAGCGCCATTTGTGAACCAGTTTGGAATTTGTTCGGATTTCTGTGTTCATGCTTGTCTGTTTTTAAGCATGTAAAAAGCAAAGGAGTCTTTTATTATAAAATGATGCAATTAAACAACGGTGTCTGCATGCAACTTGCATACTCTACAAATTTACATATTGGGTAGGGTACGATAGGGAGGGGGGGTCAGCCGCATAGGTCTAAGGGCTTTTGCTTTGAAAAATCATGAATAAGCAGTCATTGAACCAACTTTGATTTTTGTATGGAGGAAAACTTGTAAGCGCTAGGAAGTTGTGAGATCGAAGGTCATCTGGGGGTCAATTTTGAAATCTCAAAAAATACTTCCTGCTTAATGAACTTGATGGGTCATTCACTCTCTACTATAGACAATATAATACAGTAGATGCCTATGTTTGACTTAGAAATAGAGATACGTGAACAGGAGGAAGTGGAGTTAGTAATAGCATACTGTAAGTTTTGTAAAGTACGTAGAAACAGGCACTGAGAAACTAAAGGAGAACCCCAAACAAAAACCCTGTCGGATCACAAACACAATGCCAAACAAACTATACACACCATGCAATAGGGAACAAGAGTCTTTAATACTACTGAGATTCAGAAACTGCCACTGCAGTTAACCCCAAAACAACACCCTAGCCCAACAACCACAAACCACCCAAAAAAAAAGTCCCACCCGTCAACCACACGCCCGAGGACGACACCACGCCCGAAGGCAACATTTCGCCCGATGGCATCACTACGCCCAAAGGCAACAGCACTTAACCAGAATGCAAAAATGCATTAAGGTTTCGATGATAACACAATATTTGGCAAATTGGAAGGTAAAGGAACCTTGGCAGATTATGCCACTTTCAAGATAATTTGTGTCATAGATATAATTGTGCAACTAGAAGGAGTTGGATTAACTGTTTGGAACTGTTTCTGTTAAGGAAAGTGCCAAACTGGGTAGAGGAAAGGAAACATCAATTTAATACAGACAGGATAAAATACCATGTGAGGTCATGGCAGCTGCAAGGGGCTCAGAAAAACAAAAAAGAAACCATTTTACTTTAACACTTGTCCTGTTCTAATGCAAGTATCTGGTAACTGTACTATCCTGAGGTGTAATTAGTTAACGTGAAGGAACATCTACATGTAGGTAATGAATAATACATATGTATCACCTTCACAATACAAAATGTTCCAGATGAAACATAAAATGGACTATAGGTAAAGTTAGTTAGATGGAGTTTTACGGCCCAGTTTACAACCCATTGGTTCAAGTCGAGCCGGCCACGGCCTTTTTTCCAGTTGTGGCTCACTGGCTTGTTTTCCCCACTCCATTGCTTATGCGGAGCATCACGCACAACGGTAGTAGGTTCCATTTTTAAAGTCTTTGGTATGACTCGACCTGGACTATAGGTAAAACACATTGCAGTGGTAAATGAGCACTTTATTTTGCATTACAACTGCCAAAAGTGAAACAACTATCAAAGCATTTAAAAGATTCAACATAGTAATTTCAAAGTGGGTGGAACATTCAGTTCCAATAAGGATGGAATTATCTTTCTAATAGGAAGACATCTAATACAAGCAGTTCGTGAATGTTTACTTACAGTCATGGGAAGATGTACATATGAAAGCATTTTAAAACATTTCAGTGGCAAGGGTCACATGTTTGGAAGAAAAAAGTTACAGCACCGGCTGCCCTAGCCACACTGCAATATTAAAGTCTAGGTAATATCTTCTGCTCCTGCTCCAGATTTGTTTTTGCCAGAGAGAACATGTTTTTCCTAAAGTCACAAAGAATACAATACTAATGTCATACATTCTGTAATAGTCTGGTTGTTTTTCTTAACCATGAAGGATCCCGTTAGTCTTGAAACCTTACATGTGTACCTGTGTCCATCCAGTAAGAACTGTGCTTTTTTAAGGTTATGGCACCTGAAGTTACAAAATATTCCACATTGTGGTTTCAATTAAATAATACAACATGCATGACTACCTACTGTATCTCATTAACATCACAGATTCATCTGGCAGTGTCTTTGAAAGCACAACATTTTTTGAAATAAGAATGCAGATGTAGCTTACAGTTCAAATCCCGCCTTAACATCCAAAAAGAAAAGTTTGCCTCCATTTTTGAGAGCACTAAATTCAGGAATGCCTTCAGTTCTATGAGTTTACAAGAGGAACTTCAAGTAAGTGATTTCATAGTTGTGATTTTTCAAGGTATCTTCATGAGTCAAGCTAGGAGGGGCCAATTTGGTAAGGTTAGACATTCACTACAAGTAGTAAATGAAGAATGAGTTGGGTCATTCCATCAGGTTGGGATACACTCATTACATGGCTATATGCTGACATTGAAAAGTTAGTATCTCCATCATGTTTCATTTTTTTCCTTCAGTATAATTTTTTAAGCCATTAATCATGACAAAAATAACTCATTATATTCACACTTTTTGCAGTTCCTTGTACAGCTCAATAAATATATTCTAAAAAGTTGTGGTGTCCAGTGTGTTTTTTGTATGGAAAAGTGTAACCTTTAAAAGCCCCGATTTGAAGTTTCCACAGCGACCACAAAATGGCTGAATATACACTTTCCTAGTCATCACCATTAGCAGCAGCAATGAAGCCTTAAAATACAAGTACAAACTTGTACCGTCGCCACATTGTATCTGGAGTACAATGCTAGACAGCAACTTCTGTTCGACGCCATCGATCGCCGCATAAAGGCAGTCCGTGACGTCCACGGTACGGTACAGAAGGACCCTCTCGACATCGTGGAGGTATTTAAGACCTTCTATGAACAGCTTTATACGCAGGCAGATGTCGATGAGGGCCTTCATAAGTCCCTGCTAGATAACATTGACAAGACCCCCTCTCAAGAGCAGAATGATGGACTTGGTTCTCCCCTGACTGTCGACGAGCTCTGGAAGGCGGTGGCGAAGATGAAAGGCGGAAAGGCGCCTGGGTCCGACGGTATCCCAGTGGAATTTTACAAACGCTTCTGGGGTACCGTCGGACACGATCTCCGTGATGTATTCGCCTCTGCCTTCCTTGCTGGCTCATTGAGTCCCTCGCAGCGCACAGGCGTTATAACATTGTTACCAAAGTCTGGAGACCCCCTAGAACCGAAAAACAAGCGACCAATTACCTTGTTAAATGTAGACTACAAGATTCTGGCGAAAGCCCTTTGTAACAGGCTAGGCACGGTCATGCCGGATCTTGTAGGTTCGTTCCAGACATGTGCGGTGCGGGGACACAGTATTCAGCAGAACCTCTGGTTGATGCGGGACTTAGTTGAATATGTGATCTTCCATGTGCGCTTGTCTCCCTCGATCAGGAGAAGGCCTTCGACATGGTTGATCACGGGTTCCTCTTTAAAATCCTGAAGAAGTTTAGTTTGAATCCAGTTTTTGTTAAATGGACCTCTTTACTGTATAATAGTGTATATAGTCGGGTTATCGTTAATGGCCTACCCTCGGACCCCTTCAGAGTCCACCGCGGGGTACGGCAGGGGTGCCCCCTATCACCTCTACTCTATGTGTTGTTTAGTGAATCCCTTGCAAGAGCCTTCCAAGTTGAGCCTTTGTTTCGACCATTTCGCATACCCGGTGGTGCTGAAGTTAAGTGCCTTCAGTATGCTGACGATGTCACTTGCGTAGTCTCCGACCTGGCTTCCTTCAGGGCCCTTACTGGCACGTTGTCTAAGTTTCAAAGAGCCACAGGTGCCAGACTGAACCCCACTAAGACCAAAGGACTCCGTCTAGGTAAGTGGCGGTCGACAAAACTGCCCTTTACGGCATCATGGGTAGACGACGCCATAAAGATCAATGGCATATGGTTTGGCTATGGTTCACCCGAATTACCTGGAATGAGAAAGTGGACCTGGTGGAGGCTAGGTTGAAGGACTTCGGCGATCGCCACACAAGTCTGTTGGGGAAGGTAACAGTTATCAATCGTTTCATTTACCCCCTCTTGTGGTATCCAGGCACTGTTCTGGCTGCTCCAGAGGGTGTCCTGGTGCGACTCGAGAGGGCTGTGTTTAGTTTTTTATGGTCAGGGAAAACGGAGCTGGTTAGAAGAGGGGTGGTATACCAGGATCTTAGGCGCGGAGGGTTGGGCCTTGTGCATTTTCCTTCCAAGCTCCGTTTTCTCCTGACCAAGTGTGTTTACAGTGCTGTGGACAGCGGAATGCCTTTTGCCTACTTTGTCCGTTACTGGGGGGGATTATCATTCCGTCGGTTCTTTCCCTCCCTGTTTAGTAACGGTGAGCCCCACAGCTGGAGACCCACGGGGGCATACAGTCAAATGAGGGACACGCTCCGTATTATGTCAACAGTGGGGGACGTTTCGCAGTCAAGTGCAAGGGACCTATACCGGGCTGTTTTTGATAAATTGGTTGGCCAGATTCAATCCAGCCACTATGCCTCAGGGCCGGATGTATGGCGCGTAGTCCACAGCAGATCATTAGATTACCGCAGGCGAGACCTGTTGTGGCGAATCGCACATGACGCCATCGTAACTAATCTCAAGCGCCTTCGGTGGCGTCTTGGAGATGGCGTTTGGCCCCGTATAAGATGCACAAAGTGGGAGAGTGTGCCACATGTGTTTTGGCAGTGTGACTATGTGGCCCTGTTCTGGGAATGGTTTCAAGTCCTGACTGATCGCCTAACGTTTTGCAACACCTGGGCGGTAAGCCAGGACTATGCTTTGTATGGTCTCTCACCTCCGCCATGCAATGCAAGTGTTCAGGGCATACTTACCTTTGTTTCGGCCTCCATAAAGCTGGCCTTATGGAGAGACCGATGTAATATTGTATTTAGGGGGGTGGGGAGGCCTGCTGATGTCGTACTGGCGTCGGTGAGGGCGGAAGTTAGGCTGAGGGTTGAGTCCGACTTCGTTCGTTTGCCAAGGTCGGCGTTCGGTAGGCGATGGGGTCCACTTGTTTCAGTGAGGGCGGACCGGGTGGTAGTCAACTTGTAAATAATGATTTTGTAAATATGAATCGACTGTAATGTGTAAATAGTACTGTGTTTGTACATATGTGGCTTCTGAGGTACTTCAGTTGTAAATATGTATATGTATACATATCTGTGCCGTTACAAGGGGTTGGAAATATTGGTTTAGGGTGGCTGGAAGGAGGTTGGTCTGTAAGGTATTTAAGTTGTTGTAAATAGTATGTAAATATCTATGTTCATGTACAGTTTATCTGTGCCGTTACAAGGGGTTGTAATATTGGTTTGGGGTGGCTGGAAGGAGGTTGGTCTGTAAAGTACTTAAGTTGTTCCAAATAGTATGTAAATATCTGTATATATAGTTCTATTACTGTAATGAACATAATTTTCTGTTTGATTTAGTGGTGTGTAAATAGTTTGCGTTTTTGTTTCTGTCCGATCCGGTTTGAGTTTATTTTTTGTTTGTATGTGCCGTTTCGATGCACTTAAAAAGCACTTCTGTTCGACGTAGGACTTTAAACTGCATCCGGTTGTGGAGTTTGTTTAAACGTGGGAGTAATGAGGTTACCCTTTGCCACAACTGCCTCCGGGGCTTTTTTTTTTCCAAAAGTCCCCTGACTCTCTGGCGAAGAGCCAGGGGCGAAAACCAAACAATACTCCCGAAGGAGTTCTGCTCCCCGAAGGAGTAACAACGTCCCCAAGGGACAAACTTTGACTTAACTGACACCACCTGACAGTGGTCCGGTTCTAGACTGGCTGAATAGAACAGGTCCCACCCTGGGAGCTCCGCCGTCGTGATCACGGACACTCCTGCGCCAGGTAAGTATCACCCTTTGCCACAACTGCCTCCGGGGCACCCTTGGGCAAGGTGCACCTGTATTTGCCCAGTGCTTTTTAAGTGTTGTTGCCTTTGGGCGTGGTGTTGCCGTCGGGCATGATGTTGCCTTTGGGCGTGTTGTTGCCTTCGGGCGTGGTGTCCTCGGGCGTATGGTAGCCTTTTGGCGTATGATGTTGCCTTCGGGCGCGGTGGCCTTTGTGGGCCGGTTGGTTGACGGGTGGGACTTTGTTGTGAGGTGGTTTGTGGGCTAGGGTGTTGTTTTGGGGTTGGCTGCGGTGGCGGTTTCTGAACCTCAGTAGTAACTAAGACCCTTGTGTTCCCTGTTGCATGGTGAGTAGTTTGTTTGGCGTTGTGTTTGTGATCCGACAGGGTTTTTGTTTGTGGCTGGGGTTCTTTAGTTTCCCAGTGCCTGTTTCTACGTACTTAAAAAGCTCTGTTCGACGTAACGCACCGTGTCCACTAAAAAAAACAAGTGTTACGTCATTACAAGGTGCAAGCACTTGATATTGTCGATGGAATGACAGTTTAAAATCACGTTTGATTTGTTGTTTTGAATGTGTGTGAAAATAAAATAGACACGAAATAATCACCAGCATGAATTCCCCCTTATTTTTTCCGATTATTAACCAAATCGCAAATCCCGCGTCCACCCCATTTTGTTACGTCGGTACGATTCTGGTTGATCTGCTACACTCTGTCACCCCTATTTAAAAATGGAATGTGCCTTAAAAGATTTTGGAAAGTACCTTCCCTTCCAAAATAGCGAACCTTGCCGGCCATTTTCTTTTGCATGTAGACTGGAAGGAGTTGAAATCTTGTGTCCAATGTTACATCGTTGTCATTTTGTTACATCGAAGTGTCAACTAAGAAAGGATTTTCGAGGGTAAGTGAGCAATTGGGCACTTTCTTAACTTAATCTGAAAGCATAAATGTCCCGTTTTCAAAGTCACCTCCTTTCGTATAACAGACGATACACGTAATTCGTTATTATATGCTATCCAATGTACAGCTGTAACGTTAGGCTACCGTGTCCGTAGTTACGTCGTCTTCCACCGAATGAATATTTTTGCAAAAAATATGGGCTAGCGCATCGTCTATGAAAAATTATACATGCAGTCGATGCAGATTCTTTATAATTAACGTTTCTTTGGCATTGGTTTATTGAATTTGCAAAGAATTGTAATGAAACTTGTGCTTAAATACTCCGACGTAACCACTTTGAAATGTACACCGTGTCATCGTTTCAACTTCGTACACTGTGCTTTCGTACCTTATACCAGTTCCGCGAAAAAACAATGCATTATGAGATAGACAAAATAATTAATAGTGCCGTGGAAAACATCCCCTGGAAAAATGGCCTCGTTTTTCGCCAACAGAACATATACTCTCTCAACCAAAACACTCCCAGATTGTTGTAGGGTAAACAAAAAGCTTCATTAGTTTGGTCTGCTGACTTAACCAAAGCCTTAGGCTTTTACCAGATTGGAAAGCTTGCAATGTGTGCAGGGGATTTTAATAATGATCAAGAGACTTGCGCGGCCAACACTATCTAAGTGGAGACTACCATTGGCTGGCACGGAGCATGCCGAGAAAATTTTGGCCAAAATTACCCTCCTAGATCGCCGGAAATTGCCTTTCCCAGGCATTTTGCTTACCTGTTGTGCACTCCTTCCTTGCAAGTTTTTGAGAATTGCGCGGATGCAGTTAACACTGTTATTGCGCGGCTGGCCACTCTGAGATTCATATTTTGCGCGGGGGATAAATCCCCCGCGCAGGGCAATTTTTCCAATCTGAGATTTTAGAGGCCCTAGCAAGGCCTAACTGGAAAGTAAGTAAAAGCTGCACCGAGTTATCTTCCGTGCAGTTGAAATAAGATGACCGGCGTAAAAATTCAGAGCCCCAATACAAATTTTCCAGTATGGCCCTAACCTAGGCCCTAAGTGCCAAACTTACCTGTAGGCTGTACATTCTGCCATAACAACTGGGTGTATTATCTTTTCTCTTAGCTTTTTCAGTTTTTCGATTCGTCCTCGTTAAGGTAAGCTTAGTCTAGTAAAGTTAGGATATCAATGATATTTCATTTAACTTAGGCCCAAATGTTAGGTATATCAGTCAACCAGTTGGTGAGTTATAGTTCCTGCCACAAAGTTTACAAAGCTAGGCTACAGCTTTACAAGGGTAGGTAGGGTAGGTAAGGGATGCCTTTGTTAATTCCAAAGTATTTCGTTTATCGTTTGGTTCATTATTTTGCTCATGATGTAGACTAGTATAATCCTCTTTTGTAAAATTCTTAGGGGAAATGAATTTGGCCGTGATGGCTTAACAGGATTAAGACTTGTAAAGATGGCTTTATGAGTGGAGTTATGCCTACACCGACCTGGGTGGATCCAGCATTTTTGTTTTGGATGTGCACTAGATTCATCCATTGTGAGAGAGTGTAGTCATTATCTGAAGGACTAAGATAAAATATGGTGCTCACAATATGGTGTGCAAATTTATGTTACAGACCCAAACATGTATTTTTTATTACGAGAAGTGTTGAGATCAGTGAATTCCTTTTCTTGTTACCTTCATTATGAGAAGGGGCTAAACAGTGACAGCTGTGTGCATAAGTCGCCAAAATTTGCAATAAATGTCAAACAGTCATGAATGTAAATTGACAAAGCCTGCATAAAGGTTCTGCCTCTGGCATTGTCAATTAACCAAATAAACCATCAGGAACAGCGAATAAGTGGGACGAACTGTGATCTCTTTTTAAAATTTCCAAGGAAACTATTCAAACTAAATCACTGCAAGTTTATTTTAGGTGCACAAAAATTTGAAAGCAAATCCTCCTAATTTTCACAAAAAAAAAAAAAACTGGGGGGAGGTGGAGGATGCAGGCCAGGCCCCAGCCCGTCCTCCACCTATGATAGTTGATGCAGGTAAAATTGTAGGACAAATCCATGGTCACCAGGGTGTTTTTAAATAAGTGTCAGTTGATTGTCAGATACATCTAAGTATGTGAAAATATTAGTCTTGTATTTTTTTTTTTTTTTTTTTTTTCATTGCTTTTTATGTATGCTCTTTCTAAATGTGTGATTAGGTTAGGAACAAAAATATTGAGATTTTATTTTGTTCATGTTCTCATTTAGAATCCATGGCACCACCAATCATGAACCGCCGTGTGAGGTTGCGCTCAGCCAAGAACACACTTAAACAGCAAAAGAAGGGTGAAGTAGGAACAGATACAGAGCCCCAGAAATTAAACCAGCCATCTACAAGCAAATCTTTTACAGGTTCCAGTCGAAATTATCGTCAAAAGCTGAAAAATGAAAATTCTAAGGCATACGAGGCATACAAACGGATGGATGCAATTAACCAGAAGTTAAGAAGACTTAACATGTCAGATGAAAAGCGAACAGAATACAACAAGAAGGCAGCTATCAGAATGGCAAATATGAGAAAGGAAAGCAGAAGCAAAAGCTACAGAGGCTGCTAAGGGTCATCCTGTCAAAATAAAGACAATGACTAGGGCAGAGTCGATAAAAGAGACAGAAAAGAGAAGAAAGGCAGGTGCATACAAACGAGAACAAAGGGCAAAGCTCACTACAAGACAAAAAGAAGAAATAAACAGGAAAAGGGAAAAAGCCAGGAAAGAGAGAGAAATGCTACTTGAATTTCGAAGAAGAAGGAAAGAACAGTTGGAGCAGGAGAAGTTGGAAAGACTCAAGAAGAAAACTGGAAGAGAAGGAATTAGCTGAGATTGAGGAACTGATAAATGACGAACAAACACCAAAGCGCAAACCAACTGCTAGGCGCAAGGCACTATCAAGGGCTCGTGCTTCGATCTCAAAAGATCCTATTATATATGCAGAAACTGTCCAAGATCTTGTTGAGAAGGCATCCCTCATGAAAAGGAAAGCATTGCAAGAAAACTTGCCTACAATAGCAACTCCTATGGAAAAAAGGAAAGTCGATGCTCTGATTGCAAACAGTGTTAAACGGAAATTGAATCATCTGAAGTACAGCCGGAATTCGAATCAAAGAATGCAGCGTAGACAATTTGCTTCATCTCTTTCATTTTTGAAGAAGTATAAGCTGCTGAGAAAAGGAGCTAAGATGTTTGGTGTTCCTCCCAAAATCATCAATACAGATCCTAGTGTCCTGAAGTACCGAAACGCTCAGAAAATCCCAACAGCCACAAGAACCAAGGTGTCAAACTACTATGAGATGCACTCGGTGGAGTTACCAGACCAGAAGCATATCAGTAAAAGGACACTGAAAAAGACCAGAGTGCTGGAAAAGCCCATAAATCTTCTCTTTACCCAGTTCAGAGAGGATTTTCCAGAGTTGAAGGTAGGAGCATCAGTATTCTTCGCATTACGCCCAAAGCATGTCAAAACAGTAGGCAGTATCAAATTTCGTGGATGCCTCTGCGAGTACTGCGAAAATGTGGAACTGAAATTAAAAATCCTGAACTTTAACAGCGCAATACAAGGTGAAACTGAATGTCACATTCGTGGTGTTGACGAGGCTGCCCAATTAACAATGTGTGGCAAAGGCACCGCAAGATACAACAACATGAAGTGCATAAACAGGAAATGTAATGAATGTGGTTCAGCTAAAGTAAGAGAACATCTCAAAAAGCTTGAGAAAACAAAGGAGGTAGAATGGTTCAGATGGGAGACCAACAAAGAAGAAAAGATGACAAAATCTGGCATGAAAACTATTTCAAGGAAAGTAAAGATAGTAAAGAAAAGCACTCTTCAAATCCTCATTGACGAGCTTCAGAAAGAATTGGAACCCATGTCACATCATTTTTTCTGAGATATTGGCAACAGGAACAGTTCTCAAACTTAACAAAGCAATGTCTTCCTTATGGGTGGTGTTTGATGGTTCTTGATTTTGCGCAAAATTACACATCTACACAGCAGGATGAGGTGCAGGCAGCACATTGGACCCAAGAACAAGTCACAGTGCACCCAGTCATTATGTGCTATAACTGTGCATCTGAATGTTCCACACCAGTAATGCACTCTTTCAGCATTATTTCCGATGACCTCACACATGATCACCATGCAGTCCACGAATTTACATCTGCGGCAATAAAGCATGTCAGGAAGGAGATGACCAGCCCTTTGACAAAAGTGGTCCTTTTTACAGATGGATGCAGCTCACAATATAAATCAAAAGGGCCATTTGCTGATATCTCGTATGCTATGGAAGACCATGGTGTCCCTATTCAACATGAGTATTTCGGATCCCGACACGGTAAGGGGCCCTCTGATGGGGAAAGTGCAGTATTAAAACGGATGACTTCAATGGCTGACAGATCCCACCAGGCATCTGTAACCAATGCATGGGAGATGTACAAATTCAGGGGTGTCCCCTGTCACCTCTACTCTATGTACTGTTTAGTGAATCCCTTGCAAGAGCCTTCCAAGTTGAACCATTGTTTCGACCCTTTCACATACCCGGTGGAGCCGAAGTCAAGTGCCTCCAGTATGCTGACGACGTCACATGCGTAGTCTCCGACCTAGCTTCCTTCAGAGCCCTTACTGGCACGCTGTCTACCTTTCAGAGAGCGACAGGTGCCAGACTGAACCCCACCAAGACCAAAGGACTCCGTCTAGGTAAGTGGCGGTCGAAACAACTGCCTTTTGCGGCATCATGGGTAGACGACGCCATAAAAATCAATGGCATATGGTTTGGTTACGGTTCACCCGAGTCACTTACCTGGAATGAGAAAGTGGACCTGGTGGAAGCTAGGTTGAAGGACTTTGGCGATCGCTACATTAGTCTGTTGGGGAAGGTAACAGTTATCAATCGTTTCGTTTACCCTCTCTTGTGGTATCCGGGCACTGTTCTGGCCGCTCCAGAGGGTGTCCTGGTGCGACTCGAGAGGGCTGTGTTTAGGTTTCTTTGGTCAGGGAAAACGGAGCTGGTCAAAAGAAAAGTGGTGTACCAGGTTCCTAGGCAGGGGGGATTGGGCCTTGTGCACTTTCCTTCAAAGCTCCGTTTTCTCCTGACCAAATGTGTTTTTAGTGCCGTCGACAGTCAGATGCCGTTTGCCTACTTTGTCCGTTATTGGGGTGGATTATCATTCCGTTGGTTCTTTCCTACCCTGTTTAGCAAACAGGTACCTCACAGTTGGAGGCCAACGGAGGCATACTGTCAGATGAGGGAGACACTACGTATTATGTCAACTGTAGGGGACGTTTTGCAATCCAGTGCGGGGGACCAGTACCGGGCCATTTTTGATGACTTGGTTGGTCAGGTGCAACCCAACGACTATGCGTCAGGACCGGAAGTGTGGCGTGTAGTCCACAGCGGGACACTCGATCACCGCCGGCGTGACCTGCTGTGGCGCATCGCACACGACGCCATCGTAACGAATCTCAAGCGCCTTCGGTGGCGTCATGGAGATGGCATTTGCCCCCGCACTGGATGCACAGGGTGGGAGAGTGTACCCCATGTGTTTTGGCAGTGTGGCTTTGTGGCCCTCCTCTGGGAGTGGTTTCAAGCTCTGGCTGATCGCCTCACGTTTTGTAACACCTGGGCGGTCAGCCAGGACTACGCTTTGTATGGTCTGTCACCCCCGCCATGCAATACAAGTGTTCGAGGGATACTTACCTTTGTTTCGGCCTCCATAAAGCTGGCCTTGTGGAGAGACCGGTGTAATATTGTGTTTAGGGGAGAGGGAAAGCCTGCGGACGTCGTCCTGGCGTCGGTGAGGACGGAGATTAAGCTGAGGGTGGAGGCCGACTTCGTCCGTTTGCCAAGGTCGACGTTCGGCAGGTGTTGGGGTCCACCTGTTTCAGTGCGGGCGGGCCGGGTGATAGTTAATTTGTAAATATTTGTAAATATTGAAATTGCAAATAGTCCTACGTGATTGGCTTGGGTTTGGGGTGGTTTTGTACATAGTTAGCACAGACATTTTGTTTGCTAGCGCAATGTACAGAATTCTGTAAATAGTTCAGAGTTATGTTTTTTTCCGGTCAGGTTTAAGTTCTACTTTGTTTCTTCGTGCCCGTTTCTACGTACGTAAAAAGCCACAAATTCTGTCATGATCATTTGACCAGAGGAGAGGTGGATGACACCTGTGCACACTTCAAACGTACCATTGTTTACATATCTAGGGACAAGATTCTGAGAGATCGAAACAGGGAAAACTGTCCCAGGGACAAGGAGGACACACGGTGTGAAAACCGTGAGGGCAGGAGTTGTTGCTTGGCGCAACTTAACATGTTTTTGCTCAGCATGTGTAAATGGGGTTGGAGACTGTATCAACAGTGCGTAGGTTCACAAATGGAAAGAGTTCAAAGTTGGAGGTGACATCAATGAACAGGAACAGAGTAATGAAGGTATTTGAACTGTTGTTTATTCTAATATAAAAGAAGTACAATATTTAATTAGACATTTTCATGTAACATTTTATTTTTCATTTTGATACAAAATAATTACAGTACAGCATTTAGTAAGACTCATTTTACTTCAACAGATTCAGACAGTACAGCCAATTCAGATGCACTTGGAACAGATGAAATCACAACAACTAGTGTTCCTTCCAAGTTGGATGCTACTGAGCTTGATAAAGGTATGTGCAAAAAGCAAAGGAAACAAAGCATTTCTTGTTAATGTGAGGAAGTCATAAAATCCCTGATTGTCTAAAGCTGACTTTAAGTCACAAGTGTAGTATCTTCATTTGCTGATTTCGCCAGAAGTCCGTTTCTGATTTGGATGGAACTTTTACCAAAGTGTGAAGATTTGGTCCTCTTTCAGATGTGAAAATAGAATTTTTGCTCAGACCCTGCTTTTAAGTTAACTTAACTGATAATTACAGTCAATTGTATTAATCCTGCATTTCTAATGCTGTTAATTGACTTCACTTCATAGATCCTGACAGTGCGGACACAACTCACAACACTGATGGAAATGTGTCTTCTCAGCTGGGCACACCTAAACTAGATTACACAGGTATGCTTAAAATGAGTCATCATCATCATCATTTTGCCTCACGTTTTGTGGCTAAAGTCTCCTTTGATATAACATGTAGTCTTAACAAAGAGCAATGTTAGTAGTGTCAGTCTGTACTGGAACATCACACAAACTTATTTATTCATTCAATTCTTAAAATACAAATTGATTTTTTTAATTCCATGCTTATACTTCCATGTTTGGGACATAAACATCACTCTCCTGATCCTTTGTGATTTACAATCATTTCTCTTGTAGATTGGAATGAAACAACTTTTTTAATTTTCTTTAACTTTGTCTTTCCATTTTAGTGGGAGAATATGTTGCCGTCATATATGATGATGATTGGTGGGCTGGAGAAGTCATTGGTGCAAAGGACAACAAATGCCACATAAACTTTATGGCCAAAAAGGGGGACAATAAATTTGTATGGCGCATCAACCCAGGGATATTGTCCTGGGTAGCAAGAAAACAGGGATATTCACTCGCCTACCATCAGCACCGGGGGAGCCTGTACACAGTCGCCATATGGGGGTTTGATGTTTGGAGTGTTTTAACTTTAATAACAGGCTGGATGTGAAGAACTATCTGAAAGACAAATAAATAAAAAATGAGTTAGGTTCCTGTCTTGCAATTGAGATGTGCTTGCAGTGATTTTTTTAATTTTTTGGTTTTTTTTTAATGTTAGAGTTTTTTTGGAACAATTAGAATTTTGCTGAAGTCCCTGATTTTTCCTTTAAATAAATTTTTCAGGCAGTATTTTAGGAGTGATACACAATTTACTTTTCATTCTTAGTGAAAACAGTTAAAATGTACCTTCAATAATTAATGTTACAGGTAATAAGTGCATTTTCAACCTTCCTCACAATTGCATTGATTGTTTGCAATACATTTTGGGTAATGTTTTCAGGAAGAAATTCATTGTTAAATTTCTCTAAAGGTGATAATCCTTTGACTACCTTTTCAGTAATGTTACAAGGATTTGATATAATTGTTAACTTTCTGCTAAATGTGACAATCTGTGAATGCCTTTTCAGTAATGTTACACAGGATTTGATATTAACTTGTTAACTTTCTCTCAAATGTGACAATCTTTGATGCCTTTCCATAATGTTACAGGATTTAATGCAATGAAAATATTTCTCATTTAGAGAGAGTTTTTCAATAATGCTAATGGGTGGGTGCAAATGACGCCATTGAAGATATAGCTACTTTGAGTAGGCAGTCATAGGAGGTCTTTTTTACGTGTTTTGCCCCCATCAACAGTATATGTTAAGCATAAGCATTTATACTGTAATTGTCCAGCAGGGGTCTAAGCTCTACTCATTCTATTCCATTTAAAATGTCAGATGTAACAAGAGCACAGTGTCCATGTTAGCATCAGTACTGTCCTGCCAAAATATGAATACAACATATGCAATAATTGCAGCAATTCCAGTTTGCTGTTTGACTACAAGTCTTGTTTAGAAAAGCAATGAGTGATCCCGCTCTTTCAGTCTCTAATAGGAACACTTCTGGATGAAATCAGATGGTAACACTGCTATGCAACTGCACATCTGTAATTGTTTATTTTACAGATGGATATGTTCTGGTAGCATTAATTTTCCCTACTCAATCAATGCTTCAGCCACAGTGTATTTACCATGTGACTACATACTAAACCAATATTTTTAGTTTTTATTGATACAATTTTAGGATCAATTCCAAGTTAACTAAGTACAATTTTAAATAATCAATACTGGTTTTACTTACCATTACCTGCAGATGTAACTAGGACAACGATGTCCATGTTACATCATCCACTGGGTTTATTAAAATGGCCATGTATGTGTTAACTATGAAGAGTAACCGAGTTAAATAAATACATCTTGAATCTGTTTTGTTTAAAATTAGCAAGTTCATTATTAAAAGCATCATAAACACATTTCGCAGCTTTTTGGATGAATATTATAATAGTTTGAGAAAATTAAAGCTGCCTGACGCAAGAAAATTGGAATTCATTCTTAAGTTGAATCTCATTTATTGCATCTTGCTCTTCAACAGAATAAAACAGAGTTTATGTTTTCATACAGTACTCACAAGTTAATTAACTTTTCCCAATAATTGAGAAATAAAATATAGTTTCCCTGTGCTTCCTTTACAGAATCTCAAAGTGTGAGCATGGATGTCCACGTTACAGCAGCGCTTTCTGGGAGTAAAGCTGTCATTATGAGACCAATTAAAGTATTCATAGCTATATCATATACTAATGTTTTAGTTTCAGTTTTAGTAAAGTTTGTAAGCACTTTTAATTTTTAGTGAGTCATATGGGATGATTTTTTAAGCCTTTTGAAAATTTCCACTTTTTGTCACACTTTGTGCCCCAACCTGATGGAATGACCCAGTTGCATCTCCATGAAAATGTCTCATCCACTTGGTTTCAGAAAGTAAAATGAAATTACAGTTCTTTGATTCTGATTTCTTCAATATTTAAGTTAATAGAAAGATTGATGCACATAAGTAATCAAACTTGTATGATGAGATTCACTGAAATATGTCATCATGATTTTGAACCTTTTACTCAATAAAATTAAGTGACATGATTTGACATTTATCGTGAATGGAAAACAGGCATTGTACATGCATATTTGGTTTTAATAACTGTGCCTTCACCAACATGGCATACCTTTTCCTTGTGTAGAAAATAAAACTCGTGACCTGGTGATGAGCTTTAAAAGCCATGGGAACATTCCTTTATGATGGTTAGTGTTAGGAGAAAGTTTTTCAGGGTGATAGTGGATCACAAAGTCAGAATATGATACCTTTCATTTTACTGACACCCAAGTTGCTTTGTGGTCTGAGTAGAAGCTCTCCAGTACTGTCCCTCCTGGTGCTGACGAAGTTTAGTCTAAATCCAGTCTTTGTTGACTGGGTTAAGCTGTTGTATAATAGTGTAAATAGTCGTGTTATTGTTAATGGCCTACCGTCGGACCCTTTCCGAGTCCAACGTGGGGTGCGGCAGGGGTGCCCCCTGTCACCTCTACTCTATGTAATGTTTAGTGAATCCCTCGCAAGAGCCTTCCAAGTAGAGCCCTTGTTCAGACCATTTCACATACCCGGTGGAGCCTAAGTCAAGTGCCTCCAGTATGCAGATGACGTCACATGCGTAGTCTCTGACCTAGCCTCCTTCAGGGCCCTTACTGGCACGCTGTCTACTTTTCAAAGAGCGACAGGTGCCAGACTGAACTCCAACAAGACCAAAGGACTTCATCTAGGTAAGTGGCGAAACAACTGCCCTTCGCGGCATCATGGGTTGACGACGCCATGAAAATCAACGGTATATGGTTTGGTTATAGCTCGCCTGAGTCACTTACTTGGAATGAGAAAGTGGACCTGGTGGAGGCTAGGTTGACGGACTTCGGCGATCGTTACATTAGTCTGTTGGGGAAGGTGACAGTAATCAATCGTTTCGTTTACCCCCTCTTGTGGTATCCTATGCACTGTTCTGGCTAGCTCCAGAGGGTGTCCATTGTGCGACTCGCAGAGGGCCGTTGTTTAGTTTTCTATGGTCAGGGAAGTCGTGAGCTGTCATAAGAAAGGTTGTGTTATCAGGACCCTAGGTTGTGGGGGAATTGGGCCTCATGCACTTTCCCTCGAAGCTCCGTTTTCCCTCCTGACCAAGTGTGGTTTTTTTTTGGTGCCGTTGACAGTTGGAGCTGCCGTTTGCCTACTTTGTCCTTTTATTGGGGGGGGGGGGGGGGGGGGGGAATTATCGTTCCGCTGGTTTCTTTCCTTCGATGGTTTAGCAACAGTGTACCTCACAGTTGGAGGGAGCCCACGAAGGCACATACTGTCCGAATGAGGAACACTTTCCGTAATCAATGCCAACTGTTGGGGACGTTTCGCAGTCCCAGTGGCAAGGGACTTGTACCGGGCCATTTTTGATGACCTGGTTTTGTTCGGGTCTCAACCCAACGACTAATGCGTCAGGGCCGGAAGTGTGGCGTGTGGTTCACCAGCGGGTCACTCGATCACCCGCCGGCGAGAACCTGCTGTGGCGGGATCGCACACGACGCCATCGTAAGAAAACAAATCTCAAGCGCCCTTCGGTGGCGTCTTGGAGATGGCATTGTGCCCCCGCACTGGATGCACAAGGTGGGAGAGTGTGCCCCATGTGCTTTGGTAGTGTGGCTTTGTGGCCCTCCTCTGGGAGTGGTTTCAAGTCCTGGCTGATCGCCTCACGTTTGGTAACACCTGGGCGGTCAGCCAGGACGCCATGCAATACAAGTGTTCGCGGGATACTTACCTTTCTTTCGGCCTCCATAAAGCTGGCCTTATGGAGAGACCGGTGTAATATTGTGTTTAGGGGAGAGGGGAAGCCTGCGGAAACGCGTCGTTCGCTGGCGTCGGTTAGGACGGAGATTTAATTAGCTGAGGGTGGAGGACCGACTTTCGTCCGTTTGCCAAGGTCGAAGACGTTCGGCAGGTGTTGGGGCCCACTTGTTTCGTCGGTGCGGGAGGGCCGGGTGAAATAGTTAATGTTGTAAAATATTGTGATTTGTAATGGCCTATGTAAATTGTGTCTTGGGGCTTGAGTTTTTTCGTTTCTTTGTGCCCGTTTCTGTGCACGTAAAAAAGCACTTGTAAATATTGATTTTGCTTGTAAATATGGAACTACTGTATTTGTAAATAGGAGTGTGTTTGTACAATATGTTGTAAATATGTATATATGTGTATGTAAATATCTGTACATATAGTTCTATTACTGTAATGAACATAATTTTCTGTTTGATTTAGTTGTTTGTAAATAGTTTGCATATATGTTTCTGCCCGATCCGGTTTGAGTTTTTGTTTGTATGTGCCGTTTCGATGCAGTTAAAAAGCACAATATTTACGGGTTAACCAACACCCGGTCCGCCCTCATTGAACAAAGTGGAGCTTGTTGGAGCGTGGGGATGATGAGGTTACCCTTTGCCACAACTGCCTCCGGGACACCCTTGGGCAAGGTGCGCCTGTATTTTTGGCCCAGTTTTGTTCAGTTTTTTGTTTTTGTGTAAATAGTGTAAATAGTGTATATAGTGTACATACTGTAAATATAGCAAGTTGACTCCACCCCGGACCCCTCGTGGCAGGTGGACCCCGCCCCGGACCCCTCGTGGCCCCTTGGGCCAGTTTGTGATGTTTGCCTTTGGTCTGGTGTTGTTGGGTTTTTGGTTGTTGTTGGGTGGTGGGTTGGTCCCCCCCCCCCCCTGGTGTTGTCTTTCGTCGGCGGTATGTAGTAATATTGGTTTAGGGTGGCCGGGGGGAGGTTGGTTTGTGGAGCTTGGGTTGTCAGTGTGTGTGTGGTTCTATTGTTGTAATGAACACAATTTTCTGTTTGATTTGGTGGTGTGTGGATAGTTTTGCCTTTATGTTCCTGTCCGATCCGGTTTGAGTTTTTGTTTTTTGTTTGTATGTGCCGTTACGATGCACTTAAAAAGAACAAAGTGGACCTCACCGCCTGCCGAACGTCGCGAGCTTTTTACGTACGTAGAAACGGGCACGAAGAAACAAAGTAGAACTTAAACCTGACCGGACAAAAACATAACTCTGAAACATTTACAGAAATCTGTACATTGCGCTAGCAAACAAATTGTCTGTACTAACTATGTACAAAACCACCCCAAACCCCAAGCGAACCACGTAGGACTATTTGCAATTTCAATATTTACAATATTTACAAATTAACTATCACCCGGCCCGCCCGCACTGAAACAAGTGGACCCCAACACCTGCCGAACGTCGACCTTGGCAAACGGACGAAGTCGGCCTCCACCCTCAGCTTAATCTCCGTCCTCACCGACGCCAGGCCTTTTTTTTTTCCAAAAGTCCCCTTACTCTCTCCCCCCCCCACCCCCCCCCCACCCCACCCCCCCCCCCCCCCACCCCCCCCCCCCCCCACCCCCCCCCCCCCCCACCCCCCCCCCCCCCCACCCCCCCCCCCCCCCACCCCCCCCCCCCCCCACCCCCCCCCCCCCCCACCCCCCCCCCCCCCCACCCCCCCCCCCCCCCACCCCCCCCCCCCCCCACCCCCCCCCCCCCCCACCCCCCCCCCCCCCCACCCCCCCCCCCCCCCACCCCCCCCCCCCCCCACCCCCCCCCCCCCCCACCCCCCCCCCCCCCCACCCCCCCCCCCCCCCACCCCCCCCCCCCCCCACCCCCCCCCCCCCCCACCCCCCCCCCCCCCCACCCCCCCCCCCCCCCACCCCCCCCCCCCCCCACCCCCCCCCCCCCCCACCCCCCCCCCCCCCCACCCCCCCCCCCCCCCACCCCCCCCCCCCCCCACCCCCCCCCCCCCCCACCCCCCCCCCAAATCCCCCGAAGTTGTAACTACAACTGTCCTTACGGGTTGGTAATAAGGTTCCTGACCGGACTTGTAAATTTCCAAGAGATTTGCCAAACACACTGCTAGGCCCTCCTTTTGCCTTTTGGCCCCCCAACGAATTTTGCTCGGGTTTCCCTTCCAACCTGTTGCCCTTTTGGTGGGCAGAGCCCCTGTTGCGACGTGTGTCCCCCTTTGGGGTCCTGTGGGTTCCAAAACCGGGCAATTTTTTGGGTTTTAAATGGTTCGCCTAATTTTTAAAACGTTCAAACCCCTTCCGGTTGGGGTTAGGGCTACCGTTGTGGTTTGGTCGTGCATATCAAAACTTAAATTTCCTCGTGTTCCACCCTTAAGGGTAGACCAGGTCCCTTTTGCACTGGCCTGTAAAAACGTGAACCGAAGAATTTGCATTTACTTTCTTGCATGGGTCCAAAGGAACATACTGTTGATGAAATTAATTCACAATTCAGTCCTCGGGAACATCCATTAAGTTCCCCGGCCAACCTTAGGTCCTGAATCAGGGCTTTGCCAAAAAAGGCCAACCGGGTTTGCATCCAAAAGTCACTGTCCAGTTCAAACGGCCTTCCAAAAAGACCCAAAGGAGACGCGGGGAAAAAAATTTAAAAGTTTGGCGGGCATTTAAAGTCCCAGCCAGGATTTAAAAAAAAACCAAACGAAGAAGGAGGGCATGAAAAACCCTTGTAGAAGGGATTTTTTCAAGTTAAGGTTTAATGGGGTTTAACGAAATCATACAAGGTTGTGTCCAGAATGAATTTAAAAAAAGAAACCTTGGGGAAAATAAATAATGAAACAAAGAAGGGTGGTGAGCCAAAAACTGTAAACCCCCCATAAAAAGGAACAGTGGGCATCTCCGTTTCAAAGGGGTCTTCGGGAAAAGAATTCCCAACAAGGTGTTTCAAAGGGGGAAAATTTCCCTTTGGACCGCTCACTGTCCTCGGGAAATTTTTAGGTCGGGTGACCGGGGACAAAAAAGAATGGGTTGGTAAGTACATTGGCTACTTATCTAAAATAAGGTCTTGGGGGTTAACCCCGGTTCCCCGCCTTGGGCCGACTTTTTATAGGGAAGCCCTCTCTTCCATAAATAAAAAACCCTCCGGAAGGTGGACTTAGGAGGCTTGGGAGTTTTAACCTGACAAAATGTCGGGCCCCCGTTCCTTTTCCCTGCCCATAAATAGTTTTTTTTTTTGGGAATGGGAAAAACCGCCTGGGAAAAAAAAAATAAACCTCACAGTTTTGAAAAGAAATCTTTTCATTCTTTCTCCTCCCCCAAAATTAGAAATTGGGCAGGCTTGCGAGGTCAGTGTCGTCCTTCCGCCTGGAGGAAAGTCATGGGGACGACCGAGGAACATGTTCCCCCCTCCCGGTGCCCAATCGTTTTGTTTAGCCAACTCATTGCAAAACTTTTTTTAAATGTTCCGACCGGTTATTTCGGATTTCGTCCACACTATAACGGATTGTTAATCCGGGTGATTCACCACTGGAAAACCCAAATAAACAAAGGTTTTCTTCCCTCTTGTTCCACACTTTGAAACAGGTGCGGGGCTGCCCGAAGTACCTTATGTCGGGCCTTCGTAACACCCCCTAATGAAGAGGAAGGACGGAAATGTCCCTGTCTAATTCCATACGGCACTGGCCTATTCGCATTAAATATGCCGGCCAACTCGCCCGAACCATATTTGCACCACCGCATGTCAGAGACAGTTCCGTATTGAGCTCAGAAACCCTCTGCAACCAGGCAGTCTGGGGTCGACCTCAAAAGTTTCAGGTATAACACTGTCACCTAGCACACCAGAGCGATCATATGGGGTGACAGTGAGCCCCCTCTCCCCCCTCAGGCAAGACACACACCTTAACACGGGCAGCATCAGGACCTGTCAAACCTTTAGGTGCTACGTGTTGCGGCGCGGCAAGCGCCTGCAAACATCTCTATCTCTTTAACTTGTATCACCCATGATTCATTTAACATAGTTAAACGCACTGCGGGGGAAGAGAGGACGCACTCGCCACGGACGAAAACTCCCAACTTAACAATGTGCTATCCCGACCCTCCGGGCCATAGCAGCAGTGGCTTCTGTGTGGCTCGAGGCCACGGGATAAAAAGGAAAAAAACCTCAGAACTAGTTTTACAAGGGACAAAAATTAGGATGAAGTAACAAAAACACAAGCAACACAGAATTAAGGCGTGGTGTGCTTTTTAAGTGCATCGAAACGGCACATACAAACAAAAAACAAAAACTCAAACCGGATCGGACAGGAACATAAAGGCAAAACCATCCACACACCACCAAATCAAACAGAAAATTATGTTTTTTTTTTTCCCCATTACAACAATAGAACCACACACACACTGACAACCCAATGCCCCACAAACCAACCTCCCCCCGGCCACCCTAAACCAATATTACTACATACCGCCAACGAAAGACAACACCAGACCAAACCACCACCCAACAACAACCAAAAAAACCAAACCACCAGACCAAGCAATTAAGGCGTGGTCGCAAACAAATGAACACGACCAGACCTACTTATTAACTAAAACACAAGCACGTTATAAGGTGTTTTATACACAATCGCAATATATAGTACAGCTATCACACAGTGATACAAGTTGAGCACAGTAAAACGACGAGAGCTCGACGAAAACAGAGCTTTTTACGTACGTAGAAACGGGCACGAGGAAACAAAGTAGAACTTAAACCTGACCGGACAAAAACATAACTCTGAACTATTTACAGAATTCTGTACACATGGGTAGTGAGTGCTTTTTAAGTACGTAGAAACGGGCACTGAGAAACAAAGGGCGAGAACGCAAACCGGACCGGGCAAAAACGCAACAGCAAACTATTTACATGCACCTACAAACAAAAAATTGTGTTGCTATGTACAAAGGACTATATACAAAGGTTAATTACATAGGACAGTTTACAAATTTATTCACGCAAAACTACAGGTTAACTATCACCCGCCCCGCCCGCACCGAAGCAATTGGCCCCCAGCGCCTGCCAAACGTCGACCTTGGCAGACGAGCAAAGTGGGCGGTCAGCCAGGACTACGCTTTGTATGGTCTGTCACCCCCGCCATGCAATACAAGTGTTCGCGGGATACTTACCTTTGTTTCGGCCTCCATAAAGCTGGCCTTGTGGAGAGACCGGTGTAATATTGTGTTTAGGGGAGAGGGGAAGCCTGCGGACGTCGTCCTGGCGTCGGTGAGGACGGAGATTAAGCTGAGGGTGGAGGCCGACTTCGTCCGTTTGCCAAGGTCGACGTTCGGCAGGTGTTGGGGTCCACTTGTTTCAGTGCGGCGGGGCCTGGGTGATAGTTTAATTGTAAATATTGAAATTGTAAATAGTCCTCGGTGATTGGCTTGGGTTTGGGGTGGTTTTGTACATAGCACAGACATTTTGTTTGCTAGCGCAATGTAAAGAATTCTGTAAATAGTTCAGAGTTATGTTTTTGTCCAGTCAGGTTTAAGTTCTACTTTGTTTCTTCGTGCCCGTTTCTACGTACGTAAAAAGCAAATACGACAGTGCGACCATGTGCCACAATATACTGTAGGCCTGCTACTGTTTAGGTAGTTTGACTTACTCAAGCCATTCTTAACAAAACAATAAAATACAAAACTGCTAAAATAAAAACCAATCATGCTCAGCCCCATTTCAACCAAAAGTTACCAAGGAGTTTCGTTCCCATCTACATGATTCACTCTACATAATGAGCTCAATGGTAGAACAAAACACTCAATGAGAATCAAGAAACATTGAACGAAAGAACTGCTTCTCAAAAATGAGCAGCGTGCCTAGGTACTGTCCATGACGTCATGGACAGTACAAATACTCTCATCGCAGTGTGATAGCTGTATAATAATTATTCAGAGGAGCGCATATCACGTACGACTGCTATAGGCCTACGAGCGCTAGCTTAGCTTCATAAGCAACAAATCATACGAACATGAGTGTTGTGGTCCTTTCAAGACTAGTTAGGGTGACGCATGAGGTAATTAGCTCAGTCAGGCTTTCAGGCCTGAATGTTACAACGATTATGAAGGGAAGGAGTTATCAGCACTGCCGAGAATTTAAGATGAAAGAGCACTGACAAAATACCCTGCAAAAAGTTACAATCATCACAGGTTTAACATTTTTTTCGACTTTCAAAGGGGGGGGGGAGCGACCGCTCCCCCCTGGCTACGTCCCTGGCTGGGGGTGATTGTACATGTTGGCCACAGAATTTTTCGTTTGCCAGCTTCATGTAAAATAGTTTTGTAAATAGTTGTAAAGCGTTCACAGTTCCGTTTTTGCCGGTCCGGTTTTGGGTCTTTCTGTTTGACAAGTGTCCGTTTCTATGCACTTAGAAAGCACACGCAAAGTCGGCCTCGACCCTCAGTTTGATCTCCGTCCTCACCGACGCCAGGACGACGTCTGCTGGCCTCCCCCCTTCCCTAAAAACAATATTACATCGGTCTCTCCATATAGCTAGCTTAATGGAGGCCGAAACAAACGTAAGTATGGCCCGAACACCTGTATTGCCTGGTGGGGGCAGTAGACCATACAAAGCATATTTGCAGAGCTCGACATATGAGCAGAGCTCGACGAAAACACGTCTGCTCTCGTCGAAGACCTGAACTGAACCCCTGTGCATCTGAATGTTCCACACCAGTAATGCACTCTTTCAGCATTATTTCCGATGACCTCACACATGATCACCATGCAGTCCACGAATTTACATCTGCGGCAATAAAACATGTCAGGAAGGAGATGACGAGCCCTTTGACAAAAGTGGTCCTTTTTACAGATGGATGCAGCTCACAATATAAATCAAAAGGGCCATTTGCTGATATCTCGTATGCTATGGAAGACCATGGTGTCCCTGTTCAACATGAGTATTTCGGATCCCGACACGGTAAGGGGCCCTCTGATGGGGAAAGTGCAGTATTAAAACGGATGACTTCAATGGCTGACAGATCCCACCAGGCATCTGTAACCAATGCATGGGAGATGTACAAATTCTGATGCAGTTACTGTCTCCTTCCAACCCCCAGAGTCATGGCCAGCAGGGAGGGGGTTCTGGAAAATGAACACAGATATTCTAACGGAGGCTGAATATAGCAAACAGTTTAAGGCCAGGTACGAAAGGTGGCGAACATTGAGGCCGGCCTTTTCAACGGGTTTAGAGTGGTGGGACGACGTAAAGTCTCGCATCAAACAGTTTACAGTTGAATACTGTGTAGCAAGAGCTCGTCGAAGAAGGGAGGAGTTCCTCTCGCTTTGCTCTAAGGAGAGGAATGGGGACTCCTCCGCACTTCACGCAATCCAGCAGTATCTTGATGAAAAACTACACGGGGCCCGCGTTCGTGCTCGCGTGCATTGCGTGGAGGCGGAGGAGAAACCAACCATCAAGTTCTACCGGGACGTCACAAAGTATGCCATCGATCGCCGTATAAAAGGAGTCCGTGACGTCCACGGTGTGGTACGTAAGGACCCTCTCGACATCGTGGAGGTATTTAAGAGCTTCTACGAGCAGCTATATACCCAGGCAGATGTCGATGAAGGCCTTCAAAAGTCCCTATTAGATAATATTGACAAGACCCCCTCTAAAGATCAGAACGATGAACTTGGTTCCCTGTTGACTGTTGACGAGCTCTGGAAGGCAGTGGCGAAGATGAAAGGCGGAAAGGCGCCTGGGTCCGACGGTATCGGTGGAATTCTATAAACGCTTCTGGGGTACCGTTGGAACATGATCTCCGCGATGTATTCTTCTCTGCCTTCCTTGCTGGCTCATTGAGCCTCTCGCAGCGCACAGGCGTGATAACTTTGTTGCCCAAGTCAGGAGACCCCCTCGAACCGAAAAATAAACGGCCAATCACCCTGTTAAATGTAGACTACAAGATTCTGGCGAAAGCCCTTTGTAACAGGCTAGGAACAGTTATGCCGGATCTTGTTGGGTCCTTTCAGACATGTGTGCGGTGCGGGGACAAAGTATTCAGCATAAACTCTGGATGGTTCGGGACTTAGTTGAATACTTGATGTACCGTGATCTTCCATGTGCCGCTAGTCTCCCTCGATCAGGAGAAGGCCTTCGACATGGTTGATCACGGATTCCTCTTTAAAATTTTGAAGAAATTTAGCTTGAATCCAGTTTTTGTTAAATGGATCTCCTTACTGTATAATAGCGTATACAGTCGGGTTATCGTTAATGGCCTACCCTCGGACCCTTCAGAGTCCTACGTGGGGTACGGCTGGGGTGCCGTCTATAAGCTCTTCTTTATGTATTGTTTAGTGAATCCCTTGCAAGGAGCCTTCCAAGTTGAACCTTTGTTTCGACCATTTCGCATACCGGTGGTGCTGAAGTTTATAGTGCCTTCAGTATGCTGACGACGTCACTTGCGTAGTCTCCGACCATGGCTTCCTTCAGGGCCCTTACTGGCACGTTGTCTAAGTTTCAAAGAGCCACAGGTGCCAGACTGAACCCCACTAAGACCAAAGGACTCCGTCTAGGTAAGTGGCGGTCGACAAACTGCCCTTCACGGCATCATGGGTAGACGACGCCATAAAGATCAATGGACATATGGTTTGGCTATGGTTCACCCGAATTACTTACCTGGAATGAGAAAGTGAACCTGGTGGAGGCTAGGTTGAAGGACTTCGGCGATCGCCACATAAGTCTGTTGGGGAAGGTAACAGTTATCAATCGTTTCATTTACCCCTCTTGTGTATCCAGGCACTGTTCTGGCTGCTCCAGAGGGTGTCCTGGTGCGACTCGAGAGGGCTGTGTTTAGTTTTTTTATGGTCAGGGAAGACGGAGCTGGTTAGAAGAGGGGTGGTTATACCAGGATCTAAGGCGCGGAGGGTTGGGCCTTGTGCATTTTCCTTCCAAGCTCCGTTTTCTCCTGACCAAGTGTGTTTACAGTGCTGTGGACAGCGGAATGCCTTTTGCCTACTTTGTCCGTTACTGGGGGGGGGGGGGATTATCATTCCGTCGGTTCTTTCCCTCCCTGTTTAGTAACGGTGAGCCCCACAGCTGGAGACCCACGGGGGCATACAGTCAAATGAGGGACACGCTCCGTATTATGTCAACAGTGGGGGACGTTTCGCAGTCAAGTGCAAGGGACCTATACTGGGCTGTTTTTGATAAATTGGTTGGCCAGATCCAATCCAGCCACTATGCCTCAGGGCCGGAAGTGTGGCGCGTAGTCCACAGCAGATCATTAGATTACCGCAGGCGAGACCTGTTGTGGCGAATCGCACATGACGCCATCGTAACTAATCTCAAGCGCCTTCGGTGGCGTCTTGGAGATGGCGTTTGCCCCCGTATAAGATGCACAAAGTGGGAGAGTGTGCCACGTGTGTTTTGGCAGTGTGACTATGTGGCCCTATTCTGGGAATGGTTTCAAGTCCTGACTGATCGCCTAACGTTTTGCAACACCTGGGCGGTCAGCCAGGACTATGCTTTGTATGGTCTCTCACCTCCGCCATGCAATGCAAGTGTTCAGGGCATACTTACCTTTGTTTTCGGCCCCCATAAAGCTGGCCTTATGGAGAGACCGATGTAATATTGTATTTCGGGGGGTGGGGAGGCCTGCTGATGTCGTACTGGCGTCGGTAAGGGCGGAGGTTAGGCTGAGGGTTGAGTCCGACTTCGTTCGTTTGCCAAGGTCGGCGTTCGGTAGGCGATGGGGTCCACTTGTTTCAGTGAGGGCGGACCGGGTGGTAGTCAACTTGTAAATATTGATTTTGTAAATATGTATTGACTGTAATGTGTAAATAGTACTGTGTTTGTACATATGTGGCTTCTGAGGTACTTCAGTTGTAAATATGTATATGTATACATATCTGTGCCCTTACAAGGGGTTGGAAATATTGGTTTGGGGTGGCTGGAAGGAGGTCGGTCTGTAAGGTATTTAAGTTGCTGTAAATAGTATGTAAATATCTATGTTGGTGTGCATGATCATGATCATGATCAACAATCAATATCTATGTTTATGTACAGTTTATCTGTGCCGTTACAAGGGGTTGTAATATTGGTTTGGGGTGGCTGGAAGGAGGTTGGTCTGTAAAGTACTTATGTCGCTGCAAAAAGTATGTAAATATCTGTATATATAGTTCTATTACTGTAATGAACATAATTTTCTGTTTGATTTAGTAGTGTGTAAATAGTTTGCGTTTTTGTTTCTGCCCGATCCGGTTTGAGTTTATTTTTTGTTTGTATGTGCCGTTTCGATGCACTTAAAAAGCACACCGATGTACAAATTCTGTCATGATCATTTGACCAGAGGAGAGGTGGATGATACCTGTGCACACTTCAAACGTACCATTGTTTACATATCTAGGGACAAGATTCTGAGAGATCGAAACAGGGAAAACTCCCAGGGACAAGGAGGACACACAGTGTGAAAACCGTGAGGGCAGGAGTTGTTGCTTGGCGCAACTTAACATGTTTTTGCTCAGCATGTGTAAATGGGGTTGGAGACTGTATCAACAGTGCGTACGTTCACAAATGGAAAGAGTTCAAAGTTGGAAGTGACATCAATGAACAGGAACAGAGTAATGAAGGTACTTGAACTGTTGTTTATTCTAATACAAAAGAAGTACAATATTTAATTAGACATTTTTATGTAACATTTTATTTTTCATTTTGATACAAAATAATTACAGTACAGCATTTAGTAAGACTTTCATTTTACTTCAACAGATTCAGACAGTACAGCCAATTCAGATGCACTTGGAACAGATGAAATCACAACAACTAGTGTTCCTTCCAAGTTGGATGCTACTGAGCTTGGTAAAGGTATGTGCAAAAAGCAAAGGAAACAAAGCATTTCTTGTTAATGTGAGGAAGTCATAAAATCCCTGATTGTCTAAAGCTGACTTTAAGTCACAAGTGTAGTATCTTCATTTGCTGATACCGCCAGAAGTCCGTTTCTGATTTGGATGGAACTTTTACCAATGTGTGTAGATTTGGTCCTCTTTCAGATGTGAAAATAGAATTTTTGCTCAGACCCTGCTTTTAAGTTCACTTAACTGATAATTACAGTCAATTGTGTTAATCCTGCATTTCTAATGCTGTTAATTGACTTCACTTCATAGATCCTGACAGTGCGGACACAACTCACAACACTGATGGAAATGTGTCTTCTCAGCTGGGCACACCTAAACTAGATTACACAGGTATGCTTAAAGTGAGTCATCATCATCATCATCATCATCATCATCATCATCATCATCATCATTTTGCCTCACGTTTTGTGGCTAGTCTCCTTTGATATAACATGTAGTCTTAACAAAGAGCAATGTTAGTAGTGTCAGTCTGTAGTGGAACATCACACAAACTTATTTATTCATTCAATTCTGAAAATACAAATTGATTTTTTAATTCCATGCTATACTTCCATGTTTGGGACATAAACATCACTCTCCTGATCCTTTGTGATTTACAATCATTTCTCTTGTAGATTTGAATGAAACAACACTTTTTTAATTTTCTTTAACTTTGTGTTTCCATTTTAGTGGGAGAATATGTTGCCGTCATATATGATGATGATTGGTGAGCTGGAGAAGTCATTGGTGCAAAGGACAACAATGAATTTATATGGCCATCAACCCAGGATATTGCCTGGGTAGAGAAAACAGGGATATTCACTCGCCTACCATCAGCACCGGAGCCTGTAAACAGTCGCCATATGGGGTTTGATGTTGGAGTGTTTAACTTTATAACAGCTGCTGTGAAGAACTATCTGAAAGAAAAATAAAAAAATGAGTTAGGGTCTGTCTTGCAATGAGTGTGCTTGAAGTGATTCATGTTAGAGTTTGAAATTGAAATTTTGCTGAAGTCTTGATTTTCCTTTAAATGAATTTTCAGGCAGTATTTTAGGAGTGAATACAACAATTTACTTTTCTTTCTTAAGTGAAAACAGTTAAATGTACCTTCAATAATTAATGTTACAGGAATAAGTGCATTTTCAACCTTCCTCAGAATGCATTGATTGTTTGAATACATTTTTGGTAATGTTGCAGGAAGAAATTCAATTGTTAAATTTCTCTAAAGGTGATAATCTTTGAATACCTTTTCAGTAATGTTACAGGATTTGATATAATTGTTAACTTTCTCTAAATGTGACAATCTTTGAATGCCTTTTCAGTAATGTTACAGGATTTGATATAATTGTTAACTTTCTCTAAATGTGACAATCTTTGAATGCCTTTCCATAATGTTACAGGATTTAATGCAATGAAAATATTTCTCATTTAGAGAGTTTTCAATAATGCTAATGGGTGGGTGCAATGACGCATGAAGATATAGCTACTTGAAGTAGGCAGTCACTTTTTTACGTTGTTGCCCCCATACAGTATTGTTAAGCATAAACATTTTACTGTAAGTTCCAGCAGGGGTCTAAGCTCTACTCATTCTATTCCTTTAAAATGTCAGATGTAACAAGGACACAGTGTCCATGTTACATCAGTACTGTCTGCCAAAATATGAATACAACATAATGCAGCAATTCCAGTTGCTGTTTGACTACAAGTCTTGTTTGAAAAGCAATGAGTGATCCCCTCTTTCAGTCTCTAATAGGTACACTTCTGATGAAAATCAGATGGTAACACTACTATGCAACTGCACATCTGTAATTGTTCATTTTACAGATGATATGTTCTGGTAGCATTAATTTTCCCTCTCAATCAATGCTTCAGCCACAGTGTATTTACCATGTGCTACATACTAAATCATATTTTCAGTTTTTATTTTATTTTATTTTATTTTATTTTATTTATACAATTTAAATAATCAATACTGGTTTACTTACCATTACCTGCAGATGTAACTAGGACACGATGTCCACGTTACATCATCACTGGTTTATTGAAATGGCCATGTGTTAACTATGAAGAGTAACCGAGTTAAAATACATCTTGAATCTGTTTTGTTAAAATGGCAAGTTCATTATTAAAAGCATCATAAACACATTTCCAGCTTTTTGGATGAATATTATAATAGTTTGAAAAATTCAAGCTGCCTGACGCAAGAAAATTGGAATTCATGCATTAAGTTGAATCTCATTTATTGCATCTTGCTCTTCAACAGAATAAAACAAGTTTGTGTTTCATACAGTACTCACAAGTTATTAACTTTTCCAATAATTGAGAAAATAAAATAAGTTTGCCTGTGCTCCTTTACAGAATCTCAAAGTGTGAGCATGGTGTCCACGTTACATCAGCGCTTTCTGGGAGTAGGCTGTCATTATGATACCAATTAAAGTATTCATAGCTATAAATATACAATGTTTTAGTTCAGTTTAGTAAAGTTAAGCACTTTTAATTTCTAGTGAGTCATATGGGATGATTTTTAAGCCTTTTGAAAATTTCCACTTTTTGTCACACTTTGTGTCCCAACCTGATGGAATGACCCAGTTGCATCTCCATGAAAATGTCTCATCCACTTGGTTTCAGAAAGTAAAATGAAATTACAGTTCTTTGATTCTGATTTCTTCAATATATCATCATGCTTTTGAACCTTTTACTCAATAAAATTCAGTGACATGATTTGACATTTATCGTGAATGGAAAACAGGCATTGTACATGCATATTTGGTTTTAATGTGTAATGTTCCTTGTGTAGAAAATAAAACTCGTGACCTGGTGATGAGCTTTAAAAGCCATGGGAACATTCCTTTATGATGGTTAGTGTTATGAGAAAGTTTTTCAGGGTGATAGTGGATCACAACGTCAGCATATGATACCTTTCATTTTACTGACACCCAAGTTGCTTTGTGGTCTGAGTAGAAGCTTTCCAGTACTGTCCCTTCTCGTGCTGACGAAGTTTAGTCTAAATCCAGTCTTTGTTGACTGGGTTAAGCTGTTGTATAATAGTGTAAATAGTCGTGTTATTGTTAATGGCCTACCGTCGGACCCTTTCCGAGTCCAACGTGGGGTGCGGCAGGGGTGCCCCTGTCACCTCTACTCTATGTATTTAGTGAATCCCTCGCAAGAGCCTTCCAAGTAGAGCCCTTGTTCAGACCATTTCACATACCCGGTGGAGCCGAAGTCAAGTGCCTCCAGTATGCAGATGACGTCACATGCGTAGTCTCTGACCTAGCCTCCTTCAGGGCCCTTACTGGCACGCTGTCTACTTTTCAAAGAGCGACAGGTGCCAGACTGAAACTCCAACAAGACCAAAGGACTTCGTCTCGGTAAGTGGCGAAACAACTGCCCTTCGCGGCATTATGGGTTGACGACGCCATGAAAATCAACGGCATATGGTTTGGTTATAGCTCGCCTGAGTCACTTACTTGGAATGAGAAAGTGGACCTGGTGGAGGCAAGGTTGACGGACTTCGGCGATCGTTACATTAGTCTGTTGGGGAAGGTGACAGTAATCAATCGTTTCGTTTACCCCCTCATGTGGTATCCAGGCACTGTTCTGGCTGCTCCAGAGGGTGTCCTGGTGCGACTCGAGAGGGCCGTGTTTAGTTTTCTATGGTCAGGGAAGTCGGAGCTGGTCAGAGGAAAGGTTGTGTATCAGGACCCTAGGTGTTGGGGATTGGGCCTCATGCACTTTCCCTCGAAGCTCCGTTTTCTCCTGACCAAGTGTGTTTTTTGTGCCGTTGACAGTGAGCTGCCGTTTGCCTACTTTGTCCGTTATTGGGGGGGGGGGGGGGGGGATTATCGTTCCGCTGGTTCTTTCCTTCGATGTATAGCAACAGTGTACCTCACAGTTGGAGGCCCACGAAGGCATACTGTCAGATGAGGGACACTTTCCGTATAATGCCAACTGTTGGGGACGTTTCGCAGTCCAGTGCGGGGGACTTGTACCGGGCCATTTTTGATGACCTGGTTGCCGGGTTGTTCGGCGTGTGGTTCACAGCGGGTCACTCGATCACCGCCGGCGAGACCTGCTGTGGCGGATCGCACACGACGCCATCGTAACGAATCTCAAGCGCCTTCGGTGGCGTCTTGGAGATGGCATTTGCCCCCGCACTGGATGCACAAGGTGGGAGAGTGTGCCCCATGTGCTTTGGCAGTGTGGCTTTGTGGCCCTCCTCTGGGAGTGGTTTCAAGTCCTGGCTGATCGCCTCACGTTTGGTAACACCTGGGCGGTCAGCCAGGACTACGCTTTGTATGGTCTGTCACCCCCGCCATGCAATACAAGTGTTCGCGGGATACTTACCTTTGTTTCGGCCTCTATAAAGCTGGCCTTATGGAGAGACCAGTGTAATATTGTGTTTAGGGGAGAGGGGAAGCCTGCGGACGTCGTCCTGGCGTCGGTTAGGACGGAGATTAATTAAGCTGAGGGTGGAGGCCGACTTCGTCCGTTTGCCAAGGTCGACGTTCGGCAGGTGTTGGGGCCCACTTGTTTCGGTGCGGGCGGGCCGGGTGATAGTTAATTTGTAAATATTGTGATTGTAATGGCCTATGTAATTGGCTTGGGCTTAGTTTTCGTTTCTTCGTGCCCGTTTCTGTGCACGTAAAAAAGCACTTGTAAATATTGATTTTGTGTGTAAACATGGAACTACTGTAATTTGTAAATAGGACTGTTTGTACTGTCGTGTTTGTACGGGGTTGGGGGTGTTCTTCTCTGATGAAATAAACGTTTAGCCAGCAATTAATGAAAGAAGAAAAATCTTTATTCTTGATTCGACTTTTATTTTCGGATACTTCTCAGACTTAGTACATGTATAGTTCTACGTTCAGTCTGCAACTCTCATGATCTCCTCGTGTCGTGTGTCTACACAAACTTTTATACTTGTCCCTTTGCTTTACTTCGGGAAACCCGTCACATAAATCAAACATCATAACATTAAAACTTTCCATTGTGACCTTGGGTCAAAACCTGATTCGTTGATCATAAACATGTGACTCTGGGGAATTCCCTTTACGTAATGGAAATTGCTATCGCTATACGACATCCCCCCAATTGGTAAAAAAAAGTTTGTTACACAAATCTTTTTTGGTAAAAAAAACTCTCCTTTTTGGGTTACAACAAAACCAAAAGTCACTTAAACAATCTTGTTTTCTTAATTTTCAACTGACAATTTCTGAACACTTTCTGAAATCAATAGATCCTTGATAGAATGAATCACCTATTTACATCGGATTTTAACCAAACAAAACTCTCAAACACTCTAAGAAACTGATCAGATGGGTTCATGCATCTCAAAGGTAGAATATCCTTCCCTGTTAAAAGTTAATAACTTGTACTAACATTCATGTTCATACAGTAGGTCCTGTTACTTCGTAAGTAAATGACATTGCAAAGGTACGCTCAAGAAAACCAGATAATAGTTTTGTCTTTGTTGGACAATTACATAATAGCATCATACAGAATGTGGCCAAATTTGATCCAACATTGTCTCGACCTTGTGAATCTGAGGACTACAAATTACACAATACTAACTGGCTTTCTAACCTCACAAGCATTTAAGTGAAGAGATTTTCAGCATCTCATATTGTAACATTAATACAGGACTATAAGTGTAATGCGCATCCACATTATACATGAAGTTTCCTCAAAAACCTTTGTGGAGTTCCACTCAATTGAATTCTACGATCTGTTAAAATACTTGTAACAATATCCTTTGACTCTGGATATGTTTCAATATTCCACCAAAAATGACAGGTTTGATTTTTACCATCTTTGGAAGTCATTACAAAAGACAACAAAACTTGCAATTTTCCTGCTTGAAATCTAGCTCTTCGTATAGTCATTTCATTATCTGTTGGCGATTCAACAATTAAGTTCAACTGTTTGTCAAGCTGATCTCTACTAATTGGATATGGTACCGCTAAACCGTTGTTAACTGACAGACAATTAATGTAATCTTCCAACTCAACTGATTCACTTTGTCTTACACACATAACTTGTTCTCGTGTAAGAGTAGGCAAGGAGTTTCCCCTTTCATCTGTAAATTCAATGGACTTTGAAGTCTTTTAATCACTAGAATCAGACGTAGCTTTACCTAAAGCTTCCTTTAGCTTTTGCAAATGAGTAATATTGTTCTTCTCACTAGAAGCTCTGATAAAGGCCGGCTTCAGTCTATTATAATTGAAAACATCGTGCAATATTTCTCCCTTAAGAGTAGCAAGAATGTAGTGTGTTCTATCAAGAATTTGATGAATCACTAAAGGTCCACACCATTCAGCACGAATTTTCTTAGAATTTGCTGTTAAGGATGAAGAGGATGGTTTATACAGATACACTAGTTGTCCTACAGAATATACAGGCATTTTGCTTAACTTCTGTGTTATTTCAACATTTTGCCTTTCCTGATGTTTCCTCTGAAGAGAAAGAATAGTTTTTGAAACAGCTTGGAATTTCTCTTTCAAATGTTCGACATAATCTTCATAAGATTGAGACATACCCGACATGGGGTTAAATGACAAATTACTTAGATCAGGTGCTTTTCTACCGAATGCCAATTCATACGGACTGTAGTTACCTAAATAAGGTGACGAGAATGAATTATAGGCGTAACTTGAAGTTGCTACAAAACGGACCCAATCTGTTCCAAATGGGTTTAAGTTTACCTTCACAAAATTTGCAATAGTTTGGATATGTCGCTCGACTTGTAAACTACCATGGTTTTCAACACTTATGATCTTTTGATCAATTTGAAGTGTGTTGCACAGTAACTGAACTAACTTGCCTGTCAGAGAAGATCCTGAATCAGTTATGAGACATGATGGTGGTCCAAAAATACAAATTATCTTTTGGATAAGTACTTCACAAATACTTTCTGCATCCAAACTTCTCATTGGTGCACAAATTATAAATCTTGTTATTTCACAACATGCCACCATCAAGTGCTTGAATCCAGTTGGCGAGGTTGGCATCGATTTGAAATCAAGACTAACTCTATCAAAAGGTCTGTAAGTATCAGGAACTCTCATATGATAAGGCCTAAGAGAATCTGGCTTATCTCTGAACTGCTGACATCTTAAACATGACTTGACATATTTACTAATTGTATCAAACATATTAGGCATGTAAAAATTACGTCTGACTGTAACATATGTACGAACAACTCCTTGATGATTACATAACAAATTATCATGATATCGAGAGATGATAGTTTCTGACAGACTCTCTGGAATGGCTAGTTGCAATGTGAACTCTTCATCTTTATCATGAAAGAACAATCTGAATAAGATACCATTACATAAAATGTACTGTTCTGCTTTCATTTGTACACTCTTTGCCGCTTTCTTGTCTTTAGGCAAGATGTCATAAGCTAGGTAATCATACACTGGTTTAAAATAACTTGATGTTTCCTGTTCAGTTTTCAACTGTTTCACATCAATTGGTAAATTGTAATCTCTAATAATTTTCCTCTTAATGATGTTCATCATTTTGTCCAACTCTGCTTGTTTTGGGACATGACGTGTCACAAGACCATCTACTTTGGATATAAGTGGTTTGGGAACCCTATATAATTCAGGAGGTGGGTCTCTGATGTCATCATCAGTTTCCCTATCTACAAGTCTGGCTTCATGTGCTACATGTGGTGGTGGTCTAGTGTTAATGGGTTGTGTATCTCTAACCTCATTTCTCTGATGACCATGGTCTCGCAAATGCATAGGTCTATGTAATGGAAATTGTCTACGGGTGCTACCACTATTAGGAGGTGGGTTAACTACATTACCATTAGTTTGAGAATTTTCACCACATGATTGTGTTGGAACTGCAACAGTTTCCCTCCTCTTTAAACCATCTGGAAACAAATCTGGAACATCTATGCCATGTTTCTTTGCATATGATCTTGTAACAATTGGGTTACACACAGGTTCTTTGCCTTCAATCAACAATTCTGAAGCAAACAAAGAGAATGCTATAGGAATAACTTCATCAATCTCTGAGTGACTATAATTTGGATTTCTTGACAAAAAGTCTGCCAAAACCAAATCTGATCCCTTTTTGTAACCAATCTTGAAGGAGTAATCAGATAACTTCAGGATCAATTTTCTTAATCTAGAAGTGCTAGGTTCATCCTTAGATTGTAAAATCTGAACTATGGATGAGTGATCAACAAATGCATTGAATTCATTTGGCTTCAACAGATGCTTAAATGCTGTTATGTTTATCAACAATCCAAACATTTCTAACTCGGTAACACTATAGTTTTGGCAGGCAGGTGGTAAGACTTTAGAATAGTAACCAACAATATACTCTTTGTCTTCAACAGTTTGTGTCAAGTAAGACCCCGTAGCAATGCGTGATGTGTCACTGTACAAATTGAATGTGCCAGTACTTCTTGGCAAATGCAATATTGGTGGTTTAGTCATCATTGATCTTATCTGTTCAAATGCTATTTCATGTTCTTCATTCCACACAAATTTCTTATGTTTTCTTGCAAGTTGGTGAATTGGTTTCAATACACTTTGGATTTTTTGGAAAAAGCTTGAAATATAGTTTACGGCTCCAACGAATCTCCTTACTTCTTTTGGAGTTTTTGGACGTTTCATTTGCCTAATTGCTTCACAACGATCTGCAAGTGGTTGTATACACAAACTATTCTTTTCATCCACAAAAATCTTATCTCCCATGTATAATACACTGTTTCTGTTTAATCCATTATCTGCTAAACACTTCAGTAATGATGTTAAATGCTTCTTATGTTCACATTTATCTTTACTGAACAAGATAATGTCATCATGATGTGCAATGAAAAAATCTTTCGAGTTAGGTATAGCATGAAGAATATTGATTTTGGCTTGAAAGATACCTGGCGAGATGTTAAGTCCCTGAGGTAATCTTTTGTAGTAAAAGTGATTTCCACCATTATATGAAGATATACCTGTAAATTGCTGTGCATGCGTGGACAATGGTAGACAATGAAATGCTGACTTAATGTCTACAACACTCAACACTCTGGCTTCTGAATTACCTATTGTCTGTAAGGTCTCTGAAAGTAATGGGAAAGGGTGATTGATTTTCCTTATTCTAGAATTCAAATATCTGAAGTCTGTTACTACCCTCTTTTCACTTGTTCCTTTCTTTGATATGAGTAACACTGGTGATGTGTAAGATTGATGACCTATGGATAGGATACCTAATTTTACCAAACGGTTCAACTCCTTGTCAATAGCTTGCTTGTCACTATCTGAAGCAAAGTAAGCTCTAATGTAAAATGTGTCATCATTAGATAACTCAATATCAACTTCAAAATCTGGACAGCTTGATAATTCCCCATATAATGAAAATGCTTGTCTGTTCTCAAAGATCAGGTCATACACTTCCTCTTTTTCATCAGATGTTAACAAACTCTGAGACAAATTGACATACTTATGGATAATCTCATTTTCTGACAACTTCAAAATAGGATCATTTGGATCCAAATGAGGATATTTCTTTACACGATCCTTAACAATAGTACTCTCAACTGGCTGAGATTCTGAACTTACTACAGAGACTTTGTGTAATGCATCATTACCTGATAGCTCGGTTACATATTGCGATGGCAAAGTTTGAACAACATCAACCAACTGACTGAGATGTAGAGAAGCAAGTGGCTTATCTGGAGCAACATGTATGGTCTTATGAGACAGATTCTTCACCGGAATACTTGTTCGACCTCTTTTAAATTTCACTAACATTTGTGATGGACAAAATTTGGATAGAAACCTGTTAGGCTGAATAATCACCTCTGCGTTTCTCAAATAAGGTGGTACTTTACCTCTCAAAGTGATATACCTTTCTTGACCAGGTTTAATCACAACATAAGCTGATGGTCTAAGATGCAATTTTTTTGGTGCAATTCTGAATGTGTGGGTCTTAAATTCCAAGATTCCATCTAACTCTGCTAAGGTTTTTGATCCCAGTATCAAATCTATCCCGATGAGGTTTTTAACAACCATTGCTGAAATTCTGAAATTTCTCTCTTGTATTGATATTTCAAACTCTATCATGGTATCTGCGGTCAAATATGATCCATTTCCCAAACGAAAAGTGATTGGATTTACCCGAGAACATTTTGTTTGTGACAAATACTTAGACGATTCAACAAATGATTGAGCAATAATAGATCTTGTAGATCCACTGTCAAATAGTACAACAACACCTTTCTTGTCTGGTAAATAACCTTTTGCATAGTTACTAGAGGTCAAGTGTATCTCTGCTTCAACCTTGTCTAAATATTCTGCCTTGTGATCATTATCGCTTTGTTTCTTTTTAGGTTTAGTTGGTGTCCTCAAAGAATTCAAGTAGGGAGAGGGGTCAGGAGCGCACTGAAAACTCTCCCCTTCTAAAAATCCTGAGATATGCCTTGGTCACTATTTGGAGGATTAGCCTTTTCAGATTTGGGGTCTTCCCCTCTTTGCCTTTGGCGTTCCTCAAGGTCTCTTTGTCTTTTTCTACATTGTCGTCATGTATGCCCTGGGTAAAGGCAATAGTCACAAAATATTTTGCGTCTGTAGTATCTACTACTATTATCCCGTCTATTTTGAGATCTAGAAGTTGGCCTATCTGGGCTTTCGTCTCCTCTGTTAACCGATGGAGATTGAGATCGGTTACGTGAGGGAGTACTGTGGGTGTAATATCCTTGTGACATATTCAAAGTCTCTAACTGACCTTTCAATTGGGCTATTTCATCATAAATAGCAGCATTGGGTGCAGCATTTACTTCCTGACTAGAAAATGATAACTCCCTAGATGCTTTTTCATTTTGGAGATCAAAGAAACACTGAGTACGTGAAACTATAGTTTCCAAATTATTGTCTGGAGCAGACAGGAGTACTGCAGTTCGGCATTTGGGTGGCAGGGTTGACAAAAACTTATCTCTTACTTGATCTTCCCTGTACCCTATTATTTGAGCAAGCTGACTTATTTTGGATAAGTGCTGCTCTGCACTTTCTCCACGAGTATACGTAATACTTTCAAATTGAGCAACATGAGCAAACTGAGAATGTGATGGGCTAAAACGATTAATAAATGAAGTTTGCAAATCCTGTAATGTTTCGAAAACCTTGCCTTCAATCCACAATCTGGCACTACCTTGTAGGCTACGTTTGAAAAGTTGTACAACATTGTGAAGTGCTGCTTCATCAGCAGGTTCATGTAGGTCATGAGCTTCTAAGTAATCTACAAAGGTGTAAAAATGTGCTGTACACAAATCACGGTCTATTTTATCTCCACAAAATCTTGTAGGAAGAAAATCTGTTACTCTTAACCTTTGCTGTGGCTGTGCCATCATGATTAATGATAAAACACTAACAATAGCAATGCATAACAAATTCATTGCAAACATACCTCATACTGTAAATCGAAAAGTGAACTGTGAAAAAGCTTAGGTAAGTCTGGAATATTTGCACAATACAGAGCTGAGTAGGTCTGACATACACTTTAGGCTTAGGTACATGCAACATCAAGTAACATGAAATTATTGCAATGGTCAATGTTTTGCAACAATTCAACAACATGAAAAGAGAAAAAATTGGTTGAGACTGGTTGTTGACAGAAGTTCCTGGCACTAGAGTTCTGGAATGCTAACAGGCTAGGCGTTGTCTAATATTAACTTCAGTAAAGGCTATAAATTGCTCTGAAGGTTTCTCGTTTCCTGCCGGTAACGTCTTGAAGGCGTTTTATTTGGATCGCAGTTGTGGCTGTTAAGAAGCTGTGCGTACAACACGTATCCAAGAGAAGGCTGAGTTAAGTCCAGGCTAGCCTACAGGTCGTTGGCTTAGGACTGTGATGGCTAAGCTATGAAGTATGTCGACGATCATGCTTAAGCTAGGCTAGGCTGCACAGACAGAAAGTTAGGACGTACCAGGTTACGGTGTAGTAGGCTACAGTATAGGCTTCATCATGGCTTCGTGTTGATGCATATAGCCTTGGTGCATTGGTGTTGTGAGGCTAGGCTATGCAATGTTCCTTGTTTATAGGCTCAGCCTAGGCTAAGCTATGGTTTATGGTTGACAACGTATCGTAGGTTAGGATAGGCCAAGTTGGTAAGGATAAAGGTTTCACAGTGAATGGTAAGTTTAACAATGTGCAAATAACGCAACGATAATGGGTTGATGACTTGCTCTTCAAGTTGAGACCACATTCACTCATGCTAGGGTTAACCTGGACTCATGATGTAGGCTAGGCTAACGATAATTGCAAGAAGGCTAGGCTATAGGCTAGTATAGGCTATGTCTGTGGCCAACGTATATGGTAGGATGGGTAAACGATGTGATGTAGGCCTAGGCATAAACATTGGGCCTAAGTTGAGATGCACAGTCTAGACTGGGAACGATGAGTTCCGTGGTAGCTACGTCACACTCACAGGTATAGGCTAGCTAGGCTGCGTTAGGCAAATTTGACGTGGCCAACGTTTAGCGGTTAGTTTATTGAAAACGACCAGTTTAATATTAGGCTGGAAATACTCACAAACCAACGATATAAAATGTTTTTCGTCATATACAACACTTGACAAGAACGTAGAAAGTATAAATTCGTCCGCAATCGAAGACCTGGTAGTGAACACTCACAGGGTTCAAATGTTAGGTTCAACTGCACGTTAGGCTATAACGTTAGTCAGACGACTGGCTGAATTACTGTTTCAGTCGGATCAGGATGACAGGATGGGAATAGAAAGATGCTAATTATGCCACACTCCTCCGCCATGTCAACAACAACCAAAAAAACCAAAACACCAGACCAAACAATCATCACAAACTGCCCCAAGGGGCCACGAAGGGTCCGGGGTGGAGTCAACTTGCTATATTTACAGTATGTACACTATATACACTATTTACACAAAAACAAAAAACGGGGCCAAAAATACAGGCGCACCTTGCCCAAGGGTGTCCCGGAGGCAGCTGTGGCAAAGGGTAACCTCATTATCCCCACGCTTTAACAAGCTCCACAACCGGATGCAGTTTAACGTCCTACCCAGTACGTAGAAACAGGCACTGAGAAACTAAAGAACTTCAAACCCAAACAAAATCCGTCGGATCACAAACACAATACCAACTAAACTATACACACCATACAACAGGGAACAAAAGAGTCCTTTTGGTTTCGATGATAAGAGAAACCTATGCATTCATGATGGCGTGTGTGTGTATGTGTGTGTGTGTGTTTGTGACACTTTGCTTGTTAACACGATATCTCAAGAAGGAAACTCTGACAGTTCTCAAACTTGGTACATAGATGCCCCATATTGAGAGGAAGAACCCTATTGTTTTTGGTGGGGGTCAAAGGTCACCGGGGTCAAACCCTGAAAACCTTGTTAACACAATATCTTGAGGTAGGAAGCTTGGATGAATTTCATACTTAGTATGTAGATGCGTTATGGTATGAGGAAGAACCCTATCATTTTTGGTTTGAGGTGAAAGGTCATCTGGGGTCACCGGGGGTCAATCCCTGAAAACTGTTAACACGATATCTCAAGAAGGGAAGCTCTGACAGTTCTCAAACATGGTACATAGATGTTCCATATTGAGAGGAAGAACCCTATTGTTTTTGGTGGGGGTCAAAGGTCACCTGGGGGCCATTTTTGATGACCTGGTTGTTCGGGTCCAACCCAACGACTATGCGTCAGGGCCGGAAGTGTGGGGTCTAAGGGGAGGGGTGTCTTTTGGAGAGGTGTTTTTGAAAACTTGGGGTGTTCTTACTTGTAATCTGGTGCCATATATGCATTTTGAAGTAAAATTTGGAACAAATTAACATATTTTTAGAAACTGAAGAATAAACTTGGCATCAGTGAGGCGGGCCATGGTCCGATTCCCACGTGTGCGCCACTGGATCAAGCTCCCGTTAGGAATCCAGCAACCCGATGCCCGCCAGAACCGACGGTTTGTCGAAAGGTATGCCCAACGCGAAAGTTTGGGCACGCAAAGCTTAAAGTCGACGTCTATGGGGAGGGGGAACTTAGGGTTCACCCTCCCCTTTGAAAAGTTTTGAAAGTTTGGTGTCCTTACATGCAACCTGGTGCCAACCTTTCGAAGCAAAATTCGGTAAAAAATAGACGCATTCTTAGCAAATTTTTGTTTTTATTTAAAATATTTTTTTTTTTTTGCTTTTTTTTTAATTTCGCAATTTTGCCCTGCAAAAAATATACTTTTTACGAATTGTGTGTGTGTGTGTGTGTGGGTGGGGGGGGGGGGGGGTTGAACCTAGGAAACAAGTATAACCAAGTTCATTGATTTTAGCAAGGAGGAAATCATGTATTACATTTGTATGCTGTGGTTCCGCGTGCGGCGCAACACTTTAGATCACTGTGGACTTCAACCATATATGTTATAAGCATCATATGAGGACGGAGGTTCATTTTGCAGGGATACCTACGTAAAAGCTTGTCTGCGGTGGGATAACCTCACCGGGAAAAGTTTTTGGATAAAACAACCTTTTTATGCCATTTCCCGGGCGGTTCTGACCGCCTTAAAACGTATCAGGACCTGGAGATATCAGGATTTTCAGTTTTTTGTTTTTCAAGTGGGCTATTTGTCATTTAGGGTTTGGAAATCTTAGGGGGAAAAGCTCCCTTCCCCCACCTGCAGGCTACTGCTCTGTGGTATGCCATTAAGGATTATGGATTATGCATAGTCCATAAATAAACAGTCAATGGACGTTTGTACAGATATGCCAGTGGCAAACATTTTTGATGGAGGCCACACCCTTGTAAGCCGTATATACGGTATATACACCGATTTGTCTCAAACGTTTAGGGCGCGTAGTAAAAACTTTACTGGCACTCTATTCAGTGGTCACGCACCTGGCTTTTTTTTTTAAATGGACACTTTAAGTTAAGAAATGTTCTCCGAGAAATACCCTGAAAAATCAGTGACAAAAGCTGTAGCTTGTAACTCCCTCCGTCTCCCACATTTCTTGCCTCTCTTCATTATTTATCCCCCCTATTAGTCCTTATCTCTCAAGTTTTCCGAAATTCTTCCTGCTTTCAAGTTCGTCTCTGGCCCTTTCTTCCCGCAGCCCACCTTTAATGTTCCTCAGCTTTCTTTTTTCTCTCACTTTTTCTAATCCAATTGCAAGCCACTGAGCCTTACTTCATCCCCTGTCCCTATTTCATTCTCTCAAGCCATTCAATCTTTCTGTGTGTTTAACCTTCCCGTTCGGTCTTTTCCACCATCCCTATAGCCATGCCTAGACGGCGCTAATTCCATCCATATTTCCTTCCATATCAACGGAGCCAAGTTTCTTCTCCCGCACCTTCCTTCCATTCAATAAAAATCCCTGTTCAGAATTATTTCTTTTATCGTCTTTCATTTACTTTTCCTCCTTTTCTTATAACTTTTTATCCTTTCTGCTTCTTTTCTTTTTTTCATTTTTCTGTCACGATTCTTCTTCCATTTTTACTCGCATGCACCATATCGAGAGCTAACCATTTAAAACAGTTTAAAATACTATTGTGTAGTCCCACCAGACACTACACCATGTGGAAGTCTATTAATATATACCAACCATATCAAACCAACATCAGTTTCATAAGGTCGCTCTGTTTTGAACGAATTCTAATAGCGTGCCTCTTTGAGTAATGGCATAACCAACGATCCGTGGATTTCATTTGTTCATGGTCAGTTTCTTTGAGTCATTTCGTTGAATTCAGTCCGCGTTATGTCCACCTGGTCAACGATATACGTAGAATAGTAGAATATACACTCTTAAAACTATTTGGTCAAATTTGACCGAACTTTGGTCATTTTTGACCAAGTCCTGGGCTAACCATGCATTAAACCAAACCCATTTAGGTCAAATTTGACCACTGTTACTTTTGACCAATGTGATTTGGTCAAATCTACTGACCAATTATTTGGTTAAAATGACCAAAGTATGGTCACATTTGTGACCCTTTTATTTGAACCCAGCTTTGAAGTTGAACCCTTCATTTATTGTTGGTTGTACAATGAACAAGAATCAGATATTCAAACTGACAAAAACAGAACAAGTGTTTTTAGGTAATAGTTTGAGGCTACATTTATTTGGCATCTGACTTCTTTTCTGGAGAAACAAAATATAACCCTTTGATAAGCATTTGACAAAACAAGACAGACTAGTGTATTAGCGTCTTTAGAAGACTTTCAGAAGTGTCACAAAAATTAAACCAACAAGAATGAAAATGAAAAGAAAATGTCATTCAGTAAGAAAAAAATTTGAAGGCATCATTCTAGTCTAATGCATCACAAGCTAGACAAATAAATATATCTCCAAATATATAAAACAATTAAAAGAGCAACTCTTGCTCCCAACTTTCCAAGTTGAAATCTCTAACCTTCCAAGGGTACAGTAAACATGCATACAGATTGATTGACCCTCCCCTTCGTTAAACTAGTGCTGTTACTAAGGTCAAACCTATGTTTACAGAATGATGTAATGCCCAATTTTCCTTTGAAATAAATATAACATACATCTTTTTACATTTTTATGGACCAAGTTGGGGCAACCACTCACCAAGTTCCTACCCCCCCCCACCCCGCAAGAAAAATATATACCTCATGCGTCAATTCCTAAGCTCGCATTAAATCACACAGATTCCAGTATACTGCCTGTTATACTATGAACACTATTTGGCACCTGAATGAACACTTCTCCTTTTCTAGAAAAGAGAAATAACTGCTGATATGCCATTCGATACCAAGACTGGGGTCAGATCTTATAGAACTACTAACTGTAGCATAGGTTTTCAGAACTAGACATAAACATCACAATCAGCATGAAATCAACAGTGAGAAATCATCAGTCAGAAAAACTGAAAAGGCCGATTCATTACAGTCTCTTAACAAGGATGCGAACAAATTGCACAGCAAGCTAAAGAAACAAATTCTTCGGTATATTAAAAAATAATGAAGAAGATAGATGAAAGTTTGCTCCCAAACTTCCGAGTGAAAGTCATAAGTTTTTAAGCCACATCACGGTAAACATAGCCAACGCAGCTGTTTTACTTCTCTCCTTGCCCCATCCTCCCTCCACCCTCCTTCCTCCCTCCCTCTGATAAATTACTTGCTGCACTAAGGTCTGTACAATAATTGTACAGGTAAGAATTAATGCAAGTCCTCTTTGAAAAGCCTTAAATTTTACACGTTTAAAGTCAGCAGAAGTAATACCTACAACCTCAACTTACACAGACACTACGCATGAAAGAAATTTACTTTACAGTCTTAGACTGTGGTTTTTCACAGCACCTTTTTGGAGAAAGAATATCACTGAATGTATCAAAACTGTTGAACACATGTTAAACAAAACACCATACAGCAAATTACTGGACCCAATAAACTATATAGTGTACATGTGTTATACTTTTTATACAGAATGGGCTATAAACAATTGATTACCTACCTGTTTCAGGGTGAAGGCTTTATTAACCAAACGTTTTGTCAAATGAATATATACAAGGCAACTGACAATAATACTTCAGTACCATAGTGGTACCCCATTCCCTTAAGAAAGCCTGAATCTGTTTCTGTTATTTTCAGGCTGTTCATGTCACATACCAGTGTTATCTCATAAATAATCACTGTCCAACCTCTACGTACCCCACACAGATTACCGTCCTAACATCAACGGCTATATAAAATCAAAATGGCAGGAACTGTGGGATTCTTTCGCAGAGAACAAATTATACCAGGTCAAACCAACGGTCGGGTCTGTGGGTAATGGAGCCCCTAGAAAACGCGAGCAGAATGATTTCGTTACTGACTAAATGGCAACGAATCGGGCCACACTTTACACCTAACACATGCTTATTTGCTCCGCGGGGAAGAGAGACCATATTGTTAATCCCCTGTGAATTGCGATGTCACCCGCCAAGTGGACATTCCTCAGTCGACTTGCTATTGAAATACTCCCATATTCGTCAGAAATATTACAGTGTACCAGACCCTGAAAGACAATTGTTTGAACACACATGACCCTTCACTGCTCATCTTGGATTTTTCTCAAAGAAAGTAGGCCTTTACGGAAAGTTTGACATTACTCCCGCGATCCATTTGCTTTTGTCAGGACTTTAGGATTTTGCCCCATGTTTTTAATTCTTTTTTTTTTTTTTTTATGTTTTACCCTACCTTTACCCTGTTCGATCTAGCTGACAACTACATAACACATTCGTGTTGATGTGTCGTTTAAATCCACTCTAACAAATAACAAATAGTAAATTTTTGACTGAAATTACAAAATGGCATGGCAGGGTCCACATTTTTTAAATTTAACCTTTGTCTTCTAATAATTTAGGTGTCATTTTACTGAAAGTGGGTAAGTATACAACTTGGACAGCTCTTACTTTGCCTACAGTAAATAACAAAATAATGATTGCTGTTTGGAAAATATGGTTTTGAGGGGGCGTGGCAGGAGATACCGTAGCTATATTGTGTGATTTTCCAATTACCAAAATAATCCCCACCCCCCGCCCCCCCCACCCCCCCCTACCACGCCCCCCCCCCCCCCCCCCCCCACCCCCCCCCCCCCCCACACGCCCCCCTCCCCCCCACCCAATCAGAGATTCATCGGGAAAACCCATCCCCCCAACCTGCTAATGGCACAGCAACTCAAAACTCCCTAAAACTGGTCTCAAGACTGCTTCTGGCAGTTGTAGCCCACATTCAGCACACAACTTCGAAGTCCATGGGGGGGGGTGGGGGGGGTTGAAAGCCTCCCAATAATTTTCCGTTTTAGAGGAGTTTTTCCTTACACCTTTCAAAACTACTTTAGAAAATGTCAAAAACTTTCGAGATGAATGAGTCAGCCACCCCAATCTCAGAGCTAAAGGGTTCACTGCCCCCCACAACCCCCAAGTATTAGCAGTCTTCCCATAGCACTGCTACTGATGAAATGACAACTGAATTACAATGCAAACAGATTAGCATATAACCTTAGCTAAAAGTTAGATTATTACCATAATCATAGACATCTTGGCTCCACCTTGTCTGTGCTTCTCGATGACATCATTTAAGAGGATGATCTCTGATAACTTCACTGTAAGGTCATCTTCATTCCTGATTAGACAAAAGTGTTACTTTAAATCCTTTTAGAATTTCTGGACATTATGTTTGAAAAGTTCTTCCGTTAACCTTGGTTACCATTAAAAAACAACGAAACACGGATTCCTTGGATACATATGTATTCAGAAGGGACAAATACATGGAATATGAATGATTTTATACACTTTTCTCAGGAATATTTTTGCAAAGACAAAAATTTTTTTAAAATACAATTTTTTTTAATGTTATTGTAATGATTTGGCCGACCTCTGGCCAAGGTTGTGTGGAGTACTTCGGGAGCAGTTGCAGAGCACCTCTCCAGGTTAATACCTTGGCTTATGAGTTCTTTTGCTTCTAGGATAACCCATGCGCTGAATAGACCATTGTTTGCCATTATAGGATAATCAAAAGCCATTTTTCTGTAATGTAAATTTTATTACATAACACGAGATTGTACGATCGGTACACCATAGTCAGCTGTATGTATCAATAGGTTCACATATTTCCAGACCCTTATTTCCATTTACTTATTCAGGATTATAGAATGCTTTATGAGATTTAAGCTGGTTACTAGAATTCAGAACAGCTGCTCTCTTTCATTAGGGTTTTAATGCAATGGTAATTCATTGTCATCGTATGCAAATTAGATCACAAGGTAAAATTTGAACATTCCTAGACTTACATTTTGAGATACAACGTTCTGGAGTGCTGAGGCAGCAAGGTTCCTGTAAAGCTGTAGGTTTAAAGGCAGGCTTGTGCCCTGAAGTCATTAACCTAGCAGAAAATTGTGCCTCTGAAGCTATAATCATTTTGTTGTATTATTTGCACTCACCGTTTAATCCTAAGTCCTGTTCTTTAGTTTTCTTGTATGTGAAGACTAATTTGTGAGGAAAGGTTTATTTACGTTATCTTTATTCAGTTGCGGAAATACACCTTTCTATACTCTCTTGATTTCAGCTAGGACTGCGTGGAGTACTTAGGGAGCAGTTGCAGAGCACCTCTCCAGGTTAATACCTTGGCTTATGAGTTCTTTTGCTTCTAGGATAACCCATGCGCTGAATAGACCATTGTTTGCCATTATAGGATAATCAAAAGCCATTTTTCTGTAATGTAAATTTTATTACATAACACGAGATTGTACGATCGGTACACCATAGTCAGCTGTATGTATCAATAGGTTCACGTATTCCCCAAAACTACCTGGTTTGTGAATCTACGAGCCCCGATACTTACCTCCTATTTACATATGTAATCCCCACCTACCCGCAGTAAGACCCTGGCAAGCTTTTAGTAGCACCGTGGAGACCAGGCGACCTCCGATAGAGGGCGCCTAGTCTAGTCCTCTTACCGCTTGCATGTCCGACCTCTACGCAGGGCCCTCCTGGTGAGGGCCCTTCCTAGGAGAAACCACCCTAATAACACTCTAGAGCTGCCGAAAGTGAAAAAACAGTGTCTCACCTAGAAAGGATTGCGGCAACTTCTGTGTGGTCGGGGTTGAGTGTAAAGTCGTAGATCGCAGTCGTTAAACCCGAACGGAATGGACAGTAGGCCTGAAACGTCTTTCCGAGCTCGTAAGTGTCACTGAGGTCCGTGGTTTGAGTGGTCTTTAAAAGGCTCGGTCGACGCGTGTTCAGGATCGGCGTTGGACGATTAAAGGTCCAAAGGTCTGTTCTATGAATGTCAAATTTGGCTTTGGTTACGAAAGACTTAGTCCGGTCAGATAAGTGGTCCGGGAGTGGTGTGTCCAGATAGCGTGTTGTCCATATTCGGCTGATGAGACTGGGGCCATGGAGGCGGTGAATTTAAAATATTAGGTAAGGTATCGGGGCTCGTAGATTCACAAAACATAGTTTTGGATCCTACGTCCCCTCATTACCTCCTATTTACTATGTAATCGATTTTAGGTCACCGTGAAGAGGGTGGGAGTCTTGAGTAGCTGTTGCGTAGAAGCTGGACCTCTACAAGGACGGAACTGCAAACAAGAGCCTCTATGACACGTTGTAAGGTATGAAGCTTACCAGGTGATGGAGTCTTCAAAGCGCTCTCATTTATCTTTAAGGGAATCCTCTGAACCACGCATAGAATGAGGCATAACTCTGGAATCATGGGCTTTAGGAGAGTCATCAGAGCAGCGAAGGTGCATGATTTCAACAAGCCTCTGGATATGGTATCTTTGGAGCCGGAGTGTAAGGAGATCGGGGATCAGGACGAGCGTCTGCTCCTAATAGAATTAGTCTTCTCAATGTACCACTTAAGCGCCCGGACCGTGGCATATGAAGCGATCCTCATCTGACTGATGAGGCGTTGACATAAGACGGTAAAAGATGTGGTCAGGAGAGAGGACTCCTACTGTTCTTAGCCAGGAAGGAGGGGTTCGGGAGCAGGTGACTCCGTCTGGTTGTAAAGCTGATAAAAACCAGGTTTGACCCGAACACACGGCTGGATCTCACTTCCTTATCTTCGTGAAGAGGCGCAGCACAGAAAAATGGTTACTCTTAGTAAGGGGCTTCGAGGGGGGAGTTTCTGGATTGGTTCGTAGGGCTCGAATGAGACGGACGATAGTAAAAAAAACAAAAAAAAAAAAAAAAAAAAAAAAAAAAAAAAAAAAACAACCTCTTTAATCGACCAAGAGGGAGCCAGCGGTGAGTGGGAGGTCCTTTTTGTTGAACATTCCTTTCAGGGAGGATGGAGATCGTCGATTGGAACCCAACAACAGTGGAACCGTCGAAAAACCGAGTGTAACTGAAGCAATCGCTGATCTTTAATTTTTTATGGTAGAACCCTGTTTCCCCTCGTCAAACCAAGGATACGAATAAGAGCATAGGCGTTCACTGTGCTTCCAAAGGGATCCACAGAGTGTGTTTCTTGCCAGTCAAGAATTCTCGAGTCGGGAAATCGTAGTCTTATTGTGGATCGTCTTTCTCAGCACCGGTCGGCAATAGGTCCGCAACAACGTCGTGAAAGGCCCTTTGTAAGAGAGCACGTTTTGTTGACATTTCCAGCAGTTAGCCTTCTGGACTGTATGTCTGGATAAGAATCCTGCCCCTAACTTGTGAGAGGAGACGGGGGTCCTTCGGAACCGAAGGGTAATCCACCAGAAGTTGAATGTGAGGAAACCAGGGTTTCTCGGCAGAATGGGCTATCAACAACATTTCCGTTCTGGATCGACTAGTTAGCGCACTCTCGTAGTAGAGCCAGGATGAAGGCGTAGTACCGACATGTCGTCCCAAATCGAGAGTCTAGATCATCTTTCGCCCAGGCTATGCGATACCGGACGCCTGGAACGAGAAGTATGGTAGATCTTCATTGTGTCGGTCGCCAAGAAGGTCCACGTGAGGGACCGGCCAAAATGTTGAAAAACGTAATCTGCCCCAAGTTTGGCTTGAGCGTCCATCTCGGTGTGGCTGAAGTGCCCCTCGATTAAGGCGATCGGCCAGGGACAATTCTGTCGCCTGCTAGGATGGTTGCCCTGGAGGTAAATGTTGTCGTGACTGCCAGAGAAGCAGCAGATCCCATGTTTTTCGCAAGACAAGAGATGTGTAGGGACCTCGTTCCCCCCTGCGGTTCAATAGGCCACAGTCGTGGAGTTGAATCGGACAGAATTGACCTTCTAGTCCCTTGAGTTCTCTGGACATGTTTCTATCCTCTTCGGACCGCAAGGAGTTCGACGGATGTTGATTGTGATAAAGTCTTTTCGTGGGTGACCAACTCCCGCTGCTGATCGAGTAGTCCCCCGGAAAAGCTCCCGCAACCTGTTGTTTCGAAGCGTCCGTCGACAGTGTGGTAAGGTCTGTTTTCGAGGAGGAGAAATCTTCCCTTGACAGGTGTGTGGCGAGTGTCAGGACACCCCTTGCAGGACGGCTTCCATGTCTGGAGAGAATCTGGATCCGTAGAGACGGGGGTCTCCGACTTGGGTTTGAATCGTCGGAGGAGGAGAATTGAGATATGGTCTCATGTATAGCCTGCGTAGCGAAGGATTTCCACGAGACTACGCTGCTAGGCCCGAAAACGTAAGCCAAAGACGGGCTTGGACGGTGTGTGCCCTTAGAGAGGTCCGCAGCGACTTGTTGAGTGGCAAGGATGCCTCTCTTGTGTAGGGATGGCCCAGCCTCGACGAAGTCTAGGATCGCCCGCAAGATTGTCACCGTCTTGGTGGATGGTTGAAGGTTCGATTTGTCGAACTTTGATTATCCACCCAGAATTCTTTAGAGTCTGATTACATAGACGTGTCTCCGGCACTCTTTTTCGACTCTGCGAGGATCAGCCAATCGTCGATGTATGCGTAAGACGTGATTCCTCCTTGTCGAATGAAGTCCAAGGACCGCTCTTGCAACTCTCGTGGAAAACTCTGGGGGCTTTTGACAGCCAAAGGAGAGAGCCTGTAATGATAAATCTGTTGGTGTTTGTAGCGGAAGCAGAAACCTTGGTGGTCTTGATGAATGTTGATGTATAGATAGGCATCCTTTCAGTCCAGTGTGGTTGCCCACAGCCTGTAACAGCAAGACGTGGATGATCGTGGACTAGAGTTTCATCCTGAATCTTTTCGTTGATAAACTCTTTTGTGTGAGATGTTTCAGTTCAAGATGGTTTCTCCATGTGTCTGGTTTTCATCGGTGTGAGGAAGAAGCTTGAGCTATAGACCGTTTGGATAGACTGGGTGAGCGACACGAATTGCTCCTTGCTGCAGAAAGGCCATAGAATTCTGTTCTCCAATATGCGTCTTTTGTCTGGTTACCCGAGGGTTCTTGAGTGATTTCATAAGTCCCCTTCCGTGGGGGTGTTGACTGTGAGTCTATCTGATACCATGCTTGACGTTTGAAGAACCCAAAATCGGTATCGATGTTGCCCATTTGTTACAATATTTCAATCTCTCCCCCCATCACCTGGAGAGCTGTGTTGTGGGTGGGCCTCCCTAGGGCCTCTAAAGGCACGGACCTCTGCGCGAAGAAGACCTCTGGATGGGCCTCTAGTACGATACACGGGGCTGAGATTGATTGACGATCTTGGTTTGTCATAGGGCGTTTGGTTGCAATGTCGGCGACGGTCTGGGAGGTGGTTGACGACGCCGCGTACTGGACGAGAGACGGACGTTACGAGGGAGGAGAACGCTGGAGACAGGCGTGAGCCGGAACAGATGGGCCTTTCTGGAGGTCAGTTTTCCTCTTGCTTCTCTTGGAGAACGGAGTCAAACTGGCCGCAAAGATATCATCTCCCAGCACGGAAGGCCTGTAAACGCGTCTACACACTTTCCGTGAGAAAGTTGCATAGCTCTAGTATGATTTCCCTTCTTTCTGTAACTGGTTTAATAGAACCCTTGCAAATTGGTCCGTAGACTCTTCTCTGGCTAGAGGTCCCAGAAGGGTGACTAGAGGGCAGGTCCTTTCTCGGACTTCGACACTAGTGGAGTGTCTAAAGGATTTGGAAGTATCCTCTGCGATGAGTAGCAGTGAATGAGGACAAATTTGAGTCCAACCCTCGAGGCCGTGTCTAGTTGATGTAAATAACGGGCCTTCCTAGCCGGAGTTGACTTTTTAGTTTCCCTCAGGGTCCCGTGGCTCCAACTGACGGATGTAATCTTCTGCTCCTTGGGGTACAGATGGAGTCCTTGAAAGGTCTCGCCACTCATTGTCTCTCCACTCTGAATGGAGGTTCTGGGATTTGGAGTAAGCAGTCCATTTTCGGCCCGCTTTACCATGGTAAGTGCCCAAAACGATCTTCAAAAATTCCAACACCCCCCACGGCATCGACTGGTAAAGACGATCTAGTAGACCCAGACGGTATTCAGCGTAAGTCTGGACTTGGAAGTAGAACACTTCAGGAGCCTGTTCGGAAGTGTAAACCTAGTTGGCGGAGGAGAACTTCGACTGCGCTTTGTCGAAGCATCTCTGTGATGTCTGTACCAAAAGCGGCTGTTCCATCATCGTCCGAATCAGCGATATCGGCCCCTAGGAAAACTGGATCGTGGGTTGGGGGTACAGTCCGCACCTGATGTTTGGTGATGCTATCGTATCGGAGACGTCCGACCATCGAAAGAACCTGAGTGTCGTGGTCGGATCTTGCGGAGCCGTCCCGCTAGTTGAACAGGTTTTGAGTTAATGTCTTGGTGGACAACTGCGGGAGGTTGGAGGAGCATGCCTCAAAAACTGGAGAAGCAAATCAGCATTCAACTGGGGATGTTGTGAATGCCTCTTTGCGGTGTGGAGAATGAGCAGATCAGTGCTTGAAGAGCTTGACGAAGAGGTGATGACTTCGGCGGCGACGGCGTCCTTTCGGATGCTACTTCTGGACCTGGAAACATAGCCTCTAGGAATGTTATCAAACTCTGAGAGGTAGAAGCTGAGCGTGCTTATCGGGTTCTTGGATGGCCAAGAAGTTTGTCGGAGGTAGAAACCGAAACCCGTCGAAGGGTTAGCTAAGTGCTCGGTAGGAAATTGAGAGACCACTGTTTTATGCGCCTGTACAAAAACCAAGCCGGACACAAGGTTTTGGAGGTTTACAGCTGCTCCCGTAGGATTAACATTGAGGCCTTGAAACACCAGAGTACCTGTAGGTTTACTTGTGAACTGGAAAAAGTCCGGCCTGAGAACGAACTCTGCATCACTCCCGGATTAGCCGTGTTGGAAGACGAAAATACAGTTTCCTGTTCATATACTACTAGTGATCGTAGAATTTCCCGCACGCATTAGCCGAAGGATTAATTTGTAGACCACCGCTGTAAGAACCATCCTGTAACGGACAAGGGATGTGTTAAGGTATTATCGTTCGATAATTTCGCATCAGCAACGGTGAACGAGCAGTTGCACCGGGAGAATTACCGAGAGATTAGTGGGCCCTATACGACAAAAACAACATATATGGAGACAAGAGAGAATGTATTCCCTCGACAGTGTAGGAGTATTACCCGAGTTATTAGCCGGAGGATAGCCGGTAGAGTGGTCACGACGTATTATACGGAGTCGGTGTTGGCCGCCAGCTGGCTTGACTGAGACAACAGCGGAGCTGCTTGGTGTGTACATGAGAAGAACCGGAGGATCCCGTGTGCAAGACTGTACCGGAAACAGGCTGTCAGACTTTGGTATATGTGTAGTGGCTGCTTGCGGTTAGATCTCTTGGGCTTGTCCGAGGAATACTTCTTCTTTTTTTGTCCGACTTAGCCTTGGAAGACTTGGATGATTGGAGAATCTGCGCCACGCTTTCCTTTACCGCTGTCGGGCCGGGACAGATTCTGAGCAAAGGCTATGATCTAGAGCCACTAGGTCTGTAAATTAAGAGCCCACATAAGGGCTACGTACCATAACGCCAACAAACCCCCCCAAAGCTAAGGGTTTTTTGTTTGGACATTTCTGAGCTGAAGTCCAAGACCATATCCACAGACCAATTACTACAAATCCCATCTCGCCTGTTCGGAGCAAGAACGCAGAACATTACACAGGTCGTGCGTACCCATTCGGGCACAAACGCTGGCATGGTACGGCATCTGGAAGAACAATTACCTGGGGAGCCACGTATAGAAAGACAACATCCATGCAATAAAAACACATGCAAAGATGACAGGCAAAAACGTTAGGCCGACTGTCTAAAACATACCCGAAATACATATGACGAGTACCTACAGTAGCAACAAAACCAGCAAAGAGCCGCCCGGAACACGGGACCGGCGGGAAGCCTAAAACCCCGTATAACGTACAGGAGTCTAGGCTAACGGCAATGCTAATAACGTGTAAGGCCTCGAGCTAATCGGCAATACAAAATAACGTGTTAGCTTAACACGGTACGAGAACACCACACTAACCAGAACCTACAACTAGGTAACGTAAAAAGCACCAATGGGAAAGGATACTCATCGTAGTCTGGAGGCTTTGATAACTGCTACTAATGGAAGTTGATGGTTGAATATATGAGCGAAGTACTTGAAAACGAAGCTTCCTGCTTGGAGAAAGGCGCCCAGGTGAACAACTGCGTAGAGTCACCAGGACAGGCAGCGGAAAGGGGCGCTAGACTAGTCCCCTCTATCGGAGGTCGCCTGGTCTCCACGGTGCTACTAAAAGCTTGCCAGGGTCTTACTGCGGGTAGGTGGGGATTACATATGTAAATAGGAGGTAATGAGGGGCGAAGTAGATTGCCAGGTCCTTATTTCCATTTACTTATTAGGATTATAGAATACTTTATGAGATTTAAGGTGGTTACTGGAATTCAGAACAGCTGCTCTCTTTCATTAGGGTTTTAATGCAATGGTAATTCATTTCCTCGATGCCACTTAGATCACAAGTAAAATTTGAACATTCCTACTTATTTTGAGATACCGTTCTTGGAGTGCCTGAGCAGCAAGGTTTCCTGTAAAGCATGTAGTTTAAAGCATGTCTTTGTTGCCTGAAGTCATTAACCTAGCAGAAAATTGTGCCTCTGAAGCTATAATCATTTTGTTGTATTATTTGCACTCACCGTTTAATCCTAAGTCCTGTTCTTTAGTTTTCTTGTATGTGAAGACTAATTTGTGAGGAAAGGTTTATTTACGTTATCTTTATTCAGTTGCGGAAATACACCTTTCTATACTCACTTGATTTCTGCTAGGACTGTTTTTATACTCATAGCGACTCTACCCTTTTTGCCTTTGGCGTAAGATCGTTGTCATAAGACAACATCATAGGCCAAGAATTCCACCCTGCAGGCCCTACTGCTACCACTCCCAACCAGCCACACCCTCTAAATCATTACAGTGGTGACAGCAGTGGGATCAAACATGAAATAGACAGACTGTAAAATCATCAAATGGCAAGTACAAAACCTTCAGACAAAGATTTTTCAGACCATAGAAAGGTTATTTCAGAAGAAATAGTATTTCTGAGGAGTGTGAGAGAATGATTCTGCTCCTTTTCTGTTGATGAGGCTCCCGAAACTTGTAAACCGATCGTTACTGTACAAGTACCAGTTGTGACGATACATTCACCAAAAAAATGAAAATGTACAAATTCCAAGCCAAGGAAAAACTCTGGCAAACCATCTATATGCAAAAAATTTTCCAAATTGGTACCAACTGTGGATTCGTTCATACTAGAAAACGGTTTCGCAGCTGATGAGAGGCGGACAACCATTCGCAGAAGCTGTGGGGTTTCCCTCAAGCAAATTCAGGGGCACATTAAAGAAAATTTACCAGAGGTTGGGAAATTCCACAAAACAACACTTCTGAGGATGACAATCCCTCCAAACAAGAAACACTTGGCCTCAAAACTATACAGCCGAAGCATACAGGCGAAAGTCCCGGCGAAAAGGAATTGCGTTCACAAGGAATCCTACGCCCACTTCTATGAGAGTCATGTCCACTATCGTGTTGAAATGGGTTCAAAATACTCAAACTGTTGTGGAATGGTATCATGTGATACCATGAATAAGGTTAACATAGATAATCTGGCAGTCAGTCGATATCACCAGTATCACAGATTTTTGATGATATCACAGAAATTTGATTGCATGACCTTTGAAAAATTTATGTTACCGTAAAACTTCATGAGTATTTTATAAAATGGGGGACTGTTATTCGCTGTGACGAGTATTTTATAAAACGGGGGACAGTTATTCACCATGATGCGAGCTCCTGTGATACTATCTGCGACAATTCCCTCCACATCTTTTCTGTTGACGAGGCTCCTCGAAACGGTTAAACAGGTTATTCTTAACTGGCAGTACCAGTTTGACGATACCTTAACCAAAGCAAATGAAATGACAAAGTTTAAGCCAAGGAAACTCTGGCAAACCATCTACACGACAAAAATTTCCCAAATTGTGATCCATGTTGGAATTCATTCTTCGATAACAAATCTTAGTTTTCGCAGCTGATGGGAGGAGGCGGACACCTTCGCAGAAGCTGTTGGTTTCGCTTAAGCAAATTCAGGACCATTTAAAGAAAATTTACCAGAGGTTGGGAATCCACAAAACAATGCTCTGAGGATGACAGTCCTCCAACAGAGCACTTGCCTCAGAAACTACCAGCTGAGCGTACAGGCAAAAGTCCCGGTGAAAAAGAATTGCGTTCGCAAGGAATCTGAAGACGCCCACTTCTATGAGAGTTGTGTCCGCTCACGTGTTGAAATGGGTTCAAAATACTCAAACTGTTGTGCAATGCTATCGTGTGATTCCATAAAAAAGGTTAACACAGGTACTCTGGCAGTCAGTCGATATCACCAGCATCACAGATTTCTGACCATGTCACAGAAACTTGATTGTGTGACCTTTGAAAATTTTACATTACCATTAAACTTCATGAGTATTTTATAAAATGGGGGACTGTTATTCGTTATGATGAGTACTTTATAAAACGGGGGACAGTTTATATTCACCATGACGAGAGCTCCTGTGATACTATCTTTGATGATTCCCTCCACATCTTTTCTGTTGACGAGGCTCCCGAAACTGGTACACCGATCCTTACTGTGCAAGTACCAGTTGTGACGATACCTTCACCAAACAAATGAAAATGTACAAATTTTAAGCCAAGGAAAAACTCTGGCAAACCATCTATGCGCAAAAAATTTCCCAAATTGGTACCAATGGTGAATTCGTTCATACGAGAATATAGTTTCGCAGCTGATGGGAGGAGGCGGACAACCATTTGCAGAAGCTTTGGGGATTTGCTCAAGCAAATTCAGGAGCACATTAAAGAAAATTTACCAGAGGTTGGGAAATCCACAAAACAATGCTTCTGAGGATGACAGTCCCTCCAAACAAGAATCACTTGGCCTCAAAACTACACAGCTGGAGCGTACAGGCAAAAGTCCCGGTGAAAAAGAATTGCGTTCGCAAGGAATCTGAAGACGCCCACTTCTATGAGAGTTGTGTCCGCTCACGTGTTGAAATGGGTTCAAAATACTCAAACTGTTGTGCAATGCTATCGTGTGATTCCGTAAATAAGGTTAACATAGGTACTCTGGCAGTCAGTCGATATCACCAGCATCACAGATTTTTTACCATGTCATAGAAACTTGATTGTGTGACCTTTGAAAATTTTATGTTACCGTTAAACTTCATGAGTATTTTATAAAATGGGGGACTGATATTCGTTATGATGAGTATTTTATAAAACGGGGGACAGTTTATATTCACCATGACGAGAGCTCCTGTGATACTATCTTTGATGATTCCCTCCACATCTTTTCTGTTGACGAGGCTCCCGAAACTGGTACACCGATCCTTACTGTGCAAGTACCAGTTGTGACGATACCTTCACCAAACAAATGAAAATGTACAAATTTTAAGCCAAGGAAAAACTCTGGCAAACCATCTATGCGCAAAAAATTTCCCAAATTGGTACCAATGGTGAATTCGTTCATACGAGAATATAGTTTCGCAGCTGATGGGAGGAGGCGGACAACCATTTGCAGAAGCTTTGGGGATTTGCTCAAGCAAATTCAGGAGCACATTAAAGAAAATTTACCAGAGGTTGGGAAATCCACAAAACAATGCTTCTGAGGATGACAGTCCCTCCAAACAAGAATCACTTGGCCTCAAAACTACACAGCTGGAGCGTACAGGCAAAAGTCCCGTGTAGAAAAGAATTGCGTTCGCAAGGAATCTGAAGACGCCCACTTCTATGAGAGTTGTGTCCGCTCACGTGTTGAAATGGGTTCAAAATACTCAAACTGTTGTGCAATGCTATCGTGTGATTCCGTAAATAAGGTTAACATAGGTACTCTGGCAGTCAGTCGATATCACCAGCATCACAGATTTTTTACCATGTCATAGAAACTTGATTGTGTGACCTTTGAAAATTTTATGTTACCGTTAAACTTGGGAGGAAAATGAGTATTTTTACATCAAATGTGGGACTGATATTCTTTTATGATGAGTATTTTATAAAACGGGGGACAGTTTATATTCACCATGACGAGAGCTCCTTTGATACTATCTTTGATGATTCCCCCCCCCACCCCCCCCCCCCCCCACCCCCCCCCCCCCCCACCCCCCCCCCCCCCCACCCCCCCCCCCCCCCACCCCCCCCCCCCCCCACCCCCCCCCCCCCCCACCCCCCCCCCCCCCCACCCCCCCCCCCCCCCACCCCCCCCCCCCCCCACCCCCCCCCCCCCCCACCCCCCCCCCCCCCCACCCCCCCCCCCCCCCACCCCCCCCCCCCCCCACCCCCCCCCCCCCCCACCCCCCCCCCCCCCCACCCCCCCCCCCCCCCACCCCCCCCCCCCCCCACCCCCCCCCCCCCCCACCCCCCCCCCCCCCCACCCCCCCCCCCCCCCACCCCCCCCCCCCCCCACCCCCCCCCCCCCCCACCCCCCCCCCCCCCCACCCCCCCCCCCCCCCACCCCCCCCCCCCCCCACCCCCCCCCCCCCCCACCCCCCCCCCCCCCCACCCCCCCCCCCCCCCACCCCCCCCCCACCCCCAGCCACCCCCACCCCCACCCCTGCCCCGAGCGCCCCCCCCCCCCTCCCCCCCCACCCCCCCCCCCCCCCCCCGCCCCCCCCCCCCCCCACCTACCCCCCCCCCCCTCTGCCGCCCCCCCCCCCCCCCCCCCCCCCCCACCCCCCCCCCCCCGCCCCCCCCCCACCCACGCCCCCCCCTCCACGTCCCCCCCCACACCCCCCCCACACCCCACCACCCCCCCCCCCCTCCCCCCCCCCCCCCCACCCCCCCCCCCCCCCACCCAATCCCCCAAAATTTGGTGCAACATTGATATTTGAAGTCTTTTTTTTGTTCTTTACAAAAAAAATTGCTCTGAAAAAATGGGGGGGGGGTTTTAGCCCCCCCTGGACCGGCCCTGAACCGGTCATAAAAAAAACTTTTCTAAAAAAATGAAAGGTTGTCATACTTTGGTGTAGTCGTGTAGCAGGCGTTTCCGAGGGGGGGGCACTAGCTATCCAGATTAATCGGGGCTTGGTTAACTCTGTATAAAAAATTCAAAACAAATACCAAAAGTCATTAGCGCTGTAACTAAACGGGGCCAAATGTTTCGATCTAGAATTTTGAAAAAGTCATGTTTGGCATGTAAGTCAGCGGGGGATCAGGATTTTTTCGTTGGGGGGGGGGTTTTTTGGGCCGCTGACGGTCGCCATCTGCCCGAACAACATTAAGCGGAGCGCCACCATCATTGGGCGCGGATGAAAAAAAATTCTAAAAAATCGCGACCCCCCAATAGCCGGAAATGGCTTTTTCCCAGGCTTGTAAGTAGAACCTAAGCAGTCTTTCTTTGAGCTTTTGTTTCCCCCAAAAAATGTTCCCTTCAATTTAAAAAAGTGAGAAAATTGAAAAAACTTGCTTCATGAAAAAAAACCAAATTTATTGATTTTGATTTAACAAAAAGATCCCCTTTTAAAAAAACATTTTGATGAAAATTTTTCCCCCAAAAATATGGGGTTGTTATAGGTCCGGAAAAAGGGGTCAAAAATAAGGGGGATCCCACACGGGAAAAGAGAGGGGGAATTTTCTTTCCTTTTAATTTTGAAAAAAAATTCTTACAATTATAATTCATAAAAGTAAAAAAAACTGAAAGAATTGAATTTTGGGGTCTCCAAAAAGCTTCAAAGACGATGGGAAAAAACTGCCAAGAATAGATGCATGCTGTAAGATCAATTTTGAGATCGCATAGCTTTTAAATCTTTGCTTATGAAATAACCACTTTATTTTCTTTGCATGAAGGGTAAACATTTTTTAAAACGCTTGCGTTATCATGTTTTTATGGCATGTGATTCATTCCATTCCCCTCGGGATAGCAGAATTTTTTCCACAATACAATGTAAAAAGGAAAAAAAACTAGTAAAAATTTCTTATGCAAAAACATTTTAATTAAAACACTCAGTCGTCTCTCATTAAAAAAATTACTTTTTAAGTTTATGACCATGGAGAGCTCTGGCATAGATAAGGGATTTCAATTTTAATAAGAAATTTTCAAAATATATTTATTAGCTACACCCCGGGGGCGTTAAAAAAAAGATCAAGTGCAACAGACATCATAAATACTTGTTTTTCAATGATAACATATTCATTGAAAGTTACATTAAAACACATATATTACGCCATCTTTCTTGAGTCCTATCAAACAAAACACTTTTCAAAACGCAAGGCCATTTTGACAATAATTTTTCCCTCATTTACCCTTTAAGTATAAGCACAAAAAGAGGCATATTCGACCATTCCTAAACAACATTACATTTGCACATATTAGAACAGAACGTTTCCCCTAATTGTCTGGTTGTGTGACCAATAACAATTTATATAAAATACTCTCGAGGTCATGAAAAATCCACATCTGATGAAACCCAAATAGCAGATGGATTTTAAGAAAAAGGTTTAGTGTTTCTACGTAAAGCGTGGTCCGTAAATAGGGTTGAGACCTTCGATATCACTCTATATGACATTTTATCGGAAACTTGAACTGTGGCTCTAAATATGATGCTATTAGTTTGTAACAATTATAAATTACCATAGTTTGAAAATATAAAGATAATACAACATTATGTAGAAACAAGTAGGCAAAATGATCTATTTAGTGAAAGTAAAAAATAAGCTTTGGAAAATTTTAGGGGGGGGGGCGAGCCCCCCGCCTAAATCCGCCACTGGTCAGGATTAATAGCGGGGCCTATCTGCAATAAGACAAATTTTGCAATGCAAACAAAAACGCAATGGCATTGTCATAATTATTTACCACGTGTGCCGGGAATGGAGAGGTTAGTTATATATGGAATAATTGCCTCCGCAAAATTACGAACTTCCGAAGGAGTTAGAAAAATAAATTTGTGCGTGTCGTTACAAATTTAACTATGGGGGGCAATGTTGAATGTGGTACTTCACTTTCAAGTTTCAAGTTTATTTTTTTACCTCAGAATACTAGCAATTAACATTAATGTACAACACAGCATATTAAGAATGTGGTACTTCAGTAATTTATTTAAATAAAACATTACCAAAAGGTTGCCTTCTTCTATAGAACAGTAAGTCTAGAAAGTTCTCATGACTTAGACAATTGACGACAATACTCTTGCCAAATTTAAGGAAATAATTCAAAAATCGAATTGATTTACAAATGATTTTGTCTTTTGGTTCACTTTCAAGGGACTCAAGTAATTAAAGTTGCACTTCCTTCAGGTGTGTATGGGCAATACATACAGGTGTATTCACCAATGTTATAATCACTCAGAATGTAGAAACAGAGTTGTTAAAAGTTTTTATCTAGTGAATAAACAATTGTAAAATACCTACATGACTGAAATAAATAGCCCACAGTCAGGTACACCACACGGTGACATTTAGCCTACATTCATTTAAGTGACTACATGATACCACCATTCGTCGTACTGATTGTGTACCTACAACGCTGTTAGCTGGTTATCAAGGCCCGTATAAAGTTATGAACATGTTCAAAACTGATTGCATATCAAATCATAGCGAATGAAAAAAATTCCAAAAAGTTACACAGAGCTACTGATAACATATTGGTCTCTTAAAAAGGCAATCAGCTGTGACATGCATTTCAACTTTTCAGTATGCTTGAAATGAAATTTTTTGGCTAAAGTTATATTACAGTCTCAGACAGTATGCAGCAAGGTCGGCGATCACGGGAATGGAGGTGGGTGACCATTCAATAACTTGGTTTAGAGGACGGACTACCTTTCGTCCCCCAGTAATTGGACAACGATAAAAATATTTTATGATATTGTGAGTGTGAGATATACTGTCTCCTGCAATAAACTGGTTGAAGGGGCGTAAATGTTTGATACTTTTGGAAAAATTGGTAATATTTGTTTACATTTGTGTGAATATTCGACTTTCCAATGACTCAAAGATCACGAAAAACGATTTTCCGGCGGAGCTCGCACAATTTATCAGAGTGCATGTTCGGTGACTGTCAAGACATTCGTTGGCACACACGTACATTCCCTCTATAATTTGGTTGTGAACGGAATACCTTTGTTCAATCCTTCCGTAGAGTTGGCTAGGCTAACTGTAGTCAGGTACTGGTATTTGCTAAAATTGGCATATATGAGACATATAGCCTCCTCCAATAATTTGGTTGGAAATGACGGAGTAACGTCTATAAATCTTTGGCAAAGCCAGCCAATATTTGCTAATATTTGCGTGTAAGCCTAGCAAGGCATGGAGCCCTGGTCTTTTGTTGAGGGGACGGAGTATCTTTCATCTCACTCATTTTTGTTTTGTCAATAACTGTTATATTTTAGCTCAATTGACATAATGGCAGTTTCGGAGCCCTCCGCTCGCATATGTGTACATACCATGCCTACAGGGTGCCACTATTAGACCACCCACAGGCAAATAGTACATGCAAATTACATATACAGGCCTTCATATTACAACGCACGGAACTGGTATAGCCCATGCAATCCTAGATGGTCGTCCAGCGCTCTCGAAAACGATATTTTCCATTGGGGCAGAACCGGGATCTAGACTAGATGAATGCTTCTCCTTCTTAGTATTTAAGTTATTGCGTCGGATGTTATGATATAAAAATATTTCATAATCCCCGTGTTTACAGTCCATTTTATTGATACAGTATTATTCACGATGCATTGATCATACAAGTTCTTCGCAGTAGCTATCAGCTTATCCGTAATGTGTTTGCATGGGGGAGGGACGAGGGGGTGAGATACACTCCGCGGGGTCAATTGATGATTGATCTATAGCATCAATATTGTTGAAACGTGAGGAAATGCGGTCCCGAAAGTTAAGTTTAAGGCCCATGCAACCACATTTTTCTATAGTGACCAGCTTTTATGATGGTCTTTTTCAAGGACAGGTAAAAGAACTCTTTTTATGTACGTGCCCCACTGAACGTCATTCGAATGTCCGACCAACTATGGGGTCTTCACCCTTAACGGGCATGGCCTAGGCAGTGGTTCCTAACGGGCGGTATCTCTCCTAGGGCGTTCACAACAAGGGGGGGGGGGATAAACAGTCTTTAAACAGTATATCAAGTGTTTCCTTTGGCTGAACTTTTCAATTGTTATGCACTAAATTGGAGATAAAATGGAGTCAAACACTCGTTTTGGGTCTAACTTTCCTTTTAGGCTTTAGCACGAATCTAAGTGAATTATGATCTGATAGATGGCCAGGAAATGCATTAACAGTGTTGCATTCAAAATTTTCCTTGTGAGGACCCTATGATGAAGTTAAGGACATGTTCATGATCTATGTCACAAGGACGTTGTGCCGAAGACAGCACCTTTGGCAATATCAGCATTTTGAGACTTGAATGTATGGACAGCATGTGTGGCAGAATAGGAGCTAAGGTACAACTAATTGTGTTAAAAGTTCGACTTCAGTTGAAAGTTTCGGTCTCTGAAGCGATGCCTCGGAAGGGGCTTGGCTCGGTTTCGGGTATTCGAGTTTTGGACTACAACATTTCGTCATACATCACCGAATCTAAAAGGAGCAGTTATATAATAGCCATGCATGGTGAACAATAGTAGGCTGATGCTTAAGCTAAAGCACAGATAACATTTCGAAGTGACTGTCCATCTAAGGAGTAAAAGGAGTGAAAAAAAGGAGATGTTAAAATGTTGCTTTAGCTTTTTAACCTTTGAAATAGGAAACATGCTCAATTAAACACCATCCTTTATTGAAGAATTATAAGTTATTAGGCACAGTGATTTGTGGCAACAAACTGTTCAAATTTATCAGTGTATTAGGCTTCAGGAAACGACTTGAAGGGTGTAAAGATTTGTAACCAGAGAATTATCCACAATAATCTTGAACAAAAATTATGATTGTATTTTGAAACAATATTTGTTACTTCATTCATTAGGAAAGCAGGAAAGACAGGGATGTTATACAATTACTATCCACCACAGATAGGGAAAGTATGGGATTGTTTTCAAGTTTGTTTCACGTTTGATGAGTCTAATCTATGTAAATACTCCCTGGTCGGGTTACTCTTCACCATTTATAAATGTATAATGAAGACATAATCTAACAAACATTGATAAAACGGATGTAAAGTTTCACTTCATTTAGCAAACAATGACTTAAAGTATGTGTAAATGGGTTTTGTACTCGTATCGTACACAGATCAGATGGTTCCAAACAGGGCGGTATCGCCTCCGGTGTGGCTTTTCGCAATAAAAGGGGGGGGGGGGCGATAAGAGCCAAGGGCGAAGTGAGCATATGAAAAATTTGAGATCGTACCGAAAAGTGATATGGGATAAAAAAGTATTAAGTATTTCCTCTAGCTGAATTAATTCAAAGAAGTATGCAATAAAATGTGGTTATCAAGTCGGGTAGTTTCCACTTTCACTAACAAGTTGAGAAATATCACCGGTGAACTGCCAGGAAAATAGCATCAACAGTGTTCGATTTCAAAACTTTCCTGTGAGAAACCACCATGAACTTCATCAGTGGCGGTGAAGGAGGGGTATATTTAGGGTCCATAAAATCAAAAATACTGCCCACTTTCATTTAATCTCAAAATCCTTCTTGCATGTCATCGTTCAGGGAAGTAGAAACTGACATAAGCGGAAAATTTAGATAATTGAAAAATGATAGAAAACGTTGCAATGATAAAGGGAAGTAGGATATTTAAAGTCTTTCAAAATGCTATTTTGGATAGCGGAAATAGGGAGCTATTGTACTAATTTCCATTGCAAGGACATATTGGAGTTAGCAACGTCTTCCAAAGCCCCATGGCAGCAACTATCATCTTTATTCCCACCCAAAACACAAGCCAACCGCCAACCAAAAGATTCCTTCATTAGTTACTATTCGAACCAAATGGTTCAACAGTGGTTTAAAAGCTCATTAGTTTTGTGCTGACAATTCACCAAATAATGCAGAACGTAGGAGGTGTCGACCCTGCTACCCTAGTGGGACATCGGCCCCATCAGGGGCAGCTGGAGGAGGGTCTCTAGACTCCTGCCCTGGGTAAAAACCCACCTTCGCACTGTGAATCATCCAAAATCGTCCCCGCTTTCTTTTAGTAAAAAACGTTTCAAATCATCAAGCATAATTTTCGAAATCTATTTCATTTCTCAATAATTCCACCTTGACTCCGATGAAAGCATTTCACACCTTGTTAATTGCGGGTTTGGGATTATCCATCACAAATAGTACCTTTTATTTCCAACATGTGCTTCAGCTTTTTCGGTATCATTAAATTTTATAGCATTTTATGGAAAGAACATGGAAGGGGAGTTTGCCCACCACCATATGAAGAAGGGGGGGGGGGGGTCGGTGGGCGTTAAATGGAAAATGTTGGGAACCACTGACCAGGGATCACACCATGGAGTATACTATTTCAGAATGTCATACTACATACCTAAATTTTCTCAACAGGTTTTTCTGTGTTATAGACATCATGTAATTGTCAGGGAACCTTGTTATTTCCGGTCTTTGACCTCACTTCGCTCAATGTCAAGAATCAGATTTAACTCGGATGTGCTTTATATGGATTTGTGGATTTATTTGGATGTATATATATATATATATATATACTATATATATATATATATATATATATATATATATATATATTATATATATAATATAATATATATATAAAATATTTCGGAACCAAGTCCGCCCCCCCATTACATGTCCAACAGGAAATCGCCTGCCCTTGATATATACAGATGTTTAAAAGAAGCGGATTTTAGTTCAGGCTGAAGATTGCATTCATCGTGCGACTTCTTGCGAGAATCTTTCAGGTTTTAATACCGTTGGGAAAACCACTGATTGGGGGTAGGTCGAGTAAAAAACCCCCATTGACACTACTTTAAGTCATTTTTTCAAAATGAAGTGAAACTTTAAAACCCTTTTTATAAAATTTGTTAGATTATGTCTTCATTATACATATTAAATGGTGAAGATAACAGGGACCAGGGAAGTATTTACATAGCTGAGAATCATCAAACGTGAAAACCAACTTGAAAAACAATCCCATACTTTTCCCAGAATCTGTGGTGAGAGTATTGGTAATAACATCCCTTGTCTTTCCCTGCTTTACTAATGAATGAAGTACAAAATTATTGTTTCAAAATACAATCAATAATTTTTTGTCAAGATTATTGGGATAATCTCTTGGTTACAAATCTTTACAACCCCTTCAAGTCTTTTCCTGCAAGCTAATTACACATGATAAATTTAAACAGTTTGTTTGCCACAAATCCACTTTCCCTAATAACTTATAATTCTTCAAGGAAAAGGAGGGGGGTTTTAATTTGAGCAGGTTCCTCATTTTCAAGGTTAAAAAAGCTAAAGCAACTTTTTAACATCTCTTTTTTTCACTCCCTTTTACCCCTTAGATGGACAGCCCACTTCCGAAATGTTATCTGGTCCTTTAGCTTAAAGCACTCAGCCGAACTATGTTACCATGGCCATGGCTATGATATAACTGCTCCTTTTAGATCGTGTGTAATGACGCATTTTGTAGCCCCAAACCTGAATACCCGAAACCGGAGACAACCCCTTCCGAGGCATCGTTTTCAGAGACCGAAAACTTTCAACTGAAGTCGACTTTTAACACAATTAAAGTTGTACCTTGCGCTCCTTATTTCTGCAACACATGCCGTCCCGTAAATTCAAGTCTCAAAATGCTGATATTCCCAAAAGGTGCTGTCTTTCGGCACAACTCCTTGTGACATAGATCATGACCATGTCTTAACTTCATTCATGGGGGCCTCACAAAAGGAAATTTTGAAATGCAACACTGTTAAATGCGAATTTCCTGGCATCTAGCAGATGACATAATTTTACTTAGATTCGTGCTAAAGCCTAAAAGGAAAGTTAGACCAAAACGAAGGGGTTACTCCATTTTATCTCCAATTTATTGCATAACAATTGAAAGTTCAGCCAAAGGAAAACACTTGATATACTTTTTTAAAACTGTTATCGTCCCCCCCCCCCCGTTGTGAAAACGCCCCCCGGAGAGATACCGCCCCGTTAGGAACCACTTGCACTAGCCATGGCCCCCGTAAGGGTGAAGACCCCATAGTTGTCGACATTCGAATGAAGTTCAGGTGGGGCAACGTACATAAAAGGTTCTTTTACCTGTCTTGGAAAAAGACCATACTAAAAGCTGGTCACTAGAGAAAAAACGTGTTGCATGGGCCTTAACCCTTTAAATTTCGGACAGCATTTCCTCAAAGTTTCAACAATATTGCTGCTATAAAAACATCATCAATTGACCGCGGAGTGGTCATCTCACCCCCTCTCCCTCCCCCATCAGACACACGGATATGCTGATAGCTACGTGCGAAGAACTTTTAAGAACAGATGCATCGTGAAATAATACTGTATCAATAAAATGGACTGTAAACACGGGATATGAAATAATTTTTATATCATAACATCCACCGCAATAACTTAAATACGTAAGAAGAGAAGCATTCATCTAGTCTAGATCCCGTTTTCTTGCCCCAATGGAAAGACGTTTTTCAGAGCGCTTGGACGACCAGCAGGATTGCATGGGCATATACCAGTTCCGTGCGTTAATAAAAGGCCTGTATATGTATTTGCATGTACTATTTGCCTGTGTGGGTCTAATAGTGCAACCCTGAAAGGCCCATGTATGTAGCAAATTTTGCGAGGGGAGGGCTTCCGAAAACTGGCCATTATGGTCAATAAGAGCTAAATATACATTTTATTAAACAAAACAAAAATGAGTGAGTTTAAAGATACTCAGTCTCCCTCAAAAAAATACCAGGGCTCATGCTTGCAGGCTTACACGCAAATATTAGAAAAATTATTGCGGCTTTTTTCCAAGATTATAGACTGTACCCCCGTCCAATTTCCAAACCAAATTATTGGAGGAGGCCTATATGTCTCATATATTTCCCAATTTTTAGCAAATACCAGTACCTCACTACTTACCTAAACCAACTTAGGGAAAGGGGATTGAAAAAGGTATTCCGTTAAAAACCAAAATTATGAGGGAAGGTACGGTGGGCCAACGAATGTTTTGACGTCACCGAACAGCACTCTGAAAAATTGTGCGAGCCCCGCCGGAAAATGGGTTTTTTTTCGGGGATCTTTGGTCTTGGAAAGTTTTAAAAATATTCCAAAAATGTAAAAAAATATTAAAATTTTTTCCAAAAAGGATCAACATTTTACGCCCCCTTTTCAACCAAAAACCCTTGGAGGAGACAGTTACTCACCTCACAATATCAAAAATATTGGACGTTGTCCGAATACTGGGGACAAAAGGTGGTCCGCCCCCCTAAACCCAAATTTTGGATGGCCTTTGCCCCACCCACCTCTATTCCTGGATCCCCGCCTTGCTGCCTTTTGAGAAAAAATAAATTTTAGCCAAAAAGTTTCTTTTTAAAAGCATATGAAAATTAAAAATGCATGTCACAGCTGATTCCTTTTTTTTAAAAAACCAGTTTTTTATCATGCTTGTGTAACTTTTTTTAATTTTTTTTTTTCCTATGGTTTGTATCATCATTTTTTAACATGCAAACTTTATAGGGGTTGATAACCACAACGCTTTTTGTGGGACCAATCAGCAGGACGAATTTTGGTATCATGTAGTCACTTAAATAAATGTAGGGCGAAATGTCACCGTGGGGGTGTACCACTGAGGCATTTATTTCAGCCCATGGTATTTTACAAAGTTTATTCCCAGATCAAAACTTCAACAACTTTGTTTCAATTTGAGTGATTATAACATTGGGTGTGCCGAGGGGGCCAGAGATCATGCCCCCCCAATCGAATTCTGAAAAAATAATCAAACCCTTTTGTATTGCCCCATACAAATCGAAAGGGAAGTGCAAATTTAATTACTTGGTCCCTTGGAAGTGAACAAAAAGCAAAATCTTTGTAAAAAAATTCGATTTTGATTATTTCCCTTTAAATTTGGCAAGGTATTTTCGCCAATTTTCAAATATAGAACTTTTCTAACTTTTCTGTTTTATAGAGAAGGCAACCTTTTTTCTAAGTTTATTTAAATAAAAAATTTCTGGGAAAAACCACATTCTTTTTCTTTGTTTTAATTATTTAATTGCTAGATTCTGAAATGAAAAAAAAAAAAACTTTTAAACTTGAAAAATGAAGTCCACATTCAAATTTCCCCTGTTAAAATTTGTAACGAACGCACAAATTATTTTTCAACCCTTCCTTAAAAATTCGTTTTTTGCGCAGCAATTTTTTCCTAATCACTAAAACCCCTCCTTCCCGGCCCATTGGTTAAAAAAATTATGACAAAGGGATTGCGTTTTTTTTCATTGAAAAATTTGTCTTATTGCAATACCCCGGGGATTAATCCCCCGACTATGGGCCAGTGCCCCACCCATGGCTTTTTCGTATTCTTTGGGGGCCGAAAATAGCCTGTCAGTATAAAAGCTAATGACTTTTTGGTATTTTTTTGTTTTTCTTTTGAAAAGAGTTTCACCAAAGCCCCGGGGAAAATCTGGATATGCTAGTGTCTACCCCTCGGAAGCACCTGATACAACACCTAAAACCAATGTACTGACAACCTTTCATTTGCTTAGAAAATTTTTTTTATGACACGGTTCCCGGCCGGATCCAGGGTGGGAGGCCCCCCCCCCCCCCCCCCCCCCCCCCATTCTTTTCAGAGAAATTTATTTTTTGTAATGAAACCTAAAAATTAACTTCAATGATCACTATATTTCATTATTTTAATTCTCCCCGTCCCCCCATATTTTTAAAATCCCCGCCAAAAATTACAAAAGGGGGAAAATCCCCCCCTTCGATGTTTGGTACTAGTGCAAATACTGACCTCTGGTAAACTCCAATAACTTATGACCACCAGCGTAAACAATACAGATAATATCACTCGATATGCGGCACCCACATGCCAAGTAGGAGTTAAATACATTTTTGCTCTTTGAGATACCATTTTTTCCAGCTTCTCAGTTTCACCCCTGGGGACCTAAAATAAAGTTTAGTAATTATGCACTTAATATGTTATGGGAATTTCAAATGTCTCACCACACATAAAAACATATTCCAACATCAATATGCAAAACTTTACTTTGAATAGTAAACTCCACAAGCTGTAGTTTGCCAAATAGTAAACAACAGTTGACATGATGATATGTAATCCTACCCTTTCTAAGAATATACATGCTTTAAAGCAACTTCTAAGTAAAGGTGAAAGTGAGCGAAAAGCCTGCGTTCCCAGCACAATTGGACGAATTAGTAAGGAAAATGACTGTTTTTGATCGGATGTCAAGGTTACCATGAAAGGAGTGTTTTGTTGTGTAATTGGCGGACTGCTCTACTTGATATGGGGATTTTCTACCTAAATTATTGCCAATTATGGCTGAGGGGCAAACTTAATTGTACAGTTCCTTTTATATCAAGAAGAAACCTTGAAGGTTAGGTTTATGACCCATCAAGTCACCCCTGCTCTTTAGTTTCATCCTGTTTTACAGTTTGCATAGTCCAGGGAGCAATACTGGAATGTACAACTTAATTGTTCTTGAAGATTTTTAATGGCTGGACCATTTTGGAAGATTTTGGACAAAATCATCCAAAAAGCATTATAATATTTCAGGACATTTTTTATGCAAGATTGCTAACTTCATTTAAGAGCACGACAACAAATGTCTTAACTGCATACCTTACCTTTACGTATGATAATTAAGACACACACAACTTAGTCATGCTGAAAGTTACTATACTAACCAGATACTCTTTCACCAAGGAAGTGCTGTCTTCATTCAAATATGCACAGAGGCCCAAAAGTATTACCTCCCTTCGGGTGCTCACTGGTATACTCATATTCTGATTCTACCAAAAAAGAGGAAAAGTTTTAGATTTTTTCGGCACAATTGATAGCAGTATTTAAAATTCCTTCTCCTTTTAAGAAATTGAATATGTGACGTCAAAGAATCTTTGACATCACACATTCAATAATTTCAATTTTCAGCTGGTGTGTCCACTGGGTACATGGGCCAGCTGCAGGGTATCCAGACTATCATCTGATGATAGGGATATGGTTCAGATATGGTGAGTTTTATTATTTGACACAGAATAGCAGATATTTGTAAAATTTGCTTCTTAAATTTAAGAGTATACCAGTTACAGTAGTTTAGGACACTGTAGGCACTCGAGAGTCTAAAAGACTATAAACCACATCTGTAGGGTACCTAGCACATCACTGCAACAATTACTTGCGAAATACCTTAAAATCACGAACAACTTGATTGAAAAGCAAGAACATCACTGCTACTTTTCTTGCCAGCTTAAATAAATTTGCTTCGTGGATAATTGACATGATGGCCAGTGCAACCCATTAAAGATTGGTCCTAAGATTCATTGAGGGTGTAATAATTTGACACTTGATAGTACAAAGTAACTACCAAAAGTGCTGCCAGTCGCAGGATTAACCCTTGAGTGCACACAATTAATTGCACCCAGCCATCTGTGATTGTAGACATACTGACCAACAACTGTACAGGCTATTTTAGTGCATTATATGTTATTGTGAACATTTGTAGTCCACTAACTTTGGAAGTCAACTGGTGGTTATCCAAGAACCAATTTGTGTAGTAGTGTTCAATGACTGCTAATGTTTCAAACTCAGGTAGATATTTAATCTCCCCTGTATTTAGCCAAAAACAGGGATCTCGGGTGGTATTCCTTATGGGCTGAGAAGATCGTAGTGACATTTCATTTTGAAAATATGCCTGCCTTAAAACATTGGGCAAGTGCTACAGTTCCACCAGCCTAAAACCACACCCCCAAAATTTTTTTTTGAGGACATATACAGAGCAATTTAGGTCAACTGAGCAAGAGCCACTTCCAGTTCAGAAAGGTCTCCTGTTACCCTGCCCAGGAGAGATAATAGAAAGTAACAATCATACTAAGGAATTTATAAGATACAGGACTTCAGGAGCTACTTATGGTTGAAATGTGGCTCCTGTCTCCCAGTTTAATTTCATCCTTGCTTAGGGTTTTACAGGAAAGCATACTTACACCAAAATAGTTAAAACCATTATTATTCCAAAAGTCTTTCTGCATAGTTTTTTCTTGCATTGCAAAGGCCTGTACAGTAGTCCTACCAACATTTCATAGGCCTCCTACATAGGATGATAACATGATATACATCCCTGCACCATATTGGTGAGCTCAAAGTCATTTAACTGGCATTATACTGCATAAATGAGGTAATGTTAAACTTGGGTTTCCTCAACCATTACCACATACTGCCAAATTATTCTTTTATCAATGCTCTTCATCCTATCATTACCAGCAACACAGACTTTTCTGAGGGTAACTCAGGCATATCTGTAGAATACTTGCTACTGTACCTCGTCAAGCACTTTCATCACTTCCTTGATCTTTTTTCCTTGTACTCCCCCTTTTGCCCTCATCAAAGCTAGAAGCTTGGGGGTGTGTTTGTCCAGCTCTGCCATAAAGGATGAAATCAGAGGTTTTGTTGTTATCCTCATAAACTCTGCACCAATCTGATAAGAAACAAAAATGAAAAGTTAAAAACCTATGCTCATTTGTAACTCTTGCTACTTGACGTGTGTGGAGGGCAGAGGTTAAGGTAAGAAGATGGGAAGTGGTGACCAAGCATGTCTTCTGCTGAGTTCAGCAACCAGGCTAGCAGCTGCACAACTAGCCATCTGTGAACAAAAACTGATGCCGATGCCAATCAAACTTCTTTCCCCTAGCTGTCTTGCAGGAAAATTTTCAGCCTTCATGGAAAATGGGTTAGGTTTATTATTTTGGCATTAATAGCAGAATGAGTTAAATTTCGTAGATTAGGTTACAATATGTTAAATGTGAAATACTACTCATGCAACACAGCATGTATTGATTTAATTCAGCATTCCATCTAGCTGACGATACTTTTTATAAATTTTACAGTACTAGTGCCCCCCCCCCCGGCCCCTTCTGAGATATACCTGCAATCCTTCTCAACTATTATCATCCTTAGGGGATTTAGGACATGCCAACAGAGAGAAAAGGTTAATCTTACAAACTTGGACCTTACCTGATTTTCAGTAAAGAGAGCTGGCCATCTGTCTTTGAAGTCACTGGCCATGGGCTTTTCAAAAACCACCTCCTTCCTCCTTTGAGCAAATGTCTTTGACATCTTGCTGTTGATTACTACTTCATTGTTTTTCTTATTCACCTCGCTTAAGAGAGCAATTCTTTCAGCTTCCATTGTTGTTTCTGTTTCATTTTGAGGAAAGTCAGGGAGATAGTTTACTTCAGCTTTCTTGGGTTTTTTAATGTTTTTGGCAGGAAATCTGTCACTTTGTTTTCGCTTCAGGGAATTTACACATATTTCCTGGCACCCTACATTTCGAAGTTTTGTGCGAAAGTTCCCCATTTTAAACTTCAGACTAATTTTCCACCCATAACATCCGGTGTAGGACCCTGGTTCTTGGAGGCATGGGTGCTTTTTAATAAGTGACTCAGCCACTGAAGAGAACTGTTGGTCAGTTGGATAGGCCTTATACTTGAAGATCTCTTCAGCGAGTTTTTCCAGTACGTCTGATTTTATTGATGCTGTATCCATGAGTGTACCATCTTTTTGGAAGTTTCTGTTTCCTTGAGCAAGTTTTGTTTCAGTGGTGTAAGAAAAGCGAGGGACAGGAAATTCGCCTGGCCATGGCTGACGCTCTGGTGGGGTTTCAATTATTATAGTATCTTCTGATGAGTTGTCTGATAATTCAGATACTACAGAAGTGTTCAAAGAAGAATTACATGGAGTATTAAAATCATCCTCATTCTCTTCTTGGCTGCTGACTGGTGATGTATACACTACTTTTATAGTGTCTTTATCCCTAATCTCTGAGATGAGATTCAAATTAACAAACTGGTTGTTGAAGTCTGGGTCCATGTATTGAATTTTAAAGTCTCCGAGGAGAGAAAACTGATCCCTGATACTTTCTACAAGACCAACTATGTCATCTGGTAAACCACTAGGAAACACAATCTTTCGGATATCGTCATCTGCAATGACAACACGTAGCTTAACAACTTCTCCATCCATATTTGAATCAGCATTCTGAAAGATGAGACAAAATATTATAATATAATCAGCTTGACATTACATAATGGCCAATGCAGCCCATTAAAGATTGGTTTCACTGAGGGTGCAATAATTTGACACTTGATAGTAAACTAACTAACAAAAGTGCTGCCAGTAGTAGGATTTACCCTTGAGTGCACACAATTAATTGCACCCAGCCGTGTGTCACTGTAGACATACTGACCAACTGTACAAGCTATTTATAGTGCATTATATGCAGTTGTGAACATTTGTAGTCTACCTTCTTTGGGAGTCAACTGGTGGTTATCTAAGAACCAGTTTGTGCAGTAGAGGGTTCAATGCGGCTATTGTTACAAACTCTGGTAGATATTTAATCTCCCCTGTTTTTGGCCAAAAACAGGGGTCTCGGGTGAAATTCCTTATGGGCTTTGAAGATCGTAATGTAAGTTTTGAAACAATATGCTGATATTTTGCTCAATTAATCTGGCTGATCAGAAACTTTCAATTCACAATTTTTGTTTGGCATATTTATTTTACTTTTTTTATATTTATACATATTTAACTATTTATGTTAAGTGTGCTCTTCTTCTCTTTCACAAAAGCAACTTGGTTCTTATATATTGTAGATCTATAGTAACAAACCTAGCACTCTATGGCCTCGAGTGATTTGATCTACAATGCAGTGACAAAGTGTGCATGGGAAACCCTGAGAGCACACAAGGCATTCATTTAGTTTTCTACTTAAATGAGTTAATCTGAATTCAGAGACTGCAGCATCCGACTGCAAAAAGACATTTACCCTTAGAAAATAAATGCCACATACAGTACATGCATCAACAGTATTAAATAATGGTACAATACATGAACTTATTCTGTAACTCACATTCATGGAACATTCACTCAGTGTCTGAGTTAAAGTGGCCATCATCTTTCAGTTACAAATGCAGGTGAAAATTTGTTTCCTAAATTAAGCAGAACCATTTCTCTTGTAATAATAGCCTAGTTGAGAAGCCACTACAATACAGTACAGATAAGATTTTTACCAAGAATTTTCTATCTGCACTGCATATAGTATGAAACAGAGGCTTTCCTTGCCTCTATGGATTTTCTGCAGTATGTCTTTGCCTATACAACCTTGCCCCATATAGTAAAAATTCTCCTTAGTAAAATTACGATGACTGCTTTCCTCCTAATAAAACATAAACACCACCTGCATAATGTGCCTCCCGAAGCTATGGTTTCAGCTTGCGCTGATTTTGGATTGCTTCAGGCGATATCAATACGCTATTTAAGTAGGCATAGGGAGACAAAGTGAAGGCACAAGTCATCATTAACCAACAAGAGTGAAGCTATAAATCTATTGTCTATTATTCTAGTTTTACATAGTCAAAAGGCAGTCACCAATTTTGTTATGAGATGTATCGGGTATATTCCTAAACGTATCTGGGGCAAGATTGTAGGCCTTGAGGGTACTGTGCTATAAGCACATCTCAGTATTTACAGTAGTAATCGGTCAAATTTTGATATCTTGGGGTATCTCTACTGAAATGATTCCTCAGAGGATCCACTGAACATCAGAAAACAGAGTATGCAACTGAAGTATTAAACAACAGAAGGGCACATAAAGTAATACCTTTAGATTGACACGTATCTTTTCAAGGTCACCATGCGTTTTCCATGTACCATGTATGCAGCTAATGGATAATAATCAGCCAATTCACTGTGCTCTACAAGGATAAGTTCTGTTTGGCATGAAGTCAGTTCATAAGACCTTAGGTGCTCTGTGTACCATGATTTCCACTTTTTTGCAATGAAGTTCAAGCCCTTTTGCTCAATTAATATTTGGACAATTTCAACAAAAGCCGGAAGTCCATCTGAGGATCCCACAGTAAGAATCATTCCAACAGCATAGCCTGTTCCATAGAAGGATGCACGTTGTGTCAAATGTACATTATCTATGTTTGCATGTTTTACCTTAATAGCCAACTGAAGTTCATCTTTTACCAGATCTATTGGAAGTGTAGACACATGGCTAACTTCTAAAGCAGGTTTGAGAATACTTGTTGAATTGAAATGGTAGGCCATCATCAGCTGATGTTTTGTGGCAAGTGTTAGCAAAATATTTCTGAAGCAGTTGGTGTAGCGTGTTACCTGTTTGAAAAAACTGTGTTTCCCTTCAAATCGCATTGTCCACAATGCAACTAAAGGCCCAAAGCAACGGATCAGTTCAGGATAGTGCTCTAAAAAGTGATACTTGGGTATCATTGTGACATCTGGGAAAACAATTTGAAATTGCTGTTTGTGATGAGAAATTTTGAAGTCAAGGTAGGAGACAGTTTCTTCAGTATGATTTGATGCCATTACAAGTTCAACTATATCTTTGAGATCCAGTAGAATTTCCCATACTGGCTCATCACTAGGTATCTTGGGCCCAATAAAAAATGGTAGCATTCTTAGCAAAGTCCAGTTTTCATGAGCATTTCCACCAATGGAAGTTGAAAAATTCTGATTAATTGGCTGTGGTCTATCTGCTTTATCAGACCATTTCAATGGAAACTTTTTGATAGATTCATTCACATACTTTAGCGTTACATATTTCTTTGAAATTAGCTTACTTAAGCATAATGCAACTTCAACTGGGACAATGCCCTCCAACAAATCATGCAAAGCGTCCGGGGGATACCCAGTTAATACATGAAAATATTGCAGGCTCTCAGTGAGGGGGCAACTTTTTTTTACACCACAGCAATTATTCAGAGATGGATCTTCTTGCACAGTCTGAAGATGCCTTAAATGTTCCTCTTTGGTTCTCAGTTTAAATGCACCAGATCTTACTTCCTTCGTTTGAAATTCACAACGTTTACCTGTGCAAAATCTGCATATGTGGTGCCCCGAAAAGCTTTCAACAAACCCTCCAAGGCTGTGAGCACCCAGGTTATCCGCTGCAACACAGTGCACTGAACCTTGTACAGCTTTCTCTAATTTTGACACAAAAACACCTTGATTTTCAAGTGTCATTAAATCCTTTAACAAAGGTTCTAATATTTTATTGTATCCATATTCTTTAACATGAACTGACTTACATAAAAGAGCTAGATTAATGCTTGTCAATGAAGACCGGAACTTTTGATCTATATTAGACAGAACCCAGTATACAGCGCAGACCTTGTGCTTCTTTCTTGAAGTGCCAAGTGGGTTGCAGATTTCAAAATCATCAATATAGAGACCAATAGAAATCCTAAACGTGGCAGCTGACAGAAAATCATTTTCCTTGAAAAATGATCCATCACGGTATGTTCTGTATTTTAGCAAACCAATGTCCTGATTTTTTTCACAATTATCCATGGCAAGATCAAGAACCTTGCTTGAATCCAGAAGTTGCTGCAAGGACTTTAAGATGGGAATATATTGATAGGTATGATTTTGATTTGCATTGAGAACATATTCCACTGGTTCAACAACTTTGAATATTTTGTTGAAATATTGTCTACGCTTATAGGCACTTCCAAGAGGACCATCTTTTGCAATTGCTGAACCAATAGGGTTCATGTGGTTAGTACATTCAACAATTTCTTCAAGGATTTTTTGGTCCACCATCATGTTATGTTTATTGAAAACTGTTTTTAAAGTGGAAGTAGTGGTAGCAGAGACTGAAGACAGAAGGTACTCTAACTCACTGACTAACTCATCTATTGCAATGGTGGATACATGAAGAACACTCTCCAATTTTAGCAAAAGGGAGGCGAATGAATTTATTACATCATTCTGTTGACCCTGAAATGGCTCTAAGTCTAGGGTCTCATTGATACTACAACCCTCTATATCATTTTCACTTAGTAAATCTAAGTCCTGAAGATCTTGTGTTGTCTGTGGAGTGTGATGTTGATTAGCAACTAAACATGGTTTGAAATTTTCTGCTGTATGTGAAGGATGCTTTCTACTCTTATGACACCTAAAGGTTCCATAAACATTTGACTGAAAAGTGCATCCTTCAAAATAACAGCTAACCATTTCATGATTTTTTAGATGCTGATGCACATGCTCAAAGAATCCTTTCTCTGTGACAAGATCATTTTGCCCACACACTTGACATCTAAATACTTTCAACTCTCTTGTACTTTGTTGTCTTGACCCTTCTGATACATGGTATCTTGACAAGTGAGTATGTAATGCAACAGTGGTTTTAAAAGTACATGGACAATCACTGTACAAACATGGCAATGGATTATGATGACTGTAATGTCCATGGTGAAGCTTATAGTGCTTCAACAGTTCTAATCTTCGCTGTGTGTGGTAAGTACAGTTCTTACACTGCCACATCATTCTGTGGAGGAAAAGATACCACATTAAACAGTATTTTAAGCTGCAAATGCATTAAGTTGAAGCTTTTAATACCATAGTTGAATACAGACATACTTTAACAACCTATGCATGGTACAACTTTTTCAGTGAAGAATTTTATAGGTCTCAAAATGTCCCTCTTATGCTTGCACTATTTAATGTCTGTGTTCTAACCTAATTAGTCCTCAACTTACCAACACGATATACACTTTCATACACAGAGAGTAGCTGTACTGCCGTAGTGGTAAAAATTGTACATAAAAAATGCAACGCATTGTAAACAAATGTTCTTTCATAACATTTTGCAGACTAACTCTAATCAATGTGACGAAGTGAAAAAGATAATCTAATCTTTTAGTACATGATGAAAATAGCATAACCTTGGTGGAACCAGGGGCTGATGGCTGATGGAAGTCTTTTCTTGCACTTTTACCAAGACTGAATATCCCTTAGAGCATTGTAAAGAGCTCTAATTTACCCCTGATCTCAGTGAACTTGTTAAAGTTGAAGTTCTTGTTGTCTATTTCTCAGTGTTTTCTTTTTTTGCCCAATTGCTACACAAAAATCTTATTAACATAAGATGAATCCAAAGGCTGAAACAGACCTACTGTATGGTATACTAGCTATATTCAAGGGATTTAGAGCATTTGAAATCCCAGATGTCACTGACTTTGGACCAAGCAGCTCTGAACATGACCTCTCACTAATTAAATTGATAAACCATCAAAAAATGTCAAGATCTGATCACTTCACACCAGCAGGGTCTAACATTTACCACAACCTCTAGGGCTAGAAGTAATCTAGTTGGGAAAAGTAGAACTGCCTGGGATGAGTATGTCTTTAATGTTTTGTGCTCCTGTTACAATTACAATACCATTTGCCGAAAAGCTTCCCAAAGAACACCCTGCTACATGGTTGTTGACAGAAATTGGATATTGATCTCATATTGCTCAATTTTTTAAGGAAATAATCACTGCAAGAAGTTTATAAAGAAAACAATACTATTTTTTACTATTATTTTATAAACCATTTCTGGCAAAAGTGTGGCACCATTGTTTGCCCAGTGGAGTGAAAGAGGGGAGGGGGTTGGGGTTGACAGTCAATTTCCAACAAAGCCTTGTTAAATATTTTTGTAACAGGGTTTCTTTAATTGGTCCATGATGAAAAGCAGATAGCTAAGCTTTCCTACTTCCTTCACACTGAGAGTGTGTGTCCAGGTTTTTTAAAAGGTATGTGGCTCGTATTTTTTCTGGAATTTACTCTTTACCATATCTCCACTCTCCCATAGAAACCACCTTTATCAAGTTCCTTTACAGGTGGGTGGTTTATGACCTAATTTAGGTGAACAAAAATTTCAGTATCTTCCCCGATGTATTCTTTACCAAGCCATGCTAAGCCAAGTTTTCAAATTCCCATCATTACCATGGGAACTGCTCAGATTAGCTATATAATTTTTATTTCATTTCAGCAAAATTCACGTCATATAGAACAGTACACCACAACCTGTAAATCATGCACCATATGTGCGGCAATACATCAAACAAAAAGTGTAAATGGAACATAGAGTGTACTATATCTTTTGAGGCAGGGCTACAAACTGGACCGGATGGCCTGAGGGAACACCTACTTTCCCAATCATTTCAAAGAGCATACAAAACAAGTTGCACTTTTTTATGCCCTGCCTCCTGGTTGTAGTCTGCCTACTGTTCCACTGTTGTGCATTCATTCACGCAGGACCTTGGACCACATAACAATTGGCTTTGTGTGTGTCATACTTCACATATAAATTCTTGCTTGCATCGTTATAAAGTTTAGCCTGTCTGGGGAACATGTTCTTAGCATAAACAGAAATGACTAGTTAAAACTTTGCATGTAAACCCTTTCATTGGCTTAATGTTTAAGAGACTGGTGGTCTACATGCCCAGGTGCATGAAAAATTGGCTCTGTGCATGTGAAAATCTGTCTGTGCATGCAAAAATTGTTTGTTCCTTAGCATTTTTAAGGAAAAATTCAAGTTTGTCCCATGTATTTTTTTATTTAAATTCTGCTTTGGCTGTCTTTAACATGGACAAGGTATTCAGTAGCACTCTTCATCTTCCAGTTATTATGCATGAATTCACCAATATCATTAACAACATTGGCAATAAACAATTTTTGGATAAATATCATGTTTTTGTTCCAGTGGCCATGAAAGATTCTTAGTTGAGGTACACTGATAGACTGCCTCTGGAATTACATTCACAATATTCTAACTAATGTTTGAAAATCTAAATTGACCATTCAGGACTGACTTTTCTCTTGGCACCAAATTCATGTGAGCTACTGTATGTACTGAGTCTGTTTATAATTATATTAATATACTGGCTTGCATGTATGCATGTACTGCAGCCTACATTTGTTTAGAAGTCTTCATGGCATATGCCATGGAAACTAGCAGTCTCTTTCATGGGCATCCGGAAGCGGGCAAGGGCCCTGGAAAATCAAAAGCTTGAAAAAAAAAAGAAAAAGTAACATCAATTTTTTTGTATGATATCGCTAGAAAATTTCCAAAGCATGAGCTTTCAAAATAGAAAATGATTAGATGCAACTCAAAAGACCTGGAAAGCGCCATTTTCAGCGATAAGGGAGGCATTCATTTCAGCCAAAATTTTCTTGGCGCTTCACGCCAAAATATGGTGGCGTTATGCTTAGAAAGTTTGCCCACAGGATTACAGCTCCTGGCTACACCCCTGTATAGAAGGTGCCAACATTTAGCTGTTAAGCTCTTTTCTGGGAGTAAAACTTTCCCCTGATTTGATCAATTAAAAGTTTTGCCCCCCCTAACTGTTTTCTGTGGATGCCCATGGTCTCTTTCTACAGCTTTATCATCTGTATCATTTAACCTAGGCCCCTAGGCTATGCATCAAGCAATTAAACACTGCTTACATGTTACATCTTCCTAAAATTATGCACTTATCAATTGAATGACGCACCCCACTACCCCCCGGCATGGTCAGTCAAATGTGGGTCATTGACCAGTGACAGTGTGACTCACATGTCCGTCATTGTACCAATATTGTCCTCCACTAGAGTGACAAAGGGGTGAGTCATTTTTCCTCAGATGTCAGTCACTTTATTGAGTAAGGGTTGTGTCATTGTGGGTCATTTGTTATCAACTGTTCAAAGATCACAACCTTCAGCATTGCTCCTCATGTACTTGTTTACTTTTGTCAGTCAGTTTGGTGATGCACATGTCGGTCAAAATCGCAAACTGTTCATCAGTTTGGTGACTGAGGGGTGTGTCATTTTACACAAATTGTCCGTCACAAAAGTGACTTGAGGGGTACGTCAATGTATATTTTTTGTCAATGAAGTTGTGGACAATGACTGACCATGTCCGGGGGCCAGTCTGGAAAGTTCGTATTTCCTACACCGAATTTTTACGCCAGTCACCTGTTTTCTCAACTTTTACGCCACGCCAAATTGTTGTACTGTGTTTTAAGTACAGTGTGTATGTAAAAGACAAGAAAATCATGCCATGAAATTGGCGTATAAGGTCTTTACTGCATGCCGAAGATCTTCGGCGTAACAGACATGTTTTCCAGTCAGGTCCGGGGGTAGTGGGGTGCGTCATGCAATTGATAAGTGCATTATTAAGGGTGCTGGTTTGCTGAAAATGAAAAAATAATTAGAACCTGGGTAGGCTACATATTGACTGAATTCTGTACAAAATGGCTTGATTGGCTGGCTACTCCAGGGTTTGAAGCTGTCCTTCATTTGAAAAGGTATCTGTGGCTCAAAACTGAATGTTGCATAGGCCTAGGCCTAGCCTAGATCTTACCTAGGCCTAGCCTAAGTACTACAGCTAGCCTACCTCAACTGATAGGCCTATGTACGCCTAGGACTAATGTTGTTAGTACTGACATCAGGGGTACTAGCTAGCAACTTAGGCCTAACGTTAGGCCTGAGTTCATACAGGTGATGCTTAAATTCTAACACCAGTGCAACATGACTGCTTAATATTCACCATTCAAAGAAGGCTACTGAGGTTATTGGCAGCTAGCTAAACGCCCACGCGACCAGCTGGTAAGAACCCACAAGCTTAGGATGATGACACCATGTGCACTCTAGCTTGGCTTACTAGACCAGGGTGAGTAGCGTTGAGGATGCATATTGCCTAGTTCACATGTAACTTTACAAGGCTAAACAAGCTTAGGCCTAAGCTTTCGTGTCCATAGTACTAACGTTAGTAGTACACCCCGAAGCCTAGGCCTAACCTGGAATGTTAGCCTAGCCGCGCCTACTGTACCTGAAATGCTCAACGAACGTTTTTAAGAAGTCAAATCATTTTCATGTGAAAACAGTGACCACCAAAATTGTACTACAAATGGTTCCTGAAATCGTTATTATCAGGTACAATGCAAAATATTGCATGGATGACGCAGATTCTTACCGATTTTTCAGTATGAGAGGATCTACTGTAAGATGAGCTTTCCCTCCGTCTCGTCGGCAGTTGAAGAGAATAGACGAGTTGGGAAATGTTTCCACGCAATGCAATATGGGAATGGGTCAAAGGTGAAGTGTACCACGCTTACAGTGTCCCAGCGCGGGTGTTGCATGCTGAGCACGCAGTGCTACACACGCTGCCCGTTGTCATGGTACACTTGACCTTGTGACCCGACCGGAAGTACCGAATTTCCCAACCCGTCTATTTGGCGCGCTTCTAGAACAGATGGATTACGGCGCGCCTTGACGTGACGTAACCGGATATGATCTAGCTTGCGAGGCAAATGAACTTTACTCGCACCTTGACACTGGAAAAAAAATTGGAAGTGGCACTCTGGCAGAGTCCATATGGAGACCAGCCAATTTAAAAGGTGCTGTGCAGGCACTCTATTATTTGCGGATCAGGCCCAAAAACGACAATAACGTAACAACGATATTACCGAAAATGGAAAAGTATTTTACCTTTCATGCATGGTGCCATGCATAAACAGAAGCCAGGCTCTAAAGCGAATTAGAGGTGTGTCAAATGTCGAAATGAGGAAGACGATTTTCAAAAACAAAGCCTAACCAAACATGAAAAACAAGACAATTAAATAGGGAGTTGCTATTTAGAATAGCAACTCTAAATACCAACTCCCTGGACGGTCTAACGAAGACAGGTCCTCGCTAAAGCACAGCAAGAGCTTGGTCATGCTATGCAGCAATTTTACCCTTTTTAATTTGTACAACTTAGTTCACTGACAAGTAGTCATTCCTAAAGTCGGTAGTAGAAATTTGTGTGAACAAGTATGGGCGTGTTTAGGCGTAGGGGTGGAGATATGAACCGCAAAGCATAACTTAGTAGGTAAAATTTTGTAAGGTCAAGTGCAAGTATTTTCACAAAGTATAGCCGAAAGGACACGCATAATCCACGCAGTCACGTGGCATAGTCTTCAATTGGCCCTTGCGAGCTGTATCATGACAAGACTTTTTGGCCGGGTCGTAGGAGATTGCACTGTAGGCCTATATGCAAAACGACGTGGCTTATTGCCAGGTTGGTAGGCCAGCGGTTTTTCGAAGTTTCATTAATTAAGTCCTAAACAAACGACTTGTCTCATAGTTTTTGGAGAGTATTGGAGCAGTTTCTGTATTGACGTTGGTTTCTGTATAACAAAGATCGCCTTTCACAATCAGTTTAGAAAAATCTTTATTATCCTGAAAATTGCCCGATTTTTCTCAAAATTATGGCTTACCCGATCTCCGCTGCAGCACCCACACCTCGGCACATGCGCCTATCACCATAATCTTGTCGAGCCGACGTGAAATTTGATTCGCTTATTTCGCTTCCTTGTGTTGTAAATAAATGAAGAAGCATTATTCTGTACTATGATATATCTGACTGGCATGGTTACTTTTAAGTGAATGAAAATGCAGTAAAATTGGATCAAAATGGTTTAATAGCTCCTAATTACTTGATTGCTTATTTAACAAATATTTTCAATGAGTAGTATGAACATAACTAAGTTGAGTTGTTCACAGTGCTGTTTAGTTAAGTAAAGTTGATACAAAGTGATTAAGTAGATCACACTCAAGTCATTACCTGTCCAATAGACTTTATGTGATGAGTTATTACAGCTTAAATTTTTAAGGTTATACTAAATACCCCTACTATGAGTACCAATTAATTGTTCTCTTTAAGTAGATTGGACAATTTTGAATATTATAAGTGGCATTTAATAAGACAATCTAATTAATTCTACTTTACCCTAAGTTCATTTTTTTCAGTGTAGCTTGTAGGCTAACAATTTTCCTCTTTGTCGTGTTTTGTTCATACAGTACAGGCCTATTCTTGAACGATTAAGTCATGTGCAGTTAAAAAAGAAACTATGAGGACAGACCACCTGGATCACACAGGACATAGCTTAACCCTTATCTTGTGTAGGATAGACTACCTTTCGACCGATGAGCGATGCTGCTCCTTGAAAGATTGCAACCCAAAGCAGTTAAACCACGGTTATCACTATCAACAGGAGAACCGATAAATTTGCACAAAAACGGTGAAAATGCCGTCCTTTTCAGCGTTTTCAAGAAATTCACCGACACAAAGTCGGTTCTACAGATTTGTAACTCAAAATCCTATGCCAAATGGAAAGAAGGAACGGGTAGTTCAACGGCAATTCACCGTCGATGAAAAAGCGGTTAAACTACCGTTGTAGTTTAGTTCCTCCAGTCCTAGATCGGTTCTATATGATGATTGCCCAGCAATCAACTATTCACAACCGCTGTAACGACCTGCCGTTTGACGGTAAAGGGTTTGGTGGTTATTAACAGATACGTCTATGTGTGGTTTCCAGCGTTACTATTTTTCAATTTTCTTGAACTAGTAGTAGGCCCAGTCTATTGAAAGCAGATGGAGTTAAAAGCGATATAATAACAGCGATTGTAACATTGTAGGATCTCAACTTTTGCATAAGACATCGTACTACGTGTTGATAATTCATGGAAAAATGTATAAGTGTAATAAGAGTGGAAAAGTTTGGGGGAAATGCTCTTCCCAGAAAGAACCAAAAAACGCATATCGAAGTTCATGGTGACGGGGGTCAACTGAGGTTCCTTCGGACTAGGAAGAGGCGTTTACTCGTTCAACACATGACACCAAGAGCCATCCATTTCCTCAAAAACCAAAACGCAAATTAATATCGGCAAGATCCACAGAATTCTCAACGATATGTCAGATGAAAGAAATCAGAACCGTTGTTCGAGTTAGTTAGTTAGTTAGTCAGATAGGATTTTACAACACACCAACACGGTTGTGTTATATAGTGTCATATAGAAAAGAAAAAGGGGCAATGTTGGGGTACAATTATTAACTCAAAAAAGGCGGCGTCAAACTCTACTAAAGAGTCCAGGCAAATTGCGGGAGTCATGTCAAAAATTCCTATACAGTGTACTTTCCTTGAGAAAGTCCAAAATAAAGGAAGGGTCTGTTCAAATAAAGTTCACACACTCTAAAAATCAACGTCTTTAATAAACGCGTTCATGCGTTAGTTTGCCGACGCCACGTTCGACTAATAGCGTTTCAGCGTTTTGTTAGTACTGTTCGAGCGTATATTTTGTGACGTTTAGTGTTCATGTATAAATTGTTATCGTACTATGCATATCGCATGGTCATCATGTACTGGCACTGACAACCAGAAAATTGTGTAATTAACACTAGTATTAATTTTTGGTTTCATCATTCAAAGGGGAGGAACTTCGATCATGCTCTTCTTTAAACACCATATGTTTTTAACGTATGACGTCATCTTTTAAGCCACGCCCTCAAGACCGCACGTATCATCGCGACGATTCTCGCTACACTAATTCCGACCCCGGCTCAGCTTTTGTTAAGGTGAATCAATTAAAGGCAGTAGGCAGTCACCCCAAACAGAGTGAGTGTATCCTGTCACTCTAGTTCATGATTGGCCTATTTTGATGATGTGACAATATTTTTGTGAGTGAATTGTGGAATTCAAGGAGAATTTTGCCTTTCTTTACCTATTGTTTGTAATAGTTATGTTCAAAACGTCTTCAAAAGTGCTTTTAATGCAATAAGAGGAGATGTGTAAGAGTTTGCTGATTTTTCAAGGAAAATTTTGGGGCGACTGCCTATTGCCTTTAAACTAAAGAAAAATGTGGCATAATTTAGCCTCCACATGGAAGTGCGTGCTCTGAATGTGTAAAATGTACCACTTCTGAGTCAGCAGGGATAGATAAGGGACAGTTAAAAGGGGCAAACAGGTAAGACTTACCGTCCGACTCCCGCACGAAGATTGAAAAAGGCGGCAGATATCCTAACGTGCTCTCAGACATTCATAGGCGACAGTACACGGCAGCTTAGGCCTAACGTTAAAGCAGTCAGCCGTCTGCCGACCGCAGCGCTACAACTGTTAGTGTTATTCTTTATGGCAGTCGAAGCAGGCTAGGCTAGGCATTACACAAGGCTTGAGGCTAGACCAAGTTAGGCCTTACGAAAGTTCTTACGTAGGCCTACACTTAGCAAGGAATTTGTTCCCTTGACTTAGGCCTAGCCTAAGTATATATGGGAAACCACAAAGGTCACCAGACTCGGGATTACGTTAGCCCAGCGTGGGCAAAAGTTAAGGCTTCATCGAACTAGCCTAACTTAGGCCTAATCTTAACGTAACGTACGTAGGCCTAGGCTACGTAGTCTAGGCCTAAGTTAATTAGACGTAGCCTATACAAGTTATTAAAGGCACTGGCAAGCTGGGGTCCATCGTGGTAACGTTAGGCCTAGGTCAGCCCATACTGGAAAGTTTGTATGCTCTACGCCACAAAATTAGCGTAGGCCTACGCCAAATTGGCCTACAGTGTGTGCACCAATATGGCAATGACGTGAAATATAGGCCAATAAAAGGGTGTTCACCAATATCTTAATAACATTTGCGATTTTATTTCAATGCTTCTTCTTCTTCTTGGATACGTTGCAGAAACCCTTAAGGGCATAGGCCTAGGCCTAAGCGCAATGGAATGAGAGAGAGAGAGAGAGAGAGAGAGAGAGAGAGAGAGAGAGAGAGAGAGAGAGAGAGAGAGAGAGAGAGAGAGAGAGAGAGAGATGTCAGCCTAGGGTCCTAGGCCTAGTTCAGGAATCAGACTTTTAGCAGTTGGCAATAAAGAACCAAGTTTAGAGTGTAAGTGCAAGTTTAGCACGATTGGTTGAACAGCCAACCTTGAATGAGCACAACTTTGAGTACTGTCGGACCTGTTGGTTAGTTAGTTAGTTAGATAATATTTAACGACACACCAACACGAATGTGTTATATAGTGTCAACTAGATAAATTCGTTTCAAGTCCGCCCCTTTAGTCGCCTCTTACGACAGGCGGGGAATACCGTGGGCATATTCTACAACCCCCACCCCACAGGGGACCCAACCATGGGGGGGGGGGAGGCTTGCTCGGTTTTGTGGCGCCGACAACCCGCCAGTCACGGGATGAGTAATAACGGTATCATGCGCGGACATTCAGTGTCTCTAACTGATAAAAAATTAATGTATTGGGTGGCTCATAGTGGTCGTTGCTTTTAAATGGTGCCAGAAAATGCCTTCATCAATCAGTTTAGACATGGTCAAAAAACATATACAGCTGTGATGGACCTGTTCTTGGAATTTGCTTCCCATCTTTGTTGTAGTGCAGTGGAGGTAAGAATTACTTGGTCATCAGTGAGGGATTACTCACACTAAGTAATTCCTGTTGTGGCCGCAGTGTAGTTGTGCTAATTGCGAAGGGCAGAATTCTACCTTATAGACTTTGAGAAATGTTTGGATCATCATGTACGTCTCAATGGGATATGGCCTGGGGATCAATGCACAAGCCTGCCTCATTATCTGTTCAGTACTTGGTGGAGACTAGAAGGCACTTTATCACCTGTGTTAATCCATGTTTACCAGTTTTACCTCACTGGTAGTGATTAATTGACCCATCATGGCAGTTGAGTATGAGTTTAGCTGGTAGTAAGGGAGGCTTAAGCCTAATCTTCCTTATACTTTATCTCACATGCATATTCTTCTTTTTGCTATTAATTGATACAAACCACCACTTTTCCAGCTGCCACACCCATATGCTACAGCTTGGTTTTGTCTCATATAAAAGTTTTGATTTTTGTATTTTTTGCAGATTTGCCATCAGTTAGTTCTGACATGCCAATTCCAGAGAGGATTGAGCTTCCTGAGTTCAGTCCAAACATTATCATGATGCTTCAGAATCAAGAAGGTGGTGAGGGTATGAATGGTGTGTTAAAGGAAGCGGCACTCTGCTATCAATTCCAGTATCCCGGGATGAAAGATTCTGCCTACTACCAGGCTATTGGGGAAAAGTTAGTGACAAAGTACCCATGCCTAGCTCATGACGGTCCTAAGAAATGGGTAATTCTTTCAGTATTATAGTTAAGTAAAAAGAATAGTTCAGAAATATTTTCATTGTTGAAAGATAGGTCTAACCATTGGAAAACTTTTGAACACAATTATGCAACCATGCCTTGATGGAATGAGTTCAAACTCAGTGTGACTGTTTCTCGCAATCAATATATGGTATCGCTTTTGATTCTGATGGAAGCAAAAGTTAATCTTGAGTCCAAAATGTTTTTTTGTGAAGTGTTAATACCTTTCCCCCTATATTTCTAGTTGGATGAAAAGAAATGTTTCTTTAAGGTAGTCATTAAATCATGTCAATACTTCTCTTTTGATCAGTCGTATTTCAGTAGTAAGCTGAGATCTAGGATTCGTTAGATGCGGTTGAAGGAAAATAAGAAGACAGTAGTGATGACCCACCTGCCATCAGAGTCTTCAGATGCACCAGTTGTCAAGAGGTTTCATATAGAAAGGTTATTTTGCTTTCCTCTTAAATCATCATCAATATGATCATATCAGTAAAATTAACAACTGTTTAAGAAAACAAATGGTGAGTGTCATTCCATGAAGTTGAGTGACATATCAAGTGATGGGACTAGTTCTGAATTAACCATCAGACCAAACATACTGTAGCAAAAGACAGTAAATGCATGAATGTGACTCTAGGTGGTGGGATCTAAATAGTGCACCACTGCACAACCAGTACAATTGCATGGCCAGAACCATAGTAACTGTTGCATGGTTAGTAGGTAACCATCAAATTACTTTAGCAGCAAAAATCTGTTTCTTACAATACTGTAGCTGTGTTGCAGTATAACCAAGGTTTAATGCTCTGGATGGATATGATCATGTTGGAAACTTCATATCACCTCAAGAAGAAATCTTGAGACCAGGTGCGACTCTTCCAGCTTCGAAAACATCACTTAATTAGAAGATACAGTTATGACTATTTTTTAAGTTGCTTATCTTGTCTACTTTTGACTCTACAATCCTTCACTTTTGCTTTATATCACCGTAAGCATAAGCGCGCTTTGACTTATCATTAAGTAACTGCATTATGATACCTTGTTTCCAGCATTGCAACCATTTTAGAGATGTCTCTTATTAAAGTGTATTTTCTCAGTAGGTTGAATTTCTGGTGTATGTTAGCAGTGCAAAATGCGTTCAAGAAAGAACAGATACTTCAGCCAACTTACTAAAGTTTGCGAGACAAGGAAGCAGTTTTAGTAAAGAAATTCAGATATAAAGCGACACCAGAAGCTGTGTGTCCACGACTCATCTTCAAAAATTTACCACTTACTCTCATTTATTTATACTAGACCTGTGGCTGGTAGAATTCTATCAGAAGAGGAGTTCCAAACGCGAAGCACTGAACTTTAGGAAGAGTGGGATGGCCGGAGGTGTGATGCGACCATGAAGCTACTGATGGCTAACATCCGTCCTAATTAGACATCATGGAGGCTGGGAAAATCTGTGGTGGAGTAGTGGAGAGGGTTCCCTGTTTATAAGATGGCAATTATGTAAGTGGTTATAATAGTTAACCATCTTTCATAAGGATGTAGTCCTTGTGCTTAATCTATATAGCTGGTTATTTAACTCCACTCGTTTTGTGGCACTGTCTGTACCACTTGCAGACATGTGAGACTTCCGTTATTTAGCGGAATTCCGTTTTTAACTTTGGGAATCCGCTACTTTTGTCACTTTTCCGTTTTTCCCGCTCCGAGTATCTTGGTAAAGTGTGCTGTAATGTGCTGTACACGTTCTTTCTTGGATACTTGTGACTTGACTTTGACTTGAAGGGAACTTGACTTGCAGAGAAATGACTTGTGACTTGACTTGAACATATTTGACTCGTCGACATTGGAAATCATTTTTTTAAGCTTATTCATACTCTCATGTAATATATTTCCGGCTATTTACCCTCGAAATAAATTGGAAGATTCGCATCCTTTAAAAAAACATCGTAGTAGGCCTATATCGATAGCGCACATAAACTGTGCGTGTTCACGTATTACATATTCACAGAAGAATGCAACGCACTTTGCCACGTGCATCATAGGCCAATCTCGTACTAACCGAATTTACCCGTATTCGGTTTCCTGAATAAATATGTGTGTTCTACAATCCTATAAGTTTGTGGCTCAAAAAGCCTCAGGAAAAATTGCCGCCTCTCTTCCAAATTTTTGTGAACGACTATTTACATCAAGATTAAAACTGATTGTGAAGTCTCCTAGATAGGGTAGCTATCGCCCAATCGTTTCGCTGGCTGACTTCATGATATATATGATAGTATGATAGCCAAACACGCACACACTAGTATCATCATGCCGTCGCCTGTACCGAAAGTTGTGTCATTTTGGTGTCAAACCAGCTCGGCCGCTACCTAGAACTATGCGCTGACTTCGACTCCTCTGGCACTAATGCTAGCCTGGTCTTTTGGAGTGCAAACAGGGTGTTGTTCAGCAAGTTGTTCCCTGTTGCCATGAGGGTGCTATGTGTCCCCGTCTCTAGTTCTCCAGTGGAACGGGTCTTTAGCCATGGAGGCATCATCATGAGGCCACATCGTTCTAGACTGAGTGATAAAATGCTATCAAATTTGGTATTTCTCAAATGAAACAATCTGGCAAGATGAAACCAACCAACATTTCCACAACCAAGATCTCACCTCGGTGACAACCAGTGTCAGCACTACGGGAAAATTATGTACATTAACAATTAATGCCCCAGAATAACAAAGCATGATTGGGGATTCCTTCGAATCCTTCTCCAAGACGTGTCCTTAAAACAACATTTGCTTTGTGGAGGTTTAAGCGCAGTATTAAGCCACTGGACATAGCGATACACGAACACTATGAATGTGTTCTCACATCCAGTTGTAACACCAAAGAAAATTATGGACTGTTTTACCGGTAGTGATACATATCTGCCAATTTACCTGCACATCCAGCCAGGTTCTCATGAGCTCTGGAAGTTGCAAATTGAGGGTTTTTTTTACACAATATGGTGCATATGTCACCAATGATACCAAAGCTGATGAAATGGACTTCATTGCTATTGCTATTGTTGTATTCTATGCACAGAGATTTCTCGAAACTATTCGCTGTTATGAAATGTTTAGCTATTTCGATATTTTTGCATGCGGAATCCTATTGAGACAGTTCACTGTGGTTCACATGTTATATTATTAGAAAGGATTTTGATATCTCATGACTTGTATAATCATTAATATAGGGCTTTATAGTAGTTGTTGGGGGCATGAGGCACAGTGAGACACAACAAAACAGTTCCATCGCAAATTGTGGAGAGACCTGGCAAATCAATACATGTTTTGCATATAGCACACATACAAGTTAGCTGATGACTAATACATGTTCTCAAAACAGTACAGTATACTGTCTCACTGTGCCCTACCTCCCTCCCCCCCCGAGCTGCACATGTGTGCAGTGTGCCTCACCTTTGTATTCATCATGAAAGCAACCACAAAATTTTGTTATTTCTTATATAATACTTAAGTTTTAAACATGTTTCAGTATTTACAGATGACTGTTTCTCAAATCTTTTGATTGGTTTTCATTCAACCTGAATGCAAAGGTATAGAATCCATAATCCATGCAGTTACATTATAAAAGACCTTACGCATTCTTATGCCTTTAGCCGCACTCACAGGTTAAACACTACTGTGTAAAACTGTACATAGTCCCTGTTTTGTTTGTCCATCAAGCGTAAATTTGAAGAATGCTTCCCACTGGTTGCTAAGCAAAATCCTGAGGTCAATCAACTGAATGCATAAAGCAATCTTGCGGTACCAATGATAGTGCATGTGGCAGACAGGAGTTTCTTCTCATGTGCACACCTTTCTAGGAAAAGTAGACTGTTGCTTCACGTTGCTATCCTTGGTAACACTTCAACCGGGGATTGGGCTGCTGTACTTCAATGTCAAGACTGTCATTCATGTGTGGCGCTAGCTAGTGGAAGTTACCTTGCATCATTATAAATTCATGCAATTTCACATAACATGACTTGTGAAGGACTTGGGAAGAAATAACTTGTGACTTGACTTGACTTGAAGATATTTGACTTGTGACTTGACTTGACTTGCAAGAAAGTGAAGTGGCTTGTGTCTCGACTTGACCGAAAAAAATGACTTGTGACTTGACTTGATTTGGCAATGAATGACTTGTGACTTGACTTGACTTGAAGAAAAATGACTTGTCAACAACTCTGGTACCAAGTTATATACAAGTTGGCTCAGTCTATTAATTGTAGATCGTCAGAGGATTCATACACAGTCAGTCAGTGCACATTTCCGGCAATATTTACGTGACATGTGCAAAATACTTTAGAAGAGCTATCCTCATTATTTTTGTCCGTTTTTCTCGCATAATTTTGACATACGATGCTTTTCTTTCTTGTGAGTCATGGCACCCACCAGTTTTGCTATCCTAACGTTTATTATGCATGGTCTAAGTGATCTAGCCTATACCGTTGTGTACTGCTTCATAAAACTTTACAGAAGTAACCACATCCTCTCAATGTTTGCATACTACGTTTAGGAAACAAAGTTACAACAAGCTTTAAGGTATTTTGTTTACATAGGGGAGGGGAGTGCTTAATGTGATGCATGAAGTCGAAATTATTGAGCCTAGCCAAGCTGGCTATATGTACAGGTACAGTAGGTACAGCTGGCTAATGACCAAGGACTAGCCCAAAGTTAGGCTAGATGACAAAAAGTAACAAGTGGCTAACACAAGCTGTTAAGGTTTATTTTTATCAGAAATTGTACTAGGGTATTTAAAGGGGGGGGGTGGGTGGGGTGGAGGCAGAAGACTTGAAAGTAAAGTTCAGTGTGATTTTTAGGCTAGGCCTAAGCCTACTTTGAGAAATTGCCAAGAGCTTCTGGGGGTTTGGCCCTTGTTAACACCTGATATGCAACGGTATCGCTCCAGGCTCCCGGATGCATTTTTTGCATATGCCGAGTTTGTCCTAAAAATTTCCGCTATTTTTTTCAGTTGCCACTCACATGTCTGACCACTTGGCCACAGTTCGAGTAAATTGTTACCCTGGTATTAGTTGGGTTTGGAAAAGCAGGAAAATTGTGTTGAAGTATGGCATAACCAGTTGAGTGACTGCATGGTGTGCTATCAAATTATATCAAGTTCAAGTCCCCTCCACAGATTTTCCAAAAGCAGAGCATTTTGCAGTTGTGGTAAATGCAGGTAAGTTGTTGGACTGGTTAAGGTTTTCCAATTTGACATGACAGTGTTGCCAGATGGGAGATCTATGCACATGATCATGTGTGCTACAATTGATATCACGCTAACTTATCAGGTGCTGGCGGTACCGGTATGGGGGGGGGGGGCTATTCCACTTCCACCCCCATTCGAAAACGTTCCCAGCCAGCAGGCCCGCCTCGGGCCCAATTGGGTTTCACGTGGTTGAAGTGGGCTCAAGCGGGCCAGGGTTAATCCGCGTGGGGCCCATTCAGGTTCTAAGCAGTTGAGCCCAACAGCGTTACCTTCGTAAAACACTTCACATAAAAGACCGAAAGCATATTGATAACAATGCAATACTCGTTTATGCATTCACTCTTCGCTTTCTTTGTGGAAATCGCATTTACAGATCTCGGTAGCCCACTTGGGTTCGATTCAGTTTTTGATCGGGACGGCCCAAATCTGTACAGCATCCGTATATCTTCACTGTATGTGTTGCGAAATCTTGGGCGTTTCTTTGCGGTTTATGTTAATTATAGGCGGGGGGATGGAATGCATGCAGGACGTGCATGTACCACACACTCATACTCATTCCACTTTCAAGACAATTTCCTGAAACCTGAATAAATGTGTGTCGTTTTTGGGAATGCATTCAGGAAAGCATATGGGGATTTGGGGATGAATTAAGTGAAATATTAATAAAATTTAACAGATGTCCCAAATAAATGGAATTGTATCAAATCAAATTAAACTAGAAATGAAAGTACACAACTCTAATTCCTGCAAGTGAAGGGTAATATGTGTGGAAATACTGGTACCAACTTTTAAACCGGTACGTACGTACGAGGCATGCAAGACAAAGGATCAGGAACCCACGCCATAGCAAGCGAGCACCCGGATTAGCCAACAAGGAAGATTTGCCTGTACTTAAAAGAATTTTACTTCATTTATTCACAAAGAACAATCTGGTATTTTCTGCACTTTGCAGTAAGAAGGGCGAAAATATTGTTACTTTGTCACTTTTATGAGCATTAATTTCATCCCCTCTCCTGTAATCGTCTTCGCGTTAGCCGTACACGGTACAGTAACTAGCCTAGGAGGCCTACATGCAGTTGTACCACTAACGTTACCAAACACACTGTGGTAGACATAGGCTGTTGCAAGTACTGTAGACCTAGCCTAGGCCTAAGCCTACTTACTAGCCTACTAGTACTACTGTAGTACTACCCTAACGTTACTTCGCAGGGCTCGTTAACTGTGGTGGTTTTGTCGAACTTGTTCGAGCATTATAAAAATTGGTGCCCCAATTTTGAAACGTGCATTTGTCAGTAATTGTAAAAATTGATCATTTGATTTTGATGCTGTCCTTGGTCAAAGTTACAAGTGGGTTCAGGGGGACAAAAGCTTGCTTCAAGGCCTAGGCTAGCCTAGTGTAAGGTGCAATTTGAAGGCTTTTTAAGGACATGGACATTTATTTATGAAAGTTAAAGCATTGCTGCAAAAGTGTCCTCTGAGTCTTATTTAGTGAGAAACCATAAATGATAAAGATATTGACAATTTTTTTACATTCCTATGGAAATGATAAGGGGGATTTTACCCTCCTTCTTCTGGGAAGGTGGGGACAGATTCCCCCTTTCCCACTCTGCCAGAAACCCTGAAGTAGCTTCCATCATGCAATAAATTACATTCGAAAAAATAATAGCCCTTATGAGTTTGATAAATGAGTTTATTATGGTCAAATTGGCAGTAAATTACAGCATATCCTACCTGTTATTGACTGGTGAATAAACTGGGCATTTTTATTAGTTAGACCTAGGCCCTAGCCTGATTAGGCCTATAGTTACTTAAATAGTGAGTGTTGTGTCGCTTTCAAAATATTGGAATTACATTTCAAGGGTATCGTTAACTTTCCGCCCCCCTGTAGTTTCTGCCCCTGACTTTGTGCCCTAAAATTACTGGGGCAAAAAATAACCTTCCATATTAAAGATTTAGGCCAACTTACAAGTCTATCAAGGCTGTTTTCTTTTCCTCTCTGATACCAAGAAGATGATGCAATTTTAAGGGGGATATGCTGCAGGTTTTCAATTTTTTTTCTGGTATTAATTCTTTGTGTAAATGTGAATACTTAGAGGTCTTTGCAAATTCCCATGTTCGAGGCCATAGTAAGAAGCTAGTTAAATGTTTCTCTAGGCTTGACATCAGAAAGTTCAGCTTCTCTCATAGAGTGGTCAATGAGTGGAACAGTCTGCTGTTAATTCCACTTCAGTCAGTTGCTTCAAAATGAACATTGACAAGTTTTATTCTAACTGTGGCAGAATCTGATTTTGCTGTGCTTTGTTTGGTTCTAGGTTGGTTTGGATTTTGTTTTGGGGCAGTTTCTCAGGGCATCTTATGGGGCTTTGCCCTCCTTTGCCCTTAAACTTGTTATGTCATGTTATCATTACGACCTTTTCAGATATTCCAAAGACAGGAATGAATTGATGATAATGGATGGTATCATCTAGATCAGGCTTCCTCAAATCACGGCACATGCGCCAATTGTGGCGTGCGACATGATTTGGGGTGGCGCGCAAAAATGCCAGAAGAATATTGAAACCAGAAAGCCAAAAGGCTTAGTGATTCCTTGCCGAAGGGGGGGGGGGGGGTGCTTTGTTACTCTGAGGTTCGTCCATCAAATTATTACCTCTTCTACATCATTTTTTATGATGTGGTCACAATTTGACCCCTGCTCACAACAGCTCATGTAACATGACCTTTAAACCAAAACTTGAATAACCACAAAAAAATGAAAAAAAAAAAAATAAATAAAATGTATGAGAAGGGATTTATCTGTGCTTCCTCCCTTTTAATGATATGTTTACAAAGTTTCAGTTTTTGACCTCTGGTGACCTCAAATGGCCTGTGACCTCAACAAAAAACAATAGGGTTTTTCCTCGTACCATAACACATCCACATACTTAGTATGAAATCTATCCAAGCTTCCTACCTTGAGATACTGAGTAAACAAGGTTTTCAGACTTTAACCCCTGGTGACCCCAAATGACCTTTGACCTCCACCAAAAACTATACGCTTCTTCCTCGCACCATAACGCATCCACATACTTAATATGAAATCAATCCAAGCTTCCTAACTTGCGATATGGTATAAACAAGGTTTTCAGAGTTTGACCCCTGGTGACCCCAGACGACCTTTGACCTCCACCAAAAATTACGGAAATCTTCCTCCTCTCACCATACCACATCCACATACTTGGTATGAAAGCTATCCAAGCGTCCTACCTTGAAATATCATGTAAACAAGGTTTTCAGACTTTGACCCCGGTGACCCCAGATGACCTTTGACCTCCACCAAAAACAACAGGGTTCTTCCTCTTACCATAACACATCTACATACCAAGCATGAAATCTATCCAAGCTTTCTAACTTGAGATATCTTGTAAACAAGGTTTTCAGATTTTGACCCCGGTGACCTTTGACCTCCACCAAAAACGACAGGTTTCTTCCTCTCACCACAACGCATCTACATACCAAGCATGAAATCTATCCAAGCTTTCTAACTTGAGATATCGTGTAAACAAGGTTTTCAGATTTTGACCTCCGGTGACCCCAGATGACCTTTGACCTCCACCAAAACCAATAGGGTTCTTCCTCTCACCACAACGCATCTACACACCAAGCATGAAATCTATCCAAGCTTTCTAACTTGAGATATCTTGTAAACAAGGTTTTCAGATTTTGACCCCCGGTGACCCCAGATGACCTTTGACCTCCACCAAAAACGACAGGTTTCTTTCTCTCACCACAACGCATCTACATACCAAGCATGAAATCTATCCAAGCTTTCTAACTTGAGATATCGTGTAAACAAGGTTTTCAGATTTTGACCCCCGGTGACCCCACATGTACTTTGACCTCCACCACAAACGATAGGGTTCTTCCTCTTACCATAACGCATCTACATACCAAGTATGAAATTTATCCAAGCTTCCTAACTTGAGATATCGTGTTAACAAGGTTTTCAGCATTCGACCCCCAGTGACCCCAGATGACCTTTGACCTCCATAAAAAATGATTGGGTTCTTCCTCTTACCATAACGCATCTACATACTTGGTATGAAATCTATCCAATCTTCCTATCTTGAGATATCGTGTTAACAAGGTTTTCAGAGTTTGACCCCCAGTGACCCCAGATGACCTTTGATCTCCATCAAAAATGATAGGGTTCTTCCTCTCACCACAACGCATCTACATACCAAGCATGAAATCTATCCAAGCTTTCTAACTTGAGATATCGTGTAAACAAGGGTTTCAGATTTTGACCCCCGGTGACCCCAGATGACCTTTGACCTCCACCAAAAATGATAGGGTTCTTCCTCTCACCACAACGCATCTACATACCAAGCATGAAATCTATCCAAGCTTTCTAACTTGAGATATCGTGTAAACAAGGTTTTCAGATTTTGACCTCCGGTGACCCCAGATGACCTTTGACCTCCACCCAAAACAATAAGGCTCTTCCTCTTACCATAACGCATCTATATACTAAGTATGAAATTTATCCAAGCTTCCTATCTCGAGATATCGTGTTAACAAGGTTTTCGGAGTTTGACCCCCGGTGACCCCAGATGACCTTTAACCCCCACCAAAAACAATACGGTTCTTCTTCTCAATATGGGGCATCTATGTACCAAGTTTGAGAACTGTCAGAGTTTCCCTTCTTGAGATATCGTGTTAACGAGAAAAGTGTCACAAACACACATACATACACACACGCACATACACACATACGCCATCACGAATGCATTGGTTTCTCTTCTCATCGAAACCAAAAATTAGACGATTTTGTTGCAAAATTTGCTTTGAGAATGGGATGAAATTATGCACCATTTTGCATCTAAGACCTTAAAGAAACAAAAATTCCTCCTCCTACAGTATGTAAAGAAACACCGGCGCATTAGGTGCAACACAAATAATCTATGTGGCGCTTCAGCAGAATTATTTGAGGAAGCCTGATCCAGAAGGCCCTTAAGTTACTTTTGCTCTGACTTGCATATATGTGTATTAGAACTTCCTTTCTTTTTGCCTATTCCCCATCTAGGCCAGTTCAGTTGAAATTTATGGGCAGGTTGTAACCAGGGGGCTGATAGTAGAATTTGGGATCATGGCCAGTACACTAGTATAGTCCAATTCTAGGGATAGTGAAGTTTTTAAACATTTTGCCAAAGCAAAAAACAGTTATTAAGAGCGTCGTTCTCCAAAATGCTTGTAATTTTAATACATTATTGAACTTATAAAAACGGTTACTTTGAGGACGACACTTTATTCACTGTAAACAAGTGAAATCAAAATTTGAATTTCCCCTATAAATGTAATGGAATAACCCAACCACACCTGTAGTGAACTTGATCCGAATTTGTATGTGAGTTTTTTTTTTCACAATTTGGAAGTTGAATTTTCATGAATTCAGGAGGCAAATGGGAGGGAGAAGGTAAAAAACTTGAGCTAGTTTTACGAGAAGAGTGATAAGGTGCAGTGAATGCAGGTTGGTCAGTACCATACATAGGGTAGAGTATAGTGTGGGCTGATGAGGTAGTTGAATGCAAAAAATGGTAGGCCTTCTAGTTTGGCTAAACCAGAAAAAAATAAAAAATGATTGGCTGTCCCTAAAAAGATGGGGTATGGCAAGTTTTGTAGTGTTGCGGAGGCAAGAGTGATTGATTGAGTAGTAATGAGTTGCAAGTTTGAAGAGAGTATATCAAAAGAAAACCAAATGAGTCTCATGAAGGCACCAAAAAATAAGCCGAGGTCAGGGGGGATGCATGGTCAGGAGGCTGAAGCGAGGTCTTGTCATCAGTATCGGAAAACGGGTGGGCAGGAGGAGAAGCGAGGGGGCGCAGGTCAAGGCGGGTGTGGGTCAGTTGAGAAAGATGGGGGTGGGGTAGTGGGTTTGGTTTGCAGGCGGGGAAGTCTATTAAAACTTCACAGCAGGGACAGCACTCTACACAACACAGCACTGTGAATGTGCGTGTATGTGTGCGTACTGTATTCATGCACTCACGTGTGTACAGCTATTTTTGAAGAATGTCAACGTACACCAAAACCCTGCTTTTAAGTATACGGGCAGTAAAAGTCGCAATGTGTACTGTAAGTTGAATTTTTACAAGGCTACAGTGATGTCGTCAGGATTGCAAATTTTATGGGAATGTGCAGTTTAAGGTCTGATAGATGATAAATGTGAATTTTCGAAAGGCAACAGTTTTTCTGAAGAAGAGAGCACCATACAGTATACTTAACCACATACCACAAGCCATCAGTTTCCCTTTGGCACATTCAAGTAGGGAAATAAGTTTGGAAAATAAACAGTTTACCCTTTTTTTAAGGAAATAAACACTTTTCCAGCCAAGGCAGTAGGTACCATATAGGTACATAATGTCTTGGGTATAAGTGTGGAACCATAGGATTGCTGTATGAATGGTCACATAATTCCTACTTGCACTTTGTTTCAGGTATTTGCATTCTGTCTCAAGATGGAAAGCCTTGCCACTTACTCAGAAAGGACAAAGAAGCGCAAAATACAGAAATTAGTTGCCGCACATTTAGATATCATTGAAAATTACCACAGTTCTGAAGATAATTCAGAAGAATTGGTTCAGTGTTCTCAACTGGTAAATTGGCTATGAACCGGGAAGCAAACAAGAAGAGACCCCCTACCTTTACATCTTTGTTACCTGGAAAGAGTACATAACTCATGGTGTCTTTAACTTTGCTCTTTTTCATCCACCTTGTATTTTTTCCTTTTTAAATCTGAATTTTTATTTATGCTTTCTTAATCTTCTCAGGGGCTTTGAAGAAAAATTCTGCCACATCTGGCTGCAACAGGCAAGAGGCTGAGAGGGCTGTCTCAAAATGACTGAGTGGGGCAAGAGATAGAGATGGCAACAGAAATTTCCGCAGACAAAGACAAATTGAGCCACCCCATGGTCAATGAGAGAGAAATGTGCCATGTGTGACATGAGATCATTACGTAACATCGGCAACGACAGTGCTGTTTTACTCAAGCTTCTTTCATAACATGCAATATTTTATCCAATATAAGCTCTTGATTTTAAAATAGTTTGTAGGGTTCAAAATAAGAGTTAAAGGTCAGTTGTCCCAGGGACAAGTGTTTGCAAAAATTTGGTTGCCCCTCCCAATATAAGGTTGTCCCACCATAAAATATGTTTGCCTATTGCAAAAATTCATTGCAAATCATGCAGACTCCGTCTAGTCATGTAGATATGGTTAGTTTTGGGGGGTATGCACATGCACACGTCATCCAAGTTGTCGGGATAAACAGTTCCCCATTCCTATGACATATCTTCCAAAATTTGAGTTTACTCGAAAATTTCATTGCATCATTGTTCTTTAATAGATCCATGATAGACCCGTTCATGTTTATAAACAAATGACTTCACAGCGGGCAAAAGAGTTTGTAAGGCCCGCAGACATTGTCGTCACAATGAAAAGTAGATTCCTCTTTGTCTACTTTCTGTGTGCAATCGCACAAGTGTGTACATGCGCAACACGTAACATAAATGCATGTGTTCGTGCGCATGCTCTATGCCAACCAGTGACATAGCTGTAAACTCCCTAAAAAAGGAGGGGATTTTAAGTGGATCTAAATTTTATTTTGTCTGTGGTAAAGTAGGACTGACACTGAGGTTTGTGCTTAGTGTTATGTGCACCTACTGCATGAAAACAAAAAAGGGCAGTTCACATTTTTGCTGAGCTCAGTTTGTACATCCCGTATTGTGCCCCATAATTCCATATGCGGCAACAAATTGCCAAACTCACTGTGTTTTGTTAGGGCATAGACCATGACATTTCTTTTAAAAGAAGGGTTTAAGCAAAAATTCCCTTTTCATATGTGGAAGAAGAACTAAATCTATGCATGTTGGTGAAAATTTCATTCAAATCAGACACGTATTACTCGAGATATCTTCAAAAGAAGTTACTACATTTGTGACCAAAAGTGCAGCTTGAGGCAAATGGGAGTTATATGGCAGCTTCTTGATATCAGATCCTCACATTGACAAGGAATGCTTTGTTTCCTTCGTTTTTTCAGTCTGTTGTATTGACCTTGAAATTAATAGGAATAGGACCTCCCCATGTGGAATGTGAAGCTTGTAATTTTCCCATGCCTCTCATGCAATCACATTCCAATAACATTTGATTGTTGAGGAGAAAAGTGGTGATAAAGTTTAAGGAAAAACAAAATACTGCTCATTAATGTGAGGCTATGACATCGTATGTGCTTGCTTCAAGTTCACTTTGTGTTGACAATGTGAAAATTTATCTGCTGATATCTTGAGAACCACACATCGGATTTCAATGGAAATTCCACCAAATTGCTTAGAATAAGCACCCTCGAACACATCAAGACTTGATTTGAGTTTGGACCCTTCTTTTAAAGTGTCAGAGCAAAAGTTGAGAAGTCACATTAGGTATTGAGCCTATATTAATACCAGCCTTGGCCAAGGGTGAATAAGTGAACTTTTTTGCCAAAAGGTTTCACAGTATTTATTAGTGAAATACATAAGTGCATGAATAACTGGTGTCTCACTGACACACAGAAATTAGCGGGTTACTCAGGTTCTCAAAAGATGTAGCTAAGTCCAAATTAAGCTTTCACAGTAAACCGCTTGTTACATGCATACCAGTTTTTAACCATTTTCGATTTGATATGATTATTGCATGAGAAGAAAATAGAAAAAATTTTAATGATCATGAAAATCAAAGTAATCATGAAATAATTGAAAACATTGTGGAGAGAGGGTACATTAGTCATCATCAAAGATTTTGTGACAATTTGTAAGCCTTGACTAGGTCCAGTTTGGTGCTCATGTACAGGTCGTGTACTATGCAGTACACACTGTTTGGCAACACTGCATTTGGCTCAATGGGTTACTTTACACAGGTAAAGTATGTGGAGAGAAAACCGATTGTAATTGAATTTTCTTTAGACTAGAAAAGTATGTGGAAAAAACAAAACGATTGTAATCAAATTTTGATTATTAGGGATTCGAACAGATTGTTTTTTTTTTGAAATACCGTGGAAACCTAATCCAAATTATAAGTTTCTGATACCCCAACTTCAGCTTTCTCATTGTGTCTACTTGGCTTTTCTACATAGCTTTCTATGTATGTGGGCTGTTTTATTGTGTACTAAGTTTAAATTTCAGACATTTATTGTAACTATTATTCAAGGGACTCTTTGAGTTGGTATTGATTTATTTCCTACTGAGTTTGAAGGAAATGGTTGGCAATGATAACCTCATTAATCTTGTTTCATTCCCTAAAATTGCCAAAAACCTAAAGATTTGTAAATTTTATGTCTTTAGACAGGCCTTAAATATTTATCAACCTTAAAGGCATTTTTCAGTGGCTTTTCATTAGAGTCCCATGTGAAAGAGAAAAAAATTCCAATTCATGCCCTCCAAACCCCATAGCAATACTCATTTCCTAGCTTGAGATATTTAGTGATAGAGAGTGCTTATTTTTGTCAAAAAATACCTCGTTCTCATCAAGGTCACAGAGTGTTATGCAAAGTGGGCACATTGCCTCAGATTTCTTTTGTTTTTCTTTATAATTGAATGTCCTGTTGTCCTTGAAATTTGATACTGTTGGAATGTTTGGATATCTTTCCATGTAGATTTAGCATAAATCTACACCATATGTAGGGCATAGCAAACAAAGTTGCTAAATATTCCCTACAGTGGCATCAATATCATAAACAAAATCCAATGTTTTGTCAAATTAATGTGCCGCGATGAAATCACAGTTTTCCCATAATGCATTTCTGCTTGAGAAAAAATTACATTTCTTTGAAAATTAGTATCTTCCAAACACTACAAGCTATTGAGATGCGGTTTTCACCCCCTAGAAGAGAAAAATTTTCTGCATTTTTTTAAGGTACTGATTTATGTCACTGGCAAATCCCTTTAATCACAACAGCTGTGTCTAAGAGGAGTTGCAATGCATGAACACATTGTATTTGAGTTATTGAAGGTACCGTGACTTTGACATTTGTTAATATTTTTCAATTAACATTTTTCCACTTACAACATCCGTCCTCTCTTTTTAGTACCATGTGTATCTTTTATAACAACAGTAATCATATGTCTTTCCTTGTTTTAGAATGCTGCTCATTTTAGGTTGTGTACATTCATTGGTTGTCATTTACTCAGGATTTTATTTATTTCTATGAGTGTGAGACAGAGGCATATGATATAATGAAATGTCTTTCTTTTAAGTGTTCATCAAGGCTTTCGTACCTGTTTATATTTTTTCAATTATAATCACAAACTGCTGAAGTGTAGCACATTCTGTACTAGTATTCATGAATATTTTATATGATTGTGCTGATTTTCAGGAAAATGCATTAGTGCTCTGATATTTTAGTAATTGAAGGTACCTTGACTTTGACATTTGTAAATATTTTTAATTATATATTTTATACACTTATAAAATTGTGTCTACCTGGCTTTTCTACATAGCTTTTTATGTATGTGGGCTGTTTTATTGTGTACTAAGTTTAAATTTCAGACATTTATTGTAACTATTATTCAAGGGACTCTTTGAGTTGGTATTGGTTTATTTCCTAATGAGTTTGAAGGAAATGGTTGGCAATGATAGCCTCATTAATCTTGTGTCATTCCCTAAAATTGCCAAAGACCTAAAGATTTGTAAAGTTTATGTCTTTAGACAGGCCTTGAATATTTATCAACCTTTATCACAACAGCTGTGTCTAAGAGGAGTTGCAATGCATGAACACATTGATATTTAAGTTGTTGAAGGTACCATGACTTTGACATTGTTAATATTTTTCAATTTACATTTTTCCACTTACAACATCCGTCCTTCCTTTTTAGTACCATGCGTATCTTTTATAACAACAGTAATCATATGTCTTTCCTTGTTTTAGAATGCTAATTGAAGGTACCTTGATTTTGAAATTTGTAAATTTTTTCAATTATATATTTTATACACTAATAACATCTTTTTTAAATTTTACTTTAAACAAGACTGCTTAGGTGTAGTACAGTTTTACCAGTATATTTGCGGAGGGTATGTGTAATGAAGGCATCACTGCACAAGGTTACTTGTATTTTCATTTATTTTGATTTCTCTATTACTTTTATTTTTATATAAGATACATATGAAACTGAAATTAAAGTGATGAAAGTTGATGTATAGTTTAAGCAATTGTTGATTTCAGATTAATAAAAAGGGTGTAATTGTAAATACTACATTTTGTCGTTTGTTCTTAATCCAAGTACCATTTTCCTGAGTCCTTTTGACAAAAAAAAAGGCCCATACAGTAACTGCAGTTCTCCGATTTGAGTTAGTGTGAACCGTCATCTAGTGGTAATATATATACTGAGACCTGTTCAGGATGAAATGGGCGGAATGGGTACCTATCCAACCATTTTTCTGGCCCACTCAGGACCTGATCAGACCCATTTGCGTACCCATTTGGTTGACCAGTTTGAGCCCATGTGGGCCCTAACCAGTTGGCCCAATTGGGGCCTGTATGGATTTCTCTTGGGCGGCCCGTGTGGGCCCCAATCAGTTTGGCCCAATTGGGGCCTGTACAGAGTGGAATGACAAATTCGAATGGGCCCCAGTTGGGCAGCCCAATTGGGCCCCGCATGGCAGCCCAATTCGTTCCCAATTGGGGCCCAGTTGGAAGAGCTGGCTGGGTTGGCACCCATACTGGGGAAGTTTGACCTTTTCCTTGGTAAGACAAAGTGGGCATGATTCTTGTGCATAAACAGTTATCCTACAGGTCAGCAGCGGGACCCTTTTCCCTTATTTTTGTGTTTAGGTAGTACAACTTCTTTGCAGAGAATTTCAGCACATGTGAGTGAGTGCTCCAATCCCCCCCCCCCCCCCTTGCCAAGCACAAGCTCCCACTCTCCCTGGTTATTTGAATACAAGCAAACAATAAATGTTCCAAACCTAACAGATGCTGGGCCTGTTTTACAGAGTATTGATATTTTAAGGTAAAAGTGTGTTTGGTTAGCATGCTTCGCACACTGTATAGATTCTGTTACATACATTTAAAGACAGACACTCATCACCGCAAACTACATTTTGACTTGGGCCGGGAAAGTAAAATTCTCAATTGGTAATTGCTCTTTGACTGACATAAATTTAAAAGATGCATAGCTCACGTTACACAACATGCACAAAGAGTGCTCAGATGACACATTATGGCCTTGTATGCTCACCAGGATGTGACCTCATGCAATAAACTAGGTTGTGTCTGCACAAGGAGATAAAGACAGTTATGGGAGGGGCTAGAAGTGACTTAGTTGGGAGAACTGGAACTGTCTGGGATGAGGAGATTTGCCCTTTAAGACTGCCAGTTATTACAAATATTCTTTGCTGAGAAAAATAAGAAGTGCATCGAACCACCTGCATGTTCCCTTTCAACCTTTCGTTTGATTTTAATATCCAGTGTACCATCACTTCATAGCTGGTTACAGCAAACTGAATCTGACAAAAAATATAAAAAATGTAAAGCAAAATTGTAGTTTACCCATGTTTTGTGATACAATCCATCGCTGTGTTAGCCTGTAGCTTTGGGACAATAGAGTAAGCAAAACAGATCCTTACACAGGACATGTGGCATATGTACTTGGAAATAACAGAGTTCCTACAATTTTGCATGCGTGGTACCTGCAGTGGTAGTGTCAGAGTGTCAGTTAATGTATTTAACATACTGTAAAGTAGACATTTGAAGCCTGTAAGTCATTATCACATTTTATGTTTTAATATATTGATTAACAAACCAAAGAGGTAGGAGACTCGCCCTGATCATCTCATCAGTAAGCCCCACGTTTTTTCCTACTTTACCTGCTCTCAGCGATTGTACCCTAAGTTACAGTTGCACTACCATATACTTATACAGTTAGTCTAAATTGGAAAAAGTTCCTGCAGGTAAGGTGCTAGAAATTCCTAGTCCTTCCTTTCCCCAAAACCCTCCATCATCGCCTCCTTCACCCTGTCACCTAACCCTTTTTTCTTGCTTGCCCACCCCCTTTCCCATGGTTTATGTCACATTTGATTTTTATCTTTATATTTTTGTGTTGACAGATTTTAGAAGAGTTGTACTTGTGGATTGGTGGTTCTGATGTTGGAAAGGGCCGTCAGCTAATAAAGGGCAATTCTGATAAGTTGTTCAGTGATGTTGCCAAGGTCGTCCCTGATGCCATTTCCAATGCACCAAAGGTCCATCAAGATACAACCATTGTTGAATGAAGTCTGAATATATTGTCTTTGAAGCATATGTTCACTGCCTCACAGGCTACATGTTGCAGAAAGAAGGTTGTTTTGATATATCCAAATGTAGCATGAACATTAAAGGTTTCAATAAAACTGTGTAACCTTGTCCTAATTAGTTAGTGAATGCAAGTTCTTCTCAAATGAGATCATAATGTCCTGGACAACTGAGGAATATGGTTAAGCAAACAAGTATACATTATGTGAGTGTTTGTATGAAGCAGTTGTTAAGTTTAATGACCTAACTCACCTACCTGGACATGTTCAGTCGAGTATTAGCTCAAGTGGTGTTAATGGCGACGCAAGTAATGGAACCTGAATGAAATAACGCACATGAAAAATTGTACTTATATGGTAGAAGTTGGTTGAACCACAGGGGTCCATATGCTGGTATGAGCTATTGTCATCTCACGGCGTCACTCTAGCTATCTATCTGTCCAAAAGTGTCCAAAATTGTTCAAAATGCCGCTCCTCCCATGCTTTCATGGATCTATTTAAAACTTGGACACAATATTCGATAAGTAATTTCTAAGTTACTTTAACACTGGGAATGTTGTCCAAAATCTGTGCCTACGATTCCTCCGAGTCCTTTAAAATTCCAATTCAAGATACTATACCAGTGCACAATAATGTGTAGATGAGCTTTTTAAGTACGTAGAAACAGGCACTTACAAACTAAAAGGATAATCCCAAACCCAAAGAAAAACCCTGACGGATCACGAACACAATGTCAAACAGACTACACATGTATACCATGCAACAAGGAACAAAAGAGTCTTTGTTACTACCGAGATTCAGTACTGCCACTGCAGCCAACCCAAAAACAACACTCCAGCCCAACCACCACAAACAACCCCAAAACAAAGTCCCACAAAGACCACACACCCAAAGGCAACACTACGCCCGAAGGCAACACCACGCCCGAAGGCAACACCACGCCCGATGGCAACACCACGCCCGAAGGCAACACCACGCCCGAAGGCAACACCACGCCCGAAGGCAACACCACGCCCGAAGGCAACAGCACTTAAAAAGCACCGGGGCAAATACAGGTGCACCTTGCCCAAGGGTGCCCCGGAGGCAGTTGTGGCAAAGGGTAACCTCATTACTCCCACGTTTAAACAAACTCCACAACCGGATGCAGTTTAAACTCCTACCCAGGACATAATGTGTAGATGTTTCAGTCTCAGGGTAGCAAACTCAAACGTAAAAGTGAATGCCAGCCAAAATTATCCAGATGGCATTCAATTCATAAAATAGTTTCAATGCATGCGTAAAATACTTTAACTAAGCCCTGTTTAATGGTTTCGAAAAAGTTTCTTGCATAATTTTCCCGTACGATACTTTTTTCTTCAGAGTTGCTTGCTTTGGCTGCTATCCTATCCTAACAAGTTTACACATGGAGACATATCAAGCCTAGCCTAGTCTCGTGTTTCAAAGTAACACGAAGTGACAGGCGGTGACAGGTTTGGTTAATATATGGCTTGGAACGTGCAGCAGAGCTAGCGCATGATCGTGATATACGCAAAGTGAAATGAACGTCACGAATTTTCGGCATAGGCTAATCTCTAATTCTATAGAACAAGTTCAGCCTTCATTCACTTACTTCCTTGACCACTGCAATATTTTAACGCAAGAAAAGTAGTGAACAACATGATGAAGAAAATTTCCAGACCTGGTAGGCAATTTCAAGGACTTTCCAGGCCTGGAATACCCCCTTTTGATTTTCCTTTTCTCCATTTTATGTTTAAACATGGTTGACAGCTTGTCATAATGATGCTTGGTTAATGATCTGTATATGGTAGTCTTGAATTGTCCAAGGTCCCATCATGAGCCCCTTCGTTTTGAAGGGCTTAAACCTGGTACCAGTTGCTTTCTGAAATGTGGACTGAGTGCCAGTGAGGGACATAAAAAGAGGCGATAACTTTAAACTATGCAGGTATAATCGTCAACGTAATGAAAGCACTTAATTTGCGACGTATATTTGGTTGTTCTTGACAATTGAAGACTTTTTGGCACGTGAGTCTATTACCCTTACAAATGAAAGTTGTTGTACGCTATTTGCACTCTTGAGCTGAACGTTGTCAGAGTGTTATTAAAATAGAACGCTTGGAAAGACGCGCATGCCAACTGTGCGCTGATGCAGCGTGAACTTATGTATGATCTAGCCATTCACAGTGTTGTTACAATTTATGCGTATGACGTTATTCCTTGATCCAATCAGTGTGTGCTAAGCTTTTCGCGGGCTCACAGGATTTCCGTCCTTCAGAGCCCAAAGTATAATTTCTACAGTCCGTTTGATTTTAGACATCAGCTCAACCGGACCGGTACTTAGGACTCTCGTAATATTCGTTCCCGACTTGCTTGTATTCGGTTCGAGTTTGTTAACCAAAAGGATAAAAAAATATTGTGAACCTTCGAGGAACGTCTTTCTCCATTTTCTGGATTCTCCTGTCGATATTTTTCCACTCGAACTTTGCAACCTTTGTATGACCCCCCCCCCCCCACGTTCCCCATCGACTGAAAATCGGCCTAACATAATTTAGTGGCAGCGAGTTCTTCGGACCGCAACACTTCATCAAACTAACCAACAAAAATTTTCAAATGGAACTTTCGATTAATCATAGAATTTGTGTAACTCTTTTGTCGGAAGACTTCTCAAATTTACTGAAGGTCAGCAACTATTTCAACCTAGAATCACAAAAACGTTCAATACTTTTCCCTGAGCAAACATATGTTTCGCGACTGAAGACCCTGTCCCATCATTTCGTATTTTAGTGGAACTTGCAAATAATCCAAACTCACACAGATTATTGTCGTACACGGACGTCACCGCCCCATTTTTCGGGACACCGTTGAAGGTTACCCGGTGTGAGGGCGCTACGTAAGAATCCGTGCTACGTGTTGCGAAATTGCGCAATGGTAGGTTGAAACATGTAACAACACGTTTAATGACGTCATCGTTTAAAATACCGCGTTAGAGCTGCAACAGGCTAATTTTAGATACAAAACGTGCCGTGACACTGCAAAACATCAGCGCTACTTTAAGGAGAGGAGAACCTATAAAAGATGAAATATTCTTGACTTTGCAATTATCTCGAGGAGAAGCAGCCACGTAAAATGCCATGGAAGACAACCAGATATTTCCAGAAGTACCAGACTTGTTCAATGCTGGCTGCCGTGTGCGTATTTGGAAGACGATAAGCAGTATTTTGTGAAAGAACAAACGAAAATGCGTTACGATACACTCCCTACCGTGGTGAAGTGCCGTCAACCAACTTAACGTGACTCGAGACACTAATATCGACTTGACAGAAGGCTTCGTCCCCTCCTTTTACACTGAAGCAAAGGAGCCCGAAAAAATCTTGCTACATCTGAACAGTCACCGAGCTAGGAAAAGCCTTTCGAGAAAGGGGCAGCGCTGGGCAAACCGTACGTACCAGAAGCTTATGGAGGAGTCCACCACCAGATTCCCACTGAGAGGTAAGCGCCACGTTGTCGTAAAGCAATGTCGAGGAGTACCGTACATCAATATCGGAGAACATTTCGGTGGTGAAACGAAAGATAGATTGATTGCGGGAAAGAGAAGTATCAATTTAAGAGTGGAAGAATGGAAGAAACTGTATGGAAAGGTTCATCGAATCAATGCGGCAGTGAACAAATTAGACTGATCATTCTTTGACTCGTTCAGTTTGCAGCTGTGAAATAATCTCAGACACTGCCAAGGAAATGGTAGCCTACATATTTGCTTCGATGATGGACAGAGTAGCTTATGGTTATTTGAAACAAAATTGCGTAGTGCCTGAAGCACACTGAAGCTCGCAAGTGTTGCGCAAATGTATTTAATACTTTTCCCAGGTTCCTTTAGGAGTCTTGCGCGGATAACTGTCTGGCCGTTTCTTAGCAGGTAAGTGATAATCAGTAGCGTACACACTCTGGTGGCCATTTTCATCATCGTCCGAAATCTCTTCGGGTAGAGACCGTCCTTGCACCCCTGGAGGCATATCGTTCACATCCATCCAGCGACTCACGTCCTTCCAACCATGAGTTCTCTGGGTGTGATGAGTCGAGCTAAAGCTTTGGAAAAATCGTTGATGCCGACGGGTGTGGCGCTTTTCCTTTTACGCATCATATTCGTTCACCAAGTCTACGATGTGAGAACCTTTAATAATGGAGACATCCACGACCAACTCTCCTCTATCGGTCCAATCTAAGCCACTGTCACCGGAGACTATTTTTCCGAGAAACTGCGTTGCCTTACTCTTGAAAGCACGGGGAACGCTCTCTATGACGTAACGTCACGTTCTATGGAGGGGTTTGTATTGTATCTTTGGGCTGCGCTTCCGATTTTGAACCCTGTATTACTCTAATTTGTGGTAGCTCGACCGCTTTGGCTTGGTACACATTGTAGCGTTGCAAGACCACCGAATAGCGTTTCATTTTACTGCCGTCGTCGAGGCGGAGGTCACCCAGTACAGAGGATAACTGCTCTTCAAGTTCTGGGACTTTGGTCTTTTCCAATGATTGAGATCGACTGCTTTTGCGCGCTCTAAAACCTCAGGGGACACTAACACGAGCTTTTTGGTGTGTTCCATCTTTAAGGACGTGCGAATAAGACACTACTGAGTACACTGATCAGTGAGGGTAACAGGGCCGTCAAAGAGGAACCCCCTCTCTGTAATAGTAATTTTCTTTTAGATGGGGTGGAAACGCGTTTGTTGGCCAAGGTTCATAATGTATTGCGATGGTTGCGCAATTTTCTCTTCGGCAGTCTGTTCGGCGGTACGTTGCCTTTCACATTAGAGACCCTATAGTGGGAGAGATTGGCCAACTTATTTCATGGGCGCCATTTTGGAGCCAAATGTTAACTATGGCCAGATATCCTATACACTGTGTGCGTACAGTTTTCCGTACAAAATGTAAAACAAAGTAATTTCCAGCGTTCTGTTCTCTTGTGACAATCATTCGTATTGGTTGAATCTGGCTGGCACTGTCTGCCGGATCCTTAAGTTTGTCACCCGGTGCAACAAAAGCCGTCCTGGGAGGGGTCTAGAGGGAGGGGATACCACCCTCCATTTTGAGTAACTTTTGCTAATAGAAAGTGGCGAAAATGCAGAATGGTGTTAGCTATTTTGACAGTTTTAAAAGTGATTTTATTAAAAAAAAATCTCATTTTAGAGTGTGTTATTTTTGTGCTTGTAAGAGAGGGGGAGGAGGTGGGCCTACCCCTTTCTAAGAAAACTACTACTAGTACGTTAAAGTGGACCTAAAGTCTAAAAATTCAAAAATATATATTTTAGAGGTTACAAAATTAATCTTATTGGTCCAACTCCCATTGTCATAGCTTATTCCATTGCTGAGATATTAAATGTTAAAATTTATTCACTTAAATCAGAACAGTTCATTGCGCAATAATTTTTGACATTCTTGTTGTACAACTCACATTAAATGCTTTGTTTTCTTTTAAATTAAAAATGTTTATATGACCTTGGCCGCTTCCTGTTTTCTTGCATGACATGCTGTACAGAGAGGGCTTATATAGTCAAGTCACCCCAAAGCAGTAAGAACGCGATCACATTTTGGCACAAGGTGCGGTGGCTTTCAGAAAAACAAAGAAATACAAAGATTGTAATTTGAGTAGTACAACAATGACATCACAAATTATTGCGCAATCTACCTTTTTAAATCGAATGAATAAACTTCAACATTTTATATCTCAGCTTAAGAAAGATCTGTGAAGATGGGAATTGGACCATTGGAATTCAGTTTTCATGCTCTGTAATATATATTTTTGAATTTTCAGACTTTAGGTACACTTTAATTCAGGATGGCATACATGCAAAATGGTGCTTTTTGTGGAAAGTTCAAGCAAGTTGAACTAATCATTTAAGATTTTTCATAATTTAGTGAAAGATTCAGGAGAGGTCTGGGGGAAGGGGTAAATATAGGGGAGCACTTCCTAGTCAGACTTTTTATTTTATGACAAGGTCTAGGCATGGGCGTCAGTCTTTACTCGCGTGGGGGGGGGGGGGAAATGGCCACTTCTGTCAAAAATTTACTGCGTAAAAATCTTAAGTCAATGGATGTACTTCCAAAATGTGGGGGGACGTGTCCCCCTGTCCCCCCAGGATTGACGCCCATGGGCCTAGGCCTAGGTTTTATGACCTGGTGACTGACCAGGGTGTATTCCATGTAAAAACCTACATCAAAGTCAAAGGTACGCAAATGTTTCAGTTTTCACATGTTACTAATAGATCCAGGAGTAATGTTTGATCTGTTATTGTGTACCCCTCCCCTATGAAATTTTTTGAAAAATTTGGCCGGTGCCCTTACATGCAATCTTGTGCCACATAGGCTACATTTGAAGTAAATTTTGTGTTAAAAAATTGACGTATTTTTAGGAACTAAAACAAAAACATCGGCATCAGTGAGGGGGACCATGGCCTAATGGGGTTCCCCCTCTCCATTGAAAATTTTTGGAAAATTAGGTGCCCTTACATGAAATCTGGTGCCACATATGCTACCATTTGCAGTAAAAGTCGTGTTAAAAACTATAGGTATCTTTAGGAAGTTAAAAAAATCGGCATCAGTGAGGGGGTTGGTGTATGGCTCAATGGCCTCCCCTAAATACGCCACTGCTCCTGCACCTATGACTGGGGACTGCAGCTCTGGTATTCCAACGTCTCTATGGGGATGTTCCGACAACTCTCCAATAGGGTTGGTACTACTAGGATTAGGGTTAGCCGGTTAGGCCAAAGGGTTAGGAGTTGTATATGGGTTTATGTGTTGGAGTATCAAGCAGTCGGAATATAGAGATGGAACCGCCGTTTACGGTATGGTATAGGCTAGGCCTTGTACAGAACGTCGTAATCTAATTCTAAGGCTAAGCCTCTAACGTTAGGCCTACATATATTACTAAATTGTATACTGTAAAGTTATGTCGCATAAGCGATCGCTATTTGATGGATTCCAATTCAACCTTCTAACTTTTACAGCCCACCGAAGACTTCTTTTTGTACAGGATGGGAATCTATACCACTTGTAACCCTTTTCTGGTCTGTTCGTGCATCCAAATGCAGCACAACCTGGCCGCAATTTTGGAAACAAAACATGTCTATCTTACACAGGATGCGTACGTCCGGCGGTACGTACAGTACACCCTGCACAACTTCTCAAATGTACATCGGCTACACATGATCTTCCAAGCTCGTACTTTGGCTCCAAAATGGTGCCCATACATTTCGGCCAATCAGAATGCGTATCTGAGAACAATGGTTGGCCAATCTCTCCCACTATAGGGTCTCTACTTTCAAAGTGTTTACAGCGCCCTGACACAGACAATGGATCAAGTCTCTGGATGATCCACTTATGATACCCTGCTTTGTTGGGGCAACCTTTGGCTAATACTTGTAAATACGGGTATGACGACACACTGATAATGAAATCGCTTTACTTCTCCTTCTATCTACTTTCTGTCGTAAGCATATTGCACTTCACTGGGACACATCTGAGTTCTCAAACGAAACTCTTCGGGGGTGTTGCTATTCAGATCTATGAAAAGATAACCGTAAGGTTTACGCATGGCGTCTTTTTAAGCCTCTTGTAAATGTTTGGGTATTTTGGGAACATTTGACAAGCGAGATATGAAATTTGAGAAGCGTCCCTGGGATTTTTGAATAACACCAAATAATGAGAATTTAGACTGATGGTTCGACTTTCTCGGCCTCGGTGAAATAAATTTTGACTGACTAAGATGACGGACAAGTTTCTGTTATGGCTGTTTCGCTCATCAAATCGTCGAGTATGATAAGATTCCTTTTAGACTTGTCCAAGTAATCGTCAAGTTAGTTAGATGGGATTTTACGACAAACCAACACGATAAAGTTATATAGTGTTACCTAGAAAAGAAAAGGTGCAATGTCTGGGTACAGTTAACTAAAAAGGTGGGGTCAAATCCACTAAATTTGTAAGTTAGATGGGGAGTAAAATTCAAATGAAAAAAAGTAAAGGGGTAAAATTCAACAAAAAATCTAGGTAAATGCAGGAGTCATGTCAAAAATTTCTATACAGGCCACTTTCTTTCAGAAAGCCCAGAATGAGAGAAGGGTCTGTGGGCTCAAACAATGTCTTCAGGTTTGGTACAGTGTAGTACTTCTGACGAATATGAGAGCATTCATAACAGGGGATGTAATATGGTCTCTCACCCCCATGGGGTAAATACGCATGGGTAAGGTAAGTGTGACCAATGCGAGCTCTAGTCAGGACTAAATCATCTCTCCGCTTACTGCTTTATGGGGGCTGCATTACCCACAGTCCGTTGATTTTATTTGGTATAATTTGGTATAAATTCCACTAAAAGGTCCAGGCAAATGCGGGAGTCATGTCAAAAATTTTTATAGTTTACTTTCCTTGAGAAAGCTCAGAATAAGGGAAGGATCTGTCTGCTCAAATAAAGTTTTCAGGTCTGGCACAGCGTAGTACTTCTGGCGAATATGGGAGTATTCATAACAGTCAACGAGAATATGACTGACGGTGACAGCACAATCACAGGGTATACAATATGGTCTCTCATCCCCGTAAAGTTAATAGGGATGGGTAAGGTAGGTTCTGACCAATGCGAGCCCCGGTCAGAATTAAATTCTCTCTGTTTACTGGGGGCTCCATGTCCCCCAGTTCCGACCGTGGTTTAACTCGGTACAATTTGTTTTCGGGAAAGGAACCCCACAGTTCTCGCCATTTGGATTTTACAATGCTATTGATCTTAGGGCGGTAATCAGTGGGAGGCACGTAGAGATTGGTGACGTCCACCTGTAGAGCTTCTTTAGTGGGATGAAATTCTTTCCCCAGATGAAAAAAATGCTTGGGCAAAATGGCTGACAGGTTTCACAAAAAAGAGGGCAGCATCAGATGCAACAGTTCTTTAAAGATGATATTAAACAGTACTCATCCAGGTGTACCTGTCAAATGTGATATGAAAATTTCGTTATCGATATTGCGAAACTTTCCGTACAAAACCCAAACGATATTGCCATATTGTGTGATCCAGTCTGTGTATTCTCAGGCACCATATCAAAAATTACAGTACATGGCACTGGCCCATCTATCAGTGGGGTATCCCCAACGCTGTTGTAATGTCCTGGGCATGACGTTAAACTGCATCCAGGTGGGATGAGGAGGTAGTGCGTGGCGAGTAGTTTGTCCCCAACTATCGCCTATAAAATGCGCACATGATACCGTTATTACTCATCCCATGACTGGCGGGTTGTCGGCGTCACAAAACCGAGCAAGCCCCCTCCCCCCTCCATGGTTGGGGCCCCCTGTAGGCTGGGGGTTGTAGAATACGCCCACGGTATTCCCCGCCTGTCGTAAGAGGCGACTAAAAGGGAGGACTTGCACCGTATTTAAACTTTACTTGACACTATATAACACATTTGTGTTGGTGTGTCGTTAAATTTCATCTAACTAACTAACCCAACGCTGATGTAATATTAGTTTATGGACTACGCTCAAATTAAATCCCACTAAGAATGTACCTTGTACGCAAACAGTATTATATTTCCTCATGACGATGTTCACATCTTATAAAAGTTCTTTTTTTACCAGTGTTGATCCAAAATATAAGTGGCGTATTTGGGGGAGGTATTGGGCTTTGCCACCTCAATGATTCTGATTTTTTTTAGTTCCTTAAGGTATTGGACCACTAATTTAAATGTTCTTGTCCTGGAAAATTTCGACTGACAAATGAAGTCCCTTAAAAATGTTATGGGATGTTTTGACTGTGTTACTTATAAACTATGGTCAATGTTTCATATGGTTTTTTAGGCAATGAGTTAAAATACGTGCTGTGCACAAATCAAAAGAATTCGACCAATTTTAGTGCCATTTTTGGATTGTATTTCTCCGCTCTGTAAAATGTCTTTGAGTGAGGATCAGGGCTGGAAATACGCACCTATTATTCAAGCATTTCTAGCTCGAATTTCAATGGTCATGGTAAAGAAATTTGATGGTGCCATAATAGCCCACATTGTGAGCTTTAACCAAAGGGATGGTATGGCCAGGTTGGAAAACTTCTACAAGGGACTGAAATGGCAATGATGGGGTAATTAATGATTAAAATCAATTTCCCACATTTTCAGTAACTTTGGGAATAGACAGGCGTATGAGCCCAAGTTGATTTGGAGGGGGGGGGGGGGCTGGAACGACTTGCCTGAAAAATATGATCCAAATTTTCCGCGCACTCCACGCACATTCGAAATGTTAATTTGCATATCATATAGACATGCATCGTTTTATCACACCGCATGCCAAATACATACAATAATTTGCCGTTTTACTATATTCTTTATTGGTTTTAATTTTTGCCGAAGTCGGTGATCGCCGGCCTGGGGGAGGTGTCTAAGGGGAGGGGGTTTCCCCTTCCCCTTTGAAAATGTTTGAAAAATTAGGTGTCCTTACATGCAATCTGGTGCCACATATGGTACCTTCGAAGTGAAATGTGTGTTAAAACACGTATTTTTAGGTACAAAAAACCAGAATGCAAAAATGCATTGAGGTTTCGATGATATATGTTCTATTCCAAATAATGCCATCATGTCCCATATCTTTCAGTCACTGGGCAAATGCTACCTTAACATGTTGGAAAAATACAGTTTTGTGTTGCTATTTAATCTTGGGAATTCTTGGGAACTTTGTGTTTTGACCTCTGGTGATCCGAGATGACGATCTTGGGAATTCTTGGGAAATTTTGCTCTTTGACCTCTGGTGAACCCATGTAATATTTTGGGAATTCTTGCAACTATATACCAAGTATGAAATCTACCAAAGCTTCCTGCCTTGATATATCGTGTTAACAACGCTTTCAATGTTTGACCCCAGTGACCCCAAATGACCTTTGACCTCCACCAAAAATAACAGGATGCATCTTCTTACCATAACACATCCACACACTACGTATGAAATCTATCCAAGCTTCCCACCTGGAGATATCGTGTTAACAAGATTTTCAGAGTTTGACCCCAGTGACCCCAAATGACCTTTGACTTCCACCAAATATAATACAATTCTTCCTCTTTCTATAAGGCATCTACATACAAAGTATGAAATATATTCAAGCTTCCTACCTTGAGATATCGTGTTAACAAGGTTTTTAGCAGAGCTGCCAACTTTGAAAAACAGTTTTTCTTATTCTAAAGACTAACCAGAAAGCCAAAAGGCTTAGTGATTTCTTGACAATGAAATTTAAAAAGCAATCTTCGAAGCACTAATCGCAAGGATATAATACGAGTGAGCACTATTGAAACATATTTTAGCGCTTGCCGATGATGTTCTCTCCCTTAACTCATGTCTTGAGGTAACCCTTCTTGAGATAGTGTTTTCAAGCTAAGTGTCACACCCACACATACATACAGCACACATGGCATCACCGTCGCATAGATTCCTCTAACTACGTCAGGGAATCAAAAGCTTTGTCTGGTCTCGATCTTTCCCAAGTTCACATAGTAGGCCTACGCCTATACCCATGCTGAAAGGTTTGTATGCTGTACGCCACAGAATTATGCCAAATTGTGTCATGCAATGGGACTTTATATATTTCGCAGTATACCGGTATTTTTTAAGTACCGGTACCAATACGTTACCACCCATCATTAGGTACCTAAGTATCGCTGAGAACCGTACCCGACTGTAACTGCGAAAATCCTTTTTTTTTTATAATATAAAATTGAATGAGATATTACTGAAATATAAATACCATATCAATTGGATAACTGCTTTGCGCTTTTATATTAAAATATAAACATGAAACGTTCGTTTGATAATCATCTTTCACCATTCCAATCACAAATTTCACCTCGGAAATATTAATTTTAATGTTATCCTACGTCGCTAATGATTATCCTTGTAATGTTCGTTTTAACTTGAAGGATAATAAAGTTTGCAAAAATGGCCTTGTGTTGTATTTGTAACTCATCTATTACAGGAAATATTAACCAATGAAGGATAACAATATTTTTGGAAAATTATATATGAAAACATACAGCTTTGTCAAAATGAGCTTACAGCATAATGGTTTCATAAGTATAGGCCTACACACTACTACGCATAGTAGGGCCTATACAGTGTGCAGATATTTACTAACATACTGGAAGCACAGCACCAAGTGACTGCTTACCGGAAGTGCGATTGAACGAAACGTAATCAGGTGAGTACAATTGCCACAAACCCCATTAGCAATATCATGGCACCCTTAAGGGAAGAGTTGGTGCTCTATTCCCTTCTACCAGAGCACCACAGTGGACACACGTCAGGCCAAGTCCAGGATAACATATGGCGGAGCCACTCCATGAATATTGCCAATAAGGGTCCAAGGAACCATTAACTGACATCCATGTACCAATATTCCATTTTCAATAGTACATAGTCGGGCCGAAGCCAACAGTCGGGAGAATGGCAGTGACAAATAATGCTATCTAACAATGCTCACATCTTTTTGTTCTTATTGTGAGTCAAGTTATCACTTCTCTTAAATAAGAAAAGTAAAAATACTGCTGCCACATCTCTACTCCCTAGCCACATCCCGGCCATAATCTTAACCAAAGTCTCTCACAGAACGAACTGTAAATGGAAATACTTCGAAGCCCACAGTATTGCCATGCAACTACTCGACTATTTCACACCATCCTACCATGTATCGCATATACATAAACACAGGGTGTAGGCTCACATGTGTTTGTTTTTAAGTGTTATAGTATCATATAGAGCAGTAGGTAATGCATGCACGCACTATATATCACTGCATAAATATGATCTGTTCGCAAATCAATGGACTGTGCCCGACTTTGTACACAGTACGTACGAGTCGATAGATCGAATGTGGCCTACTGTCTAAGTGATTTGCTGCAAAGCAGTCATGCAAAATTCGCTGCACGAAATGTGAACTACTGTAGGGTTGTAACCTACCCGTTAATATTAGCTGAAAATATTTGTTGTGGTTCACTGACCTGGCGCAGACCAGTGTATCTTCAACGCTGGCTGACTGTATCACTTTATAAGCTTAGAGCTGATGGATGAAATATTTTTGCAGGTATTTACTTGTGTTAAATATTGGACTTTTTTCTCCGTACCAGTATTGCGGTATTACCGGTAGGCCTACTGTTTGTGGCGGTACTGACAGTACCAAATTTCAGCGGTACCATGAAACCTTACAGGGGACTATGCCACACCAGCTTATTAACACCCCCAGTCTTAGAAAGAATAATCCCGACACTACAGCGCATTACTATTTGTTATTGCAGACATAGGCCTAGGCTAGCCATACTGTGTATTTGGCTTAGGATGTAGGCTAGGCTAACATTGTGTTACCACAATGACGTCGCCATCGTGCACCAAAGCCAGTATGGCAATTTCATTTCCCACAGATCTGCATGAAAACTGTTGAACTTTCCTGTATGGGCCTAGGCTATACTCGTAGGTAGGTCTTGGCCTAATTGAGCTCTACGAATCATTAGCCTACATGCACGACCCTTCAGCCTAGTCACAGGCAGTCCTCGCGTTATACTGTACAGTAAAGACCCTATATAGGCTATATTATAGTAGAAAGGCATCGCACTTCACGGCCTTTCGGTACCAACTTCGCCTAACTGAATCAGGAATTTTATGGCTTATTCGCCGTTTTACCTCTTTTCTGTACACAAGAATGTTCCAATCGTGCGCTCCAATCACATGCGTTGTATGACGGTTCGTTTGGACCAAAAATGTCTTTAAAAAAAGAAACGTTTCTCCGCGAAAATTTGGTTTCCATACGATCACGTTTAATCGTCGCGATGGTGACTCAAATGACTTTTAATCTCCATGAAATTTTAAGACACATATGTACTATATAAAAGCAAGCTACACAGCAAGTTTCAAGTTAAACCAAGTTCTACATTCAGAGATATTTTGCTTGTACGGTTTTGACCCTTTTCAACTCTGGTGACCCTAAATGACCTTTGACCTCTACCAAAAACGATAGAGATCTTCTTCCTAATATCGGCCATGCACATGCCAGGTCTGAGATTCCTTGAAGTTATACATCTTGAGATAGAGTGTTAACAATCAATTTCCAAGGTGTTTACCATATAACCTCTGGTGACCCCAAATGACCTTTGACCTTTACCAAAAACAATAGGGATCATCTACTCAATAAGGGGAATCAACATGCCAAGTATGAGATTCCTACAGGTTACCCTTCTTGAGACAGAGTGTTTACAAGCAAAGTGTCACATACACACACATACGCACCCTCGCTGCCTTACCGGTACACGTACACAGGACCTGGTAAGGAATTCACGGGATTTCCCCATGAGCTTGGTTGACCTCCAACTCATCCGGTAGACGAACGTGCTAGAGGGCGGGCTGCTCGCAAGGCAGGCACGTGCAGCCGCGCGAGACTTCTCATTCCAGTGACGGAATTCTCGGGCAGCTACGTCAGTTTCGAGCCGCGCGTGAGCTAGGAAAGACGTGCGAGAGGTTAGCTCTCGCCGGCTGCCTATGTGCCGCTAAGGAGGTGTCTGTGAGTGCACACACATGCCCACAGCAGCCTCAGACATACACACACAGCGTCGGCTCACACACATGCCCACAGCAGCCTCAGACAAACACACACAGCGTCGGCTCACACACACATACACACACACGGCATCACCATCGCATAGATTCCTCTATGTCAAGGAATCAAAAATCAGCATTTTACACCAAAATTCTTATTTTTGATGGAAGCGAAGAAGCGATGCTGTCATCTTCCGGCAACACAGTGAAAAAGAAAATGATAGTATGCTCAAGTGTCTTCATGACATACACAAAAGACATCAATGAATTTGTAAAAGAAGCAATTCTGCATATTACATAATCATAAAATGACCCACCCCCCTTTAAAAACAAAGTATCTCACGGCTACCAACTGCAAATAATTACACTCATCATTACCTACGGGCCGCTTCGGCCAGGGTTGATTTTTTTGATCTTTTTTTTAAAAATTGATTTAAATCATTAAAGTCTTGATGTTTTTTCAATTTAAATCGTGATTTAAATCGGCCTGATTTAAATCGACCAACCCCGCCGCTTCCCAAACTATCCAAGAACCTACCTATGTGGCAACTTTCAAATTTATGATTGACAAACATCAAAATGCTTGATAAGAAACTGCTTACCCTAGCCCCAATTGTTGTATGGTGAAGCCCATGTTAGGCTAGCCCATATGTTATATCATGTAGGCCTAAGTGTGTTATATCATGTGAGTGTGTAAATGTAGACTAGCCTCTAGGCCTAACGTTACAGTGTAGCCTATGCTCAATACTTGGCAAGGCCCTAAGTAACATTAGACTAGGTCTAGCCTAGGCCTAGGCTATAGGTATAGCCTAAACCTAGCCTAGGCCTTTGCACAGCTGGTCACAGAAATCTCTCTGTAAATACTACAAACTTAGATGATGGCTACCAACATTTGACAGGCAATAACTGCTTTGATAAGCCCTAGCCCAGGCCATAGCTATTACAACAGGCCTACCTCTAATATCAGCCCATACATACTGTACTACAATTAGGCTAGCCTGTACTGTGGCAGTTAGGCTAGGACTTAGTCACAGGACTTGGACTATGTCTAGGCCTAGCCCACAAACCTGGAGCTCTGCATTAGATTTACGTACTGAGTCTAACGTTATTGTGTGCGTGTAGGCTAATGTTTGTTGTCGGTAATTTTGTAACAACACTTAGCGTAGGCCCAAACTGTTAGCCTACGTTAAAACTTGATCTGCCTGGTAAATTTTCCACGAAGGTTTACCATGCTACTCTGCTACTCTGAAGAGGAGCCATTTTACAACATATTGTGACATTTCTGCTATAAGTTTGATTATTCCATTTCTTGATGCTATTCTTCCAATTCAGTTACAGTCGAATCTAACATTAATGTTGGGCTACTCAGCCAGCTCAATCCAAAGATCTTCACAGGCAGGCTATGTGTGATAGTCTGTCACTGCACTCAAAAACTAGCTTTTAACAGTTTCTGATTGGTTGAAAGTGGATCTGTTTACAGCTGATAAACCAATGATATGGTAGCTTATGGAATGTCATGGATCTGCTGCAAACTATCTTCTGATTGGTTTAACGTCAACTGGTTGACAAAAATTTAACCAATAACATAACAGCATAGATCACTGGGCTCAAATACACTACAGTCTGTACAGACAAGTGAAATACTGTAGTCTATTCTCAGTCTTTTGATATGTTGGCTAAAGAATAATAAAGTTCGTAAAAGGACCTTTTTACTGGTCATTCAAAATTCGCATTATCAAGGAAAAATCTGTATTCCCATATTTACAATGATTTTCCGTACTAAATATGGAAAATCCGTACTGGTTGGCAGCTCTGTTTCAGGGCTTGACCCCCGGTGACCCCAGATGACCTTTGATCCCCACCAAAAACAATAGGGTTCTTCCTCTTACTATAAGGCATCTACATACAAGGTATGAAATTTATCCAAGCCACCTACCTTGAGATACCGTGTTAACAAGGTTTGAGTTTGACCCCTTGTGACCCCAGATGACCTTTGACCTCCAACAAAAATGATAGGGTTCTTCCTCTTTCCATAACGCATCTACATAATAAGTATGAAATTCATCCAAGTTTCGTACCTCAAGATATTGTGTTAACAAAGTTTTAAGAGTTTGACCCAATGTGACCCTTGACCCCCAACAAAACAATAGGGTTCTTTCCCTCAATATGGGGCATCTATATACCAAGTTTGAGAACTGTCAGAGCTTCTCTTCTTGAGATATCGTGTTAACGAGCAGTGTCACAAACACATTCACACACAAGCCATGATGAATGCATAGGTTTCTCTTATCATCGAAGCCAAAAAGAAAAAAAAAAAGAAAAAAAAAATCGGTGTTGCCTCCTCCTCTTTGAAAATTTAGGTGTCTTTACATGCAATCTGGTGCCACATATGCTACCTTTGAAGTGAAATTTTTGTTCAAATATTTACCTATCTTAGGTACTAAACAAAAAACATTCGGCATTACCACCTCCTCTTTGGAAATTTTTGAAAAATCAGATGTCCTTACATGCAATCTGGTGCCACAGATGCTAACTTTGTAGTAAAATTTGTGTTAAAAAATTTACGTATTTTAGGTAGAAAAAAAATCAGCATCAGTGAGGGTGGGGCATGGCCCAATGGCCCCTCAAATACACCACTGATAATCATAATATAAGTTCAACCATTAAAAACACACTACTGAATTAATACGGAATATATAGGTGCTGGTGCAAGTCAAATCAGAACTTTACATTAATTACCACCGAAGTTTTTTAAATTATTAATACCCTTTATCTTCATCATTGCATTATTTTTCTTTCAGTAGGTGCCCGAAAAATTCTCAGAATTTTGCCCGAATTTTCACAAAAATTTTTGGTTGGGGCTGCAGCCCCCCCCCCCCCAGCCTTCTACGCCTATGGGAATAGATACTTGAGTATGAGCTTAGAAGGATTTCCTTTAATATGATTTATTTTTGCCTAGAACTCTGTTTGGCTGTAAGATGGAGAAACAGAACTATTGAAAAAGTTATTCTTAAATGGGTTTTGCTTTCTAAATGATGCTTGCAATAGTGTATGAATAATACCGGATAACTTTTTGTTATAATGTGATAGCCTGTGATGCTTTTGAGTGATGCTTTAATGCTTTTGTGATGCTTTAATGTGATAGCTTTTGAGTAATAACTAGAGAAAAGTCTCATGTAAAACTACAGAAGCCAACTATTAGTTGGTGAAATCATGATTAACCAATCAAGAGTGAAGACATTATTCTTGAAAATGTTTCAGGTCAGAATGTGGGATGGCTAATTTGGAAGGGGAAAGAATGTTGGAAACAGTATTTGGAGAACTGCTGGACACTTTCTTAAGGCTTGCTAACAATCTTGCATAACAGAAATATCAGAAAGCTGTCTTGAACTGTTGAAGAGACCAGGTTACATAAATGCTCATTTTTCTGCCAATGCCTAAAAGAAATGTTGTGGATGGTTGAAGAAAGATGAATGCATGTTGACCACAATTAGTACAGTAGGAGCTAAGAAAACCTTTATAATTGTAATGTATCTATTAAATGGTGGTAAAACAATACAAGTGCTTTTCTTTTACTGTTTAAGTAGTATTAGCATGTAAGTTTTGAAAGGAAATTCTTTTAAAAAGAAAGGTGTATGGTTAATTTAATGAACAATCTTTGCTTTGACAATACAGTAGTTTGATAAGCAGCTGCGCATATACTGGCAAAAGGAATAGGCGAATAGCTGTTTGTGTGTTAAGTGGGACATTGCTTCCATAATTATAATAATTGCTCTTCTTCAGACAATTAGCGACCAGTTTGAAGAAATTTTCTTAAAAACCAATGCTCAGTCTTTAACCATGTCACAAGAAAGCAGATCCTTCTGTTGACAAAGTCTAAAATTCAATACTAGTATAAGCAAAAAGTGCTACAGTACATTTTTCTAAGACTGACTTACAAGGTGAAGGTAAGTGGACTAGTATCTGGGGGTTGGCCACATGAAAATTTGTTGCTGGCCTAGTGTATCTAGTGGTCCTTGTGTTTCATGTCACGTCCGGTGTTTTGTTCCGGAGCAAGCCCGTTCCCGAGCACGTAAGGAGCACTCATAGTTACAAAATAGGCATTGCACAGACTCAACCTGCACACTCTTCTGTTGATGTAAATGGGTATGTAAATTGTTTTGACATGTGAAATTGTAAATAGTCCTCTGAAACTGGCCTGGGTGAGTTTTTGATGTACGTAGAAACAGGCCCCGAGAAACTAAAGAACCCCAACCCCAAACAAAAACCCTGTCGGATCACAAACACAATGCCAAACAAACTATACCCACCATGCAACAGGGAACACAAGAGTCTTAGTTACTACTGAGGTTCAGAAACTTCCACTGCAGCTAACCCCCCCCCCGCAAACACCCTAGCCCAACACCCACAAACCACCCCAAAACAAAGTCCCACCCGTCAACCAACCGGCCACAAAGACCACCGCGCCCGAAGGCAACAATACTTAAAAAGCACTGGGCAAATACAGGTGCACCTTGCCCAAGGGTGCCCCGGAGGCAGTTGTGGTAAAGGATAACCTCTTTACTCCCACGTTTGTTAAACCACAGGCGTTCGAAACACTACGTACACATACTAGTGTTTCGAACCAGTGTTGCCACTCAGTGAAAATAAAAATAAAAAATTACAGATTTTAGTCCTAAAAAAACCCAGATCACCAATACTTCTGCAGAATCTTACAGAAAACGTAATTACACGGAAGATACAATCACAGATGAACGGGTGGGTTTTCTATTCAGGGGAAATATGTAAATTTCTTCTCTTCATTTTATTTTTTTTTTTTATTAATTTTGTTTTAGTTTTATTTAATCGACAATGAGTCCCTCATACGCTTATGAATAGGAGAGGTACTGTTGTGGTGTTAGCTGCATGGAGGGCAAGTCACGGTCATATTTGGGGTGGGTGCATGCATATACATTCATAACATTACAGGTTAAAGGGCAAAGGAGGCGCCGGGCTAAGGTCCCATAAGATGCCCTGAAGTTTTAACCCAATCAGCAAATCAGACCAACACCAAGCGAGCCGAGTGCAATTAAATTCTACCGCCCGCACAATCATGGGAAAAATTATCAATGTTCAAGTTGATCTAAAGGAACGGAGTTCACTACCCACGTAGGGAGACTATTCCACTCATTGGGTCAATTCTAAAAGAGAAGCTGAACTTCCTAGGCTTATGTCGAGCCTTGCAAAACACTTCTCAACCTTCATGCAATAACCTCAAACCCGAGAATTTCTTTGAACCTAGTTAAGTACCTACAACAGAACAAGATGACAAAGGATTCATTTCAGAGAGAAATTTGTACTAAACCTGGAGCATGTTCTCCCTACGCCTTCTTAAAGTACTCCAGTCATCAACAATTGAATGGACTGTTGCACTGAGAGGAAGATAGACCCACTTAATCATGTGACAAGATTTTTGTTATTTAGCTGTTTAATTCATGAAGAATAGCTCTTTGGTTTACTTTAGATTCAATATTCAATATTTTCAAATGATACAGAAACATTAGACTGTGAAAGATAGTTGGGAACGAAATTGAAGTGGAGGTCTGTAAGATTTAGGACGGATTTTGAAAATCAACTTGGGGCGACTGCACATGGATTTGACCTGTACTGTTCCAGCCTGGGCAGCCCATGTTAAAGTGCAACCAATGGTACCGGTATAGATACTTACATCCTAGTTAGGTCCTACATGTACATAATGCACCATGGTTTAGAAAATAACATAACATAACAGTGGCGGTAGTTACTCCACATCTGTGCACTGCTTTAAGGTTAACATTGACATGTTCTTCCATAACTGTGGTAGAATCTAAGGTGCTGGGCTCGTTTGGTGTCAGTTGTTTGTTTTCAGTTAAGGTTGTATGGACTTCAGGGCATCTTATGGGGCCTAAGCCCTCCATTGTCCTTTAACCTGTAAGTTATGTTATGTTACACGAAATATGAAGGATGAAACTGTCTTGGCCTTCCAGAATTAGGCCTTTTCAGTATATTTAAAATGTTTTATGAATGTTTACTCACATGAAATTTGTGAAATGCAATGAAATTTTCGTGTTTCAACTTCGAACTGTAAAAAAGCCCAGATGTGGCAGCTGATCAATGAATGCAATGTGGTGGGTTTAATTTGCGACGGAAATTGACCTTTCAGTAAATAAGCCTGATTTGGGTTGTACAAGCTGTAGCACTGGCTATCTCATTTTGGTATAGAGTTGTTAATGAGCAAATTGGCTTCCTGCCCCCCCCCCCCCCTCATGTTTAACTTCAGCTATACTGCAACATATCGGTGCCTGTCATTTGTGTATCAATTGTTTGCAAAAACTCAGTGTAAAACCAGCCTAGGCCAAGGTACAACTTCCACCATTTACATACTGGGGGACGGGGGATCATGGCTTCTATCCATCCGACGGACTAGTATAATTCAATTCTAACGCTAGGAATAACGTTTTCAACTTTTTTGATAAAACCACCAAAGAGTCCTTCTCAAAATGCTAACTTTTTTAATTGTCTCAAGAATTACTTTCAGAACGACACTTTTACCATCAAAATGTTAAAAAATACCGTAAAATGGGGTAACTTTGGCAGATATGGAGTTCCATCATTTAGGAAGCCATAAATTGATGGCGCTTTGTTGGAATTCAAATTATGTATATTTTATTTGAAGAAAATAACAAATTTTTTCTATTTTGGGGAAAACAATGATAAAAATATTTATGAGATGTTATATTTTAAGGAAATAAATGAAACTAAGCTATCTAATTTGCATATTAATTACAAGTTATTTATGAAACAGCTACTTATTTCAGGATACTCGGACGAGGCTTAAATGGTGTTGGCCTGTTTACGAGGCTTTCCTCATGATACCGTTACAATCTCAACCACTTAAATTTCAATTTTTTATCGGAAAAACGATTTTTGACACCAGCCACAGTCGCCATCATACAGAAGAGTAAGTATATAACGTAAAGTACTGACTCATTATCCATCACTCAGAATTTTATGTTAAATATGAAAGAAAGACCACATCTACTCTGAGTTGTTGACGTTGCAAAATAAGAGTCTCGTTAAGACCTTTGTTAGTACTACGTGGCTTACTGTGCTAAAATAGATGCTCAAACAGTGCATTTCAAAATAACGCTAACGCGTTGGGGGGGGGGGGTAAATATTGCGCAATCGGTCTGCTTCGCGATGTCAAGAGTCATTCAACAGCCATCATTTAAGTTTTAAAGTTGAATATATGCATGAAAGAAAGGAAACCACGAGTACTATGTGATCTAACATTGATAAAAAGGACTTTAACAGAAACACTAGCCCCTAGATGCTAATTTTCGCGGAACTACTCCCTGCAGGATAACAGTGGTTGATAATGTTAACAAACATTGTAGGCCAAAGGCCTAGGTATAGCTTTACATTTAGTTAGCAAAATGATATTCTGGCAAAGACCTACATCTCTTAATGTCAAAATTTTGATTTTATATGAATTTTTGGTTTTCTTTTCTGCAGAATTATGCCGAGTTCTTACACTGAAGGGCAAGGGAAACGTCGATACCAGTCATACGACCCGAAAGATTTGGAAGCAGCCCTAACAGCTGTCAAGAATGGTATGCCACAAGCTCAAGCAAGCAGAACATACAATGTTACTCGAAGTACCCTGCAGAACCGTTTAAGCCAGGCTCATACAGTTAGTTAGATGATATTTAACGAAACACCAACACGAATGTCTTATATTGTGTCAACAAGTTAATACGGTCCAAGTCCTTCCCTTTAGTCGCCTCTTACGACAGGCGGGAAACACCGTGGGCATATTCTTCAACCCCCAGCCCACAGGGGGCCAACCATAGAGGGGCTTGCTCATACAGGTAAAGTGGGAAGACCATGTGTGCTTTTCCCCGTGGAGGAAGATACAATTGTGAAGACACTAGCCGAAGTCAGTAAGTGGGGCTACCCTCTGACACCATTTATTGTGAAGCTCGGTACTAATTTAGAATCCGTGCCCGGAAGTGACGTAAATTACAACTTAAAACTTACAAAATATCAGTGACAAGTTAAGTTCTAAAAGAACCAACAGTAACGTGACAAGACAAGCTGTTCAACAGAAAGCAACAGTGGGATTTGAACGCGGAACATTGCAAGAATACGAACGCGGTATAAATCTCAGTATAGCGATCCTATGCCCTAACCGATACCGCTGCGAGCCGAGCTGCCGGCAAACGGTTTTAAATATTATAAGTACTTACAGATGTATACGTAGGCTATAATTATACATGTATACGTATTCTATGCGTATATCCCTACGGGTATAAGCCTAACCTTATCTCTATGCGTACCATATGTATAACCCTATCCCTATCCGTATGCGTACCCTATCCGTATGCCTACTATGTATGTAACCCTATCCCTATGCGTATGCGTACCCTATCCGTATGCCTACTAACGTATAACCCTAACCCTATACCTAACCCTAACCCTATACCTATGCGTATCACGTACGTCACTTCCGGGCACGGATTCTAAATTAGAGCCTGAAGCTCCTGATAAAGGGTTATTTAGACAAACGAGGAAGAATCGAAGTTCGATTTAAAAACAATATTCCTGGTGATTTCATACACTCTTTTATTACACGTAACACGAGCAAGGGCAAAAGTTAATTCTGAAGTGATAACAGAATACTTTTCCAACTTAGAGGAGACAATCAAAGACCTACCAGCAAATTGCATATTCAACTTTGATGAAACCAACATAACTGACAATCCAGGGGGAAAGAAAGTGCTTGTGCCTAGAGGTACCAGACGAGTAGAAAGGGTTCAAGAACACTCTAAGATGTCAGTTTCATTGATGTGCTGTGGGAGTGATAGTGGAGCCTTTTTGCCTCCATTTGTTGTGTATAAGGCACAAAACTTATATGAGAACTGGACCAAAGGTGGGCCAGATGGAGCTGGTTATGCCTGCTCAAATGGGTGGTTGGTTTGAGATGGACACTTCTGAACGATGGTTCATGGATATTTTTATTTCACATGTTCAGAGGATGCCAGGACAGAAGCTGCTGATTGGTGAAAACTTAGCCTCCCATTTCTCACCACTTGTCGGTGGAAACCGCAGTCCAACATCAGGTGTATTTTACATCCCTGCCACCAAATTCTACCCACCTAACTCAGCCATTAGATGTAGCTGTCTTTAGGCCCATGAAGACTGTTTGGCGAAGTATTTTAGAAGAATGGCGAAAAGAAAGCCAGCGGCAGGGTTCTATTCCAAAGGAACACATGCCAGCTGTCTTTAAGCGTCTCTGGGAGGGTCTACATCCTGGTGTAGAGAAAAATTTAAAGGCAGGTTTCAGAACAACAGGATTGCATCCGTTTAATCCTCAAGCAGTCCTCACCATATTGCCTGATAGCAATGAGGGAGAGCGAACTGAATATGTGGGTCGTGATTTAGATGATTGCTTAAAGTCAATGTTAGAGGAGCATCGTGGGCAGAAAGGAGATGAACCAAAGCGTAAAAGGGGCAAGAAAATCATGCCAGGCATGCAAATAACTCCAGATGATATTCCGAGTACTTCTCGTACAACCAAGAAGGAAGTGATCACAAATGTTCAGAATGCTGTTTTGTTTGATGGTTATTTAGGGGCTGACTGGATTCAGTGCATTTATTGCTTGGGATGGGTTTGTGGACCATGTAATGAGGGAAGCACTGATATCCAGTACTGTTGTACATCATGTGATGAATAGGGTAAGGCCAGTTTTCAGACTAAGTGACCTGCTAACAAAGGTAGGCATATGAAGACTCAATAATTTTGACTGTTTACTGAGCTGTACTGTTTTCGTTTTAAAGCTGTTAAATTTTTCATCACCTTTATTTTTTGTTTTTCAAGCAGGCATCATTTTGAATTGTTTTGCTTTTGTAAGTAAAGATGAAAAGTTAGATGGGGGTTTAACGACACACCAACACGAATGTGTTATACAGTGTCAGCAAGATAAAAAAGGGTAATGATTAGGCAAATCACCTAAAAAGAAAAAGGATTGGGCAAAACTACTAAAAGGTCTAGACAAGCAAATGTTGGAGTCATGTCAAAATTTCCTGTAAAGGTTACTTTCTTTCAGAAAGCCCAAAATGAGAGAAGGGTCTGTGTGCTCAAACGTCTTCAGGTTTGGCACAGCGTAGTACTTCTGACGAATATGGGAGTATTCATAGCAGTCAACGAGAATGTGACTGACGGTGACAGCACAGTCACAGAGGATACATATGGTCTCTCATCCCCGTGGAGCAAATAAACCATGGGTTAGGTAAGTGTGACCTATGTGAGCCCTAGTCAGTACCAAATCATCTCTCCGTTTTCTGGGGGCTGCATTAACCACAGTCCCGACCTTTGGTTTGACTTTGTACAATTTGTTCTCAGGGAAAGAGTCCCACAGTTCCTGCCATTCTGATTTTATGTAGTCATTGATCTTGGGACGATAATCATTGTTGGGCAAGTGGAGGTTGGTAACGTCCATCTGTAGGGCTTCCTTAGCTAGTGTGTCTACCCTTTCATTTTCGCGTATGCCCACGTGACTCGGAACCCACGCACGCACAACTGATTTCTCTAGTCCCACCAAATTGGAGTAAACTTCACCTAGAGCTATTACACAAGAAAAGATGAAAAGAAAATCTTAGTGTTAGCCCCAATTCTAAATGTTAAGCATATGACCAATTTACGAAGACCATAAATGAACAATTAAACATCCCTTAATAATTAAAAATCCATTTTTTCATAAATTTGAAGGAAATTACCATGATATTCTGTAGCTTTATGTGAAATAATTAAGCTGCCAAAGTTACCCCGAAGTCTCTTCCATGAAATTAATGCAGATGCCAAGACCTTTGGCTGACCTTGATGTGATTGACAGCAAAAGTAGTTTTGAAAACATAATAACAGCCTAGAAAACATATGAGATGTAAAACATGTCATAGTTTTTTCTCCTTTTTGTATTTTTTTCCAACATTTTATTGAAAAGGTGCCAAAGTTATCCCATTTTAATATACAATTATAGAGTAACCCGCCATGAAATAAGTCCACGGTGTAGTATATTATTACAACTAAAGACGAGGCTTAGGTAGAATGTTTCGTATGGCCTAGCCTAACGTTAGGGTTTAGGCCTATTCATAGCCTAGCCCACCTGTCAACTCTCCCGGTTTTACTGAACCGGCACTCTCGTTGTTTTTAGCCTGATCTCAAACTCAGTTGTTTGTATGGCTCGGCTATATACTTAATTTAAACCTTGCGGTTTTTCTCCAAATCTCCAGCATTTATGATCAAGACAGGTTGACAGGTCTGGTTTGTTAATATTGGTCCTAATGTTTACAACAGGCCTTGCCTAGGCCTACTGCGGTATGGATTTTCTAATACTAAATAATATGCTACATGTTGATGTTTGGCGTATTTGAAAACAAAAACTCTTAGTGGAAATTTTTCTGCGGTTTTTGACAGATATTGTAGCATATACTTAAAACGAAAACTGATAAAATGCCATGTCAAAATGTAAAATGCCAATCCTGGTATGCTCTGAGATTCCATACCTTTCAACGATAGCGCTTCCACAAATTAGTATTTCTGTATGACACATTGTACTAAGAATGGGTTTTAAAATACTGAACTACATATTGTTACTATATAAAGGATATGTTAATCTAGAAATGGAATTTTTAAAGGTCGTGTGACATCATGGTATCAAAAAGAGCCGTTTTTGTAAATTAAAGAATTATGTCCTCCTGTCAAAGGTCTGTTGAAATTATAAGTATCTTTTAACCATTCTCAAAATAAACGTCTTCAAAGTTTCGTCCCTGGAGAACAAAAATGATGTGAAGTGTTGCACAGTGCTGAGATTTCTAATAAATTCTCTCTCAACTGCTGATCATATAGATAAGTCTCGTGAGTGGTATCAATATTCCTCAAGGGAGAAGTAACTTATAATTAACCCCATCAAGGAACAAAAATGCTATCATATGCCATATATGGTATGTCCATCTTTTAATGCCACATATTTGCATATTTAGCTCATGTTTACTCATGGCTCCCAAGTGTCAAAAAAGAATTTGTCTGTAAAAAAGTCAATATTTGTGGCTTTTAATGGGAAATGAGGCTATTTTCTGCATTTTTGTAAATGCTGTCTATATCAAATACCCAACTATATTATTTTCATGTCACACAACCTCAAAAGTTTCTTGGCAAGTGATAATTTCGTTTTGGCTACTTTACTACTGCTTGGTCATTGTGCCAAAACATCAGTTTGTAAGCTTTTGTAGAAAATGAATTAGTGGAATCTTGTGATTAAAATGTTTCCACAATTTGACAGCAATTTCCGAAAGTGTTCAGCTTCCCCAAGGTATGATGGTTGCAAAGGGAAAATGCATTCGCCCTGCCTCATTTGAATTAGTGTACGCTGTTTTTGTCGGGACAAGCTCCTATAAATCGTGTGACAATATTTTGTTGCCCATATTCAACATTTAATATCAACATAATGAAAGAATTGTGAACAGAATGAGTTAGTAAGTTAGATGGGGGTTTGACGACGCACCAACACGAATGTGTTATATAGTGTCAGCTAGATAAAAAAAAGGGGGAACTGGTGAGGTGAAATCACCTAAAAGGTAAAGAATGAGAGAATTATTCATTTTTGCAGAAACTTTCAACCTTGCTAGGGTGACTTCTTTTTCTGTTGTGCTGGGAACTGTTGCGCACTCTAAGCTTGATATTATTTTGGTCAAAGTATGTTACCAATTAAGAATAGAGCATAGGAACTTTTGTAACTGTTACAATTACTGAAAAGAACTAGAAATGCAAAAACATAGGCACATAAAGAAATAAGTACTATTTGAGGAATACAAAAGGTCACTCATTTTATTGTTTCTTTTTATTTGGAAATGGCTTCCAAAACAATGAAAATTTACACTTTGACAAATATTATTGAAAATGCAAGAAACTAAATACATGGAGAAATAATTACAATTGAAAGAATGCAAAAGGCTTCTCATCATGCATCATTTTTTATTTCTGAAATGGCTTCAAAACCGCTGAAAGTATACACTTTAACGGATGTTTCAAAGCGCGGAGCCAATTTTGGATTCCATCGCGTTACGTCCAAAAAATACTTTTGAAGGAACAATTCTATCTTCAAAGGGAGAGTGTACCCTTAAAAATGAGGAAGGGTAAGTACTATGTATTTAATAATTACATACTAAATGCAGACCAAGGAGAAAGTGGAATCAATTACCTTCGTCTTTACGAAGAATCTTTCAAAGCAAATTGTGGTTGTATCAGTTTATTTCTTTACTGAAATAAGCATAAACTTAAACAAGAGATTAATTTCATTGATTTTACCTCCAGCTTTTTGACATCAATAATTTTACTGAAATCAATTGTGGGTGGGGTTGGACCTATTTGGAAGAATGTCAACTGTAACGAATAATAAATATGATTTTTGGCTAAAAGTTTCAGAGAGTTACCTGCACATTGTAGGGTTACTGTCTGCCAACTTTAAATTTTGCTGAAAAAATTCTGTTGTATAGTTCAAGTAGTAGTAAATAGCACATGTAACCGCCTAGACCACCTCTTTGCGTGCCGGATTGTCTCTATTTCCTGTAGTTAGTTAGATGAGATTTAACGACATACCAACACGAATGTGTTATATAGTGTCAACTGGATAAAAAGGTAAAGTTTAAATAAGGTTCAAGTTCAAGTTTGGTTTCAAATACAGCTCAAATGCGGTGCAAGTCCTTACCTTTAGTCGCCTCTTACGACAGGCGGGAAATACCGTGGGCATATTCTACATCCCCCAGTCCACCTCTATTTCCTGTAAGCTATAGACTTTCAAAGTTGACCGATATGGTGAGCATGTAAATCAGGCATACAAAAAGGGGCCATCAATGGGCTACAAGTTCCAAATGGTTTGAAATTTTGACTTAAAGATTTTGGGTGTTCTATCAGTAAGTGCAACTTTTACAGTAAAATCTGACAGGACTGCGTCTGAGCGATCCATTTGTTGAGTTGGCAGAGAATGATTCTCTAGTGAGATAGTATCTATATGGTAAGAAATATCTTAACTGTCTCAAACCAATTACAAGAGTGTACCCTTTAAGAGTAATTGCAAGAATGTTTTTGATACTTAAGTTTTTTCTCATTAAATTGCAGATCTTTCAGATAGGGAAGTCTTTCGACATAGATGGGGACAAGGTATCCTTCAATCCCCCACTGGAAGGAACAATGACGGAGGTTTGTACAAACATTGCATAACAAAACAGAAGAATGGCATTTGAATAAACGATATAATCCATGGGGAATTTGAGACTATTAGCAGATTGAAATAATATTGCAAGTTAATTACATGATTTCTAGAAGTTGCTCATGAGAATGAATTTTCTCAACTTTGATGAAAAATAACATTTTTATGCCCGCAAAATTCGTGCTTTCATAAAAGGAACCTAAAGTTATGTTTACTAAAACAGTTGATATAAAGCATTAACAATGAATTTAGAACCCATATTATCACTTCAGAGCTTGGTACCTGTATGAATAGAATATCTACAGTGTATCTTGAAATAATTGTCAGACAATACTGTAAGCATGCCATGATGATGTTAGGAATGAGTTTAATTTGTGGTAAAACTTTGTTTGTAGTTATGACAAATGAGCTTTTTAAGTATGTAGAAAGAGGCACTGAGAAACTGAAGAACCCCAAACCGAAACAAAACCCTGTCGGATCACAAACACAATGCCAAACAAACTATACACACCATGCAACGGGGGAACAAAAGAGTCTTTGTTACTACATAACTGAGGTTCAGAAACCACTGCAGCCAACCCCCAAACGACACCCTATTCCAACAACCACAAACCACCCCAAAACAAAGTCCCACCAGTCCCGAAGGCAACACCACACACCCAAAGGCTACCACACGCCCGAAGGAACACCACGCCCGATGGCAACAACACTTAACCAGAATGCAAAAATGCATTGAGGTTTCGATGATATATGTCCTATTCCAAATAAAGCCATGATGTCCCATATCTTTCAGTCAATGGACAAATGCTATCTTAACATGTTGGAAAAATACAATTTTGTATTCCTATTTAGTCTTGGGAATTCTTGGGAAATTTGCGTTTTGACCTTTGGTGACCCCAGATGTCGATCTTGGGAATTCTCGGGAAATTTTGCTCTTTGATCTCTGGTGAACCCATGTAATATTCTTGGGAATTCTTGCGAAATTTTGCTTTTTTTACCTCTGGTGACCCCAGATGACCTTTAACCTCCACCAAAAACAACAGGGTCCATCTTTTCACCATAACACATCCACATACTAAGTATAAAACCTATCCAAGCTTTCTCCCTTCAGTGTTTTCAGTGTTTGACCCCTGGTGACCTTTCAACTCCACCAAAAACAATGAGGTACATCTCACTATATCACATCAATTTAACACGTATAAAATCTATTCAAGCTTCCTACCTGGAGATATCGTGTTAACAAGATTTTCAGAATTTAACCCCCAGTGACCCCAAATGAACTTTGACCTCCACCAAAAATAATAGGGTTCTTTCTCTACCTACAAGGGATCTACATACAAACTATGAAATTTATCCAAGCTTCCTACCTGGAGATATCAGGTTAACAAGGTTTTCAGGGTCTGACCCCTGGTGACCCCAAATGACCTTTGACCTCTACCAAAAAGATAGGGTTCTTCCTCTTACCATCACGCACTTACATTAAAAGTATGAAATTAATCCAAGCTTTGTAACTCAAGTAATTGTGTTAACAAGATTTTCAGGGTTTGCCCCCGGGTGGCCCCAGATGACCTTTCACCTCCACCAAAGATAATAGGGTTCTTCCTCTTACCATAACGCATCTACAAAGTATGAAATTCATCCAGGCTTCCTACCTCGAGATATTGTGTTAACAAGGTTTTCAAAGTTTGAACCCCGGTGACCCCGTGTGACCTTTGACCCCCGTCAAAAACAATGGGATTCTTCCTCTCAATATGGGGCATCTATGTACCACGTTTGAGAACTGTCAGAGTTTCACTTCTTGAGATATCGTGTTAACAAAGTTTTCAGGGTTTGACCCCTGGTGACCCCAGATGACCTTTGACCTCCTACAAAAATGACAGGGTTCTTCCTCTTACCATAAAGCATCTACATAATAAGTATGAAATTCATCCAAGTTTCCTACCTCAAGATATTGTCTTAACAAGGTTTTCAGTTTGACCCCAGGTGACCTTTGACCCCCACCAAAACAATAGGGTTCTTCCTCTCAATATGGGACATCTATGTACCAAGTTTGAGAACTGTCAGAGTTTCTCTTCTTGAGATATCGTGTTAACGAAGTTTTCAGGGTTTGACCCCGGTGACCCTAGATGACCTTTCACCTCCACCAAAAATGATAGGGTTCTTCCTCATACCATAACGCATCTACATACAAAGTATGAAATTCATCCAAGCTTCCTACCTCAAGATACTGTGTTAACAAGGTTTTCAGCGTTTGACCCCCGGTGACCCCAGGTGACCTTTGACCCCCACCAAAAACAATAGGGTTCTTCCTCTCAATATGGGACATCTATGTACCAAGTTTGAGAACTGTCAGAGTTTCCCTTCTTGAGATATCGTGTTAACGAGGAAAGTGTCACAAACACACATACACACCCACACACACGCACATACACACATACGCCATCATGAATGCATAGGTTTCCCTTATCATCGAAACCAAAAAGGCACTGGGCAAATACAGGTGCACCTTGCCCAAGAGTGCCCTGGAGGCAGTTGTGGCAAAGGGTAACCTCATTACTTCCACGTTTAAACAAACTCCACAACAGGATGCAGTTTAAAGTCCTACCCAGGAGTTACGACAAATGTACTTCTTCCGATTACATGCAGGAATCAATTTTAAATGTGTGATGACCGTTGTCCATTGGATTACCAACAAGGTAACAGACTGCTTCTATGGTTACTGTAAATTTCTTTGTAAACTACAAAATTTTCTTTTGAAATGATTGGTTGTGTAACGGATGACCACAAAATTAATTTCCTCAAAATCGAGGCTTGACATGTGCTCACTGGCATTCAGTAATGACTAGAAGGACGATGTACTGATATTAGTATTTACATCAATATGCATTCACTTATTTCTTTGCTGATCTTTTTAAAGGTATTTCCCATGAGAACCGGGAAGACCTGGCAAAGAAGAGATTTCTTTATCGAAGACGAGTCCACCAAGGCTAGAATCCAGTGTAAGCTGTGGAGAGAGCTAGCTGAGTCGGTAACGCATGAGAATGCAGGAAGTCCTGTGTCCCTACGTAATGTGGAGGTAGACATCTTTAATAACCGAAAGCATTGAAAATCAACTGATTCGAATACAGTTGAAGTATACAGTAGCTAAAGGCTAAAGTTATCTCTTACTTGTCATAAAGGTGATTTGTACAATGATGTAGCTTCAAGTGTACCTCAAGTCCAAAATTTCAATATTTTAAAAAGCTTGAAAAGTGAATGCAAATGGTCCAACTCCCAATTCAAAGGGTACTCCTGAGCTGAGATATGAAATGTTAAGGATTATTCACTCAATTGGAATGGTAGATTGCACAATAATTTGTGATGTCATTCTTGCACTATTCAAATTACTTTGTATTTTGGAAAGCCACTGAACCTTGTATCGAAATGTCACTACCCTTTTACCGTTATGTGGTGACTTGACTAAAAGCCCTCCCCTATAGTACATATTATGCAACACAGTTAACTTTTCAAGGTTATAAACATTTTAATTTCAAGAGGAAACAAAAGCAGGTAATGTGAGTTGTACTACGTAGATGGACATCACTTTACGTGAGATATCTTTGAACATTTTATATCCCAGCAATGGAATAAATAAGGTATGAAGATGGGAGGTGGATGCATAATCAAGGGTAAAGTTAAGGTTAGCTGAACCAGGGGCACTTTTTGACTGAAAGTGTCCCCTGGTTCTTTGATTCAAACAGGAGACATTTTGTGTAATCAGGAGGCAGGTACTTGCCAGTATTCACGCAGCTGACAACTTACAATTTCGTGGTTTCAATTGACATTCAATGTTGAAAGCTTTACTGGTCGTGTAATAGGCCTGAAAAAGTAGCCTAATATGCCGATGTCGTGAAAGTATATAAAGATAACAGTAACCTATCTCGTATTTCTTCACAAATACAAGGACTGCAGATTCCCAAGAGGCAGGCCCGTAGCCAGAGTGACCAATTTGGGGGACACATCGATGTTGGAGTTTTATCGGCCTGGGTACGGGTCTAAGGGGAGTAGGTTACCCCTCCCCTTTGAAATTTTTTTTTGCCTATTTGAAGGTCCCTACATGTAAAATGGTGCAAGATATTCCATTTTTCTTCCTGTATTTGCATTCCAAAAAAGGTTGGTCACGAAAAAAGATGTCTTCCTTCAGTGCAAGATCTTTTACTAAAAACTTTTGGGGGAGCGTGCCCCTCACCCCCCCCCCCCGTGGCTGCGTGCCGGTCCGTAGGCCTACCCACGTCCCACATTTGCAAGTTGTACTACCCAACGTGTTGCGACCGCAAAATGCATCGCGCGGGGCCTACTTCTGTGCAATGAATACTGCGTCTGTTACCTTCGTTACCGGACAGCACGGTCTGACAGCCGTGTGTTCCGAAAGAGCGGAGGCACCCACCACACGAGTGCAAAACGTCGCCGGCAGCATAGTCACGCCACAATATATCTGGGTGTAGAGGGGCAATCGAGGGTGAAGCGCCTTGTCCTACAGCACAAAAAAGACGCTTTGGAAGTCCAGTTCTCTGACCACTGAACTAATCCATGTTACATTTAAAGAAACTGACTCTTTTTATGGACTTTTTTAGGATATGACTTTCAATACCAAAAAATGGTTAAAACAACAAATGCACCATTTTGCATATAGACACCTTTGAAAACCGAAAACAATTCTTAAGGCGGGGGACACCCACCCTCAGGATCTTCCTCCAGGACGGTGATGGGCCATGTCGTCCCTGCCAGAAAATAAATATATTAACCCTAAATTATTTCCAATCCTAAAACATTGGAGGGGGGATTTGGGTTCTGAGGCAGATCCAGATAATTTGTAACAAAAAAGTTTCACAACAGGTGTTTTTCCCTCAACAGGAATTTTCCCTCTAAAAACTTTTAACATGCGGTTTTCCAGAAACGTGCGGGAATGCTCAATCTCGCTGCCTTATGTGAACACTGTCGCCCCTGAGCCAACAAACTGACTCCTTAAGGAATTGCCCTTTTACAAACTTGCCACTCGACAAAGTCATCCTTGATTTCAACAAAGTCGCTCCTCCAGTCAAGTGTTTCAGCCTTTCAACGCAAAACCGTGAACTTCAAAGGCTAAAAAAGGCGCTAGTAGTCGGTAAGGGTGGGGAGGTGGGTTTCCCAATTGACTAAGTTGTCTGTTGTTATAAGCGAATATGAAGACCATTCTCTTGAATTGAGAACTATATGTTACGTTTTAAAGTAGATCTAGATAAGTGGACCCTCCTATTTAAGTGGCGACTCCTACTTGTCTGGTAATCTGACGTTTCAGGTAAATATACGCCATACCTTGCGTTCTAGCAATGCACTTACCTTCGCTGTTACCAGAACTAATCTGAAAACCTACGGTGATCGTGCCTTTCCGTCAGCTGGGCCCAAGCTTTGCAGAAGTTTGCCCCATTCTATCAGTTCTCCCTCTCTACAATCTTGGACAAAACTGTTGGGACGCTTTGTCATAATATTCTTGAATCTCCGTTCCCAGGTTAACACGAAGTCCCCGCTCCCCCTTCCAAAGCTGCGCGGAGAGAATGACTGTATGCCGTGAAAATGGTCAACTTTGTGAAGGGGAGAGGGGGTGTCCCAACGAGTTTTGTCCAACATTGTCTGAGTTTTAAGTGAGCGATTTACGAGAATAAATTCAATAGAAAAATGGTTAATTTTCCGAGCAGCTGTATTCAGTACACTTTGTCGGAGGCTTATAGGCCTGAGGATTTTAGCCAAATGAAAGTATAATTTAAAATTGTTTTAATGTGTTGCTCTGTTTATTTGTTTATACTGATTTATTATTGGTTGGCGAGATCATAATGGATAGACTGTTTCAGGTATTCGCAGGGAATGCCAGGCCGAAATGTTTACGTTCTGTAACGATGTCTATGGCAGCCATATGCGTTGCATTTTTAGCAAATTAAAGGGAAGATGATAACTCTTCTTAAGTTGTAAGATGGAAAACAAAACAATTTCTTTCATGGATAGATCGAAGAGTCTCACTGCTATTGCAAACTAGTGGTAAGAAGGCAAGATTTTAACTAAAAGAGCGCCACGATCTACCATGAAATGTTAAAAGCAGAACTGCAAGCCAAGCTTTTATTATAACGATGGTAGATCGTTAATAAGGGCTGGTTTTAGACATATTTGGAAGCAAATTTGATGCCTATGACAACATTTTTTCATGTTACATGAAGCTGATGACGTATCTATTATGCCTTCTTATAGCCGACTCAATTTCTTTACATTTTACTTTCAAATTTGCTCTCAAAACAAATGGTAGACCGTTTGGTTAACTTAGCCCGATCTCGTCAAATTAGCATGTATGGCATATTTTTTGTATAGTTTCAGCTACTCAAATGAAAGTATCTGCGTTATAAAGGTGAAATGAATATACATTCAAGTAGTTTTTAACTTATTTCTGGTAAATCACTTTAATGTAAAGTAATAGGCAGGATACAACACGTACTTCTGCTGAATGTTCTTTTTATTTGGTACCTGGTCAGACAGTGTGAGCCCAAAATACGTGACTATATTGAAAAATAATGTCTTCCTGAACGAGAGGACGCTTTGAACTTATTTAGCTACCTTCCCAATGCTTTTAGCTTCAATAGTATTATATTAACAAGAACTTCAATATGGACTCAGAATATGCTGGTTATTCTCTGTTACTGTTCTCTTATACCTAAAGAAAAGACACCTACCCTTTTGCGAATCAACGCAACGCAAAGAAACACTTTCTACCATGGGCCGTGAGCAGTTCTAACTTCTCGAATTTCTCAGACAATCTTGGACAAAACTGTTGGGACGCTTTGTCATAATATTCTTGAATCTCCGTTCCCAGGTTAACACGAAGCCCCCGCTCCCCCTTCCAAAGTTGCGCAGAGAGAATGACTGTATGCCGTGAAAATGGTCAACTTTGTGAAGGGGAGCGGGGGTGTCCCAACGAGTTTTGTCCAAGATTGTAGCAGTTTTTGTCCCGTTTAAAGAGTCATTGTTATAGTTGCTTTTTTAATAGGGTTGTACAGCGATCAGGCTATTGAATACTTCGTAGATTTTAGCGCTCCTGAAGTTCATTATTTACTGAATAGTATGCTAAGTAAACTAAGTTGAATATGGAAGCTGCCCGAAATGTCGGACTTTCCCGCTCGACAGTAAACGACACAGCCGCTTTTATTCATGATCATAAGACACTGAACACATTTGACGAAATGTGAAGCAAATTTTCATTTTATAAATCTACATCAATTTTTTTTCCCCATCTTCACAGAACAAGCATTCCAAAAAGGAGGAAATATGCGACTCTGGTGTCCGCCCGGTTTAAGACGTTAGCAATATGTCTATGTTGGCTGACTTTGCCAATCTGATTGATGAGCCTTAGAATACACCTCTGTCTGAAGTTCTGGAAGAGAACCGAAATCTTGTGGAACTTGAGCCGTTCGGCGATAGGATGATGGGTTAGAGGAGGAACTGTACAAAGAAAAAAGGTCGAGGCTCTAGAACAAAAGCTAGCATTTAAGGGTAAGGATAGGTAACGAGCATCTAGTTTTTTTAAAAGACCCAACTGCCACCTCAATTCCTTCGAGACCTGTTTCAATACTTCGCAAACACAAACCTGACTACAATTGTTTTTTTCCCATAAACTATGGATAATTGTCGAAACATTGAACGACCGAACTACGATATCATGCATAATTAAGTCTACTTCAAGAAGTGCTATTTTCATTTTTCCCGTGCAGAAAACGTGCCAAATGTTGTTATGGGCCACATCAGGCCACTATCGGATTTAATCAGGGAATACTCCCAAGGCATGGAAACCCAGTGAAACCTTGCATGCAGCCTTGTCTTCAAGAGCTAACTGTTTCCCAAGCTTTAATGCCAACCACGACGATAGCAGGGTTAGATGGGTTTTAACGACACACCAACACGAACGTTTTATATAGTGTCAGCTAGATAAAAGGAACGGTGGGGTAAAATTCAACTACAAAAGCAGATGAGATAAAATTTCACTAAAAAGTCTAGACAAAAGCAAATGCAGGAGTCATGTCAAAAATTCCCGTAAAGGTCACTTTCCTTCAGAAAGCCCAGAATGAGGTAAGGGTCTCTGTGTGCTCAAATAACGCCTTCAGGTTTAGCACAGTGTAGCGAATATGGGAGTATTCATAACAGTCTACGGGAACATGACTGACGGTGACAGCACAATCACATGGGATACAATATGGTGTCTCATCACCATGGAGTTAATAGAAATGGGTAAGGTTAGTGTGACCGATGCGAGCTCTAGTCAGAAATAATCGTCTCGCAGTTTTCTGGGGGCTGCATTAGTCACGGTCCCGACCGTGGGTTTTACTCGGTACAATTTGTTCTCGGAGAAACAATTACACAGTTCCTGCCTCTTCGATTTTATGTAGCAGTTGATCTTAGGACGATAATCAGTGTGGGACATGTAGAGGTTGGTAACGTTCATCTGCAGGGCTTCTTTAGCTTGTGCGTCGACCTTTTCCTTTCCGCGTATGCCCACGTGACTAGGGACCCACCCAAGCATAACTGATTTCTGTAGTCTCACCAAGTTGGAGTAAGCTTCACGAAGAGCTACTAAACAAGGGTGTTTTTGTTCAAGGCCTTTAAGTGCCATAAGGCTGGATAGTGAGTCAGTGAACACAATGAACTGGAGACTGTCCGAGGTTTCAATCAGATCGAATGCCACCTTTAGTGCATGGAGTTCAGCAGTAAATACTGATGCATCATCCGGTAGTCTTGACTTGCAAGAATTATTTTCCTTTAACGTGCTTCGAAACGGACACGATCGCAAACAAAACCCATCGGAAGACAAACACAATACCAAAAACCATTCACACGCTGCAAAGAAAACGAAAGTCTCTGTCACCACCAACACCGCCCCGACCCCACACCAATCCGAACACCACAGACCCTTCCTTTTTACGTACATAGAAACTGGCACTGCGAAACAAAGAACTCAAACATAACAACTATTTACAGATTCCTTTACATTGGGCTAGAAACCAAAATTTCACAGACACAGTCGAAACAAAACACCGGACATGGAACAAGTGTTCATGTGGCCAACCCCCAGCCCACAACGATGTACTCCTCACACGCACATAGCCTGAACAGACCCAATGTGGAACAAAGGCAAACCTAAAGGCAGACTAACAACTCTTGCTGGGACTTGATCTTTTTAGTCCTTGGGCTCGGTACTGGTCTTTCAGAGAGACGGTCTCCCCACTCTGACACCTCACCCGAGGCCGACCTCTTCAGTGCAGACTCTGACCCCTCCCCCTCACACAAATCAAACCAACCCTCCCCAGAAGGTGGATCCTTGGGAGGAGGCTCCGAGGCAGGCTCTCCACCATCATCATCACCACCATCATCCGACATGACAGAAACAGACTCTGAGGAGAGATGGAGGTCCTCCTCTATTGTCATGATTGCAGCCTCCCTTGGTTCCGTTGGCAAGGATGGTGGAGAGTCCGCCTCAGGAGTCACAGTGCCCGCCTCACACTGTTTGGAGGCGAGGAAGTCCTGTTCCACCTCATGTGCCACCTCCTCCAATTCCTGAGTGGAATATTCCGGGCCTAGTTGCGAGGGCTCAGGTGCCTGCCCCACATCCTCACTGGCATGGGCAGAATACAATTCGGGAAATGCACCAAAGACATGTCCCTCCTCCCCACAAAGGTTGCACCGCACCTCGTTGGGACACTCGGCCTTGTCGTGCCCCACCTGCCGGCATCTGCCGCAACGTCGATTAGGACACGACTTGGCTTCGTGCCCCTCCTCTCCACACTTAAAACAGGTGCGGGGCTGCCTAAAGTATCTTATGTGGGCTTTGGAACCCCCTATGAAGAGGAACGATGGTATTTCCCTCTTCAGAACCATACGGAACTGTCTCTTTCCGTTCAGTATGCCCTTCAACTCACCTTCATTGTAAGTGACCCACCGCATATCGGAGACAGTTCCGTATTGACTCAGAACCCTCGCAACTAGGCCCTGTTCGACCTCAAAGTTCAGGTACAGCACCGTCACCACCACAGAGCGATCATATGGGGTGACAGTGAGCCCTTCCAGCCCTTTAAGGCAAGACACGCCCTGCAAGAATGCATCTCGCCCTGTAGCTGCGGCTCCAACTCTTTTCGTGGCTTTGGAACCGGGGGCTTTTTAAGTGCATAGAAACGGACACTATCAAACAGGAAAATCCAAATCCGGACCGGTAAGAACACAACCATGAACTACTTACAATCATTTACAAAGTTACCTTACACCAAGCTAGCAAAACAAAATTTCTGTGGCCAACATATACGACACCCCCAGCCCACCCACCATACAAGACCATTTACTGTGGCGGATCGCACACGACGCCATCGTAACGAATCTCAAGCGCCTTCGGTGGCGTCTTGGAGATGGCATTTGCCCCCGCACTGGATGCACAGGGTGGGAGAGTGTGCCGCATGTGTTTTGGCAGTGTGGCTTTGTGGCCCTCCTCTGGGAGTGGTTTCAAGCTCTGGCTGATCGCCTCACGTTTTGTAACACCTGGGCGGTCAGCCAGGACTACGCTTTGTATGGTCTGTCACCCCCGCCATGCAATACAAGTGTTCGCGGGATACTTACCTTTGTTTCGGCCTCCATAAAGCTGGCCTTGTGGAGAGACCGGTGTAATATTGTGTTTAGGGGAGAGGGGAAGCCTGCGGACGTCGTCCTGGCGTCGGTGAGGACGGAGATTAAGCTGAGGGTGGAGGCCGACTTCGTCCGTTTGCCAAGGTCGACGTTCGGCAGGTGTTGGGGTCCACTTGTTTCAGTGCGGGCGGGCCGGGTGATAGTTAATTTGTAAATATTGTAAATATTGAAATTGCAAATAGTCCTACGTGATTGGCTGGGGTGCACCCATCAGTCCGACACGTCTTCAGTCCGACAAGTTTTCAGTCCGACACGTTTTCATTCCGAAAATGAAAAACACGTTTTCATTCCGAAAAATAAAATACACGTTTTCATTCCGAAAAAACGAGTTTTCATTCCGAAAATAAAATACACGTTTTCATTCCGAAAAAAACGAGTTTTCATTCCGACACGTTTTCATTCCGAAAATAAAATACACGTCTTCATTCCGAAAAAACAAGTTTTCAATCCGACACGTTTTCATTCCGAAAGTAAAATACACGTTTTCATTCCGAAAATAAAATACACGCTTTCATTCCGAAAAAACGAGTTTTCATTCCGAAAATAAAATACACGCTTTCATTCCGAAAATGGAATACAGCATAACCATAGGCGTAGGAAGCGGGAGGCTTGGGGGCTTTAGCCCCCAGTCAAAAATTTGGAGGTATGATGTGAAGTATACTTTAGCTCCCCTCAATCCCAGGATGAAAACCCTTATTTGTTGCCTGTGTAGAAAATGTCAAACTTTGCAGTAATTTTTCTTAAAATTCACCCAATTTGTTGCATCAAATTGCATATAAAGACCCCCAAATACCTCAAAAAATTTCTTAAGGGTAAGGGGCCCCTCCTAAAAGGACGGCTCTCCGAAACAAAGTTCAGCCTCCCCACTCAATCTCGAACAGCTTCCTACGCCTATAAGCATAACAATGTACCATTGAAAATGTATTGGTTTCTAAAAGTCTTTTGGTTTCGATGAAAGAGAATCCTATGCCATGATGGCGTGTGTGTATGTGTGTGTGTGTGTATGTGTGTGTGGATGTATGGGTGAGTTTGTGACACTTTGCTCGTTAACAGATATCTCAAGAAGGGAAGCTTTGACAGTTCTCAAACTTGGTACACAGGTGCCCCATATAGAGAGGAGGAACCTATTGTTTTTGATGAGGGTCAAAGGTCATCTAGGGTCACCAGGAGTCAAACTTTGAAAACCTTGTTAACACAGTTTTGGAGAAAGGAAGCTTGGATTTATTTCAAACTTGGTATATTGATGTACTATGGCAAGAGTGTGAATTTGGCGGAGGTTAAAGGTCATCTGGGTTCACTGGGTGCCAAAGTCGACCAGAAAGCCCAAAGACTTAGTGATTCCTTGCCGAGAAGGTGTGCTTTGTCAGCCTTAAAATTTGTACTTTCTGACTATATTGGTTTTTACAATTTTCTTCAATTTAACCTCTGCTGACCTTTACATGACCTTATACCTCCACCTAAAATTATAGGTTTATTCCTCTCAACATGACAAATCTAGCCACTTAATATGAAAATCTCCCATTTTTACTTTGAGATATGGTGTTTACAAAGTCTTCAGTATTTCAATTCTGGTGACCTCAAATGACCACTGACCTCCACCAAAAACAATATAGTTTCCTCTCAACATGGAAAATCTATACCAAATATAGCAAATATCGGTCATTCTTATCTTGAGATATCGCGAATACAAGAAGCTTCAAGAAGCTTCACAAACACATACACGCACACACACACACACACACACGTCATCACCATCGAATAGATTCCTTGCTTGCCTTCGGCAAGGAATCAAAAACCCCATTAAAATATTTCATGGTAGGAAGCTTCGATATATTTAATACCTATACTGTATTATATTATATACTGTATTATACGGGGTTCTTGCGAAGGCTTCGTACAGGGATCTTGGGGTGTAACTCCACAGACAGAAAATTAAAGAGAGTTCAAATAACGTTGATTTGCAGATGATTGTTGATTTATTTCCATTCCAAAATGATGATTAGTGAGGCCGGCCAAAAGAATTAATTGACTATATACAAGATGACTACGTGGTGTTTACGTTTCAAGGTCTGCAGCACAAGTGCGTGGGAATTCTGAGATTACGACCAAGAGCAGGAAGTTACTATTATGGGATACCACTTGCTGATTGGCTGAAAGTACCATGTCAACGTAAATGACCAATCACAATGGGGAAGGGGAACCTAGACGGACAAGGGGCCGTGTGCACTGTCTAGCTTTCATGCAAAATAAGTATTGCACCATCAGTATGCAATTTTAGTGATAAACAACAAAATGGCGGTCAGCATCGTTCCACACTGCAACACACTACATACTACATGACAATAACCATAGGATTACTCAAACCGACACAAGCCACAATCGAAAGTTATATGATGTCAACACAGGTTATGGGTTGTGGGGGTTGAGGGGGTTGTGGTCGTTGTGGGGGTCTCAGAACTAATCCGTGGAAGCTGTGATGTCAAGGACACGTACACCGATATAACACATGACCGGTAACAGGAAGGAAGCCGGAAAGTCTACTAGGTGAAAAGAGCAAGGAAGGCAAACAAGTTTGCGTGGCACGCTGGCGGTTAAATTGATCTACTTAATTAAAATGTGTTGTAAGTTTTCAATACTATCCAACAATACATTAAAGATCACTTGTTTAGCCCAATCTAATAGTTGGCCATACTTCGGTATTTCGTTTCGATATCTTTACTAATTAACCTGCAAAATGCAATGCCGATGGGGTCACCCCGTCCGTTAACTTACAGACAGACGCTGAGTTCAATGGTGCAGGTTTCAGCTACATCGGACATTGTGATGGTAAAAATAAAGTCGAAATTGAGTTACCTGAAGTACGCCTTCATATCTTCTAGGTTAGTCATGGGTCATCACCCCTTTCTTTGCATATGTTACAGATCTCGAAAGTGCAATCCTATAGCTTAGCCAAATATCTCGAGATTTAAGAGTTCAAAGGCGATCGAACATTTCCAAAAAGTTATATAAATTTTCAAAAAGCAATTTAATGAAAAATATGCAGGGGTCACTTTAAAAATGTTTTTCTTAAAGAGGATGCATGTTACAAATATGTGGTTTCTTGTATAGTAAAGATTACTATGAATGAATCAAAAATCGCCTAAAGTTGTCGTTTGAAGTTAAGAACATGTAAACATTTTATGAGAATAATTTAAAAAGTTGGCAAAAGGGACGTTGGTTTTATCTTATATCTCAACAACAGAAAGTCCGATGGAGATAAGGATTACGGCCATGTGATTCGCGGGGTCGAATCACTATAATATGGTGTTACTGCAAGGTAATTCTGTAGGGTTCGGTTTTATTCCTTCCCGTGAGCCAGGTCTCAATCTCTTCCCATTGCTGAGGCGTAAACCCTATGCAGCGCTCGCACGGTTTTTGCCGAGTACACGACCTACAAGCGGGGCAAGTGTCGTGGTCGTCCCAGTCACGTCCTGGTCTGATAACCGAGCACTGGGAACACTTTACGGGTTGTTTCCTAGAAGCCATCTGTAAAGAATTACTCAGGAAAACAATAAATATAAAGTAGCAACAAGGCCCAGGCAATAGGGCCAAGACTCAACTTAATGTAATAACTAACAATGAGGCATAGGCCGAAACATAAAAATTATATAAAGGAATTAATCACTAAAATGTACCTGAAATCCTTAGCAAGGTGAAAGGTAACAAAATAGTACTAACACGCAGGTACTGACATGTGTGAGAAAACAATATGATAGCAAGGTAAGTCAAGGTGAGACTTAGTTTCTTAGAACATCTCTAGCTAGAGGGTTCAGCAAACCCTGAAAGATCTACAAAATAAGGTAACCCAAAATAAGGCCTCACTACCCTTGGGTGGAGTCCAAGGTAACTTAGTACTCAAGGCCTAAGAATAAATGAACAGCTAGGCTATGGCCTGGAAGTTCCCACGACTAGAGTATGGTAGGCCTAAACCGAGATGATGCTTGGAGCCCGCCGAAAAAAGCGCGGGAAGACCTAACCAGTCTAGTATGAGGTCACGTAGAGAACAATGGGAACCTATGCGAGTGAAACGCCGACCCAAACGAAGGGCTACGGCGAGAAACTCGATCTAAAATAAGGAACGAAAAACCCGGGAAGAAGGCCAAAAATAAATAAAGAACCCCTAAAAACGACCAGGGAGTCCCCTGAGGTGAAGGGGGGAAGGAAAAACCCCTATACCGGCGTAGAGTAAGGGGAGAGGGCACGGAAGCTGGAGGGAATGAGAACGAAGTTCTACAGTATACAATACGTGAAAAGGCGTTAGGCTAGGAGAGCCTAACCACGCTAACGAAATAAGCCGTAGGCCTAAACCAGGGCTCGAAGGCGGCGGGAAAACTACAAATCCACTGAAGGAGCTTAAATTTATCAAAAATTAAGCTTGGTACTTATCGTCGGAAGCGTTGGGCAAAGGATACGATCAAATTCGACCGGAAATCCAAGGAAAGGTCAACGGAAATCCAACGAAAACACTTAGAAAGCGCAGCGACAAGAAAACACGTTTTACTTCTTGAGATGGCAGATTTAGAAGGATGAGGGCTATTCCTCCTCTTGGGAGGTCCGAGCGGAAGCGGTACGGAAGGGCGGTGCTATTTTTTTTGCCAGGTGCGCATGCGCAGAGCAGATTTAGTGCATTAGTTGTAGAAATAGACAGGTAAGTAGGAGCGAAGTAAATGACAATGTATGCATGTAAACCAGGTAAACTTACAATTAATGCATAAGGATTTAATTAAGTACCATTCTCCTCTGTTTGGGTTTGCATATGAAGACTTCCACAAGTTTTGCACAGGCAATCCTAACTTGATATGGTAAAGGTATAAAGCCAAAACTATCCAATGAAGGAACCAAACCAGATTCCCACACAGGGAAATTTTTTCATGTGTAATATATGACTTCACCATCTAGGGACGACTGATCATACGATCCTCTGTTGGGCTCTTTTGGCAATAAATTGCTCTTCTTCGAAAGCAATATTCCAAATGAGTAAACATATATGAGTTATATTTACTCAACTGATCGTATCATTAACGTTTATCTTTATGGAACGTCCATAATAGTGTAGCACTAGCAGTATTTGTGCTTCTTCGCCTAGGCCTGCACAAACTTCTTTTCGATTTTTAAATATCTTTTGTTTCACCCTGGCGAAGGAATGCCGGCTCCTCTAAAAAAAAACTGATTTTTCTCACCTTATACAAATGTTAGTTAGGCCCTAGAGTGTAAACTTTGCTCTGTATAACTATACGTCTTGGTGGAGCCTTCAGTCTTCTCCGCTCAGCTCTAACACAGTTACGGTAACACCTATGCACATCGTATAGAAGGGAAATATACAGTGTAACTGTACCTGATTCTACCATGTAGGCTAGTACTGTAATGATCTTCAGAATACAAGCTCTGCTGCCATGTCAACGAAATATCGTAAGGTAACAAGCTCAAGTTCAGTACGATTGTCAACCTAACACACGTTAAGCTTGTATACGGCAACTAAGTCAGCACAAAAGTTAGTCACGTAGTTAGGCCTACAGTAGCGCGCTGACGACCATAGTTCTTGTGCAATCTGGCACTCAGCTTTCTTACACTAATATGAACCTCATCAACTACCATTGGCCTAGGCAAGGCCACAGTCGCCCAATTTTGTCGTTCAGTATATACCATACACTATATGGTTAATTCCACGTGACGGGTGCTACAATTTAGAGATAATTTCTCATCATTCCCCAATTATATTTTAAAGAACAAGAAAGATGAGTCAGATGCTGTAGTGGTTAACAGTAGTCTAGGTTGAGATGTACTCGAATAACAAGAAGAAAATTTTAAGTTGGCAGCATACAGCAACTTTATATTGCTCCTAAGGTGTGTGACGGGTGCTACATCACAAAATCTGAAAAATTCTGATTAAAAAAAAGTTCTTGTAAAAGTCTGTGAGTTTAAAGCATTTATACCAAACTTGAAACTATTTATGTAAGGTAAAAACACTTAAGTTAATGAACATAGCCAGTTCTAAGAAAAGTCATTTATTAATTCTTGAGTAACTTTGATTTAAGCAGCGTGACGGGTGTTACAAAAGTTGTGACGGGTGTTACGGTGTCTGGAAAATACATCAACAAGAATGTGACTGACGGTGACAGCACCCTCGGGGGAAGGCTGGCTTCATTTGTTTGAGGGGGGAGTCCGAATCTACGTTAAAAAGGTCAGCCTCGGGCGAAGTGTCAGATGGGGAGGGGGGGGGGGTCCATCATCCATATCTGGCTGGCCAAGTACCAGCCAGATATGTAGTCTACTGTGGGCAGCGTAGGATTCAGGTTGGATCGGAGAGGGTGACTTTTATGGCACATGACTAAAACAAAGGAAACAAACAATGCGCTAATGCTTTTACGTGCCTAGAAACGTACACGACCAAATGCAAAATACTAAACGAAAACGGGGACCAGACTTAAAGACGTGTATGTTGAACTAGCAAACAGAGGAGTGTTTCGTGTTGTAACTATTTACAGTACTTACGAGCTGACTTCCTCCAAACCCGGGATATTTACATTAAACTAAGAAAAGGTATAAGGTTTTTGTAATATCTACAAGCTAACACACACGACTCACCTGCACCGAGACGGGTCCACCCCAACCCCTAGCGAATGCTGTCCTAGGCAGACGTGCGAAGTCGGCTCCCACCCTCGTCCTAACCTTGTTCTCACAAACGCCAGGACGACATCTGCAAGCTTTCCTATCCCCCTAAAAACAATATTACATCAGTCTTCCCCAAGGTCAGCTTTATGGACATGTAAACAAAGGTTGCAACAAAGGTCAGTATGCCGCAAATATTTTGGGGGCACATGGGGGGGGGGGCATACAAAGCGTAGTCCTGGCTGACTGCCCAGGTGTTATCAAATGAGAGGCAGTGGACCAGGGCGTGAAACCACTCTCACAGGAAGGCCACAAACTCACATTGCCAAAATACATGGGGCACACTCTCCCACTTTGTGCATCCACTGCAAGGGCATATGCCATCTCCAAGACACCACCGAAGGCACTTGACATTAGTAACGATGGGGCCGTGTGCGATTCGCCACAGCAGGTCTCGTCGGCGGTAATCGAGTGACCAGCTGGGGTCACCATCCAACAAGCACAACTCGTACACCATAACTCTAGAAATAAGTACAGTACTTCACTACAATGGCTTCTCAAGAACGTTTGTCATCTGAACGCGATGACGAGCTGCTGTCATATAATACCCCCTCTTTGCATCCTCTCCTTTAAAGATAACGCATATTTCCTTTCAAACTTCAAGTATGTTTACCTCCTATCATGATTCATAAACAGGAAGTTGCTCTTTGAACAATCCTTCTTTGATCACAGTCAGTTTTGCACTCAGCCGTAAATAATTACAGACTTCCTCTCGTCCGGTTCTCACGAGAAACTTCTGCTTCCGGCTCAGACATTACGTAATCAAACTTACCTTGCACAGGCGTGTCTTAAGTTTGTTCAATACAGCTTTGATTGGACACTTCCAGAAAGTAACTTGTAAATATTTATACTTTATTGTCTTAAGACTCGAAGTGACCAATGAGTATCACAGTAATGATTGACCACCACGTGCAGGATTCTGAAGTCTACCTTTAAGAGTTTCATTTTAGGGATCTCTAAAAAGTTGAATTCTGACTTTCAAAGAGAGAAGATCTAATTTTCAGTTACCTTTGTTACAAGAAGTGTTTTTCTGTTCACAATTTTAATAATCATGTTTCATTGAAAGAAGCCGTTAATAAAAAGATGTAACCAGGACTTCGATTTCTCGAATTATTCTTTTGGTGAATTAATTTCTACCGAGGCAGAACAGCTAGTCGAGGCATGGCGCGAACCCAACACAACACTGCATTTAACAGCATCTTCTTCGAGTTTCGAAGAATCCGTCAATCTGATGGCTCCGCTGAAGGCGAGGAACAAGAACATGAGGAGGCTGATGCAGTGTCTGGAGCTACACCGTACCAGTTCAAGCCACTTGTTGAAGATTTATCACAGCAGGGCGAGGCGGCAGCTCAACCAGAGCCTAAGGCGGAAGCTACAGTGCAGCCACTGAATAACATGAACTGGTAATTATATTCCGAGATTTCTTTGCAAATGTTTAACCAAATACTAATACAGTGATTTCACCGACTCTGGTACCCGGGTCAGTGACGCACAACTTTTCGTTTTGACGCACAGACACAAAATCTCTGGGGTCAAACTGACACACAGCTTTTTGCCCCAACAATCAGTAATGATAACGTAATTTTACCAATACATTCATTGTGCAAATAAATTCACAAAATGCAGCACTTTCCAGTTCCCATATTGATTATCGGCAGATTGAATATCATATCTTACAAAAAAAAAAGATAGTGGAAAACATCACAAATATAGAAAATAAACAAAAGACAGGAATAAAGTTTGTTGTATTAAACTCAGATTTATTTTGACCGCTTCTCTTTTAAATTTATTTTGAAGGGTCTGTGACTTCTGAAAAAAATGATAAGTGAAAACCCTGTAACACAATACAGTAACAGGCTGAACATCGTCTACAAGCAACACTGATTTACACAGCTTGTATAGTTTGCCTATGCTAGGGCTATGGCGATGTTAGGTCCCAACCTAAGCTAGTGACATGCTATTGTTTCTGTAGGTTCTACCTTTTCACACTGCACTACGGAATTACATGAGATTTTACAATTGACTAGGGCTTTTTTAAGTTCATGGAAACGGACACTTGTCAAACAGAAAGACCCAAACCGGACCGACAAGAACACAACCATGAACTATTTACAACTTTATCTTACATTAAACTGACAAAACAAATTTCTGTGGCTATGTACGACACTCCCCACCCTACCCACCACAAATGGCTATTTACAATGGAAAACTATTTACAGGTTAACCAACACTCGGTCCGCCCTCATTGAAAGAAGTGGACCCCACCGCCTGCCGAACGTCGCCCCTGGCGAACGAACGTAGACAGCTTCAACCCTAACTTCTGTCCTCCCCGACGCAAGGACATCCGCATCCCTCCCCCTAAATACAATATAATTACATCGATCTCTCCATAAGGCCAGCTTCATGGAGGACGAAACAAAGGTGAGTATGCCGCGAACACTTGTATTGCATGGCGGGGATGATAGACCATACAAAGCGTAGTCCTGGCTGACCGCCCAGGTGTTGCAAAACACCCGTTTTAGCTTGTGTCCGTTTCTATGCACATAAAAAGCACACATTTTAGTGCACGTGTATGGCCGCCTACTCCTGCCCATATAACCTAAGAGATCAAAATGTGCACTGAACCTAGTCAGGTTCAAATTCAAATTTAAGCTGGGGTTCGGGGTGTTCGAGAGGGGGTGGTGGGGTGGGGGTTGGCCTGTAATTACTATAGAAATTTTGTTTGCTAGCTCAATGTAAATAATTTTTTTTTTTTAAAGTCCCCTGACTCTCTGGCGAAGAACCAGGGGCGAGAACCAAACAATACTCCGGAAGGAGTTCTGCTCCCTGAAGGAGTAACAACGTCCCTAAAGGTTACTTAGTTTGTTAGATGGGGTTTTACGACACACCAACACAATTGTGTTATATAGTGTCATCTAGAGAAGAAAAAGTGCAATGTTGGGGTAAAAAAAAGCTTAAAAAGGCGGGGTCAAATTCCACTAAAGGGTCCAGGCAAATGCGGGAGTCATGTCAAAAATTTCTATACAGTTTACTTTCCTTGAGAAAGTCCAAAATAAGGGAAGGGTCTGTCTGTTCAAATAAAGTTTTCAGGTCTGGCACAGCATAGTACTACTGGCGAATATGGGAGTATTAATAACAGTCAACGAGAATGTGACTGACGGTGACAGCGCAATCACATGCCCCTAAGGGGCAAACTTTGACATAACTGAGCAAGCCTTTAGTCATATTTTCACATGCACAGCATATTGGTAGTTCAGTTTTGTTTGTGAGGGTGCTGTTAGTGTTTGGTTTTTAAGAGCGAATAGCGAAGTATAGCAGTCGCGTTTTGGACTCGCAACAGTCACCAGGTCCACTACGACAACATACTCTTTGTCTTGTTATGTCCTGTACTTCTTGTACACTATTGTAATTTTTTATATAAACCGTAGTTAATGCAAGTTAATATAATTTAAAGAAAAAAACTTGCTTTTATCTCTCCCGAATGACTGCCCTATTAAGTCTTATTCGAAGCTTCGTCGCCTGTTTACCGTTTTGCAGACTCAGAATACAAACAACGTGCTTACTCCCCCCCCCCCCCCCAAGGAGTACTATTTAGATTCAGAACTAAGCAATGGTATCAAGCAACTAGTTTTAAAGGATCCAGTGAATACATAAATTAGTTTATCGTTACAATGAAATCACAGTAATCACAAAATACGACTTTGATTTAGAGTGCAACAGGGAACAAAAGTCTGTTGCTACTGAGATTCAGAAACTGCCACTGCAGCCAACCCCCAAACAACACCCTACCCCAACAACCGCAAACCACCCCAAAACAAAGTCCCATCCGTCAACCACACGCCCGAGCACGACACCACGCCCGATGGCAACAGCACTTAAAAAGGACTGGGCAAATACAGGTGCACCTTGCCCAAGGGTGCCCCGGAGGTAGTTGTGGCAAAGGGTAACCTCATTACTCCCACGTTTAAACAAACTCCACAACCGGATGCAGTTTAGTCCAACCCAGGACAGAGAGGTATGAACAACGTGAGTGCAGTGCGAGAGCTCAACTGACTGCTTACACTGTACCACGATTATGATACGGCAAGGCACAGAGCAGATTCTTATAGCCCGCTCTTTGTGCTGACCACACAGGAATATTTTTCAGACTGAGGAAAGCCTCAACATAGGCCGTCAGCTGTAATTCAATAATAAGCAGTAAAATGGGGTCCCCTCCAGCAACGCTGGGAATAGATATTCTTCACTCCACTTTTTACGCAAATTTACAAAGAATACTATCACGAGTTGTCAAATGTCACTGCCAGTAAATGCAAGATCTCCTATGGGCCTAGGCGCAGCGTACATTTCGTTGTAGCCTACATGGACTGGCCTTAATTCTGTGTTTTTAAAGTCGGTTTAGGCCTAACCTGCAAAGTAAAAGAAGAAAATAATTAGTCTTGGCTAGGCTTACTAGCCTAGGTCTATACCCTGAACGTTTAAAGTACCATTGCCAAAAATAGTTGGCATCACACATTTTGACAAAATATTAACCTTTGCAAGGATAGCTGGGCACAGCATACCTCACTAATAAACCATGTATTTTAAAGTGACAGTAGTAACTCAGTTGAAATCTAGCCTATAGGTTAGATGTGTTATGTAGTGTCAAGCAAAGTTTAAATACGGTGCAAGTCCTTCCCTTTAGTCGCCTCTTACGACAGGCGGGAAATACCGTGGGCATATTCTACAACCCCCAGCCCACAGGGGGCTCTAGCCTATAGCATCTATGTGTGATACTATGCCACATATTTTATTACAGCTTCAGATGTCATTTTGCTGATCAATATTACAATTTCTTAATCATACACCCTCAAATTTATGACTTGGTGCTTTATATAAAGATTTGGGGTTAGGAAATTTTGATGCGATTTGGTTGGCACTTGGGGTGAACAGGTAGAACTTTCCTTTTGGCAAACTGCATGTAAACATTTTGGGTTGAATGGTTTTTCTTGGGTGAAACTAAAAAGGCCATGAACCAATTACCTTCATGCATTCAGACGTAGGAGCCCAAGTTGATTTGGGGGTGGGGCTAGAACGACGGACCAGAAAGCCAAAAGGCTTAGTGATTCCTTGCCATATGATATATTGTTACAAACATGAATCACCTACATGACAAGCATGAGATCCCTCACAGTTATCGTACTTAATATCATGTTAATAAGGTCAACCTTTTGAAATCTTGTGTTAGTCAGTTAGATGGGATTTAACGACACATCAACACAAATGTGTTATGTAGTGTCAGCAAGATAAAAACGTTAAAACTGAAGAGAAACTGTTGGGAAAAATCCTAAAAGTCCAGACAAGATCAAACGCGGGAGTCATGTCAAAACTTCCTGTAAAGGTTACTTTCTTTGAGAAAGTCCAAAATGAGAGACGGATCTATGTGCTCGAACAATGTCTTCAGGTGTGGCACAGTGTAATACTTCTGACGAATATGGGAGTATTCATAGCAGTCGACGAGAATGTGACTGACGGTGACATCACAATCACAGGGGATACAATATGGTCTTTCATCCCCGTGTAGCAAATAAACATGGGTTAGGTAAGTGTGCCCGATGCGAGCCCTAGTCAGTACCAAATCATCTCTCCGTTTTCTGGGGGTTGCATTACCCACAGTCCCGACCGTTGGTTTGACCTGGTATAATTTGTTCTCAGGGAAAGAGTCCCACAGTTCCTGCCATTTTGATTTTATATAGCCGTTGATGTTAGGACGATAATCAGTGTGGGGTAGGTGGAGGTTGGTAACGTCCATCTGTAGGGCTTCTTTAGCTAACGTGTCTACCTTTTCATTTCCGTGTATGCCCACGTGACTCGGAACCCACGCGAGCACAACTGACTTCTGCAGTCTCACCAAATTGGAGTAGATTTCACGGAGCGCTATTACACAAGGGTGTTTTTGGTCATGGCCTTGAAGAGCTAAAAGGCTGGAGAGTGAGTCTGTGAACACAATGAACTGGCGGTCGTGCGAGGTTTCGATCAGCTCGAATGCCATCTTAAGTGCCTGGAGTTCGGCGGTAAATATTGATGCATCATCCGGCAATCTGACTTGCAAGAATACATCTCGGCCTGTTGCTGCGGCTGCCACCCTGTTCGTGGCTTTGGAACCATCGGTATAGATTGCATGATAACGACGGTACTTATTTCTAAGTTCATTAAAGCTGGCACGGTATACCAGTTCATTCGTTGTATTCTTTGGATGCTGTCTCAAACTAAGGTCAATAACTGGTTGGACTAACTTCCAGGGGGGAGTGATTGAGAAGGTAAGCTGTGCTACGGAGTCGGGGTTGGTACACACCTGTGAAAAAGCTCCACCAACGCGAATAGCAAATGGAGGGATAGCTGATGGTTTCTTCATGTATATGTCACTAAACTTATGGTTGAAGGCCGTCTCAAAGGTCTGGTTGTGTCTATGACTCCTCAGTTTGAGGGCAAACTGGAGGGACAACTTTTTCCATCTTATATGGAGGGGTGGCTCGTTCGCTTCGATGTAAAGACTCTGCATTGGGGAGGTACGGAAAGCTCCCGGGCAGATCTTAAGGCCTTGGTTATGAATAGGGAGGAGCCTCCTGAGGTATGACTCACGTGCAGAGCTGTAAACAATACAACCATAATCAAGTTTGGACCTCACAAGGGATCTGTAAAGTCGAAGCAAAACAGGACGATCAGCGCCCCAGTCCATCTTTGAGACGACCTTCAACAGGTTTAGTGCTCCCTGGCACTTCCGCCTGAGATGGTCGATATGAGCTTTGAAGATGAGCTTACTGTCGAGTATTAGGCCTAGGAACTTTGTCTGAGGAACAACTGGGATGTGAACACCATTCAAATTTAGCTCTGGGTCGCAATGAGCACCTCTCCGGTTGCAAAAATGAATACAAACAGTCTTTGTTCGAGAAAAACGGAATCCGTTTTTGTCAGCCCATTGCTGGATCTTATTAAGGCAGTTTTGCATTTGTCTCTCTATAGACCGCATGTTCCTTGAGGAACAGGTAATGGAGAAGTCATCCACAAACAAAGACTTCTCAATCCCAGTGTTCACCACATTAGTGATGCTATTTATTTTCATGATGAAAAGGGTAACTGACAAGATGCTTCCCTGAGGAACACCCATCTCCTGATTATGTAACTCTGAAAATACGCTCCCTACACGCACACGGAACACACGATCTTTCAAAAAGTTTTGTATGAAAAGCGGCATTCTGCCCCGAAGACCTGCACAGTGCAAGTCTCTCAGAATGCCGTATTTCCAAGTGGTATCGTATGCCTTCTCTAGGTCAAAAAATACCGATACAACATGGTGTCCGCGTACAAATCCATCACGAACTGTTGATTCTAGGCGCACGAGCTGGTCAGTGGTACTGCGGCCACGCCTAAAGCCACTTTGGGAACTAGTTATGAGATTGTTGGTTTCGAGGAACCAAACCAGACGGGCATTAATCATTCGTTCAAACGTCTTGCACAGACAACTAGTAAGGGATATAGGGCGGTAGTTTGTAGGGGAAATCTTGTGACTCAAAACAAAAATTGATTACTCAGTTATAGAAATCGCACCCGCATACGTCGCATTCCAATGAGTAACATGTACGCACAGTCATGACCTAGCTTCCACTAAAATGTCAATAACTTGAGTTAGGAGCATCTAGGAGGGAAGTATAAGTGCCTGTTTGGTTTGTCTAAACAAGACAAACCCAGACATCACAGAAAAGCCACAGCGGTGAAAAGGTCAAATGAGGTCAAAGTAGGTCAACAGGTGCGCTTCACATAGACGAACACAACTTTTCATTATGCCAACTTCCTATATCACTTGGTTATGAAGTTATCGCACTAAATACCTCACAATCCAATGCATTACGCACACACACTCATGACCTTTCAGTAAAATGTCTGTAACTTGAGTTAGGAGCATCGTAGTAGGGTAGTTTAATTGCCATTTTGGTTCGTCTCAACAAGACAAATCCAGGCACCACAAAAAGACACAAAGGTCAAATGAGGTTAAAGTAGGTTATCACGTGCATATCACATAGACGATCAAAGCTTGCCATTATGCCATCCCCCTATGCCACTTTGTTATTGAGTTATCACATTGCATACCTTGCATTCCAATGCATATAACACTGTACACTCCTAACATTTCACTTAAATGTCAATAACTCGAGTTAGGAACATCGTAGGAGGGTACTATAATTGCCTTTTTGGTTTGTCTCAACAAGACGAATCCAAGGGTCACAAAAATGCCGCAAAGGTCAAAAGGTCAAATGAGGTCATCACTTGCATTTCACATAGATGAACAAAACTTTCCATTATGCCATCCCCTTACATTACTTAGTTACTGAGTCATTGCACCGCACACCTGGCATTCCAATGTATATAACAATGTACACTCCTAACATTTCACTTAAATGTCAATAACTAGAGTTAGGAACATCGTAGAAGGGTACTGTAATTGCCTTTTTGGTTTGTCTCAACAAGACAAACCCAGGGGTCACAAAAAAGCCACAAAGGTCAAAAGGTCAAATGAGGTCATCACGTGTATTTCGCATAGACGAACACAACTTTCCATTATGCCATCCCCCTAAAATGTTTCGTCGGCGAGATATCAACCAAACACTTTCTGACCTTTTGACCCTTTCAGATTAATGCGGTTCATATTACAGTATTTTCACCTCCTACCAGTCTATCTTATCCTGAAATTATGACTCAATTTGAACAACGGACACTGAGTTACGGCTACTAAATTGCCTCTGGTGACCCCAAATGATCTTTGACCTCCACCAAAACAATAGGGTTCATCTACTCAATAGGGACAATCTACATGCCAAGTATGAGATTTCCCGGGGTTACCTCTCTTGAGATAGAGTGTTTACAAGCAGCGTCACACAAACACATACACACACATCACTATCGAATAGATTCCTTCGGCCTCCGGCAAGGAATAAAAAAAAATACAACCCAAAATTTCCGCGCACCCCATGTTAATGTACATATCATACGGGCGTTTATCACACCGCATGCCAATAACATACAACAATTTGCCTTGTTTCTACCTTCCTTATTGGTTTTAATTTTAGCGGAAGTCGTTGATCGCCGGCCTGGGGGAAGGGTCTAAGGGGACCTCCCCTTTGAAAATTTTTGAAAAGTTAGGACATGCAATCTGGTGCCGCATATGCTACCTTTGAAGTAAAATTTGTGTTACAAAATTTACGTATTTTAGGTAGGAAAAAATCAGCATCAGTGAGGGTGGGGCATGGCGATATGGCCCTTCAAATACACCACTGATAATCATAATATAAGTTTAACCATTTAAAACACAGTGATGAATTAGTACGGAATATATAGGTTCGGGTGCAATTCAAATCAGAACTTTATATTAATTACCAAGGAAGTTTTTAAATTATTAATACCCTTTAGCTACATCATTGCATTATTTTTCTTTCAGTAGGAGCCCGAAAAATTCTCAGCATTTTGCCCGAATTTCCACACAAACTTTCACAAAAAGCTACGCCTATGCCTTCATGGGCTTTGAAAGGTATAGATCGCACTGTTCATGGGTAGGGGTACTTATCTAGTGTCTGCAAAAATCCAGCAGCTAATCTGTTTAAGCTGATAACAGTACACATGCCAGTGCATTTGTTGTTATCTTGAAGCTGGAAGAATGTTTGACACTGCAGCCTGCAAGCACCAAAATTTGCATGGGTACCCAGAGTCTAATCTGATGTTTCTTTTGAATATGGTCTTACTGCACCCATGCGAAAAAGATCTCCAGTGACGGAGATGGACATATATGACAGGAATAATTTATCCGGTATCACATCACATTTTTGCTTCACAAGATGGACAAATTGCTACACAAATGCAAAATTGTGCAGCAAATTTTGTACATTTAACATTAGCGTTTTTAATAGTTCTGTGATAGAGAAGCCCGGAAACCTCAAAATTGCTATGCAAGTTTTGAATACAAAATTATTCCCTCTATTACATCATGAAGCTCTTCAAACATAATTCTTTATGTCACTTTAAAAAAAAATTGTTTATTGATAAAAGATCACTTACTATGTCAAGCCAGAACCATCAATGATGTGAGCCTGTATTGTAGCCCAAGTTACCAACCCAACCTCAGTAATCAGTATAATGTTCTTAAACCAGAAAGTCAAAAGGCTTAGTGATTCCTTGGCATATGGGTATATTGTAACAAACATGAATTACCCACATGACAAGCATGAGATCCCTCAAAGTTATCCTACTCGAGATATCATGTTAATAAGGTCAAAAGCTTTGGAAATCTTGTCACCCAAAATGACCTACATGCTAAATACTGTATGAAGAATCCACAGGCCAAGTATGTGATCCCTCATAGTAATCCTCCTTACAATATCATGTTCACTAAGGTTTTGACCTTTTATGACCTCAAATGACCATCGACCTGCACGAAAAATGGTAGGGATCATCTATTCAATACTCAGTACAATTTACATGTCAAGTGTGAGATCCCTCACAGTTATCCTTCTGGAGATATCGTGTTTACAAGGTTTTGACCTTTTTGCCTCTGGTGACCCCAATTATCTTTGACCTCCACCAAAAACAATATAGATGATCTACTCAATATGGGCAATTAACACGCTAAGTATGAGATCCCTCACAGTTACCCTTCTTGAGATATACTATTTACAATGTTTTGACCTTTTGACCTCTGGTGACCCAAATGACCTTTGACCTCCACCAAAACTAATAGGGATCATCTACTCAATATGGGCAATCCACATGCTAAGTATGAGATCCCTCGGAGTTACCCTTCTTGAGATATACTGTTTAAAACGTTTTGCCCTTTTGTGACCCCAAATGACCTTCGACCTCCACCAAAACTAATAGGATCATCTACTCAATATAGGAAATCCACATGCTAAAAATGAGATCCCTCAGTTACTCTTCTTGAAAAACAGTGTTTACAACATTTTAACCTTCTGACCTCTTGTGACCCTAAATGACCTTTAACCTCCACCAAAAATAACAGGAATCATTTACTCAATATGGGCAATGAACATGCTAAGTATGAGATCCTACAAAGTTACCCTTCTTGAGTTATCGTGTTTACAAGGTTTTGACCTTTTGCCCGCTGGTGACCCCAAATGACCTCTGACCTCCACCAAAAACAATAGGGATCATCTACTCAATATGGTAATCCACACGGTAAGTATGAATTCCCTCCGACTTACCCTTCTTGAGATATACTGTTTACAAGGTTTTGACCTTATGACCGCTGGTGACTCCAAATGACCTTTGACCTCCACAAAAATAGGGTTAGATGGTATTTAACAACACATCAACGCAAATATTTTATGTAGTGTCAGCTAGATAAGAAGGGTAAAACTAAAAAAGAAAAACACTGGGAAAAATCCTAAAAATGTCTAGACAAAAGCAAATGCGGGAGTCATGTCACAACTTCCTGTATAGGTTACCTTCTTTGAGAAAGTCCAAAATGAGAAAGGGATCTACGTGCTCAAATAGGGATCATCTACTCAATATGGACAATCCACACAATAAGTATGAGATCCTCACATTTATCCTTCTGGAGATATCGTGTTTACAAGGTTTTGACATTTTGATCTCTGATGACCCCAAATGACCTTTGACCTCCACCAAGAATAAAAGGAATTATCTACTCAATATGGGCAATTAACAAGCTAAGTATGAGATCCCTCACAGTTATCCTTCTTGAGATATAGTGTTTACAAGGTTTTGACCTCTGGTGACCCCAAATGACCTTTGACCTCCACCAAAAACAATAGGGATCATCTACTCAAATTTGACCTCTGGTGACCCCAAATAACCTTTGACCTCCACCAAAAACAATAGGGATCATCTAATCAATATGGGCAATATACATGGTAAGTATGACATCCCTAAGATTTATCCTTTTGGAGATACCGTGTTTACAAGCAACTTTCTAGGGTATTTATCATTTGACCTCTTATGACCCTTGACCTCCACCAAAAAGAATAGAGATCATCTACTCAATATGGGCAATCTACCTGCCAAGTATGAGGTCCCTCGAAGTTACCCGCGTCCTGGGTATGACGTTAAACTGCATACAGGTAGGGTGAGGAGGTCGTGTGTGGCGAGTAGTTTGTCCCCGACTATCGTCTATAAAATGCACACATGAGACCGTTATTACTCATCCCACGACTGGCGAGTTGTGGGGCGCCACAAAACCGAGCAATCCCCTCCATGGTTGAGCCCCCTGTGGGCTGGGGGTTGTAGAATATGCCCAAGGTATTTCCCGCCTGTCGTAAGAGGCGACTAAAGGGAAGGACTTGCACCGTATTTAAACTTTGCTTGACAATATATAACACATTTGTGTTGGTGTGTCGTTAAATTTCATCTAACCCGAAGTTACCCTATCCTCCTGTGACCCCATATGACCTTTGACTCCACCAAAAACAATAGAGATCATCTACTCAATATGGACAATCTACATGCCAAGTATGAGATCCCTCGGAGTTACCTTTCTTGAGATATCGTGTTTACAAGCAAAAGCGTCACATACACACACACACACACACACACGCATACACACGACATCACCATCGCATAGATTCCTTCGGCCTTCGGCAAGGAATCAAAAATAGCACGTTATTCAATGCAGGCTCATTTTGTATTTTTCTTTTTGTTAAGGAATGCTACATGAAGCTACTATCCAGAAAAAATATGCACAATCACTGGCTGTGATTCAACTAGTGCCTTCTATGTAAAAGAAAGCATGAAAGAGCCGTCTAAAGATGCTAGAAGAACACCCAGAGTTTGAGAAAACATTTTTCAAATTAGGGAGTGATTTTCAATTACAGTAGGAAACCACTGTACTCACTTGAGAAATTTATTTGCTTGTTTTATGGACAAACAACACAGTGTGTTGATGATGTCAGATACAGAGTCTTCTGTTCATGGCCATCTTCTAAGGCTCTAAAGCAGAGTTAACCACCAATAAGACATGTGGTGACTCTGCATTCTTAGTGCTGTAACTATCAGGCAGCTATCCATGGACAACTTTGTTGCAGAAAATGAATGCTCCATCTCCTGATGGACATGAGTGGAGGCTTGAAGATGATCTGACTGTAACTTGGATGACAAAGCACCAGATGTTCTATTTGAATGTGTTAGCTGCACTTGTGCAGCTGGCAGATGTTTGAAAGTTTGATGTCGGTGCCTGAATGCAGACCTACCATGTACTGATCTATGCAAATCAACACCCTGCAGAAACGTCAGAGATGAAGATGACCCTTGTTTTGCAGATTTATGAGGACAGCTGCTATGGTGGAAATGTGAAGCTGATATACAGCAATTATGTAAATACAACATTAAATGCACTCAAAAGCTATTTAAGGTACAGCGCTTAGTCCAGTAGGTCTAGCCAGCTGTTTTGTGCAAGGACCATGTTTAGATGGGGTGAAGGGAACATCTTGCAGCCAAATTCGACTGCTTCAAATGGAAGTGGACACTTGTGATCTGGAAATTCTGACATGGTGGGAAATGCTCCTAAATTGTCATTGCAAAAGTAAGCAGTTTTCAGTGAAGCAATTAAGCAACCCCGAATATTTCTACTCCTTAGACCACCACTGAAATGCTAGTTCCTTTTACTTAACAGTTGCTTAATATCCAGAGTTTGATCTAGGGGCAGATTAATGGGCCTGAAGCTCCAATATCAAGGGTTTGAGAGGGGAAACCCTGCCCTTGAAGGTGTGACAGATTTTAAATTCACATTGGAAAAGTTAGCAGTTTTGAAGCAGTCTGGGCATGAAAATTACTAGGAGGTATTATTCCTTCTGAGACCAACAGTGTGAAAATATGGATAATATCAAGTGGACCTTGAAAATTCCAGGGGGTGCAATTGTCTGGCCGTGTGCCCTCCTCCTTGAATGGCCACTGTGAGGGCAGTCAATGTTTGTTAGGTTTACATGTGTTCTTTACTAACCTAGGAAACATTTTCAGTTGTTTGAGCAGTGAACAACCACCAAGCAGGACCTCATATCAATGTACCATGTCAACCAGTCTTAGACACCAGTGACTTAAGGTAATAGGTTAGTCTCCATATTCAATTCGGTCAATTGCCTGAACTTCATCTATGCAGTTTGTCTGTGGTGCAAATCAAATTACTCCCTATGGGGAGGGGTCGGCAAAAATACTCCCGTTCGTGGGCATCCGGAGGGTGTGGCACTTGCCCCCTGGAAAATCAAAGACTTGACAAAACGAAAAAATAAAGAAAAAACGAAGAAAATATAACATCAACACTTCTTCAGTTCACAGTGTGAATTTCTACTTTCAAACAGAAATTGAATAAAAATATCAATACTCAGGCCCAGCAAGTCCCCCCGGAGCATATTTTCGTATTTTTTAAAGATTATATGTACGATATTGCTAGAGTTTCTCCTTTTTATATGCGGTAAATAGGCCTCGGAAATGCCATTTCCAGTGATCTCGGAAGCATTATGGCCAACATTTTCTTGCGCTCCCCGCCAACCTCTTGTGGCGTGGAGCGCTGAGAATGTCAATGGGCTTCGCCCCACCCCTTGACAAATTTATGGCTACGCCTTTGTCAACACTGTGTGAAGTAGCATCTTAACTTTTCTGGGAGTAAAATATTTCCTATGAAAAAGTTTTACCCCCTAAAAAAATTTTGCCCGGCTGAATTTTTCTTCTGCGGACGCCCATGCTCCCGTCACCTGTTATTGTTGGCCAAGTAAACAGAATTTAATGAAACATGTGAGAGAATATTCAATATTGTCTTTCAAAATTTCCAGAGACATGTCAGATGCTTGTACTCCTTGTTTGTCCCAATAATTTTGAAAATTCTGTATGCAATGCATATGATATACAGGGTTTTCATAATTGGCATATGGGCAGTGGATTGCTCCAAATTTCTTGAATGTATATACAGAAAACCTCATAGCCATATTAAAATCATGTGTTTAGTGTGGGAAAGCACTTATATAATTCCAAGTATTAAACCATGGCAGCTGTACACAACCATTTGGGTTTTTAAATATTAAAAATGAAAAATAGGCATTTTGAATTGAATCCTGCAGGGTTTTGAAAAGAAAATCATTGACTTTCCCTACATGCACGGCTTTCATGCAGGAATCTGAAGGACAAATGCAATGGCTGCAGAGGAAAAATAACTGTTGCAATTTGCACTAAAGGTGTTCAAGGATACTTAAAGGGTTCCTCCATTAATAACACATGTATGCTTGTGGTGGTAGGTAATGTTAAAGGAAACTTGCAGTAAGTATGGAGGACAAGTAAATGAGCTTTTAAAGTACATAGAAACAGGTACTGAGGAACAAAGAACCCAAACCGGACCAAAACGCAACCGACAACCACCCACAGAATCGCCAACATGATCTCACCATCCACACCCAGCAAAGGAAACGAAAGTCTGCCACCGCTAACAAACAGATACCACCACCATACCACCATAATCAATCACAACAACACAAGGCCAAAACAATACACGCCCAAAGGCAACGAACACACCCAAGGCAACAACACGTCAAAAGACAACAACACACCCGAACGTAATCACAGCGCGGGGGGATACGGAGGGTCCACCTGTCACACTCAAATCACTATTTACAGTTTATTTACAGTATATACAACTATTTACATGCAACAAAAACAACTCCCAGAGATCGAACGAGCCCGGCGGGGGATCGGGAACCCAAACTGAACTGGGCAAAACAGGCGCACCTTGCCCAAGGGTGCCCTGGAGGCAGTTGTGGCAAAGGGTAACCTTATTATCCCCACGCTTAAACAAGCTCCACAACCGGATGCAGTTTACACTGAAGGATGTATCTGTGGTAAATAGGAAAGATAACTGAATGTTTATATATTGTAGTTATTTCACAGCCTGGTACAGGTAGGATTTTTGCAGAAATTTTTCATGAGCTCTGGAGATCCTTTAAAAAAATTAAGATGTGAACAGCAGTACAGTTGAAGTCTTAAATGCAGCTTGCAGTATATTGCCTAGCATTGAGATATGTAAGAAGTGTGCATAAAGACGTGGGGGCTTTAGATTTAATCGAATCAGGGCAGCCAGCCGAGTATTATTCTCTACCCTCGCAGCTCCACATTTTGTACCCCCCCCCCCAAATTTTTGAAAACTGCACAATATGTAGTATCATACTGCATAGCATCTAAGGACATTCAACTAATATTCAGAGAATACCAAAGAGAAGTGGGACCTCCCGTTCAATCACTCCTTGGGAGGGCACTCTGAGTATTCCTCCTTCACCTATACTAAAACAAAAGTACAATCCACATCCCATGCTATGTAAGCAAAAGAATAGTAAGCAGTTTCCTTGAAAGTTTGTTAAGACTTGATATATCACAATGTCAGGGAGTCTTGTGTTTTTGTGAATGGTACATTCAAGATTTTCAGTGAAGTTAGATGGGATTTTACGACACACAAACACGAATTTGTTATATAGTGTCATCAAGAAAAGAAAATGGTGCAATGTTGGGGTACAAAAAGGTAAAAAAAAAGGGGTACAATAAGGTAAGAAAAAAATTCAAATTTCCCTACAAAGTCTCGGTAAATACGTGAGTCATTTTAGAAGTTTCTATGCAGTTTGCTTTCCTTGAGAAAGCCCAGAATAAGGGAAAGATCTATCTGCTCAAATAAAGTTTTCAGGTCTGGCACAGCACAATACTTCTGGCGAATATGGGAGTATTCACAACAGTCAACGAAAATGTGACTTACGGTGACAGCACAATCGCAGGGTATACAATACGGTCTCTCATCCCCGTGAAGTAAATAGATTTTCAGTGAAGTAAAGAAATCTGGCAGAATTAGTTTTGATTTTCAATGAAGTAAAGAAATCTAGCAGAATTAAATTACCCTAGAGTAGACGATAATTTCATGACTAATCTAAATGAAGAAACATTGCATAAATACAGGAGTATTGTAGGAATTCCTTGTGAACTGCAAGTCTCACGACAGAATTTCTGCAGGAGTCCTGAAGGATTTGTGCAGATCGTTTTTTTCCCTGGAGAATGATAACCAAATAGAACTAAAAATAACCTCGAAAATAATTTTGTCATTCAGTGACAAATGCCACCTTGCATTTACTCATGTGGGGAACCATCCCCACCCCCCCCACCCCCCCCCTCCCCCACACCCTCCCCCCCCCCCCCGCCCCCCTCCCACGACCCCCCCCCCCCCCCCACCCGCCCCCCACCCCACCCCCCCCGCCCCCCCACCCCACACCCCCCCACCCCACCCCACCCCCCCCCCACACCCCCCACCCCAACCCCCCCACCCCCCCCCCCCCGCCCCCACCCCACCACCCCCCCGACCCCCCACCCACCCCCCCCCCCCACCCGCCTCGCCCCCCCCCCCCCCCGCCCCCACAGCCCCCCCCCCCCCCCCCCCTCCCCACCTACCCCCCCCCCCCCCCACCCCCCCCCCCCCCCACCCCCCCCCCCCCCCACCCCCCCCCCCCCCCACCCCCCCCCCCCCCCACCCCCCCCCCCCCCCACCCCCCCCCCCCCCCACCCCCCCCCCCCCCCACCCCCCCCCCCCCCCACCCCCCCCCCCCCCCACCCCCAGGTTTTTTTTATCTCCACAAAAGATCTTGTAGGAAGAAAATCTGTTACTCCTTAACCTCTTGCTGTGGCTGTGCCATCAATGATTAATGATAAAAACCACTTAACAATAGCAATGCATAACAAATTCAGTTGCAAACATACCTCATTACTGTAAATCGAAAAGTGAAACTGTGAAAAAGCTTAGGTAAGTCTGGATATATTTGCACAATACAGAGTCTGAGTAGGTCTGACATACACTTTAGGCTTAGGTACATGCAAACATTTCAAGTAACATTGAAAATTATTGCAATGGGTCAACTGTTTTGCACAACTTCAACACAGATGAAAAGAGAAAAAATTGGTTGAGACTGGTTGTTGACAGAATGTTATCAGGCCACTAGAGTTCTAGGGAATGCTAAACAGGCTAGGACGTTGTCTAATATTAACATTCAGTAAATGGAGCTATTAAAAATTGCTCTGAAGGTTTCTCGTTTCTGCCGGTAACGTCTTGTAAAGCGTCGTTTTAGTTATAGATCGCAGTATGTAGGCTGTGTAAGAAGGCTGTGCGTACAACACGTAATCCAAGAGAAGGCTGAGTTAAGTCCAGGGCTAGACCTACAGGGTCGGTTGGCTTAGGACTGTGATGGCTAAGCTATGAAATGTAGGTCGAACGGGATCAAGCTTAAGTCCTTTAGGCTAGGCTAGCACAGACAGAAAAGTTAGGACGTACCGAGGTTACGGTGTAGTAGGCATGACAGTATAGGCTTCAGTCATGGCTTTCGTGTTGATGCATATAGCCTTGGGTGCATTGGTGTTGTGAGGCTAAGAGCTATGCAATGTTCCTTGTTTATGAGGCTCAAGGCCTAGGCTAAGCTATGGTTTATGGTTGGACAACGTATCGGTAGGTTAGGATACGGCCAAGTTCGGTACAGGATAAAAGGTTTCAACAGTTGATATGGTAAGTTTAACAATGTGCAAATAACGCCTAACGATAATGGGTTGATGAGACTTGCTCTTCAAGTTGAGACCACATTCACTCATGCTAGGGTTAACCTGGGGACTCATGATGTAGGATAGGCTAAACGATAATTGCAAGGAAGGCTTAGGCTATAGGCTAGCTATAGGCTATGTCTGTGGCCAACGTATATGGTAGGATGGGTATAAACGATGTGATGTAGGCACTAGGCATAAACATTGGGCCTAAGTTGAGTTATGCACAGTCTTAGACTGGGAACGATGAGTTCCGTGGTAGCTACGTCACACTCACAGGTATAGGCTAGCTAGGGCTGCGTTAGGCAAATTTGCCGTGGCCAACGTTTAGCGCGTAGTTTATTGTGTGAAAACGACCAGTTTAAATAGTAGGGCTGGAAATTATACTCATACCAAACCAACAGATATAAAATTAGCTTTTTCGTCATATACATGACACTTGACAAGAAGTAGAAAAGTAATAAAATCGTCGCAGCAATCGAAGGGGACCTGGTAGTGAACCACTCACAGGGTTCAAATGTTTAGGTTCAATTCTGCACGTTAGGCTATAGAACGTTAAGTCATGACGACTGGGCTGAAATTACTGTTTCAGTCGGATCAGGATGGACAGGATGGGAATAGAAAGATGCTAATTAATGCCACACTCCTCCGCCATTGTCAACAACAACCAAAAAAAACCAAAACACCAGATCAAACCAATCATCACAAACTGCCCCAAGGGGCCACGAAGGGTCAGGGGTGGAGTCAACTTGCTATATTTACAGTATGTATACACTATATACACTATTTACACAAAAAAACAAAAACGGCGGCCAAAAAATACAGGCGCACCTTGCCCAAGGGTCGTCCGGAGGCACGCTGTGGCAAAGGGTAACCTCATTATCCCCACGCTTTAACAAGCTCCACAAAACCGGATGCAGTTTAACCGTCCTACCCATAGTACGTAGAAACAGGCACTGAGAAACTAAAGAACTTCCAAAAACCCGCAAAACAAAATCATCCGTCGGATCACAGAACCACAATGCCAAAACAAACTATTACACACCATCCAACAGGGAAACAAAAGCCAGTCCTTTTGGTTTCGATGGATAAGGAGAAAACCTATGCATTCATGCTGGCGTGTGTGTGTATGTATGTGTGTGTGTGTGTTTGTGACACTTTGCCTTTGTTAACACGATATCTCCAAGAAGGAAGGGGGAAAAACTCTGACAGTTCTCAAACTTGGTACATAGATGCCCCATATTGAGAGGGAAGAACCCTATGTTTTTGGTGGGGGTCAAAGGTCACCGGGGTCAAACCCTGAAAAACCCTTGTTAACACAATATTATCTGAGGTAGGAAGCTTGGATGAATTTCATACTTAGTATGTAGATGCGTTATGGTATGAGGAAGAAACCCTATCATTTTTTGGCTTGAGGTGACAAGGTCATCTGGGGTCACCGGGGTCACAATCCCTGAGAAAACGTTGTTAACACACGATATCTCAAGAAGGGAAAGCTCTGACAGTTCTCAAACATGGTACATAGATGTTCAAAAATATTGAGAGGAAGAACCCTATTGTTTTGGTGGGGGTCAAAGGTCACCTGGGGGCCATTTTTGATGACCTGGGGACAATTGTTCGAGTTCCAACCGCGAAACGAACTATGCCGTCAGGGCCGGAAGTGTGGGGTCTAAGGGGAGGGGTGTCTTTTGGAGGTGTGTTTTTGAAAACTTTGGGGTGTTCTTACTTGTAATCTGGTGCCATATATGCATTTTGAAGTAAAATTTGTAACAAATTAAACATATTTTTAGAAAACTGAAGAATAAACCCCCCCCTTGGGGAGGAGGGGCATTTCAAAAACACACAAAAACGGGCGGGGCCATGGTCCGATGCCCCACGGTGTGCGCCATCTGGATCAAGCTCCAGTAGGAATCCAGACAACCCGAATGCCCGCCAGAAACCGACGGTTTGTCGAAGGTATGCCCAACGCGCGAATAGCTTTTTGGGCACGTGCAAAGCATTAAAGTCGACGTCTATGGGGAGGGGGGGAACTTAGTGAGGTTCACCCTATGCCCTTTGAAAAAGTATTTGGATAAGTTTGGTGTCCTTACATGCAACCTAGGTGCCAACACCTTTCACGAAGACAAAAATTCGGCTAAAAAAATAGACAGCATTCTTAGCAAATAAAGTTTGTTTTTATTTAAGAATATTTTTTTTTTGTTTTTGCTTTGTTGTTAGATTTTCGCAATTTTGTACCCTGCAAAAAATTAGATTACTCTTTTTACGAATTGTGTGTGTGTGTGTGTGTGGGTGGGGGGGGGGGGGGGTTATCGTGTGATATGGAACCGCGGGAAAACAAGTATAAAACCAAGTTCATTGATTTTAGCAGGAGGAAATGATGATATTACAATTTGTATGCGTGTTGTTCGCGGTGCGGCGCAACACTTTAGATCACTGTGGGACTTCAAAACCATATATGTTATCAAGCCTCATATGAGGACGGAGGTTCATTTTGCAGGAGATACCTTGCGTAATAGGCTTTGTCTGCGGATGGGATAACCTCACCGGGAAAAAAGGTTTTTGGATAAAACAACCTTTTTATGCCATTTTATCCCGAGGCGGGTTCTGAGACCGCCTAAAAAACACGTATCAGGACCCCCCCCACCCCACCACCCCATGGAGATATCAGGATTTTCAGATTGTGTTTTAGTTTTATCAAGTGGCTATTTGTCATTTAGGGTTTGGAAAATACTTAGGGGGGACAAGCCCGCCTTTCCCCCCAACCTCGAAGGCTACTGCTCTGTGGTATGCCCATTAAGGACATATGGATTAGGTGCCAAGTCACATAATATAAACACAGTTTCAATCGCGACGTTTTTGTACAGATCATGCCAGATGGCAAAACAGTTTTGATGGGAGGCCACACCCTTGTAAGCTACGGTATATAACGGTATATACACCGATTTGTCTCAAAAACGTTTAGGGCGGCGTAGTAAAAAATTTTTTTTTTTTTTTTTTGTACTGTGCAGCTCTATTCAGTGGGTCACGCACTGGCTTGTTTTTTTTTAAATGGACACTTTAAGTTAAGAAATGTTCTCCGAGAAATACCCTGAAAAAATCAGTGACAAAAGCTGTAGCTATGATAGAACTCCCTCCGTCGTCTCCCACATTCTTGCCTGCTCTTCATTATTTATCCCCACATATAGTTCCTTATATCTCTCAAGTTTTCCGAAATTCGTTTCCTGGGTTTCAAGGTTCGTCTCTGGCCCTTTCTTCCGCCAGCCCACCTTTAATAGTTCCTCAGCTTTCTTTTTTCTCTCGCACTTTTTCTATAATCCTAGTTGCAAGAGCATCTGGAGCCTTACTTCATCCCCTGTCCCTTATTTCATTCTTCTTCTCAAGCCTATTCGTAATCTTTCTGTGTGTTTTAACCTTCCCGTTCGGTCTTTTCCACCATCCCTATAGCCATGCCTAGACGCGCGCTAAATTCCACATCCATATTTCCTTCCATATCAACGGAGCCAAGTTTCTTCTCCCGCACCTTCCTTCCATTCAATAAAAATCCCTTTGTTCAGAATTATTTACCTTATATCGTCTTTTCATTTTACTTTTTCCTCCTTTTCTTATAAACTTTTTTATCCTTTCTGCTTCTTTCATCTTTGTTTCATTTTTTCTGTCACGATTCTTCTTCCATTTTTACTCGCATGCCCACCATGATCGACGTAGCTAACCAAATTTGAAATACAGAGTTTTACACAAAATACTATTGTGTAGTCCCACCAGGGACACTACCGACCGAGAGTGGAAGTCTATTAATATACGTGACCAAACCATATCCAAAACCAAACATCAGTTTCATTAACGGTCGACCTCTGTTGTTTGAAACGAATTCTAATAGCGTGCCCTCTTTGAGTAATGGCATAGACCAACGATCCGTGGATTTATATTTGTTCATGCGTGCAGTTTCTTTGAGGTTCCATTTCGTTGAAATTCAGTCCGACGTTAATGTCCACCTGGTCAACGATATAACGATAGAATAGTAGAATATACACTCATTAAAACTATAGTGGTCAAACATTTGACCGAAAAAAAAACCTTTTTGGTCATTTTTGGACCAAGTCCTGGGCTAACCATGCATTTATAAACCAAACCCATTTAGGTCACATTGACCACTGTTACTTTTGACCCAATGTGATTTGATCAAATCTAAGCACCAAATTATTTGGGTTAAAATGACAAAGTAATAGGTCACATTTGACCACCTTTTATTTGAAAACCCAGCTTGAAGTGAAACCCTTCATTTTATTGTTGGTTGTACAAATAGAACAAGAATCAGATATTCAAAACTTTGACACAGAACGAATGTTGTTTAAGAGGATAGTTTGAGGCTACATTTATTTGGCATCTGACTCTTCGTTGCTTGGAGAAACAAATATAACACCTACTTATAAGCACATTTGACAACAAGGGGGACAGACTAGTGTATTAACTAGGTCTTTAGAAGACTTTCACGCACAGCAGCACAAAAATTCCAACAACAGGAATGAAATGAAAGAAAATGTCATCAGTAAGAAAAATTTGAACGGCATCATTCTATAGTCTACTGCATCACAAGCATAGAAAATAATATATCCTAAAATATTAAAAACAATTAAAAGAGCAACTTTTGCCTCCAAACTTTCCAAGTTGCAAATATCTTAACTCCAGGTACAGTAAACATGCATCAGGATGATGTGTGACCCTCCCCTTCGTTAAAACTGTGCTGTACTAAGGTCAAACCTATGTAACAGAATGATGATTAATTGCAACATTTTCCTTTTGAATAACATAACATCTTTACACCCTTTTTTATGGGACAAGTTGGGCAAAACCACTCACCAAGTTCCACCCCCCCCCCCCCCCCAAGAAAAAATAGTACCTCTGGTCATTCCCAGCCTCATTAAATTCACATCAGATTCAGTACTGCCTGTATACATGCAAACACTATTTGGCACCTGAATGGAACACTTCCTCCTTTCTAGAAAAAGAGAAAATAAACTGTCCTGACTAAGCATTCGATTACCAAGACTGGGTCAGAATCCTATAGGAACTACTGTACAAGGTTTTACAGAAACTAGACATAAACATCACAAGTCAGCATCGAAATCAAGAGGAGAAATCAATCAGTATGAAACTGAAAGGCCATCATCTGACAGTCTTACCAAATGATGAACCAAATTGCACAGACAAGCTATAGAAACAAAATTCTCGTATATATAAAAAATAATGAAGAAAATAGAGAAAAGGTTGCCTCCCAAACTTCCGAGTGAAATCATACGTTTTTAGCACCAACAAGGTAAACCATGCACGCAGCTGTTGTTACTTCTCTCGCATGCCCCATCCTCCTCCACCCTCCTTCCTCCCTTCCCTCTGATTAAAATTACTTGCTGCACACTAAGGTCTGTACAATAATTGTACAGGTAAAGAAATTACATGCAAGTCCTCTTTGAAAAGCCTTAAATTTTACACGTTTATATAGTCAGCAGAAGTAATACCTACAACCTCAACTTACACAGACACTACGCATGAAAGAAATTTACTTTACAGGTCTAGACTGTGGTTATGTCACAGCCACCACTTTTTGGAGAAAGAATATCACCTGAATGTATCCAAAAAACTGTTGAACACATGTTAAACAACAACACCATTACAGCAAATTTAACTGGACCCAAATAAAACACCTATATAGTGTTACAGTTGTTATACGTTTTACACAGAATGGGCTATAAACAATTGATTACATACCTGTTTCAGGGTGAAAGGCTTTATTAACCAAACGTTTTGTCATAAATGGAATATATTACAAAGGCAAATTGACAATAATTACAACCGTACCATAGTGGTACCCCATTCCCATAAGAAAGCCTGAATCTGTTTCTGTTAATTTTCAGGCTGTCATGTCACATACCAGTGTTTATCATCAAATACTTACTGTCCAACCTCTACGTACCCCACACAGATTAACCGTCCTAACATCAACGGCTTATATAAGAATCGACCAATGGCAGGAACTGGGGGACTTCTTTCGCAGAGAACAAAATTATACCAGGTCAAACCAACGGTCGGGTCTAGTGGGGTAATGGAACCCCTAGGAAAACGGAGAGATGATTTCGTACTGACTAGAGCACGAATCGGGCAACCACTTACCTACATACATGACTTATTTGCTCCGCGGGGAAGAGAGGACCATATTGTATTCCCCACTGTGGATTGCCCGATGTGCACCGCCAGTGGACATCTACTCGTCGACTGCTATGAATACTCCCATATTCGTCAGAAATATTACAGTGTACCAGACCTGAAGACATTGTTTGAACACACGGACCCCACTCTCATCTTGGATTTTCTCAAAGAAAGTGGCCTTTAAGGAAATTTTGACATGACCCCCCCATTTGCTTTTGTCAGGACTTTAGGATTTTGCCCAATGTTTTAATTCTTTTTTTTTTTTTTTAGTTTTACCCTACCTTTACCCTGTTCTATCTAGCTGACACTACATAACACATTCGTGTTGATGTGTCGTTAAATCCAATCTAACAAATAACAAATAAGAAATGTGTGACTGAAATTAGCAAATGGCATGGCAGGTCACATTTTTAATTTACCTTTGTCTTCTAATAATTTAGGTGTCATTTTACTGAAATGGATAAGTATACAACTTGGACAGCTCTTACTTTGCCTACAGTACTAACAAATAATGATTGCTGTTTGGAAATATGTTTGAGGGGGAGTGGCAGGAGATACCGTAGCTATAATTCGTGTGAAGGTGTTGTGGGGTTTGGGTGGTTGTGGGGGTTTTCCAATTACCAAAGAATGTAATATGAGATGGTACAGGATTCTGCTTGGGATCGGCTCGGAGTGCTGGCAGCCACTTTCCTGGGTCAGTAACAAATGTCCAAATATAAGCTGTGGCTCAGGTTGTCCTATACACCTAATAGGTTGGAGAGACTGCCTCTCTTCCCAAATATGACAAGTTTTCTGCCACAAAACCAGAGTTATACCTTCCTAGGTACCATGGTGATAAGTCCTTAGCTCTACATGAAAACAAAGTGATGATGAGAGTCTTAATGAGATGCAAAACATGCTGGGCAAGAAAAATCCCAGGAAGACAGAAAACTACAATTTGAAATTGTGGACTTGTTCAAATTCGAAATCCAGTTGCCAGCAGGTGGGACTACCACACTTTCTGAGCATACTGGTGGTCATCAATCTCTGGGTCCTGTCTGACTGGCGCTAGGGATCAGCAGATCACTGATGGTTAAACAATATGAAGTTTTCTGGAAACTTTATTTCATGGACATGTCTATCCAAGTTGATGGTCTCATGTCTCTGATATGCCATTAACTCCTTGACTCCACAACAGAAAACCGTGTGTCCAACCTGGATACGTTACTGTAAGTGAAAAAAAACCACACACACTCAAGTTATATTGCTTTAATTGTACAATGACCGAAAGCTCAGGTTATTTAAACAAGATCATCATAAAGGTAATGAAACCAGCTGTTTCTATGATTAATTGTAAGTGTCTAATGAGAGAACGCTCACAGAGCAAACACTCTTCCCAGGGCAGACTGTATACTGTAGGTAGCTTACCACTAATTACTGCCTCATTGACTTACACACTAAATCAGCCTGGTTACCTGCACATGCATCCATGTAGTGTAGCAGGCCGATGTAGAAGTTCTCAATGTGCACCCCCTTCCCCCCTTAAAGCTCACAATAGGCTTATGGGCTTGAATAATAGTTTCCTGTTTGCAGCCCTGATCACTATACTCTAAGACAGCTTTTCACAGAGTTGAGTTATACCATTAAAATACTGTAGGCACTAACCAGAATGCAAAAATGCATTGAGGTTCCGATGATGTCTATATGCTTTATTTCAAATAATGCCATGTTATCCCTGGTGTAATGCCATCTTAAGGTGTTGGAAAAATACAATTTTGTTTCGAACAGTTCATATTTGATTTTGAGAATTCTTGGGACATTTTGCGTTCTGACCCTAGAGGAGACCCCATTAAACAGATCTTGGGAAAACTCTTGGGGAAGTATTCCTTATTTTAGACCCTCTTCGCGCTAGACCCCCGAAGATAGAAAAGTTTGGTTTTCGGTGCTTTATCCCCGTGGCGGACCTCAGGTGTACTTAGGGACTTAGTCTCAACCATAAACAAGCCCTACATTCATGAATACTTAAAAATGAAACTTACACCCAAGCTTCCTAAATCCAAAACATATGGTCGTATGCAATGGGTTTTCAGATGTTTTACTCCCCGGTGACCGCAGGTGAGACCATGTAATCACCAGAAACAAAAAAACACATAGGGTTCTATCACTATATAAGACACATCTACATAATGATGTTGTGAAAATTAAGTCCAAAGCTTCCTACCTTAAGATATCCTGTTAACAAGGTTTTCATATTTTTACCCCCTGTTTACCCCAGATGACCTTTGACACCCAACAAGAATAGGGTTCTTTCTTTTACCATAACGCATCTACATACTGAGTACGAAATCAATCCAAGCTTCCCACCTTGAGATATCGTGTTAACAAGGTTTTCAGATTTTGAACCCCGGCGACCCCATATGAAATTTGGCCTCCTTAAAAAAACAAGAGGGTTCTTCCTCTCAATATGGGACATCTATGTACCAAGTTTGAGAACTGTCAGTTTCCCATCTTGAGATACCGTGTTAACGAGCAAAGTGTCACTAATACACACATACGTACATACATAAAGGTGTCGAGGTGTTTCCCCAACATATCTACAATACTGTAGTATCTCAGATCCTAATGTGCATGTGTACTGTAATGTAAACACTTCTACTTTGCATGTGCTGTGCCTCACTATAAAGCAATAACACATCCTTTGACATCACTGGCAACATCTCTGTAGGTGTGTATAAACTTAAGAAGTAAAATTTTGAATTCAAGGGAGGTATTCCACACTTTTTTCACCTTGCGCCTACCATTATTATAAGCCCCATGTTGTTGTAGTCTTCGTCACATTAGGCACATAAATAAATGCTGTTACTACGCAACCACTTTATATGCATTACGAACAACGATTCTTTTTACAAACAACTGTACAACAGCTTGTATCAGAAAGTAAGTTGTTTAAAATTACCTGTACTTTCCAGTAAGAAAATGATTACTCCTCCGGGATGATTTGGATGTCCCAGAAAAGCTGTATGTAATGGGAAATGCATTAACAGGAGTTTAAATTCTGTATTTAGAAACTCTTGTTTAATGCATTTCCCAGTTAATGATAGCTTTCTGGACATCCAAATCATCCAGAAGGAGTATCATTTCTTACTGGAAAGTACAGTATTTTTAAAACAACTTACTGTTGTGATACAAGAGCTGTGTACAGTTGTTGTTGTAAAAAGAATCGTTCGCATGCATAAAAGTGGTTGCGTAGTAACAGCATTATTTCTGTGCCTAATGTGACAAGACTACAAACAATGGGGCTTATAATGTAGGCGCAAGGTGAAAAAAGTTGTGGAATACCTCCCTTGAATTCAAAAATTTTACTTCTTAAGATTTATAACACACCTACAGAGATCGTTGCCCAGTGATGTTCAAAGGATGTGTGTTATTTGCTTTATAGTGAGGCACAGCACATGCAAAAGTAGAAGATGTTTAACATTACAGTACAACATGCAACATTAGGCATGCTGAGATACTACAGTATTGGTAGATATGTTGGGGAAACACCTCGACAACTTTAATGTAATGTACGGTAATGTGATGTATTAGTGACACTTTGCCTCGTTAAACACGGTGATCTCGAAGATGGGAAACTGACAGTTCTCAAACTTGGTCACATAGTATGTGCCATATTGAGAGGAAGAAACTCTCTTGTTTTTGATGGAGGCCAAATTTCATTCTGGGGTTCGCACGGGGATTGTCAATAAATCTGAAAAGCCTTGTTAACACACGAGTATCTCAACGGAATGGGAAGCTTGGATTTGATTTCGTTAACTCACGATGTAGGATGACCGTTATGGTAAGAAACGAAAGATAACCCTCATTTCTTTTTGGGCTACTTGTCAAAAGCGAGTCAATCTGGGGTAAACAGGGAGGTGTTAAAAATATGAACGACACAACCTGTTAACAGAGATATCTTAAGGTAGGTAAGCTTGGATTAATTTTAACCATCAGTATGTAGGATGTGATATACTAGAGATAGAACCCTATTGTTTTTTGTTCGGGATTATAGGTCACTCTGCAGGTCACGTGCGGAGTAAATACTCTGAAAAACCCAATGCATACACGCCATATGTTGATTTAGGAAGCTTGGGTAAGTTTCATTTTTAGTATTCAGATGTAGGCCTGTTATGGTGAGGTGGGGGGGGGGGGGGGGGGTGGGTGGGGGGGGTGGGACCTTTTAAAGTCACTAAGTACACCTGAGGGTCGCCAGGGATAAAGCACCGAAAAACCAAACTTTTTATCTGGGGTTACAGAGGTCAAAAAAGGAATACTTCCCAAGAGTTACCCAAGATCTTTTAATTGGGGTCTCCAGGGGTCAGAAAACGCAAAATGTCCCAAGACATTTCTCAAAATCAAATATGAACTGTTCGAAACAAAATTGTCTTTCTTCCAACACCCTTAGATGGCATTACAACCAGGGATAAACATGGCATTATTTGACAATAAAGCATTATAGGACCACATCATCGGAACCTTCAATGCAGTTTTTTGCATTCTGGTTGAGTGCAATATCAGTGAATTTTAATGAGATTATAACTTAGCCAAACATCTGTGAAAAGCTGTCTTAGGAGTATAGTGATCAGGGCTGCCAAACAGGAAAACATATTTATTCAAGCCATAAGCACATATTGTGAGCAGATTTGTAAAGGGAGGAAGGGGGGTTGCACATCTGGAGAATTTCTACACGGCCTTCTACAACTACATGGATGCATGTGGCACAATGTACACTGTGCAGGTACACCAGTGGGTGATTTTAGTGTGTCAGTCAATTGAGGCTAGTACAGATAGTTCGTGGTAAAGTCTACCTAAACAGTATACAGTCTGCCCCTGGATAAGGAGTGTTTTGTGTCTGGTGAGCGTTCTGCTCATTTAACCTTACAATTATCTTAGAAACAGGCCTGGTTTCATTACTTATGATAGATCTGTTTAAAAAACTGGAGCTTCGGCTTGTGTACAATTAAGCAAATATACTGAGTGGTTGTGGTTTTTTTTTCACTTTACAGTAAGTATCCAGGTTGGACAAACTTGTGTTTCTGTGGAGTCCAAGAGAAGTTAATCGGGGCATATCAGAGACATAGCCCAATCACTTGGATAGGGACTGTCATGACATAAGTTTCCAGAAAACTTCATATTGTTAAACCATCACAGTGATCTGAGCTGATCCTAGCCGCCAGTCAGCACCAGGACCCAGAGGCAATAATGGGGATTATTTCGGGCATCCTGCAAGAGTGGTATGAGACCAAACAGTATGCTCAGGAAAAGTGTGCGTATTCCCAACCTGATGGCAGACTGATTTCGAATTTCAACAAGTCACACAAGTTTCAAATTGACTAGTTTCTGTCTTCCTGGGATTTTTTCCCTATGCCCAGGCATGCTTTGCAAAAATATTCACGAGATGAAGAACTCTACATCATCACTTCTGTATTTTCAGGTAGAGACTAAGGACTTATCACCAGACACTGGTACCTAGGAAGGTAATAACTCTGGTTCGTTTAAGATATCAAAATGACAATGTGGTGGCAGAAAACACTTGTACCATATTTTTGGGGAAGGGAAGAGAGGCAAAGTCTCCAGTCCAACCAATATTAGGTGTATATGGAGGACAACCTGAAGCCCACAGCACGTATACTTTGGGACATTTGTTACACTGACACCAGGAAAAGTGGCTTGCCAATCAGCACTCTCAGCGATAGCACAAGCAGAATCCCCTTGTTAACACATCTATTATTACACTTTGGTAATTGGAAAATCGGACAACAATATTATATGCTACGGTAGTCTCCCTTGCCACTCCCCCTCAAAACATATTCCCAAACAGCCAATCATTATTTGTTAGTACTGTAGGCCATAAGTAAAGAGCTGTCCAAGTGGTACACTTATCACATTTCAGTTTAAAATGACAACCTAGTTTAGGAAATTACTGTAGGAAAGACAACAGGTAAAATTAAACGAATGTGACCTGCCATGCCATCTGCTAATTCAGTAACCGCAGCTTTCAGTATTTTGTTATTTGTTAGATTGGATTTTTTAGAACGACACGATACAACCCAACGATGATGTGGTTAGTGTAGGTGTCAGCTAGCATAGAACAGTGGTAAAGGATAGGGTAAAAACTAAAAAAAAAAAAAAAAGAATTAAAAGCATGGAGCAAAATCCTAAAGTAACCTGACAAAAAGCAAATGGGGGGGGGGTCATGTGTCGACAAATTTCCTTACAAGGCACATTTCTATTTGAGGAAAATGCCGAAGATGTGAGAGTGGGGTTCCGCTGTGTATGCAATAAACAAATGTGCTGATACAGGCTGGACTTAGTACACTGTAATTAGTGTGTTCTGACAGAACTATGGGAAAGTATTACATAGCAGTCGACGAGGAATGTCACTGGCCGGTGGACATCGCAACGTCACAGGGGCTACAATATGGTCTTCTTTCCCCGCGGAGCAAATAAGCATTGTTGTTAGGTACGTGTGCCCCGATTCGCTGCCACTCGTCAGTACGAAAATCATCTCTCGTTTTCTAGGGGTTCCATTACCCACAGATCCCGGACCGTTGTTTGACCTGGTATTATTTGTTACTCTGACGAACAGAAAATCCACCAGTTCCTGCCATGTTATGATTTTATATAGCACGGTTGGATGTTAGGACGAGTAATCTGCTGTGGGGGGGTACGTAGAGGTTGGGACAGTAATTAATTTATATGATAACACTGGTACGTGACGCGATGGAGAACGAGCCTGAAAAGTAACCAGAACACAGATTCAGGCTTTCTTAAGGGAATGGAGGATAGCCACTATAGTGGTACTGAAGTATTATTGTCAGTTGCCTGTATATATTCATTTGGACAAAAACGTGCTTGCTGTTAAATAAAAGCAGCTTCACCTCTGAAACAGGCTAGGGTACTCAATTGTTTATAGCCCATGTCTGTTAGTTAAAAAAGTATAACACATTGTACACTATATAGTTTATTGGCGGTTCCGAGTAAATTTGCTGATACTGGGTGTTTATGGGTTTAACATGTGTTACAAACAGTTTGTGATAACCATTCACGTGATAGTCTCTTCTCCAAAAAGGTGCTCGTGAAAAAAACCACAGTCTAAGGATCTGTAAAGTAAATTTCACTTTCAGCGTGAATACGGATGTCTAGTGCTAAGTTGAGGTTGATCAGGTATTACTTCTGCTGACTTTAAACGTGTAAAATTAAGGCTTTTCAAAGGAGGAACTTGCATTAATTCTCTACCTGCATACAATTATTTGTTACAAGACCTTATGTGAGGGTGCAGAGCATGCAAAGTAATTTATGTACAGGAGGGGACGACGCGGAGGAAGGAGGGTGGAGGGAGGATGCGGGCAAGGAGAGAAAGTAAAAACCAGCTGCTGGTGCATGTTTTACCTTGTGGCTAACTAACTTCATGATTTCATCTTCGGCAAGTTGGGAGCAAACTTTCTCTATTTCTTCATTATAATTATTAATATACGAGGAATTGTTCCTCGAAGTAGCATGGCTGTGCAATTGTTCATCATATGTAAAGACTGTAAATGATGGCTTTCAGTTTCATACTGATGATTTCGGTCCACTTTGATTTTATGCTGTTGTGATAGTTTATGTCCTAGCTTTCTGAAAACCTTGCTACAGATAGTTCTATAGATCTGACCCAGTCTTGGTATCCGAATGCATATCAGACAGATTATTTCTCTTTTCTAGAAAGGAGCAAGGGGTTCTTCATTCAGGTGCCAAACTAGTGTGTCAAATGTATACAAGGCAGAGTACTCGAATCTGTGTGATTTAAATGAAGCTTAGGAATAGACCATAGGTACTATATTTCTTGGGGGGAGGGCGGGGCGAATGGCAACTTTGGTGAGTGGGTTGACCCAAACTTGTCACATTAAAACAATGTAAAAAGAATGTATGTTATTCAAAGCGCACAAATGTGCCATTACATTCATTTCTGTACATAGGTTTTGACCTTAGTACAGGCACAGTTTAACGAAGGGGCAGGGGTCAATCCATTCTCTGTATGCATGTTTACTGTACCTGGAGGTTTAAGATTTCAATTTGGCATCAAGTGGGGAGCAAAGAGTTGACTCTTTAATTGTTTTAATATGTTGGGAGATATATTTATTTGTGTAGCTTCGTGATGCAGTAGACTAGAATGATGCCTTACAAATTGATTTCTTACTGATGACATTATTTCTTTCGCATTATCTATTCTGTGTTAAGAGAGAAAATTTTTGGTGCGACATTCGAAAGTCTTTCTAAAGAAACCTGAGAATACACTAGTCTGTCTTGTTATGATCACCAAATGCTGTATAAAGTGGTTATATTTTTGTTTGTCTCCAGAAAGAAAGTCGAGATGCCAAATAAATGTAAGACCTCACTCATTAACTATACCTAAAAACACTTGTTCCGTGTGTCAATGTCGGATTGCATAGTTTGATTCTTGTTCATTTTAAACAACCAACCGATAATATGCAAGGGTTCTAAACTTCAAAGCTGGGTTCAAATAAAAGGGGTCAAATGTGACCATACTTTGGTCATTTTTAACAAATAATTGGTCAGTAGATTTGATTTTTGTTCCAAAAAAAAAAAAAACAAAAAATTCCCTCCCACATTTGGTCAAACAGATACAACAGTGGTCAAATGTGACCTAACAACATTTGGTTTGGGTTTAATGCCATGGGTTAGCCCAGGACTGTTGGTCAAAAATGGACCAAAGTTCGGTTCAAATTTGACCAAAGTAGTTTTAAGAGTGTTATATTCTACTATTCTACGGTATATCGTTGACCAGGTAGGACCCTAACGCGGCCTGAATTCAACGAAATGACTCAAAGAAAAACTGCCATGAACAAATGAAATCCACGGGATCGTTGGTTATGCCATAACTTCCAAAGATGCGCACGCTATTAGTGGAAATTCGTTCGAAAACAGAGCGACCTTATGAAACTGATGTTGGTTTGATATGGTTGGTATTATAGATTAATAGACGTCCACCATGGTGTAGGTGCTCTGGTGGGACTACACAAATAGTATTTTAAACTGTTTTTTTAAATGGTTAGCTCTCGATATGGTGCATGTCGAGAGTAAAAATGGAAAGGAAGAATCGTGACATGATAAAAATGGAAACAAAAGAGAAAAGGACGCAGAAAGGATAAAAAAGTTATAAGAAAAGGAGTGAAAAAGTAAATGAAAGACGATAAAAAGCAAATAATTCTGAACAGGATTTTTATTGAAGGGAAGGACGGTGCGGGAGAAGAAAACTTGGCCTCCGATGTTGAATATGGAATGGAAATATGGATGGAAGTAGCGCCGTCTCTGTAGGCAGAATGGCTATATGGGTGGTGGAAAAGAATCACGAACGGGACAGGTTAAACCACACAGAAAGCCATTTGATATGTTTGAGAGGACATGAATGAATACGGGAACACGGGGATGAAGTAAGGGCTCAGTGGCTGCAACTGGATTAGAAAAACGTGAGAGAAAAAGAAAGCTGAGGAACATTAAAGGGTGGCTGCGGGAAGAAAGGGCAGAGACTAAACTTGAAAGCAGGAGAATTTCGGAAAACTGAGAGGATAAAGGAATAATAGGGGGATAAATAATGAAGAGAGGAGAAAGGGGAGGACGGAGGGAGTTACAAGCTACAGCTTTTGTCACTGATTTTTCAGGTATTCTCGGAGAACATTTCTTAACTTAAAGAGTCCATTGAAAAAAAAAAAGCCAGGTGCGTGAACCACGGAATAGAGTGCAGTAAAGTGTTTAATACGCGCCCTAAACGTTTGAGACAAATCGTGTATATACGTATATACGGTTAAAAGGGTGTGGCCTCATCAAAAAGTTGCCACTGGCATATTGTACAAAGTCCATGACGTTTATTTATGGATAGATAATCCTAATCCTTAATGGCATACACAGAGCAGTAGCCTGCAGGTGGGGGGAAGGGGCTTTTCCCCCTAGATTTCAAAACCTAAATGACAAATAGCCCACTTGGAAAAACAAAAAACTGAAAATCCTGATCGCCCAGGTCCTGATACGTTTTTAAGGCGGTCAGAACCGCCCGGGAAATGGCATAAAAAGTTGTTTTATCGAAAAAAAAAACCAAACAAACCCCCTTTCCCGGTGAGGTTATCCCACCGCAGAAAGCTTTTACGTAGGTATCCCTGCAAAATGAACCTCCGTCCTCAAAGAGCTATAACATATATGGTTGACGTCTCACAGTGATCTAAAGTGTTGCGCAGCACGCGGAACAACAGCATAACAATGTAATACAGGATTTCCTCCTGATAAAACAATGACTGGTTAACTTGTTCGCGGTTCAACCCCCCCACCCCCCACCCACACACACACACACACACAATTTCCGTAAAAAGTATATTTTTGCAGGGCAAAATGCGAAATAAAAAAAAGAAAATAAAAAAAATATTTTAAATAAAAAAAAAAAATTTGCTTAGAAGCGTCTATTTTTTACCGAATTTTGCTCGAAAGCGTTGGCACCAGGTTGCATGTAAGGACACCAACTTTAAAACTTTTCAAAGGGGAGGGTGAACACTAAGTTCCCCTCCCCTAGACGGCGCCATTTAGCTTGCGTGCCCAAACTTTCGCGGTGGGCATACCTTCGAACAAACAGTCGGTTCTGGCGGGCATACGGGTTGCTGATCCTAACGGGAGCTTGATCCAGTGGCGCACACGTGGGGCATCGGACCAGGCCCGCTCTGATGCCAAGTTATCTTCAGTTTCGTAAAAATAGGTTAATTTGTTTACAAAATTTTACTTCAAAAGATATATGGCACCAGATTACAAGTAAGAACACCCAAGTTTTCAAAACACCCCTCAAAGACACCCTTCACCTTAGACCCACACTACGGCCCTGACGCATAGTCGTTGGGTTGGGACTCGAAAACCTGGTCATCAAAAATGGCCCCCAGGTGACTTGACCCCCCAAAAACAATAGGGTTTTCCTCTCACAATAGGAGCATCTAATGTACCATGTTGAGAACTGTCAGAGCTCTGCTTGAGATATCGTGAACAAAGTTTTCAGGGATTGACCCGGGACCCAGATGACCTTTTTTTCATCAAGCCAAAATGATGGAGTTCTTCCTCATACCATAACGCATTCTACATACGAAGTAGAAATTCATCCAAGCTTCCTACCTCAAGATATTGTGTTAACAAGGTTTTCAGGGTTTGACCCGGTGCCCTTTGACCCCACCAAAACAATTAGGGTTCTTCCTCTCATATGAGGGCATCCTGATGTACCAAGTTGAGAACTGTCAGAGTTTCCTTCTGAGAATATCGTGTTAAACAGCAAAGTGTTCAAAAAACACACACACACATAAACACACACGCCATCATGAAGCATAGGTTCTCTTATCATTTCCCTGAAAACAAAAGGAATCTTTGTTCTGTGTATGGTTGTGCATAGTTGTTGGCATTGTGTTTGTGATCCGACGGATTGTTTGGGTTGAGTTTACTTAGTTTCTCAGCGCGTTTTCCTACGTAATGGGTAGGACGTAAACTGGCATTATCCGGTTTGGAGCTGTAAAGCGTGGGGATAGAGGTTACCCTTGGCACAGCTGCCTCCGGGACACCCTTGGGAAGGTGCGCCTGATTTTGGCACCGTTTTTGTTTGGTTAAATAGTGTATATAGTGTACATACTGTAATTATAGCAATGTGATCCACCCGGACCTTCGTGGCCCTTGGGGCAGTTGTGATGATTGTTTGGTCATGGTGTTTTGGTTTTTTTGGTTGTTGTTGACATGCGGAGGAGTGTGCATAATTAGAATCTTCCATCCCATCCTGTCATCCTGATCCGAACTGAAACAGTAATTCAAGCCATTCGTCTGACCTAACGTATCGCACGCTGCAGTTGAAACTAACATTTGAACCTGTGAGGGGTCACTACAGGTCTTCGATTGCGGACGAATTTATACTTTCTTACGTTCTGAAGGTTGTATAGACGAAACACATTTATATCGTTGGTTTGAGGTATTCAGCATAATATTAAACTGTCGTTTTCAATAACAACCTAACGCTAAACGTGCCACGTCAAATTTGCGCGCAGCTAGCTAGCCTATACCTGCGAGTGTGACTTAGCTACCACGGAACTCATCGTTCCCAGTCTAGACTGTGCATACTCAACTTAGGCCCAATGTTATGCCTAGGCCTACATCCAAATCGTTACCCATCTACAATATACGTTGGCCACAGAAACACCCCCCCCCACCCCCCCCCCCCCCCGCCCCCCCCCCCCCCCCTACCCCCCCCCCCCCCCCCCCCCCCGCCCCCCCACCCCCCCCCCCCCCCACCCCCCCCCCGGCCCACCCCGCGCCCCCACCCACCCCCCCACCCCCCCACCCCCCCCCCCCCCCACCCCCCCCCCCCCCCACCCCCCCCCCCCCCCACCCCCCCCCCCCCCCACCCCCCCCCCCCCCCACCCCCCGCCCCGACCCCTCCCCCCACCCCCTCAGCCCACCCCCCACCCCCCCCCACCCCCGCGCGCTCCCCCCCCCCCCCCCCCTCCCCACCCCACCCCACCCTCCCCCCCCCCCCCCCCAACCCCACCCCCCCCCCCCCCCACCCCCCCCCCCGCCCACCCCCCCCCCGCCCCACCCAACACCCCCCCCACCCGCCCCCCCCCCGCCCCCCCCCCCCCCACCTCCCCCACCCCCCCACAACGACCCCCGTCCCACCCCACCGCGCCCCCCGGCCGCCCCCCCCCCCCCCCACCCCCCCCCCACCAAACACACAACTTTCCGTTGTTATACCGTGCGTGGACATTAACGGCTCAGTTGGAAAGAGGACTAAGATAAGTTTGTGTAAATCTTTGATAATACTTAGTGATATCTTTTGAAAAAAGGACTTTATATTGCCAACTCTAATCAAGTTCCGTTTTGGGAGTAGTTCGGTTTTACCATTTTAAGCAATAGACTTGAACTGAATACCGTAGATCCGTTAAATCCACTACGGAGGTTTTGAGTTTAAGCACACATTGCTGCACATGAAAACTATTGACTATTTCTGACTACATGAATCTTCACAATATTGTCTAAGGTTCATCCTTCCAACAAAGGCTGTTGCAGACGATATACAAAAGTAGCGACTTGTTATACGATCCCTCTGGCTGACACGTGGTGCGCCGTATATCTTCAAAAATATCATTAATATGTGTATATTTATGTACATCCATCTTTTCATCATGTGGAAACTGTCAGCTATCTGGGTAGAAATTATTTTAGAAAGGGATTGGCGCCGCCATGTCAAGAAGAAAAAAGCTTTGCCGGAACGCAGTTGCAATTGTACGAGCTGTTAACGACTACGCTACATTTGACAACCTCTGTGAATTCTCGAAAAGGTCATCGATTTTTATATGTGGTATTCCTTAAACACCCTAAGAAGGCATGAGGTACATTCAAGATTCATATGACTTACGTTTCAATTATTCCTGTCTAACTTGCCATGAAATTTGAAAATGCTATGTCGCTAAAGACGAGGAGGTTTAAAATTTGGAGTTAAAAGCAACTGAGACCATGCATACATGGAATAACATGTTCCCATTCAGTAAATCATTCAAATGTTATGCCATGTTTGACCCATATACTGTGATCTGATGCATTGTTGATGCTACGTAAATACTCTTTATGGTAATTTTAAACGCAGACACCCATCACCCTGAAAATGTTTAGGTTTAAGCAATTAGAATTCACAACTGGTGACTGTGCTTTGATTGACATAATAAAGCCACCTTAATTAGTCCATGATTTGTGCAGATCACACACACACACACAACATTGTACTTAGCAAGATGTGGCCTTAAAAAATTCAACTTCAGACCTTTCCTTCCGCGTTGCTGAAGAAAGTTGGGAATACCTTAACTATCCGGGGTGAGAAAATTAAACCTTAAAGGCAATGCCAACTTATAGTCAGAAACAGTAATGACCTCATGGGCAAACTGAACCAGACAAAGCTCAAAGTCGTTGGTAATGCTTTGGTATGGATGTACAAATTGTCTTCGTTCAAATATCACTTGATTTCGAAAAAGGGAATTCGATGTAAATATAGATAAAAGAAAAATGCCATGTTTGATAGGGTTCAGAAAGTATACACACACACACACACATATAAATATATATATATATATATATATATATATATATATATATATCATTGTTATATGAAACAGCATATAAGCCTGTTGAAAACTGAACAAAATGATGAGATAAATATAAAGCTATTATTCCAACAAGTAATAGGAAATATATACATAATATAATGTCGTTTCGATCACCCTGTGAGATACACACACACACACACACACACATATATATATACACACACTAATTTCTAACCTAATTTTCTAACCCCTAACCCTGAAACTATCAAAATATGATATTTAGAGTCCAAAGAACGCTCTAAGACTATTTCAGACGATAAAAGAAAACATCTAGAAATAGTTCCTAAACATTAAGGAGACATCGAATGTCTTCCTAATAGCATCCACTCTAAGAGAACAAAGAAAATTGTCTCCCTAAGGTCTTATATATATATATATATATATATATATATATATAATATATATATATATATAGTATGTAAAAAGATTTCCACAATAATATATCCATATATGCCTACTTATTCCCACAATAATGTATGCATATACTTATAATACAAATATTTACATTTACACTTAATTGTGGGGGAGATCTCGGCGTATACTTATGCAGTGGCGTAGCCAGAAATTTTTCGTGGCACGCAAGGAGACCCAGCACTCCATTGGGATACGGAAGCGGTATTGCCCCCCTTAGTTTTGCAGTGGGGCTACCTTAATTCGAACTTAGCTACGTCACGATTTAGGTCTATTGATGGACTGCCTTGTTCATGCGACATGTTGGTGTCATGATCGTACGCTGAGTGGCTACCAAAAGAAACATTGGCAACGTGTCTTTACTTTGTATTAAGTTGTAATCTGAGTGATGACACCTCAGCTCTTTAGCAGTTTGTATATGTGTTGATGTGTGTAGGTTCATTAATCGTATCAGATCATGGGGTAAATATGTAAAGTGAATCATCAACACTGGCCCTTAAATATATGTATATCACAATGTTGAAATATGTTTGTAGAAAGTAAATGATACCTCGGCTTTCTAGATCACTCTAAAAGCGCTTGCCCAGGCTAGGAAAAATTCCTTGATCAATCGAGTTCTAAATCGAGCCATGGCCAAGTATTTGACTCCATTTGAAAACAAGAAAACATAACTTCGCAGCAACGTTTGAAGAGTAGAAGCACAACACTCGAATTTTCCCATAAGACCATAAATGCAATTGCTGATGTGATTGCGTATACTGCTGTTGCGGCAATGCGTCATCATGACACTAATGGAGGGCTCACGGATGCATTTAATTCATGCCCAAGTCCTACCTCTTGACTTAACGAACTCTACACTTTTATCGAATATACGCTCAAAGGCATTAATTACTTACTAGCACGTTTAGCCTTGACAATATATAAGCCACCCTGTTACGTCTTGTCTACAGTAAGTTTCAATATTGGACTAAACTTATATCCGTTTTACCTTTTGTGTAACGTGACGGCAAAACGTGTATCTTCAATGATTCAAGCTTATTATTAGCAAGGCGTTACGATCCCGAAACCGAATCACGCTATTTTTCGCTTCAATTCCTTGCAAATCCGACATTTTTTCTCCCTTTTCCGCGACGAGTAATTGATCCTCTGAAATTTAAGTCGTGATTTGATTAAATTTCACCCTCAGGGCGTAGTAATATTGCGCTTCTTAACCTTTTGGGCCTTCTGTTTTGACATCGCGTAATGATTGTAAGGAGTCGTAAGTACTCGACAAAAAGGTCATTTAAGTTGATATTGTGGCAGTAAAGCTTACAGTTGACGAACTCCATCGGGCGATATGAAACATTATCCGATACATCTGCTCATTTTGGGAAAACTGCATTATATTTTTTACACAAGAACCTCATTCATTTTCAAGAAAATTGTCATAGTATTTATCAGAAGGTTCTTTGCAAACTGCAAGTCCGAAAATGTTCCTCTGGACAAATAAGAAAACTATATAGGCACGTGGATCCCAAGAGGCTAGAGTCGGCAGTAGAAATACCGTTTGTATCGCCGCACAATTTTCGTTCGTTGTAAAATATAATTTTAACGACTGTAATCCTTTTAATAGCTAGTTTTAAATTAAGGAATTTCATACATAGGTAGTAGTAGCTTGTGATTAGAATTCTTGGAAACAAGGATGGAGCAGCATTCGGTGCGCGTGTCAAACTCTAGGCCTGTACTCAGTAAAGAATACGTCATGTCGTCACGTGCGGTAGGCCTGCTTTTCTCATACCCACATGTATGTATATATATATATATATATATATATATATATATATGATATATATATATATATGTATAACATAAGTTTCACCGTACGACACAAACGTTTTCTCCATGTTTCCACAGCGATAGAAAGTACAAATATAAAAACACCGGCTAAATATACATATATCTAACAAGACAAAAATTTTACTTGTCAATACTACTTTAGTAATTTTACAAAAGTAATTTTACTTGTCAATTTTACTTGTCAGACAAAAATTTTACTTGCCATCTTCTCAAATGTTTAGAACTATGTTTGGATAATAATATTTTTGAATTTAAGGATAACGTCTATATTCAAATCACATGGGACCTCAATCGGACCAAAAATGGCACCTAAATATGCACCTCTTGGCATGGGGCTTTTTGAGGAAATGTTGGAAGAGAAAATCACGGACAAACCTCTTATTTGTAAAAGGTATATCGGTGATATCTGGCGTCTATGGGACAAGGGATATCAATCTTTTTTGACCTTATTGATCAACTCAATGCAATGTATCCTAGTGAATTAGTTTTCACTCATGATTTCAAAGACTCCAAAGTGGAGTACTTATATTTAGAAATAACGCTTGTAGGAGAGTATATTACTTCAAAACTTTTTACCAAACCCTCCAGCAAAGACCCTTATATTTACATTATTCATCTTATCACAAAAAGTCAGTTAAGGACAATGTTCTTTTTTGCCAGGGCCTTCCTATAAAAACAATTTGTTCAAACGAAGATGATTGTAACAACAAATTTGAATCTTTAGAAAACAATTTGGGTAAAAGGGGTTATCCTACAGAAGTTACCCAGCCTAAAACCGGGAGGGCTAAAGCTTTTTCTCGAGCTTCTTTACTCAAAACAGACATTGACAAGAGGTCTTCTACAACACCCAAAGTCCCATTTGTGGTTACACGAAATCCTTGTTTACCGCCCTCACAACAAATTATAAAAAAACATTTTCACATCCTTAGTTTGTCCGATAAAACGAACAAGATTTATGAGTCACCCCGACAGTTATTTATAGACAACCTCCCAATATAAAGCATTTACTGGTTAAAGTGAAACTTCCTAAAGGCACATCGCAAAAGTTAGGAAATTATAAATTGCATAGTAAAAATTGTGTAACATGTAAAGCAATGGTGGTAACTGACTGTTTTAAGAGTTTCTATTCAGGAAAAGTGTTCAAAATACTGGGCACTTTTTTTGTTAAGTCAGTTTAGGGACCATTTACTTTATCAATCAATTATCTTGATTGTGGAAAAAAGTACGTGGGGGAGACGGGAGCCGAATTACGTTAAAGACACCGGGGTCACAGGCAAGAAATGAAAAAAGCTTACACACCTTTGGATAAAAATTTTAACTTGGGTTATAATCGTTTTAGTTTAACCGTTCTTCAATCGGTAGAGGGCCTGAATAAAAGTCAGAGGGAACAAAAAGAAGTCTTTTGGATTTAACAACTTCATACCTTCGCCCCAAAGGGGATTAACATTCGTAAAAGCGGCGGTTGACAACTTAGCTTCTAGTTTTGGTTTTCTTAACATAAGCTTACTTGACGAAGGGCAATCGAACTGTTCGATACGTTGTATTTTCAGTGTATGTTGATTTAAAATATTTGTCTTGTTAGATATATCTTTACCCCGTGTTATCTAATTTTTGGAAAATATATATATATATTAATTATGGTGTAAAGCGAGAAATCTCTACTCACACTAGTGCGTTCATCAGGATACCCAGATGAATAATAATTTCGAGCCTTTCTTAGCTCCTGCAGACATTTTTAAGTTTTGTTATCCTTTTCATCTCCTTAATGCTACTTGCTACAGCTGTTTTGGGTTTTTATTTTTCACTTGCTTCTTTCAGCTATTTATCCGTCTTACCCTTTGAGCCTTATTGTGTAGCTAGATTTCAGAATGCGTTTCTTGCTTTCTACCCGTTTTGCTTGCTTATATGCCGTTAGAATGTTTTTTGTCTGAAAGTCTTACATCGAAAGATTTTAAACTAGCTTCATTCGAGCTAAAAAAGGCTAAATAGATAGCCGTAAGCTTCTCGACTCGAGGTGCACATGTAATCTCTGTGTGTGCAGTTGTGATTCTAGTCTTTTCATCTAAGTTTACATACGTTTTCAACTAGAATTCCGTAGATCCTTCTGGATCCTGATTACACCCCTGAAACATCGTTGTTATCCAAGCTTTACAATCTCTTTTTAAAAAGGACATATACACAATATATATATATATATATATATATATATATATATATATATATATATATATATATTTAATGAGAGAAAATACACATGAAACGTTAACATGATAAGTACAAAACATCACAAAGATGATAATATGAGAGAACAGATACGGTAACAAAATAGCGCATGTCTCGGACACCCGTGTGTCCTTCTTCAGCGCAAAATGTTAAGTGAAGGCTTATTTACAAACAACAGACACAACAATGGTTAAACCCTTTGGCTAGGGTAATAAATCACAGAGGGAAATCCCCCAAGACGCCCAGATCCTTGTTAAGTCCACGGGTATGTGTAGACAGCTTTATTACCCACTTGCTTTCAGATTTGAGTCTTCGAATAACAGATGGGCAATAAGAACCTATCAGAATACATCTTAAATAAGATAAAGAGTGGTTTGGTTCACTACTGACAAGTTTTGATACAGGATAGCTAATTGATTTATCTCACAAAGTTTTCTTGTGGTTGTTAAACCTCAGCCTAAATTTGGTGCCGGTCTGACCGACATAGTTCAGTGCCTTTGTCACACAAATTGCAGCATAATAGATATACTACCTTAGGCGTGTCACAGTCTGTAATATTTTATCTGTGTTTGGACAGTGTGAAATCTCAATAAGTTACAAGTTACTGTAAACACAGATAAAAAAAAACTACATGAACGTAAAGAACTAGACTGGATGAACCGATTAGGTACTTTTCAACCCATGGGTCTAAAACTGAAGAAGTTGGTGAAGCGAAACTAAATTTGTAATCGATTTTCCTTACAATCTTTTGTAAGTCAGTACAGTCAGTACATAAACCGTAGTCATTCTGTGTACATTCTACTGCAAGATAAGCATTTTTTACTATCCCTTGAAGAAGGAAAATAGAGTCTTCCGAAACGTCGGGATTTTATAAAATAATAAACTGGAAGTCTTGGAAGTTACTCCATTCTTGTGTTTATTTATATTTGTGTTAATAATTTAACCCAAATGCACTTGAGATGTTTTGTGCTGACATCTTTTCTATAACCTATATCTATCTATATATATATATATATATATATATAAAGCGATAATATATATATATATTATATATATATATATATATATATATATATATATATATATATATATATATATATATATATATATATATATATATATATATGGGTGAATCAACGCTGTATTGAACAGTCGCATGCAGACCTTAGACCATTATTACTCTAACATTGGCACTTGCCTTATACTGAAAGAGGATATTTAAATGTGGGAGGTCGCTGGTTCGAATCCTGCTTGAGGCTAAGTTTTCCATTCCCATTTAAATATCCTCTTTCAGTATAAAGCAAGTGCCAATGTTAGAGGAATAATGGTCTAAGGTCTTCATGCGACTATTCAATGCAGCGCTGATTCACCCATTCATATAAAGTCTCTACGTCACTCTACCTACTATATATATATATATATTATATATATATATATATATATATATATATATATATATATATATATATATATATATATATATATATATATATATATATATATAAAGTATTGAATAGTCGCACTCGCACAGAGACCTTAGGCCATTGTTCCTCTAACAGCGTTGATTCACTCATTAATATAAAGTCGCCACGTCACTCCACCTACTCTATATAAATATTCAGAATATATGCGGTCCAATAACAAATATCAAGTTCCTAAGCCAAGTCGTAAATTCCAAAGAGCTTGGGAAAATTCCCATATTGCATATGCGATTGCTGTTAGTGATGCAAGCTAGTTTTGTGCGTAATTCTCCGGGCAAAATGTTTTTTTTTTTTTTTTTTGTAATTGATGCTTTTCCAGTTTAACAAAAAGTCTATTTATGTTTTCACAGAAACCTTTAAAAATAGTTGATCAATATCATGGTTTAGTACTCACTCTAAATACTACTGTTAAAAAAGTGAGCAATGTGCTTGAAACAGCATTCAACACAGTGACGCCGGCACTGGAGGAATGGGGGTGCGTGCCCACATTTGGATTTCTTAAAAATTTTGAAAATTTTAAAATGATCCCAAAAGGCGTTTAAGCTATAGATTTCTGTAGATAGTAGGATGAGGTGTGTTTTCAACCGACTGATGGATCTACTGTAATCTTTTTTCTATCACAAATGGTTCTCAAGCTATCAGACTTTTCGCAAATCCTTTGCAAACTATTAAAATTTCCGCGCGCTCCGCGCGCTTCAAACCTTACCTCAATATTTTCCTTATTATCAATATTTTCCGAGGCAATTCCCGGAGAAGCACAGCAGCAAAAGTTGAAAGCTGTTTTAAAATTCCCAGGTAATACAATGGCTTTTTGATTGGCATATAGTTTTGTTGGGGAATTAATTGTGTCTCGATCAGGAACCCTGAATGCAGGTACTTGTCTTGAAAGTCTTATTTAACTAACAATTTCTGCGCGCTTCACACTCATTCAACACCGCTTGTACCCAATCCCATAACCATTATTACGGTAATAATACATGGAACATTCTGATCACAACGCCTATCCGAAAAGCATAGGTACTTCTCCAACCTCTGTAGGGGCCTCGCATCGATATGGGATCTTTCAATCTAATTTGTAGCATGATGCGGACGGTTGAAAGTATGTTCTTGCCGTTATACATTTTTCAAAACATTTTAGCCAGCGCCTCGCTCGCAGCCATCATTGTCGGTATAGATGGTGATTGTTAATACACTTACGACGAAAAAGCATTCTGAAACGCGCTTTTTAGCCCTTCACACCTTTTACTTTCTATAAGGGAGGTCTAATATCACCTCCCTGCACGTATACTCTCCCTCCCTCCCATTCCCCATTGCTGGAAGCTGTTCTTCTGGATTTACGTTCAAAATTAGTAAAAATACGATAGTTGTAAAGTGCTCGGCGTCATACTCTTTAGTATCATTTGGATGTCAGGTAATAAGCATACTGACAGACAGGCAAACACAAAGACACACATATATTCTCCAATGTGATTACATAGATTTCTTTCGCCTTCGGCAAGGAATCAATGAAACGATTTTTTTTTACAACGCGAAAGACGCTATGATTTTTAACAAAAATGGAGAAAATTTACGAACAGAATATGTGTTTTACAAGGTTGGACTTGTGGCCTTGATACAATAAATTAATGCATCACATGGTACTCACCCAGCCGGATATGGTTTTCTCACTGCGAGTACTTAACGGTAGAATGTCTGTGCCAATATAGCCTTTAAGGGCAGCATAGAGTTGATCCGGGGTACACGTTGTGCTATTATCTGGTACTTGCCACCATCTGGGTGAGTACCACCCAGGTAGAAGCCAAACATACGTAGGACCGTAGAGCTTCTGCTCGTAGACCTGTTAATGCCGAAAGAGAAAATGGGGTTTCATGAATATGGAAATTCTACTAATATTGTAGCAGAAAGTGAATTACTGAATCATTGTCAAGATAATAAAAACAGCTTTAATGGGTTAGAATGTGTAGTTTTTTTTTTGTTTTGTTTTGTTCTTTTTTTTTTTTGTAAACGACATAACCTACCAGGTCATTACAATAACGCCTCAAACGTACGAACAATTAAAACTCACATGTTGCGACGAATTGATTTTATTGTTACAGTAGAGGGGATTACCACACACTGATAAACCGAGATCAGTTGATGGTAATATCTATCACAGGGGTTTCCAACCTTCTTTTATCAGAGTATCACTAGAGTATGCATGACACATGATGTAAACCCCGTGGCAGAGAAAAATATTCTACTCTCAAATATATAGCATATCATAGGTACACATTTATTATAACTACTATGCAACTTTGAATTATGTTGTCCAAGCGTTATACTACATAATGCACATGATAGGTCGAAATAAGCTTCATCGTTTGGCAGAAAAATGAAGAAATACATTATTCTTTTGCGAGCACATTCACACGGCGTCTTTTCCAATAAAATCATGGAATATTTTTCTGCAAAGATGTTTCGAGTGCCCATGAAACTTTTCCGCGTACCCCAGGTTGGAAACCCTTGATATATCAAATTATCCACCCTAGCGTCTTTATTCTTACTGTTTTGCTTGAGCTACGGAGTGGCGAAGTTATTATATCAACATGTTTATCGGTCTAAGGGTCCTATTCCCTTACCCCACCCTTCCCATATATGCCTATTCAGCCCTTCAGCTTCTCAGATTTTGACGGGCACTTGAGTGTTTCCATAATGGGGGTTTACAATTGAAACTGTTCGTGTCATGTCCTAACCGGTGGTTCACCACGCCGTTTCTTGACAAAAACGCAAGTTATTTTGTGATATTCGTTCTCGCTAAACCTTGTGTTTTTGTTAGGCTAGCAAGCCTATACAATGTGTTGCATAAGTTCTTCCCCATTTGGGGGAATTTTGGTTTCCCCCAAAGAGAAGAATCTCTCGGACTGCCGAATGGGGGACTGGTATCGCTAGTCCCAAGCCCTGCCTTCGCCTATGGTCTCACTTGAGCACAGTAAATTTGTCACATAAAAAATTCCAGTGACTTTGTAAACGGTGCTTCATTTATCCCAGGACTTAACATATGCTCTCTCTCTCTCTCTCTCTCTCTCTCTCTCTCTCTCTCTCTCTCTCTCTCTCTCTCTCTCTCTCTGAGTGTGTTAACCTGACGTAATTATACCCAGCCGATAACTAACAAGTCTCTATTCTACAGGTTTAACTGATGAAATCCAGACTCACTTATCTTAAAGGAAATAGGGCGGGTTCGGTCTACAGTAGGTCAGTATGGCGAGCACCTTGTAGCCACTATCTATCAACGATCTTAGCACAAAGTGATACAACAAATCAACAAAACTAAATTCTTTGAGTTCCCTTTCTAGACATGAAGTGTTGGTCTCCTTAAAACTACTAAAAACCTCTTTCCCCTTCTCTATTACACCAATTGCCTCAAGGCTGGACTTTGCCATTGTCCAGATCATGACGTGTGATACAGCTTGTTGGAAAGAGATAATTAACTGGCTCGGCGATGGAGATAGCCTCGGGCGTTAGAAAGTGACATATAATCCTACCCCACGAAAGTCCAATTTTAGGGGGTCGGAAATCTAACACTTTTAACGGGTTCAATACGGCATGGGAAGCAATATGTCAAAGGAACGGGTAACCCTGGGCAATTCCGAAGAAAAAAGCATTAAAAATGCCATTGTATAATGTTATTAAAATTATTCCAACTTTGACCCATAATTTTAAGAGAAAACATGGTACAGACGTCGCGACAACTTATTTGATCCTGCCTTTGAGTCTTAAATAAGTAGTTTGTCTTACGCTAATGGCTGGTTTGTGTTTTGAATAAGTTACAAGATAGCTTAGATACACCTGTCTTTGATGGTAAGATATTCTCCCTCATTTAGAATGTCCCTCTTTAATGGACTAGGAGTCTTAAGACTCCGTTCGTTGAACCACAAACGTCATTTACCGTCATCTCGGCCAGCCGGCCAAATATTTTCTGTTCATATAAAATGTAGAAAAGGGACTTAAATCGAACAAGATAACGAAAGATTTGCCACACGTAAAATGTTGACGGGCATAGAGAAAGAATGTTTACGCAAGACAAGACCTTTATATAATCTGAGGTTGGGCGGATGACCCCGTGGGAAATATTTCTGATACAAACCTGTCTCGATGAAAACTTCTCATTCAATCGGATTTGAGACCAAGAGATGTTTTCTGACGTATCTCAAGTGTCTTTCGTATCTTTCAATTCATTCACGATTGTTACTTTCCCTCGTTCCCAAAACTTGAGCGAAAAAAGCGACGCAGCTCTAACAGTCGATATATAGAAATGACTTCTAATCAAACCACGAATACATTTTAGCAAGTACAAGCTCAGAGAGCTCAGAGGAACTTTCTCGTTCATCATAAAAAATTGACACTTAATAATGTTTGCAAGAGGTTGCCGACCTTCCCACTATCTCTTGTGAATGCCATCTGCCTAAAAGCTTAAGCCGATTTTCGTTTCAAGTGTTATTTACCGGGAAGGGTGGGATTAGAGGATGTAACATGTCTTGCGGGGTACTGACCGCACAGCCTTTTGATGGAAACAACATCACAGGACAGTGACCGGGCCTGTAACAATAACGACAATCGACGCGTTTGGACAAGTGAGCACCGCAACAATCGATAAGGGAAATAATTCGTTATAATTCTCGATTGCAGATAATCGGGGACTTAAAATTGATCTCCTAATCCATAAAGCTGTAGGTGAGATGCATGTTAACTTTATGAGATTTAATTAACGAAAGAAGTAAGTAATGAGATTACTTTCACCGCAGAAAATTTGATTCATTCCATTCATGGTCAGAATAGGGAGTTGCCACTAGTCAAGTGACAACTTCCTGATCAGATTCTAGTGGTAACTGCCTGGTCAGATATTGCTTCAGGCTATGCTGTCCTCTTCGAAGTCATAAATGGAGAAGCTCTGTTCCGAACCTTCTTCCTTTTTTCTCGTTGGTATTTTGAAATGAAGTTATTTGTGTCCTGCTTCCATGGGCGGCGATCATGAGTGGGGAGATAGGTGAGAATATATCACCCATGGAATTCGATGGCAGATACTGTACATTATACCCCCCCCCCCCCCAGCCATGAAATCAACCCGACAGTTCGGAAATCATGTAAAAAGTTACGTTAGTTATTAAGAAAACTTGTTTTAGGACATACTTCTGACAGTTGTCAAAGTATCATGTTGAAAAGCCTGGGAAGGGCCATTTCCGGTGATCTTAGGGGAATTTTGGCCAAAATTTTCTTCGTACGCTCCGCGCCATCCGATGGTGGCGATCCGCATAGATTGTGCCACTGACTATATTCCCACACACTTTCAAAGACGACGGATCGGCCCCATACGTGCTTCCACCAACATTTATTTTCTTCCACAAATCATTCTACACCCCACCCACCCCACCCCACCCCAAAACATATACACACCTTCATACCTTCCGCTGTCTACAGCAATATCTGCAATAGCAATGCACTGGACCTCGTTACAACGACTTGTGATGTCTTTTGTCTACAGATAGACCTACCTAATCACTACCAAAAATTAGTTAAATCGACTATGATTAGTCAAATTAAATACGGTATGGTTTTTATTGATAGAAGTCGAAATAATTCCGTTGTGATCACCCAGGATGAATATACAATAACAATGCAATGGCAGCGTTTAGTGCATCGAAATTTAAATGGACCCAAACAGCTCCTTATGTGCCAAGAAGTAGCCTAACACTTTGCCTGCGGGGAAGTTCCCTTTGGATTTCGCCACACGGGGTAACACCCCACGGAGCCTGCAGGCAACATTCAAAGCTTAATTTCACAGAGCCCCAAAGATGTGTGTTTGTAATGATAATGAGGTTTTTGCCAGCTATCACCCCATTGGTCGAACCGTATCTCTGTAGTGGTGTGTTAATGTGAGTAGGCACAAACGTGGCTGTGTCGTACCAGGGACCAAGTGGAACGTGTTAAGATACACAAACTCCCTGGTTGTGCATAGTGCTGTGTGATGGCGGTAGTGCTTCCCTGTTAAGTAAATATTTAATTGTTTTAATTGATCCAATTGCCCTAGTTATGTAAATAAAGTTTCCATTAGTTTTCTAATTTAAAGATTTTGACTTTAACGCCAGCGGACGTTGTTTTTGCGTGAGAAAAGCTGAACAACAAATTTCATCCACTCCAAGAGCTACCCCCTCCCCGCCCACACACACAAACGCGCGGATACCGGGCTCTTTTTTTACTTTTCAATCCACTCTTTACGGTATAAATACAGTTTTTCAGCTTATCTGAAAACAATAGTGAGAGTGAAAAATTCGTAGGACTCACTCTCCGTGATTAAACATTCAAAAAAAAAAAAATCTGTCCCGTAAATGTCATCGTCCGGTATGAATTATTTGCTTCCATAAAGGAATATCCTTCAGTCTAAGCAAAAAACAGCTGACTTAAAAAAAAGTGCAGTTCACAATGACTGAAATCAGTGACAAGAATTCGATACGACGAAGGCTGTGAACAAATTAACCTGAAAAATTGTAATGAAAGTATCTATCCCCATGGTGATATCGATTTTGTCTTTTTTGACATTTTTGGTAAATAAAGCATGTATCAATCTATTGATGATATAATCGCAATGTTGCAGTTAAGGGGGAGACCACAAATAATAAGTTAACATTAGGGTAAATCTCATTTCGCCATTTTTTTCCGCCGGAAGCGTTAGAAACCCCTTGCCTAAATCTATCAGTCTTATCTTTTACTACAAACTTTGTGGGCCGGTGAATGACGCCCCCGGTTGAATTGTTTCAATCCAGGTTACATGCACCTATGTATATGATCTAGTGACAACTTGTAGCATAAAATTATTTGATTGAAGAGACTTCTGTGGTTTCCCTTCAGCTTGGACATTGACTTATGAATCATTTTCCAGGACGAAAGAGACTGCTAGTGCAATAAGTCAACGTACCCAGTTTTCTTTACGTAACACTACCCTCCTACCCTCTTTTTCCAATCTCCAAACTCTCGAGGGTACTAATACCATAGAGATTGTCTAATTTACATATCTTGTAAATATTCAGTACCCTGGAAATTATCCGGACATTTTTGCTGTACTGTTTTCCCAATTCGTGCTTCGAAGCATGAAAAACTTCAGAATGATGCAGTACGGGATTATGTGTATTTATGTTAGTACCCTAGGTTAGCAACGCAGAACTGACGCTACCTAGCATGAAAATCTCTCGAAAAATACTCTCGAAGTATGCTTCGAAGCATAACAGGTTTGTCCCAATTGGCTGATTCTGGCTGATTATACCATCCTATACATGATGATTGCAATTATTAATAATTCTTATCGACATTTGTGTCTTTCCATAAATACTGCAGAAAGTCGGCTTGGAATCATGGCGTCTCTTCATTGGTTTCATCAAATCCACAGTGTTGACAAGTAGTAGAGTACATCCCCGTACACTGATTCATGTGCATTTGAATTATGGAAGTGCTACCTCCGAGGTAGTACTTCCATGTTTGAATTAATACTCGTGTAGGCCTCAATGTACTCACTACAGCTCCTCTGTATGACGTTTTGAATGATTCGCTTAGCTACATCTTAAAGAGCATATGTCCTCCCGCAAATAAATGATTTAGAGGTGATGGGTCATAATCTTATCTTAAACTTACACACTCGTATTTGTTAAATCGTGTATAGTACGCTCAAAATTCATGCCACAATCTTTTTGATCAGGAATGATGAAATTTATTAGGATGAATTTGTGGTTTACCCATGAATTGTAGTAATTACTTTTATCCCGAAGCATCATGGTAGGTACTAGGAGTAGGGGTGGTATTAAGGGTAATGCTGGCAGGACACGTCTTTATGACATAATCGATTAATGTTTTAAAGTGCTGGTTTGGATTTCTGATGACCTAAAAAATCGATAATTTACTAATGAGTTGGAATAATTGTGCCCAGTAAAGAAATTTAGATTTTTACAGAGGGACAGAAACATGAAGCGTTTAGCCTAAACATTATTCCGTTTTCGCAGATAAGAGGGAACAAACGTTTCCTACGTGTATAAACGTTCGAGTAAAGCTAGCCGCACACTACACGACTTAGTACACCGCAACTCAACCCGATCGTCGGGTCTCCAGCAGTCTTGTAGTGTGCGTGAGTTTACGACTACAACTGGCAGTTTAAGACCAGTTTTAAGTCGCCTTGCCTTCAGTCGGGAAGAACGAACATGTTGGTTCTTCCCGACTGGTCTTTAAACTGCCAGCCGCAGTCGTTAACGCACGCACACTACACGACTGTTGGAGACCCGACGATCAAGTTGAGTTGCGGTGTGCTAAGTGTTGTAGTGTACGGCTAGCTTTAGATTTGTACACGTTTTTGCACCATACAACTTTACCAGGCTTGTAGCCGTCGAGGGGGGGGGGGGGAGGTTCAATCCCCATGCAACAAGTACGATACGAATAATGTCCACAATTCATCTATGAATTGGGAAAATATTCCAATATGACTCCCTCAGTGCCAACTGACTTGCAATGCTCCGCCATTACCAAGAAACGGCTTGAGGCGATCCCCTGGGCCTCACGTCCGTATACGGGGAGTTTTACAGTCCTGAGCACACTTTCGTTCTCGACGAGGTGGTTTTGTTGTTTCTAAAGACAGACGCTCATCACCCCAAGTACATTTTGGTTTGGGGAAACCAAATTTCTCAACTGGTGACTGCTCTTTGATTGACAGCAGAGTCAAAAGATGCAGACTAGCCCATATTACACTGCAGCATGCACAGAAAGCGTTCTGATTACACATTGGGGCCTTGCATGCTCACCAGGATATGACCATAAGCAATAAAGTAGGTCAGGCGTAAGTGTGTGTCTGAACAAAGAGGAGCTAAAGACAGTTTTTTTTTTGAGGGGCTAGAAGTAACTTGGTTGGGAGAATTGGAACGGTCCGGGATGAGATTTGCCCTTTAAGTTGGACTGCGGGCATGTTATCGGAAACCTCGTTCACTAACGTAGACAATTCAAGAAGAACGACTTTTGTAGTCTACCAAGGTGCCTTGCTCATGGTAGCAACTTGTTTTTCCTACTTTTACAAGTCATTGCGTTGTTACACATTCTCCGATTTCTCCGTTAGTTTATCTGCTGCGTCAGGTTTGTAATTGCTGCTAAAGTTTCCTTTAAAAAAAGGAGTAAAAAAAAACAAGCTCGTAAAAAGCGCAATACGTGGTCAAAACTATGTACGCGATAACAACCGTTGACAGTTCCTTTCTCTTTTTAAAGTTTCTTGGGGAAAGAGGGACAAATGCAATCAAGAATTGCTAAAGAAAGCATATTGATTGTAAGTCGTAAGAGGCTGGGTTATATTACTGGAATTATGCATTCGTCTCCGCTGGGGTATAGGGGAGCGTTAACAAGTTTTGAAACTAAATAGAAATCATTATCCTTGCTCCGAAGATATATCGTTTGTTATTGAAGGCCGTTTGTAATAATATGATACCCGTTACACCGCAATGCGTAGGTCGATGTCAGAAATGTAAATAAGGGTGTGAATAACGAACATGACTAAAATGTCCACTGCGAATATTTCATCCCTTCTCGCTTTTTGACATTAATTTAAAATTGTAATGGAGAGGATCATCGGAAACGTAATGAAATAAAAGTGTTATTTTCGAAAGGTACGTTCGAGAGAGGAAAGAAATAAGTAACGAAAGAAGTTTTCAGGAAGTCATTTGGTGCCGTCTCATCTCTTTCAAAAAAAAATCTTCCAAGACAATGAACAATTAGAATCTGCCCCTGGAATTAGCCGAGCAAAATAATTCAACGTAAATACAAATATAGCATATTTACTGATATTTTCTCAAAGTCACATTCACGCGAAAATAATGGAATTTTTCCGATAAATTAAGTACCTCGGAAAGCGGAAAATGTCTGGTAATTTCAATTATATTTTCGATAAATTGTAAACTGCAAAGATGCTAAGAAGTTATCCATGTGGTTGTGAGGTAATAATTGAACCACAATAACGGAGGAAGACCTGGTATCTTTCATTAGTACATTGAACGACTTATAAGAAAATAATATCATTGTGTCTTTACAATTTATAACAAGTAGAAGGATGTGAAGAAGTTATTTTTACCGTGTTTAGTACAGGAGGACGAAGGAAGCCAAAATACTCTCTCAATGGACTCAACATGAGTTAGACTGTCATACTTAGCAAGCTGTACAAGGTGAGAGAATCGACAAGAAGACGTGACTTGTATTCTGAGCTTGTTTTGATATCACTAAATATGTCGGGTAGTCCCTCTTAAGAAAAAAAATTCCCTTAAATTTACTGATCTAAATCCTTTAGGTATGGGACCCGTTGAAGGTAAAAAGCTAAGCATCCACGAATCCCTTACATACTCTGTAAAAATAATGTTATTGTGAAAATCACGCTCTTGATATGTTATGTTGATCTCAGAAAGATAATTTCCTGTGATGTAAATTTGGTGGCTGCCTTGAATTTAAAAAAGGAGGTTGTAGGTAATCTTACATAAGCTTGCCTGGACTGAAAACGTCGGCAAGCTAACAAATATGTTGCTTAACCAGCAGGGGGAAAATCACTCAGTTAGGGGATTTAAGGAAAGAGAGAGAGATTGACGAGACAGAGAGGGATTGAAGAGACAGGAGAAACACCCAAAACTTAGAATTATCAAACCGAGTCATATTAGTTTTTCGTTAACTCTAAAATTTTCCGCACAGCACTGAGCAAGTTTAGTCCCTCGTCCACACCCGTAAGTCAACAGTCAGTATCGATATCCCGGCACTTGAACCAAGTGCTGTTAATTTTCTTTTGGGCTTCGTGTGGGTTTCAGTAGACGATGACAGCAGCCTACATAGACAGGATATTTAGGGTACTGGGTGAAACAAACCACAACCGTGGTGGACTAACTTTTGCCAAGATGGTGGCGAGTGCGATTCCCTGTATTATGGCGTGTTTAGGGATGCCTATAATATATTCCATATGGGCGTTTTGTGCATAATATTGTTCTGGGCGAATTTATTCGATCCTCTTTTTTGACCCTGACTTTGCTGGCGCCCTCTAATTTGCGCCAAACATTGAATCTGTGCCGCCCTGATTCCACATCCGCACTCGAAGTGAAGAATTTCATGGAAGAACAAGTGGAGATCTTGCTCCAGAGGAAGTCAAATAATATTTTCTGATCACACTCTGCAGAGTCTGGGTAGATGCACAATTGTAGTGTAAAGTGCGCGTCGCAGAAATTGAGAATGTGATTTTCCCTGCAATCTTGGTATCTGAGGATGCCAGACTTTCTGCCCATAGTTGGTGATGACAATCTTGTAGGTTATATAGGTGAAAGAGAATTAACAGTCGCCCTAAATTTGATTTGAAAAGTCGGCAGGCTCTTGCTAATCTCCTCTTCGGTTATTTGTTTTACAAGCAGTCTGAAATGTTTTTGAACATAAACATTACCAACAAAAGGCAAAGCAAAGAGTTATTCTCGATAAACTTTACATTTTAGTTACACAAATATTGTCACATGATTAAAAAGAACCATTTATGAATAAGGATACCGGGGTACACTAATTCTAATTAGGAGACCGTGGCGTTTTGGAATACCGCATATTCCCTCATACTGGCGACACACGCATGGTACTAGACACCTTTTAGACAGTTGTGTTGTGAAGTGGAGTTTCCTGCAATCCGGGACATTTAGAAAGCCAAATGTTTTGACCTGTCCTTATCTCGGCCGGGCTGAAGTCGGCTTTGGTCCCGCACAGCCCCCTCTTTAGGAATCAACCGTGTGACAAATTCCTGAATCAGCCACCATATACCGATTTAGTTCGGCCCATTCGCTAATAGGAATACAGGCAACACGTGTCGCAGTTGTGTACTGAATGACTCGGTCTATGAGGTGCAACGAAACTAAGGTGCGGAGTAACTTTTCCAGTGGCGGAGACAATTCACTGCGCCTGCGTCAATGCCTCTTGCAGACTTTGAACACTAACGCCGCCTAAACCTCCACACTATGGATTTTCGTTGTGCAGTTAATTAGGTTAATGCACCCGAAAGAGCCCTTCTGCTAGGGTGCGAAGCGTGTTTGAAGAAATAGCTTGCGTAAATTTTCCTACCCACTATATTCACCTATTACGAGAAAATCAGCTCTGTAATCGGGCGAGATAAAATATATCAAAAGTTGTTCATGTTATGGATATCTTTTCAAAGCTCATTTGCTGGTTTCTAATTAACCTGTACTCTCAGTCATTAACATCAAATTTCACAAAATCTGAAACTAAATAAACCTGATTAATAGAGTACTTGCAAGTAATTTTCGGCCTTCTTATTATCTTATAATGCAGGTGCTTCCGGGGCTTGGCCCCGGATTCGGCTCTGTCCCTAGACTCCATCAGGGGTCCTAACGGGGGCCCTGGACAACACGCGTGCAAACTCACCCTTCGCGCTAGTGGTGCACCGTCGGCACACTTGTGAAACCCACTCCCGTTACACTACTGCTCCGTATCAGTAGGGGGAATCACAAGTTGTGCCCCTCACCGAAATCCTGCACACGCCATTACACACGTTTACCAGTTATTTAACCATGCTACCCCACCCTCCCACCTGACTGCATGGTTACGACAGACAACACACTGCATAGCCTAGTAGTAGTTATCTTTAACCTCGTCCCTTCATCCGGGACTACTCGTCCGTCCTTAATGGTCCTCACTCTCAGCGTTCGACTACTTCATATTTGTTATAGCCTACCTTGAAGAGAGATTTCCAGGGCAGTCTGACCTACCCTGCCATACATTATCACAAGGTCTGGGACGTTGAGATGTACTTGAAGGTGCTGAGGATTATTGATGACTCGTGCTGCAGCATAAGATACACTCCATATCTCTCATGACTCAGACATTTCGGGGATGTTTATCAGAAACTTGGCCAAAGGTTCCTTCTTAGGTATATATTTGCCAGAATGCAAAACTCTCAAACGGGTTCACTTTTTTGAAATTTTTGATCCACAAATTCAAAGCTGATGAGAAACCTTGAAAGCCTCTAACCGTTAACTTGAAACACTCACTGGGTTACTTTGACTACATATCACTTCGTGCCTAGTTGTGCACAATTTAATGTCAAAGGTGGGATTCTAGGAAAATTTCTTCAACAAAAAGGAAGAACTTAGTGTTATAAATATTCATAAAAATACATGGGCGGAAAAGTGACTGACAGGGAACGAGTTTTTCTTACGTACCATCATTTTTTCTCTCATAACTGTCAGACATTAAACACAATTGTAGCAAAGTACTTGTTTTAACTTTTTGTGCTCTTCACAGACAGGTGATAAATGTGGCGGACATCACGCAACAAGGTTCCATTAATGTTTGATATGTGGGTTTCGAATCATTTTTTTTCGAAGGGTTAGACGGAAGAGAGCGGAATATCACAAACGCAATCGCCCTGAGCGGAAATAAGTTACAAATAAATATTGTTTATGGGACAGTAGATAATAAGAAAAAAAGTCGAACATCGAACAAAAAAGTGAATGATTTCACGGATAGAATGATGCCACCTTCCCAGGGTACCAGGTGGTAATCTCAAATGACGTCTTATTAAAGTTTTAAAAATTGTCAACTTACTTAGAATTTTGTAATAAACAGTAGGTCAGAACTCGAAATTTCCTTCAAACTGATTTAAAGTATGCCTAAATTCTTGAGCTGAATTGGACTGTGAGGTAAAGAGTTGCAGCAAGTAATATTTAAGGGGACATTTAATAGCCCTTTCAGGGTTCCCAAAACATTCCAAAGGGCCTGTTCTCGTTGTTAGTTACCCCTACACATGGTCCATCCCCATGCCGTGGGTTTCGAACACTGTTTGCATACATCTAATAATGAATATTCCCATACCATTTTGATGAAGTCTTTGAATGATAGATCTCCTAAGGCTTGGAACCGTTTTGAAATATGCTTAACAAGTTCTTTTGCATATTATGCCTGATCTTAACTGGATCATAAGTAACCGTTTGTTATAATTTTATATCAAGTGGACGATAATCCCGCGTTACTGTCTTAAAACATAAAGCGTTGTTGATAGTGACAGAATTTACAAGTACAAATTAATTTCGCTAGTGGTTCCAACTTTAATCTTAAATATCAAAGGTTGTGACTTCTGCAAACGGCTGTTTAGCGACTTCTAAAGTCAATATAAGTTAGAACCCTCAGGTTGCCCCCAAAAGTACGGTGACATTCTGCTAAAAAAGAGAGTATATCGCGATCGGAGCGTCAGGATGACAATTAGCGTGAAAGATCATTTGAAATGTGTCGTACTCATGATCCCGTGCACCGGACACCGTAAGTAATGAAAACAGGGAAACGATACTTCACAGAGAAAACAATTCCAGATGAGATATCTCGAAGACTTAAAGGAATAGTCAGTACAACTAAAGACAGTTGTAAGATAAAACGGTCTTGACCTCAAGCTAACGTTGGCAAGCCTCCTTTTTTCTTTATTCTTGTCGTATGCTTTAAAATTTTACTTTTTGTTATGATTTAGAAGAAAGGAAAATAGGGAAATACTCTAAGGATGGGGACTGAATTGTCCCTTCATTAGTTTATTAGGATATAACTATTGAGATAATACAAGTTAAACTTAGTTGATTTCGAGTGCTGTACTTTCATAAATTCAAAATTTTAACCTGAACATCCTTTTGACCAGGAGGCTGTAGAAACAATTCACAACAATAAATTGACTACACTCTAACAACTACCCTATCTAGTCAATTATGGCACAAACTGGAATCTTGTCAAATATTTGACTGGATCTAGCTCAAAATCGACCTGATTTGATCAAAAGTTAAAACAATTCCGTTCATCACATTTCAGTCAAATCTCGCCAAATATTGGAATAGGCCTATGATTTACCGGTCCGTGTCCCTAATCATTAGATTCTTTGTAAATTTGAAAAGGGCCTTTGTGGAATATTCACGTGAAAAAAAATAATCACCGTAGTTGGACAATGCATACTTCTTTGAAAAAATCATTGGTTGTCTTTCATGGAAGCAATATATCCCTTTTAAGAAATGTTACCATCGTAACTCACACCCATCGACCTGGTGCCTATTTTGACAGTTGTTTAACTCACGTGACAAAACACCTTCCTTGCCATGTCTTCGTCGAAGAATCCCATGATGATACGAGCTCTTGAAGACTACAAGAAATGAAAGGAAAAAATTAATGTTACCATGTGGTGAGAATGCAAAACAGACACAGAACAGCCACAATGCCTCCGGTGATGTTTACACCCCTCCGTACTTGATACCAGCCACTTCGGCTTTTTGTAACATAAGGTTTCGACTTTCAACTAACTTAGCACTCTATGCAGTCTGTAAGACGTAGCGTTTGTAATTTGCAATTTGATGAGAGAATATTTGAGTGATATTCCATCCTCGATTGGGATATTTGCACTTTTACCAATATGAGAGGTATATAACATTCTTCTCTGCTGAAAGGTTGAACTACATAGCATCGTATTGTGATTTATGTTTAATATTCTCTTTTCATACTCCATTACACTTTGACTAAGGGATTATGTGGGAAGTGAAGCTATCTTTTGACGCATGTGATTAATGCATTTAACTTAAATACGGAGGCTTTAAAGCGTCATTTAGATGTTAAGGTAGTTGGTAGTATGCATGTGATCTTACCGAGGGAAAATATTGAAAATAATAAAAACCCTTCCCTGGGTAAGTTTTTCTAGAACCTCCTCTTCCAAGCTGTCTAAGAACCTCCTCGTGCAGACTCAGGTCATGTTTATTAAGTTTCAATAGCCAATTCTGGCGAGGACACTTCTGTGTGCGTGTGTACATTAATACTACATCACCCTTTAAGCTAAGAACTCTGTTTTCCTCAGTGTCGTAGCTAGATATTTTTTGTGGGGGGGGGGGGGGGAGAAGCCAAACTTTTCCCACAGATTATTATCTGAGGACTTTTTTTTTTTTTTTTGCTTATTGAGACCGACTTTTGATTTTGACGTTGACATTTCGATGTGTAATTCTGCTTAAAAACATAACAAGTGTTGTAAATGTTTCAAATGAATTATTTTTAATTTATTTCCGACAGAGGCTAGAAATTTCCGACAGAGGCCTTCGGACGTTTTTGGGGGGCGATCGCCCCCCTCCCCCCTCTAGGTACGCCACTGGTTTTCCTTTTGTAAAACTGTAATGTAGCACACACTGCCTTCAGATTTCATTGATCTGCACAAGCCATGACATATCTGAGTGGCTTATATTTGACTGCATAATTTTAATTTACCCACTTTTTGTGCCAATGAATGTGCCGTAACCAATTGTGAATTTCGGTTGCCAAAAACGAAAAATGTACTTATTCTATTAGAGGTGTAAGAAATCATGAGTCCTTAAAGGGGACCGGTGTCACTAGATGTAGTTTAGGGGAGATCATAATGCCTTTAAATAAATCAAACATTTCCCCATACGTTTATCTTCTGTACTGCCTCGAGAGGATCGTACGCAAAATCTGCTTTCTCCGTTATGTTGATCCCTCTTTCGACTGCGAGGTTAACTTGCGTCGCTTGTGCCTGTATTCATGAAAAGGCATAAAAAAGAAAAAAAACGTACAAGTGTTAGGCCATCTATTTCATTCAAGGCGAAGGGAAATAAGAATGCATGCAAGAAAAAAGACCACCATAAAACATTATATGGATTATAAGGGACCCCCATTCAAACTGATTTAATGTAAAGGATATACGGTTCTACAGATGTAAGAGGGAACGCATGACTCGGTAATAAAAGGGAAAATGCATTTACCCCAATATCACCTAGTATGCCCTGGTATCCTGATTAATGAATGGCTCTGTATAATCATGTGACAAATTATTCTTACAAAATTATTTTTAAAAAATCTATGCAGGATGAATAATTTACTTGGATAGCCAATATTTAGTTTCAAAAACATGAAAGATACTTGTAGGAGAAACAAGTGTAGAAGTGTTCGATTTGACTTTTTTCAAAATAAATTAAGGGCGATTGCGCACTTCCATTAAAGTACAAAAACAGCCACCAAAATTAACATTATCACATCCCGATACAGCCGATGAGAATGGTATGTTTCAATCATGTGACAAAAGTGTTGTCAACATCCATTTAATGCATTCAATGCAAATCCTAGATTTACCGTGATATGCAGTATTCATGTTATGTACTGTCATGAATGATATTTGTGAGGGATAGTAGAAGATTTGGATGGGTTAAACGGGTGTTAAAAGTTAGACATCACGAGGCAGGTTGCTTATGTCCTTAAAAATGCCTATTATTTCTGTTTCTGCATTTCAAGAGGTAAAGTGGCTCGTTCCTCATCAGTTGAATTTAGAACAAAGCCCTAACAAATTCCACCTAAGGAATGAAGATGTCTGACTTTAATCTTTCCGAGAATAATTGCTACGAACATTTACGTCACACATCCTATGCCCACAGGTAGAATCGAATCAAAAGTCAAAGAGATCTTCATAGTAACATAATACATAGAGATCTTTAACTATTTGCTTCTTTTACAGTCGAATATATAAGCACTAAATCTGCTTTATCTTCCAGTAACTGCAATTTAAAAGTATCGGGCAAGTGGGCTTAGTATGCCTCCTGCTAATCTGTTAAGCATTGTTGCATATCGAAGCAGAAGCAAAACTTTCTTCGGGTTTGTTGGGATACAACTGGTGTATCACACTTCTATCCTACTGTTTGGTCAAAATCATTCTTGGAGGTTAGTTCGAAGTGTAAAACTACTAAACGAGCTACAGCCAGGAGTATGATATCACTTCCCATCCCACTCCCTGCCCCAATGGCGGATTTAGGGGGTTCCATGGTTTCTGGAAGCCCCCCCTTTTCCCAGAAAAAGTTAATAAAAACTTAGCATGTTTAGCAAAGTTATTCCCCTTTCTTATAATGGTATAATATTGCGTTTTTGTTGCCCCCCCCCCCCAATCGAGTTGTTCCATACAGTAGTTTGCGCTGACTACAGAGATTTGGATACATTTGACTGCAAATAACAATAGCACCATCGGTTTATGAACCTACAATGTAGTATTTCTAGCAATTATAATACGTGTTTTGGCTTTTGCCAAAAGAATGTACGAGGTAAACTTAATGAGGTATGAGGCCAGTTTATATGTATCCAAATAAAGTTGGGGTGGCTTTTGCCAGTTTGCCTTTAACCGTACGTCCTAGTTGCATATTTGTACACTGCAGGTAGGCAGGAATACTCAATTCTGTTGGTAGCAAATGTTCGTTTCTTTACAGGCGAACACCAGTTTGGGCTGGAGCGCCGACAGAACTTAGAGATGTAAATATTTATCATACACACCGTTAACTTTGAATATAATATATAGTACTGGGGAAGGATGTTCTCTAATCTTTTTGCATTCTCCTGGTTTGTTGACTGGAGCGTGGCCTGAGGGTAGCTTGTAGGGTGGGGGCAGTAGCTTGTTGCATTAGTAACGAGTGTGGCCTTGCGATGCAGTAGATGCGGTTCAATTTTCCAGCTGGCCCGACCTGTTAAAATAGTATTCTGCGGTTGTTGATGGCTTTGTGGTTCTCATAAATTGATTACAATTTGCTTCCATTAAAGGCCCCTAAAAAGCCTAAAATACCGAGCTACCGGGTCTTCGTCCCTTGGGCCCCCGCCGGGGCTTTCCCCTGGCCCCCTTCTAGGGGCCCTCAAGCGTGCCCCTGGACTCGACGCACATTTGCTCGCCCTATCGCGCTCACATTGCCGCCGACGTGACAGTCATGTCTAACCCAACAATCGCTAAAAGCCCGGCCCACCTGGAACCCCCTCCCCTTGGAATTCTAGATTCCACTGCCCTGCCCCACGCGATAAGTCGCATGTCATAGAGTTCAAAATAAACACCTTTGTTTATAGATAAATGTTTGTCGAAAGCACATCCTTTCCCATCAGACTTTTTGTGACAGTGCGTATTTGCAAGCTAGTGATTCAAGCAGACGATTGTACAGCCCACACCAGTATTCCTCGTGCGTCTCTCAGACACAATTACAAGGGTTAGTAAACTGTTGCTGGGGAACTTTCGTCGGGGACGATTAGCGTATTTGCTTCATGTTTAGTACTTAAACGATTTTACTTAATTTACGATTCTGACTAAAGATGTCAGTTAAGTTATACCAGACAAAGTGGTCGTAATACTGCAGACTTTCTCGCATTGGTTCGTATCACTTTTATAATGGGAATCCGGACAGATAGGAAAAATATAATTAACCCGCAGAGTAGAAGTTTTTCGTTCGGTATACGTTTCACTCATCGTTAAACGACTCCGAGGGGCGGCAGACTACGTATGGCGTTCACTATGAAGAGCAACTACAAAGGCTATATCCTAATGCCATCCTACACCGAAAGAAATGGTATTTGATGACGGAGCACCAAGTAAATTAGAGCAAGCATTCAATATGTAACACATAGCCCTTGTCTCCACAAAGAAAGTTTACGCCAAAAGAACGTAGAATCTGGGTAGAGTTTTTGTTGATTGAAATGTTTTTATTTTCTTTTTTTCTGATGCTGTCTCAGATTGGTTCGAGTGGCGCCAACTCTGATGTTATCAGAGGACGGTCGGCACCGTCAGCTTAGAGAAGAGAAAATGAAGCCACTTGTCCGTTTGCTGGAATATTCATCAATTTATCGTGACAAAATTTGAGAACTGTCGATATATTGCCGGTGTGTTATTGTCACATGGAAGTGTTAAAACTAACAGAAGTTCTGAGATCTGGGTGTAAGAGGTACCTCTTGAACCTGTGAAGGACGAGAGACCGGGAGAAGCTTCTGTTCTTAATTTTCTTATACATGGCTGGACGTGATCGTCATACAAACGTGACGATTTTGAATGTCACGCTTGGTTTCACTTTTCATCTTCGTAACTCGGCTCATAAATGAAATTGATATGCGTCTAGGCGAAGAGGCTATTCGGTCATTCCACAAATGAGAATGCATCAGCAGTGACATTGAAACTCATAAACTGTCTTCATGGCGGTCTCTGTATTAAACTACTCTTTCTGTTAAAAGGGCGTCTTTCCGGATATGACGTGAAATGAGGACTCTATAGATTTCGCTTTTACAAAAGCATTGATACTTTCACTTTATATTAAGTTGTCACAACATTCAGTCACTAACTCATCAAACTGAATTTTCATGTCGCACGTGTCTGTTTATTAAATTATCACCTTGTCTTGTCTCAAAATTTGATTTGAGAAAATTTTCAGCCATAACTGCTAGGGTTTCTCAGGATTTCCGAACTCAAGACGGTACTCCGCTCGTGGCATTCATGGGACCGACTAAACAGCTTCCACCTGCCGACTGTTTGAATTCTATAGTATCGTCGTAACTAACCTTGAAAGTTAGTAACGATTTCTCACAAGAAATTAGTTATGGCAAAGTTAATTAGTCTCATGAAACACTTCGTTGCATAAAAGCTGCTAAGTCGAAATGATACCTCATATTAGGAGTTATTTGTTTCAAATAATTTATTGTTACAGCGATGTATTCCAAAGGTAAATGTGTACAGATTGATGTAGTGGAAAAAAAATTACTAAGGTGGTGGGAATAATATTCCAGTAAATTATTTCATATTTCGCTTAGCCAGCTGTATCCCAGCTTATGTGAATGAAGTTACGAACGTTCCTTTGTATACAGATATTTAACTAAAAATGATACAAAGTTCAATATTTAAGCTTTCGATTTCCAGCATTCTAGTTAAAGATAAATCACATCGAAGGATTAATTTTACTACGGAGAATGTTCTTCTGGGCCTATGTAATTTTCTTTCAGTTTTCGGTCCCCTGTGTAATTTTACCATGCATGAACACCAGTTTTCTATATCGTTCTGCAGAAACACTAGGAACTTTTATTCATACTGTTTCTCCTGCTGAAATAAATCTGAATAGTTATTAGACCCTTAAGGTACAAACCCCAGCAGACAAGAGGTCTGTAATAGGATAGATTCGGTATAGTTTTACAATAAATTTACAAGTTTGGAATTGTTACTCAGGAGTGTAGCGAAGGGGCGGCCGCCGGTCTCCTTAAGAATATTTTTGTATGTTTTTATGATTTTTATGATATTGCTAGTAACGCAAAATCAAAATGTTTAGATGCAACCAAGAGCGGCGATTTGTTCTCAATATTGGGGGGGGATATGACCAGAATTTCCAATAATTTACTGTGTGAAAAATCAAAGTCAATGGGCGATTTCTCAAATATTGGGGGAGATTTATCCCCCCATCCCCTCCCCCAGGATCGCCGCCCATGGATGCAACTTACAAAGCCTGGGAAGTGCCATTTCCAGCGATCTGGGAGGCGTTTTCGGCCAAAATTTTCTGGTAAGCTTCTGGCCAAACTATGGTGGCGCTACGCTTAGATAGTTTGCCTGCAGGCTTCGCCCCCTCCTTGGCAAATTCCTGGCTACGCGCCTGTTGTTACTTGTATATGTGCAGATGAGTATAGCTAAGCTTCACAGCATGTGTTGATTGTGTAGCTCAAGCTTACGTACTTTGATATTACGAGTGCAGCCAGTAAAGTTGAAGCCTTGTAATACCCGTCAGATCCGCCAGTTGAGGGTGAGTAGCCAGCTCAAGTCCGGGGAGTATGACTTAAACTTGAAGGAGCACTTGTTACGAAGAGGACTTGTAATAGCCCGCTGGGCAGATAATGTTTTCGTTCAGCTGATTGCAGACTAGGGTCCGTAGCCCCGTGTGGGGGGGGGGAGGGGAGCCAAAAGAGTCGCTAGGCAAGCTACTGTGTGAAACACTGTGTGAAACACAGTGTGATCGCAGCAAAATGTGCAGATGTAAAGACATACTAGATATTGGTCATTCACCATGAATGACCCGTAGGGATATGGATTAGGTTGCATGGTTTTATTTGTAATGGGAAACTCGGATGCCTTCTCAAAGACATTTTTTTATATATTGTGGTTTCGGGATAATCTGAGTACAACCATGATCAGGTTTTACTTCTTGTCTGGTTTTGTCCGTAAAATGCAAGCACCGCCGGATAATCATACTCGGGGTCGAACATTATTGATGCCTTGAAGGTAAGTTATTTAACGATCCTAAGCGATCACAAGTTGAAGAAAGACTATGCTTATAAAGTTACAACTTCACGTTAGGTGGCTAATATGTGGATGGTGTAACAAATGCATGCCGGGAAGTGCCATCTCCTGCTAGGGAACCCTTGCAGTTGGATCCCAGGTAGCAAACCTCTATGGACCCCATATGCGTTCGCTGGGGCCCATATGCGTTCGCACCCAAGATGCATAAGGGGCCTATATGGGGCAGCCCATATGCCCGTATGACCCATATAACATAGTTCTGGGTCCCATGTGGGACAGTTGCCCGTATGGGTCCCAGGCCCGAAGCCAGACAAGGTGCTGAAGGGGGGCGAAAAAGATTTTAGGGGAGCGAAAAATTTTCCAGACTGGGCAAAACATACTAAAATGCATTACGGCAATGCTAAGTTTTGATCTTCTGGGGGACGAAAAATTTTTCAAGGGGGACTTCGCCCCCTGTCCCCCCTTGACTATGGGGCCTGATGGGCCCCAGAATTATCCCATATGGGTCATAGAACTGGCCCATATGGCCCCTTATGAATCTTGGGTGCGAAAGCATATGGGCCCCATATGTTGGCAAATATGGGGCCCCTAAGGAACCCATATAGGAATGTTACCTGGGATCCCTTTCGCCGTTGAAAACGTATGCCTAAAATTTTTATTTCACTGCAACATGTCCCCTGTCACCTTACACTTACTCTGTAGAAAGGAGAAAATGAACTGAGGCATCATTTACTGCACTTTTGCAATGGTCGTCTACGACCACACGACCGGAATTCAGGAAAATTTCCCCTAACCTGTGCGATATGGGCTAATGTATTAGTAGAAATTTTGAAGAGAGTACACCATCACCGTGGGACTGGCGCAAAACTCTTGACAGACACACAACGTCCTTGAGATTTTTCAGATGTATTCTTTTTTATTTGTCTCTTTTGAATTATGTAGTAATTTATTATTTCGTTTGACAAGCGAAATGGGAGATATGATCCCGGTCGCCCTTTTTCCGAGGTTTGCTAAGGTGACAATTATTTACCGTGACGTAATCAGTGCTTTGAGAAGGCTCCATTTATCTTGTAGGATTATTTTAAGATAAAGAAATTTGTCTTCAATGACAGGGACTAGGTACCCAAAGTGAATAGACGGCACGTATCTGCAGCTGCTGCCTAAGGTTTCACACTAATGACGTCGGGATCTAAGACCTCTAGCAACTGTGAAGGCTAGGGAATATGATGACGTCACAAAGGGAACTACCTTAAGGCTAGGGCGAGTCTTCTATAAGATTATGTTGTGTTATGCATTCCAAAACAATGTTTAGTCTGTCAAAAAATTTACAGTAAGATATTTGTAAAGAGAGCTTCTCCATTTGACGTGTAATGAAATTGAGAGGATAATTCTTTGAGGTGCAGTTTGCGATATTATTACTGTAAGGGTAAGTAAAAGGCCTTACATCTCAAGTCCAATTTTCGTTGCCTTAGTGCATTTAAGTATGGCTCGTCCCCCTAAATATTTTTGCGCCCCTCCCCAAGCTATCTGGCCCCCTTTAAGTACTTTGTCTGGCAACGGGCTTGTTGCCGCTACCTTAATGTAAGCAAATGTGTTTATAGTTTGCATGCGAATTGGCAAATCCCCCTTATTCTCATCTTATTGGTTATTATTAAGACTTATAGCCTCTAAGTTTTGTCATCACTTCCTTTTACTGTCACGATCATGACTAGCATTTCTTTCTCCCTTGTCTTCAGTGGTCTGTGCTCGTTATTTATTTAAAATGAAATAAGTACGTGCAGAAGAAGGAATTGAGGCCCGGGGACAGTCTTCATTCTTTCGTAATTTTCCAGTACAGACGAAGGTCTTTGCAACTAGATGTACTATTACACTCAATTGACCATCTTCTGGCGATATGCGTACAATCGGGGTTGTATTAATTTTTACTGATTTTTAGTTAATGGAAAACTTCCAATTCCCTGCTTTATTTATGTTCTTCCTTTGCGTGCGATTGACAGTCAAACATAAATTTAATGTAGAACCGGTACAATTCTTGCATGTATTACATTTTCACTTTTTTCGAAAGAAATCGAAGATGTTAGGCAGATTCAACAGAATATAAAACTTAGTAAGCCCAGTGCCTGGGAGGCCGCGATCTTTGCGATAAGGCACAATACTCTAGGAAAGTTTTCCGAGAACGATCTATCATTTACTGGACACTTGCGGTAGATCAAAATGATATACGGTAACATAAAGGATGTTTTTCTGTATACATAATTTTACGCCGATAGGTTTAGTTTTTTTATGAGATGTGCGGTTTATCAGTATGCGTATTTTTTGTATTACTAATGTATGTACTGCCATCGATAGGAGGGAACTGTAACCACCATCACGCCGGGACTGAAAATTGGATGACCTTTAACTTCTAGCAGGTATGATCGACTATTGTATAATAAGATCTCGGTTATTTCTTACTTGCGTCATCATTCCGTAAGCTGACTTGAATGCCGTAAATGTTCTGTAACTTTCCCCGATATATAAACTAGGAAGCAGTAAGCTGCTCAAAATTTAGGCTAATCTTAAGGGCAAAGACGATCCCAAGTGGTCAGAACCCAGCTTAATTATTCTCAAAAAGCGAGTGAAGGCCCGAACCATTCGTGATCTCGGAATGGATGAAGGGGCTATCCACCCCTGCAACTTCCCATTCACCACCCCCTCCTCTTTTATCAACAGTGCAGCATGTCACTGTTCTATCCACCAGACATTACGCCAGTAGCCCAATGTTTATCTGTTAGTTAACATTCAGCCCAGTTTATCACTAGAAAGCAAGCTACTCCCGAACAGACATCCCCCCCCCGCCTTCCCTATTTCTACAGTGTAGTAGAATGGTGGAAGTTGGGCTACCGGTACTTCGTAATCATTCATTACGATAAACTAACAGACAAAAACCCATATGCTGTTCTTGCGTCACTCGTATATTGTTATTCAATATATGTGCACGTTTAGTATGTATTTGGAAACAAAATGGCGTCGTATTACAAGCTGCGACCTCTCTCTATCAAGGTACCTCAACTGGAGCAGGAGGAATATGTGGCTAACGAGGCCATCACTTGTATTTACAATGAGTGTCTGCATGAAACATTAGTTATGACAAGTAAGGAGGAGGCATTGTTGCTTTGGGGCATCTCTCCTGCCCCCTTTCCCCGTCCTTAGGCCTATACACACTTGTGACTTGTAGCATACAGAGGTGGGGCATCGCTCCTGATACTTTTCCCCGTCCTTGTACACACTTGTGACTTGTAGCATAGAGAGGTGGGCATCTCTAAAAGTAATTAATCTTAAATTAATCTTAGCAAATCAAAGGTAAAAAAAATGAAAGCACATGTTGATGACTATTACCATACCAATGCTGCTGTAGTCAAATTGGCTCTTCATGTGTATAACCTACATAAGTATTGACACAGGTTTCTCCCTCTTAGGTATTCTGTGCAGGAATATCAAGCAAAATTCCATACAGAACCTCAATTATCCTATCGCCGTCAAAATTCGTGTCTTCCACAGACCTTAAAGGACCGACTGCATGGTCAAGTGGTTAGAGCACCCTACTTGCAGCCGGAAGGTCTGGGGTTCGACTCCTTGTGAGATCATACCGAAGACTTTAAAAATGGAGTCTACTGCCATTGTGCTTAGTGCTCAGCATAAACAATGGAGTAGGGAAAACAAGCCAGTGAGCCACAACTGGAAAAAAAAGTCGTGGCCGGCCCGACCTAAACCAATTGGTTAGAAACAGCCGTGAAATCTCATCTAATTCTAACTCTAACGGCACAGACCTTAAAGTCCTGGCGAAATAGTTCCGGAGGGCGAAATATGTTTTCAGAGGGCAAGATATATTGATATGCGTTAAGGTAATGGTAATTTTAATTTTCTAAGACGAAAATATTTGCAGTAGGAGGGGACTCCTCATCCCCCCCCCTCGGTTGCTGGATTGTATAGAAACGAATTGAGGGTCAATCACATGATAAGTCTTGATATGCCTTGTACCCATATGAAGAACTGAAGCGGTACATAAAATCTTTGTGGGTTTTTTCCCGAGGAAACCCCGTGTTCGGCGATAAAACTGTCTGATTTTCTTAACCTCTGTCGGAGAAATGTTTTTTTTTTTCGATCCTATGATGGGGGGGGGGGGGTTACATACTACCCTTGGCTCGCACACATGCATCTTGAAATGACGATAAACATGCTTATCAACTAGCGTTTATCTTTGAACGGAATTTTCCGATTGCTGAATGCTAAAATAGTTTGACCAATGGAATAATAGGAAGTAGACATGAATAATAACAACCAGCTTATTGGCGTTTTCATGTATATATATATATATATATATATATATATATATATATATATATATATATATATATATGAGAAGAGAGAGAGTTGAAAATACAAAAGAACATAATAACAATCAATACTAACCAAAGAAAATCGCGGCAGATTTTGATGTATTGTGGCGGCTTTGGTCCAGTTGAACCGTTGGAAGAGTTTTATTCGGGCGGCCCCGATATCGGTTTCCGAAGGAACAGTACAGAAGTAATTGGGATAAAGATCTATGTCTTCCGATCCTTTCTTCTGTCGTGGTCTCGGTGTCGTATCTGCGTAAGATAGCTACAAGTAGAGCGAAAAAGACGGAAGATAAACAATCTTCTTAACTCAAGTTTTAGCCAGACAAGGTACTGAAAAGGGCGGGAGTACGTATGGGTGGGGGCGAAATGTACTAACATGCAGACTGAGACAATTTTAAGCAAACATAATCTATTGAAAAGTTATTGCTTGAAGATAGTAAACTACCAAAAGTTTGATTGAAAATTCTGCGACGTGTCTGGCTCACGTTTAAATTTTAAACTTTCTTTGGAAAGCCATAAGTGTCAAAGACTCACAAAAAGTTAGCTGGCCACCTGGTAGAACCTTTAATCTTTTACATACAAGTCTGTCATGCGTGACTATTATTCCAGCTTGAGCAAAAAAAAAAAAGAAAACGGATACTACGCATGACCTTGGCCATAATCGAACATAAACGTGAGAAAAACTCCTGCTTATGTTTAAATTAAGACTTAAAAATGATCATTTTACTAATATAGATAAATTGTTAATATCATTATATTTAAAAATGTAAAGTCTTATGTGAAAACCAAAGCTTGTCGGGCACGAATCTTCTCATAACCTCCAGTGGCGTAGGAACCGGGGGGGGGGCCAAGGGGGCCATGGCCCCCCAATATGTTTTGAGGGGGGCCAAATGTCATTTTGGCCCCCCCCCCCAATAATTGCGACAGTTTACAGTTTCGTTTTACCCATTTTTGCTCTTAAGAGGATAATTTCTCTAATAAAAACCTAAAATTTTCGGCGCGCTACGCGCGCAGGAGAGATTTTCTGGTTTTTTCAGTAGTTTCATTCTACATCACTAGACACACTAGACAGCGCAAGTCCTTTTCCCCTTGCCATAACACGTAGGAAAAGTACACAGTTTATGTAGAGGTCGTAAATTTCATCCCATATTGCAAAGCCTAGCTACTGTTCTCTTGTGTGTCATGCGGTACGGCCAGTTGATGAAGGACTCACCGAGCAATATTAAGCTATTTCATCGGATAGTCAAGGTAGTTTCGATACAATGCATATTATCTCCTATACGGTCTAGAACCCCTACAGCTTTTCTTTCTTATTGTTTTTAATAATTACATAGGCCTATGTTTTTTGTGAAAAATGACCCGAAAAATTTTCGCGCGCTTCGCGCGCTTTGCAGTTTTACAGTTTAGATCCGGAAAAAACACTTAGCTTCTCTAGTACACACAAATTTTATGCAATATATGACCCGAATGAAATGGAGGCTAGTACACAGGCTTTCTTCAAATCCCACCTCACCAATACTCGACGGCATTGAGGCTGTCGGAGTTTCGGGTCGTTGGCCGTTCGCCTGGCAAATCGTTGGGCTACCTCTACTCAACTTAATAAGTTAACAGACTCTGGCTGTAGAAAATCTCAGTTCTAACTAATCCACTGAAATCCATGGGGGATAACTCAACGCTGAACAATTTTGAATGAAGTCGGATAGATTGTAAGAGACTTAAAGTGTTAAATTCAAATCAAACTTTACAAAATTTGCACAACAAGGACACATCTTGATGGCTTCAAAAATCCTGGCAAGCGCCACTTCCGGTGATTTGGGATGTATTAAAATCTCAGATTTTCTCGGTACGCTCCGTCCACGCAACCTATGGTGGCCCTTTGCTTAGATAGTAAATGGGGTTCAAACTTCCAATCCTCGGACTCCCAGGTCCAGGCCAGCCCAACTAATCTGTCCTCACAGAAATGTGCTTTATAAGAAAATCAAATCAAGCTTTACATTTTTTCACAAAAATTGCACATCTCGATGGCTGCTTTCAAGCCTGACAAGTGCCATTTCCGGCGATCTGGGACGTATTCAAATCTAAAATTTTCTTGGTACGCTCCGCGCCAACCTATGGTGGCGCTCCGCTTAGATAGTAAACGGGAGTCACCCCCACAAAATCTCCAGTCCTCCAGAGCCTCCTAAACAAAAAATCACTCCTGCATGGTGTTGTTTTTGTTTCCTTTTGCTTTGAATATTTTTATTTTGCTCAAAATAAAATCGGAAGAATCACATTGAGCAAATGTGTTTTAGTGTGGGAAGGGGATTCAAGGTCGAGAAGTCACATCTGGTATGCCCCCCAATGTCAAACATCTTCCTACGCCGCTGACCTCACGAGGAGGGAGGCTACTGCCACAGATATTTCCTAAGTAATATGCATTAACATTTCGGGGCAGTTCTTCCACTTGAAGTATCGCGTTAGGCCAATTTTGTTTAGGAACGAAGTTGGCGCGTGATCAGCGTGTCCAAGTTGGGGGCAGCGGAGTCCGCTTGGCGGGCGTACCTTTGTTAGGAGGGACACATGGAGGCATCGATCAACTTAACGGGTCCCCCATTGACGCAATAGATTTGATATATTTGAGGAGTATAAACAAAACGGGGAGGGGGTGGGGGGCGAGCATAGTATCAAACCTTTAACTTGACTACATAATGCTTGAGTAATTCTGTCAACTATCAACACCAGTATCAGTGTAATGACCTTTTTTAGGAGTTCATTTTCTGAGTTACCAAGTGCATTTCGTAGCCAGAACGGAGGAGAACAAAGTCGGCGGAGCCAGGGCTACTAAAAGTTTGATTTGTTTTATCCAAAATATTTCACACTAGATTTCAAGACGGACTGTCATGATACATCGGTGTAAAATACATGGGCCCTGCCACTTTTAGCAAGTACCCTGACACACCAAAATGATAATTTGGCTACGGATAAGCAACATCTCTCCCCAAAATTGTCAGAGTTTTTTTTTTCTTTTTGCTGACTAATGATAGGAAAATGTTATAACACATGAAACATTTTTTCGCCTCCCACCTCTCACCATTAATTCTCCATACGTATTTTGCAAATGAACACTTTTAACCTCCCTCTTGTACAAATGTGTTTACTCATAACATGTATTGCACTAAATACAACATGTTTTACATTTAAATCGTGTTTAAATATAACTCCAGTATGAAAGGTGTGTTTAACATTTAATCTTGTTTCAAGTAGGAGAAAGAGTGCTTAGAAAAATGTTTAATTCCTAAATACTGTTTTAAGAATGCATGAACCCTGCTTTTCCACAAAAACTTACAGCCTTAGCAAATTTTTTACAAGCAAAAGCATCGTGGAATTAATATACACACACCATGAATGTTTATGAAATAATCAGAAATATTTTTTGACATCAAGAAATTTGGTTAGAGGTCACGGTTTTTCGACTGTATCCATAAACTTAAAGTACTACTACCCTTATACCCAATAAATTTTCTACCCTCCAAATATCCAACAAGAGGGTTTCCCTTCGGTAGGATATTACATCCTTCTTCAGTTTTATCACGAAGGTCTAAAGATAAATTAACCGTTTTCCTCTGTGGTCTGAAGTGAGAATATAAAGAAAGTTATGTACCACCAATTATGTAGAACACGCAAGCAACAGCAACATGACACCCGAGTATCAAAACATTTACTCGGGGGAAATCGATGAAACAGGGGCCCATTTCCCAAAGATGAGCTCATAACGTTTGATTCATGTTTCTGTATTTTATATGAAGTCAGAGGAGAAGTAACTGAGCAATTAAACTACTTTTGATAGAATCATGAAAACGTATGAGGTAAACCAAAGGAAGACGTCACAACTTCATAAACAGTGTAGTAAATTGGGGCACAAGCAGGAATGTAGTCAAGTATTTTACGATCTTTGGTTAAAAATTTACTAGATATTGTACAGAAGTAAATAAAGTCAAATAGTTGACAAATTTCAGGTGACTTCGCGTACTTAATCACTTGACCAGGTTTTGTTCAAAATTTACTACATTTGGTTCATTCATTCATTCATTCATTCATTCATTCATTCATTCATTCATTCATTCATTCATTCATTCATTCATTCATTCATTCATTCATTCATTCATTCATTCATTCATTCATTCATTTATTTGTTTGTGTCAAGACTTGTCAAATATTAGACAAAATTCCCACTCATGTCCCTATATTAAATTAGATTCTTTTCAAATATGAATATTACGAATTTACACCTCTTGAAAATCCTACCTGTACTATATTCCAAAAATGTACCGATGCTGCGATGGGCGTTGTTACGCTTTCACAAGCTCCACCGAATATCATGAATTTTGGAGGTCCTGAACCCAGAGATTCGAAAAATGCTTTCATGCCCACAGACATCTTACACTGCAGAAAGAACAAAACAAGGTCATGTCGTAAGTGTATAGCTTTAGTTTGGCGTGACCTCATGAGTTCTTATAGGAGAAAATTTTCGTTATAAAAATCCCTAGTAACATTTCGCAAGTACTTTCATGACAAACAAAAAATTGTTAATGAAGACAGCACACAAAGTATTACACAGTCGTAGGAAGCTTTTTCGAGGTGGGGGGAAGGGGCGAACCTTGTTTCGGATCGCCGTCCTGGGGGAGGGGTCTAAGGGGAGGAAGACCCCCTTTTCATTTGGAAAATTTTTGGGTATTTGAGGGTCCTCAGATGCAATTTGGTGCAAAATTTTGGACAAACTGTAAGGAAAATTTTGACATTTCTTACAGAAGAAACAAAAAAGCGTTTTTTTTTGCCCTTGCATGGGGGGAAGCAGACTTCAGCCCCCACATTTTTGACTGGGGAGGCTAAAGTCCCCCAGCCCCCTGCTTCCTACGCCTATGAAGTATTACGTATGTTTATAGACATAAATAGTATGAAGCGTTGATTAAGTGGAGAAAGATCAACAAGACGATTGCAAACACGCTGTATTGACTGCGCTAAAAAGTTTTTTCACACCCCAGCAGTCTGTTGTCTAAGTGGGGTATATAATGTAACCAATTCTGTAGCCTAAGACTGTTGCAAATGCAGGGAACTCTCGAATGTGTCTTTGTGGAAGATGCTTGTGGCAATAAAATGTGTCTTCGCGATGACATCTTCACCTGAACTGTACAATCGTTCGTAAATCTAAGAAAGTGGACAGTCAATCATTTTACAGAGGCCGATTCATCATGCAGTCTGTTGGGTTATCCAGTATCTGGGGAGTGAAAAAACCTTTTGTTCAGGTCATCCCTTGCTGAAAAACCCTGACGGAGGTAGTCCCCTCGTGGCAAGAAGCTACAAACCTTTCTCAAGTGATTTTATTCCAGGACAAATACAGTGAACGACAATATTTTTTATCATAACCGTACTCTGACCTTAAACTGAACATTATCTTGCATTGTACATTATTTTTATGGGATCTTTTTTTTTAAATCGCCACCATTTGTCCTGGAAAAATCCCCCAGCTGCTACACAGGCTGTCCATCCAGTAACCTTGCACATATCGAGAAGAAAGCAGGGAGTCTGCACATGTATAGGAGATGATACAGCAAAATCATCCTATCAGAATTTTGTAATTTATGACAAGATCTTCAAGGTAATATTAGCTATATCGCAATGCAAGCCATGTACACAAAGAAGCTCGTATCATGTCAATGCAACATTTAATGTAAAAACCTGTCAGAAAGATTATTATTTGCATATACCGGGAAGAAATGCAACACATCTCAAATTTTGACAGAAAGACGGAAAGAAAAAGAAAAATGTATCTGAACTGAAGCTTATGAGAGGATAATATTAGGTGGATTTCTTTAAATTTACATAACATGATTCTGGAGGCGTAATTAGCTACAAAGAGATAACACTGTGACTGCATTGTTGTATGTGCATGGTCTTCATCGCACGACGGCAAGTCAAGGTCTTCGCGATTAAGTGTAAAAAGCTCCTTTGGCGTTTAAAAAAAAACATGCACAAGGTTAAGGAGAAACAGATATTTCGTTGGTTTCGACAATCGATGAGAGTATTCACCGTTAACATTCTAGCGGTAAACATGTCAAATAGATACTGAGTGATTGTCATAGGTGATGAACTGTCGTTAAGTTGGCCCAGATCCACCGGGCCTAGTTTGGGGCTCAGGTCAAACTTTATGACCGTTTTAATTCTGTTAATTTTGTTGATACTGTACAAATGACACTGCGAGTAATGCTAGCCATTTGTGTACCGATAGTCTTCCCCCTTTTTTACGGTTGTTACATAAATATTGCTATATTCGGTATGGCTGTCTTATATCTGCTGCATATCGGCTTCTGACTACAATATATCGGCTGTCATATATAGCCCGCGGTGTATTAGCTGTTACAGTATACCTCGACTGCTATCTATCGGGTTTCGATATCAACGGCTAAATATAAATCGGCTGTTGTTTATTCACTTTGTATTATCGTCTGCTTGAAATCGGCTGATGTATACCGGCTGTTAGCATGCGATATATCGGCTGTTACAGTATATACTTGGACTATTATATCGGCGTTTTGTATCGACTGTTACATATCGTCCGACACATGACCTTTTACCTACCTGCATTCCCTTAAATCCTTTATATGCCGAAACCACATGAATATTATACATTTGTATTTCACTTCACGTCTTATGATACTGAAAAAACTAATTCTTTTAAGGCTTTCTTTTTCATTTCACTGCTTCTGTACCTCTTTGTCTTCAATCCAACTAACCTATCACTTTTATTGGATCCAAGCGACTTGTCAAAATCCTTTAAAGAGTTTTTGAAATTCTCGGGCCTGTCTGATAAAGCTATCAGTGGCAAGATACTGACACATTGCCTTTGAGGCCCTTGATAGCCTGGCCGTCTGGAATTGTCACCATTTATCAAACTCATTTGCTGGGAACGTTTGAGGTCAATCAGGATAAAGGGCCCTCTCGACCCCTAGGGGAGGACTTTCACAGTAAAATTATAAATTTGGGTTTTAATCGACATATTCCTCTAGATGGTGTATATAGGTCTAATATATATACTCTTCCAAGGTCCCTAATTGTTTTCACATATTAAAGTTTTCATTTTTACTCAGCTGTCGCAGCTAAAAGTAGTGGCTTGGATCATAAATGTCCAGTGATAATATTCGGTAAATATATCACTTACTTCTGGCATCCTCACTTTCATTACTCGGAGTGAATAATTAATATTGGAAAAGTGATTGTCGCGTGTCCGTATCCAGGACACACAACCCCAGATAACTTATGGGTTATATTTCTCTTCAACCAAGGGTCAAAATTTGTGTCCAACAAAGCTATCACTAGGGATATGTTGTAAAAGTGACGAAGAATTGAACGAAAGAAACCCATAATTTACCAAGAACAAACAATATTACAAGGCAGGATTTCACGATAATAGCCTTTAAAGCCAACTAGTAGTCACTTAATCTCATTTTTTAAATATCGTATAGTTTTATCCTTTAATTTTCCCAAGGAAAATCTTAAATTCCATAACAAATGACGTAAAAGAGTAAATATTATGCTACCTCTTACATGCTAATAGATCGAATTCAGCTTTCAAATAGCCAACAGTTACTCGCACTGAATTTAAATATGAAAAGCAGGGCTGGATATTTTGTAGAAACAAATCGCTTCCTCGTTCCTCTTACACCGTTCCTTCCAAAGGCACTTGTCTATCTGGTATATACAGAAAGAAACACATGCATCTTTGTCCTGTAAAATCTATCTTTCTTCAACCAATTTTCTCTCTCATTTTATAACTTTTTAACGACTTCCATCAGCACTAAATGTACCTCTTTTCCTATGAACTCAGAACTAAGCCTTTTATTTCGTCAGCACTAGTACGAGAATGTTTGGTATTGATATACTGTGTATTGTTTATGTTGACACATTTCATCGCTGCCTGTGTTTTATAGACCACTAAACTCTACAAAACGGTCTATTAATCACTTAACGTGCCGATACTATCTTTATCACAGCTGTGAAAATATACACATATTGCCCATTAAATGTTTCAATCTTTGCCTGTTAATCTAGGGGGAACCACAATCACGAGAGGGAATCTTGTTATAAGACACGAAGACAGTAATTGATGGGGCCACGACAAACGTAGCGCAATGAGAAACTAAATTTGGCATATGTGTAGGCCTATCTGATGGTGAAAAATCCTAATCAAATTACAAAAGAACATTTTGGTGCGAATTTGTTTCATGACAGAACAGGGACGGAGTGAAGTTTGACATCGAAAAAAATGACAAAAAAAAAAGAAAGTCTGCAGCGTTCGTAAAAGACATTAATTAATGTTTAATAGTCGAAATATTACAGAATAGCTCCATGATTTATTCGACAGACAATATCTTGTACTGTTGCCTATCTATCATATTAAGCTCCACCGGAGTACTAACAGACAAGGCGTAATTAAAATTTATCAGTGGTAAGCGGGAAATAAACCAGCAATTAAAGTCAATTTTGCAAGTTGAAAAATACTTGAATAAACCAAGAAATGTTAATTTCGCACTCTAAGGTATTTCCAGCGGCATATATTGATGAATCGTTTTATTAAAGAATGTTTGATTGTAATGATTTGGCTAGCCTATATTACATATTATTGGTTAATATATCAGATGACTAACCAGTGGAGAATGTTGGGATCCCGAGCCCGTTGAAAGAAGCAAAAATGTTGCTGTACTCTCTCGTAGGTCGCTACACTGGGTGTTTGTCAAAACAAAAGTCACGCCCCAACCCCTCCTTGAAAAATCCTGCACACACAGATGTATGTTATGAATCTCTGTCCTTCCTTTTTTAAACAATAGCGCTATAAAGATCACGTTTTTCTAAGCCTTTGAGCTTTCTGTTCATTCCCTTAATACATCAGAGCTTATCTGTAACAAAATATTTAGAGATTCGCAGTGAAGCACACAGTTGACATGTATGCGAATTCCAACACGTGAGCCTGCCTGGCCGTACCTCTATCTCATAACATTACCAGCCAACTTAATTGCTCAGTTTCCATGTCTCAAAGCTCAGTAGGTAACTCATGAGACTTAAAAACTTTCGTACAATGACACAAATAATTTCAAAATTACGAAAGAAATACGATTTGTTGTCACTACTACCCACAGAATATCCATCAATCCCCTTTAACAAATGCTGGATTGATACAAAGAATCTTAACAAAGCATCTTGAACTTGTCAAAAATCTGTTAGTAAAATTTTTATGCACCATTTGTAGGGGTACCATTATTTAGATGTTTCAAATATCTTGCTGAATAAAGGAACAACAAAGCCTTTTTGAGCAAGGACAGAATAAGGACAGAATAAGTATTTCCACGGACAGTCTTGATTGCACTATCGCAATATTGTCATAAGGCCTTTTTGTTACGCCCCTTGTCTCTTGGGGTCGCATCTCCTTTTAGAGTACTTGATGCTTTCCCCCGTACTTGGGGGGTGGGGGATAACCCGCAAATTGTTTAAAAAGCCGAAGTATGGTGTTATGTCACGTGTTGCTGAAAGGATTGTGTATATTCCTTCTAATATCGAAGAATAGAAATTTTGAATTAGCTAACCTCAACTTCAATGAGTTGATATTGTCACGTGATATCTAACAAACGGCGATGTCGGAATTTGAGATAGAACATAGCAACTTTCCACATCTGCAATTACAAACATCGAGGTTCACGTGACTTTAAGAGAAATCCTAAAAACATTTTAAACACATGCCACCTCCTGCCAACGATTAGATTTGATCCCGAAACATGATTTCATCAAACATGAGGTCTTTTCTTGGTTTGTTATAAGTAGTTTGCGAACATGTAAACATTTGCGTTGAAGTCACAAGAGAGCAAAGCCTCTACATACTAACAAACGAGTTTACAGCCTTGACATTCAAGAACAGGAAATTGATTCAATTTCTCGAGGAGTATAGGGCTGGAATCGTGTGTTTTATAGGTTGATGAAAGATAAGAAAGGTTTCATAAAAAGGCAAAGGTTCAACATTTTTGTGTAAAGCCGACAGCCAAAATGAGTCCGATGGGGATTGTTCGGGTTATTTGACTGTGTTGACCGACTTGTCTACGTAGCTGTCTCTATGTTGGTTTTAATTTTACGCGAACAACTGAACAACCAATAGTTCAAAGACAAACGGCAAATAGCGGAGTAGGCTTTATCACAGTGGATCGCATTAAATTATTCTCCTAGTCTTTTAAAGGCTATTTCAGCTACCCACATTGATGTCAAGGGCTGCAATTCGCATTAGACCTTGGGGTAGGGCGGGGGATCCAGAAAGCTCAAACAGATCTATATGTATATGTATACATAGACGTACGTACACACACATATATATATATATATACTTATAAGCGTATGTACACGTGGACGTATACATAGACTTAGGCTATGTTTATACGTCAACGTGGAATTTAATCGTATATGCTTAAATGATGCTGGTAACGAAATGTGCTCATTGGGGGCGCAGAACACTGAAGGGGCACAAATCTTCCTTTTACGTTGTAGCAAATAGTGTTGAGTGTGCATTCAGAAGTCAACCAAACTTTACCATACAGGTTTGAATCATGAGTGGTTGGCAGGAAGGATAAAACACTGGGCGTAAAAGGAAGGTTCCTAACAATGACATGCACGACAAAACTACACGTGCGCGCGAAGCGCGCAGAAAGAAAGCGTCTGTAGAAGAAAACTCGCAGGACCGCATGGAAATAACCTAAGGAAGTGCATTAATTTGAAGCCCCTGAATATGCAGTTGAATATACTATGTGCCTGTGTGCGTCTTAAGCCCTGTTTCCATGTGTCCGTATTGAATACGCTCTGCGTAATGCACAATGTGCAATGTGCAATGCGTATTGAAGCTGCGTATTGCCTGTTTCCATGTACGCGTATTAAACATGCGTATAAGACGTTCGTGTTGAGAAATAATCAGTTAGTAAGCAAAGCCAGCAGACAAAAAGACGAAATGTTGTCCAAGTTAGGAGAGAATTGGAAGAAGATGAAGATTTATTGATAGCAGTTGGGCTTGTGTATTATTACTTGAAGTAAAGGGGGAAAAGGAAGCACAAGTGGTGGATCCATAACATATTGCAACGAAGAAAACAATTTGGGGCCTATCACCACCTCGGCCGGGAACTAGACTCGACAGATTTTCAACAGTATTTCCGCATGAGCAAGGAGCAATTCCAGCAGGTATTGTTCCACGTTGGTCCTCACCTTACCAAACTTAACGTGTAAAATCATTAGGTAAGTGTCATAAATAATCGGGAATTGCCCTTTTGCTCCCGTCTAGCTGCGCAATGCGTATTCGGACACTACATGTAGCGTTCGGGTCATTGCGCATCGCGCATTGCGCATTGCGCATCTAGCAATACGGACAAATGGAAACGCTCTCGTTTAAATACACATAAAGTGTTGTTTACACATTGCACATTACGTTTACGCATGACGGACACATGAAAAAGGGGCTTGAGAATGTCTCTAATCACCAGGTATGTAAGTTGCGATAGATGCGCTCGAAGCGAGCCGAAAAATTTACTTTTCTTAGTTAGTAAAGCTACATACTACGGTTGTTGACAAATAAATGAGAAGGAATGGAAGGATTCCCTCACGCTTAACCAAAGGCAAGGGATCATGCCTTATTAGCCTCCACGCAAATATAAACAAATATTGCTGGTTTTGCCAAACTACTAAAGGTACTTCATCCTCCTTAACCAAATCATTGGAAGGGACTTTGTCTCACATACACCAATTTTAGTAAATATAATTCCAGTTATCCAACTCCAAGTTATAGATTCCCAACCAAATTATAGTTATAGGAGGGGACTATGTCTCACACCCACAACATCAGCAAATACTGTGGTTGTTGACCAAACATTGGGGGGAAGAAAGATGGTCCGTCCCCAACTAAATTATCCATGTTCCCCATCCCTCCCCCACTTTGGCCGCCTTAATTCACACCATAATTAGCAAACGATAGCATGCATATGCCACAGTGAACCATTTTGCATATTGCTCAGAATATTTTTTAACATTCTCTCGTTGACAGTCTTTGTGCCTTGGACGGCAGCTATTCGTTCCTTCGGCAATACTTCAGACTGCTCTTTTAGACACTAGGCGTGCCGAAAGCACAATGCAAAAGCAATCATCTGCCCTTGCAACAGACCAGCAGACAGGTACTTTGGTTTCCGTCCTAAATTGTACTCAATTACTTTGAAATATTGTCAGGAGCTCAAATGCTCTTTATGAAGATGCTGTCCCACAAATACAGTTTGGTTTCCCTTTACCCAATAAAATATCCTATGATTATTACGTCTGTTTATTTCGTCTACAATGCAACAACAAAGAAGCAATTATATGACTTGAAAAATCCATCGCCTCAACTTTAATTCATGATTTTCTATTGCAGTTTCATGAAAAGTGTATGATTTCTGTTGTCATACATGGTCTGTGGCAGATTTGTCTTTACTATCGATAGCCTATACGCTCACCGACATCGTATCAGTGGAAAAATATTTCATTCATATAAATAAGAATAATATAGATGAGAATAATATAAATAAGAAAAATACGACGAAATGAGCGATATCAATTTACCTTCATCACTTTACTTTGGTTACAGCAGCCTGCTTTCTCTTGCATATCTCTGTGAATATGCCTGCGTGAGCGGTTTAATTTCTTCATTCATTTAATTGGGCGCAAAGGTCATTAACACATCATCAAGGAACTCTTTCCACTTGAGTAGGCCAGGCATAATAAACTGGCCGTTAGGATGCTCAGAAGGTTTGAATTGAATAAAGAAAGTAGCATTAAAAGTGTTCCTCGGGCAGAAACAAGAAACTCGTTTCAAGAAACGCTTGGATTCTGGCAAGGCTTCAATTGACTCATCTCCCCATGAGTTTACTGCTGCGGGCATACTAGCATTCGTAACTGTTGCAGATTGAAACATTTTTATCGTTAGATACTTATCGGCTACCGTCTTTACAAGCGAAATGTTATTTGACTTTTCGACGAAATGGACTGGGGTGAATGACACGTCCTACTTAAGCCATACTTGTTATCGTTAAAGTGTACATCCAATTATACCATTGTATTCTAGGTTATAAAACACACTAAAATATTACCTTTTGACCAAAGAGACTGACCAATCAATATACTTTTCCCCAGGGGAAAATTATTTGGATTGGTCAGTCTATGAATTTCAGGACGAGTGTTTCTTCTATCATCTCATCATGTCCTGAAACTGAAGGAATATTTTATTTCTTGGTCCCTTGAGTAAGTTAGATGGGGGTTTATATATAACGATCGACACACAAACACGAATGTGTTATATAGTGTCAGCTAGATATGTTCGCTTGAGTTGACGACCCATTTCTGTATAGTCATATATTAACCCTGGTTCACCTCTTCCACCCATCAACCTCCTTCGACGGAATATCCTTGTAATTTTATCCCTTGTCGAGTTTCAAAGTATCGCTATAGACGCACACTGAACGGAAACGTGGAACGTTGCGACTGAAACAAACGTCATAATACCATACATTAACGGATTACTAAGATAAAGTAAATTGAAAATATTATGAAATGTCTCTTAGAATCAAAACAGAAGGTTATAATTCCCCGGAGCCAGGGAAATAAAGTAATCATGCTCTCAGTGAAGGGAGGAAATGGAAGACCACTATTTCATTTATCGAGTTTGTAGCCGCTGTTATCTTATCGGAATAGTTTGGTCTTCTTATCAACTGCAAAAAATGATCATGAAAGAAGCCATTATAGATACATTTTGTAAAAGGAGGTTACCATACGACCCACATAAGTTTCAATTTCTAAGATTGCTTCATCTCGTTTTAAACTTTTCTGCAGACCTTTTGCAGAATAGGTCACGCCAATTTAGATCATCGATAATGGGACTGCTATGAAGATACGTTGCTATGGGAAACAATCGAAATGTACGTTTTCCGGAGAGTGGTGTTTTTTGAGCCGACTGGCAATAGGCTATGTTGTTAACGTGGCTATATCAAAATGTCAGCACAGAAGAAAGGGTTACTGAGAAAAACATCAAAACTGTAAACTTAATCCATAGTAGAGGCTAATATATTACATGGCACTAACATAGAGCTAACATGGGGGAAGGAGGCTGAACGTTGGGGGAGTGGCTTAAAGGGGGTGTCCCCATCCTCTCTGTGAACTTTTAGAATACTTGAGGGTCCTTAAATGCAATTCGAAGTCACGTATTGCGCAAAGTCTAAGAATTGCTGAAATGTTTTGACATTCTCACAGAGATAACAAATAAAGGGCTTTTTCCTTGAGATGTTGTAAGGAAGTATACTCTCGAACCAAAACAATTTTAACTGAGGAGCTTTACCCCCTCCTTCTTCCTCTGCGTATGGCGCTAGGCCACTTAAACTGTTAATAAACTTAAAATAGCGTATTGTAATTATTTTTCCCTTTAAGGGTGGGTATACTGTTGATTCTATAAACTTGAAATCAAAATAGTTAACTTATTCCCAACAGCAAACTACTTCTTCTTCTCTTATTTTTTTCTTCCTGAGTGCTGCTCTAAAAGTGAGGGTTTTCTGCTAAATTTAAGAAAGCTTTGCTTTACGGCCAACCAAAGTAAGTGAGCGCCCTCACAAGGACAAAATCAAAATAAAAATCAGAATCACTTCTAATAACTACCCGGCTTTTAACGAGGTCTCTAAAGTCACAACTTGCTTTATCAGCGTTGCTGTATCGAATATAAGACTACTCAGTTGTCGTTTAATAATCTTAGAACGGTAATAAAGTTAGCTGTGTATGTATTGAGGAGATGAAAGCTATGAACGTAAATCAGGCTATGCAGTAAAGTAAAACTGTGTCTCACGGTTAGTTTGGGAGTTCCAGGAGTTGCCTTAAATACTTATTGCGTTAAATTTATTTGGCTGGTACTTCTAATTATAATTATCATTAGTGTGAAGTTTCTCAGACCTCTTCTGTTAGTCATTGCCACGAGTAGCATTAATGAGTAATTTAGACAGGAAAGTATAAGTTTGCTCATTATTAGAAAGAAACAAACTGTATATCTTATGGTGGGCCTAATTACTTAACGATTGCAGAATACATGAATTTCTTTCACACATACAATTATTTTTTTCTCAGCAATAACTGTTAGCCTGTTCTACCCATGTACAGACTCTCATTTTCTCCATTATCTTATCCTACATAGACATATCTTGCTAATGATGTAGTCTCCTGTGGTAGACTCTCGGCAAGCTCGATATGGAAGCCATCTCACGGGCGATCGAGTCCAAATCTCATTACTCTTCTGTCTTCAAGCCAGTCCCGTCTCTGTTCTTGCGCTGAAAACAACCTAACCTTGGACACAGAATTCAATTTCCTAGCCTCTGTCATGAAATAAAATTGTAGCCTTTTATGTCAATACGAGACAAGTCCAGGCCGTCCCAGTGCGTAAATGAATAAACACGGTTGCCGTTATTTCGACCTTGAGCGAATGATGGCAAAGATCACGTATACAAATACATTTGGAACCAAATTATTTTGCTTTCCAAAAGTAAACTTATACCAGAGGCAATGCAACAAGCTCGTGTTCTTGAGTTCGTGGTAGATAGTTTGTAGAGTATTGCCAGGCCGGCCGGTCTGCCTGTGAGCAAAGTTGCCAGTGAATGCCTTGAAAATTAACTACCTTGAACCCGCAGCTTCAGGTATGAACAATCACGGATGTATCGCCTATGAATATATACATGTGAATTGTGAAATCCTAAGCTATGTGGAGTTAGATGTGAAATACAGAACATCGTCCCTACTACACATGTATCGCTAAACGGTTTAGTACACTTAAAGTATACACATGACAACTGTTTTGTTAAGATGATATGTGGCAAAATACCGCAGCTGCAAATTGTCACCGAGGCGGAATGTACTTCTTGAAGAATAAAGGCCGATTCATACTGCACTATGGCGCTATAAAGCTATGAAGTTGAACAGTGCTCAACTCTGAGCTATATCCGTGATTGGCCGGGAGGTGCAAGAGATGACCGTATATAGTTCTTTCAGTATTAAAGCGCGTAAAGCTGGGGAAGTATAAACAGGCGTTTACAAAAGGGTACACGTCTCGCACAGTACAAAGAAAAAAAGCTTCCTGTAGTTATGTTGAGTATTTTTGATATGCCGTGACGGCCTTATGAGAGAATGAATAAATATTTCAGCTCCAAGAATAGGTTGATGAAATATTATATGACTCCTCAAATTTTTGTCTCATTTTTTATAATAATGAAGTGAGTTTCTACAGACAGTATACAATGTATGCCATGCTACAGAACATACACTCTTACTATTCTTTGGACACCTCAGCATATGTAAAGTATTGCGTGTCTTATGTGAGGGAAAGTGATGGCGTACTAAGTAAAAGGATATTGAGAAACATTCACCGATCGATTTCTACTTGTACTTTTTAAAACAAAATCTCAGTTAAAATGGATAAACTTTATAGATGTTTGGATTGTAATTAAGTCTTCGTGAACAATGCGACCAATGAAAACAAGAAGGAAGCACCAAATTTAACATATCACAATGTACTAGATAAATGATTACACAGAGCCCCCTATTTTGGTACCTTCCTTCATTGACAAGAATGATCCTTCTTCATAAGTACAGAAAATTTCATTAGATAGCAAATACGTCAATAATGTGTTCGTCAACCTTTATCTTACTGATATATCTGTCAGCATTACCAACGGATAGAAGACACGCTTACCATTGTTTAACATGAGACTCGAGAGCAGTTAGGCCTAAGAGTTACCTTTCAAAAGTTCAATGAGGAACTGTAGGCTAGTAAAAAAATCACTCTTTGAGCTTTCTTCTAAATCAGCAGGAGTTTTGACAGAAAAAATTCTGAATATTCATAAGCAATCGTTATGTCAAGAAATTTTACCTTTGTTAACGATTGGATTGTCTGTCAACCGAACAATCTCAACTTCATCACTGTATTCTAAAACTTGAAAAATATCTTTTCGGAGAAGCTTACTTCTTTTAAGAGAGTAGTCAAGAGCATTCAATAACAGTAATAATTCATAAAAAAAGACAAAAACTATCTTGATGTATAGTAACATCCTTCTACTTTCTGTACAAGTGTAGGCCTACTTAATAGTATCAACCTTTTTACACCAAACAACTCTCTAGATATTTTGTCATCCATTTTCACAGAGCGTTTAAGACATAGAGATGCCACAGCTTGTCAAAATATTAACACCAAGTAATCGATCAGTACCACGCGTCATGACTTAAATCTGTCATCCCTGGAAATATTGAATTGTATTACTTATCTCAAGGGTATTAAGTAGGTCGACTTGAACACAGGAAATGACAAGTACCAAATATTTTGAGCAAGAGAGAAATGAAAATTACTACAGCCTAGTGGATTCTACGGCCTATTTTTACGAAACGATCAATCATTCCGAGAAGGCATTTTCCCATTCTGGATCTAATTTGTCTGTGCCTGTCGCAGGTGGCATAAACCCAACAGCGTATATACATAACTACGCACCGTTGTTTCGTTGTTGTGTTTTAATATTTTTATATAGATAATCACATTTTGCAGTCGCTTTTGGTTGAATAAACACATAGTAGAAAGGCCCAACTGCTGTAAACGAAGTTGGGCTTAAAATGTAATGTTAGGTAAGATTTTAACATTAAGCCAGTCAGTGCTAACCTGTAGCTTAATTTTAAAGAGACCAATGTTTCTACTTTAAAGGGAATTTCGGCATATTTTGGAAGTTTCAATTTTCAGGAAATAACAAGCACTTCGTAATATAAACTATGCAGTAAATAGCCCTAAAAACCATGCAGTTTATCAGTCTGGGGCAAAGGTACCCCACCCAAAGAAGTTTGACGGGGCAATGTACGTAATTTGATTTAGAAAAGTGGAAATCCTGTGCATAATTGTAATTACACACTGTAAAAAGAGACGTCTTCATTTTTTAACACATTTCGTTTAAGAATTAGAAAAAGAACAACAAAATGGATACGCACAGTAAATGACTGAACGAATATTATTACATGATAAAGATAATGACGTCAATTAGAGTACACTTCGCAAACGGCACGTTTATATGTTTGATATATATGTTAATATTTCTTTATTAAAACAACTTGATGTTTACAGTAATCATGAAATAAACGCATAAACGTGTTGACGAGATGGCGTTAAAGTGGCGTCAATGTGTTAAAGTTGGAATTTTAGACGTTTAACTTGCTTATGTATTTTATTGTTTTTTCGGTTACATAAACGCCAAGACGTTTATTATCTGTTACAAAAAGTTTTAATCATTTTTACAGTGCATTCCATAATTGGAAATTTTAAGGTTTTTTTTTATTGCATTTTTATCGTATGATTCGAAATAATGGACGGGAGTGAATTCGTCCTGAACTAACCGGCTATAAAGTTAACGATGGTTTATAATTCAAATTTTTATACTTTACTCATCGTTAGCCAAACAGCTTTTAACACAGATAAAAATTTCTTGTATTTCTCATTTTTGAGATTTTACAGATGTGAACAGTTTTTATACACTGTACGTACTTTTCTGACACACAAACTATGGTTTAATAAGGTCATAATAAGCGTAAACGTATTTACAAATGACAGTGAAAATAATGAACCTAAAGAAATTAAAGTTATTTATTGATCATTTTAGTGGATAATAGTTTTTTCAATTTCTTCCCAATAATTCACTCCAAATGCATCTTTTAAACTAATGCTATAAATCAGACTTCAAATTGCTGAATTACTTTTAAAATGTGTAACAGTATTTAAATAATTTCACAAAAGATTTTCTAAATTTTGTTGACTGCTTCTATGTTAAACACACTAGTCTTTGTATATACAAAGCTCAGAGCATGTTTCCAAAGGTAACACAACCTTCCACTAAAATTATACAATCGTCCAATGATATCAACCCTTTCCTCCTAAAAAGCCTCCAAAATTCTTCGAAGAGATTAAGCCTGTCAGTCATTTGGAAACATCAAATCACATCTGATTGATGGCTTCCAGAGATAAATGATTGTAACACACTCCACCGTTCAAAGTCTTGCTTAACTCAGCGATTACGTGCGCCCCTTTTAGCACTTAAAAGATACGTTATCACTGCAATAAATACTGGCCAAATACCTTTCACCACCTTTAACCCAACATTAAGCCGTTCTTTCCCTATATCTTCTAGACTAAGTCGAATAAATCAAATCCATTGTGCATTTAACGGTGAAGTAAATGGTGTTTGGAGTGCTGCAATGACCACACGTAACTCTCAAATGACTTGTCACTTATTCTATAAAGCAAGTCTAAACAACTATTTGACCTTCTGAATATATCTTCTCAAAGCTTTTATTGATTCTGTGTTTAACCCGAAGGCGTTCTACTTGTTCAAATACAAAGCCATGACTACTACATCTCTATACCGCCCTCACTTAAGCTTGGAACATAGTTGTTTCTCCACTTCTAGAGAGGCAAAGCGCGGATCACTGTTCAAAATACTCTACCCTTGCAGTGTGCATTTATTTTATTGCAAAGGTGTCGGTTACAACATGTATGTAGGGAAAGTTCAATCAATGTTGTATTCAAATGATCAACTACCACGTGAACTTTGGCTAAGATATAAAACCAGGGAGTTGTTATCTGAATGGAGATAGCGCGAGAAGTATAGTTTATGCTAATACTTTAAAACCTATTTAGGTTTGAAAAGATGACCAACTATAAGCTGTTGATAAGACTTACAAGGACTTAGGCCCTTTATGATGAACTGTCTCCTTGCGACATCATTCATCTCTACTAATATTTTAACAAGGCTTACATTGGACGATGCTCTGATGTGTATGTTGGTACCGCCAACTTTGAAATGACAGGCTTTTTTAAACTCAGAACGACTGTTAAAGAGAACTAGATCAATGCGAATGCCTACCTCATCTAAAGAAACCATATGAATATGAGCTAAAGAGAAGAAGCCCAATTCTTCAACTGCATTCTGAAGCGTTTTCTCAAGTTTCCTGAATCAAACGGACATACATCTATATTCACAATTTCACATAAAATCAAGCCGATATGATCTCATTAGAGACATCAGAGAGAAAAGATATTTAGTTTTCAGGCGACTGGCAATGCCATGGTGATGGATAAAATCGCCACAGTCCTACTCATGATGTAGCCGACGACAAATCTCTTGGGGTTAAGCTTCTAATGCAGCTTATTTCTTATAGAAATCTAAACAGCAAGATAATTGAATGATTATTAGGTGACCTTGAATACGCAAACGTCACCTCAAAAGGAAGTTATTCAAAAAGGAAGCTATCGTTATTCGGATAACAGCTCCCTGGTGAAATCAAAACACGTACACGGTATGTGCTCTTTCTCTCGACATAAAATATATTGTACACCGTACTCTATGTTGGGCTTTCTATCCGTGTCGCAGAAACCCCCCTCAATAAAACCAAATTGAGGTTACCGAGACGAAAATATATAAAGTCATGTTACGAAATTTATCACTGGCACTCTTGTGTAACACGTGAAATGCAGATGCAGAAACCATTTATAAATCAGAGGGAATTAAGGGGAATATTGCTAAATTTAGAGGTACTTTCCAGATGACAAAGCCTAATACGATAAGATGATGAAAAAGCAGACAAAGCAGGAGATTATCAAGAAAAAATACAGAATCACTCACGCAACTTTCGTCAATTGCAAAACCTTTTACCTGATAAAACACCACAATTGTTAAATGGAATAACTGAAGTAGTCACCCCGTCCTAATATTTTGATTAGCAAACAGTAAGTGATTTTTCTCCCCCACCCCTTATTTTCCTTACACGAACATTATTTTGATGCTTCCGAGCTTAAATATTGAATGTTACAGGTGAGATAAAGCAGGCCTTCTGTATTATAAGTTTACATCGAACAGAAATTGTTTTGGTAGTTCAAAGTCACCTTATACGAAATATAAGTTCCTTTTATTTTACATTGTCATGAGCTGACGTACAAAAACGAAGGATTTTCTATAGCTCTTTGTGAAGTGTTGTATGACAAAATACGTTCTCTAAGAGCTCATTCTTTAAGGAAAGTAATTGATTAAAGAGGTTGTTTCTGAAATAGAAAAGATATAATCATTGAATTTTAAATCGCAGTTGGATCTGTTACATTTCAGAGTCCACATGCTAAATGTCAGAGAAATCTTACGGTAATGAATGGGATTATTTTAGATTTTCTCCATTCAGTCATATCAATATGGACTTCACCTCTTCAGAAAATCACTCCCAAGGAGCAACTCATTAGGAGAAGTCTATTTTCTCAGATCCTATACTAACCGTAAGGTATACAAGTTAAGGTAGGCTACATCTTAGAAGGCACGATCAGCTACGTAAGATATTTATCTCCTTGTATTTTGACTCTTTCATCTAGGCATTAGTTTGTTATTACTTTATTCGTGTACTTGGGACTTGATTTACCGTTGCAAGTGGCCAATGGTCAACCTTGAAACGTGTCTGTCAACTTGTTTTCATCACGAAGCCATTCTCTCGTTCATTCATCGCCTTGCTTTTAAGGCGAACAAGTAGAGATGTCTTTATTAATTGGTGCCCAAACCGTGTAATGAAAGTGTTTAAACAACGCTCCAGTTTAAATACCGAGCACGTCAAACAGGTTAGTAAATGGTCAAACTTAGGGTGAACGCACTCTCCATACTGTAGCTGATCGTTGAACACGATCAGTGTTTTCTGCAAGTTAAAATCGTGTACATTGTCTGTATTTCCTTGCGTTCACTCGCGCTTTAAGGAAGTTGAATAAACCAGCGATGAGCAACGGCATGGGAGTGGATTAATTGGTCTATCAGTATGGAATTCACATTGTACCAGGCCTTTCTGGTTCAATTATCGAAATCACAGAGACTAGTAATGTCTTGCCCTAATCCTATAAAGAGAAGTTTATTCAAAATGTTCATCTGTCGTGACGTCTTAAATAATCTACGTAGATCACGACCTACGGCTGCTTATTAACCTTACTGACCGTTTTAGTAGAAAGTTATATATTTGCTTAACAGAGTTTCACAGGTTTTGTTAGGTCTTGCGCGCGTAAAGCACGCCGAAATGCGCATTGTTCATTGCCAGAACAGTCCAAAAGCGGGGTTGTTTCATGTACCGAAGTAAATTGCAATTAGCTGAATCAATACATATTTTCCACAATTCTCCGTGACGTAATGATACATGATTTCAAAGTCTCCTTTAGGAAATAGCCTAGGCCTATATATCAACGGTATACAGATCTTATCTTACATTATATCACAATTCACAAAATGCGGACTGGGTTTTAGATCAAATATCCACATTGACATTAACAGACGTTGATGTGCCTTGACTGTTAATTAGATACAGTAGTGGCAGATACGGCAAGTCAATGACGCCAACCTTGTACCCAACGATGGTTGGTTTATTTGGCATGTTAAATGGAATGTAAGTTGAACTTGAATTATCATCTAAACAGTGTACTCCGAGCAAAATGTTCTCCTTGAATTACCACATCATTACGGGCGTTTGACAATTCATTTTAATGTTTTGAACACATCTGCTGCGGAGTTCGTTTAGTGTGACGTTTAAAATGTTCTCGCACAATTAAACTTAAACATCTTGATTAATTTTTGTGACAATCTGTCAGTTTCCCTGTTTTTCAATATACTGAAAAATGTCTCAAGAGAGATGGGGTAGGAAATAAAAAGGGTAGGAGAATGTGATAGCCTAAATTTGCCAAAATTGATGTTGATACCAGACTACTAGAGTAGATGTAAGAAATTTGACATGATCGCAAGAGGAAAAAACTTGTAAACCTTCAAAGCGCTATCATTCCAAAGAAGAATGCTCAGGTTTTATTCTTTGTTGTAGACCTATTCTGTAAACTTTACTGATAGGGAAAACTTATCCCATTCCCTCTTCCTAAGAATACTGTGGAGCAAATCCAGTAACCTAGCTAGTGTTGGGAAATGTTGGAGAGTTCCCACCTCAAAGAACTTTTCAGCAAAAGTTGTTGGTGCACTACACTACATTGACTATCCTGTTTTTGTTTCTCCTAAGGAAACAGTTTCTAACCTTACCCACCTTGAAAAAAGGTCTCGCTAGCCCCTTTGCTACTCAGTCTTTCCATTATGACATCATTTCTCACATGTAAGAAATGATTACACTCAAATACTAAAACATTCTTTTCCACATTCATTACTTTGCTTTACTATGATTGCAACTGTTCAGATTTGAATGATACGAGATATGAGACCTTATCGTGGACTCTGGTGTACTATCGACCTTTTCACTGAATTCCAAATTACTTTACTTCTAATACTTCTTAAACCGAATTGTTCAATCAATAAGGTCATGTATCTATTTCCTCTCTATCAGCTTTGCCTAACCTTTCAAAACATCTAAACAGAAAAGAACCGATGTCCTCATTCCAAGATCCCATGAGACCACTTGTTCTTCTTTTAAACTCACTCGTTCTCTTCGATTACACAATTTAGACAATTTTACCCCCACGCCTTGTCAAATGTTTGTGAAGAGTAGGAAATTCGGCCAAAGGGCCGTATATCCTTTTCCATTTAGCTGGTCCGGAGCGGCGAAGCGCGTCTACTGCAGATCATAGCGGTCAAGAGCTCCTTGTCGATCGTTGACTATTTAACCGTGGATCTGCTAGTGCCTAAACGTGCCAAAGACAACATGAGGCTGCAGACACGACGGTCACCACAGATAATATCTTTAAGATGAGATAACAGTGAAAGAATGTAGGAAAGCACTACCGTAATTGATTCTGCAGTTAACATTATATCTAGTAAAACACGCGAAAGAGAATGTTCATTGCCATTAAATCCGAATAATTGGAATAAGGACGATCACCATATAGAACGAACTGACGTATAAGGACATATTGTGAACAACACCAAGATTGATAATATTGGAGAATAGTGTTGTCAGTTTCATGAAATTTTCTTTCACTCATATTATTTCACTAATTTGCTCCTTCACTTATATTAATTTAGTCTTCTTTATCCTACTTTCAAAGTATTTTATGTATTACAAACTTTGGAAATCATTTGATAATATTAAATCAACTATATTCAATTGATAACATTGGGGAATTTATTATTAGACAGCATGTTTTACTGACAAGGCCTTTGTTAAATACTCTGGATTTATTACCCTTAGTTAATTGCTACGACTAGGAATCCACTATATACTATCCAAATACTTTTGCAGACCATCCCATATTACATTTATACGTAGGCCAATGACGTAGGTGAATTATCATTATCCATGGTCTGCATGTTGCGTAACATGGCCTTAAGAAATTATAATTATTTCTACACAAAAACGACATCTTGCCTTACAGGTAACCATTTAACTTTCTCATGCAGGCACCGAACTCTTGTTAAAAATTCAGCTGGATTTGGTTAAAAAGTGAGCTATTAAGTTTTTTTGTAACAAGCGAAACGTATACAACCAGAGTCCAGTTCGCTGACTGACTGGTTTGATTTTGAACCTCAATGACGATGGAGGGAGGGAGAGTGTCAATTGGGATAACGCATTTTATCCAAAGACAAATGTAACTAGTAATATCTATATGATTGCAAGTTTCTACTGTCTAGTACCTTTTGGAATTATTTGTAATGTACAAAGTGCGAAAAATTACATAAATAAAAAAAAATTGAAATTGTTGCACTCAATTGATTTTCATGTCAAAGGCACAAAACATTGCCATTCAGATAACGGTATATGTCTTATTATAAGAGATATTTCTAAACTCTTGAGTGCAGGTTATATGCAGGCTTTTCTCTAGGCATGTACCCCATGGTGCACAACATGGGCCCAATCGAAACGATGGAATGCTGCAATCCTGCATTACATCGTAGGCAACACCGCAGAAATACGTCGATGTGGAATATTAAGTACATTCTGTTTAACAATGCATAATAATCATAGATGCGTTAATGTGTAATCTGCAATGTTTGAAACTGATGAGCAAAGTGATTAGTTTTTGCATATAAACATACTGTACCAGCTTACAGTTCATAGGAACACACCCTTCATAGACTTTACTGCTAGGACAGTACCGCAAAAGCGTATGTTGCATTGAAAGCATACCGTAACAACATACCGTTCAGAAGAGCAATGGAGTAGGGAAATCAAGCCAGTGAGCCACAACTGGAAAAAAGGCCGTGGTCGTCTCGACTTGAACCAATTGGTTGAAAACTGGGACGTTAAACCTCATCTAACTAACTAACTAACAGAAGAGCATATCGTGAGAACGTCTATTTATATGAGCACACCATAGCAAAATTTTGTTTATAAGAGTATTGCGTAGGCACGGTTCATAGTAACACATCGTTTATGAACGCATAATATACATACGAGCATGTCCTTATAGGAACATACCGCTCAAAGGACCATCCATGTTGAAACAGTTTAGATATTTATATCAGCAAGTGTGCCACAAAAACTTAATTTCACCTAGGTATCGTTAGACTATTACATATGTATTCTGATGAAATCAAATTCATTAGATAACATCCGAAATTTGTATGAATTTTACCATATCACTTCAGAAGAGAACTAGTTTTACAAGTCCCAACTGTGAAAGCCGTAGGGCGTAACCAAACAACCATTTCTCTGATGGAGTTACGTCATCACCAAAAGGAACCCGCAATTGAACGAGAGTAACCGCCTAGACGGAGACTTTCGAAGTTTTCAGGGTCAGTAAGAAATCACATGGGTGATTATTTTAGAATCCGCGTTTCCAACCATTTGAGGTTAAATTATGTGCAAAAAGATTTGGATTGGCTATTTTCATTTGTAACAATTGAATCCAAAAATTGCTAGTGTACTCGAAATTTGCATCTAAATGTCCTGAACAATACCAATGCAGATCTTTGACTAAAGCTACGACAAGTATCGTAGACACCTTTAACAACACCGACACGCACATCATAAGTGTTTATATACATGTTTCGTTAAAAACGGTCTAAAACAATACAAGCGAGATGATTGGCTATTAGATAGGCATGTGCATTTTTCGCAGGGCACATTAATGGAGGGCAAAGACCCCAGAACGTAAATGTTATGAAAATAAGGAAACGTGATACATTGAGTTTATGACCTAAGCAAAGTACAATGGATACTAGTACATTGGTTTCAGGGCCTTTCTATATTTAAGAGAAAATTGCTTCAAATTGTTTTCTACCATCTGCCGCTGATCACACTTCCTCTATGGCAGACAATAACACACCGAATTGCTGTACCTCTGTCAAGGGTGACGTCAGTGTACTAAAGAAGTCAAGAAACAGTCGTATCGTTTCCTTGGTGACAAAACTAAAAGGTTTTTTGACTCGTGATTGGCGGGAAATTGTCACTTTTACGTCGATGGCAAGACTCGGGATTGTTTCTTGCCTGTAAGCACTTCTCGTAAAAGTAATGATGAGAATCGGAGTAAAACTTACATGAAGAGTCCAACGAAATTTAACCTACCGCTTTTTGAGCGGAAGTAACCTAACGGTATCAACAATGTAAGAGAAACAGCTTGAAATTTCCATACGTCCTACACAAAAGTTCAAGTTAGCAAGTTGAACATGGAAATTTCTACCTGAAAGGTAACACTACCGAAAAGTGCATCAGTGGGCCTTATCTTAACCACGTAAAGATTCCTTCACTTTGTCTCTTGACGCAGGTTTGTAGCTTCAGTCCAGGGTAATGAGTAGGAGAACAACCAAAATCTCTACTTGTGTGTACTCGTAAGAGCTCACATTTTTTTGCTTAAATCTCTGCACGATTTTTTCCATGGGCAGAAGTGCTTTGCTTCTAAAATGTGTAATTAAGAGTAAAGCCCCCTTCTAATCAGGCGTGTAGCGAGGAGATGGTGGTGGTGGATGGGTCATTCCTTACTAACAGAATAACGCTACAGGAACCGTTGGATTGCAAGCTGTTTGGCCTTGGTATACGAGGGGCGCATTCGGGCTCACTTGCAAGTGCTGAAATGTGCCAAAGGGTGATTACAATGGGGCTGCCCGTCGTTTTCGTCTTACCTATAGAGGGCGCTCTCATATGGTTCCTACCAGAGCCATATCCTAATATATGGCTCTGGTTCCTACTAGAGTCCCTTTATACCGGTATACCATAAAGGAACCCTAGTTTCTACAAAGATATTACAAACATAGATCACCCAATCCGGACAGTATATCCTGTAAAAACAAGTTATATTATGCATGACATGCAAGTCTCGAGACGCGAATGTGATACAAAACGGAACAAAACGTAAGGATTTGGTGCATAGATACCATTAAACTCCTATACCTACACTGTAAGACGCGCTGCCTCTGCTGACTCGGGGCGGAAGTGTGGATTTGATATGTGCGTCGTTCTGTTCGGTGATCTGCGTACAAAACTAAGGACGCGTTACAGAAAATTCCATTGTTAAAAGAGTTGACGTGTGTGCACATTAACAACGCGTTCTATACGCGCGTAATACATTTCTTGGGGATTTTCCGGAATAATTGACTCACAATACTGCGCTCTTGGAAAACGAACGCTTTGGTTGCTTTTCCGTTGTTAGTGCGTAAGAATTTAAATGCATGTATTATGAAGTGCGCTAGTGAAGATACTATAGAAACAGACCAATCAGTAGGTGAACTTCAAAACAGTCACTGTGCGTTCATATTCAAAAGTACTGGAAGAAGAGAAAAATGTTCCATGTAAGTAGAATTTATTGAGGAATGATGTTTCTTAGTACAACTACCGGGCTATAGCCGAGCGACCTATCTTTGACTCTTGCTGCAGTGAGTTGGCTACTAGGCCGCTACTGATACTAGGTCCATATTAGGGATGTAGTCTTCTTTTCTTCTGGTTATGTTAACACTGATTATCCCTTGTTTACCTTTGGGTACTGCCCAGGAACAATGCTTTGCGGCGTACTTAAACCGGGGAGCTCTTTAACATTCAGATTCAACAGCAACTTATGAGAGAGTACGTAGGCCTAGACGTAATGAGCGATGTTTTGTTTACAAACTTCGCAGTCGCGATTACGTTTCGCGCAACTGGTAGGAACCATATGAGAGCGCCCTCTCTTAATTTTTACTCGGACGGGCAGCCCCATTACGCTCTCTCTTCAAGTCTGGAAAGGAAAGAACGGTCACTCACAGAGTATGTCTTGGAACAGTTTGAGCTATACAATAATACTTGGGTAACGGACGGATTTCTCAGAGAGGTCATGTATTAAAATAAAGCAATGAACCAGGGACACTTAAACATAACAAATTTCAAATTTCTCTTCTTAATGCCAAAGGCAGTTTAAGAAGTTCCCATTCATAAACAAAGAAGAAAAATCGCATACACCACAACAAGGGCGTAAGATAATAATTGTTAGAAACCGTAAGATAAAATTTATCCCGTTTGGCCCAGTACTATGGAACGCAATAAATTGCGGGCTTCAACCACAATTGCGAACGCTGTCAGCCTTCCTAAGAAACTAGGGCCGTGGTCAGTAGACCTAAACCTTCAACATTAATGGTATGTGACCTATAGTCTATGGACGTTAAAAATAACGCTTTAATGTCGGATTCAGAATTCAATAAACATGTTACCAAATAACTCGAAAACATCCCGATCTCCATTTTTACCTCTTTACCTCCTTTTTTGGGTCACATGCTTCACTAGTTTAAAACATCCGAGCCTAATATCACATCCCTGATACGAGACGTCAGTATCTACTGTACTTCTCCCAGTTCAGTATAAAGGAATGTTTATAAAGTCCAGCGACAAGGTTCTGCGGCATTCCTCATATAAAATGTTGCATTATCTTAACAATTTTGTATCCTAAAACTATGTTATTTCCCTAAAAGACCTTAAATATAAGCCATCCTCCGACCTTTGCAGAAGATTTGCAATAATTCCATGGTTATAAAAGTATATACTAGTCCGTCGGCAAAGTTATTGTACTTACATAAAATGCTGCGTTAACTTATCCGTTATGTAACTTAGGACATTACTATTCCTCTTTATAATGTAAAATGTAAGCCATCCACCTACCATTGCAGAAGATTTTCAATAATTCCACAGTTATAATATTATTCTACTCCATCGGTAAGTTTTTTATTCCTTACATATTATATTGCTTAAACTCATCTGTTGTGTAACTTGAAACAACATTGTCTTCTCATAAACTCATACCATAAGCCATCTACCTACTATTGAGGAAGATTTGCTTTCATTTTATAATTATAAAAGTAATTAAAAACGTTTCCGCTTTCTAAATACCTCCCCTTAGAGACGTTACAGATTGCTTCAATTAATTTTATATTTTTTATTTCTTGTTTACTTTCGTCAAAAGGGCACCAAATATCTGTGAGGAGTCAAATTTTGATAGAGACGTGGTCATATCAGCTTTAAAGTACACACTACCTCTGTCAAACACTTTCAGATTATGTTTATCTGTTTCAAATTTTCTTCCAATGTCACACCTGTTTCGTAAGATTCATTTCGACCTGTATCGCACTCATCCACACGAGATGAGTCTACGACCGTGCTCGTATTTATGTTGCCATTTTGCCTTCGATGAAAAATTAAAGAGCCAAGGAACTGTAAAACAAACATGCAGATAGCCTGCGGAAGCCCTGACGCGTAAGAAGTCACACAGTGCAATGTAAACTCCTAGGAAGATCAATACTTGTGGTTGAGGTAAGGAAGGAAGCCGGCGACAGGTGCAACGAACAGTCTCTATTGATTTGCAGATGTCTCTCTTGGTCGAAAAAGTCTTGAAAGAGAAGCAAAAAAAGAGGAACTGTAATTTCCTTTGAGCACCTGGGCTTATCTGGAGGAGATTTGAAAGGATAACAGAGACAGTCTTTCAGGCGAGAAGACTGAAGTGAAGTTGAAGCATTATTCCCATATGTTCTGTTGTTTGATAGATCTCTGCGCTTTGAAAGATAGGAAATAAATGAAAAGAGGAATGCTAAGGTATCTGAGATCTTGACATGCTTGATTTAGTTTCGTAAATCGGTATATTAGTTATAACTCTTGTGTGCGATACTGTGATAAATATGAAGATATTTACAAATGTGACTGGCTGTATGCGTAAACGATGTTGATGGGAGCGTGACTGTCATAACCTTACATTTACAATGTCACAACATAGCAAAATATTGTCGGAATGATATAATTCCTCCTTTGTTGCACAAGGTGCACGGGATAAGACATAACGAATCCATCAGTTTTAAGCCAGCCCCCAACAGGACACAATCAGTAAGGCAAGGTTTATTTGTAAATTGGTTAATTTTGATAAGGCGTGATAGGCTACGTGGTAAATGAAGACCTTCTCAGAAACTCAAGCATTCGATTCTGCTACTTTGAATGTCACAATAAAATGTGTTATGGAACATTATATGATGTTTGTGCTTATGCTGGTGTAATTTCATACTGGCATCCTCGTGTTAGGCTACATAATTGTACATCATGTTCTTAATGTTTTCCTCATTAAAATAGCAAAGATTCCTATTGGTGTTTATAGCGACTTAAGCAAGTTCAAATGTAATGTTTTACACTTTCACGGAGTTCACGTTGTCAACATGATTCAAGCTTATGCTGTATTGACACAGGGACATATCACTACCACTAGCGAGATACCGTGTCATGATAGGTCACTACAATGGCACTGTCGATACAAGTTACGTGCAGTTCACCGCCGCAGATATTATTATCGTAAGTCAACAAAGGGTGACGAATACTAATGACGTCACAACTCGACTTTATGCACGCCTGAACACCTCCACGTAGTAGCCAGCATGATATAACCTAGATAAAGATGCGTTTTTGCATCTCAACTTTTAGAATTGTCTGATTACACGCTGGGCTTTTTACGAATACTGCAACATTATTTTGTAAACATAATACAGCGCCGTATATGCATTATATAATTTAGTTGCTCCTTAAAGGTAGCGCTCGGAGAAGTCACTCGTAATTGAATCCTGCTGAATATTTGCGATCGCTATACATTACCGGAGTGTCACTAATTCGGCGCGCGTGGGTATATCGCACGAGGTAATGTAATGATACAAAAGTTTGTGCTGTGTATTAAAACGACAAAGTGTAACGAAAGAACGAACTTGTGACAGAGATAGAAAGTTGCAAACGAAGAAAATAATAAAAAGAGGTGACGGATGCAAACATAACTTATTCATTGTTATCCATATTCTTATCCATATTGACGTATGGCGTGATATTTTAAGTTTAAAATTCAGATTAAGCGGTATAAAAGGAGAATAATGTATCTTTTATGGGTTAGGCATAAAACGAATCGGGTATAAGTAAAAAAAAAGGGAAAAGAAGTAAAAGTTTGGCTTGTGTAAGCACACATTCACTCGAAGGGTGATAAATGTTAAAAGGACATTTTAATGCTTGGACACGACGTTTTGTAGAGCCTGTCTTCATACAGTTTGTCAATTGGAGGCCGGTCAGGTAAGGAGCTGCAACTTCCCACTTGAAGTGAAGCTTCATATTCTTGCCGTTATTATGCAACGCATGCGATCAACGTTTATGATATAGTGACCAAAGAGTTCGGGGTAGCAGTAACGTAGCAACTTGAGCATGGGCTGGGGGAAAGCTTCACCTGGTGCAGGGAAGGGAAAAATTTACATTTTTATCCCTAAATTCCTTAAACGAAAAGGCAACATATTAAGCTAATATCATCAGTGCGTTTATAAAATATAATTTTCTTGGGAATTAAAAACCATTTCTACCCCTGAGGTGGTGGTGTTTGGGGGCGGGGAGTTCGAGTTGTCAGAATTCTTTCACATCCAGTTTTGTGTCGTGGCGTTTTATCTCTTTAAATGCAATGAACAAACTGAGGAACTGCAGGGCTTGAAAATTCACTACCAGACTGGATTTATCATGACCGCAGGAGAGATTATATATATATATATATATATATATATATATATATATATATATATATATATATATATATATATATATATATATATATATATATATATAACGCTAATTCCCACCTTAAGGGGAAATTGTTATATCTGCTTGTACATAGGGCGAAAAAAAGATAATAAAATACATAAGAAATAAATTCGCCCTAACGTCTAAACATACAAATTAACGTTATTTCAATGGCCAGCCATCCGTTTGTGTTAATAGCTAGGTGTCCGTAAATTTGACAACTTTGAAGTAATGGCATCTAGTTTGTAAATCTAAGAGGGCGCCCTTGTAAGTTTACGTATTCCTATAGAAAAAGTGTGTGGAAACGTTAAGGCGAAACTTATATTTTACCCGAAAATTTTTTTCCCCTTAAGGTCGACTTTTCAACAACAACTTTCCCCCTAAGTGCCGAATTAGAGAATATATATATATAAATATATATGTATATATATATATATATATATATATATATATATATATATATATATATATATATATATATATATATATATATATATATTTATATATTAGTCGGCTAAATGTCATTCTAACAAATTACTGTCTGAGATTTTCATCTACTTACATTTACAAGTTGTCGATTTTGCTGGTATACAAGTTATGCATATGACGTCACAGACCACAGGAACAGGTTAGCTCGTATCTTTAGTCATTGCAACTTACACCGACACAAATGCAAACAGCTGACTCGCACTTCATTTAGTAGGATTACGGTCCGATTTTTGTGAGTTTTTAGTTAAAATATTTTCCATCCCTGGTCGAAAGGAACCAAAAATTTGCCAACCTGTTCAAATATATGATTTACATCAGAGGACAAGGGAAATGAAATGTAAACTAATTATTTCGTGACGTCACATAGGCAGACAGCGTTTATCGGAAACGCGTGCAAAAATCGGATTGATTTTCGAACAAATACCGAACGAATACTCTGCTGAGCTGTAAAAGTTATATAATGGTAGCAGAACGGTTTATCGTGAGACAAACTAGGATCAGTTATCGATATAGCGTAACCATTCTTAGAACAAAGTCCGAATAAAAACTCTTGGTCCGATTAAGAAAAATTCGGATCGGATTTCGGATTGAAAATTTGTGTAGTGTGACCCGCGAGTCTACTACGAGCGATTACGAAGTCTACATCGTGCGTACAGTGTTCTTCATTGGTTTTCCTCAAAATAACCTCAGAGTGACGTCAGTGCGTAAGATCCCTTCGCCCTTACAAAGAAACTTGTGTCAATCAGTGCCTGTAACCACGCAGTATGGAACCACGAGTTAAAGAGTCAAAAGAAATCACGGGTTTTCTTGGCTGAAAACATGCTTAAAACCTATGCATGCGGAACCCTCTGGACATAGGTTTGACACAGTTTGACAAACATTTCCCGCACTTTAATTCCATGCCACAGATTTGGCCTCAGGATTATGTGCTAATACTGGATTTAGTTGTCACAGTTTTTGCATGGGAAACCTCTATTCACCTGTGGCAAAGTGGGGTAACAGAGTAAGCTGATGTGTTAATGTCTAGGAAAACACAGGTTTTCACGCAAAATACCGCTGGTCATCCATGTCAAACACACATATAAACCTGTGGATTTGGAACCAATTAACACAATTTTTGTATGTAAGGAGGTATTCATTTATACACACTTGTACTCACAGATTTTAAAAATTAAGCATTGTCCTTAAAATGCATAGGCAGTTTCTGCCGCCCCTCGAGTTGTAGTAAAAACAATTTTTGCGAGCAAATTATTGGAAAACTCGGTTTATTTTGTTTTCCAAAGTTTTTCTCCCGGAAAAGCTCACTCCCATAAAATAAAAGGGCTCGTAGCCAGACAAGGTGTTTAAAGGGTTAGAGGTCGCTTGGGAGAGATATCTTATTTGTTTTTAAGGTAATAGTAATTTTTTGTTCTCAAGGGACGCCCTTGGCACCTTGACCACGGGCCTGTGAAAGGGACCTGTATTCATAGTTGGACTCACAAACACAGACAGTATATACTTAAACTCTTTCTTATCATGACAGTGTCCCCGCTCTACGAGAGCTCTACTAACGTAACAGGAAATCAGTAGGTGCAATTTGCAGGTGATGTAAACGCCGTCCTAGAATCATTTAGTCGAATTGACACTTGATAAAAACAAATTACTAACAAACGTTGTCTTAATTAATTTATGTTAAAGAGTATTTCTTTATTACTGTGCATAGACCAATGGATTTATTGTCCTGATTATTTTATGTGTAATAAAAAACTTACCTGAGTTAATTCATTTATGTACATAACAGTCACACACAGACACTCCCATACGGACATCCGGTAGGCTAAGTGCAGACTTGGTGAATTTTATTAATGAAACTGAATGCAGTAATAACACTCTAATAGGCACACTTGACGCGTGAAGTTGTTCAAAACTTAATCTGCAAAAGTAAAGTGAATCTTTCCCTTCGCTCGTGCCATTTTAAAAAGCGTGCTGTAATTTGAGAAGGAAATGGTTATGGTATTATTTCCGATGCAGCTTTTAACTTCAACAGTTCTTTTTAAAGACTTATTACGACATTTTATGTCACAACAGACTCATTAACATAGAACTCAAAAAACCTTGAATTTCTTCTCGCTATTCACATGAGTTCCTCTTACCTCTTAGAGATATGCAAGAGAGTTATACTTGTATGCACCCTTCAAAGATTGAATGTAAATTTTGGTTATTTAAAAATTGAAAGAAATACGAATGGAGAACACTACATCTTTGCTTGAGTATCTCACCAACGCGAGACTGCTCTCGCTGAAGGAGACACGCTGCCCAAACTGAAGAGGTTTCAAGGGGTTTTAAGGGGTTGGGGTATCTTTCGCTCCGAGACGAGAAAATTCGCAGTGCGCACTCGAGCAAAAAGCTAAGACGGTGGCCGCGAATAGCTGAAAGTTATTTATGGGGCGAGAAGTTCAATTTCCACGCGGTTAATAATGGGAAATACAGTCACTCTGTGTATTTCGTTTCAGGTATGCGGCCCAAATGGCACACTGAAATGATAATAGAATTATAAAATTGATTGAGAAATAGTGATACTTTAAAACCTTAATTACCCAAGTGACATTATATTGATAACTATCTCCCCCTTCTCTACGTTTGTCAAATTACAATTCCGAAGGGACATAACTTGGACATCTGGTGCGTGACATTACATTATATGAGGTACCAAAGGGGACCTGTGTGAATGATAAAGATAATGCCTTTAGAGAGGAAAGAAAATAAAATATTTATATCTGAAATAGAAAAATAAATTGCAAATAACCCAAAATGAAGAAAAAGACCATGAAAAGCACAGTTATATCAGACTTCAATTTTGACACGCTTATCACAATTTTGAGTCAAGGAACAGGTTTCATTAACCTTTACAATACGAAACCTTGACGCCTTGAATGACCTTCTCATGTGACAGGTTGTAAGTGTACGGGAAAGATATCAAATATTTAAATATTATGAGGCTGTCGTATTTGTAGCTCGATGGTTTTCAACTTTTGACGATGACACAAGATGGTTATTTCACCCGAGATGCACAAATCTTTAGTCGTATAGAATTACATGTACAATGCCAAGATGCTATCTGTAGATTTAGACGATTTTTCATGTCTCTTATGCAGCTTTTCTTTTAAAACCCTTTCATGGAAAACGTCCCTAGCTTCCTAAGATACCCTCTCCCAAATGTCAAATGAACAATGAAAAAAGAAAGCTAACAAAAATCGAAATCAGAAGACACTAGCAAAAAGTGAAGGCTTGGGGAGATTTATCCGTATTCCTCGTACCCGTGTTGATAATATGAAGCTGATTTCGTCCGTTTTTAAGCTCAAATGACCAAAATTATCATTTTGTAGAAGATACAAAGATTCCAATTTCTCAACGAAAACGAAATTTAAGGCGTGATGAAAATATTTTAAAGCCGATACAACGAACAGTTTCTTCATACTGTGTTTTTATATCGCCATCTTTATGTTTCATAAAAAAGTTGTCATTTTTTATCTCCACGCACTCACTTGCTAAAAGTCTATAATTATGTCGCATGCTTAGGTATTTTGCCATTATTATGTAATTTTAACCCGTTTTGATACAATACAGTAGAACAAGTAATCATTTTCAAGAATATCAGAAATGAACTTGTTGAAGACAGCATTTTTGAAATATGATAATGACACTTAGATGGTATCCTTACTACAAGGAATTTGTGAAGCAAATTTATTTAGTGAAAAAACAAAATTGATACCAAGCCTTGAAGTGAGTAATCAGAGACTTCCTCCTAAACTTATGTTGTGTCTCAACCATGCGCCAGTACTTAATTTTTTATATCCCCCGAACTAAGGAAGATAGTTATGTGAAGTTTTATCTTAAATAGGTTTTGTGTCACTTTTTAAAATGCTGAAAGCGACTTTGATCTTCGATGATAAAATAAAATCCTACTGATGGAAATATCTGTCAGCATACGTCGTTATAGCTAACGGACCTCATCACAATTAACATTCATTGAAATGTATAAACAGCATTTCGAGCACGAGATATTCTGTACCGAGGTTTGTACGTAATTAGTGAAGACTTATTTATTTTTTTATAAAAACATTGCGTGGTCAGAGTAACACTCGGATAAACAATGAACATAATATAGGCAGAAATTTAATGAAAAATTATTTCTTTCTATACCTTTAGTAAATTTAACTATTTTAAAGGAAATAAACTTCATGCGTATCGATACATGATATTGATAACATCCGTAAGATACACGATATCTCCATTGCTTCAAAGTTTTCTGTCGCATATTTTTTTTTCAAAAAGCTAATTCATGTTGCGACTTTACGGATTGCAAAATTAATAAGCGGACGGCAAATTTTGTTTCCAAATGAAAAAGTGGAAACTACCATCGCCAAACAATAAAGTCACCTTCGGCGTGCCTTATTACATTTCATAAACGCGATTCAAATAATAATGCAAATTGAAACGTGCCGAACGTTTTGTTGTTAATAACGATCCCCGAAGATGCAATTGATGGCCTTATTCCTGTCATTTATGAAGGAATTTTTATTAATTGGGTTGACGCCATCTTTTCAACTGATATATTCCTTGATGCGAATGTTTACATTGATAAAAATCCTTACGATTATTAAACGTGACACAATCCTTCATCTTGTGTAAGACAAGATACTCTATTTTTCTGGTCATAGTCGTACTGTAGATGACGTTAAGCTCGTTCATATTACTTGGAACGGTTGGGCTTAATTATCAGATTTGATTTTTTAATAATCTCCCGGTTCTTTGTTTCCGTATATGTGATAATAAAAGGGTGGCGGGTTTATGATTTTCTTTTGTTTTCTTGGTTTCTCTTAGAGTAGGTAAATGTCACTGAGATGATGATGTTTATATCTCCCAGTAGCTAAAATATTAAAACTATTCATATCACAAATGCTCACGTATAAAATTGAGGAAAAGGTATGACGTACCATTTCTGGACTTTCTGATTGGGCACACAAAATTTTGTCGTCATACTAACTTTTCTCGGCGTTTGTAACACAAAAATTTAGAACTATAACCAGCAAGAGTTGCAACAGGCTATATCAATGTAAACGAAGAAATTTTTAAACCTACGATTGTTCCCAACATTTTATATGTGTAACGGCTTTTTTGGAAACATAGGAAGTCTCTACGTCATGCAGCAAAATAGTCAAAGTGATCTATAAATGGACTGCTATGATTGATTGTGTTTGGTAACGTCTAAATAAAACTGTTCGATCTTCAGAAGTTTTATTGCACCAACAGGGTAAACAATATGTTAGAAAGAGATCTTTGCTTACTTTTTCACCCAAAACCCAATTCCTGTCGGATTTCGCAATGAAACTCGATGATGTCGCGGGACGCTTCGATACCTTCAATTTTGATTTGAACACACTTTCAAAACTCGTGTCAGGTTTCTTAACATCATCCCGAATCCGACAGTACGTCCTTAAACTGGGCTAATAACTCTGTTTATCGCAACCACCAATAACACATAACGACTGCAAATGCCACGCGGATCCTGAAAATCAAATATTATCTACACTCGAAACCTGAGAAGTCGGCCGAAAAATTAGGTCGTCCCTCCTTTGGGTTGGAAAACAATCCCGAATTGCACGCACTCAAGCGTACTTATATAGCCCCACTTCGCACCTTAATAAATGACATTACACACATTAGGATATTATAACCTTAGGCCTAACCTGTGTACGCTGGCAGTCGAAGCGAAAAGACGAATTGGAAGAGAAACAGAAAAAACAGGAGGGAACATATGCTTGGCCCCAATCCATAACAGGCGGACTGCCACTTAAACTACTTAAAAAATAGGTAAAATAATGGTGAAAGCTGGTCAAAAAAGACGTTTCGTTTCATTGCTGGAGGTCAGATGTTCATATTCACTGTATAGCTGGTGTCACTATGGGTAATAGCCTTCCTTTTAGTCATACAACATCAGTACACACAACCCAGCATGGCGGAGTTTACTCGTTTTAAGATATGTCACTATTTAACTGGGATGGACTGTTTTATTTGATTACAGCCTAAACACAGTGGTGTCCTGCAGGCGATTAACTTATATTTAGATTTCTTCCCTGTGTCGTCGCATGGGGACAATGAATTTTATACATGCTATCACTTTCAGCAGTTAGGCCTACTTAGAAATGTTGAGAATTTAATGAAGCACAATACTGAAGTTAAAGTAATAAAACTGAGGATCAAACGAAAGGTTTTTAATCCAAAAGTAAGATGAAACGTCGCGAAAGTAGGGCAATGGTGTAGTGACGTTTAACTTAATATCGAATGACAAGCGCATAAATATTGCTTCAACTAAAGCTATATGCAAATAGAATATCCATAAAAAAGATAGTGAATTATACCTTTTACCTGGTGTATATACACAAGTTCATTTTCTGGTTTTACGGATTGAGGATTAATGAAAAGTAGATGTTAAAGAGGGATTTCAAGTGACGTCTCGCGCGTGGGATTGCCAGGCACTGAAGGGCAAAACACCCACGCAGTAAGCGCATTAACAGCACACGCGCACGGCATAACCATAGATACTTACTGTAACTCAATGTACGCGTGCCCGTCAAAACCAAAGAGACGCGCGATCTTGCCCTTCAAAATTGAAGAGACGAACGATCACGTGACGTCGGTGAAATCCCTCTATGCCTTTAATAATTCAACATTAAAAGCTTATAAGTTCAAAGAATGATACAGTACACCAAGCGAGGGCAGGAAGCGTGATGATCAGATGCACACATATATTTTTTGTTTAAATGGCAAAAATTTGTATTGGTATGTATAAGAATTGATGCCCATTTTCTCTCTTTTTTATACACAATCTTAAAATAAAGTATTTAAATCAACGCCAGATCGGGATAATGACAACAGGTTGAAGGAAATATAGCTTACATGACGTGTAATTGAGTACTGTAGAGCAGGCTTGTAGTGTGAATACAATGTCATGGGTACGAGTACAAGTGGGGTGTATCTAGTTGCGAGTACGAGTACGAGTACACAGTCTTTTGATGAGTGAGAGTACAAAATTTTGCATAAGCTCCAATCAGGGAGTTGCTATTTGTCAAATAGCAACTCCCTGCTCCAATGCAAATCTTCCAAAATCTGTAAGTACGAGTACTAGTACACAACCATTCTCACGAGTATAAGTGCAAAACCATTCTCACGAGTACAAGTACAAAACCATTCTCACGAGTACAAGTACAAAACCATTCTCACGAGAACAAGTACAAAACCATTCTCACGAGTACAAGTACAAAACCATTCTCACGAGAACAAGTACAAAACCATTCTCACAAGTACAAGTACAAAACCATTCTCACGAGAACAAGTACAAAACCATTCTCACGAGAACAAGTACAAAACCATTCTCACGAGAACAAGTACAAAACCATTCTCACGAGTACAAGTACAAAACCATTCTCACGAGTACAAGTACAAAACCATTCTCACGAGTACAAGTATAAAACCACTCTCACGAGAACAAGTACAAAACCATTCTCACGAGAACAAGTACAAAACCTTTCTCACGAGAACAAGTACAAAACCATTCTCACGAGAACAAGTACAAAACCATTCTCACGAGTACAAGTACAAAACCGTTCTCACGAGTACAAGTACAAAACCGTTCTCACGAGTACAAGTACAAAACCATTCTCACGAGTACAAGTACAAAACCATTCTCACGAGTACAAGTACAAGCAATTGTGCAAAACCGTGAGTACGAGTAGGTACTCACCACAAGTCTGATGTAGAGGCGTTCTACCTATTCCACTCCGTAGCGCCTTCCCTGTTTTTCCGACATTCAGCCAAGTGTCCGTTGTAGCGTAATAATATTTTTGGTCCTGCTGTGCTCCCGAAATGCCAACTGTTTATACCAACATGGCTGATAAAGAAGCGTTAGGCAAGCTTCTTAGGATAGCAGATTTTTATGAAAGTATGTCAAAACTTTTCATCACTCCGTCACTCCAGAAATAAATACGTTAAACCAATGTTTATTAATTTCAAGAGCAGGCATAAGTTTGAACACTCCATAAAGAAATTGTTCAAAGCAATCAAACCTAATACGGAAGTCTCGTGATGCATCATAACTACAGGGTCGTCAAAACGGGGACAGCGACAGGGACGCTCGAATGTCTTTTAAATTAAACTTTGATCCAAAATAATTAATCTCTAAAATTGTGTCTTTGAAAAACGGCCAAAACTTCGCTTACAAAATGTCAAAACTCTGGAACTAAAAAACCAACTGCGTGGAATTAAAAAAAACCAACTGCATCTCAGAAACGTTCCTATACGGCTTGGACTAATTAAAACTGTTGTAACTAATTTATGTATACAGTTCACAGTTGGATGCCTCATCAATATTTCAAATAAGTGACCTTTGGTCAAAGCAGTATGTTCACTCAAAAGAAAAAGCATCTTATATTTAGCGTATTTGCCACTTTTAAAACCTACTGCTCAGGGAAATTTTGAGTATTCAATGTTGATAGGAGAATTGGTTAGCGTCATATATACAAAGCAACCAAAATTAAGCGGTAGACTGACCTAAATTAACAAAGTGACAGGGAGAAGTTATTTTTTACGGCTACAATTAACCCAAATGACAGGCTAGCTGCAACTTGGAGGTAAATTAAATTAAACACAATGGCACGATACCTTAGTACAAGGCAGTGCAATAAAATGGAATGGTGTTGAATTTTGTCAAATATTTAACGATTGCCAAAAATGTCACACTGTACGTGTTTATACTTTATGCATTAAGGCAGTCAACGCTCTAATAACTCGAGTCTCTTTCAGAATTCTGTTACGTCAGGGTTATATTGGAGCCATGTCGACTAACAATTGAATAGGATATGGCCGTATGAAGATTTTACCGTAGCATAATTTTGCTTTTGGGGTTATATAACATCTCTTTCAATGGTGTTACAAGCACGGCCTCAGGAAAATATTCTGTCTTTAAAGGGCATAAGCAGTCGACCTAAACTGATTTTGAAACAGTAGCTAATATCTTCTTCTTTTCCTTCAAGTATCTTTCATGATGGTTCAGTACATAAATATTGCATATTAAAGGTAAATCAAGGAGTTACTCCTTGTAAAATTCACAATTCTGTGAGAAAAATATTGTCACATGATTCTCAAGAGCCATTCATGAAATAGCATACCCAGGTACTCTAATCCAGAATGCGATGACTGCACAGGCCCGTAGCCAGACAAGGTACTGGAGGGGGGCCAGAATTTTCCAGTCGGGAAATTTTTTTCAGGGGGGCCAAATGTGTACAAATGTATTAAGTCAATGGTAAGATTCAAACTCTCTGGGGGGCAAAAAAATTTCAGGGGGGCTTCGCCTCCCTGGCCCCCCTTGACTACGAGCCTGGATGACTGCATTTTTCCATGTAAGGTTGTTCCCCGAAAATTTGTAAAGTTTGGTAGAAACTTTATAATGTTGAAAAGTTGCTAATGAAGAAGGCACTTCTTTTGCAACATTCATATTTGATCGGTAGAATGAGGTTTAAATGGATTACACGTTTTTATCCATTAATCACTGAATCCAGCCACACAATTGGCAAGTCGTATCATAAGCGCATAAAATGAAAAATCATTGAATTCAACGGATACTGCAAAATTTGTGAACAGTGAACACACTCAACACATTATGCCCTTTTGGTATGAAACTCAGTGAATTATCGACTGAACAGTGCTTTGAGCAAAACGGAAGAGTATATTTCAACATGAATAAGGAATGTGCTTTCGTTATGTATATCTAAATTCTAAGAGAAGGGGCCTGAAAAAATTCTCACAGGTGAAAATTAAACATTATATTGTTTGTCGTTCTAGCATTTTGGCATACATAACGTGGAAACTAAGGCAATCAACTTATGGTCACGATTGACCACGGACAAAGTCTTGCTAACGTTTCTCTTTTATGCTAACACATGTATAAAAGATAAAATGATACCGTTTACATAGTTGAATAGCTCATACAATAGTTCAGGCGCACAGGATATTCTTCTCGGTCGTGATTGCTTAAGAAAACCTGAATTTAAAAATAACAATTTTGAGACCGAATCGCCGGAGTTTTGCAAGTTGTTGGCCCGACAAGGCGACTTCACTTCAACTCCCAGAGGCGGTGCTTCCTGACTTGTGCAATAACGCAGTAACTGTTAAGGGAAAGGTGTGTCTGAAGCTCAACTGGAAAGGTTATGTGACCGGTCCTTGGTAGGCATCATAGATTCATGGCACCATATAAACCACCCAAGCCCAGAAGCGGCCCCGAACCAACTGGCCCATGAGCCGATCGCTACACCATCACAAGTGCCCATTCGATCCTGCTAAACTGCATATCTCGCTTTTTTGCTACCACACTTAAAAAAAAAATTCACATGTAACATATATATGATGATTTTTCGAAAATGAAAAAAGCCATTTGATATTTCAGGGAACAGTTACGGAATACTAGGTTCAATTACGCTGTGTTCTAAATGCAGATAATGCGTCGGTTGCAAACTTGGGAAATCTCCCATGTCGTGTGGAAAGTACTATGTATGTTGATAGTAGGACAAATAGAACTACTAATTGAGCGTAAGGCCTACTTCTAAGTCAATGACGTAATAGGCCATCCCCTCGACAAGAATAACATCCATGTAATGCCACACTGTCTGATTCACTTAATGTATAACGTAACAGTTTATGCTCTGTGCAAAAACAATACGCTTGCGTGTGTGCTACATTTGAAAACTATTTATATGCTCCAAATAACAAGCTCTTAATTAGGACGGTTAAGAGGTTGCTATTGAAAGAAAGAGTCATGAATACGATTTAAAAGATGCACATTAGGCAAAACATCATTTTAATTGGTTGTCAGATAGCGTTACAGGGTAGACCAATTGAACTCTTCACCAAAACTGTACTGTGGAGGCTTTACAGATTCACAGCTGTTCGTCAGTTACATTGTTTCCGACCAATTAGCTGATTAGGACGACTCGTCAATTACGACGTGTCAGATCTGAGGGAGGTAATCATAGCGAATCAGATATGCGTAGGGCAGCCATTTAAAGCAAAGGCTATCCTTACAGTGGCCAATTAAATTTCGCGGAACTGTCCCACGTGCGGTCACATTGCCCTTTAAAATTACAGCTTCGGAGTATCACTGCCAACAGAACGAACTGTTTGCGTGATGCTCAAAACAAACCGTTTACGTAAGACTATGTCGGATATGTATTTTCTGAAATATAAAACGTAATTTGCATGTCCAACCTGACATACCTTCAAATAGAGTGAAATTTATTTTCTTATTTATCGATCGCGGTCTGTTGGGTTTCAAAAATGGTTTTCTGTGTATTTGTCAACGCTTTCTGCACAATTTAGAGATAACACAACACTAAATCAATTTTAAGGGATTGAGCATGTGTAAAGTGATCTGGGCGATGCGAAGTGTCTTACTTCGTCCTAAGTAAATCGCATCTTAAATATCATGTGTGCATATGAATATTTTAACAGAAACTTCATCTTTAATATTCCAAAAGGTAGCATCTATCGAATCCAAACTTAAGTGGATTCATCCTGATTTAACTTGTAATTGATACTTCTTTATCTACGTACCAGGGCGTGCATTTGTTTAGGTATCATTCAGATTCCTTTGCCCCCATGGAGGATAAGAGAAAAGAAAATCCATTGCGTGGGATGTCTGGCCTCTTTGCTTGCGGCCCTCTTAACGAAATATCTCGTATGATGGGACAGAAATATACAGCCTGTTTCTGAGTCCACAGTGCAACAAATACACATAAAATCATACATCTCTACATAAACACAACAGAAATGTTTAAGGGTGTCACACACTGCGTTAGTTTCGTCTGGATTTTTCTTGCTTTGTACGCAAAAGGAGCCTTCCTAATTCCTCCTTTGCTAAACTACCAGTGGTAAACATTATTTCATCTTCAACATTACGGCTAAGAAATAAAACATAAGTGATTCATCTTCTTTTATAGATGTTTTGTTAAAGAAGACTGTTTCATAACTTCAACTGAATGGCATATGTGAAAAAGAAGGTTGATCCTTTACTCTTTCGGTATTGTCACGTGTCATTGTCAGTTATGCTAATGGCAAAGAAAAAGTTAAAAATGATTCGTGGCGATCATTAACCTTTTCGGATGTGATTCAGTTTCGTTTTAAGTAGCTATTTCTTTTTGCCACTGACGTCTGAAGAAGGTAGCAAGTACAGTTATAGTCTTAATTCATCGACAAAGTTCAGGATGTTCTCTCCTTTCAATTTTGAATTGCAGCAATAATCGCTTTAAGTGGAGAGAGGAGCAATTCACAGATATTACATTATCGGGAGTAATTATAGAATAAAATAATTTTCTTATTGCAAATTAATATGTGAGGAAATAGGTATTTATGTCCTTTTTCTTTTTAGCCTTTTCGAAAAATGGTTGGAATGTAACAATGTGACATCGTCAACACAGATTGTTAAAGTAAAAAATCGGGATAAATGATGATGATGATGTACTGTCTCAGCGAATTCCAACAAATATTGTATGCTGAGGTCTGCATGACGTCACAGCATTCCTTCTCTGAGGTTTATTTGAGAGCCGGATTGGTAAAACAACACTACAAACATACGGCGTGTACTCATGTGTGCTGCTTTGTGTACATTGAGCAAATTGTACGCTATAATCGATTAACCAGTGAACATAGTCTTACAAATCGGCTGTCAAAATGAAGTTTACAGAGGGGAAGTTGGGACATGACGCAAAGTCTTGCCTAAAATGTGCTGATATCCGCCGAGGTGACGTGTAGTCCTTTTATAGGCGACCATGGAAGTGTCGCAAAATATGAATAATGTATCTATACATATGAAAATACTTCAAACGATGTATCGAATCATTTGTGATTCGCCCATGATCAGACTACTGCCCAGACTTCGATGCAGTGGCTTTGAGATCACATCTGCTGTTCACTTATTTAGAACGTGAGTCTGTCACGTAATACGTAACTATCCCCCTCCCCCTCCCCAAAAGTGGAGAAGATAATTCGCTTCTCGGGGTCAGAATTCCTGCGGTGAACTTCAAGAGCTTTTCAGATTGTCTCAGTCAGTAGGACTTCAGATCGGAGCCTCAAATATATTGTATAAATATATACATGTGTCCATGTATCGATATTGGAATTTTTATTTTGAATGACCCACCATTATATATCTACAAAGCATGGTTTTAAAGGCATGAAAATTATCGGAATATGAGTGTTAAAAATTTAGCCAGTAGGTTAAAGTACAGAGTGTAATGACGCCAAGATTGTGACCAGTCGTATTAAATATGCATGTCATCATATTGCATAATTACTTCACCATGATTTTCAACTTTTTTGAAACTGTTCAAGACAGTTCTTAATTACACTATTGCATGACTGACTGAGGGCTACTATTAAAGTCTCGTGTCTTTTTGGGGTGGTGACTACTTTTGGGAGAAAGTGATTCTCTAGTTTTTGGCTACCGTCTGAGACAGCCTGTATAACTTTTCATAAAAGACGCACAACCTTGAAAATATAAACACAACCAAAATACTATATTCTAGTATTTACATGTGACCTGCTGAGATGAATTACAGCTGCTCAAGTTGCAATCTGATCTGGAAGAGACTAAAGTTACCAAATTTTCTATGCGACACATTTCACCAAAATCCACGAACATGGAGGTAAATCAGATACTACGGAAACAGCAAGTTAGCCCGCCACCAAGAATAACGGGCGCACAGTTACATCCTTGCGGAAGAGAAAACCTGGAAGATTGCACATGATTTCTAGAAACTACTTTTCTTTTCTGTTACTCATTCTACCACTTCAAGTTATTAGGAAAAGGAAAAGATTTTTCTGCCTGTCAGGGTTGCCTTTTTTAACCTCTCCCTCAGAGGTTGAAACAATATGAATACGTTTTATTGTATTTTAATTTGGAATTTTGTTTTTATTTTATCACGCTCAGAGTTCCCCTCAAAACCTAATTTAAAGGTAAGAATGATGTGCATACCTCCCGGGAAGCATAAACGCTGTTTTCCTAAGTCTAAGCATTAAACCCGCGCGGGATTGCGAGGCATGTGCCACACTTTTGATGGATCAACACAGAGACAACAAAATCATCGTTGCCTAGGGAACAGCGACACAGGGAAACATTCTGAGACGGTAATTAGGATGAGGAACACTGGCATAGACCGATATGTTTGTCAATTGAAGATCTGATGGGTGTGTGGACGGAGAGGTGATATGTAGAAAAAGATGAATAGAAAACTATCAGAAATGAAGGAAAGGGAACATGAGAACGCAGAAGATGAAGACAATGAAAGGTTAAATGGATAGACGGACTTGCTAGGAAATGAGTAGGGTCCTTCAGACACGCATGTGCAATTAGGTTACTTCATGGTTCTTTCCTCGGCAAAGATATACTTGCAGGACAGGGTGCAGAGTTGTAAATCATGACTTACTTCAATATGTGTAGACTACTATACTGTGGGTGGATGACAATGTTCCTTTAACAAAATCTAGCGTAACGAGTATATTGTACAGTGAAAAGAGTTTCTCGTAAAATGTGTTCATCCGATTCAAAAGCATAAAAGCCATCAAGAAGCGTCTGCAACTAGCACTGCGACATAACTCCCGTCAATAAAGCACAAACGATGGATAAGCTTACGCTTTCGAGGTGTGAAAAGACAAACGAAACGAACAGAAAATGGAAGCAAAATTAAAAAGAAAGAAATTGGAGGACCTACATAATGAAGGCCTTGTGCATTTTTCAATACAGACGTGACTTGGAAGACAATATTAAATCGAAAACAAGATGCAAAAACGTAATTTGTTCTTTTCTCGCTGTAGAAGATCAGGATCAATCTGAATTACTTTATTATTATTTGCCGACTATTTATCGTTAAATGGATCTCAAAATTGTGACTGGCGACTCTTTCCAGACTCGGCCATCTTCTACCGATCGACGGATCAATAAAATAACAAAATGTCTACTCGCTCGACTGCAGGAGACTTTAAATCCTTCTCAATGGTTGACCTACATCTGGGGCTATTAATGCGACTCTTCGATAGTCACGTGCGTGCATCGGAGACAGCTGCAGTCGTTTACAAAGACAGTCTCGGCATTCTCGCTATCTACGGAAGACGTCAAACCAACCTTTAATCACCCGTAATTGATTGTTAAGTACTCTAAGTATTTAGAAAGAAGAACACGATTGCTTGAAAAAAATCTTTTCACAACAGGTGTGGGGTCTAGGAAAGGTTGAAACAAGACTATTAGGAAATGAGAAGTACAAAAAAGTAATTGTGTTTACAGTAAAGGTTTGACATTAACCTGGTTATAAGAGTCGTGTACGTCGACCAGTTTCGTGTAGATAGTGTAGCAGTTTTGTCGTATGTAGACGCACCCACGTGCCGTTGTGTTTGCCGATATTCTAATGCCGTAGCGCGAGATTATTTCACAGGCGGCCAAGTGGGGTTCCACCATTTTAATACGGCTAAACATTCGCATGCTTTAAATTTCTTTCAGACCCGTTGCTAGACAAGGTGCTGAAGAGGGGGGGGGGGCGAAATAGCTTCCAGGGTGCGAAATATTTTCTTGGGGGGGGGGGGGAAGCGAGACATACTAACAGTATTACCAGTGTTAATTTTGATTTTTGATGGGACTTAAAAGTTTTTCTAGGAAAACGCGCCCCCCTGTCCCCTGCCCCTCTACACGGATTTGATTAGTTCCCTTTGACTTTTTCCGTATGAGGGAGAAGGTGATGGGAAGATACCTTTGTGGTTGTGGAAGCCAACACCCCTACACCCCCTCAACGATGCCCCTACCTTATTCGGACCTTGTCTGGTTCTGTTTAATAATGGACCTTCCATCTAAAGTAGAATTTCATGGGTTCATCTCCAATACCGACACTCGATATTCTTCTTGCCTCAACTTTGACGGAATGTCAAAATGCCAATGGCCGTATGATGGTTGTAACGCTACAACTCTGAAGGTAAGAACATCATTTAAAACATTCTTCAATCCTTCCCGGTGTTTTAAATCACAGACTTCTACATAGCCGATCAAACCCTTTCTTATGAATATTCATAGCGGGTTTCTTTCCTCTTCTTTGCTATCTTGCCCTTCGTCCTCCCATTTCAGTGGAATGACGAGCCACAAGTGTTAAGTAGAATGTAATGGCTGTTTAGGACATTCTGTGGAAAGCTTAGTACACATTTATTGTGATTTTATAACTTTACAAAATAGTGGTCAACATGTTAAGAATGAATTGGTTCAATTACAGTAAGTAGATTTTGCAAAGCATTCTGTGGGCTGCTCCCGCTGCGGGAAAAAAAAACCCCAATTACCCCCAGAAGAAGTTGAGCTCCGAAAAGACACCGGAATTATTGAAATTCCTTAGACAGTCCTGCGATGGTGGAAACAAGGATCTTCTTAAACAACCTCTTCAAGGTTTCAAAAGCGGAACAGTACATTTTAGACCACAGTGGTATCTTCAATTGATATATTAAAATGACGTAAACGAAACCCCCCAAAAGTCTGTTGAATTTTCAACTTCTTAAATCAGATAATTTTTTTAACCAACTTCGTGGATTAATCTAAAAATTATTACAAGAATGAACCACTTGAGACACTTGATGTTGTGTTATAATTCTGTCGGTTCTAAGTCAGAATTTATTTAGGCTTTGGCCTGGAGTAACTTTCGTTCTTATCTTAGCCTTAAAGGTTTAACATTTTGAGAAAGATAAGTTTCTTCAAATTTCTTTACTCAGGTAGAAATCATTACTGCCGGGCAACCCCTGTTTTTCTCAAAATGGAAGAATCGCCCCAAACTAATTTCCTGTTGTTTATTCGAATTCGTTCAATTCTCAACGAAAAATATGAGTTATCCTGTTTTTGTGATTCCATCCGTCTATGAACGCTGACGTCATTGACCGTTTGTTGCAAAGCCAATTACACTTACGATACCAGAGAATAGGCTTCCCACAGTAGTTTGGTGCATTTGTTTACCTCACAGAACTACATCCGAATAATGTTGCGATGTTTTGCTTAAATCGATCTGAGGAAAACTTACGAAGAGTTCAAAATGGTAATTATGGCATTAAAGGTGGTAGGCGATCTTCCAAAACTTACCGAAACATCTAAACCTGAAATATTTTATTTCAATTACAAGTATCTTTCACTGTGTTCAGAATATAAACATTGCATTTGATTGTAAACAACGGAGTTATTTTGCATGTATTTAATAATATTACTTAACCAAAGTATTACCCCGTAACTGCAAAGAGCCATACATGAATTAAGATATGAGAGTATATTAATTCAAATTGTGGTGACTGCTTTTTTTCCTGTACCATACTCAATGACGGAATAACACCACCTATTATAGTGATATGGATATTCAATGGCATTAGAGTTGCTTTAGAACCACTTAGTTCCGTATAATTATGACAAGCAGCATAGTGCAGCAATGGAAGAGGCCCAGAATTAGTGCTGTTATAATTTACGACGTATTAGATGCCATAAGAATGCCTATCCTAACCACATAATAAGTCGGAATTTTAATAGCCTACATCTCTTTGTCAATAGCGTTTATCGGGACATCAGAGAAGCGTCCGGTCGTAGAGAGCTATTTAAAATAATGATACTGGCAAATGGAAAGATGAGAAGCCCATCGATTCTCGATCCGGTCTGGTATAGTCAAAAGGGTTAATTTTTTACCTTTGTCGACAGTATTGTGTAGTTTTATCGTATCACCTGAAATGGAAATACGGTCGTAAATATTCAAGCTTAGTTAACCACTTGATGTCAAGTTGTGAGCTATGCTTAAAATTTTGAAATTTGTGGTTGATTAAAGCCGTGCAATGATTGTCCAATATGAGCCCAGTCAGCACATCCATGGAAGCAAAGGGTACTAACGGCAATCATTTTGCGACATTCATAGGTGTAAATCACATTCTCACATTCCTCCAAGTGACCGCTTCTCTTAATCTTGTCAGTTAGCTAGTTAGATTGGGTTTAACGACATACCAACACGAATTAGGGAATAAAGTCAATGGTGCCCATGTCTCTATAACAGATTCGAACAGGCTATGACGTCACGCATATGGGCTGAGAGACCCGAGGCGCAGCCGAGGGTCTCTGCCTATATGCGTGACGTCATAGCCTGTTCGAATCTGATATAGAGACATGGGCACCATGACTTTATTCCCATTCATAAATACTTTAATTTGGAGTGAGCCAAAAAGCGAAAAAGCTTTCTTTTTTAACAATTTTCATTGATCATGAATAATTCTCCCAAGCTACGTAAACTTTCTCAGGCTAGGTGTACACGGCGACTATCAGTATCAGACCCGTACATAACATTACATAGTTTGAATGGTACTACTAACTTAGTATGGGCTGTCTTCTACACGTACCATGCGCTAGCTAAATATGCAGTGCATGCTGCGCTGCTGCAAGCTAGCTGTATATTGTACGCTAGCTTTGTAAAGTTTAAAACACTGTACTGAGACGGTCACATCGAACGAACGTTTTGGGGGAATTTTGAACGAGGTCATATTTGAAATTAATTTTTCTGTTCCATTCACTTTGACAAATTGGAAACATGCTGACAGTCCTACTGAAATTGCATTTGGAGAACAAGCTTTACTTGGGGATCTGTGATTTTGGTGCTCTTGCTCACCGTGTCATTCGACACACTTTTAGGCTTGCTACGTTGTTGAAAAGAATTAGGCTAACGTTAGGCCTAGGCCTAGGCCTAGGTCTAACGTTAGCCTACTTACGTTGTTTACCATAGCTACCTTAACTGAGAGTGCCAATTGCAAGCAATTAAATTGCTCATCTCTCACTTTTGCTACGCGAAGGAGTTTCTACAATGATGATCTAAAACTTGATTCGCTTCTGTGGACTGACAATATTGACAGTTTTCTGACAGATCAAAACTAGAAGGGCTTAGGCCCCCTAGAACAGTTAGCTTAGGCCTAGGTCTAACGTTTGGTGTGCTAGTTAGGCCTACCTTGGACTCGAACTAACGTTAAGCCTATCCTATATTAGGGCCTAACATTAGTGGTTTCATTATATAGTGATCAAATGAGCGATCTTAGCTTGGAAATGTCTCAAATCATTGTACTCCTGGTCTTTCTGAGTGAACCAGAAAGATGAGATTCGTCTTCACTGACGTTGAGTTTTGCTCTCAAAAAGAATTCATTGCAAGCTGGATAAAGTTTTATGATGCAGTGTTTTTGTAGGCCTACTAGGCCTAGACCTATTGAATAGTGCCCCTCTCTCCATGGGCCGTTTACGCCGTCTATTCTAGAATGAAAATCACACTTGGATAAATTATGGTGCCAAATTTCTTTACAGTTTAGTGCACAGGATACGTGGTCAACGTCATCTTTCTGGAATATGAAAGATGACCTTTCAAGGTTAGTGACTTTCTTCTTTTCTTCTCCTGCAAAAGTAAAATCCAATACAGAACCAAACTGATCATTCATGAAGACAATTTTTGCAGATCGCCTTCACAATGACTCATTTAAACCTCGAGAAATCACGATTATTATTAGGTCTAGGCTACACGCTTTGTAGCCTCTTTTATTATGACATCATTATCAAGATCACTTCGATCAAAACAGATCAAAATTTGGCAGGATGTCGCTCATTTTCCATCAACATTGATTGCCTGTTTCAGAGAAAGGTCTTCAAGTATTGCAAAGCGTGTAATTTCTTCTTATCAATTACCGTATGTACCAAAACAAGCAGACGATAGTTTGACATACTTAAATTAGACTACTCAAAGTGATACTCCCCTGAATTTCCTCTGAAAAGGCTAGGAATTTCATCTGTAGAAGCTGATTATTTGTTTAAATGTGAAACAAACATTACTGTCAATCAAAATATTTTTAATTTCAATGTGAACAGCTATAGGAACAAAAAATTACAGCTACGTTAGGCCCGTACCTGGTTTATTTTGAACGTTCGATCTATAAATAGACCAACTGTTGCTATCACAGCTGTGTTTACAATGTTGATCGGAAAGTTGCTCTCCATACACCCTATGTCTCTACACTGGATTAGATCATGGCTAACTGACCAATCAGAGGCCAGCATTCTCAAAAAGTATTTATGAATGTGTTATATAGTGTCAGCTAAATAAAAGGTAAAGTTCAAATACAGTTTCAAATACGGTTCAAGTTCAAGTGCGGTTTCAAATACAGTTCAGATACGATTCAAATCCTTCCTTTTAGTCCCCTCTTACGACAGGCGGGGAATACCGTTGGCATATTCTATAACCCCCAACCCACAGGGGGCCTTAATCTTGTTACTGCAAAACAAGAGGATGTAATGAAGCAACCAACTCCCCACAGAAGATGTTTATAATTCAAAATGAACTTTGGTATAATACATCAGTTTAATTGGACATGTAATCAGAGTGAATTATTAAATATCAGTTAAAAAAGGTATTGTGATCGATGCTCATTAAATATAGGTCTTGTCTCCCCCTTCCCCAAATTAAAATTAAAAAAAGGAAAATTAAATTTGCGACTATAATACTGCAGGTTAGAAGGGGCAGTAAGTCGCAGTAAACTGGGCGGTTTGGGCAGCTATGAAACTGCTCAAAGATCGACGCCTCCCTTCAATAGGCTTTATGTAGGCCAAGAGGTTTCACATTTTCGTTCCACTTAAGTCACTTTTTACTCATCAAGAATCGTCAAGCAAGTGGATCATTGTTCTGACTTGCTATAAATTTGAAACTGAGAATTTCCATTAACGTCATCAATGGAAGGCACCGTACAGTGATATATGTGTATACCAATGAGTACACGTACATACGTACTCCAGTTCGTGTACGCGTACGTTTTTCTTGCCGTGCAGCAAGATATAATATAGTTACGTGGTAAACCTTTGTATCGTGAAAGATCGTTAGAGACATCAGCCATCACTGGGCATAGCCTGCACCGAGTGGTCGATTAAGGTTGTAATATAACCCAAGTCCCATGTATGCCGAGACCCACAAAGTTCGATGAGTCTTACATAGCAAATCATTTGTGTACTTCTCTTGGTGACACAACTGCTATATCCATAGATTTGTCAAATATCTTGCCTATAATTAAAGTTCGTTTCTGCAAAGTTTTTATACAGAAAGACAAAAGTGAAGTCCTACGAAGGTGTTTAAGTTAAGTATCGTGAAAAAAAAACCCTTACCATACAAATCGCAGAGATTACTGAACATTTCAAACTACGATCTCCTGTCAGTTCTAAACACACCAAATTGCCATTTCTCCAAAAGCAATTTTACTTTTTAAAAAATTGTAAGTATTGCGTACGCACGAGTTGATCCGTGCACGGCCTATCGAATGTCACCGCTATTCAGGATTGATTTCACCAAGGACATGTTCCCTCTTGGGAGCTTTGCTAAACGATCCCTATTTTTTGCTGTAAATGGAAATCTTGCTAGAAGGTCAAGTTTGACTGTGAAAACACAGGTGAAACGAAGTGTAAAGAGCAATAAAATGTTAAAATGAAATGTGAACAGATTTATATCAACAAGGGCAATGCCCAAGCATTCATTTATGGAAATCCTCCGAATATTGTAAATGAGGTGTATAATCTACAGGATTTGCGGAAGATTACAAGGTGGGTCTCAGAGGGATTGGCTGTGTACCGCGATGATAGTGTTTTTTGTGTACTCTGCTATATATTAATGACATTTCTTTTTACAGTATTACAGTTTTATTTCGCGTCGGAGTCTCATGGGCGGAGGATGATGTGTTATCGTTACCTGATGCAGGTGATACGGCGGAGGAATACATTGTCAAAGGCGTTGTGAGAATATTACTTTGTTGTTGACATATCACGACTGGAAAAAGGCATGTCAGTGATACATAAAAATCACATGAAAATCCTTCAAGCGTAACTTTTAGTGCAACCATCAGAGTAAATAAGCTTAAGGGAGGGGGGGGGGGGGAGTTGGAGAGTAGGAGGAGGCAGATGTTCCCAGGCCTGTACTAAGGATTTCGTAACCTAGATACTATTCCTGAAAAGACTCGAAAGTCAAGCCATAAAGTTAAGTATTTTAGACTCCGAATTTCTTCGTACGCCCTAAACCTAATCAGAAGTTAATTTACAGACCCTAGTATGGTATTTCAGGAGGGAAGTAACTTACCCTAGTGTGTCACATCAGGATTGAATTTTAATGTTAAAATATTTTTAAGTTAAAGAAAGAAAACTCAATACTTTACCTTTGATTTGCGATATTTCTGAGGTAACACGTGGCAATAGCCTATTTCGTAGAAATATAGGAAGTTTCATAGATAGAACTAATGTTACAAAGTTACAAAGTAAGGATGGGTGAGTAGGAAGCTGTTCTCGATTGGTAGCTGAACGTTGTTTCGGACCGCCGTCCTGGCAGAGGGATTTAAGCCCCCTCCCTTTGGAAACTTTTTGAATATTTAAGGCACTTTAGATGCAATTTGGTTCAAGTATTGGACAAATTTTAAGGACAATTACTGCAAAATTTGGATATTTTACAAAGTGAACAATTAAGGGATTTTCGTCCTTGAATCTAGGGGCGAAAGCATATTTCCGCCTACGGCCTCCTACGCCTATGTGTCAATGCATAAGTACTCTAAGATTTTGCGAAGTCAACGGATAATGTAGCAGTGAAGGAGTCACATTTTATATGCGTGTGCCCGCTTCCTAAGTAAAAGAATCTTTTTTAATGTAGATTGGTGGATACAGATGTGCAATGCTATACTTGAAGTGAAGAGACCACGTTACACTCTATAAATGAGATAACAATTTTCTAAACATCCTTTTGTCCCTCTTTGTAAGCGTGTTGAAATGCTAACCACTCTGCATGAAAACCCTAAAAGTGATGTGTTAAACCGCGTTTTAATTGCTAAACGTATAGTGTGTTAATGCTAAACATGATTAGAGTTTACACATGTTTGCAAAGTGCGGTTAAAAGTTAACTTGCTAAACACGATTTAAGAGAGTACACCAAATGCAATTTTAAGACATGACGCGTCCGTACACATACCCGCATCTGTAAATTTCGAAGTGATCTGAGGAAACGGATGGCAAAACAAGTTCCTCTCAGATACCCAAATGTACTCGTATAGCCTGCGCAGCAACTCTAAATGGCTGCCACCCATCCCAATCCTTTTTCGTACCGATGAACTAAAATGAAAATGTCTGTCCGCTCCTGGTGGTTGTTTCCGTACGAAAGAAACTTGAGTTGCACGTTAATCCTGACTAAATGTTTCCGATACACAGAGCTTTTCGATCGTGAAGCTAAAGAAAGAAGCTCTCTTGAAGAATTTGATATGTTTTTATCAACAGTTATTTTCACGCGTGATGATAAAGCGTTAGAGGCATGATATTAGCTGTCACAACACGTCAAAAAGTAGACAAGGAGGACTAGAAGATGTTGTGATGTTGAATTCTCCATCGGGAAATTGTGTCAAAACCTTGTCTTGTTTCTGTAAAAATACAACCTGAATAAGACGTGTCGTTATGTGCTATCTCCAATACACTTGAATACATTACGTACTGAACTGTGCAAAAATTTAAAACATGCTTGAGACGCACTAAGACGTACAGTAGATGACTGTAAACGAGCGCCGATGTAACCTGCACCACTATAAAATATATTACGAAAACCGTGCATAGGTAGAAAAATAATTCTAATATGCTTAGGGTATTAAAAACGACAACTTTAACCAAGATTTACTTCTTAAAAAAGAGAACTAACAAATACATTAGACATTTTATTAACTTTTCTAAAAAAACGTGTGATTTGTTAGTAGACGTGCAATATCACACTTTCCAACACCAACGTCATTATCTATTATAACGGACGTGTTAAATGTCTTCTCTTTAGAAGGTTTTTCAAGGCTTTCGTAGAACAGAAATAAATGTTTGATATCGTTCAAAAGTCTCTCTTTCCTTATGTTGAACATTACATTGACAACAGTAGGAATAGGTTATTTGAGTTCAGATAATCTTGTTGTTTGTCGAGAGTGAATTCATACGTTAGTTGTCGTACAAAGAAAGTAACAATTTATCTTTCACATTCATTATCTCTAATTAGGTATTAATTTTTGTCCATTTGCCTGGGCCTGGGAGAGGTTTTCGAAGAAAACAGATCAAGATATTAAGGCGCTAATTTGTCCATATATCTTAATGCTTTGATACTGGGAAGACAAGAGTGTTATCTGAGTTCGTCCAATGTAAAATATGATCTCTGCTTCTGTAGGTCGCGTCGTTTTCACAGACGAAAATTTGAGTGACTACATTTCGAGTTATATCAAAAAGTATTGGCACACAAATTCTGAAATTGTCTTTCCTAGGGAAGAAGTTCAATCGATAAATTTCACTCTTTATGATGTCCTCGTTCATAGCTTTAGACTCTTCGATATGATAGCAAAAATGACGATATATCATTTTAAAACAAACTTTTGTCTTGTAAGTAGGCCTACGAGTTAATCGTTTACCCAACAACTTTAATTATACTAAACAATATGTTATCTTTATCTTTATCTCAAAGTTATCATTATTCTATATTTGTTATAGAAAACAGAAAAAGATTTTATGTTGGTACTGAAATTTCGTTTTCTGTTGTTATGGGAACATGTTTCGAACTAAAATAACTCTAACACATTCAAAAATGCTAGTTGATATTACCGCCGAGTTAAACTGTAAAATCGACCATTTTTTTAACAGACGTATTGGGATGATATAAGTTATATACTGAGTGTGTGACATATAGGTTCATTACTCATCCCCGAAAGCATGATGTCAATATAGTTATGCGTCTGTTAAAAAAAATGTCGATTTTACAAACTCAACAATAATATCAACTAGCTTTTTAAATGTGTTAGCGTTATTTAAGTTCGAAACATGTTCCCATTACAGGAGACTATTTTCCTGCTATTTATTCTAGAGACCGAAAATAACAGACCTGACGTCAAACATATAATGGTATTTGTTCGAGAGCAATGTTTATATCTCTGGCTACAGTAACCTTCGACAAAGCAAATTCAATTTAAGCATGTAAGTAATGCGGGATGAATCGTGCGGTCTCTACATTGTGTGGTCCTATCCAAGTGTATACACACTACGGTATTTATAGTTTGTATAACATGCGCTATTGAGGTCAACGGCCAGTCCTTCCTTATAAGTTCCTATTAGAAGAAATGGAAAAGGTAAATTTTGTCAAGTTTTGCTGTGGGTGGATCAATACCACGTAGAGCAACATATTACATATCGTTCGGCTTTAGACAATAAGGTATCCGTACAACCGCTGGATTCATTACGGAATATTGAGAATTGATGCAATCACTTTTGGAGCAGGAAGACTGGAATTATATGGAATTTTAAAGTAAGACTTGACACGTAAATATATAAATAACACTATTATTGTAAGCAAGGCCCAATTCTCCTTGACAGAAAGGTCTTCTTGACTAGAAATATTTTGAAACATCAAGGATTTTCATCGGCAACCAAACGGGATTGCTTGATGAGGGACATTTTGGGGGTGGGGGTTGTTCTAAAGTTTGGCGACTTCGCAAATTACAATTTGATGATTCGGCTGTTCCCATCCCCGACTCTACTTGTGACTCGAAGACTTGTACTTTTGGAAGCAATTTTATGTCCTGAATCTTAGAGACATCTGTATGAATGTTAATGTGGAGCGGGTATGGTACAAGATTCGACAAGAAAATTTTATTACTTTTCGGCCTATTGGGAAGACCTGGCGAAGGAGGTGGAAGGTGTTCGCCCTGAAACATTACTATTCAGAAAGCAATCATGAATAATTTTTTCATGAAACACGGCACTTTTAATTAGGAAGGGGCTGCGGTCATAAACCTTCTGCTCATACGCCTTTTCCTTTGAGACGATGTAACACACAAGCCAAAGAAATAATTGCAAATAGTGTCATACGATGGCGCGTAGTGCCATTCCCTATAAAGAGAATATCCAGACAAACGCCGATCATATTTTTCACAGATTTAGTCCTTTTTTACTGATTATCTCTCCTTTTTCTGGTTGGTTGTACGATTGGGTTGATGCACTAGTGTCCATACATACTAGATATCAACTAACCCTTTCATAACAGGGAAAGGTTCTACTGTGGGTACGGTTTTTCAAATTTCTAACAAAACACGTTGATACTGATTGAGGATATCTTACTCAATTTGTCTTTTGTTTTTGTTATTTGATAAAAGATGACGTTTGGTTTAAAGCAGGAGTGCCCAACCAGTCGATCGCGGTCTACTGGTAGACCGCCGACTGATCCCAAGTCGACCGCGAGGGGTGTAGGAAAAAATGAAAAAAATAAAGTTTTTATGTGTAACTGTATGACAGTGTATGTTTTGTGATCTCGGGAGGTTGGCTACTTGAAAAGTAGATCTTGGGTCAGAAAAGGTTGGGCACCCCTGGTTTAAAGAATTCTGCCTGCCTATAATACTCGTGCATTTCTCCTCAGACTGTAGTTACTTCGAAGCATTTTTCCTCTGTGCACTCACCTGTATAGACTGACGAGCTACATGACCATCGCATCTTTGGTAAACGCACGTGTTCTGTACCGTATCATGAAATAAAGTTAATTGCTACTTCGACCGTGAAAAGAAATCTATTGAGACCATTTTTATTGTCCAGCTCGTCATTTGCATATGCCCATGAGATACACTATGTGGAATGAAGCTACAACTCGTCACTTCAATATATTCTTTGACGTCATCAAGGGGATCACAGCGTAACGAGCCAATGCCAATATTAAAACGGCAAACGCGAAAACGAAATGTTATGTAAATGTTACCCGTCTAAGTTGACATTAGGAGTAATAAAATATTCACGAAGACACTAAACGGTGATCGTGCTATTTGCGATGTTTGATTTGAAGTGTTTTTGTTATATCATTTGTTCATATCGCCGTGAAACTGCATTAACATCAATTCATTCCGTCAGTCAAATTTTAAGGCACTCTACACTCGTAATATTTGTAACAAGAATGATATCAATGTAAAGATGCTTCTGACTGAAGCATAGGGGGACATTCAACTATGCACAAATGTAATGAAAAATGATGTAATTTTATTGCATATTCATGATTCCGTTAGAATACAAATCTTACATCGCATCCTCGTCAGTTGCATACTAGACCCCTGCACAGTTAACGATGTATCTATGTTATTAAACTGCATGAGAGTAATATGTGCTTATCACAAGTGTCATATTTAACACTTTTACTCAAATTCATTTTTCCAATTGATAAAGTTAGGCAACACCTTTCGCCGTTTTAAAAGCCATCAATGAGAATTTCATTTCTTTGAAAGACAATGAATTTGATTAAAAGCCAATTAAAGAACGTGAAGATGCCTTTTGTGGTTATGTCATTTTTCCATCGATGTGTAATTAATGGAACGCTCACAAGGTCAGACAGAGGACAGCACTATCGTTAGATGAGGGTGTGTAAAATGGTTGTGTTACTTGCACCGTTACTTCAATTATTTGAAAGTCTCGTCTCTCTGTCGGGACAAGTGTTCCAGTTGCAATCACATCAACTTGTTGCCCAAAACCCTCGGAAATAAGGGTAATTTGATAACAAAAAAATTTGCAGCCGACCCTATCACAAGCCTCTGCAAAATTAAATAAGTGTTTAGGAACTTTCCAGTAATTAAAGTTGTTGGGTCAACTAAAGGGTTATTTAGCCAAAAGGTGCAACAAACAAGGAGGACCTATTTCTTTCATAAAAGGAGATAATTTAAAACCGGGTTGCAAGAAATTTTAAGAAAAGTATGTACAAAACAAAATATTCTACGCTGATTATCACTTGATCAGATATCAGTAATCTCAGTGACGTTTTTTTTCATATATATGAATGATTGTGAATAATAATAATAAAAGGAATCTTCACTTTTCTAGTACAAAACAGGTAATAAGCACCTGGATGAACTAGTTAATTGCTGCTCATAATGGTTAAAAGCTACCCTAGTTTAAGTAAAAGACCACTAAAAGGAATTGTATAAATTCCATTCATGAAGTAGTATTAAGAAGTAGAAACGATTAGAATTACACTGATAAAGATTACGGGCCTTTGGAGGATATATCAGCTAAAAGCATCTTGCGACTAAATATATTAGAAAATAGCTAAATAAAGGGATATTATTTTGTCGTGTCCCATTGCTATAAACAAGTTATTTACAAGAAACAACCGTCTCTACCTTATACGGATATAGTACATAGAAATTGAACCAAATGCATATGGATTACACAGCCAAACAAGGGAAATAAACTAGCACCGTAGGGAAATTAAAAACATTCGCTACAGTCGAAAATGTAACACCTGTGTGTACGTATATTATACACTAAGGATTGGTTTAGAGTTCACCCATACCGGGTAACAGTTAAGTACTCAAACTGTTACGTACGGACGTGTATCACGTAATAACTTGTTGATTTAAATTCTATCCATGTTGAATGACCGTTGAAAATCAATATGGTACCCATACTGCTCTTGCAACCGATTCTCATAGCCTGTACAGTTAAAACATAATGGTTAAGAATTATAATCAATAAAACTGTACAAAACTTATGGTTGATATCGTAGATTAAACCTGGATAACGTTTCTTTAAACTTGATAAAGTCTGTTTCTGTTTTTACTGTCATAATTTATCTACAGTTAAAACTGATCATGGTTTAATCTATGCTATCAACAATAAGTATTTTACAGTTAAACCGATAATGGTTCTTAAACCATTATCAGTTTTAAATTTACACGCTATGAGAATCGGGTGGACGATTCTCTTTACGTCGTGTATCATGTTCTAATTGTGGGATTAAGTTCTACTCATACCAGTTAACACTGGAATTCAATCAACATAGCCCAGCCTTTTTCTCTGTGTTATAACGATCACACAGGATTACTTCACCTACCAAATGACTGCATTGCGTAAATAAAAGAAATGCCAATATTTCATGCATTTACTTTCGTGAGTAACAATTGGCTGAAAATATTATACAAACTTATACTCGTTACGCTCGTTTCGTTTGTTTCTCTTTTTGACTGTGTTTAGTAAGTTCATGAAAAGAACCAGGAAAGATACCCTATTTTCTCATCTAGGACCATATGACAAAAGAATATTACCAATTCCTAAACCTTACTCTACTCTTTATTTTAAGTTTTATCATAAATGCTCACAACATTCCTGATAAAAAGCTAATACACCTACGTCTCGATTTTTTTTAATAATTTTTTTTCAAATTCTATGATTTTTCCCCCTAAACACCCTGACTTTTTGCATACTAAACCGAGGGAGATTTTGACTACTGGGTTACTGGCTGTCTTTGCTTTTCTTAGATGTTTGTGGAAGGACTCGCCTCAAGAAATATAATTGCAGAATATTTATCAAAACTCATTCCTGAGAAGGAATGAAACAAACAAGTAGTCTTTTGAAAGGTTTACAAATAACAGCTAGAGTTATGCAACGTGTCAGGAGTTGATACACAAGGTTAAACGAATTACCATAAAATTCAATGAAGTTTTGGTAGGTGTTGCATGTGGTCATGACTTATGAGGTCATGTATATATTTAATTTCCCAAAATGTTATCATTCTTCGTGCAAACCTAGTACAAAGTTAGGTCTGTATGGCGGTTAAAGTTAAATCAGAGTTATCTCGGATCTCGAGTTATCTGGAGGTTGGTACTTGGGGTGGGTGGGGGTAGGGTGGTGGGATGTGTATTAATTGGGAGGTAGTTTTGTGTTTCTTTTTCTATGTGTATTCATACTAGATTTTCGTTTTTCTCACGGAGTGTCACTTCTCGATAAGCCCTACAGGGTTTCTAAGTGCACTTCTTTTCACGCTTTTTGTTACTTATACGCTTCTATTATTTGTTTGTAAATTTGTCTTGTGATAAATGAAAAATAAATAAAATGAAATGAAATCTAACGTATTAATTACGTCACATAACTCACTGTTGTTGAATACTCTAAAAACAATTACATTTATAAAGACGTGGACAAGAACCTTGTCAAATGTTGAACTAGGTGTGACTCGAATATGACTAGAATTGTTTCAAAATTGAATCAATTCGATTAATGTTTGAGCCACATATAAAAAAAAACAATATCTGAAGAAGTTCTAGGTTGTGCCAAAATTGATAAGATTATTTTTTTTTATACTGAATTAGTCATAATAGAGGGTAACGACAACGTCTTCAAATGCGGTCATCTGGCCACAACCAGCGTTTAACGTTGTACTGCTTTCACATGTGAGTATGTTTCGCTGCTGCTAGCACACAAGCGTAATTATGTAAGGTAAATCCCCGTCCAGATGATTACACATTTTTTAATAAACATTTCATAGAAATGTATGATATTTCATAGAATTCCACTTCGAGTCTGTGAATGCAATGTCCTATAGTCAACTATAACGTACAAGTTTCGACGACGATTTTTCTAAATATAATCATAAACTTTGAACGCATCAAGCGTAGACCGAAATGTTTCGTGTAATATTTGGGAAAAATGACAATCATACGCATCCCTTTGTCCAGACATTCAAACGTATGTCCACAATGTCATACAACTGTATGCCTCTGCGGTATGAGTTTTATCTACTGAGCTGTATTACTGGAGGACGGACGTCAAGTAGAAATTCGCACGGATACTGACAGCGACAGAAGGGTCACATGTAGGTCAACTTACTCAAGTCGATTCTGCTGCCCTAGAAACGTGTATCCAGAAGTGGAAATAAAACAACGCTGAGGCAGCACTGCGTATAGGACTTAATTCAAAGGCTCACATCACAATACTGGGAGCAAATGTGTCGGCTAATATAACTTATGCAAACCAAAAACGAAAACATTTATTATTAACTTGTTTTTCTTTTGTATTTCAGTGTGAGTGAATCCAATCAAAGGGATACGAATCTGAAACTATATATAGGCCTACGCAAACGATAGTTCTTTGCGTAGACAGAGTGTGCATACTAAATGAAAAAATATATGTATAATATACAGAGCACCAAACGTGGATCGTGCTCTGTCAGGAGGCCTCGAGGCACAACACTGGTCAAACTGCACGCGTGCATGTGCGCGGGAGTTTTCCTCCTCGCTCCTGTTTAATTTGGGGCAAAAAGGACACGTTTGGCACGGTGTGCAGAACTTGTGTATGAACAGTTAGTAACAAGTGCACCTAATCTGTGTACTGTGCGGTGACGTTACTATCGAGAATGTTAAGGAGTCACAACGTACCGACACATCATTCACAAGGCGGTCATACGGCTGCCAAGCGAATACATCTAATGTATTTGATGCCATAGAACAAAATTGCTCTCTCGGCAGAGGTAAGCACGTATCGTTGCAACTTATTGCACCAACAAATGCAGACAGCTGATTTCCGCTGGTGAGAAAACTCACGTCGGGCTCTGTACAGTACTTTGTTTGTCCTCGTAAATGACGTTGCGTGACGTCAGTGCATCAGTTCTATAGGCAAGACCAGTCCTAAAATCAAGAAAAGTTGGAAAAAATAACCTGTACGTGCATAATCGCAGTTTTCAGTAAGTCACTCACTCAGTCGATCACAGTAAACATACCAGAGGCGTTAATTAGTATAGTGAAAGAGGATTGCTCTAGCTCAAGTTAAGAATTTGTCTGTACAGCCGCAAATTGACTTGAATAAGTTGACCTACATCATATAAACTTTTGTGACGCTTCAAAATGCCGTTTTTGAATTATCTTTGCTGGCATTTAGTTTAGTGGTTGTACCGTTCAGTTCGCCATGTTGTACAGTATTGACGTTACATTCCCACCTTCACCGAAGTTCAGGTGTAACTAAAGTTACCCATCCTAGATTCTGTAACATTCCTCATTATTTGTTCGTAAATATATTATAAACCTTACGCATTGACGTCACGTGACGTCATTTTGGAGGGTAAACGATGAAGCTCACTGTGCGCACGACGTAGACTTCGCACGTGCGCATAGTAGGCTTACGCACGTATCCGACCGGTACATATATCAGCTGTCTGCATTTGTTGGTACAAGTTGCAATAGACGAGCCGAAAAATGCTTTTACGCAATGCATCACGGGATGGGCCAAATGTCAAGTGAACCTCTTACCTTGACGAAAAAAAAATGTGACCCCACCGGAAGTACTGAATTACCCAACTGGTTTATTATACGCGCTTACCTCCACGGGGCGCACTTTCTGTTCTGTGACTTCATATACATAAGGTGATCACAACTATTTCCTCCTAAACAGATTTAGAAGCAGATTTATTAGTACTGTATCCTGCATAGCGGACCACTTTAGTTTCCACCATACAGGGCTGTCGCCCCTTAGCGATGAGTTTAATGAAACCTCCGTCCGCGTAGCGAGCTATTTGTAAAGTTGCATCTAGGTCTCCGATCTTTCCATTACTGGAAGGAGGTCATGCCAAAATGCGGTTGTGTTTACCAAATACAAACCCTTTGCTGATCTTTTTTGCCAATGGGAATTTAATATCAAATTCATGATACCGATCATAGAATAACTTACTGTAAAATATAGCTTCATTTTGCCATCATGTTAATTTGGTAGATTAATCGTACCTTACCTTTTACCCTTCAGGGCGTCACATTGCTGACGGGATTGACCAGAAGAAAACAACCCTTGCTGGGGATGAGGGTGACCTAACATATTTATTATTCCACTTATTGTCGATGGATCACCTGGAGGTCTAATTTTAGGTTACCATTTGAATAAGTGGACCTATTTAGCAAAGAAAGGGTTGAGGGAATGAAATCAAATAAGGGACATGATGAAAATTATTCCCGGAGGTACCTTAAGCTGATCTCAATAAGACCTATACTTAGGATAATTTGCATGGATTGGTCAAGTTAAGACAAGCTTGTTTCTAGAGGACAGGAAAATACGAGAATTTTTTTCAACAAACTGCAAATATACTTCAGAGACTTTGGTAATCTGCACGTATACTTGTCGGCACTACTTGAATGACGTTTTAAATGTCTAAGTCAGTTTGAAAGAAGAAAGTAAAATTTATAGGTACAGATGTAATGGTATATAGCATTGTGACATGCAGTTGTGAAGAATATCAACTATTTTGATGAAGATTTAAATCGTAGAACTCCTTGGGGCAACGTTTGTGGGAGATTGGAGGAATCGGATGACCCTTACAGACTACACAATTATTGTCAATGTTAAATATGAGTCTTTGTCAGTTTAAGATCCTCGATATCTAATTTGTGCGGTAAGCAATATACCATATTAGTTACAAGCTACCGCCGAGTTGGTTTTAAAAACTTTTCTAACCCGCTATCTTCACTCAAGTATCGACACTAATCTACGTCACACATCTAAACAGCTCAGTGACGTAAGCATACGGGAATGCAAGAAAGCGACTGTCAGTCAAAGTTTAAAGGGAAGGCGTCATCTCCAACAAGATTACAAACATTTTTTTTGCATAAACTCCTTAGATGAAAATATGAAATTTGACTGGATCAGAGCACGAGACACTCGCAGAGAAGAGTCTAAGTTGGGAAGGTCCTTTATCTAAGACGGTCTTAAATAAATCTTGTTACAAGTATTCATTTGTTGAAGTGTTTTAAGCAGAGTTTCCTTCAACCTTCAACATGTGATAATAGTCTCTACTTTTTTGTACCTGCAGAAATGGAAAATCCTTCAAATCTGAGGAATTTTGATACCTAAAAAACAAAAACAAAAACAAAACAAAACAAAAACAAAACAAAACAAAAACAAAAAAAAAAAACAACAACAACAACAACAAAAACTAGTTTCAGCCACTACTCCTAATCTAGTAGGACGCCATATTTGGCGTATTTAATCACATAGCCTCCTTGTCGTATAATATTAAGACAGCTAGAGGTAAAATCACTGTCAAACCAACTACCAAGGATGTCAAAAATGAAATTAAACTTTTCGGGGGGGGGGAGGAAGTGGTACCCTTTAATGTTAAGGCAAAGTTTTATTTACCTCTAGAAGCTAGAATTACATTGATGCATCCTCTGCTATGTCAGTGGAGATGATGAACAAGACCAAGAACTGGAAAACAAACTTGAAAGTATCGGGTTTTGTCATTTAGAACGGTTTTACTTGTGGCATGAGTGGTGTATTGCCATACCTAACATTGCTATGCACCCTTAGACAAACATGGCGTCACAGCAAATCAGCAAGACTTTTAACACTTTCAAAGGTAGAGCCGATTCTTCAGCACGGTGAGCGCTTTACCGATTAACAGCATCGTTTCTGCGTAAGGTATTCAAACACTGAGCAATGTATATACACAGAAATAAAATTTAAATCTTCACAGATGTATAGTAATATAATAAAAAAGGACACGGAGGAATTTATGTCGCATAAGCATTCGACAAGAATTTAATTAAAGCCGCGGTAAGGAGGGCAATCATGTTACTGGAAGACCTACGCAGTTTTATGTAGTATTATACATATACAAAGTTACAATAGAATTGTGTAATCTACACGCTGTAATATCATATTTCTGTTATCAAGATGTTTCACCCGTTTAGCGAAAATGTCGGGTTGTCCAATCATCCGACGTAAAAAATGGTCAGACACAAATCATCGAAGTAGGCTATGTAAGATTTCCTGTCAGCACGTCTTGTATAATGACTTTCCTTACAGGCACGCACTATATTAAAACGACTTGAATAAGTTTAGTATAGACTACGACAACGATTTTTCTTCAACAACTCATTAACTATACATTTTTCAGTCATTGACAACAGGTTTATATTCTTAAGTGTTCCATTTTACTAAGATATGTCATAAGACAGGGTTAACGTGATGTTCCACTTAGTGAGAGGTAATGAGCTTCTTTTGTTAACTAAAGTGGTGCCTTACTTTGTAAGTGTATTTTCACGATCCCGGAAAGCATCAAGGAGACAAATGACAAATTAGTTGCTGTATTTGAGGGCATATCCTGCCGAGCAACTCAGCTTGCTGTAGATTAAGGGACATTGTTCCAATGAGAGGAGGGAAAATTGATCCTTTCATATCGGATGTTATCAAAATACAGTCTCATGTGTGCTTTGAGATTCTCTTCAGAAGTCCAAAAGGGTTGAACCCGCATGGTGCACTTCTTTGCTTATTTTGCACTACCAGCTTCGCAGTCAGTTTGCTCACATTATTACCACTATCTGCATGGCACGTTGCACAGTTTGTCTTTCTACAGAGGTGATAGTACCAATATGCATGCGAGAATAAACCTGGTAACTGCTACGCGTAGGGTTTGTTTTGTCCATCCCTTATCACTTATACAAAACTGTTTTCTTACTTGTTAGTCACTCAGACTATACTCAGTGGACGCTCAGCAGTGTTTTGGACATGTTACATACAGTGTTGCATTCGATACGTTACACGCTGAGTTACATGGTTTGTCTCACGGATTGCGATTGGAGCCCTGCTGAGAGAAAGCTAGTTTTTTCCAACCCTACTCAGTCTGGTGGCTTGATGAGCCGTCATGATCCGACTGCATAAAACACACACACACACGCAGTACACATAGCCTTCGACCAGTTATCCGGTCTGACGTACTGCCTATTGACTTTTAAGGCCATGCATGTTTCACTTTACAAAGGTAATGAGTCCCTTCGTATTTCTGAAGAAAATCGTGGCGATATTCCTTAAAGTTATCGTTATGCTTTTTCCGCAACATATTAGTTCCGCACAACACAAGCAGACGCATGGTCCACAATCTTAGTGTCGAGCCCACTATTCTGATTTCCAATTTTTTAGCGTTGGAGACGAAGGAATTATCTTTAGGAAATCTTGAACTGAAAATCGCTATTGTACTAGAACATTTCTGTTGGGGTACATTGTACCCTTCCTTTATCGTTTCCTCTGACTGTGCCGCTGGTGAGGAGGATGACATTTGCGTGGTTTATGAATCAAGAAGTTCAATTATCCTTAAAACATCCTCCATCATGATAGACATTATTTTTCCATCCCCCCATAACAGAGATGTGTGTGTTTGTGTGTGTGCTTGTTTGTGAGGGGCGAGGGAGCTCGCCTCTCTCTTGTCGGTCTATACCTATACCGTTTTTACAATTTACTTGAGAGCCCACTTCCGAGCCCTAATTGTTCAGTGATTTCAAGACTTTCTTCCTTCTCTTAGCCTTTCTTCTTTTCTCTCATAAAAAACATAAATGGAAAAGTTAAAAGGCAAAAAATAAAGTACCATTTCAGTTTTTTCCCTTAACTTTTCCGTTTTAGCCTCAGGAGTGAAGGCGAATAATGGAGTTAATTGCTTGTAAGTTGCCATATGTTTCTAATGCCTCTGTTCTATATAATAGTAAGGTATATGGTATTATGCCTTTATACTGATGAGCCCATTTAATGATACCCTAAGGAGAGGAAGAAAACAACAATGCACAATGAAACCAGTAACGTTTCAAATAAAGATGGTTGAAAAAATTAGGACAAATAGAGGGTGACAAAATTCACTTTTGTTGATACTCTCTCTTCTTTAAACAATAGTCCTCTTTACTACAAAATTAGTGCCTCTTCGAGCACAAATCAAGAATTTGCAAGAAATAAGGAAATGTTGAGAAAATGTTTGCTCATTTCAACTTAAAACAAAACGTCCCACTTCCGTCAAAACTGAAGGAAAGTAATCATCATACGGCCTCTTTGTATTAATATCCTCAGGAAAAAAAGAAAATATCTTGCGTTTTTATCTTTGTCCCCTTCTCGACCCAGAAGACGGTGACGTCATGTTCGACGTTGAAAAACTGACTAAGAATGAAATAATGTCAGGACACTCTACTTTTTGAATTTGGTTTCTCTCTAGAAACTCATATCAAGCCGGCAATTCTCCATTTCCCGACTTAATCAAGAAATACAAATGGCAGCTATTCTTTTCTCAATTGCTGGAACGTTTCGACAACAGTTTCCATCCGCAATCCTCCTCGCCTGGCGCTCGGGAATAACGTTCCTTACAACTCTCGTCAGAATCTACGGCAACATGTCGTTTTAACGAATGCTCTGCGGTCTACTTTATGAGACATGTATCCAAATATTTACTCTTCATGATCGTTCTTTGGGCAGACAATTTCACGAGCGAAATTACCGGAGTGAACGGGTTTAATTTCCGTCACACGTCGATATAACGTTGAACTCTACCGTTTATAATACGAGTGCCTTGCTTTATTGCTTTTTATAATGGGCAGAGGTGAGTGGAAAACACGAGTGCCACCTCACTTAGTAACCTACTTACAATGTATTACTGCAGGATGTGAGTTTAATGACGGCCTAGTTTGTAAAAACTAAAAAGTATTTAAAATGGGCCTCATATTGCCTGCAACGATTGGGATGCGTGCATGGCTTGTACACTCGTAAAATACAAACGAAATTCGGAAGCGTGTTTAAGTCATGTTGACTACGCGGGGTATACGTAGGGATAAATATTATATGTCGGCCCAGTGATAGGATATATCTTGCCCAAATAAGACAAATTCCCTGCCCAAATAGAGGGTCTGCAGCCCCATCCCCGCCTTGTACGCTTATTAATCTTAGAAGTGGCCAAACATTCCTACATACACATGTAACATAGTCTCTAATGCAACAGGCCCAGGCAATTCACCTCTCTTGAGATGTATTCGTTAAACATAGTACCGAACGGGGCAGAGTAACATAAATTACACATGACTAAGTCCCCACTAGAGGAACAAGATGCTCTTTTTAATGCGACATCTTAGCACATTCAATTATGTTGATCTTACCTATATATTTCAGCCAGGGGTGGCGCCAGGAGAGGGAAGTAGTGGGCATGGCCCCCTGGCTGGGAAGGCTGCCCTCCCCCTGTCGGGAAAAGTTTTCAATCTCGTCGGGAAGCCCTAATATGTACCAAAAATGTGTAATCCCTGACGATACGCAGTTGCCCAGAAAACTTACTTATGTTTGCTCTCAGATGGGGCAGGTTCTTCAATAAAAGTCAACTTTTTCCAGTTTTCCTCAATAAAACCCCAAGTTTTCAATTTTTATTTGATAAAAACTTAAAGCTTTTCAAATATATTTCATTAAAAACCCAAAATTTTTGGAGCGCCTGAAGTGCCCAAAATATCATGTTCTGCATACTTTCGGCAACCTGTCCACATTATCGGGTCTCAGGTTTGCTTCCCCTTTCCACCCCCATCTCCGTCTGGGAGCTTGGCCTTCCTGTCTGGCAAATCCTGGCGACATCGCCGATTTCAGATAAACTATTGTTTCGAAACATTTTCTCGTGTTGAAGTGCATGTATGCTTAAAAAAAAATTAGAAAAATCATATGTTGCTTATTTCTCCGATCACTCATTTTGCTTATTCCCATCATGAGACAGTTGGCACATTAACTTACAAATTGAAGACAAATTTTTCATGACGTCAAGAAACGTCAAAAGTTTATCCTGAATTGCAAGACAACGCGCAAATGCGCACTTATTAATACGCTTATTTGTAGAATGTCGTCATTCGTGAAGTACGGTGTCCGTTTATGCGCTTCCATAGGTGACGTAGCTGACAAAGTATTTTACAACTTTGGGACCCCCCCCCCCCCAAAAAAAAAAAACTTTTGTTTCTTAAAACTTCTTAAAATGTTTCTCACAGGAAAGTTTTAAGAATTCGTACAGATAAACCGTCGGCCTTATGACTTTCAGTGCTAGTTACTTGTTAATTTTGATATCAGTTCTATAACCCCAAAGACAAAGTTTCCTCAAATTTGCTTAATTACAGCCGTGAAGGCATAAATAGCCCCTGTTATTTGTGTAGGGATTTTATCGAAAAAGTAGGTTTCTGAATGAGGCTGAGCAGATAGTTTAAGATGTAGGCTAAAAAAAGTGACGTTAATGCGAAGAAATAATGTAGTAAACCACCTATGTTGCATACTATGTTAATGGTACATGACATGAACGAGTTGAATAGTCCTCCAGATTTTGTTATTCATTAAAGTACGTTTCCCATGGCAACAGACAGGGTTGGCCTCATGTGTAGGGCGCGAGGGTGACGCCAGTGGCTTCAGGCCTTTTTAAAAAAACTTGTTCAGGGGATTGTATAGAAAGGGCCTCAAAAGGTTTATTTCATACACGTGCTTGTTAAAAACTTATGATATGGTTATTACAGTTTGTCTTGTGAATATTAATGACTGTGATTTGACAGTCTCCTGCCGAGCGACTGTTGGCTTGTGTTCACCCATAACTGAAAATGTGATGAATTTTCTTGTACCCCCCTCCCCCCGCAGATTGTTACTCTCCTACAAGTCATACTCACTCATTACAAAGTTGGTTCGGCTATGAACATGTAATTGGTGGCCTCGGGTATTATAGGGGGGAACACGTTGGGCGGTGTAGGGGTGGCCTCTACAAGTTCAGTTTTTTCTTAGAAAAAATACCGTCAGTTTGGATAAAATTTGATTAAAGAATTTTGATGACTTGGAAATGCCCCAAAGGCTTGACTGACTTGAGATCATACGGAAAATACCTTAACGCACGGATGTTTGTTTGTCTATACAATTTTAATAAACCAAACATGTTTCACTGATTTACCAATCAATATTTTTTGTTCGTAATTATCATGTTAATTATAGCGGAAACGAGGATAGGCGTATATTTGTAAGATTTAGTTGATGTGAAATCGAAAAAAAAAAATGGGGGAGGGGGCAGGGGGAGGCGGGGATATTACTTCATCTTCTTAAGCATTTAGCAAAGACATCGTTTTCAAGTATCCTTCAGCTTTGTTTTCGAAATTAATTGATTTGTATTCGTTCGTCTTATTATTTGTTATTGTTTCTGTAATAAAAAGCACATAAAAGTTGACCAAGCGAAACTAAGCTACGCTACGCAAAATACACGGTGTGTGATTGTATGACTATATGTCCTCAAAATGGAAGGAGACCGGTTTCTAACTTTGAAACATTTGAAATAACTTTGTCTTCTTGTTGGATCCATCCCTGTTTTTTAGGTACATTGGCAAACTGTTAGATTGAAAATTCAAGGTGGTATGAAATTATGACTCTGCTTTAATTCATAACACAAAGTCGGTGTATTTAGGAATAGTGTATTAAGTATAACCAATGATTCTGAAGACCTTTTCACACGTAATTGCAATTTCACTGACAGGGAGTAGGCACGGTATTTAGAACAGCCTCCATCCAGTCGACAATGCCATTGCATGGTCACTTGACAAAAATGGTTGAACTAAATGTTTAGATCACTTTGCAAATCACAGATCTGCTAAAATTCAGAATCAAAGAGAGCGATGAAATCGAGCAGACTTCGATTCTAACTTCGACTAGTAACCACCTATGCGTCTTCATTGCCTTTAAGAACAAAACCGGAAAGCGAGAGAGGTATACACCAAAATCTAATATTAATTTCAATCGAGAAATGAGAAGACCGAATAAAATTACTGGGGCAAGCGGTGATCGGAATTTTCGGATCAAAGAGTAATTTACTCACAAACATTGCATGATTTCCCTACGGAATACAGGAACGGAGCTCCGCGGCGGAGTTTCAACGCAAAGTCTGATTCGCTTTTACCGTCAAAGGTGCTTAGATGATGTTTTGAAATCACTGCTCCGGGGTCGCCGGTGCCTGGGGATATTGGGTATTTGCTTACAAAAGAGTGATTAACCGAAAAATCTTAACTTCTAGTCAATCTTCTACTTTATAAGATTTCTGGAGGCAATAGGTGAATTGTGAAAATCTTTTTGTACCTCTAGAGGGTGAGGAAGCAGTGGGTTGCGTAGGTAAAGACCTGAATGTTAATAACTGACATCTCACGACAGGGGCAGGATTAGGACGAAATGACCTTTGATTGACCCAGAAAAGACAGTTCAATGCACGTCACATAACAACCAGTGCTGTACTTGTACAGTGAACAAATATATATGATTTATGAGCTGAAAAAAGCCTCTTACAGTAATGCCAGACACGTGGCTGGTAACACAAGCTAACATGGAGGAGAAAGGCCTATGGCCAGATAAGGTACTGACCGGGTCTGGTGGGGACTGATTCCAGCGGGCGAAATATTTTTAAGGAGTAAGATAGATGGGACTAAGATGTTTTCACGTAATCGTATTTTATACTTTTCCTGGAGGTGAAAATCTGTCATGGTTGGCACCATAGACGTACGGGGGTCAATATTTCTGGGAGCAGGGATAATTTTTGCCCGAATTTAGGATTTTGGACCCGTAGAAAGGGCATATAATTTATATTCTTGACTGTCTTATTTGCCCTAATGGATCCACTGTTTTTGCACGAATTAGGAGGGCATATGCCCCTTACCCCCACCTCGTAAGCTTATGGTGGGGGCCGCACCCTGGCTACTCCTTTGCTACAGGCCAGAGAGGGGTCTGTCGGTGGCAGCTCCTCTTGCGAGCCCCCAAATATGAAATTCAGGGTACTGATACTTTCCTTTTAAGGTCAGAATTCACGTCATAGTTGTTTGTCAGTAAGGGAAAATTTTCAAGGCAAGCGTTACCCCAACCTCCCCATGAAATTTCTTCACATACGCATGTTAAAGTAGACCTACTTACCCCAAAATTTTACTTCTTTGCCCCCCCCCCCCCATAAAAGACTGGTTGAATATACCTTACATTACAAAATAATTGTTACTTGAATTTTATGTATGTAACATGGTACTGAAAAAAATTATAATACTAACCAAAAGGTATGGTACAGCCTAAATCAAGGGGATAGGGTTGGAGATTCAGTAATCATTGTATAAACTACAGCAGCAAGGATTTCTAGATCAAAGAGTAACTCGAAAAGGTATAGAGATGACGATATTAACTTTAAGTCATTACTTTATGTTTAAGAGATACGTGTCTGCAATTTCAACATTTTAAATGGTTCGTGGGATTTTTTATCCAAGCCTTCTGATAATGAATTTCTGTCGGTTGAATGATCATTTCATGGTTAGTGTATTCAGTTACTGATAATTACATAATATAATCAGCACATGAGCGTCCCCAGGATGGGGACGAGGGACAAGTCCCCCACTTTTAAAAGTGGAGGGGAATGTCCCTTCTCCCTCACTTTTTCCTAGTACCTAACAAATATAGTAGGCATATAGAATGCATAGCTTAAAATATGTTCAATAAAATCAAACTCGAATATGGGAAAAAGCCATTTAATGGATTAAAATTACAGGAAAATGTCTCTGGTTACACCACAGATTTTCTGGCCTCCAAACTTTTCCAGGGACCTTAAATGAGCCCCGGATCCCTCACTTTTACCCTTTCAGAACAGCTAAGTAAAATAAGAACTCCAGAACTTTAGTAAATGTTACTCTACAATTGCCCAAGAAAAGGATAATCTCTACATTATTTATGTGTAATTGTACTTTATTGCACAAGGTATATGTAATGTTTACAGTATAACTGTGTGTAAAGGTTTTATTAAAACGTTTGAAGTTCTTAGTTTAAAATAACTTTGAATCGTCTTCTTGTGAGTTCAGGGCTTCGTAATTCGCACTTGCAGAATTCCTGATCAAGGTCGTCTCCCCCCCCCCCCCATTTTGAGGAGCTGTTGCCTCCCTTGAATGAGTAGTCCACTGTGTTATGGAAAACAAAGTAAAGATGTGTCTTTTTCCGAAAAAGGGAATTTTCTTAACTCCAAAGCACCCTGGTTAAATTCAGTGTTGTAACGAGTCATGACTCGAGTCGCTAATTTTCAGAAGGGAAATGACTCGAGCAATTGTATCATAATTTTCCTCATAGAAAATAATACAGCGACTCGAGTCACTGACTCGACTCGAGTCACATTGAAAGTAGTAAATGACTTGACTCGACTGAAAAATTGAGTGACTCGTTACAATACCGGTTAAATTCCACAAGGATCGTGGTTATATTTTATTTAACCATTTCCTGGTTGAAATGACCACGGATGTTTGGTAAAATATCAAACCGAAAATGTCAACATTTCACCAGGATTTCAAATTAGTCATTAATTTAATCAAGGGAGTCTTAAGTTTGACTAGCATTCCTGGGCTAGTTTAACCATGAAATGAATATAATCTGTGACAACAAATACTGTCAAAACTTGACTAGCAGGTTTTAAAATGTAGCCTTAATTGGTCGATAAGACAATTTTGAATGGCATGAAGACTTGCCATAAATCTTTCGGATTTGCTCGAAAAGTGTTCCCAACCATGTTACCCAAATTGTATAAATTTGTCGTGACTCTTACTTGTCACGAGATACGTAGCCTCTAAACGGTGCCCCTGGCTTCACATAGATAGCTTTGTACCTACTTGAGCAAGGAGGACAAATATTACGGGACTGAATTGCAACAGAGAAAGAGAGAGAGAGGCGATGCGCAAAGCTGAGCAAGATGAAAGAGACGGTTGGATGAAACAGTATGACATGTTTTCGCCTTTAATCTACCGATTTTTACAAGATGTCATCAGTATTTGCCTCTAAGACCGGCTCACAAACACTAAAGCTCCGAGACTGTTTACGTTACTGTCAATTTGAATTGGTTAAAATGTGAGGCTGCATGAATGTTGATGCATGGATGTGTCGCCATACATCGTTCATCACCTTCGAGTACAACATGAATTGAAAGCTCTCTTGAAAAATACCATATTTGAGTCAACGTGATGACAAATTACAGCAACCAAAATTAAAAGAACATTTTGCGCATATGTACCATATACGATTGCTTTATCGTTGGAATTTCGCATCGTATATCATTCGCTACCAAATTTATTTAAACTTAGGGTAGGAATTACGATTTCATGGCCTTGCTGCCGTACAAAAATGCGGAAAAATTTACAGGGGAAAAAAAAAAATAAAAACCATTTTGGTCATGATCTGACGGGAGAGTATTGTTCATTCAGTTTCTTACTAATCAAAGATTCAACACTAAATTTTAAGAACTGCATTGAGCATTTATCTTATGCTACTGATTTGTGGCTGGCAGGCATCGTTAGAGCTTCAATTACAAGGTTACTCGCTTTGTAGTAGGTTTTAAGACTCACTACAGCTGTATAAGTATAGACAGACCATTAACAGTTTCGTAGTCATCGTAAAATGCAAGTGAAACTTCAGACGACTTTCGAAACTGTTTTGTGATAATTGGAAGGGGAATTTTTACTCAGTTGTTCTAGATTGCGTTTAGTCAATCTTGATTCAATTTTACTGTAGAAGAAACTGGGGCCTTTAAAAAATTCAATGAGAAAAGATTGGAATCTTCGGGCGGCGCGAGAAGCAAAATCAAAATGAAATTCAAAAGAGATGCTTCTTTCTTAATAATTTTGTTGCAAATGCCTGGCGTCGGTAAAAATTTGTTTCTCAAAGCGCCAAAAGGGGTTGTTGTCCGAGAAACTTAATAGCATTGCGGTGTCCGTTTAAGCGCAAAGCGCATTCATCTATACGGCAAAGTGAGCATATATTCAGGTTTCGTCGCGTGGCCAGAAGATGTCTCCTTGATTGGTGACGTTATACATTGAAAGCTCTATTACCCGATCGCCGAGAGCGTAGGAGAATGAGGATTGATTGAACGGTAATGTCAAACATCGAACGAATCTGGAACAATTATACCAAAACCAAGGTCAAATGGCTCACCTAATCCGTTAAAGATTCATAGGTTTGAATACAAAAAGTAAAATAGAGCTTTCGATGCAGAAGGAATCGACGTTTGCCGAAAAGTTTAGAGGAGCACAGCAATAGTCTATACAAGAAGCCTAGGATAACTATGAAAACGATCAATAAAAAGAGGGGGAGAGTGTAGCGAAAAACGAGCAAGAGTCGAGGTAGTCAATAGTAATACTACATATTACTTAGGATAATACGTCGCCTTGGGGAAATTTATTTGATCGGTTTTTATACCAACGACGACCAAGGATAATATATCATCCGTCTTCACTTAGGATAGTTCTATGTATACCGGTAGGTGTAATATCTTCAATAAATGTATAGTAGTGTCAATACATTGAACATGAATGTGTTGATGAATGTTCAACTGAGATGAACGTCGGTTTATTTAGTTTATGTTTTCTTTCCTGAGGTGCTTCTTTCAAACATGAAAGTAATATTGGGGAAAGTGTAGGCAAGTGAAAAGGCAAGTTAAGGTTTCTACACTTTAAACAAGTCGGGTAAAGTTTGACTCAAATTGGGTGAATATCTGACTCAAAGACACTTAGAGGCTATACATAGATTGCACTATGTGGGTGAAGACATGACCATGGTATATTTAGAAATTAACTAGTTGAAAATGTAACGCGTTTTTGAAGTCGGGTAAAAGTGTTCAAGAGCCTACACACGTTTTTAGTGTGTGAGGAAGACTTGACACTATCAGGATAGTTTCATAATCAACGGATGAAAGCATGAAATATGAACCTTAGACATTTGAGTGGAGGACTAACTTGGCTACAAAATCAGCTCGGATAGTCACACGCCCGTTGCCTCAATTGAGTGGGGGAGCTAGGGGAGAAAGCTTCCGGAAGAGATATTTTCGGGGGTGAGATATGTTTAAATGTTGTGAAGTTACCTACTAATGCCATATGTCTCTATCGCATAATGATCAATTAAAGCTTGCTGAAAATTTTACTTGACACCAGAGGACCAAAACAGCAAAATTATGGATGAGTGACCTCATGAAAGAAAAGTGTCCTCGGCTTTACGTGGTAAGCAGGTAATATCACTGCACGATGGGAGTGTGCCGTTCGTAGTCTATGATGACTTCGACACATCTAGGCTGCACGAAAGCGGCTCTCTTTGGCTCTACTATTTTAATTTCATCTTTGCCACAAATCTTTACTTTGCACATTAAAACTGTATTGGAAAAATGAAAAGCCTTTGACGCTCAGAGCGACTTGTCTTCTAATCGCAGCAGACATTTGACTATCGTCACGCAAACAAAGTACCAACGATCTTCTTTGTGCAAATAAATCTCCTAATCGACTACGTTACAAAACTGACACAGTGTTTCGACATCTTAAACAGTCTATAGTATTATGTCGGAGAAAGACAGCGCATAACTTCATTATTATACAAAAGTCTGGATATTCATTGTCGTAAAATAACAATACTTCACAATACTGCGACATGTGTCGCAAAAATAGGAAAATGGATAAAAGAAATTTCATTTTAAGATCCATAGTAGAAAGAACTTACGAATTTTGCATCGCAAATGTTTTAGATAAATCTCCATAAAGGATTAATTTGCAGCAATTGTTGATAATCCAGTATAAACTATTCATTTTGCATAATTTTTGAGCTATTAACTTCTTCCAGAGCAAATATTATGCTATCATAAGTGAAATGACGAGTATCTTTTTAAAACATCCGCGAAAAAATTTATTCTGAGTTTTATATAAACTTTCCTGTGCATATTGACTTTCAGTGATGTTTTTCGTCTTACCAAAGACCACCACAATCAAGCATTGATAGTAGAGATAGCAACTGAGTTCATATTTCATGCTAAACCCTGAACGTTTTGAGGGTAAGCTGTCACATATAGGATACAATTACACATAAATTCTCATCTTCCTCTTACATGCATATTGTTTGGTAAAAGTCACAAACGTCAAGACTTAGGATTTCTTTTCACGAATTTAAAATATTTTATAAAGCAGATATAATCTCTTTGGTAAAGATCACTTCTTGGCCGAAGTATTAGTTTGCAAGTATGACTGCAGTTTCGTTTGTATTGTGATCAGTTTTGTCATATCGGTTCAATACGGTTTTCTCATTTTATGTATGTATTCAAATATTAACGAAACGAGACAGTAACGATCTTGGTTACTCTATTCCTTATGACTGTTATAAACAAAAAAGAAAAATAAAATATAACTTTACGTCACAAAAAGGTTTCAAACGTTCCAGCGTTTACAAAATGCTATTTACATACAGATCTCATTTGATCTATCGACGACTACAACCGAATGCAGTAAAGGTAAATCTAAATATTTAGAAATTATCTGTAGATTTCGTTTACATTACAAATAAATATATATCGCGCAATTCCGTAAAGCTAAATATTTTTGACAATATCAACTCGTTCCTTTATCCTTTGACAAGTTTCTTGAATCTACTTCAAATGAAAACTGACAGCAAACGTTCCAATTCTTTTGATTCTAAACATTCACTTTGACAAATTTATCCAGTGCTATAAAAACACAATGACGGTTGCGTTTGATGTTTTATTGAAATTCCTGTGTCAATGAAGTCAAACATGCAGGAATGCTCTGTACGTATTGAATTAAGGATCAAGTCATGTCAGAAAAAAATAGGACAAGTTGATTGCTTTGTGAGAGCTTTTTCCTCAAGGGAAGACACTGACATTAGATTAGGGCACTATTTGTTTATCGAAATGTTTGATGAGATTGTCTCGTCAAATGTGGTACGTTTAGAGACAAGTTCCGTTTGTCGACTATGCTAGAGACATGGTTGACAAATAGAACGAACCAGCCGTTTTGGGATCAGAGTTCGGATACAATTATGGTTACATCTTAATGACAAGATTTCTCCACATCCAATTTTTCTTTAATTTAAAGCTAGTTTTATCCATTCTTTTCTACGAAAATATTTCCTAGAAATTACTCTCTGAGGACACTCTGATGCATTCCCAAACACTTCATCATGAATAATTGCTTATTACACGCATGGCTGATTACCAATCGTCATTGGCATATACTGTGTTGAAGTAAAGATGATAATCATGACCCATTTTTAAGTATGTATGTAGGATTTACGTTTTTGTTCAAAACATTTTCATGGTCTCTGAAGAGCGACCACATCGTTAAACATAACTCCCACTTTGAGAATATGCAAAAGTGCTTTTTCCAAAGTCCCCTCGACTCTCTGAGGAAGAACCAAGGGGGGAAACTAAACGTTAGTCCCGAATGAGTTCTGTTCCCCAAGGGAGCTACGTACCCAAAGGAACATAGGGCTTAACATGACCAACCTCTTGACCTTCATACCACTAAATCATAGGTCTGTCATACGTAGTCCTATTCTAGAATGAAAAGAACGGCAGCTAATACACATGATCTTAGCCAAAGGCCGAGAAGCGTCCCTATTAGCAAACTCAAAAAAAAAAAAAAATGTAAAATTTGTCTCAACTTTGTTTCCTCACTGCAAGATTAATGATTGTTTGTTGCCGTCTTCTTATAGTTTTCATAAATTTTGTTTTCAAAATCTCGATTTCCGAAGAAGAGTTGTAATTTCCTGACATTTTATCATTTAAAATCTTCAAGAGCCCTTAACTAGGCAAACATGTTTCTCTTTATTCTACCAGCGGATCTAAAACGGTGTTACTCCGAACGATTTGTAAGTGCAATCAACTCTTAAATCTCGTTTGACATTTTCATTACGTGTTAATTGATTGGATGAGAGCAAGCACGCGTTATTTATTAACATGGTACAAGTGATGACGTAATGGATTTGTTTGGATTTCAAAAAATGCTACTAAAGTGCTTCTGTCATGACATGGGGATGTAATGGACGAAATAAACCATCGTTGACAGTTGACAGTGACGAATGGATTATTATATAGTACTCCCGGAGTAAAGAATAAGCCGTTTAGTAAACACGGTGTTAAAGCTCTATATGCAAATTACGTGTTACGTTCTTTGACGTCATCAAGTTCTCTACAGTGTGAGTCGTTTGCTTGATATGCGTTGTTACGTCAAAACAAAAGATGGTTTCCCGATGATTCATGCATGGAAACGCTTGGTAATGATTGTTTTAACGCTTGGTATCAGAATACTTTATTTGATTTGAATACATAACTACAGGAGCATGATGGGAATGAGGCTAATGATTTACTTTCTGGAATGGGATGGGGTGAGTGGGAAAGTGAGACAGGGGCGGGGTGGAGAAGGGGAAGTTTAGCAGGATAGGAGTAAGTAAGGGGTGAAGGTTTATAAGGTGTGGAAACATTAACTCCACGTATAGCAAATGAGTTCAAATTGGATTTTGTTATGACTTCATGGCATATGGGTCAGAAGCTGTTCTCTACCGGGGGGGGGGGGTGTGATGAAAGTTATTCGAATCGCCGTCCCGGAGAGGGGTCTAACTGGAAGTAGTAGCAGAAAGCCTGTGCCCAGCGAATTTTTCGGAATAAAAATTCACTGAGCACGTGTACATATAATATAGTGTACTGAGAATCAGGTACATATCATGCAGAGTATAGTGAAACTTTAGAATCATTTGGAAAATCGATCGTACAATATTTTTTTTTCTACCTATGAACAGTGGCACCTGCACGGGTTGCGGGGGGCGGGCGCAAGTCCCAAGCTATACTCGAAAAGAATATTTAATGATCTCAAAAGTTACAATAGATCTGGAAAAAACTGGGGTAAGGTTATTGTATGAAGGAACGACGGGACGTATTTTAATGTTTTTCTATCACAAAGCTTTCGTAACTGGGAAAAAATTGTACGAGCTCGCACCTGCTCTATATATATTTCAACTCCACTTCAAACGAATTCGCTTTATTCAACGGCAAATGTCTCACAATCATTGTTTTTCCTCGCAGATGTGGAGGGGCACAGATTGTGTAAATGCGAAGGATTTTCATTCACTCTTTTGTTTCTTTAAGAAAGAAATTTGTCAATTTAAAATAGCCATGGTGTTACACATATTTTGTCAGAAAATGATAATATGTCAGTGCTGACCTGCATGTAAGTTTTACCATGGGTTAATGATCTTAAGTGCAAAATTTTGGCGCGTTTCGCACACAAAGTTATTAGCACAATAATACACACGAGCTACTCTGGCCTCAAAACGCCAATCCAGTTTGAGAGGACGGACATCAAGAGGTTTTCATCTCGCATTATAATACCTTGAGTAACAGTAGTCGAGCGATGACTGTGATATGAAGCTTTACTAGCTACACAAACTTATTTAAACATATTGCTGGTCCATGATGATTGTGCATTTATTTAACACATTTGCAAAGAATAAACATTTCAACTCAGTGCTTGTTAGTTCTACACCTTTTGGTTATCATACCTGCTCCCTTCTCTCTCATTCTTTTGCAAGTTGTTCGCACAGGTTTTCGTTCAAAGTTTGTAAAGATTCCATGACTGTGAAGAGCTTAGTGTACTGTCAGTGTCATTTGGCTGGGAAGTCAGCTGAAACGCTCCCTGCAAGTGTTCTCATTATTAGTAATTCAGCTTGCAGGGAATTTTCCTCCGGAGTCCCACTATAATTTTTCGACTCCAGGACTACGCATGAGCCGTATGGAACACTCCATGCTTGAAGTCAACCCAGCTGCTCTTGTGGAGCTAACGGAGAATTAGTACAGCCAGTTCTTTCACTCACTTGTGAAAGACGTGCTACTTCTCTTTATGACAAGAGAAAGAAAAAATTGCCACTACGCAAGGGCAATAATAGGAAGTTTGGCACACTTGTGCACAGCTTTAACAACTTCTTGTCCTTCTGCTGAGGCTATGTATACATACCGTATTATAGTTTTTCTGTAAGTACGAAGTGTCAAATATTCAAAAAAGATAAGAGGATTGAAACAATATTCCTGGAGCATCTGAAACACTGAAATGCCTCCAGCTTTTTGGAGCTTCGCCCGAGGACTCCCTTTGGGCCCAGAGGCCATATAAGGGGACCCTAGATCCCATCCATTATGGTTTTTGCGCTTTGCGCTTCGCCCTCGCCGTGCACGCTCCGGGTGCACATTTTGGCCCTAAACTATGAAAATCTTCCGGCCGCCACTTCCCCAACCCAACTTTCAGTTGCGCCCCTATTGAAAAAGCCTGGATACGCCACTGTTACGGATACATGACCTACAGGTAGTGAAGGGCTAAAGGGGTAAAATACATAGAATAAATAGAAAGAGAACCCCTTAAGGGGGTTAAACATACGATTCATACTACTGTATCTAGAGAGTATGGTATAGGTTATGATGGACGTAAAAGCTATATAGGAAAACGGAATATGTAAAGTGAAAACATAAAGTGAATATACTGAAAACTTGAGATGATCCCTTACCTGAGTATCATATGTGCTACTGTTTAAAATCAATCCAGGTAATATAGATGAATTATTAATCACGTGATCAAAGGCTAATTCCATCGCAGGTTTGACCCCTCTGCCTAATTTCCCCTCTTTCTCGTCCTCTGACAGAGGAAATAGTCCTGTGACGTATATTGTATCATTGCCACTAGTTCGACTAGGTGTATCAAAGTCTGGCAAAGAAGTTGTATAAATATCCGTAAATGTTTCCGTTTCAAATTCTTCAGTTACGTAATTACTCCCATACAGCATGGTGGTGGATGGTTCCATCGTCGATAAATTCGACCAAACAAGGTTAAACAGTGACAACACAGTGTAGATATGTAACAGTAATATTTCAGATTTCCAAACCATTTTGACTCCCCGAACATTCAACTCATGCGCTAAGAAATTCATCTACCGCAGAGCTACACTCATCCAACGCTTTGTAACACACACAATTGTTCCTCCTTCATCGAAGTTCAAGAGAAAGACGCTAACTATCGAAGTACTTTTGAAAAACGCGGTAATATGTACGAATACGTCTTTGATTGACGACAGATTTTCACTGACTCAAGAATGATAAAATTGATCCATCAATAGCGGGCAAAACTGATCGATATTTCTAAGCTAAACCGGGCGAAAACATTTCACTTCTTGCATGACTAGTCACCATCGATCGTAATAGTAAAACAACTGTCGAATGTATCTCACTGATATCTCCCGGAGCGGGTGTTATAAAATTTTTCAATCTCACAATAAGAGCGATCAATGTTACTATCCAGTTTTTCTTTAATTAGTGCCTGTTGTGACGGAAGCTCTTTTCCAACACACAATAAAGACATATTTTGTTGGTATTTATTAATAACAATTTAATAAAGATGGAAAGCTTTGCTTCAAGGCTCAATCTGCGTTGCTAGGGTAAAGAAATACCACAGACCGGAGCGATATATGATTGTTGAACGCTAAATATTTAATAGCGAAAGCGTATACCGATATCTTTTGCTGTACACAGAGAAAGAATACAGTACTCACTATATGGCACTGTAATCGAAATAAAGTTGAATGTATTGATAAAAAATCAGTAATTTTGTTAGGAATTTCAACTTTTTGCAATTGTTCAAGAAAATTTGTGAGGCTGTCTTGAAATGGTTGCACAGTTTTTCGTTGGTTTCCCAATGCACTGTGTACTATTTTATCGTACCTGCCAGGCAATACTTCGTGTTTTTTAAGTTCCCTGTTCTTCCTTAGTTTGACTCGTGTCAAAAGTTAGGAGGATATTTCTAGTTGGAATAAGGGTATTATATATTCTGAGTAGGAGTGCAAAACTGCAGCACAGAAAAATTGTTAGTGTTCACTTGTTCTCATGAGGTGACACTGAAAATGGGTAACACAAAATTGTGACAAGTGTACTTGTTATTTTAACCCCGCGACACTAAAAATTTGGAAACTACGGAAAAGGATGGAATTAATTATAACGTAACACAGGGATTGTCATCCACACTTGTCATTAACGATCAGGTTGATATACACTTTCTTAGGTGAAAGTGGTGGTTACCATTACACTGATTATGAACACCACACCACCCGTTAGCATGTTTACCTTTCTACACAAATATTTCCTCACTATCACACACTTTCGTAGGTGCTAGTGACGATCATGAACCACTTGATTTCAACACGCTTTCCGTTACATTGTGTCCTATAGGCAATTACCCAATCAGTACTCACTTTTGGCAATGAATCAACGCTACCTTCTAACGTGTATCAAGAGTGCGGACTATCTGTGTTCATTGATGCTTTTATCAAAATCAACGAGTAGTGTAGACATTCTTTCGAGTAAGACGATACTTTAAAGGTGAACGATTTATCTTTCATTGGCTTTAATGAGGGTTGCTGAATAGCGTACACTGGTAATGGTCAAAGTCATAGCATACAGTATATCTCGTGACCGAGTGTAACGAATGCTGACCTGATCTCAGCTTTGCATGGTTCTAGAGGCATCATTCGTAGGAGAGAACTGTGTCGACAAAAGTTTGTACAAAGGTTACACAACTTTGATGGAGGTACTTGTCAACATATTTTTGGCAGTGGTAGCCTACACATGCAACAGTGTAAACAGCGCTCACGTTTTGACGAAAAATGTCATTCTAAAAATATAACTCCATCAAGTATCATGAAATTAACAGCGACGCGCCTTGGAAAGTGACAGCAAATTTGCATTGATGAATTGCTGGAAATGTAGTCTTAAAGTTATCATTCAGATTGATCCTATTGCAGAATTGAAAAGTCGTGACTCTGAAGGCGTCCATGGAATTCCCTTCCTTGAAACAACACTTCAACTGTCAGATTAAAAACATAAGTTAGCGAATCCAAGAGATTATTTGCAGTAAGCCGATTCCATTAAAACTGATAAAGAATGAATCAAATATTTAAAAACCTGCCTCCTCCGAGTTCCACCTGAATAGAAATCTTTATCTGGTTGGTAGATAAGTCGGAGACTAAGTCAGCATTAGCAAGGATAGGTGTTTCGCTCCTTCGTATAAATGAGAGTAGAAATAATGGTACAAATTCATTCTTTTCCACGTGTAGCAGATTTGGTGAGCAAAAACCGTGAATTCCAAGTTTAACCACGATTTTCTAAACTGGAATATATTTTATGATCCAGTAAACTTTAACGGACTATTGGTAACGCTATCCACCGTAGATGCACGTGAATAATATCTACTTATACAAGTGAAGTACAGTAACGCTTCCACTTCTCATTGATCTAGGCCAACAATTGAATGAAATCCTTGTCACCGAAAACTAAGTACCATGACAGTCTGGAGACTCCTTCAGCTAAACTTACGAGATTTTAACAGCAGTTTTATTTTAATTATTTCTACGACGTACTGTGTAGAGTATATCGAGCCGAGGTAAAAAAAGGAGGAGTTTGAAATCCTGCCCTTCTGAAATGCCAGTCGCGTGATGAAATAGCGTGGTTGGTGTTTCGTTACTACGAAAACATTGCCATCAATTTAATGAATCAAGGAGCTGTATACGCATCTTTAACGCACAGGAGTTAGTTTTCCTGAAGATTTTGTTGTCACATTAGAATTCCAACACTCTCTCTACAAGTCGAAAGCTCTCTAACCCCACTTAACTTGTCGTATCGGCCAACATGTCCAGCGGAGAGAAAGCTTTTAAAACAGAGGGCGCTGTTTACTAAATATAAACATTATAAGTAATATGCCACTTTGACAATTAATAACAAACGTGCGCGATGCTTTGTAAGGTTTAGTCTTTGCATGGTGATTTTCGTCCGGTTTGATGTGCGCGTAAATAGTATCATATCCTTTATATTAATAGCTAGTCGCTGTATACACAAAGGGTTTTTGAAGATCAATGGACGCTTCTCTGTTCGTTTATTTGTTTTTCCTTCGTGCAGGAAAGAATTCCAATTAAACAAATGGGCCAAAACGATGTTTTGGTCTTGAAAACAAGGTGGACGTTTTAAATTTGTTTTTGAATTCTGAATATTAAAGGCAGTAAAGATCAACCAGGAACGATTACCCGATTGCTGTATCAAAAGCAAATAACTGAAGTTTTGTATAAGCAGGGGGAACGGTTAAAGGTGTAAAATGTAGTTGTCGAATGCATATTAGTGTAGCCTAATGAAAGCTTTGTTTTTTCTTCACAGACTTCTTTTATTTATAGCGAATACATATTACGAAAAGTATAAGTTGAGAATGGCTTATAAAAAGGTAGCAGTATTTTTTCAGGACTCGAGATATAGCTCAGTCATAATTTTCTGCTTAATCTGCTTAATCTTGTTGAATTCTTCTTTATGCAGAAAAAAGCCATCTACAATTTTGCGCCTTCCTAGTCTGTGTTTGAACCCAGGCGACGTCATTCTCTAAGCCACTATGAAGTTATCATAGGTAAACTATCCTAAGAGTATTTATTGACTAGAGACCAAGGTCAAAATGGCGGAACGTCCGACCATGGAGGCCACAGAAGGTACGAATTTGCAGTGTCTCGACCAACCAGTCGTTTCTTCCTTGCGTATACTTTCTCTAACACTCGTGCTATTTATAGGGCTTGCCTGCGTATGCTGTGCACAGAATTAACCTCAACATACGCCGTATAGAGGGATTTTAGTCACGTGACTTTAACCAACTAGGCGCAATTTTGAAGGGCAAAATCGCGCGTCTGTTTTGTTTTGACGGGCACGCGTCCATTGTGTCACAGTAGTATCTATGGTTATGCCGTGCGCGTGTGCTGTAAATACGCTTAGTGCGTGTGCGTTTTGCCCTTCAGTGTCTGGGAATCCTTCGCGCGTGACGTCACATGAAATCCCTCTATAGCTTCTCATAATCATACAGAAATATAGGCGCTTTTGAAATACAGCGCTTTAGTGCGCGCACAAACTTTATTTTATCAGGTTATCTGCAGCGCGTCGACGCGCTGTACATAGCCAGTTATATGCAGCGCGTCGACGCGCTTTACATTAGCTTGTTATGTGTAGCGCGTCGACTCGCTGTAGCAGGATAATGTTTGTGCGTGCACACTCGCGCGTCCTTAACAAAACAAAAATACTCGTGTCTATGAAAACTGAAGTACACGCTCACGAGCGCGCGCTGTTTTGCCACTTACAGCCTACATACAAGTCATAGCAATAGTTGCGTTTGCGTTCAAATTTGCTCGGCGTATAGTTTGATCTTACAAGCAGTTGTCTACTCAGTCAGTGTGAAATTCTGTATGTTTGGCGTTTTAGATATTTAGCCTAGGATTTGTAGTTCAAGGAGACACGCAAAGGTAAGTGCCTATTATCTATTCCAGTGTATATTATCCATGATAGACGACTAAAGCTTTCATTCGTTATCGTCGCCTAGGGTTTCGTAGTAAATCCTGTTGCTAAGGTAACGTTTTGTTATCTAAGCGTTACATTAGCGCTGTATGCGTTAGTAATGTGTCAAACATAGACAGAAGTTGACGTTAAGGATTGCACAGTCTATGCGTAAGCGAGGCGGCTCAGTAGGCAACTCGGTATCTCTTACCTTCGCTTTGCGACTCTGAAAGTTGAAATTAAATCTCAGATATAGGCGACATGCCACTATTTTGCAGCTCTCCAACTATTACATAATCAAACTAAAGGTAAAATAGTGCTCCTACAGCAACAAAAGTACTGCTGTTCATTTACTCTTCGGGAATTGCGAGGGAGAATATACCTCTTCTTAAGTTACGAAAAGCACTAAAATGTTGTCGCCATGTTTCGCACAGCGCAACGACTGATCGTCGGAGACTAAACCATTTTGTACCTTGCTCTTGCTTTCAAAATGGCCAAAATTTTGTACAGGGCATGTATTAGACCTTGGTCTCTAGTCAATAAATACTCTTAGAAACTATCTAAGCGTAGCGCCCCCACGTCTGGCGCGAAGTGCCTAGAAAATTTTGGCCGAAATGCCTCTCAGATTGCTGAAAATGGCACTTCCCAGGCTTTGTGAGTTGCATCTAATCATTTTCTGTTTTGAAAGCTCATGTTCTGGAAATTTTCTAGCGATATCATTAAAAAAATGTTGATCTTATTTATTCTTCAAGTTTTTACTTTGGGGGGGGGGGGGCAAGTGCCCCCCTTTCCTCCCACCAGACGCCCATGATTATAGGTAGTATTCCGTTTCGGCTAACATTTCAAGTTCAAATCGGATGTCCAGACTCGTTTACATGATAAACGGTTTGGGGAACATGCTGTAATAGTCTGCAACAATGATGACTAAGCAGGCACCACGCATATTGTACATTGCCAAGGCTTTTCTTGACGCCATGTTTAGCTACAGTCCTATCATGTTGTGCTCTGCCGACATCATCTCACAGAATTCACCCTGAAGTTCAAATTCTTATTGTCTTTTTCTTGCATGCATCATGGGAAAAGTTTGAGATTAATGTTGTCTGCTGGCAGACATTAACTCAAATATTTCTCATTTTTATTTCCCTGGCGTTCCATTTTGTTCTTTGTTTACTTCAATTCAAATTTGTTTCATTGGGTTTTTGTTTTAATCTAGAATCTCTTTAACTTTCCTCTACTTAGTCCTCTTTGAAGCTTAACTACCCTCAGTCTAATATATCCCGGCAGAGAACTTTACATTAATCGTCATTTGAGCAACCAGGAAACTATTTCTATAGTACACGAAACAACCAAAATGAGAGAGAAACTTATCCGTTGGGAAGAGCTGTGGTATAGCCTTCGAACGGATAAAGGGATCTATGAAACGCTTGGGGCGTTAATATAAATATCAGTAACAACACTCTACAGTACAGAGTCAATACCATCTGATGAAAAATATCGTCTCATTGCAGTACTATCAATTGGTTGCAACCGTCAAGATACTGCTCAAGGATACGGCGAGGCCCGCGAAATTAAAACCACTTCACACCTCCAGCTTGCTTCAACATTTTTCTTCACAGTGGTCACGTGATCGTTCTGCTATTGGAATGATGCTCGTCGATATTGATGAGCATATAAATTGTACAAGAAATCACCGTACTTGAGGCAGTTTCTACGGAGTTGCAGTTGTGACATCGAGGTCCTTTATTTTAAAGACAGCTTTGGGGAATCTTTCTAACAAGTTCCTGTAATAAGAAACATACTTGTGAATGTTTCAATTTTTTTGGAATTTGATAGTCCCGCCTTTTTAGAGTGAATGGATGAATAAAGGAACAAACTAATGAATGTGAATAAAACTGAATGAACAAACGAATAAACGAGACAAGTGGAGTTTATCTGTAACCAATAATTGTAGAGGAACAGTGGATGCAAAGCAAGAACCGCGCATGGACGAAACAAAATGCACAGAGCGTGGAACGTCACGAAAGAAACGCAACATGCGATCGAAGAAAAGATTCGTAGACAAGTGTACAAGGATTTACCGTCATCTGTATATATATTTTACATATAAGTGAAGTTATTATAGACCTATGCACATGAAGTCACAGAACAAAAAGTACGCCCTTTAATGGAGGTAAACACGTATCATTGCAACCTACACCAACCGACAGCTGATTTATGCATCAGGGGATACGTGCGTAGGTCTACTACACGCTCGTGCGAAATTTTACCGGACGTCGTGCGAGCAGGGAGGTGGCATTAGCTAATAACACTTCCCTGGTGCGAGCAGTGTGCTTTATTTTTTTTTTCTCCAAACTGACGTCGCGTGACGGCAGTGCATAAGGTTTATACGTGAGAGAGTCGAGATAATGATCCTCCCCTTCAGGTTTCTTTTTTAACGTTTTAAGTGACACTATTTCGGACTATCCCGAAACAAATGTCGAAAGTACTGTTAATGACTGATAGACAATCTTTTCCCCAAAACCACAACACCGTTTACGTATCATCACCTTTCTTTCCTGTAGTTTCAACTAGTGGTACCAATGCGTATAGTCAGTCGCGCTGTCGAGCTACCTCATCACCGACACGTCACCCATTGAGCAGCGTCCACGAGATCAAAAGTTCAGTAGGTCAAAATTTCACAAGACAAAGTATCCTCACCTATCTTACCCCTATTTAACCCTTATCCTAATCCTGGCCGAATTTAATACCTAACTCTAATCAGACCCTAGCTCTAACCCTATGGTAAATTTTCGCTCTAGCGAATCTTCGGTCCAATGAATCGTCGCTCTAGTGAACCTTCGGTCAAGTGCACCAGTCAAGTGGCATTCCCCCTCCCCACCAATGAATGAGTATATCGTTCTTACAATTGTCTACAATTTACTGTTCCCTTTCGCTTATTTAGATACTTAAACATTAGAAAGAGCCGTCAAGTTCTTTAAATCACCTTCTTAAATCGGTTTCATAAATTTAAACAATATTTAACTTTTTAATAACGTGTTCTTTTAGTCGGTTTTATGCCACTTCCTGTTTTGTGGAATAGAAGCCACATGAACAAAACACCCAAAATGCTTTCTTTTGACATTAACAATCAAACCTTGTACGATGTACCTTATAAGTTGTCCGTCGGTCATTCCCAGTTATGAGACATCATATTGTTAAGAAAAGCCCCGATGGTCGATTTGAAAAACAGACTAAACATGCTAAAAGTTTTGCCCACACTTGCTTCCATATTTCAAAGGCTGGATTTTTTGTTCCATAGCCGAGAGAGGTACGGCTATTATTTTCTCCCTCCCTATTTCCGAGACGTGCCTTTTTTCGCTCTTTTCTCTCGTACAATATTGCGCTACTTAATCACAAATCGCATTACTAGTATTCTATGGGTAGGATTATTCGATTATCGGTGTTTATTTAAGCTTTCAAGGATAATTTCGACTAACATAAAAAGGAAAAAGAAGAAGAGCTTAATTGGATTTTTTTCTTGTCGGAGACTCCCCTGTCAATAATCTAATTTCGGAGGCCAGGTTAAGTTTGAATGAGGTTAGATGGATTAAGAGGAGTTTCCGACAAGATTGTGATGTATGATGAACAAAAGTCGTTGGAGATTAATGAAAGGTTTCTGATATGAAGTTCCAGTTTTACTGTGCAACTGCATATTTTACGTTTGTGGTGTAGTAGTGAGAAATAAATCCATATGCAGGGCATTATCTCATCATCATTAAAGTGGATTTTGTTTTACAACGAGACATGTATCTAGTCGTTCACATCCTAATATCAGGCACGTAGCCAAGGAGGGGGCGAAGGGGGCAGCCGCCCTTTTGCTTAAGCATCTTTTTTGTATTTTCTAATGTTTTTCTTTAAAATAGGCATATGGCTAGTAACTCAAAATAAAATATGTTTAGATGCAACTTACAAGTCCTGGAAAGTGCCATTTCCAGCGATATGGGAGGCATTTTCCGCCAAAATTTTCTTGCACGCTTTTCGCTAACCTATGGTGGCGCTACGCTTAGATAGTTTGCCTACATGCTTCGCCCCCTCCTTGGCAAATTCCTGGCTACGCGGCTGCCTAATATAGCTTGATATTAAGCTAATCTGGAAAAAATATCGTTAATCACATGCCACAGTGTCTCGGATAGATGATTCGACTCGAGAAAAATTAAAAAATATTTTGCAATGACTGGACTGATACGAGAAGCACGAAAAATTTTTATCGGAGAGAAATAAATTTATTAAAAGGTGAAAGGCGTTCTTCATAACGAAAGTGTATGGCCAAAGATCGGACAAGACACAGAACTGAAATTATAATTGGCAGCCATTGACTCGCTAGATATTTTCTTTTTTTGTAACAAGGAACTTATCATTCTCCCCAGCTGGTGCAACCTTTCGGGTAGTTGCGACCTTAATAATAGGAGAAATTTGAACATTAAAGCACCTATCACATGAATTGCTTTCCTCACCGTAAAACTCACATACCACCGGTCATGCATCCCTCCAACCTCCTTCATAAGTCCCCTTCAGTTCGCAAAGACCCCCTGCCTCTTGCCCATATAGGTTCAACAGCTTTCTCAGTTGATGCTACTTACACGACACGCAATGACAATATCTATTATGCTACTTTCTTTAGAGGAATAGGGGGTCGTCCCAGCTGATTTTTTGGAACATCAAGTAAGTCGTACAAAGCCTTCTAGTTGCCATACTCAAACTACTTTTCATAAAGTGTCGTAACATTATTGAATAGCATATTAAAGGCGAAAGCAAGGAATTATTCTGTATAAATTTAAAGTTAGTGGCTAGATTGTTACATGAAAGAGGGTCTTACATAAATAAGGATACCTGGGATGTCTGCAGTTACCCTTGAATCCTGCTTAAACTTATTCAAGTTTGGGTGTCTGCAGTTACCCCTCAATCCTGATTAAATTTATTCAAACTGGGGTGTCTGCAGTTACCCTTTAATCCAAGTGTCACGTCTTTCTCTATTAAATTGGATGAAGCCATTTCACTTACTGTCTACCATAGTTTGTAGGTGGTGAGTCTGCAGTCTGCGCATGACTGTGATACTTTATCACATTTCTCGTGAATGTCAAGAACACCTTGACGTTGGAGTCAATTATTGACAATTTAAACCCTCCGGCAGTAAGATATGATTTTCTTGTCGACTTAACATAATTTTGGGCAGTAAAATAAAAGTCATAACAAAATTGTAGAACAATTCGAAATAGGAAATCACCTCATACGATTATTGCGTAGGGCATCTTCTTTGTTATTAAGTACAAAATGAGACATTGCACTCAGATGAGCCAATGGTGATGCGTCTATTGTACCATACCCTTTGTTCAAAAATATCCCCAAGTCTGTCTGTACAGTTATAGGAATCTGTGTTACTTTTAACCTTCATACACATGTTATATAATTACTTTCCATCTGCCTCAGGAAGGCCAATATATCCGTAATCATGCATGCGTTTTTCGATTATTTGCCTGCGGTATTCACCATCTCCAGGGAGCAGACCGCGTGACTGTTATTCGGTTATAATGATATTTGCTTGACAGCTTCGGGAAATATTCCAGCGAAAAGATCGGAGCAAGTAATACCACGAGAACCCGTCTGTTAAACCAAAGTCGAGGTCACGCTTAAGTCAGCGTTAACATGTATATACAGCATGACGTCAAAGTGGCAGAAAGATACGAAAAGATTGTAAATTATGGAGGGAAGAATGGTGACAGTGAGTTACCTCTGGAATATTTTATGCATGTTACAATATTTGTGTAGATATTATCATTTTGGTCAATTCTGTGGGACTATTTTATTTACATCGCATTTTTTTCTGATAAAAGCTATCACGGATAAACCAATAACCCAAGGATATACAAGGATGAAATCAAAACAGTAGTAAATACTTTGCAAAATGATAGGAAGACAGGCTTCAAAAAACTCGCCTGCGTAGTTAGCTGCGCGTAGTATCCTTAGAGGGAAATGTTGCGTTTACAACACACCCACATAGTATACAAAGAAAGTAGCTAAAAATCAGTTGTAAAACCATTCAGTCTTACTAATAAAATCAAGGACTAGCTTTACTTTATCAATGTATATATATATATATATATATATATATATATATATATATATATTATATATATATATATATATATATATATATATATATATATATATATATCATGAACTAAAAGAGATATGGACATTGAATTATTTCTGTGAAATTTAAAAGTTTGTGTCAACTTGTTATTCATGAGTTTCCGGTGAACGAATTTCTTTCTGTAAGGACCTTATTTTTTAAAACCAAGGCTTCCATGCTAGCCTAGTTTTGAATTAACAATTACTCTTTATCTGACTCCTGATTTTTAATATATGAAAAGTTTCTCTACCAAAAACACAATATTTTCCTTTAAAAAAAAATCAGACTTTTTACTTGTAACTCATGTAGAGCACATGTCCTCGTTTGCCTGCTCTCAACCACAGACACGCTCACGCATGACATTCTACTCACACTGTAAGTCCAAACAGTTAAGTGGGGCATAGCCTGACAAGCTTTACACCTTTTCTACTTACGCGTACAAAGTTTGATGACGCACTTGTAAGTTAGTTGTAACAGTCATACTAGTGTTAGTGAAAAACAGTGCGGTCAGCCGAGCAGGCCACATCGAAGTTTTCGATGTTTCCAAATCAATCTACACTCAATATTTGAGAATGTTGAAAAGGTTATGACGTGTTTGCTGGGATTTCTATAGATCGCACACTCCCTCAACCCGAGAAATCCAGCGGGGCGGGGTGGTTGAATCAACGTGGAAAAATTTTGAAAGGAAAAAGAGTGATGGGGGGGGGAGGGGGCAGGGGGGGAGGAGGCAAACTAATGTAGGTGTAGAATTTGTAATTGTATCTTTGAGAGTTGCTCATGTGAGACCCTCCAACGCTGACATCAAGCAGCCGTCATCTTCAGCGAGATACGAAATTGTTCCTGTAGTTTGATTGGTTCTGTTGACTGTACGAGTGTGGGGGCGCCTAACTTTCATCTTTTGCAGGGGAGGGGGACGGGCTAAAGAAGATTGAGAACCGTTGGCATTATAGGCACTCCAATATGTAAACAGTGAGCGATTAATTATTTTCGAAATGTTCACACTATGTGTGTCAGTCATGTTTCGGATAGTCCGGCAATACAACTTTGGTATTTTTAATTGCCTGCGCAGTGTTCATTTTGTGTACCTTTGAAACAAGACTTGAGTGTGCTCAGCAGGGTAAGTTTGGGTCAATGACCGCTACCATGTATAGCAGATTTTACCAGACGCCACGAAACCTGATGGTCACGGTATTTCCCGAGGTCTCTGCCATCTGAAGACAATTTTTCTCTTAAAAATGGATCGGTTTTCCGTTCAACCTGACACTAATTTAGCGGGAGCCGCCAAGAGATGAGTGCCCTTCGCCGCGAAATGGGCTCTAAGGCATCTTAAAGATCTATCAATGTAAGCTTAGCGGTTTCCATCGAAATGTCAAGAACGTAAAACAAATACAGCCAAATGCTCTTCCTGAAAACGCAAGGATATCTCCCTTTCATCTTTCGCGGTGAATATAATTTTACAGCACGCTAGCAAATACGACAGAATGATGTAAATTGCCGGCGGTTACCATCCAAGAGATATGTCTACCAAAAGCATACAGGTAATTTAAACATTCTCTGGTATTTATAAACATATTTTGGGTGCTTTTCATCAGGACGTCTCTCCAAGATATGGTTTTGCCCAATGGCGCGAGAGTTTATCAACAAAATTTTCTCAGAAGATCGCCAAAAGGAATTTTTACCTAAAATGTTTCATTTCAATTTTACTGATCAGAAGAGCTAGTTTGTGACAACAGAACATCGTATTGGTCTTAGTTAGGGTTTATTTCTTGCAACTGTTAGGACTATGTTTCGCTCGCTAAAGGAGCTTGAAAGAATGATACAACATCTTGAAAATATTTGATGTTTTATCTACCAGCTTGGAAGCAATTGCGTAGAGTTCCAGTAATATTCATCAAGTAATATATTTATACTGAAGCAAAGTGATTGTTTTGGACGTATTTGTTTCAGAAATGAACTTAAAATTCTGGCAGACCACACAAAGGAAGAAATAAATAGTCAACGTTACATGACTCCGAGTGCATTAAAATAGACTTTCTCTGGCGTACATGGTGTTTAGCAGGGATAATGTTCTTTTGTGAAAGCTATTTTAAGAGATGACCCGAAGGGGTTACCTTCAGAATTTTCAGTCCTTTCCTTAATGAAACATTGACGATAATGTTCCCTTTTTAAATACTTAGAGGTAAATTTTAAGTGATCTTCCGATTATACAACTCTACATATCTTCATTTTGAGAGTAATTTTGGTTTTGTTTTCAAACATTCATGTAAAAATTTGTTTCTACAGCTGACTCTGAAAGCCTTATGGGTTGGTTCCTCCCTAGAGGAATGCTAGGAACATTTTATATCAAAACAATGTTTTACTCTAAACAGAAGCAAGAAACCTTGACGGGAGATGATTATTTAATACCATCTAGAGTTGTATTCCGCCAGTTATTTAGCACAGAAGTGCGTTCTTGTATAATATTTAGTACTTGCTCGACCTTGTAAAAGACACTTTGGTATACTAACGGGATCGTGTCTCATCGCATTCAGCCTTAAACTAATTAACAATTCAAGCCCCCAAAATACAAAAGAAAAAAATAATAATGAATTGTAGTTTATGCTTTCTGTTGTACTTGCTAATTAAACCTCCCAGGTTGCGGTTAATAAACTCGATCATCATTGTTCCATTTACAGTGTTCTATTTGTTAAAAAATCCCACATATTCCAAAGAAATTGTTAGGCGTTACTCGTTTAACGGCACCACTTTGGTAGCAATACGGCAAAGCGTATACCTTGGGCAAGATGCTTATCGCAAACAACTCTAAATAAAGGCAGGATTAATCTTTAATTTTGTCGTCACTCTAGCTTACTGTGAATGGTTTTGAAAATTGGTCAGGATAATCTCAGCACTTGACTTATAAACCTAGAACCTTGCCATTCACGAAAAACAGAAAACAATAAAAAAAAAAAAATGATAATACCTTCGTTTATTTTAACGCTCTATTTCATTAAGATAAATGGTGAAGACGTAGAACAGAATTAAAATATGTTAAAGATATTAGAATACGTAATGAGCATTTTGAATCAACGTATAAAAGAATAAATGGAGAGATGTACGTTAAATATTAAGTGAAACGACATATACAAAATACCGTGTATATGAACGCATAGTCAAAGGCCAAAATATTGAGACAATTTATTTCTTGGGTGACACATTAACTTTGATAGGATAGAGAAAATTGGATGCAGAAAAATATGAAACATAAAACGAAATTATAATGTACGTCAGTGGAATGAAATGATTTGTACAGGAAAAATTTGGAATGACAGTATAATTAGCTCAGTATGTATCATAGAATGATCATGACGCATACGAAGGTAATATATCTTTAAGGTGCTCGAAATAAAAATTCTTTCTCAATCGTTCGGAGACCTTGTCGATAAGTATTCTTTTCCACTCTAAGGACACACTGAAATTTGCAAAGCAATGTTGTCCGGACGCAAGGTAACTCCTAACAAGCTTGTATATGAAAGCAGACGGCGGTCGACCGAAAATACGTGCAGATTGAAAAGAGAGAACTCCCCAGTGTGAGGCCACGGACAATTAAGCCAAAAATTTTCAAACACTTTTTATGACTTATACCTAGCAAATTGGGAAAATGGATAGTTGGCGTAGTAAGAAGTTAAAGAGAAGGGTATGGTGGAGAGGAATATATGATAGGTTAGACAAAGAAGTAAGATGGGGTGTATAAAAAGTGGAAGAAGGTATATAAAGAAAGAGGAACGACGGAAGTGGAATATGGTGATCGCCGATTCTCATAGCTTTTATATTAGTTAAAATTGCTAATTGTTATGAACTATTATCAGTAAAAACTGTATAAAACTTATGGTTGATAGCATAGATTTAATCATGTGCAGTTAAAACTGGATAACGTTTCTTTGAACTTGATAGTGTATTTCCGTTTTACTGTAATAATTTATGTAGAGTTAAAATTGATCATGGTCTAATCTGTTATCAACCATATGTTTTGTACAGTTTGGTTCTTAAACCATTACCAGTTTAATTGTACAGGCTATGAAATTGGGTGGGTGTATAAAAAGGTGATAGGGGTACAATAGGAAGTGGGATAAGGTAGGCCGCGACTGGGACATGTGAAGACGGTGATTTGTTATGGTTTGGGGCGATCATTTGAGGATCTGCCTTCAGCAAGATTACCATATAAACTTACTACCGGAGGCAACTTCACAGGCTTTTGAAAAGACCACAGAAAATCCTACCCTGGGAAGTGAATTCCCCATGCTGCCTTTATTTGCTACTTTTGGATACGGGCGGGGGGGGGGGGGGTTACAACGTTAGTACACGGCACTTGTTTTTGTAAGCAACAGACTGGTACTGGGGTTGGCAGTACCTTCATTTACATACTGTACGAGACATGAAGTCTGTGGAAAATGTATGTTTTGTCCTTCATTTTCTTGTCCGAATACTCTGGGAGAGGACAACGTACAGGCATGGTCATTTGCCCACATGAGGTATCGAGTAACATTTTTTTTGCATGGGGGGGGGGGGGGCGGTTCCAGGTAGATCGTCATTTGTAATCATGTGACACAGTCTTTGTACGTTGATTGGTTGTGACTCGCAACTTGCTTCGAAACACAAACAGGCACCGCACACTGAAGACCGAAAAAGTTGTTTAATTCGCGCAACCAGCATCGTTTGTTCCTCGAAATAACGTTTAACGAAACAATGTTTTCTCTTTTTGTCCAACGCACATGGACGTCAGAAAACACGAAACGTGTTTTCTGTTTCGTGTTTTGCGTGTTTTGAAGTCCGTGTGCGCGTTTGGATTTACGGTCATAATTTCAAGGATCCTGCCGTAGCTTCATTTCTTAACGGTAATATGTGAAGGGGGAGGAGCACCGCCGGAAACGGTGTTCTCTCTCCGAACAGAAATCGTACATTGAAGCGATCATCTGCTCCTATTTTCTGACATAAGACCGTAGTATAGTGTAATGGCGGGTTAGAATACTTCAACAGCCCTCTCCTTTGAAAGAAACCGCACTAAACAGTTCAACACGGTGGTCGTTTTAGTCTCAGTGAAAGGATTTAGATGACCCTCTAACATGCACCCTTTCAGTTATTGTTTACTTTTATCTCAAGGATCCCGTTTTAATCTCAGTTACTTGACATATGGTAACCTTTTCAAGTTCATCATGGGCAGAATACACCAACAGGGCTGTCGTTTTGAAACTACATACACAGATAAAGCAAGCCTTGTAAGTCTGGGTGAATTTAGATGGCGCTCTAACATAACGTTGTTCAACCTCTTGCTCTTAACGAGTTGTTTGCTCATTTCCGTGGATACACATTTCAATTTTTGGTATGGTGTTGAATACCGAAAAGATCGTGTGCTATGCCACCAAACAAAGCTGTTTCACTTGTCAGGTAAAGAATTAAGTCCTCCAATGAACGATCTGTTGGAATTATTTCAATATCTTTTACCGTTCTCAAAATATACGTCTTCAAAATTCGATGGTTTCTAAAGAAACTCATGGCCTATGCAAAAGTAATGATGTGGAGTGTTGCACAGTGTTAAAATTTCTTTTGTGAAACCTATATAAATTATTTCTTTATTACTGATCAGATAGATTACAGTTTACTGAGTGATATCAATGTTTCCGAGAGAAACAATTTTAACTTTCATAATAAACCCCTCAGGGGACAACAATGCTACCATTGTCCTTGAAATGAGGGTTGAAAAACAAAGGCTAACATGAGCCATATATCGTATGTCCATCTTTCGATGCCACATATTTGCATATTTAACTCATGTTTATTCATGATACAAGTGTTAAATAGAAATGACCCTGTAAAATTGGTCAATATGAAATGGATTTTAATGGGAATTGTGGCTTTTTCTGGATATTTAATGTTTTTACATCAAATCTACAACTGTTATTTTCATGTCACACGACCTTTAAATTTCAACAGAAGTTTAGCTCCAACGTAATTATTTCAACGATGGACCCAACACTAAGTTGATTGACAGCGTTTTTTTGTTTTATTTTTATGATGAATCATTCTGGAGATAGGGTACAGTACGAGAAACTCTGATCATACAGGTCAGACTACACATTCTAATTTTCACAACAAGCTAGCAGTAAAGGGCTTTGAGTTTGTTTTACTTCCGTCGTTAGCAAGTTTGTATACTTTAGCCTGTAACACTAAGGACTTCGGTGGTATATTTCATCACTTGGAAGGTAAAACTCAACATTAAAACAACCTGTTAAAGTCTAATGTTTTGAGCGTTAAAAGAAAGACCTCCCTCAACTTTTTCTCTCCCTCTCCCTACCAAGCAAAGTCGATTCGTGACAAAATTTACGCTGTATCACACGCAACGGTGATTACTAATTAGCAAGAAAGGTGAAACTCAAGGGCGGTCATCAAATTTAAATCAGCAATTGCTGTTTTTCTTTGTGTGTTTTTCTAATTCGAGAGGTCGTTTTTCACTAGCCCCGCGTGCCGCGAAATATGTTTTCTTAAATAAGAAAAATTACTTGATCCCTGGGTTGTAAAATTACAACATGCACGGTTTCGTGATTGTTTGAGATAAGAAATGAAGCTATTTGATGAAAAAATTGGACGCAGTCGCATCGTTAGATCAAAACAGCTATCAGTGTCCCATGGGGAGAATGAATATTCTACTCAGAACTGGAGTTTCCAAGCGGTCCTCTCTGTAAGAAACAGTTAATGTAGCCATTCTGGAGCCGAACATGCCGCTTATTTTCAAAGTTACTTAATGAATGTAATTAAATTCTAATTATTTTGAAAGGATGTGTTAAATTACTATATTGACAAAGTTTAATGTTGTAGTTTCGTACTTGTATTACCGTTAAAGCGCATATGTCTGCGGTCCGGATTTGTACTCACGACTTTTGAGATTAAAAGCGAACGAGCCATTGACTGGGGATTGGGTGAGGGGGAGGGGGGTGGGGACTTTTGAAAGGCACAAAATGTAGGCTTTTTATGAACCCGAGAAACACGTAACAGAAACAAAAGAAAGGTTTTGGTTGCTTCGATCAGGGAGTTGTTTTAGCGACTCCGTGCTTCTATGCAGACTTGCGATTGTTTCAAGACTGCTGTTATAAAAATCGCTAAACTCAGACAGATTTACACTAGGACTATACTCGACATATATATATATATATATATATATATATATATATATATAATATATATATATATATATATCTATATATATCTATACATATATATATATATATAAATATAAATATAAATATTTGGTCTCTGTGTAAAAGTTTACTTACCTACGGAGCCCCTTTCTTCCCGAAAGTTACTGATTATGGCACTGCAATAAAGGCAATACCAACGTTTTTATACGGTCGGGCTCTATATTGCATTTTATAACGGTCCAATATCATAGAGCAAAAATACATTAAATGTCCTCTAAATCCACTCTTAACTGAAGATATTTAATATCGCAGACTTCTGACCTTTCTCAAGGTCAGGTAATGTGATGTAAAGTGGCAAAATTGCTTCTTAAAGAAATGCCATACCGGTAGGCTTTAAACCTAAACTGGTGATTAGCTTGCTTCGTTTCGCCAAGGAAATAAAATACTGCCTGAAGCTCTAAAAAGTATTCTGAGTAATAACGTACCTCTGCAATATGAGGCACAAAATAAAAGATGCTGATTTTACGTTCAGGGCTGTCAGCCTACATTATAAAAAAATATCGGTGAAAAGCTATGTTGAATGACTGTTGTAGGATGACGTCGCAGATTTTATATCGTTTGTTGAAATATATCAAACATTTACAGAGTTGTATTCTTTGTTTTAAAACCGTATATTTTCCTTTATCATTTGAAGGAAAAGTTCAAGAAGAAAATAATTTGTAATACGTTTTATAGGAATTCTAAGCATTTTGCTGAAATTCCCACGAAGTTCTGACGTGTAGTTCTCGGTGAATCAGCAAAGGTAGCTACTGCATTTTCGATCTAAAGTGAGTTCAAATCAAACAGGTTACATCATCTACTCACATTGATGGTCAATGCTCTCCTCCCTTTTCAATCTATTATTTTAATCTTGACGCTAAACGGGATATGAGCTCCCCTCAGAGAGATTGAAATTTGTAAAATTTCCAAGCCACTCATGCATTCCCATTCCGACAATATGAGATTATGGAAGAGAAAATGTGGTATAAATTTAGAAGAGAAACAAAAAAAGAGCTCATTATTGTGAGGTTCTGATGTCACATGTGCTTGCTTCAAGTTCGCTCCGGGTTGAAAATATGGCAACTTCATCTACTAATATTACGAAAACCACGGGTCAGATTTCCATACGAATTTCACCCGGATGGTAAGATTGAGTTCCCCTGTAAAATATCTAAACGCTAATTTAGCCTAAACTCTTCTTTTAAATTACAATTTCTATGGAATGGGCTTTCCGAAACCTTGGTACAATGTAGGTACTGTATACGTGCTTCTGATTAGCCGCAGAGGCAATGCTCTTGCAAAGGTACTTCCAGACCTGTGCTCGTCCTGTAAAGGAATTTTCCTGCGCGAAAACATTTATTTTAGGTGGAAACAATGCTGCGTTGTTTGGATACTTCCATGGATTGCCTGAACTTAAGTTTTAATAGTGCGAAGTACTTTGGCAGACTGTGGAAGACTAAGTACCTTTTTAAGTACTTGCTTTAGTATACTCAATTTTGAAATTTATCTAACCAAATCAGAATTTGTTACTTCAAAGAATCAAACTGAATGACCTACTTCCATACAATAGCTAAAATGTAACCGATGCATGTTGAATCCTACTTTCCTTTCCACACACCTCAAAGCCAAGTCGAAGGGTGCAAGAAAAAATGCACCCTAAAGGGGACAATATCCTTTTCCTAGGAGGAAAGGCAACTAGAAGCGAATCTCCGAAAAGTATAACTTGAAGGTCTTACTCACTCTACATCAATAACAGACTTTGCTAAACCAGGCCAGGTGTATTCTCTAACCACGTGCTAGCATGTTATCTTGCATCCCACATGTATCTATCATCTATCACTACCTTTCAAAGATCAATTTTACTTTTTTTTTGCCAAGGTTTAAGAAAGTAAAACAATAGTAAATATTCCCATGGAACCCCGCATATTGTAAGAAGTACGGAATTGTGTTTGCAACTGTGTAGGCGTTACTTAATTTATAAGAGCGCCCTCATTCCACCGTGCAGTTCTATACTTGGGATACTGTGATAGCAATGCTAGTGCAACGTATTCCCGGCACGGATAGCGCTCTGAATGACAACAGAAGGGCCATTTACTATATCACAGGAGAGAAGTGTAATCTGCCTGGCAATACACTGCCCTCAATACACGCGATGACAATCAGCAATGAACATAGTTAAGGCTATCCGATGGCTTAATGATATGGCCAGTGCTCAGTCAGAAAAATGAGTACGATATATGTAACAGCTCCTCATGCATCACCCAAGGCATCTCTCGGAACCTATGGTCATCTACATTCGCAATTGAAGACTGCACTTTGATTGACGTAAAACAATACATTCAAATGAAAATAAGCCACTCTCATTGAGCAATGATACTTGTGCGGGTTACTCAAATGTGATGTAGGGTAGTGATTGTATAGACAGCACACACAACGGTGTACTCAGCAGAAGATAGCCTCGGAAAATTAAACTCCGTACAAGGCCAAGCTTCGTTTTGTACGGAAGCGTATTGTTGTCACGTGATATTTTCAACTTTTCGTATGTTCGGAAAAAAACTTTTCAGCAGTTTCAGTGATCGTGATGCGAGTTATCTCTGTCCATACAAAATATTAACCGTGTGCTGCACACCAAACTCTGTTTCAGACAATAAAATTTTTCATTTGTACAACTTACGTAATACTCAAATCTTCGTGAGAATCTTTTTAATTTCGGTACACATCAAAACGAAAGGTGTGATGGCCAGTCAATTTGTAGCAAATTTTATTCAGAATAAGTTGAGATCTAAAGTATCAAGTTAACCCGTCATATCCTCAGTCAGTTTTCGAAATTCCCGAAATTATCCAAGTATTGGTAGTTCCCAATAGGTGAAGGGTAACACGAGAAAGTCACTTCAGGGAAGCAATCGCCGGGAAGAGTCAAAGTTAAGGTAGGGAGTAAAATCATTTTTTCAGTCACTAGTCATGTTAGAGTTACATAGACATACAGAGACATACTGAAGACAGACAGAAAGACTGACAGGCAGGCAGAGACAGACGGACTCTCACCGAATTTTAACTCCTACTCTAACTGGAATTTTTGCACTATCATCGCCTTCGTAGCAGGAGTCGAAATTTTACCTCTTTATACGTTCATATTGTAAAGAGAATAACGAGTGCAGGCAACATCAGTGATGGAGTAATGCACGTCCACTGTGAGGGCGATGTGACAGTTTGAAACGATGATTCCAACACTGTTGACGTTACACAAAGAAATGGACAATTAGTTCAAATATGTCTTTACTCTAACTTGACAGAGTGGAACAAGTAATGCAATAACGATTGAAGAAAAGATCGTAAATGGCTGTTACATCTTCTGATGTCCAGCTTAACGTGTCTTGTACTGTAATATATGACATGGGTAGGACAAGATAAAACAGAGAAGTTACTTCTGTACCTAATAAGTAACAAAATAAAGTCTAACGCTGATTAACAATCTCTGTTCTATTTAACTCTCTACCCTCTATTATTCTAGGTCAGAACTATTTTCATTGATGGAGGAAGCAAATTTCTAACACCCTATGAGAATTCAACTAGTACTAATTTAAGCGTGGCGTGACTCAATTAGAGAAAGACCAGTTTTAATTGACACGCCCGTCAAAATTGATTCGGGACTGCGATATTTCTATATCACTGTAGGTAATCTTTAACATGGAATATCATTGACACGACTGACAACTGATGTTATCACACCGTACAAAGATTGATAGACACTGACAGGTATAATGAAAACTAAATTTCATGCATTGATTGAAAACAGAACGCACGCTTTAGTTACCACCGGGTAAGTAAAACTTTTAGGGAGGGCGCTACATCGTATTTGCTTGTAATATCTTTGATATGGAGTCTAGACAAACTTTATAGTAGTTATTGGAAGTACGGTGTTTCAATTATGTTAGAATGCTGTAAGTTCACTTTTTGGAGCAGATTCCTTTTTAGTTGTAATCTAAGTGTGAAGCCAAGATTTTCTAGCAGCGAGGCCTTCTCCAGAAATAAAAGGAAACCAAGCGCTGGCTGCTGCTTACAATTTCGGGACATCTGGCAATCAGAATAAGCGTACCAATCTTGCTGAGCTTCTTAAAAGTCATTTTAATAAACAAAGAAGTGGCAAAAATGTAAGGGTAGGGCCGGGAAGGTCCTCCCAATCAGCGTCAGATCCTTTCTGAACTAAACCGAATGACATTCATGCAAAATGTTTTTTTAATGCCATTCAAATAATTTCTTTGGGGGGGGGGGTCACACTACAGCGATTTTCAATCCGAAATCCGATTCGAATTTTTCAAAATCGGACCAATAGTTCTTTTATTCAGACTTTGTTCTAAGTATGGTCACGCTGTATAGATAACTGATCCTAGTTTGTCTCACGATAAACTGTTCTGCTACCATTATATAACTTATACCGCTCAACAGAGCGGTATTTGTTAGAAAATCAATCCGTATTTTTGCACGCGTGTCCGATAAACGCTCTTTGCCGATGTGACGTCACGAAATAATTAGTTTACATTTCATTTTCGTAGTCCTCTGATGCAAGTTATATATTTACACAGGTTGGCAAGTTTTTGGCTCTTTCCGACCAGGGATGGAGAAGATTTGAACTAAAACTCACAGAAATCGGACCGTAATCCTATCCGAAATCGTAACCTGCAATTTACCATTTTTGTAATGTGTATCACCATTGTTTATGTATTCGTTTGATATAATTGGTGAAATGAATTTGAAATGAATTGTGGGATATCTCTCAGTGGGATAAAGAAAACTATAAAGGAACAATTATTCAGGTAGACTGTCTGAGGTAAAGGTCTCTCTGTTATAATACACATTATTCAGTCGTCTACCTGAACTAACCTACCCTAACCTGAACTAACCTAGTTTGTGCAAACTCTTTCACAAAACACGAGTTGGACAGATAACTGGGAATGGGAAGGGATTTCCCTCGCACATCATGTGGATATGAACAAAATAAACTTGGCGGTTTAAAAGATTTTCGAAAAAAAAAAGATTAATAGGACCAGAAACCCTTCAAAATAGAGATAAACAGTATTATAAATAAATCATTTTATGGATACGATCAACTCCAGTGAAGAAGGGAATAAGTGATAGGTTTAATTAAGGTTGGTTGATATTCAGGTGAAACGGAACCGACTGATCATAAACAGAACCTTCAATAACGGTGCTAATTAATTGTGCTAATTAATTGTGCCAATTAATTGGGTAATCAAATCATGATATTGTCGCCTTTGCTCAACCACAGACGAGCTATTCTTGTGTAATTTGAGGACAACTAATCATTCGTAGGGTGAACAGGTGAAATTGATGGAGAGGTTGTGTTTCAAGCAGCAGAAATTTAATAGTTCCATTTAAAATTACAGTATCTACAAATTAGGAGTGTAATTAAGGATTTGAAAATGATCACATAAGAATTAGGAGGGTAATAGAAGAATAACTTGTCATCAACCTGGATAGCTAAGTATCAACTGAACCAGGCTATGCATTAACCACATGAAGGGGTTGCCCACGTAACATATCTTTATAAACTTCGGTAAAATAAATCCACCATGATTTGCATTCAGGTGCAAAAACTGATCAATTAGATGATGAGTTTTAGAGATAAACTTCTGAAATATATTCCATGATGTTAACCGAAGTATCTTTATACTTTACAACCTAGGTTCTCGATTTATTTTCTCTGAGTTTGATACAGTGATCTTAACGTACAACGACGGGCCATCAGATTTGGGTGTTAACAAGGGGTATTAGGAGGAAATTCACCACCTGAACATTGCTGTTCTCTCTTATCTCCTTTCTTCAACATGAAATTATCTTTTTACTAAAAATAACTTTATTTAAAAATTATTTTTTATTTCTTCCCAACCAAGAGCTGATAAGATGGTCTCGTATATATGCCAGATGTGGTCTGCTGTCCGTGTTTAGAGAACCCCCGATATACAGGACTGAAGCTGTCATGGTGGAATTTAGGTCTTTTAAACAAAAATGATCGATATATACAGAGGTGCTATAAAACTTCTTTGTACGCTTCATGGTTTCTTCTCACCAACGTTGAAACTGTAAATCGTTCACCTTCGAGGAGTTTCTGTTTCTATCGGTTTTCGCTTCAGTAATTAGGCTTAAACCACTTAAGTGGTTTGTGCATTAACAAGTGTACAAGTTTTACCCTGTCTGGCGGTTCAACGTTTATTCCGCATATGTAAGAAAGAATTGTGCTTAAAAGTGGTTAAGTATGCAACGAGTTAATGAAAGTAAGCTGTTGTTTCAGCTTTCCATCTCAATTTCTGCAGAGTGCATCCCAAGCCCTCCCCTAGCCCAAATAAAACCCCAGTGAACACTTCCCACCGGCTTTTTACAGTTGTTCGCTCCGGTGACATTTATTCAGCAAAGCGATTTACCCTTCCGAACCAAAGAAGGGAAACGATGAAACTACCGGGGCGAACACACAGCTTGTATAATATACGGGTTACTTGAAAAGCCAACTTTCATATCACATGCTGATGAACTAAAGCCCTCCTGTAGGTCCTCATTCCCGGTTTCCATTACATATGACCCATAGGCGTAGGAAGCTGTTCGAGACGGGGGAGGGGGATGAAATTTATCACGGTCCGCCGTCCTGGGGAAGGGGTCTAAGGGCTTTGGGAAATTTTTGAATATTTGAGAGTCCTTAGCAGCAATTTGGTGCAACATATTGGGCAAATTTTAAGGAAAACTATTGCACATTTTTGACATGTTTTACAGGGAAAACAAATCAGAGGGGCTTTCTGCCTTGGATTGAGGGGAAGGGAGCATACTTCCACCCCACAACTTTTCAAATGGGATGCTAAACCCCCCGTTTCCCACCCCCGAGATTATGACACATTGTCGGGAAAAATAGTTATGATTTCGTTCATTTCTTGTAGTCGTATGATTCAAGTTTACATAGGCAAATTGTCAGTCACGATGAAAACATGCATGCATAGCATAATTGTTGTGTACTCTTAATCCACTTATATTTTGCTTCACTTTTGGCTGTCCTAGTTTTTGGTGACGAGTGGTTTTTGAGAATGCAGCAAATAAACTGGTTCTTTTAGTGACGTCCACTCTTCAGAATAAACTGAAAGCACACCCATACGCACACGCAAGCCCAAAGTTTTCAAGTTTTCAAGAACTGCTTGGCTTTTTGTTGTCAAACTGTGGAGAGTATTTCCTTATGAGTACTGTAGGTAATGACATTAATTGCAACAGAACAACCCGCGTTCATGCTCTTCAAACGATTCACGTGTACGTATAACCCGCACTGTGGGCGTTGTAACATAAATCTTCGTGCCACTGTCGTGTCGACATATTTTTAATCATTCTCAATTTATCCAATCACTACAAAAGTGTGAGAAAAGATAGCAAATTCAGAAAAATTTTAATAACTTTGCTGCAAGTTAACGATATCCACGTCAGTTCTCGATTATACAGAGAACGCTGCTCGTCTCTGTTGATAAATATAACAAATGATTTAAAGATATCGGTCGTGGCATCACGGATGGAGATCAGATTCCATAAGTCATGTGACGATAAACAAAACATCAACACATTTGACAGGTTTTTGTCTTGCTTTGTAATATCTTGGCTTCTGATTCTGATTGAGAAACCGACGCGCATCGTTGATCAGTGGTAATGTGTTTGGAAGTTAATGCCTGAAGGAATATTAAGACATGTTTAGTGGAAGACCAGAAGAGTAGAGGCTTGCAGAGAAGTTGTGGAGGAAAAACCACGTAGGTGCAAGGCAAACCTGTTAACAAGAGATCAAATCCGTGGTCAAAACGCGACAATTGCCTCATTGTGAGTTATTAGGATGTGTAGTTGACTAGACTTAGATCAGTTTCGAAGTAATGGTGTTATTAAATATGATGAACTTTCGCGCGCACATGCAGACCCTAGGTCAGGGAATCAACAACGACCGAAGTATCTGCAATAAGCACAATCAGATGGGTGGCTAGGTCACGCGATGAACCTCCACAAAATGTGCAGTGCCGTCATCATTATTTTTATAATATAAGAACGCTTGACAGCATTCCTTTAAGAACATTGAAAACACGTGCACATCTGCACGGATACCCCTACTATATAGCTTATTTTGTGTTTCAAGTATGTAGTCTGTTCCGTCCAAGGTGGTGTCAAACCTATTTGTGACGTCAATTGGTAATGTAAGCAATATGTCGTTTTGAGCAACCAAAAAAATTTGTTGCAGAAGACTATAAGAACTGTAGAGATAACAGGATGTCTTTTTTATTTACGTAAAAACGTTCTTACTGTTCAAACACCAAACTTACTACATATGGTCGATTTTTTTTTTCAGGTATGACGATATCACGGCTTTAGATCTGTCGCTTTGTGACAAAATGCTTAAACTTTTATAACAGTAGCACCTGTTAACAATTTGACAGGGTTTAATTTTGTTTTATATTTGTTTTCGGTCATTTAATTTCTTTATACAAATACAGCGTCAAGTAAATGTAAATCTAGACCAGACGGCAGGTGCTGTATTAACATAAAGACACCAAAACGAACGTTTCAAGAAAGCTGTAGGACAGGCATGCACAGGCAGTAATGAATCATAAAATTCAAAAGAATAACAAAAAGGCAAACGAAGATGTTAGCTGTTCGCGCTTGAAAACAATAAGTAAATATGCAAGAAATCATACGAACAGTGTGAAGGAAACTGTTTGGGAGGTCTTTGTACTTTATACATGGATAATGGGCACCGGAGCTCTGTTCCCGCCGGCACTTGTGATGGCTTAATGGGAAGCCTTGTGGACTGTTTCCCACTTTGTTAAAATATGAATCTGGTCCAAAGAGCAGCAAAGCTGGAGGAAGACAAATTCCAGCAAATATTACAGAACTACTGGTTCATCGAAAGATGTAGGAGCTGGTGTACCGACGTCTATTGTTATTCGTGATTCAACATGTGCTGAAAACCTGCAAATTCAAGAGTTCTTATTCGGCAATTCCAAGCGACTTTTAATATAGACTAAATGCAGTAGAAAATAAAGTAGTTACACTTGAAAAGTCCTCACTTCCTTCTGAAACAGTACAAAGAAATTAACACTCTTCTGCCCCGTTCACCATACGCGTCTGGAAACAGTTGAGCCCTTCCCACCATTCCGGCTGAATACAATTCATCTTGGCGTACTTTTGTTTTTTTTTACACACACTTCTGTTGAACACGTTCCGTTCTTCCCTTAATTAAGAACATGTTTTTTACAAAGTTGACATAACCTGTTTTGAAAATGTCTATGAACTTCACCCCAATCAGTCAAACTTTACGGCGATCGGTTATCTTTGGTACATCAAAGAAAGCGATCTCCCGCAACGTAAGTGATTAAACGACATTAAAAGAACGATGCGTGACTTACACGCCGCTGAACTGACGAAGAACACTATAGATGTGCGAAGACACACTAAAAGGAGGTACGCTGAGCAGGTTGTATAGTGAACAAGATGACTTTGTCACTGGGGGTGGATCCGTATCCACCATATGGTTTGTCTTGTACGGGGACACATGAAGTAGGATATGATTATAGACCGGTAGCTATGGAGATACTGTGATGTAGGATTTCCAAGATGGGAGTGGTCAGATGCTTTCAAATGACGAACCAATGAACCAAGATAACAATTCTGCCGTACATTCAAACGTATTTAAAATGTTAATGAAACATTGTATTGGAAAAGAAGGTTCTCTAGAACCAAGGGAACGACCCCGTCCACTCCCATGCAGATATCTCGTTTATACTTTCTAAAAGCTTGCTTTCATAGCGAGGACTATACGATCTAAAAGATTGCTTTCGTAACGGGGACTCGGAAACGCAAAATACCTGCAGGAATTGGAAAATGAGCAGTCATATTGTAAAATTCAAAGCTTTACTTTGAGTCAGGATACGCAGTTCCGTGGAGACAAGTAGGCCTACTTAGCTTCTCTGATGTTGTAACGGCTAAATTCTCTCTTAATAGAGCACCGGAAATACCCGAAAGCAGTTTTCTGATGGTGGAGGATAGAGGGTGACCTATTCACACGTCATCAATATGCTTACAAAAAGTATTACAATGTTGTTTCCCTTATTTTAATTCTTTACACCAAATATTGTAATTGTGTCAAATCAGAGATTTTAAAGTCGACATGCACTTTAAATGTATACTGCCATCAATATGGCAACTAACAGCAGAGGGTCGTATTCGACATCCGCCATCACGTCACGTAGTTTGCTTCACTGTGTGATTGGTTTTGCCTTAAAGTAGCACGTTCGGAGGATTGTTGCATGTATGTATGTGTTGACTACAATGTGCATGTACACCCCCTAATTGCGGATTAACCCTTTTACGAACAGTGTTAGCATTAGGCCTTCATCACAGGCCTATCCTAACAATAGGCCTAATGCAAACAGGTCTACATGCAGTAACAGCTTGAAACTGGCACGAATTTGATGCTTTACTGGAGCAAAAGAGCTCAACACTCATTACTAACCAACAAAGTTGTTTAGCCCTGCTAGATACTTCATAAAAGGAAACTGTAATACATTTTGATTGTGCCCTAAACTGATCATTAACTCTTTAAGCCTTGCTACATTCCTTGAACTTTAAACCCATGGGATATAGATGAGACGCGAACAAGGTTACCGCAATAAGGAGGAAGTATTGGTGTTAGTATATTGTAGCCTAGCCATTCCTCATAGTGATAGCAGACTACTACAATGAGCGAAAGGCAGTAACAATTTTAACTGTTTTATTCTACACCTAAGCGTTGCTATCGCGCATATTTACTAGACATTTCTATACTTGCAGGCAATTACATATAGAGGGATTTCAGTCACGTGACTTTAACCAACTAGACGCAATTTTGAAGGGCAAGATCGCGCGTCGTAAGTTCGCTCACTGCGTATGTGTTTTGCCCTACAGTGCCTGGGAATCCATTGCGCGTGACGTCACATGAAATCCCTCAATTGAAGCAGTAAAATGATTCAGAGCAATATTCGTTTGAAACACTGTGATCTTCAGGTTTCCTTGCAAGTGGTCTGTTTTCGTTGCACTTCACAGCCCTTGTGCAGAGTGAACAAATTTTTCACACCGCCCTATTATCTCACCAAACTTCATCCATCAACTCTCTTTCACACGTTCCACATGCAGATAATACTCTTAGCTCGGGAAACTTCCTCAAACATGTGATATGAAGTCGAAAAAAGATTTGCCAGAAAAATTAAAAAGCGTCAAAAAACTTTTATTCCTCAGCCTCTTTTTATAGTCTTGCGCAACACTTTGCCCGGAAAGTCCGAATCTCCCAATTCTTTGAAACATTTGCCCGAAACATAAAAAACATCATAGTCAAAGTAAAAATTTCATGACGAAACGAAAAGAACACAAAAATTCGCGACACATCCGGGTCGCTTATGGAAACATAATTTTCCTCAGTCTCACTTCATAGTCCCGTGCAAACTAAACTTTGCCCCAAATGGTAGAATATTCCCACGAAAGTTGTAAAAGTTCTGGGATGTTTTCAATTGCTAGATTACACTGACAGACGGGAGGGTGTATAGGTGTATACAAAGCCCAAAATTTTGCCCAAAGAAATTAATCAAAAACCATTTTTAACGAGTCATATTTCTTTATGACAATACTACCAGTAGTCATCATAAGGCGAAGATTCGGTTTAGTCGGGACGTATTCGGGCAGCTATGTGTGGTCACGATTTTGCATTTTTCAATGTGAGCCACCGTCAATTGTGCAAAACTTGCTACTTATAGGTGCTTTTAGTGCTTTTAACCTCAAATCGGGCAACGGTAAAAGTATCTTTTTCTTCAATTTCACATATGAATTTAGTGTGAGAAAATCTTCCCATAAGTCCGCCTAAAAGTTCTTCAAAGCCATCTTGGAACGTGACATACCGGTTTTTCTCAGAAGGTGTTAGTAGTAAACACAGTAGCGTGCGCATGGGGGGGGGACGGGTGGGCCATGGGCCCCACCTCTATAAGTTGTCGGAGGAAAATCAACTGGTCGGGGGAAATCGGGAGCAGTCTGACCTACTCTGGCGGAGCAACAGGCGCGCTCTCCCATGTGTGTTTTAATATGCTTCAAAATGTTTCAAATATAGCACCATTTTGCATCTCAGCTCTCTTTCTTAGGCAAAAGTTTCTAGACCCCTCCCCAGGACAGCAAAGAATCAAACCTTGCGCACCTCTGTTAAAACTTGTTTTACCTTCCAAAGGTTTACCACTAAATAAATAGCAGTTCTGAAAAAAAAAGGTAAATCATCTATTAATCTATAATTTGACGAGTATGATTTTTTTAATTAATCATCTAATTAATCATCTATTATAAGCCAAGGAGGAGGGGCGAAGGGGACAGTCCCACCTTATTTCTAGTATTCTATGTTTATTTTTTACAATATTGCTAGTGTTTCCCCAAATTTATATGCGGTAAATAGGCCTGGGAAGTGCCATTTCCAGCTATCTGGGAGGCATTTTGAGCCAAAATTTCCTTGCGCTCCGCGCCAAACGAAGGTGGCGCGGAGCGCTGAGAGTCTGTCTATGGGCTACGTCTCCCCCTCTCCTCAAATTCCTGCGCACGCCACTGAGTAAACTCATCTATAGTCGGGAGTTCGAGCAGCAATATAGACAGTGGCATAAATTCAGTGGACCTTCAGTTCGGACAAGTGTCGTAAAAGATACGCAGTCATAAGCATGTTTTCAATTCCGTTGTATGGTATTTTTGGAAAGGTACAAGACCATTTCATCCAATGGTAGTGGTACATGTTTTCACTGACCTAGCCAGCAGGGGGCAGAATGCCCGCACAGAAATTTTAGGGACGCGGTCGACGATGTTGAAAAAATGAAGGGGATCGAAAATAAAACGGCGAGAGGAGGGACGGATGGGATGTTGTTCGGGTGGAAGGGTGAGGGTTAGAGGCCTAGAGCTAGAGGGAGGGTAATTGGGAAATATTTCCTTCACAACTGTGATCTTTTTATGACATTGAAAACTATGACGAAACAGATTAACAGAACAATGTAGGCGTCCACATCGTATTTCGTTTTTCGTAAAAATTATGAATAATATTATTCATTGATAGAATGAAAATCAAGACATTTTCAGCACATGGATCTGGTGTGAAAAGAAGCAAAATATAGCACGATTTTTTAAGCCCTTCGGGACAGCAAAAAAATTTCAAAAGGAAACGTCACACTCCATGACGGCGGTCAAGAACGGGAACTATGAATAGACTTTGCCCCTGCATTTTATTTGGTAATTTTCTAATCATTTTGCAATTTTCTCATTTTTAATTGAAGGGAAAATTTTTTGGCAAACGAAAGCTCAAAATAGCGACTGCTTAGACTCTACTTACAAGCCTGGGAAATGCCATTTCCAGCTATCTGAGGGGTCGCGATTTTTCAAAATTTTCTGTACGCTCCGCGCCAACCGATGGTGGCGCTCCGCTTAGATAGTCGTTCGGGCGGATGTTTGGCCGTCAGCGCGCCCCCCCCCCCCCTAACGAAAAATCCTAGATCCGCCCCTGGGCCACTTAGCTTCATTGATGTTGTAACGGCTAAATTCTCTCGGAATAGAGCACCAGAAATACCCGAAAAGACAGTTTTCTGATGGTGGAGGATAGAGGGCGACCTATTCACACGTCATCAATATGCATACAAAGAGTATTACAATGTTATTTCCCTTATGTTAATTCTTTGCAACAAATATTGTAATTGTGTCGATTCAGAGATTTTAAAGTCGACATGCACTTTAAATGTATACTGCCAACAGTATGGCAACTAACAGCAGAGGGTCGTATTCGACATCCGCCATCATATTACGTAGTTTGCTTCACTGTGTGATTGGTTTTGCCAAAAGAAAAGAAAGAAACAATGCCTTAAAGTAGCACAGCTACATAAATGTTCGGAGGATTGTTGCATGTATGTATGTGTTGACTACAATGTGCATGTACACCCCCTAATTGCGGATTAACCCTTTTACGAACAGTGTTAGCATTAGGCCTTCATCACAGGCCTATCCTAACAATAGGCCTAATGCAAACAGGTCTACATGCAGTACCAGCTTGAAACTGGCACGAATTTGATGCTTTACTGGAGCAAAAGAGCTCAACACTCATTACCAACCAACAAAGTTGTTTAGCCCTGCTAGATACTTCATAAAAGGAAACTGTAATACATTTTGATTGTGCTCTACACTGATCATTAACTCTTTAAGCCTTGCTTCATTCCTTGAACTTTAAACCCATCGGATATAAATGCGACGCGAACAAGGTTACCGCAATAAGGAGGAAGTATTGGTGTTAGTATATTGTAGCCTAGCCATTCCTCATAGTGATAGCAGACTACTACAATGAGCGAAAGGCAGTAACAATTTTAACTGTTTTATTCTACACCTAAGCGTTGCTATCGCGCATATTTCCCCACGACAAAATATTTTGTTGAGCAGAGGAGGTGACCTTCTATAGATCAGTAAATGAGTCATTTCATAAAAAGACGGTAACTAGACATTTCTATACTTGCAGGCAATTACATATAGAGGGATTTCAGTCACGTGACTTTAACCAACTAGACGCAATTTTGAAGGGCAAGATCGCGCGTCTTTTTTGTTTTGAAGTTCAGGATCGCGCGTCTCTTTGGTTTTGACGGGCACGCGTCCACTGTGTCACAGTGGTATCTATGGTTATGCCGTGAGCGTGAGCTGTAAGTTCGCTCACTGCGTATGTGTTTTGCCCTACAGTGCCTGGGAATCCATTGCGCGTGACGTCACATGAAATCCCTCAATTGAAGCCTCTTGAAGATAAAACAAAAATTAAACATGTATAAAGTTATTACTACATGATGATTGATACAAATGTTGTTACTACCGTCTCTGGCAACTTGTAAGTCCAATAGAATGCTTTACCAGGACAATTAGAGCACATTGTGTTACGTTTCTCGCACCAACAGAAGTGAAGAGATGTCACAGTAAAATGATTCAGAGCAATATTCGTTTGAAACACTGTGATCTTCAGGTTTCCTTGCAAGTGAATAACATTAGGCCTAGACCAGCCAGCCATGAAGTATCACGTTGTAGCCTATATTGTGTAGGGTAGCCTACTGTCAAAACCTGTGTGGAAGGCGACCTAGCCTGGACGAGCCCTTGAACTAACATTGCTGTCTGTTTTCGTTGCACTTCCAACACAGCCCTTGTGCAGAGTGAACAAATTTTTCACACCGCCCGGCCATAATGTCCAGGGACCTCTCACACTCTCAACTAACAATATTATCTCACCAAACTTCATCCATCAACTCTCTTTCACACGTTTCACATGCAGATAATACTCTTAGCTCGGTAAACTTCCTCAAACATGTGATTTGAAGTCGAAAATGAGGCTACGTATTGTAGTGTGATCAATGGCAAAGCATGTTTACATACAGATGTCGTGTGGGCCAATGGGCCTTTGGTTTCTTCCCATAGTCTGTTATGCACAGTATGCTATGCACAGTAATTCCACATCTTGAACAAAGACTTGTTGAGACAGTCAACATTTTCTGCAATGTAATACTTATTTTCTAGAATTTTTCCTGCTTGTTTTCTCCCAAGCAAACATTATAAGAAGATAAAAAGAAAATTTCCCATAATAGCAATTCTATGCCTTAAAAACACGAAAATTTCTCAAATGTTAAACATTTCGGAAAAAAGTGGAAACACTGATTTCCCGTAAATTACACCTTCGCTCGTTGAACCAACAGTACCTTTACTGCACAGATTGCAGCTATAACCCGTATTTCGCTGGCCCAACTGCACCAGCCTGTGTGCTAATTACTGTTTCACATTTTTCACGAAAGTCGTCGTACCTTTTACTGTCTCCGCAAGAAAGGACCACAATTTGGACTTTTTCCATGCGTAGCATCTTGCAGTTCTGTTCAATACCCAAAAATGGTACGTGTGGTTCAATGTAAGGTTCATAAGTTGTATCCGTTACGGCAGGAATTTGAGCAGCAAAGTAGATCGAGAAATTCTTATAATCGAAGCTGTGGCTTCGATTAATGAAGCTGTTTCACTCTACTCTGCAATTTTTCCACGTCATAGCGCCCTCAGTTATTCCTCTGGATGGTTATAAATTGTAAAGCGCCTTGAAAAACCTTTAATTTAAAATATATTTTTTGTATTTCTTCTTTCAGTCATACTCATACATCTGCAATCATCCTTTGAGGAAACAAAGTACTACAAAAGACTGGAAAATCGAAATTAGTGACTGAAGTGACGATAATTGCGGAAAGTTTCTGGAGGAATTCTGTTAGAATTATCTAGTTAATCAACCAAACTTCTCTTTCCGAGGGGGAATACATATGCATAGGTAGCATACTGCCTAGATTGGCACGTAGGCATATAAATCGATATTTTCAAGGTGTGATAATATTCAAACATTGCACGGGTGTCATTCAACTTGTACTAACCTCGCGTTATGGAATGCCGTTTATACCAATAATAATATGACAGACGCTGTACCTGACAAGTCGATAAGATCATCGTCATCTAAGTGAAAAAATCGTGCAAGAATGTTGTAGAGTATTTTCACACAATGAAATCAGCATTCAGAAATGGAACCGTCAGTTCATATTACAGTAGGTCTTAAATGCTAGATACAAGCTAGATGCATTTACAGAAAAGGTTATCGTATCGTAAGGTAAGAAACGCGTTACATAGAAATGTTCCACGATCCAATTCTGACTTATATTCTGCGCAGGCGTAAAGGGCAAATTTCTACTTTGCTGTACAAGTCAAGCGTATTTGTGCTGAAAGTCGGTATATGGTCCGTGCCAAGTTCACCAGTGCAGGGTTATGGACAGACCGAAACTGGAAAGTTTTGCGGTTCACGTTATAACAATAATTAAAAGACAGGTGGGATAGCGGGTTCGACTGTCCTAAGGATAAAGTCTGATAACGGACATTACCCCAGACACGTAAGCTTTACACTGATCATTCATTACCTTGCTCCATATCTTAATCTCAAAATTTGTCTGCAGGATAAGTACATTCGATCCCTCCAATTAAGATTTGCTTTGTAATCCCTGCATGGCTTTCATAATATCACACCTTCCTTTACACATACAAACTAACACAGGCAAATACAGACAGGCACATACATATACAACAGACTTACCCATTAACCACAATAAATTCCGGACTGAGATGTACCATTGCTATATAAATTTATCTGTCATTTCGAGGGATAAGTATCTCATATGACACTGACAGTTATCGTATGAAAGCCCATTGCCCTTTACATTTATAAGAGGCAATTTAAAAATGAACAGATGACATTTGGCAGAGCCGTCGCGTTGATTTATTGTCCTCCGTTCATGTGTTAAATCAGGCTGCTCCCTGGTCAAATACAGGAAACCACTATGGTGGGGACTATTCTGGAGAAAAATTCCCTTAAAGAGTTAAAAATATTGGAATAACATGCTGTGACATACTTGTACAAAACAAGTTTGGGTGTCACGCAACCTTTAGAGATTAAAACCATAGTGTCAAAAGTAACTGGGCTCTAGTCTAATTTCTTAATGAAACTTAATGGAAAGAATCAAACGGTATTTAATGAACCGTTGTAAAACCACTTGATATTGACTACCGTACAATAAATCAGCAGCTCACGGTTTGAATGTTATCCTTCGTGACTTTTCAATACCAATCCAGAGGGTCTGTGTAATTAAGTCATCAAGGAATGCAAAAAGAGCAATCAATTTTATGATAAGTCATACAAGCCATGTCAAGCCAGCTAAGTGCAATACATTAAACACCATAAGAACTTGATCACTTTCACAGCCTCTCACATCATTGCAACCGTTTGTTAGGTACTTTAATACTCGAGGAGTTAACAGTGGTTTTTACCATGCTTTACAACTTGCTTTTATAGTGGGACCAGTTTCGTTATCAATATCCTGCAACAAGTTGTGTTATATTTAAAATAAATGAAGGCGGATTCTTCTACTCGAGAAAAATAACATGATTGTGCTTGAAGAATAGTTACACTCTGTGGTGTATTGAAGGATGAATAGCATTGGGTGGGAGAAACACAAAGTGATTAGAATTGGAGGAAATCCTCATTTTAATTCCAGATCTACGCGTGAGCTCGAACTTTGAGTCAAAAGTCATGATTTAAGGTTCTCGACTAGTTGTTAGATATAAAGTCGACACTTTGCAACACATCAGTTCTAATGTCGTGCAATCTAATCTATGCAAAAATATTATTGGTTGGGGGTACAATTAGACAAACGACCTCAACCTGTACCGGCTTCTTAACTTTCCCTCTTATGCCTTCGTGAAATTAAACCCCCTGTACATCTTGCCCCTCCCTTTAGCTTCCAACACCCAAGGCCTACCGCCCTTTTCACTCCCTAGCGATATAAAGCTGAAAGAAACACTCTTTGACTTCTCCATAGACAACTGTCCGTTCCAACATCAGTTGCAACTACTCAGAATACCCGCTGACCAAGTTATGTGTGTCTATATGTAATCAATACAGCTGTGCAGTCCAACACCTTAAACCATATACATTACCGTTACTATCCACACTGCATGCATACGTACATCAATAAAATCATATTTTTTCCGGGGGCTGAGCAGTCTTTACCCGACAAAAGCCATTAATACTGGGGAAAATTTCCCAATTTTTTTCTGAAATTTGCCGGAGAAGTGGGTTTGGCCTGAACTCTGGGGGAAGGGAGCTTCAGCCCCCAGCCCCGGCTGGGATGTTTTTCCTTAAAATGTTACAACCGGAAGTCTTTGGACAAACATTTATGACAACATTAACTTCCCCTTTCCACATTAATTACCCCTTCCTTGTTGTCGATTTTCACATTAATTACCCCTTCCTTGTTGTCCATTTTCCAGTTAATACTCTCCCTAGTAAATGTCGCTGTTTCACATTACAGTACAGTACTTTTACTGCATTGTAAACACAGTCTAATTGCAGTCGTTCCACCTACTCTGTGTCGGTCTCATTGTTTTCATTTCGCGTCACTCAAAAAAAGGTCAATTAATTAACTACGTTGAGATTACCCAGAACAAATATTTGACACAATTCGAAGGGAGATCAGTAAAGACTTGAGCGGCGTTTTGTTGTAATAAGTCGAAACCAATTGCATCTATTACTTAAGATAGCTTATACGGACGATTTAAAAGGACGATCACTAGATTGGGAAACTCTTTACAGACATGATAGCAATCGATCATGGCGAGATGTTCACGTTTTATTGGGTAACTTTTGATTGCAGACGTTCAGGAGTAATCTCCGACTGATAAAGTTGTGACTCTCTAAATACTCATCTGGATTAGTAAAGTAAACAAGATCTCAAGAAGACGGGAGAGAAGGAAAGACAAATTCATCCTGGAAGCACGGGCTGCAGGAAGCATGCTAGATGACATGTAGAAGGGCACTACGTAAGAGAAAATTGGGAGTGACCGTAACAGAGACATATACCAAAACTTGGCTATGAAAGGTTTACGAAAATACTAACTTGGCATTTAGTTTGTACGACAGAAGTCACGACTCTTTACACTGCAAAGGGACATGCTCCTGTTACGAAACGATCGGTCATGCAATAGTGATGGCGTGCTGACATGAAACACTACACTACCAAACTAGATTTCTTTGCAAAAAGTTTCAAACACTAGCAACTCCTTCAAATGAGGAGGCAAACTTTGAGGTCATTGAGGCTATGTGCTGGCTAGCTAAATTATCGTAAACCAGGTGGGCCTTTGAGTATGGCCTCTTCGTAGTTGTTAAAACGGAATCGGTAGGGATTTTTCGTTTCTCCTATGTAATTACCCTCAGAAAACTTGTTACAAAATATCAGATACACTATGTTGGCAGAATCACAGTTGAAAGGACCTGGGTGCAGGTTGACTTGTGTCCTCGTCAATGTTGGAGTCGAGTACCTACCATTCGAGCTCAAGACCGAGTCCGAGTCCCAAAGCTCCAAGACCGAGTCCGAGTCCAAGCCTGAGTCCCTAAGCTCCGAGTCCTTGAGCTGCAAATTGGTTGGAAACTGGGACGTTAAACCTCATCTAACTAACTTACTAACCTTGAGCTGCGAGTCCGAGTGCAAGACCGAGCCACCAAATAGGATAACAAGGGCATTTATCGGTACTTTTGTTATTACATTTATTACACAAATGGACCTCCAAAGTACTTGTCTCATTAGCTTAAAAGCCTCCTACACACTCTCTCAACTTCTTAACGGTGCGGTGACATTAAAATAATATAAATGGATATTTAATGAAAAATACATCAAAAAATCCAGAAAATAGCCACAATTTCTACCAAAATCCATCAAACAGTGATCAACAGGGTAATTTCTATTTCATCCTTCTATAGTGAATAAACATGAGCTAAACATGCAAATTTGTGACATCGAAAGAAGGACGTACCACAAAACGGTAAGGTAACTTGATTTGTTTTTCCAACCCTTATTTCATGAACACTTGTTGCATTAATATCCCCCGGGTTTGTTAAGGAATTTAAAATAGTGCTTTTAGAAAATACTGATATGACTAACCAAATTGTAAGGTATCTAATAAGTAATTAAAAGACTCGAGCAAGTAATTAATTTATATAGGTTTAACAAAAGAAATGCTGCCACTGGGCAACCCTTCACATCACCATTATTTTTGCATAATACAATGATTTACTCCAGACACCATCAAACTCTGAAGAAGTTTATCTTAAGAACGGTAAAAGGTGTTCAAATAATTCCAGCGGATCTTCAATGAGGGACGTATTCCTTAATAACCAAGTAAAGACAGCTCTTTTGGTGGTGTGTCTCCATACTTTAAGTAAAAGAAACATTCTTTTCGGGGACTTACCATGGTAACAGGAGAGTAAACTGAGTGCAGCAGTGCTTGTACCTTGGTCAACGTCTTAAGCCACAGGAAGGGTTTAGGCGGTCGCCTTGTATGCGACAGACCCGGGTTCAAACCCTGGTCTTGACTTAATTTTCTCTCTAAATTTATTTGTTCTGTTCTTTCCCTTGTCCATTAGGGCTATGCCAATGCTTAGGATTGATTTTAATTTCATGATCGAACAGTTATTAGAACTTTCGACCTATATATATATATATATATATATATATATATATATATATATATATATATATATATATATATATATATATATATATATATATATATATATATATATATATATATATACATATATATATATATAAAGTACACAGAAAAAGCATCATTCCGACACAAAATATATAAAGCACAAAGGAAAATAGACGGAAATTCCAGTTCGAAAAGTTATATTTCGGCAGCCAACTGGCGCCTTGGTCACAGTGGAGATCACAAAAACGTGAGCAAATGTACAAGGCAAAGCAAGACAACAAAATGACGCAAGTACGTAAACACAGGCTAGACCCTACGAAAACTAAAAGGTAAACAATACGAAAAAGCAAGAATTTCTTAGAATCAATCTCTTTTGAAACGAATCGTACGGTTCTGAGAATAAGTCCCATCATCCACGTTAAGACCACTAGGAGCGAGCGTATCCAAGCGATAAATCACTTATATCACATATATATATATATATGTGTGTGTGTGTATATATATATATATATATATATATATATATATATATATAAATATACAAATAAGGTGTCCAAATGACAGGACTTAACAAATTGTTCGATTTTGCGAACAAAAGAGCTAGAATAAAGAGATCTACATGAATAATTGTTTTCGGCACAGCTGACTCGAAAACATTCATGTAGACCTCCTGATAAACGCACTAGCGTGAAATTCTGAGAAGTTTTTGCTTTTATACCATAACTATTTAAGTTACACACACACACACACACACACACATATATATATATATATATATATATATATATATATATATATATATATATATATATATATATATAATATGTGTGTGTATACTCTCTGCGCCCAGTCCCCTACACACTAAAGCTGGCGCTGGCATTTCATTTTCTGTGGTAATATATTTACAGTTTCATCACACGTAAATAAATGCTGAATATCGACAACACAGTATATATACAAATGTTAAGTAAAGTCTGACCCCGCTAATTGAATACAGTCATAACCTACTATCAAAAAAACAATAATTAAATAATTAGTAAATATACGGTATAGAACAACAAACTCAACGAGAAGGAAAACTAGATCGAAGCATGAACTTATACTTGTACCAGATAGTAGCTCCATGATCAAAACAAGTTTTATCGTTAATAATATAAGTAGCACCGCAGAGCTTTAATTGTTCCCATTGGTTACGCGTACGTATAAGACATCCACAATGTTTGTATCTTAAAACTTCTGTCCTCCCTTGTCACTTATACATTATTTTTTACTAAAAAGAATGGAAGTGAAGTTTCAAAAAATTATGACCAGACTACTGAGATACGATTTGAAAAATACAAATTGAAAGAAAAAAGGAAAAGTGTATCACATTTCTTATGTAGAACCCTTTGGTCATGGCTGACTGCTTGTAAAGAAACCACAAGTTTTCGATCCAAGCATCCCGGGTCGTATATATTGACTCAGTAAATTAAAGCGACTCGTTCACTCTGTGGTAACCTCAAACATATCACTACTGCGAAACTCATTGCGGGAAATGTCTCCCCAGTGATTAAGAGAGAGTCGTACGTGCGGTCCGTCGGCCACTGAGGAGAAATTTGCTTAATTATTTCTGATCGGTTTCTCATTAGGGGCAGAATTCTGTTTATAAAATGTATATTTGATCAAGGAAATATGAGTCTGATGCAACGCACTATCGAAATCCTGCTCACTGAGGAATAGCCAACCGACGACTTGAAAACGGCTGACAATAGGTCAACATTTAACAGAGGAAATGGAACGTGCAAATATGGATTTGGAAGTTCATCTGACCAGCCGTTTGATTTATTGAACTTGTTTTGACTGCATAGTACGGGGGCTGTTAGTAGTATGACACTGAAAACGGCTGGAATAATGCGTCGTTTGCATAGAGGAAATAAATATGTATTTAACTCCTACCGCCAGTCGTTTAATCTGTTAAAGTTCCCTTTTCTGCATAGCAGACGGTGACTATGAAAATTTGGCCAGGTGCAGCAGTAACACTTGGTCAAAGGTAAATATTGTTAGAAATATTTAACGTTGACCTTTGTAGTATAGGCGTTTCGGTAATAGCCTATTATAACCAAAATGGGCCGAAAGAAATAGGTCAGGAAACGAGATCAACGGCCGTTTAAATTGAACTTATGAGCACCATACCTTCCAGCAAGGCGCTTGGTTACTATATACGAAATGTCCTGTATATAAAGTGACGTTATAAAGTGGCCTCGCTCAATTAAGGTCTCTTTACCGCTTGCTTTAGTTTGTGGAAATATAATTCGAGCAAACGCACGAAAGAAATTAGGTCTTATGATTATGACAAATTTGTTCTCGATTCGCAAGATTAGGCCATAGTTTATCTCAATTAGTTTAGCAGAGCTAATGGTAGACTCATCAGAACGTTTGAATAGGTTTGCAAGTAAGTAACAGAGGAGACGGTGAATGCAGAATAACTACGGGACGGTCGTTATACAAATTGTATTAGATTCATTCGGCCGATTAAGCCGACGCTTGGTAGAATATCATAGCGGTGTTACACACTGTAAACCCAGAGTTACAGTTTACACAAAGTAGCTATAAAGGCACGACTTTTGAATATTCTTAGCTTGGATGAGGCCAAAATGGCATCAACTTATATAGTACAGAAGAGGGTGGGTGTAAGCTTATGGCCAGAGTAAGTTTGCCCATAGGTTGACTAAAACTCAAGGTAAGCAACTTAGCGGCTATAATGGTAAATTTTTTAGGATTTCTAAGATATTACAGAACTTTTTATTACCTGTCACTATACACTTCAACTAACAGTGTGCTACTGATACTGTAAAAATTGTTATCAATATCACTGGTTTGTCTTTGTCCTCGTCACCCGAAAATTTGTCGAATGGAAAGAGCTTTCACGAATAAAGTTTTTATAACACACAAATTTCTAATTTATTAAATTATTCTGTTCATGCAAGATGTATCTACACTACATTAACATATAGTATTTATAAAACTTATTACAGCTTCTTTGTAAGGAAAGCACTAGGAGATATCATGTAACATTTCTCTGTTTATTAAAATAATGTTGAGGACTGCCTATGATCGTTCCGACACATTTTTAGCCTGTCCAAAGTGTCATTCAATCGTTGATTCTTCTCTCACTAATTTACTGGCGTGAAAGTATCCTTCACTGCCAAATTCGCACACCAAGACAATGTTTCAGTGCTAGTCTTACCTGTAATACGGCTTTGAAACTTACCAACAAAGTTCACTACCAGAACTACCCATAATTCAGCTTTAGATTTACCAACAGACAAGCCTGCTTTGGCCTTGAAAATGGTCAACCCAACCCAACCATCTGTCAAAGTCGGGAGCGTCATTTACCCCAATTACAGCCATTGAAGCTAAGAAATATCGACAACAGTCTTCATTATGAAATAAATGCGGTGATCTTATCATTTCTAAGAGATTAGACCGAGATTATTTGACGGTCATGACACGCTGTCGGCAAATCTCCCTGTGAATTATAATGTTTATCGATCGTTAAAGAGGAGGAGAGGTCGTTGTAAATAAATCATGACAGTAATTACGTGTCAAATGCAACACACGATACTGGTTAAATAATACATGTATGAACCCTACGCGACTCGCACAAAAGTTTGGCTGCGCTCTATCATGCAAGAGTTGATTCACACACTTACACAATATTTAAGTATGGTTTTATATCATAAAATCACAGAAGTAATGATGCAATTTTCAGACCAAACAGAAAGAAATCTCTTAGGAAGGTGTAAAGTAAGGTTATTTAAAATTTTTAAACTTGAAAAAGTTTCGAGGTGGCGACAAGTGTTCTGATCATCAGCTGTATGTTTATACTTGCTTGACTTCAACACATGTTAGCAGTTTATGACATCGAATGTAAAACATGCACGTTTATGGTAAAACTTGTTTCGTGAAAAATTAAACGATAATTTATGGATATCAGAGGAGACAGAGCAGAGTGTTAAAAATATTTAAAAAATGTGATATGTAATCAATACATGTAAATATAAATTACTTGGCGGTGCAGTCCCGGAAGATGTATTCCATTAAAAGAAAGTCACTTTCAAATGGAATTATACCATACGCTGTTTGTTAGATTTCATCTTCGCAGTAGTTAAATGTAAAATGTCAATGACCATGTTATCACGTTCAGATCACGAAACTCAAACAGAGCTAAATTGATGAGTTTCCTGCATTTTTGTCCGTTCTCTGTCTTGTTTTTTATTTTTCTTTTCTCTTTTCATTTCCCTTTTTTTTTTTTGGAAACTCAGAAGAAAACAGGATAAGTTATGGTGTGAAACTTTACAGTCGTTTTTTTTTATATGCTTACAACGGTAGATGAATGCATCACCCCATCCATAATTAAAGCTTTAAACGCTAAGGTTGAATGTACTATCGCTCTATTTAACTTCGACAGCAAGCAGGTTGATGTAATTTCTACGCATCTGATTATGTAAATATCATCACAAGACGGCATTGTATCCTTTCCAAGTCAATACATGTTGTAGTGTATGTAAAGATCATATCATTATCGGTCCGCATGGTTTCCTGATGTTTGCTCGGTTTTGTCAAAAAGAGCATGCATTAATCATGTAAATGCTTCATGCTAATAATTACCCTGAACTTGTGCACTTTATCATGCAACGTCTACGAATTCCTGTGACAAATGTACGGACATTCTTCTCAAGCCCCAGTAAATATGGTCGAGAAATCAACTTTACATTAAGAAGAACACTCTATTTGCTCTTCACAAAGTCACAGCAAGATATTGTTATTGTACCGAGTTAACGGAAAGTGTGCAACTTTCTTATGCAGATAAAATGTTACACTGTCCCATCAGGTTTGTCACTGTTCGCACAAGCATAGCACAATGACATTGAAAACGTTTTGAGACATGTATAACTTTAAACATATAACTTTTCATCTTTGAGATTTCAAGCAACTTATCAAGAACTTATCAATTATAGCATTAAAAATAAAAGCATAAGAAAAATCCTCACAAGAGCATAGCTCAGTGATATACTGTATACCTACATATACATGAATGTGCGCAATGATGAGGAAAAGCTACATCTGAATAAGGCTATAACCATAGCCCCTTTTCCAAATAGCAATTACAAAGGATTGTGGGATAGAATTTTTGTTCACATCCTTTTTGGCCACAGTAAAATGCCATTAACATTAACAACGCGTACCAAAAACTATATCCCACAATTTTTTGCAATTGATGTTTGGAAAAAGGTCTATGAACTATCCGAAGTGTGTGGATCCTTTAATTTTTACACAATCATTCTCAAAATGGCAGCTTAGTATTTTACGGTGCATCGGGCCTATGTCCGTGTTATAGTTAAAGATTACGTATGTACGGATTGCTTATTATAAATTAATTGTTCATAATTACACGGGAAAGTCGTTTGTGACATGTGTTAGACCACCAATACCAAGAAGGGACCTCTTTTTAATCACTTACTTTGGGGTGACGTTTCAGAAAACTTAAAGTGAAGTTAAGCTAGTTAAAATCCTCTGTTAAATTGTACTATCTTACCTGTGTGTCCTCTCGACGTATCACAAGTACGTTTTCAGGAAGAATCTGCTGCTCTTTGTTGATATCATAGAGCGCAAGATTTACGGCTGGCAAAACGCCATCACCTTCCACGTGACCGGATGTATTGTTCTTCATTGGATAAAGCCCAGTGATGTAAATGATTTCAGCCTTAAATGGTGATATCCACATAAGTGTCATCCACACTAATGCTAGAAACATTGCCATGTTTGAAGATTAAACAAAGATGATGTTGAGTTACCGGAATTTAACTATATAAATTTTCTAGCAAACTTTTGGGCCGATTTTTCAAAACGGTTTGAAAATACCAAGACAAGCGATGGACACTTATTTCACTCGCCGTGGCATGGAAGAAATCTTGAAGATGGTTCGAAACTTTTTCAGACTGGAAGCTGTGACTTCAAGACGATTGCTCTCAAAATGTCAACATGACAGCCAATGGACGCTTGTCTGCCTCTTACGTAGCAAATGATCCACAATCCAGACACATTACTTTTATCTATATTAGTAAAGCAACAGAGTGTATAGTGAAACGCATTCTTGGAACAGAGGCATCAGTTTAAAACATTCAGAAGACAACTCAAACTGCTTTGTCGATCATCGATTCTAATATTCATCTTTGTCACCTACGACGTTTACGACAGTACTCCAAATGACGTGACAGGCGCTGAGATAATGCCATCAACTTTCTTTCTGAAACAAGGCATTCAAATGAAATGATTTTGTTTTTTATCACATTATTTTGATATTTTCAATAATAAAGTGGATGAATAGCTACTTGTCCTCCTGGAGAGGCTGAAGATGGATTTTGTTCTAAAATGCGCCAAAAGGGATATTGATTTTAAAAGTATATCTTATGTCAGACGGAAACAATTAATATTCATAGTATCTCTTCGGGGCTTTGTGTTTAATCACGTCATGTTTGACTTTGAAATTGTAAAGCTCCATTTTAAAGAACCATGGATATTTACTACAGAATGAGATTCTTTTTTTATTTTTTGGGAGTTTCAACACGTTTTTAGTAGTAAACGTTTCCAATAAGGTTAAAGAGTGACGCAATATCAACTGACACACTAATGAGTTGACAATGAACATATGTTAGAAACGATTACAAAGGAATTGCAATTAACAGGCCGTTTGGAAGCACCCTCAGGTCATTAAGTCTTCTTATGACCTTCTAAGGAAAATAATCCAACCTTACGGCATTCTAGCATGTCCAACTCACAAACATATTTTTATTGTTTTTTGGAAAATTACGTGCGACTAGCTAAGCTCGTAAAGACTGAAATGTATTGCATCCTCTGTGAGATTTATATTTGCAAAATATCACCCGCTAAATAGATTTGTCAAGTTCATTTTTTATAGAAGAAACTATTTAGACAAACTCATAAGATTGAAATTTCCCTCAAAACAACAAACACTTTGAATAAGTATGTCACCTTTGAGAAAACAATCGTATGATATTTATTTAGAATTCATCAATTCATCTCATAACTTTGCCGCAGCAATTACGGAAATGATAATAACGCACTTTAAAATATGCCGAAATCTTTGTCTCCCGTAACGCCAGACTCCAAATTCGATTTTATGCATCGGCGAATGTAAAGGGGACAAGCTTCAGACGATTGATTGCACAACTGCAGATGTTTCTCAATCGCACCTACCTGCCTAAAGGCAAACAATTTACCCATTTTCTTTTTTTTTTGTGCTGCTATTTAAACTACTTTACACCAACATGTGAGTCCCTTCATATTTTTCACCCATTGCATCCCCCTCATAGGTCGATACTTCTTTTTCTTTCTAAAGTAGCCAAACATTGCATGCAAAAGACCTAATACGGTAACTCCCCTTTCCTAATTCCTGAAACCTAGATAAAACGATCACACACTTATTACGTTAAACCCAGATTTAACAGCATCATCCTAATCCGTAAAACCAAATGTGATTATTAATATCCCAACCCAAACTGAACAATAACATGATGATGTGTGTAAAACCCAGACGGATAAATAAAATCCTTTTCTGTAAAAGGCAGACTAAATTATACAATACTAGTCTGTAAACCCATACAAAACAATTAAATACTTATCTGCAGAACCTTCACTGTATAATGCAATCCTTATGTGTATAACCCAGATTAAACAATGCATCGGAACAAAATTTGAGATAAGGAAAAGTGGTCTAGAAATTCCCAGCGCATGCTGGATGAATCTTTGAAAATGTCAAATGAACTCACTAAACGGACTCACAGAGACTCACACTAAATTTGATGAACGGAGCAACTCTTTAAGCCACAAGTAGCTAAGTAGGTGAACAGTCCCTAAGGTTCAAAGTTGCAATAACACGATCTTTTAGAAGACAAAACTATTATCGCTGATTGGTGTAAGATGGCCTAAAACTAGACTGATTAATACTTGACAAAGCGATAGACAACTCACAATGTCAATTATGAGTGAAATTAGCTGGATACCAAGAAACTATATGAATATTGAATATGACATTACAAAAGGTATCAAGCTGTACTTGTCAGTAATATCCATCTATAAATTGTAACCCCGATACGGCACTTAAGTTTTATATTTAAATAAAAGAAAACTTTCTTATGTTTTACTTTGTCTCAGAGTTGTAATAAAATATTCTAACTTGTCAGAGAATTTCAGATTAACAAGAGAAGTGAGAGGCTTTCTCCTTGAATCGGTTTAAGTCAAACTGCCATCGTTTTCGTAGTGTAAGCTGATTACGAATTCTTGTAAATATGGAAGGGATAGGATATACCATATGACCGTTAAATTTGAAGTATTTGTATAAATTTAATAATGATTCCGTGTAAACCTATTGTGGATTTAAGTTTGCATTTTATCCATGATTGTGCTTCTGAGTTTAAGATTCGTGGTATTTTCAGACTATACGTTGCAATTTGTCATTTTTATTTTATCTTAGTACGATTTGAGAATGCAACTTTATATGCTAGAAATCTCAATGATTTCCGCTGGACTTAGCTAGTCTGTAGACAGACAAATATGGGTGTGTGTAACGTTCAAGAGGGTTTACACACTACACAAGAAACGGCTAATGCAAGGATCCAACTTACACTTTCACGGTTGATAAAACCTTGCCCATCTAATGCAGGGGCGTCTAAAAAATCTCTTTAACTAAGTTTGTTTTTTTTTTGCTATTTTTGACCAGAAATGGAAAACTTTTTGATATGTTTGGTCAGGTACGAGTAATTTTCGGGTTCGGGCAAATTTGACCTAGGGTGGGTAGTTTCTAGGCTATTAGCCATTAGCCATTTGCTTGGATTTGAATGGACACAGAATATATGTGGTAAAGTATTTTTTGTATGTGCAACCTTCAAGTCTGTTATTGACACTGTGGTAGCTACGATACACTCGGGAAATCGAAATGAGAGGGTATTACTTGAAAATGATCCCCCTTGATGACGGGCCTAGTAGTGTTGACAAGTAATCCGTTTACTCCAACCCCACGAGAGGTTTCCTCAACAATCTGGAAAATAGGATAAGCACACAAGTTGAGTAAATCCCATTTATTAGTATGTAAGTGAAACTTTAAAACACTTTGAGAAGAAGCCAGGCACGAGAGCAGATAAGGTGTAATTGTTATCCCAGGGAGTATGGACAAAGCGTAGCAGTCTATTACATGTATACGTGAGAGAGCGTGGTGGCCTATTGGTTAAGGAGTTGGACTTGTGATCTAAGGATTGCCGGTTCAATTCCCACCTGGGTCATTATGTTGTGTCATTGAGCAAGATGCTTTATCTCGATTGCTTCTCTCCACCCAGGGGTTAAATGGGTACCTGTGAGGTAACTTGTATAGTGATGCGCTGTTTGTGGCTGCTCCTATGGGAAGTCCCCCAGGGGACACGATGAAGTGGCATTACTGTTCAGTGTGCCGGGTACGAACAGCAAGTGATGTGCACTATATATATATAGTGTGGGTTTGACAAGTTACCAATGACCAGGGGTAATGATTGTGAAGCGCTTTGAGATGTTACATATAAAAGGCGCTATATAAATCCAAATCATTATCATTATTATTATCATTATACATTGACAGATATTGGTTAGATATTTCTTAATGATGTGCGGTTTAAAATTTCATGTTTGATATTTTACTACTTCATATGATGTAGATCAAGTGTCGCTGAAGCGGGGAGATTATCAAGTATTCATTTTGAAAAAGCCTCCAAAATATTCATTATCAAAGTGAAAGTAGTGACAAAATTTAGCGATAAAGCATAACCGAAGATTTACTCTGGCATGAGATTACTCTGACATCGCCGGGGTCTCTTTCATATAAGGCAGTTATGAATCTTTTACCATTCGGGAAACTGCTTTGATCCGGAAGAACAGGGCAACAAGAAAATATTAGGGAACAGATAAATAGGTTGTCTGTAGTTGACATGTTAATTCAGTTGGATCAATTTTTAAATAGATCTTCAAATGTCGGGTATGCTTTTCTCTTTTCAATATTGTAATTATAAAATGTAATATTCATAATTATTAATGATATCCGACTCATTTCAGAGTGTAGAATAATTACGGAAGATAAATGCAGTATGTTTTCTTAAAATGTTTAATCTTGAGCTATCAGGAATCTATCTCTCCCTTCTGTTTAAAAAAAAATAGGTTTTTATTTGTCTTCAACATATACCTATTATAAATCATTTTACTCACTCGGGCGATGGTCTTTATCTGATTAAAACAGCGTAGAATTTCTTCACTATTTTTTTGACAAGAGTATTAAGAGAGTGTTATGCAACTAACAGTAGCTGGCACATCTATTTCGTGAGCTCCATGGAGACTCGACCTTGACTATAAGTTGGAGTAAGTTATGGGTTAAAACTCCACTTTGCACGAAGTTGAACCAGTCACTACGTTGTCTCATATTTGTTATCACTTTCTCTCCTTCAATGAAAGCCTCCCAATGCTTGAACTGAATATTTCTATAATAAACTGAATGTTAAAACAGCACCATCCTTCCGCAATGTGCTAATCCCTCCCACGCTGTATGTCACTTAAAGCAGTTATATTCACTACACCAAGATCCTTCTCACGCGGTATATCACTTAAGGCAGTGGTATTCACTACACGGTGATCCCACTCAAGCGGTATATCGCGCTTAAGGTGGCGATATTCATGTCTTGTTTAGTGAACCCTCATTTTTAAGTTGTCATTCTTGCCGACTCTTAAGTGGCATACCTGTGGGAAGGGTCTAATTTAAGAAAATGTTCCTTCCTTATTTTTTTTCTTCATCCTCCCGAAATATTCTGGCCACCCTGAAAAGGGTTGCGACCTCTTGTTTGAATAAGGGGTGCCGAAGGCCTTTTGCCACCTTCAGCGTATACAAAATGTTATACGAGGTCGTTATCTTCTTGCATTTGGTTTGCAAATAACAATGAAAGTCTTTTGAAAGGACAACGTTGGAGGAAAGTGGACCTCAAGCCAGTAGTTTATAGGGGCAAATGACAGGTGAGAGTATCAAGAGAAAAACTTTCGTTCCTTAAATCTTTGGCACATAAAATTAATATTTGCCTGCATTCGCCCTCTTAAAATATTTGCATACTCTACACCCCATTAAGCCATCTCACCTCCTTTGAAGCCATTTTGTGGCCACGGGCCTGAGGGCTCTTTATAGCTACGCGTGTTTGCCTCTTTCTGTCTTTGCTATTATTAGTCTTTCGCTTCTCTCTTTCTTTCTGATGTCATGACTTGGCATGACTTTTCGAAGCCCAAGTTTACATAATAAATTTTGCACCAAACCTATAAAATGAATTATGTCATTTTATAGATGTTACCAAAGGCCTAATAAACCAAAAGACTGTGAAAAAGAATCAAATTTATGAAATTGATTAACCTTGACTTATCATGAATTTTACTTTATAAGCTGACCGCTGACTTTGTGATCTTAAAAGCGCCTATATTTATAAAAAAAAAAGAGAATAGCTTAAAGATTGGAGCCCTTGACTCAACAAAAACAGCTGCAAAACAGTTGATTACTCTGTGATATTTTTCATTGATAAAGATAGTTTTTTGTTATATACAACCCTGGCAAAAAGATAAGAATAGGCTTATCAAATCACGCGCGAAACAACGTAATATTTGTAGAATATAATGCCCTGGGTGTTTGCTGTAGTTTTGTGTCAGGGCAGTAATTCGATCTTCGTGTATTGTTCTGTAGGGTTGTTTTTTCATGAAATTCAGATACCTGGTAATCTTGTTTTTGCCCAAAGGGGAGATACGGGTTGCAAATTAAATATTTGCTAACTAAGCAAAACAAGATGTCTATGTCATGGATATTTTTCAGTTGGCAATGTCAGGTTGAATCAGGGAGATGGTCACCAAAATATTAGTTGGCTTTTATCATAATTTGTGAGAATGATGTGACGTACGGAAACCCGCACTACATGTGCGTCACAGATTTTAGGAATCAATAAGCCTATTATAAATTGTTGTTTATCCTGAATTTCCCTGGTGTTATTCGAGCTAGGAACCAGAGAGAGCTAAGGAATTGAACCTCCTGTCGGGAATTTCGTCAAAGAGCCAATTTTTCATATTTCGTAGCGGATCCTAGTGGATATGATAAAGTGTAATTCCGATTACTAACCCTGACGTTTAACCTATTTTTGTTCGCATTGAAGACAGAGTCTTCAATAGGACCCAAAAGTTTCCAGCGCTTTGCTCACACCATGGGATTCCATAAGTCAGAGTTTTAAAGAAAAAGAGCTAACTTAGCATTAAACCCAAGTACCTTACATACAAGTTATAACCAGACAAGGTGTTAAAGGGAGCGAGATATTCTGGGGAGTTGAGAGGTTTCTCAGGACGCTAGACATGTTAAGATGTATAAAAGTAATAGAAATACTTCTCTCTCAAAAAATTTCTAGGATAGAACTTTTTTGGTCCTCCCTTTGCTCCGGGCATGCGTAAATAAAGTATATTCTAATATATTATACAAAACTATATGCTGCAAGGAAACTTGCAGTTTGATTCATTGCCTCCTTCAGCTAAGGAATACATTTTACAGAACTAGATGACACTGGAAGACAATGTATTTATACACTTCCCATCCACACTGATTTTAAATTGTGCTCCTAATAAACCTGGTTACTAGGACTTCCCCGATAAAATATGAAAACTAGATACTTAGTTACGTAAAAATGACGTATGTGATTATAAAAGCAGTAATTAACAAAAAAGATTCACTTTGAAACTTACCAGAATGTTATTACTATCATGATAGTTATTAGAGTATGCTGTTATCAGAGAAAAACGATCACGTGGGCAAAGGAAAGACTGAGGAAAAACTTGAGATCTCAGAACGGGTTTTGCAAGCTTCTCCTGTCCAATGAGGAGAAAGCACAATCCGTACAGTAAGTATAAAATTACTAAACAAACTCGAGCTTGTCGCTTATTAAAATATATTCTTCCACAGCTCCGTCGCTATTAACGATTAAAGCGGAGAAACCAAACGTGTTTATTTAATATGTCCAAATACATTACTCTCCGGTCAGTGAATCAACTGGCGTAAACTCGTGGAGCCCACACGATATCTTATCCCAGGACTCGAATGCCCGTACTAACACAATGACACCTTAGCCGAAACTTAAGCACGAAACACGTCACTCATAATAGTTAGACCAGATACCCTGCTCTTCACATGGCCACTAGTAAGCTCTCCCATTGCATCAGTCTATTTAAAGTACGAACCTGAGTCCAAATTCCAGCTTCTGCAGCATGCCAATATGTTTACCTTATTGCAATGTCGCTAATAATTTTTACCAAGCGTAAACATGGTTGGGACTTACAGCGGAGCTATTAAATAAACGGTGTCGGAGAGTACACTGCTGAGACGGTACTTTGCGTGTCTCAACAACTTGGAGGAACGGCATAATACTTGCAGGGTGGAGAAGCAGACACTCGCTCTGCAGGTAGTAACGGGCATGAAAGTACTTTTGATTTTCTGTCACGTCAGGAAAGAAGTTCGCGGTCACTGTTGCTACTACGGTCTAATTGAAGCAGTGTAGTCAGGCTTATCATGCAGTAATTTAGTATGAAATCACGCTGTGTCCAAGTAATAGATTAATTGCTCTGTAACATTATTTGCAGTAAATTTCAAGTAATACCAGGGACCACATGCGTTTTTAAAAATATTTAAAGGTCTGCGGTCATGTAAATGTCACCCCTGTCTATTTGATGTAAAAAGTTTTAAAAATTACGTTAAAACCATCAGATATTGACCTTGTTAGAAGACAATCACCGTTTTTAAACTTACGTCATGAATAACCATGATCTAGCCTACATATGCAAATCTGAGACGTGGAAAGAGGGACTCATAAGATATGTATTGTGTTATCCCTTTGTTTGTGTAACCTTCATTCTAAGTACAGTTGTAAAGGTGGTGTGCCCTGAGGTGTGAATTCTTGAAGTAGCTTGGTATACACATTTTCGGTGGTAGAATAGGGATAAACCATATTTGTCGGACTATTATTGTCTCATAAACCGTCTCGACTCCAAATTTGACAAAATAACGGACTCGGCTTTGCCTCGTCCGTTATTTTGCCCAGTTTGGAGTCTCGACGGTGTATTCACCAATAATAGCCCGCCAAATGCAATTTATTCCTTAAATACAGAAACCTTGTTACACTCCGTATCATACTTTTTGCATAGCTTATGAGAAATCTCAAAAATGGTAAAACTTTGGAGAGGTTTATCTTTTAAACGGTAACAGATATTCAAATAATTCCAAAGGATATTTAATCAGGGGATCTTAATCTACCTACGCTGAATGAAACAAACAAACGTTTTTTCACATTTTCACATACATTTAAATCTATTCCGTCTTCTGTAGTTAGTTCAGTACAATTGAAACTTAAAGACACTAACAGTGAGCAATAGAGAAAGTCTTTGACTTTCTGTTTTGTACACTTCATGTTTACACCCTCTAACAAATCTCAGGTTGAGTATTTTTTCTTTATTTTGAATTATTAACGTTTTGCCAGTTTCAAGTCTACATTCTTTGTTCCAGCATGTAGTGTTTGTCTATTAAAACACTAGTACGTGACGTATTGTCGGGAAATCATCATCAGAATAACGAATGTTTGAAAAAGACCGTGTTACTCATCCCTTCTTCCATGACTTGTGTTTGCAATCAAACCTTTCTTTCAAGTTTCTTATTGGATTTTAAAACGAATCTTATTCTTCACTGCTCTAAGTTACTGTCTATTAAAAAAATCCTCGAGACAGTTTGTTAAAATTTTTAGCATTTTCAAGCCCTTTCTCATTGCAGAGTAGGAGTTTGATCACGAACTGAATTAGATAACCCCTCGGATGAGATACTTAAACGAACCACTTTTACTAATGTTCGAGTGGGTAGAAATACTGCCTACCCTGGGTAAGCTTATCGCAATTTTGGTCATCGTTTTAATCCAACAGACATGTAAACCAAATCTATCTAAAATGCAAATTGTTGTAGAGTAAATGTTTAATCACGATTCGGATTTATAATCCTTCAGGAGAGATATTTACACGAATCATATCAGCTTTGGTTTATTTTTGTCGCAGACAATTACAAAGCAAATGAGGGAATTTGACGACAAAAGTGCCTCTTTTGTTTCAAGTACTCTCGAGTACATTAAGTATGCTTTATTTGCGTGAATTGAGCAAAATTTGGTTAGAATCTGAGGGAAGGACTGTTAAATTATTGCTGTTAAAAGAACCTGTTACGAAGTGAAAATGGAAGACTTACGTTAGATGTCATGAAGCAATATTAGTAATATTACATTGGCTGTCGGGGTTTTAATGTCATGAGGAAACTGACAAATTACAATCGTATTTCTACGATACGTTCCTAAAAACTCATCTCAACGAAGAGCTATCGTTTGCGACACGTAATGTTAATCAGACATGAGTATAATTACACGTTCTTTAGAAGTTGTTCTGATATAAACTTGTGCGATTGTGAAGAACATTCTCGTGTACACTTTCCATGGACTAATTTCGAGCTTTAACAGAAAACTGATATTAACCGGCGATTAGATACCTTTCTTGTGCCATACCGCAGCCCTATTAAAATTACAAAATAATGAAATGAAACTTGTTAATTCTAAAGGGTCACCTCAAGTTCGGTTCATACTCTGTCAGTTATTACTGGTTCAAAATATAAATAACTTTATACGGCATTAAAGCAGCCGGTCATTAGTTAACGTTAACAGTAAAACTAGTCCTTATACGTTGTTGAGTAGGAAATGTTTATTTAATTGGTATAAAATAGAAGTAGATTATCATTATTCGTTGTCTCAGTTGTTGAAACGACAACTTAGAAGACGTATGACATTGTGAAGCGTGAGAAAGTGTTTGCAACACAAAGCCCTAAAAGCGGCTAAACACAACACTGTTAAAATGTAACACACAAGATGAAACAACCACGACCAATGCCCATGGCCAGTTGTAGATTACCTAAAAAGATCCCAAGGGGTAATATTGGTAATTGTACCTACAAAGCAACACTGACAGACATTAACCACAATCAAACTTGCCCGCCCGGCGGACGTGTATTGCTCCTGCACCCACACTGACTGCACTCGTAGTACCAACGTCAAAGGATGAGTACATATACCTGCTATGAAGGTTAAAATCGAACTTAATCTACCTCTATGAGAGATAAGACCTACCTAGGCTACTACCAGAGGGGCAATTTCATCAATTATTTTATTTTTTTACTGAAATTTTACGATTTTTTAATTACACTGTGCACCTAATCTCCCATTTCTTGCTTTCATTTCGTCGATGGATTTGACAGTTCATTATAACGAAAGCTAGCCTTGCGTATGTCTCTTTTGAGGTTCATTATAACTTAGTTCCGCCCTCTTACATCTTGCAGTTTAGCGTAGTTGTTATTCGTAATTACTTAAATCTGTGACTATTGCATACGATGAAACCCCTATAAATGTCTTGTCATATTTAATGCTAACAGCGGTACATCCGTTCCCGACCGATTTATTGCGATGCTGTCATTCCACAACGTTTATGTTTTTCGTACAACTGATCCCATTAATCCTAATTGAAACTATGATACTAATGTATCGACATGTTCTCAAGCCTACACGTTGTCGACATACATTATCAGAGCTATGGGTAATTTATAGTATGGTATGCGTCGAGGGTCGCTTCTGCATTTTATCATTACATGTAAAGGATGGTTTGTCCGATACGTGCAGGATGGCAGATGGAACTTCTATCAGGAATGTTTAAACGGTCAATTATGCTTATATAAGACACGTACAAATATACATTGTTAACGAAAGGAATGTTGAGGAGTAGGTCTTCATGGTAAGAGTACATTGATTTAAATCGACAAATAGTTAATACGCTCGTTACACGGCTACAATGATTCGGTTGGAAACTTGGAGGAGGCAACCGAGAGAATAACAGCCGTAAGTGTTTGTACAACCGTGGTATCCCCCGACTATTTGCACTTGACTTGTCAATCTTAGAAGTTAGCAAGGTCGCTTAAAGGTTTTTTCTTCGTGAACTTTCCAAGGTTACTCATTGATGGGAGAGAATTACACTGGACTGACAGTCGATTTTTCTACTTAACTTCAAATATTACAAAGTCAAAGTTAAATGAGTGCTATAGGAAACGTCTCTCAGACCAGTAGAGTAATCGGTCAAAGTTGTTTAGTGTAAAATTTTGTTTACTTTAGGCCACTGTCATCTGACAGGGTAAGAGTGAAGTGACCTACGCTTCTTACTTTACATGACCGTCATACCAGCTTGTGGCTACTTTTCTAAAAGCTGGGCTTACGCAGGTCTTTAAGAATCGGTTTGTACGGTATTTATATAAAACTGATGCGCATACCAAAAGAACGTACGGTATGCTGTACCAATCGTATCAAAAAATGTGTTCCTAAGCATCCGTATTGGGGACCAAAAGCGCCCTCACATCATCCATCCTTTTTATATCTGTATCCATCTCTGGGATTCCATCGAAGGATACAATACCTATATTAAATCAGGGAGCTACCACTCGGTGACAACTTCCTGTTAAATGCAGAGGTGACAGCTCCCTTCAAAGACCTCACACTAGAGACCGTCTAAGGCTTAAACGAACAACTAAATGACCCTGTGGTGATTTGGTAGTTTCCGAAACCCATTAACGCGTTGTAAATACGACAGTGCGCCCCATTTTAATTCCCAAAATTTCTGATCGCTGGAGATAAGTTGGTTTTGTGAACAACGCTGGCAGGTAGGCTACACTCAAAAAGCATTCCGGTTACATTCAAGAAGAAGATTGGACACAGATGTTATTTTCTGCTTAGGCTATAGTAACCAAGAACTCATAATTAAAGTTCAATAAATAATGTTAGTTTTTACCTGTATTTCCATGGCAATGTTATATTTAATCTGCATGGATAACGTAAAGGTAATTTGGTGTTACGATCCTGCATGATTACATTATAAACGATGCTTCTGTAGAGTGCGACATATGCTGAAGTAAATCTGTGACTACAGCATGGGATGCTACCCCTAAAAATGTCTACTATAGGTAGCCAGAATATTCCACAGACGGAATTTGCCGAACAAGATGAGGAAATTACCAGGTTCAGATAGTACGCAATCAATTCTACAAACATAGCCTATCTTTTCTCAGTAAATGCTAATTCAAGTATATTTCTTGTTTCACGAAAGAGAATAGGAAAAGGTTTAAACTATAAGAGCAAACGAAGTTGGGGTGTTAGTCTTCCTCAGATTCATAGGAAACGAGTAAAAGTGCTAAGTGCAAACATGCTAGTTCTTTCGTGCTCCAATTCTTGAGCTCTTTTCTTGGTTTTGTCTCGATGAGAACATGCCTATTGGCTTCAAGAATGCCCCCACCTACTGCACGCACCCTTTTCTTGTAATGCTGCTATTTTAAGACTTTTGAAACCATCCTTCCTCGAACGCTCAGGTAGGTGGTATACCACTGGTATTCGTACAACTCATTGACCACAGTAACGAAGAAAGTACACGGCGGCCTAAATGCGTCATTTCCGTGACTCACTTTTGCCGCTTCATTGACAGTATGTGTCAAGATCACCACAGAGAGGTGTGAAGCCAATTATAGAACTATGCTACCTCGCACGTGGTCCGATAAAACCGATATCAAGTTCGTAATTAAAAACTCGATAAACGGAGTGCAGAACTGTTTTGTACGCTTGGTGGTAATTGTTTGTATTTTTGTGAACGATTATAAAAGTTATATATATGTACTCCCTCGAGAAATGATAAACGTGTAAATGACTGCAACCGATACCTCCTTACGGTAGGTCTACCGTGGATGACTTACGCGTGCTTGTTGTGGACCCTGTCAGGAAAAGTAACATAAACCATCTCATCGGAATTATGTCATTGTGTTGATGTTACTTAAGCAGAAATAGTTTTACATAAACTGACTGTTTTAAAATCAAACTGTACAGCCTCTTGGGACTCTAATTCCGAAAAAAATGAAAAGGGAGAGTCAGAAGAGGTTGAGGTATTTTCAACGTTTAGTGGGCTAGAAACGAATGACTTTAAAAATAATATTAATAGAAATTATGTCCGTCGAGAATGAGTGAAAGTAATTTACAAGGCATGTTTGCGGTTACGTTGCTCACATGATCAAAAAAGTATTCCTCATATATCATCACAAAGAAAAAATGCGCAGCATTGAACGAAAATTCGTTACCTTGTCGAAAATGGTTCATTTTGTACCTTTTTAACTGCTCCCAATGCCCTTGAAATGGCTTTCATACTTGTTAGCTTGCTCGCAAGGCATGAATGTTAGGATTCCCCTGGAGGCCTGGTGAATGGCAATTATTATCTACGCGAGGTCTTGATTAGTTTTCGAAACCATAATTTGGTCACCGTGTGGTAATAGCGCATTCCCTCAAAATTATAAAATTTAATTTTCTTATTGGAAAGGAATCATCATAACAGTTTTACTGCGACAATAATCTTACACAAAGTGACTGATTTGACGAGCCTAACACATAAATGTCGGCCACAAATTCAGGGAGGTTGTATGATAAAAACCAAAAAAATCTGAAATAATTGTCACATAGTGCGTGAAAGCAATCAAGGCCACATGATTAACTGGACATAAAAAGACTGAGAAATTAGGGCAGTAAACTGAATATCTGTACTTAGGGGATAAAGCGCCACCTAGATTCACATCACAAGTTTGAAAAATATCCTGGCGCCTAGATATAATTTGCAGTAAAGGTGTCAAGTAGTTAAAAGGTAGTTTATAACTTGGAGTGAACTTAGCATTGTGTAAAATATAAAACATCTTGCATGAAAGGGATAGCAATTTTCCAAATAATTGTTTAAAAAATTTTCAATATCAAGTTTGCTCAAATCACATTTCGCCTGAAAGACCACTCGAAAAAGTTAGGCTATGTCACTCTATCTACAGCAACAGAAAAAATTTAGAGGTCCCGGTTAAACAGATTATTTACTAAATGCTGATGCTGCTGATTAAACAATGACAGGATTCTGTTTGACAGGACTGAAACCTCTACTCGTAATTCGATGCAGAGGAAATTGTTGGTTGGTAACTTGGAACGGCAAATTAAACTATAAGTTTATGTTTTTCTTGTACTGTTTACATTGGACGTATTAACATTTTCTTCAGTGACAGCAAATTGTATTCGAAATTAATCGATGAGGAAAAGATAAAAAGGATTAAGAGTCCAGTATTAATAGCAAAATGGTCTCTTTCTGTTGAAAAACGAAACTGACGGTATTCGCAAGTGGTGATGTTAGCGCCATCATTATATACGAATCATTTATAGTTTTATAATGGATGGAGTAAGCTGACACCTGACTTTTCTTGTCTTAACATATTGAAAGACACCAGACTTGCCTTATATGGAAAATTATTTTTAGAATATGCATTAGTGTAATTGCATTACCATTTCTGTAAAATTTGGATGACACTGTTGGGCAGGTTCTCAAGTGTTTGTGGTCGAGCGCCAGTTCTACTTGAGTCTTAACATAAAATTGATAGAAGTCAGGATTTCATGAAACAGTTTGTTTTCTCAATGATATTTTGGACATTTCGAATCTTCTGCGGGCCAACTCATTGATATTCAAAGGCCGCAAATAGCCAGCAGACAGTCTCTTGATGGCCTAGACCCTAGTGAAAGGGGGGGGGGAACAGCCTGAGATTACGTCGATTATTCCAAGAGACACATAGCATTACCCTGTGATCTATCAAAATCATGACGTTTCTGTATCAATAAGTCTCAAGTATGTCCCATTTTATATCAACGCATCTCTCAACTGCTGTATGGAATACTCATTTTGATTTAATATGTTTTCCCCATGGACTAACATTAAACATGATTTATACCAGGGAACATCAATGGCATTCTTACTGCCATAGCTCAACCCAGATAAGATGAAAAGCTTATTTGAGATTGATCAAGATATCGAGATATATTTCAGAAGTTGCCGCTTTAATGACGTTGACATCAACAATTTTTATTAACAGTAAAGTTGGAAAGAATTGTTCATTAAATAGGCTAAGTTACTGCTAGTATGTAGCAAGCCCCTTATTGTTGATTTCAATCAATCTCAAAAATATGTAGAGCGTTCACCGGAAGGGTAATTAAAATTTTCTAACCGACTGGCTTTGTTTATAACAACGTGACTGGTTGACATTTTGTAAAACATATGAAAAACATGTGCACAGTTGCCTAACTTGTAAATTACTTCTGGCCATATGTCAGTATGGAAGAGCGCCCTCTGTATTAAATAAAGTGTTCTGTTAGCTTTATCATGTAGGCATCTCGTCTTGGGAACGATTCTAAGGATTTACAGGAGATGTCTAGTTGTTTTTACAGTATTGGAAAGGGTAGCAACTGTCACCTACGTAGAAACGTTACTCATGAATATTATGAATTTTGATTGGGTAGGCTATCACGAGGGTTTGTGTTGTTAAATGGACAATGAATGAATAACGTTCTTGTCACTTTTCAGAGAAAATGAAGTAATATTTCTTCTATCTTGGTTTAAGCAGTTTTTGAGCTTTTGTTAAAGGTGTTGTGACACGGAAATGATATAGTTACATATTTGACTTAAAAGCATTAAAAACATGGAAAAGGCCAATATTGCCATCAAAATACATCAAATATATCGACCATTTAAGAGGTTAAATTTTATTTTGCACTTACATCATAAACATAAGTCAGATATGCAAATGTATGACGTCAAAAGAGGGACAGACAAGATATGTCTTCTGTTACTTTTACTTTTTTACTTAAACTTGTCTCGTAGAAGAATATGAACATCCCCCATCAAACTTTAAACTGTTTGACAAGTAGTTAAGCGATAACTTATATAGGGTAAACAAAAGAAATGCTTACTCGCCACATCGTTATTTATGCATAGGCAATGAGTTACTTCAAACACCATCAAACTTTGAAGAGGTTTGTCATGAGAACGGTAAAATAGAAATAATTCAAAGGAATCATTCCTTGGGGATCTTACCTCGGGGATTTTTATTATTTGACTGCCAAATTAACACAGCTCGTTTTGGTCGCATGTCACCATAATGTTTATTTGTAGTAAATGGTAACAATTAAAAAAATCAATTAAAAATCGAAAAAGAAACTACTCCATAAAAGATATAAAATACACAGTAGTTAACACACTAGTATTAATTGGAATCGATAAACCGTAATATAATTAGCCCAAACCTTCTGTCTCATGATTTCATCTTGGGGATCTCCATTTTTCACTAAAACCTGATATGTGATATTTTTCTCGTGGCGGCTTGCTAAATTGTATCATCGAAAGATGTTCAATTAATAGAGTACTTTTGCATACCGTGTACTTGTGTTGCTGTGAGAAGCAGCTTGTGATCTAACAAGGTCCCCACTTACCAAAAATAAGGAAAAACACTCCATCCGATATGCACGGGCTTATAGGATGCAAGATATCATTTTGTATTTCCCATACAGCCATTAAAAGGCTTTCACCACTCGACATCCCGCCAACAAACGATACCCTTCTCCTCGGAAATCTCTATTCTGCATACTCAAGTCGGTGGTGTGTCTTAGGCGTCACTAGAGCGCAGTCAAAAAAGAGGGCGTACTCTTCACTCCGCATTCATGCTTGTCAAATGCCCTCTAAATGTGCCTCCACTTATTTATTCCATTAAAGCAAAGTATACTCGTCATCTAATTGTAGGTCAACAGCATCGATATATCTTTCTAAATTGCCCCAAAGTGTTTCATTTCCTGTCCTACAAGGACTTTTGGATGTAATTGAAAGAACGTTTTCCGATGTTTGCTTTGCTTATTAATGAGGCTTGATGAACCTTTAGTTAAAAGAGGGAGACACTAAGAGAGAAAATTCGAGTACACTCCTTGATTCATTTATCGTAAATAACGAAAAGACTTAATTGCATATCTAGTGTGGTTTTTTATCTTGTTAGATTGGTCAACGGATGGCGACTGTCAAGTTCCAGGTGAACGCTGTGCCAGCACTATATATATGTTGGCCTTACTGACCTGGCGGTGGAGTGCATTCGTCAAAGAATAAACCATGCATGGTACAGTTAGAACGTGTTATCTTTACAAAAGTTCGCATGTAATATAGAACGATTAAGGTTGCCTTGGTCCTTCCTACGGATGATGACAGTTTTTACGGTTTGAGGTTTTACGATAATTACCGTACTAGTTTAAATTTCTTTTAAATAAATCAATTTAGTTAAGAGGATGGGAAATACCTAATTTCTTGTTACGTAGTTAGTTTACTTTCTCCTTGTTTAGTGATTTTTTCTTTGTTTTCTAGTGTACAGTTATGAAGTAATATTACAATTGGGTAAGGATACAGATCCGAAACCTTTTGATCCCCCTTTAAAGACTATCATCGACCAACACACGGCTTTTATATCAGAGATTCTATTGTAGTAACGTTTCAAAATAATTTCGTAATGTCACGTGTCATATATTGTGTGCATATCTGGAGGTGATTTTGCAACAGTTCGAAACTGGAAGTTTTCCCATATATGTGCGAACTTCCCTCTTGAAGATTTTCTACACCCATTATGTGCCTAATGGTGCCTAGCTAGCTCTGTGATGACTCCCTATAAAGCTACAGGTGGACAGTTCCCAACTTTCCGGTTAGAAATGATAAGTTAAAATGTAACGCATAAGTGACAACTGTTCTCTCTATACGGCGGGTGTATGTAGAGGGCATTTGACAAAGAGTGCGTGTGAAGCGTCTCACCTCCAAAATAGTTTCTCTAAGATCAATGGAGTTACTTTGCAAAATAGCCCCATACTTAACAATACCAGCAAAATCTAAGGACCTTTGACTAAATATTGGGAGAAGTAATTCCATACCGCCTTGACTACCCCTTGACTACCATCACAAAACTATCGTACTGGTTATAGCGGTCTGATTTTATATTTCATTCCTTGTGCGAACCTTTCCAAATAAAACTTAATAATATATAGTGAAGGCTTATTGTTTAATGTTGAAGCGCTAAGAATTTTGTCAACAGAATTCTATTTACAGGCCCCTAATACTTAATGGGGGGGGGGGGGGCAGGGGCGGCCTCCTAGAAAGATCTTTGCCCCTAGAAAAATGTTTGAGAATAATTACTACTGCCTGAGTACCAAACCTCGCCCCACCCGTCAAAAATGTTTCGCCCTCAAGCAAAATTGCCCCTTAAAAACCTTGTGTGGCTATGGGCCTGCATATGTATTTCCGTGTCCTTTAAATGTAGGCTTACTTCTACAGTGCACTTACTATGCAATAAAGTACAGTCCACAGAGTAACCCCTATTAATCCATGACTTAAATCTCTTTTTTTTTTCTAAATAACTTTCCGCGGGAGTTAGAGTGAAGACGTCTCCAAGTATGAAAAAGATAGACTACCGTACAGTGAAAGCAAAGCACAACTATTACGAATGTTTAAGTACAAGGAATTTTTACTCACTTTTAATATTCTTCATATAGTTAATTGCACGTAGACACAGTGCAAGCGTTATCTGGTAGAAACTAAGTAGGAACTATCTTCCGTGTACAACAAACAGCATGCGAATAACGTCACTTAAGCAAATTGAAAGGAGTGGGAACGAACGTTATTACACTTCATAGACAGAGCCACTAAGTACTTGCGATGACACCTGTTCATATGATATTATCACATTCGAATTATGTTTCAATGTGCAGTTTAAGTTATGGAAAGGTTTCCTTCTTGTTACTACTTGCATGTACAATCTGAGAGAAGCGTCAACAGTAAGGGTCCTTACAATTAATAGTACGTAAACACTCCTGCCATTGTTACGTAGATAACTAAGCAAACAAAGCTTTGATCCAAAGGTTACTGAACAAATTTTGATGTTTGCTTTAATATAAGTGGCTATTGTAGTGGGAAGGTCACTTTGTACGAATAAACGTTTGTATTAAGTGATTGTACCGTACGGAGTAAAACAAGTGAAATAGCCGCCAGTTAATGTTTGGTAGTGGCGCTCTTCTATTTCATAAAGTGTGAAATGTTGCTTAGAGAAGTTCGGAGAGTTCCCAAAACACAACGAACTACTGGACTTAGTGCGCTATTTGCAGCATAGTGCCATACCCAAAACATTATCAGAAAACAAAATCGTTTGGATTATTTCTTAAGATTTGATTAAAATTATGTTTCGGCTAGTATTCAACGTTCTTACAAATATTTTGAGGATATAGAAAGCACTGAGAAGAATCGATACACATTTGAAGCAGAGTTACTAGAAAGACTAGGAGAGTTAGGAAATGTTAAGGAATTGCGCCCTCTTTTAGCAGAGCTCACTTTTAACAGGACTGCGATGGCATTTGTTGAAGGCAGATCGCTATTCATTTTTGATAGTTCACCTCGGTTCAGGTGAATGCTTGTTGTAGCAAGTAGGCATGGAGGTTCTCATTTCGTGTACCTCTTGAAATTAAAATTTTAGACAAGACGGTGGAAGAGTTCTGATGAAGTACCGTATCATAGGTCAGAAATAACGAAATTCAGAGAGTTGCAGCTCGAATCTGAAATAGGCTTCCACAATCAGACCGAAGCATACAGCCAACGGTACGGGGCGACAAAGCATAAAGTTACAGTTTATACCCAAAAAAAGAATTTGATGAGAAAATAAATTCTTCGGAACGGAAAGGTAAACTACAAGCAGAGGTGTCATACGTTTTGTACTCCACCTTATAGAGAGAAAGAGACAAAAACTGGTTGAAATGTCGGGCACTGCACACTTCCTTAAAAATCATTACTCTGCGAACGTTGCATTTAAGCATAGCAATGTATTGCTAAGTACCGAAACTTGCCTCTCGGCCTACGCTCCTCCTTTCGAGAAATTAGAATCATTCAAATGATTTTCAGTGCGGAGGGGGCGGGGGGGGGGTGGGGGCGATTTCAAGACAACTCTAATTTGGTTCCTGCCTCCCATTTTTTAGCAACTGACCCGCAACATGAAGGCTCGTGATGGATCTGTACATATGCCGTTTCCGCGATATTAAGCACTGCCCCTTAATCTGAGCTGCAGGCAAATCAGATCTGCAGTAAGCGAAACTAGGAGACATAGGCTACGGTACGCCAATGGAAATATACAGGTAGGCCTGTATGCTTATGTAATGTTACTAAGGGAATGTGCTTTTTGGTGGAGCCGAAGAAGCACAAATCTCTTTTTCCCTAGTAGCAAGCAGCATTGGGTATGCGTTGAGTAGTCAGTAACAGCCAAACTTTTACCATGCAGTTCTGCATGCAACAGCTGCTTGCACAGTCAGGGAGCTGTCTCTCGTCACAGCTCCCTGACTTGAGTGGTTGACAGAGAGAATAAAAGAAATAACCATGAGGTTTCTGACAATGAAACGGGAAGCTTCACCTGCGCACAAAGTGTGCAGAAAATTCGTATGTTGAAGAAAATTTATGCACGTAGGTACAACATTGTGCGAGATTACAAATCCGGAGAAGTGAAAACCCATGGTGTGATCCACTAGGCCATGTCCAGTTAGAGTGAAGACCCCAGACGCCCGTCTTGAAAAAGTTGTCGACAATCGAAAGAAGTTCATTGTGCAACGTACAAGCATAAAGTACTTTTCCTGTTTTGAAAAGATATCAGGCTAAACGATGGACACTACTGTAGAGAACGAAGTGTGTTGAATGTACAGAAGTAATGAAAAGACTGCTCCGCAGACCTTGAAATTAACTTTTGGAACATTAATTCCTTACGTTTTTCCAACTATTGCTTTTAGGCATCAGCAAAAGGCGCACGAAGTGCGCTGGGAATACACTATCAAAGTTACCCAGATCAATTTGGGTTGGGGTATGCGAGATGGATGACAAAATTTGGGTCTCCCTTGGCGATCCTGCTGTGGATTTGCTGTCATTTAGTTTGTTGTATCAGTTAAAGAAATTGGAAATACGAGGATGAGAAACAGCCCAAATATTTGCAATATCCAAGCAATAGTTAATTTCCTGAAGAAACATTCATCTAAAAACATCCCATTTAATGTTGAAAACAATCTTATCAACAGGGCACGAACTCTGTTCAAACCTGTTTAAATATTTTACTATATTTAGCTAAAAATGAATCAAGATGTCTCATTTTTAAACAAACTTTGTACATATAAAATCAAGTTTAATCAAGTTTTGACAAGATTCCTGTTCGTGCCTATATGAATTAGATTGTTTTTAGAGCGCTGGGGCAATTCCCATTCTTGCATCCCAATTAAGTGCGTTCATTTGAACACCCTGAATATAAAGTTGAATGCAATATTTGCCAGTGTATGTCTAAGAGTCTGAGTCATCAACAGGTACACATGTTACAATAGATGCGAGCGAAGCGCGCCGAAAAAATTAACTTTCGTGGTCAGTGGAGCTACATACTTCGGTCTTTGACAAAACATTGATAGGCTGCCTAAAATAAGTTTTTTGGCGGAAAAAATTTAAGCAAAGGAAATTTGGTATCAATGGAATTGGCATCAGTAGTACATTATCTTGATATAAGCTAGTCACACATGTTAGGGGTTTTGAGTAATTACATAAATCCACAATGGAAGCCATTCTTACCTGTTAAAGCCTGTATTTCTTAGATATTGGTGTTATCGCTCACAAATGTATTACCGATCGATAGAACATGATATCAAATTAACAAACTATTCTGTTAAATACCTTATGACGTATCTGTGATGTCAAATGGGTAAAATTACGTGACACGAAGTCATTAGGTCTTGAAATGGCCTATAGGCCATGGACCAGAGGCACTTCATATGCACCCCCACCCCACAACTCTCCGTCCTCATATGTTTTGGAAACCTCATGGTTTCCTATACACGAAATGAAGTGGTAGCAGTAAATATATTGCGTCTCACTCATTCAAAATGGCTGCCAAAAACAAAATGGCGGCAATGTTGTGATTAAGTTGTATTGAATAATCATAGGAGAATAATCTTAAAAAATATTTTTGACACAAATAATCTTAATATGTGCTCACATATTATGATGAATATTAAAACTTAATTTTTGAAACTTTCCTGGCAAGATCCAGGTCAACCACGACAGCAGAAAAGCAAAATGAATAAAATATTTTCAAAAAAATCTGTAAAAACATTGGAAAATGCCACAATCCCCATTCGTAATGATGTAATTTACTATGTTATATTCAAGGCTTCGCCCAAGAGATAAAATGTCGGCCAATAGGGCGGAAAAGCACATATGAATTAAAAACGACATTGTCAATATTAGTAACAAAAATAAGAAAATATTTTTATGAAAAATCATCGTATCCCATTTTTCAAACATTTCTGTTGAAATTCAAGTCAATCAAGATGGCGCAAAAGGCAAAATGGCTATCAATATTATAATTACATTTTTTTTGTAATGATAAGTAAAATATTCATTAAAAAGTTTTTGACACAGGTAAACCTAAACTCTGTCAATATTCTGTTACAAATGTTCAAAAGATATTTTTTTCCGGAGCTGGGTGAACCAAGATGGCGGAAATAACAAAATGAACGTCGATAAAATAACTATAATATATTGTAATAACGTTGAAAATAAGCTTTAAAAATAGCTTTGTCACATTTGCTTTCAAAATCTGTTCATCTTTTGGGATAAGTATCCAAAAAATATTTGTTTTGGTCATGCCTTTCAGATCCACCTCAACCAAGATGGTAGAAAAAGCAAAATGGCTGCCCTTATAATAATTACACTATAAGGAAATAGTATGAAAAATGATCATTAAAAATACTTTTGACACAGTTGCTCCTAAAATCTGGCCATATTTTATGCAAACAAGAAACCAAGACTTACCTTTCGTATCATTTTTGTTGAAATTCAGGTCGAAATAATAACGCAAAAAGCAAAATGGCCGCCAATGTAATAATTACATTACATTATCATAATAAGGAGGATAATCATTAAAAGTATTTTTGACACAGTTTCTCTTATACCTGTCCATATTCGATTATAAATATTGAAAATGTATTTTTCTGAACATTTTTGTCAGGATCTAGGTCAACCAAGATAGATGAAAAATATAAGGGGAAACTACTATGAACAAAATGTTTACTTTTCTTAAATTGGCAGCCGTTTGCTTTTCAGCCATCTTGGTTGAACTGAATTCAAATAGAGGAGCTCATACAAACTTTTATGAATATCTGTCATAGAATATTGACAGATATTAAGAGCAACTGTGTCAAAACATTTTTATAATGATTATGTCAACATTAATTGTAGAACTACTTTTTACCATCTCTATAACATGGGCGCGTGCTAAAGTCCTAAGCAAGGCCGCTATCATTGCTCTTGTGAATGCACTTGTCAATAGCTATATTGATTATTGTAATATTTTACTTACAAAGTTACTGGTTTTCAGAAATGTATGATGTTTAAAGTACAACATATGCAAAATTACGCTGCCAAACTAGTCACTAACAAGAGCAGGTTATTTTTGTCATTTGGCTTGCTGAAGGGGTTGCATTTGGCTCCTAGTGCTTTACAGATGTCGATTTAAGACTCTCCCGTATGTTCCTCTTTAAGAAAATCAGATATTTACTAAGATTTGAGACCACTCGCAATTTGATAGTTCCCAGATACAGGTCCACGTTTGATGAGCGAGCTTTCGCTGTCCAAGGCCCTAAGTTATGGAATGAGTTGCCCTTTTCCAGTGGCGTAGGAACGGAGGCCAGGGGGGCCATGACCCCCTCAACATTATTTTGTAGCGGGCCAAATGTCATTTTGGCCCCCAGAAATCGCGATAGTTCTCAATACATATAAAATAGATATGTGCAGACTTTAATAAAGTAGGCCCTGTCATCTGCTTATCTGATGTCATGAAAACACAATTGTGCCACATCATACGCTAATACAATAATCTGATTATTTTACAAGAAAAAACCATCAATGACACATCTATCAAGGTCAATACTGATGTTAAAAAAGTTAGTATTTCAACCTTCAAGGAAATTTCCCCAGAACGGTCAATTTCGGAAATTCACATTGAGTTCGGGATATTTTTTTAGGAAATGAGACATTTTTGAGAAATGACTTGCAGGAAACTTAATTAACGCTAATACCCATATTAGTTAAAATTAGTTATAAGTTTAGTTTGAAGTGAATTATTAATTTCCGATTTTCAACGACTTCAAGAACTTCCTTGGTAATTAAAATAAAGTTCTGATTTGAATTGCACCAGCACCTATATATTCGATATTTATTCACTAGTGTGTTTTTAATGGCTTAACTTATATTATGATTATCATTGGCGTATTTAGGGGGACATTGTGTCACGCCCCCTTCCTGATACCGATTTTGTTTTAAGAACCTAATATACGTAATTTTTTAACACAAATTTTACTTCAAAGGTAGCATATGTGGCATCAGATCGCATGTAAGGACACCTAATTTTTGAAAAATTTTCAAAAGGGAGGGGTACACCCCTCCTCTTGGACCTCCCCCAGCCCGGCGATCACACAGCATAATGCATGCACCCCCTTGAGAGACATCCTGGTGACGTCACTAATTATTATCATTGTTATTGTAACGACTTCCCCCCAAACTATAATCAAGTAGTAACACGGCAAACGATCGTATGTAATTGACATGCGGTGTGATAACCGATGCATGCGTATTTCATACGTATTGTTGTTGCTTCCTTTTTCTTTGAATATTTTTATTTTTTTTTGTTGCTCAAATTAAAATTGGAAAAATCACATTGATCAAATATGATGTTTTGGTGTGGGAAGGGGGGGGGGGCGCAAGGTCGAGAAATAACTTCTGGTCTCTCCCCCCCCCCATGTCAAACATCTTCCTACGCCGCAGTTTTCAGTTAAGCCGACGGGCTCTGGAACACATTGACAACGTACCTCTTTATTTGTGCCATCGATGGTATCTGATCATTTACCTTCTTTTAACTTCGTTTTGGAGGCCATTTTGTTTTTCAGCTATGTTGATTGACCTTGATTTTGCCAGGGAAGTTCCAAAATTTATGTATTATGTATTAATAGTAATCACAAAGTGCGAACAAATATGAAGAGTATTTGTGTCAAAAATTTTTGCAAAGATTATTTTCTTCATTATTATTAAATACAATTTACTCATAATTTCTGCCGCCATTTAGTTTTTGGCAGCCGTTTTGAATGAGTGAGACCCAAAATATCTACTGCTACTACTTGATGTCGTGCACAGAGAACCACAAGGTTGGCAAAAAATATTGGGTTAGAGAGTTGTGGGGTGGGGTTCATGTGAAGTGCCTCTGGCCCATGGCCTATATTCCACTTCATAATCCATACTTGTAAAGTGAGTACAAACTCCCGAGTACATGTACGAGTTCTAGTACAAGGCCTCGAGTTCGAGTATGAGTACGAGTATACGAGTACGAGTACCTGATTTTCAAACTGCGAGTACTAGTAGGAGTACATAAAAATGTACTCGAGTACATTTCTGAGTACATGTACAGAATTTAAGGATGTAGTTACATACCAACAGTAACATACATTTTTGTAAGTTAGCTGTATGTCTGTTTGAAATCTATATACTACAAAATTGATAAATGCTGCATTTGATATATATATATATATATATATATATATATATATATATATATATATATATATATATTTCACTAATTCGGCACTTAATATATATATATATATATATATATATATATATATATATATATATATATATATATATATATATATATATATATATATATATATATATATATATATATATATATATAGAATACATAGATATATATATATATATATATATATATATATATATATATATATATATATATATATATATATATATATATATATATATATATATATAACGCTAATTATGACCAACTTGCAAGGATGGCCATTTTCTACTGCATAGATCACAATATGCAGGAGCTTTATTGTGAAAACCTGCGATGTCACATGGAAGCCCACGGTATACTAACCAGTGAAACTTGGGAAGTAAAAAACATCGAAATTGTTGTTTTAATATCATTAGGCTATGTTCTAAACAAAAACCTACTTTTTTAAGTGTTTTGTTTCAAAGTAACTTCTCAGAGAAGAAATTATTTTGGTAAACTGCAGTCTGCCGTAAAACAGGTTTTCAAATTCAGTGGAAGGGCTAAGGTTTGTATTTACCAGTAAAATGGAACTAATTACGATTGAATTTAGCATCTAAAGAAAACTGATTACAAAAGTTTTCGTTTTGTTGAAGTTTGGCTTGTTTCTTTCTAAGGTTTGTCAATTTTTAAAGATTTTAGCTAATTTGATATCATGTCTCTATCGATCAGTAATTTGTGGGCGATAACACCTTCCCTAAGGAATACAGGCTCTCAAAAGTAAGAATGGCAGCCATTTTGGATTTATGTAAATTACTCAACACCCCGACAAGTGTGACTAGAGGCATTATATCACGAGAATGTACACGTGTTGCCAATTCTATTGATACAAAATTCCTTTGATTAGAAATTTTCCGAAAAACACCTTTTTTTTTGCTTATTTTAGGCAGACTATGAGACTGGATGAAAGGCATTCGGTCTCCCTCAACCAATATACTATGGATCATGTCTTATGGGCTAACATTTAAATAAATATTGCGGGTTTGCCAAAATACTAAGAGTACTCCACCCTCCCTAACCAAATTATTGGAGGAGACTATGTCTCACATACACAATTTGAACAAATATTACTGCAGTTGAATCTTTCTTCAGGAAGATTGAACAAAGCTATAACGTTCCCAACCAAAAGGAAAAAGCAAATGTTCATGTGTGTCTACTACTGTTTTATTGATCACCGAACAAGCACTCTCAATAGCCGTATGAAGCGAGCTGGAAAAAAAATCGTTTTTCATGACTTTTGAGTCATCAGAAAGTCAAATATTTACATTTATATCAGCAATTATTACAATATTAGCCAAAATATCATTAATATTCCGTCCCCCTTAAGGAAATTTTTGGAGGGAAGTATACCTCACACTCACGGTGATAGAAAATATTATGGTCGTTGATCAAATGTTGGGGGCACGAAAGGTGGTCCATCCCCCAACCAGATTACTGGGGACCATGCCCCCACCATCCCCTCTATCACTGACCTGAGCTGTGCGCTTAAAGAAACACCTTCCTCACACCTTCCTAGGTAAAGTTCCTCTACCGGTTTGTCAAAGCGCTTACTTCACACCGTGATTTTACAGGTTTTGTGGTAGTGTTGAAGGTTTAATATATTTTGCATAAAAACGTGACTTGCATATGGTTGTTTCAATTAACTCCTGTTTGTCTCCTCTACCACCTAAAGGTTAACTGGACTTCCCGGATTGATGACATTTAGTGCGGCTAAAATTTAATTTTTGCTTTTTATTAAAGAAACGGGCCATTTCGGATGAAGAAAATGTGGCATAATTCCTGAAGGAAAAAGCCTACATGCCTTTGACCAAACTGTCTTTGAAACCAGAAGCCCCAATATTCGTGATCAACACGTATTGAACACAAAATGGCTTCGCACCTTTATCATTGACGTAAGAGAGCGTTATTGTAAGTTTATCGGGTTACCTGTTTATCTGTAACTTAATTTGCATTTCTCTAATTATTGACAACCGGTGTAAAATCGTCAGAGCTCTCTATTTTCGGATACCAACATGAAAGTGCTTCTTGTCCATATGATACATTTAGAAGTAAATGCCTCCAAGAATATGAAGGTGTCTGTATATAGATGTTTGTATATGAAAAAATAAGCAAATAAATATTAAGTTGCACAAGTAAACAAATGTACATGTGTCATAACTGTCACATTCTGAATGCTACTCAATTAAGCCCGTCGTTTTATATATACATTAATAGTTCCTTGTAAGCGTATTTCAACACAACGATGTTCAACGAAAAGAGTATAAACCTTTCTCAAGTGATGATGAGGCGCGGCAGAAAATCAACCATTCAAGAAACACAAAAAAGAGAGAAAAAGGTCTTTAGATATTCTTAAGCTTTGAACCTACGAAATAGACAACTTTCAGATGACGTCATGAATAGGTTTGACTCCACACTGGACGGCACGCAACGATGCACACTCACTACGAGCAGCCTACCAAGTCAGTCAAATGAAGTGCGCCCTACGTGAAAAACAGGTTAACACTGACAATTATATATGATTAGACAAAGTCGCTTGGGTGATTCACCTCCCAGTAACGAACAAGCTAAATGACTCTGAAAGTTACTGAGAACTTACACAAGGATAAAAGTCGCGTGTGCAATATCTTAATTCACTCACTGCCACTGACTTCACGTACGTTCTATTTGACCTTTGACCCTATCCCATGTATCTTCGCCTTCTCAAAAACTTACAATATTGCATCAACACAAGTGCAATTACCCCCAATGGGGTCTCAGTATAAGTTTCTCTTCAGGAGATATAGCGTAATATGTAATACAATTATTTGACATGACAAAACCATTTTTACATTTCATCAATACAGCAATATGACATCATTAGTTCAACTGTATATTTGCCGTATATACGAGACCGCAGGGCAGTATTGTATTTCACAGATTATATAAACATCACCATAACGGTCTTCGCAGTAGTAGAACATCAGTCAAATTATTCCCATTAAGGCCCAAACGACCGTTATTAATGCGCAATGGCATCACCTCAAATCCTATTATTTTCATACCTGCGAATAAAAGGGTCGCAACCTCCGTATCTGTCCAGTAAATAGATTTCGTCGTTATTTGATCGTATGCTGCCTGACAAGGGTTTACCTGATTGGTTTGCTAACCTGCTGGGTGTCTGGTGTTAGTTTGTATCATTACGGTGAGGTTGTATCGACCTAAAGGACTTTAGATACTAGAGTGTCCTTAATGTAGACATCCAGTATCAATAAAAAGGTGTCGCCCACAACATTCTTTAAAACGTCCTATTTAAATTTGCGGAGAATCCAATCAGTAGGGACACCAAATTTGCAAAGTTTGTAATCAGTGAAGGAATGAATGAAACTTCTTTTCAAGTATGTCACAAGCTAGATTTGGCCCAGAAGCAAACCTAACTAGTCAAATCTAGTCAAGTTTGAACCAAATCTGTTTACATATATGACAAGATTCCGGTTCGTGTCCCTGTTGACAAGATTGCATTAAGTTAAAGTGAAGTTCTGTAACGTTCTCTACACACTGTTCTAGGACACTGCTATGGGCAGTTTACCTCTGAAAGTGAAAAAATCCCATTCAACCCCAGGCTGTCTCCTGTTTATTATAAACGATTTTTCCCAAATTCACTTTAAAGTTTGGTTTTTCTGTCCAACCTGACCAGAGTATCAGTTCCCCAAAACTATAGCGGCCTGCTCGTCCTCGCAATAAGGCTAAACTGAAACAACTTAAGTCGGTGTTTTAGTCAACGTAGGGATTATCTTACATCTGAGGGGAGTCTTTAAGACAGCGCGTATTATCTTGAATAGGAAATCAAATCAGACACATATCTTAAAGGTGAGGCCTAGAGAGAACAAGAAAAGGCGAGTGTCCTTAAAAGGTCAAGAGACGTGACTTCATAGCAAACCTGTTTATTCCGCAATCTTAAACAATTTCTTTTGTAAATGCCTCTCGAACGTCATGGAGTTTGAATCATGAGATTATTTTCAGTGCTGCTGTCAAAGCGTTGGAAGTGAAGCAGAAACTTAAACCCTTATCAAATACATCAAGAAAAAAAAAGACTGCATTGAAAAGTCTTCTCATGTAATACCAAGATGTTATAACGGCAACTCCGGCATTAACATGGAGCTGAAATCGTTGTGTACCGTGTTCAGGTACAAATATTTCTCTTACTGGTTGGGGAATTCTAAAGTTAACCCTCCGCCCCTCTACCAAAAGGGACATAATATAACGAAATGTTGAAGGAGGATTCTATCAAATTTGATATTACCTACCTGAATGGTGCTAAAAACCCACTGCATCATGATTCCTTTAAGAGCTGTCCCTACAGCGTTAGCCTTAATGTGCCAAAGCTAAGTATTTTTGTAAATCTGATTAAGTAAATTGTGTCTTGTTAAATGTTATTTTCCAAATATATCGAAATGTTAAATTAATGACGAAACATTTATTTGCTGATGACAAGCTAAAGAAGTATAAAGCATGTGAATCAAAGGGTAAGTGGTGTGTAACAAGGACAATTGTTTATGAAACATAATCAATCCTTCCGACTTTAACCAACAACAAAATTTTATGTTTTAGAAAGCGGCCTTTCAATAAACCTGTGAAGATGTCTGTTTTATCAGGAGTTAGCGATTTGACAAGTGTCATTGCTAGTCGTAAATGATTTTGTGTGGGACCATGGAGCTATTACCGATTAACAAGACTCTAAATAGAAAATGCTCCCAAGACCCATATCAACTTTGAGGAAAAATTGTATTTGATAGGGTAAATGGTGCCCAAAATAAGTAATGACGTCATTTGAAAGCATGTTCTAAAATTGTTTCAGCAACAAGTTATGTTCCAGATTTTATTTCAAAGTAGAAAATAGGAGGCTGAAAATAGCGGATGTAATTTGTTAACCCAAATATTCCACATGGTTTTAACGTTAACTGTCGCCGTTTGTTAGCTTCGCCTGGGAAGCCGATTGGTTTTTGGCCTATCTTGAAATGGAACTTTTTAAATTCTTTACCATACACGCTCGCCTTATCTCGTAATCGTCTTCGAAGCACGAAGTGATCTAATTTCAATGTCGCGAACGGATTTTGAGCGGGCGCCTCAAAGTGTAATAAATATTTACTTAATCGTGTCCATATCACGTCCTCAGTCATTTGCTCCGCAATCCGCTCTAGTAATGGCGAGAGAAGTTTCATATTTGTAGGCGAGTAACCAACTCTTTGAAGCAGTGAAATAGCTCCATGTTCCGACATGTTTTAAGTGTTTAAGGCTAGTCCCCTTCGTAGTTTAGGGAAACGATTCGAATGTAATGGTTTGGGGGTACCGGAAAAGGTGTCGCATTAGTGCGGACCCAAATTCTCGTTATCGCAAAGGAGGAGTAATAGGGATGGACGGGTAAATCAGGCAGACGCATTCTGTAATTCAATAAAAGAGATTTAATTATTATAGAATAGATGCCATTTTTAAGGTAAGGTGACCATATTTTGGAGGTTTAAATCAGGGAACCTACTAGACTAGGCACCGTGCAAGGGAAATGTACATCGTTGGTGTGCAATTGGCTGCAGTAAATGTGTGTTATCACGGCAGTCAGTATGTAATAGAAATCAGTGATGCTCTTGACTTTCGATCTCTGCAGGGAGTTGTCAGTATTGGCTAATAACACCTCCCTGATCTCTGTGATGTTTATACCTGTTATTTGTTCGCCTACGTACGTTGTACTCGGGCGCTTCGATCTCAACGATGTTAATGTAATACTAACCTAGCCTAGACCTATAATACATTACTAGCTAGCCGGCCGTTCAGCTCCCGTCCGAAAGGTACACAGTAGGCTACATAATCGACAAAACATTATTTTTTACAACATGATGATTAATTAATATCTTGGGAAAATTAAAATTTCAAATCAGGGACATTTTCGGGGACTCTTGATCATCTGGGACGGAACACTGGATTTAGGGACTGTCCCCCCAAATCGGGGAAGTCTGATCACTTTATTTTAAGGACGTAGCTTGTTGCAGAAGTCAGTGCCAGTGCTTCAGGAATACGTTCGTAAACGAGGTGCTGACAAAGTTACGAATATAAGCGTTTCAAGATTTTTTACTTCTCTAGGATTGTATTACATTTGTATACCAACGAGCTTTTTAGCGTCTATTTACGTTTCAAGCAAAAATCTGGTTTCGTTTAAGATTAACGACACTTAATCTTTCACTTCGATTTTTTTTATCCTTTTTTGGCAACAACTTTGGCTATTTATCAAAGAAAGGCTGAAAACTTTGAGAAGTTCACGGGGTGTTGAAGGAATTAAAAATTTCCAGATTTTATTGATGAAAACTTAAAACTTTGGGGATTTAGTGAAGAATCTGCCCTCTGTGAGAACAAACGCAAGTGAATGGTCGGGGTGACTGGTTGCAATCGGAAATTACATGCTGTACCGAACCCACTAAGAAACTGGAAAATTTCACCATGGGGCAGACTTCCCCGACTAGGGGCCATGCCCCCTTCCGGTGTCCCCCACCTGGCGCTTCTCCCGACTTGCGTGAAAACAATGAAGAGAGAACGAGCACATAGGGTAGTATCTCTAGTTGTGAATAAATCTGAAAAATAATTAGTCAAGCAGCGTCAGTAAAGAAATCAATTCTTTTTTAGCCTACTTATCGCTATTTAGTAGACTTGGAGTGTGAATACAAGAACGAAGGGACGAGTACATTATTTGTGAAAAAAACCTCTTCAAATAAATTAGTCAAAACAAGATCAGATAGCATTACAAATATCATTCCGAATAATATGTAAAAATGATGTCACATCTAATTGGCGTTGTGTTGACTAATATTTTCCTTAACAATTTACAAACTCTTTGTCATGAATACAAGTAAAAAGTTTAGGTAAACACCCAGGTATACGTTAACATGCATAATCTATATTACAAGTTCGAGAACAAAAGTCATTCTCACACGTGAAAGTACCTTAAATGTGCAATATACTTTTAGAGCTTTACAAAAAACAAACAAACAAACAAAAACAAACCAAAAACAAAAACAAAAATAAAACAAAAGACGAAACGCAGAAATGAACAATATAAAGAGAATGACTGTTAATTTGAAGCTTTAGTCACATCACACCTGCAACGAGTAGACCAACTACACAAGAATTTATTTTTGGAAATATGAATCGATAGGTAGTTCGTTCCTACGTGTTACACGAAGCGTCAATAATTGTGGGCACCAACTACTGACTTTACCGACATGATCAGAGTGACCTTTTTGATAAAAGAGATGAAAATCGTTCTTCAAAAGTTTGTCGACATGTTAATGTCATAGCTGCCAAGTTGATGTAAAAAGCATGAAAAACATTTCTAAGTTCGCAGTTTCCGTTCAAATCCTTCAAATATTGTCCACTTAACAAGACAAATGCTGTTTTTGCACTTACAACATGAATAAACATAAACAACATAAGCCAATTTGTGACGTAGAAAGAGGGACTCATGAGATACTTGTCATTTTTACCCTCTGTTTTTTAAACTCCATTCGAAGGACACTTGTAATATTTTCATATCCAGAGGTGTTTATATCGGGAGAAGCTATTGCCTAAGAAGAAAATGTCCGCGTTAAGCCGCGGTCACACTACAACGAATTCGGATCGGATTCCGATCCGATTTTTGTGAGTTTTTATTAAAATCTTCTCCATTTCGGGTCGGAAAGAACCCAAAATTTGCCAACCTGTGTAAATATATGATTTGCATCAGAGGTCTATGAAAATAAAATGTTAACTGATTTTTTCGTGACGTCACACCGACAAAGAGCTTTTATCGGACACGCGTAGTCCGAAAAAAGCTGTCTGTCGATGTGAATTCACGAAATAATTCGTATAAATTAAATTTTCGTAGTCCTGAGATAAAAATCATATAATTACACAGGTTGGCAAATTTTCGGTTCTTAACCACCCTCAATGGAGAAGATTTTGATAAAAACTCAAAAAAATCGGATCGGAATCCGACCCGAATTCGTTGTAGTGTGACCGCGGCTTTACACGACAAATTAGGACTAGCTGGTAGTAATGAAATGATAACTTACAAAGGATTAATGTGCAAAATACAGACATTGTGCACCATTACACATCAAAATTTATTCATAATAAATGTGAAATCTCAGAAGTAGTCAAACTATGACAAAGTGTATCATGAGAACGGTGAGACATATTCGAATAATTGTAAAGTATTTTTCATCAGGGGATTTTAATCTATCATTAATGAATAAAACAGCTCTTTTCGTTACATATCCACAGACTTTTAAAGGGTGACAGTCCCCCACATTTCTATGAACGAGCCAACAGATTCTTTTTTTTCATTCAGTGATCATTTTTTGTCTTATCTGATTGACAGACTCGCAGCATCATCTGTTCAAGCCGAAGGCCTTTCTGATTGCTGTATCGCAAGCACATGGCATGGTTAAGTACTAACCGTTAGGGTGCATTATGCCGTTATGCTTTACGTAGACTGTAGTTTGTTTAGATGTTCCGACGAAATATAACGTAAATTATTCATTTGATAATATCTCTTCTTCACACTAAAGGTGTTATGGATTTACACCTGAACAAAGGATGTGTTCACATAATCTTCCTCTTAAGACGGGACATGTCAAAGAAAGATCCCAACTAGACATTTTTAAGTTATTTGCTTCCCCAGTTGGCACTTTTCTAATTTTTTTGGCATTTCACAATGGAAAAGATTCATTTTGCCTATCTATTTCTCTACAAATTCACCTTCACTACTTCACTATTACCGAAACAATGCACAGTTCTCAGAGAACATTTCGAATAAGTTTATTAATAAAATTTTACCATTCGTTTTGCTAGCCTATCAGAAAACACGCGACGATTTCTAGCAACACGGACGTTAAATAATATTAACTTGTATCAAATGTGATAGCAAAGGAGACCCAGGTTTAGGGAGACAATCATTAGACCAGCGAAAATGAATGATCACTGATGACATTGCAAGTCGCTCATCAAGGTAACAATTCATCCGTGATAGCAATAACTTGAAGATGAAAAGGTCAAGTAAACTTTGGGGTGAGGAGAAAAGTTTACTTTTTTGGACATAGCAGACGAGTCTCTAAACGTAATATGAGTGACAGTGCGCAGTAACTGAACTAAGGACTCTGTTGTAGTTAGACTGCTGTGGTATGCTTGAAGGAGAAAGGCGATAGGTACAAATTTGTGAAAGTAAAAATAGAACAGATAGATCAAACGCCTAACTACAGCCCGACGGTGATTATTCTACTTAATCGAGAGTTAATACCCACCAAAAATGGGAAACTTTCCATTTCGACATCTCACTGAACGTAGAAAGGGTAAAATTAGATTGGAAGCTCGTCTACAGTGATCACATCATACTGTTCAGTGGAATGAGAATGAACTTCGGCTCTTATAGGTAACATTATTCTCCAAACATTTTAAAATGTCGCTCGATTGAGTCTTGAATGTCATTCAGTAAAAAAGAGAGAGAGAGAAAAAAAACGTTATCACATATTAACCCTACAGTCTCCATAGAAATTTCTTTTTTTGCTATCTCAAGGACTGAAAAATGCACTCTGTGAAAATGAATGAGAAATTTTACTCCAACATAATCTTCATATCGATATCACCACCCAGATTTCCATGGATTCAAAATTTCACTTGAAGAAGAAAGACACACGTTAGAATAATAAGGAACGATGGCAATAATAATTCTGCCAATCCGTTTCTACTTTTGTACATTAAGAAAATTATTACTGCAATAGAATTACTTTTATAACACTCTTAATGTGAGCAGGAGGGTTTATATGGCAGGGTCTACGGAACGGGGGAGGGGTCTACGACTTCCCCAATAATATGTCAGTTCAAACCTTGTCTTGTTTAAAATGTCCATACTGCCTAAGAATATGTCAAAACTCTAAAGCTATTTGGATAAGCCATTCTACCAATCTTAGAAACCTTATTAAACACTGAATAGACTTGACAGAGGAATAGCTTGCTTCATATAATTTTCGAAAATTTGTTGCCTTAGTTTGCAAAACGATTACTAATTCCTACCCTACGTGGGTATGATGACAATGAATTGTATTAGTGTGGCAAATTTCGGCTCACATGATATTATTATACACAAGAAAATTTGCTAAGAATTAAGAAATTATCATTAGTGTAATTCCTTAGGTGTAGGATCCGCTCTCTTAAATTTGTTGATAGTTGTGTGCTTTCGATTACTTTGTTGAGCACTATGTCTCTAATCCCCTAAAATATACAGTACTTAACAAAATGCCCCCTTTTATAGCATTTTTACCATTACAATAATGATTGTAAACATTAGTATCAATCTCTTGCTACTTTTCAGTCAAGAATTTCTTATTTTCACGTAATTTCTAAAACCAACGACATCACATCACGAAACCTGAACAATTTACACCAGCTAAATAATTTCACGTGGTGATAATTTACACCAGGGAAATTATTCTGTACATGGTATTTTGCAAATGGCCGGAGCCGATAAAGTGTGTCTTTACGAGATACATCCATCCACGTTAACAGAAAAATGTGCTGTTGAGATTTGATAAAGTGCAGTACTGTCAGTTGTAACACTAAACTGAACGGAAATTAAAGGAATGACAAAAATTCTCCAATATCTAAAATGAAATCAGATACTGACTGGCTAGCTTTCGCACGTAGGGCAATTTATGAGTTAGTAATTGCCAATATATTTTCTAACGCAAAGTTCTCACGCAATCGCTGTCGTAAGCCTACAAATCGCCAAAGAGGTAATGTTTGCACTGTGTTATAAACACACGTTACATGTTGCAATTATTTCAACTGTCAGGCTTATGAAGTACACACACATATATATATATATATATATATATATATATATATTCATATATTCATGTATCTTGAAAGAGAAAACATGCAGAATATTTCTAGCAGTCAAAGCCCTTCTTCAGTTGCAAATACAGAGTAACGGGATGAGTGCTTATGAAAGAAACATCTCTATTTTGACCAGTAGTGTGTTTAGTTGAAGCAAGATGGTTTCTTCTAGAACCTCCGGTTGAAGGATCGTCTTTATTACGCGCTTGTTTTTTACTTATGGTGTTTTACAGTTGCCAAACAAAATGCTACATTTAAGGTGGGATATGCTATGGTTAGGGAGATTAAAGTGTTCTTCTGGGGAAACTCAATGCAGTTTCTACGTATACTGTATTTGTGGTTATTGAAACGGAGTCAACAACTTGCACTAGTTTCTCCAATGTATTTTGCGAGGGGACATAAAGTGCTATATGAGCATGTATAGACAACATTTTTCAAGTGGTAGTTGAATTTTCAAGGTTTCAAAACCGTGCAGTGGTATTGTAAATTATGATAGATTTGTTGTGATAAAACTAATAAATGAAATGAAATGACATCCTAGACCACTACTAGTCGCCCAACAAATTTCTTGGTTTGGCTATAAAAAGGGCAGATTCTTCGATGAAAACCCAAATTTTCATATTTTCCTCAATAAACACCCAAATTTCAAATTTTTGTCAAATACACATGTCAAAACTTTCAGCTTAGTGTTGCCTTCGCCATTATTCCATTAACCCGGAGTTTGTCGCCGGGGCGGGGAACTGGCCCCAGTCGGGGAGACGGGGTTATCCTGGCCCCACCACTGGCTATGAAATAAAGTGAATGTATGCTGCGTTCATCAAGAGGAAGATCTGATCGATCTAGGTTTATGTTCGTCAGTCACTAGATTTTGAAATATTGTTGGAAGAAGCTTATTTCAACCAAAATAAAGGGACGCAAAATCAACAAGGCTATTGCACCATACGTGGTATGCATATTCATATAAGAATATGTTTGTCTCCGTATGCATATAGGGGTTAAATATATCCTGTTCATTACCCCTACCAAAGTTTGCTACCTGTGAACAAGTCCACCCCATTTCACCAGTTTTCCTTGGTTATGATTGCTATTGCTTTCCACACCACTATGCTCATCTAAAGCATTATCTTCGTCTGTGCAATGTTCCTTGTAGTCCTTCAGTATTATTTCCCATCTTCTGCGTATCACTGGTAAGTCATTGTGTTACATGACTTGCCAAATGTTTCGTATTAATCCTAAATCAGAATAATAAAAGATGCATCTATGCCTGATGTTACATTTGTAATGACTGACCAATGTCAATTGCAACAGGTACGTGGGTTAGCGCACCGAATATTACCGAGTTACTTTTGTAAGGAAGAAAACGTTGGCTAAGACTGAACCATGTTGCCGTACCTTCCCCAACGTAGAAAATGGCAATTCCAAGTGAACCGTGCAACCTCTCAAGTCCAGCGTATAGAACATATCGAAACCTTTTGTGGCCTAAAATGAAGTCAGTAGTTTTTTCCTTCCGTCACTCCGTCTATCTTTTCTGCTATGACGATGATTTCGTCTCACTTCTGCATTTCGCATTCGATATTGCTTTAAAGTGTTTTCCTTTTACAAATCTCTATTCCCTTCGCCTCCATTCACATCACAATTTTAAACATCGATTAAACTATGAAATATTGAAAACACTGCATGTACGTACGTGAGTTAAAAATCAAACTACAAATTAAAAATCCACATCATTTATTGAAACTAACTATATAGGTCTTTAGTTGCTCTCGTTGATCCATAACGTTATTAAAATGTGGTTTTACTTCTTGTCATAAAATATTAAGTACAATCACATGCAATCATTCAGTACTTAATGTACCGTAAATTGCTACCAATTTTACCGATAGTAGACCAATATGATTGATATCGGTAGACACCTGCATCAATTGTCCTTCCGCTATTTGGTTATTTGAGTTTGTAACATAATAAAATGTAATCTATAAACTTCAAAGTGTTTATTCTAATCAGATAAACACTGGTAGAAACCCCAACTCCGTTTGAGTTTCACAAGAATCACGAGGCAAAGAAAGTGATTTCACTTCCCCACAGTGTGCTTATTTTCTCCGTTTTTAAATATTTGTTTAGATTTTCTAAACTCATTATACTTGAATTAAAACGTTGCCTGAAGAAGGACGGTTTGAAGCCCCCTAAAACTGAATCACCGTTTGAGAACTAATCTTTTTAATATTCTCTTGTCTCTTGATAAAGAAAGGTCGACCTTTCCGAAACGTTGAGTTTTAAATTTTAAATTTAAGCCAATTTTGGGTCTTGCTGTATTGTGTATTCCACACACACACACACCCACACAAGTATATATATATATATATATATATATATATATATATATATATATATATATATATATATATATATATATATATATATATATATAACCTTTAACCTCTGAGCCCACAGCTATGAGAGTTTGTTCAAATACCATATGAAGCACTCGCAATTTTCCTCCTGAGCAGGCACCTATTCTTGGAACAGCACTAGTTCTCCTTTGATGCAAGCCTAACCAGACATTACGAATGATGCAATCCAGCTGAACACAATTGTCAACCCTCTAGCGGATCTCCGAAGGGATGCAGAAACGTGTGAGAGCACAAAGGTCATATATATATATATATATATATATATATATATATATATATATATATATATATATATAGGTAAAGAAGAAGCTTGGATAACAACGATGTTCCGGTGTATGTCCAGGATCCAGAGGATTCACAGCATTCTAGTTAAAAGTTAGGTAAAACTTTAAAATGATAAAACTAGAACAGCAACTGAACACACAAAGATAAAAAGACACCCTGCATCGAGAAGCTTTCGGCTGTTTTATTCAGCCTTCATCAGCTCGAATGAAGCAGATAAAATGGGTTCAAAAGTCTACCTATAAAATTCTAAAAGACTTGCAAATACATACAAAGAGTAAAAGCAGCCAGCACAAACTTAGGACAGTAAGAAATAAAGCTTAAAATTACTGGGTGGATAAATAGCAAAAGAAAGAGAAAAAACAGATTCTTAAAACCAGCTGTAGACATGCTGTACTAAAGTTAAGATAATCCTCAAAAATATGGTTAAAACCAACGGTAGCTGAAGGGGGCCTGGAAGGTGCATAGGAGAAGAACAATACGCATAGGAAACCACCAGAATGAGTAACAGAAAGTTACCCTGAAATTTACCGTAGGTAGCTGATTCTTTTAGAAGAGTTAGTTTAGGCCTAGGGGGAATAGGGTATTCAATTGGGCAAGCCAAAAACCTTCTCTTTTTGTAAGGGCTGTGTCAGTATTAGACTTGCTGTAAATCTGCTCTTTAATGATGAACTTAATGTCTGACAGTTGATGAGGAAAAGAATTATAATGGACTGCTAATTCGCATCTCCCGCGATTATTCAAGAGGTCTGATTTGTGATTTCTAAATCTTACTTTAAATTCTGTGGAAGTAGATCCAACATACTGCAAATTACACTTAAAACAAGTTGCTACGTAAATAATACAAGCACTAGTACAGGAAACATAACTTTCAATAGGATAAGTTTTCTTAGTGGCACAGCTAAAAAAGTTGGAACTCTGCAACTCATATATATATATATATATATATATATATATATATATATATATATATATATATATATATTTATATATATATATTTATATATATATATATATATATATATATATATAACATGATAGGTTGCGTGTGTTGGAAAGTAAAGTGCACAAAAGTCAAAAGAAGACAAAAAATGGATACATTCTTGTCCAACTATGTATATAATACAAATCATATAATCATATATATATATATATATATATATATATATATTTATATATATTTGTGAAAAAGTAATCATGGATACGACACCGCGAAAGTCTGCCACACGTTATTAAGGGCGGGATAACTAAGATTTGATTTATGCAGAATGCACTTCATTTTAAAGACGTATTCTAAATTAAAAAGTCTCCCAAGTGTCAACTTGATGTTTATCTGTCATTTTGTCACTTTATTCTGAGATGTGGATTCGGTTGCAGATTAAACAATTGCGGATCAGTAGGATTGGTTCTGGATGTCATTTTTGTGGGCAATGAACGCTATCGCAATTATAGAATGTCATTAATCTGCAGCTACGCAGTACAGATAAGCTATAATTGTAAGGTAGAATTATAGGCTTTAATATTTTGTATTATTTTCCCTTACCATTCGCACAAGGGTACGTTCCCTCATCCTTTTCTTCTCTTTTACAGTTGAGTCTTATTTCTTATATTTAAGTTTCATTAGGCCTATCTGGCTGTTTTCTTTGTAAGTTTATCTTGCATTGTGTATTAACAATGTCTTTCAATAACATCTTCAGGTTCAGGTAAAGTGGACCAAACAGTAGGCACGTGACCAGTAGCACATTCAACTTCCTCTTCTCCTAAAGATACACGGTTTCATCACATAAAACATTTATTGATACATAATTCAATTATGTGTTGAAATTTGTACAGCAACATAATTCCAACGCCCTTTTCAGAGATATTTTACTTCCCAAACTCAAACACTGAGGCTATATTCAACACGCGACTACATTACTGCTGCAAAATATCCCGAGAGTTTGCCCATTTTCACACGTCTACAACACGTCGAGTGCTTACAATGTGATGGTTGAATTTTAATTTCTATTGGTTTCTGGAGGAGATTAGCCACAGTTTTTCACCTCACCACCCATAGCCTTCGGTATCATCCATAAGTTAATGAACTGTTTCTCATTTCTAGTACTCGACGTAACTTCTGTGAGATTCTCGCCTCATCTTGAGAACGCTCCCGGCTTACCGATATTTCAATGACCAGCTGCTAAAACTCGCAACTTCAAAGAATAGCCTGAAAGGTGAGACAATATTATTTGGTATATGTAGGTAAATCGAACGGCCTGTGGTGGTCGAAAATGAATTGCAATGGGTAATTGTCCTTGGATTTGGTAGGAATTTACTCAAATTAGATTATCGACTGGTTTCTGTGAGGCGCCAGTGACGTCATAACCCCTAGCAAATACGACGTTTATTTCGTGTGAACGGGAGAAAAATAATAAACATACCTGAGTACACACCGCTGGACGTTTATTATTCTGTCGGTAAATGTGTGTTGTTTCATTTCGCTTCCAATTTATTTCAAAGGAAACTTAAATAAGCGAAAAGACGAAGCGTACAGATGTCACTAGGTTTATGACTTTTGTATGATTTTTCATGACAATTTTGCAAATGGAGTGTAAGGAAATTTATTCAAATACGGTAGCAATACGGTATCATGTATTACAGCATTTGCCTTCCGTGCAACCTGGACGACATTGTACAAGATGATTATTCCCGACAGGGTAAAAACACCTCGTGTGGTATAGAAGGTCCTATTTAACACATCTTATCGCAGAACAGTGGCGTGGCCGGTGGGGGGGGGGGGTGGTTGGGCCTTAGAAGCTTTGGGGTCTTGTGAGCTTAGTAGTCTTGCACCTCCCAAAATCAAACCCTTACAGCGTCCCTACTGAAAGTCTCAAGAGTAAAAAACTTTTTCCTTATTTTTGTGGCATTTGATGCGCCCATCTCCCTCGCCCTCCTTTAGACCCATGAATTATTTTCTGGCTACGCCACCATTTCAGAGCATTTATTCTTTTGTATAGTGTAAAGTGCGTACTTTTGCCATGCTTTCGAGGACCTGATCGACATCCAAACGGACACCGTACACCATGGAGACCGTGTAGTTACCAGAGAAGCTTGGAGTGTGGCTGGGACTGCTATTGTATCAACCTTAAGAATTTCATTGGGAAGTTTTTCCTTTAGCAAATCATGCACTGTATCCTAGAATGACCAAATATTATCGTACATAGTTATATAGGCTACACAATCCCTACGCTAAAATTCAACGCCCCCCCCCCCCGAAAAACACTTTGACTCTTCTGACTACCCTAGTCATAAAAAGCCGGAAATAAATTACAGCCAAGTGCGCTTCATTAGTTGTGAAGTCTTTAGATCTACAGTAAGGATACTGATACGTACCATCACTTGTACTTTGTACATGTCACAAAGGCTACTACATTTGCACTCTTACACTAAAGTACACCACGTAATGTAATTAAAGTTACATCAAATATTTGTATCTTTGAGAACGAAAAAAAAAGTGTGTACAAAAGCAACGGACCGGTGGTACATATCATTTTGAGTTTATTACCGTAATGGTACGTCTCATTACTTTTCTTTTCATAAACTTTGGTTAGAAATATTGTTGAGATAAACCGTAGACAGGTCTAGACAACCTCTGTCGTACTTTGTAGTCATCGATCATGTATTAATAAAGAAAACAAGACGGATAAACCTAAACATTTCTGACCAAAGTATTATTCTTCTCTTTTGTTGCTGTTGCTGTAAACTATGGTTGTGCATGAATACCTTCAAGAAAATAACACGTACAAATTTTACCTATAGGGCACTACAATCATAAAAAGGGTTAAGAGTAACTCTTGTCTAAATTAAGCTTTAACGCAGCTATATTTAAGAAAAAAGGGGGTGAGGTATGCAAGTGTGCATTGCTTAGGTAGATTGTACCTTTGTGCAGGGGCAAACGGGTGTGTGAAAATGCTGTAACCGGGGAGAAATGTACTCATGCCCCTTCCCCCCTAGTTGGGCCACTGAAATTAAGGCAAAGGTTTTCTTTTCTTTAACGATATTTTGTAAATGATAATGATACCACTTATGGATGTATGTGTGTACGCCAAAAAGGTCCGGTTCAAATATGAACCGAATCCGGTCAATTGGGTACTGAAGAGAAATCCTTTTAAATATTTGACTAGATTTGGTTCATTTTGAACCAAAAATGATTAGTTTTGAACCGAAACTAGTCAAATATTTCATCCTTTTTCGGGTCAATGCCCATTTGAATTGTTTAAATGGATTTAAAGATTCATGGATCGAGCGGTATGCTTTAACACTTCTGCTGGCTGTCCTAAACTCAGAACACTATCAAGTCAATTCGGGCACGATCCGATAATTGTCAAATTTAATACTAGCCTTGTCTCAACACTGACAAGATGTGGTGAAGAATTGTCTAATTCAATTCCTTTTTTAACCACATCTAGTCAAATATTTGGCAAGATGCCGATTCGCGTCCTTGTTGATCAGCCTCCTTTCAGAATTTAATAGCACGATGTACAAATTGGCCGAGTCTCGTTACCGTAGCTATGGAGTCGTACGCACAATGTATGGGTGTATTCCTGAAATTAATCAACAGTACTCTGTTCCAGATGCCCACTTTAAATAGATTTTAATAAATATTTCCTTGCAATTTTTCAACTTATTTTAAGCTGAATTCAAATTCTCCCGCTTAACCAAATTTATCACGTGAAATCATCATAGTAGTACGTTGTAACAAGAAGTTGTGTAGCTAAGAGCGGACAATGTTTGGGGGCACAATACGGGTTCCCCCTATGAGAAACTCTAGAGAGAAAAATATAGCCCTTCCATATTCGTAGCCCTCCAAAAATGGTGCAGCTCCTTGAGCTCCTGTAAAAGTTACTTGTAGCTATGCTGCTGCGTTACGTTACAAGTAACATGTATCCCAAATTATTATCAGTCCGCGAAACGCATAGCCTAGTTCTTATGTTGCAAGTACAATTTTATTACTAAACCCTACTCTCAGTTTTAAAGATTATAGCCCACGAGCAAAAAGAAGCCTGCCAAACTGCCACATATTACACAGTATCTTTTACTGAAATTTGTTTTTAATCCTACTGCCGGAGGAGATTATTTTATTCACGAGAAATTTGTCAACGAAAGAATGATAAATGATTTTTCTGTCTTATTGCTGACAAGTTGATTTACAACTCTCCTTTAAATTTGCTTACGTCATAATTGTCTTTGTTAATAAGACTTCCCAAAAAAGATCGCATTATAAAAAAACTATTAAAGAAAGAATATGTTGATTCAGTGAAGAGAATTCAACTGAACAGATTATTACATCGCATATTAGAAATTTAATGTAGTCTGAGGATAATGAATGAATTTGTAACGAAACTAAAAAGTATTTGTTAACACCAGTCCAAGGTTTTGTCGTATGAGTCACAATATTAAAGTAAATAGCCCATGTCGAAATAAGAAATGCGAGAATATTTTGCTAAAATGGAAATTGCATTCCATCGAAGCTGAACGAAGGTAATGCAGTATTCGTGAGCTAGATGTGAGCTGACAATGAACTTAATTTTCGGCGACTGAGTTTTGTCTTCCTTCTTGAAAACTTCCAAAGATTTTGAACAGGGACTTTGGAAGGTTTATTGAAGGGGATGGATGACCCTTTAAGCTCCTGGATTTGGTTATTTTGCAAAATTATTTTGCATCTTATAAGTCTCGATTAATCATATTTTTGGAAGAAAAGTTCAAAGTGCAGATAGTTAGGTTTGGGAGATCTGCTCTCTTCAGTCCCTGGTTCCCACAGCCCTGACTGAGTAAAATGTCAGGAGTGAGAGTATGAATGAGCATACGAGTACAAGTACACGCATTGTATAATTAACACGAGTACAACATTTGCATATGTATCAATGTTTTACTTTCAATTTATGTGACTATAATTACGCGTACAAAGCCATACTCACGAGTACGTGTAGAAACCAACAGACCTTATGCATTGACGTCACACTGACGTCATTTTGGAGGAAAAGAATGAAGCCCTGCACGTGTACTAACGGTGCAGATTTCGCACGCGCGCGTAGTAGACATACGCGCGTGTACGATTAGTTGACGAATCAGCAGTCTGTATTTGGTGGTGGTGTAACTTGCAATGATACGCGCTTTCCTCCAAACGGGGGAACACTTTCTGCTCTGTGACGCCATATGCATAAGGTCTATTGGCAAAAACGTGAGTATGAGCAATTACCACAAATCTTTTTTTTTTTTTTTTTTGAAGTACGGGTACTCACTGGAGAGTTAGAATGTCTTATTAAAGTATGTAAGGACTTTAGATGTCAGTTATACCGTCAGCCATGATGTGACGTAAGCGACTAAAATGATGGATGACATATCATGGTCATGAAACTTACTGATGCTTTTGATATGGTTTAAAAAAGCTATCAACTAACCTACCGTGTCAGCTATGGAATCCTATAAGTCACCAGATTCCTCTATTTGGAAGAAAATGAATGAACCATTGAACATTTAACGACAGATGAAAACGTCAGGACAACAGTTTAACAGGTCAGGGTTTGGCGTGAAAGAACCTCTTATTAGCCAATAAAATTTATCTTCCCTCACTACAGTACTGTCAGTGGGCTTTTAACAATATCGATAACTGTTCCATGAGGAACGTGCGACAGATTGTCCTGTGGATCTCTCTTTCATCGTATGGATGTTGTCCAATGCTCAATGAAGATAAAACCCATGGCGTAACTCCGCGTCCTCAAGAGAGCAAAGTCTATGCTTATACGACAGTTTAAGTAGTGAACTACTTTAATGTGATTTCTACCCCTTATGCTTACAAACTATCGTAATTGAATTAAATATGAATTAAAGTGTAGATGAAAATAAAGAAACGGACGTGTTTCGTGGAAAAGAATAAAATGATGTCAAGGATTGCAAATGAAGTGTGGACACAGTGGTAAATTGAGCTACTGCAGAATTCATAAGCGTAGAAAGCTCTTTGAAAGGCGGGGGGTTGGGGGGTTGGGCGGAAGTGAACGGCAGTGATCAGTGTCCTGGGGATGGGTCCAAAGGGAGGGGTGTTCCTTCCCCTTTGGAAATTTTTTGACTATTTAAAGTGCCTTAGATGCAAAATGGTGCAATTTTTGACAAACTTTGAAGTAATTTTATCCTATTTAATGCCATATTTTGGCAGCATATCATCCAAAATGGGGAGGGGAGGGGGAGAGGCGAAACAAGGTTTCCGCCCCACCAATTAGAGTGCGGGGGCGATCATCCTCGCTGCTCCCTTTACCTACGCCTATGGAATCGACGTTAAGTCATGAAGATACAACGTATTGCGCCTTGGAAATGCAAATCAAAGATATCGAAGAATTCGTGGTGGATTGACTTAGCACATTGATGCCATGTATCACAAGATACTGGCATCCTTCATGCATAATTCATGATGACGCAGACGAAAACATATGAGTTGTTTGATAAAGTATCTAACAAAATAAACCAACTACTTGCATTGAATTGAATTTCATCAATAGTTTTCGAATTTTCTTGATTCATGGAAGCATTTCCAGCCTTCAAAATTCTATCTCATAGCAGTGTGGTGAATTATTCATCCTAGCAACTTGTTAAAACCTGTCATGAACGGAAATTGTGTGCTGGTGTACGTGACGACCGATTGAAGTTATGTATACCTAGCGATCAACATTATTAGGAGGATATACTAAACGAATAACTTTTATTATATAACACCTTATTAATTTCTCTACATCTGATGGAAGATTGGTGGTCACATGCCATGCGTGATTTGGAGTGACCGCCAAAAACACAAGATTTAACCAACTACTAGCAAAATTATAAGGTGTTATATAAAACAAATTTTTCATTCGTGTGATAGTATAATTTCATTCGTTGAAAGATGAACGTTCTATTCAACTCGGCTTCGCCTCGTTGAATGGAACGCTCAATCTTTCAACTCATGAAATTATTCATACTATCGCACTCATAAACATTCATTATTTGTATACTAACCCACGGCAATGAGTCAGCGATGCATTGAGCGCGCTACGTACAAGCTATGCCGCGTCTCAATAAATCACTGATGCACTGGGGATCGTACATTGTTTCACCGACGTCAAGTGATCGCGCGTCTCTTTGGCTTCGAAGGACAAGCGTCCATTGTGTCACAGAAGTATCTATGGTAATGCCGTGCGCGTGTGCTGTAAATACGCTTACTGCGTATGAGTGGTTTTTTTACCTTCAGTGCCTGAGAATCGAACGCGCTTGACGTCACAAAGAATCCCTCTATATTAGGCAGGCCTACATAAACGCGTTGTTAGAAAACGACAAACCATGGAGCTACTACACGGACAAACACGAATCAATAGTGACCGCCAAAACACAAATTTAACCAACTACTAGCAAAATTGTAAGGTGTTATATAAAACAAATAATGAATGTTTTTCATTCGTGAAACATTCATTATTTGTATATTAGAGCATATAGCCCCATGACTGGTGACTGGAGTAGGCGAGAAGTATGTTTCTGAAGCATTTCATGCTTTGAAGTAGCTCAAACTGGTAACAGTTTCAGGCTGTAGACTTCAGGGGGAGGGGAGATATATTCCTTAGGGCTTTTCTCAAACTGTTTACACGCCTGTGAAGCGAAGCTTAGAAGTGTTAACCACTTGTGAGACAGAAAGGTACTTTCTTTATCCCCTTGGCTGAAAGCTCGTCATTGCTAGTATCGAACAGAGCAGTCGGAACAGAGGGTTAGTTCCCCATTATTTTCAGTTTCTCTTCCAACGATATGACAAATGTATCTTGGAGAGGCTAAAAATTCCCTTAGCAAATGTAACAATCCAGGAAAATGAAGAGTCAAATTGTGATTTTTGTGGTCTGTTGAAATAAATTACCCGTCCAATATCATTTGAAGAAGGTTTAATGCATCATTCCAATGCCCACAATTCCGCAAATACCCCAGAGCCTCCGGCTTTGCCCCCTGCATTCCCACCGGGTCTTTGTCACCAGGGGCCTGAGGCCGACCTCGGATCTCACGCCATAGTTTTGTCATTTCCACCGCCGAGTTCCTGGGGCGGATCCAGGATTTTTGTTTGGGGGTGCACTAGATTCACCAAGTGTGGGATAGTGTCGTCCATCTGAAGAATATAGACAGCTGATGCGCACTGTCTAAGAAGGTATTAGTCGGCCCGACATAGATGAAAAATGGTGCTCTCAATATGGTGTCCGATTTGCTATATCAAAACCGTGACGAGGAGAGCAACAGTGAGATGTCCGCGATATAATATAGGCATAGTCCACCTTAGTAGGTGAAGGTTTTAGTCTTGGAAATTTTTTGGGAGTGCACGTGCCCCCATGGCACCCCTCTGGAGCTCAACAGAGTTCGTCACCACCCGTCGAAAAAATCCTGGTTATACACGCGCTGTTACCAGACATCTCTTTTGTATACATACTCGTATCCATGCTTTGGTATACCTGCCTGTACTAGAATTCGTACGTACGTAGTGAACTAGTAATCTGCTGTCTGTACTAATATTGGTAATGTTTGAATGATGTCTTATGTGAAACAATATAGGTATTTGTGAGTCTCTTCTCAATTTTCACGAAAATCTCAAACTAGTCTCTTAGAAGAGGAAAAGAATCACGACGGAGTGGTTTATTTTTAGAAGACTCGTATGGACATTTTTGTCGTATAGTGCACAGTGCCAATTTCCGTGTATTCACGTTTGGAGATTGTGTACAATAATTTTATGACTAAATATTATTGCGCTATCCTCGTCATACAATCCATACTAAATCACTTGTGTACTGCTTTTAAAGGACATAAATACTCTCCCAACCTTATTTTACAGCACCCGGTAAATGCTATCTCTTCTTATTTCAGTACACAAGTGTCTTTCATGATCTATCAAAACAAATATGTTTGTTTGAGGTAGGCAATTGACCCTTATGCACATGTGGCCACAATGTCAAGAAACCGAAGTGCGCATGCTCAGAGGACACGCATGTAAACACTTTTGCATACCTATTAATAGGGTACAGCACGTCCTCTATAGTTGGTTAGAAAGTGGGTGATGACGTTAATGCATTAAGGTCTATCATCTTGCATGAATTGAACAACCTAGTTACAGAAAGACACGATTGCCATGCACCACAAAAGAATTAGCAAGAGGCGAGGCCAATTTAAATGAAGTGACTGCTCTTGCCTTCAAAATATTTTAATGTGTGAAAGAGGAATTACATCATAGCATTCCTAGTGGAAGTTTCATCCAATTCATTTTTGTGATTTTCAATATATTAGTAGATCCAATTAATACAATTGCAACTTAAAGTGAACTTGAAGTAAGCAGGAAGGATGTTCACTCAAGTTTATGTTTCTATGCATCCTCGACAAGAGGTTGTAGAGACAAGTACAACAACACCCCAGAAATAACATAATATTTAACACAGATTGCAGTCACAAAAAAAAAATGAATGACAAGGAAACTACAGGGAAAAAAATCAGTACTAAAGCATACAGCTCAAAAAGTTGCAGTAGTGCTACAGAAGATTCTTGCAGTTGTAAGAAAAACCATTTGATAAGAGATTTTCATTATATCAACCCAAAACTGATTGAAATTGCTTACAACGATTTCAGACTTTGATTGTAAAAGATTCATCTTAATCAAGCTTTTTCTCAGTTCTGAAATTAGGTTTTGAAAATATGGCATGTCCTGACACTGATGAACAATTATTTTTTTTCTCTGTTTTCCATGTATTGTTTGACCTTGGATTAGATAAGGGCATAGCCTCACCACAGGGAATAAAAAGTTTCACAGTTCCCATGCTCCCCCATGCATTCACAGTCCTGCAGCATGACATTACGGGAGAACAAATTGGTTGACAAATTTAAATAATCAGTGTTGGTTAATGTGGGAATTACGATGTTATATTTTCACTTGAAGCTCCACTTCGAGTTGAAAATGATAATTTAATCCACTAATATTTTGAGAATCACAAATCAAAATGCAATGCAAATTTCACCAGAGTGCTTAAATTAAGTACCTTTCCAGTATATCGACGACAAATATATGCCATACCTTTTCTTCTACGTGTAAACACCTAAATGAGAATGTATCTGTCACTGTTTGACTGTGCCAGACCTGTTTTTAATTGTTGCTCAGCTGACATTATAACTCTGGGGCAATTCTTAGAGGAAGCGGGATATCGCGTATCACACCCTTGTTTTTAATACTTACATTTTTCAATTCTTGCCAGGGCGTGACAGGACAGTAACATCCATCTGATACCTTGCTCGAGGAAGCTTAAATTCAAGACAACATCTTCGCAACTTTCACAAGGAAATTATGAAACACAGTTGCAATATCACTATAACTCATCCTGACCTGACAGAACACAGATATATCACATTGTCATCAGTTCGAAGCTATTCTAGCACTGTTTTTTGGCACCTCGATACACTTGTTTGAATTTCGTAACAAATAACCCGGATAAAAAATAAGTTATTCGTGCTTGTGTTAATTTTTGGAAAATCTTCTTGATGTTCTTTACTATTGGGATGCATGGTCTGTATACATGTAATAGAAATAGCGAATGACTTAAGGAGCATTAAAATAAAACAATTCATTTTACAATGTGGTACCAGAAGAGGATATAATAAACAGTGAGTCACTATCCTAAAACTGAGTCAATTTGTCCCTGAGGCGACTCATTTTAGATAACTGAGTCACCTCAGGGACAAATTGACTCAGTTTTAGGATAGTGACTCACTTTTTATTTTCTGTTTAGAAGAACACAGAAATCAAGGAAATGACAAAATTGTAAATTTTACATCAGACATAACTTAAAACTGACTTAAAACCTTCAAGCATGCATACATAACCATCATCTTTGTTATTCAATGAGAGTAATCCTTCGAGCTCTGTTTCGTCCCAACTTAAAGCTGCTGTTTTTTGGTTTTTGCAGACAGTCTGGTATTCATTTAAATTACATCTTTTAACAAATATTATATTATTTATTAGAAATGTCTCCTCTGTAGTACAATCTAATGCTCGTATACACCTTATACGTAGGATGGAAATTACAATCGAATTGTAAATTAAAATCTAGATATATTTAAATAAATTAAACTTAGACATTCCAAAAAGAAGAGAATGCGATATATCGAAAATGAAAGGTTTGTTATGAAAGACCTTAAATTATAAATATAATAGATGACATGAAAGTGTCTTAACCTCACATACTGTGACCATCACTTTATTTCTCCGAAGTGGTGGCTCGTACTCTACTTCGACCCGTTTGCGTCACTTATACGAATGATTTAAATAATAAAAACGACTGGTAATTTCATTATTCTCTAAATCCAGGGCGTGACCTACTTTGATTTAGGTCGACAAACAGTGTTACTCTTCCCCACAATATCTCTTCTCCAGCGCAAGCCTATTATTATTACCTCCTCTCGTGCCCCGTCACCGGGGCTCGTGGTTTGTCTTAAACGTATTTTCAAAGAACTCCAAGAGAACTGATCGATAAAGTGGCAGCATACACAAGTCACTGGGGATTAGGTCTGTCCAGCAGCTGTGGTGGATCAATTTTTGCTATAAAATTCATGAACACAAATTTTGGAGATCTTTCTTCATTTGTGGTCATGCTTGGAATCTGGGTAATCAAATAAATGTTTGCAAGCGTTTGATCTTTGATAGAAAAGGACAGTTTTTATCACAAGAGGTGTCATTAGCGCTTAACGGTCAGAAACAGCCCAGTGGGCTCGGATGTAACTCCTGTGAAATCGAACACATTCGGGGGCACAACGTTAACTCTGGTCGGAAATCCGATTTGTCCTTTTGAAAAGCTACATCGGGATTGCTGGGAATTTAAAGGGAATAAGCAGTCAATCCACAGTTACTTTAATTTTAACAGATGAATTAAATGTTGTATACCTCGTCTGATCTCTACTGCAAGTATCTTTTATAATGTTTCAAGAACATAAGTGTAGCACTCTCAAGGTAAATAAAGGGGTCGTTTTCATTAAATTAAAAACTTCAGCTACAAAATTGTTGTCACGTGATTTTAACGTGTGTTTCATCAATTAAGATACCTGGTGTACTTATTCAATTTGGGATGACCGCATTTTCCTTTAAAAGTGAAACATTCAACTTAATTGGCGTTAATGCTGCAGGGTGGTCCCAGCGGAAGTTAATTAAAACAGAGAAAGAAGTGTTTCTGGTATAACAATTTACTTGAAGCATAAACAGGAATTTCTGTCTCTGGTGGTCTCTTGAAGTTTGTTGGATGGTAGATCCTCTTCTGTATTCGTTGTGGTATGAGCATTGCAACTAAGAATTTTAGCTGAACTTCTCTTACCATAAACAAAATAACACAAAAATGCCTAAACTGGCGGTGGCAAGAACAATAAGTTGTGGATCTTGGAAACCTGCTTCACAGTCTGACATAAAATTAACAGAACAAATATTTTTTAATCCAAATGTCAGTTTTGTATAGTTAGGCATCTAGATGAAGTACACTAAGACACAAAAACTCGAAGATATTTTTCCCAAAATTTTACACAACAAGCTTTTACTAATTGCATCTCTCCTGGCGTCTTTACCGTATTAATAACTCAATTCAGTCATCGAAACGTTTTAAAGGTTTACAATTCATTTAGTTTTTCGAAGTGATAAATATTTTCAATAACGTCAATTAACGCCTCATAGGATGACAGATTCTAATTGAAAGTCTCATTAAAGTATTCGTATTCTGAAAGAGGAAGATGTTTTTTCAGCTTCTCGGTTAAGATGCAAAGCCTCATTGCCAGAAACAAAATTTACATAGATTTGAGCTTTCTTTGTCAATTATCGACATTTTGTTGCATGATAATAAGGTACGCGACTCGATCTGTTATACTCCAGGCTTAAGTATCTGGCCCCTGGTTAGAAGAAGCGAGGTCTTTCCCCCACCCCAAATTTTACCCTTCAGAACATTTTTGCTTACAAATAGTATCATTGCGTTAAAGGTCTGGTGACATGAAAATGACATAGTTGGATATTTGATGTATAAAGCATTAAAAACCTATAAAATACCCACAGTTTCCATCAATATCATCAATAATTGACCATTGTACAGGGTAATTTCTATTTTACACTTTTATCATGAATAACGATGAGATAAATATGCAAATTTGTGATGTCGAGAGAGGAACTGGCCAAATATGGCTGATGTTATCTTTTTTGTTTCAACCTTCATTTCAAGGACAATCTTAACATTGTTATGTCCTGAAGGAGTTATTTTGCAAGTTAAAATTGTCATTGAAAAATCAGTACCACTCACCCATCTGTAAACTACCTGATGAGAAATTAAAAGATAATTAATACTGGGTTAACAAAAGAAATGCTAACACGGTGCAACACCACACATCATTATTTTTGCATAGGTAATGAATTACTTCAGAAACGTTCAGAAACGTACAAAGTTTGAAGAGGTATATCTTGACAATGGTAAAAGATATTGAAATAATTCTAACGGATCTTTCCTTGGGGAATCTTACTCTTTAACTGCCAAGTCAAATCAGGCCTTTTTGTTGGCATGTCACCATAAACTTTAATGCATGAAAACATGTCTCTCCGCCTATCTCGTAACTTGCATTCAACACCTTGTCTGGCTGGGGGCTTAAGTATATCAAGTTGTGACCAGCACCTAAAGCAGTCTATAGAACATAGAATCCTTTTTGGGCATACTAGGACATGTTTTCGCCAACAGGTTAGAAATTCTTCGCAGCATTTTCGCAGGTCTTGCTTTATGCAGGCCGGCTTCTCTTAAGACATCAAAGAATCATGCAAGGCTGAGACATCACTCGATTAAATCTCTCCTTCTTGAATATTATTATTAACTCTTTTGTGAAACCCTTTTTAAAGCTACGTGATTGGAACAGTTACTTCCCCCCTGACAATAGTAAGTAGCCTTGCTCCTAAAAGAACCTAGTTGGCTTGAATTTTGCTTAGGATTCTTGTTTTGAACAAACAAGGGAAAATTTACGTCCATTTGATGAAAATTGAAACAGTCAGAAGAAGCCAAAGAAACTACTTAAATCTAAATTTTTTTCGATTTGTTTTGTCTCTTGTTTTTTTTGGCTTTCCACTTTCAAGATTTTCATCAGGCAAAAATTCCCAAAGCACTTATGTCTCAAATTGGAAGGTGCATTTTCTGAGGGTATTCTTGGCTGATATTTTCCTTGATACCAATTCCCGTCAGCACCATTCTCCCTCAGGTCACAATCATTTCATAACCCCACTGGACTCAGCTCTATGTCTGCATGACGTATTCTTAACATGTGCTACTACAATACGATACATCGAATAAAATAAGACGTGACTAGATGTACGTCAGCTGTCTATTCAGAATTAAAGATTTCTTCTGTACGGATTGCTTCGATACTTCAAGGATCAGTTGATGACCTTGTTTTTTGTAAAAGGTTAGGCTTGAAAACAAATATTCGACTTTTCTCGCTGCTGTTAGCAGAATGAGCCACAAGGGAGCCAAAAATCAAACGAAAGCTAACAAAAAACCGTATTTCATCTGAACTCTTTCAAAAACGTTCTTGATTTATTTTTTTCAAGGCTGTGTTGATACCCCAGTTTAAATTTGCTGTGTGGTTTCTTAACATGGCTTAAAATAAAACAAAATGCAAAACTTGTAGAAAAATAGCGGAAGTAATACATGTGCCAGATTTACATGACAAGAAGGTAAATAGGATTATGCGACAAAGATTGCAGGCGCATTTATAATCTGTGGTGATGGTTTTGTAGGGAGACGATGATTGACAAATCATGGAACCTGTTTCTGATGATAAAACGAATCGCTACTAATCACTGATAAAGGCTAAACCGGGCATTTTCATTCAGTAGAAACAGCCAAAAATTAGTCCTTGTGTAGGTTGCATCGCAGTTTCATTGGTATCGAAAAGCTACAATTAAGGTGTGTTCACACCAAAACCGAAATCCGCTGCGTTTAGAGGGCGGGACGCGAAATTTGTTATCTCAGAAGGAATGGGGCGATTTTCTAAATTTTCATTGAAATAAAATTGCCCCTACTTATCCTGGGATAAAAATTTCCGCGTCCCGCCCGCAAAACGCAGCAGATTTCGGTTCTGGTGTGAACTTAAGAGTGAGTCTTAAGAGTGAGTAGCTAAGATGGGGGGAGGGGAGGGGGGGGGGCAACTGAAATATCTAATCTTAGAATTTCGGCATCGTCTGAGGTAATTTTGGATGTTTTGAGACAAAAAAATCTTCAAACTGAAAATTGCACCCCCGGTTCCGACAGCCCTGATATAGTAGGTTTTAGTGATGATTGTCCATTGCTTTCTCCACTGTTGAAACTGACAGACATACTAACTTAATGGACTTCGGTCAACTCATCGCTGTAGGCTACATGGACAAAAACGCCATATAGCGCTAAGTGATTGCACTACAAACAGCCGGGGGATTGAAAAAATACCGAGAAATACCACTTTAATCATCGTAAAAAAGTTATAAGCGTAAAACAGCCTATATTCTTTGGAATATTCCCACTGTCTCAGGCCATAGCCTAGCAAGAGATATTTCGCTACTTATTGCTCATTATAGCTATAACTGGGCATATGGGGTCAGCTTCGTATTCAACTTCAGCAGAGGTGCCCTTCTAGGTAAGGGGAGAGAAGTTTCAACTCCCCATTGAGAAAATTTTGTTCGTTAAAGGTGGTTTAGATGCTAAATGATGGTATCTTTGGAAAAATTTCGCCCTAGTCATACCTTGAAAAAATTTTCATACTTAAGTAAATTGTTTTAATTTTTGTTGGATTTAAGGGAAAGGTGTGGTGTGTAAGAAGAGAGGAGTTTGAGAAACTTCCCCCTTGAGAAATTTTTATTTCATGTAAAGTGGCTTAGATGCAAAATGGTAATCTCCTTGGCGAAACTTTGAACTGATTACCTGTTAAGGAATTAACATTATTTAGTGATGTTGTGACTGTGGCATGACACCCGTGAGACCGGAATTGGGCTTCCTGGAGGAGCTGGGTTTATTACAATATGCCGGGGAGTTACAAAAATGCTTTTTACTGATATCCAACTGACATTACAGTGAGCACACCAAGTACTTAAAAAATATCGTAGTTTTACTAATTGTGGACGAGACATCAAATGAAGAGCTTCCAATGGGGAATGCCCGAGAGGGATTACATGTGTAACCAAAGGGTTAGAGGATTAACAAGTATGTTTCATTGTTCTCTGTAAATGCATTTAATAACCGTTGAATGACTTATGTAATGAACCTTATATACTTCAAATCATGTAAATCACGCTACAGACGTTACCTATAATATAAGACTGCCTCATAATCGCCTCTTTGATACAAGCCTGAAGTTAGATTTATACCCAAAGTTTTCGGAAAATAGTTTTTGTCATAATAATCCCACGGTGTGTTATCGTCCTAATAATGGTCAAAATGTATGGGTATAGAGGACAGCGCTTAAGTTTTGTGTAGAATTGCTACGGAACCCATACCCATAACTTTGAATAAAATACATTGGGATGGTATTATAGAACCAAAAGAGAACTAAGGCTTTAAGCACGAATAGGGCCCGATAATATTAATAGTTTGCGACGGATTTACGATAATTTGGATATTTTGCTAATTATTTGTGATAGAAAACAATTAAAATAGATTCATTACGCAGAAAACACACTATGGTGAAATCTATAGCTTTAACGCCGTTTGGGTTCATTTAAAAAATCAAATACTTCTCAAAAATCGATTGTGGGGGTGGGACACGTTCCCCCATGCCCCCGTACTAGCACTACTGTACAACAATTATCTTTCATCGCTATTACTATCACTTTATATCGGAAACAAATCTAGCGTTAGCTTCGTAGTTCTTAAGATTACATACGAATAGTTGTTTTTATTTCTTTAGAAGAAACAAACTTCATCTCTATTTTTAACCCCCGAAGCTGCCGTGCAAGAGGTGATCTTTCAAATTCCATTCATTGGGAATTGTCTACTGCTTGCAGGTTACGAAGGTCAAAGTTCACGAGATGTGATTGAGTCAGTTCAATTCCCCTCTGCTAACTATACAAAACTTTAAATAACGCTTAGTGATTTAATGAGGAAATAGGCCAGGGATTAGAAAGAATATCATAATTATGTAAAATAACATTTGTTATCATCCGAAAATGATTTGAATAATAATTGCTTACTTAGAAGCACGTTCGTAGCTTTTTGTCTATCATATATAGGCTAACTATCATTGGCTTATTTCCAGTGAGCTATTGTCTACTAGCGCTAACTTTCCGGTAAAGAAGAAAGAGTGCCTATCAGTAATATCTCTAATTCATTGGTTACGTCTATTGAATACTTTGAGTGCTATTCTTTAATTTTTGCCGGTAAGTCATAAGTTGATTCGGGATTATTGAGTTAATGTGTCTCTCTTTTTATAGGAAAAATGATGTCTGCATTTATCACTAAAAGTCTTCCATTTAAGTCTTTCGATGCCGATAAAATAGGCATAGGAGATGGAAGTGGGAGGGGGCTGGGGGCTATAGCCCCACTAGTCCAAAATGTGGACATCTCCAGGACAAAACGCCCCTTATTTGTTCCCTCTGTTAAAGGGCCAAAAAATTGCAGTATTTTGGGGGACATTGGCGCAATATGTCGCACCATATTGTATCTAATGACCATCAAACATTCATAAATTTTCTAATCGGGGAGGACACCCCTCTCCCGTATATCCCTTAGAACAGCAGTCCGAAACAATGTTTAGCCCCCTCCTCTAACCGGAGTCAGCTTCCTACGCCTATGGAAGTAGTAGTAGACATTCTGATGAAAGGTTATGCTTAACTGGTTGTTCCTAATGAGTCTCAAATGATCGGTTTTAGCTAAGTATTTCTCTCAAGCAGACCCCATGATATCCACAACATCCCCACATGGAGAGACTAAAACGTAATAAGCGCGTCGTTGAAATGAAAGGCACCTTAGTCTAAGAGATGTAAAAGTTCATTCATGCATGTCACGCGTGAAAGGAGCTTGTTCCAAAATTTCATGGCTCTTTTCCGAAGGGAAGACAAACAACTATAGACCAATAAATATATTGACCAGCATTTTACGCATATATCCTACTGGCTCAATAATAACGTCACTTTTTACATTTCACGGCTGTTCATCTCTCATTCCAACCTTTTCTGTTTTCGTCATATCTTGTCCATTTTATTAAACAAGATAAGATATATTGATGTACTGTTCAAGTATTTAGGTAAGGATTTATCGACCGTTTTACGATCTTTACTTGTGGCTTGAGTTCTCTTAGCACACAAAATTAAGATACATTTACCATTAACAGAAACATTATGTGGTAAATTACTGAGTTAAATGAGCCGAATACACAAAGTTTTACGTTGACTAGATTCGATGGTGATGTGAGTTACGGTAAAGAAATAAACATAAATATTCATTGACCGCAATACATTAATTTTTTAACTTATTTGTCCAGCTATTTTTTACTTTGTTTTATTCATATAGTGAGTACTGAGTAAACAGGGCAAAGGGGCGAGTCTTTGTTTAGCACCAAGCTTTTGTTTATGAGAAGGAGTTACCATGGTGTCCTGATTCATGTTGCGTCATTCCTGTGAGTTATGCCAGACAATTGAGACATACCTAATTCTGAGCAACGAGGAAACGTGAAATTAGCTGTCGTTGTGACGTCATACAAAGGTCACGTTTTGCAGCGAATAGTATTAAGTGTACTATGAATGATACGAAGACCGTTTTAGACTTCCACTGTGTCATTGCTTTAGAATATAAACGTAATCATGGCTTGGATGGAACGATTGGCCGGCATATTGTTACCATATATAATTCGTTATATCCTACAAATAGGGTACATAGTCGAGTTTAGACCATCTTTGGTGAGACGGGCTTGGAGGCAGGTAAAAAAGCCAACTAACATTTAGAGTCATTATTCAAAGTGTTTACTACCGACTGCTTCTCGGCCTTTGATCATGTGTAGTATCAGTTCTTTTCAGCCAGTTGAGAATGGGACCACGCATGACAGACCCTTGATGTAGAGGTCTGAGAGTCGAGAGGTTGGTCAGTTAAGTTTATTGTCCTTTCGGGGACTTAGCTCCCTCGAGGAGCAAAGCTCCTTCGGGAGTGACGTTTGGTTTCGCCCTCGGCGCTTCGCGAGAGAGTCAAGGGGACTTTGGAAAAAAGTCTAGAACGGAGCCATGCATGACAGACCCTTGTTGAAGGGATCTCCAGGCTGTTGGTTATGTTGAGGGAGGCTTGGTGTCCCTTCAGGGAAAGTAACTCCTTTGGACAGACAAAATCCTTCGAGTTATTAGTGTGGTTTCCTCCTTTAAGCTATTCTCCAAGGAGTCGAGTGAACTTATAGAACAAAAATACGTTAACAGCAATTCAGAGGGTAGGCTAGAGGTTACAGTTACTTCTATTTAACCGATGACACTCCAGAATGTTCCAAAAGTGCTCTTCCCATTTTCCTTCCCCATATTCTTGCTGCTAAGAGGTTATTCACGTAGTGAGTGTCAGCTTGCTTACGATGATTGTCATGCGGGTCACCTTAAGGACATGCGCAGAATGTGCGTTAACGGTACACGCCAGGAGCCGGACCCCAAACACAATTATGACACAATGAACGCTTCACTGCCAAAAAATTCCAACAAACAGAGAGACGCGCCAAGCAGTGACGTCAGTGCGGGCGATGGAGAATCTCTGTATGACTCAAAATGTTCTCAACAGATTTCATCCATGTAATATGAGTAATTTGAGAGATAATTTCGGCAGAAGCCCACTTCTTAGTGTACTTCTGTGCGATGTTTAAAGCAAAACCATATTATGGCCTCATAGTTCAATGCAACGTAGCTGTAAGGCACACGGCTGTCATAAAGGGCGTATAGTGATAATTAAGACCCCAAGGAGAGAAAAGGGAAGAATGAAATGAAAAAAAAGCCTGTGTACTATTTCCTACTATTATGTCTAAGGTTACCTAATCATGCAACTTGGTGCACATGGCAGGGATTATATGGAATCTGTCCGAGACGATTAAAGTACATTAAAGAATAGTCACACACTTCGAAGCAAATTTTACCAAGTGGGATTCTACTTGGAAAACACTGAAGCGATTGTCAAGGCTGAATCTCTCCAACCAAGCGATCACAATGTTGTACTACAGGTCGAGGGATGTATTTAGTCTATTCAGGAAGTTGTCAAGAGAGACGGGGTAATTCCCTGGACTAATATTCTCATGCTTTTTTCTTTGTCCTATCGATAATTTAAATGGATAGGAGTATACACACATGGACATTTCACATCGATAGCGTGTGAAGTTATTGAACCTAAAGTATAGTGCCATTCTTATAACGGGGCTGCCTTTTAGCTGATCGAAGCATCTCGCAAAGGTCCGCTGTAGGTGGAAGTGTTTACGGTTCTGAAAAATCCAATTTTCATAACCCCCACACCACCTTATTCCCCTAAATTACTCACTTTTTTAATAATATTCTGCTAATAATAACTATATTTGAAAGAAAAACTTCAAACTGAAATTAAGGTAGTGGTATGGGGGGAGGGGGCTATCGTCCTCAGCCTCGGATTTCGACTGCCCTAAGCTGTCGCGCACAATTTCCTTGCAAATATTGCTCAGGTGCTACAACTAGCATCCAACAAGTACTCTCTAAGCTCTTTGGAGTGAAAATCACTCTTTTAGTCTTAAAGACTCTAAGAGTGAAATTAGGGATCACTCTAAAAAAGAATCATTCTCACTCTTTTAGAGTGGATATTCAATCTTATTTTTGGAGTCATCCCTAATTTCACTCTTTGGAATTTAGAGAGTACAGTGCTTCGCTTTTTATTTTCATTGTTCCCTTTCCACTTTCTCCTGAGCCCATTTTCCTCTAATACTAAAGTGTTTCTTGTCGAAGATTGGAAACACTGACATGCCAAAAGTTTTTTTTTCGAGGAATATTTTATTTTGCCTGTAATCTATGGCGGCTGTCGTCACTACCTCTTAAAATTACCTCAAGTAGTTTCTATTCAAAATTTTCTACATTTTCCTGTACTGGGTTTTCTCCCAAGAAACATATCAAACGTGTTTGTCTCCAAATGACTACGCAAGTTTTGGTATTTGCGAATTGGATGCCAGCCCCAAATGGAAATTAATCACGGTTTTGCTTTCCCGCTCTGAGCAAATGGAAATGTTAAATGACACAAGAAATTGGAAAGCGGTTACTTTACCACATAACATGTAACGTGGCACCTGTCTGCTTTATACACTATATTTCACTTGTACAGGCTATATTTATTAGACTCGTAGTACAGCCGTTGGTTTACAAATCAAAGATGGGACGAAACTTTCCCCTCTGCCTGACCTATTTTGCTTCAAATGTGATTTTCCACTTTTTTTGCACGAAATTAGAAAGATGTGTTCTGGCGAGAGTGTGCCGTTTATTGTTAGTGAGAGTATTTTACAAGCGGTTTCGTTTGACGTTCCGTGACTAGTATCGAACATATTTGACATTAAACAAGATATCAAAAAGTAGAAAAAAGATGCCCGAAGGGTTTTAAGTCTTGTTGAATGTAACACCTTCGAAAATTTTCAAGTAATGGATGGAATTTTTGGATTGAATGTCTCACGCAACTTTGGTTTTCATTTTCGTCTTTCTTTTAAGCTCTTAGATTGAGATTAAGGTGATGTGCAAAGCAGCCTGAGCGTTGGTGAACAGTGCTGCGTGTGGTAATATTAAAGGCTTTTGTTAGAGATAACATGGAGCTACTACCTGGACAGGAGAAAAAAGTTCGACTTTAATTAATGTTAATCCAATTAGATCCAGACATGTGTGAGGGGATAATTCTGTAATGATCGATGATGAGACTTACGGCTTTTAATTTCTTTTGTCTTTCACTTACAATTTACACTACTTATCATTACAACCTCATTCATTTCTACTGATACCATAACAAATGGATTTGATAGAGCCATCATTCGATACCTAGAATGTTGCCGACAGCTAAATAAGAAATGCAGAGTAAAAATTAAAGACGACTGGTTATTCTATAACAATAGATGCTGGTGCGAGGAGTAATGTTAGTGCCATATGAAAAAGAGCAGACTAGTTACGAGTCTATACTTTGCAGTTGAATTTTGACCAATTCCTGCATAATGGTGCATATTGTAAAGGATTTATACCTATTCAGCGTTTAACAAGGAATCAAAGCAACACTTATATATAAGTGACACTACGCGACGAAACGAGCAATTTAATTTTCATTAAAGCGACTGGAAATGACAAAGTGATTGGCAAAATTCGGGGATGTCTTCTTCAACACGATGTAGCAAAAGACATGTACGGTACATACAGTGCTAAGTTTCTGACACCTTTTAAGCTTATTGAATCTTCAATAAAGTACAAAGAGAGAGAGGGATTAGTGGTGTTAACTAGTTTTACGAGTTTGACCTTCGCGGTGTGATCGTCGTCTTTAAAGGGATTTGTGAAGTTTCAGCTCCATGGAGATACATATTCGTCAAAGATACGTATCATTGAATGCAGCACTCTATTTGCAGAAACAATTAAAACAATTACACAAAAAAATAATCCCATTACACAAAAAATATATCCCATAAACACAACTTTTTACGGTTGACTCAGGGGCGTAGCTAGATGAAATTTTTAGGGGGGCTAGGTATCAAATGGGGGTCACGGCATCGATCGCCGTCCTTAAAGACAGACAGTCATCACCCCAAAGTATATTTTTAGTGTATGTATATCAAAATTCTCAGTTGGTGACTGCTCTTTAATTGACATCAAAGTTTGAAAATTTGAAAGACGCAGAGTAGCTCACATTCCACACAAGGCAGAGAGAGTACTTTTATTACATTTTATAGCCTTGTATGCTCACCAGGACATGGCCTTAAGCAATAAAACAGGTTTATTCTTACACAAGGGAGAGCCTTGTACAGTTGTGGGAGGAGCTAGAAGATGCATAGTTGGGAGAATTGGAACTGTCTGGTATCATGAAAATTCCCCTTTAATTCTTACACAATTTATTAGGACACACACAATTTTTTTTTTGGGGGGGGGGCTGGCAAACATCTGGAGGCAGGCCCCCAGGCCCCCATAGCTACGCGCCTAGATTGACTAATGTGTAACACCTATAAGGTACAATAACTGATTATGTTTTGCTGAACTCGTATGCCTTAGGAATTGAGCAAAATGTCATATATGGAGATCTGAATGTAAAGAGGTGAAGGAAAAATAGTCGCAAAGGAGAAATGCATCAGATGTTTGTATTTATTCGTAACATAGTGGTGGATGGCCTGTAAGAACACTCTAGTCAATAAGTGCACGATTTGACTACATTTGGTTCAAAATTTGACTAGATTCGAAATAAAAATGTTTAGTCAAATCTAGTCGAAGAAATGACAACATTCCGGTTCAGCTCTAGGTTCAAGGGATTCTTTTGAAGAGGTACAGGGGGAGGGGTGAAAACCAGACATTTGTAAATAGTTTAGGGGAAGGGGTCTACCATGCAGTTTCACACACCGAGGTCACAAGGTCTGCGTACCGATAGAGATAATCTCATGTCATTTGTCATCCCAAATGAAATGCATTTGAGTCTCCTCTAATCTCGATAAAAGTGTCTTCTCTAAATAACATTTCTTGGCAATTTCACTTTCTTTTAATATTGTTTTGATGAAGTTTGACCTAGGTAAATCAGCGTTAAATACAAACACAAGATAATCTGACAAGAGTATGTGTGTATGTGGGGGGGGGGGGGAGGCAGCACTTCGGTAGGCGTATTTCAGGTGTTTTATTCATTACGGCCGTTGGCAATCAAATTTTGAAATGAGTTGTACTATATTCTGCATGGGGTGGGTTAGGTTAGGTTAGATGAGGTTTAACGTCCCACTTTCCAACCAATTGGTTCACGCATGGGGTGGGAAACAGCCCCGACATTCCTCCCGACTGAGTTCTGCTCCTCAAAGGAGCTACGTCTCCGAGGGGACAACACGACTTGATATGACGCCAGCCTCTTGGCCTTCACACCTCTACATCATAGGTTTGTCATGGCCGACTCAGTTTGATCATTGCGATTCGTTGTTGCTACCCTAACATTTGTATTTAACCTACATCCCTTTGGCTCCTGTGTACTATTTTACCCACCTTTCTGTTTCTGTAAGGTACCTCATGCAAGGACCACAATTATTCGGTGTGTCCTTCATGAGATTGATCAAATGAAACCAGGTAACTTACCATGTGTCCATAGATCACATATTAAAATAAACAGATCTAACGACAGAAAAGGGCTGGGAAAAGGAAAGATACATTATTGGAACATTGCAAGAATGTTCTTGGAGAAATACAAGCCATCTGTCAAGTTCGCACGATAAAGGTGTAACATAGCTTTACATGAAATGAACTGATTCGCGAGAAGATGTATCGACACTGAGAGAAGATTGGACCATGTAATGACGTTTCTTTGTAGGATTGATTATAGAACATACGGTACATCATTATTAGGTAACGTCCATCACAGAATGAAAGGGGGAAAGTTAAGGTAATTCGAGTCGGAGCCACCTTGTAAGGTAAATACCTTGCTACAAAGGACGCATACCACATAATGACACATCAGTGGCGTAGCTAGCAGGCCCCACAAGTCTCTCGCCTCACAGGAACCCAACTGGAAAATTCAAGGGTGAAAAAATACATTGATATTTCAAGCCCACCAATGAAATGGTAGAGCTTCCATCCCATCCACCCCCTCCGCAGCTCCAAACAGAAATTTGTCTGGCTACTTATTACGTGCTTGGGAACGGACACGGACGAAACAAAACCCAGACCAGACTACGAACACAACTTGAACTTGTTAGCATATCACACAGTAATAAACGAAAGAGTTCTGGCTAAGCCATTATGGCCCGTTCCGACTTTATTCGTCATTCGTAAGGTCTTTCAGACACAATGGAGCCAGCTACTCCACGGTGCATGGAACTTCCACAGTTCTAAGAGCAGCATAGCTCCACGGTCCATGTCAGTATGTCTGTATGTCACTAACAGAAAATATCAGGTATTCATCAGGTTTTTTCAAAGTTGGGGATGGGGGAGGTAAAAATACATTAGATGTATTAATGACACCAAACACGATGGTATACCGGAGGAGCGCTCATAGCAAGGCTTTACAAGAGACGTTGGGCACACAAGTCTGTTATAAGATAAGAGTGCACGCGGAGAGCATCAGTATACGGGGTTATTTATTTTAATGGATGTATGAATGTGACGAGGCTATGTTCATTACTTTTCCAGCACCACACAATTGTATCTGAGGTACCTTGCAAGGCGCGCATGCGAATCCATTAGCGAAAATTGTGGAAGAAGAATGATCAACAAGAGTTGTAGTATATGCTTCCATGTAAGACTTGTCGATTTAAAATATGGCTAGTAAGAGGTCATTTATATTCCAACATATTTTACTTGCGCTTAACTAGGGTGATTTACCCCGTCCCGTTACAGGTACCCCTTTCACGTCTGGTAGGCCTACAGAAAGTTTTAGACACGGAAAGTGACAATGACAGAGGCGTGTAGGTAATGTAAGCAGGGGAGCTAGGGGAATGGAAAAATTGGCCAAACACGCAGGTTAAGTAATATGACTGAAGGTTACACAGCTTAATCATGACAAACATTGAGCCACGTATTCTTTACTTCGCTTATTGCAGTGCACCGCCAATTTGTTCTCATCCTCTTACACTATAAATTTGTCCGTTTCGTGTCCTCTTGACCCTAGTAATATAGTTTAAAAGATGCAAGCTGCCCCTTATTGAGTTCCACAAGAAAGGGTTTCACTTTCCCACATTTGTGTACCATGACCTTTGAGATTCTGAGATACCAAAGTTTCTATTGAAGGATGATGGTTGCCCTAGCCCTGTGACGTTTCAGATAAAATACCGTTCTGGCACTGCAGACAGTACAATTCGGTAATGTACCTAAAATTTCAGTTTTATTCGTTTTTTTATAATAAGTACCTACATTTGTTACATAAAACATCCACAGCACAAGTTGAGAGCATCTCTCGAGCAACGTAACAATTATATACTAACCCCCCCCCCCCCAATAGGGACTTAATTTGTTAGGCGACCTATAGGAGGATTCCTTTTGACCTATGAAACTTTTACCTCATGGGCACATGATTTACACATGACCAATACTGAGTCACGTGTTCTCTATTCAAAGTTGAAGAATATGTGGCTGAAGGCTTTCTCCTAGCAAAGATATTACAAAAATATTTCTATAATACGGTGATTCATTATAATAAGCCTATGTCCTGTTGGGCATACTCAACAAAGAGGCGTGATCAATAAAAGTCCGATCTAAGATCAGTTTATTGTTTTTCAATCCACTGGTCGTGCTGGCCATAACTGATGTTGAGGCACCATTAAGCTTTAAAAGTGATAAAAGATAACACAGTACGGTTTTGATATATTAAGGCAAGCCCAGGAGGTACAGTTGAGAGAAACATATTACAGTCGCATGTTGTAGGGACACTGCAAGGTTCGACGGGTTCATTGACTTGTTCTTAGTCAAGAGTAGAGAAGACACGGTGAGGACATTTTTAAAGAGTATGCAGTGCACGTATTTTAGATTCCATAGCGTCGTTGAGTCCGTGTATTCCAACTAAATTTGCAAATATTGTTTTTGAACACAGCCCTGTAAGTCTATATATTCATGCAAGAAAAGTTTGGCCCAAAATGCCTCCCAGATCGCTGAAATGGCACTTCCCAGGCCTATTTACCTCATATAAATAGGGGAAACACTAGCAATGTTGTAAAAATAAGCTTAAAAAATACCAAAAATATGTTCATGGAAGGGGGGGGGGCGGCGCCCCCTTCGTCTCCTTGGCTACGCGCCTGATAAACAGTCTCCTCAATTTTATTTAAAAAAAAATCAGTGAATTCTTGCATATCTCCTCTGATCTGCCTTGGAAGTACCCCTGAAGATGTTTTGAACATTATATTACAAGCAAAATGTAAAGTAGGGAATCATTCTCCATTAATATAACAATTCGGTGGTAAAGCTAATTGTCTCCTGACTAAAAATAACCATTAATGAACTAGTATACCAAGGTATACTAATTCTAATCGGGGTGATGGTGTTTTCCCATTAACCTAAATGAACCGCCGAGAGAAATGTGTTTCGCTCAACTTCAATATAAGACAAGGGGGACTGATGTTATCTAAAACCAAAAGGTGTTAAAATACATGGATGAGGGGTTGACAGACTATCGAAAGCTGATTACTTAGGGGTATGCATCGACAAGAGTCATATACGTTCATTTGTGAAGTAGGTGAAAGATATATGACCAACGTATATGATTCGTTTCTGTCTCGGTTAAACTGTGTCAGTTTTTGGAAGAGAGACTGCTAAGGGAAATGTTTCCAAACCTTTTATTCTGCCGTACATAACCTTTGTTGTAACTTAAGCATTACTTCATTCATTGTAAAGATGAAAAAGCTGTTTGATGAGAGACAATTATTTTACGACGCTAGGCTGTCAAGAAGTTGGAAAATATCGTATATGGTTGGCCAAAGTGCACGTAAATGCTGAGTGATTTAATGTCAGTATTAAATCGATTTTTGTAGACATAAAATCAATTTAATGTCTACATTAAATCAAAATAATGTCAACATTGAATCGATTTCATGTTAGCAATGATCGAATAAATGTCGGCATTAAATAATTATTGCTAACATTAAATCGAATTAATGCTAATATTAAATCAATTTAATGCCGACATTAAAAACTATGTCGTGCTTGGTTAATCCTAGAACTGATTTAATCTTAGCATTTATTACATTTAATGTTGACATTAGATCAATATTATGTCCACTCTGGCCACTCATACCCGTCAGGATTACAACCAAACATTAGATTGTTCCAATCCAGGGTTTTAGCTCAAATTTCATTAGAAGGCCGGGCTGCAAAACCGCAAATCCCTCTGTAAAGTGAAACTTTCTTTCTTTGAGCTCTACCGTGACTCAAACCCTCGAACAGTCCCAATTCTTGAGTGTGACGGGCAACGACTTCGTCCACTTGGACCACGGGAGTCCGAGGTAGTATTTCTATGCTTGGACATAGCACCGTTTACAGAACGACAATGTATGCACACGCACTAGAGACTTTGCAGAGCCACTCTGCGGGTAACCCCTGACGTTTTGAGATCATAAACTGTAAAAGTGATATTGGGTATCTTTGGTTTGTAACTTGGAAATACACATGGGTCGCTTCCCGCTGAACGTATTTGTCGGCTCATGCAACAATCTTTACTCTACAAACTAAGAGAAGGGGTGTAGGGAAACCTCAGAAAGGGTTACAGATAACACCTTCGGGCCAGGTGCAATCTAACTCAACATTTTAAATTTGTGTCTTTTCAATTTAGGTCATTTCAGACTGTTGGAAAACCATACAGAAATGGATGAAAACCTTACCATAACCGGGCTGGGATCAAACGTCCAAATTTGCTATTTTTTTTTTGGCAGAACCGCCCCATCCACTCAGCTGTCGCATAGCAGGTATCGAAAAAACCCCGAAAATCATACAACTTAGACCTAAATCACCATACTATAAATTTTATATCAAATCATTTAGAGCAATGGGCCGGTCTATCTAAATACTAATTTAAAAAAGGTACAGAATCATCGTAAAAGTTTAAAGAGGTTAAGTACTACCTTACATAAAGCTGGTTACTGCGGTTTTGTAAATTTTCTCATAAAGCAGGAATCACAGCTTAAGTCCTTCAGGTCTCACCAACGTTGTTTTGTCCAAGTGCTTGATCCATAGGAGCACGGTATTTTTTTAAGGAGGCGGGGCAGAAAAAACACCTGTATTATTAGATAAAATTGGCCGTTTTACCCAAAATTTCATTATTTCCGAGAGAGGATTCAGTGCCCTTACTCGGTGGTGGTGGAGGTGTGTGTGCGGGGGGTCTACAACCACCAGGCTTTGGCTTTTACTGCTATGGTAAGCCTTCATGAGACATTTCAGCACCTTGTACAGGTGTGTCCCATCCACTATTCATCGCCTATTTTAGTGAGAAAGTTTGTATTAATGAGTTGTTCAAGTTTTTAGTGACAAATCAATAGCATCAAGAAATTTGTGTTTCAATAGTTTTTTCCTAAAAGCTACCTATTTATATTTGATATGAATCTACTGAGTAGGGGAACGACTCGAAATCTTGCCCTATATGGACTAGCTGTGGCAAAAAAGAACCGATTACTGGTTTATTCTGAACCAGATCCAATCAATTGCATATCATTCTGTTTGCAGACTTGGCAAGCTTCCGTTTCGCCCTCACTGGACTAGATCACCTTTAAAAGACGTTTTAGTCAAGTAAAGAAATATAATTGACTAAGGCCTCACTAAGGCATTAACGTTCACTCCCACCTCCTACCATATAGGTTGTGACCCCTCCCTTTCCTCACGCTGTTGTAACGTTTGAGTCGTATTTTTCTAAACGGCATAATTTGCTGGTTGTGTGTGTGTGTGTGCTTAGGATGTGAGCAGTTTTACACAAGTAACCATGCTCGTTGTACATTGCATACCACCAAACGATCAATAGTTTTGATCTCTAAGATCTGTTCTCTACTGTAGCCTGCACAATCGGCCAAACGATTGTTTATATGTCACAACTTTCCGTCAAGCTATTATGCCACATAGTCGAGCAATACTCGCCCGACATTAATGCCGTGCAGGCTATTCGTCTTCAAAAAATTGTTAACATTAAATAATTCTCAAAAAGTAGTAACGGTAGGTTCAAAAAGTTTTCACCTTTAAAACTTGAAGGTTTAGGAAGGCCCGTTTAACATAAATACACATCATAAAATCGACCTTTTTTAATTATTATAAATTGAAATCATTTGCCTGTAATTGATATAAGAAGTGCGTTTGAGGGCCTAGCATGTAGGTTATCTGCCTATTTTTCATAGTCATTACCTGGATATACCACTCACCCACAAAAGCAGCTCTAAATTGGCTGAAAAGAACCGTGACATGACGTGTCAATTATCTGCAATTTTGATAATTTATTTTTTTTGGGGGGGGGGGGATGTTAAATTAAACACGTCTTTAACACGGACCTCATTTAAAGTCTTGTCTCACTACCACACACTGCAAGAAAAACCTTAGCGATATTCTAAAGGACTCAGCACGTAACATGAAGCACACTGAACGAGTTTGATTACTCTGTATGAGCTCTTCGCCAACACGTGTTAATTGGGGAGGTAATCACCAGGCTACCTGCCACGCAGGTAAGTCGTTAGGTGGACTCGTGAAGTAATGACCGCCATAAGAAACACTATTAGAAGATTCCTACGTAGCACGTTACCAGACCTTTCACGACTGGTAATAAGTTGTGTGGAAAACCATAAAAGAAGGTGTTGAGAACGCTTCGCGGGCACATTGATGCTAGTCGCGTGTTTGCTATCTCATATTGATTAAAACCGTCGAATCAATCCCGTGAAGGGAATATTACCTATTGATCTATTTAACTGTTCACAATGGCCTTGTGTGTATATACAGAAGACTGGGTACAATATGTTCGGCGAAGGACGAACGAGAAACAAGATTTCATTTATTGGAAACATTTAAAGAGCCCAACTCCGTGGTATTCTGCTTATAGGAACCCCTTTGACCTGGCCCTTAACATTTGAAACATAGTGAACACTCTGCCTGTCTTTGGGGTTATAGGATATTCCGTATATTTCATTCCACGACCCTGAACTAGTCGGTAATAGGGAGTCATTGAAATATAATATAGTAACTGAAGGCATCTCATTCTTAACCGAAAGCTCACGTTGTAACATGGAATGTCATGTAATCGATACGTTGTGCATTCACCAGTGAGACGTGTGGGTACACCTGGACGCAGTAAAGGTTTTTTTTTTTGGTTATGAATTTACTAAGTTTCTTGTGTTCCTAGTTCGCTAGCATTATCGCACTTTTAATCATGTAGGGTCTTACTAGACACATAGAATAGGAGTTATGTAGTCTTACGGTTGTCTGGGCATTTCTCGGTAAGTCTTGTGTTCGGGGTCACCAAGGGCGAGAAGTAGAAGTTCTAACTTAAAGAGCAGTCCGGTTGTAAGGTTTCAAAGACAGGGGCTGCGAGTGGATACACCCATTAGGTCCTAAATTTCGGTAGTGCTGTTTTGGTAATTTTTAACGTACTAAGACAGTTAATAATATAGCCTGTCTTTGAAAGTAAACTGACAGTTATTAGGGTATACAGCTCCAGTTCCCCGGATACTACCGCCCTGCTTCACAATAATTTTGGAAGCTGTATACTTTAGCAAACAGAGTGGTCCATCAGTTTGTTTCTAGGCTTTGTGGTTAAAAGATCATATGTATTATCTGTTTTTGTCGCTAGCCAGTATGAAGCAGAGCCATATATAAAACGTAGAAGGATATAAAACTTAACGTGCCTTTGCGGTCGCAGCTCCCAGGGAGCAGTTTGTAGGGTTTCGAGTGGTAAGAAATTGTCCCCAAGCCTTCTCATGCAAGGTATTTTTCAAAACGATATTCTTTCGGTTTGAGGGACATAGGCGTGGGAGACGAGGGGCTGAGGGACCGCAGTCCCCCCCCCCCAAAAAAACCAAATATTTTTGAAGAATTCGGGCAATATGCTGAGAACTTTTCGGGCACCTACTGAAAGACAAAAATAATGCAATGATGTTGCTAAAGGTAATCAATAGTTTAGAAAACTCCCTTGGTAATAAAAATAAAGTTATGTTTTGAATTGTACCAGCACCTATATATTCGGTATTAATTCACCAGTGTGTGTTTTATAATGGTTAAACTTTTGTTATGATTATCAGTGGTGTATTTAGGGGGCCATTGGGCCGTGCCCCCTCACTGACGCCAATTTTTTTTAATACCTTAAACTTTTTTACTTCAAAGGTAGCATATATGGCACCAAACTGCATGGAAGGACACCTAACTTTTTAAAAATTCTCAACGGGGAGGGGGACAAGCCCTCCCCTTAGACTCCTCCCCCAGACCGGCGATCATACAGCATAATGCATGCCCCCTTCCCTTGAGAGAAATCCTGGCTACGCCACTGATCATTATCATTATTATTGTAACAACTTCCCAAAAATTATAGCTAATATGGAACGGTAGTAAAACGGCAAATTATTGTATGTAATTGACATACTGAGTGATAACCGATGCATGCCTATATGATTGTACATTAACATGTTGAACGCGCGGAGAGCCGGAGGAAATTTTTGGTTATATTTTTCGGGCAAGTCGTTTCAGCCTCCCGAAATCAACTTGGGCTCCTACGTCCATGTTGAGGGCGACATTGGCCGTGGTCTCTTTAATTGCCGACAACTCTTTTCTGAGTGTACAATTGTGTCCAAACTTACAAGGTAGCACGTTTATTATAGGAGTGATTGTATACGTTGGTGTAATGATTCAAGATTAAATCAAGAATAGGTTTAGGCATGTGTATTCTCTTGACAGGTACAACGATGACTTTCTTTGACAGAAACGGTTTCTTTTTAACGATATTTACAAATTCGACTTCCTTTGTTTGAAATTAGTTAAAGAAGTATAGACAATGAAATGCATAGGTTGATTAAACTTCAATCTTAAGGACATTACAACTGTGTTAAGTCATGAACCACGTATTTGAATTAACTTCAATCTAGCTGTATATAATTTTGTGCTTGTTTTATGATCCCCAACTTACGATACGATATAAATTTGAAACGACCTTTAAACTGAACGGAAGGTATTTGAAGCCGCCAGGCACGTGACTAAAAGAACACCGAAATATTTACATACATGGATAGAATTTCAAGTGTATACACTCTTGTACTCAGTTTAATCTTATTAAAAGATGGTTATCGAATGTACAAAACTGTTCACCTCTTAAGTCATAGCCTTCATAAATTACTGCTCGCAAAAAATTCCAAAATATTATGCTTCAACAGTCAACATTATTGATCTGAGTTTTCGTGTTTGTGAGTAATAATTTCTAACGCACCCCTTATACAGACATAATACATATTGGTATTCGATTCATCAAATATTAATTTGCATTAGATAGCCCCCGCTTTTCTAAAGGGAAGAAATCTTTTCACCCCACGGCCGTACATTAAATTTCCTTGTTACGAAGCCCTTGACACATGCTTCCAATATTACATTTCTGACTTTATTTTCTTACCTCGGGATATTTCGGCGATCTTGTATTTTTTCTAGTATTCAGCTATTGGGATGCCAAGGCACGTTTGTGGCCATTGGCGCTGGATGGAAGCTTTTGCATTTAGCTATGTAAACAAAAGAATCTCTGAGCGGCATTTGAACAGTGTAGCGGGGGGATTACTTAGTAGTAGGGAAAGAAGTGCAAATCGCTCGTGGAAGGCTTTCTTCTGAATCAATCAACTTTAATAAATGTGTTAGTGAGGAACAGGGAGGAAAGAAAGCTGATGAAATCTTCCTATAATGCCCTTCAAATTAGCAGATATAATATGTGATTCAAACATAAGTAAATCATGGTTAACTCGGTAGGACAATTATTTAGCAATCAAAACAAGTAGACTGGAATTGATCTGACGTCATTACACGTCATTTCCGCTGAATATATAACTTTTAATTTGTTTTACAGTCCGCGAAGGGGAGAATGAAAAGATATGTATAGTACTCAAATGGTTTTTTTTTCAACAATGGTAGAGACGAGTAAGGTCAAATGTAGTGCATATGGCATCTAGGTATTCAATTTGACTGTAGATTTGGCGCAAAAACGGGATATAAAACGAAACGAACGGAATGTAAATAAAGGGGAATAATTCCCTGGGAAAAAACCATACAGGGATTCATGAAAGGTTTTAAATTAAAACGTAAAAGTTAAAGGTCGAGAGAGGAAAAAAAAAACGAAGTCTATTACTCCAAGAGGGGTAGGGGTGGGCCAAGTGCAAGGAGATGCTAACGATTGTTTTGTAAGAGAGATTGAGTCGTACGAATATTTATTTAGTGTTCAAACAGTCAAAAGAGGGGGGGGGGGATCGCGCCAGAAGAAATGGGGAAGGGGTGTAAATTAAGGAAGTCTTTTCTGTGACCTACCTGTCTATTTTGATATCAGTGAAACGTTTTCTTTGTTTTTGTTTTTGAGGGTGGGGAGGGGAGGGGAAGGGAATCTCCAACGGGACGATAGCTTTGATAAGAAATGTTGAACTGGAGAAAACAAGTTCCAATTTCAAAATAGATTTTTAAATTCCATGTTTAGTCATCATTTTCATGAAATAATGTTTTTTTACTCTGGGATTCATGCCGGGAATACCCGAGAGAGTACCAAATTTGCCAATAACCACTGACTGTTTGTCGCACGTGCGGCAAGTGGTCAGTCCGTGAATCTCGACTCCTTTGTCGCAAGTGTGGCAAGGAGTCTGTCCTTGTCTGAGAGAATGCCACTTTTGCCAATAATCCGCGAGTTCTTGTCGCACGTGCGACAAGAGTCAGTCCGTTTTCCATAAAATCTCATGTGAGATTGTATTGGGATGTAATTTTGTCAAAGCTTTGGCAAGAAGTTATGTAAAAAGCTGTCCAGATAGAGCTAGAAAATAAATCCATTTTGAAAATGGAAATTGGTAGAATTAAAATGACGGTATCCCCGTTACATCCTCTGGAAGCTTTCCAGATAGCCTACCTACAAGAATATTCAGGTAAGACGATATTATTGGGAGTTACCCAAAGTAACACCTCCCTGATTCAGGCAATAAGAATTATAATGTAGGTCTATATAGCCATTCATCATTAATCAAACTCTATACCGGTTGACCAAATGTGGCAAAAGACGAACTGCACTTTTCAACCCCACCGAAGAGGTTTTGGAACCCAATTAAAACCCTCCCTCCAGTTTAACTCACGCTTGGAAGTTGGTTCTTGCCTAACAGGGACCATTATAGAGGGGTTAAACGGGGGGTGGGGTAGCCACAAAGGAGAAAACAGATTTGGGAGGCTTCGATTTTCTCTTCTAAGATTCTACAAAAAGAGAAATTATTAGTTGATTTTGTTTTTGCAAAACTTACACCTGACTAGACTATTGTGATACATTATATAGCAAGAAGTGTTTCGGGGGTCGATGCTTCCCAAGAAAATGCGGGCGATACAAAGACTGCGCTGCTGGTTAAGCATTCTTAGTAGCTCAGTATGTATTAGTTCATTTCACAGGATGAAATGTATTTTATGTGAATGACAAAAAACTTGGTAAATTCCAGAAGCGGTCTAAGCATTGATTGTTGATAAGCTATACCAGCGTGTGTTACTTTCCATTGCCAACAAATTTTTGCAGGCTGAATGTCATTTCAAAGGTAGGCTATATATGCCTTAACGCAAACATAATTTCATTCAATGAATAAAGCCTAGTACACTCGTTGTAAACAATCACTTTATGAAAACTAACACCCTGGCCGCAACTTATCAAGGTTTATGTAACTATTTTTACCACAGCTAATTTAGGATCAGGTCTGTCGTGATTTTTGTCGTAAAATAAACATTTAATATCATGAAGGTAATACGTGAAAGTTATGTCATCATAGTGTAGGCCTTCCCCACAAGCCTTACTTGCAATTAAGGTGCGGAAGTCAACCGTTAAAACGAATCAAGCAACTTCACCATCACCCATACCTCTTGAAGCGACAAGAAATTTTTCGTTTTTATATTTCTACATTTTTCTGCTGTCTATGTATTGCAAGAAGCAATTTAAAATCGTTGACACGCCTGAAAGTTTTAAATGAAGTGTGAGTCTTGTAATGTAACGTCATACCACGGTTTATGTCCTTTGTTAAATGGAAACATGTTGCACTAGATTGCAATGAGGAAAATAAAAGACAGATTGTTGGCAAATTGTTAAAATTGCTGGCGGATAAACCGATCCTGAATATATTTAAAACTCGAAATAAAGACAACATTACCTTTAACATTTGAAATATAATGAACAGAACACGTAGTGGTACGGTTAAAGAAGCTTTTAAGAAAATAAAACAATCTGGAAGTGTAAACGGTTGTAAAGATTTTGGTGACAAAAACCTAAAAGCAGTCATCTCTTTAATATATATGTAATTTGTTAAAGGAACAAAACCATAGATATACTACTTTTCATGGGGGTGCCTAAATTCAGGCAATTTAAATAAAATCAACGATTTGAAATTCCCGTCATAATACAAAGCGTTTAGTCACGCTGTTTTATAAATAAAACGTCTCCGACAGATTTGCTGTGATCCAAAGTTCACATTAAAAGTTGACACTGTCTTTTAACCTTGCAAAAAGTTCGATTTTCTTGTTGTGACTTTTTGAAGTCGTCTCATTTTTAGACGTGGTAAGTAACGGTTTTCTAATATCTGACTTTTAAAAATTGTGAATATCGATATTTGTTTCAAAACTACGGATAAAAAACACAAATCGCTCTTATGTATACATTACATTATCACATCAAATATCATTAAGGAAAATTGTAGGTACCTTGCAGGAAAGATACACTACCTCAAAACAAGGCCTTCCAACCTTATAGAAAAACTTTTTTGACGGTTCATATTCCCCCCAGTATTTAAAGGTATGCAGAAAAAATGTTGTTACACACGTTTTCCTTATAAAGAGTTGTGATATTAGCCTATTAACGGCAGCTGGGGAGAACTTTAGATTAGAAAAACGTGATCTGTGTTCTCTAGAATGCACCAAATCGCTTGGCTTCCAACAGGGGACTTATGGAAGGTCCCAGGGCCGGACGCTGAAAGTGTTTACTTTAACAGGTGTCCCCCAATAATTTTAACAGATCGCCGCCCCTAGTATAGCATGTAATCCCCGACACAGAACAGTCGCCCCGACGGGTAACATGTCTTTGCTCTCAAGGAAAGCAGATAGTTAAATAAACCAAAATATTCAAATTTTTGCAATAAACCCCCAAATCCTCGAAATTGTTATTAATAAAACCCCCACATTTTCTTTTTTCAGTTTTGATGGCTCTATCCCGGAGCTTGTCCCCCTTCTCGGGCAACACCTAGCGCCACCCCTGTGCTCATCAGAAGGGGTTAGGACACTTACCAATTTTCGCGAGAAAATATTTGAGTATGTTGTAACAAACTGACGCTAGACCAAAGCGAGACCACTCAAAAACGAAGTCAGCTTTTTGTGTTCTCAGTGATCTCAGACTGACGGTAGGGTGGTCTGACCGATGAAGAGACCAACGTTTTTTGTTCTTTGTCTCTTGTGATCTATACCTACAGATGAACACCGATAAACAAAGACAACCGGTTACACAATAGGTGTGACTGTAATGTGCTTTAAGGCAAAATTTCTTTCCCCCTCTATACCAGATGTCCTAACCTGAATATTCCAGTTTCTGTTTTTTTTTTGTTTTTTGTTTTTTTTTTTACTACGGTAAGCTCTGTAATAGGTTTCCAGAAATCACCAAATTATTTTTCACATACAATTTGTGGTCTTTCAATTAGCATATTATGAAGGAAATCCATCAATCAACTTTTAATTGCATTTAACCTTGCTTCAGTTTAATTTTCGGCAGTGGCGTAGCTAGAAGGGGCGAGGGGGCGGTCGCCCCCACAAACCCTCCGAAGGCCTCTGTCGGAAATTTCTAGTCTCTGTCGGAAACAAATAAAAACAATTCATTTGAAACACTTACAACACTTCTTATGTTTTTAAGCAGAATTACACATCGAAATGGTTACTGACAAGGCCTGGAAGTGTCATTTAAAGGTTGTGTGAAATGCCACCAAAAACAACTGTTTCACTTGTCAGTTAAAGAATTAAGTCCCCCAATCAAAGATCCGTTGGAGTTATTTCAATATCTTTTATCGTTCTCAAAATATACGTCTTCAAAGTTTGATGGTTTCTGAAGAAACTTATTGCCTATGCAAAAATAATGATATGGAGTGTTGCACAGTGTTATGATTTCTTTTGTTAACCCTACATAAATTATCTCTTAATTACTGATCATATAGATTAACAGTTTGGTGAGTGATATCAATATTTTTCAAGGAAAAAATTTTAACTTTTATAATAAACCACTCAGGGAATAACACTGCTACCAGTGTCCTTGAAATGAAGGTTGAAAAAATAAAGACTAACACGCGCCATAAATGGTATGTCGCTCTTTTAATGTCACATATTTGCATATTTAGCTCATGTTTATCCATGATGCAAGTGTGAAATAGAAATTTCCCTTTAAAATGGTCAATATTTGATGGATTTTAATAGGAATTACAGCTATTTTCTGGATTTTTAATGCTTTTTACATCAAATATCAAACTATGTTATTTTCATGTCACACGACCTTTAAGGCAGTCTCGGTGATATTTTAATCCGAATTTTTCCCGCGCGCTACACGCCAGATAATGGTGGCGCTACGCTTAGATAGTACATCATTACTTCAAGATAATAATCTGTCGGAAATTTGTTTTTGCCGCCACTGATTTTCGGGTGGCCATGGTGCCGCAAGAGGTTGGATATGGGGGGGGGGGGGGCAGAACACTGCAGAAGATGATGCCGTAAACCCACCCTAGATAAACCCAGAAAGTCGGTGTAAATTGTGCATGCGCGAGCGTGAGAAATTTGTTGTTCATTTACGATGTCTTAGATGCAAACTATTGCTATCTTGGCAAATATTTGAACTGATCATATATTGAAAAAACTCTCACAATCTAGTTAATTCTTATTTCTGGTAAAGGAATGGTGTTGTCTAAGTGGAGGGGTGACCACTCCCCCCTTGAGAAATGAAAATGGTGGCATCCTCTGCAAATCTTTCATTTAAAAAATCTTTCAGCGTAAATATTCTCGTTATTAAGTGATATTTTGGCTGGTGGCCGTTATACTAAAAAATGTATGTCGACAAAATACACTCTACGAATGTTCCCGTATACGCTACTCTTGATACAAAATTGCTCTAAGATCCTCTATTGATGCAGGGTCCATATAGAGGTTGGAGATGTACTTTTATTTTTCGGGAAAGCGTTTCGGTCAGAATAATGTATTAATGTACCAATAATGGTCACGAGTAATGGAATGCAAACCGTGATAAATGCGGGCGATACACACCGAGAGTTTGCATTAAAAAACAGTTCCATAAGAAAAGTTGAGTGCAGACTCTGGACCGACACGCTTTCAATTCCCTTACAAAATGTATCCGCCACTTAGAGGGCGAATTTTCTGCCTCGTAATTCGTAAAAACGTTCAATTTTTCATAAAATATATTCCTGAATTCCCCTGTTCTGCATTCTTGCAATGATATGGTCCTCCGTAATGACTACGCACAAACACAATAGGTGTTATTGTATGACCCTCACAGATGAGTAATACGATTATGTTTGAGACGGTGCTGATATTAAACATAGCGATGCGGTAAGGCTGTAAGCGCGCGGAGCGCGCGAAAAGTTTGATGGATTGCCAAGGATTTGGGAAAATTTTAATACTTTGAGAACGACTTGTGATAAAAACGATTACAAAATGATTAAAATTCATACATCACTCAGTCAGAAACACAACTCACTCTATCTCCTACAGAAATCTAACGCTTAAAAGCCTTTTGGGCTCATCTTAATTTTTCTCTGAAATTGTTGGAAATCGATTGGGGGGGGACGCTCCCCATGCCCCCCGTGCCGGCGCCACCGTCAGGTGGTCTGACATGATAGGCTTACTCGGTTTGGGTGGTTTGGCCTATACCCGAAACCGAAGTCCGGCTTGGTTGGTTTCGGACATGTCCAGGTGAATGATTGGGTGGCCTGCATACAAAACTAGACCAACGCACATCATTATCTTTGGCAAATCCAATAGAAAGAATGTGAAGATAAAAAAGCACTTTCTTATCGACGAGGCTCTGATTTTCATCATAGTGTTGTAATGATAAGCAAAGTCAGTAATGCTTGGTATGACAATGAACGTGCGATCCATTTTCCCCGCCTTACCGGCGCTAACAAAACTAAAAGTGGTCACCCATTTAAGTCACCAACGGCTTGCAAGCAGCTTTCGATTCCTTGCAATCGCTTGCGACCACCTTCGCATACGAGCTCCTGCGATCAATTGCGCGTGAGAACGGTTGCCAGCTAATTGCTCTCACACTTTGCGACCTATTGCTTGCGGAGGTCGCAAGAATTTTAAACATGTTTAAAACCTTGCGAGCGCTTGCGATCATGGCTTGCGAGCATGCGCAACGATCTCTTGAGAGTACTTGCGACCAGTTGCAAGCAAACGCTTTCCCACTAGGCGACCTCGAGGTCACAGACACGATCAAGGAATTGCAAGCGCTCTCTAGCCTTTGGTCTCTTTTAGTTGGCCTCTTACTTACAGGAGAAATGACAGCCTCGTTACGTCTAGACTCAATAGATACTCAAGAATTCGATTTACTCGTCAGTGTAACTGGTAAGGCATGCAATGATGTCACAAGATTACTTGTCCTCCGGGATGAAAATGCCAAACAAAATCGAAAGCAAGTACCCCCCTTTTTCAGTAATTATCATGTTAAAAGTGAGAGTCCCGAAACAATTTGTTAATGACCAGTTAAAATTTTAATGATGACTTCAACTTGTTTGTGATATTGCAATTGGGCCCAAGGTCATTTAGAAAGTTACGAGAAGTGTCTTGTTTGAGCTGATGAATTGGACTTTATAAATATACTTGACAGAATCATTTTGGGGGGACAAAATTAGGAAAGTAGTTACACCAATGTCTTTAAAGACGGAGGGGGGGGGGGGCTCCAACTCCCACCCGGAGTTCTAGAAAACTTCCCCTGGCAGATTCTGGACCAATGCCGCAATTTACTAAGGTACCACAGGTTTTCAAGGGGCAAAAATGGCTCACCCCCGCCTTCTCCCCCCAAATTTCTCGCATACCGTTGAGGATACGGCGTTTACATTAGAAGCGCTCTCTTTAAAACTGAATTTGTACCTTTTCTTTACATACATGGCTTTTGTTACCCACTCCATCATACCCACTCACTTGCTAATGGCAGCATTACACAGATGGCAGCTCAACGAATACCCAATTATTACTAAGTCTATTTGGTATAGGGTCCTTGATGAGTCCTGCTGGCATTCTATTCCTGGATTAAAATTTAACAAACTACGATTAGTGTTCTTTCTGTGCCTCATAAGAAGCCCCATAGCCAGATAAGGTGGTGAAGGGGTGGGAAAGGGGTAAATAGCTTCTGAGGCGGGTAAATTTTTTCAGACGAAATATGTTAGTGTTTATCAAAGTAATTTTTTAAAAAAAATTGTAGGGGGCCAAATAATGGGCAGCCCCTCTGGTCTCCCGTCGCCACGGGCTTGCTCATTGTGCACAAGTAAGAATTACTCAGGTACAGATGCAGAGTGTAAAACACCGAATCAGGATTTAAAGTCTGGAAAACTTTATGACTGCCATAAGCATATGTTCCCATTTTTTCGAAGGCCTCAAGGACATTTCCTAATATGCCTTCAGGGATAGGGTAGATTGGGGATAGGGTGGCCTGATAGGGAGGGGAGGGGTGTGGCTTAGAGTCACTAAGCGGGTACCACCATAAATTGGAGTGGAGCATATAAATAAATGTTTATCCGATGCTTATTGGATCGATGAAAATGCACTTCCCAGGTCTTCCAAGTTTCTCCCTGAACATTTTCTATTTTGAAAACCTCATGTTTTACAGAAATTTACTCAAAAAATACTTTGTAAGAGGAGAATAAGACCTGACGTTGTTTTAAAGATGAAAGCTACATACAACTCGTCAACATCTTCGAATGTCAAGTGGGATCTGGGATTCTTCGGAAAAATCGGGATAATCTCGGGAAATCGGAACTGTTGGACTCTCTGCAGATGATTTCCATAACTGAATTATCATATGATAAGTAGCTACTCTACTAAGTGCACTTCTCAGTAGTAACTTACCTGAGAGCTTATGGCGCGGACTGATGAGCACACCGGCAGCCAGGAATTCTAATATAGGGAGGGGGCATTGGCACCGCAAGGGGGGGGGCACCGAAGAAGATTTGTGCCACCAGATTATGGTAGTATGCAGAAACCACAGGGGAAGAAATACCAAGCCCTCCACCGATAGCTTAACGAAATCGGTCCTACATATGCACATGCACGCGAACACGAATACATTTTTATTATAATAGAATGGAAGAAGATCAACTCCATTTGATAATCAAAGTATCTAGAGAAAGTGATTTATTTACCCTGCAGATGAAGGGAGTTGTCAGAATAACTTTCAAATGATATCGACGAAAGTTTCAGAACTGATGCAGCTGTATTGGAATTCTCCCAACTTCTTGTAAAATACGTCTGACAATTCCTTTTTCTTACCTCTCGACTGCTGAAGGATATTTAAATCAGGAAATGATATGGAAGGCCTTATGTTCCAAATGTCACATATTGACACGAAGGATGATGGCGAGTTACATGATGGCTGAGGTAATGCCAAAGGCAGAATGAAGAATGAAAAATCAAGTCCGATCCTCATGCTAACAAGAACATGGAGGCACTAGGGTAAACTTTTGAAACTGAGAACGGGCGCGGAAGCACGATAATGAAAATGCCACTATCACAGGTGACAAAGCATGAGATTTGAATACATATAATGCGGCTAGCAGATGTAGCGACTGCTTGGTCGGGAACTGAGGGAATACAGCACCTGCCAGGTATAATTCACCCTGCAAAGCGGAGGTGAGTTTACTCACATGCTCTATCTAGCGTCACATGCCTAAATTAACTCTATGATGCAGTACAAATCATGCTATCGGCTACGCATGTAAGATACAGAGGTGATAATTACCACCGAAATCCGGTTATTAAATTTATGCTGGAGGGTTTTAGGTTAATCATGGGTTGCACAATAGAATTGGATTTAATGTGAGATACGGTATGACTACAGTGGGCCTATGTCGTACAGTTTATATTCTTCTGGAGTAATAAAATCTCTTTTGGCATTTCAGACCAAGACAAAGTTGTTAAATTCTGAAAAGGGAAGTCACCAATTTCGATGTTGTAACGGTCGATGATAATCTTAAATTAACCAAGAACGAATTATGAAATATATAATTGCGAATACGGTTTCTTTGACAGGATTATGGTTTAATGATAATGTTATCACTTTTTCTGCCTCCCGTCTGTTATACAACTTATGACCATGGACGTGTATTTAGAATGATTCTTTTTAAACATCACTTTCTGGCAAAACAAACAAGAGATTGCAGTTCCAGCCTAATTCTCCATACTTTCTTGACCAAGACAAATAAACTAACACAATCCAAGACGGAATGCAGAAAAGAGAGAGGGGATCGGAGTTGATAAACTCCGTAGAACCATTTCTCATATCATTCTTAAAGCACCTTAGTCTGCTTATCAAAAACATGAAACACCACTTCCTTGCAATCTACATGAAAGTCTTGGTCAAGTACAGAATCAAAACGATCAAGTTCGAGCGTAATTCTTCTGCTAGCCTATTACTCACAAAATTACTCATGAGCCTTGATTCTCGTTCAAACTGAAGACAAGCTGAACTCCGAAAACTGTATACGTTTTGGAATTGTCTGTATTCATAGACATACACCATGGAAAAAAGTCAAACCTTGAAATCCGAGATCTTGGCCAACGTGAATAGTAATATAAAGATGTTTCGCCTATCTAGATAAAACTCTTTAAGGAATGAAACTGAAGATGGCGAATGGAAGAATAATGATTATACGAAAAGAGAAATCTGAGAGGAGAGTTTGACTCAAAGCTTTCCTAAAATCAAAACCATCGCATGTACGCTTTAATACAATGAAATTACCAACCACACAACGGCAATGGGACATGAACGACTTCATATCCGCAGTTAACAAGTACCAATGTACGATGCGATAACATTAAGTTAAGAAATTAGTTTGGATAGAAACTACAAACCGCTCTATCAGGTGGAGAAGTTATTTATTCACGCGTCGATACATGATACTGAGTGGTTATTGGAAGTAGGGAAAAAAAGCTTATGGAATGAAAGATTCGTTACATTGGTGTGAAGGTAACAAGTGGGCCAATAGACGTCTAACATAATGAAGTACGGCACGTTAAGATGATTCAATACGTATCCTTAAAAGTTAGAGTGATATTGGCATCCATTGAATATACGTCAAAGAGAAGTTAACATGTATGCTATATTACGTTTTTTGTTACAGAAAGTTTTTAAAATAAGCATTTGCTATTTTAACAGTTTTTAAAACAAGCGTTAAGTTTTAACGGGCTTTGTCGAGTTTAAATCGAGGGAAGTTAAAAAAGTAACGGCAGAGATACTTAGAAGGGAGAAAGATAATAGGGTTTAGTGGAAAGATAAATATCGTGTTGGATAGAAGACGTTTGACGGGACGTCTTCAGGCATTTCAGGTGGCTATGTTGCCGCTCACAGCTCATATGAAGCAGCTAGGTATAGCGACGGTACGCACGCCTTGCAGGACTCTAGATGCAAGGAACGTTTGAAAGTCAAATTCTACAACCCTTGAATACCCGTTACTGCATTTCCTGGTGCTGACTGGCTAATGTGGTGTCAAATGCCAGTCCGTTATTCTTGCAATAAAGGGTATTTAGCCACAGTACTATAGGAAAATTACTGGTAACACAACTCTTTTGGAGAGTATTGAGAGAGTGTGGGGTTTTTATATGACGTTTCCATTGGTCACTCACTAACAAAATCATACATATATACTGTAGCATGATGACCCAGTTTACACTAGTAGGCCTATATCTTTATCTACATCTGTACTCTGTACAAACGACTGGAAAAAGGCTATACTGTACAGCTAAGCGCAAGAAGAATTCTGACAACATAAATGTTAAATGGAAGCCAGCATTGCTTCACAATGAATATTCCATGTTTTGACATCAGCCCTCTGATGTAGCCAAGCCAATTAGATTGGCATAGTTATTTTTAGGAATAACTGTCTGTGGGAGGTCTATGCAGTGTGTATCGGCCAAGGGAAAGAAATTTTTATGGTCAATTGCTTGTGTTATGGGCAGGAAAGACAATTATTTGAAAGCTTGACTGCCCCGGACTGTCAGTTCCAACGTTTGCTTTCTTTTACACCGTTAGCACTAACGTTAAGATAGTAATAGCCTAGGCCTAACGTTAGCAGAAAGAAGCATCGAGAAGTCTTGTAAATCATCCGACGCACTCCAGTTTAGTCACTCAACGCAGTATTATGTTTCGTCGTGGAACAGGGCCTAGTACCAGGCCTAGCCCTATTTCAAGCAGTAACGTTGGGAAACCGTCTCTGTTTCCTTCCAAAGCAAATCTTAGCCTAGGCTTAGCTTAGTTTTAATGTAACCGTCAATATTTCTGGGTAGAAGCTTCATTGCATTAGTATGTTATTGTTAACAAACCTTCAAACCTAATGTGAGTCATCGAAAGTTTTCATCTGGGCCAGGCCTCTCTCATATCACAGGCAGAGAGGTGTGCACGGTGTCATACAGATACAGTGAAATTCTCCTTTAAGTGTAGTCTGTACCTTCAACCTTCCAAGGATTGTGAAATACAAATGATGTTTACAAATCCTTTTGTCATGTTCAGATTCAATTTTAACAGGTTATATCGTGAGCATTGTGTAGAGAAAATCCGCCAACAAATCCGTCAGAAGCATTAACGATTAGTTAATTTAACTTCCAAAGAAGTATTATTACCTTATAGATCTATGAGCAAAACATACATTTTTGTCAATTAAGGGATCAAAGTGTTGTTTGTGTTGGTTGTTCGCTAGGAAACACAAAACTTAAAAAAAATGGCCGTACTAGAAACCATCAAAAACCGTGATCTTTCATTCACTCTATTGGCCATAATCACTGTTGCATTGTATTTGTACTTGCTACAAACAGTGTTTTGAAAGGGTTACAAAATTTTGTTGAGTTTTGCTTTTTTGAATGAAGGGGGGGGGGTTATAGAATAGGAATAAACCAAATCTGGTGCACTATTATTAGCTCATAAACCGTCTCGACTCCAGAAGAATAACCGACGCTATTTCTCCAAAAATCGACGGTTTATTTACCAATAATAGTACACCAAATGCATTTTTCCTTATATAAACAACCAAAAGAAGAATTCGTGACACAGTGACATCGCTAAAATCCTCTACAGAATGTGGAAATATTATCGCAGAACTGAAAGTGAGCCCTCGTCTGAGGTAAGTCGGTATTATTACAACATACACTAACACCAATGTAGATAGCTATTTTTTATACGATACGCGTCTACTAATTCAACGTGCCCGGCGAAGGCTACGTCGAGAGAACAGCGTGTGTATATAAGTCATCATGCACCTCATCTAGCTTGCTGTTCTCTAACACGACGTCGGCGTGACTTCAACGCAAAGTGTAAATAGAGCACGTTCGGCTAAATTAGAAGTTTTGAGTACATCAGCACATTGGACGGCATCCCAACATTGAAATATAGAATACAGTGCAAAGTATATTATGTGACAGGGGGTGAGCACGAACATCATTGCTCAACGTTCGCGAGCCGTTTCTATACTCTGTGCTTTGTAGGTCATGCTGAATTGATTCCACAAAAACCTGTTTACCAGACATCACTTTTTTGTTTTACTGAGGTATATCATGTAACTAATCCCACCGCCCAAGGCTATTGGGGTTCTTTCCTATGCAGGTTGCAAACAATATCACAGGAGTGCCTACTCCTTTATCACTTTTCAATTCGTCATTAGGATTACGCAGCCTTTGTAGTACGACTAGACTCCAAATCTATTCATGGCATCATATGTCCGTCCTTTTTAGTCTCTTACAGTCTATCATATCTTTCAAAGTACACTTCTTGTATGCACATTATGACGTAATGTTGAGCACAGGTGACTGCAAAGGGCTTTGACCAGTGGGCTGTTAAAATTAAGCAGGGTAATTGTGCGAGGCAAAGGGCTTACTAATCGTTTAATTCCCCAGCCGTTTTCATCGTGTCCACATATTTAATGTTTCAATGAGTGAGAACATGTCTGCAAAGACAATATCGAAGTACATATTCTTTTCAGCAGGTTCACCCAATACTGAATTGCGTGCAAACTCACAATTTTTTCCTTTGCAAGATGAAGTCATGTGTTTTAGAACCGTTTTTAGCCACAAGGCAGAGAAACTGAAAACTGAACATGGAGAATAAGAAGCTCTGTCGCCTAGTAAATGGAAGCAGCACCTCAGTATGTAGGGCACAAATGTCATATCTAGTACGAGGATGTCGTGCCATTCCAGTGCCGCCAAACAACGCAGCTGCAATGGAAAATCAATGACATCATTATTAATAAATTTCAATAATTGTGGCCAACACCCAGAAGGAGTTCAGAGATAGTTTTTGTTTGTTTTGGCCTGTGTCAACGGCGTTTTCGTTGTAAACCATGACAAAGAGTGCACAAATTTTTCGTGTTTCTTAAAACAAATCTATAAACTTTTAGCAGTAGCATTTATTGATAAAGAAAACTACTTATGTCTGGGCTAATATTACATTACAAAACATTTTGAACAGTAGACAATGGAAACAATTAGGAGCGTCGTGCAATTTATTTTTGGACCCATGAGAAGCCGTGACTTGATGAAGGTATGAGATTCGTTGTGCGAAAAACATTTTTTGGAGGGGAAGGTGAAAAGTAGCGTAACCTAAGGCAGAGTGCTATATTTTTCAAAAACAATTAACTTTTCATATTTTTTTTTTGGCATGTGAAGGATTTTCAAACGCATTTTCAGACAAAATCATGGGGCACCATTGACAAAATTCGGAGGGGGTGGGCCCCCAGTGTGCGCGACGGCCTCTGTTAGGACATACGGGGCAGTTTTGTTCTGTTTGTGTTTTATCTGTATTGTACATACACATTGATATGCTATTGTTAAAATATGAAAACCGAACATAAGTGAAAAGGACAAACTGAAGAGTGCATGTACAATAGAATAGCCTATGTTGTAATTCAAACACTATTAGTAACTGATTAGTAGAAAGACTTATTGTACGGCTGTCACATGTTTCCTATAAAGCTAGCCACATGTAAGAATATAAATATTGTAGAAATTAGTCTTGTCTTGTTTTTGCTTACTGATTTGATTAACACAATTCTAGTTTCAAGTTAAACAGAATTACAGTATTTAATGTATTTAAAACGTCAGATACTGTGTATATATTGTGTGAAAAAACTGCATAGCCTACATGACTATAAAATGAAATAATATAAAACGGCTGATATAGCGACAATCACGTAAACCACATCAAATTCCACTACATCGAAACATGCAGCAAAAGAGACATTTCGAAAACGTGATATCAGCACTGATATAAATTTGGACTAATCTACAACGAGTAAAGTTCAATCGTGACGTAATTCATGCAATTATTCTGTGGGGCAAGCTATAGTCAAATTTAGAGTATTCTAATGGAAAATGGTGGCCTAAACGTCACGTTCGGAGTACAGTATGTCGGTCTGTTGTCTGTAACATGTCAAAAACGATAAAAAATCTAAGTCATACTTGAAAACAAGAAATTTGTAAACATCCGTGACTAATTGTAAAATATTCATGGACTTGCGTCTGTACCAAAAAAAGGTTAACAGACATCGTTACATTATTCAATAGTACTCTCTCAGTGTTTAAATGAGTCAAGATGCCTTCCAAAATGGTGCAATGTAAACTTAAGGCATGATTATTGAATGAAGAGAACTACTGTTGTTACAGCTAGGCTAATGTTATGGAAAGCAGCATCTCACTAATGATGGAATTAGTTCATATGTATGAAAATCCGTAGGCCCATGTTCTGTTATAGGCTGCGATGATTCGAATGATGTGGAAAGTTAATTGTTATTCACAATTGCTATAAGAGTGGTTAGCAACGAAACTTGACTAGAGCAAATCCTTTTTTATAAGCAGTAATTGATTACCGCCCAGACAATTTGGTCACGACAAATCATTCACCTGCGTTGCGGTCTCACCTTGCTTGGTATTTGTCCCATTTCAGCAGGTAGGCCTATCTTATCAATCCTCTTTAATTTTTAATTAATGAATGTGGCTTGCAGTATTTCAATGTTTCAGTATAAAATCTCTGTCAAATAATCAATGCAATCGTAGGCCTATCGATTAAAACTTAAATCGCCCTTAATATGGGTACTCTGACTTGCTTAGCACTAGACAAGGGGCCTCGATTCCCCTCTTACATTAAAAGGAGATATTTTGTTTCAAATGCACCAACAGTGCATTAACAAAAATAGCTGTAATCTTTATAAAACCATTCAGTTTCACAAATAAAACCAGCAAACCAGCAATAACTTTTCTTCCCAAAATAATACGCATTACAAAAGTTTAGGATAAAGTGTCATTTAAAATTTAGAAAGATCGGGTGAATAATAATTCATGATCCACAACTTAATGAATTTCTTTCTTTGACACCTTATTTCTTGTAAATAAAGTTGCCTAGGAATTGCTTATCATTCTGTAACCATAAATCTATGGTTCTGTTGCTATGAAAATTTTCTGTACCACAAATACTGGATTTCCCTTTAAAGTTACCTTTCATAAAACCTCACAGGTAGTAACTTTGACTTATTACACTTGAGAGTGTGACGGTGCATTATTTCAATTCCCAAAGATGTCATCTCCACGAAGGGATGAGATTGACTTTTCAAAGGATCTGTTATATGGATTCTAATACAATTTGTCTAGCTCAATATCTGTAGTACCTTTCAATGTCCCCAAATGAGAAAAGGGGAGACGACAAAATACGTTTTTCCAAGCCATCTTAATTTTACAAGACTCTTTCGTTCTGCCTTTACTAATTTAAAACAGTAAGAAATGGTTAAATATTTTGAGACACTTATCAATTTTGGGCTAAATGAGGTTCCTTCAGGGCACAGGATTTCTCTTTTGGTTTGTTACTTTGAAGGAAAATATTTGCAGGATTTAAGAATAATTCAAAAAATATTAAAGGGAAAAAACCGTCGCCTCAACTTTAGTTTGAGATAAAAGATAAATTTTCCCCCCTTTGCGGTGTAACAAGTAATTTTTCAGGGTGTTTTGGAATATGAACATTGCTTACTGCAAGTAAACCTACAATTTATGTTGCAAAAAATTAATAACCCAGAGACTGAGGTACCGCCACGTGATTTTAAGCCCGACATTAATAAAAGCAGGTGATGTACTGATTCAAATTAGGGTGAATACATTTGTCATTGAGTTAAGAGTTAAGGCAGGCCTACGTCTGAGTGAAATAATAAATAACAATACGTCTGAGTGAAACATAGTTGATATTTTAACATTTGTTTCTGGGCAATACAATGTTGTGGTCTTTGAAAGAATGGTAGGGCCATTTGAAACGGAGGGGCTAAAAACCCCTCAGGTGGACCATTTGCGTTTAGTTTGAGAAAAAGCAAAATAATATTTGAGATTAAATGCTCAATAGAGTGACCACTTGACGTGAGGTGAGGATGAGGATGTAACTCACTATCAGTGTTTCCACTCTTCTCGAAATTACCCGAAATTCGGGAAATCTGGGTACTCTTCGGGAAATTTTCAGGAAGGGAGATAATTTCGGGAAATTTCAGGAAATCATGGAAATGTGAGGAAAATTCCTTATCTTTAAATTCGGGAAAATATTTCCCTCTATTCTTCGATTTCATATTAAATTAATTTGTTTCCTGTCATATTCGTGGATACAGCAGCTTTTTATTAAACGATTTACCATTAAAGTAGCATAAAAGAAGCGATACTGAAAATTTCAGGAAATACAGAGCCGGTTTCGGGAAATTTCGGATTCCATTTCAGGAAAAATGAATTTAGAGTGTGGAGGCACTGCTCACTATGGTTTTTTTCTGGCATATTTTTTTATTTCTTTAACGGAAGGTATTTCAAGTTGTAGAATATCAAAGTCAGAGTCATGTAAGAAGACATTTCACAAGAGGCATGGTTGTGTATGCTTTGAAATTTTCCCAATAAACAAGCGATCACAAAATAAAATTTTCCCTGAGTATGACTTAAGTGTACCATTGTCCGAAACGGCATTGTTTGTACTGATGATCAACATATTGCACTTTGTTCAGGGGCTGCCTACAGACCTCACGTCATACGCCTATGGTTATGCAGTTAAGGGATGGCCCCATACCGTTTGAAAGTTTAACGGCATAACTCCTGGTTTACCATCACTTTCTCGCGAATAAGAGGAGAGAATGTAATAAGAAGAGTTTCAAGGGGCTTAAAGTATGAAAGAAAAGTGTATAAACAAGGAATAATTAAAACAAAAACAAAAAAAGCAAAAAAAAAAAAAAAAACAACAACAAAACAAAAAAAAAAAATAGTTCCGTTGAGAATCTACGTCAAGTTTCAACTCTCTGCCAGTGATGTTACGTCATTGTGATTATCTCCAAGAAAGCCCATGATTAATGAGAACACTCTGGCACAAGCAAACAATGTCAAATATATGCACACAGTTGTCAGCATTGACAATCAGTGGTAGTTTATTTCGGTTACATACACCTATGCGCAGGTGTTCGACACTGAAGTAATATTCGTGAGTATAACGGTTGACTGCTAATTTCAATTTCCACGTTTCCTCCTCACGTGGATGAGGTAAATAAAGATTGAATTAAACATTTCATGAAGTCTTCTTAATTTGTATGCTCAGCACGAAAAGACAAGTCATTATGCCATTTTAGGTCTGTTCACAACAGACGTAGCTAGCGTACATGCTTATCACGCATAAACATCAACATGGCTCTCCAAAAGTAACTTCAAAATTATATGTGAAGCAAAATATTCGATACTGTGGTCTCTTATACTTAGATTTTTATCAAGCAGTCCTATGTCGTTGAAATGTAGTCTTCGATACAACATGGGCCAGTGAATCTTTACATACGTTCAGTTACTCATGTGCTTTGACATACGTTTGATGTTTTAATCGTACAGAGTTTACCATATGTCGTCATTGGTTGAAGAAAGTTGCATTGATGAAAGATTCGATGTTGCTTGTATGACTTTATTTAACGAAATAGAAACAGAACATCGACAGTATAAGATTGGATATCAGTTATGTGACGCCATCATAATTGCGTTCTGTCCTAACACTTGCATATCAGAATATCCACTGGGAATTGCTATAAATAAAGTGTGTCTTTAAGCATACCATCGTCATCATCATTAGCCTGTTGATCAGGCTGAACAATAGGTAAGATCAGGGGAATGGGACAAAGTATGGCTAGCAGGACAAACTGGCTAGCAATGAAAATGGATATCCCTATAGACTTTATTCATATGACGTCAAAGAACAGAAAGTGCTTCCCCCGGTGGAGGTAAACACGTATCATTGCAACTGACACTAACAAATGCAGACTGCTGATTTGTGCACCGGTCGGATACGCCCGTAGGTCTATACTACGCTTGTGCGAATTCTTCTTCGTTCGTGCCGTGTGCTTCGTTGCTTACCCCCCAAAATGACGCTGCGTGACGTCAATGAATCAAGTCTATAGGTATCTAGGATTAGGACCCCTTCAAAGGACATAATAGCTAGAAAGCGTAGGCTACCAAGGGGTACCACACAGTAAACACACAATTTATATTAGTTCATCATGTCACTTGTTACTTCAGAAATATAAACATGTGTACTCGAATGTAGGACAAAGACAGACAAACACAGTAATTTTTCAACGAAAGGTTCAAGTAATGCAGTTACATTGCCCTGCAGTGACGTGCAGTGGCGTTTGAAGTGACGTTTTATCCTGGGATTTCGACAGAATTTTTTTTTCTGGTTGAAGAAGGTATAAATCTCTATGAGGAGTTGCTACATGTATATTTGAACTAACCGTGCTATTATTGTACTTAATCGGCGGGAACAAAATTTTCTCATGAGATTTAGAGCATATGTTGTCAATAAACTTGGCAGAGCACCTCCACTATTTCAAAAGCCGTCCATTCGAAGAAGACGTAATAATTGTTCAAACGATCAGTTTCAAACCGATTCGTGCCATATTCTTATGGCAGGATTCTAAAATTAACCAACACTTTGTGGAGGTACTGAAATCATAGTCGTACGGTTTACTGTTTTGTTCACACACACACCCACACACTTAGACACCCAGACATACACACAGCTATGATCATTCGTCAGTGCTATACAACCTTTAATTCCAATCTATGCGAAGCGAGTTGCAATATTATTTACAAAATAAATAAAAGTAACAAAAAATTGCATTGCTAAGTTACTTAATGTATCAAAGCAACGTCCGGCCGGATGGGCACTGAAATTCCAGCTCAGCGAAGAGGCGATTTTTGAAGGCCCCGAAGGAAGTCAGGAGCAAAAATGGATCGATTCTTTGCAATTCTTCTTTGAACGTAAGCATTTTGTAACCTGACTGTTGGAACGCAATCTACCTTGACCTCGCCGATGGCGGATTATCTAGGGAGGCAAACTAAATCACGATTATTAAAAGCTCTGGCGTGAATGATCGAGGCAAGAATTCAATTCTCGTTCATCTGATGAAATTAGTCGCAATATTATTGTCATTTGTATACCAGGCATTTTAAACCATCCCTATACACAAACTGCATGAATTCATTCATTACGTTGTGATTCAAAGTAGAATGTATTTATCAGTGTGTTCTTTAACGGTTCGATGTGTATTATGTGATATTTGTAGTTGTTGTTTGTTTGTTTTTTGAAGCATGGAGCAGTCTAAAAGGCTATATACAGTCCTGTAAGAAAAGGTTACGTTACCTCTCCTTAGCCGTATAAAAGTTCGATCGCGAGTACAAAAGACTGTTACGAGTTTGAACACAATCATTGGAGTGAAAGTATGTTACATTTGAACTTGAATGCGGGTACTGAATGCGAGTATCGAATGTGAGAACAAATTTTCTGACATTAGTGTAAGCACAACCTTGCGTGTACCTGTACGTCACCTCTTTACATGAGTACGAATGTAATACGAGTAAACATTTATCTTTATGATTGCGAGTACAAAAGTTACGGTACATTATTTTTCAATGCTTCGCTTTGATTAAAAGTAGTCAAATACCACAAGCACGCGCGTGTATAATATCACGTTGCATATACAAGCTTGTCGTGTACAGAGACGGTGGACATAATAACTACACGTAACATGGACATAAGTAAAGAGTTGGCGTACGATGATCTCGTGAACACCTACTGTATATGATAAATATTAGATCTACCTACCTATTGACAGTAGGACCTAATTCATTTTACTAGGTAGTGATATAACACTGCAATTTTAGAGGCGTTAATAGCTACTTGATGGTTTAATGTAACGTTAATTGACATTTTGGAAAATTTGTTTTCTTTTCACATCTTCAACAGTCTCCTTTACGGCCCTTAATTAAGACCAATATGGTGTTCCATAAACGTCTAGCATGTCAGTTATTTATGCTCTAAGAATTATTTGATCGACCAGTGAACATCCAGGTACGCCGCGTTTAAGGTAAACTAGCATTAAATTTACCTTGCTTTTAATATAAATATAGCAACAAATAGTTAGAAGAACATAAAAAAGACTGAAGTTATCGAAGTATTCATAAACTTCAAGGCTAAGTGTGTATTACGATATGTGTGTTCCTTTGTATCTTGCATCAATTCTATGCAATGTTTAAGAGACAGGTAGTATTGTACCAGCCAGCTGCTATATCTAAAAGCACTTCACTTGATCGTATGTATTTTATTCTCATGCTTCCACCGACTTTATGTAGCTCGTGTTACATACTTCTTACCGATTCAGGAGACGGTTATAGTTCCCGTCTCGCGAATAAAACTTTCCACTTATGATGATTTCTATATCGGACGGCACATACTGAGGCATTGCGGTAACTCTAACACGTAGCTTATGCATGTGATATTAAAATGCGGTTTTAATTGAAATTCAAACCCAGAGGAAGAAAGTAAAGGAATCGTTGGATTCTAATCAATGCGGTAATGAATCGTTGGATTCTAATCAAGGTGGTAATGCTGTAATGTATCTCTGCATGGACTTTTCAAAGCCAGTCCTGTTCTTCACAGATAAACTGACTCGATGTATGAAATAATTTGTTCGAAATGACTTCGAAAAGTACGTATATTCTGACAGCAGAGCAGTCGGGTGGGGCTGTAACTGTAATCCTCTCAGAACAGATGCATCTCTTAGGAGGGCCACATGAGACGACGAATGTAGGCATGGCCAGCATATCTTTACCCCAGGGGCACTAGAAGCAGGCCCGTAGCCAGACAAGGTACTGGAGGTGGGCCAAAATTTTTCCGGAGGGGGGGGAGGGCAAAATTTATTCAGGGAGGGCCAGATGTGTACAAATGTATTAAGTCAATGGTAAGATTCAAACTAGGGGGGGGGGCTTCGCCCCTGGCCCCCCTTGACCAAGGGCCTGACTAGAAGGGGGCTGGGGTTATCTTAGTAAGGAATATTCTCCGGAAACTTTGGTCCAATAAAGCATGAGACCAACCTCAGTAGCCGGGACCCATTCAGGGAAAGGAAAGCGTGTGCTCTATATTTGACTTGCCTTCGTGGTTTAATTAACACACATTGTTATGCCATAATGACAAGTAACTCTATTTAATTCTATATACATTAATGACCGAGCTTAAAACCCTGTGAAATCGAAGCTTCCCCAAATTATTTCAAGTGAACAGAAACATTGAGAAATTAGAAGTATAACTGGTAGCACTGTAGCTTTTTTGACTTCGTACGAAGTCATTAGAGGTCTGTTACAGAGGAAGCCTCATGCAATTCAATTTTTACATGAGTTGGATCAGACGAGTAGCCAGGATTTGTAAAGGAAGGGTAAACTGGGGTGAAATGACAAAATGGTGCTGAAGGCGGTGTGAGAGAGCGAAGCGCTTTCCCCATGTTGTGGGGTCCAGGGACCTGTTTAGGACCCCTGGCAGGGACCTGTTTAGGACCCCTGGCCTGGTGCAAGGACAACACCCCGGTGGGGGTTCGGGGAGCGAAGCAGCCGGGAGATCTAGGGTGTTTCCAAAATTGTTGGCATTACAATGATACGCTTAACCTCCCTCATATGACATTGGAAGGATACTAAATAGACCACAGAAAATCACATTAAAGACACCTTTTAATTATTTTATACTCTAATAATTTTTTAAATTATAGTCCTACTCCGACTGACTAACTGCCGGTTAGGATTGATAATACAGAGGGTTTGACGGTGTAGGGGAGTGTGGGTGATTGTGGGGGTTCCCTCGGGCTTTAGAACAATAATTTTCCCCAAGCTGTCCTGCACGATGTAATAAAGAAACAAACGTTCATCTAGGATAGGTGCGGAACAAAATCGCTTTTCAAGACATTTTATGGTTATTTCACCTCAGTTTAGCTACAACAGCTGTCCTTCTTCACACCAAAGTAGCAGTACGAGTACCAGATAAAGTAAGAAAAGCTTCCACTTCCTTGCCCCCTCCGTTACTCGTCGGGGGTTGGGGGCTTAAAGTAAAGACTCCTCTGAATGTCTCTTCGACGTAGCTATAGCCAGGTAATGGGATGTCATATGCGATAATATCATGTGACTGCTTGGTCTCGTTCATAACGTGCCAAGTGATGCGTAATGTTTACTCTCTGCACATACCAGTAAGCAAGAGGAAGTGACGGAAAAAATCTAATCAACAGATCGTTTTCATTTAACCAGTAGCCTAATGATTAAACTGATGAGAATGTTCATTCCGTACACAGCTTCCATCAGACTGAGACTGAAAACAATTTGTCTATAACGTAAGCTGGCTCTGCGATAAGAGCTGGTCTAGTATCTCCGTGTGCGGTTACAATACAGTGGTGGGTGAGAATGAAATCTATGAAACAGATTGATGCATTCAAATTGTCGTTTCCTTTGTCATGTCACGAACCAAATGTGGAACTGCGACGGACGAGACAATGTTTCATGAGAGGCAGGGGAAGGACTAAGATGGGATGAAAAAAATCGTAAATGCAACTTTTGAAGGGAAGTAATGATATCGTTCCGTGCCGTCTGTAATTTCTCATCAATCAACGTCCCTGGATGACAACTAAGGCTACGTGCACACTTGTCCGGCAACGGCAACGGCAACGGCAAACGCTGCGGCAACGGCAAAAATTTTACTCTTATAGAAAAATGAAGGTTTGTTCACACTGACACGGCAACGGCAATGCGGCTGTCCGGCGTTCGGTGAAACACGCATCCGGCAAAACTGAAATCGTGCATGGAGCGATTCATTGCCGTTGCCGGATGGTATCCATGCAAATTATCCCTAGCAACAAAGTTACCTCGAAGTCTTCGCGACTCTTGTATACACAAAATCCTAGAAAATCAGAGTTATAAAGTGCTGTTATTGAAAATTCAGTGGTTTGGTGAAGAAGGAATCCTGCTGGAATAATCCAAATAAATTTATACTACCAGGATAAACAAAAAACAAAATATACATGGCGCAGAATTTCCGAAGATTTTGGAAAATCTGAGATGGTTGGTAAGAATCAAAGCGGGCCTCTGGTGGGGCTCACTATGACAGCACTAGAGGTAGTTTAGCGACACAAGCTTTGAGACACTGTATGCAGGCCTTTGACCGAGGGGTCATTCTAGCTAAACAGTTAAAGTTGCAGAAACTAGTAGGCCCCATAAAAATGATCACTAACGTTTGCCCAAATTCCCTCCGAGATCTCCTGCATATTACAGGCTTGCAGCTAAGCTTAAATCGTATAACGTTACAGCTTGTGAGTTAAAAATAAAGACCGTGGCAACATAGTCCTCCAATAGAGCTGTGCATACGTAGGCCTAGGCTAAGCCTCATTTGCCAAAGGACAAAATATAAACTCTTCTTGTGGAGTGGCGGTTGCTTTGCCTTTACCATGAAACGTAGGATAATAAACAGTTGATCAAGAGCTAGGCAACTTCCTAATGCCTTCATAGCATCTAGGCCTAACGTTAGGCATATTCTTTAAACGTTACGTAGGCCTAGGCTCATATAACAAAGAGGACTTAGCCTAAATGTAGACCTAGACATGCATATGGCATGTTAACTTGTCACTAGTAGTAGTAAAAAGGGTTTGGCAACTTGACCCTCAAACAGGTGATGTTCATTATGCTCAACGTTACGTGATTCTTCGTGGCCAAGACATAGGGTTCTCCATGAACCTGTGCCTTGACCATGTAATGTAGTACACAACCCTTATCGAGGACTAAGCAACTCTCCTGCTTTACTAGTAACACGTAGGCCTATACTTTGTAATTATCTGCAACGTTAGAGCCTAACATTTCATAGGCCTAACGTAGAAGACTAGCTATCTATATACTCTGCCCACTTTGCTATGTGTGCTGGTATCTACGGAGTTAGGTCCACGGAAGGCAAACGTAAGTTCAAAGCCACGTATTTGCAAAAAAGTTTAAAGAATAAGCTGACATACAGGTTGTTGGATCTCGTCTTGTCCAGGTTTGTTGTGTGGCCTATGCAACCCTCTTTTTGACTAACGTTTGCTTCTGGACACGAATGTTGAACGCCGTTGTAGCGTACGTGGTATTTCTTCGGGGAGTCTGTAACGTTTGCATTCAACTTGTTTGCAATGTAATGAAAGTTAACGTTACTGTTTATTTGCGAGAATTCAAATTGCGGTGAGTAAAGAAGTAGGCCTGTCACGCAACTATAGCAGATACAGGCTACATAATTATTATCATATCAAAATCAACGTGAGCTACAACGAATACCACTTTAACACAGTGATTCTTATTTTTTTTTCTTCTGGGCAATAGTCAAATAGAGAGGCAGGGCAGAGGGTGAGGGTCGCATTCGAGAAAACCTCTATACATCAACGTTGCCCGAGAAGGAAATGGATCTACAGTTCGCAAGCGCATAAAGTCAGGGGGTCGCGATGGGGAGGCAGCAGGGGCCTGACAGGCACCTAAAGCACAATACCCATCCTTAAAAAGTCAAAAGTGTGGTTCATGAGCGTACATTATCCCGCACATTATTAACCGCCTTTCCCCCACGGGCATAGCTAGGATGAATTTTTTAGGAACGCTAGGTATCAAATGGGGGTCATGACATTGATCGCAGTCCTGGGGTCCTAAACGGAGGGGTGTCCCCGTCCTCTTTGAGATAATTTTGAATGGTAAGGTGTCCTTGGATGGAACCTGGTGCTATATTTTTCATCGTTTTAACTGAATTTATGTTCAAAATTATTTGTTGATTTCATACGTGTGCAAAATGATTACACACTTAGTTTTTCTTAATTCTTACACATATTATTAGGACACAAAGAATTTGGGGGCCTCACAAATATCTTGGGGCCAGGCCTACCCCGTAGCTACGCTCCTGTTTTCCCCTCATCCCTCTCTTTTCCCTAGTGATCTAACGAAATACATGGAGCCTCATGTGGTAATTTATAGTTCGCACATAGCACAAGCATAGCTCCGTCGGAGCCTATCTGTATCAAACAAGAGAGTTGTTCGCGAAGAAGGCCTAGGTCATTATAATTGTGGACTTTACTTAGCTTGCAAAACGGTTCCATTTTTCCATGAAGTTGTAAACTATGGACTTCCCAAAGGGTAAAGTTGTAACAACTCCGTTTTTACAAGCAAGATGGCCATATTCGCACTGATAACACTTTTCCGCAAACAGGGGGGTCCCTAAGGATCGATAAGGGGGGCTGGGTGCGGTTACCAAGCCGGGTAGGTTAAGAGTGTTTCAAATTTTGTTCGCTACCCGACTTTCGGTCCCGATTGCGATTCGGCTGTCTACTCCATGACTACATCGGGAATATCAACCTGTTTGATACTCGTAGAGTCACTATAGTGGAGTCGGGGAAGGGAGTGGGAGTCGCGTCGCAGTTCAGTAAAGTCGTTGTAGTGTGTAGCTGTCATCAACCCAACTCATAGATCCCCAAGATCCCCAAGATCTAAGGCCAAAAACCCCCTATTTGTCTCTTCTGTAAGAAATGTCAAAAATTTGCAGTATATTTCCTTAAAATTTGTCCAAAATGCATCTGAGGACCCTAAAATACCCAAAGTGGGAGGGAGAGGGACACCCCCTCCCCTTAGACCCCTCCCCAGGCTGGCGATTCGAAACAAGGTTCAGCCCCCTCCCAGTCTCGAAAAGCTTCCTTCGCCTATGACCCAACTGACACCCATTTTTTTATGAATTGCCCAACAAAGCGGGGGGGGGGGGGGTACGAAATCAGACGTTTGTAGAAAGGCAGTGTGCTCGCCCTCATATGTGATTGATGAACAGTAGATAGACTCATATCAATGCCGACAGTGTGTTGCGCATTTAACCTACAATTAATCCGAGTGCGACCCGACGTAACTGAAAACGAACACCTACAAGTGACACCCCCGACGAACAGTCTGGTTGAGTTGCATCACATTGCAAGACTTTTATTTCACAGTGTCGGACACGGTGTCTTTTTCATGGCAGACTATTATACATTACAGGCACTATATACCATTTCCCCGACAGCCTGGATTTATAAAAAATTTCCCGACCTTTCTGTTGCTCCAAATAAAAGATTTTTCTGACAAATTAAATTAATTGCAAAAGAAAGTGGCTATTTTTCCCTAAAGTCCGCAAAATTTTCCCGACAGGCGGCTCTTTAAAAATTTCTGGGGGTGTAACAACCCTACACCCGACGGTATAGTGACGTCCCTGTTCGCAGAGAGTCATAGGAACCAGATGTCTTAATTTCGTAACTTCTTGAGCAATAGAAAATTTAGGACTCTTTATGGACACCTTCAGTGATCGCCGATTCTGTATATCTATATCTAATAATCGATTATGAATAACTTTTCAATGCCTCTTTCCATGTAGGCGTATACGGTACCTTAAGGAGGGGGTTCGTAACTTGAAAAAACTGCAACATAATACATCAACGACATATAGGCCCATGTATGATTGGGGGTGCGTTTTGCCCACTAGGGATAATGTGAAAAAACATGCGATTTCCCGGGTTCTTAAGTCATGATTAGGACTAATTATTAGAATTTTCACTAGCAATCATTGCAAACAACAGCAGTCTGCGAAAAACAGAGGAAAGGGTTCTCCAACCCCAACCTGGATCCGCACCTTACCCTGGTTATGAGATTGATTTTGGTTTTGTGTATGAATGACGCAAGTTCCCGGTCGGGTCACTGAAGGTGTTCCTAAAGTGACGTCATCATGTAGTTGATGTGAAATCCTTATTCTTGAGTTGACGATTTCTGGGCGCGAATTTTAAAATCCCAATTACTCCACAATGGTTTAAGCTATGTGGGTGACGAAAATACTTTTGAACATCGGTTTTCTTATTAAAAAGGTTACTATTGATTCGTTTAACTTTTCTTGGCATAGTCTCTTTAAAGGGATTTGTGATGAATATAATTTGAAGATGTCTATCGGCCGTACGAATTGACTCCTCATGCCACACCAGCCCAAAGAGTAAATTCTCGGGAGATCCCAGACTCCGCATAAGCTATTTTGATTTCCTGTTTGATAAATTCCAACCTGTTTCGAAATAATAATTCAGGCCTTCAAAGGGCAGATGTTTTACGACGCTAAGCGACCACAAATGTGGGAGAAGCCTATATGGCTTATGGATTACAACTTCACGTCGGGTGGCCAACCAACTTAACAATTAAGATCAAATTAGGTTTCTTTTGAAAAGCCAGTTCAGATGGGAAAAAAACAGTAGATTGCTCTTGGATGAAAAATCCACCTTACTTTGACCCGTCCGTGGATCGAACCCCGAACCTCCCGGTTGCCAAGCTTCATCGCTTCAAATGCGACCGCCTTTATTCACTCGGCCACAGCTCCGGAAATGAAAAGTAAAACAAAGAGCAGTATACAATTCCAGACATCTGGTACATCATCAGAAGGAATACTTCGTAGGATATGGCAAACAAATATCACATAGCCTAACTGCCAGCAGTGGCGATGTCAGGATTTCGAAGTGGGAGTGCACTGGGTGGTGGGGACGCTTCGCCAGAGGGGCATACCAACATGAAGGACTGAGCGGCGCTGAAGACATCCTGATGATGCGAGGCGGTCCACGTGTTGGGGTCTAGGGCCCACCGTAGGGCTTCTCCCCTGTGGAATTTGGGGAGCGGGCAAGCCGGTTTTCGGGTATTAACAAAACTGTTACCCACAGAATTGCAGCATTTAACTATCTCCAGGCATAACAGAAATGGGAAACCTCACATTACAGTATCGAATCAAAGGTGCATCTATGGCGGCCAATCCTGGCCCTCGTTACGTAAATTTGGAAAAAAGAAACCGTTGCAGGTGATATATAGGGTTGTGCGTGCCTTAAAATTTTAATTTCACTGACCCACTCAAAGAATCCTATTTTGCTGAGGCTATAGTAAAATAACAGAGTGGCCTAGAGAAGAGAGGCAGTTGAAAATTCCGACTGACCTACTGATTTTTCAGCAAGATCTTCAATCTTACTAAGACTGGGAGTAAAAAGGAAATAATTTATCTAGTGTCGCAGCTAATTGAGAAAAACTGGTCAAATTGGTATTTAAATGAGAAAGTGTGTCGTAATGTTTTGAACAAATAACGTTAGAATATTCAACAAATGAACGGGACTATCTCCTTTTTTAGGGCTGTAGCACTTTTACCAAAAAGTTTAATTCGACCTTTTCAAAAATTAACACACAGACCTATTTTGCTCGAAAATAACAACATTTCTGCCCAAATGGGGAGGAGATTGCTGCAGGCCCCAGCCTCTCTTCGCACGCCCATGAATTTAATCGGATTCAGTGAAATCATCCCATTACACCTATGCAATAACTGGACACTAAATTAATCCTTATGAGACACCCCATTCCCTCATAGCGACATTCTTGCGCATTCCCTTGGCACTCCGAACTTAACCCCCCCCCCCTCACGCTTATGCTTTGCCCTCACAATAAAAAGTGCACTGATGCACTGACAGATGCACATTATACCGTCCGTGCGGTAATCACTTTTTGCCGTATCAATGTGGACAGTTGTACCGGATTGCCGTTACCGTTGCCGTTGCCGCAGTGTTTGCCGTTGCCGTTGCCGTTACCGTTGCCGGATAAGTGTGCACGTAGCTTAACACCTAACATAAAGTTGCGGCAACTTTTTGCATGCTGAGCGTTGTTTTTCGTTTCTATCAAACTAGCGGGCACGTTGCGCAAAAGTTATGTTAAACTTATTTTGTGTTTCGATAGCGGTAAAAACTCGCTGTGGTAGCAACCTCTGGACAGGGGTTGGTTTCAAAACGTGGGGATACATTCCGAAGCAGGCGTATTAGAGACAGGTATCACAAATAACGCTGATATAATGTTAGAGCGAAAAATGGGTGGTTTGAATAGTATCACGGCAATAGTCGCACAAAGAAATTGACATAGAAACGACGAAACGAAAAAATAATGATAACAGTAAGATCAACCATTCTTAATTCAAGGATAACACCAGAATTTTGGAATGGGGGTGGGTGGTTGGAAGGTGCTAAGAAAAACAAATTTGAAGGAGGGGGAATAGCACGTCAGCTTAATTATTTTTATGCTTGGGGAATGAATGGAGCATGTCGGGTAAAGAGTGTAAAGGGGAAGATAAACTGGAGAGATACATGAGACCTCTATAAGCCCGTCACTGCTTTAAATGTATAAAAGAGTCTCTAATCCAATTAGATAAATTTTAACTCATTGCTTTACGCAAGTTGCTCCGTTATATGTAAATAATATAAAAGAGGCTATACCGATATCGAACGAAAGTAAATGAAACGAATTTGTGTTATCAAAAGTTGAAATCTTGATATCAATAAATCATATCATGATGTTAGTAAACCATTTACAGATATTTCAAGATATCTGTAAATATGGCGTACTTATTAAGAATCCCACCACATTTACTGATGTATCGACTTTGAATTAACGATATATACATATCAGTAATTACCATTTACTGATGTCATGAATTTGAATGATGGATATGTAAATATCACTGAATGATATAATTAAAAGTGGTGGAATTCGTAATTTGTGTGCAATATGTAAAGATATGAAGAATTCGAATTAGTGATATGTACACATCTTTAATTCGAATTATTAGAAAGGAATAACTGATATCATACGTATCGTCCATTTGAATTCTTGATATCATTCAGAATGGCTGAACTTGTGATATATACGTCATATTTACGGACATTTCGAATCAATTTACTGATATCTGTGAACGAATCGTAGATATATCAAATAGAATTAATAATATCTAAAAAACTTTCCCCATGTCAAGATATCAATAACTCTTTAACTGATATCAAAAATTCGATTTCGTGATATCATTAAAAGATTCATGATATCTGCAGTTACACAGCGCCGATTACAGATATCTTTAAATAATTCAAAGTATCATCAAAGGAACTAAGATATCAGTAAATGATTTAATGATATCTGCAATAATTTACTGATATCACTTAATAAAGATTAAAAAGTAATACGGCTTGCCATACTGTTGGAGGCAATAGCCCTCAGAATGTAAGAGACTTCTCTTTGCAGGGTGTAAATGCAGCGTACTTTTAGGTAACTGACTCCTTCTCATTGTAGCAGCATACGTGGGTATGGCTTTTAGATCCCCTCCCTTTTAATGACCTCTGTTTGAATTAACAGTTTGTTTAAGACAATTAGTTCAGTGGTAAAGTTTATCGTGAAAAAGAATGGGGAGGGTTAATCCAAACTGCAATCAATGTCAGCGTCTTAAATTGGGTGATGGTGGGGGTGACATATCTTTCCCATCCTTTGTCCACATGCTGAAGTCCCGTCCCAGTAATAAGCTAATAATGTCTTACCTTTGTGTCATTCTCGCTTAGAATGAGTCTATGTCCTTGCAATATTTTCGTTTGATCCCGTCCCTTGGGATTGTTCAGCATATCTATTGCCAGGTTGAGGGCGGGAAGAACGCCATGACCGATGTCTCCCTCTGCACCTTCAATTCCTAAAGGGTAAAGTCCTGTGATGTGAATGTCTCTTCCCATAATTCCTCGAAATTGAAGAAGTAAACAAATAATCCAAAGTGACAAGTAATAATAAAGGAGCTGGCGAAGACACGAGACTGTAAATAGACCCATGGTGCAGGACAGATTTTAGTTCAAACCTGTTGGAAACAGAGAAACTGTTACGGATGTAACAAATGTTATGATGGTTCCAAAGTTATATTTGTAAGGGCTGTATGAGGTATTTAAGTTTCGGTTTACAGTTTTGGGGTTACGTCTTTATGGTTGAATCACTTTAAAATAATGTGGCTCGCCAAATCGGCCTAGAATATAGATCAATAGTCCAGGTGTATTGATCCAGAGTTCAGTTGTATCTATCGATAATCAGGAATTTTGACCGATAAACATGACTCACATAATATTCGGCACCAGGAGCTAATTAAGTTACTTTCTTTTTATTTTCAACTTGGGACGCCCGTGTTATATGATGAAACCCTAGCTACAGGAACTTACCTGCTTAGGTCTAACTGACATGAGCTTAACAACAATGGGCTTAAAATAGGCACTTAACCCAACGTATACAGGACATAGAAAAATAAATCGCAATTCTGGGAAGTCCCTTCAGGTGTCTAAGGCATCCATTGTTGATTGTTTATTGTATGCTTTAATCTTGTCCTGTGGGACATCATGCCTTTAAAAGAAAGCAACTACAAAGATAACTCATGGGAAGTCAAAGAGATCACAGTTAACAAATAACCAGGAAAGAGTTGGAAGGGTAAACTTATTTAATACACATTCATTGATTTTCAATCTTGCCCTGCATTACGCAATCTAAATTTCAGCTAACCTGCGATATACATATACCGCTGCATTTTTACATCAACAGTAAATTGCAAATCTATAATCGCAAACTTACAAAAACAGTTTACAGTTCTGCAAGAGATTTTCAGATGTCTTTCTCTTCACGACTCCTCCATATTAAAAAAGCCCCACGTGCCCCATATTTTCAAGCACCCGACCTAAATTTGTTTTTGAAACAACACTAGAGAAGGTGTGGCGATTAGTGCCAAGTAATCTTCAAATTTTGTATCATACTCAAGACTGACAAAAGGGAATTAGTGTGTGATAACTAATGAAAACGTATTAAGAAGCTAAAGAAACCACAGACAGAATCTAAAAACAAAATGAATAAATTGAATGTTTATAGAATCGTTCAGAAATTAATCTATGTACAAACAGTCAGATAACACATGTCACTGGATTCCTGTTATTGTAATAAAAACGTAAACAGACGTATCACAGCGATGAAGCAAACGTACAGTACGTTGAATGTCTGTATAATACGAAAAGTTATCACAGCGATAATATTGATAAAAAATTCATTCCCTAGGGCACTATGTTAGACAACGGCACGAAAAGCTTCTAGGCCAGGCATGTTGCCGTCTTTGATGTAATATAATACAAATACGCTTACTTGCCACGCGTAATATACGATATAAACTAGAGACTATTCCCCCTTGGGGACATTTTATTTTACCAGATGAGAAGAGTTTCGGGGATATTTTTAGACACGTTTGCATTTATAAAAGTGGGGCATTTCTTTGTTCACTTTTGTTAGTCTGAATTTTGCCAATCTAGAAGAGTAATAGGAAAAGTTCACATTTGGAATCATGTTGATTTCATGTCATATGTGTTGATCAATCAGAAATTGTGCAAAAGTCTATAAACATAGTGCCGATATGTTCCCTCAGGACTGTTGGGCGGGTACGAAAGATGCTAGAGGAGCACATTACCTATGTGAGTAGGGTACCGGGTCAGTAGTCAAGGGGAAGGGCAAGGGCGTCCCTTGAAAAAAATTCACCTTTATAAAGGACTTTTAAGAGGGAAACTTACTATTTCCTCAGCATAGGACTATTTTATGATATCTCACCCCTGGGCAAAATTCTTCCTCCCTCCAGCAACCGGTCATGCACCTCTTATATTGCTATGGGTCTTTAGGGACCTTAAGTGGGTCTTTGAATTCTGGACCCTACACAGTTGGATCCATGCTTTGCGCTACGCGCATCGTTTTACTGAAAGAGGTTTGCTCTTTTTAGTCGGTAAAACATTGCACTGCACCCCCATTAAAAATTCTCTAGTGACGCCCCTGTTTTCGTTTCATGTTTTTATGTTTATCTCAAACCATAAAAGGGAAGGGACTTGAAATTCTGACACCCTCATTAGTTGATGCAACTTGGTATCACTGAAGGACGACTGTACTGCTTCTACCCATTAACTTTTATACTGGACACACACTACCCTCACCCCCGCACCTCCACACAGTACTCCCACTGAGTGGACAGCGTTAAAGAAAGACATGACTTTGAAAAGGATATGTTCATCACGAAGCCTTTCTTCCAAAGGTTTCTTACGTATTCATTCTTTTTCGCTTAATCAAATATTATTCCCTCACAAGGAAAATTAAGAACACTGTAAAAAATGTACGGGCAGTCTTCATAACTGAGCGTGCTACGTTATGCGGACTCTGAGTAGTCAATCATAAGATTATTTGGTCTCTTTTCTGCTCTGTGGGCAGACTGAATGCTGGATATTTGAGAGACAGAGGCCAGGTGTTTGGATTTAAAAGTTGATAACACCCCATACCGCCTTTGAAGTGGTTGGGTGACTCTGTTTCATTTTAGTGGGATATTGACGGTATGTTTTTGATGGACTGGGACAATAGTTAGGACCTTAGACTATCATGGGTATGTGTGGATCAGTAAGTACCATTGCATTGCTTTTTAATAGACGGTATCTGCTTAATTTTGATCAGTCTAGCGTGGTGAACCAGGAATGCATAACCATTTAGTTCACTGGTACCCACTAGCCGGAAAAATACCCCTACACACTCACACACACATACACACACTGCAACGAATAGGTGGACTACTGAACTGCAGTTGGGATTGCAGAGGGTCATTTACCCAATATCGCATGCTCTAGTGAAATACACGCATGTCTAACTCAGCTAATGTATTGAAAGATGAACCATCTATTGTTGCAATGCACCAGTGAACACTGATCGTTTACCAGGATTTATCCGCTACTTTTAATGATCACGACTCTATTATATCATACAGCACAATACAGATACAAATGCATGCTGTATTTGTATCTGCCAAGAAATTCAGTATGTGATGTAACTGTTCCCAGATTTTGTCCACTGTTTCATGGACATATATTACATAGCCTTGAAGAAACTTAAGTACCAGGATTAAGGACTTTTACCATTAGGAATCATCCCTGCTTAAAATGCATCCTAGGCAATATAGGCCTCAGACAGAACTCACAAAGTCAAGAACAGAAATCATAAATAAAGGAGGTCAACCCTAAATACTTTTGGAGTAGAGTAGGGTAGAGTAGGGTAGGGTAGAGTAGAGTAGGGTAGCGTAGGTAGAGTAGAGTAGAGTAGAGTCTGTCCACCCATATTGTCCGTAGCTATCTTATGAACGAGCGGCCATTCTCACTTGTTACTGGGTGTGGTTCCAAGTCTATATCCAGGGGTGCGGTAAATTATTTTAGGCTGAGAGTCACTTTAACTAACTTGAGCCTCAACCTCATAATAATTGTAATAACCAAACCTTGTGTAAGTAGTTTAATTTTCTTATTTACATTTTGGGCTCTACAAATCTAACGCAGAGCACTGGGGTGTCTGCCATGGGCCGAAAAAGAGTCCACTGACCGTCAAAGGATGTTTTGCGGTGTTTGCAATTATATAACATGTATATAGTACAACAGTTCCTCTTTGAAGAAAGCTGGTGTACGAGTCGAGCGATAACCTTCATCATCGCGCTAAACTTTCGATGTGATTTGCCCACGAACGACTGCTTGTCACTGTTTTCCGTTTTTTCTTTTTTTTTGAGATAAAAGGTGGCGGGAAGCCTTACTAGAGACACCAAACTCTTCTAAGTCACACTTTTCTTTAATTGCAGGACTAGTAATTTTTTCTTCTTTCGTCGGGCTATTCAGTGACACAGTGAATGTGTCTAGCCAATCGTACATCAATTCACCCAATTTCACGGAGACTCCCAGGCGAGAAGACCTGTAATCCGATGAGTTAATTATGACCATAAACCTCCCAGTCAGCTTATCCATCGATCATTTATCCATCGTTAATATAATTTTTGCTTCAGTGGAAGTACGCAAACAATGTAATTCCCATCCACGTCATGGTTTTATGAGTAATTTATGTTACATATCGTTTTGACATGAATATAGGATTTGACCGGTATTCAATTGATATAGTTGTACTCGCAATATCTTGAGTCAAGGACGGTGATGCCGTGTTCTTAAAGGGACTATCTCACTCTCTTTAACGTAGTTCAGCTATATACTGTGCAATCCTATAAGTATTCCTTATACAATGAAAAGCTTCTGGGAATGAAGAATATGTCTTCAAACTAGTGTGGGACCTAAATTAGCACACATGATGTTTACATAGAAAAACATTTTTACAAGAAACCAGAAAGCCCAAATGCTCAGTGATTCCTCCCAGAAAAGGAGTGCTTTGTTGCAGATGTCCACCCCTCACATTTAAACTTCTTGATTATATAAATTTTTTTTACGATATTTTCACAGTTTGACCTCTGCTGACCTCACATGGCCTTTAAACCCCACCAAAAATTGGATAACAAAAATTTAAAATAAGAAAGTGTCTTAGGAGGGCTGGTACCCCGGCCGTCTGTGTGAGAAACCGAGCACTATTCCACTAAGTCATCAAAGAATTCGTTAAACGTATGGTATTTATAACCATGCTATAGTCACAACATTGTTTACTCGTGTTCATAATTAGGTAATTCAAGTTAGAATTATTGCTGTAACAGTTATGGTTGTGAAAAAATAACTGTACTTTTCTATAATTTCATCTTTGGAATAGTACAAAAATTCAGCTCTAACTTTTCGTTGGTCGAGAAACGCCGGACACAATTTGGAGGCACCGCCCACTGTCTAATTAGTTTACGAGGTTTTTGCAGTTTCCCCTTTGATGACCTCAGATGACCTTCCACCTTCAACAAACCCATACGGCTCTCTCTTAAAAGTAACAAATATATCTACATATACCAGGTATAAAAGGAATCCATCATCCCTGTCTTGAAATGTGTTTTTCAAGGTTTTCGGTTTTTGACATCTGATGACCTCAAATGACCTCTGACCTCCACTTAAACAATAGAGTTCTTCCTCTCAATATGGTAAAGTTATATACCAAGTTATGAAGTGTCCATCACTGTTATCTGGAGATATCGTATTTACAAGCAATTCTTGAGAATTTCGTATTTTTAATTCTGTTGACCTCATATAACTTTGGGCATCTATCGAAATAAATAGGTTTCATCTTCTGACTACAACGCATCCACATATCAAGTGTAAAAAGCCTCCACGCTTCACACCTAGAAATATCGTGTTTACAATTCTTTCGGCTTATGACCTCTGGTGGCCTCACATAACCTTTGACCTTCACCACAAAATGGAGCTTTTTTCTTAATATGATAATTCTGCATTCCAAGTATAAGAAGTATCCATCATTGCTATCTTGAGATATCGTGTTTACAAGCCAAGCGTCACAAACACGTATACATACACACAAACTTACAAACACATAACTCGCCAGCGTGATTGCATAGATTCCTTTCGCCTTTGGCAAGAAATCAAAACGTATCCTCTTGCCTCTGGGCCCTTAAATGACAATAAATCCCAGAAAACATCCAACACAGAAACCAAAAACTTCCTCGCAGCAACGATCTAGGAGGAGCTTTCATTCCAATTTGTGGTCCCTCGTTTCTGCTCTTACTTTCTAAAATTTAGTTGCATGTATACAGCTATCTCTCCACCATCTCTCACAGCTTTAAATTTTTTCTTTTAAGAAAGGGGCACCTTTGGCAGAATATGCCCCTCCCATTCTTCCCTCAGGCTCAGGCTAACGTGAGATGGTGTTGTGGTGCTTATGAGCTCGAGCCCCCCAAGGCTTGTCAGTCAAAGTTTTAAAATTGTTCAGCGTCTAACACAGTGGTTCTTAACCGGTGGGTATTTACCCCCTGGGGGTAATTATGGTATCTCAGGTGGGTAATTGTTGACCTCCGATCCTGCCCAGTATTATTTTTTTAATTATTTTAGTTCTGTAAGATTACTCTCGAGTCCGACGATCTGACACTGTGGTGAATGGAAGTACTGAGCAGTAGTACGATGACGGTACCGGACCCATTTTTAGTGTACGCACATATTTTGGGATATGAATGGGTTCTTAAGACCGCTTTATGGGAAAGTAAAGGACTATTCATGGAAATACTGTCTCCAAATTAAAGTTAGGGTATTTTAGAAAAACAGGTTAGGGTCTGTTTTCCAGGGATATTGGACATGTCCTTTCAGTGCCGTCAAGTTATTACCCGGTTATGACCATAAAGCGGTCCCAAAGGTCATTGTCATTGTCCACAGGCATTCTCTTTGCTGTGAATGTGAACTATGGAGAAAAGCACTTTTGATATATGTTAGCAGGGGAGAATACATAGGGTGGCTCATTGAAAAGAGGGGAATGGGATGGGTTGGCTGATTGGAAAGGGGGGGGGATGCAAAAAAGGTTTAGAACCACTGGTCTAACAACAGGTAGGGAGAGATTTGTATCCAAGACGTAGAAAAGGCTGGGAAGTATCATTTCTTGCGATCTAGGAGGCATTTTTAAGTAATCTTGTCTTTGCACGCCGTAGCTTATGCCAACTGATGGAGAAGCTGCCTTTGCACAAAGTCTAAACTTCTGAGCCCCCACCCAGCAAAGAACTCTCTACGCGCAGATCCTTCCACTCACTCTTTCTCTTGGAGGGAAAATGCAGTCCTTAGTGTGAATTAGTGTATCCCGTAATTTTAATTCAGGAATGGCTCCTATCAATCATGAGACATTTTTTGTTAATTAATTGTGAAATATACATGCAGAAGAAATACTTGGTTTACCTTCACTATTCAATTTTTTTTATACAGAAACACAATAAAGGATACTTGTGAACGAAATAAGAGGAGATTTGTAAGATTTAGCAGGTTTTTGGAAATAAACTTGGGGCGACAGCTCTCTCTCTCACTTTAACCGCCCCCACCTAACCTGCGTACGCGTACGTGCTAGTGGAAAAATCTACTCCTCGGGCAGATTATGTTTTGAAAAGTTCAGACAATTTTCTCGGATGCGGGCTTTTCTCCTGCAAAAATGGTTGATCCCCGAAAAATATCTGGTACTTCTATGCTTTTCTACCACGTTATGGCTAACTCCCTGGTAAACTTTGTCCTTATATAATTCCTTATATTTTTATGGCATTCTGCAAATCTATCCGCTGTATAGCGGACTGCTTTACATGTGAATAACAGTTATCTATAGTGGTCGTCTCGACTTGAACCAATTGGTTGGAAACTGGGACGTTAAACCTCATCTAACCTAACCTAACAGTTATCTATACTTCGTACTGCAGTGCAGCTTATAGTGACACACAAGTGTGAGAGCTGCTTGACTCGATTAACTTGTTTTACACATACCTTATTTGCATATTCAAATTTTGATATGGCACATACATATGGTCACAAAATTCTAAGAATTACTACGGCAGAAAAACACCTCTGTCTTCCAAATGTCACGTCCCAATTTCTGTTAAAAGGTTCCTATACTAGGAAGTAAAGATACAGGACTTTCTTGCAAGAAGAGCTTAAGTTGAACTAAGCAGATATGTTTGTAATAGATCAGGGACTTTTCAGTCTCGCTTCCGTACACTTAGTACAATGTTGCCGCTATGGGAATTGAGTAACCGAATCAGACTGTGATATGATTCCCATGCCAGCTGTAGGGCTAATTTCATTTATTTTTATAAAGACAACAAAAAGCTAACTAAATGAACGACTTTCATTGACTCAGATTCCCCAGTTAATTTGGTCACGTCGAAAAACCTTTCACACCAGGCTATACTGTTTCGTGTCGATAAAGATTCGTAGGGACTTTTTCCGTAATATATGGTTTTAAGCTTCTCTAATGTTTTGTTTCGAAGAGTGCGTAGAACATTTTCAGACAAGTGTTGCACGTCATTTCATGAAAAAAATCGTTTGGTTAGTATTAATATTACATAACATATTACATATTTATTGCATATATTATATGTTATGAAAAAATACCTGTATTATTTATTACATTAAATATCATATTACATATGCATGGCATTACATAACATAACATAACATTGCATTTTACTACATATTAAATGTGTACAACTTTATGTAACATTGCATGTGTATTACATGACACGTTTTATTTTCATTCTCACTATTTCAGTATCACATGGTAATTGAAAATGTTTCAATTTAGATGAGAAATCGAATGTTACATTTTCCATAAAATTAAATAAAATGAGTTCCCGTTGCTTTGAGTAATTAATCTGAAGGGTATGTAACATCCGTTCAAAACATAATAGCAAATAGTAACGTGACGTGTTTAAAGTTTCTTAGAATAGAATTTTCAACAACTACCCTCTATAGAGCCGTTTAAACGATTATCACGATTAGGAACCGGTCTAAACTTTGCTAACCAAAGTGTCTTGCGACCGTTGGAAAAGTTAGTGAAAACCTTCGGCAAAATTGACAAAACTTTACAAATAGTAATGGCATGCTGCTGGGTCTCTGCAGACAGCAGATGCCAAAAGGGTACATTTTTGAAAACATTCTATTTTCCTTTAATTATACCTGAGTCACCTATAGTTACGTAGCAACACATTTCATTATTGAATTGTGCATTCACGTGTTCAACGGCTTTAGTCCCGATTTCTCCCTTTGGTTGGAATATGTAAAGATAAAGCTACGAAGGAGTAGGTTTCTGTAAGCCCTGTAATTTAAGAGCACGAAATGATAAGTCGTCTTCTCATAATACAATACCTGCTACCTTAATGAACACGCATCTCAAGTAATATGACGGTTTAATGTTTCGATCATATCATATGTTCTTGATTCATGATCAAAAAGCGTGTTTTACATGTAAATAGGGACTTGATCATTTGAAATGAATACTTATTGCGAGTACAGAGCCCTTAGATAATGCATGCTTTCACATTTGTTAAGATGGACGCATATCACGTATCACGTCAACGTTTGATAACTCCAGTATTATTAGATATGGATGTTAAGTCGCTTCTTAGAGTAAGTAAGATGAGGAATACCGTGCAACTTTGGTATGATTACGAGTACAAAATTTTACATGAAATGTTCTCCGACCCTCAGAATAAGTGTTTGTGCAGTACAAATCCAAACTGACGGCTCACAGTACAGATATGTATAGTTGTCTCTAAGTACAAATTCATACTTCAAAATTTTATATGAAATGTTCTCCGACCCTCATAATAAGTGTTTGTGTAGTACAAATCCAAACTGACGGCCCACAGTACAGATATGTATAGTGGTCTCTAAGTACAAATTCATACTGACTATTCACACTACACATACATGTAAGTATTCATCAACAGACCATTTTGGAATTCTCCAAAAAAAGTTTATTTTGTACATTTGTCCAGCATTTATTTGATGCAGCAGTAGTACAGTAGTTAATGCTTAAAGTATATATGTGACACTACACTTACATCGAAGCAGTAAATTGAAGGCTAAAGCTTGTTCAAATCTTCTTGTAACGAAGTTACAGAGTTAACGATAAGGTCACAAAGTAGTTTTTTTTAATAGTTTGCGGGCTCGTGAAGGTTATTAAGTGTTATTAGCCTTCAGTCCCAAGAAAAATTTAATTAACAACCAAAACGTCGAATGAGAAGGAAAGTGTTCTTTAAACACACAGATATGTAAGCTATTTGATTTAGATTAGCTGTAGAAAAAAAACCTTATGTAGGCTAATACATGAAGCAGACACTAACAGTCAGTGACAGCATCAACATTTTGGGAAAATGCTCGGGTGTATGAGGGGGATGGCTTGTACATGAGGCCTTTGAAGTTAAAAAGGTCCAGTAGAGCTTCACCTCCATTGATTTATGCGTTCGGGAATTACCTCGATCTCCTCCACTTTCGTTTTGTAGTAGTCAAGGATGACAACTTTTTTCTCAAGGAAAAGAACATAGATTAAAGTTTGCTGTAGGTGTAAAAATGGCAAAATGTTTACTTAAAAAGTTGGGATATTTAAGGAATTAGTTTAGGTCTGATCTTCAAAAAATATTGAGATTTGTAATATTAAGATTTAATTTCTTAATTTTAAGTTACAGGAAAATTATAAATTTAATAGTACAATGATAAGAAGTAAGAATAAATTTTGTTGTACCATGCTATTCAAGTTGATTGTTTTTTGTTTCATCATTAATTGGAATGGCTATATTGCCTTCCAAAGGATCGTTTTACTTCTCTGGCTTAGCATTTTGTGATAAGAACGTTTGCACAGTCATGACACTCTAAAAGAAAGATATTTTGAATCATACTATTTAGTAAAATGTGTTGACCAGGCGCTCGTAACCAGGATTTTCTAAGGCGTGAGGGGGGGGGGGTCGCTAAGCTAGATCAGGAAGCTGGTAGAGGAACCACGGATGAAGCAATGATTTGCTCGAGGGGAGGGGGAGCTTCCCAAGGGGGCCAGCAATCCAAGGCCTGACAGAAGTGAGGGGTTGCTGGAAGGATAGAGAAAGTGATTTGTGATTTTGTTGAACAGTATTTGAAAATTTGAGTTTCTGTACAGGCAAATTTGAAAAATTGTCCTATCATAGAGAGCTTGAAAAATTTGGGGTTTTATTGTAAAAAATTTGAGGATTTTTTTAAAGAAGAATCTGCTTTCTTGAGAGAAAAATGACGTAAACCGTCATGTACACATTCGGGAGAATGTTCGCCGCCGGGGATAACATGCTATATCATACAAATCAATGATCCTCGACGAAACTGGAAATTTTCGCCGACGGTGTGGGCTAGGTTCCCCGAAGAGGGTATGGCCCCCTGTCCCCACTTAGCGCCACACCTGAGAGGACATTAAAAACTCTACAAATACATAGGCAAAGAAACGGAGGAAAGAAATTGGGTGGCGCCAGGATTTGATAAACGATGGCCCGAACCTGATGCCCCAATGCAGGCTGGGAGAAAAGAGAGAAGGGAATGAGAAAAGCTAAGTTTTGAAAGCGGTGAGTAAATTGGTGAATTAATTGGGGGTATTAAAGATTCCATGTGATAGCAGCCTACATCTGGCAACAAAGTATACAAATTTGAAGGACCAAGCTTTGTAACTGTTGTTATCTAGCATACAGGGTAGATAACCGCAGGGCACCACGTGTTGACAGCTGTATGGGGAGCGTAAGAAAAAGAAGAAAAAATCCTGTAATGTCATGTAGAGGGAAACACTCGTCGGGCGGCTGGCCACCTGAAGGGGAATAACCCGCATTGTATCGTATCGAACCTTCCGTCCGACAACGTAGTCTGTTCCTCCCTAGCGTTCGCCGAATACTGTACACGGCAATTACATGTGGACAACTCTGGACTGATCATGATTTTGGCCGACCATTTTAGTCATTGCTAAGCAGTGTTGTAACGAGTCACGACTCGAGTCACTAATTTTCAAAAGGGAAATGACTCGAGCAATTGTATCATAATTTTCCTCATAGAAATAATACAATGACTCGAGTCACTGACTCGACTCGAGTCATATTGAAAAGTAGTAAATGACTCGATTCGACTGCAAGATTGAGTGACTCGTTACAACACCGTTGCTAAGTTAGGTACATGTTACTAGAGGGTGTGGCTTCGCAGACTCCACGACGAGCGGAGGGCATGGAACATTTTGCGTAAAGAATAAAAACAGGCCCACCGAGAGCCGACCCGCGACCTGGTAAATGATCTACAAACTTGGTCTTCGGGTTGCTGGAAGGATGGGGGTCGAAATAATGACAAAGGAAAGCACAAGGTGGGCCACATGCCGGTATAGCATGAATTGGTCAGCTAGCTACCCACATTCAGTGGCGTATTTGCAGAGACTTGCCAAAATGGGGCAAAGACCCTTCCTTCCAGATGATTTTCATTTTGATCAGGGTCCAAATTATAAGCTGAGTGGGCATATAGATACTAACTGACGTTAAGCGCATGCTTAGGATGAGTCCGTGGAAGTTCAAGTTAAAATCACCGAACAGCAGGGCTGTAACCGAGTCCACCTAAACCGAGTCCGAGCCAATTCCGATTCCACTGACCCCAATTCTGGGACAAGCCTATGTTGTCCGTCGGAGTCAGGCCATGCATAAATGTGCTGCATTCATTTTTACTATGACCAATTATTGTCAATCAGTCCCCCTTATTTCTTTCGGGAGAAAATGACCATGAATTTTTATGCAAGATTTGGATTCATCTGGACATTTTGAAACCTAGTTTTTTTGAATTTTCATTTTTGTGGACTCGGCTGGAATCGGCTCTCAGTCCGAGTCCAGCTTCAGCCATTCCGGGCCAATTCCGATCCCAGAAGCTCCTATTCCGGGCTAATTCTGAGTCCAATGAAAAACGGAATCGAGTCCGGAATTGAGTCCGAGTGCGGACTTGGATGTTACAGCCCAGCCGAATAGTGTCGGAAATACCCTGGAAATGCAGCCATAACCAAAATTTGGGGTCAAGGAGACCGCCACAGTGGTCCCCTTTCTGAAGCTCTTTGAGAAAGCAGAGGGCAATGTCGTATAAGCTCTATTTACAATTTTGTAGGCAATATAAATGGCAAGTTGCACATGACGTAAAGCACGCCATCATTTTTACCGACGCATGGTTCGCCTGAACCCCGTGTACCCCCAGAGACTCTTGCTTCTAGGTGAAATTCATATTGATCAGCGCATGCTTAGGATGTGTATGTGGAAGTTTACGTTTGAATCACCGAACAGTGTCGAAAAGACTGGAAATCCAGCGATTACCGGAGTCTGGGTTCAAGGAGACAGTGGTCCCTTTTTCTGAAACTCCGTGAGAAAGCAGAGGGAAATGTCATTTTAGCTCTGACTATTTACATTATTGTGGGCAATATACTGGCAAGTTGCAAGCCATAATTTTCACCGACGCATGGTTTGCGTGAACTTCGTTCACCCTCCCCCAGGTTAGGCTCCTGTTGACTTTAGGTTATATAAATGGCAAGTTGCACAAGACGTAAAGCACGCAATAATTTTTACCGACGAATGGTTCGCCTGAAGCCCATGCACCCCCAGAGACTATTGCTTCTAGGTGAAATTCATATTGATCAGGGTCCAAATCATTAGTTGAGTAGGCACATAGATATTAACTGACATTAAGCGCATGCTTAGGATGTGTACGTGGATGTGCACGTTGAAATCATCAAACAGTGTCGAAATAGTCCGGAAACTCATCGATAAACGGAGTCTGGGGTCAAGAAGACAGTGGTCCCTTTTTCTGAAACTTCGTGAGAAAGCAGAGTGAAATGTCATATTAGCTCTGACTATTTACAGTATTGTGGGCAATATACTGGCAAGTTGCAAGCCATAATTTTCACCGACGCATGGTTTGCGTGAACTTCGTTCACCCTCCCCCAGATTAGGCTCCTGTTGACTTTGGGAAAGTACAAACAAAGCAATTATGACTGTAATTCGATTGGGAAAAGAATGACATAACAAATGATTTAACCATGAAACAACCTACAATTATTAATTATGTGAATAAGCTTCAACGTGTAACATTTAAGTACGAAAAGAAAAGTTTACTGAACAGTTATATTTTTTATCTTTGGTAACATGTATTTTTGTAAATGTAGGCTTGTAATTTGTGTAAGTGTTAAGAAAGAAATTGCCTATGGTTATAAAGCTCTTAAGGGAAGTCAGGCTCTGTTATGAAGTTAATGCTTTCTATCTATTAGATCATAGAAGTCCTAAACACCGCCCCCTCCATTAAAGAACGTAGAGCCTAAGGCGGGACTTCATTTATTCTACTCATAGGTGTAAGAAACGGGAGGGTGGGGCTATAGCCCCCAAAGAAAAGTGTGTGGTGAGGCAGAATGTGCTTCCTTCACTACTATTCAGGGACGAAAATCCGTCATTTGTTCCCTCTGTAAAAACATGTTCACATTTTCAGTAATTTTCCTTAAAAAGTTGTGCACTATGCAGCATCAAATTGCATTTGAGAATGCTGAAGTATTTAAAAATTCCCCAAACGTGAGGAGACACCCCTGGTCTTGGAAGAAGGTCAGAACAAGGTTCTCCCTCCTCCAGCTGAGAAAAGACTCCTTCGCCTGTTTCAACTACCTCTTAGAAAATGACAGTCAAGGTTCATTTCTTTAGATTCACATATTTTGAATTTTTCCAAACATACCAAAATAGCAGTAAGTGCTTGCTTGCCCAATGGTAAATGTAAATGGCTAAATTAAGTAACGTTTGCTCTTTTGAATACATCACATCTATTTGTGGAACAGTTTTTCCCTGGATAAGAAGAGATCGAAGATCCCTTTTCAAGGACTCTGTTTCAAATAATGACTTGCTTTCGTGTCAAGGTTGCTGTAGCAAGATTGTCGATTAGTACCTTGCCATTACTGGGCTAATAAAGTTAATCGTCTGCATCCAAGCACGCGCAAAAAGAGACAAAACATTATCACCTTAAAATCTCTAAAAAGGTTACTTCGACGTGATTTTTAGGACGAGGTGCCAATTTCTCGCAATTTCCTTGCATACAATAGGAAAAGTAAGTAGTGAATTTACAAATTACATACAATTGTGCTGGAAAATTAGCGTTTGTGGTAATTTTTAGACATGGTTGTCATCTAAAAGTAGGGTATTGTATAAAATTCGAGTGTGAAGTTCAGCATATGACGTCATCAGAAAAGTCACAAATCAGCTACAAAATAGTATTTGCCTTTAAGGAATAGTATACCTTGAGGGGGAATAAAACACAGTTATTTATCTTACGTTTTACATAGGTGTAAATTCAAAACCACTTGGTTTCACATGTCTTACAATACAACATTTCCTAAGTCTCTAGGTTGGGATTATAACCAAACTAGGAGACTGAAAAATTATAGCACCTTCTTTGAAACAAACAAAGCTATTAAATGCAGTTCAGGTAAAATGCTAATAATCTGAATAACCAGCTCATACAAATTTTTTATGCCTCAACAAAAGGTGAAGCGAGTAATAAAACTGTCATTATCTAAAATATGGCATTGCCTCCCCCATATCTTATAATAGAGTGCACATATTTTTCGATCATCTTTTGCCAATATGTTGCTTATCATGAGCTGCTCTCAGTATAACAGGCTCATCTCCATTTTAACTATGACTTCAACTGTTTCGCATGTAACATAAACTCCACTGATTGGATTGATAAAGAATCGAGGGAGGTATTATACGTGATTATTACACCAACACACTATCTAATACAAAACAATAAAAGTGTGTTTGCTAGACGTTCAGTTCCAGTTACAACCTTTATATGTAGTTGGTGAATACCGCCCACTCATATTCTAAACGGCGCTTTAGGTTGTACATACCTATGTGCATATATGATCAAACCTAAGCGCATCACCGTTCATAAGGTATTTTATTATGCTTTTATTAGCTTGGATAAAATTGAACGCAAACAGGACGCCAGAGGATCACTGACCTCGCGATAGGCAAGTAAAGTGTGTGCAATAAAGATATAAGGGGTGTTAATTGGTGGGCTAACCAATAAACATCAGTTTTGTACCATATAATACGTTGTGATTCTTGTAACACTCTTAAATCTGAAGGCGAGGAGAAGGAAGAAGGGTAGCCAGGAAAAGTAAGGCAGACTTATGGGGGGGGGGTGGAAAGAGGACCACCGACGAGAAGGGTAGGTATTTTTAGTTGAAAAGATGAAACTGTAAGGATGATACAGTGTGAAATAAAGAGATCATTGGGTGCTTCCTCAAATAAAACCTAAAGGTGAGCATGGAATGTTATGGAATAACTTTCTAAAACAATGTGAATAAACCAAACATACCACTACAAACGGGTTTTAGGGTAAAGTTTAACGACAGTTTCAAAAAGTGGCCCACTCAGCTCTCTTTGTAGCAAAATATCGTTTTCAAACTTTGTGACACCACCTTAGCGCGACTTTCAGTTGGCAGGCAGAACGAAAAAAAAAAACGCTTACAAAAACACGCTCACCTGTGATACCCCCTAATACCCCTTTAGTCGTAAAAATAGCAGTACTTTCCAGGCCTTGCTAGTCCTAGAAATCATACACCCCTACCTTTAGCTTACACTAGTTTTGAGTAATTCCAAAAAGTTTGGCTAACAACTTTTGCCTGGGGTAGGGGTGCTTGAAACCCATTAGCTGCCCGATGCATCACTTTAGATTTCAAGCAGGGTGAGAGTAAAGATGTCAATTTAACTCAAATGTTTGTACAGTATAATCCCTTTCAGATTTAAATTAAGTTGTCGACTACCAATAGGAAAATTTCACAACAAAATGCCCCTCCCAAAAAAGGGTTTTCTCTAAAGCTGTTCAGCATTGTTTAAAAGTGCCGCTGTTCAATATTGCAACGTTCTTCAGGGGCATATCCAGGAATTTTCAACAGAGAGGACGCAAGGTTTGATTGATTGCTGTCCCGGGTAGGGGTATAACGGGAAAGTTGCAGTAAACCCTCCCACTTTGGAAACTTTTTGCTTTTGGAAGAGGGCTGAGATGCAAAATGGTGCTATATTTGACACAGTTTGAAGCATTTTCTTTTTTTTTCGCCCCAACTTGTTTTCACGCATGACGGCCAATAGGGGAGGCGCGCGCCTGTTGCGCCACCGCCTGGATACGCCCCTGTTATTTACCTTTTGGTTTCTGACAGTCGGTCTGCATTCTGGGAGATACCGTACCAGTGACGTAGCCAGGATTCTTTGAGCTGGGGGCACTGGGGGTCACGAACCTTTTTGGGGAGGGGCAAAATTTCTGAATTCTCTCCCTCTCTATAGAGCTTATATACAGAACTGTGCATTCCAAAATTTTCCACGGGGAGAACGTGGGGTAGCACGGCTTTGTCGTGGGGGACACGTGTCCTGTCATGTTCCCGTAGCTACGCCACTGTATACCGTACTCACCAGGAACAACCCCAATTAGTGCAATGGCTCCCCAAGCACCGTAATGTTCGTCTATAACTCACTTTTAAGTCGAAGCAATATTTCTTTTTTTTTGTAAATAACTGTCCTTCGTGATATCAACCAACGTTTATGCAATTCCACTAGTTTTTTTAAAACTAATTACCCTTTCTTTTCCTAAATGATGGTTAAGTGCACAGCCAATAATATCATCATGAGAGGCTAAATTAGATACTTGGTGTCCCGAGTAAAGGGACAGTATAGCAATACAAATTATATACAGAACTGTTACTGGAGTGAAAACATGGAGCATCCTGTTAACAAATAAATACTCCATTGATTCATAATGCAATGAAAGTACAACAATAACATACGGTTGAACAACGAAGTCCTACTGCACCAATAGATTCAACACACAGGAAAAGATATTCAAATAAACATTAATTAGTCATAAATGACATCATACATCATTTTAGTTCTTTAATCAAAATACTGTTTAATGCGACTAACTAATATTTTAAATAGTTGTCTCAAACCCTTAGATTGAAAATGATTTTAAAAGATTGAGATAAATGATCATCCCTCTGTTAAATTGAAAAAAAAAATGAAATTGAACAAGTTTTTTTCTCAATCTAATAGATTGAATATTTCAATCGAAATAACCGATTGGTCCCCTATTTGAGTGTTTGAATTGAGAAAGATAATTTATGCCAAAAACGTAATATTGTCTAGAAAAAAACTTACCTTTTGTAAATTAAATGAATTTCCTTCCAACGTGTATATATTCCCTATTATGAAAAATCTCATCTGTTTTAAGAAACAAGTTATTTATTTCTTCAGAAACTTAAGCAGAACGTGAGAGGGTATCACACTGTGTCATTGCTTTACTTGCAACAGGTATGTAGAAGCTATGAGTTCTTTTGCTATTTTTTCAAAACAGCAGTCGAAAAAACTGATCCTACATTTATGAAACAATTTAAACAGAAAATGTTATTCTCACGGATGTCGATGTAAGTTTCAATGATATATGGTGTTAGACACTAAGCGACGTAGTATACCGTGTGACTCCAGAAATCGTATATTCCATGGTGTATATAAACTTAACACTGAAAGAATCAGCTGACTTTTGCAAGGAGATAGATTTCGCAATATCACTGAAGATGATCCGTTAAATAATAAACAAACACGTCATTCCATTACAAGATCATTGGTTGTCATTGTGCGAAATCAGATTACATCTGAAAGACAAGAAGTGGCCCACAGACAAATCCAGAGTGAAACTGGAAAAAGATTTAAGAAAAAAACAGTAAATAGCAGTAAATATCCCTTAGGTTCCAAATGCCTAAGCGATTCTAGTTCGTTTCAATCGAACCCCGCTGAAATAAAACTAAATGTGGCTTGTTTCATCTCAAGAAGACGTGAATTAAACTCACGGTATGACTAGAGCAACGTTCACGTTATTGTTGATTCGCTGTTCGCTATGGTGATACGTAAGAACTTGCCAGCTTCCCTCCGTGTTTTGGGGAGGAAAATCCGACCAGTGAAGCAAACGACTTTATGAAAATCATCACACGGTTCGTCCTTTGAATTATGACGTATCGACGCGACTTTAGCTCGCTGAAGACGTTCCAGGAAATTTAGTTTCCGCTACAAAAGACATTTGATTTTTTTGAAGAGCAAGTGCTTCGGACATAAAGCTTCTTACGTTGACGTGCGAAATTCACAGTGCAGTGTCCAACGGCTATAAGGTCAAATTTAACAAAAATGAGAGTTTTTCTCCTGGTATGGGGAAAATTATTTCAGCGAAGTCGTGAGACAAAATATTACACAAACTTTGCGTTAAAAGGCTGCATGCATAATTGATTTATATTTCACTTTAATTTTAATTAGGAAGTACAAAGCTAAACGCAACGCATAGCATGTTGCAAAAGAAAGAAACCAACGATAAATATGTTTTCGTTTCGAACTGTGTAGTTATGTTTACACTCTACGAGCACACACACAGAAAGAAGCAGAGAACCCCTATGTATGTGCTCCTGTATCAATGTATGAAGTATCATACATTGCAAAATCGTTTGCAGCCTCCATAAATTAGAGTTAAAAATCAGGAAAGGGTACAGGTTTATCCAATAATACGTTTTAAGTGACGACTACAAAGTTAGAGACAAATCCACATAGAAATACATAAATCTTATTGCAACAAGCATGAACACGCCGTTTTGTGATACAGTGTATTCATCATGATTAATGAAACAAGGAAACAGACCCGTAAAATCCGACAGCAACTCCTCGTCGGTAGACATAGGCGTATGGGCCGTTTTTTAGTTGAGTAGAGGCTGAACATTGCTACGGACAGCCTTCCTGGGGAAGCCTCCACTTTGGCAAATGTTTGAATAGTTAAGGATGCTTAGATGCAATTTGGTACCATATATGGTGTAAATTTCAAGGTAAATTACTGCAAACTTTTGACGTGTAAGGAGTTTCGTCCATAAATTGTGGCAAACTTCCGCCCATCACTTTTAGACTAGGGGCTTAAGCTCCAACAACCTCCCAGTTTCCTATACCCATGTGTGTGAACGTATGTAGTCTTAGTGGATTAAGAGAAGTATGTGATCGAAGGGAATTGTAAGGAAATTCATAACATTAAAACTCTGTTAGATGACAAAAAATGTCTTACAGACTTTTCCAACCAGCAAATTCTTTTGGGAGAATTTGAATGAAATAATTAAATGAAAACAATTTCTTAATCCATTAAAACCTGTTATTTCAATTAAAAAAGTAAAACCGAAAAAATATTTGTGGTGATGTTTACATTATGAAATGCAGGGAACTTCCAATCCCTGCTTATAAGGAAAAAAATATATGATTTAGGTCATGAACTCTTCTGAAGCAAACTTCTTTTATGCAATTAAATGTCTATTTATTCACCAGTATTTTTAGAGTGCGCCCAGTGGCGGCACCAGGATTTTAAAAGTGGGGGGCAAATGGATGGCAAAAGAAAATGTTAGGGAGGGCAAAAAAAATTCGCGGGAATCGAGCGCGAAGCGCGAGCTTAAGCTTTAGCCCTGAGGCCCTTGGTGGGGTCCAGGGGCATAGCCCAGGTGAGGTTCCAAGTGGCGAAGCCCCCGGAAACTCTGAGGTTTTAGCATATCACTAGGTGAAAATTTATGTCTCAGGAAGGATATTTTTGTTTCGTAATGCATCAACAAATGCAAAGATTCCACATAATTTCAATGTATTAGGCTATTCCTCCCGTCAGGCCACTTTACTTCAGGAACTGAGTGGGGGGCATCTGGGGGTAGAGCTTCTGACTGGGGGAAAATGCCTTAAAGTGTACTAAGGTGTATGTAAAGCTAAGGGATAAACCATATACATTTCAGAAGGTGGGAAACTTATCTCATACAATAAGCTCTCATTGTCATAGCTTGTTACATTGCTAAGATACAAAATGTTGCAATTTATTTACTTCCTTTGTAAAAGTCGATTACAAAGAAATAATATATGTCGTCCTTCTTTAAACAACTCAGATACTCTGCTTTTTAATATAGTTGTATTTGCCTTGCAAAAATAATCACGCCAGTATATAGCTTGTAGGGAGAGAAAGCTCGTACAATCTAATCACTCCATAACGCTAAGACATTAATCGCATAATGGCATAAGGTGCAGTGGCTTAAGGAAAAACAGTTAACAGAAAGATGGTTATTTGCATAGAACGAAAGTGTCGTCACAAAATTGTGCACAATTTACTGTTTTTAGTTTGAAGCAGAAAACATTTTTACATCTCAACACACAACTTTTCCGGTGAAGATAGGTCTGCCAAATGAAATTTATCCATTAGGCGTTGTAACGAACTCTGTCCAAAGTCCCCTCGACTCCCTGGGGAAGAGCCAGGGGACGAAACCAAAAGTTTCTCCGAAAGGAGTTCTGCTCCCCAAAGGAGCTACGTCCACGAGAGTACAACAAACTAAAATGACCAACTGCTCGACCCTCAGACCTCTTCATCAAGGGTCTGTCACGCGTGTTCCCGTTCTTGACTGGCTGAAAAGAACAGACACCACGCATGATATTAGCCAAAAGGCCGAGCATGACCGATGAAGAGACTTACTGCCATAACACAAGTAAATTTCGCGTTTACAATTACAATTACGGTTAGGCGTTGTAACGTATATATTTTAAACGCCTATTTTTTAATTATAGACTTTAGGTACACTGTACGTAAGTTCTACTGTCACAAATATTTGATATGGTGTTGTTGATTTAGGTAGTGTCAATTAGTAAGTGTCAATTAATAAGTCCGTTTTGATTTTTAAAAACTCCAGTCCCCTTAAAGCCGGAGAAGGGATCATGCGTTTCCCCCTCAGAGTTCATTCAGCTGCTGCTACAAAGAAAATGACAGAATGTGATATAATTGATGCACTTAATATTATTAATCTCGTTTGAAAAATGTAACCCTCCCTCACTCTGTCCCCTTTCCTACAATGTTAGATGCCTATCATTGATGTAACCACCACCGTCCTCTACTGGTCGGTATTCAAACCAGATTAAATGCAATCGACATTGATTCGACATGCATGAAAATCTTATGAACTGAGACACTAAGTTAACGTTTCTAACACTAGAGAAACAATGAGGGGGCGTGCTTTACTTCTACACTTGCAACTTTCGGGAGGTTAGTATCGACGGTAATTTGACCAGACTGTTGAGGGATGGTAGCAAACATCAAGAACAGTTGGCCTAAAGAGCACTTAACAATGCAACAAAGTAGGTGATATCTTGGCGCGGAAAACCGTCAAAAGCAAATGAGGGATGGTTGCGGTGAAATTGAAAACCAAAGCTAAGTTTCTGTGAATATTATCACAATAATTTACGTGGCTATACAGGTACCCTCCTCGATGATCTCTCAACTTTTCACTCAGAAAACTATTAATAACGCTATAATTTTTGCCTATTTTAGAAGTCACTCCTTCGACAGCATTCCCTTTTACTGCCAGAGGTTTCAATGAGCTACCATAAAAAGCAAAACTCTTCATTGAAAAGGAGATGTATATGCTTTGACATGTGGGTGGGGATTCCTGTTATTCACCTTTTGCTACGTGACAAAAACCCAAACATAAATGATTTTGCTCGACAATTCATCCAACTGCTTTGTCCATCCCAAGATCCTCTGTTTCATTTTCAGTCTAAATTAAAACGCATGCGAGCTAAAGAGAGCTGGTATAAGACGTCACTGAATTTTGGTCCGCATTGCACGGCGGTGACTACATGCTTTATTCACATAGTACACTCTGTAGCAGTAATCAGGGCTGGAGTTAAGTCCACCCAATCCAAGTCCGAGTCTGAGTCCTTGGTATCCGAGTCCGAGTCCTGATGTCCGAGTCCGAGTCCTAAGGCCTGAGTCCCAAGTTCCTGTGTACATTGATCTTGTTTTGAGTGCAAGAGGACGAGAACAACAATGAAATAGTCTTGTTCAAACCTTTATTCCTTCCCCTAATATTAAAGGTGGCCATAGATCCAAACAATACGCAGACTTAACAAAACAAAAGACCACTGAATTTCCTCTCATGAACATAGACGGATAAGACACGGGGCTACAATTTCCAAAAAGGGGGCCGACCAGATAATAGAAGAGCACAGCAATGCTTCACCGCATGCACGCGTAGCGATATATACAAAAGACTGGCACTTGTTATCTGAACCCTCCCCCACCCGATCCCCCGATCAGGGCCGGATTTAAGCATGGGTCAACAGGGCACATGCCCAGGGACCTCCACAAAATTACATTATTGTATTTTTGGGTAGTTTGTGGAGATCATCTGTGCTAATCTTCGTTTTGTAGGCTTACATGTATACGTAAGAAGGAAATTTTTGGAGTTCATTTCGAGTGCCGAGAGGGGGTGAAAGTAACCACAACTTTTGCCTTCCTTTCGTGACTTGCGCCACTGTAATCTTGTGGAGAATTATGGTCGAAGGGGGCCCCCACATTTATTTGTGTCCATTGCCCCCTCCAAAGGTACATCCGGCCCTGTCCCGATAACTCATATAACTTCACTCCCCATCGGAAGTGGTTTGGGGAAATTCCAGGACAGTTCACAAAATTTGTTCTTTGCTGCGATTTCCCCACGGAAACCCCCAAATTTTGCTTCATTATTGCCAAAATCTCATGGACTAAGGGTACTTTTTTCTGAAAATAAACCATGGGTTTTATTTCTTCAAACTTGGACCCAGTTCCCCCAAGTAGTATCGTAGGTACCAAGATCGAGCTATGCAAGAGGAGCACATGGTGAATGGTGAAAGCTTAAATGATATTCTGATATGATTATGATGTTGCAATACATGGTTTGTCATTACAACAAGTCAATCAGCCTGTAGGCTCCCAAAAACTAACCCAGGTCTGAAACAAAAACTTGAGTACTAGGGTCCTGGACAGGCTGGATGCCACCTTCTTATTTCGACCCCCGTCTGGTACAGGTTTTTGGATACAAATAACATTAAACCATGCTCCGACCTGAAGTTAAATTCTCCAAACATTTGATCACTGAATGTTCACAAGTGCAATCCCATGGAAGTTGTGTTTAACATTTTGTGTTGGATCCTTGTTTTCTTCAATCTAGCCTTGAAGGCCTGAGATTGAGTCGATATTCTGAGTGGTCACTGTTCATACTGCTCACTGACTAATGCACTGTACGCAACATGTAGCAATGACATGTGTACGTAATATTTTCAGCAAAGATTTTTTTCGCGCAGTTCCGACCTGAGTTTTACGGTCGTGGGAAAATAGTCCGTTCTCTTACCCGGTCTCGGCCCGAGTCCCCGACTCATGTCGGTTGAGTCCGAATCCGAGTCCTGAGCGTCAAGTCCTAGTCACGACAATCTGGACTCGAGACTGATCTCGAGTCATCCAGCACTGGTAGTGATAAATACTACATTGTCTGCCGTATGTTGGTATAAACACATCGAAAAGAGGTTCTGCAAACTTACAAAACAAAATAAAAAAACATAAAAATACAACAAAAATGCTGCCAGATAGTTCCGAAAAATTGACAACACTTTTGCCGTCTCCTTTTCTTATTTCTTTTGTTCGTAGTTGTACGCAAGGACGGCTGTGGGACTGACCACCTCCCCCCTCCTTCGTTCAATCTTCCAGTAGCAATGGTCAACTGCAGAATTATTCGTTAAAATTGGTATATGTGAGACATAGTCTCCTCCAATAATATTTTTTTAGGAAGGGTGGAGCACCTTAGGAGTATCTTTGGTATTTTGGTAAATCCCGCAATAGTTTGCTTATATTTGCATGTAGGCCCATAAGGCATGATCTTTAATATTTTGGTTGAGTAGGACGGAATACCTTTCATCTCCACAATTTTGTGTGAACGAACGCAGTATGTAAGCACTAAAGGCAAATTTCTCGTCGCGCTTCGGGTGCATTTATTGCAGCATACATGCCTAGTGATTATTGAGAATCTTAGACACACACAGGCGAATATTATAGTCAACTCCATATTTAGGATTTTCAAATTAGAGCACTTCATTAGGATATCCCTATGCAACCATGGGATTTGCTAAAGGCGGGCTATAAAGGATCTAATCCATAGGGGCACGACCCGGAATCTTGTCAAAACGTAACTACATTTAATTCAGTATTTACTAGATTTGGTTAAAACTGAAACATCTAGGTTTACTTTTAGCCCAGTCTAGTGAAATAATCGTGCCCCAATTGATAAGATTAATTGCTTTCAAGTTTCAGGGGCGTTTTTAGATGAATGTTTCTTCAGGAAAATAGCGTCAAACTGATTTCAACCGTGACCATTGCGTGAACATTGTAATATAATTTTGTTTTTCTTGTTGGTATCCTCGTGTTTTAATCGCTTTTATTGATACATCAAACTGGATAAAAATTTATCAACAGTAAGATCGCCAAGGGAAAACTATATTTTGTCTTCCATCTCCATAGCCCCCATCCAAATGGATCTGGGTAACTTGACAGTGTATTTCCAGCCCGCTCCCCGCGCAAGTTGCTGATGCTTCAGAGCGATATTGGGGAAAAATTAATGTTCCGCAAGTTAAGTATAAGGTCCATGGAGCCTCTTTAAAGGTGCATCGAGTCTTCTTTTCATTAAGTCTCTCCATTTAACACACTTTTTTCTCTACAATAGTGACAGCTGTTAGTCTGATATCTTTTCAAAAATCAGGTAAAACTAGTACTTTTGCTTGTACGTTACATCACTAAACTTCGTTCAATTTTCGAAAGCTTTTTCAAGTCAGGCCTCTGGGGTCTTCACCCTAACTGGGCACTGCCTACTGCATCATACCATTGGCTCATAGGCCTGCTACTTCGGATTTGGAAGCCTCCCACAATGTTGTATTTACGTACATACATTTTCTTTAACGTGCGACTTTTTTGCGCTTCGGGCGTACGTGTAACTTTTACGTGTCATTGTCAGAAACCGATTTTTTTTATCTTTTATCTTCTCAGTCAACCACTCAAATCAGGGAGCTCTTAGAGACAGCTCCCAGCTCAAATCAAGCGGTTGTTTGATATTAAGCTACATGGTAAAAATTTGGCTGTTACTGATTTCTGAACGCACACGCAATGTTATTTGCTGCTAGGAAAACGAAGATTTGTCCTTCCAAGTTCGGCACCATTGAAGAGCACATTTCGTTACTAGCATTAAATTACGTTTCATTTCATTTATTTTCCACAACGTTATAAGATTACAAACTGATATAAAATATCCAGAAAATGGTTGAGGAAGCCTGAAAAAGCAGAATGCTTGTACTAAGCAGGCCACCTTTACAAAAAAAGTAAACAAACAAAACAAAAGCAAAGAACCAAAGACAGACTTAGCAACAACCATCCTCCCCCAACATAACCATCCAAAGACCATACATAAATATATACGTCTACATTTCCATATAATTTTACGCACAATATAGGTCTATGTATACGTGTACGTATACACTTGCGTATACATTTACCTGTAGGTATATACACATGTACATATACGTACACGTATACATATAGATCATTTTGGGGTTTACGACCAACGTCCCCTCAATGTCCAACACAAATCGACACTCTTGGCTGTAAGGAAGTTTTAAGCCTGACATTACTAACGGTGCATTGTTGTATGTTGTGTTAACTACTACCCGTGTCAATGCGTTGTCATGCACAAAGAGGTCCAACGTTCGTATGCAAACAATTCAAAACAAAGGATGTGCTCGATAGTCAATATGTCACTAAATTTTCCTTGCACAGTGTTGAGTGATTTTTTTGTATTTGTTTTAATCTGCTCTTAATTTTTATTGAAAGACAATAAGCAACACAGACACATAATTTTTTTTTACAATAATTGACATGTGGACGAAGCGACATGTTTAAAGAATTGTCACCCTACGCATACAAATCTTACCTCTAGTTTCCTGCGAGGATAGAGCTTTTATATTGTAACGGGTCTGATATGTTGTTATAGTTTTATATTATTTTTCGTATAGAGATGTTATTTCAAGACCCCTGCTGTGGTGTCAGGAATGGTGGAGGAGAGGGGGTGCCATTGAACGATTGGGGATTGGTTAAATCCTGCGTATGCCTCTGTAAAGTACCATTTTACAAAAGGGATATTCAGAAGACAAAACATAAAAAAGAATGTTTCATTCCAGCTTAAATTCATGTTTCCAAAACCTGAAGCTGCATACTTGAAAAGAAGGATAATATTTTCTCGTATCGGGAATAAACAAACCACTACATTAAGTCTTTTTAAGAAAGAAATATTACGCACACTGAAATAATTACTTTTAACAGCCAGCTGACGATTATATCAATATAGCGCCACCGCAACATCCGTTGATTGATGTTTCTCCCACCACAGTACTGTCCTAATCCTCTGCCAAGTACCTTCTCTGTTAAAATCTGCATGAACGCTAACTCAGATGATGCTCTCTTAGTATAACAAACAGATAGGTTACATCCAGGGCCTGACAGTTTGCTCATTTTCCTTCCCTCGTAGTCCTTTATGTAGGATGTGATAAGAGAGTGAGTCTCAATGGATTATGAAAGACAATCACGAAGTGATAAAATAGCTTTGTTCGACGTTTTCTTTAGGAAGTAACAAACTAATATATGTTCCATTTTGGGCAAAAGTATACACAAATGCTTCAAAGCTCCCTGGAAGCGGTGTAACATTGGACTTATCGAACCGAAAGGTGTCTGATATAGATGTTAACTCAGCGTCCAAGGGAGCACGAGTTGGGACGAAACCAGGTCAAGCTCGTGTCTCGATATCCCACGGTAGCTCGATATAATGAGCCATTGAAAAAAGATGGAATTTATTTGACATGTCCATCATGAAGAGAACAGAGATTCTAGACTAAAAGTCAAATATTTGACCTTTTCCATTCTAATGGAACCTGCTACTTTGAAGTATATACAAAATCAACTGAAGTAGAGTTATCATTATATAAATGCAATGCAAAGTTATTGGAAGTGAAAGGTTGAGGAGAAACTTAAGAAGGCATTCCTTAATAGCTTTGACCCCCAATAAGCATAGATTATTACAGTTACTATGGATGGTTAACAGTGAGCACAAAGAAGTGCATAAAACATACAATACAAAAGGAAACAACCAATACAAAAAAACAACACTAATTTCTAGAAAACATAACCAGCAATAAGAAAACTCTTTAAGAGAATTTAAAATCGGTAAACAATGCGTCTACTTAAGTAGGGAGATCATTCCAAGGAAAGAATGCATTTAAATCCCCGTATCTGGATGACTGAAACTAGTGGTGAGTCAGTATTCTAGTTTAAGATGATTCTTCAGTGATCAGTGATAGATTGTTGAGTCGACCAGACCTGTTTTTATGAATAAAAATGTATTTACGTCATTAACATTTACTCTGCACAGGTAAATTTGGGTATTCAAGCACGTGGTTTTAAGGATATCAACTTAAGTAGATGTTAAAACAATTAAAGCCCCAACCAACCTATTTAGACCTTTTGTTATCCAGTTTCCATGGATCCGCTTTTAAAAGTCCATTTATATGATTTTTCCTAGTTTAATTAAAGTTATAATAAAATTTGATTTAAAAAATTGAAAAAAATAGTAACGTTGTACTTGTTAACGTCCAGCAATAAATATTGTTTAGTTGAGTAGCAGCGTTTAAGTGACATAGCTATTGTTTCAAGCTTTATGCATTCTTCACTATAAGTTATAGATAGCTTTCTGGAAATGAAAGATAGCCGTTTGTAACATATCATTCGGTTGTATGGAATATCATGAAATGTAACCATTGTCTTTTCCATGTGAACAACGTAAGGTGTCAACACGTGTCCGCTTATTCACCATTTTTAACAGGCTGAAAGATGCATTAGATTCGGAGCACGTTGTAAATTACATTGATGCTAACAGTATTATATCTTTAAGATAAGAGAAGGCTTTAAGTTAAAATTTATTTTTATTGTTTTAGAAAATAATTTGATGTTAACATTCTGGTAAAATAAACACTCAGCTTCAGAGTTTGGCTCTCAAGATAGGCCATTAGGAGATGGACTTATCAATGTTCAAACCCAATTGATCTTGAGGTAGACGGTGCTGACATCATAACTTCACACACTCCACCATAGTTTTTTTATTAATTTAAGTTTTACAACAAATTTTCTGCTTCATAGTCTTATACTATTAAAATGCGAATTGAGCCTGTTACTCTTGGGTATTTCCCAAAGTTTGCCTATCAGTAAACTCACATCCCTCTCTATTTCAAAAGCAAAACAATAGACTGGAAAACAAATCGATGTAAGGAGTCGACATCATTCCTGCCTGCCTCTAGTTTACTTTGGGTAAAGAAATTAAGCATTTTTTCTGCTACCATCCCCAGAAACACACAAAAATTGAATGAAAATCTCAAAAGAATATTTCATTCCAATATTATACATCACATAACTAAACATTTTTGCTTAAACTTTTCCTTTAATGTGAAGAGGTGAAGAAGAAAGATTCAGAAGTTTTCTATCCGAGAATCTCCGAGAATATTATGAACCATAACTGTTGTAGATCAGGGTTGTTCCCGTTACACTTTGCAAATAACTCGTTATAGTTACAGTTAATTCCATAAAATTGTAACTCGTTACAGTTACTAGTTACAATATTGAAAAAGTAACTAGTTACAGTTACTTTTGACTGAAAAGTAACTAGCTACATTTCAAAAGTAACTAGTTACTTCAGGGTGAATATACGGTACCTCGGTACCTGAAATGGAGGGGGAGGCATAAGAACCGACACCTCATTTGTGCCGGTTATCCTTAGGTGTTCCCCAAAGAAAGTCAATGATGTTATGTTAGGTTTTCTGAGGCCCTTTACATTAAAAATGAATCCAATAAATACTAAAGGCCTCGTTAAACAGGTGGGGGTTTTAACTTAGCCTTAAACATTTCAATACTTGAACTACATTTGATGCTGTCTGGCAAGGCATTCCACAACTTAGGACTATAGACGGAACTTAAGACCTGTCAGCAAATGTGGAATTGCGTGTGAATGGTACAGTAAGGGATATTGATTCCTGATGCCATCTGATCTTCAATGGGCAGTCACGCAGAGGCTCCTAACGCTCATCATGAAGCAGCGAATCATGACACTGTGTCGGAGCTTTGTTAGACGAATATGGTTATAACCAAAACTTTACCGGTTACGACAGTACTTCTTTGAGGGTGGAAATCTTTATACTCCCATCACACAGTCGGCTAATTTAGAGAGGTTAGCGGCTATTAAAGACGGAGAGCGTTGTTTTAGCAGTAATTAAAGTTTTCACCCCTCAAGGGCATAAATATGGTATAATACGAGGATGAGTATATTTGTTAACGGTAAAATTTTAAAACCTCACCGCTAAGGTTGGGCTGAGTGATATTTCCGCATAAATTTCAAGTTTCACATTGTGTCGATATAAAACAATGCATAGAAATGGGGAGACTATGTAGTTTATACATGCAGACCATGATTCACTTTACAAGATAGGTGAAGCTTTAAGTCGGACACTTCTCTTCTCTCTCAATTAGCTTTGTTATACGTTTTAACTTGACGCCATTTGACCATTTCAATAGTCTGCTGTTTTTTATATTAACCTTACTATTCCAGTGTAAGGAGTTACGGATAATGAAAAGAATATGATATAGCCTAAATTCATACGTTTGATTCATCAAATGAGGATACCATAAATGTTAAATTAGATGCATAAATAGATGCACGGTGTTTACCGACACTTGGCACGGTATAATTTACTGGGCTCCAACGCACGAGTCCGGATTCAGCTAGCTTAATGCAGGACTCGAGAGCGTTTTTCTAGATTAGGAATTTGCCAGGAATAGAAGGTTCCGAAATCGAAATTTTTCCGGAATGTGATGTAACTGAACTTGAACTCGGAGTTCATTTCAGCCGAGTTCTCAAATATGAAAGTTACATTAAAAGTGTTTAAAGTTCCATTGTAATTTGTGCACAATGTACAGATGTAAAGTATTGTCACACACAACCAACTAAATTACTGAGGAGGCCAGGCTGAAGTGAGTACAAACGATGACTTTATTCATGGTGGACACGTACAATAGCATTAAAATATCTGTAAGTTTGATATGCTATACATTGGCAAAAAGACTGGTCTCGGAATTGGTGCCATTGGAATCAGAACTGGCAGGAATTTGAGGGGTACGTACCATGCTCGGAAGGATTCCGGAATCTAGAATCGCGGTTAGCTCCGACTCGGATAGGGTGGACTCGGGTCCAGCCCTAACGTCTCAAGAGGCAATGATTAAACTTTCAAAGTAAGCCTAGTATTTGAATGCCTATAGGCCAACCCGTTTCTCACGGTGCACTATCTCCACTGTGTCCTCTAAAGGACAATATGAGTAAACTAAGGCGCAGGTGACTTTACCTAGTATTATATACTATATAAAGTCAGCGGGGCCTTAGTTTGTCAGAGGACCGTTCAGCACTTTTTTCAACGAATCGCACAATGATTCCATCTCATGGATAATAAGCATTGATCTGTCTAATAAGTACTTTGACACACAACTCAAATTTTAAACTTAGTTTAATCAACAATCAAGTGACCCTGTAAGTCTGCAGCATGTACATCTAATATCAACTTTTGATTCTAATCGTGAATAAAATATGATGTTGGTGAGGGCGACGTCGATAATAGAGATGAATGATAAACATATCGAAAGCAATTTTACTACCAAAGTGTCATATATTGGAAAATTTTCTGTTACTACTTCGAGTAAAATGCAGTTTGTGATCATTTGACTATTTGTAACGGGAAAGTAACGGGACCCAAATGTAACTCCGTTACAGTTACTTTTACACAGAATTGTAACTAGTTACTTGCTCCGTTACTGAAATGAAAATGTAACTCGTTACAGGGGTCTGTTACACAAAATGTAACTCGTTACAGTAACGGCGTTACTTGTAACTCCGTCACTACCCAACCCTGCTGTAGATGCATGTAAAGTAACGATAAAAATTCGCAGTGTATATTTACGATACAAAGTCTATAAACCTTGTAAAGTGCAAAGCATTGGAAAATTATTTTTTAAAAGGTAGAATTCTACAGAGCTAATAGAAATATATTTCGTATCAGTGTACTTGCAATTTTTTTCGTTCCTTCGCCTGGTGTTATAGGAGTTTCTCGAGGAGTTCCCGGAGCCTACAGAATTTTGGAGAAAAAAGTACGAAAAGCTGTTTAAACCTGTAAGTAAACGCTTCTCTCCGTTTTTAATATTTAAGAAGCCTTTTGAGACTCTGCACGGAACGTAAAATTCTTTACCATTGTAATGGAGTCAAACATGTAGCGACATGCAAATGTTATTGTATTTTACATTTCCCAAATAAAAAGCCTCTTCAAAGTTACCGTTGCATATGATAGGTCAAGGGTCGATCATGAAGATATTCTGCTCTCCAAATTCCCATACTTCACTACAGCTTACAAACAGTTTGCAAGTTGTACAAACCCATGTATTGTAAGGGACCATCATGACCTATGACCTGAAGAATGTCCAAATGCCCAAGAACAAGTTTGAAATGGCTTTAAGCATTCATTCGGCGAAACAAAAGAAAGACTTCTGGATAAGCATACGACTGACTTTTTTCTCAAAGCAACTTTTGTTATTTTCCAAACGGAAGACTTCAAATGGCCAGTTGTCATGTTAGGTAGGTTATGCATAAACTGTAATGTGTGGAAGCCCTTTGAGTTAGTTCTCGCACTGCACTAGACGAATTTACGCTAAATCCCTTTAAGGAATTTTTTTAAGGTTTTACATGAAAGTAACCAGCCGGACATTTTACGCATTTTCATGTACTCAGTTCAGCCGAAGACTACGATGCTTAAAATGTTTTGATGCGTTAGAACTGTTGGAAAGAAACACATAAGGTCTTAGGCAGAAAGGATTGTGCTTATTGTGAACCACTTGTGTTGTGTAATAAAATGAAAAAGGTTATCCTACAAAAACCTCGCATGCAAGTTGTTAGTTCAGTTAACACCCAATCTATAATAAATTAAGTACTGAGCGATGTTGTACAACAAAGGCTCCTTTAGTCCAATTGTCTTCTGGGTCCGATCAACTTATTTTAAAGTTCCCGACCAAAAGATATGATTTAAATTTAATCATTACGAATGTTATTAAAAATTCACTAAAGGAGATATAAAATGTATTAGGCTATTCGGAGCTGTCACAAACCAGGAAAGAACCCTGTAAGGAATAAAGTTATGGTTCTCTGTCAGCAAGAGTAAACTAGGTTCCAATGTAAGTGAAAATTTGGTTTGCGCCCACAAAACGTAATGATTTTACATAAACGTAGCCAAAACAATTGATATTTAATGGAATATATGAGATGCAAAATGTATTGAAATGTTTAAAAAGGAAAGCCTTAGAGTACCTCCCATCTACCGGTGTCCTGGTTGAGGATGAAATGTATTGAGAAATACATATTTTGATCCTTTCTCGTCCAGTTCACTGTTTTTAAAAGAAAGAAGAAGAAAAAAAAAACATTTCATTGACGTATTTGAGAGGTTTACAGGTTATGAAAGGGTATTTCCATAAACATTATTAAACATTAAATTACATATTGTAATAGTATGCTTTAACCTTTTGAAAGTAGGATTAACTTACCAAACCTCCACGAGTGAAAAGATGGTTGATAAAACCAAAGTACGATATTGCATATATGGAAATGTCTTCTTTTAGACTGAATGTTTGAGTTATCTGATGAAAATAACCTATAAGATTAACATTCCTTTTGGAATTAGAAAAATATAGTTATAAAAATTATGTTTCAGGTCTCCTTTATCAAATACTTGAGGATCTCTCTATCAAATACCTGTACAACACTCGTACAACACTAGTGTTTCTCTCTGGCGTTCCTTTCACGTTTCGGCGTCCCATACACGTTTCGTAATTGTTTCTCACGTCAATAGTACGAAACCGACGTTAACCTGATCGTTAATGTTTTGCTAACCGGTGTTCATAGTTTAACGATAATTAAGTCGTTTTCAGGCTTTCAGAATCAAATTATTGGAACGTCAAGTTTATTAGTGTTTACCAGTTGCAGGTCCGTACACAGGATTTTCCAAGAGGGGGTTCGAATAGACTGTGTCACATGACGTCATCTTTTGTTTACGTCGCCACATTGAGGGCACACGTGGAACGAAAATTTTTGTACACTGTGTCTCTTCACTACTTTACACACTACACCGTGCATGCACGCAGCTGTTTACACGCAGCTGTGGAGCCATTGCCTGACTTCGACTGATTTACCATTGAATATGCATATCTGCGTATCGATTATTACCCCAACATTGCGGCTTTTGCGTTGCCGTCGGAAAAATGTGTCTTTGGTGAAAATGGATCTGCCAAGATGTTGAATCCTCATCTGCAGGGGAACTACAGGGGGTTGGTCATTAGTTGCCACTATATAGAAAGTCGTAAACCCATCCCAGATAGCTCCATCGGCGAAAATGTGCATACGCGCTGAAAGCAGGCGAACAATTTTCGTACAACCCTTCCAGAGGCGTATCCTGAAGCAGGTCCTTTTATAGGGCATTTTTAGGTGAGAGGCGGGGGGGGGGGGGTGCTTTGAGAAAAAACTCGAAGAGTATGAAAATACATCCGCGAAGCGCAGTAGCAAGTAACATTCGGGGGAAACTTTTGCCAAAATGCCCTCAAGTTACAAAATGGCACTTCTTATGCCCTGTATGTGCCATTAATATATTGTCATATTTGGAGATCTCATGTCTTAGAGATTTACACTTTAGATTTAGAAGACCCTGTAGAAAACGATCGGCAGAGTATTGATCCCTTTTCGGTTTGGCAATTGGAGGGCCTTTCGTAAGACATGGGGTTAATTGGCCTTATGGTGGGCCTGTCATGAAAAAAAAGGAATAACCGAATGGGTATAGGATTCATAAGCAAGTTTTCGAATACTTTTTCTTCGTTTCCTTAATGTAGTAACTCTCAGGATCAGTACCGATAATGGTTGCGCGCAAAGGGCGAAGAAGAATGTTGTTGGAAAAGAAGGTAGAACAAGAACTGTACACTCCAATTCTTCTAAATTATGCAGCGCACGTTACCATTCTCTTGATATTTGATTGGTACATGTTGCCCAGATAATACCTGGCTCCGACGAAGGTTGTTCCCTCTAGATTTCGGAAAAGTTTTTAAGAAAACAATTCCTCATACATTATTGCCCTTAGATGCACAGTGTAAACCGCGAAGAATGTGCACGAAGCGCGCCAAAAATTTTAAAAGAAAGTACCATATTTCATTACAAAAGTTGCATCCAGACCTTGCACACAGACTGTCTACCAAGGAGGCAACAGTGAATTAATCCTCTTAATATTTTAATTATCATGAAATATGTCTTCAAAAGTACAACGCCTTAATCTCGCATAAACATTAAAACAACGGGCATAAGTTTAACAACCCTTGCAGTTGAATGATGCTAATACGTTTTAGACGGTTTTGGTAATAAGTATATTACCATGAGGTTGTAAGCCCTCGGAAATTTTGATTGTTTTCGAAGCATTTGCAAAAATTTTGGTATGGTTTGGTAGTTCTGATTTTATAAAATCAGCACTCATGAAAAGGATAAACACTTATCAACTGTCGGGGCAGCCGACCCCTGTCGGAAATGGCATGTCCTGTAGGTATTTTCCCCGTCTACGGCGACGAAATGGTCCCATCCCAACTCGTTTAACGTACTACGAGTTAGATACGATAACAAGTAAGCAATTGAGGGTTACGTATTATAAGGGCGAGACTTTACATCAGACAGAACCAGCTCAGTCATTACAAGAAAATGGGTGTGCAAAAGAAATTAAATTTACATATAGCCTCGTTTTGAACATCGGAGATACTCGAACCAAGGATATTGCATGGATTCAAAAGGGGCGGAAAATGGAGGTGTCGGAATAATGACGTAATTAAGCTTGTTATGCTATCCTAATATTCATATGGAATGTGTTAAATTTGTAACCATGTCTGTTTCAGCATTGCAAGAGAAAGGAAGAAGTAATGAGTAGTGACGAACCACCCCTATTTCAGAGAGGGGGTTCGTGTTCAAAGGGAGGTTCGATTTAAAAAACGAACCCATCGACGAACCCCCCCCCCCCCCCCGCTTACGGGCCTGAGTTGATTCCGCCAAAGAAATGAGTATAGTAATTCCGGAGTTATCATCATTTTAAAATGAAAATCGAAGTAACGTTTGCATGTATTGTCGAAGCCATACTTAGCTTACGGTAGTTAAGCGTATTCAGAACAGTATACAGTACGTATGCATAAGTCTGTGTTGTTGTTCGTTGGGTTTCAGTCTGAGCGCAGAGTTCTCCGATACGGGACGAGATTCTGTTTAGAAAAGTTCCTTCGTTAGGAGGGTTAAGCTATAATGAAAACGTTTCATTTCGTGTTTATTACTTGTTTGTTGTAATAAGGATAAAGTGAGAACATTATCTTTCAGTTATCTTCTGTAAAGTCCGCTGTCAGCTTGTATATTACTTAGTATGTTGGCTTTTCGTGCCGAAATATAGTGAATCTACGGTTTTTTCTTCCCAGGGGAGGAGGCGCTATTCTTAAATGTAAGAAGCAACCTTGTATTCATAACTCATTTGCGTTTTTTTGCTGTATCTTTCAAATTGAATAAAAACAGACTATACAAAAGCGGAATTGGCTGGTCAGAGTTGCCTCTTACTCCGTGCGCCAACTAGTAATACGAATCCTGTTACAAGCCAAGAGAATACGTAAACCCATGCACGGCACAAAACGTTTAATGAAAAACAAAAAGACGACATTACTTAATTTCATTCCCCTTATTTATCTTGTGTTTAGTTAAAATACGATTGTCCCGTTGTCGATTTTTTCATTAACCGAGTATAGATTCATTCAACGTCAAACATCGACATTAATTGAGTTTGCAGGTTCCAGCGCTACATATCTTATGTGTGAAACGTTACATTTACTTTCATTGTGTGTTGTTGTCAAAAGTGAATGTTCTCCTCACTCCAAGTAAAAGCAAAGGTCGACACGTGATGGAACAGGATACATACAAATGCTTCGAAGAAGTGTAAGAAGTATGAATAATGAAAAATACCTCTCAGCTTTACATCTTTAAGCTTACAAACAATATCCTCTCTCTCAATATTTTTTGGCTTACGTCGGGAAATAAACCTTGAAAAAGAAAAAAAAAACTCATAAGTGAATGTGGAAGAGCGGATTTCATTATGTATCTGTAAACAAAGAATACATGGTTTAGATTGAATCGTAAACGAAATTTAAAACAACATCTAAGCTCCTGAATAAAGGATAAAAGTTCTTAATATGAATCATTCTTCCAATCCAAATATAGTTAACAAATATAAGGCTATTGGAAAACTTTTGGAAAATCAGTTATTCCAAGGAAATCAGTTTTCAAAGTAACGCATATCGACAGAAGTCTAAGTATGTCAACCTTTCCAAACGATTTATACTTACAAGCATTTATTCCTTAGTTTCTCCAAAATATTTCAACTTTGTGAAAGGTTAGAAACCCCGAGGATCTCCTGTTTTTCCTCCCAAAATGCTTTTATCTGGAACAGTGGCATTTTGGGCAGCCTTATGACGTGAGTGTTCTTTCATACTCATTCAGGAAGTTTCCGCCCCATTTCTTTTGGTAAACACTTCATGTTAAAAAAACTCATAGAGTTATTGTTATACTTACGAAAGTATCTCCAAATCTTTGCAACACAATGATATTTTGATAGCAGTTACAACTTCGTTTGTACTTAGTCCCCTTTCAGGTTCGTGCAGGGCAAGATGTCGCACAGTCCTCAGTGGTGTTTCCCAGTGTTCTGATTTCATTTGGGAAATTGCAAGGAATATTGGTAAAGATGAATGGAACTCCAAAGATGAAACTGTAATCTAAGTAAAGTAAGTAATCTAAGTTAATGTTTCATGTGATGAGAGGACTGATGAGTTTCATCATTCTTCATGGAAATGCAACCTTGAAGGTTTCGTTAGCTTTCTCCACTAACTTTGTAGTATTGATAAGCAAAAATATATGGAGTTGCGAATAGTAAGGTGTGAATAACGTTGCCTAGTAGCTGTCTATTTAGTACAACTTGCATTCGGGAAAGAATTATTTGAAGAAATTGTTGTGGACAGCTTGAGCAATTACAAATATTCTGCAGGATGTTTGGCTTTGTCAGACCACAAAATTATTGAACTCTTCGTTGTTTTTGAAGCATAAATCTTGGAAAGGTAAGATAAATACAAAAGGTAATAAACAAATAAAGTAAATTACTCGAAGGCAAGCATTGCTGTCCAAACTTTCTCAGAATTTCAATTTAGGTTAATCAGCAACATGCTGCTTTAAATATGCCCACAGGAGAAGATTACGTTAGAACTAAACGCTAGGCGATGTTATATATATATATATATATATATATATATATATACATATACATATATAATATATATATATATATATATATATATATTAATTCGTATCTGATTGGATTAAGCAAAAGGGACGACATAAAAAATCCATCCCAAACCTCCACCACATTTCATATTGTGCTTATAAGAGAACTGAATGTCTATTGAAACATTTATTTTACCATTTTGTGGGATGCAAATTTCAGCAACTCCGTCGTTGAATGTTGTAATAATTCACTATCACCTTTCTGAAACTTCAAAGGTTTAGAACACAGCTTTCTGATTGCATCTTCCATGTGTGTACACTTTCCGTCTTTTTCGAATGCGCATAGTATAGCCAAAGACACACAGTCTTCATCATTTATCACGTATTCTATTATTCTGCTTGCTGCTGTTTTACTAAGTCCAGAAGCAAATCGAAGCAGATATGGTTGTCTGCGCGGTTTAATTTCTTTCAGTGAGTAATTTTCCACACCCTCAGGTGTCTCTTTCAGAAGTTTGACCAAATGATGTGCGGCAAACCATTCCTGAAACAATCGATGACTGAAGTTTATTCCCCCTAGAAGCTTCCCACTGTTGTCAATTTCACCCGAAGATTGAGAATGATTATAGTCTTCTTCAAAAACACCTATTGTTACATACCTGTCGTAAAAATGCTCAGTAATGTCCTTCACATAATCATCAGAAAGTAGAGAAATTTGTTCTTGTGAACTTTTCAAGCTCTGGAAAGCTTTCTCATACAAATCGTTGCAAAATGCATTATTCGAGTCTGAATCTAGCTGTTTCTCTTCACCTGCCATGCCAATGAAACAGTCAAAGAGATGCGTTACAGAACTAATTTGTTGCAGGTCTAAACTATTGTGTTTCATGTAAGTTAACAAGGAAAAAAACAGGGGAACATTGCTTAAATGCTTTAAGTACACATTTCCTGCTCCGAATGTTCCATCCCCTCCTTTTTCGTGAACTTTATTGATATAGTCAGAGCGTGCTGACTCATTGAAACCCTTGATGTAAATTTTAGTTACCTCTCTTTCTGTTCTTTCAGGTAAAAATGATGGTATTGTAGTTGTTATAACAGTTGCTTCAGGAAGCAAGCTACCTTCAATAATTTTCAAAACGTCGGATGATAATTCCGCAAAATATTCATCATATCCATCAAAAACAAAAACAAGAGACGAACAAGACGAAATTATACTTTTAATGTCATCCTCTTCTAGCTCTGAGTTGTTTGGAAGCAGGTTCTTTTTAATTGTTTCATAAATTGAAGTAGTACCTCTTATGTATTTCAAACGGATTAAGATGAATATGTCAATGTCTTTTAAAGGTGAACTTGGGTTCTTTTCACACCACTCGTATGCAGCTTTAAGAGCAATAGTTGTTTTACCCATACCAGGATCACCGATTAAAAATATACGTTTGGAACACTCGTTGCCAAATATTTCGTGGTGTGAATTCAAATCTTGCGATGGTAAGTCTTTTTGGTGTAAAGTGTTTTTGACAAATCCGTCTTGAATGGATACTTTCTTATTTGCAACAGAAGGAAGTAATGACCATCTGTAGCAGAGATTCTGGTAAATTTCCTTGAGTTCCTGTACAAACTCTGGTTTCTTTGATTGCACTGTATCATCCATTTGGATCAATAAAGGAAAAAGAAAAAAAAAAGAAACGACAGAAATGATTTTCATTGAAAAAATCGAACTGTAGAAATGCAAAAGCTGCCGTTATGCTAAGGTAAAGGAAACGAAGAAAAAAAATCAAGTGTCGGTGAATAATCAGATTAATCAATTCACCATTGTCAGGCATTTGGCAGTTTTCCGAGTGGTAGCATGTTAAAAATTTGTTTACATATGAAATTTATATATTGTGCAGCCCTCAAGTTGTATGCTTTTTCCTGAATGACATGTAACTTTGAAAAATTATCGAAGCCGCGTTAGATAACACGAATATCGTAACAAAAAAAAAAAAAAAGTTTTCTCACGTGGCTCCTTTTCTAGCATACGGACACTCTGAAAATGAAGCAAGAAACCAAAACGTTAAATCTGCTGTTGTTATGTATTGTAATGGCACGTAAGTTCAAATGTGTTGCTCAATACAGGATGGAATTGGCTTTGGAATTTAGAGTGTACAAAATGTAATAAGGCTAATAAGTTTTACATGTGGGTTCAAGTTCCGCTTCATAAACAGGTTATTTAATTACTATTTTCAAAAGATTTTTACAAATCGTAAAAGTACGGTACAAGGTGATTCTTTAAACAGTCACCACGGACATTGATTTTATTACGAAAAGTATTGCTAATCTCCCTACCTCTGTCCCATCCGTTTGCTGTTGGTTACGTTTTGGATTTTCTCTTTTCCCTAAAAATTGAAGAATGCAGAAAAATAAAATAACCAACAGGATTAAAATGATTATTATACCCTTTCTGCTTTCTTTGAATACCATCAATATATGTTCAACATTATTTTGCGCAGTACGTCGTGTAATTGCCGATTTATAGTAAGTGCTGTTATTGTTTAATCATATTTTAAGGGTAACAATTAATGTATGTATTCTACTTCAAGTTGTGAAAGAATCAATAAATGAAATGAAATGAAATGAAAAATGGTTATGTCAAACGTTCAACTGCCGTTATAAAAAGATTAAAACAGTGTGGAAATGAGGTTGAAGAAATGTAAGCTCACATCATGATGCAATCTATTTGTATTTAAAACGTGAAATTTTGTACTAAACTAGTACGGTGTGATGAAACTTCTAGAGCCTACGTAGAAGGTAACCAAAACCTAAAACTTCTTAAAAATAGAATAACTAAAGGGTTGTAGGTATTCGCATGGCTAATGTTATCATGATCTTTAGTTTACTCATCATAAAGCTGTACTGTAGATATTTGTACAAGTACTTGGTTTAATTTACAAGCATATTGTGTGTAGATAAAATGACAAAGATGGTTCATGGAACTACTATGGTATATTGCTAGAGTAGCCTATAACTATAGGTTTGATACAAATGTTTATAACGTACCTCGAACTCGTCGGTAACGTAAGATGAAGAATGCAAATAATGCAATAACAATGAAGAGTGGGAGGACGATTACGATCACTTTAGCGAATGTAGGGAATACATGTACTTCCTCGTAATCTGCGGATGACAAATCATTTATTGTTTAACAAAAAGAGAGACTTTCTTAGCATTTTCCTTTAAGTTTAAACTTCTTTATGTACAGTTTCCACATTTTCCGTTGTTATATGAATTCAACTATTAAAATATTTTAAATGTACTAGCTTAATAGGAGTCTTAGCATTATATGACCTATATTAAAATTTCTTTTCGTCATGTAGTATTTGGGAACATAAAAGTATTTCTTAAATTGCTTATTTATCCCCAAACGCATACATTTTGTTACTGATATTTCATATCAAGGAAGTTATTTTCCATTTGTATGTTCATATATTTCATCTGGCAAATAAAATCAACTCACCAGTTTTGACCCAAAGTGTCACTTGCTTCGAAAAATTAAAAAAGCTGTGACTTCCTGCCACTTTGCAGGTCAGTGATATCCTTGTAATTGGCTTTGGTATACGATAAGCTATTTCCAGATAAATATCTTAAGTTTCACTATTTATTTGGATGGTTTGTGCTTGTGGCTCAAGACTTACAACCGAAGAGGTGGGAGCAGACGTCAGGATCCATTTCAACTCAACTTTTGGTCTAATTCCTCTGACTCCACAGCTAAGTTTTCCTGTAAGGCCATATTCGATGTAACATCGCCGGTTATTTCGTAAATCACCACCATCAATTATCAGAGTCCCGTAGATAAGCTGGCATATAATATTTTAAGCCATTGAACAGTTTTGATTTGTAATTAAGGTGGTTTTGCTTCATTAGACCAACCTTTGGAATCTTTAAGCTGAAGGAAAAGGTGTTGCATTAAGTTCTCATAGAAAATGTGATTATTTTTTACACATATCAGTCGTATCCAGGGGGAGGGCACGGGCAGACTGTGTCCCCCCCCCCTTGCCGACCAATGTGCCCCATTCGGAAAATCGAACGGAAATAAAAGTTTTACTTCCTGTGAACGTTGGCTCTGGTATGCCTTCAAGCGATTATTGATCAAAATTCAAACGATCCCAAAACGCGTTTAATATGGAAGTATTTTGTTTTCTGTGACACTTTTTCCTTGTAACTACAAAAATTCTTGGAGCTTCGTGCGCTCTTATGGTGGCTTTATTCAACGGTAAAATCTCAACAATTATTTTTCTCCCGTGTAGGCGTGGTTCTGGAAATAAACAAAATTGCATCGATGCGAACCTCTGTCCCTTTAGAAGATTCTTAATTTATGCTCGGAATCGTGTCAAACATATTTGTTAAGAAAATTAAAAGTGTCAATGCGGAAGCCAGAGGTGACACAAAGTGTGTGTGTGTGTGTTGGGGTGGGGGGGGGGGGGGATATAGCGTAGGTTGCAGGGGACATGACATCTGGGAAGGCTTGCGGCAACCAGTCGCCCTGACAGATTCCTTGCTTTTGCTATATTGTGTTTCGTTTCATAAAACCAAAAAGTTTTAATATTTCTTCAACAGATCCCCAAATGTTCGGCGCCGTTCGCGCGACTAAACTCGCGAGTTCGCCATCTTTCGTCAACCCTTTGCATCCATCGGGGCTTCAGGTTGCTGTCCTCGTCGCATAGCTTGACCCTGTTGGGCAAATCCTGGCATTACCTCTGGCGAAGCATGCAAGGAGGTTTACCATGGTGAATAATTGTCATGCAAAATTTCGGCGGGCTTCGTGCGTAGTCCTAGTGTCAGATAGCCTGCGGAGCAGACTCTGTAGCAGCCTTCCAAAATATGGCGCTCTTTCAGAAATCATAATATACCCTGTACAGTATATATTCTGTACAGTCTGCAAACCTTCGTCAAGTTTTTGTTTACACGAATCCCCAAAATGCGGGATAGATTATTATTCATAAGGTCACATGGTGTTCACGGCTACTGACTATTAATGTATAACAACGGCCTGCGACGATACACATAAACGAATACTTCTGAAGATACGGTGACATCTTAAAAAGGTACGTAATTATCATGTATGGGCTAAAAATCGAGCTAATCCTTGCAGTGAAAAGTCAAGCCTAACGTTAGGCGTAGGATCTTGTCCCAGATCTGGTCAGTTTGTACAAACTGGTCTGTATATAGGCCCTCGATATCTTCAGATTAATAAGACAATGTGATAGTAAAAGAGTAACTTACCAAATACTGACAAATCGTAAAATTGATATCCACCACTTATTCCATTGCCATAAAAACAAATATAAATGCCTTCGTCTCGCACACCTATATCTCTAAGAGTTAGGACACCATTCGACATTGAACTATAACCTTCTGTTAAAACAGTAGAATTTTCCATCGTAGACAATAGTATTGTTTCAAACATATTTGCAGAGGTCTTTTTCTTCCATACAAAGATCAGAGAATCATCATCTTCACAACTCAACGTTTGGTTTGCATGCATTTTGAAAAGCACTGTTGTCGGCTGTATATCAGCAGTGTTGTATGTGGGATTCTCAATAATTATTTGCGATTCTGTTCGTCGCATTATATTATAGGAAAATTCCGCTGAGCAAATGAAGAGTGCTAATACATTAACTATCTTTGAATCAACAGTAATATTAGCAACAGTTGTGGTAGTAACACCGTCACGTATATAGTAACTTTTCGAATTAAGGTGAACATCGCCATCAATATTTCTAGTCACCCACGTTAGATTGACGGCTGGTCGAGCGCCCTCTACCCTGCAGCTCAATACTGTAACATGTTGTAACTTTCTGAGGCAGGTATGAACACCTCCACATTGGTCAATTAAAGGAAAGTCACGTAAGGGCTTAACTGAAATAAAATTGTAAAGAGAAGCAGTGTTAAGCCCTATCACTAGGCCATTCTACTGTTTTACACAAATCTTTTTGTTATAAGCCATTAAGTGTCTACAAAAGGGCGGCCACAGTTAATGTGTGTAGTTGAAAAGGAATTTGCGAGGAAAAGAGGAACAGGATATGACAAAGTCGAAAGAGAGTGGAAAGAACACAAGACAAACTTTGGTATTAAACGCACCTTTGACAGAAACACGAACAACGGCTTCTAGAGTGTCCGCATTTTCTACGTACACAACGACAACCTTAAAGAGGTGTTCATGGACCAGAGATACATTATTGATGACGAGCGAACCATCATGATCAACGTCAAAATCTCCTGATAAGTATGATGGGCCACTTTTAGTATTGTTTTCATAAATTAGAGATGGATAGTTAGTCCTGGAGTCACTACTGTTGTACCAGTAGACACCTTGGAATGGTTTAGTAATTGAGCAATCGATGGTGGCCGAAGTCCCTATCTCTAGGTATTGGTGAGGATCACATTCCACTGTATTCTCTCCATCTAATATTTCAGAATAAAAATGAAACTCTGTTAATGGAACACATTCAAAGAGTCATGCATTTGTTAAGCATTTATGCCTATGTATAAATTTTTCTGTTTTCGGATATAAATCGTTTTATATAAAGATGGTACCTGCTATATGATAGACTTTTTGAACTGAGCCCATTCCGGTTCTGATAGTGGTAAAACAGTCGTGGAACCGTGCTGGTTTAAATCATTGTGAAAAGATCCATTCATTACCAATTATCAAGTGCGGGGAAAACATCCAAACCAAGTAAATTTTTCTGTTTGGCGAAAAGGCAGTAGCCAAAGTACGCGGAAGGGATGCGCCCCTTGGAAGTTTGCCCCTAGAAAATTTCTCCCCCTAAAAATGAAATATTTCTATTGCCCTAATGTATTTAAGTATCTCCCCTATCTCCACTATCAACATTTCAGGACACGTGTCGACACAAGTTGCTACAACACCTTGTTACCGTAAATGTTGAAAGTGTGTACAGAGCAAAAAAAAAAATTGGCAACATGTGTCCCAACATGTGTCGACACATGTTGTCAAATAATTCAAAATCAATTTTCCGGCAACATGTGTCCAAGCTCTGACCAATCAGAAATCGTATTTGAATCAGCAGCTGGGCCACCTCAGGTAGCGCACCACTAATTCAAGGGGAATATCCGCGGAGGATGTCACTCTACGAATTTAACACGCTAGATTTTTTTTTTTGAGGGGGGGGGGGAGTTTAGATCGTGTTGCTGAAAAGATGTGTTCCAATTGTGACGTGTATCCGGTAGGAGAGGAATTGAAATACTCATCCTGCAAAATTAGAGAAAATTGAAGACATTTCAGGCACTCTCGTGAGCTTTCCCCTAGGCCTATGAAATTAGCCCCGGGCAGGTCACTCAAGTGGGTAAATTGTCATGGGGGCTATTTTAAGGGAGGGGAAATTTGACCGGGGTAATTGCCTAAGGAGAATTGACGAGGGAGGTGGGCAATTGTTCAGGGGATCTTGATACCGGTTTGGAAATATTCCACTTTGGGGCAAGAGTATGTATCAGTGTTCTCCAGTTGGTGTAATAGCGTGGCGGGCCCCAGCTAATTTCAAAATTAGTCTTTTGCCCCCTGCTATGAAAAGTACCACCTAACTAAAATCTGCTTTTGAATAATGGTTTTTCTATACAACAAGCCATCTAAAAATCAGGGGTGGTGCCAGAGAGCCCTGGGGGCTATGCTCAGTCGGGGAAGCCTGCCCCCCCCCCGTCAGTGAAGTTTGTCGTTCCCGTCGAGAAATTGAGGAGGGCCCGACGGGATATATGGAATTTTCCCTAATGTTAAGTGTCATCTCGTGGCTCCCATGTCGACTACCCCTCCTTCCCCACCATGCCCTCTCCATTAAATCCATTGAAAGTCCCCCCTCCGAACCGCCTGTCAGAACCCTCCCCCTCCTTAGTTGCGGACCCAGGTGGCTAGCCCCCTCCCTTCGTTAGGAAAACGTTAAAAAAGTAAAAGTAAGAATAAAGGGAGAGAGGGAAGAACGAAAACGCAAAATAATGTACGTGGTGATGTCAGTGGTGGCGCCAAGTGGGGCGGGGCATGCCCCCCCCCCCGTTTGGGAAGGCTGCTTGTCGGTAAAATTTTCCGGTTTTGTCGGGGATCTGTTATGAATACGATAAAATATGTAGTTCCCGACATTAGCCAGTCGCCCTCCGATTGACTTAATTTCGGTCCAAATTAGGGCAAATTCTTCAATATAAACCCAAATATTTGTAATTTTCTTGGTTGAAAACTCAAATGTTTTCAAATTTTCTATGGGTAAAAGCTCAACTTTCTTCAAATTTTTCCAATAAGGACCCGAAATTTTCGGCGCGCTTCGAGCGTTCAATTTCGCTTCAAACATCGTTTCGGCACTCTATCATCGAGGCTTCGGGTTACTGCCCCCCCCCCGGCGGGGAGCTTTGCCCCCCTGTCGAGCAAATCCTGGTGCCAAGCCTTGTCGGTGTAGGGGTAGGTGAGGCGCACGTCGGGGCGGGAAACTGCTGGATCCCCTCGGGGAACGTAGACCCCGTGTATAATTACCAATATTATTTCAGCTGCTCCCAAAACACATCTTTTTCTTTCTGAATCCTCCATCTTCTTTCCAAAATCCTGCTCTCCCGCTCTTTTTTGACAACATGTTGCTCAAGTGTGTCGCAACATGTGTCCGCAACATGTGTCTAGTGTATACAGGGTCAAAATTTCTGTGTCCAGGTCTGTCAGCAACATGTGTCGACACATGTGTCCTGAAATGTTGACAGTGTACACGGGGCTTTATTAGTCAGGGAACAAATAATAGATTTAAAGAAATCAGGAATGCGGAAACAGTGATTTCTTAAGCCCCGTGTACACTGTCAACATTTCAGGACACATGTGTCGACACATGTTGCTGACAGACCTGGATACAGCATATATGGCATATAACATATTCATGAAATAAACATCTCTTTGAAGATTGTCATGCGATACATTACTAGCTTTGCTTAAGATGTAGTATTCAACACTTGACTTGAAGACAAATGACTTGCGACTTGACTTGAACATATTTGACTTGGCGACATTAAATGATAATGCTGTCGCTGAGTGTAGCATGAATTTCTTCACCACGAAATTAAGTAACAACAGAGTGCAAACTTTTCTTCATGTATTCGAAATTGCGTTGTGCCGCCAGTGAGACGGATTCTGAAAAGCCGCTCATGGGTAAAAAAGTACATCGGTAATGAATCAATCATTCAAACCCATGTGGTATACCTTACAAGGCTCACCCCTTATTACAAACACACGTCACACTTTTAGTTAGTGAAAATCAGTATTCTTCATCTTTTTCGGCTTATTGCCCTATGCACCGATGCTTACACAAAATGGAATCGAGAAAACCCTCATGTCTACAAATATAGAGAAAACATAATAAAACACCATATGTCTATAAAATGTGAGTGACAAGAAAATGAAACTGCATGGTTTGAAAATAAAGTGTGTTTAATACGGTCTTTGTGTGAGTGGATGAAGGAAATATAAATCGATGGGGCTTCACTATGTGATGGCAAAGATGAAACTTGCAATCGACGAAGGCGTGATGACCTAATTGGGAGGAGCGTCCTCCTTCAGAAAAAAAAAAGAAAAAACAATGAAACGCTGTAAGACGCAACTTCTTGGCATCTGACAATCAAGGTTAGGTGGCAAACGGCAAACATTCTTTTATGAAATTAAGTATTACATATAAGGTATTGTGACCTTTGCAATTCCGGAATAGGGTAGCCAGTAATGATTATTCTTCAATAAAATGGCCAAGGCAAGGGGTCAGGGGTCCTTCCGAGAAACAAATTAAGATTTAAATTGTTCGATGCATTTTGCTGGCATCTGACAATTGAAATAATAAATGAATATTTCAGTGCACCTTAAGGAGGGGTAATACTTGTTGACCTCAGCTTATCTCCACTTTGTGAACACTTTTTCGAGAGTACGGTGATACATGATTAGCATCTTCTAAAGCTCCATGGTATAAAAAGAATATTAGTTTCCAAAAGGCCCCTGCTGTCCTTAGGATTTTCTCCCAGCCTCATGAATAGCTAAATCCCCTTCCCCCATCATCAAAGAATTTTCATATTTGTTTGGTAACGTACGATCCATCATAACCATACACGCACGCCTTGGTCGATGAGAGAGAAAAATGCATTCTCAGCGCTGCTTTTCAAAAATTTTCTGAAATCTTTTTTATAGTACAATGCCATAAAAAAGGTTTCATGAATCTTTTAGGAAAATGGCAGGCATGTTTCAACTATTTTACCATTTTAAGCATACATTCAGTTTAAAGAGTGCCTTTACACAGGTTTACAGAAAACCTGTTGCCACTTGGAGAAAACGTGGACACATTATGCTGTTATCAGTGTTATGCTGGGTACCACATATAACTCAAAAATATTGAGTGGTATTGCAGAGGGAGTGAATTCAGAAACTGTGCCCCGCTAGGAAAGGTTCGTGACCCCCCAGTGCCCCCTGCTCAAAAAATCCTGGCTACGCCACTGTTGCTGGATAACCAGAATTGTACCGTAGTGCTGGTCACACCATATGGTAATGATACTCTTCAAAAATGATTCTTTGTACACCTTATATCGATCCTCAGATGTCAGGAAATTGCATCTAACAGAGCTCGATTTTACAAAATTTTCTCACACCATTCGTCTTTACATATTGCCAGTATACGATTATTTACCTGCTGGTAGGTATATTTTGATATTAAAGTGGTCACACTTCAAAGCACCAGGAATGCACGAAAAGAATGTTTGCTTATGTGTTTATTGATTGCCAAGTGCCAACGAATCGCATGTCGTGTTTGATTTAAAAAAAATCCAGACCGGCGTACCTTTGACACGTTAACAATACATAATCATTGTGTTTAGTAAAAGCCCATTCCGCAATTTCGGTGGTAGCACTTTATAAGACTGGTGCTGCACAAAGAGTTGTTTGCTTGGGCATTTGTCCTGATTGCCAGATGCCAGGAAGTAGGCTACCATTTAACAGTGTTTAATTTCAAACATGTAGTAACACAGTAGCTGGTGGTCTAGCCTGCGCACTGCACTATAAAGTATTTTCTGTTAACTCCGGCAGGTGAAGTTACTGTATTGACCATGAATACTCTAAAACCAAAAATGTGGTAGTCTCTATTTTAGGGGCCTCCGTTTAGAATGTTATTCAAGGGTGAGTTGAAGAAAGAACTGATGTTCTGAAGAACTACCTTAAATGTAAAGTATCAAAATTCTTACCACTGGTGTAACATGGCGTGAACAGAATCATCAAGAGGCAGGAAGTGTAGCAGAACTTCATCGTTGTAGCAATCTGTTGTTTAGGCCGTGTTCTACAACTTAAAAGAAACAATTTGCACATAAATGTGAAGGAGCATACAACAGACAAGTCCCCATTACTTACAGTATCAACATTACACTTTATCATAAGCAATTCGTATTTTCCTATACTTACAATCAATACAACTGCTATGGCTAAACATAAACGTACTTGGTGGATCAAACTCTTAATATACAGTTGTTATTGACCTCCCGATATTCAAGGCTCAAAGGTCTTCCTTGACAATAAAACTTCCAGGGGCGAATTGAGAACTTTTCTATTTTCATAACTGTGGTTATACCAAGACTGCATATTGATGTAGCTATAGAATATGAACACTTCTTTCCTTTCGTTTTAGTGTCCTTCGTTGCATCAGCAGTATAGCACTCAGATATTGTACGTAACTGGCTTCGTTAACTTCATTACATGAGGGAGCCAACTGCGTACAGGCCCGTACGCAGGAGGGGGTTCAAGTGGTTCGTCACTGGGTTTCTTTTTTAAATCGAACCTCCCTTTGATATCGAACCCCCTTTGTGAACTAGGGGTGGTTCGTCAATCTTCCACCCTCTTGCAATGCAGAAACTGATGTTGTTACAAATTAAACACATTCCACATGTATGTTGTTATAACATAATAAGCATGATTACGTCATTATCCCCAACACCACCTTTTTCCTTGCGATTGCAATATCACTGATTCCATTTCTTTTGATGCTCAAAAGGAGGTTACGCTATAAGAACCTTTGCTTTCTTTGGCACACCCATTCTCTAATTATAATGACTGAGCTGGTTCTGTCTGATGAAAATTCCGAAACATGGCCACTATGGTTTTATGTACATTAATGTTAGAGGGAGCTTGCTTCAAAGGTCAAATGGTCAAATTAAGTGGACACTCTAATTGTTTTGGAGGACAAATGTGCCAAGCACCACTACCAAGCTCATTGCTTTAGTACATGATACAGCATGCAAGTGTGTTTGTTTGCCCTCCAGCACTTTTATTTTATTTATAGACTTTCTTTAACCAGGGTAATCCGTTCAGTCCCATGGGAATGTTCTTCCACGGCAGACACGTCACCACGGGGGGGGGGGCACGAGGAGGCACGTGCCCCAGCCCCCCAAATCTCAATAAAAAGGTCACTGAAGGAGGAAAAATTTATTAGATTTATTACGAGACCAGCATTTTTGGAATACAAATATAAGAATAAAAAATGAGAAGTCTCGCACCATTTTGCATCTAGAGTCCTAGAAATAGGCAAACATTTTCAAAGGGAAGGGGGACCCCTCTCCTTAGACCCCTCCCCCAAGCTGGCGAAACTCCAACATCGATGTGCCCCGCCAATTGGGTATTCTGGGTACGGGCCTGTTCCACGAGGCCCTTGGTACACAGTAAACGAAATAAGTATCATGTGGTAAACACGTAATATTGATATAAGAACAAATAACACCTGAAGAAAGACGGAAGGAAACATTACCACAAAACGTAAGCATAAATCAGGGATACTTAGGCCGATAAAATATGGAAGATGACACTAAAATACAAAAAGTAAAAGATTAAAAGCGGAAAGGCAAGCAAATGTAAGAGAATAAAAGAAAAACAACAAACCAAAGCAGACAAACACTTGGTTGAGGTGGTTGACTTTTGCGAGCACCAAAGCTCCCTATAGATCAGTGGGTGATTAACAGAGCCATTGTGGCAGCCCCTATGAACACTGGTTTCAATTAATGTCCTTATTCCCACGCATGATGGACCCCGTTGAACTATAGTGAACACTTTTTGTTTTAGAGCGCAGTTTCTGGCAACCTAGGACGTTTGTGATGCCAAATTTTCTCTGAAACACTCAGGAACTCGTGATAGATGACAAACTGGTGACAAAGTATTTTAGAGTGCAATTATCTGTAATTTGTGACCATGTAAAATGCTAAATCTGTCTCATCCTGGCAACCGATGCATTATGATGCACAAAAATCTATATCACCCGCTTGTGTTTTTAGAATAAGGTATCCTGCATTTTAGAGCGTTTCCATTTTTAGCCTTAGCTCAAACCATGGTGATGGCAGAGGTCAGGAGTCAGAGTCACTCATGATGCGATTTCCACGCACTTACAATCTATGTGGTACCGTCTTTAAACATATTAGCATCATTCAAAGGAAAGGGTTGTCAAAAATACTGCCGATTGTGTTAAGGTTTGTGAGTGATTGAGAAGTAACACAGCGTTGTACTCTTGGAAAACATATTTCAAGAAAATCAAAAGATTTAGAGGATAAATGCAGCATTGCCTTTTTGGTAGACATGCTTTGTTTGGATATTGAAAGTCTGGATTCAACTTTTGTAATGAAAAATAGTATTTTTTATTCTTCCTGGCGCATTCGTCACGGTTAACACTTCGCATGTATGAACAATACTATACAAGGAATAACATGAAAAAGTTTTCTGAAAACAAGAAGTACATCTTCAACCCCTGTAGACGCTGGGCATCAAGAGAGCAACATGTGCCAATCAAATATAAAGAGCAAGGGCGTCGATTTGTTCTCAAAATTGGGGGGTGGGGTATGACTTTAAATAATTTACTGTGAAAAATCAAAGTAAATGGGTGATTTCTCAAATACTGGGGGACATGTCCCCCTGTCCCCAGGGGTCGCCGCCCATGATAAAAAGAACGGTAACGTGCGTAGCATTATCTACAGGAATTAAGTATACATTTCTTGCTACACGTCCTCGCACCCATTATCAGAAGATCTTGAAAGCTCGAAATCAGGCAGTGGCGCCACAGGTGCGTGTAAAATATACCGCGTAGCGTACAACAATAGTGTAGTTGAGTGGTGTACACATGTACCCCTAACATGGTCGCCTAAGCAAAACATGACGTCATGTGACACGGTCTATTCGAACCCCTCTTGGGAAACCCTGCGTACGGGCCCGGCGTGCTATACTTCTCTATGAGAGTGGGAAGATAAAATTATTAGGCGATAGCTGTGGCTGTTGCCCTAATAAAGGTACATCACAAGGACGTAGTAGACATTAGAGGCCATACCGAAAGAATGTATGCTTTAGCGCCAGCTAAGGGCCACGCTTAACCAAAAGAACACGAAAAATGCCATGCCTAAGAGAAAACATTTATACTCACAAATTTAATGTAGCCTAATGAATGCGCTTTCTTTTGTCAGTGAAACACGACTCTACAAGGCTCTCAGTAGGAAAGTCACTTTTAATGGTATCTATTCATGAATACTACCAACGTACTGCACCATCGTCTTCGTCTTCCTAGTTCGAAAACTTGCACTAGTTACATACTAAATTTACCACATGCACACGTTTCGTTTAGGACCCTCATATATCCGCTATATGCATTGGTGAATATTAAAGTTCATCGTAACCTTTAACAACACTGGTTTTGAATGATTGTCTGCCTAGCGAGGCACGCTCTGTAAGTTACATTGTCTAACTCGTGATAAAGGTCACGTTCTAACAATAGCTTGGTTATTCACGCATATGCAACAGATTGTGTAAGCTGCACTTGAAACGAGTAGGCTATTAGTCACACTTTGTTTTTCTTTCCAGTCAATATTATTAGCGCTTTAAACCAATTAAGGAAGTTTTGAAGGTGGTGTTGCACCACAAGGGTGACATTATATTTGGCTGAAAAGTGGGGGAGGAGATAGCCGCCCGAAGGTAGGGAAGAGTATGCTAGAATACGGTTCCTGTAACCATGACTTCAACCAAGACTAAACATCATTTAGTTAAAACAGAAGACTTCCAGGCTGCTTGAGCCTGAATCATGGGGGGAGGGGGGACGCGTCCCCCTCACTTTTTTGGAAGAGAGACATCTCCAAAAAGTCCCCCACTTTTTCAAAATGATGAAAACTAAAACTGTGATGAATTGTATTATAACATAGATAACGAATTGACACTACATTTTAAAAAGCTAATTTGCACCCAAATATGGCACCATTTGCCATAAAGACACCTTCTAATATCCTTTTTTTAAAGGGGGGAGGGGAACACCCTCCCCTTAGACCCCTTCCCCAGGACGGCGATTCGCAAATAGTGAAAAGTCCCCCTCACCTTTAGAGATGGATCCACGCCACTGCCAGGCTGTCATTTCTGCATTTCTGAGTCGAAAGGCGCATTTATCCAATTCACATTCTAATTTTAATATTAACATAACGATTTCATAGTTTCTTCACGATTTAATGGGGCTCTGCACCCAAACCAACTCTGTGCCAACAATTCATCTCACACCTGTTGGTAGCCAGGATGGGGCAAAAAGGAGCGGCCCCTCCCCAAACAATTGATCACTGATTAGGTCATCAGGTATATCCTAAATCATGATAACGAACGCCATGTTACAATAAACAGTTTTAGGTTACCAGGCGAAATCCAATTATTTCCCGAAAACGAGGAAAGACAAATCCTCTCCAACGGGAATCGTATCCTTCTACCCCTGGTGCCACCTCCGTGATACTAGGCCCGGATTTGAAAAGTAGGTACTTTGTGAAAGCATGGTACTACTTAAATTTCCTTCAAAACTACGAGACTTGTCGCATAATTGCTATACTTTTGAATACATCAAATGGGGGAAGACACTTGCCATTCCAGGAAATCTGTTACCAGAGATGATTAGTTAATAAAATGATTTTGTTGAATCTTGCAAGAGGGAAAACATCATTTTAATTTCTTATTGTAGGCAAAATTTCACTTACAACGCGTGCGCAATCACTGCAAAGCCTGATTTAAAGTCTTCGGAATATTCAAATAACAATATACTTTACAAATTTATAATGATTCCAAATGAAAATTCTAGCTGATCATGTGAACACAAGCATATATCTACATAACTCAAAATATTTCTTCCTTGAATATTCATCTTTTAGGCTATTCAGGGCTACGATTTGTGTCTTTTATTTCAAAGTCACTACAAAGTCATCCATTACTCACATGTGTAGGTATATACTGCATATGTCTGCTGTGTTCGTGATTACTGATAAGAGCACATACATTCTAAGACTGGCTTACTGGTGTTAGTGTAGGAGGAGTCTGGGGGAATTTGGGGGCTAGCCCACAAAAAGTTCCAAAAGATAGTCCTCCGTGTAAGCAAATATTTCATAGATTACAGTCGTAAAAACTTGATACTGATATTACATACTAAACCCTGTTAACAGTCTGCTTTGCGCCCACCCCTTCAATTAAGCCACTGTATTTAATGGTACCCGTTAAAAAGGTTTCGGTACAGGATGTTCCTGAACGTAACTAACAATGTCCTCAACATTGTTAGGAAGCAAATGAACACTTGTCGTTTATCATGTACACCCTAGGTTCAAGGAGCCAGAAAATAATTTTACGAGCAATTTTTGAGTGCAATTTAGAACATTTGGACGCTACGTTTCTACCATATTGCCATAGGCCAACTGGTGATTCACACATGTTGGTCGCAAAGGTCTAGTTTCAAGTTATACTTCATAGTGTGTGCCTGTAAGAGTTTAACAAGTGGTGATACATGGGTCCTTTGAAAAAATAGTGAAACCGTATCACACTAATATGACAAAGCAGAAATTTTTAGTTTTATTGCATTTTCGCTGTTGTCATAAATAAATTGTGCAATTTAATGAGAAAAACAAATCATTGGAACGATTGGCGAATTCCCACAAATGTAAATATGCGCGAAAGTCATTCCAATGAAAGAAAAACATATCTTCAAATCGTCTGTGAATATACAGCAAAAAGTGAAAACAAGTTTTGGGATCTCGTTGGCCGGGCATTACTAGCTGACCTAACCGTTGGCGAATAGCGCCCTCACTCACTTTTCAAGATCTCATAACTTGGTGCGCCAACACGTTCCCATAGAATAAACACCCTTCACTTGAAAGAACTACAAGCCCTTCATTTTAAGTAAGTGACAATTGGTAGGGTCACATTGGTGCACAGACATAATGGAGGTCAAAGGTCAAATTTTTCCATTTTGCATTTTTGCATCTCTGAAGCTCTGTGCGCTATATTCACAGAACAATTTAAAGGGATTTGCTTGTGAAAAAAGCAATGACTTAAAAAATGCAGAAAATTTTCCTCTTCTAGGAGGTGAAAACTGCATCTCAATAGCTTGTAGCGTTTGGAAGATACTAATTTTCAAAGATATGCAATTTTTTCTCAAGATAAAGTGCATTATGGGAAATCTGTGATGTCATCGCGGCACATTAATTTGAAAAAGCATTGAATTTCTTTATGATATTGACACTGTTGTAGGGAATATTTAGCAACTTTGTTTGTTATGCCATACATATGATGTAGATTTATGCTAAACCTACATGGAAAGATATTCAAACATTCCAACAGTATCAAATTTCAAGGACAACAGGACATTCAATTATAAAGGAAAACAAAAGAAATCTTGGGCAATATGCCCACTTAACATAACATTCTGTGACCTTGATGAGAACCGGAGGTATTTTTTGACAAAAATAAGTAGTCTTTAATATTTGATATCTCGAGTTAGAAAAAGAGTATTGCTACGGGGTTTAGATGGTGTGAACCGAAATTTCTTTCTCTTTCCCATGGGACCCTTGTGAAAAGCCACTGGAAAATGCCTTTAAGTGAAAATAAGTTGCAGAGACATTGTGCCTTTAATAAAAAATGACGAAAGGAACTTGGGATCTCATAAAACGGTAAAGAACATCTTGTTTGAAAATTGTCAAAGAAACAGTATTTGAAGCATAATAGCCTAAAACTGGCTTTGTTGTGGTATATTGTCCAGTCGTACACATCTGCGCTAACAAGATCTATCAATATAATCTCACAGTTGGTAGATTTTTGTGTTTGTTAACATATTACAATCGATAAATTATTGAGATGATGTTGGCGCACAACTTTTTTAGGGTCAAAAATCATACCTGACTTCTAAGTTTTACCCATTTAGGGCAATTTCGGGTCACCTGAAGTGTGGGGCAAATGCACTCGGCAACGTTATCCTAATGGGTTTTTTATGTCTATAAATATGGTTATTAATCTGAACATTAGTTAAGAGTAGAAACAGCATGGGATACGCTGAGAAACGTTGGGGTCAAAGGTCACAACTTAGCATGGAAATGGCCTTGAAATGCACAATATTTACTGTTTTGTGCCTTGTAAAAATCAGTGTTAACAAGGTCCTATCAATGATATTTGTATCTGGTTTATTTTTAGGTTTGTTGACATAATTATATTTATTTTGTGAAAAACAATTGGGATCAAGATTAAAGATGGTGCACAGTATCAGAAGTGATAAAGCATAAACCTTAGAAAATGCGGCCCCGACGGAAAACAATCGAGAACCCTTGATGCAGACTGTAGATATTAGATATCGCTAACAGCATTGCAATGTTTTACTGAATCAGAACATTTCGGGTAAACTTGCTGTCAGTGAGTCAGTTACAGCTGAAAATTGGCAACACAATTATACCCATGGCAAGTCTTCTGCCTAAACATCCATTATTTGCAGTTCAATGGTCTACGGTTGCTAGTCAAAGAAGGAGAAGCTAATTAAGACCTTCCAATTTTCCATTCATAATAGAATCCATCAGAAAATAAAAAGTCAAACTAAACCAATACCCGCCTAAAGTAGGTGACGAAGGGTAGTAAATAACTGCTCTTATGTAATCCCTTTTTACTATTCCCAACTTCTGATGCTACTTTTGTCAAACTTCTTTGAGCATGCCATAAAGATGGTGGTAATACCTTAGAGATATAGACAGGTGTAAGTTTACAGGACCATGAAGGGATGGGTGGGGGTAAACGCTTTTACCCGAGATATTAAGCACGTTTTATTGAAAGAAAGCATGTAGTTGTCCGAAACAGTAAGATCCTATAATGATTTGTCATATCTCTTCGAAGTGATTCGCGTTATTACCGGAGAGCCATTAACGAAACTTACCCGTAACTGCTGTTGACTTGATGCTTCTCCTACTGCAGACGTATTTATGTAAATGTCGAATGGTATTTTCTGTAAAGATGACAATTATGGTTAATTACACCATGAGGGTACGCTTTGTAGCTGTAAGTTATTACAGGTTAAACTTCACTTTAGCCTGCCCCATGTATGTACTGCACAGCTTTGAAAATAAGGTGAGACGAAGAGTGAATAGCCCTTAAGTATACAAAATCGCTCTGAAAAGCACTATGACGACCCTTTTATTTTTTATTGACGAATTTATATTTATTGCGAATTTAAGTGACAACTTAAACTAGCCCCCTAAAAAATTTTGAATTTCATCCCTGGTACCTCCAAGTACCCCCATGCTTAAAACCCCTGTTAAGACATGTCTGACTAATATCAGCAGCGCGAGCAGTTACTGACATTGGTAGGAAGAAATGTAGAATGTTCAAACAGGTTATACCTAACTCTAGGTTTCATCTAGTGCTTTGTGTATTGGGAGACACTAATGTTGGAGCACTATTATTCCCAACTATAATGTCCTTAGCCAGGTGTGGCCCCAAGTGCATGGGGCAGAGACCCATGCCCCCTCGTCGTAGGGAAATTTTACAATTTCGTCGGGATTATTAATGAGTAGGATAAAGCATTTAAATCCCACTGTAAAGAGTTATCTTGACGATTCACATGATTATGCTCTCAGTGAAGGTAGATTCTTCAATAAAACAACCAAAATATTCGAATCTTTGTCACTTAGCCCCCATTTTTTCAAATTGTACTCTATAATATCCTATATTTTTTTAAATTTCCTTCAGCCCCAACTGTTTGGTTAGCTTTGCCCGCCGAAAAGGTTTGCTTTTCTGAACCTTTCGGCAACCTGTGGTCTTTGTCAAGTCCCCGGTTGCTGGCCCACCGTTGAGGAGCTTCGCTCCCTCTGGCCGCAAAATTCTGGTACGCAGCTCAGCTGTACTTTGCATTCCAGCAAACATTCCATCATATGTAGATATGTTCATCTGGTCACCTTTCTACAGATGCTGATGTAAATTACACATCCAGCTCGCATACTTGTACACACGAAATTTGCACTATGGACTGCAGACAAACGTCACTTCACTGCAGAGCTGTATCACACTCTGGAGAGGTTTATGGTCTCTTCAATTAAGCCAACTATTTGGAGACGTCACATACCAGCAAGGGGACAAAGGTTTATCGTTCGGAACGTTTAGCAGATTACATTCGTTTTCCAAGCAGCTGTCCCTTTGGCCTCATTTCTAGGTATAACGTTCACTTGCGACCTATCAATTTTATCGCGTGTATCTAGGCTATAAAATATATCCTATCTGGCCGTCGTCATACTCGAAATTTTTCATGTCTACCTTAGCATACATCTAGTGGTAGGTGTAGCACCATAGAGACACAAATCGCAGTTGACTCACTATAGGCTTCATACTCTAGTGATTGCAGCATTTATAAGTGTCACACTGCTTTGGGGCCTTATCATTACCCAGACAGTGTGGCCTTCGATAACAAAGCCCTGGTATCAAGTTACACTGCCACAGCAACTTTCCTTAGGGCATCGCCACCTTAATATACGGCTGTCTGAGCTATTTAACTTCCTTCCTTACATCGTTGCCATCAGTTTATCTCTGATGCATATTCCTAACTAAACCAGGGAACTGCAGGCGCGGATCCAGGATTTTGAGAAAGGGGCTGGGGGAGCGCACACACCGTCGGCCGAAGACGAGCGAGCGCCGAAGACGCAAAGCCACAGCGGGGAGGGTCCTCCCCTAAGAAAAGTTGAATTTTAGATGCGCTTAGATGCGATTTCCCAGCATCTGGGAAGCATATTTTCTATATTTATTCGCTCATTTTTTCGGAGTATTTATAAAAAAAATCATTCGTCCAAAAATCGTTGGTCATCGAAAATAGGGGGGGGGGGGCGTGCGCCGGGTGCACCCCTACCTGGATCCGCGCCTGAACTGTAAAGGTGCGTTCACACCAAAACCGAAATCTGCTTCGTTTTGCGGGCGGGACGCGGAAATTATTTTCCCAGGACAAAAAGGGACAATTTTATTTCCATGAAAAGTTAAAAAATAGCCCCCGTCGTTCTGAGATCAATTTTGGGACAATTTTAAAAAGGGACAATTTTATTTCCATGAAAAGTTAAAAAATAGCCCCCGTCGTTCTGAGATCAATTTTGCGTCCCTCCAGCAAAACTCAGCAGACTTCGGTTTTTGGTGTGAATGCACCTATAAAAACGAGACACAACTAAATCTGTCAAACTATAAGTGTTTGAAAATAACTTAATCCCTTTTAACTACCACACTTTGATCTTATTGTTTAGCCCTGTGGACTTGCATCTTTCTGATGATGATCTGCCCCCTTTCAAGCTCGAGTAATCCTGAAACAATTTCTCTTGTCAAGACATGCTTTGATTTGAGTTTTGTAACCGACTAGGGTCAAGTTTTAATCAATTGTAGTTAGAAGACTGTCAGTGCAGGGAATTGTTTTCTGTGGTTAATGCAAGCTTAAATATTGTTCCTCCTTTGTGTCTCTACGAATTTGATGCGTCGTCTGCTTTAGGCATTGTTCAAGTTTAAATGATTTCCTTAATTTGGGCAAATTTCCTCATCACTGAGAAACATACTTGAAATATAAATTGTTTGGAAAGTCTTCACTGGAATAAACAGAAATGATATTAATTACGACAAATAACGACAAAAGTGAAAATCTTACATGTTTGCGTGACCACTGTCAACGAAATGTTAACTGTCCAAAGTAAGGAGTAGACCTAGTCATTATGATATTAAAACTAGTTCACTAATTCCTAGTTGTTCCTGATAACTGTGATATTCGTTTTGAGGAGAAAAGCAAGATTACCATGGGAAACGAACCTTACTTCAAAATGTTTGTAGAATGTTGGGTCTCCTTCCCAACGGCTTCCTGACTAAACTTACTGGCATTGCCAGCCTCATTACGTATTACCAAAAGTGACTTGGCTACCATATCACTACCGATAGCGATAGGCTAATTGACCCCCTTCATCTTGGTCATCCTTTGATGTAGACATATGTGTAGGCCCAGTCCGTCAGTGACTAGCAGACAGTGACTAGTGGTATACAGCTGTTGCCTCAGCGACCACCGTATATATATATATATATATATATATATATATATATATATATATATATATATATATATATTATATATATATATATATATATATATATATATATTGTATCTCTGCACATTTGTATCACACCTTTTCCATACCTGTATATGTTAAGCGGTACTTTTTCGTTTACTTTACAGATCGGCTGGAGGACTGGAAAGGCGCATGGAGAATTTTAGCGTGACTCTAGACGCCAAATCCCTTAAAGGTAGTTATTGGCCCCAACCCTGAATCCCCGTTGATTATTAAATCTTTCTGTCACATCAGTTGAATGCTTAAAGCAGAACTTCATGGTGTGTTTCTTTTCACCTTTATCATGTTAAAGCAACCTCTTCCCCTGAACCTCTTCTCCCATATCAATTTTCTCCAAGCACTCTTAAGATCGGTTACTTTGAGCTCTCATCTATGCTCAAATATGGTGTTGTTAGTTGTTAAGAGGTATGCTATTAACTTACCAACTTGTACCACACGATGACAACATATGTCGATATATCTTTCTTGAAGTTACAATTCAAACATGAACATGGTTCTAACTATATTTTCGATCTTTACGTATTTGATGCACTCTATATCGCTCTGAGGATATTTGATCATTCAAACTCTAAACTCTGCCTACCTGGTTTTCTGGTGTGTGTGTGCACTTACTTTCCATTCAGATTGAGGACCTAAACAATGGATTTCAGGTCCTTAGAAGGAAATGCAATAGATTTCTCATGTCCTCAGAAGTTTAACAATAGAGAGTCTATTGTTAAAGTTGGGATTAAGGAAGCAAATACAGTAGAGAAAACAATGAGGTCCTCAAACAGTATGTAAAGCACAACTGTGCGTGTGTATGCACCCGCGGTGTGTGAGCGATCCTGTGGCTATGGGTGCACTCAGCAACATGTCCTTAACAGGACACGGTACAGCCGGCGAGAGCTCCGCTCTCGCACGTCTTTCCTAGCTCACGCGGAGCTCGAAACTGGCGTAGCTGCCCGAAAATTCCGTCGCTGCAATGAGAAGTCTTGGGCGACTGCACGTGCCTGCCTTTGCAAGCAGCCCGCCCTCCAGACACGTACGTCTGCTGGGTTAGTTGGAGGTCAGCCAGGCTAATGGGGAAATCCCGCGATTTCCGTACCGGCACATTTCCCGCGTACCGCTAAGGAAGCAAGGGTGAGTATGGGTGCGTGCGTGTGTGTGAGTGTAAGAACTTTTCTACTGTGACTCTTCAAGAACTTATCCTCGTTTGAAGGAATAAGCTTTGAAAGCCAAAATTTTCATCGGTACATGTCTCAACAAGCATGTATGTAACATGGAAGGGAATTTCACTAGACTGGTCGTATTTGGAACCTCTTTACACATCAGAATCACTGGTCCCTTGCACCTTTTTGTTGTAGATTACTGAGTCCTCTAGCAAAAATTCTAAACCAGGAAATAAATGCAAACGCAGAGACGCATTCTGCCAGGTAGTCAGTACCTGTCGGTTTAAGACTGTTAAGTGTGAATGCTATTCAAAGACTTTCTATAAAATATTCCCGTCTGTCCACTATTAACAACGATACGTCATAATATGACGCATGGGGCTTACATTATGGCTACCACTTACTTGCTGACCTCCCAATTTGGTGGAAAAGTGTTTCACATCTTTGACAAGTGTATAAATTGCGCTACCGTTTTTCAGTCTTCTGTAAAGGCTTTGCCAAAACACAGATCAACTTGTGCTTATATCTTAAACCACAAGGGTGTTTGTTTGATTTACCTTTTCATTTAACAACAGAAACAGATCTTCTTTTGTAAATTTTCAGAACACGATTGATTAATTAAGGCTAGATGTCGCCTTCATTAAACTTCATGTCAGCAGAGAAGAGTGAGATTTGCATTGCTCTCGATGGGAACTTGATACAATTATGGAAAACAGAACACTCCACAACAGCAACTTCACGACCACAACTTTACAACCAACACCACCACTACCAGCAAACAACAATAGAAAGAACAGCATCTACAGAAGCATTTAACAATACATCTATTGCATCTATTGCAATCATATGACGAGAGGGGGAGGGGAAGAATCTTAGAGCTGCCATCGCCTGCTCTTCATCCTTTACAATCGATGTGTGTTTACCCTTTCACGTCTCGAAAACATGGACTCCTTATCCAATGCACGTGACATACCTATTTTTGGGAAAAACGCATAGTGACTTAGTCTGAAATGCAAACGTGGTTAAGAATAAGAATACTGTCAAAACAGGAAACCATTTCTGTAGGTAATGAAAAATTAGCTTCCAGGGTTCACATTGTGGTATTTTTCTTTAACTGCTTCTTAATTTGTCAGATAAAAACGAAAGAAGAATATATGATGTACTTTCTGTGGTTTAAATTATGTTGTTCGTGTTAAATCTATTACTTCTACTTTAGCAACAAGATTAACTTAATAATCAATTACCTAGTTCGCTTTGAAACTTCCTTATAATGGTTTACTGATTCGAACTCAACCTTCGTCTGGCTTTTGGGTCCAAATTAAGTTTTACTTTTTCACTTCAAATAAACAAAGTTTAGCATATTTTACTGTAAATGCATCAACTGTGCACCACTGAACATACAAGGCGTTCATAATTGTTTTCTAGGTACTGGTATTTCGTGACACGCTTTCACTTTCTCTTTGATTTGTGAAAGCATTGACCAAATCGAAAATTAATAACAGTTCTGCTAATATATTTATCTCTTTCCAGGTTCTAGAGTTATTAGCAGAACGAATGTCAATCAGACCTAAGCTTCAAAGATAAAGACTGTGGAAAAATGTATCAAATGCAACAAAAAGCGATAACCATCTCATCAATTCTTTACCTCTTGTCATACTCCTTCGAAATTACGGACGGGAATAGCGATTGCACAAATGTTCCTATTTCAATAACTGGAGAATCAATACGACTCGATTGTGCTGACGCATCGATGTCTAGAAATCAGTGGAAACACGAAAATGATCTTTTATTCGCCAATCAAAATGCCATAAGCCGTAAATTTGCGGAAAGCACGGAGCTGTGTGCCAACTATTCCCTGATAATTCATCCTTCAACCAAGGAGCACGAAGGAAGATACGTCTGCATTCGAAACTCGCAAGTCTTGAAACAATATTGCTTGGAAATACAATGTAAGAATTTCTTTAAGTTTGTCACTGAAAGTCTGCAAATCCATTGCAAAGTAATAACACGTTGCACTTTCGATTGCAATGAGTAAAGAAAATCCGGTAGCCATACATAATTCAAAAGCTGACACTGAGCTGGTGCCTTGTACCCTTTAAAATCCCTCTCTGAGTACATGGGAATCTATTGGCCATTGACATGTATTACCTTTCAATTCGAAGCAAGTTCATTTGTACAGAAGTAAAGTTCATTTTTTTGTGAACGGGTTTGTAGTTTTACTATATAAGTAGATAATATTGCAGTTAAACAAAAGGTGTTAACTTATTTTGATCAAAACATATAAATTCTGTATTTTGTGTTCATTATAGCTGCACCAAACATGTCAATCGTTATTGGAGAAGGCAACAAAGCACCGGTAGTAACAGTTGGTGCAAGGAGTGCTCTTGCACTACGTTGTTACGCGATGGGTGCAACGCCAAAAGTACATTTAACCTTAGCGGTCAATAATTTAAAGGTTGATTCTGAGGAAGAAGTATATGCCTCAATGACTAGGAACGAGTTTGACAAGCCCATGTTCGATACCATTACGACGATAAATTATCAGCCTGACGAAGGCATTCAAAATGTTACCTGCTTTACGAGGGGCCAATTCAGAGAAACAAGAATTGAAGCGTTCTTCACAGTCATCAAAAGTGGTAAGTTTTGCTTCAAAAATGTCAAAACCTTGGTCACTATTTCCTAACTTTCCTTCAATTACTTTAGAAAACAAAGTAACCGCATTTGTCCAGAATACACACACACACACACACACACAAACAGAAAGGTTGTATAATTTTATACGTTTAAGAAATGATTCGATATCGAACAAGGCCTAAACAAAAGCAAAGTCAAGATGATGTGTTCTCTAAGACTCTCGCACAAGAAACGCCACAGTACAAATGGACAGAGGAAGTTTAGCCTTTAACTAAAAATGCACAACGCACGATCTTAGACTGCACCTGCAGCGGGTTTTGGCCAGTCTTAAAAAAGAAATCAAATTAAAACCATGGAATAGAAGGAAGGAGCCAAAGTTACCTTAATAACTAGGTAATAGTTAGCAATAGTTGGTAATGATCTCGCGATGAAGTGGCTGTTAAAGTATTGGAAATAAATAGACCTTTCCATGTGTATCGTTTGGAGTAACAACTTCTAGGAAAACCATAACCAGAACATCCCGATGCCTCGCACGTTGTAGTGAAGAGATATGGGTATGACAAAACCAATTTTGCACTGGAAGGAGCCAAACTAATCAATTCGCTCACAGTAACGTCAACGCATTGATGTAAGCTACTGGCGGTAGATGAAGACGATGGTTGTGGTGTAAGGTCTACCTGATCTATCGTATCTGGATCAAAAAGTTCCTGAATGTTTTGCTATTCACCATAAATACCTGGCTGAACCTGGACGCTGCTAATGAATTTATATTGTTGCCGAAACTGAAAGAATCTGCTACACAATACTTAAGTGTCCCTCTTTAGCAAATGTGAGGAAGCGAGTCGACTCGAGTCGAAAGCTGTTCGACAAGGGGAGGGGCGGCCTTAACATTGTTTCAGACCACCGTCCTAAGAGAGAGGTCAAAGGGGATTGGTGGGAAAACTTTGAATATTTGAGAGAACATAGATGCAACTTGGTGCAACATATTGGGCAAATTTAAAAAGAAAATACTGGAAATTTTTGACGTTTTACAGAGGAAGCAAATAAGAGTTTTTCTTCCTTGGATTGAAGAGTGAATGTGGTGGGACGGAAGTGTCCTTCCGCCCACCACATTTTTGACTGGAGGCATGGGCGTCCGGAGGGGGGCAAGGAAAAAAATTGAAAAAAAAAGAAGAAAAAATAAAGAAAAAACGAAGAAAATATAACATCAACATATTTTAGCAGTTCAATTAGTGTGAATTTCTACCCTCAAAACAGGAATTGAATAAATATATCAACACTCAGGCCAGCATATTTTTGGTATTTTTTAAAGTTTATATTTACGATATTGCCTATGTTTCCCCTTTTTATATGCGGTAAATAGGCCTTGGAAGTGCCATTTTCAGCGATCTGGGAAGCATTTTGGGCCAGAATTTTCTTGCGCTCCTCGCCAACCCATGGTGGCGCGGAGCGCTGAGATTCTGTCTACGGGCTTCGCCCCCTCCCCTTGACAAATTCCTGGCTACGTCTTTGTCAACACTGTGTGGAAAGTAGCATCTAAACTCTTTACTGGGAGTAAATATTTCCCATGAAAAAAGTTGGGCCCCCTAAAAATTTTTGCCCCCCTTGAATTTTTTTCTGCGGACGCCCATGACTGGGGGCTTACGCCATATGCATACATGTTGTAACGTAAGAGAAAATTATAATTCCAATCAGAAAGAATATGAAGTGTTGATGCGTGCGACATGCAGAAGGAAACTTTTGGATACGTCCTCTTCATCGTGAGTCTTTATATTTTATTGAATGAAGACGAAGGTACACAAATTTTTAAAGAAACATTTTATAAGTAAGTCAGAGGCATCATAATGTGGTCAGCTTAATTAAAAAAAAATTAACGTGTGTATATCTGAATTGACTTCATCTGTAAGTATACGTAAAAGGAGAGTAAGGTATAACAATAAAAGGTAGCGTACGCATTGTTTAAATCGACCATACAAATATGCTTAGATCTGGGATGGAATAAAACCTACCGGCTGCATTTTTAATGAGTGGAAATCGTTGCAAGTGTGGTGATGCATAATAAACTCTGTCAAATATTCACTTGCAATAAAAGAAATATATTTCACTACTAACTATTTAAAGTAATGGTAAAATAGTAGTAAATTGTAGGTCACATATCAAGAATGATACCTTTGCCGTGCGGAGCTGAAAGCACAAGTATTTGGTATACACCTTTAGCTAATGATATTGATATCATCTCAGCAATGAGAAGGAACTAAGCACGATGATGGCGATGACGATGACGATGACTATGACGACGACGAAGACGATGATGATGTTTCTCACTACCGTAGCTATTGGGAAAAAGGAGCTGAATACCCCACAGAAAACTTCTAGGCTTATATTCTTTTGACCATTTATTACGTAATTTCCTTAATAATTTGATTGAGGATGATGATTTTTTATTCTTTCAATATTTAGTCAACAGACGCATAATATAGTCTGATATTAGTGAGTTCGAAACGATTTTTGTACATCCTTTTCCCTGCCGCGATGGTTTTGCAGCCATGATTGCCGGTAACCATACTTTCATCGAACGAATTCTATGCAATTCACATCTTCGTTGCGTGTTTATACTGTTTGCAAGTTTTCCTTTATTCCTCTTTGCTCCCACTCGATTTGCCTTTAAATCTAAATGTTGGAACTTTTGTTTAATACAAATAAATCGACGGTGTGAATATTCCTGGACGTTATCAAAAATATTTTGTTTTATTTATTTAAAGTCTCATTCTGGAGTGCAGATTGTTTCATCTGAGACCTTATTTCCTTCAAATGTCTAAAGTACCTTAAAGATACGATTTTTTCATGTCAAACAATCATAAAATGCATTGTCTCTATCCGTAGATGTATTCTATATGAACTTTGTTCGTGAAAAGGTTTTGTTACACTTTGAAACAAGTTATTAAAAGTCAGTATGAGTATAACTCAAGTTAAAGCCTCGTTTCTCAAAGTTAACCGTATTGTTGGTACCTAATTACCTATGGTAAATATAACTCCTTAAGCTAGTGCGCAAGTCTGTACAATTACGAATGTTAAACGAGGGTATCTGTAATTTTTTCCAGATATCCCTGATGTCTTCGTTACTATCAATGGCCAAAATGAAACAAATGACCTATATCTGGAGGAAGGGAAGGAAATTGTTCTTGAATGCAACGCATTCTCTGCAAAACCATTGGTAAATTTGACTTGGGAGTTTAGTAACGCTGTTACCACGTTAGCACTAACTAGCTCGTCCTCTTCTCAGTATCTGCCTGAGAACCAAACATACCATAACCAAATAGTCCTAAAATACCATCCTCGTTCCGAACAGGAGCGATTCACCTGCATCGCAGTGAGTGAAGGACCTACAGAGAAGAAAAACTTTTCGGTGCACTATTTCACATACGGTATGTTTTGTAAATGGTCTAGGAGTCACTGTCTGAAAGTCCTACGAGTAATCATGCATGTATTTAGTTGAATTCTGTCTGAGTTTATCTCAAAACCTTTCGGATTGCGTTGTACTGAGAGGTAATGGTAGTATTAAGTGATGAATTTTTTATACTTTTAGTTTTTCTCTTTACTACTCATGACAGGCAGACACCTTTGTTAACACAGTAATGTCCAAGGCAAATTCTGATTAAACACAAACCCTCCTCCTAAGTATTAACAGGGAGCTGTGAGAGCTCCCTGGTATTACTTTGCTATGAGGGACTTTAATACCATTTGAACGTCATGACGCTAGAAAAGAATACCAAGTTTTAGCCATCCGTAGTTGACCACTTTTGATCCACAATCTTTCAGTGAACTTCCTTTGCAGCTATCTTGAGATCAATAAAGTTAAAGGGGTTTGGTGTTGTATTGCAATAAGGCACAGATGTAAGTGTAAAATTTCATCACTGTGTAACAGCTCTTAAAAAAGGCATGGCTTGAACCCTTTTGAACATACTGAGAAGGTCTTACAAGTCTCAACCTTTTTCCTTTTGTCTTAGTTCCTCCTGTGATTCAGATACTAGTTGACGGTGAAATCATCAAGAGCGTATTGTCCATACCTAGTGGAAAAGAAGTACAGTTACGTTGTCTGGCAAACGGTTCCAGACCATTGGTTAATTTGCAGGTAAACTCAAGCAGCACAGACTTCTTCTCTACTAAAACAAAAACATCATTTAGTCAACAGCTGACGTATATTGATATGAGCTACCGAGCATATGAATCTAACACATCAATAACCTGCCTAGCAACAAGTTCAATAGTTGGACAGGAGAGACAGAAAACGATATATCTCGACACGATTAACAGAGAAGACACTTCAAGTGGTAAGTAATCATGAATGTTTGTAAATTTTATTCTTTGTAATGTGTGCAAAGTTAATTGAATACAAACATGAAATATTAATAGGATTTAACTAAAAATGGGGAAGGATGGACGTTAAAGCATATAAGAGAAAATAGGCTGTTGTCGAATACATTTTGTTAAAGGAAGGTCGTAAAGCACAGACGAATGCTGGGAATCCTACCACTCTGATTTGTGTAGTATTTTTCTATTTTGTGAAATCCTTTGCAATGCTTACATATCTCCGCTACTAAAACTATTTCTTTTCAATCTAACAAAGCCAAAAGCAATAATTAATTCCATTTTAGCCCACAATTGTTTGCCCTTAAATAAAAGAACGAATGTTGATAGCAAGCCTTCTTGTAAACATGAAAACCGTTGTAGTTGGACGAATACAATGAATGTAGCTATTCGAAAACTGCCGAAGTAAGTGTTTTTAATGCACGTTGTGCTATTGTTTAATCTCGTAGAGGAAAAACTAATTTCGAATACTATATTTTACGTTGGACTGGCATGTCTGCTGATTATGGCTAACATCACATGTGTTGGGATCCTACAGATTATCAAAGTTGCAAAGAAGAGTAAGTACTTTGTTTGCTGTGTGTCTGTCTGTCTGTCTGTCTGTCACTGTCTATTTGTCTATCTGTTTCCGTCTCTCTGTCCATCTGTCTATAGGTCTGTTTAATTGTCTGTCTGTCTCAATGTTAGTACCTCCTTTCTGTATGTTTTCCGTTTTTTGTTTTGCCTTTTTATCTGTTTGCTCATCTATTTTTCTGGGTGTTTCTCTCTTTCAATGGTCAACAGCAACAAACATTTTTAAAATTTAATTCACTATCTGACTACATAAATTACGACTTCATCAATCGGAAATTTTCTGTAAATAATAAGAATGTGTGTTTTAAACAATTGACTATTTCTTTTGGAACAGGATCCCGTTCACGGAAGCCTTTGGAGTAAGAATAGTTTTTGTTATGAATGTAAAGTATCATTAACTGTATTGTCTGAGTATGCAATCTTTGACCGTTATGTTGCTGATATTACACAACACTACATAAGATAGTACTGCTAATTTCAAATAAGCTTCATCAATTGTTCTAAAACAGACAAATCTATACAATTATAGCTGTTGTTTAATTTTTTAGTGCAAGTGTTATGGTTCTACGCGAACGAGCACCAAGAGATGACGTTTCGTACAGTGAGTCACCAATGATAGGCCATGTGAAAGGTAATATATCAGTAAACTATTGTTAGTAAGAGTACATTGCAAAATCCTACCACTTTCGTATAAGTAGTGATATATTACGTCAAACATTCGACTTGAAAAAAACAATTATACTCCATGACACTTATTTTCTCACCAGAAATTCGAAGCGAATGTCATCCGTTGGGGTGAGCATTTAATTGTTGCCATATTAGAGCTACTGTAACACTAAATACATCGTATTCTATCGATTTAATCGAACCCATATGCTTGTATTTAATAAAATATTGGAATGTATTACTTACAGAGGGCTTATTTACAATATTTTGTTTAGTACATACAGCAGAAAACTAAGTAAATCTAACAAAGATGAGGCAAAACGGCTGTCATCGGATGAAGAAGGTAATGGCATAATGTTTATACAAGAAACTTATACAAACGAAAGTTGTGTCACTCAATGTTGGTTGGAAAGAAGGTGAAAGCTCTTTAATTGGGCAACAAACAAATCATACCGTGTTTCAGAGGGGAATCCTTTTAACTACGCAATCTTAATAAGTATCATCACGTGGTATATGAAGTACCACATAATTGATGCTTTAATGCTAAAATTAAGAACTCTCACTTACCATTTTTTTCGGTACACGACGTCAATATAATACTTTGTCCTATAACCAATAATTACAATAATAAATTGGAATACTATTTTATCAACAGATTTCTATTCTGTGCTAGAAGAGAGTAATGGGGGCAGTACGATGTTTCATTTGAAAGACATACGAATAATATTCAATATGAAGAAAGGCTCTGTATTTAGCAGATCGGTTGGAATGCTTGAAGAAAGAAATGGTACAGCTAGATGTGTGGTACTGTCGACAATCAACGGTAAATAGTTTTTTTCACTTTTTATGTCAATTTCTGTAATGTTGATGTATTCCTGTATTGATAACAGATTTAAGATAAGGTAAAGCAAATTGTAATTGTTGCACTTTGTTATATCAGATGAAAGGGAGCACACAATCGGCATCAAATGGAGCTCTTACGTTCAGAGACTATTGGAACTTCCTGATACAGATAGCCTCGTAAAGCCTGAAGGCTTATGCATTGGTGGAGGTATGTAATGACAGATTCCTAGGTTCAAATAGGAGAAAATATGAGCAATGATCTAAAACAGGTAAATAATTCATATGACATCAAACAATTTTACACATGTGTTCAATACACAGGTATGCGTAACCAAGGCTTCGTTGCTCTTAAATTCATTCAATGCCCTCGTAACAGCAAAATTAGTGCCTTGGGTCAATACATTAAAATGTGTTGGCCTCCGTGGCCATTAATTGCATACAAAGTTACAGCGTATATTACTTTGTGGGAAAGTATGACCCTACACAGTCATATTGTCAACTTAAAAAACCGTGCTGCAACGAAGAGTGGTATAACTTACGTTTCTTTTTTGCCTCAAAAGCAACCTTATACTTGATTAGTGAATACTTGGCATATGGGACCCTCGAAGAATATCTAACAGGCAAAGAACCTCCAGATGACGTACCAGCAATGGACAAATTTAAGGAAGGTGACCGTTTTGGTTCGATGTTGGGTGTTTTATCGGGAATGGAAGTCATCCATTCTTACGGGGTTTGTAATATTACGTAGTTCTTCTTGTGCCAGTTAAATATTCAACCAGGGAGGTAGTATTAGATGGAGATACATCGTAGAAAATTTCTTTGCTCTCTACTAGTTGCCAACTATAATTTCTTTTCATGTTGTTTTTGAAATTTCAATAAGCTTATTTGTTCTTAACAAATGAGCAGAGTCACAGTGTTACACGAACACTTCGTCTGCTACATCTTTAGAAGCACGTCAGAACGTTTAAACCATTCCCTTACCATTGCCAGTCGCTTGAGTTGCAAACTAATATACGAGTTCTCACGAGTTTCGACGCTTTTGACAACTTATCAGTTGGTATCTACATCAAACGTTGAACAAGGATAAGCATTCTTCAGATTGCGAGCCAATGCGACAATTCATCAAAATCGGTCATTAACATTTAGACTCATGCCCTTTTACTCATCTGCTTGGAGTAATATTATTCGTCTACTGTGCGCACTCGTTCATTTGGTGTCAATAAACAGTCGTTTTGTATTCAAGAACATTAATCTGCATGACAACTAGTTAGGCATCAAAGCTTTGTTACATGTCAATCCCCTTGAGATGGCACTGATGGGGTTGCCTAGGTCCTACACAAAAGAGTTTAAGCCGTTAAATCCAACGATCCCTCATTAATGGATACTCCACTCGCGCCGAAGTGGATCAAATCGGATTAGCATAAATTAAAAGTTTTCAGCTGTATCTCCAGCTAATACCACATCCCTCATTCAACTAATTCCGCTATTTAATTCTTCCCATTAAAATTTGTTTTAGCAGGATACACAAGTTTCTCTTCCAGCTCACGTCAATTAAAGTTAGCTATTTCCAGGTCTAAATTATTCCAGAAATCAAACCATGTTTTTCTTTTCATCTCAACGATAAAATGAACGTACTTTACCTTACATACGCCTTTTTGAAAAATATTCGGTATTACACTCCATCGCTTAACTGTTTTATTCGGTCATAAGTATATTACTGTTGAGCAAAGCATCCGATTGCATTCCCACAATTTTACATCAGTTATTTTTTTTTTTATTCTGTGCCCTCGTCTTAATTCAGTTTCTCCATCCAGGTTTGTCCAAGAACAAAATTCTTGTTTCAGACCAAGGACAACTGAAGCTCTATGACTTTTGTCTCTCAGAAGACGCACCAAGAATGCTGTCTATTATGAAAATGCAGGTGATTTTGTGAACCTAAAATTTTACGACGTTTGAAATTTCATCATAGACACATTAACAGTAATAAAGGTTTTGAGGACTGGTTCCATGCAGATCAGGTTTTACGCACTGTCTTAACAGGGAGTTATTGTTACAATTATCGTATGGCCAATGCATGGATCTGAAAGATATATTTTTACAGTAACGTTTACTGCCGGCATTTCTGTCGTACGCAGTTCATTTTATATGTGTGTTTACAAGATGAACACCCATGATAATTTTCTACTATATGAAATATGGTGTGTCAAAGTATGTTTCACGTTGTTGACTTTGCTGGGATGGTAAAAATTAACGTTCAACAGCTAATCAATAGGCTATAATTAAATAAGCGTGTGATTGTTGAGATAGCGTTATTGCAAAGTAGCCTTAGCGTTAAACATCTCAAACTATAGAATTGTCGAGTCCACGAAACAGTCATGTTGTGTAATATGTTTCATTGTAACAGAAAACTAGGGACATGAATGTGTTACCTCCTGAAGCATTGTCAAGGAACGAATACACTACAACCAGTGACGTGTGGTCAGTCGCCTCTATCGTTACAGAAATGATTACAAAAGGTTGTAGCTATTTTCGTAGTCTTTACTAATAACATGATTTAAAACTAACTCATCTTTTGATATAAATTTCATGGAGTAAAATAACAAACAGATGTCGTTTTGAACTAAAATCTAGAACAATTTAGAATAGTTTCAGTTAACTAAATGCCTTTTTAATAGTTGTTGGTTATTCTGTACAGGATTCTTGCCTTGTAAACTATTGAAAGATGTTTTCTATACGGCGTCAGGAACAAAGGATGACGTATACGATGAATGGTATCGAAATTCCAAATTTGAAGAAAAGTAAGAAAAATTCCTATCTGTTAATCAAAGGGATGTTTGAAACTATCATACTTGGTAAACAAGCATTAAATGCAGCTATGTTCTCAAAACTCAATGAAGGTTTCATACATTTTCGAATTGACCCAAGGATTTAATAGCATAAAGAAGTAGTCCGAATTTGTTTCAAAAACCGAAAATCAATAATAATAGTTAATTGAGGGATTACGATTACAAATAAGGCACATTTTTTCAGGCTTTTCTAACTGATATCAAGGGATTTGATGGAAATGTTCATAGAGTGATTTTTAATCAATAGTGTAGTATTATTTTGTACTCATATGTTCGACAGCACAAAAAGCGTCATCAAATTGTTATGATTGCTTGAACTATAATCCCGAACAATTTCAAACAAGCAGCCAAAGAAATAACGAAACGAAACGAAACAGTTCATATGCATTTTTTGTTCGAAAAACAAAATGTGATACTTGTTACTCTCAAGTAATTAGCCACATGTAAAAATAAGTCTTCGTCTGGGACCTAGGCCTACTGCCATTTTGTATAAAATCTCTCCTATCTTTTAAATTCTTTGTAGGGATACAGTCCTTTCAAGGTGCCTGAATAAAGATTGCGCTAAACGCCCTTTACTGAGGGAACTACGATCTCAATTGGAAAAGGTAACATACAACTGACCGGCCATTGTTTGCAACATATAAATAAGTTAACAATATAATTGTGCATAATGCATAAACAGTGTTAATGTGTAATACGCATATGCCCATATGTTTATCAGCCTTGCTACCTACGACTTAACGAAGACAAAACATGTTTTCACGGCACTACAGATTTAACTTTAAGACTTTTTTTTATCTCTGTTACGTTCTTAGATGTCAAAGATGGTAAGTGATAATGACGCCATTTCTGGTAGCGCAGCGCCAGACTTGTACACCCCAATGAAAAGTTGTGAGGCTTAATATCAGGCCGAATGTAATAGGATGAAAACTGGACACGCCAGGAAGAAACACAAGTATCTGCACTGTTAAAAATTTCTGTAGTATTACAGAACAAAAAATAAAGAGATACATAAAGAATACAGCAAAAGTGCTGCCAATTAGTTTTAAAAAATTGACAGCACTTCTGCTATATTCTCTTTGTATTTCTTTATTTTCTGTTCTGTAATTCTACAACAATTTAGAGACATTTCTAACAGTGTGTATAACCTTACTAATGGAGTAACGCCAACTGAGCTGTAGTTTACCTTATCGCAAACTTTCTAATTAAACCTTTAGAAAAGTAGCTTTATTTCAGAAGGCAAGTACTTTGATCAATGTAGGGTAGCTTAAAATGTATAAACGAAGCATATTCACGTGTTTGAATGACGTCCTAGTTAACCTGACTTTATGTAGTTTGCGTTATGAACGCCATACTTGGCCATTATTAAGGGTCTAAAAAGAAAGCAAAGAGAAGTGCGTAACTTAGTTACTTGTTTGGAATTTATGTGCCTATTTGGCTTCGTAGAACACGAAAGTTTTATACAGAATGATATGTATGAAAGCATGCAGACAGAAGCCACAGTTCAACAAGCGACAAAACTGGCAAATTAAGTGAACGGATGATATCTTCGAAAGTTACACAAATTCTTGGAACGAAGAAAGTAATCAAGTAACGTTAACAAGTGATACACTTTTTCCGAAAACTGTTTTAATTGGTACTTACACAGTTAGACAGTTGGGTAAAAATTTTACCAACCAGCCAGCGTAAGGGAAAATACTGTAACTGGGTAGAGTTTGCCCCATAACTGTCGATTAATGCTTATTCCAAGAGGCTGGTTACTATTCAATTGGGTAACCAATCTCTTGGCTAACCCATTAATTAACATATCTGTGGCAAAATACACCCAATTTCAGTATTTTGACAAATGTATCAAGTGTTGGTGAAACTTGTACCCAACTCTTTCTTTTTAGTCGAGGACAACTCTCACGACATGGGTGTAAATCAAAAATTTTTTGGTACGAATTATAAACTATTAGTTTTAAAATGCTTTGCTTCCTCTTCACTTACAAGTTTAGTTATCAGACTAATATATTTAAGCCGATTATAAATGTCACAAAGACGGTAAAATGCTACTTGGAGAAAAAACCGTGATGAAAGGAAACATTTTTAAATCACATAATTTACATTACCCAAACGTATTTTCTGACGGGTTTGTATAACGGAGCATACTTCCGTCTTGTCTGGGAGTCAGGAATGTTCTAAATCACAGCCTTATGTAGATTTTGACCTTAAAGGACACTAGGACACTGGGACACTAGGACACTGGGAAACCGCAAAAGAAAGGCAGGTGTGATAAAGCTTTGAATCTGTTCAGCTTTGAAGGAGTCCCTATCTCATTTGACTAAAATTAGTGCAAGTAGTATCAGCCAATCCTAAGTCTACCTTTGCTGTACTTCAAGCCCGTTATTCCTAAGGGGGTGTTATGATATACAAATAATGAATGTTTATGAATGCGATAGCATGAATTATTTCATGAGTTGAAAGATTGGACGTTACTCAAGGAGTAACTGCTCCTGGGTACAACAAGTGTAATTTTCATGTAATCTAATTGTAATCTCATTAGGCCTATTACCTACGAGTGTAATCTGCATGTAATCTTTTTCGCAGTTTTGTTATTCGTTTTCTACACTAGAGCTTTTCAGGCTTGACTCAAGTTTAGCTTCTATCATTATGTCGTCCGCAACTGACGAAGAGCGAGGCAGCTCGAAATATATTGCTTGATTCTCCTATACTGGATGATATGAAGGCGTCACCCTGTTGTCTTTTTCTTTTTTCCTTATATATATATATATATATATATATATATATATATATATATTATATATATATATATATATATATATATATATACATATGTATAATCGCAGACGGAGAGGTATATCGTCTAGGTAAGAGTGATCGATGAAGCAACCAGAGCGAAAATAACTCAAGTCGGAAGACGAATTTGGCTGATTCATCATGAGTGTTTTAATGCTATACTACACGTCTGTTTCGTTTAACTAGCAAAACCCATGCGCACTCCTTTTAATGTAAACGTAAGACTTGTTTATTGACAGTAATTTCGCGCTTACAGTGCATAGCCCAGGTATCGTAAAAATGGATCGATGAAGAATCGCTTCATTTCTGTGAGTAGACGAGTCCTTCACATGGACTTCTGTTTGAGACATCATCCCTTCTTGATGTAGCTAACATCAGAACAAAACATTTTTCAAACATAAGAGCTTACTTCCCATATTTTGCGCACTACACGTTTTCCCTTAGTTAAGCGGGAATTCTGCTTTGTAAGAGAATGGAATGTTTCTTCTTGCATACCTTCATGTGACAGTCTTAATTAATGTCTTCTGTGGTCTACTATTTGAAAATAGCTTTCCAACTCGGACTTATGGCAAACAAGAACAAAACATGATAGCTGCAATATTTTCTATGTTCATTTTGCATACAAACAATGTATCTCCTCACTGTCTCTCAAAAAGTGTACACCTGTGCTCATTTAGCCCATCATGCATGAGATAAATTTATCATTGCACACTTAATAATAGATATAAATGTAGTGATGCAACGTACAATATATATTTACTACCGTACCTTACTTTTTAACACCAGACTACCTCTTTTCAGCACTTAAGTTTATTTGCATCAACAGCCAGAGACAAGTGCAATCAGCTGATCTTTCCAGCCTTTGATTACGAGTTTCCTGCTTGTCACTAATAGGTATTAGGTAACAGGGAGGGCCCTGTTTGCAGTCAGACTCTCAAATGAGGATACATAAAAGGTGTCAATACGTTTGTCCCAGGTGGGCAATCTTTTAGCTTTTTTTTTTGTTTTTGTTTCGTCAGTCAATCACGACCTAACTCAGTGCCACAGCTGGAACTACCAAATCCGGGCTTGGAATCAATTCTAAACTCTACTTCGTTTTCTTACAAAATTTAAAAATGAACCGAAATGGAAGGATCGCAATTGGCCTAGAATGGGGCTACGAATTTAAGACAACGTTATCTTATGATAACGTAAATAATAACTTCTTGTATAACGCAATACAATGTATAAAGAACATCTCAACACGCTTGAAAAAGATGAAAACATTGTGAAAAAAAGATGAACAGTGGATAAAAGTGAAAGAAATAAAGAAGAAAATAATATAGTCATAAAATTCCAAAAAAAGTTTTAAGTCAACTTTTTAAATGCAGATTTGGAAGAATCATAATTCAGAAAAAGAAATGATTTTTGCCAGAAGAACACTTCATGCCTTAGGGGCACTAAACATGACAGCCCTATAGCCATAAGTTTTACTAGTATTAAGTTTTAGAGGGTTTAGTTTCCAAAGATCTGGTAGAGCTTTGTGCTACACAGACACTAGCGAACTTTGTCAAGCACACAGGAAATGACGGATCGAAATCAACTTTAATGTGAATGGTAAAGATTTCAAAATCACAATCGGGCCAGTATAAGTCAAGCAGGATCGGTGTGATATGGTACCGGTAACAAGTCCTAGTCACCAGACGAGCGCGCCAGAAGAATTCTGAGCAAATAGTAATTTTTATTTCCCATTCTATCGGAAAAACTGTATAAAAAACTAATACGAAAAGCCAGCCAGGAAGTTAAAAACACATGCACAAAAGTTTTATCAGGGGATTGGTCCAGAAGTGTGCGATCTAGGCTCCATAAACCACAAGAGGAGGCGGTACAAACATCGGCTGCGGTACACAGTTTTGACCTTTCACCATTCCAGCTACGGACGGACCGTTCTGTATATTGAAAATTCGTATTTCACGCAAGTTGTCTCAACCTCTCAGAGCTGTATCCTTGTACTTGTACAAAAACCAGACACCGCACTTTTCCCATTAGTCAATGCCAACTTTTTGCGGGGATCCAGCACCGCGTATTTCATCCTCAAATGCCACAATTGAAGCTTAAGAACAGCACGGTACTTCCGGGCTTCTCAATAAAAGTACAACTGAGTATCATAAGCAACATTATGCATTATAAACAATATCTTACAGTAATTAACGGACATGACCAGCATGTCCATTATGGTGTTTAGTTGCATTTTCCGACTGTCACATGGCAACATTTCTTTCGTTCAGTTCATCTCACGATTTCCAGCAGCAGACGGAGCAATATTTTGTGAAAAGTTATTTACATTTAGTAGAGACGTGTATGTGATGAGCACGCTAATTAACTATTATTTATTACAAAGTAAGAGCTATTTTATCCAAATATTTTAACATTTAAATATTAAGTAGGCTTCTTTCAATAAAAATAACCACTTTATTATATTAAGTAGGTTGAGGGGAACTGCATAACAACGTTGCCTTTAGAGGAATGAGACGCTCAACTCCGGTTTCAAGTTCTGAAAGTTTTCAAGAATATTTTTGTTTGTTAGTACCTCACCAGAATTGTGTATTGTAGTAACTGTAAATTATTCTAAAAGCTTAAGTTTTAAGCTCGAAGAATTTTTGCTACTTTAAAATTGGACTAGCGGTACCTTTCTTTAGGCGTATTATTTTTTCCAGCAATTTCTTGAAAGTAACTTCAGCTGCAGCTTGAGCACGTCAGCGGGACACACTAACGCTATAGTATGCACTAACGCTTATGCAGTTTTGAGGTTTGTCTACTGAGCTTGTTCGCATGATTACTTTCTTTTTCGATCGCCCCGCACACTACGAAAAGTTCAAGCCGTCATTGTTTGGTCTGTGGTTTATAACTGTAAGTTGTTTAAGGTAAGTTTTGCCATAAACTGTTTATGTTTCACCTCAACTTTCTGTGGACAGTTGTAATGGTAAATAATTCCGTATTCAGTACAGCTTTCGCTTTTGCATAGTCCTATACGATACTTAAGAAATTGCACGCCCTGCTTTATACAGTAGTTTTCTAACGTTAGGTTTAAATTTAAGGAACGTTAAACAAGGCTTGGAGCACAGTTACAGAGAACTGTTGTACCAACCTTTACCCCCTTGCCTAGGCCTAAACCTGAGTTGAATCTGTTCAACACATATAAGACAGGATACTGTTATCGCTCAGACTCTTCGTAAAATTGAGTGTCCTGCTTTCCCTAATTTTATTCATCTGATCCCTTTATAGTCTATACATACATAGGCAAACCTCATATCTATTTCATGTTAGCGTTGTCACTTACACATAATATCCTTTCAAGAATGTAGATCAAGGCTGTACTTAGTAAGTAAAGCCTAGGCTGGCTACCCTGGAAAGGTCTTGTAAATTAGTGCTAACTACATTTTAACTATGTCACTTAGCCCATGTGTTAAAACGTTGTGAAAAAAATGTGAAAATCTCATTGCAAGTTAAGCCCAACCTTTTACACATTTAAGGGTAATAATTACTTGACTACAAAATTTACCAGCTGTAGTGAGGTTTTGAAGTGCATAATGCTACAATGGTTAGACTTACTGAAATTGTGCAGATGCATTTGCTTTGTTAGGGATAGTCAAGTGTGATCAACTGCCTTCATTTTTTGTACGAGGGATTTTTCTTAACGAGAGACTTTTGTCCACGAGAGATTTTTGTTCACGAGATTTATGTTCACAAGAGATTTACGTTCACAATTTAAATGTCAAGAGGCCTTTGCAGAGTTGTTCAACAGAGTTTCGCAATAAAATATATCGGATCGAAAGCTTGTCACACTGGCAAACTGTCTTCAAGAGATTTTCATTTACTTTTCAAGTACCTTACTTCAGGACACCTTTGAAAAAAAGATAATTGCTTTTGAAATCTGCACTGTATTATTGGATCTTTGTCAGTGCTTAGGACATGTGTCCTTCTTTTTCAACGTCTGCAAAGACTTGTTGAAATATTGCATTTCAAAACTTTGCACAGTATACAGGTTCACTTATTTCCACATTCTGAATGCTTCTCACACTTTTCCATGTCTAGTATTCGATTGACAACTCATTGTTTTCTGATGAGTGTATCAAGATCAAATCAACATCGATCTTTAATATCACTGCCGTCAGCTGTCAGTCATTTTGTCAATTCAACTTACTTTAATCTTATATCCTTATGGTTTCAGTTCATAGCCTTATAGAAGACTTCAAAAATACCTACATTCCAGAAAATTGGAAGTACCCAGCTGTAAAGATTTATTTGTAATTCCCTAAACTTATTTTGCATTTTATTTAATATCTTATGGTCAAAGCCGCTACGTCAATTCCTGTTGAAGTCCAACTCATTGCTTTAAGCATTGAGAATGAAACCTTAAAACTGCTTCTGACAACACCATGTGATGATATTCCTCGAGAATATTCTGCGGCAGAACATGTCCGACAGATGGTACTGTTGCCATCAACTACTACTCTGCAAGAACTAACGACTTCCTCTCAAGATGACTTACCATTGGAAGTCTCATTGGTCATCCAAATAATGTCATCGTATCTTTATGAACAACAAATAACCTTTTTAATTCAGATGCCTAAACACTGGAGATTATGTATCCGCGAACAGGTTTCAAAAAATTATAACAACAAAGTATAATCATTCATATCAATTACTGTAAGCCTCGTGGAAGATCTTTTAGGTGTAGTAAGATGCACTTTGCTTTCGTAGCATCAGAGAAGTCAGAGGATGGTCTCTAAACAATACAGACGAGCCTGATAATTACAGTTCCCACACTATCATTTTCTAAAGACTGTAAAAGACGTAAAATATATTTTGATGTTTGTTTTAGTATTTCAAATCATACTGTAAGTAAACTTTATGAACTAAACATTGTAGAGTATGTATCTGCAAACAGTTTTCCTAACAGTGGCATTTCCAAAGTAAAAGCATTCATATCAATTACTGAAAGTATTGTGGAAGAGCATTGAGTTTCAATATGATGAACCTTGCGGTCGTAGGTCAGAGAATGATTTCTAAACAATGACACACTAACTTGATTATCACAGTTCCCATCCCAGTATGTTTGAAAGATTGTAAAAGAGATACTTCGCTGTTTACTTTTGTAGTTCACATCATACTGTAAGTAAACGTTCTAAATGTTTACATGTGCCGACTGCAGTGGCCAAGTGGTTAGAGCATCCGACTTGCAGTCGGAAGGTCTAGGGTTCAAATCCTGGTCGGGTCATACCAAAGACTTTAAAAATGGAACCTACTGCTTTTGTGCTTGGTGCTCAGCATAAGCAATGGAGTAGGGAAAACAAGCCAGTGAGCCACAACTGGAAAAAAGGCCGTGGTCGTCTTGACTTGACCAATTGGTTGGAAACTGGGACGTTAAACCTCATCTAACTAACTACATGGGTACAAGTTATAGTACATGATACCAGAACATATGTGCCATCTTAACAGTAATCAAGTTGACATTCCCTTCAGCTTTTTCCTAAAGGTCCGGCCACTTTTATTACTCGTCACTGTTCTCAGTAAAAACCATTTATCCGTACTCAAATCTTACACTTTTCTACCAAAATTGCAACATTTCAAGGTGTTACATTTGTTTCCTTTCTATTGGTCTCAATCATGCATTAGTTCTTGTTTCACTTAATTTTAATATGGAAAAGTGATTGTCCATTCCAGAGGGAGGTCAGAAACCTTTCACTCTGCTATAAATTTTATCACTTCATCAACAATCAAACAAGTGTTGTGTTCATAACAACTTTAAACTGTGTTCATTTATTTATTGTTTCGCAACATTTTGAGTTTCTAAAATAAATAAAACAACAGTCAAACAGTTAGTGCGAGAGTTAGTACGGCTACCTAATATGTATGTTTTTTTTTTAGTTTTTTTGTACCTCATATTCATATTTTCCAATAGTTCAGACGAGCATTTTAACACTATATATAAACCATGGGCGGGGATCGGGGGGGGGGGGAGGCAGGGGGACATTTCTCCCCAATATTTGAGAAATCGCCCATTGACTTTGATTTTTCACACAGTCAATTATTTGAAAATGGGATCATGTCCCCTCCAATATTAAGAACAAATGCCCGCCCTTGATATAAACAGACAGTTGTCAAGCATAACTCACTATCAGAAATGGTGCACATAAATACGTGTTCATGTCCAGTGTAGTTACGTGCCGACATACCAAGAACACAGTAAAGATCCAAGTAAAAATAATCTTGAGGTACACTTCACTCGGATGCCTCATTTGACATAATGGCATCAGTTTCAACCCTCTGATTGCGGCTTCTACTATAATGTTGTACAAGGGGTTATCGTAATAGTCTATAAGCCTACGAGACTATTTCAATGGAAGGGAGTGGGGTGTGGGTCCGGGGTGGGGATAAGGGTGAGGGTAAGGGTACGGGAGGAAGCTGAGCATTTTCCCCTGTATTTTAATGTATGTTTATCAGAACATATGGTATATTTTGCCCAAGAAAAACAAATTTCTAACAGAATGGGCCACTTAAGCTCAACGTCTCTCACACTTATGTCGTTATTTAGCGATTCGTCATACGTGAACTGAAGTAGACCAGAACCTTAAAATATTGATGGTTTACGCTGATACAAACAACCAAACCTTGGATTTTGAAGCAGTACATAAAGTAGCTTAAAGGACACTTACGAGGGAGATAACTTTTTTCTTTGGCTATTGTGTACATAACAGCACCTTCTCTGCAAAATGAGTTTGTTCAACAGGGGCCATCTTCACACCCTAAAATAGGTGTAGATAGTGCTCTTTTCTACTAAGAGTCGTGTAGATAATGTTTCTGTGACTGTTGATTAATGTTCCCATTTTATCCTTACCATTACCAGAAAACAAAATTCCTACTAGGTTACATTCTAAACATCAAGCTAAACCCAGCCAAATCACCTAAAATAACGCGCCACATACGCATTACACGATGACGTAAAACAGCGTGTCTGTCTGTCTGTCTGTCTGTCTGTCTGTCTGTCTGTCTGTCTGAGGAGTAACTTGCACCGCCCAGTGCCGCCTTAGTCTGTCTCACCTTATCGACCGTAAATGCACTTGATGTCACAGTATCGTTACACCGAAGTGCTCCTGCTCAGATTAGTTGCATGGATACGCTTCTGTACCCCCAGTAGTGCAGTATGTCCTGTATGATGGCCTCAATCATGTTGAGCATTGGTCTATAGGGGAAAACATTTGTTTGTCATTGTAGCAGATCAAAAGTACCCCCAGGAAGTACCGCCCCTGATTGCCCCTGATTTCAATAACGTGACCTAGATTTCCTCAAAACTCGAATTTTAGCCTTACCATAATGGAAATTAATTTAATAAGAAACGAAAACGTCTTAATTGAAAACGAATCTCATCAGTTGGTGCGCGAGCTGAAATTTTTTCAAATATATGAGTAGCTCTGTACCGAGAATTGAGTAGAATATTCATCCAGATTTAGTCAATTTTCAACTTAATTTGGGTACATATTTTACAGAGGTTGCAATCCTTGCCAATAGTTACCACATTTTCGTGAGGAATCTTGTTTAATTAGCAAATGATAAGTCAACTCTCCAATTTCACAGAGCATACGAGTGTATCCATCATTTCACTTGTGGTGCCAGCTTAGGTAAAACTGAATCGATGACAAATCCTTCTTTTTCATCATATAGACACATCTTCTATCGGAACTTCTGTTTTCCTCATTAATATTCATTGGCATGTTAAAATAATAATACGCACAACATGATTGCCTACTTAAGGAACATTCATTTTGCATATCTCATCTTAGTTAATAGATACATTCAAGTGGCAGATGAAACATTTTCAGTGCAAATTGTATACATGTTCGAAGCTTGCATTGCACTATCAGGAAGTTGTTATTTGGACAACTCCCTGGTACTATATCAGGCCACTGTCATGTAAATGTTCAAGGCAATATAGCACAAAATGTCTAGGTACACAAATAAATAACAATTGTTAGTTGGACCATAGCCTCACTGCACGTTAACTGCTGGACCCGTATTGCTTCATTTTCTGCCATGAAATAGTCACCATGCCCGACACTGACATTGAAAAATAGTACTTTGGAATGTGAACTGCATCAAGTTTTCGTTTACAGAAAAGTTGCTCAAACATTTTAGGTAAGATGTTGTTTAAAACTGTTTTAAACTTTTATTGGCAGCAAAAGTGTCGTGACTGCATTGGGAAGTGACGCATATGTAACGCCATAATTGGTACGAACTTCACTTTGGGTAGCGGAGATACATATCCGCCACCCCGAATCATGTAACGGAGGAACTATTAGTTACCGTATTGTTAAAACATAACCACAAACTAAACCTGTTTAACGGATTTGCCCCCGATTCGTTTCGTGATCGCTTATCGGCCTTTTGGCTAAGATCATGTTTAAATCTGTTCATGTTTTTTTTAGCGAGTTAAGAATCGAGCCACACATTACATACCCATGGTGTGGTGGTCTGAAGGTCGAGAGGTTGGTCAGTAAAGTTTTTTGTCCTTTCTATGTGACGTAGTTCCTTTGGGGAGCAGAGCTCTTTGGGAGTAACGTTTGCTTACCGCCCTTCGTCTCTTAGCCAGAGAGACTAGGAGACTTTGGAAAACGTAAACAACCAAACTGTTAACTAAAAATCTTTCTATCAAAAAAGAATTGTCAAATTTATATATAACTACGGGGTTTTCCTTTTTATGTAATATTCATCATGTTATACTGAGATGTTACAGTTTTTTAATTGCACAAACGTAAGTTTCCGAAGTAGTCTACTACCCCAACGATTTGATTGTCAACGTTCAATTGGAGAAATCATAAAGTAGAAGGCGATGTGCGTGCTACAACAGAGCTATCTGTTAAGTTATTTGCGGTTGTATAAATGAGAGCCATATTTCGATTTTCAGCACCTGGGTGAAAATATCATGACCATATCATGAGTATATGATTTTGAAGTTTATATGCTGTTTTTTAATTATTCTTTACTCGACTATTTATTCTGTACTCGACTATTGACAAAAAAATGAAATGAAATTGCAAGTTTTATAGCTATTTCTGTGATCTTATTATCTGATACTGAGAGCTCCCCCTAGTGCAATCGCCTTTCTGACCCCGCGGTTCAGCCAATAGACCCACCGGTCCCAGTGGTGCAAAATTGTGCTTGTCGCTTGTTACGCAGCTAGGGGCACTTACAATTTACATAGTAGTGCCCCATGGTAGCCTTTAAACAAGTTACATGCTGAGACATACATTATGTTAAAACTACATACATTGATAGTTTTATTGTAAAATGTTGTTCTATTTTGACACCACATGTGTAAGAAATTATTTGTGGTGTAAAAATACCACACGGGGCTTTTGTAGACGAGTTTTACGCTTACCATTGGTGGAAGATGAACTCCATATTATTTTCATAAATACCTTATGATAATACTGACCTCTGATTGGCCAGTCACCTATGTTTGAACGAAGTTAGGGACCTGGAGTGTTCGGAGAATAATTTTGGGATTAACAGCCACAATATAATATAAGTGGTAGGCCTAGAGAATTATTAAAATGATTTGTTAACAGATGACAGTACCAAGAAGCACATAGCATACTACACTTGGCTACATTTATCGCCACCGAATATCAAGCGTATTGATCGCATTGAAAAGAATGAAAACAACACGCAATGAAGTTCACTGCATGAACTGTATGCAGAAAAGTACAAATAATGTTTCCTTGTTTTTTGCGGAGTCACTAAAATTGATGAGGTAACAAGTAAAATAAAAATGTTTTTCCCCTGATTTTATTTTGATTGCGTGCGTGCTAAAATATGCGTATAATGTGAGTTTCGACCTGGAACTTGTAGACTAACCTAAACCTTTTTACTCTACTCCTAAACTTGTTTAATTAATCGAAGTCACACCTTTGATTGTAGGGATTGCTCTAATTTGTTCTGTCCAAATTATTGTCCTCTATCGCTGAGGATTACCCTGACTAAGGTCAATGCTGCAAAAGTGTATCTTTACTTGAAATACGTGTTTCTTCAGTTTCATTTTAGAATGCATCTCTGTAGCCTAGTTTGAAGCGCGAGTATTTTGTGAACTTATTTTCCATTTAGAATAAAATATATCCAAGAGATACACTTGGTGTAAACGATTTAAAATCAAAGAAAACTTAAGACATTTGTCTTTCATCAACTGCCTATGGAATCCAACTGTGCGTGTGTGGGTGTGTGTGTATGTGTGAATTTTTATTTTGCAAATATCTCCTAAACGATCCGCCGATATTCTTCAAACTTTGTAGTAAGGAATCTTAGGTAGAACTGTTGTACATACTGCATTACCGGAAGTTAAGATCAAAGGTCAAATTATGTGAAAATCACTTTTTTACAATAAGTCCAAGAGAAAACATTCCATTGACATGAAATTCACACATAATAAACATATCTAGTACTACCAACATATATGGTTGCCATGGCAACCAAGGTCAAAGGTTGGGTGATGGAAAGTAAAATACCTATTCTTACATATTTTTAAAGGGGCACGCCTCCGGCGTACTTCGGAAATAAAATACGTCATACTAAACTAGAGGTTTACCCTCAGTGTAATACTAATATTGAAAATATTCCTCTTAATGCGTTTTGTATTCTCAGTTATAATATTTTTTTGCAATGTAATTCAGTAATTACGTTCGTGTTTTATTTCTAAGATTTTTTTCACTTGCTACGTATTTAACAATTTGTTTTTTGAATTTATAGTTCGTTACTTTTTCTTCTGGCACGGGTACAAGTTGAGACAATACAAAATTGCCGGTCTACCCTTCAGTAATTCATAAAAAAGGTAATATATCATCTCTCCTCCCATATGGATGTTAGGTTGTGAGAGTCCTGTTGGCCCCCCCTTTTCAGTGTACAATTAATGCAGACCTCTCGGGAGGCTCTATACCGAAAATTTTCGGCGCGCTTCGCGCGCAATTGTTTACGCTTACGGAGAAAGGTACGTTTGTATTGAGTGGTGGATTTACTTTCATCACTTTTTACCAAAAGTCATTTGAAATCTTTCACGATTTTTGCAAAGTCTTCTCAATATTTCTTGATTTTCGCTTGATCTGCGCACTTCAATTGCTTCTTTTACTATCAATAAGGTCCCAAACGTATTCGCATTACTCAACGGTGGGGTTCTACCATAAGCCAATTATTCGTGTGCACAAAGGTGATTTCAAAGGAGCCAGTATTGTAAGGATGTGAAGCAACTGATATTCATTTTTTCACCTCCTCTTCTTATGAGAACTGAAAACTTAGTATCGAACCCACCTTCTAATTGATCACAAAAGGGAATTGACACCTTTAGCCATAGCAGTGGTTTTAAATGTAAATTCAAATTTTCGGCGCGCTTCGCGCGCAATTGTTTCATCTGACTTCCCATACCCGAATACCGTATAACGAAAATAAAACACTCATTATGGCAAAAATCATTTCAAGTTCAAGTTTTAAGATAACTTAGATTCTCCGGAACTTCTGCATGTACATATAGAAACTTATACTGAGCCATACACATCAAATTCCATGCAACATGAAAAGGTATAAAATCTCACTGACATAAGAACTGGAGCCGATTTCTGTGCTCTTAAAAATGCAATATTGTGAGAGCTTCCGGGGGCTTCGCCCCCTGAACCCCACCGGGGCTCCGCCCTGGACCCCGCCAGGGGGCCCTAACGCGGGTCCCTGGACCCCACGCGTAGGGACTCGCGCTTCGCGCTCGTGGTGCACCTTCGGTGCACATGGGATTTTCCATCTTGGCCCCCCCCTCAAAATTTCTGGATCCGCGCCTGGGCAGCGTTGCTTGTTGCAACATGTATTACCCCTAGTGGCCTGGTCAGAGGTCGGTAATTTGGACGGAGCGATTAGTCTCCTAAGATTAGGGGGCTGGCGTAGCGCAAGGAGAGGGGGATCAGCAAATAGGACAGAAAGGGTGGGGTCGCAAAGGATTGTTTTAAGGTACGCACAAAACTGGGGATAAGGGGGTGGAATTCAAACACAAAGGGGATACGTTTGTTGGCTGTCTTGTTTTTGTAGGTCAGAAGATCATGGCGATTGATTAGAGCGGCTTTACGTATACCTTGCTTAATGATACGGATAGATTCGTACTCTTCTAATCAACCAGTTATGCTATTTATTGCATTCGTGTTCTCTCTCTCTCTCTCTCTCTCTCTCTCTCTCTCTCTCTCTCTCTATGTATATATATATATATATATATTTCCCTAAATGGTCACTTTAGGCGACATATCGGGTGAAAAAATGGTACTTTTAGGCGACATTGACATTAGGTGTACATATACGTGTCGCTTAAATGTTTACAACGTTATAACAACCATTCCCTGCAAGTTATTTCAAAAGTTTTGAAATATATAAAAGTATCTGTTTGGGGTTACTATAGGTAAGTTGCACTAGAATCCCATTATGTATTAATTTCCTATTGAAATTTGGGGGTGTATATCATGCATGTAATAAATAAGGGCGTGCACACCTAATAATTGGTACATTGGGTGTACACACGCCCTTATTGCGCAATACCAATTTATTTCTGTTTTATTTAATAAAAAGTTGTGCGTACGTCACACAGGTAATTGGACATATATTTAACTTAAGGGCGTTCCTGAAGATCATGAAGGTATTTTTTGTTTAATTTTTACCTGCATGAATATGCAAATATATCTAATTAACTGGTTGTCGCCCGAAAGTGACCGTTTAGGGTTATATATATATATATGTATATGTATATATATATATACGCTAATTCCCACCTTAAGGGGAAATTGTAATATCTGCTTGTACATAGGGCGAAATAAAGATCATAATATACATAAGAAATAAATTCGCCCTAACGTCTAAAAATATAATTAACGTTATTTCAATGGCCAGCCATCCGTTCGTGTTAACAGCTAGGTGTCCGTAAATTTGACAACTTTGAAGTCATGGCATCTTGTTTGTACATCTAAGAGGGCGCCCTTGAAAGTTTACGTATTCCTATAGGAAAAGTGTGTGGAAACGTTAAGGCGAAACTTATATTTCACCCGAAAATTTTTTTCCCCTTAAGGTCGACTTTTCAACAACAACTTTCCCCCTAAGTGCCGAATTAGAGAAATATATATATATATATATATATATATATATATATATATATATATGAAGGCAAGTAAAGCATACTAAAATCCTAGAAATGTTAAGTATTGACTTACATATAGTTGAGTCACACAAACGTCCCCGGTTCTCCACGGATAACGCAAGCGTTTATTGTGGGCAAATCGGATAAATCATACAGAGAGATAATCCGTTCAATATTTTCTTTTCCATTTAACGAAAGGTGAAACTATGATGATATTGTATAAAGACAATTCAAACTGCTCTATCCTATTTTAAGCTATGATTAGGCCTACCTCCAATTACCTGTGTATAACAATGGATAATCCAGTGCCTTTTAATAACGCAGAATCCTGTTTCAACTTTAAAGTGATGTTACGGTATGAAGCTTTTCTAATTTTGTTTATTTTGGAAGTGTAAACTTGAAATCTCTTAAGAAGAAGAAAATTACAACACCCAATCTTCAAGACCCATGATCGAAAGTGCTATTTCCGGAAGTCCGAGAATAATTTTGACACCAATTAAACTTGTTAGTCGACCTGTCAACTGTTGCTTGAGTTTCGCACAACCTCTCACTCTCTCTTCCCAACGACAATCTTTCAATGAAAGTCATGTTTTTCCAAAGGCGAGGGTCCGTTTCTGCTTATCGAGCCTAGACCCTTCACTTTTACGGCACATCCGAAAGCCATAATAACAGACAGAGGTAGATTAACAATTGGTATGTTGATGAAACTGCCAACCATGAAGGACCTATAAACCATTCGTTTCATTTCGTTTCATTTATTGTTTTTCCGCTTTACATGTATTCATACAAATAAAGAATATAAGAATATAAATTTACATAGGAATTTATGTACATACATAAGCGAAAGGAAGTACACAAAAACTCCAGAGGGCTTGAGAACGTGCACTCCCTGTAAACAAAAAGAGAGAAAACAAAGCTACAAACAAGCAACAAACAAACTGCTTCGACAGTAGCAAAAAAAAAAAAAAAAAAAGCACAAAGATCAAAAACAGACAAAAGATCAAAAGAAGAGAAAAGAACTTCCCCAACGAAAAAACCCATCCGTATCCACCCACCCCACCCCACCCCACCCCAGACAAGAGAAAAAAAGATGCAAAACGTGATGATAGATGTCTACGGAATGAACTCAGTGCAATACCAGCAAGATTAAGTTTAGTAGTCTTGAATGTAAGTACGTGAAATGCTTTTCCTAAAGGATTTGGTGCTTTGTTTAGCTATGACAGAAGACGGGAGAGAATTCCACAGCCGATTGACACGATTACGAAGAGAATTGTGTTGTATGGAACTTTGAGTAGAGTACTGATGTAGGGATGCAGTTTGTCGAGTGTTGTGGTAATGAACTGAAAAGCAGTATGAAAAATAGTTTGAAAATTGACTGGGCAGCAGGCCGTGTAACCATCGCCTTATGTTTATCACGGTCAACCATATACATGTTAATCGTCTGGAGAATTTGAATCAGATTAAGTGGATGAGCAAGGTAATGAACTAACAGTCAATAATGAAAAGTTTTGTTAAGGATTTATAAGCAAATAAAGAAAGTAAAAATAGCCCACGACCATTCATATTTCTGCATTCATTTTTTTGCGCATCTTACAGAGGTGATGAATTCACTGCCGTTTCCCTCTTCCCCGTAGGGTGAACTCCTCGCCTCCTGAATCGAAAGTTACGCCTGTACTCTGTTAAGCCTTCTGTTTGCTGCTGCTGCGTGTCTTTGAATCATCCTTCTTATGAGTTCTTATGAACTCGATGGGTTCAGAGGGATACTTCTGATTCTTATTGTAGCTCGCGTGTTTTTCATTGAAAGCGTGTGAGTCTTTAAATAACTATTCCACTTCCCATTACACTCACAAGTTCGGGATAATTGTATGAGATTGCATAATTGGTTAGCCAGCTTTACTGTGAGATTAGGTTCCGGAGGGAGTGGACGTACGTTACTAATGCTCTCTCCGCATAGCCAGGCTCGTCCAAGTTTTAGATTCTATCCCGTTAATGGTGCACAGGTGTAACTGGGTAGATGAGAAATTGCTTCATTCCTGTGAGCTTGTTTTCGATACTACCGCTGCATTTCTATCATGAAGTTCGAATTGTCTAGGCGTTTTCGAACTGTGTAATGTTTTCTTTCCCAACATGTCACGCACTACACGTTTTCTCTTAATTAAGAGTGCATTCTGCTTTGGAAGAACGTGGGAATTTTTCATTGTGCAGAACGCTAATGTGAAAGTTCTATCATGGTGCAATAATTTTTATGGCGGGGGTTTTCAATTACTTTCGTTAGCCGGCAACATTTTTCATCGGGGAAAATCTCACGGTTCACCGACAAGCGCCTATTCAAAATTTTTTTCTTTGGGGTATCATTTTGAAATGGATAAACGACAACCGAGCGGGCAAAGTTCTGTTGTTTATGGGTCGTTCGTAGGGCCACTGCTGGGGTCCAGGACAATTCCTGGTGAATATAGCGGTCAAACCCCAGAAACTCTGGGGTCATTTAACCAGGGGCGTAACGAAGGTGTTTTCTCTGAGGGGGTGTAGAGACTATGTTTTGCCGACAGATCTGTTAATGCGTAGCGCGGAAACGAGCTTTAGCGGGTGGGGTCCAGGGGCCCGCCTTAGGGCCCATGGTGGTGTCTAGGGGCAAAGCCTCGCGGAAGGGGGAAGGGGAGAAGCCCCCGGAAACTCTGAGGTTTAAGCATATCTCTGGGTGAAAAATTAAGTCTCAGGATGGATATATTTTTGTTCATATAATGCATCATCAAATGCAAAGATCCCCATAATTCTGATGTATTAGGCTATACCTCTCGTCAAGCCGCTATAGTTTTAAGAGGTTGAGATCCGGAGGTCAGCCAGTGTTTCAGGTGGGACGTTTTCTCAATGCCACATTTACTGATCTGCGGCCTGGGGGAGGGGTGTCCCCCTCCCTTTTGGAAATTTTTGGAATTTGAAAGGTGCCTAGATCGCAAATGGTGCAATATTTGAGTAGATTTCTGCCCTGATGAGGAACCTCAAAATTTACACCCGGGTAAAGTTTGCTTGTCAGATTTTTATTGTCCGACATTTGCCGCCGTTTATGAGACATTGTCGCACAAATAAGGACTGGCTAAAACACTGGGCCCGCCTTAAGGCAACTGATGGGGTTCCAGGGGGCGAAGCCCCCGGAAGCTCCGAGGTTCTAGTATAATCTCTGGGTAAAAAATTAGTCTCCTGCGGGATTGGTATGTTTTGGTTCATAATACATTATCCAATGCAAATATTCCGGATAATTTTAATGTGTTAGGCTATTCGTCCCGTCATGCCACTATACTTGAGGAGCTGGACCTGTCGTTCAAAATTGTAACTATGCGTTCAGCATTTGAACACTAGACGCGTCAGGCGTTCAAATACGGTAAGTGTTCAAATAGGCGTCCGGCGTTTAAAAAGGGAGAAAAAGTGTTCAGAATCTTAACACGAGCGTTCAAAATATGCTTTGAACGCCAGGACGGGTTCTGTATCTGTTTCATTTTGGTGTTCAAAAGTTAAAATCCTGAGACTGCAATGAAGGGAAGACACGCGCGGCACGCATTATTTTTTCCCAGGATGGTTGTGGGTAAACCGGATCCTCGGGATCGGTTTGCAAAATGTGTGTGAAGTCAAGGTTTGGGTTTAGAAAACGGTCTAGGGATGCCTACTCCATGGGTAATAGGGTGCTGCTCCCCATGGTGATGATAAAAGTGAGGAATAATGTGCAAGAAGTGTTTTTTCAAGAATGTCATATGACCCAAAGTAGTGCGCCTATATGGAAGCCTTCATTTCTCTTCAGGGGTGGCGCCAGGATTTTCCCGACAGGGGGGGGGGGGGCAACAACCCGAAGTCTCAACGAGGCGGATTGAGTGCCGAAACGATGTTTGAAGGATAAATGTTGCGCGCGAAGCGCGCCAAAAATTTTGGGCTCTTTTTCGAGAAAATTTGAAAAAATTGGGCTTTTACCATGGAAAATTTGAAAAAATTGGGGTTTTAGAGAAGAAAATTGGAAAATTTGGGGGTTTATTGAAGAATTTGCCCTAAATGATTTAGACTAAAATTAAGTAAATCGTCGGGGCGACTGGCCGTTGTCGGGGACTACATATTTTATCGTATACATAACAGCTCCCGACGGGAGGAGGGGGCAGCCTTCTCCGAAGGGGCCATGGCCCCCCTGCCCCTACCTGGCACCACCACTGATTGCATTTCTTTCTCCGAGTTGCCGACGGACTCAGTCGCTCGTCTAATTACACCGAAGGCCGTTGGTACGGCCGTATACGGCCGTCACATGCATAATCAATTTGCCGACGGGCCTTCAACTTGAATGGGCCAATTAGATGAAGAGCTGAAAATCGAAATAGCCGATAACAGACTGGCCACGCGCTCCCGTTCTCTCTTTCTCTTTTTGCCTTTCATTCTCCGTCTTCCTTTTTACTCCCTTTCTTTCCTTTCCCTTCTCTCTTTTCTTCCTCCTTTCCTCTTTTCCTCTTCTTTTCCTTTTCCTCTCCCCCTTTTGCCGACAGACCGAAAATTTGCCGACGGGCGACCAAATATTGGGGGGTGTGACACCCCCACACCCCCCGCTAGCTACGGCCCTGCATTTAACTATCTCTGAATGCCATTTGATTGCTACTAAACAGATGATCATAAGTAATGCTGTCGTTCTTTTGTCGCCTAGCAGTAACGTTTTTTGCCAAAAATGCTTCTTAGATGCCTTGAGAGGCAGTTTTATCTAAAAAGGTTCTTTGGTCCATAAACTGTTCTACCAAAGGGCATATACGTCCCCTAAAATTTCGCCATGCCAACTAGCCTACCTGGTAGGCGCGTAGACAGGAATTTGCCAAGGAGCAGGGGGCGAAGCCTGTAGGCAAATTATCTAAGCGTAGCGCCACCATAGGTCAGGGCGAAGCTTACTTAAGAATATTTTTTCTGCAAATGGCTCCCAGATCGCTGGCAATGCTACTTCCCAGACTTTTTTAGTTGCCTCTAAACATTTTCTATTTTGAGTTACTAGCGATATCATAAAAAAATCATTAAAAAATACAAAAATATGCTCAAGGGGCGGTCACCCTCTTCGCCCTCTCCACCCTTATTGGCTAGGCGCCTGCTACCTGGATCCCCTTTTTTCCACAACCCCAATATGGCCTACCTATAACAGAAGAACGGTCTGTCAATTTGATTACGCACTGAGCGTGTGGGTTTTTAGCTAGTTAGATGGGGTTTACACCAACACGAATGTGTTGTATAGTGTTAGCTAGAATTGGTAGTTAGAATGGGTGGGCGAGGAAAATTATGCATGATGGTAGGGGGGTGCATGACGTAGTTGACGCTTGGGGATGAGGATAAAAGCTGAAATTCGAGGTTGGTTTCGAGGCCAGAAAATTCCAACTGCTGGACGTGTACCCGTCAATCGAATTTTTAGTTTGACCAAAATATAGCCAAACGCCCCACCTCAAGCGCGTCCACTTTTGTTCTAAGTCTTGTTGTCTATACAATTGTTTTGTATGTACTCGTCATCCTCGGGGCTGGAAACAAGGTTTGCAGAAATGAGCCTCGTTGTTGAGGTAGACCCCCTCACATGAGAGCACCAAAATTAATCTACAGGTAGGGGTCCGGGGCCTTCTCGGCATAAATATGGGCCCGTACGCGCGATTTCCAATGTTATGAGGAACTTACGATTATAAAGAAAACAATGTTATTTTCAGCATTTCATCATCAATAAAAACAAAACAAGGGTACACCGGAACTGGGTTCCGACAGGAACCCAAATTTTTCTGAGTTCCTCTTCCGGTTGGGCCTTTTCAAAAGTAACGGTCAGGAACTTTGTACTTGCTCCAAGTCAGCTGCTTTCGGAGTTTGATTTAACTTGAGAAAAACCTTAAAATCATTCAAGAAATGAATTTTTTCCCTCCAGTCCCGTTTGTAGGTTAACTAACAGCTTAAAATATTAAATGGACCAACAACATGCAGTTATGACAATGATAAAGAAATGAACAATAATAGAGGAAAACAATGGTCATAACCATGACAAGGTTGCACAACTTTCTTTAACTCAAAATGTGTAATTGGCCAATTTAAGTTATTTTGTCTTGATTACTTGAAACTTAATCATTCATAGCAAATTCTTACAATAAGAGTGTCGTAGCTCAATAATCAGTGCGATGGCGAGTCACGCAGCCTATACAAATTACAATAGGCTTCTACATAAATAGTCAGTACAAGTCTTCTTCTCTCGTTCTCGCTAAATATATTGCACTCGAAGGTTGCCGTTGCCCCCTTTCTTGATATCGGCGGTACAATCTACAAAGAGGAAGGCCAAATATTACCATTATAACACGCACTACGAATAATGATTCACAGCCTATCAAACGTTTATCCTAACGTATGATGCATACACTAACACTTCGCAGAAGACCTAGTCCAGCACATCCCCTTTTTGACACCCCCCAGCCTTCATTTGACACCAATTGGACAAAAATACATGATAATAATCCCTCCAAGTCTTCAGGTAATAATGCTTAAAGATTACACAAAAAGAAAGAAACCCTGAAGGGAAAATAAAGTAAAACTTACAACACTGAGTCAACGAGAAACTTTAAGACTCAACGCATGAAGGTTCTGCATATCTAGCATATGCTCTCTATATAATAACAACAGACATTCTGCCCGAGCAATCATATCACGCTTAGTGGTTGGCTGTAATTGAATCGATGATAAATAGCTCTTTCCCTCAAGTAGACACCCCTTTCACATGAACGTCTGTTTTTCACATTAATGTTCCATTTTCATGATAACAAGTAGTTATCTTGATGTGACATATTCCAACTTTCGGAATATCTATTTTCAATACGTCATTATGAATGCTTCCTTTTAAGGTCGAACTCTTCCCACAGTAGGCCTAGATGGGTTCATCGTCGCATACATCTGCAGCATGCACTGTATTAAAGAAGGGAGCTGTAGAGGCTCTAACAGCTCCCTGAATAAAGTAGACAACACGTGTGGGAATTCATCGCAAGGATTGTGTGTTTACACATATTTGTTACATGAGTAGATTGTACTGCATACGCACTGCTTGTAAGGTGATATATTTGTTCACAAAGGGCTTTGACCAGGGTGCTGCAAGGGCTCTCACAGTACCTTACATTGACGAACATTTCTGCATATTGATGTCATAATAGAAGGGCGTAAAAGGGCTGGTAAATGAAGTATTCCAAGCAACACCGTATTTATAATAAGTTCCATAACGATTTGTATTTTGGGTAATTATAAAGTATTCGAAGCCGTTAAAGGCAGTCCTTGCGTCGTACTGTACAAAAACATCTTGTTTGGATTGTGCAAGATCTTCTGATAACTTTTCGGCAAGCCTCGTATCCTGTATGGGTTAGCAACTCCATTTGGGAATAGTTTCATGTTTTCGCTTTCAGTAAGTCATAAGCTATCAGAAGTACCTAGTCAATTTTAGAATCTTAAAAAGGAGAAATAACCAGTTACAAGTCTCCTTCAAAGTTACTTTCATTTTGCCAGCAGGGATCTAACTTGCATCAAAGAATCATTTGGTATCCCATTACTCTCTGACCACCAATCAGCCAGCAGGTGTGGAATATGTATTTGGTGAACACTCATCTTGCCCAGACTCTTAGCCAGAGCAACCAATTGTGGGGGGGGGGGGCGATGGACAGAAGAGGATCGTTGTCCTGGGGAGAAGTCAAAAGGGAAGGGTTTTCCTCTTCTCTCAGACTTTTATTTAATGTTAGGCTCTTACATGCCAAATAGTGCAATATTTCTGTGGCGGATCCAGAGGGGGTGACGTGGGTACATGTGCACCCCCCAAAATTTTTAAGACTAAAATTTTCACGTACTAAGGTGCACCATGCCTTAAATATTCTATACAAACTCGTATACCATTTTGAGAGCACCTTTTTTTTTTATCTAAGTCCTTCAGATGGACGACACACTCTCACAATGGGTGAAACTAGTGCACCCCTAAACAAAAATCCTGGATCCCCCCCTCCCCCAGTATTTTACATCTCTTTCCCGGAACTGGTGTTCTATTTCTCTGAGTTTATATATTAAAAACCATTCCTTGGAAAATTTCGGGGGCCATGTACGTTCCCTTTATTTCCCCCCACCCTCCGGTGGATACGTGCCTGGGTTAGTAAAAGGTCTGCGTGGCGTCCGTACCCAGCTGACGGACTTCGCCGCTTTGGAGGAAACCTCCTTATTAAGTACTGGCAATTTCTTAACTTGTAATGATTTCAAGGCTTTTCCAAAGATAGCACCATTTTGCATCCAAGCAATCTTACACGAACAAAAATTTCTCAGCGAGAGGAGTTTGACTTCTCCACTTTCACATCACCCCTTCCCTTACATCTCCTCCCCAAAAGAGAACAATTTTACTTAAATATGAGAACATTGCAACACATGCTCAGTTAGAAGCTTTTCCAAAGATATATTACTCCTGAATATGAAATAGTTCAGAAAATGTATTAGGTTCCAAACGACCTCTTCATGGCATCCAGTGGAAAATTTTCGTATCTGAGGATACTGCAAGTCAAAGCATATCATACTTCACGCATTTACACAGTATTTGAAAGAAACATAAAAAATCCTTCCAAATATCGAAAAGCGTATTCTTGAAAACATAACCTTACTTTTCTGGTTTAGATTCCTTATAACAATGTAATCTCATCTTTGAATGAAAATTTTCTTCCCACATTTGACAGTCAGTATCAATTCAATTATCTCCTAGTTCCTTCCCCTGTTCAGTCTGACACTCAAAAGGAGGCAACCGGTGATTGGGTGAAAATGAGCAACTTGCATTGTAAACATTTTGAACCTATGATATTTCACCAGCAGGCTCTACAGTTTTTGCCCAAGTAATTCAGCAGTTATCGTTTGCGGCATAGTAAGGATTAAGTTTAGTAGTAGACTGGGTTAATAATAATAATGAAACAATGCTTCTCACCAAGTCCAGGGCTTTTTTACAAGTGCTTAAAGAACAGACACAAACAAACTGTACTAAGCCCATACACTGAAAAACTAATTCTCAAAGAAAAAAAATCCACCAGCTAAACTTACTACATGTCTCCCGAAGAATACTGATCCCGAAGGGTCAACCTAAACCCGAGTTATATCTCCAAAGACATCATCAGTCGAACTGCCTCACTTTCATCCCGCTGAGGAGTCACTATCCCGGCCACTTTCATGTTGCTGGTGGGTCGCGCATTTTACATAGAGCTTCCTGATTGTGATAGCGTCAGTAATATCAATTAGTGAATACGTGTTTGGTTACAATCGTCTAAGTACTATCCGTGGTTGGTTTTGAGCTGTAACATCAAGGAACGTGTAAAAATTCGTTATGTTTTCGACTTGCTTCATTCGCATTGTGTGTGTGTGTGTTATAGTTTAATCATTCAGGCTTAATGTGTACTTAACAGCTAAGTGCTAACGAATGGTGAGAGGATCACTGGACTGTTCTCCGCTGGTGCTCATTCTGCTCACTCAGCTGTGTCTCTTCGTTCCCATACCTTTTTGTCAATTGCTGACTACTGAAGAAATGAAAAAAAATACTTTGCAAGTATGAAGTAACGCCACTTTTTCTGTTTTTCTAACAAAAACACTCATCATTCGTCCATCTTATTTTTATAGTAAGTCTGCCATTCTTGTGGCAACTTTGACTTTTATCAAGAAAACTTTCTTCACCTCTTTAATTCTTTGAACCCGAAAGTTATTCAATCATTACAACCTGTCCAGGGTATGGAGGGCATAAATTTTACAATAATCAAGATTCTCTATGCAAAAGCAGCAGTTGGCATCACAGGCATAGGAAGCGGGGGGCTGGGGGCTAGAGCCTCCTTCAGAAATGTGATGGGGCGGAACTATGCTTCCGCCCCCCCCCCCCCACAATCCAAGAACGAAAACCACTTGTTTGTTTCCTTTGTAAGAAATGTCAAAAGTGTGCAGTAATTGACCTTAAAATTTGTCAAATACGTTGCATCAAATTGCATCTATGGACCCTCAAATATTCAAAAATTTCTAAAGGGGAGGGGGAACCCACTCCCCTTACGCCCCTCCCCAGGACGACGATCCGAAACAACGTTCAGTCTCCAGTCTCGAACAACATTCTACGCCTATGGATGGTATAAACACTGTATGTTGTTCTCATAAAATATTCACAGAACGAATGTAACATATTGCATGTTTCCCCTCGTTTCCACTTCAGTTAACAATCACTGATGCTTGACACCCAGTTTGTCAACTTACAGTGTCAGGATGGTAAGGATACAGTAGGCCTATAGTTGTGATCCCGAATTTTCTAGCAAGTGAATAACAAATACAGACAGTATATTGTAAAAGTTAAGAGATGAAGAGTCACACAGGATAATTATAACATCGTATTCTAGACAAAGAAGAGCTTGATGATTTTATAACAAAGTTAGTCTGATGGGACTTTGCAAGTGGTACCTATAAAAAGACTCATTCTGTATAACTGTCGTCAATACTTTTGGCACGTATCGTCTTAGTTTCCCTTTCGTAGACTTTGAATGGAGAGGAAGGGTACATGCCATTGGCAATAACCTATTCAGCGCAAAACAAAAAAAAAAAAAATTAGTGAAAGATTTGGTTCAGTGATTAAAAAGCAAGTCCTTTGTGTGGTAGTGAATGATTTCTGACGCAATCGTTCAAAAAGGGACTTTTCAACCGCTGAAAAGCATTCCTATTTGAAAAAAAGAAATCGCATGCTCCTTCTGCTTCCACTTTCTTGCTAAAATCCTGTTAAAAGGTTTCGTAGGAATGAAGGAATACTGTTATTTATAAAGTAGGATTCTAAATGACAGAAATATATTTTACGTTCTGTGTACCGATAAACTCATACAGGTACTTAACATGTTCATTATAGCCCATGATAATTCGGTTGGAAAATTGATGTTTGGCTCCATACACATCACTACACCTCACCTTTGGAATAGTCAACAGTATTCTTACTAAATATAACTTGAATTGCGGTCACCACTTATTCCACCATATTCTACTTGAAATAAACAAAAAGTACTGGTTAAAATTAATGAATTGGTACCAGTTTGTAATTATTCAATAATTTAACCAGAAGCATATTAACTTTGACTAGGATTTCCCGGTTATTTGTAACCACAGAATAGTTGGATAACCGGAGACCACGCTCCTGGTTGAATTCAACCAGTTTGTTTTTCCAGTGTAGCAGCAGATAGGTGCCCTCTTTACAGCCTGTTTCACAACTTACATTAAACTACAAGTTCGAAGGACATTCGGGTAAAGCGAGTAGCTTTTTTTAGGGCTTAAGCACGAAATTGTTCACCATTAGTAGCATTTTCTGAGGGTTTCATGACCTCATGCGTTTGTTCAATGTTTCCTACACGAGCAAACCCGATTAGAAGGAGCCGGGAGGGCCAAATGGAATCAGCCTAAAAGATTTGAGGAACCTGTTCCCGTTTGAGAGATCAATGATATACAAAGTAAATAAACCTTCCACAAAAATGAACCTTCCAAATTTCTACAGTAAAAATGTATGTTTGATTTTGAAGTGTTAATTTCTCAGTCATTTAGGATTCAAAGCAAAGACTGTTTACATGAAGCCTTATAGGCTTGGAATATAAAATTCCTTCATTCCCCCACCCACAGTGACACTTTTCCAAGGGGGTGGGGGCCACTGAATGAGACATAGGCCGATTAATAACACTGCAGGGGTCCTGAACAAATTATGCTTAAATAAACCGCTTTAAAGTTGTTGTTATGTCACTGCGAGTCTCTCTCAACCGCATCTCTTCAACAGCCCATGATTAAAACTAATTAGAAAGTCATTTCCTATGTCTGGAACCACTATGTTTTCACGTGACGTTTTTATATTTCTTATGAAGGTTTATGAACATTGAACTCTGCCAGTGAGTGCATACATTTTCGTGGCAGATGAATCATTTTCAATAGGAATTGCCTTCTCAACCGAAGCGTGCAAACTTCCAGTACCGGTATGTTACTGTTGTGTACACTTGCAACATTGTAGCAAGCAAAGATTTTTCATATATATGTAACGATAGTCGGACGGACAGAAGGGTGATTGTACGGGAAAAAATTGACGTGTGTTTGTAATAGTCTTGCCAACATTTAAGGTAAGATTTTACTTGTGTTCTTTTGGGAAACTTCGAATTTCTGGCATGCTGAGTTTGTCTGAGTAGAAGTTTTGTCATAGAGTTGAAGTGACGGGGTGTCAAGTATAACGCCGTTTACAATGGCTAACAGCGTTAGGTCGGTGTACGTTTACCTCGTTTTTATAAAGATATAAATTGGTCACAAAACATATTTTTGTACTTGATTGGTATCGAGGCAATCTAGCTGTAGGCATTTGCATAACCGGACGTAAGCTTTGGCATACATTTCAGCATTTTTGGCATACCTTACTGCCCGGTAAAACAGAAATCATTCCATGGTATCTATCCACCAAAATATTGATTTTGGCCAGAACCTTATGTAATTTCTGACCTTTTCTTATCTTATATTTGCCCAAATCTCATTCGTATACGAGAAGTGTTTTGAATAAAGCACCAGGGAGATGTTATTCGGAAGGTTTAATTTATGCTAATACGCTACGATCCACTAAATACCGAGGAGATTATTAATTATAAGCTACTTATTCCGTTGATGGGGAATTCTTTCTTTTATTCGTTCACCTCAATGTGACATCGATACGTTAGCAACATCATTCAGGTCTAGTAATCCTATCACAATTGACTTAGTCAGGACAATGCTTTGATGAGTAGGTTTACGCCGCCACCAATTTAGGGGCAGGTGCTACAAAACTCGAAACGACTGTTTCATTGAAATAAACCAATGAGGTCTGCCCCTTTCTAAAGAAATAACGTCATGCAAATGAGCTGCAGAGGCAGAAGTCTAAATTTTGTCGCAAAAATTTGGAAAGTTTCCGGAAGCTTCCTGAAATAACCGGGTATACAATCAGATTCAGATTTTTACATAAACCCTTACTGGTACACTCTGATCCGCGTCCACGAGCGTCCAAAGATGCAATAATTTTTAATTTTCCAGCGACTGGCAATGCTATTGCAGTAGCGACAAACCCCCAGTTTAACTGTTGCTGTAGCAGACGACAAATCCCCTTTGTTTGAATTACGTAATCCAGTGTAAATCTTATAGAAATGCCAAGAAGGATACAAGAGACAGATTACTGTGTGACCTTGGCGGTGTAAACTTCACTTCAAAGCGATGTATCTCCTTCAATATAACAACTCCCTGGAAGCACGGAGCTGTTGTTGTTAATGAATAGGCGGAAAATCCATTGTCCTGATTACATGCAGGGCAGTCAAACTTGAACAAAATTATCAATAGTGTAATCTAGGTTCTCAAGTGGGCGTCTGCGGGTCATTTTCAGAAGTTCTAGAATGGTCCGTGGAACATTCAAGGAGTCTAAAATTTAAAAAAGGGACAAACTATGTGATTAAATTCTTGATACTAAATTTAAAAAACTCATACAATAGTGAAACACGGCCCAAAAAACTTGAAGATCCCTGTAAAATGGGCTAATTTTTTTTCTTTTCAATTTTTCCCGAGAGGAATTTTAGGCTCCACCGTAAACGCATCTTTGGTGTTATTATGCGAGACCACACCGTTAACGAATGAGTACCTTTCTCCACCCCCGACCGAGTGCATATCACGCGAATTACTTACTTACTTAGGTCACTTTTGACAACCCGTGCATTATCTAACAAATTATAAGTAGAGCAGATTTTAAGACGTAACATGACGTACGAGTTTCCGATACATGATGATTACGCATGATAAATTAGAATATTTGTCTTTTATTTTGGGAGGGATTTCTAAAACAAAAGCTCCTGAAACGAGGAATGATTTGCTACTTTAAAGTCTTGGAGAGTGCTATTTCCGACAGTCTGGGACACAGAATTAAATTCCATTTGAGACAATCTAAGAGCCGCCTATGTAAATAGGTCTTCAAGTATTAGCTTCAATTAAACTTTTCGTGCTATCTCCAGTCTGATAACAACTCCCTAATTACACTACATAGTTGGTAACAATTCGACGTGATATAATAGGCCAACAGAATGACACTATGAAGGTCAACTGCTTTGACTGAAGACAAAGACTTTTGCTAGTCTTTTTGTCAGTGAGTGAAGAATCTTTATCACTGAGAATGATAAAAGATATTTAACTAATTTCAACTGATTAAACTAATGAAAACTAATTTTATCAGAGAGTTGCAACTCCCTGATTAATTAATTTCAACGGAGTAAAGCAACTGCTTTGGATACATATCTACAAACATTTTGCAATATTATGAACAATACTGTGTGTAGCTTAGTCAATGTCCCAAATTCTGAGCACCCTCTAGAACGGGAGAATAGTACAAATTACTCCATATCACAGTGGCAACGCAAAAGCTTAGCCATTCAATTGTCAAAGCTGAATTGGGAGGTATTTTCATCGACATGAAGGCATTAAAGGTTGATTTTCTGCTAAATATCGTTCAGAAATTTACTACCTTACTTTTCTGCAATTTTGTTTTTTTTTTTTTTGAGGAAAGCTGCAAGATATGTGTCAGATATCCACAATTTTCTTGGACAAAGTTGTCAAGGCCTAGCAGTATTGCAGTTTGTTTACTAACATGTTTGTGCTTGCGCAGCTGAATGAATTTGCCTCTGAAGTTGCAATACCAAAGAACGCCATCTCTTAAATCGAGGATGCGCAAAATTAGGGAAAAAAGAACATGTAATATTGCCAAAAGGACCTGTTTTCAATAGACTATAACTACCTAAGTTTCTATCCCACTGAAGCGTATTTTATGTCAAATTAAAGATGACAAACTAAACATTTTTCTGGGTAAACTTTGTTTGACATATGAGGTGAGTTAAGGAAGATATCCACGAAAAAACAGCTTAAAGTGCCCAATATTTCATGTAACCACCCTACACACAATCATCCCGTATTGCGCCTCGTACTCCAAAGATTTAGGTAAAGGTTTACACAAATTAATGTAAAAATTACACATATATTTTGCACAATAAATTAGACTACATGTAAATAATGTAAAAATTATCATTTTCTCGAGCATTAACACAAAAAAGGCAATTTCTACAGTATATGTAAAATTTTACTTACAATTCCCAGAGTTCGTATTCTTCTTTACTGTGCTGAAAGGGTTTAAAAGTATATGGTTTCTAGATATTAAGACAAGAGTTCCCATGTTAGGCATTTTTAAAGTCACTAACAGCTTATGCCATTCATTTCACCTCTTCACTACCCGTTCCCCATTCTGGCTACCTTGCATGTTGAATATATAATTGTTTGATCGAAACAGTTCTCAAGTACTAATATGTTCCTGTATTAGTTCGCGCCCGCAGTTAATCTCCTTCCTTTTTCACCCTTGCAGGGAGTGGCTATCTAGAGGGGGGTCTAAGAAAATTAGGTGTCCCCACTTCTTATGGGAAGATTTTGATGAAGCGGTTGAAGTAAAAAATGGTTGTTGATTATCTGTTTTCTTTCCTTCCTCCCCCTTCCTCTTTTAGTGAATAGTTCCTACACTAAACTTTTCCTATTTTTTTCTTTCAAATTTTCTGAATAAATTTGGAAAACTGATTCTTGGAGATGCTAACACTCCACACAGTCTGTATGTCCCCCTGTGTATATATTTTAATCCAAATAATCCTTCCTTCAGTGCACTTCTCATACGTATGAAGTGTTAATAAACCTTGCAAATTTGTTTTTTAAAATGATTTTCCTTTCTATGGAAATACTCAAGCCAGCTCTTCATTAATGAAGCAACATTTCTAATCCTTTAGAATTGTTTCATCGGAATGACTTACCATCTAGTTCAACATACTCAAAACAAAAGACATACAATAAGATGGAGAGGTGGAGTAGAGTTATCTATTTGATCCTATGCGTTCTAACCGTTGACAGCCTATTGTTTGTCCAGGCCCAGGAGGAAGACAGCGCTAGCGAAAGCTTCTTCCGTAAGTAGAAAGGAATATAACTTTTCCTCAATAATTACGGTAATTTTGAACTAATGATTTCATTTTTCCAATTTAAGTTCAGGATATTTGACAAAATTTGCAGGGTTTCTTTTACAGAAGAGCTTTTACAGCATGATTGCATGATAGTATGGTCAAGTCCACCGAATTCGCAATTTCAATAAGAGAATGCATTAACAAGACCCTCCCTTATAGTAAAAATGACCGATAAGTAGTACAACTGGTATCTTGATAAGCTTTACTCATCTGCAACAGGTTGCTATCTATGCTCATCGATACAAGTGCAATAATATATATCATTCTTAAAGAAATAAGTCATGAATCACTTATAAAATATGAACGATATAATAATCACTGTGACTAGAAAACTATCTTTATAACCATTGAACCTTTAAGCTAATTAAATGCCACACATCTATCACTTTTCTTGGCGACGTTTGGTATCTTAGCAGTTGTCTGCGATCAAACAATGCAGTATTATAGATCTGGTGATCGAAATAAGCCGTCATGCACCGGACTTACTTATTTTATTACATAAGTACCTTTTGTCATGATGAGGGGAGTCAGTGTTGTAAATTAAGCGGATACAAAAGTGTCACAGTCATTTCCCATGCATGAAGTAATTAATTCAGTGACAAAATATTTTAACATGGCTACTAAGAACCAACATGGCGAACCATGTACCATTTCTTATTTTCTCCGGGAGTAAAGGTGGGTACGTTGGTACCAGGCAAAAATTTAATCTCTTCACATTACAACGGACGTTGAAATGCATTTATACTTGTGCCAATGATTTATACCTGCAAGGGGAACCACCACTTGGACATGTGTTAATGAGCCCTTCTGTGCATTGATCTTGACGGGTACTGGCTTCGGTACATGCTTTTGCTTTATACTTCCGTAGGAACCAATAATTTAAAATGTACATTGTATTGACCTGTAATGTGGTACACTAAGAACAAAGGCTACATGTGTTTAAGAAACCAAATGCACTTACTTCGACGATAATTCTCTGTAGCGTTTTAATTAATTGTCAGGCGGAGTCACAACCTGCAGCCAACATCACGACAGGAGTATTGAAGAGTAGAAGTAAATTTTGTATCGCATGAATAATTATGACTTCCCTTCACATGGCATTCAAGATTTAATGTTAGTATAAGCTGCATGATTTCATATGGCAAAAATAAGAACATAGCTCTTGCAGTCATAGGTTATTATCTTCATGTGAACTATTTCAGAATAATTAGGCTATTTGTCAACTCATTTATTCCATGATGATCTGTAAGGCCAGCAATATCTAAAGTAGTTTTATTTAACCGTATTGGAAATAACTAGGATAAATCTGTAATGACGTTATGAATAATTATGAACTAAGTTTTTCTAGTTTTTTTTTTTTTCATGTAAAGGAAATCAAGCAGTGCACGCTTTTTAACGTACACTGTTTTATTGTGTTGATAACATAGAAATCAAAGTAAGGGAGAACGGCGCCTGGCGAATTAGGCTGAAGCCACTGGTTTGGCTTTCTGTTCGGCAATAAAGCAACGGCGCGAAAAACAAACAATACGGCGTTGCTTTTGCCTCTGTTATTAGAGGAAAAACTACAAGTTTCCAGGCTAGGAGAGTACAACAAAACACTTACGACACCATGATCTATCGCTGATGTAAACATTACTCCTAATCTTTCGAAAGACTGATAAAATGACATTTTAACTTCTGCAGTTGAATGCACACTGTACGCCAGCTAAACAACCAGCTCTTTGCCATACCTATACATCGGAAGCGCTCTCACAGTTTTCGTGGCTTCACTGGTTAAACAGGCAGTGATATACTCTGTCAGCGTTCTCCCTTATTTTTTATTTCTGTGGTTAGTGAAATGTCGGAAATCAACGTGATAGGCACGCTTGAATGATACCACTGAAATAATCCTATCATCAGAGAGTTCTTCCTGTTAAATCGTTTGGCTTTTCTTAAAGACATACTTATCACAAACGTCTATAACATTGTATTCTGAATGGTCCATTACACCAAAAGTTCAGAAAGAAGATAAAAATATGTAACTCCGAGGGCAGCTTTACACTAAACGTAACCGTCGTGACCCTTTCCAGCCAGCGGAAGCGGGATACCCGGTGGGGATACCTCGTCTCTTTATAAATCGTTTTACAGGACAATCGGTTTTATTAAACCTTTTACCCATCTTGTACAACATGCGTAATCGTTTATGTAACCATATGTAGTATAAAAAAGTCTCTTCTTATATTTTGCCCCTTGATGTATCTCTGACTGCATACTTTGGACAATGTAGGCTCTAGTATCACATGTTTGTGGCGTACAGATATTTAAAATGATCTGGGATCTGAATTTTTCGGTGTACTTTGGACTTTTCTAGGGGCCCTCCCGCCAACCACTGGATCAAGCGCCTTCACTAGGACTCTTTGCGTTGACGCGAAGTCTCGGTGCTATTTGGTACCTTGCTCGGGTTTTTCCCCTCCACTTACAAACATCAAATTCCTATTAATAAGAATCTCTAATTGTCCAGATCTACATGGTCTTGTCTCCAGTAGTTTTATAAGGTAGTATGTTGAAGGTCTTCCGTCCTAAACATTTATTAAAATGTTCTATATCAAACTCCGAACCCTCACAAAAATTTTAAATTCAGGGACTTCTTCACTGTTAAAAATTGCTGTAAATTTACAGAACAAAAAATAAAGAGATACATAAAGATTACAGCAAAAGTGCAGCCAGGATTCATCTTTATTCTCTTTGTATTCCTTTATTTTTTGTTCTGTAATTTTACAGACATTTTTAACAGTGTATGTCTAGACTAGGTTTACCGATGAATCAATCTTCATTCTCAGTATTTTTGCTCAGAAAGTCTGATTAACCTGGATCATCTTGCGTACCTACGCTCTCTTAGATGGTTGTTGTAATACCGTACTTTTATTGGAAGGTTTAGAAGAATAATTGAAACAAAACCAGATAATCTTGTGCGATCCCTGCTATAGCTATTTTCTACCATCATCCACCCGCATCCACTCTGCATCTAATAGTTTACAAAACGTTAGTGCTTTTTAAGCTTCTATAAATAAAATGTTCAGATTGTGATTTTGTGGCCTCTTCAGTGTGCACCAGTTTGAAAATAATTGTAAATTTGTTCATACTTTTAGTTTCTCACTTGTTTCTCCCATATTTTTATTTTTATCGTCTTCTTCTTTTTATCAATGTGGTATTGATTCTGATCAGAACTTAAAAGTAAGCATTCTTTCATTCATTTGTTTCTCCAGTACATGTGCAACGTTACAAATTTTACAGTCTTACACTTTCAAGGTCATCACCTACGTTCGCAGGACTTTTCAACTCTGGGGCTTGACATCAATTTTTACAGACACTTATTATACCTTTCATGAGGGAGTGTAGCAACTTTAAAGTTCTTCAACCCTGATGGTACTCCCCAACACTGCCCCTTCTGGATACGTATCTGATCATAATAATAGTGGAAGAACGAGTACTGCAATAAAAGGCAGAACACTCCCATGAAAAATGGGGTACAGAAACCACTGGAGAAAACCCAACTGAAGCGCTCACTACCTGTTGAAGACACCGAAAGAAGCATTTATGTTGAGAACATCCAGAAAATCCACCCAGACCCCTCTAAACACGAAACCTAGCCTCTAAATCCCACATAGCAGTAAGCAAAAATCCTAAGTGATGCCTAACTGGAGCACTTATAAAGAAGTATATAATACATTCTGGTGAAATATTTTTGAAAGTTATTCTTAAAGCTGAATGTAGAAGGTTACTGTACCAAAGAATCTGGAAGTAATTTCCACAAGGTTGAAGCTGCATGGTAGTGCCATCACTTCGTTGAAAAACTTGTGAAACAGCTAGAAATATATATGTAATCAGATTGCAAAGCAAAGAGGTAATGTGTTGCAGAATTAATAATGAAAACATCGATCAAAGATGGTAACAGTCGATTGTGTTGACTTGAGAGCGATAAACAAACTTTGCAATGTTCTCCCTTATGAGATCAGAATATTTGAACAGATGAAGAGGTTTGAACAAAAGTGTGTAATGAGTTTTTTGATATTGATTGAAAGCTTATACGCCGTACACTAGTTAATGTACACATTGAATATCTCCGTAATGGTAGGTTGAAGTATGTTTACATAGTTATCACTGAAGAAAATATTTGTGCCGTCAGAAAAAAGCAAATAGGAGGAGATAACTTTAAACTAGGACAAACTCCTCACAAAGTCTAAATAATCAGTGGCGTAGCCAGGAAAATTTCCATGGGGGCGCTGGGGGGGGGGGCTAACAAAATTCATGGGGGGGGGCTTGACCAAAAATGTTGCAAAGCTTATTAGCCCGTAAGTTATGAAGGTGATGGTTTCCAGACACCCGGGCGTCCGCCTATGACCTCACGCCCTGAGCCCCCGCGCAGGCGCAGCCAGTCGCTGTGTGCCCCGTCAAGCTCGGGTGCCCCCGGCGCCTATATGGAGAGCCAAATCGGGCAGCAGCTCATGCATGAAGGGCCGCATGGGAGATTGAACGTCGAATGCGGACTGTCCTCGGCGGCTGGAGAGCGCCGTACGCTAAGGGTCAATAACGCTGCCGCTTTCACTGCTCTGTGACATGGCCACCCTCATTGAGTCAACGCAGCTGGGTTGCCAGCAGTTTTTTCCAGGGGCACAGATTTTTTATTTATAGTGCCCTGTCCTGATGGTAAAATGGTAAACCATGCCATCCATGACCCACCTTTCAGTGAAAATAACCGATTACACTGAACTCCATCATACACCAAACATACACCAAACAAATCAAGCAATCTAGATTCAAAGTTGCTTCTATAAAGTATAAGGAGACCGAATGACAGGAATACTAGAAAAATATATTTTCAAAACCGCATGTCATAAAAACATGTCCTCTACAGCCTATACAGGTATTTTGGCAAGATATGGAATGGATACACATTATAACAACTAGTCTTTAGTGATGATTCATTAGTCCTATGTGATAGAGAATAATCACACCGACATGATGGATACTGCCACACCACTCTTTGAATACGGTCTACATTTTGAGAATCCATCCATCACACTCAAACCTGTCATGCCAGAGCTGGAAATTATTCACACCGGCTTTTATTTCAGCATTCGCAATCATATGACTTAGAGGCGGAGTGTCTAGAGAGTCCTGTTCTGTAAACAGTATGAGACCCACCTTCCAGTGAAATAAGAAATGACAGTGCAACTCCAATTCCTCCGCCGTATCCAACAAATCAAATCAAACTACATAAAAAAGTTGCAGAAGATTGCATGACAGGAACACAAAAAATATTTATATATATATATATATATATATAAAACCTCTACTCTATAGAAAAAAAAATTTACTCACTCTCAAAACATATATTACATTTTCATGAATAACGTTCAACTGCACAATAATGGAATGGATAGGCCTACACATGGAATGGATACACTCCACTCTATAAAAATAAACATAAATATTTACTCACTCTGAAACATATATTACATTTTCATGAATAACGTTCAACTGCACGATTTTGGAATGGAATGGATACACACACATGTATATATATATTACAACCCTCCCTTACTCTTGAGTGATGATCCATTAGTCCTTTGTGATGGAGAATAATAACACCCAGAAGATGAATACTGTCCCACCACACATTGAATAAGATCTTGAGAAAGGTTCAAAACCGTCACTCATACCAGAACTGGAAATCTGTCCCACAATTCTTTTCTTAATTTCAGCATTTGTATCTGCCTTCTCAAGACTGAAATGCAGATTGTCTATATAGTCCTGCTCTGGCATTTAAATGGTAAACCATGGTACCCACTTTCCAGTTCCATAACAAAGGACAGTGCAACTTCAATCTTATCAAGCAAACTACATCCAAAGTTGCAGACACCTAAGAAGATCGAATGAAAGGAACACAATGAAAATACACTCTAGTTTCACTATGAACAGTAGACCAGATGTTTTTATCCCAAAATCTGTTAAAGGTTGATTAAAAGTACCAATGTTTAACTTTTTTACCATCCCAAAATCTGTTCTTTGTCTATTTTAACCAGCCCCAATTTAGGAATCTTTACCACGAAGATTTGAACCAACGTTTACCCATTCTCCGTGCATTGAAAAAAAAACCAGTAAAGTTCTTTTCTATCACCCATCAGGTGAGCACACTAGTGGAACTGAGGTTGCAAATGATTCGTAGAAACTAGAAATCCGTATTTTTGATCGAGTGGAAAGCATCAGCATCGCTCTGTGCAGACAGTCACGCTGGGTGGACTTCACCAATTCTCGAATCTCGAAGTCGAAGCATGTGTGTCTCCACACCGTGATCGTGATTTCACTTTTCCCGTACTGGAATCCAAATTTTCCTGAAATCGCCAAGTCGGCTCGGCATTTCCCGAAATTAGGCATTTTTGTATTGCAATAATTTCTCACCCACATTCATTTGTTCCGATTCCTGCACAAGAACTCAGCCAATATAGCACATGCATTACATTGCAGGAGGACTGGAGAGGGGTGAGCTGTGAAAATCGCACTCCCAGCGCCAGCGCGGGAACTTCCCCGTATTTCATTGTTCCTTATCAACTCAATCGAAATCGTAACTGAAAAAAGACATCGCGATGATCTCGCGGGAAATTTCGATCCACGGATTGTCGTGAGAAGTGGAAACACTGTCTCGAAGTCAGAAATCTGCCAGTTTTACAGCTGCTACTGTCTGCTAGGACTCCGATTTAGGCCGCGCCGCCGCGGAAACCCGGCAACGACGGAGGGGGGGGTCATTCTTCACATTACCCTTTTCAAATTGCTATTTCGTACCACGGTGCTGGCCACTCAGTCAGTCAGAACTGGTCTGGTGGGCCTAGCCCCATTTGCCAATAACTATTTTTTTTACATGCCCCTGATTTCCAGTGGGGGCGTCTGGGAGGGCGTGGGATTTTGGTGGGGGGCGTGCGCCCCCCAAGCCCCCCCCCATAGCTACGCCAGTGTAAATAATTAAGCTGTTAAAAGGGGATATTGTGGTTAATCGTGTAAAACGCTTTTGATAAGCTAAGGAAAATGCCGGCTTTCGTTTATTTTTACTCATTGATTTCCTTAGTTTTCAACTGCATTAGAAAGAACCCTTTTCTGTGAAGTCCCAAAGCAAAAACCTAAAAACCTAACTGGTTTTTGACATAAAAAAATCAATTTACTAAAGAAATTTAAACATACGAATACACTGAAAGCGTTCAAAGAGCTTTCCCCGCTAACACAAAGCGTTTTGAAAACGCGTAAAGTGGTGTTACAAAACGACACCACTTTACAAGTTTCAAAACGTTTTGTGTTAAGCAGCATGGTAAGATCAAGAAAGGACAAAACGTTGTAGAGGTATTTGAGCCACCTTTCTAAAGACTGGAAATTCGTTTCCCCTTTTAGTTCATCGCGACATTTAGCCTTGGATAAAGAAATGTTAAAACCATGAGTAAACGGCTTGCTAATGTAGTGGGGGAGAGGCACATCGCGATGTTTATCGCGATGTTTATTGAATTCTAAAATGACTTCCCTTTGTTATAGACGAATAACCATAACTTCCTTATTTTAGAACCAATAGTCATGATTGTGACCTTTAAGCCCAAATTTCCAATACAAAGTAGCATATTGCAAGTATCGTCTGCAAGCATAAGTAGTAGTCATGTTGGATTTCCAAATCGCTCAGTATGTATTGACATTGCACGTATAACCTTCAGTCCGGTCCTAAATGATATTTGATCAGCAACAACTAATCCATGAAAGGACAATTTCATGAGCCAATTGTGGCAGCCCTACTGAATGTCAAAGTGGCTCCATCTCATGATTTTAGGTGGGATCTTTATGACTTAAAGGCGCGTATCATCATATCACTTTGCGAGAAAATTGGAAGGTCGGCCTGAAGTAACAACTACAACAAAAAGAGCACAATGAAGTTGTTTCAGCGTACATTTGCATTACGTACATGTCAAATATGTGAGACGGATCTACCAGATAGATACACTGTGTCATTTGGAAGGATGACCCTAGCGGGCTATAGCATGGTAGTAAGGAATTTCGCTCATTAATGTCTGGACCGAGTAAACTCTTTACAAAGAGAACAAACAATACTTTTAAATGAAATATAGGACCTTATACATATAGTACTGATCTAACACTTCGTGGAAAGGGTACCGTATTACTTATAACGCCGAATGCAGCACCAACATTCCGTGTGAAGAAAGATATTGGGACGTTAGTTTCACCAACATTTACTCACTGAACCAAGTTACTGTGTGACTAAAAAGAAGAGGTTATATTCAGAGCTTCAGTCTTATCTTCATTTTGTTTTAATATGTTGGCTGCCTAAGACACTAAAGGGGTGGGGAAGAAATAGCTTCCAGGGGGCGAAATATTTTCTTATATAGGGGAAAAGACATACTAAAGAGCATCAAGGCAATGCTAATTTTGAATTTTGTTGAAGGCGCGGAACCCCCCCCTACTTCTTGGGGGCGCCGACCCCCCACTCTTTGCCTACGGGCTTACTGCGTTACATGCAAGATACACAACTTTTGACTCACAGCAGATTTATCTGGTTATATTTCAGCAGCCAAATCGTTGTCAACATTCATAAAAATGATACAGTATTGTATTGGTTTGAAAGTTAACACAAATCAGCAAGCAATGTCCAAGTTGAGGAAACCGAATACCGGTATTTAATTTAAGGTGTGGGAGATAAATATAGTAAATACATCGAACTTCGAGCACTACCGAATTACGGGCACCTCTAAGATTATCCTAACTAATAATACCTTATTACAAGCAGTTCCCTTAGCTAGTGATGTGGAAAGACCTACTTTGGACTACAAAGGAGACTGAAAATCTAATAAATCTAATAAAGTGAATAAATATTGCATAAATATTCATACTTGATACGATTTTTTCCTTTAAGGTAAATGTTCATTTTTGTAACTTCCCAAATATTTTAAATCGTTAATTTTTCATGACTGCGTATGAATCACCACACTGACTGGCATTTATTTGCCTATATGCACTAGTGTTGTGTCGAAGATTAGGCTTTGCCATGAATTTACATTGCTAAGTACATAAAATGCGCAAAATTGGCAGTTTTACAGCTGCATAGATAATGTTGACATATAAAACAAGTATTTACGATGTTATTTTAATTTCACTGAATAAGCTTCACATCAAATTCAAGCTGTTTCTCGATAAAACGATTGGGGGATATTCCTTACTCCTTTACAGAAAAATATTTGTCTGCGACATAAGGTCCTCGACATTTCATTCATCTGTACTCTAAAATTTTTAATTTTTTGTTAATTGTTGAACATTTACCTAAGTTTGATCCAAATTTGGAAGCTATAATGATCGTAAACTTTTGAAGAAAAAGAAAACGGTCTGTTCCAGGATCTTTTCTTACACGTGAACATCATCTTTTAAGTTATTTACGTATAAACGTGACATATTTTTTTAAACTTTTACAGCTGATACAACGGAAAAACGTCCGTGCCAATTTAGGGAACAGTCAGTTAGTCATGGGGTATCATTTAATTTGGATCCATGCACACTGTGTACTTGTCACAATGGTACAACAATATGTAATATCGAATCGTGTCCATCAGAAGCTAGATGTAAGCAGAGCGAAATCGTTACTATAGAAGAGGAATGTTGTCCGCAGTGCCCCTACAGTAAGTACTGACAGTAACATTTTATGATATAAATCTCCATAGGACTACTGTAATTTAAAGTGGTGAGCTGGTAGGCCTATACTATTTCCAGCATGCCTTTTACGTAGTTGTTGAGTTTAAATTCGTGTTGTTGGTCCTCCCCAGTGTCTTATGGTAGCGAATGCTTTGATTGTCAGAAACCTGCTGCACGCTTAGTTGAATAGCATTGGTCGAATCACTATTGAATGTACCTGTGTATATCTAAGATTGGCGTTCAGCTTGTATAGGGCCTAGGATCTGAAGATCAGTTAAGTGAACAAGTGCCTACAAATTTGGCACCGGGAATTGCCACGGGAGAGGGGAGGGGTCGTCGAAGGATCGGATATATTGCACAAAGGTGAGTGAAACACCTTCAGTTTTCTTCGTTTTTGTCCGATGAGTACTTCAACTCCTTTCCTAATGTATACACATCACAAATTGAACACATCATTTCGGGATAATGGTCTACACTGTCCCCCAAAACTTGGTTTGCAAAGGGTGGTGTTGCCTACCCAAAGCTGAACGGTGGTGGTGTTCATGCTTAGTACTGTGGAGACGTAAAAAGAGGAGGGTGTTGGGGTTCTGGAAAGATATTCCTTTTTCATGGTTAAAAAGGCCGCAGTGTTGCTACTGAACTACTGCAGGAGTCAAACTGTCTTAAAGCTATGAAAGCTAATATATATATATATATATATATATATATATATATATATATATATATATATATATATATATATATGGGTTATCTATCAAGCTGAGGTAATAAATAAAAATAACGAAGAAACTTACATCGGGCTCACTGCAACCGAATTCAAAAAAGATATGTCAATCATAAAAGCTCATTTAACGACGAAAAAAAAAGAAATCAGCAACAGAACTAAGCAAACACATCTGGGATCTGAAGAACGCCAAAAAGAAAAAAAAAATTTAGCATCAAGTGGAGAATTATCACAAAAGCTCGCCCATACAACCCTGCAACAAAAAGATGCAACCTGTGCATAGCCGAGAAATACCTTATCCTATTGAAGCCGGCTCTATGCACCCTGAACAAAAGAAACGAAATACTGACAAAGTATAGACACCAAAACAACTATTAAGTGCAGTGACTTAAAACACGAAGTCGGGTGTACACCGCGTTACTTTAGGCACTGATGAGTGCAGCCGTGTACGAAACAGTCTGTCTGCCTTACCTGTAAACTCCATCCATTATTATCATATATAAAAGCTCTCCTTATGAATCGAGCACTTTCGGAGGTGCCAACCGTACTCTTATATTTATTTATATATATATATATATATATATATATATATATATATATATATATATATATATATATATATATATATATATATATATATATATATTTACTCATCACTCAACAGTTATAGATCTTTATTCAGCCTTTTCCCGCCGGGATATGCCGTCAGGACACTTGTTAGGGAGTAAAAGTCCCTTCAGCTGGAAGTTCAAGTGCGAAAGCAATGATTACCGGAAAGGAATTCTGCTCCCGAGGAGCTAAGTTCCCAGATGGTACACTATGACTTAACATGAACCCATCTCAGCCATCAGTCCCTTTCATCATAGGTCTGTGATGCATGTCCCTTTTCCAGGCTACCTGAAAACCGAGCACATAGTACGGTGAAAGATTAATGCAATTCTTGTGTTAGTGGAAACAAGAACTACCAAACATGGTTTCAATATTCCGTAGATTGAATAACTTGTAGATCTGAGAGTGATGAGTTAATGCAGATGCCATCCTATTTGACTTTATACACTTTTCCAGGAGGCGTGTTAATATAATGTCACCCGTAGGGACGGTAAAATGAATACATCCTTCTATACTAACCCCACGGATCCGCAACTAAGTCCATTTCATAGTTATCTTCACTTATATTAAAAGAGTTGTATTCTTTCAGCAGAAAAACAACTTGCAAGCCTTTCAGCATACCTATAGACAAATTACTAACGTTTAAATGTCACCGTGATGTGGCTCATGTTGCGTTTCGAACTACAAGTAAAGGAGACCTTCCCAGAACCCCCATATTCTGTTTGAAACAACAGGCAACATCCTGATACAATATCTTACGGAGCAAAATCATAATAGCACTTAAGACAGAATTTTATCAATGTTGAGGGAATACTCCTCTTTCGATTAGATTCCATAGCTCCTGAACGGGTTTGTCACTGTACTATTTTAGTAGTAACATTCTGAACTGGCGAAGAGAAAGGGTGGCCAAATATCTACATTCTCCTGATTGTGGCATGATGGTGATCATGGCCGTAGCCTGGGGGGAGGAAGGGGGCGAAGGGGCAGTAGTTTAATGTACATTTCAAGAGGAAGGAGAGAGCATATTCGGTCAAAAATACTCAATTTTTTCACTTTTGATTTACAGAGATGTATGTCGAGAAAACCAGTACCTTAATGTACGACGATTGGTTCGCGTTCACCGAAGGAAGTTCGAGGAAAGTTTGGTTTGGTTTAGAAATTAAAGTCCATAAAAAGTTGACTTCCCAGAAGATCAGAGGAAAAAATCTTTGGAGATTAGGTGCATGGATAAGTCCATACGAGGATGGATCCGGAAAACGATTTTCAGAAAAAAGAAACATACTAAGAGGAAAAGACAGATCGAAGGAATATTTTAGCGTTTTCTATCATCCATGGGATTGGCCTAATCTAAAGTACACGATGGACTTCATTGGTGGCGGGTGCAAGGACTACAGATTTTTTTGCGTCCAGTTTGGTTTAACTGAAAATCCACAGCCGGTCTACGATCTCCCTATAACATTGCAAGCGGTCAATAATAAGACGAACAGACTCATTGATTGTGTTCCTCTTGGAGAGTGCAAAGGTAAATTTGTAAAAATTTATTTCAATTGAAGTTGAGTTGGTTTTATTTTTGACATTATTTCAAACAGGTGCACCAGACGTGGAAATGGGGTCACAGGCCCCGGAGATCCTTCAAAACCTATTCCTCCAGCATATTTTCTTGAACAAATGGGAACATTTTTCTCCTAGTAGAAACCATTCTCGGGCAAACCGACCAGGGCCGCAAAATACACTTTCCCGTAATCGCTATGCTATTCAGGCGCGAATCCAGAAATGTTTGAGGGGAGGGGCAGCAATGGGATTCCTTAAGAGCACGGTGGGTGCACTACGAGAGCGAAGCTTGAGTGTGTATCAGTGGCGTCCAGGGGTCGGGTGAGGGTCCCTGTCTAGATCTATGGACGGAGCCTCAGTGGGTGTCCGTTTGTGGAGCTGCCGAAATCTTTTGCAATATTAGATATTTATTTAGAACGTTGAAAATTGGGTGATTCTGTTCAGGAGATTAATATCATATAATATTCAAAAGTTTCGATGTAAAAGGATGGGTACAGGCGCTTAGTCAAGGGAGGTGAAAGGGGCAGCCGCCCCCTTTTTTAGTGTTCATTTTTACAATATTGCTAGTGTTTCCGTTATTTACGGTATATGCGGTAAATAGGCCTGGAAAGTGCCATTTTCAGCCACCTGGGAGGCCTGTTGGGCCAAAATTTTCTTGCGCTTTGCGCAAACTCATGGTGGCGCTGAGCGCTGAGAGCATATCTATGGGTTTCGCCCCCCCCCCGTGACAAATTCCTGGCTACGCCCCTGGATGGGTACAGTATATTAAGGCTACCTGGTGTGGTACAGGAGTGTTAATTAAGTTATTTCAGGAAGGTAGCCTGAAGCCCGAAATGAACATTTAGTTTCAGAAAATAATTTCTGGAATAGTAAGTGTTCTATGTCTTTGTAAGGCTAATCTGGTATGGGGTGTGATCGGCGAAAGTACGAGACATGCGCGCCCAGATTTTCCATTTATGACATCAGTTTCATTTTTTATCAATGCAAAACTTGTTTTCAGGCAGTGCTTTGAAAAACTTCAATTTCTTTACAAAGATGCATCTTTCAGGAAGGTAACAATCCCAAGAACACGCTATTTCTTTCAAATATGTTAAGCTCTTCTATACTCAGTTGATGGCGTAAAGACCTACTCTTCTTCACAAGTTCCAACTTTTCTCCTGCATTATCACACCTATGCAGAAGAGCATAAGGTAACACATTGACTGTTCAACGAAGCAAAAACGTTTGAGATGGTACTGAGGAAAAAATGGAAAAGCATTGAACTGATGGTGAAGGCGCAACAGTTGAGGTAGATTGTAAAAGATTTGTAATAGAAAAGAATTAAAATACGTCCATTATTAATCCCTTAAATCATTTCGCACAGTCTCCCGTAAAAATCTTTTGCTTAAATTGCTTTTCGTTTTTTTTTTAAATTTCGATTGATAAGCGGTAGGCGTGAACTCGCTCCCATGCAATATGTACCGGCGCCATAGTTTGTCTCTGGTATATTTTTGGCAAGTGATGTGCTAAATTGGGAAAGGGTGCACAATAGCCTGCAAGATGTCACGTCCCCTTGCTAGCCTGGCTTCTTTGATCATCCTAAAATGCCTGTTTGGCGAAAAATTTGCACCTCCATTTCCCTACATAGCAGAATATTTCACTCTGTATTAAACACAAATGTGTAGCTACAGTTCAATGGAGCAAACAGTGCTCCCTCTTCCTCAACCTCTCATAACATTATGTTGTTGTCTGTACATACTAGCATCAATGCCCATCCATTGAGCTGGTGAGGCAGTTTGTAGCCCTCCATGTTATCGTCAACGACCTTAATGGATTCATAGTTAGACAGTTAGATGACTTCCACTATAAGCTCCACCCAGCCCCAACAGACAGTGGCGAAACTTTGGTTCAAGGTGCCCGGGGGCAAGAATGGGTTTAGTGCCCAAAAATCCACTACAAACAAAGTATCATCGTGGGTGCCAGATCCGCCGGGTACCCCCCTAGCAAGGGTGCCAGGGGTTCGCTCCTCAGAGCGCGTAGGAGTTACGCCACTGTCCGCAGAAGAATTAATATCAATTGTTTTTAGAGGTTTGTTAACATTTTCGTCAGCCTTCCTTTCTCCTTTATATTTTCTTCGTTTTTCTCTTCTTTTTCCATTTTCTTTTTCCTTGGCCGTCTTGGTGGGGGATGGGGGTACAGGTTATCCCCCTATGTGTGTGCGCCTCACAATGATTATAACCCACCTTTAGAGCAGATGGTTGTTCAGGAAATTTTGACTGTAACAGCTAAGGCTGTTGCAAGGACAAAATCAGGTCAGTGCAATGAACCATTCGTACCTCAGTAAATTTTCTGTTCTGTTTAAAAGTTTGATATTGATATTGAATTGATACTGAATTGTTTGTGAAATTACTATTCACACTGTTCACACAACAGACCCATCTCAATCTTTAAGACTGTCTGGTGACGGTTCTGGCCGCATAGACGTCTTTATGGATGGACATTGGGGCACAATATGTGACGAGAATTGGAACACTTCCGATGCAGTTGTAGTTTGCCGGCAGCTGGGGTTTGATGGAGAGTCCCGTGTCCTACCGGCGGGTACATTTGAGGAGGGTTCTGGACCAATTCATCTTAACCAAGTTGACTGCAATGGAAATGAAACCAAAGTCCTTGACTGTCAATATGAACTAGAACACAATTGCGAGCATAGAAATGACGCCGGAGTCGATTGTGTTGGTCTTAATGTTACCATGACTGACAAAAAAGGTGCATATTTTTCAAGATAGCCTATTCACTATAAATACCGTTGCGAATTGTTATAATTTGAATTAAGACACAGTCTTTTGTAGCTTATTTTTCAGAAGAATTGGATTTCCTTAATGCTGCATCAAGTACTTAACTTTAAAGTAACAACAGTATTCCGTTACCAGCAATGACGAGAGTTTTGACAAAAGGCTGTGGTCCTTTTATTTATAAAATAAAACATTAATCTAGGGACCGTCAGAAAAACCAGTCGCTGGCTATAATATTTATTGATATCAAGTCATTGGAGAAATTAGATCAAATCACTACGATTCACTTAGAACTCTCTTTATTTAACAGTTTGTAAAGTTAAAAAATGTCCAAAGAGTACGCCTCTGATTTCTAGAGTATTAACAGGTCAATCAACCTTTCGTCTGAATTAATTCTTACTTACGTTTTGCTATCTGCTTGGGTGCACAGCAGTGGCGGATCAGTTAACTTGCCGAATTTATTTACTTCTTTGCTATATTTGGTCCTCGGCTGGCAGAGTGTTTTTCCCAGCTGTTGAGTACAAACGTGTTTCACAAGTGCGTGGGTAAGAATGCCGCTCGAAGTAGGGCTTTTTGTCTTTTTTGCAGGTAGTGAGTCTTTTTTTTTTTGCCGCTAGGCACTTTTTGTCATCAAAATCGGTAGTCCAGCCGAAGAAAGTCGATTGCGCGCTGAAGCGCTCTCAGCAGACCAGTTAGTCAGCCGACTTGCTTATACCTTTAGTACATCAAAATCGGTTGCTCGCCCTCGACTGTAGGAATTGGTTCTGCACAGGACTGCAGGGCCCGCAGGTGGACCATATAACTACCCGACTTTTCTTTGCTACATTCCTGGATATGGATAATTCAGACCCACTTCTGACGAAGGTGTTGACTACCTCTCAAGTCATCTGACGGCTTATTCGTTGGAATTCTTCTTAATCTACGGAATTTGTAAAAACTTTTTCTTTTTATTTGACAAATATCCTAAACACATTTAATTTCTTAAGTTATACTTTTTCTTGCATTTTACAGGTTTGTCTCTGTGGGTCATTGTCACCATCTTGCTACTTCTGATTGTGGTGATAGCAGTTTTCATTATAGTATGGAGAAGACGAACGGCAAGCCTGAAACAGAAGTCGGCTCTCACGTCACCTTTGCTTTGTGGTAGGTAACAGCATTAGTAATATCAATATTTATGATGAAAAGGTTCTTTTTTCCTCGATTAAACTATGACAAGATTCCCCATGTTGAAATTTGTTGTAGGACACTCTTTTCATAGGTCCTTAAAAATAATACTAAAAATTTACCATAGACTTTTCACATGCCTTTGAGGGACTTGTTTTACATGTTACTGACTGATGATCTTTAAAACCTGGTAATTGAACATTGACACAGCGGCACAAAGCTCAGTGCCCACAGCAACCCCGTAGCGTAGCCAGGGTAGGGGGAAGGAGAGGTCCCCTGAAACAAATTCGCCCCCCCCCCCCCGAAGTTAAAAACAAGCATTGGCTTAATGTTTATTAGTTTATCTCGTCATCTAAAACATGTTGCACGTCTCTGGAAGCTATTTCTTCCCCGACACTACCTTTTCTGGCTACAGGCTTGACTCACAGCACTTATTTTGATATTCTTTTACGATGGATGATGGTTTCGTTTACATCAAAAAGTAGTGCAATGTGCAAGGGTTGGCTGTGCAAGGTCGGGAAATCGAGGAAATCGTGATGATTCAAAAGAACTAGCAGCGAGAGAATATTGAGTCAAGCGAGGTATTTGTAGCCTGTTGTCTCGTCTGAAAATTACGAGCCGTGATAGCTTAGTGGTTAATGAGGCTGCCTGGAAAGCAGCTGATGGCGGGCTGAAATCCTCAGAGAGGTTCACTTTTCTCTCTGGTATTTCCTTTCAACCTTTCCTTCTTTGATAAGAGCTATGCTCTATCTTAGGATTGATATAACTTAGATGCTATTTACACCTCCGACCCACATATTCTAAATTCGATCTACCATACTCGAAATATTATATATATATATATAAATATATATATATATATATATATATATATATATATATATATATATATATATATATATATATATATATATACTACGAGGTACTAACTAGGAACAACCAGAACTCCACGACGCCAGCAGAGATCTGAACTCTGGTCCTGCAACCCAGTTTAAGAATTTGTAATTGTTGAGATTTAATTGTTTTTAACGATTTTTCAGTTGGCCTTTGGTATACGTACTTAAGCTTTTTATCCTTTTATTGTCCCCTTTTTTCTTTTGGTTAGTTTAAGTTTGCATGTTTTTAAACTTTCTTTTCTTTTGACCTTATGGCTTGCTCGTGAACCATGATTTTTGTTTTATTGTAAAGCGCTTTTGAACATGCCCCGGCATGAAGAGAGGGATATGTGAATGTGGTAAATAATAATAATAATAATAATAACAACAACAACAACAACAACAACAACAACAACAACAACAACAACAACAACAACAACAACAACAACAACAACAACAATAATAATAATAATATGATGATGATGATGATGATGATGATGATGATGATGATGATGATGATGATGATGATGATGATGATGATGATGATGATGATGATGATGATGATGATGATGATGATGATGATGATGATGATGATGATGATGATGATGATGATGATGATGATGATGATGATGATGATGATGATGATGATGATGATGATGATGATGATGATGATGATGATGATGATGATGATGATGATGATGATGATGATGATGATGATAATAACTGCATTGTTTTCATCCTTCCTCCTTGAACTTTGTGTGTGTGTGTGTGGTTTCTGTTTTCTTTGTAACAGAAATAATGAGAGATGTTGATCCGATTTTAAAGTCCAAGGAAATTCACCCATCCAACGTCGAACTACATAACGAGTTGGGAAGAGGCAAATTTGGAGTTGTATACAAAGCAACAGTACATAACTTAGAAGGGACCTCAGAAGCATTCGAAGCTGCTGTCAAGACATCAAATGGTGATGCTCTTCAACTTTTTTCAATTAGGCTACACACTTTTTATTTTCCCTAGTAAGTCCAATAAAGCATCCTAAGGGCAGATCCATAAGGTAGTTCCGCTCAGAATTCCTCCTGTAGAGAACCACAAGAGAATAGTGCTGTCTACCAATTGAATTTGCGTGAAATGTTAAAATCCCGAAAATGTGCTAAAGAATACTTGGCTGAGGTGATTTGTTTTTTCAAACTAATGGATATAATTTAAAAAATAATAATATTTTTTTTTATTTTTTTCATATTTTATTGCTCCACTAACTTGACAATCTGATGGAGTAATATCACCCCTGCTCAACAATAAATCCTCCCGGTCAGAATCCCTTCAGTGCGGCAGCACCTCTAACCAGGGAGTTGCTATAAATAACAACTCCCTACTCTAACGTCCTGCACCATAACTATCTACCTCACAGGTACCTATTTAACCCATGACTGGAGAGAGGAAATTGATATAAAGCAATTTGCCTAAGGACACGGCCTAATGTCCCAGGTGGGAGTCGAGCAATCCTTCGATTACAAATCCAACAACTCAACCAATAGTCCACCACGCTCTATGTATATGGAGATGTTTTAATTGTTTCCTATTACCCATCGTTAATCCCTGCGAATTCTATATCCTGTTTGCTAAATAGCCCAGTTAGGGTATTTACTTTATTTCCACATGGATTTCACAGCAACCGTTGGTATCAGCAGGGATTCAGATTACAACTCCCTGGTATGAGTAGGCGAAATAGGATTGTAACATGACAATTCGCCAGTAAGGCTATATAAAATCCCCGACAAAATAGATGAAACCAAATCGCCAAAACGTACTGCCATGATATGTTTTACTCGCTAAAGACTCTCCCCAAACCCCCACTCCGCTTTTAATGTTATGCCCAAATTCCAGCTTTCAACCATTTTGAACCAACACTGAACGGGGGGAGCGGGGGTTTGTTTCATTTACTTTTGTCGGGGAGTGTAGCCCGTAAACTTACGGGATAGCTTAAGGCTACTGGCGTTTGTACCGTAACGAAAAGCAGGACATACCTAAAATATTGAAAATTACACATAGTGTATCCTTTAACCAGATTAACCTTTTTTGTTATTTTCATTTTGTCAGGTAACTTGAATGGTGTTATGCCGGGTCTGCCTGCATTTTTTGTCGTAGTAAACTATATTGAATGCATACCTTTCGGTGCGTTTCGTGCGAAACAGCCCGCACTCAGTACACAATGGTAACAAAGATTGTAATGCACGAAATGATTGTGGATATGTTTTAAATCATGGGTTCCCATATGTTTTTGACCTGGGCTGCATTTCCTTGAGTTCATGCTTTATCATCACTCTTACAGTAGTTAGCAGGGGTGAATTTAGGGTTTAGGGCTCATTTTTGAGGGCAAAGCTCACACATAAGGGCTCCGAAAGTGACTGCACAGCAGAAATTCGGGAGTTAGGGAAACTTTTATTTCGGTGGCGGTTTTTTAATACGGCGCTGCACAGGATAAAAGCCGACTTAGCCCCACCAAGATTGCTGCTGAGGTGAAAATATTTGACATGACAATCGCTCTAGAAAGCAGGAAAACGCAATTTTTAACTAAAAATCCTCACCGTACTCCCACCTCGTAGTCACCAGTATGGGAATAAATTTTGGCATCCCAACCGCAAAGCACACTTAAAACGAAAATTTGTCATTATAACTCGGAATTTACCATACGTGGATCACCAGTACGGATGAAGAATTGGCATCCTTAACGCTTTAGACTGAAGAAAATTCTACTTACTAGACTGTTGCATCTACCTTGTGTGAATCACCAGTTAGCTTGTAGGGGAAATGTGGTAGCCAAGTGCTCTACATTTTACTCAGGAAATTGAACGTGAAAAAAACGTTCTGGTTCCTCGAATCTTTCGCGGGCCACATGGCCCATGGGTCGTCACTTGAGAACCAAGGTTCTAAAAACTAGTTTCTTGGTCCAGCCAGGCCAGTAGCCAAGGGAGGGGGGAGAGCTGCCCCCTTGAGCATATTTTTGGGAATTTTGTAATGTTTGTTTTTACAATATTGCTGTTTCTCCTATTTATATGAGGTAAATAGGTCTGGGAAGTGCCATTTCCAGCGATCTGGGAGGCATTTTGGGCCAACATTTTCTTGTGCTTTGCGCCAACTCATGGTGGCTAGGGGAGGGGGGCGAGAGTCTGTCTATGGGCTTCTCCCTCCCCTTGACAAACTTCGGCTTCGCCCCTGGGTCCAGCCTCATGTTAAAATCACCATCCAATGGTATCGCCACAAAGACAACAAGATAACCACCAATTTATTTGAGACGAACTGAAAAGTAGTCTTGTCCCAGCAAAAGGTTGTAATCGTCCTCAACGAACAAGAACTGAGCAAACTGCTTTACATAATTAGGTTGTTATTGACACTTTAAATTTGTGCTACAAAGCCAAAGAGAGGATGAACGCCTAATTTATCTTTTATAATTTTAGAAAGGTTTCAGGTCATTTTGCTGTCTTTGTCTTATATCAGAAAACCTTTTTCGACAGCTTAACTCATCTTTCACTTTAATTATGAGACGTCAAAAGCAACATTGTGGTATAAGACAGAGGTTTGCAAAGAAATAAAAGGGGATATTTATTGCCCTCCCTAGAAATTCCGAAGTGCTACCACTTCGAGTGAACTTTGAAAAATTCCTTCGTGTAACATTTACTGTCGATCTCCTACTTCGGGGCGTTGTACCTCATTCATACCTTTGGCATGTCCTGGCGCACCATATTTATAGAGTCCTGCATCGTTTCCTACTCCTTGCAATCAAGTTTACCTATGCACCGCAATAGGGTAGTCCCGACAATGGGTTAAGTACGGCCCATTATAGAAAAAAAGTTTAAAAGTACCTTTGTACTCTACCGTCTTCCTTCCAAAGCCATCCAAGCAATAAATATCTTTCAATATGCCATTTTTAAGACACTAAAAGTTTGCTAGCTTGCCTATTAATTAAGGGACCTACACAAATAGCCTAAATCGTTTAAAAACGTGTTTGAAAAATTGCTTGTCTGAGATGTTTTACACTGTTATTTTCAGGAAGGGTGCAATACTACAGTACCCTGCTATGGTTGTACTGGCCACTGTTTAAACATTCTACCAATCATAGTCCCCGCTTTCGAAGTCGTTGAACAGTATCCTATAAAAGTAGCTTCGTCAATGACGTACTAATTAGAAACCATGTAGAACTATCTGAAAGTTTAGCAAAAAAATTGTGCTAATTATGTTGAATCTCATCAGATATCTCCAAACGTTTATTTGAATTTGTAATTTTCAGAAATGGCTGAACAGGAAGAAAGAAAAGAGCTCGTAGAAGAAATGAAGATAATGGTACATCTGGGTGATCATCCAAATATTCTACCATTGTTGGCATCTTGTTCAGTGAGGGAACCCTACTATCTTATAACTGTGTGCATGGAATACGGAGACTTGTTACATTTTCTTCGAAAGTGTAGAAAGGTAAGGTCTATTAATTTTTCTTTCATTACCACCTAAGCTTTTCGTTTTCCTGCAGTACACGTTATCCAAGTTCGAGCATTTTCATCACTGCGTTCTGACAGGATAGCGTGTTTGTCATCAGTTTACGAGCTAGTGTTTTGGTAACTACACTTGCCATCAAATGCAGTACCGGGATTAATACCAAGTGTCGGCTTAGCATAAAGATAACGAGAAACATAACTGCTAGTAGGATTACGAGAAACATAACTGAAAGTAATTCTTATCTGAGGTATTTATCTTTAAATATAGCGGTGTTTACAGCACGGAAAAAACCTACATTTCCTGATTGACTTTTCTTTTACAAACATATGTCTTGGGAATTTCTGGACGGTTTGATGAAACGCATTTTTGTCTTGACATCTCGTTTGCCGGTGAATACGAATGTAATTGTGATCTCGATGATGAGGAACCGCACAAGATTCCATTGTTACTTTGTCCTTAAGGAAAGGCATTTGACGAAAAAACGATGAATGTAATATTCACTCTTACGGTTCTGTGTTTAATGTACCTGTAACGCTAACATGAGGAACAATGGCATCTCAAACGCTTTAGATGGCAGCAGTTACAATGTGAAGTAACAAATTACTACTGCAGTTTTGGCGTCCGCTAAGTGGCCATCTACTTAACTAAAAGTCAGCCTTACTTCGAATTTTCAAACAAGTCACAGTATTTTTCGTGAAACTGGTTTTACTTAGTTGCTGATATTAGTATAAATGGTTGCACCAATCCTAACCAAAAATAGACATCACAAACACCTTATGGGAAAGTTTTAATTTCCCTGTTTTTTATTTACGTTTTATAATTTTTCTCTTCTTTCTGTTTTCCTTTTTTTGTGTCTTCAGTTTGTGTAGGCCGGCTGTTAGGGCGGGTATCTTAGGTTCTTGTAGATACGCGACTGGTTTCTATGATCGTTAAGCTGTGCCGTGTGTTTACCATACAATAATCGGAACTGAAAATTACCGTCACTATTGATTTTGTTATGTTGTTCCCTAAAATTCTTTGTAGCCTAAGTCGTTTAGACTGGCTCTATGCATTTCTCTACGAGTGTAAACGCATGGATAGAAGTCAAACAATTTTAAACTTTATGAACAGTTATTAGATTGATAAACCACATGAAGGAACTACACCTTACTTTGCGAACTCTTACACATATTTGTGTCACTCTTCTGATCCTAGAAAGACAACATAGAAAAGGATTCTACATTTAAAGTTGGCGAAAAAGAGAAACTAATGATTGCCTTGCAGATAGCAAAAGGAATGGTACGTACCATTATGTGTTCACTAAAATTTCAATATGCGAAGTAATTATCAATTACAGCAACGAACTTTGGTTCAGGAAAGTCACTGATAAGCGACACGTACGTAAGCCTCACATAAGTTTCAGTTCGTGGTTCAAGGTAAATGGAATATATTAACTAGCACTAGCTGATAATCGAAAGCGGCTGGGTTGTCAAACTTATTGTAGACATTCAGATACATGTTGAAAACAAGTTTGCTTTTGTACTATTTGAAACTGTGGCAATTGTAACACCATCCATCTGAAAAAGAGAAACGATTACAACATGTTACTTATTCTTAACGTATCCACTTCAACTAAACATGTTATTGTAATGTAAAACAGCCCGAATGAAAGATTCCTGAAGGTAGGTGTTAGGAAGGAAGGTCTTAAAGGTCAAATAGTATGATGGCATTTCAAAAAAAATGTCAATATTGTTAAATGTGGTGTTCGTTGCTACTGAACCTTCCGAAAGAAAGTCATTTACCAGCATCTGAGCTTCAAAATCCTCTCAAAAGTAAGAGGGTGGGGCATTACCTTGACCAAAGCTACGTAAAGCGCAAATCGCAAAGAGAGGAATCCCGAACTCACTTAAGTGTTTTGGGAAAAGCTTTCGGCCAGATGATCTCTGGTGCTGTCTGCGGCATTTTCCTACCATTTTAATTCATTAAATTGCTGTATACATCATTTTGGAGTTGTTTTCATTGAATCAGCTATATTGCAAGCTAAAGGAAGAAACATGTGGAGACAGTTGTTGTTACAGTTCTGCAAAAAAGTGGGCGATAATCTCCTCCACGTTTAAAAGTTGAGGTACCTGCCTTTACTCCTCAAAGGGCCCCCGTCTGAGATATCCTTTAAGTGTCAGAAATGAAATGATTTGGTTTCTTCAATCCCAGCTTTAGCTCGTGGAAAAGATCTGAAGTTGTATTTTCATTGCTCTTACAAACTGAGATTCCCTGTCATTTATCTTCGGATAGCTGGCTGTTTTCCCCTTATACGCATTTTGCAGCTTAATTAAAAGTTAAACTCTGTAATTCCCTGGCCCAGGTAGGTCGAAAAGCTGCCATCCGCCTAACAGACAGTTCAGAACCAATCGTAAAAGTCAAACGTTATTATCTTCATTGCATCCTTAAAGGGAGATTACCTGTCTCAAGTACGCTGCGTAGCTGTCAGTTGTGTGTCCACACGTCGGGCCCTTGCAAAATGTCGGGACATCTTATTTGAATTTCAAGTGGAAAATGAACTTCCCTTTTCCAAACGCCTACCTCACAAAGATTTCGTCTTTTCGCCACCTTCAAGGCATATGTTCGAGAACAGCGTTTCTATCATGGAGATTTAGCTGCACGCAACATTCTCGTTGGCGAGGGCTTGGACATCAAAATATCTGATTTTGGATTGTCAGAAGACCTTTACACAAAAGCATATAAGCGACGGGCCAAAGAACAAGCAATTCCAATAAAATGGTGCAGCCTTGAGACGATATTACATGGAATCTGTTCTTCGGATGCGGATATGTAAGTTTAAGTTTATGGAACAACAATATTTACCCAGATAGCACACTTTGTTGGACCAACATTGACAAATGGTCGGCAAATGTTGGCAAGCATTGGCAATAAGTTGTGTTGGCACATAAATGTTGGACCAACGCAAGACCAACCTATAGTCAACAACTGTTGTGCACTCTAACATTTTTCCAACGTTGGGCCAACATTTACCAAACAATTGTTGGGTTTCATTCATTGAACCAATGTTAGGCCAACATTATCCATCCAATAGTAGGGCTTTCTTCGGTTAAACGACATTGGGCCAACATATACCAACCAACTGTTGGGTCACATATATTGAACCAACGTTGGGCGAACATTAGTCAGCCCAACTGTTACGCCTTATTCGTTTAACCAACGTTGGACCAACGTGTACCAACCAAATGTTGGGCCTTACTCGTTAAACCAATGTGGGGCCAACATGTACCAACCAACTGTTGGGCCACATTCCTTTAACCAACGATGGGCGAACATTGCCCAGCCAACTGTTAGGCCTTATTCGTTTAACCAACATTGGACCAACATGTACCAACCAAATGTTGGGCCTTACTCGTTAAACCAATGTGGGGCCAGCATGTACCAACCAACTGTTGGGCCACATTCCTTTAACCAACGATGGGCGAACATTGCCCAGCCAACTGTTAGGCCTTATTCGTTTAACCAACATTGGACCAACATGTACCAACCAAATGTTGGGCCTTACTCGTTAAACCAATGTGGGGCCAGCATGTACCAACCAAATGTTGGGCCACATTCCTTTAACCAACGATGGGCGAACATTGCCCAGCCAACTGTTAGGCCTTATTCGTTTAACCAACATTGGACCAACATGTACCAACCAAATGTTGGGCCTTACTTGTTAAACCAACATGGGGCCAACATGTACCAACCAAATTAAGGATGGGCTACATTCATTTAACCAACGTTGGGCACACATTGCCCCGCCGACTGATAGGCCTTATTTTAGACATTATGTAAGAAACCAACGTTGAGCCAGTTTAAAGTTACCAACTGTTGGGAATCATATATTGAACCAACGTTGGACCAACACTTAAAATTATTTTGAAGTTTCTAAAGGCCGTTACTATCATACAGTAATAAAACAGTATCAGAGAATTTATTTATAGGCCTGTCAAAGCAGTAAATAGAGGTTCAAAATTCATCAGCGGCACTTTATCTGTGATATTATCATGTTAAATATAAACGATCAATAGTGTATGTGACAATTTGAAGAGTTAAGTTATAAGTTATCCCTCGACTGATGTGCTGAATCTGGAGAACACTTAAAAGTCGGTCTACAACCTATGGTTGGCCCAACCCGAACACTGGATTTTGGTGATGGATTGCTAAAGGCCCACATTAGTTTCGGTTGGCCAATGGTAAGCGGCCCAACATTGGCCTAACAATGTACCACCGAAAAAATACTGCTCTCCCAGATAGCACAATACATTGGACCAACGTTGTAAAATAGTTGGTAAATGTTGGCAAGCGTTGGTAATGTGTTGTGTTGGCAAAAGAGTGTTGGTCCAACTTAAGACCAACATTTTTTTTGCCGCCCGTACGACATTACAATGTGGCACTAACGTTGGACCAACGTTTAGCACCCAACTGTTGGATTTTATTTACTTATCAAACGTTAGGCTAACGTAAGACGGCCAACAGTTGGCTTTCATTCCTTTAACTGACGTTGGACCAACAAAAGTCAGCCAACAGTTGGGCGTAATTCATTTCATGAACGTTGAGCCAACGTTAAGCACCCAACTGTTGGATTTTATTTACTTATCAAACGTTGGGTTAACGTAAGACGGCCAACAGTTGGCGTTTATTCCTTTGACTGATGTTGGTCCAACAAAAGTCAGCCAACAGTTGGACGTAATTCATTTCATCAACATTGAGCCAACGTTAAGCACCCAACTGTTTGGATTTTATTTACTTATCAAACGTTAAGCTAACGTAAGACGGCAAACAGTTGGCTTTTATTCCTTTAACTGACGTTGGTCCAACCAAAGTCAGCCAACAGTTGGGCGTAATTCATTTCATCAACGTTGGGCCAACTTTAAGCACCCAACTGTTGGATTTTACGTACTGTACCAACTTTGGGCTAACAGTAGACGGCCAACAGCTGGCTTTCATTCCTTTGACTGACGTTGGATCAGCAAATGTCAGCCAACAGTTGGGTGTAATTCGTTTCTTCAACGTTGGCCCAAACTTGGATTTTATTTACTGCGCCAACGTTGGGCTAACAGTGGGCCTATAGATAAACTTCAAGTAGCTGCTTTACCTTAAACCGTCTTTGAACAACTTCCATGAAATCAACCGTTGGTCCATATGTCTTCAGCCAATATTGAGCCAGCCAGATTTAGCCAACCGTCGGTAATTATGTAATTAACCAATATTTACCCAGTTTTAATTAAGTGACAAACTGTTGGGCATCACTATTGAACCAACATTGGACTGAATCCTTAAACTACTGGAATTTCTATAGGCCGTTTCCAATAATACCGTAATAAAACATTCACTATAAGAGACTTCATAGAACTGTCAAAGCAGTAAGTAGGTGTTCAAAATTTCTTCATTGGCGCTTACCTTAATATAATGTTAAATGTAGAACAGCAACAACGCATATGTGAATTGAAAGAGTTAAATTAAAAGTCACACCTCAACAGATGTGCTGAATCTGAAGGCTACTTAAAATTCGACCTACAACCCATGGCTGGCCCAACCCGAACACTGGATTCCAGTGATGGGCTGTTTAACGCTGACATTAGTTTCGGTTGGGAACCGGTAAGTGGCCCAACATTGGCCCAACCATAGTCCACTTAAATAATATTTACCCGATCATTTTGGTATCAAGCCAACCTCACAATTCCTTTAATAGCAGCTGTTTCTAAATTTTACATTCACAGTGAATATTTTGCAAAATGTTTACTTTTCTAGTAGAAAGTTCTGCCGAGACAATTTAAGGAAAATGTTTAAATGCTAAAGAATTATGTTGGAGCACCAGGTTTATACACCTTTCATCTAAATGGAACATTCTGAATTTTTAATAGCAAATTTTTGTTTATCCCTCAAAACAGGTCTGATTGAAATAAATTGTGACTGGTAATGGTGAATTATTGCAGAAAATCATGCTTCTCAGTTGTACAATGCAACTAAAAGAAGGAGAAATTGGAATATCATGAAAAAAATTGTGTTATTAGGGTTAATAATAACAAAGACGTCTCACTGAATATATATAACAGCCAAACGAACATTCACATGATTTATATTAAAATCCTACTGCTTTTAAAAGTGACTAGCTCGAGCATGTAAGTAGCAATGCTGGTAGCTTTTAAACTTGCAGAAGGTAACTTCTCTGAGATATTTCATTATGGTATCCCAATATGAGCAGTTATTGGAGGGAAGTTCTAAAAACCAGGCATAGTGTAGTTGGCCCAACGTAATGCCAACTATGTACAACTTGTTGCTCCTTTGGTGCAACAGGTTGTAGGATTAACATTGGAACAACGTTGCAACATTGTCAATTCAACATGTTGGGTGGACGGTGGCATAACGTTGGTCCATTGATTAAACAACATATTGGGCCAACGTTTTCGAAATGAACAGCCAACCTCAAATAACATTTTCCCAATGTGCTGCCAACAATACCTACAACATTCTTCCAACGTTGGTCCATTTTAACAACAACATATAAAAGTTGTTGTAATGTTGGCCCTGTATTGCAACAACTTGCAGGATTAACATTGGCACACTGTTGAGCCATTGTCAATTCAACATGTTGGGTGGACAGTGGCACAACGTTGGTCCATTGATAAGCCAATATATTGGGCCAACGTTTTCACAATGAGCAGCCAACCTGCAAATAACATTTTCCCAATGTGCTGCCAACAATACCTACAACATTCTTCCAACGTTGGTTCATTGTAACAACAACATATTGGATAAAAGTTGTTGTAATGTTGGCCCTGTATTGCAACAACTTGCAGGATTAACATTGGCTCAACGTTGAGCCATTGTCCATTCAACATGTTGGGTGGACAGTGGCACAACGTTGGTCCATTGATAAGCCAATATATTGGGCCAAAGTTTTCACAATGAGCAGCCAACCTTCAAATAACATTTCCCCAATGTGGTTCCAACAAAAACGTCAACCTTCTTCCAACGTTGGCCCAACGTTTTTGTGCTATCAGGGTGATCCAAGTTTATAGAACCCACCACTCCCACCACCTCCCTTGCAAAATGAATGCTTATCAGTCACCTACCACTATCCCATTTTACACAGCATATACTTTTTCATTAAAGGTGACACATTAGAGAAAGGTTATAAAACTTGGTGGCCAGCAACTACAGACATTTGATACCTAATTCCAAAATAGGGTATTTTAGACAATTCAAAGTTTGAGGGAACTATTAACCAAAAGCATTTTTCGTGCCCAGTGAAAGTAAAATTTTCGTCTTCTTTTTAGATTTGGCTTGGCAAGACAGCTGTAAACTTTTTGTTAAAATATTCTTAAGTTTCCCCATTGTTTTTGTTTTGCAAGAAAAAATGTAAACATTAATTTTGCATGTGCATGTACGTTTATACGTTTGTGCGAGTTTGCAAAAACGATACATAACTCTCTAAAGTCATATGATCAAGATTGTGTAAACATTTCATTCTTGGTTGGCAAATACTATCTGCGAAGAGTTATTATATTCGAGGAGCAAGTGAAAGCTTATCTAATATTATAACAGGCCAAATGGGATTATATGTAATTAAGAAATATCTAAATAGAAAACACGGATATTATCCACAAGGGAAACGTCTGTTGGCACCAGAGACCAAACTATAAAGTATTTGGTCCCAATATTACAAAAATTTCACAGGTAATAAAATATTTACCTGTTTCGATGAGGGAGAAGAGACGGGATGAAGTTTGTCTGTATGAGGAATGGCCACCATAAAATTGTATAAGGGTGTAACTTAGAAACACAGACTGATATTTTTGCAGTCTGGTTTGCTTTAAAAATCAACAGATTCCATGAAATTTGTTCGAACTTAATAAGCCTCTTTTGCTCTTCGCTAGTTTCGGCAATTAGCAAAGCATCTTTTTACCCCTCTGTTGCAGATGGTCATATGGTATCGTGTTGTACGAGATTTACACACTCGGAGGAACACCATATCCAGGAATCGAAGGAAGGTTTCTCGTTCCTCAGTTAAAAAAGGGGTATCGCATGGAACAACCAGCCCACTGTCCAAACTACGAGTGAGTTTGAAATGTTAAAACAAATTTCATTGGACGTAGAACTTTGTACAAATATCATACCCCAGTTGTCACTTTGCTAAACACACGCAGACTAGTTTAAGCATTTTTAGAAGGCTAGATGAAAAACTTTTCTGCTAAAAATAAAACGTCCTTTTAAAATTAGAGATGAAGTTGAAACTTGAAGCATCAAAATGTGATCTGATTGAAATGTTGTAACATACATATTACTTTTGCAAGCAATACTGGACGAAAGGAGATATGACTAAGCTAATGAGTAAGTAACATTGTCAAGGAACTATTCGAAAAACTACAACGATGGCTTCACTGTTGTTTTATTAATATTAACAAGGTAGTTACTCCGTTACCATTATTTGAACAAAGAAAACGTACTTTCCCCCTCTGCGCCTTTTCATACAGAGCTGGAAACACCGTGCAGGTAACACTGGACTTCTTAGCCATTATAATAACATTTATAGTAACATTTATAGTGCGTTCGCAACATGCAACGTACTATTAACTGGTACCTCCAGCAGCTCATTCATTTTAACCTGTTATGTTCATCCCATATCATAGTGTACTTACATTATCTGGCAGATACGAAATAATGCAAAGATGTTGGCAGGAGGAGCCAAGCGAAAGAATAAAGTTTCAAGAAATAGTTGAAATATTGGACGCTTCCCTAGTCCAAAAGACAGACTACGTACAGTTCTTTTCCGAAGATCAATTGCTGGTTAGTTTTGCTTTCAGTGTGTAGTTTCTTAGAATTTTAAGTGCTACCTCCGCAAACATGTACAGAACATTTGCATATGCTGATCTAGAAGACAAATATCAAGAAAAGTATATACATTTAATGGCTCCTTTGAAAATATGTCTAACTGTATCCAATACGAGTCTTTTTGTAGAGCAAATATTTAAGTATTATCAGCCACCAAATTAGAAACAAACATGAACAGAAGAACTCTCTTCCAAAATTTTATTAGAAACGTGAGATTGTGTAACGTAGCCATATAATATTGATATGGAATTTTACTGCTTTTAATGGCGACAACAACTTGATTTGCACATCTGGCTTGAGTTTTCCATCAAGTTACGTCTGGCTTGATATGGCCGTATAAAGTTTCTTGTATATCTGGGATATGCTTTTATAAAGTTACATCTGGCTTGACATGGACATATAAAACTTGATTTGAATGTCAGGGATCAATGACTACTGAATATTCGACCAGATATATTCACATTTAAATATAAATCTAAAATGACGGTCCACTTTCTTGAGGTGTTTTATTGTGGAGGATTGTGTCTTCCGATCAATTTTTTAAGTTACATATTTAACCCTGTGGACCATTGCTGCTGATCAATATTTGTACTGACGTGGTCCCATATATTGACTGTTGTTGGTGATGGATATTTTAGTGCTTTAGACTTTTGCTGGTGATCAACATTTTATGGTACTGTTAACTGCGTCGAGCAGTGCTGGTACATCGTGACATAGTTTGTTGCTTTGACCGTTGTAGGAGAATAATAGATTTGCATATAGAGATAAAGTAGAGATAAAGTAAGATAATACTTTTGATATGCAAATGTAGCTCGAAAGCATCGTTATATTTAATAGTCAGTCATGTAAGTATATTTATCACACCTTAAATCCGACTGATGCATAAAATAGAGTGTAACTATCCTCACACGGTACCCAGATTGTTTAATATTAAATGTTTCTTTCGTTCTCAGATAATGGCCGATAATGAAAAGATAAACATTCCCGTACCACTCACTGGTGATGACGCCATACCAACCGACGATCATAATGAGGACAACTTTGCTCCTATACATGAAGAAGACGATAATATAAACATAGACGATTTACAGGAGTTTATGATGATTGAATGGTCCTTTAACACAGATGGCGATACAATAGACACTAGTGGAGCAAAGAATGTCTACGTAGAATCTTAGATACGTTGTGTACCATATTAAAAACCGAGGAAAAAGATATTTTGTTCTTAATGTGTTCTTGACAGTGACGTTGGAAGGTTTTTAAGAGTTTGGGGTGAAACATTTAATTCCACAATGGCCGTACACAGCGGAGGGGGGGGGGGGCAACAGAAATTTTCATAGCACCTTTTTGTCACATCTTTCTGTGTTTATTCCAGACATTTTAAAGTAACGATTGTTTGGATGCAACTTGTAAGGCACGAAAACTGCCATTTCTGGTAGCATGGTGTGGATATCTCTCTTAATTTTGCTATTACTCATATATGCTAAAAGTCTAAACATCTGATTTTTTTGGCGCACTTCGCGTGCACCCATTCTAAGTGCTAGTTCTTCCATTCTCACTTCTGGAAGGACAATCTGGGTAAGATTATTGTTTCAAGGCCCCCGGGAAACCCTGTAAGTAATCTGCCCTCCCCCTCCTTCCTCAAGCCCTCTGAATAATCAGTCTATGCCGACTTTTGTCATAGGGATACGACTCTAACTGAAAAAAGTCAGATTCGTGGGCAAAACCCATGGACCCCGCCCCTTTAGGGGGAGCTCAAAGAGCACCCGCGGCGCCTTCGGTACCGTTTCGGTATTTCAACTTCAGTTCGCCTAATTTTTCCGCCCCTTCCCCCACTGCAAAACTCCTGCGTACGGCCGTAACATTCACAGTTTTTGGCATTTTCTAACTTAAGTTTGGACGCGTTAAAACAAAAAGGCCGTCAAGATAAAAATCTCTGAACGTGGGCTTTAAGCCCAAACTCCTTGGTTCCAACAGCTCTACATGATTTACCCAAAAAATCATTAATTTTAAAAAGTACTTCTTGAGAACGATAAATATAGTACTTTAATCCTGACATACTTAGGAAGGATCTTCATCTACAAATAAAGTGGCAAGCCTGTCTTTTTGCTGTATTCATGGGCGGTGATCATGTAGGGGGACAGGAGGAACATGTCCCTTCCCTGCCTCCCAATATTTTAGGTGGGACATAATATCATATGTCTCCCAAATAATTGTGATATTAGCCTATTAATGGCAGCTGGGGGAGAAATTTAGATCAGAAATATGTAGTATGTGTCCTCTAGAATGCTCCAAATTTCTTGGCTTCCAGGGTTTTGCCCCTGGTCCCTAACAGGAGACCTATGGTTGTCCCTTGTACCTCTGGCCGGAGGTGCAAGGCGCTCACACAAGCAATTGTCCCCAATTGTTTTAACAGATCGCCGACCCTGGCTTTATTATTACAAATCTTTCCACCACGTTTTATTTGCTACGGCACTGTGCTCCTATTCACTTCCTATGGTGAAGCAATTGTCTTAGTATAAATATAATAGATGCTCATTTCTGTTTCTAATTGATGAACGTTTCAATAACTAATGCCAAGTTTTGGGCCTCATGTTTTCCAAACGGGATTCTGGTTGCCAAGTAGCAGTCTTGGTTAGCAGATAAAGAGTTCGTTACAAATTGCAGAATATAGAATAGCCTAGTTGTAATTCTTTAATTACACCATTTATAAAACTACCACTCGTTCTGGCTTAGGATGTTTTTGGAAGTATTACAGATCCGAATTCTCTGAAATAATTTTCATTTCACAAAGTTGAGAAGATTCTAAACACAAAATGTGACTAGACTCAACTTATTTGCAACGGATAAAATCTATACATATGGGGGTACAGGTGAAGCGCATCCATAGCCGCATTTACCCAGAAATTGCGGTAATCTTTAGGTTACGATTCCCCCTCCCAATATTTTGACTTTCAGGGGGCACTACGAAAATTTCCATAAACGAGTCACCTTTATATCTTAGTTTTCACATCTGCTTCTGAATTAAAAGAAAAATCCTTACCTTTCTTACTACCAAAATATAGACTGCAGCACTATTGTTGATTTTCTAATGTGTAACGTTACAACGTTTTATTACTGATAGTGTATACCAAGGAAGCTGCTACATGAGGCATGTCATGTGTGTTATGATGCATGGTAAATCTACCGTAGGGTATAATATTGTATTAATACTGGCCCGTGGTTATACATGCATGTCCTAGAGGTTTCGTATTTTTTCATATTTGCTGCTTTGTTGACATTGTTTCAATTTACAGGATCTAATCGCGTTATTTTGGAGGTCTTATTAACAAAATGCTCAAAAGGCGATCATTATCTGCACTTAAGGGTGCGGTTGCATATCCGACAATGAAGGAGATACTCTTAGCCCGAAATTTTCTAAGCACCCTCTGGTTGCCCTTCGGTTAGATCAGTGCCTCTCAGTCAGGTCACAGAAGCCTTGGGTCAACTGGGAAGAAAGAAAGGGGATAGATGTGATTGTATAAGGAGTTCTGGATTCCGATCGATGACTTGCCTAGTCCTTTTTGTTTTGTTCATATTGACATGCACATGATGTTTAGGTCACTGACTAGTCACTTGACACTTTAAAATAATTAACAGTGCCATGAACAGAGGAAACGCATTTTCGAGTACCTTAATTTTCATCAGTAAGAAATTCACATCTGACATGGGCGTCAATCCTGGGGGGGGGGGGATGGGGGACAAGTCTCCCCACATTTCGATGAGTGGGGGACACAATATCAAATGTCCCCTCCCCACATTTGCGTAAAAGAGTAGTGTCGTGGCTCTATTTGACTGGCTTTTTGAGTGATATGTAGGTTTGTTGGACAATTGTTAAGTGTCTCGATGCAGATTCTGAATGTAGATTTCGTCAGGGAAATCTTATTTAATGACAAAATTTCGGCGCGCTTCGCGCGCATGCGTTACGGTTTGCACTCCTCCTCATGACCATTAGAAAGGTAATTATACATAGAACTATTCTGATCACAACACTTTCCGAAAACAGACATACATCTCCAAACATCTGTTGGGGCCTCACATCAATATGGGATCATTCAATCAGTGCTGTACGCAGAGGGGAGGGCCATTCGGCCATGCCCACCCTCACTGATTCCGATTTTTTTTAAGTTCCTAAAAATACGTAAATTTTTTAACACAAATTTACTTCAAAAGGTAGCATATTTGGCACCAGATTGCATGTAAGGACACCGAATTTTTCAAAAGTTTTCAAAGGGGATGAGGACACCCCATTAGGCCATGCCCCCCTCACTGATGCCTATTTTTTTAGTTCCTAAAAATACGTAAATTTTTTAACACAAATTTTACTTCAAAAGTAACATATGTGGCAAAAGATTGCATGTAAGGACACCTAATTTTTCAAAAAATTCAAAGGACACCCCCTCCCCTTAGACCCCTCCCCCAGGCCAGTGGTCACACAACATACTGCATTCCCTCCCCCTCCCCCTTCTGGAAGGTTGAAAGTATGTTGTTGCCGTCAAACACTTTTCAAAAATTTTTGCAGAGCGCTTCGCCGAAGCCATTATCGGTATAAATGGTGCAGGCACGGATCCAGGGGGACCTGGGGGGTCCGGACCCCCTCGCCACAAAGAAAAGGAAGGAGAAAAAGGAAGAAAAAGAAAAAAGAAAAGGAGAAAGAAAAATTAAGAGCAAAAAATTAATAAGAGTGTCTAAGAACGTATTCAAAGTATATATTTCTGTTGGGTTTGGGTGGAGCTATAGCTGATTATCTCTTTAGATATCTTCCAAAGTGGTTGGCGACGGAAAGAGAGCTACAATGTTCGAAAACAGGTGAATAGCTGAGTAATGATCCCTGACTAAAGATCTAAATAAGTAAACATCGTGACATATGCAGTATGGGCCCGGCTAACTGCACTGAAATTTAGTAACAATTTTGTGTTAAAGAGTGAAATTTTTTGTAATCTAGAGGGATTGAGAGGCAAAGTTTTTGCCATACAGACCTTGCAGAATGAATACAGAAGACAAGCTGTCAGGTGACGTGCTATTGTGCACAGTGGCACCAGCTGTTGCAGGCAAAGTAGCGGCGTGCATACCCTATTCGATTTCGAAACTGTCTGAAAAGTTTTAAAATGAACTCAAAAGGCTTTTAAGCTACAAACAGTGGCGTCGGCACAGTGGGCAATGATCGACGTGTGTCCCCCTCCCCCATCGATTCTTGAAAATTTTTAAAATGGTCCCAAAAGTCGTTTAAGCTACAGATTTCTGCGGAGGGTGGAGGGTGAGATGTATATTAGATGATTGGTTCATTTGCTCTTACCATTTTCTTTCACAAACTGTTCTCAAACTATCATAAGTTTTGGAAATTCTTGACAAATTCCAAATTTTCGCACGCTCCGCTGGCGTCAAGCCTTGTGTCAGAGTTGTCCTTATTATCAATAGCTTTCGGTTACTACTCACGGGGCCGGGGGAACAAATGAGCAAAAGTGCTTTTTAAGAATTCTCAGTCAGAAGTTAGTTAGTTAGATCAGGTTTAACGTCACAAAAATATCTTTCTTCACCATATGTATTTAAAGACCTATAACAAACTACATTTTATTGACTGAAATATGTCGATTTCTTCACTGTGATAGATACAACCACTGCTACTTTTTCTTCGGATTACGTTCGTAAATGCTTTATGACATGAAAAAACGGCACATGTATAATACACAAAAACTTTTATTGAGCTGTTGAAAATTATGATTGACATAGACTTATGCGTCCATGGAGAAATTGTACACTTCCTCTTTCAATATTTCCTTCGAGTTTGGAATTGATTTGTTTTCTCTGACGGTTTAAAAAGCAAACAGAAGGGCAAACAATAACAATGATAATGATATGTATAAACTGAGTGTGCTGTTTTGTCAAGCCATTATGTGTTACAAGTTGAGAACCAGTTGTGACGGATGATTTGGAAACGTTTGAATACTTCATCTCATACGTTCCTAACTCCTGCCCCAAAGACTACTTAAGGGTTTCAAGCAATTCATGTGGTTAGTTAGTTAGTTAGTTAGATGAGGTTAACGTCCCAGTTTCCAACCAATTGGTTTAAGTCGAGACTACCACAGCCTTTTTTCCAGTTGTGGTTCACTGGCTTGTTTTCCCTTCTCCATTGCTTATCCTGAGCACAAAGCACAAAAGCAGTAGGTTCCATTTTTAAAGTCTTTGGTATGACCCGGCCAGGATTTGAACCCTAGAACTTCCGGCTGCAAGTCGGATGCTCTCAGTCAGAAGATTCGTTTCTGAATAGCATAGGTTGGTGGGGAAGTGACAGTGTCCGATGCAGGTTCTGAATGCAGGTTTTGTCATGGACTAATATTTTATTCAAAATTTCGGCGCGCTGCGCGCGCATACGACAGGATTTACACCCGATTTCATATACCATTGACAAAGCTATGACGCAAGAAACTATTCCAGTGCAAACATTTTTCTAAAAAGTACATCTCCTTCTCTGTAGGGCTCTCATCATTATGGGATCTTTGACTAATCTAGTCTAGCACATGGTTTGAAAGAATGAAAGTACGTAATTGCCGTTGCTTATTTTCCAAACATTTTACCGCGACGTTCAATAACGACGAAAATCTTTTCTGAAACGAATTTTGCCTGTCCACCATCCCTCTTGCTATAGCTAAAAAGACAAGGTGATATATCATATCTCCTCCCATATGAATGTCAGGTTGTGAGAGTCCTGTTGGTCCCCCTTTTCAGTGTACAATTAATGCAGAGCTCCCAAGAGGCTCTATACCGAAAATTTTCTGCGCGCTGCTCGCTTCGCGCTCAATTGTTTACACTTACGGAGAGAGGTACGTTTTTATTGAGTGATGGATTTATTTTTATCACTTTTTACCAAAAATTATTTGAAATCTTTTCCGATTTTTGTATCTTCTCAATATTTCTTGATTTTTGCTTGATCTGCGCAGTTTTAGCCTTGAATTGCTCCTTTTACTATCAATAAGGTCCCAAAAGTATTCGCATTACTCATCGGTGGGGTTCTACCGTAAGCCAATTATTCGTGTGCATAAACGTGATTTCAGAGGAGCCAGCATTGTAAGGATGTAAAGCAACTGATATTCATTTTTTCACCCTCCTCTTCTTATGAGAACTGAAAACTTACTATCGAACCCACCTTCTAATTGATAGACACACATAAAGGGAATTGACACCATTTGTCGGGTCACACCAAAGACTTTCAAAATCGAACCTACTGCCTTTGTGCTTGGTGCTCAGCATAAGCAATGGAGTAGGAAAAACAAGCCAGTGAGCCACAACTGGAAAAAAGGCCGTGGTCGTCTCGACTTGAACCAATTGGTTGGAAACTGGGACCTTAAACCTCATCTAACTAACTAACCATTTGTAATAGCAATTGCTTTAAATGTAAATTCAAATTTTCGCGGGCAATTGTTTCATCTGACGTCCTATACCCTGACTACCGTATAACGAAAATAAAACATTCATAATGGCAAAAATCATTTCAAGTTACCTGCATACGCTCATAATGTTGGCGTGTAAGTTTTAAGATAACTTAGATTCTCCTAAACTTCTGCAGGTACATATAGTAACTTATACTGAGCCATACACATCAAATTCCATGAAACATGAAAAGGTATAAAATCTCACTGACATAATAACTGTAGCCGATTTCTGTGCTCTTAAAATGCAATACTGCGAGAGCTTCCGGGGGCTACGCCCTATCGCAGGGGCCTGGACACCACGCGTAGGAACTCGCGCTTCGCGCTCGTGGTGCACCTTCGGTGCACATGAGATTTTCCATCTTGGCCCCCCTCAAAATTTCTGGATCCGCGCCTGCAGATGGTGATTGTTAATACACTTACTACTGAGTACGACTACAAAGCATTCTGAAAACGCCCTTGCTAATCCTTCACACCTTTGTTATACTACGATCAGCTCCAAAAATATCCCAAAGATATCCAATTTTGCATCTAAGCAACCTTAAATTAACAAAAATTTCTCAAAGGGGAGGGCTACGCCCCATCCCCTTAGACCCCTCCCCAGGATGACACCTTTATATAGTGACAAATGAAAGATCCCCACTGCTGTATACAAACGCAGGGTGAATAAAAAAGGTGCAATTTACACGCCTCCACCAGCCAGTCGGAAAAATTAGAATTCACTAAATTATGGACATTTCCAGTCATGTACGATCAGCTCCAAAATTTTCCCAAAGATAGCACCGTTTTGCAACTAGGCAGCCTTAAATTAACAAAAATTTCTCAAAGGGGAGAGGGACGCCCCTCCCTGAGACCCCTTCCCCAGGACGATGCATTTATGTAGTGACAAAGGAAGGATCCCCACTGCTGTATACAAAACGCAGAGTGCATAACAAAGTGCAATTTTAAACGCGTCCACTCAGTTGGAAAAAACATCCAGCCGGCCGGAATTTGGGACCTTCACACCCCCAAATATAACACCCTAGCAACGGGCCTGGTCGGGTCCACGATCTCCGACAATGATCCACGCTGCGAAGCGTTGTTTCAGCTATTTTGGGACATGATGAATATAACATCTTGAAGTAATTCCGTGGACTCCGTGTATTTCACCTGGCAGTTCATCTATATGGTCATGTTAACTTTGAAATGATAATTCTTATTAGATTAGGACAACGTCAGTGGGAGGAAAGGGCCTATAGGAAGACGCCCTCTCTTCAAAACCGAAGGAATTGGTTTGTGCTAAGTCATGTATGTCCCTCGTCTCCCCCCACATTTGAATATGGATTGACGCCCCTGACATCTGACAGTCTTTTATTTCGAAATGTTCTTAGGGGAGGACCCATACTTTCCGCCTTTGCTATTTTGAAAAGTATGTGAGTCATACTCAGGTTTGAGTTAAACTCATAGCCGAATGAGGGTGCTGTAGTACTCGAGACCGGTCTCGGACTCGACCGGAAGGTAAGGACTCGGACTCGGTCTCGTACGGTCCGGACTCGTGACTCGGCTCTTAATTTCTCGCGACCGGGCTCGATACCGGCAGAATATGGAAATCACTTTTATATGCAATTGATTCTGTACAACTCCTCACGGTATCTACGTCTTTGCAATATGCGCTGTAAAATGGAAGGATATCCATAAAAGTCCTACGGTAAAAACGTGGGGGTCCGCTTTATTATTTTCGCTGGTGGCCCACATGTTAAATTGGGAAGATCTCAAGGGGCCACAGCCAGATGCGTATCCGTGATTTTGTCTATAGACCTCATTTCAAAATGGTTAGCCTTCCACTTGAATACGTGGTGTCTAGGAATCCGTCGAAAGGACCTGGGTTGAGAGCAGCACCAAATTCGAATAAAAAAGGGGGGTAGCAACGGAAACTCTGAGGGTATTTACAAAATAGTGGACATATATCTGAACAGTTATCTACGCTCTCCGTAAATGACATTGAATGAGCACTGAAATGATGATGACAAGTATCACAATTTGACCATTAGGCCCTATCCAGGCCTGACAGAGTAGGTAACAAACAAAATCATGTCAGATTCAAGTGGCGCAAACCTCCTTTGAGAAATGTATGGCTGGGGAGAAGGTGGTTTGGCTTGACACTATCTGAGCGTAACTATCTGTTGGCTCGTATAGCGTAGCAAGAATATCTTTTGCCACAACCTCCTAAATTGCCTTGAGGGACAGGGTTCCCCAGATCGACGGTTAATAGGTCGAAGGTTTACAAGACCGAAGATCCTAACTCTAACTTAATTCTCACTCTAATCTGAACTCTAATCCTTTCACAAACCCTAATCCTACCCAGGATAATCTTGAGCCTGCCTAATCCTAAAACCATGATCCTGTACCTAACTCAAATCCTAGTCTTAGTTCTAACCCGAGGAAGATTTTCGTCCAAGGGTATCTTCGCAGGCGCGGATTCAGACATTTCAAAAGGGGGGGGGGCTGCTAAAGGCCCCCTTGAATATTCTCCTAGATTGACATGATGCTAATTTTCGTGTATTTGTTATTGTTGATGTGGCGAAAAAAGGGGGGGCTGAGGCCGGGAAAGCCCCCTTGGATCCGTCGGTCTAGCGAACCTTTCGATCTAGTGACCCTTCTATCTAGTGGACAGTCCCCACCTTGAGTGGCAAGTTACCAGGCTGTAAGAGTTTCTCGATTACGTATTCTTCATTCTGAAATATCATTATTTAGAAACGTACAGTTCAATTAGAAAAGGCAAACAAGAGGGGGAAAATAATATTCAACCTATATGTTTCTGTCAAAGAGTATATAGTCTCCTAAGATTTCGTAAGTTCATTTTATGTGGCCTGCCTAGATTCCCCTCACCACCACTGGATTGCATACGTCAAGCTATATGGACCGCGGATTTGACTGCGTTTACATGTGAGTAGGTGGGAAGGCTTGTGGAGATTATTGGATTTTGGTGGGGTTTGCACACTAGGATGTACCAGAGGGATTGTTGATGGTATGTGTATAGGAATTGAAATCAAAGTGGGTTTGAAACAAGAGAATTTCAACTGCCGTAATCCATACAGTTTAATCTACAGACTTCAATTTAACCAAGACGTAGCCAGTACCTTACTTCTAGCGCGGCCTTTTTGCTTCCAAATCTGATGTGTTGTCAGGATGTAGGCACAATTGTTTTGTTGGCAAAGTTTTATCCCAAACGTGCCCTCTTTACAAGTGTTAGGTATACTAGCAGGAGCGGTTGCAGAAATGAGACACATTCGAAAGAAAGGGGCTCTCACGTAATGAGTACCAAAGATACATCTGCGGTTGCAGGACTAGTTGGATCCGGAACATTTACAAAGGCGTCGATATATTCCGATTCAAATTTAATGGGCAGAATAATAAAGAAAAAATGACAAAAATAATGACATTTAAAAATGACAACCACCCTACCTCCAGCCATAGCTTTCCCATAAACATCGATTTTCCTAACAGACCTATTCGTCAATCCCTTCCTTTCCGCCAATACGAAGTAAGAAAGGAAATAAAAGCAGTACCGGATTCGGCATACATCATACAGTAACACCACATCACCATGGAAGAAAAACAATTGCGCACTGCCATTCAGACCCAGGGCCTATATCATAACACACAGCATTGTATAAAAGGCAATGCAATTATAAAAAGAAGTGTAAAATTTTATCATTTGTAATTTCCTGTTCTTATAGTGAACACTTTTTCATGGTGGGGGGGGGGGGGGGGGGGGGCGCCCCCCCACTCGGACTCGGATTCGGACTTGGACTCGAATGCCAGTGACTCGGTCTCAGTCTCGGACTCGGCAGGTGAGGACTCGGGCTTAGACACAGACTCGGCTACAGAACTGGAAGGGTCACAGTGCAATCCCCCCCCCCCCCCCAATGTTCAAAAGCAAATTTTTCTCACAACGATCTTGGTAAATTTCCGAGATTCTTAAAACAAAGAAATTTTAGATGTTACTTTTAAAGCATGGAAAGCACAATTTCTGGCAATATGGGACGTACACGCAGCTAAGGGGGTGGGAAAGTGGAGCAACCTCTCCTTTCTTGAGGGCATTTTTCTTATATTTCTCTACCTATTTCGCTATAAACTCCTTAAAATGTCATTTTCGGCGCGATTCGCGTGCATCCATTCTGGGTATTACTCCCTTTTTCACTTTTGTAGGATTAAACCCCTGAAAACCTCAAAATAATCCAACACCCCTCCTTCCTCAAGCTCTCTGCATCGTCATTCCCTGTCAGCTGTTAGTCATAAGGATTGAGGCTGCATTTGCGTCACGCAGTGTTTTATTTCAACATTTTCCTGTGAAGACCCGCAGTCCCCTTTCGGAGACCTCGCCTTTAATCTTCATTCTCACAAAGTGAGAAATTAATAGCAGTGCAACGACCTTTTGTTCAAAATCGTGGATCCATACCCAGCAGTTAGTTACATAAATATTCAGTGAACTAAATTTTCGCCTTCAATCTAGCATGGGAAAGGAAAGGATTGAGAAAAAGACATGTTAAGTTTTCGTAAATTAATTTTGGGGAAGAATGGGTAAAAATTTTTCAACCAAGAACGAAATTAAAAAGCAAAGGTTGAGACGCACTGGTGGACTGCCATCGATGCATTCGGTATCTACTTGCTAAAAAACTCTCCTAAATACCATTCTTCCCAAAGTTACCAAACCTCCTAGCTCTGTGACTGAATCATGAATGTATTCTGTTTAATTTTAATAGTTTCACACTGGATTTTAACCTTTTTGTATTAACATGACTATAGTTATTATTCCTTCTCCGAAAGGTATAATTCTCAGTATCGATGCTCTTGAGCATGTATACATTATATGCTGCGGCTACCATCAGAATACCAAAGAGCACTTTTGTGTGTGGTTATTGATGCAACGATTATTGTACTACCTGCAGATTCACCCTCTTGTGGCAATTAACACGAATTGGGATGTTCAAACACCATCTTTGGAATTTAACAATTTTCTTCTTGCCGATAAGAATTACACTGTTTTAATTGATAATGTGAAAAGAGCAGAACTGAGTAATTCTCTCAATTAATCCATCGTCCAGCTGGGAACGAATTCATTTCATTTTACGTTCCCCTGACTTCCCCTGACTTTTCTGGAAGGGGGGCAAATCAACAAAAAATAAAAATTCCCCACTTTTTAAAAAAATGATGAAAACTTCAATAATTATTTAGAGATCACTTTACAATGAATCAACAAGTACAGTGTTGGTATGATAATAACAATAAAGCTTACAAACATAGAGCGTTTTAAAAGGAGTACGAGTAGCAAAAAGGGAATGTATTGTGACATTTCTGTGCACTCCGTACGGCTTGCAGCTAAATGATCTCACCAATCAATATTTTCAAGCACGTTTTGATAGTATTTACAACTGTTTTTCGATCCAAGAGCGTATGAAAAAATAACATGGTATTGATTAGGTTGAACACCACCCAAAGTGATGATGTTCTATGGGATTTTTCATGATCGTACGTTTTACGATACTTACTGAACATCAACCAATACGATCTCTGACTATGGATTTAGACATGATGATGACAGGGTCTCAACTTTTTACGTAGCAGGTGTAAATAATATAACACAGAACACGAATACACTACATTTTGAAAGCTAAATTGCGCCCCTAAATGACACCATTTGCAATATAGACACCTTCTAACTTACCTTTTTTCAAAGGGAAGGGGAACACCCCTCCCTTAAGACCCCTCCCCCAGGACGGCGATTCGCAAATGGTGAAAATCCCCCCTTGCAATTAAGTACGGTACGCTTAAGTGAAGGCGAGTAAGGCTCGTAATCATAAGAATGAATTACTAACCAATATTTCCTTTTTTGAACGACAGTTATGTTGTAATAGTAATACGAGGGAAGCTCAAGAAAAGTTAAGTGAAGCTCTGGTAAACCCCAGTCATTATCATCGTTCTACATTTGACTATGCTGTTGTAAGATCACGAGCTCGATAAGTTGAATATGGTGAAAAAAATTTGAAATATTTGAATCTTGAAAAAAGAAAAAGGATAAACAATACTATTTTTCAACTTTATATTAATGGTCGTCATATTATTATTAGCAGCAAGGATCTCTTGCACGAGATTCGCAATTTTTACAGTACGTTATATTCCTCCTACCCCTGGATCCCAGCTCTTTTTATCAGCAATCTTCCCATGATCGCAATATTAATGGTGTCATGGTATCACGTTAAGAAGTGAAAATCCTTCAGTATACCGACGATACATTTTCTTAGATGGTATTCGCGGTACCTTTCTTAATTTAATCCGCATGCTAAAAACGTTCAGTGCGGCTTCCGGTTCAAAAATAAATTTGGCAAAACCCTACCTTCTTCTACCTGGCCCTTACATCAATGTTTCTCCTCCTCATATCAAGGATCTTGGTCTCACGATAAGTAATGGACCCATTAAGCTAGTGATTCTTGTAATTCTCAATTTTTTTGAGGGTGAGGACCTAATGGGGCCGCTGGGATGAGGTCGAGGGCCGCAAGGGAGGATCTCAAATTTAGGTAGAGGACAATAATTGGAAAGTGCGAAATCAATACATAAGAGGCCACGAATCTGGGTCTACGGCAAACAGAGGTAGCGGTACAAATTTTTCATAGGAAGCGGTCCCTTAAGGCAATCTGCACTTTTGCAGCGTCCAATAGGAGCAACTCAACCTCAGTCCTACCACGGTTGGGGCTGCGAGGTAAGAAAATCTTGATTTCAAGGCGCTTTAGATTGCTGGAAATGTACCCTTAACCACAAATTTGCTTCTATAATCAGAGTGGCGCCAGAATTTGACCGAGGGGTCGGCTAGGCATAATAACCAAGATATTGGTAACCTGACTCCTTGACAGAGTCAACGAGTCGCCGAAAGGGTGGTAAATCCGAATTGTTTGGGCGAAGCGCGCAGAAAACTTTGCGGCTACTAATGGAGAAAATTTGAAAATTTGCAGTTTTATAAGGCGATCGGCCCGTCTTAGGGCAAAATTCAAAAATTCACCTCAGCGGCTAGTCGTCGTTGGGATTACATACTTTATCGCACTCATTAAGTCTCCCCGACAAAAATGGAGTTTCCCAGACGATTGGGGTCATGGCTCCTGCCCCAACCCCACCTTGCGACGCTCATGTCTATAATTCTGCGACTAGCATACGTGAGTCACCAGTATGGCCATTTCGATGTTGATCATGTGTCAGTGTTCAAACTACGCAGTTTGGGGACGAAAAGTGCACTCTAAAACGGATGACGTCACAACAGTTTTGCACTTATTCTGCGTTAAGCCCCGGTCACACCAGGCAACGAATCCGATCCGATTTTTTGAGTTTTAGTTAATATCTTCTCCATCTCTGATCGGAAATAACCAAAAATTTGCCAAATTGTGTAAATATATAATTTGTATCGGAGGACTACGAAAATTAAATGTTAACTAATTATTTCGTGACGTCACACCGACAGACAGCTTTATCGGACGAAAAAGCTGTCTGTCAGTGTGACGTCACGAAATAATTACTTAACATTTAATTTTCGTAGTCCTCCGATACATGGCGAATATGATTTTTCTCCAAAAGGAAAATGAATTCAGGGGCCGCACCGACGGTGCCTGGAGCCGTATGCGGCCCTAAGGGCCTCGTCTGAGAATCACTGCAATAAACTTCTTCGCGTTTTTTTCCACAATGGCGATGAGCTCTTCCGTCTGAAATATGTCCAGAAAGTTTCAAGACTATAAAGTCAACTCAATTATTGTGATGCAAGAGACATTATACCAATTGGCAGAAATATCATTGTAAAGATATTTGCTGTAAGTCAGCTAGTGTTTCTCTTTCAAGTCTTGCCAACTCCCCAGGATTATTTTATGAAAGAGATACAAGATGTTGTATTTTAGTTTTATCTGGAATGGGAAACCTTACAAAGTAAAACGAAGCACCATGATTGACGATACTGAGAAAGGGGTTCTTCAAGTTTTTGACTTAAAGACTTTTCTCAAGCATTAAAGATGTCTCGGATGAAATAGGTTCAAAAGATTATTATAATGGTTACTGAAAGCTATTTTTTGATTTTTCACTTTCAATGTTTGGTCGGAAAGTGCTCTTTCGTTGTAATATACATTTTGATGACTTGGAGAAAGCTAAAGATATTTTCATAAGGGAAGCTTGTCAAGCGTGGAGGTCAGCCGTTTATTAGGCGCGAATGCAGGAATTTTGTACCCGGGGGGCACTACTTGGGCCGACCATCTAAGCAGAGCGCTACCATGGGTTGGTGCGGAGCGTAAGGAAACTTTTTTGACACCTCCCAGATTGCCGGGAATGGCCCTTCCCATGTTAGACGTTCCCTTAAACAGTTTTGTTTAAAGGAACGGAGGATTTAAGACGATTTTAACCACATATATCCTCGTCGGTTGACTAGCACATTCCCTAAATAAGGTTAGAACGTCAGAATGTAATTTTTAACAAGGAGTATAAACCTAGAATGCAATATTACAGAGGCAAAGTATCCGCCAGTTCGTCAAAATACCTAAGTAGACGGCAGATTATCTGCACAGACGTGGAAACACGGTGACCCTCTTGACGGGGGGGGGGGGGTGTTGCAGTACGTTGTGTGATCGCCGGCCTGGGGGAGGGTTCTAAGAGAAGGGGGTGCAATCTGGTGCCACATATGCTACCTTCTGAAGTAAAATTTGTGTTAAAAAATTTACGTATTATTAGGAACTAAAATATCGGCATCAGTGAGAGAGACCATGGCCCAGTGAGGATTATAAAGGTATACTAACAATGCCAGTGCTTTAATTGTCAGTCAAGCTGTTCCTTACTAAATTGATAGTTATCTAAAAAAAGCTGAAAGAATCATGAACTGTCCAGCTCAATAATAATTGGTTATGAGGATTCGAAAATTAATAGCAATTATAAGATTCGATTTTTTTCTAAGTTATGACTAGTTTTTTATCCCAACATAAGATGTAAATTTATAGATTTAAATGCGCTTCGTGTGCGATTGTTCGCATTCAACAGTAAACGTTTGTGGCACTGTGGGGGCATGGATAATGATGTCTTGGACCCCAATCAGGTTCCCCATTCCTCATACTTACCTTCAAAGTAACACAGGCCTAAGCTACAATTTACAGACCTAGGCTACTCCTTCTCTTAGGGCCAGCTTCCAATGAAATGTATTAGACTTTGGACAACTACTAAAATGCCTTAAAAAGCAACAATTTTACAACATGCTTCGGGTGTACCTATTGCAAGTACGTGCTCTAGTATTCATCGCTTGTTTGAAATTATTGTTCCAAAGCTACATATACTATAAACACTGTTCTTACAATTACAGGACAAATCCTAAGGAAATACTAGAAGAAAACAGAAAAAGTCCTGTCAATTGACAACGCTTTTTTGTATTCTTTACATATTTTGTTACTATTTGCTCTGTAATTTTGCTGACATTGCTTACAATGTAGGGGATCCCCCAAGAAAATTTCAAATTCTCAATATTCTGCATCACATCTTTTAACTGAAATTTTACATTCAACTTGAAGGCAAAAACCAGACCGAGATAGTATATAGTCCCGGATTTCCGGAATGGACGGTTTTCCTCTTTTTACGACTCAAGCTTCCCTACATCTTTTCTCTCTTTTTTTTTGGGGGGGGGGGGGTGCCCCTATGTGATTTCGTCACTTCCCTAATGTTGTTCTGTACAAGCCTTTAAATCCACGTGTATTATAGATTCAGAACTACAAGTCTGAAGCTTATCCTGCACCATTTAGAAGTACATTTGCAACTTAGTTTATTATTTGTGTTTTTGGAAAAGGAAGAGAGATAAAAAAAAAAATTGAAAAACATAGTCCACAGGCTTTCTTCTTTCTATAAAACCAATTTTGTTGAGATTCAAGGAATCTCACAGAGATAAATTCAATTCCATTTAAACGCTTAACCGCAAGTTAATTTCTTATAATATCATTATGTAAAAATACTATTCCACAGTGCTAAGAACAAAAAAAAAAAAAAAAAAAAAAAAATAGCAAACACCTTTCATAAGTGCATACACAGTCTATACAGGGAGCTGCGAGAAATGGAGAAACAACACTTGTTCCTTCTTTAAAACTAGGTGTTTTGCCGACACTAAAGCTTCTCATTGTCGGGTTTCTGAAATTCCTCCCGAACTTAGAGGAATTAGGCAGTGAAGACAGTTGGTCTTGCCGTCCGCTACATCTGAGAGCGCCCATAGGATGTTTTCACCCGGCCATTGGTGTTACGTTACCAGTCGTCAAGGAGTGTAAAATTTATTTCATCTTGTGCCGCCAGGTGCCACTTTTAAAAGGGCACAGTGTATATTCATGTAACTTTTTGAACATAGATACACTCTCCGCCGGCTATTTTAGGAACAATCATTGGAATTGTTATCATCACAATTTTTACCCTTAATAGTTTTCAAAAGAATATGTTCCCCAATTAATGAAGAAATTAGAATAATTATGTTACTGGGTGGGGCCGCATGAACAGTCGTTTGTACTCGTACATACTCTAACACCTGCGAACAATGACAGGGATCATCCAATTTCGTTATATTCATGAGCCAAATATGATTTTACTCTCTCGACTGTTGCTTGGTTTCAATATATGAATATTCATATTGCCAAAAGGCTTCAGCTGCAACGTCCACTTTTACACAGTAAGTTAGACTTGCCCCAAGTCTCTCACGTAATCCTTCCATCCACCTTTTATTTTATTTCTGTTCCTATTCTTCACGGTGATTCCATCGCATTGTGCTCCATTGCAACCATTCAAATTACTTCTCACTGCCCGTTGCTGCAACTTCCACGAGCACTGCTGTAACACCTGTTTACAACTGTTCTCGAAGACTGTACACAGCTCACACACTCGAGTCTGCTGAGCGGCCAGATCAAACTTGCTGCCTGCCGTGAGAGACTTGTAGCTTTTGCAACTGTTTACGTCATCATTTTTAACTTCTCTATTGTTTTATTCATCTTAGAAATCAGATGAATATTTTTCAAGATAGTTTACTGTATCATCCAATCGGCTTCGGCATTGTTCGACTTTTGCTGGATATTCATTAAGATCATCGTGTGATGAACCGTGCGTCATTCTGTCTGTTTACATATAGCATATGGGAACGATTCGTGTGATTTTGTTCACGTTACATTTACCACACAACTCTCGCGCTGTCTGGATCACAAACGTAAACAAACATTAGGACCGTACCATTATTTTTCAGGTGTAGTGCTGCGTGCATGCAGTGTACATACAGCGCGCAGCGATTGTATCTGCGGCCTACACTTGAATCGCTCGTGTTATGTTGTTCAAATTTGGCCAGTGAGGGAGCCGATGGTACGGTGTAACTTGTTTGGTAGGTCCCCGAGATAGACCCTAACGTAGTCGTGGAGTTTTCACTGATTTTTACAAAGATTTTAAGCCAGGTTGGTTGTACAGTAGCACCCGATACACCTATATTTTTACAATTTAACTGAACAAAAACTGTAGCACGTGTCAGTGTTGTAACGAGTTATAGCCAAGTCACTTTTTTTTATTTTACAAGTAGGCCTAAAGCCTAAAGGGAAAAATCTTAGGCCAAACATTTACGTCATATTTCATAGGAATAAAGCGAAGACTAGCGTCACTGACTCGTCCCAGATTTAGAAAGTAAACGACTCGACTCGACTCGACTGCAAAAGTAAGCGACTAATTTATCTGGCATTTGCCACGAGAAACGCTTTCACTAACGTATGAGAGTAATTGACATTTAAATAGTAAGTTTTCATCAGTTGATAAATAGTCAGATCTGTTGGCACAGTGGTCATGGGGGAAACCCGAAATTTAAACGTTCCGAGGTCAAATAAAGCTAGCCCCCCCCGCTCCTATTCTTAACACTTAGCCTAGCTAGCCCCCCCCCCCTTACGTTAGGAATAACGTTATGCCTAACAGTAACGTTAAGTTCAGTAACTTGTTATGTTAGGCCTAACGTTCGTGTTAAAAGCCGAAATGCAAACCTGTTATTCTGCATGGTCCTGAATTGTTAATCCACCTTGGTAGGTGTCGGTGATCCATCTCAATATGAACATATTAAACAAAGTACTAACTGTAAAATAAACATGGAATTGTACCACAAATCGAGTAGTTCCTTCAGAGAGTGGCCAGCCAGGCCTAACGTTAGGACTAATGTAGCTCCCAACGATAGACGCATAGCTCGGCTCAGCAGAGTCAGCATGCAATGCGAAGCGCGCGAACGACGGCCTAGCAACAACATGTGAATTAAACTTCCCTTCGATGGATAATGGACCGGCCTATGACGTCAATGGCATTTAAAGAAAAAGTAAAGCCTCGTCGAAATTTCTAAAACCCTCACCCATTTGCCCCTTAAAAGTACGGTAGTTAGTTTTAGCCAATCAGATAAAATCTAAAAATTATGTAAATAAGACAAATTTTTTATACTCCTTCCGTTTGAAACAGTCCATAAGAAGGCACTGTTGACGAGTTACAAGGCTTATTGTGTGAGAACTTCGTAACAATAAGCGACTTTTCCATTAAGAAATTGAAATAAGTTTTTTTTTCAAGATTGACAGTACGGAATTTAAATTTTAAAAAGACTTGTGAAACGAAAATACTTAGACTGGGAGGGAATTCATCTTCATGAAAATGGTTGAAATGGAGTGAATTATGGTGAGGGAACTGCGTAAAGGAGGATCAAGTTGAGAAATTTTGAAGTTTCACTGCTCACTTTACACACTGAAAGAGCGCCCTCACTTTGTATGAACCAATCGTTCCCATATGTAAGCTTTTCATTGGCTACAGAGATTAGTGATTAAAAACCGGACCGCCCAAAATCTACGTCACCAGTTGCAGAAGCTACAAGTCTCTCGAGCAAGCCAGAATCTCCGCTGGTTGATATGTGCACAGCGTGTAAACAGGAATCTGCCACGCACGATTGTTACAATGTTTCAGTGTCGAAACGTTCGAAGCGGTGAGTGTAAGAACTTGTTAGCGGGCATTACCGGTCGAGGTGTGTTGGTCGATGTGGGTTGGTTAGCACCAGTGTGTATTGGCGTTATAACGAGTCGAAGTGGAAAGTGGAGAATGTGAGAAGTTGGTTTGTCTGCAGAGGTGCATTGGGAGAGGTCAGAGGGGTGACAAGTAGAGAAGGAATAGTGACAGAGGAGAATCCTTACAGCTGGGAGGGAACATCTCGAGAGACTTGGGGCAAGTCTAACAGTAAGTCAACGGGACTTCACTGTGTGAGCTCGAAGCGGGAGAAGTCACACACTAAAACCCCATTGACATTTGTCGTTCGAAAAAGCATGATAATCAAGACTTGCTTTAGTCGTTTTTTCGTTGAATATTTATAATTCTGGTTGTTGTGATCGTATAATAAGTAGTTAATAGCGTACTGTTTTTACCCAGTTTGACGAAGAATTCTTGCGAAAGTTCGCGGACGTTGGTATTACGAGTGCAGCCAATATAGGTGTAGGAGTAAAACACGTCCGCCCGGCGGACAATCGCGCAGCTATCTTCAAAGCAGGATGTTGAAAATAGTCTTTATTTCAGGAGTACTGGGCTTTGAAAGAAGGGGATCATCTTTAAGAAGAAGGTCAATATTGGCTTAACAATATGAACAAAAAGACCTGTCAATCAAATATTGGTATCTGAGAAGGATGTAATTATTCTCAAGTACATATTGTGTGACAGATTTGGTCGATGTTTCTCCATCTCATACAGTTTTCGGGTCTATCTGACCTCAACAGACATGACAATCACCTCTCCAAACAATCGTTCAACAGTTGCTTATCAATTCTTGTTTAACGGGCTATCTTTGTGGTATGTAACAAGAGGTAAGGGCACGACTTGCGAATCCCCGACTGACTTGGAGGAGTGATCTAGGGAAATTTGTCTGACTGGGCACCCGAAGGTGCACTACAAGCGCGAAGCGCGAGTTTGTCGCGTAGAGTCCAGGGACCCTGGTAAGGATCCCTGGTAGGGTCCAGGGGCAAATCCTCTTAAAGATCCGGATATATTAGATAATAATATAGAAAAATCGGCTCTAGTAGCTATGTTAAGCAGGTCTTCTTTTTCCTTTTCAGAATCTGTGAAACTTTTTAAGTGTTAGTACTGGTTAATTATAAACCGGTATATAATCTTCCACAAACATATGATATATACATTTCTTGATATACTTTATTTGGTCCGATTAAAGAACTGGCTTACTCGTGATAGTGTATGCATTGGGTAGGCCCATTTACAAAATAAATACTATATAGTGTTGAGATTGGTGTGAGCATTTCGTCGAACTTTTTGCTGATTCATCAATCTTGCATCCCTCAAGTAAATTTAATATCAAAAAGTACGATGCAAGTTTACTGAGCAGTTGACACTGAAACGATGACAAATCATTCGTTTCTTTAAGCAGACATATCTTTCACTTGAAGATATTATCTTTCGCGTCGCATCAGAAGCCTTCAGTATAATGAATTATAATGACAAAGTCTTTCTACAGAACATTAATTTTTCACGTACCTTCATTAAAATTTCCTATTAAAGTTGAACTCAGTCAGTGGCTGGTTACATTTGGGTGGCAAGCGGATTGCCTGCACAACCGGAGCCCTGTACTCGTCTACTTGGTGAGTGTTATGCAAACTTGAAGCATAATGTAGCATGGACTGTTTACATGTACATATCACGGTGATCGTACAGATGGTAGCCCGACTGCATGGAAACAGTTAAACAAGTGTTGTTGATAAGTCATGTCAAAAATTTTAAGGTAAGATTTTATTTAGAGGGAAATTTTAAGGAAAGTTTCTGCTGTCTGTATTCCATAAACAAGATGGATCAAACGGTAGGGAAGTAATTCGCGTCAAGATACGTCGTTACCGTTACAATTTGACCATGTCCTATAGCAGCGTTCTGCTTTTGACTGTTGTATTAATTTCTATAAGCAACCAACTTGGAAACAGGTCACGGTCTTGTTTCTTGATATTGATTAGGCATTTGTAAGTATCAGAATTGTAAGCCGAACTTTAAGGCATTCTATAAGTTATGGGTCCCTATGTCTGTTAGACTACCTGTCAATTTCAAAGTTTCCATCACCGAGAGTTCTTTTTGGCATACCTTTCACATCTGTCTCTGGCTGAGAAATTTACAAATTCTTCTTGGGACTCTTCCTACCAAACAATTAACTTTAGGAAGAGCCTTACTTTTCTACTTTCTATCCTTTCCTTAAAATGCAGAAAATTTCATCCATAAAACCTATTGATACTGTTTGTCCATACATAATTACTATTTTAAATATACTGGCCCAGGCTTGAAATCGAACACAAACTGGTGGAATATTTTATTAGCGTTCATGCTTGCAAGATCTGTAGAACATTGCGTATTACTGACGCTAGTTTTTGCAGTCACAAAAAGCTCTAGAATAACCCGTGAAAGAGGCAAGGAACCATCAATTTAACTGTGAGGATGTAATGCAAAAATGTAATTCAGTTTAAGGTACTCAACTAATAGTGACTCTTAGCCCAAAATAATCTAGCAGGGGTTGCCTTTTCAACATTTCCAGAGGAGTTCCCCAGAGACCGCCCTGAATGCATTTTCGATGCTGTCATGTGAGGGCCTTGCGCTCTGCGGTCAAGTATTGGCCTCTTTCTCCGAAACTCGAAGCTTCCCTTGCACATAATATGAATTACTCATTAAAGTAAGAAGGCCGTTGGTGACATTTTTAAAATGTTAAAACAATGAATAAGCAGAGCTTACGAAGTACGGCTACTTTCCCCGATTGTTAAATAGATTTAGTTCAATTAGCCCCTCGACGTAAGATCTCAAAGTAAAGAAAGTTCTCATTGAAACTTACAAGGTTTGGAAAGTGCTATTTCCGGCTTTTTTTCACACAAACAATGTCTCTCTAAGATACACGCCTAACTCATGGAGGTGCTCTAAGTACTCTCATAGAGAGTGTAACATATTTGACCTAAAATAATGTATCCACGATAAAAAAGAAATATATAAATAAAAATCCCACCTTGTGAAAAGACACCCTTAGAACCTATTATGTAGCAGGCCTCCTCCGGGAGATAACGAACTCTTTTTCATACCCAACTTATCATATTATTACTGTCATATCGTGTTTTAATGGCATAAAACGTGCATTTTGGAGTAACTGTCAAACAACACGATAATCAATTTAATACGAGGGACACCTTTCATTGATCCAGAATTATGAACGTTGGTTACATTCTGTTGTGAAAAAATGATTTCTAACTCAATCTAAACTGATATGATAAGAAAAAGAAATGTTAGGTGCTCATGTGTGAGTGTATAGAGTTAGAGTTAGATGAGGTTTTAAGGCTCAGTTTCTAACCATTTGGTCTAAGTCGGGTCGGCCACAGAGTTTTTTCCATTTGTGGCTCACTGGCTTGTATTCCCTACTCCATTGCTGGTGATGAGCTCCAAGCACAATGGCAGTAGTTTCCATTTTGAAAGTCTTTGGAATGACCCGGCCAGGAGTCGAACCCCAGACCTTCCGGCTGAAAGTCGGATGCTTTAACCACTTGACTATGCAGTCGGTCATTTGAGTGTATAAACCTACTTGCGTTTTAACTATTTCCATTTTGTTTTAGCTAAAGAACTGGCATATTAGTTTTCACTAACTTTATGTTTTATTGGCGGCTTTATATTGGAACGTTTATTTCATCTATCATGTATTCATTGTTATAGAAATTACACATCCTTACACACATCCTTACACATACTTACACACCCCTTATGGACAACTCAATGCAAGTATTCCTTATCATCTTCTTGAAGTTTAACCTAAATGACCATTTGAGGTGATCGTAATGTATTAATATACATGTATATTTGCATATATTTATACATATCTATATATAAATACATATATATATATATATACATTTATTTATTTATACATATATACATATATGTGTATATATATATATATATATATATAATATATATATATATAATATATATATATATATATATATATATATATATATATATATATATATATATATATATATATATATATATATATATATATATATGCAGTTTTCATAAAACTGCTGGTTAAGCTGAATTATTGGTGTAACATTCACTTAAAGTGAAGAAGCAGTCACCCAAAATTTATTTTGATAGCCTACATCAGTTAAATCTCACAAATTTAGTCGTATTCCCCATAAAAGTATCTGTACTGATGTTCCCGAACATTAATATTATTGTCTTTAAAAGGTAGAACATGGAGGTATTTTCTGTATTAATTTAACAATGCCTAACAAGAGTATTGCCACGTGATTAAAAAGACCCATTCATAAAGTAGGACACAGTGTTGAATTTATTGAAATTGGGGTTATTGAATTTTTCCTTTAAGCTGTTTTATAGTGTAAAGTTCCTCCGGTCTTTTCAACAGATTAAAAACCAAGATCAAAGTCAAGATGGAGCTGTGTAGTAAAGTGGTATTATTGATCCTGTCTGCTCTTCACTTTGGTTGCCTTTCGTTTATACAAGCCCAAGACTCGAGCTCAAGCATAGCTGTCAGCTGTAAGAAATTTCTTTTTGTAATATATTATAGAATGCAGTAGGACTCAAAAGAATGAAAGCATGTTAATTTCGAGTTAACGATTTAATCTTTCTGGTTAACGTGCAGAATATTTGTTGAAATATTCATAATTATTTTTTCATAGAAAAGTTTATCGAACATGGCGGTGTGTTCATCGCTAGACCAGGGTGATGTTTGGAAGGAAATACAATGACCCAAATCTGTCAGACAATTTGTACTTAAAAATACTTCTTTTCAGGCACCGGCAATCGATTGACAGGGCTTTTTTTCCTCTTAATAAGTCTCTGTTGACTATGCACTTTTAATGGTGATCTCATTCTTTCTTTCCCAAGTAACCCCGAGTCAAAGGCCATTGTTTATATATACTTTGTCGTTAAGTGAATGTCCGCCAATGGCCAAACTTTAATCCGGCATTTCAGTAAAAGGACTAGCAACAAACGTGTATACAATGTACTTCAATTGTGTCTCCACGAGTTTAATATGACACCTGCTGGAAACATTGTTCAAGCTTATACATTTTCCTCAATCTTTAGCAAATTTTCTCATATTAAAAAACACATTCTAAAAGTAAATTGTAAAGAAATTCTTCTTTAACTTTAGATGCAACTATATTTAGTGTTACCGTACGAATAACGATGAAATGAAAGAAGTGTGACTTCTCATTGTCATTTTGACAATGCATCACTGATCCTAGTTGATGTAGGTATTGAGATAAGGAAGTTGAGAAGAATGACAAGATTACTGTCAGAAACGAACATTGATTCAAAGAGTATGTAGAACGCGGTACCTTCTTCCTATCACCTCCCTGGCTAGACTTACTGGCCTTCCAGTTTTGATAAGATAATCAAGTCTACTAAATTTGCAATTACTGAAAGAACGATATCGTCATTGTTACAACAGCTATAGTTAGTATGTTTCTTGAAGAATAATGGGGTGAATCACTTATGAAATAACGACGGCGTATTATGTGCTCTGTCTGCAAGCCGCTTCAATACTTACTGAAGCGTATACAGCTCCCCAGATGACACAGATCTATCATTTTTAACGACGTGCGGTATGTGAAGTGTTGCACACGAGAACTAAAGCGATTTTATCTATGATGATCGAGAATTTGGGTTTCGTAACTAAGAAATTAATCAGTCATTCCAACTTAAATATTTTATTACGTTAGTAAGTTTAGTCATGATGAGGCCTTTAATAAGTGTCGTGTATAAAGGGAACAGAAAGAGTAACAATTATTTCATATGCATGAACTAATCAACTCGGTTTCCAAACAATTTAAACATGGTTATAACAAACCTTGGTTGATGTCTTACAGAAATTATGCTAACTTATATAGAAAACGAAGCTGTTTTTGCGCTCTGTGTAACTGTTGGTACTTTGATATCAGACGAGGATTTGATCACTTTATTTCATTACTGTAGAAGCTGAAATACATGAATCCTGGTACCCAATTATCTGTACCTGGACAGGGTATCAACATTCGATCGTGTGTCAATGCGCCCATCGGTGCATGGACTTTGCTCGCATTGACCTCAGCAAAATAGATAAGCACAGTAAATGACTGAACGAATATTAACTCATGATAAAGATAATGACGTCAATTAAAGTGCACTCCGCAAACACGTTCATATGTTTTATATATATGTTAATTTTTCTTTATTAAAAGCAACTTGATGTTTACTGTAATCATCAAATAAACGCATACACGTGTTTACGAGATGGCGTTAAAGTGGCGACAATGTGCTAAAGTTGGCGTTTCAGACGTTTAATTTGCTTATGTATTTTATTGTTTTTTCGGTTACATCAACGCCAAGACGCGTTTATTATCTGTTACAAAAAAGTGGTAATCATTTTTTACAGTGTTTTTTTTTTTTTTTTTGAGGCCTTATTAAGAAAATACCCAAAAGGCCATCATTATGTGCACTTAAGCAAGGGGGAAGATTCATTTCCGACAATGAAGGAAATAGTTTAGCCCAAAATATTCTAAGCCCTTCGGTTAGAATAGTGCTTCTCAGTCAGGCCACAAAAACCTTGGGGTTAACTGAGGAGGAATGGGGATTGGTTTGATTGTAGAAGGAGTTCTGGATTCCGATCGATAAGTTGCCTCGTCCTTTTCGTTTAGGTCAAACTAACCTGCACATGATCTTCAGGTCAATTGCTAGTAACTTGACACTTTAAAATGATTAACAGTGCCATAAGCAGATGAACAGCATTTTGCGTACCTTAGTTTCCATAAGCAAGAAATTCACCACGGACAGTCTTTAACTTCATGGGAGAGTCCACTCTCTTCGTCTTTGACATTTTGAACGGTATGTTAGTCATAGCTATATTCATGGAGTCATGGTAGCACGCAGCGGGATTGGTGTCAGTACCCCCTCCCTCGAAATGTTTAAAGCCATTTTTTATGAAATCGATCTTAATTATTTTCCGAGATTTTAAAATAATGTTTAGAGACAATTTGTAAGTCATAGAAAGTTCCATTTTTGAATATATGGATCAGGTGAGTAGTGGGAGGGGGGGGGGGCAGGGCAACCGCTTCGTCCTTGGGGGTACTACTTTCTTTTACCTATTAATTTCTAAAAAAAAAAAACTTTTCGGCGCGCCACTCGTCCTTCCATCCTCAGTACTACTTCTCCCCCCTCACTTTCTGTGGGATTTAGCCGCGGAAAATCTCACAATAATCCAACCTTCCAGCGCTTCCTTAAGCTCTCTGTATCATCAATCCCTGTAGGCTGTTAATCATAAGAAGTGAGGCTATATTTGCGTCAAACAGCGTTTTATTTCAAAACTTGCCTGGGAATTCTTCTTGCCTTTTATCTTTAGACTCACAAAACGAGCCATTAACCCCATTACAAACATTGCTTCTTTTCAAAATCGTGGATCCGCACCCAACAATTACATGAACATTGAGCTGTCAGGCTGCAAGCGAACGGTGATTGCGCTCCACTTACATAGTGTCAGGTATTAGTCCCACCCACAAATGATGTCACCAAAAATAATACTAGAAGGACCCCCCTCATATGATAGGTTACGGGGCCCCCATTCCATAGTTCCCTTAATGATAATTTTAGGGAGATCAACATGAACACTCCTAAGCCTGCCTTCAATGTCTACTAGGTACCTCTTTGTGTACCACTTACCTCCGGTACAATTCCTTCTTCCCACTGGTTTGATTTGTGTGCAGGGCAGAAAACACGTACTTGGTCCCAACATTAATTCTTGCCACTTGTGGCTACCACCAAAATGTTTCTTTTGAGTTAAGTGATTGTATTTTACATTGGGTGTTAAATTAATTAGGACCAAGCTCAATCTTTTCCTACGCCTTCTATTGACAAACAGTTCAGCTGGCGTATACTCATTTGTAGATTGTGGAGTTTTGCAATATTTCGGTAAGAAATTTGTCAACCGATGTTTCATACTGAGATTTGTGCTTCCAGCACCTACTTGCTGTTTCGAAGCATCCTTTTCGATTCTAAATGGCCTCTCTCTGTTGCCCAATTGCAGACAGATTGGTAAGTAGGAATCAAAATGTATGTTTAATTTTATTATGCTCCATGAAATACTGAAATGATGCCGCTTTAAATTTAGGGCGTTATCTGATGCAAAGCCCTTCTGGGAGACCATGACTTGCAAAAATCATTCTTACTTCATCTATTGTTTACTCAGTGGTTTTGTTTGCATTCATATGAATCCCCTCAAGCCGCTTTGATTGGTTATCAATCACAACTAAAAAAATCACAACTAAAAAATGATCACTACTAAGTGCACGAAATTTACATGTAGCCTTCAAGAGGGCTTACTTATCCACCTCCACGTTTCCAAATGAAACAAATGAAACCGAAAGAAAAACAGACGAATATTATTGTAGAGCTCGAAATCTCAACATTTTCAATCAAATAAATTTCCGTTTTCACTCCAGCCAGGTATCACCAGTTTGTTAGTTGGAATTTCGTGCGCCCTGCCAGGGTGGGACACTCTGTCAAGGTACCCCTCTTCCGTCGGGGAAAAGAATGAACTTAGTGCGGTGGAGCAGCCTGAGAGTCAAGAATATCGTGTTCACAAATACACATGCAATTCCATCCATGGGTTCAATTGGTTGTGAATGATTGTCGCTACACTGGAAATCGTTGAAAATGGAGAAAACCTTGGCTTTATTCAGAATGCCGTGGTTTCACTCTTCAGACGCTTGTTTGTATAATGAAGAAAAAAATCAATATTTGCATTTTTCCTGAATTTTCCTAATCGTACAGTTATAGTCCTAATCGGTATAAACTTCCCCGACGAAGCTCAAAGGTATTTTATAAACAAACAATGAGACGAAATTTTCGCACTGTCCTCGCGCAGTTACCTGCACGGGTTAATAGTGCTAGGCGCGCAACCATGGGGCACACGAACCGCTAATTGGCCTACCGAGAAAAAAAAATGAAAAATAAGAAAAAATCATTAGTATACAAGCCTGTGATGTCGTTTCATACTCAGGCACCAAGGTGCCTGGGAAGGGCAAATTCTGGTGATCTACGAGTTGTTTCCATTCAAAAGTTTCTTAAGCGCTTCGCGCCAACCATCGGTGGCGCTCCATTTACGCATTGTTCTCCATTGCGTACCGAAGTCACAAAGGTGTCCCTCTTTGTCCAAACCCTAGATACACGCCTGAATTCATATGCCAATTGGGCCATGAGGTTATCCACACCATATTCCTTTTCGACAAATCTTAGTCCATCCGCCATCACACTTTGTTTTGCATCACTTTACTCAACATGACATTTGAGCATGATCTGATAATTCGGGCATATTTTCTAAAATAAACTCGTACGCCTTATGGCTAAGCCCAGCTTAGTTTCAGCTACTTTTGTTGCTTTCTTTACGTTTCTGCATATACAAAGAAATTAATTCCAACAGCTAAAATGTACCAAAATGGACCTTGCGAGCTTTTTTCTGAAAAAAAAAAAATATAGAAACTTCACCCTCAGGCCCCTACCCCGCATCAATAGCTTTTGACAATCTGAATCTGATATCCCCCCCCCCCCTTCTCAAGAAAATCCTGGATTCGCCACTGCGATGATACATCTGGCTTTTAGCCTAAAAGTGTTGAACAGTCATGGTCTGTATATGGGCTCGGCCCTGAAGAGGTAGGTTTACGCGGACAGGCCAATCTTTCATAACAATTCCTTTTTCGAAGAGCCAAGTAACTATACGAGAGACCCCCACATAGATTCGGGCCCAGGGCTCCCACATTCATAAATCCAATTTAATACAACCGCGATTGCATGCTATAACTCAAACTTTCGAATATAAACTGGCTTTAACTCTCCAGTCAAAGTCATCGTCTCTAGCCAGTCTAACAGCGTGTGTTCATACACTTGTTTAAGAAAAATCCTTTTGGGTCTCTGCTACAATCTCTGCAGCTGTGAGAGGGAAACTACTGTCAATTAAGTAAGCTGCAAAAATCTCACTCTCTGTGCCATCATTTACGTCTTTATTATGCCAAAGCGATAATTCAACTGCATACTCAATATCATAGTTATACTGTGACAAAAGTACCGTCCACTTTTGAACGTGTGACTCTGCTATGTTTGGTATGGTCGATCTCGACCCTAACAGATGTTATAGTGGTTTATGATACTAATTAAAGATGAGCGCAAAATTTCCTGCCTAGCAAGAACTTTGTACAAAAATAATACTTAGTGCTTCCTTTTCTATCTGCTCATAATTGCGCTCACTTTTGTAAAAGAAGGCTGAGCGAATGCTAAAGGTCAACTTCCAACACATAACTTATTACTTACTCCTACAACATACCTTGATGCATCACATCCTAATTTCAACTTGAACGAGAATCGCTTTACTGGTTAACAATTCTTAAATCCCAACATATTCTTCTTGCTGAGCTGTAATCCATTCCCTCTTGACATCCTATTGTGACATCCAGTGAAGGGGTAGGGTACCATCGCAAGATCAGTTAAAAACCTAGAGTAAACTGAACCATTCCCAGGCCCGTAGCCAGGGGGTTCAGGCTGTTTGCACGAACCCCCGCCCGGACCAAACTTTTTGTATTTTTTATTTAAGCCTAAATGGAGTTTTTGAGAGTTGAAATTAACGTCATGATAAATGACTATCATTTGAAAATGAAGATAGACACAGCAGCAGATTATTCTATCAATAAATATTGCATCGTTGGACGCCCGGTGACGCGGATGAGTATACTAGTAACGTTTTCTGTCAAAATGCGAATCTGATTCTTTACCTGGTCATTTCAGGAAACTTCCTGACAAAAACTAGACATTTGCTTCTGCGATTCATTTGCATGACGTTCGGTCTTTAGGTGGAGGCAGACCCTATTGATTTATTTCAATGAAAAAACAGTCATTTCGAGTTTTGTAGCGCCTGCCCCTAAGTTGGAAGCGGTGTAAACCTACTCATCAAAGCATTGTTCTAAGTAAGTCACTTATGATAGAATTACTAGATCTGAATAATGTTGCTAACATATTCATATCAAATTGAAGCTAACTAATAAAAGAAAGAAATCTCCTTCAGCCAAATAGAAAGCTTATCATTGATAATTGTCTGGGGATTCAGTTGGTCTTAAAGTATTAGCATAAATTAAACTTTCCGTTCAACCTTCCAAATAACAGCTCCCTGAAACAACAAACTGGGCCAAGCAATACAGCAGTCCGTTTGAGGACAGCTATGAGGGAATTAAAGGTGCTGTAGATATCAAAGAAGATGTGAAACCTAGGTAGGTACTGCAAGGTCCACTCCTCATTCGCTGTAGATATCGTTCCTGCAGCCGGTCCTCCCTGACGAAGCTTAAGGTCGCTGCTCCCCGTGCTCCCTCCGTTGGGAGCCTGGCCTCCTGTCGACCTAATCCTGGCGCCACCCTACGTCAAAGTCTTTCTTTTACTTAGAATTGGGCTTCGGAGGAAGAGGAGGAGGAGAAGGAACCGTACACTTCGAGAGTGCGATTAAGGCTAGGAAGACGGCAGAGACAACTTGACGAGGTTGAATGTGTGGGGCTGGTTGGAAACTGTAAAGAGGATCCTGAAATGTAACAGCGTTACTTTCGGGTATAGAGCGGAGGGAATTTTAACAAACTTTGTCAAGGATTGCAATAGAAAAAAGAAAAAACATGCCAAAGGGTGTACCTCCTGCAGAACGACAAACTGTTGCACTCAGATTTCTAACAACAGGTACCGCTCTAATTTCGATCTACGGCATGAAGGTGGGGGTCGGAACCAAATGGACGGACCTCTCCCGTACAGACTACCGTGCCTCATTAGGAAAGTGAATTACAAAGGGTTATGGTGAACAGTCTAGTCAATTTCCTCTTTAAAAGTGCTGCATGTGTCTCCTTCCCATGTCAGAACTCGTTGCTACCGGCCGGGGTGGGGTCAAAAATGAGTTCACCACTTTAAGCAACAGAGTGGTTTGTGGTCGGCAGTAATTTAAAGAATGTACTGTACGAAACAGAAGTCTGTCGAATATACATGTTTTTGAAGAGCGAGTTTTTGCACTGTTTGTCCTTCATGTCCCTGTCCGAATACGTTGGGTAAGGAGCAAAGAATAGGCATGGTCCTTCTGCCATATAACTCAGGGACCGCGGAGTCAATTTTGAAGTGGGGGGGGGGGGGCTAATCATCGAAGTGGCCCAATATATGTTCAAGAAAATAACAACCTATCATCTATCGTAATATCTACTGTGCAACCCACGTACTAGCCCACCATTATATACATTTACTGTTACCCGTCGGGTGGGTAGATTTTGAAATCTCTAATAAGTTAAAATCGTAATAACACAGGATATTGTACAAAAGGAAGTAATAAAAGATTATGAAAAAAGTGAAATTAACTTACGTCAAACATTAATGGCCCTTAATTAATTACTCTTGAATGACCCAAATTTCAGCTTTCGACTGGCATTTCGGCTCACAAACTCATTTCCAATGGAATGCAGACATAACTGATCCGTTCTCTCTTTGTGACTATTAAGAATGGCTAGGCTATTGAAACGTCTCTGTGACATGTTTGAGCGCAGCCAGGTTTTGATTCTCCTGGCGGTGGAAAAAGACCTTTCTCCTGTGGCGCTCGTTGCAGGACTGACGTGAAGAAGTCTACATACATTGATTACGTTCTGCATCATCAACTGTTCTTCTTTCGATAACTTTTTAACCACAGTAAGGATTTCACTAAAGCAGGTGGCTTTAAAGTTTCTCATAAGAACCCTGAAGATAGCTAGGTGCGCCTCCAACATATTCATGTTGATGTCGTCAGAGTAATTCTCAGCAACAAACTGCATTTCCTGAGCAAAATCTTCATTGTTCATAGCCTTTAATAGCAAAGACTCTAGTTTGGCATATGCTTCAAAACCTGGCTGGCTGAAACGTTCATTTAAAGCAAATACCATTAGGTCAATGGCCTCAAAATAAAGCTGCCTGTAGTGGTCTTGCACTGTTGAAGGGAATGATGGCTCCCCTGACCCCACTTCAAATCTTGCAGGAGCACGTCTCTTCCTGGGTAACTTAGGTTGCGATATTGTAGGGTGGGTATTCATTTTCCGCAGAACTGTTGCATAAAATGCACTGAAACAGTCGTCACTTCTCATCCCGTGTAGCACTTCCTTTGTAAGAGAAGCAAGACGTTGTCCGTTGACGGCAGACATGTTCTTTTTTTGCAATGTTTTTGAAAGGTTATCAGTGTGGGCGAATAACCGTTCTCCCAGGTGCAGACCAAAAAAGAAATCAAAACTATTCATTTGTGCTTGACATCCAATGATGCGACAGCGAACATCAGTGTCCAGTCGAGTGTCAAGGCGAAGAGTCCACTCCTCAAGTAGTGCGTCGTAGTTATCTAAAATTCGGCGGAAGCAGCTGTCCATCTTGTTGGACAAACTTTAAGAATTCCTCCAGTTGTTGAATCTTCCCCTTCAATTTTCTGCTTTATTTCTCCAAGTAAGTGTTCGCGTTTCGGAGAATATTTGATGAGGGTAGCGATTTCTCTCGCCGTATCCATTGTATCGGACAGTAATTTAATGCGTGTTGTTGCATCTTTTACACTCAGACTTAGAGAATGTGCATGACAGTGGGTTGGATGAGCTTTTGGCTGGGTTTCCTGGATTCTTTTTGCAACGCCCGTCTTTTGTCCAAGCATGTTGCTGGCTCCGTCATTACATTGTCCCCGACAATCGGTTAACGATAACTGCAACCTTACTAGTGCGTCCTTGATGACTGACGCTATAGTTTCTGAACTTATGTTGGGAATGTTATAGAATCCCAGAAAGTCTTCATGTGCTTCTAATGATTTGTCCACCCAACGCAGGCAAAAAGTGAGTTGTTCTTTGTTTGTTATATCAGTGTACTCATCACTTATAATCGAGTAAAATCCTGACTGGGCACGGATATCCTGGACAATATCACGTATAACATTGTGGGCCATTATTTCAAAAATTTCGTTTTGGATGTCATGACTTGTGTATTTCTCCTCCTTCTTAGGCCTATCTGTTTCCGATTCACAATTTAACCACTTGGAAATAAATGGATTGTCCTGTGCTCGTAATCTCAACAATTGAATAAAATTGGACTGATCCTCTGTATTGCCTTGTATAGGTATTCCCTGTCTCCCAAGAAATTGTAAACATTCGATAATTTTGATGAGGTATCTTCTTCCTTCAATTTTCATCTTGGTCGCTTCATTGCACATGTCAAGTACATTTCGGCATGTAGCAGGAATGGTGACCTCCTGCTCAAATGCTACTCTGTGGCAATTAGAATTTTGATATTCTATAAACCGCAGTAAGGCCTTTTTCCAGTTGTAGAAACCCTCTGTAATGAAAGTCTGTTCCTTGTTCCTGGCTACTTGAAGACTTGAAGCTTTATTTTGCTTTGCACAAATGAAGCAAGTTACTCTATCGCAGGACTGATCATAACTAAGCCAGGGAAATTCCTTGAACCAACTAGATTGGAATGATCGATATTGTTGTCCAAATTGTCTTTTTGGAAAGTCAAAATCAAAAGGTTGTAAGGGTCTATCAGATACAAGTGGTTGTTCATTTTGAGTAGTAGGTTGTGGTGGTGTGGCTTGTCCTGCCTCTTGAGATGGCGGCGGCCGTAATGATTCCTCTTGAAGTCGAGTTTTTTTGTTTTTGTTGTGTTTGGGTTGCTTCTTCTGAATGCAGAAAATTTCCGTCAGCTTAAGACAATTCGCAGCATCTGCCTGTAATGCTTTTTCCTTTCTTAATCTTGCTTTTTCTGCCCCAACTTTCCGTTTTTTCCCACTAGTTTCCATTGCAATTGATTATTGAAAATGCCAGCAGACAGCCTTTAAACTAGCTTCGACTACAGTAACGGTAGTACGGTAGTTAACGTATGTTAACGTTAACATGCACGAACGTACGGTATACGCGTAAGCGCGTTAAGTAAACTATTAGCTGAACTGTAATATGCCTAAATACGTGCATACGTCTGACGTAATTATATAGTGCACGTTGTCTCGTATTGTGTTTTTAACAGTATTAATAGAATGTAGGCTATTATTCATAGCCTATATCTGTACAAACATACAAATGTTTCGTGATTAGGTTTATGTTACATATATTAATCTTGCTACTTGAGGGTACCGCAGAATTTTTTTTACAGTTCGTCAAGTAAGGGCGTCCCAGTTCCCAATTCAAGGCGGCCCAAAATGTCCAAGGCAGAAAAAGTGGGGGGGGGGGGGCTAAAGCCCCCGTACCCCCCCCCGTCTCCGCGGTCCCTGTAACTACTCACATATCTTCTGTATTATGGGACCAAGACGACTTCATGTAGGTCCCCATTTTGTAATCATGGAATCCAGTCCTTCTATAGAGGGATTTCATGTGACGTCACGCGCAATGGATTCCCAGGCACTGAAGGGCAAAACACACACGCAGTAAGCGAACTTACAGCTCACGCGCACGGCATAACCATAGATACTACTGTGGCACAATGGACGCGTACCTGTCAAAACCAAAGAGACGCGAGATCTTGCCCTTCAAAATTGCGTCTAGTTGGTTAATATCACGTGACTGAAGCCCTTCTATATTGATTGGTTGTGACTCGATAAGGCGAAACAGTTAACACACACACGGCACACCTAAACACTTGTTTAGCGAAACGAGCACTGCTTACTTCGCGAAACAGCGTTTAGTGAGACGATGTTCCTTGTTTTTTCTAACGCTCACGGACTTCAGAAAACACTAAACAGTTTGGGAGATTCCCCCATTCGGGAGAATCTACTTTTCTTCCGATCGGGAGAAAAATTGGTCTTGGACGCTGCCATTTTGTCTATTTTATCTACAATCCCACGCGCTTTTATCTACACTGCCAATGGCGAATGGGTTTTGAACCCCCCCCCCCCCATCCACCCTGCAAAAATTGTCGGTCTAATGTAATGGAATTAAATTATATTCGGAAGGTTTATTTTCATAGCTTTTCAGTTTTTGAGTGGTTTTCATTCTTGCTTAACCTGGTTTTTTTTAGGCTGGCAAGCCTATACAATGTTTTGCATAAGTTTTCCCCCGATCGGGAGAATTTTGGTTTTCTCCCAAACGGGAGAATCTCTCGAAATGCTAAAGGGGTTATCTGTTTTGTGTTGTGCGTTTCCTGACGTATTTTTTCCATGGGAGGGGGGTGAAGATCTGACTCGAAAGGCAGGAAGTGAGTGGTGTTGAAATAAGAAAATCAATGTTAATTAATTAATGAATCACTTGAAGTCATTTTATTGTCATTTTATTGTTACTGGAGCCATAGAAATAAGTTTTAAAGTAATCAAAAATCAGCTAGAGATACTCACGTTGCAAAACCTGAATGCTCAGTTTCAGGAGATGAGGTAAAAGTACTCTAAATTTTGTAATTTCGTCTGAAATTGTTGAACAATCATCTTATTTGAACCTAAATGTAGAAGCTTTTACGCACTCGAGCTTTAGAAAGAAATCAATCTGTTCCAGCATTTTTTTTATCATTGAATAAAACATAATCTAAGAAATAACCATGAAACGTAAATCATTCTTTATTCTTTTGCAGCTGACACAACGAACAGACTTCCTTGCTCTTTTAGGGGCAACTTCTTTGTTCATAGGTTGTCAATTAAGTTGGATTCCTGCACACTGTGTATCTGTAACAATGGTACAACAACATGTACACTCATTTCGTGTCCAGTGAATGTTGGATGTGAGCCTAACGAAATCATTACTATACCAGAGGAATGCTGTCCGCAGTGCCCGAACAGTAAGTACTGACCGTGACGTTGCGTTATGCTTCCTTCCTTAAGTAAGACCACTTTGAGTAAACTTTGAGTGATAAACTGCTTCTCTTCTTTCAGTGTCCCATTTGTTTTGAAACACCTTTTCTGCCCTCGTCAGAGTTATCACAGTCGTGAATGTGTTGCTTACGATTAGTGAAACGTTATGTGAAGGAGGTTGATGTTTTCCCAATGCATCTAAAAAGATAAAATGACATTGGCCAAATAGCAATGGATATATCTGGGTATATCTTAGGATATCTCTTGGCTGGAATAAGAACAGCTGAGCCTAGTGATAATGTGTCTGCATATTTGGCACCGAAACTTCGCCACGAGTGTTGCCTCTCCGTGATAGATAAGCCATGGGGATCACGCTCTTTCAGAAACGTAAAAGACGAAAGATGGAGGGCTTTCGGAAATATATCTTTTATTATGGTTTGTAAAGAAGAATGAGCGACGCAGTGTGACTATTAAAATACTATAGTGCTAAACCGTGTAGGAACCATGAAAGCTAATAGAAATAGCTGTTTTCACTTATTTACATTAAATGACTTAATAAAGTACGACTATATCCATAAGCTTTCATAGCGTCTGTACCGGGTTGTTACTGTGCTATTTCAGTAGTAACACTCTTTTTTGACGGGGAGACAGGGTCTTGAAATATCCAAATCCTTCTGTTTTTCAAGTAGGCCTATAGTTTATTGATGATATAGGCATTACAAGTTTCGTTACATTTCCTGATGCAAAACCGAATACGATTGACAGTTTTAAGCGGCTCTTTTACACAATTTTTCTAACAATTCATAAATGAGATGTGATGGTTGTCTTGAATTTTTAAATTTTACTCTATTCCCTGTTTTTATTTTGCTGTATGTAATGTGATTATTAGTTCTCTCAAGTCTGTCAGTAAGTCAGCCTTTGAAAAAAATTGGAAATACGTAGGTGACCACCCCGTAGATGTTTATCGATACACACAACAAATAGCATTGTCAATCTCACACCTCTTTTCAATGTGTCCTATCTACATTGCTTAATATCAGGGCCCATAAACAAATTTTGGATATACTTAGTTGATCAGCGAGGTTTTCAACATAATATTGCCACCTTCCATGTTGAACAAGTTTTCAAAATGATATAATGTGTTTCCTTCATATAAAACAAGTGTTTCTGGATAACAGCGTTTATCATAGAACATTTTTAAAAACCACACACATTTCACGTAAAGAGAAACCAGATGCGGTTACCACCAACTTTAAGATCTTTTTCTTCTACTAATTTGCAGAGATGTTTGTTGAAAAAACCAATAATTTGTACGACAAATGGCTCGCGTTCACTGAAGGAAGTTCGAGAAAGATTTTGTTTGGCTTAGATATTACTGTCGACAGACAGTTAACTTCCCGCTATATCCGCGGAAAAAATCTATGGAAATTAGGTGCTTGGATTAGTCCATACGAGAACGGAACCGGGAAAAGATTCTCAGAGAAAAGAAACATATTAAAAGGAAAAGACAAAGCGAAGGAATACTTTAAACTTCACTATCCGCCATGGGATTGGACCAATCTTGAGTACACGATGCAATTTATTGGTGGTAGTTGCGAGGACTACAAATTTTTTTGTGTCCAGTTTGGTTTAACTGAACGTCCACGGCCTGCCTACGATATCTCTATAACATTGCAACCGGTCAACAACGAGACAAACAGACTCAGAGATTGTGTTCCTCTTGGAGAATGCAGAGGTAACTTTGTGATAATTCATTTTTGGTGAAGATTAACCGATTCTTATCTTTAACATTACCCAAAGAAGTGCGAGTAGCAGTGGCGTAGCTAGATATTTTTGTGGGGGTGGGGGTGGGGGCAAAGGCAAACCTTTCCGACAGATTATTATCTTGAAGTAATGATGCACTATCTAAGCGTAGCGCCACCATCATCTGGCGTGTAGCGCGCGGAAAAAAATAGATTAAAATATCTCCGAGATTGCCTTAAATGACACTTCCAGGCCTTGTCAGTAACCATTTCGATGTGTAATTCTGCTTAAAAACATAAGAAGTGTTGTAAGTGTTTCAAATGGATTGTTTTTATTTATTTCCGACAGAGACTAGAAATTTCCGACAGAGGCCTTCGAAGGCTTTGTGGAGGGGCGACCGCCCCCTGCCCCCTCTAGCTACGCCATTGGCGAGTAGGGGATGGGAAGCCCCCGGCAACACCAAATTTTCAGGCAGAGTTTCCGAAAAAAGGTGTAAATATTTCGGGCAATGTTGTCTTTTCTCCGGGAAAGTGGTTCCTATCACATCCCTATCACATTACAGTAATTTAAAATATTGTTTTTAAATCGCTCTGAATCAAGACCTGAATCTGAATTTTGGTTAATTACAAGTAACAGGACGACAAAGTCCAAAAAGCAAAGGCAAACTTTTTTTGGAATCTTTTAAGGCTCCTAAAGTGTGTGTATGTGTGTGTGTGGGGGGGGGGGGGTTCTCATTTGTCTTTGCAAAGCCATCTGTGAGAGAACACTGGTCAGTGTTTGGCAAGAGTTCCACGGCAATACCAGGAAAACCTGTTTGAAAAAAAGAGGGCAATCCACGGAGTTGTTTATCTCATCGCTAGCACACGCACTGAGCCATACCAAGTAAACTGAAGTACGCACGTCAATGTATAATCATAGCGCAATATCCTGCTCTCGTAAGTGTGGAATATACGAAGAAACTGAAGCTGATTTGAGGGTCACGTGAAGTAGGTTACCTTTGGAAATAATATAACGCTGTGGCATTGTGGGCCAGCATAGATTTTCGAAACTTAAAATAGCGTTTCGACTTTTCATGGAGCGAAAATATCTGGGTGGAAGTGCTAATCACTGCTCAGTCGTTTTGAAAATTAATACACTGAACATTGTAAAGCTAAGATTTAACACTTCTCAGTAAAACACTTCTCAGTAAAACCCTGCCCCCTGTAGGATGGGGGTTGAAGAATATGCCCAGGGTGTTTTCCGCCTGTCGTAAGAGGCGACTAAAGGGAAGGACTTGGACCGTATTTTAACTTTGCTTGACACTATATAACACATTTGTGTTGGTGTTTCGTTAAATTTCATCTAACTCAGTAAAACCCCTTACAAGAAGAACGCTGTCTCTTCCTCGTGGCATTACACACGGTGTACTAGAATATGAACGCAAAATGACTCGTTTGAAGTTCAAAGACTATTCATAGGTCAGTTTCTAGGGTATCTTAAAACTGGGCAACGCACTTTTATATCGGCCTTTGATTTCTCACGCGCTCACAAAATGAAACCACCTACTAGCGAGTTCATTTTTCTGACAATGCAAAAGTGCCCGTCAAGTATTATATTCTTGGTATACCTGGAACTTATTCTGTGCGTATACAATACTCACGCAATCTGCGCTGTTCTAACAATGGCTTTTTCTGTAATGCGTTCCTATGCACATCACCGAATAGAAAGGCATGTATGCCAAGTACAAACTTCCGCACTGATATTTACATCTCCACGAGGACTAAATTTCCGTCACAGTGTACGTACGGGAGTTTGGTATTTATGCTTATAATATCTGTAGAGTGCCTTTAAGCCTGTTCGGTCTCTAATGGGTTAATTAGCGATATTATGCGTTAGCGGAAGTGCACATCATTACATATTTGCCCTGAGTCTAGTACATGCGATTGCCTTAGCAAATTAATGAAGTGGCTACATCACAGTACGTGGCGCAAATGACACCAATGTATGACAAAAACGAAAGTACATATTGTTACCTTTGTGTTTACCTTTGTGTTTACCTTTGTGTTTACAGTTCAAGTCAATCTAACCCCAAGAATACATTGACATACAAACTTATGGATAGCACTTATTGTAAATTAGGGTGTCCGCTAAATGGCAAGATAACACACAAGGCACCGATCACGGACATATGTATATCAAAGATAATACAAGCATAGATTCCCAATTTAAAATGGCGTGGTGACTCCTCATGGAGGCCGAAATATCGAGGCGAAAATGCTGATGACAGTTCAGTCATTTGGAAAACAAACAGGCAAACGCATGAACGTCTCACAAAAGTAGCCTATGAAGTACTGGTATTTATATGAATACTGAAGTTTATCTCTTTCTAGTGGCATTACACATTAGTGCACTTAAATATGAACGCACAGGTTTTAAGTTTATAGACTTATCGAGAGGCCAGTAATTTCTATGGCGTCTTCAAGTTACGCACTTTTATATGCGCCTTTAATTTTCACGCTCTCTCAACGGAAAAGCAACTAGCAGGTTAGCTCTCCACGTTCGCAAAAGTGTGCGTCAAGTATTTCTGCAGATAAAAAGAAAAACTGTTTGTTAACAGTGCGGTCAAACAGCTTACACTAAAAATACTGGACCACTCGTAAAGGTCGCGTTGGTATCTTACACGCTTACTGCGGGGAAGCAATTCCTGCATTTGTGTCTTTTAACGCCCGTTACGATGCGCGTCAAGTATATTTAAGCTTGATGAACAGAAAAATGTATTCTGTCTGTATACCAAGAGCAGGCCCACAAAGCTATTCTTTACCTCTGACCTTTGAACTCTACTTCCGGGCTGGGTGAGACATATTTTCCCACTATCGGGTACATTCCCACCAAGTTCGAAAAGACTCGGTCCAGCCGTTTGGTAGTAGTTTTCAAAATAAAAAGATGTGAATTTGACCTTCTGGCACGTGAACTTAGACCTTGGTTGCAATGGCAACCATATATTTTGTTAGAAGCAGATACATTTATTATGTGTGTGTAGTTTCAGGTAAGTGGGATATTTTCTTTTGAAATTATACTGAAAATACTAAAAATTGTGATTTTTTACAAATTAAGAAAATGTAAATTTGGCCTTTTGTCACGTGACCTTTGACCTTGGTTGCTACGGCAACCATATATTTGTATGGTACTAGACACATTTATTATATGTGTTTAGTTTCATTTTAGTGATGTTTCTTTTTGAAATAATACGAAAAAGTGATTTTTCAACTTTTCACAAAATTTGACCTTTGACCTCTGATCTTTGACTTTTACTTCCAATGGTCTGTGAGATGCAAGTTTCCACCCTGGGGTGCCTTCCCCACCAAGTTTGAAAAGAGTCGGTCTGGCCCTCAAGGAGGAGTTTTTGACACTTTTTCGGCTTAAAAATATGTAAATCAGAAATGAAGTTTTGGTTACCTTGGGGTACCCCACCTTGGGTTAGACCCTGAGACTAGTAACTTGGAGGCACCATACGTTACCATGGCAACGGTGCCAATTTCAGCTGGCATTGCCAAACACAGCTCAACTGGCAAAGTGATTAAAATATCTCATCCCCCTCACGGAGCGATGAGATAAAAGCTGTTGTATGCCGTTTCCGGGGTTACTTTAAAGATAGCCCAGGTAAGTTTTATTTTCAGCAGTTCATCAGCGAAAAAGCAAAGCCTGTGTCAAGATTTTCGGTAAACTTTGTAAAGTCAGCCTAAGGCCCTCATGGAGAAAAAAGATGATAGCGAGGGTATGGGATGAGGGGGGGGGGGGTTAAGCAGCTAATGGGTTCAGACAGTGACACTGATCTTTTTTAATTGTTTTTAATTGTTTGCACACAACAGATCCTTCTCATACTCTAAGACTGTCTAATGACGGTTATGGTCGCGTAGATGTCTTTATGGATGGATACTGGGGAACAATATGCGACGAGAATTGGAACACTACCGAGGCAGGTGTAGTTTGCCGGCAGCTGGGGTTTGATGGAGAGTTCCGTGTTCTACCGACGGGTACTTTTAAGGAGGGTTCTGGACCAATTCATCTTAGCCAAGTTTACTGTAATGGAAATGAAACCAATTTTCTTGAATGTAAATACGAAACAAACAACAATTGCCACCATAGAAATGACGCTGGAGTCGACTATGGTGGCCTTTCTCTTAGCTCGATTGAAAAAGACGGTACATATCTTGACGATAGCCTCTTTACTACACTGTAAGCACAAATTAGTCAAACATTGTCTGATACGCCTAACCCAAGTTAGTCAAAGGCGTTTGACTAATTTTGTACCAATTGACTAGATTTCTGACCAATTTTCAGCCTCCTTTGACCAATTTTTTACCAATAATTATTGGTCCATCATTGTGCAATTAGTCAAATTTCATTAGAAATTGGTCAAAATGAGTGACTAAAATGGGTTAGGCGTATCAGACAATGTTTGACTAATTTGTGTTTACAGTGTATAATTTCGTTCAAATTATTGGAAGCAGAATTAAAACACAGCCTGTTGCAGCTTTTTTCCAGAAGATTTAAATTTCCTGATTGGTACACTATGTACTAAACTTTTAAGTAACAGCAGTATTCCCGTTACAAGCAATGATGGAAATTTGACAGAAAATATGAACTTGTTATTAATATGAAAAAAAACCATTTAATTGGAAACTGTTAAAATTGGCAACCTCTAGCTTAAATGTGCATTACTATCAAGTCATAGGAAAACTTTTCAAGGGGTTTCCACCATCCTGTTAACTTAAGATTTCACTTCGACAGTTTGTAAAATTAACAAGTGTCCATACCATCTCAAATATCTTCTGTTATATTTTTCTAACATTCTACAGGATTGTCTCTGTGGATGATTGCTATTGCTATTATCCTGCTTCTGATCCTTGTACTAATGGCAGTTTTCATTATAGTATGGAAAAGAAGAACGGAAAGCGTGAAGCAGGAATCTGCTCTCACGACACCGATGCACTCTTACACTAAAAATGGTATGTATCTTTTTCAGCGTATAAAAAGTGTCCTTCATTCCCATATTGACTTAACGTGTTTCCAAGTGAGTTTCTCAGTTTTTGTTCTTTCACCTTAGGTGACCTCAGATAACATTTTTCCTTTACCAAACGCGATAGGTTTAATTAACTGACCATTCCGTATCTTCATTCTACGTATGAAAACTATCCATACTTTGAACCTTCAGATACCGTGTTTGCAATATTTTGTGTTTTAGACCTCTTGCTATCTCAAGTGACCTTTGACTTCACCAAAACAATAGCATTTTTCCTCTCAATATGATATATCTATATACCAAGTAGAAAATGGTATCCGTCAGTGCTATCTTGAGGTATCATGTTTACAAGTTGAGCGTCACATATATACATACCTACCTGTCTTCCTAGATATACTCGCCAGTTTGATTGCATAGATTTCTTTTGCCTTCGGCAAGGAATCAAAAGTGGGCATACACACAATACATCATATTGTTGGCTCCAAACTATTGCCCACAGAGAAGCATGAAAGAGATAAATAAAGAAGCTAACGTCCTCAAGATTATCAGTGTAACAAAATTAAATGGACTTCCTGCAAAAGACGTTCTAGAATTTCAAGAGTGACTTAGAGTACGTTCAGTTGCGTTTTTAATATTCTTTAGTGTAAAAGCCATGTTATCTCTAAGAACTTCACCTTCGATTAATGCAATTAGAACCTTGAAGAAGCGAAGACGTCAAGTGGTGTCATGAGATGCAATTTCTTCGAAGCATGTGTAAACTATTTCAGAACTTTTCCGCTAGTCGTTTCATTTTTTCTTTGGGTGAACATGACACAAGCAAAATGAAATTGTATATTGTACGTTTGGATAACGGTCATACATATAAAGTTAACTTCAAAAGGGCATTTTACAGAAATGTCTTTAAAATAACACTTTGTAAAAAATTTCCAAGCTGGTCGAGTGACCATATAAGTGGCGGGTCGCGATCTACATAAGGACGTCAATCGAAGCAGTAAAAATTGAGAATATGGGACATTTTCAGGAGGCATTGTGGTGCAAACTCATAACTTGGTAAAGAACGCATAGTAGTAGGAGCAGTGTACCGTAGTCCAAATAATAATCAAGAGGAGGAGGAATGCTTAATAGCAACTTTAAAGAGGGCAGCACAGTCTAACAGAATTAAAGTGGTAGGGAATTTTAATTATCCCGATAATGATTGGATTAATTGGACAGGTGGAACAGCGAACTCAAGAAAATTTATACATTCAGTTCAGGATAATTTTTTGGCATCATCACATTACTAAAGAACCAACATGAGGAAATAATATACTTGACCTTATTTTATCATCATCAGAAGAAATGATTGAAAACACTAAATTTGGAGAAGCATTCGGAAGTAGTGACCACTATTGTATCACATGGTCCTGGTAAAAGTGAGAGGAACAGAGGGAAAAAACAGAAGCATAGAGACTGGAAAAGGCCTGATTGGGAAAGATGAAGCAAAATACTGTAATATCAACTGGGAACAGGAGTTTGAAGGCATGGAAGTGCAAAGAATGTGGGATGTTGTTTCTGACATTTATAAACAACAAGTTAAAAAGTACTTTCTGGAGAAAGAGCGAAAATTGCATAGTAAGCCAAAGTAAGCCAAAGTGGATGGTCAAAGAACTTAAAAGGCTTATTTGGAAAAAGCGGAAAGCATGACAAGAATATAAGATTGATAAGGGATTGTCAGACTGGAATTACTTTAATTCACTGCAAAGACAGGTTAAAATTCAAATAAAGCAAGCAAAGAGAAACTTTGAACAACGGCTATCTGAGAAAATTAAACAGGATCCTAAGAGTTTTTACTCATATATAAGGTCAAAGCAGAACATAAGAGACAAAGTTGGCCCAATTAAGGATGATAAGGGAGAAGTTATAATTTTGGAAGAGAATACTGTGGATGACCTAAATGTGTTCTTTTATAAAGTTTTTACAAGGGAGGATGACAATTTTCCAGAAGCTACAGTTTTTTTACGGATTAGGAATGTTGTAAGTTGGTGAACCTGGATATAACAGAGGAGATGGTGATGGAAAAGTTAAAGAGTCTTGAGAAGGGAAAGGCAGCAGGTCCAGATGATATTAAACCAGATTATTTAAAAGGAATGGCACAGGAAATAGCAAAGCCACTACAAATGATTTTTGAGAGGTCTTTAAAAACGACCAAGATACCAATAGAGAAAAGAGCAAATATTACACCATTGTATAAGGAGATCGCTCGGATATGTCAAATTACAGACCAGTTAACCTTACATCTGTCCCTGGAAAAATAATGGAAACACTACTCAGAGATGCCATAGTAGAGCATTTAGAAAAGAATGAGCTACTCTTAGACACACAGCATGGCTTCAGAAAGGGACGTTCATGTGTATCAAATATGTTAGTATATTGTGATACGTTACTAGTAAGGTACATTGATGAAGGTATTCCTGTAGATGTCATATATTTAGATCTGCAGAAGGCATTTGACACAGTACCTCACAGAAGACTCTTAACAAAAATCAGGGCACATGGAATCGATGGACCTATATTGAAATGGATTAAAGAATGGCTAAGTAAACGGACGCAGAGAGTAGTGTTGAATGGGAAAGAATCAGAATAGATGGAGGTGTCAAGCTCAGTGGTACAAGGATCGGTATTAGGACCTGTTTGTTTTACAATGTACATGAATGATTTAGACATAGGTGTGCAGTTAGAATTAAGTAAGTTTGCAGATGACACAAAAGTAATATGCCCAATAAGAGATGAAAGGGATAAGCAACAGCTGCACCAAGATGTAGACGTATTGATGTCATGGACTAAAAGTGGCAAATGAAATGCAACATAGGAACATGTTCGGTAATGCATTTTGGACATGGTAATCCCAAGTAAAAGTATCAAATGAATGGGAAGGAACTGAAAGAAAGTGATGAGGAGAAGGATTTGGGAGTGTACGTTAATACGTCAATGAAATTTAGTAGGCAATGTGCCAAATCGACACAGAAAGCCAACATAGTTTTGGGTATTATCAAACGGAACTTCATCAATTTTGATCGCAAGGTTGTATTAAAGTTATATAAGTCCCTGGCAGTGTTGTAATCGAGTCACTGAAGTTCGAGTCTCGAGTCCAGTCGAGTCATCAACTGTACTCGAGTCGAGTCCCTGACCACACTCGAGTAGAGTTGAGTCGAGTCACTCTGTCTGCTCGAGTCGTCTCGAGTCAGTTAGCATATTGACTTACAATTGACCTACAATTGACCTACGATACTAGATCAGACAAGCAAGTTACTTACACAGTTGTTATACATGCTGACTTTTCACTCCGGATCCTGCTGGACGGAGGCGACAATTGTGCCTCCTCCTTTCATCCATATGTGAACGAATATCAAATTATAATGAATTCCACCATTACAGATTTGCTTACTCTTTTGCTTTGTACAGCTTACTTTCACTCTCCATTTCAGTTAAATTAGTCATCTAATTTTTTCTTTCCTTTTTATGGATCACTGGTCGTTTCTATTTTTGCATCCAGGAATCTATCAGAAGTTCGAGTTAATGCCACACCGCCAGGGTTTCAAACTAAAATTATTCATGTAGCAAGCCTTAGACATATACAGCTTCAATTAGAATCGATTCTAGTTAACCTTCAATTACACAAATCCGAACATTAAGTTGAACAAATCTCTTAAATTTGTCTAACAAGACACCTCGTTAACCGGCTACTTGAGATATTATGGGTTCCAGAAGCCATTAGAATCCCATGGGAGAACTGATGCCAGATGTGATGGTGGCCGGAAGATCACAAGTGGCTCCAGTCACTTTTCAAGTAGTGTTCAGTGTAGCAACAGGATTGTAGCCCTCACCAATCGGATATTTTAATTTTTGTTGCCAACACTATTGCCGACATGTTTGACTCGAGTCATTGTGAGAAAAAAGTCGAGTCCAGTCGGGTCATCCAGCATAGTGACTCGAGTCGAGTCGAGTCTTTTCCACACACTGACTCGAGTCGAGTCGAGTCGTTTGCACTTTGTCAAACTTCTGCCTCTAGTCGAGCTGAGTCTTTTGATCTAACTGATTCGAGTCGAGTCATCAAAAATAGTGACTCGAGTCCGACTCTAGTCGAGTCAGTGACTCGAGTCATTACAACACTGGTCCCTGGTAAGACCACATTTGGATTATTGCATTCAAGTTTGGAGGCCGTATTGAAAAAGATATTACTTTATTAGAAGGATCGAGTACAACGAAGAATAACCAGACTTATAATAGGAATGGAGAGTAAATCCTATGAGGAAAGAATTAAAGAATTAAAATTGATGATAATTGAACAAAAACATATGCGACAGGACCTGATAACAGTTTACAACATAACACAAGGGAAAGTAGTACTCAAGCTGGATGCTTTTGTAGAATTTACTAGGGACAGTAAAACCAGAGGAAATTCGAAAAGAATAAGACCACCAACAGTAGGGTTAGAACTAAAGAAAAAGTCATATTTTAACAGAGTGTGGAAAACATGGAACAACTTACCAGAGAATTTTGTTACTGCTCCAACACTCAACACGTTCAAGAGTAGACTAATGGTATGCGGGATCTTTAAGGATTAATAGACCTCCTATCCCATAGAGCCATTCTCTCAAGCAGACTCTTTTGAGCCGAAGACGAGAGGGTGGCCATCCAGGTAAATCCAGGTAAATCAAACGGTATTTAGGTGCTAGGTTATAGGTAAATTTCATGGAACAGCACCAAATACGTACTGCACGTACTGGACAATATTTGTACTGCTTGTCAACAGCTTAACGCCATGAGAGAGTGCGTTAAGCAACACAATACTGCTGCCAATGACGTCATTTTTATTGAGCAGCAATTTTTTAACATTTTATGTTTCAGATGAAGTGCACAGGGTCAAAACGTAGGCATATAATAGCCGTTGTGGTAGTTTTGAATCGAGTATGTCACTGAATACAATAATTTTATTTCGAAATATATCTAAATATTAAGTACCAAGAAGCAAAATATACGCGAGTCATACCCACTTTAAGGCTGTTGATTTTCATCACACAACCGACATCCAGTGAATTGCACCTAAAGTTTCCAAACCTTATAAATGGCGTCCAACTCATGATAAGATCTGACAGAGTCACCTGGTGAATTTTTTTTTTTTTTTCAAAATATATTGAAAGACTTTAAACCACGCAGTGCATTAATTAGTGTGCCTAGCAATTACTTGAGAGCAAGAGACACACATAGAAAATTCTTCATGGGGTTAGGGAGGGAGCAGGAGGAAATCCATCATTTATTTCATCAGGGTCCCAAACACAGAAATACTTTTCTCTTGATTTGTCTAGCAGAAATGCGGAAATTTTGGAGGAGGGGGTAAGAGTTCCCAAACCTCCTTAATAACACCACTGCTGAGACCTCTCGAAGACACTATGACACGAAGCGTTCACATTTTTCATGTGCAATAATTCCATCCCTCCTACTCGTAACTTTTGTTCTTTTTGTAACAGAGATGATGAGAGATGTTGATCCGATGTTAAAATCCAAAGAGATTCATCCATCCAACATCAAACTGCATAACCAGTTAGGCAGGGGCAAGTTTGGAGTTGTATACAAAGCAACTATACATAATATAGATGAAATATCGGAAGATGTCGAAGCAGCTGTTAAAACATCTAATGGTGATTTTCTTCCATTTTTTCAAGTAGGCAACGTAATCTGAGTCTTCATACGCTTCGTAAGGCCAAAATAAAACTTCAGTTATCTAACGCCCACGGGCATATCCATACGGTAGCTCTACGTTCAAAATCCCTCATGGTATATGCCACACGGGAAAGGGATGTCCCAACACTCAAATTTATTGAAAATACAATTGATCCCGCAAGCGTAATAAATATTAGTGGGAAAAGCTGATGCGTTGTTTTACACTAATGAGCATGCCTTAACTGTTTTGGATCACCCCTTGCCAACAAAATTTCAAACATTTTGCGCGGTTCTCGTGTTGCCCTTTCCGTGTGTTTCACTTCTTAAATTGCCTCGTCAGTGTATTTGTTTCATTTTATTGACCATATTTACCATCAGAACTTTTCGATGGGTAGACGCAGTGGAGAATTTTCACACGATAACAGGCAGTCATGAAAAGTAGTCTTCTGCTACCTTTTCACCATTGTACTAGGATATATACTTTAAAAAAATGAAACCTATTTTGTTTAGCCTTTACACAGCTTATCAAAGGCACCCTTTAGCCTTTGTTACTTTATTTCTTCAATCAAAATGCTTTTGTGCGGAACCTGTCTGCATCTCTTACTGTAGAAAACAATATTTGAATTCACATCTTTTAGAGCATTTGAGCAAAAAGAAATGGGGTCACTACCTCCCTGGTGCAAAAGAATCCACACTCCGAACATAATGATCATAATGACAATAATACCTACAACGATTGTTTTTCTTCCCAAATACTCGTTTCTTCGTACATCCTTATATCAATCACCAACCTATGGCCGAGCCACTAAATAACCTGATTACCATTATTATAAATTAAGACTAACTGAGAAGTAGTTCTAGAAGAGCAAAAGGTTTCAGTCTCCGGCAGCGACGAAGACTTAAACTCGAATTTTACGGAATCAGTAGTTGCAATTGACCGAAAAGTTTTGCAATTAAAATAAAAAGGATAGAGATGTGTAGTTTATTATCTATGGCTTGAACAACTATTGCGGTAATTTTTACAAATATTTTCTTAAATCAGTGCACCAGTTTAGACAGCCTCAACTCATCTTCTAGATACTGAAGCCACATGGTGCGATTAAACTGAAGTTTCCAAAGTAAGAAGAGGGAATGCACTACCAATTGATCTTGTTAAAGTTGCCATTTCATCAACTTTCCATCTCCGTTTTAGCAAATGCCCACGGCTGGACAATTATTACTCTCCCAATAGATAGGGATTTGTAAAATGACATGAAAATCACTCAGTAGAACAAAAAAAAAATGGTGAGGTTCGAAAAACAAGTTTTTAGTGAAGCCAATTCAGCATGTCTAATGACCTATCTAAGAAACGGTGGGGATTTGAAACATATACTTCTCTATTTCGCAAACATCGGCTTGGTACCTCATTCACGCCTTTGTATAGGTTTCTAGTTCGTGCAATAGAATTTGCATATGCATTAAAAAGTAAGCCAGTTTTCCTGCCCATGTTTTAAATTAAATCCACAAACTTATACAAAAAGATAAAAATACCTTTGTTCCCCAGAAACGTCCAACTCAAATCCTCCTTCAAAGCCAGAAATTTCTTTAATTTGCATTCGCGATGACCCAGGAGGTATGCTAACTCATTAATTGGCTTAAAGGAGCTATTTCCTACGCAGCTCTATTGTTTCAATACTTGTTCGAAAAATTGACAGCTTAACATTTTTTTTGGATAAAACAGAGGCACAACTCTCCATTACTTTACCATGCTTTTAAAGAATTACTACGTGTAAACATTCTACCAATTACTGTCCCCACTACTTGATGGACCCTCAAAATAATCTATGGAAGTAACTTCATCGATGAAGGAAAAAACCAGCATCAGTGAGGGTGGGGCATGGCGATATGGCCCCTCAGATACACCACTGATAATCATAATATAAGTTTAACCATTATATAAAACACACACTGATGAGTTCATACGGAATATATGTGCTGGTGCAATTTAAATCAGAACTTTATATTAGGCTAATTACCAAGGAAGTTTTTAAATTATTAATACCCTTTAGCTACATCATTGCATTATTTTTCTTTCAGTAGGTGCCCGAAAAATTCTCAGCATTTTGCCCGAATTTTCACAAAATTTTTCGGTTGGGAGGGCTGCAGCCCCCCGCCTCCAACGCCTATGTAGAGAAGAAAAGTCAACAAACGTCAAACAATAAGAACAAAGCCACCTGTCAATCAAATCTGGCTTCCTCAAAAGGATTAAATTATTTTCAAGTACATATTGTCTGACAGATTTGGTCGATGTTTCTCCATCTCTCACAGCTCCCTGGTAGCTCCATGATGAGATAGAATCACTTCAGTTGTCTCCATACGTCATTACCTATATATTGTTCCTCGAATTTGTAATTTTCAGAAATGGCTGACCTGGAAGAAAGGCAAGAACTCGTAGAGGAAATGAAATTGATGGTGCAATTGGGTGATCACGCAAACATTCTACCACTATTGGCATGTTGTTCAGTGAGGGAGCCCTACTATCTGATAACTGTCTGCATGAAATACGGAGACTTGTTACATTTCCTTCGAAAGTGTAGACAAGTAAGATCTTTTCACTTTTCTTTCAAACTATCACCAAAGTTTTCCGTTTTCCTACAGCACAAGCCATCCAGTTAACTCTTTCCCCACTGACTTCTGATAGGATAACGTCATCAGATAACAAGCTAGTTAATCGAAGCCTACAGCTTCGATTGTTGGATTTGCTAAGTTTATCACGTGAATCGGTGCCTTCTTTAATGGCTCGGCGTATGAATATTTTCAGTGTGATACTTGTCTATTTTTAACACGATAACTGCGAACGTATACTGCATTTCATCTGCCACGCAGTTATTTTGAATTTTTCATGAAGTGGAAATCTTGACCATTTCCCCGACTTCACCGACTTGACCGTGTTGCAATGGGAATAGTCTTTCCATTTGAGACATATAGGAAGTATTGTTTTTGAAGGACGATAAGTCGTTACGCAGTTCTATTTACTTTCTTTTTATACTTGGTTTAATCACTCATAAAATAGTCCCAGACTTGAAAGCCGCTACGCAGACTTATACTAGCACTGACTCAACGACAACACCATCGAAAATCCCCGCTTGTTTAACACTGTGCGCCTGCTTGGAAGATACGTTTCTTACACAACAGTTAAAGTTGAGTTGGCGGCAGAACAGTTTTGCTCTGAGCGGTGAGCATGGTAGGCCGTTTGCTACTTTTTATCCGCTCATAATATTCATTGATCGAGACTTGGCATCAAGTGGCCCAATATTGGGAATTTCTGCTTCGTATCATACCATTTTCAGTGGCGTCGATCTGTACTTGCCTGCAAGTACGAACCGTCTAGTTGTATCTTGTGATCAAAGTCTCCTAGGGAATGCACTCGTCATTTAATGTACTCCCAGGATCATAACCGAAATTACGGCTAACCATCAAGACAACAACTAATTCGACGTGGATCGTCACGCTATTTTTATGAGATATTTACCGTCGAATGTAGCGCTGTGTACGTCACGGAAAACACGTGTAATTCACGCCATCTCAATTGTTTTACATCGAATATCTTAGGAAATTCAAACAGTTTGATGGATCGGACTTTACCATGACCGCATGTTCCCTGGTGACTGTGAATGCTACTGTTATCTTGACGACGAGGAACCGCAAAGGGACCCCACTGGTTCTTCGTCATCAAGATGAGAAATTTGGTAGCCCATATGAACGAACGGTTAAAGCTTAGAGGGTATATTACCACGAAAAACTATGTACGCTTAATGGAGTCATCATACACCAAGGCTTAAGTTTGATCGCATGATAGGAAAGTCGATTTCTGAATAGTAAAGGATATTAGTGAATCTTGATAGTATTGGAACTTATGGAAAACTGCATCTCACTACTATCGGCTCCGAAGGAATCCCGTAGTCCGGAATGCTTTTCAAAGTCCCTTTTCCAATTCCGATGCTTCCTTTGCCCCATACAAGTTGATGAGGCAAAGGAAGCGCAAAGTGTTATTGACAAGGATAAAGCCCCGTTCACACCAAAGTAATTATTGCAATGGAGACGAATCCAAAGTCCAAAATTAGTATGTATTTCAGAGTCAACACTTTACAATTGGAATGGTCATTCTAATAGTTAATAAAATCACGCTCACGGTGGGGAAAAATGGCATGTCCTTTGAAGCAATTTTAGCGGGGCCCAGGAGAAAATTCCAGTTGAATTCCAGTTGAATTCCAGTTGGAAATTTCCAACTGGTCTCAACTGAGAATTTTCCAATATGGAAAATGGGACAGTTCCAACTGGTCCAACTGGTCCAATTCCAGTTGGTCTCAACTAACCCAACTAGTCCAACTGGTCCAAATGGTCCAAATGGTCCAACTGGTCCAATTCCAGTTGGTCTCAACTGGCCCAACTGGTCTTAACTGGTCCAATCTTGTGCAAATATTCCAGTTGGTCTCAACTGGTCCAACTGGTCTTAACTGGTCCCAACTTGTGCAACTGGCCTGACTCGTTACAACTGGTCCAGTTGATTGCAACTGGCCCAATCTGGTTTTCAACTGAGCAACAGAATACACTGTACACTACTAGTAGTACAGGTAGAAGCTATTGCTTGTGAGCTTGTCTATACAACTTATAGAATTTGGAAGTTCAGACCAATGTCAAGTTATACTCTATGGACTTATCTAAAATACTGTCAGTCACTTTAAATGTTCTTGCCCATCTACAGTCATACAATCCAAACTTAAAAGGAACTTATGTTATTATAAAAACATTAAAAACCTTATAAATGTAAAACAAAAGAGAAATTTATGAGGGTTAGGTGAACTTGAGTCAATGGTTTATTGTAGAGTCTCTCCGTAACATGTATTCAAGGTCAAAATATAAAAGTGGACAAGGGAACTTGCAGGATAACAAGTAGTTATAAAAAATAAAACTGGCTGTTCAATTCAACCCTGCACAATTCGATCTCTGAACTGAAGAAATGATTGATGAAAAGTCATGAGAACCAGCAATTCCACATTTCCCTATTAGAAAACAAGGATTTGTCCAAGGTAGGAAAGTCATAAGCATCATCCAATTTATATAAGGTAAAAGGTTGGTCGATGTTAAAAAATAAATTTCATGTTTTCCAACTTGAATCAAAGTTTGGCCAGGATAAAACTATACTTCCAAATAATGAAACAAGTCATTCTTAACTTCCTAATTAAAACCAAGGTCAAGCGGGAAAAAAATGTTTTATGAAAATGAAAGGCAATAATCTTTTCTCATTTTCCAAATTAAAACAAGGTTTCGTACGTGATAAAAGAGTATTTCCAAGCTCAAAATGATTTTCCACAGTGAAAAACTTACAAAGATTCCTTAGCAAAAGCGCCTGTCCAGTTTCTACACATTCCATGAGCAGTTACGTATGAAATGTTGACCATAGAGGAATTTTTGTGCCACTGTTGTGTTCTTGTCCTTACAGTAAATTGTCCTCCATACGAGGGAAATAATCACAATCAGTGACAGTTTGACTCTTCCCACACCTATCCTCGCACAGGCTTTACTCAGCCGAGCTCAGAAACAACCGTTGAACTCCAATTTTACTGTACAGGAATGTTTAATTTTCTGACTAATTTTCAGCATTTTCTTTTGCAAGTTGGTAGAATCCGTTCTAGCGATTTGTGGGGAACGTCTTTAATGCTATGGGTTTCACATGTCCTGCTGTTTGCCCTCTTACTGCTTCACTTTACATCATCTATTTCGATATATACTGTAGCACTTCAAATCTATTTGATCTCATTCAGTCAACAGCAAGCACATCAGAGGTGTAAAGGCATATAATGTTACCGATGTAAAACCTTGCAGATTCAACCAAGCATAACATTTTTTGAACAGAAGCACATCCCAAGCAGAGACTCTTCACGTGCACTACAGTACGATCAATTTGCTATTTCAGAATATGTTATGTAAGCACTTCTGAAATAGCACAATAACTCAGCCAGCTAAAGACTTTGTTTACGTTACAGTGTACAGTAGTCTCTCTGTGTCTCTCCAGACTCTTAAAGTTCAATCTGTTTGTGGTTGTAACTAATTCCTCAAGGGTTAATTCTTGTTTCGGCTAAATGAAAATAATTGCAATTATTTAAGGGTTCAAAATATTTGTCGGGTTCGAGGCCATTGTAAATAAGAAGCTAGTTAAGTGTTTTTCAAGGCTCGACATTAGGAAGTTCAGCTTCTCTCATAGAGTTGTTAACGAGTGGAATAGTCTGCCTGAGTGGATAGTTAACTCTATATCTGTGCACTGCTTGAAGGTTAACATTGACAAGTTCTTCCATAACTGTGGTAGGATCTAATTGTGCTGGGTTTTTTGGGTGTTGGTTGGTTGTTTGTTTTCAGTTAAGGCTGTATGGAATTCAGGGCATCTTATGGGGCCTTAGCCCTCCTTTGCCCTTTAACCTGTTATGTACAGGTCTACGCAATATCTTCATTTTATGACTAAATACTACAGTACGACATGGCTTTTTTCGAACGAATACCAGACATCAACGTATCGCACAGTTTATACAACACAGCTTACAAGGGAATCTGGTGCTTCTACAAGTCAAACAAAAATTTCCCGCCACGGCTCCAATTTTCTTTAAGTTTTCATGCCTTCTTCCGGAGAGTTGAATTACTTAATGTACTCCTGCTTTAACACAAGCGTAAAATAGAGAATGCTCGTCCACGTTGAAACTTTTACGAAGAACTATCCAAACAACACTTGAACACAGCCCTTCAGCGTCATACCATGGATCCGGAAAATGGAAGCAAAGTTATCTTGATAACATCCTCTTGGAATATTTCTTAGAGCGAATGTGCAAGACCTGTTCAGTGTTTTCAGTTACGGGGCTAAAGAAAGAAAAATCCCGCAAAAACCTTTGTTATACTTTAAAGGTCTTTTTAAATCTATTTGAGTTGGCAAAATTTGCCTTGAACATTATGAGGTGCAGTTTTTACGTCAGGTGATATCTGATCGTCTTTCTTCGAATATGTCCTCGTGCATGTCAACAAGCGAGGAAATTTGAAATATATTTTTATACTGAAGATTTTATGAAAGGTCTACCAAGAAAAGATTATTTGTAATATTTATATGTGTACCACGCACATGTGAAGGGTCAAATGGCTACTGCTGTTCCCCTTTAACTAAAAACCTGGTAATTGAACATCGGCACCATATCCACAAAATAAACAATAGTCCCTTACTCCAAATCCAGATATGGATTGATATCTGGATATATCTGGCTAAATACAGTCTTTATATGGCCATATCAAGCCAGATATACAGCCAGATTTAGATGCCTTGATACATTATATCAAGTTTTATATGGCCATTTATATGGCCATATCAAGCCAGATATAACTAGATGAAATGCCAGTCCAGATATGTAAATACAGTTTTATATGGCCATATCAAGCCAGATATAACTTGATACAATGCAATTCCAGATATGCAAATAAAGTTTTATATGGCCATATCAAGCCAGATATAACTTGATGAAATGCCAGTCCAGATATGTAAATACAGTTTTATATGGCCATATCAAGCCAGATATAACTTGATGAAGTCCAGATATGTAAATACAGTTTTATATGGCCATATCAAGCCAGATATAACTTGATACAATGCAATTCCAGATATGCAAATACAGTTTTATATGGCCATATCAAGCCAGATATAACTTGATATGCTAGATATGCAAATGAGCATTTTGTTAGTTTGTTTTATTATTTATTTGATTTGATTCTTGGATTATGCTTGTTACAAACTAAGACATGTTTTGGATACAGCATCACCTTCCCAGACATTGCAGTTATTTAGTGGCTACACTTCTGTTAATACCGCAGTGTACTAAGTGAACTTAGGCAAATGATTTGCATATTTGGGCGGAGCTTGTATCTAAACCTACATTTTTCATGATTTAGGAAGTGGAAAGTAAAATATGCACTATGCAGTAAACAAAATTTAGAGTCAAATACATAATAAAGTTTAAAATAAGAAGCCCATATCACTGTGATTAAATTCAATAGGAAATGTCAAGGTATTTTTCTGTTCACTGTTATGAAATTGAATTGAATTTATGTACTTAAGTCAATTCAACCCAATAGGTACATTAAATTCTAATTCATTTAGCACTAAAACATTGTTTGCTGGTGTTCAGGCGCAGGAGTGTCCGTGATCACGACGGCGGAGCTCCCAGGTGGGACCTATTCTATTCAGCCAGTCTAGAACGGGACCACTGTCAGGTGGTGTCAGTTAAGTCAAAGTTTGTCCCTTGGGGACGTTGTTACTCCTTCGGGGAGCAGAACTCCTTCGGGAGTATTGTTTGGTTTTCGCCCCTGGCTCTTCGCCAGAGAGTCAGGGGACTTTTGGAAAAAAAGAGGTGTTCAAAGTCTCCATGAGGAGTGTGGACTATAAGTCCTAACTATGATTCATAACTAGATCAGATATGGTCCGGATACAATTTTATCTGTGCCATATAAAGGCTTGATCCAGATAGAACTTTATCTGGCCATATATGGTTTAGATCTGGTTCTGGTTTAGATCTGTGTTATATCTGCCTAACTTTTATCTGATCTGATATAAATTCCATATCTGGTGCAGATATGGGCCATATATGGAAATATATTCTGCTCATATAAGGACCATATCTGGTCCAGATAAAATTTTATCTGTTCCATATAAAGACTTGATCCAGATAAAACTTTATCTGGCCATATATGGCTTAGATCTGGTTCTGGCGTAGATCTGGGTTATATCTGCCCAATTTTTATCTGGCCCAGATATAAATCCCATATCTGCAGCAGATATGGGCCAGATATGAAATCCATATCTGGCCCATATATGGAATTTCATATCTGGCCCATATCTGGATTTTGAGTAAGGGTCACCTATACTTCTAATTCGATTAAAAGACTTACTCCCCTGAAATAGATCTGTAACGGAGGAAGGATAATATTCACACTACCAAACTTTCAACCTACCGAATTTCTTAGTAGACAGGCGATTTCGGAATGCGTTAATTGATTGACACAGGCAGAATTGGTTGTTATGGGTAAAGCAAGCGTCATGGTTCAAATACGGCGGGATACAGTGTAGTAGGAATCTTGCCCATTGATACTGTTAAGCCTTATTAAATGGGTACAGTACAGTGCAGTACAGTGCAGTGCAGTACAGTACAGTACAGTACAGTGCAGTGCATTACAGTACAGTACAGAGAAGCAGCAACCGCGCATTTCTATCGGCAAGTAGGCAGGTACTGTCTTTTCCTGTGGCTAATTAAGGGGTTTTTCAAAGGGATGGTTCCTAGTGAGGGTAGCCGTCATGAGAGAAATCTGATCCCAGCTTACTTTGAATGAGGATGCAGTCTAGGATATGACACCCCAAATTGGCATTGCATGGGTCCTGGATTGCAGGAAACGGAATTTTAAATCTAAAGTACGACACTGTAGTTTTGGTTGTACCATGAAGTTGTCCCCGGAATGGGCGAAAATATTTCCGTCCGAAACGCCTTACCTTTCCTAAGATATTACTCTTACAAACCTTTGGAATATGCAAAGTACTACATGTCAGCGTCTGATGTACCTGTGGCGCTATTATGGGAGAAAACGGAAATCCAACCATTTCACATGGCGGAATTCACAAGCTGAATTAGTTCAAATACGGGAGCTACAGGGTAGAGTACAGTTTTAGCACGTTTTGTATTTACTTTATATGCTTTGGACGCACGATCATCTGAAGAGGGGTGCTCTCTCATCAAATTTTCAGATGACGCGGCCTTGGTGGGTTTAATTAATGATGGTAATGAAAATGCATGTCTTAGCCAGACACCATCTTTTGTTAATTATTGTGATTCAAATTTTCTAGAACTGAAAGTTTCTAATACGAAAGAAATGCTAATTGACTATCGTCGTAACAAAAGTCCCCCACCTCCTGTTGTTATCAAGCGGGCTGTTGATAAGTATAAATATCTTGGTGTTGTATTGAACAACAAATTGACATGGTGAGATCATGTGGACGTGTAGGTTTAAAAGTTAAACTCCAGCTTATATTGTCTCCTTAAATTATCAAATTTTAATGTGAGTTCTGAGATTTTAGGTATTTTGTTACAATTATACATTAAGTGGAGTGTGGAGGTACTATTTGATGTGTCGGGGTGGTAATGTCGGTAAAACAAAACGTAGTCAATTTGAAAGCATTATAACAAAAGCAGAAAAAGTAATTGGGGGTCTCAGCCATCTGTCAAATCCATCTACCAGTGCCTCCAACAGTCCAAACTAGACTCTGTTTGGGAGAATTCTAGCCACCCTTTGTATGATGTGTTTCATGAGAAACGAATAAAGCGAGCACTCTAAAAAAGACCTAGGCTATTCAAATTGAAGAGAAATCTTATCAGAGAGGCACCGAATAGGAAATCTAAGCAATTATTTGAATAGATTTGTTTCAGAAATGATTAGAATTGACTCATTTTTGAACAGAATCTAAGCGAATTTTTGAAGAGATTTCCTATTCAGTGCCCCTCTGACAAGATTTCTCTTCAATTTGAATGGGACTTTTTTAGAGTGAGACACTGGTAGGCTGAGACTTCCGTATTCCAAAACTAACAGGCAACGCAATGCATTCGTCCCACGTGCAATGATGCTTTTTAATGATAATTTACTTCGTTTATTTCGATACTTTTACAGTTAACTGTATTATTTGTTTATACAAATATTTTTATTATTTCTTTTTAAGTTGATTTTGTTTGTTACTTTGTTACTGTTGTTGGTGCAAGTAGTTGATTTTTTTTTAGTTGTACTTAAAAGTTAAAGTTGTACTTACTGACTGACTGACTTACTTACCTACTTCCCTAGTTACTTACCTACTAATCTACCTGCTTGCTTGCTTACTTACTAACAAACTTGTACTGCAGTTTTGCGTCTGCCATCATCCCTTCTGCAGGAAGTTCATTTATCATGACGATTTTATTATTATAGCTGTAAGTTTACGCTGCGTGTCCCTGTCTCTGTGGGTCAGCATCATTGCTTGTGTTTCATCGGGCTCTCCGCACAATTTAAGCCTAAGTCTTTTTGTTACATTAGTTACTGTAAATTTCGTTAAGCTGGCTCTAACGATAGGCTGATATTGAGATGATGGGATTCCATCAATCCGACTATTAGACTTTACAGACACGTTATGAGGAAAATATTTTCTTATTTTGCCTCTCCTCCTTTCCCATCTTAATTTCGTTTCTCCTTCACTTCCATCTCGTCATTCCCTCTCGTCATGATTTCGTGGTATAGGAGCAATCTTTCAGATAAATGCTAGGTCACTAGTGACCGCTTTTTACCTTATGATGTCCAGGACTGACTATCACTTCAAAAACTGATGCCATTGTCGCTACGTTGTGCTCTAAAGGTGCGTTCACACCAAAACCGAAATCTGCTGCGTTTTGCGGGCGGGACGCGAAATTTGTTATCTCAGAACGAATGGGGCGATTTTCAAACTTTTCATTGGTGTAAAATTGCCCCTAGTTGTCTTGGGAAAAAAATTTTTGCGTCCCGCCCGCAAAACGCAGCAGATTTCGGTTTTGGTGTGAACGCACCTTAAAGGCTCAAAATTCTCGGTAGCATTAATCGATGTGACAATGAGGACAGGGTAGTCTTTGAAGAAATGGTTCTCCTCCTCTCCGCCTGCATCCTTGTATTGTTCTGTTAAGCCTAACTGTGAAAGCATGCATGTTAGCACAATTTTAATTTCTCTGGACAACAATTCAATTGAAATAAAAACACGTCGATGTACCATACAATTACTACCTAACGCCTTTAACGTATTTATGACATTTTACTTATTCTAGCAAGAGAACATAGAAAAGGATTCCACATTTAGAGTTGGTGAAAAGGAGAAACTAATGATTGCCTTGCAGATAGCAAAAGGAATGGTAAGTATTATATCTGTTAACTATTATTTCACTGTGTAATGTTTTCTTATTTCAGTACACAGCTTCATATCAGCAGAGTCAAAATGAATAATACGTATATTAATCTCATTGATTGGCATGGCAAATCGAAAATGAGCTTTCCAATTCCAAGCACGCTGAATAGCTAAAGCCTACCAAAGCATACTCTGTATCTTTGTCACCTTCCAGGCATATGTTCGAGAACAGCGTTTCTATCACGGAGATTTAGCTGCACGCAACATTCTCGTTGGCGAGGGCTTGGACATCAAAATATCTGATTTTGGATTAGCAGAAGACCTTCACACAAAAGGATACCAACGGCGGGCCAAAGAACAAATGATTCCAATAAAATGGTGCAGTCTCGAGACAATATTACAAGGAATCTGTTCGTCGGATGCAGACATGTAAGGCGTATTTTGTGGTAACGACAATATTTCTTAATCTGTAGAATTTATCACCTCCCTTGCAAAACGAATGCTTATCAGTCGCGTACCACTATCTCAGTTTAAAGTTTTTTTTATTAAAGGTGACACTATATGAAATGCTGTAAAACTTGATGGGCAGCAAATGCATAAATTTGATACTCAACTCGGAAATAGAGCATTTTGGACAATTAAATTTTGAAGGGAGGTAGAGACTGACGACCCCTAGTTATTGTGTCCTGTCAAAAGAAAATTGTCCTATTTACAGATTTAGTAAGACAGTGGTCTGCTTGTTCTTTAGTAAATAATTTTGTTTTACGGTGAGGTCTTGCGTTTTGATTTTCCTGCAGAGAAGGATAGGAAATTGAATTAGCATATATGCTTGAACGTATGTGTGTATGTATGTTCGCCTTTTGCAAACAGTATGCAGTGCTGTGTTATATGATTAAGACTTTGTTAAGATTTTATACTTGTTGTGTAAATAATATCAGCAAAAGGGCCATAGTATTTTGGAGAGAAAGTGAAAGCTATCTAATAACAGTCAGTCAGCCGGGGAACTTGTAGTTGAGAAATATATTAATAGAAATCACGGATACTTTCCACAGGTGATACATCTGACAGCATCAGAAATCAGACTTTAAAATACTTAGTCACACCATTATAAAGGTTTTCATAGTGTTTAAATTATTTGTTTCGAAGAGGGGGGGGGAGGGGGTACAGTGTGAAAAATAAAACATTGCTACGATGAAAACATTCAATAGTGTCAGAGTAATTTCGTGACATCAAGTTGAAAATTGCTTAGTGCAAACGTAGAAACATATAACTTAGAATCGCAGAATGGTAATTTTTGCATTTTGGTTTGCATTAAATATCAACATGTTTCATAAAATTTTTACTAACTTTATAAGCCTACTTCGGTCTCTGCTTATTTGGATAAACTCGTAACATCTACAACATTCTGTTGCAGATGGTCATATGGTGTGGTACTGTATGAAGTTTTTACACTCGGAGGAACACCATATCCAGGAATCGAAGGAAGATTTCTCGTTCCTCAGTTAAAAAAGGGGTATCGCATGGAACAACCAGCTCACTGCCCGGACTACGTGTGAGTTTCAAATGTTAAAACACACCTTATTTGATGTGTTATTTTGCACAAATATTAGCCTCAGTTTAAACACTTTGCTAAAAGCTCTTAAACTAGTAAAAAGATTTGTAGAAGCTAGATGAAAAGTATTTCGGCTAACAGTAATATGACGTCTGAAATTAGCCATGCAGTGGAAACTTGGAAAACCAAAATGTGATTTGTTTGAAGTGTTATAATACACACATCATTATTGTGAGCCATACTGTAAGAACTAAGATATTATTATGCTAATGGTTAAATAATATTGTAAAGGCTGTTTACTGCACTTTAACTCCGTAACTCTTATGTTTGGGAAAAGAGTAACTCTTCCTTCACTAACTCGTACAGAGTTGAAAAGTACTGTGCAGATGACAGGGGACTTTGACACTTCAATAGTAAGTCGTAAAGTTGCAAATCTACCTATGTTTCAATTGCGGTTGCATTCACAACATACAACTTACTATTAGCTAGTAATGTAAGCACATTTTATGCTGTAGTAATCACTCCATATCATAGTGTGCTTACATTATCTGGCAGATACGAAATAATGCAAAGATGTTGGCAGGAAGAGCCAAGCGAAAGGATAAAGTTTCAAGAAATCGTTGAAAAAATGGACGCTTCCCTAGTTCAATTGACAGACTACGTACAGTTCTTTTCCGAAGATGAACTGAAGGTTGGTATCGCTTTCTATAGTTCATTTCACATTTCTCACAACAAAAGATAGACGGTACGACTTTGTTCTTTGGGGGATGAGCAGTATTTTGACCCGGTATTCTTCAGTAGCGTAGATATGGTGACAAGCTTGGAAAGCAAAGAGCACAAATTGAAGATTGTATCGACAAAATATTGCAAGTATGCCAACAGCCCGGAAAGTTTTATATCACTTAATTAACAGTTTGTCAGAGTACAAAGGTTGTGCAACAAGTAAGTAGTTTGAAGCATACTGTTTTCAACTCGATAACATATTTCATAATTGAATCCGGCGCTTATCCAGGGCTTTACAAAAAGAGATCTCACTTTGTAAGGGCCAACACCGTGTCTCTAAGCTCCGAAGCGCAAAGCACTGAAGAAGTCTTTCTAAGGACAATTTTGAAACAGACAAAACACAAGGTAGATGCAATTTTCAAATATTTGGCCATCACGATAAGTACTCAAAGACAAGTTTTATGGAATCGTCAGTGCCGTGTGACCAATTTCAGAATAAGCATTTGTCAAAGCTGCCAAGACATGGGGTGTGGGTCGTTTCCCGGAGAATGTTAAGTAAATAAGCAAAGACAGATGCAATTTCCTGGCATCTGGCAATTGAAATATGTATACGGTAAGGTTAGGCTTGTCAACTGTAACGGGATTGCAGCGACATCACGAAATTTCACTACTTAAAAATCTTCGTCATGGAATGTCATCCATTTCAGGAAATTTTACTAATGTCCAGGAAACTGTTTACTGTTCACATCGTAAGGCCGCTTATGTAAAGGGAGTAAAATGAGTACATTTTGCAATTTGTACATAAAACGAGTGTATAAGTGGGCCTGTTCAAATATTTTATGAGAGATCATTGTCATCGAAAAGTAGCAATCCTTGTTCTTTTTGTTTATTTGTGACAAGATAGTGACCGCTTACGGAAAGGAATGACGACTTTTTACCATTTTTGTATGTAGGCTTAAACTTAAGGCGATTTCTCCGTCGTGAAAACTATTGTCCTTTGCTTTGTTGTACGTTGCAATCAAAATCTCTCTTGATCATATTCGTAATAGTGTTTGTTAATAATTGTATTAAATTAAATATATAATGTAGTTATTCTTTGTAATAGTGAAGTGAAAAACCCTTTTAATTTTTTTTCCTTTTTTAATACCACCCACATGTACAAATCATTTGCTTTTACTGGTCGTTTAAAAGACAAATATCAGGAAAAGTACCCCAAATTCATGTCTCCTTTAAAGTTATGTCGTGATGTATCCAATAAGCGTCTTTGTGAAGAACATAACTAATCACCATACTAAAGACTAACATGAACTAAACTTGAAGTTCCCTCCAATTTTAGAAAATATATATAAAGTTGTGTCATATATACCCATATAAAATTTGATATGGAATTATGTTTCTTGAAATAGCGACATACAACTTGATTTGCAAATTTGATCTGGGTTTGTCATCAAGTTATATTTGGCCTGAAACGGCCAAAAAAAAAAAACTTGATTTGCATATCTATGATAGGCTTTTATGAACTTATCTGGCTTGACTTGGCCATATACAGAACTTGAATATCTAGTTTTTAGCTTTTGTAGTTTCTGTCTTAATATGGCCAGACAAAGTCATTTTCAGCCAGACATATTATCCAGATGAAAATACTAATTAATAAAGTTGCGTTCCAGTGTTCTAGGGGCGGTTTATTTTAGGGGGATGATGGCTTTTCATGATATTTTTAGTTATATAATTTATCCTGTTGACCGTTGCTGCTGATCAATTATTGTACGGGCATGGTCCCATACATTGACTGTTTATCACTGGCGTAGCTTTTTTTGGGGGGCATTTTGGGGGCCAAACTGTGCACGCTACGCGTGCACCGAGAGCCCAGTAAGCTCCTGGGTTTTAGTATTTCAGAGCCTCAGGAAAACTGTTTCGAATGGAAATTTTCCAGTGCAATGCTTTCCAGTTTTTGTAGATTTTGACTTGTAACAAGGGCTAGTTTGAACACAAACTTAGTATTAACAGTTACTGATGTGCGTCCCAGCATTAAAGTTTTGCAAGAGGTGGGATGTGTTTTAAATGTAACGACGTATAGACCAGATAAAGGTTGGAAACAGAAACCTTCTATAGCCTAAGAGTTTTACTAAGCTGTTAGATCGGGGAGTTTGACAATTAAAAATACGTGAGAATTTAGAAAGATAGGAATTTAATTGATAGGCCCAATCCGTCAGTGACATTTAGACATTTAACAAATAACCTTCAGATTTGGGGGGGGGGGGCTGGAGACAGTTTGGGGGTCTAGGCCCCCGATTCCCCCGAGCCTCACGCCCCCGTGGCTAAGCCACTGCTGTTTATTCATATATACTTAGTAAAATCCTAGACTCCTATTGGTTCATTACCATTAGGTGACCTTGCAATATCCTAGGATAACCGCATGGTAAATTAAGAACAAAATCACCGGTGGATGAATACAATAAGATCACCTTCAGATAAGGCTGGCTTGGCACATAGAACAGGACATAAATAGCCAGCTCTAACTTATAGTTTGACACTAACACCCACCGAGGCCTGCTTCCATTTCTAAGAAATGCTTTTGTTGCAAATCTTACATGAAACCCTCGGAGGAAAAGGATCCGTACACGGTTATAATTCAAAGTCAAATAACTTATTTCTAAGCCTCGGTAACGTTACAACTTGTATACAGGTTCTTCGTCGACCACAGAAGCCTTGAAAGAAAACAGCATTGCTACTGCTGCTAGAGCTGAGATCTCTAATATGTCCAACCTTTTCTTCAAATGTACGTTCCAAATGCTGTAACTGTTTATCTTCCCAAATCAGTAGTTAATCCTAGGCAAATTCCAACATCTGAGGTAACTTTAAAGCTCAGGAATACCTAAATAGGGTCATTAGGGTTCGAACAAATGATGAACAATTTTAAAAAGAGCGCACTGCTCAAGCATACTGGTGGACATGTCACTGAATTCAGTATAAGTCGTACGTGTATATCCATGTTTATGTGCACAGCATGCGCGCACACAACGTACATAACGTAGCACGCTTTGGGCCTAGTGAATATAACGTTGCATCCCAGCTCTGTGTGCAGTGCAAATGTAAATGGTACAAACGCAAGATTTCGTGGCCAAGGGGTTGCCATGGATCATATACCTCTAGGCACATGCGTTGCGTTTAGGGGAAGAACGTTATCTGCAGACCCCAAAACATGGTCAAACAGTGCTCGCTCGTGTGATATCCTTGTAAGTAGTGCTCTGGAGATTGCTTATATAAGAGGCCTCTTAACCCTAACCTAACCCTTAAACTGGCCAAACCCTAACCCTAACCGAACCCCGGGCGTAATCGAACCCCCTGTTTTCACAATAGGTGACGTTCTCTTCCTAGCCGCATGTCCTCTAGTTACGTTACCACCTGTTAATTTTTTGTCCTTTTCGGATTTTGAAGACTAAATGAAGAACACTGTTTTCCAAATTTACACCGTTAGTATATTTCATGATTTATGAATAATTTATTTAATTAATTTTGTTTAGCCTAATAGTGCTTTGTCAATTGGGTACGAACACTGTTCAAAGATTGTAAATCATGTAATCTTTCCTCGGTGTTTTCCTTTCAACAACAATGTGGTTATTTACAAACATAAATTTCCTTTCCTTTTGTCTTTTTTCATCAAAAATTTGTTGTGTATGAATGTTATTTTAGTTACAAGGTTTGGGGTTTTGACCATTGTATGTGAATAAAGATTTGCTTATTTGTAGAAATGTAGTAAGATAATACTTTTGATATGTAAATGTAGCTCGAATTCCCACTGACGCAGTTGATAAGTTGCAACTATTGTCACATGTTTCCTAGATGATTCAATTTTTTAACTTTGTTCTCAGATAATGGCCGAGGACGAAGAGATAAACGGTCCTACATCACCAACCGACGATCATCATGAGGACAACTTTGCTCCTATACTTGAGGACGACGATGATGTAAACATAGACGATTTACAGGTGTTTATGATGATGGACGGGTCTACCATAACAGATGATGCTACAATACACACCAGTGGAACAAAGAATGTCTATGTGTAATCCTAGATACGTAATGTGCCATATACTACATATTGGGCAACAAGATCTTTTTTCTTGACTAGTTCTTGGTAGTACCGTCGGAAGGATTTTAGGAGTTTGGGCCACTTATTCAACTCGCAAATTTTTGGAATTTCCTAGGTTCCGACGGCTCTACATGATTTACATCATCCAAAGTTGAAGGAGTACATCTCGAGGACAACAAAATATAGTTACATAATCCTCACAGAATTTTATGAAGGAGCTTCATCTATCAAAAGAGTTGTTAACTGCACAGATCTTTTCGCTATATTTCCACATATCTTTCTATCACATGTTATATTTGATATGAAATTGTGCTCGTATTCAAATCCTTGGTGAACTGTGTAAGTGTAAAAATACTAAGCTGATTATTTCTCCTTCTGAGCCATGAACGTAGAAAAAATTAGACTCACGCCAAGTTTTACGCATGAAGTTCTCAAAACGGGATTCAGATTGTCAAACTGAGGCCTTGATGATTAGCCTATCAAGAATTTGTTACAACGGAGAAAGTAGAATACCCTAGAGGCAATTCTTTCGAAACGAAGAGAACATTCGCAGCACCAAACCATGAGATTTCAACATTTAATTTCAATAAAGTTAACGCTCGGTGTGACTGGGAAAGTTCCAGGAAAATTACAAATAGGAATTCTCATAAATAAATTTCGTTTTCACAAATTTTAGATTAAGAGGCCATATGTGAAATTTGACGAGCTTGTATATCCAGATGGAATGGAGCAAAGATGACATGTAGTAGCTAGGTTTACATCTAGATACCGTGTTTGTCTTGTTTGTGACCTACGCCAAATAGTTTTAGTAGACTAGGGATGCCTTCGACACTCTATGACGAAAGATAAATATTAAGGTAGATCTAACGACACCCAAAGATTACTGCTCATTTGGTTTAATAATAAAAGAATTTATCTGCCACTATAGCCCTTTTCATAAAAATGAAAGCTTTTGCAATTCAATATATGTTATGGAAACATCCAGAAATATGTATTAATGAGAGATCCTTGATTGTAAAAGTACTAGTCACGTTAACAATAGGATCCGCATACCTATCGGTGAGCAGCTCTGATTCATCAAATTGGTAGCCATTCGGTTCGGTATATCCTTTTCCATTCTATCATATGCTGATCGAATTATCATTGATGCTGCCATATAAGGGCAATTGAAATGGTTGTATTCTACCGCACAAGTTAAACAATGATTGCTTTCAACTTCCTATGTAAAACAATTAATAAAGCAAAGCTCCTAACGTAACTTAAGGTCCAATATTGTTCTAATGGACCTCTTTTATCTGCCTGTCATTCCTCTTTATTTTCAAAACGGATTATCCTATTCACCGTTGAAATTGACACTTTTCCGAATAGAAGCTTCACAGATCGTCTTTGCTTCTAGGCTTTTCAAAGGTACAAAGACTACAAATCTTGTGACTTTGTCACATGTAACCATAAGGTGCTTGAAACCGCTAACAGAAGATGAAAATCAAGACTAATCATTGAAAATGGCCAATAATCACCTGAAATGCTTAGATGAAATATTCGTAACTTAGCTAGTTTGTCACGAACTTGTTTGCAACGCAAACATGATTTGAAATAGTTATAATTCTTCAAACATCTGTGGCATGTAGAAATGGACAAATGGTCAAATAAGTTTTAACTGTACCTTGCTTACTACTTTAAAGATTATCATGGAATTGTGAAATGACAATCTCAGCTACATTTTCTGCTAGTGCTAAATGTAAATTAAAGTCAACTTTCTTTTTACAGAAAAATGAGCGAAATAAAACAACATTACCTAAAATGTGAGGCTGTTATCTCAACTGAACTTACTTTGCAGATTTTGGTCATTAGGCAAAATATGTGTCAAATAGTTGCAGACAGGTTTAAAAAATGGTAATGATCCATTCGCATCAACATGCAAATTTTAATCCCGAATGATCTTCTCCTTAATGGCATTCATTAGTTTGTCTAATTCGTCTTGTTTTGGAATATGCCGAGTAACCAAATGTTCTGTCTTAGAAATAAGTAACCTGGGTGAAGAGTACAACTGACACTTCTCTGTCATTATTATGAGGTATTTCCATGCGATCAATTAGAAATGGCTCTGGCAACCTATTATAAGACTTAACAGCAATAGGTTAAAGCACTGTTAAATTTGCAAATCTCATTTAACCCTTAACTTACATTGGGTTCGTTTTCCCAAATTGGGGCAGGCTGTTTTAAGTTTTGATTTTTCAATTGAAGTTTGTTTGAAGTTTCAATTGGGTAACACTTTACCTCTAACAAGAATGAGGTAATATCCGTATTGTCTTTGTGGAGGTCAAAGGTCATGAGAGGTCAAAAGCTCAAAGCCTTGTAAACATGACATTTTAAGAAGGGTGACCTTGAGGATCTCACACTACCATGTGGCTCCCCCATATTGAGTTTATGACCACGATTGTCATTGGAGAAGGTAAAAGTTCATTTGCGGTCCCCAGTGGTCAAACTGTGAAAACCGGGAACCACGATATTTCATAGAGGAAAACACGTATTTCTCTAATACTTGCCATGTGGGTTCCCTGTTTTGAGTGGTACTTATCTGTATTTTGATGGTGGTGGTCATATACTGAGGTCATAAAACGTTAATCTGTGACCTAAAATTGATTTGTCAAATATGAAACATGTCTGGATCTTAATGTTGGCATGCAATACCCAAAATGCACGGCACGACACTGATGTACGACCAGAACATGAATCAACTTGTTTGTTCTTTACCCATGGGATTTTAAATTTTGGTACCTAAATTTAAGCACAGTAAATTCAGAGTGTAAATGTGTCAACTTGAACAGTTGAAACCACAGTACTGAAATTACATCCACATGGCAAGAAATCACTTAGCCTGTTGATTTTCTGGTTACATACCTTTCCATCTTTCCTATTCCTCATTTATGATTTCAGAGCATAGGGGGAAGGCCTTTTAAGAACCCTTTCATACCTGCCTGGACGCTGTTACTGTTGAAGGGTGGCCACTCTTTTCTCTCTTTTAGTTTTGATATTATGGCTCTGTTGTGGATTGAAATTTTTTTTGAGCCCAAATCGTCTGACCGTAGGGAAGAGGTAGTCATAACGGAACAAGGAAATACGGCGGTCTTTCTCTCCGCCTGGCTTAATACACTTCGATTTTGACTGAAAGCATTTATTTTATTTCACTCAACAATATTTTAAATGATTCTTATTAATTTGTTTGTCATTTTTACCAAACTTTTGACGCATTTGTGCCACTTTACCACTTTGCCACTTTTCTTACCCAAGGAAGAGAACATAAAAAAGAGTCTACATTTAGAGTGAGTGAAAAGTCAAAAAATAATGATTTTCTTTCAGACAGCAGAACGGTATGTCATTAATGTGTTTACTTATTCTAGTTACATTAAATTTCGTAAGGGTCCTGCGACCGAGCAGATAAGAGTGGTGGCATTTGCAGCAATCAAGCTTAGCAACCGGGATTCAGTCCCGTCGGGTCCAAGTAAGATAGGTTTTCTTTACCAAAAAGCCATATTTTTTCTCATTAAAGCTTTATTAGCTTTTGGCAATCAAGCTCATATTTCAAAATCATACAATTTTATATCAATACAATCTTCAATAATTTTACAAAAACAGAGGATGCAAACATTAACAAATTAATCTGCTAATTGCAATAAGCTATAATAAAGCAACCAGTATCTTTCCCAAATGCTAATTTTCATGTTTTCTTTAAAAATATATTCTTGGATACCAAAATAATCTTTTAAATAATTCTTTAAACTATACACAGATGGAATGGCTCGGGACTGTTTACACTGAAAGATATGTAACTTAAACAAGATTATCAAAAGGTTAGCTACTCGAGCAAAATCTCCCCCAAATAAGAATGTATATCTCTAAGGTTTATTTTGATTTCTGCTCTAGTGAAAATATGGTGCAAATATTTCCAAAGCCCCGATGTAAAATTGCAATGAAAAAAGATGTGTTGGATTGTCTCGATTTCATCATGACAAAAACTACAACTTGCAGAGTTGATTACTTCTATAACGAAAAGGTAGTTATTTTTTTAGAGATAATTCTATGAAGTAAACTATATTGGAACCATGTAATTCGAATATCGGTAGAGCAACGAAAAGGGATAGAGCACTATAACTTCCACGAAACTTGGGAAACATTTAGGTGTCCACACCATTTTATATAAGAGGTTTGTTTAAACTTAATCATCTTTGAGAGTTTACTGTAGACAGATTTGCACTTTAATAAATTACGGTTTAAAGGTACACATCGAGTTGGTTCATGAAATTCACCATATTTTGTAAAACCTGTTAAGTTTTCTTCACATAGTAATGACAAATGGTCAAACTTAAGCAATCCCCTCATCTTGCATACAAATAAATGTTTTCATAAGTGAGGAATAAACAATTCCATTCGGTTTTCAAAAACTCGTGACCAGACACTTTTTCAAATTATGCACACAATCGTTACAAGCCAGGATACCAAAAAATTGAAAATTTTAAGTTTATGCGTAACTATTGGATGTGAAACTTGACTAATTATGCTAATTGTCATGTGGTATTACCCTTCAACGCCCTCGTTAAGTTATCGATATCAACTCAATATGCCCTTTATCATAATATTGCATATACTTTTAATAGAGTTGGGAATATTATGGTCTAAAGTATCAAAAAAATTTACTCCAAGCCGTTTTAACAGAATTAACTAGCCCAAAGTATTCAAGAAAATGAGTTCTAATACCGAAAGTGCTAACTATATAGTCTTGGCTGTATAAATGACCTTTGCTATCAATTAAATCGTTTACAAAAAGAATTCCCTTTCTTAACCAGCTAGCATAAGTAACAGGCTGGTTTCCAACAGTCATAAAACGGTAGTTTCCAACCGTTATAAAACTGGTTTCCAACCGTTAGGAAACCAAATTTGATACAAAATATTGAGTTGGTTTATCACTCGATGTGAAGTTTTTTGTCCCCAAGCGTCGCCAAACAACGGGTTTTCTCTAGATAGGTACACTGTACTTAATGTAGTCTCTTAACTGTAGTCTTCATTTTAACCTATTTATTTTATTCATGATATATTTAAGACATTTATTCATATGTCAGTTCAGATTATTATTACGTTAATTAAGGAATAAAGCGCATTTGACGGACTATTATTGATGATTGATGAATAAACGGTCGAGACTCCAAATTTAACAAATAACGGACTGAACAAAATATGTGTGAAAAAGTTCATAATAATCAGCTTTTAGGTTTACTGACCGTGTGTTGTGGAATAACAGGTAAGTGTTTAACCAATCAAAATTCAGGTTTCTCAATAATGGATGGCTACAGGTGATAGAATTACTGTTTCAATAGTAACATTTCAAAGTGTTTACAGAGCAACGTAAAGAGAGAAGTGAAGACATACCATATTGCCCCCCCCCCCTAACAAAAGTGTCGGAAATAGTTGATTCCATACTTTGAAATCTAGCTGATTTAATGTAATCAAACTCGAAAATAGTGAAAGTGGCCATTGAATGGGTTACAATGGTGGAATGACCTTAGGTGTTACTACCGATTACGTGGAATCCAAGCGTTTTGAGGCCTTAAGAGGGCCTGGGATCCCTCATCAATAGGATTTCTCAATTTGCGTTAGATTTAAATGTCGTACACTTCACACCCTCCCCTATCCAATTTTGAGAAGTTTTTAAAGCCTTTGGTAAACTTCATTCCTTATGTCTTATTACCGTCACATTAGTGAGTCAAGTCTCACATTGGCGATAGTAAGTTGAAACTATTTTGATTATTCCATTTCCGTTTACCACCATCCCTGTGATAAGCTTTTTTACCCAACATTTTAAAATATTCTCTGGTGACTTCATCAAACCATGTTATATTAAGTTATATTAAAATATGTCTTTGTGGAAATGCCGAATGAAGATTGACCCATTCCAAACTGTATTTTCTTCTAAACACAACTGAGAGTGACTAAAGGAAATTATCAACTCTAGCAATAACATGTCTAAAAGCAACTATTCCACAAAAATGTTGATAACCGATTAAGAAGTCTTCGCAATGTGATCATGAAATACCTCTTTGGTTCCTGTGGTATGTCCTGCTTAAAGTATACCCCAACCGGACCGCGTTGAAAATATTGCGGTTTGTAGTGCGCTCCTTTTTGGAAAAACAACCTTTCCCGAATCGGATACACGATCTCTTTTGGTTGTAAGATTTGAAGAGGACAGCACATATGATACAGAGATTACATGTATGTTATCTGTCACATCAGCGTTATGAACAAACCGTAAAAGGTCCGAGGGAAGCTTTAAGAATTAATGAGTGCCACCAATTTGATATAGAAAATGCAGGTAGGTTATTTGCCAATGTAGCTCAACTACACTTACAGTGGGAAACCTTTCCCAATACCTGCAAATATCCTAGGGTATGTATTACCTAAGGGCGATTATTATCAAAACACTTTTCTTTCTTGAGAGCCATTGCGGTTTAAAGTAAAGTCACGTAAACACTGGTTCTGTGAAGACTAAGGATATTACAAACGATTGTTATTCATGTGGCACGTATGTTTGAACACTTAGATAGCTCATCTGTTCGGTATATCCTTTTCCGCTTTAACATGCTACAATGCTTCCATATCAAAATAATCTATATTAATTCATTCTACTACACATTTCAAATCAAAAATACCTTCAGTTATCTGTGTAAAACTTGAATAACGCAGACTCATAAATTAGCGTAGATTTGTACTCCTTATTGACCCATTTTGGAAGTGCATAATTGTGCAAAATAAAATTTCAGCCACTGTAAGGTAGAAATTTCAAGGTCAGGAAATTTCTACCAGCGAGAAATCTGGGAGACATTTTGATAACAACATTGTTATCTCTCTACTCCTCAACTGGCGCCGACGCTTTGCTGAGCCTTACCTCTACCAACAAGAGGACTTCCCCGCTAAGAATATAATCCTGGCTACGTCAAACGGCAGATGATCGCCCTTCCTTCGCGCAAGGGCCCAAACCTTCATGTTGGGCCACTGACCGGTTTATGTACGTAAAAGAACTTACAGTACACCGTCACTCCTCGTTACCACACAATCTAATCATAAATTTGTAGAAGGTAGGATTGGTTATCTGTTGCTATTTGTAGTTGTTTGTGCTACTTTAAAATAATCAGTCTTATGACCTATTTTGGGGGAGCAGATGGGTGGATACGATACAACCCATGCACGCATATCCGTCGCCCCTGAAACAAATTTGGTTCACTTCAGATTCTACTGGCAGTACGTAAAAACTAACTCCGTATATCCTTTCGGAGAACTTAACATACACTCTTAAAACACACTGGGCATTTTTTGGTTCGGTAAAACGCTTTGCTTATATGTTGGTCAAGCCTTGCTCATGTAATGGTATATATGTCCCTTTTATACATGTTTACTGTATTGATCCAATCATTAGTCAAACTGGAGACAAGCTTACATTCAACGGTTGGGCATATTTTCGCTTTGCCTACTTGTTGGGAGATTAATTGCTAATAAGCATAATGTTTGGTTGAAGTTGGGGAAAGCGTTTGCTACAAGTTTTAAGGGGAGCAACCACAGACTTTACTTGATTTGGCTTCGCATTTCTTCTGATGACGAGACATAGATTCGATGCACTGAAAAACCCTTTTGAAATCTTTGACGTCTGCAAAAGGAGGAATACCCGCCCATTCTGTTTGACCACAAAATCGGGGTCCATTTACCAAAACGTGTAAAAACAGTACTTCGAACTAGCACACGTTTGTATGAGATTCGACATCTCAAAAAGAGCGCTGAAAAGATATCCAATGAGATTCTAGAATCCTGGGCATTCTCTATCACGCCCAAAAGGGCTTTTATAAAGGAGAGTTAAAATTTTTATCCATAATCAGGTGTATGTAAATAGTCCGTTTTTATTCAACAGTAGCCGCATGCAGCTCTCAAATATGGCTGGTGTTATTAATTATGTGGTGATGCAAGTACAAAACATCGAAGCATCTGACAGTTCCTTTTAAACCCGATTGCTTTGACATTACGGATAAAGATGACAAGCCAAACTGATAAGACTAAGCCTTTTGGATTTATAGTGGGTCGCCGTGACCTGAAATGTGTCTCTCAGTGTGAGTGCACGCTGAAACGTGTTTTTCAATGGACAGTGTCACATTTTATTTTACATGGAAAATATTAAACAGTGTAAAAAATTATAAAGAAACACATTGGCTGTATTCGACACCCTGTTCTCGAACAGGGAACCGTGTTCTCGTACGAGTCGATTACGAAAGAACATGTTCGCGAACTGTTCTTGCACCCAAATCTCTCACCACCTCGGCTGGTGGTGCAGGGAGAACGAACATAAAAGAGATGGCTGAGATGTCTTCTCGCGGAAGAAATGCTAGGGAAGTAACAGCACAATGCCCTTCGAAAGTGTACTTATGCCATTTTTGACAACAATTTACGCAGAGCGTGTACCCGGCAGGAGTAAATGACCTAACAACAGGCTTGCGGGCTTATTACGAAAAGTAAAGGAAGTGAATAGTGAAAGTATGAAACAGTACGGCGGCACTGTGGGTAGTATGTACGTATGTAGAGTGACGTCGACGTTTGAGGTAACTGAAAATCAGGTGCTATGAAGTTTGGCTATATTCTCTAAGTGTACAGTCCGCGGTAACTGTAACGGCACTGTAGGCTTCGCGTTCGACACTGCAGAACGAGTTCCCATGTTCTCGTCATGTTCCTGAACTGTCAAGAACATGGTGTCGAATACAGCCATTATGCACAGACTTCTAACGGCCTCATTTACAAGTGATTCGTTACACCTGTAACAGCAAAAGACTAGATAGGAGAGATATCATGGGTCAGTATAGACATGGGTCAACAAACATCCAAAAATAAAACTGCCCAATTATTGGTTTACATCTTTCCCAATAAATTGATAAAATTTTTAAAAAACGTTAGTTAGAAGTTTACCCAACGCTCTTGGGGGGTGAAGGGGGAGGGGGTAAAATGCCCAGTAGTTATTCACTGGTGATTTGATAAACAAATGCTCAAAGTTTTGACCAACAATTGAGGAAATTGAGTAGCCAACTTAACTGGTCACTTTTTACTACCTTTTTGTGGTTGTTATATACACACACAATACAGGGTAAAAAGATGGTCAAATTTTGCCTGATTTTTTTAATAGTGTAGGCGCTAAAATCCAGCTTAATAAGATACCTTGCACTAACTGAGCCGTGGCGAAGAAATATAGTTTATTGTATGAAGGTTTCTCCTCATCCCATCTCCCCCATAGCCCTCTTCAACTACTTCAAACACTCCCTGTTTACGTTGCCATCCGTCCCACTCCCACAACTTAAAGTTTTAACACAAAAATTGGTTCGCTGCAAAATTGAGACCTTGCCATCGATTCACAAAAGACTGAGCAATTTTCTTTCAGAATGACGGAAAGGCAGGCTACAGCCCAAGCCCAAATCCTAGCTTTTGCACCAACGCTGCTAGTTAGCCGCAACATGTACTTTCAATTTACTACATTTATATGCAAGGATTGCTTTCAACATTAAAATAAGAAATTAACTACTTTGTCGAGTAGGCCTAATCGTGTCAGCACATCATACGTGACATTTTTTGTCCACTTTTGAAGCAAAGTAGTTTGTACAAAACATGTTTATGCTTAAACAAAATTAAGCGCATAGCTATTGCCAAGCGATAGGCATTCACAAACTGATTTCCAAGACTTTTTAACTGGAGATCAAGGTTTATCTGTTTTTGGACTTTTTGCGAAAAGTGGCATGATTTCTTAACACGGCATGAATAGTGCCATATGCTTGCACATTCACAGGTTGTTTTTCAAATGATTGTTAAATTCTGCAGGTAGGGTATACCAGTGTAACATTTAAATGACAGAGTATGCCTTGTGCCTAGCTAAAGCTTGATCAAAGGAAAATTGAACCTTTTCTTAAATAGACATGATCTTTCAAGAAGAATCCAATTTTCAACATTAATATTTCATTCGTTCAAAGTTATCACAAAACCTTTGCTTTATTTGGAAACATCAATTTAACATATTACCCCTGAGTGTTTCTTAAATATCCTCTCAGGATATGGATGGACACTTTTCCGTTCAAGAGCATACACTCTGAATGTGAGTGGTATACATGAAAGTCTTGCGCTTTGCTAAAATATGCTTCTGCTGTGATTGTGTTCGACACAATATAACACGGCCTATATTCAAAAACAAATGTATTACAACGGTGGTTGCAGCGGAGCTATCTTCCTAACCGGAGTAGGGCCTATCTTAGGAAATTGCGGTAAGTTTTTGTTTCCAAAGAGTCTTCAGACATTTACGGTAACATATTTTGTTACCGAAGCGGGTTATCTTTATCATTTACAGCAACAAGTTGTTTACAAAGAGACTTCGACGAGCGTTTCTGTGTATTTAAAGTGAAAGTAGGTTCAAAAAGGGGAATAAACTTTGTTTGTTTGTTAAATTTTTATATTTCATTGATAAGTAATAGGAAAAGACAAAAAAAGTAATTTACAAAGTCACAAAGTCCCTTAATCAAGAATTTGAAAATGAATGACACATTTAAAGTATGATGTAAGTGTTACGATTTGTCGTTAGGGTAAAAGTGCCGATTAACTGATTGCTTACTTTTCGATTTAGAATTGTCTCACTTACAACTTTGTTCAAATGTAACTACACGAGCATAACAAATTTGCCCTCATTTTTCCTTTATGAACAAGACGGTTTCACACAAATTTTCTCTGAAAGAGCAAGGGATTTTAACTACTAGAACTGTGTGTGGAGAGTTATATTGTTACAACGTATTCATTATCTTATAGCTGTTCTAGTTCTTTAATGGCCTACAACGTGGATTTGTGGAGTACGCACATCAAAATGATCACTAGTTTAACATGGGTTATCTTTCTTTGGTTAATCAGAACTGGGAAGATAAGTTATGTCCAGTTTGTGTAAAGTCAAAATTCTTTAAACCAAATTACCAAACATGGCCATCGGAACGGAGGGGCGAGGAGGGGCTGACGCCCACTTAAAACTCGGTCTGTAGGTTTCTTAACCTGGAAACGTTCAAAAGTACCTAACAAAACGCAAACATTTTAAAAATGAATGTGTGGCTTAGCCTCCCCTCCCTTTTTGGATGCCTTGGTATTGCCAAACAATATCAACTTTGGGCTATAATGAGCTAAGAGCTGTATGCACATTCCAACGTAACAAATTGTTAAGGTATTTGCAAATTATATGAGTAGCTGATTTTTATTTAAATGTCTGAATGAAAAAAAAATCAAATGTAAGAGGCACGTGTTCCAATGTGCCTCCCTTTTTCAGATGCCTTCAGACGGTACTGCCAAATAATGTCAGCTATTTGCTATAATTAGCTAAGAGTGGCATGCCAACGAAGCAAATTGTAAAGGTATTTGCCACTTGTATCAGGGGTTGATTTTCATTTAGTGTCTGAATGAAAAGAAAGTCAAATGTTAGCGACACGTTTTTCAATGTGTCTATCTAACGATATTCATTTAACATCCACAAGGGAAATGCCTATTAACTTCACGTTGTTCTTTATATATGTGAAATCATAGAACAATCTAGCATCGATTTTGGTATTATACCTTGCCTCAGGTTGGTTGCAATAATAGGGGTGTGTTTGAAGAGATCACCAATAGTATTGTACCTTCCAGGATAATATCATTTCTTTGCATAGTTTCCTTGTAGTAGCTTACCCATAGCAGGATTTACCCAGTAATCGAGGCAATCTGTTGGTTAATCTAAGGGATCCCAATATTTTTACTTTTAGGTGGCCCCGAAAATTTCCATAAACGAGTCACTTTTTATCTAAGCTTTCACATCTGCTTTTAAGTTTAAACAGAATTCCGTATCTTTTTCCTTCCAAACATAGACCGTGTGGCACCAGTCTTGTGTACTAATCTCTAACATTACGTGCTTGGAGATTTCGTGAATTTTAAATTCTTCTAATAGTATGCACCAAGAAGGCTACAATAAGGCGGGTCATTTGAGTTATGACTTATCGTAGGGTTGTAGTAGAGAATAATATTGTATTAATACTAGCACGTGGTTATACATTCATGCCTTAGAGGTGTCCTGTAGAGAGTTCGTACTTTTCCATATTCACTGTACTATTGACATTCTTTCAGTTTACAGGATCTAATCGCGTTATTTTTGAGGCCTTATTTACAATACTCAAAAGGCGATCATTATCTGCAGTCAGCTCCCAGAAACCTTGGGGTCAACTGCAAATGAGGACTGGGGGTGGGTATGATTGTGTAAGCATTTCTAGATTCGATTAAGTGCCTAGTCTGTTTTGTCTGTTCAAATTGACATTGGCATGTACATAATCTTTGGGCCAATGTCTAGTCACTTGACACGATAAAGTTATTGCAAGGGCGTCTTGAACAGATGAAATGCATTTGAGTACCTTAATTCCATCATTAAGAAATTCACATCTGACAGTCTTTAATCTCAAAATTTTTTAGGGCAGGGCTCACACTCTCCGTCTTTGCCATTTTGAACAGTGTGTTAGTCATTCCATAGGCGTACGTGGGTCAATATTTCTGGGGGGTCAGGGATAATTTTTGCCCGAAATTAGAAATTTGGACCAAGTTGCCCCAATTTAGATACCTCTGTGTCCGTTGCAAAAAGGCATAGTTAATTTTCTTGGCTGTCTCATTTGCCCAAATGGATCCACTTTTTTGCCCGAATTGGGAGGGCATATTCCCCCCTGTCTCAGCCTTAACGCCTATGAGTTAAACTTATGCTCAGTCAGTACCCCGAAATATTTAAAGCAAATTATTTTTATCACATCGATCCGTGTAAATTTCCAAGGTTCTAAAATAAAGTATTTCAAGATCTAATCTGTAAAGCACTGAAAGTTCCACTTTTGACAATTTGGGAAAGATACGTATCGTCTTATGGGGGAGGGGACCGTCCCCTTCCTGAGGGTATTTCTCACTTTTCTATGACCTATTTTGCTATAAATTCCTAGAAATGTCTTTTCTTCGGCACGCTTCTCTACCATCTACTCTGAGTACTACTTCTCCCATTCTCACTTCCTGTAGGATTTAGCCCCGGAAGAATCCAAACTCCCCTCCTTCCTCATGCTTTCTGCATCATTAATCCCGGCCAGCTATTAGTCATTAGGAGTGAGGCTACATACACGTCGAGCAGTGTTTCATTTCAACATTTTCATGGGGAGACTGCAGCCCTCTTTCAGAGACATTTTGCCTTTCTTCACTCTCAAAAACCCTATTGCAACGACTTTTCGTTCAAAATCGTAGATTTGCACCCAACAGTCACATGAACATCAAATAAATTGAATTTTCGCATACATTCTAGTATGGGAAAGAAAATGATTGAGAAGAAGACATGTAGTTATCGTAAATATACTTGGGGAAAGAATAGGAAAAAGTTTTCAACCAAGCAGTAAATCAAAAAAGGGGGTTGAGAAGCACTGGTACGGTGAAGTGACGTCCATGTATAGGTATCTACTTGATAAAGACTTCCCTAAATACCATCTTTCCCACCAAACCCTCTAGCTCTGCCACTGAATCATGAATGTATTTTGTTTATTTTTGATAGTTACTAATTTCTTTTAACACTTTTTGTATTAGCATGACTACAGATAATGGTCTTGCGTGGAATTCTCGGTATCAATTTTCTCGAGCATGTATACATCATATGCCGCGACTACCATTAGAATGCCCAAGCGCGCTTTTGTACGTGATTATTAATGTAACGATTATTGCTCTACCTGCAGATTTGTCCTCTAGTTGCAATTGACACGAATTGAGTCTTTCAAATACCACCTTTCACCGGATTTCTATACCGATGACATGTAAATATTACCTCCAATTTCCAGTTAAGCACATAAAAATAAACACAGCAGAGGTTGTAGCTCTATTTTCCTCCTACACAATAATTTAACAGAATAAAACGTGCCTGAGTTGCCCTTCTTGACGGAAGGAGGGGGTGGTGATCATAAAAGGTAGAAAAGTCTTATGCAAATTGAAAGACCTTTGAAGTGGCAAGTTCGGCATTCTGTCAGCATCGCCACTGTTGCCAAAAGTTTCTTTGTAGGCTACGCGCAAATGGTGTTGTCGTTCCGCTTAGATAGTGTCACGTATTAGTCCCACCGGGAAATGTCACCACAAAATGATACTGAAAGGCCCCCCTGATATTTTAGGTTAAGGGCCCTCCTGAAGGTAAATCCGGCTATGAGCTTACCCCTAAGGGGATGCGGTTACTACCTTCTCGTTTAGGTTTATATTTAGCATGTAGACAGTCCGCCTTAGGTTAAAGAAGGGCAGTGGTTTTGGTGGAGGTAAAGGTCAGAAACTAAATATTCTGTCATCTCCGGTGCCGTCCGGCATCAGGCCGAGTTATATTTACATAAAATATCCAAATTTGTATTTTGGATGTCACCAGATCTTTAACAACAGCTCCTGCGCTGTCAGAGCACGATGGGAGATTACACTTATTCTTTTCTTAAGTTAAACGAATTAATTACAGTGACAACAATTAAGAAACATCATATGGGTGCATTAACTGTCCATTATTTGGAAATGTGGCTAGGAGATGAAAATGAGGACAGAGCCTCAATCTTGGACAAAACTGTTGGAACACCTCACACCATAATGTCATGTATGATGCCGTGCGCGATTGACAAAACCCCCGTCCCCCAGTACAATGTTGTGTCCAAAAGAAATGGTGCACCCCTAATTGACCTTATTATCTCCAACATGGTACGAGGAAGCAGGGGTGCAGTGGTGTTCCAGCGAGTTTTGTCCAAGATTCAATCTTGGACAAAACTGTTGGAACACGTCACGCCATCATGATGCCTTGCGCGATTTACAAATCCCCCGTCCCCTAAGTACAACGTTGTGTCTAAAAATATGGTGCACCCCGAAATGACCTTATCATCTCCAACATTGTACGCGGGGGCGGGGGTGCAAGGGTGTTTTAACGAGTTTTGTCCAAGATTGTAGCTTCGCGGTGATCCATAACCTGAAAAAGAAAGGTGCATTGTAGAAACTTTTTCATGTAACAACGAACTTGGTGAAAGTATAAATTTTAAAAGCTCATTTCGATCATATATATATATATATATATATATTTCCCTAAATGGTCACATACATATATGTATACATATGGCGACATATCGGGTGACATTATATATATATATATATATATATATATATATATATATATATATATATATATATATATATATATATATATATATATATATTTTTGTATTATTTAGTGTTCTACCTTTTTATGTTTTTTTAAGCTCTTTGGAAAGTTATCAGCCTTTATTCGCTTTGAGATTCTTACCTTTTATCACTGTAACGCTCAGGCATTTTTTAAACTTTTACTTGCTCAAGTCGTACGTTTGCCTCTTTTAACAGTTTGTATGCTTGCTTTTTATCAGTTTGGCTGAAGAAGGTTGATTAAAAACCGAAAGCTTCCAAGCCCGGTGCTTTTTGTCCATCTTTTTAGCATGTAGTTGACTTTCACCATTTACCTTACTCTTATTATATATATATATATATATATATATATATATATATGTATATATATGTATATTGTAGATATTTGCTATATATTTGCAATAGATCGAATACGTGCTTCAAAATGTCAACCGGCCTGTTGGCCTTCTTAACGTCTACTGTATTTTTTGTATGGAGCACACTTGGTTTCTATCACCTCAATATATATATATATATATATATATATATATCAATATATATATCAATATATATATCAATATATATATCAATATATTATATATATATATATATATAATATATATATATATATATATATATATATATATATATATCAATATATATCAATATATATATATATATATATATATATATATATATATATATATATATATATATATATATATATATATATATATATATATATATATATATATATATATATGATAATAAGTAGAACACACCACAAAGATGACAATACGAGAGCACAGATACGGTAACATAATAGCGTATATTTCGGACACCCCTGTGTCCTTCTTCAGTGCAAAATTAGAAGTGAAGGTTAATTCACAAATAAGAGACACGGCAATGAGGTTAAACCCCTTGGCGAGGGTGATAAATTACAGAGGGGAAGTCGCTTAAGATGTTCAGGTTCTTGTTTAGGCCACGGGTGTGTGTGGACAGTTTTATTACCCACTTGCTTTCAGATTTGAGTATTTGAGTGACAAACGGGTAATTAGAACCGAGCAGAATGCATCTTAAATTAGATAAAGAGTGGTTAGGGTCACTGAAATGTTTGATACAGGATAGCTTATTGATTTATCCTGCACAGTTTTCTTGTGATTATTAAACCTCAGCCTAAATTTGGTGCCGGTCTGGCCGACATAGTTGCCTTTGTCACAAAAATTGCAGCATAATAAATATACTACATTAGGCGTGTCACAGTCCAGGGGAAGGGGACGGATGTTGCAAGAAGTGCCGGGAGGAGTTAAAGTTTTGTCCATGATAATGAACCGACACACTTGACACCTAGGCTAACAACACTTTTTATTGCCTATGCTCCCAACAGTAAGAAGCCTGGAGGATGTTAGGAGAGATTTGAGGTTAGGGGTTGCCGTCTCGCACTTAAAGGGGATCTTCAGAAAGTTCGGAAATGGACTTGTCTGTCCGAAGAATACTGAAATCTGAACGTTTGCATTTAAGTAGGCCCTCAGTTTTAGGAGAATGGTCAAAGACAAGTGGAATACGTGAATTTTCAACTTAAGGTTTGTAACATAGCAATTTATCCCTGCGGTAAACGGAAGCTTTACTTATCCCCTCTTTGATAACGGGTAGAGGGTAGTCATTATTGAGAAAAAATTCCACAAGGTTACCAATGTTTTTGTCGTATTAAGACTGGGTAGAGCAGATACGCTAAATTCTGATGCATTGAGAAAATACAAAAGATCGTTTCAAACTGATGTGGTGGGAACTGTTAAAATTCAGATAGCTATGGATGTCAGCTGGTTTACAGTAAAGGGTAGTTGCTATGGAACCGTTATGTAACTTATGCAGTACGTCAAGAAAAGGTCTTTCCTTGTAGAAAAATCAAATGTAAACTTAATGGAAGGGTGAAAGCATTACAAAACGATACAAAAGAATGCAGGCTAGGTAAGCCATCAGGCCATATGAAAAAAATATCATCAATACATCTATGAAAATACAACGGGTGTAAAGGGTAGCCCGCCAGCATCTTATTTTCAAGGTCGGCCATGAAAATGACAGCATAGCCGGGAGCTATTTTAGTACCCATGGCAGTTCCGCATGTTTGAAGATAGTGCAACCCGTTAAATTCAGAATGATTATGTGTAAGAATAAATTCAATAACGGCGGTGAAGTCACTAATGAACGGTTGAGAAAAGCCGTTCAAAGAGAGAATCTTCTTACAGGCTAATACACCTTCATCGTGTGGTATATTAGTGTACAGGGCACTTACATCCATAGTGACGAGAAGGAAATTGAATGAGAGAGACTTACCGTCCTTGAAAATTCTCAATATATATATATATATATATATATATATATATATATATATATATATATATATATATATATGGAGAATAAATAAATAAATACACTCTAAATAAAAAAATCAATATATCAATATATATATATATATATATATATATATATACTTGTTACTTTTTCCTCCAGTTAGTGAAAATTTTTTGAAAATTATAAAATGATCCCAAAAGACGATTAAGCTATAGATTTCTGTAGGGGGTAGGGTGAGGTGTGCTTCAACCGAGTGATAGATCTATTTAATCATTTTCTATCATAAATGTTTCTCAAACTATCAGAATTTTCACAAATCCTTGGCAAACTATCAAAAATTTCGCGCGCTCCGCGCGCTTCAAACCTTACCACTGTATTCTTATTATCAATGTCTTCTGATAGCAACTCCCGGAGAAGCACAACAGCAAAACTTGAAGGCTGTTCACAAATTAACAGGTGAAAGACCGGCTTTTTGAGTGGCATGCAGGTTTTTTGGGGAAGTGAATTGTTTCGATGCAGATTCTGAATGCAGGTTTTGTCATGGAAATCTCATTTAATGAAAAATTTCGCGCGCTTTGCGCACATGCTTTACGGTTTGCACTCCATCTCATGACCATTATTAACATAATAATGCATGGAACTATAATCACAACATCTGTAGGGGCCTTGCATCAATATGCGAGCTTTCAATCTAAGTTGTTGTAGCATGATTTTGAAAGTTGAAATTACGTATTTGCCGTTATATATTTTCCAAAAAGCTTTACGGAGCACTCTGCGCGCAGCCATTATCGGTATAGATGGCAGACACGTAGCCAAGGGGGATGGAGGGGGCAGCCGCCCCCTTGAGCATATTTTCGGTATTTTTAACTTTTTTTTACAATATTGCTAGTGTTTCCCTATTTATATGTGGTAAAATAGGCTTGGGAAGTGCCATTTCCAGCGATCTGGGAGGCACTTTGGGCCAAAATTTTCTTGCGCTTTGCGCCAACCCATGGTGGCGCAAAGCGCTGAGAGTCTGTCTATGGGCTTCGCTCCCTCGACAAGTTCCTGGCTACGCCCTTGATAGATGGATTTTTAATAAACTTACAATAAAAAAAGCATTCTGAAAAACGCCTTTGTCAGTCCTTCACCCCTTTTGCTATAACTATCAGGGAGGTCTAATATCACCTTCCTGCACCAATAGTCTCCCTCCCGCCCGTTCCCCATTGCTGGAAGCTGTTCATCTGGATTTTCGTTCAAAATTAGTAAAAATACGATAGTTATAAAGTGCTCTACTCTATGTTATCATTTGGATGTCAAGTAATAAGCATTATGTCATTGCTCCATTTTATGTACTTTATTCAGAGCTTCCGGAAGGCCCTATACAGGTATCTGCCAGCCTTAGCTGCCTTTTAATAATGCACAATGAAGGGGAGGAAAAATTTCGTTATAGTCCAACAATGTTTCTGTGGACTCCACGTACGTATTTTTGGGTAAAAAGTATGCCAATAGAAGGCGGTAAAGTAGCCAAAAGGGAGTCTTCAGGAGGTTTGTTTACAACGTATTCTTCTCGTAGACAACATGCTCTCCTTTTTCACCTAACCAAAAATTAGAATTCACTAGATTATGGACATTTTCCAGCTATATATGATCAGCTCCAAAATTAATCCAAAAGATAGCACCATTTTGCATCTAAGAAACCTTAAATAAGCAAAAATTTCTCAAAGGGGAGGGGGACACCCCTCCCCTTAAACCTCTATCCCAGGACGGTACCTTTATATGGTGACAAAGGAAAGATCCTCACTGCTGTATTCAAAAACTCAGGGCGCATAAAAAGGGACTATATAAGCGTCGCCACTCAGTTGGAAAAAACATCCAACCAGTCGGAAAAATTAGAATTCACTAAACTATGGACATTTTCCAGCCATACAGGTATGTGATCAGCTTCCAAAAATATCATAAAGATAGCACCATTTTGCATCTAAGCAACTTTAAATAAACAAAACCCTTAGACCCCTCCCCCAGGACGGCACCTTAGTGCAGTGACACCTGACAAAAGGAAGGATCCACACTGTGTATACGAAAAGCAGGGAGCACACGCAAAAAAAAAAACGCATTTTGCGCAGACTAGGGAGGTTAACTGAAGTGCCATTACGACATCATCTTCTGTGCCCCCCCCCCCCCATCATCAAAGCCTGGCGGCGCCACTGGTTAAACCTATACAAAAGAGTAAAAATGTAGGCGAAGCACCAACCGAAAGTAAATAAGAATACAAACAGTGACGGATAAAATGAGAGGACTACGTTTTTCGATTGCGGCGTTTACTGTTTTGGCAATTAAAGTCATCATTGACATTAAGTCCCTTCGGGTGGACACAGTCTAGCCTCCAGATCCATTCTTTTTCTTTCCTATCCAAACAAGCATCCCGATCTGAATTACTGCTAAAAATTTTATCTAAAATTTGAACATGAAAGAAACTAGGGGAATGGTCTCCGAGATGTTTATACAGCTCAATACATAGCGCCCCCTTAAAGGGATTTGCCAGTGACAAAAATCAATACCTTTAAAAAATGCAGAAAATTTTTCTCATCTAGGAGGTGAAAACCGCATCTCAATAGCTCGTAGCGTTTGGAAGATATACATTTTCAAAGAAATGCATTTTTTTCTCAAGATGAAGTGCATCATGGGGAACTGTGATGTCATCGCGGCACATTAATTTGACAAAGCCTTGAATTTCTTTATGATATTGACACTGCTGTAGGAAATATTTGTCAACTTTGTTTATTGTGCCCTATATATGTTGTAGATTTACGCTAAATCTACATGGAAAGATATTCAAACATTCCAGCAGTATCAAATTTCAAGGATAACAGGACATTCAATTATAAAGAAAAACAAAAGAAATCTGAGGCAATGTTCCCACTTTACATAATATTCTGTGACCTTGATGAGAAGTAGAGGTATTTTTGGACAAAAATAAGCAGTCTTTAACGTTAGATATCTCGAGTTAGAAAAAGAATATTGCTACGGGGTTTAAAGGGCATGAACTGGAATATTTTTGTCTTTCACACAGGATCCTAATGAAAAGCCACTGGAAAATGCCTTTAAGAATGCAATCTGCACTTTTGCAGCGTCCAGTAAGGTCAACTTAACCTCAGGCCTACCACGGTTGCTGCTGAGGTAAGAAAATTTGGCTTTCCACGCGCTCTAGATTGCAGAAAATTGCACTCTTTACCACAAATTTGCTTCTGTAATCAGGCTGGTGGCAGGAATTGCTCGACAAGGCGGCTAAGTTCCCCGAACAAGCTGCTGGTAACCTGAAGCCCCGAAAGAAAGAAAGGGTTGCCGAAAAGGTGGCAGATACTAAATTTTCGTGCGAAGCGCGCCGAAATTTTTTCGGCTACTAATAAAGAAAATTTAAAAATTTGCGGTTTTATTAAGCAATCGACCCGCCTTTGGGCAAAATTAAGAAATTCATCCTTGCGGCTAGTCGTCGTTGGGATTATACACCTTATCGTAACCATTAAGTCTCCCCGACAAAATGGAGTTTCTCAGACGAGTGGGGTCATGGCCCATGCCCCAACCCCACCTTGCGACGCCTGTCTATAACTCTGCGACTATCATGTGTGAGTCACCAGTGTGGTCATTTCGATGTTGATCATGCGTCAATTTCCAAACTTAGTAGGTTGCGGACAAAAACCACTCTTAAACGGATGGAGTCACAACAGTTCTGCATTTACCCTGCGTTAGGGGCCAGCATGATAAAAAAAAAAGGTTCGATCACCTATTCTCAAACGCGGTCAGACAGAGAAATAGGTATTCTAAGTTTAAGGGCCGCATTCCCAAAAGTCGAAAAAGAAACTGTAAGTTGATTGAATGATTCTATTTCATTTAACATAGCTAGGGAAAGAGCGAGCTCATATAAAACGTCGCAAACACAATTTAAGGGAATGCCACCCTCACATTTGATTTAGTTTCCACAAGTACCGAAGGATGACTTGCAGAAATTTTAAATTTGAGTAACCACACGTTCAACAAGATACTTTTTCAATTGTACAGTCACCTCAGTTCGCATTTAAATTTCGAGGAGGTAACTTTGGTACAAGCTTTATCACTACAAATACAACCAATCCGCAATGCTCCACTACATAACTTAAGCCACCGTGTACATAACAGAATTACAACGCAGCACACGAGATAAGTCTTGGCTAGATATAATCAGGGTCCGTAACAGCTCCCTGAAATAACTTAAAAAAGGAACATGCCATACAGTTGCTACTCAGTCAACCTAGCACCCGGTCACTTCAGGAGAGAAAAGACTTGGAGGCGTCTAGGAGAGACTATAACTAAAATTACATAATTTAAACATGCATGACAGCATGGATTATCCGCCCCTTTTCCTAATTTGCCACGTTCTGTTCTCGTCGAATATGATTTTTCTCAAAACGTAAAATCAATTCTAGGGCTGCACCGACAGGACGTAGGGGGAGGGGGCGCATGCGGCCCTTTGGGCCACTTTTGAGAATCACTGCATTGAAATTTTAGGCGTTTTCCCACAGTGGCGATGAACTCTCCTGTCAAAAATATGTCCAAAAATTTCAAGACTAAAAAATGAACTTAATTATTAAGGGATACAAGAGATATTACACCGATTGGAAAAATATCGTTGTAAAGTCACTTCCTGTAGGCCAGCAAGTGTTTCTCTTTCAAGTCTTGCCAACTCCCCCGGACTATTTTATGAAAGATATTCAAGATGGGTTCTTTTTCAATTTTATCTGGAATGTAAACCCTGACAAATTAAAGCAAAGCACCATGATTAACGATACACATAAAGGGGGTATAAAGTTTTTGACGGAAAGAGTTTTCTCAAGCATTGAAAATGTCTCGAATAAAGTGTTTTTAAATGATTGTAATACTGGTTAGTGGAAAATATTTTTTGATTTTGCGCTTTGAGAGTTTGGTCTGAAACTGCACTTATTTATTTAAATATTTTTTATAAGGCAAGTTTGTCAAGGCTGAAACGCAGCTGTGTACTGCAATCCATCTAGTAATTTTGATGAGCAAATCATGTGGAATAATTCCATTATTAAAATTCACAACTCTACCATTTATTATTGTAAGCTTCATAATGCTGGTGTAATGTTTGTTAAGGATCTCTTCTCACAGGATGGCTCTTTCCTTACTTTTCATAGCGTTTAGATAAATTCTACCTAGCTAGCTTACCTTTTACTAGTGGCCCGGTCAGGATTGAGGGGCAGAACAGATGAAGGAGGAATGCCACCTCAGCTCCCCCAAGTCTGCGAGAATTGTACTTTTTTGTGCGTGCCTGAGATTGCATACAACAGTGTGGAATCATTTTGTCACTTCATAAAGGTGCCGTCGTGGGGGGAGGGGTCTAAGGGGAGGAGAAAATTTTGTTAACTTAAGGTTGACTAGATGCAAAATGGTGCTATCTTTCGAGCATTATGGGAACTGATCAAATGTGGCTGGAAAATATCCTTATATAGTGAATTCTCATTTTTGGTTAGGTCAAAGACGAGAGTGTGCGTCCCTGCGATTGTATACAGCAGTGTGGGATCCTTTCTTTCTCATTTCATGAAGGTGCCGTCCTGGGGGTGGGATCTGATGGGGTGTCCCCCTCCCCTATGAGAAAATTTTGTTAATTTGATTAGATGCAAAACGGTGCTATCTTTAGGATATTATGGAACTGATCATATATGGCTGGAAAATATCCCTAATTTAGTGAATTCTAATTTTTGGTTAGGTGAAAGAGGAGAGTATGTTGTCATAGAGAAGGGTATGTTGGCAACAAGCCTCCTGAAGCCCCCATTATGGCTACTTCAATGCCTTCTATTCGGGGAAAGTTTTTACGTAAAAATACGTGCTTGGAGTCCACAGAAACATTCTTGGACTATTACGAAAATTTTCCTTTGCTTCATTGTGCATTATAAAACGGTATCTAAGGCTGGTAGACACCGGATAGAGCCTCCGGGAAGCTCTGAATTAATTTCATAAAACGGGGCACTAATATGATGATTATTACCTGACATCCAAATGATACTATAGAGTATGATGCCGAGCATATTACAACTATCGCATTCTTACTAAATTTGAACAAAAATCCAGACGAACAGCTTCAGCAATGGGTAAATGGGACGGAGAGTATAGGTGCAATGAGGTGATATTAGACCTCCCGAATAGGTAAAGCAGAAGGGGTTAAGGACTAAAAAGCGTGTTTCAAAATGTTTTTTCATGGTAAATGTATTAATAATCAACATCTATACCGGTAATGGCTGCGCGCCACATCAACCTTCCACATCATGCTACAAATTAGATTGAAAGATCCCGTAGACCCCTACAGAGGTTGGAGATGTACATCTCTTTTTTGGAAAAGTGTTGTGATCAGAATAGTTGCATGCATTGTAACCTTAATAATGGTCATGAGATGGAGTGCAAACCGTGAGGAATGCGCGCTGAAATTTTCCATTAAATAAGAGAATCATGACAAAACCTGCATTCAGCTTTGCATAGAGACACGTTCAATTCCCCAACAAACCTATTTGCCAATCACAAACTAAGCCAGTCTTTTACCTGAGAATTCGTAAGCAGCTTTCAACTTTTGTTGCTGTGCTTCTGCCGGAGTTACTACTGGAAATTATTGATAATAAGGACAATATTGAGGTAAGGTTTGAAACGTGCGGAGCGCGCGAATATTTGATAGTTTCGAAGGATTTACGATAATTTTGATAGTTTGAGAATCATTTCTGATAGAAAATGGTAACAATAGATCCATCACTCGGTCGAAAGCACACCTCATCCTACCCCCTACAGAAATATATAGCTTAAACTCTTTCTGGGATCGTTTTAAAATTTTCAAAAAAAAAACTAAATTCGATTGAGGGGCATGCATGCTTCTCCCTTGCCGACGCCACTGCCTTTTACTACTTTCTATGGTACTCTTTCGACAATCCCACGGGGCTGGGTTGCATCTGTTCCTGCTTACGATGGCCAGGAAGAAAGAAATGCAGTATTGGGGACTGGTCTGTTTGTTTGTTCCCTTTTCAACAGTCTCTGAAGAGAGAGTTTAGTATATCCATTTCAGATTTTAACACTGCATTTTATGTATTAATAGGCTCCTTCACGTAATGAACAAATCAGATACCAACCTCTGTACTTTCTGCCATGTGGCAGTTGAACCATAGAACACTTATTCTGGAGTCGTCATTTTGCTTCTACGTTCCTCTTAGGATCTGAACAAATGTTATTTGGCACACAATTCACGTTATCTATGGGGAAACTCTAAAAATTATCCACTCAATTTCTTAATACTACATTACAAGTGTTATATAACTGTAAGCTAAAGGCAACGCCCTGCTAGATTGTAGAGATTTTTTTGATTAAGTCTTGCAAGTTTGCCATAAAAGTGGAAAAATGATATCTTTCAAAACCCCATGCCTCAAAAAAAAAAAAAAAAAAAGTCTAGAGAGATATCTTAGTTTAAAAAAGTGTTCCTCTTTCTTATTGCCGCTGTAGAAATGTAAGAGTCAGCACTCCATGGTAATTTTTCTCGTTTTCGTCATTCTCTACCATGGGATGGAATGAATGTTACTTGCTACTACGTTAAGCATGTGTTGCCAAATGTATAGGCAAAATCTGTCGTTATTTTACAAAAATGTTTTGTCTACGAATATAAAAATTGTATGATGTATTTACCCAGGTACCAATAAAAAGAGAAACTGAAGCCGAGTCCTGTTCATTAATATCCCATAAAGACAACTGCACTTGCATTGTAAATGAAAACGATTGGTTACTGTATATTTATGTAACGTTTTGAGAATAGATACACTTTATGTTGTTTTAGGGAACAATCGGGAATCGTTCGAAATGTCATCATCAAAATTTAGACTCCTAATGGTTCCCAAAAGAATGTGTTCCTTAATCAATGACAACATTAGAATAATAATGTAGTTGCACAAGGCAGGGTTGCATGATCAGTCGTTTGATCTACAATAGTGAAAACGTTTTACATTTATCGGCTGCGCAGCTATCTTCAAAACAGTATGTTTACAATGGTCTTTGATTCAGGATTACTGCGCTTTGAAAGAAGGGGATCATCATTAAGAAGAAAAGTCAGTATTGGCTCAACGATAAGAACAAAGAGACTTTTCATTCAGATTTTGGTACCTGAAGAGGATTTAATTATTTTCGAATACATATTGTATGACAGATTTGGTCGATGTTTCTCCATCTCACACAGCTCCCGGGTCTATCTGACCTCACCAGACATGACAGTCATCTCTCCAAACAACCGTTGAACAGTTTCTTATCAATTCTTGTTTAACGGGTTTATCTATGTGGTATGTAACAAGAGGTGGGGCACGGTAGGGGAATCTGTCTGACAGGGCACCAAAGGTGCACGACAAGCGCAAAGCGCAAGTTTGTGGCGTGGAGTCCTGGGACCCCCGTAAGGATCCCTGGCAGGGACCTGAAGTTTCGGATATATTAGATAATAGCATTGAAAAATCAGCTCAAGTAGCTATGTTAATCAGGTTTTTTTCCTTTTCAGATTCTGTGAAATTCTTTGTTGACTGAGAGTAAAGATTAATTATAAAGCATTTAAACTTCCAGAAACATATGATATAACCATTTCTTGATATATTTTATTTTGTCCGATTAAAAAACCGGCTTCCTCGTCATAGCGTATGCTGGGGGTAGGGCAATTTACAAAGTCATTACTATATAGTATTGGGACTGTACGAAGTGGTATATTTCGTCGAACTTTTTGCTGATTATCATAAATCTTACATCCCTAAAATATATTTAATATCAAAAAGTACGATGTTAAGTTTACTGGGCAGCTGATACTGAAACGATGACGAATCATTCGTTTTCACCAGGCAGACATATCTTTCACTTGAAGATACTATCTTTCACGTCGCATCAGAAGCCTTCAGTGAAATGAAAAATAATGACAAAGTCTTTCTACGGAACAGTAATTTTTCACGTGCCTTTATTAAAATTTCCTATTAAAGTTGAACTCAGTCAGCTGGTTACATTTTAGTGGCTAAAAAAAAATATCGAGCGGATTGCACGCACAACCAGAGCCTGCACTCTTCTACTTGGTGAGTGTTGTTCAAACTTGCAGATAATGTAGCATGGACTGTTTACATGTAAATATCACGGTGTTCGTCGTAGAAATGGTTGCCCGACTGCATGGAAACAGTTTAACAAGTGTTGTTGATAAGTCATCTGAAACATTTAAGGTAAGATTGCATTTACAGTGAAATTTTAAGGAAAGTTTCTGCTGTCTGTATTCCACAAACAAGATGGGTCAAATGGTAGGGAAGTAATTTGCGTCAAGATACGTCGTTACCGTTACAACTTGACTAAGACCCAAAGCAGCGCTTTACTTTTCTTTTGACTACTGTTTTAATTCCAATGAGCAACCAACTTGGCCACATGTAACGGTTTTTCTTTATATTAGTAAGGCATTTGTAAGTGTCAGAACTGAAGGTCGAATTTTCTAACTAATCAAGGCATTCTGTAAGTTACGGGCCCCTATGTTACTTAATATGAGGCTGTCCCTCAAGTTCCAAGTTTCCATAACAGAGTGTCCTTTTTGGTTAACCTTTCACATCTGTTTCTGGATGAGAAATTTACAAATTCTGCTCTGGCCTCTTTCTACCAAAAAAAAAAAATAAGCAAGAACCTTACTTCTCTACTTTCTGTCCTTTCCTTATAATCAGGGGCGTAGCAAAGGTGTTTTCTTTGGGGGAGGTGGGGGTGGAGATTATGTTTTGCCGACGGATCTGGTAATGCGTAGGGCGAAAACGAGCTTTAGCAGGTGGGGTCCAGGGCCCCGCCTAAAGACCCCTGGTGGGGCCCAGGGGTCGCAGCCCCCGAAATCTCTGATGTTTAAGTATATATCTGGGTGAAAAATTAAGTCTAAGGATGAATATATTTTGGTTCATAATGCATCGTCAAATACAAACTTGATCCCACAAATATTCATGTATTAGGCTATTCCTCTCGTCAGCGGTTGGGATTCAGAGTCCGCTAGTGTTTTATCTAGGACTTTTTCTCAATGCGACATTTACTTATCTGTGGTCTGGGGGCGGAGTCTAAGGGCTCCCCTTTGGAAATTTTTGGAATTTGTAAGGTGCCTAGATCGTAAATGGTGGTATATTTGAGTGGACTTCTGCCCTAATGAGGAACCTCAAAATTTACACCCGGTTAGAATTTGCTTGTCAGATCTTTTTTGTGCGACATTTGTCGCCGTTTATGCGACATTGTCGCACAAATAGGCGCTGGCTAAAACACAGGGCCCGCCTGGGGACTCCTTGTGTATTCCGGAGGGCGAAGTCCCGGAAGCTCTGAGGTTTAAGTATATCTCTGGGTGAAAAATTAAGTCTCAGGATGGATATATTTTGGTTCATAATGCATCATCATATGCAAAGATTCCCATTAATTTTAATATATTAGGCTATCCCTCTCGTCAGGCCCCTATAGTTTTAAGCGGTTGGGATCAAGAGGCCCGCCAGTATTTTAGACTGGACGTTTTCTCAATGCGACATTTACTGATCTGTGGTCTGGGGGAGGGGTCTAAGGGGAGGGGGTGTCCGCCTTCCCTTTGGAAATTTTTAAAAGGTGCCTAGATCGCAAATGGTGCATTAGATGAGTGGATGTCTGCCCTAATGAGGAACCTCAAAATTTACACCCGGGTAGAATTTGCGTGTCAGATTTTTTGTGCGACATTTGTCGCCGTTTATGCGACATTGTCCCACAAATAGGGGCTGGCTAAAACACTGGGCCGGCTTCAGGGCCCCTGGTGTGAGTCCGTCCGGGGGTGAAGCATCCGGAAGCTCTGAGGTTCTAGCTTAATCTCTCGGTAAAAAATTAAGACTCATGCAGCATTGGTATATTTTGGTTCATAATGCATTATCCAATGCAAAGATTCCGGTTAATTCTAATGTGATAGGCTATTCCTCCCGTCATGCCACTATACTTCAGGAGCTGAACCTGTCGTTCAGAATTGAAACCATATGTGTTCAGCATTTGAACACTTGGACGCTACGATAAGTGGATAGGCGTCCGGCGTTCAGAAAGGGAGAGAAAGTGTTTAGAATCTTAACACAAGCGTTCAAAGTAAGTTTCCAACGCCAGAATCTGAAGATGGGTTCTGTATCTGTTTCATTTCGGTGTTCAAAAGTTAAAAACCTGAGATTGCAGTGAAGGGAAGACATGCGCGGCAGGCATTGTAGACCGGATCCTCAGAAGTTTGCAAAATGTGTTTTAAGTCAAGGTTAGGGTTTAGAAAACGGGCTAAGGATACACTTTACATGGGTAATTGGATGCTGCTCCCCATGGTGATGATAAAAGTGAGGAATAATGTGCAGAAAGTGGTTTTTCAAGAATGTAATATGTTCCGAAATAGTGCACCTATACGGAAGCCGTTAAGTTCCTTTCTTTTCCCCGAGTTGCCGACGGACTCCGTCACTCGTCCAATTACACCGACGGCCGTTGATACGGCCGTCACATGCATAATCAATTTGCCGACGGGCCTTAAAGAGGGATTTGCATCACCCCAAGTATGACTTTTACTTGGTGGTAAGCCCCGCCCATAATTGTCTTTACTGCTTCTCCTCGTGCAGACACAAACAGTTCACTGCTCAAGGTCACATCCTGGTGAGCATAAAAAGACCGTACGTGTAATCAAATCATTCTCTGTGCGTGCTGTGTAATATGAGCTGCTCTGCATCTTTTGAATTTTGTAACTCTGATGTCAATTAAAGAGTAGTCACCAGTTGAGACTTTTGCTTACCCCCAACTAAAAGTCATACTTGGGGTGATGCAAATCTGTCTTTAAACTTGAATGGGCCAATTAGATGAAGAGCCGAAAATCAAAAGAGCCGAAAATCGAAATAGCCGATAACAGACTGGCCCGTTCTCTCTTTCTCTTTTTTCTTTTCATTCTCCCTCTTCCCTTTCACTCCCTTCCTTTTCCCTTTTTTATCCCTTCTTCTCTTCTCTTCTTTTCCTCCTCTCCTCTTTTCCTCTTCTTTTCCTTTCCCTCTCCTCTTTTTGCCGACAGACCGTAAATTTGCCGACGGGCGACCAAATATTGGGGGTGTGACACCCCCGCTCGCTTCGGCCCTACTTATAATGCAGAAAATTTCGTCCACACAACCTATTCATACTGTTTGTTCACATGTAATTACTATTTTAAATATACTAGCCGGGACTTGAAATCGGAGATGAACACGTGGGGTATTTCATTGCCTCGATTGTGATTGCAAGATCTGCAGAACATTGCGTATTATTGAAGCTAGGTTCTCACAAGACAGTGCGGGCCATTTACAGACATAAAAAGCTCTAGAATTACCCGTGAATGGGGCAAGGAACCTTCAATTTAACTGTGAGTACAGATGTAAGTCAGTTTTAGCTACTCAAGTAAAAGTGACTCTCATGCCAAAGTAATGTAATAGGGGTTGTCTTTTCAACATTTCCAAAAGAGTCCCCCACACCCGCTCTGAATCCATTTTCGATGTTCATGTGAGCGACTTGGGTTTGGCGCTCACGTATTAGCCTCTTTCTCCGAATCAGAAGCTTCCTTTGCACATAACATGAACTACTTATTAAAATAAGAAGGCTGTTTGCGACATTTTTAAAATGTTAACACAATGAATAAAGCAGAGCTTACGGAGTTAGCTGTTAAAAAGATTAAGTCAAATTAGCCCTTAGACAAGACCCATTCACAAAGCAGGACACCGTGTGAAACTTATTCAGATTAGCGGTACTGAATGTTCCCTTTAATCTGTTTTATAAGGTAAAGTTCTTCCAATCTTTCAACAGACCCAAAACACAAGATCAAAGTCAAGATGGAACTGTGTAGAGTGATATTATTGATCCTGTCTACCTTTCACGTTTGGTTGCCTTCGTTTATACAAGCCCAGGACTCGAGCTCAAGCTTAAGTGTCAGCCGTAAGAAATTTCTTTTTAAAATATAGTATAGAATGCAGTATGACTTAAAAGAATGAAAGTATGTTAATCTCGAGTTAATCTTTCTGGTTAACGTGCAGGATATATGTTGAAATCTTCAGAATTATTATTATTTTTTTATAGAAAAGTTTTTCGAACATGTCGGTGTGCTCATCGCTAGATGCATGGAGGTGTAGGGAAGGAGATACACCGACCAAAATCTGTCAGACAATTTGTATTTAAAAATAATTTATTCTTTTCAACCACCCGCCATTTGATTGACAGGTCTCTTTATTCCTCTCTATAAGTCTTTGGAGACTGTGCTCATTTAATGGGAATCCCCTCTTTTCTTTTCCAAGTAATCTCGACACAAAGGCATTATTTATACATGCTTTGTAGTGAGGTTGTTTTTCATCCAGTGACCAAACTTAAATCAGGAATTTCAGTGAAACGCCTAAGGACAAACGTTTTGTATAATGTACTTCCATTGTGCCCCCACAAGTTTAATACGTCATCTGCTGGAAACATTGTTTAAGCCTATACATTTACCTTAGTCTTTAGCAAGTTTTCACATCATTTAAAAACACATTCGCAAAGTGAATTGTAAAGAAATTGACGACAGGTTAAAATTTCATAGTTTTTCATGACAACTGGCATCGAAAAGTTTACGATTTCAACGTTAGAATTGTGTCTTCTCATTGTCACTTTGACAAAGCCTCACTGATCCTCGTTGATCAAGTCATTAAGATGAGCATTTTGGGAAGAAAAGAAAGATTACAGTCAGAAAAGAACATTGCTTCAAAGGGTCTAAGGAACATTGGATCTCCTTTTCCTTTCTTACACCCCCCTAGCTAGACTAACTAGCCTACCAGTTTGATAACATAACCAAGTCCACTAAATTTACAATTACCAAAAGAAGGATATTTTAGAGGCTGCTTCCATAGTGAGAAAGCGCTTATCATTATATATATATATATATATATATATATATATATATATATATATATATATATATATATATATATATATATATATATATATATATATATATATATATATATATATATATACTTATGTGCCACAGGTTGCCAGCAACATTCATAGCAAAAGAGCCATAGTTAGTAATGTTTCTTGAACAATAATGGGGTGAATCACTTATGAAATAACGACGGCACATTATGTGCTGTGACTGCAGAGCCACTTCAAAACTTATTGAGGCGTTACAGCTTGCCAGATGACACAGATCTATCATTTTTAACGACGTACGGTATGTACAGTATGCTCAAGAGATTTACAGTGCATTTATCTATGATGATAGAGAAATTTGGGTTTCGTAACTAAGAAATTCATCAATCATTCAAACTTAAATATTTTATTACGTTAGTAAGTTTAGTCACGATGAGGCCTTTAATAAGTGTTGTGTATGAAGGGAAAAGAAAGAGTAAAAAGTATTTCCTATGCATGAACTAATCAACTCGGTTTCCAAACAATTTAGACAAAGTTATAACAAACCTTTCTTGTCTTATAGAAATTATGCTAATTTATATAGAAACGAAGCTGCTCTGTGTAACTGTTGGTACTTTGACACTAGACGAGGATTTGATCACTTTATTTCATTACAGCAGACGTTGAGCTAATTAACTCTTGTGCCCAATGATCTATACCTGGACAGGGGATCAACATTCAATCATGTGTAAATGCGCCCATCGGTGCATGGACTTTGCCTTGCATTGACATCAGTACATTCTGCACTTTTTTTCATTTTTAGAAAAAAAGTTAAAACAATTCATGTGCAGTATAATAAAATGTAATAAATGAGAGCAGCCGTCTGCCTGTCTTTAGGTAGCCTTACTATAGGTTACTTATTTCAAGGGTAACTTACTAGCTTTTAAGTCGTCGGGCGGAGTCCCAGACGTCACCGTTTTGGTATTGGTAATGAAAGCATAAGCATTTGTTGTATTACAAGAGTAAGTATGGCTTTACTTGGTGTGGCATCAAGAATTAATGATAGTGATAGTTACGTGATTCACATGAGGGACATTAGAACATAGTGCTACCAATCGCAGTTTATTATTTTCAGGTGAACTATTCAGAATAGACATAAGTCACATGTTCCGACTTATGATTTGATGATCTGTGCAGGCAGTAATATCAAGAGTAACATTCTTCGTAATATTAAAAAAATAATAAATGAGGCGTTCTTAAAAGATAATCTGCTCTCAGTTGATTCTGATGCTGATTCTAGTTGCTCTTCTCCAGTAGACTATGCCAATTCATTCTAGTTGCTCTTCTCCATGTGAGAAGAAATTAAGCAGTGGACTCTTTTCAGCGTGTTGTAGGTCTTTTCGTGTTGGTAAAAGGCAGAGTTGGGAAGTAACGAGTTACAAGTAACGGCGTTACTGTAACGAGTTACATTTTGTGTAACGGAACCCTGTAACGAGTTACATTTGCATTTCAGTAACGGAGCAAGTAACTATTTACAATTCTGTGTAAAAGTAACTGTAACGGCGTTACATTTGGGTCCCGTTACTTTCCCGTTACAAATAGTCAAAATGACCACAAATTGCATTTTACTCAAACTAGTAACAGAAAATTTTCAAACTGATGACTCTTTGGTAAAATTATTTTCGATATATTTATCATTGATCTCAATTATGGACGTCGCCCTCACCAACATCTTTTCTAGCATGGTACGTACCCCTCAAGTTCCGGCCAGTTCTGATTCTAATGGCACCAGTTTCGAGTCATTTTGCCAATGACATATCATAATAACATATCAAACTTACAGATGTTTTAATTCTATTGAACATGTCTACCATTATTAATGTCATCGTTTGTAATCACTTCCATAGCCTGGCCTCCTTAGTAATTTAGTTGATCGTGTGTGACAATACTTTACATCTGTACATTGTGCACAAATTACAATGGAACTTTAAACACTTTTAATGTAACTTTCATATTTGAGAACTCGGCTGGAATGAACTCCGAGTACAAGTCTAGTTACATCACATTCCGGAAAAATTTCGATTCCGGAACCTTCTATTCCTAATCTAGAAAAACACTCTTGAGACCGCCATTAAGCTAGTCGAATCCGGACTCGTGCGTCGGAGCATAGTAAATTATACGGTCCCAATCGTCGGTAAACACCGTGCATCCATTTATATATCTAAATTAGCATATATGGTATCCCTATTTGATGAATCAAACGTATGAATTTAGGCTATATTATGTTCTTTTCAATGCCCGTAACTCCTTACACTGGAATAATAGTAAGATTAACATATATATATATATATATATATATATATATATATATATATATATATATATATATATATATATATATATATAAAGCAGAATATTGAAATGGCCAAATGGCGTTAAAAGTATTCTAACAAAGCTAATTGAAAAAGGAGGGAAGGGTCCGACTTAAAGCTTCACCTACGTATTGTAAAGGGAAAGTGAATTATTGGCACATGGTCTGCATGTGTAAACTACATAGTCTCACCATTTCTATGTATTGTTTTGTATCAACACAATGTGAAACCTGAAATTTATGCGGAAATATCACTTAGCCCAACCTTAGCGGTGAGGTTTTAAAATTTTACCGTAAACAATTATAGAGCATTGTTTTACCGTATTTATGCCCTTGAGGGGTGAAGACTTTAATTACTGCTAAAACAATACTCTCCCCTTTAATAGCCGTTAATCTCTCTAAATTGTGATGGGAGTACAAAGATTTCCACTGTCAAAGAAGTACTGTCGTAACTGGAAAACTTTTGGTTACAACCATATTCGTCTAACAAATAATTTGCGTAATCTCCTACACAGTATCATGATTCGCTGCTTCATGATGAGCGTAAGGAGTCTCTGCCTGAATCCCCAGTGAAGATCAGCTGGCACCATTGACTTTCTTTGGGGAACACCTAAGGATAACCGGCACAAATGAGGTTCGGTCCTCTCATGTGCCCCTTCTTACTATCTAATTATGACCCCTTCTTCCATTCCAGGTACCGAGGTATCGTATATTCGCCTTGAAGTAACTAGTTACTTTTGAAATGTAGCTAGTTACTTTTCAGTCAAAAGTAACTGTAACTAGTTACTTTTTCAACATTGTAACTAGTAACTGTAACGAGTTACAATTTTATGGAATTAACTGTAACTATAACGAGTTACTTTCAAAGTGTAACGGGAACAACCCTGGTAAAAGGTAAAGAAAAGGTAAAGAATATTTTCAACAGAAAGCTGTAACTGTTATTCACGTCGTACAGTCTGCAGCAGTATATTCTAAATGGACCATGACATCAACAAAAATTCAAGACTGAAGAGAATGTAAAACATCTCGCTCGAGGGAAACTATAAATTGGAAAGTTATCCTTGTGACCTTGGCAGCAAACGGCAGTGACACCCAGTCTCTGCATAAATCATTGACAGGATGACGACTGGGTTGATAGAGGCTTGCCCTATTTTGCGCATGTTTGTGACCTACACACAGCCCATGTTTGTGACCTACACATTTTACAAACGCTTTGGGATATGAATTTTCCGTTACTTTTTCCGCAGACCTGATATAAATATTTGTCCCTATTAAACTTCTTAAACTTCTTGCGGGACATCTTGTCCCAGTAGTAGGCCTCCTACCACTGTAAAAATCCCAAATAATTATGATTTTACTCTTCAAACAAACATGAATCCTTCCTCATAAGTGGTCTGTGAAAAGCCTCGACGCTTTCTGGATTTGAACTCGTGTTTTCCAACCGGTCCATTGCCTTTGGCCTTTCCAGGGGCCCTACGGCAAGCCCTTAGACCCAGCTCTTTAATGGAACGCAATGGTTTTGTCTTGGCCTACCGTTTCGTAACCCTCCGTCCCACGTATTTGGTAAAATTTTCCTACAGAGTCCTTACAGCAAGTTTTACTTTCACGGTTTCAGTATCTTGGCTCTCCGTCCTAATTATTTGTATAAAATCTACAGAAGAGTGCCTTTATACAGAATGTCTGATTTTGCTAGTTCATCTTGCACTCCTACAGTTTCTAAGAATGTCGTCTAATTGTGTCGTCTAGTTATACCTCCTTAAAGGGAAAGTTGAAAGGAATGATACTAACCCTCGGGTGATTCCTACCACCTTCCATTCACTTCCACTCACAGGGTTCTCTTTAACTCTCAATTGACCGTTGATTAGTCCGTCTTAAACTGTTATGAATACAAAATTTGATCTTTTGGTTTTGTTTAGTTCACATGCACTTAAAACGTGTTCTATGTTCTGTTCGTGCACCAAAACAAAGACTACTTAACCCTATATTTTCCGTTGGCAGCTGCGACAACATGTTGGTGATTGAATTAATCCCATCTCAGAACACTTAGATTTTGATTTTTTCTAGAATGATACCCTAGCATGGCTGCTTGTGGCAACAATTCTCATTAGATCTTACTATAGAAAATTTCAGGAGCAGCTTAAAAGACTTGCGAAGGGCCATTTCCTGCAATTTAATAGCTGTTTTGCCTAAACGTTTCTGGATACGGCAAGCGCTAACACAATGTGGCGCCCCGATTTCTTAGAATATGGCTTTTAAAGAGAAAAATATTTAAATATTATCATAGTCACCTGTTAAATTTGTATGCAATGAATTTTCAAAGTATTTACTAAGTACTTTCTTATCCCAGGATTCTGTAATACGCCAGAGCTTCCCAAAATATGCAACCTTTTCCCAAGGAGCGTGACCCTTGATCACTCCCTTGGGGATGAGAAACCCCCTAATTGATAATTTTTAAACGAAAGAAAAAGACAATCATCCTAATTCTGATCCCTTATAACCCGTGGGGTGCTTCCCTCTCTTCCCAATATGCCTGTATGATTTTATCCAGCTTATAGACAAGAAATAAATGTTTGTGGTTGACGAGTCCAACCCACAACCAATAAGAGCTGGCGTTGACTATTTGCTGTTCTTGAAGATGTACTTGACCAATGAAAATTTATGGAGATTAACATGAACACTCTTAAGGCTGCCTTCAGTGTCTATTTCCAGAAATGGTTAATCCGTGAAATGAGCGAATCAGTTATGGTATTGTAAGACTCATTGAGTTCCGATTGTTCTTCTGTGTCACAGTCTAACAGGCAAGTTCAAGAGTTGCAAATTAACATGAAGTATGTAGGAAAATAAACGAGTGGGCGGTAAGGTCTGTGCGGGAATTTCCTGAAGACAATTATTTTTGTTGCGGGACTCGCGGAGGCAGTGCGGGAATCGCGCAATCGCACACCTTAGAGTGAACACTGGCTCCTACTTTCCACTGTGTGTAAGGCAGAAAAAACGTACTTGGTCACCAACGTTAAAGCTTTACTACTTGTGGCTACCACCAAAATGTTTTTTTTTTCTTTTGAGTAAATTGATTGTATTCTACATTGAATGTTAAGTTAATTAGGACCAACCACAATCTTGCCCTACACCTGCAGCTGGCGCATGTATACCCAGTTGTAGATTGTGGAGTTTTGCTATACTTCGGTAAGAACTTTGCAAACCGATGGTTCAGACTGAGATTTGTGCTTCCAGCATACACATGCTTTTTCAAAGCATCCTTTACTATTCTTAATGGTCTCTCTGCTACCCAGTTTCAGGCAGGTTGATAGGTAGGGACCAAAATGTACGTGTTTAATTGAATTCTGCTCCATGAAAAGCTAAAATGATCCCGCTCGAAATTGAGGGCGGATATGTGATACCAAGCCCTTCTGGGAGACCATGACTTGCAAAAATCATTCTTACTTCATCCATTGTTTGCTCAATGGTTGTATTTGCATTGATATGAATCACCTCAATCCACTTTGAATGGTTGTCAATGAAAATTAAACATTAATCACTACTATGTTCTCAAAATTTAACATGTAGCCTTTATGAGGGCCTACTTGGCCACCTTTACGTTTCCAAAGAAAATTTGGTGGCTAACTTCAAGAGTTTTTTTTTTCAGGTTTTTCTGAGCGAGTTCACAGTCTCGGTGTAGTCGACCTTTGAACTTTGACACAAAATCAAGAAGATAATAATGTCTTCGTCTGCATCTACTAGCCATTTCTCTTTCAATTACCTCAGTGGCCCACGAACTGTGTGTCCAAACACAATTTTAATGAACGGAACCTAAGTGACTCTTACATAGACTTCCTAGCAGCAAACATTAGCAGGCGCGGATTCAAGGGGGGCGGCTTTCCCTGCCTCAGCCCCCCTTTTCGCCACATCAACAATAACAAATGCTCGAAAATTAGCATACTGTTAATGTAGGAGAACCCCACTTTTCGGAATTTCTGGATCCGCGCCTGATTAAAAAAGGGACACCGTCATCCCAATCTCTTTCATTATCACTACAATATGTCCTTATCGTAGTTTACAAAGTCTTATGAAATCTTTCAAGAGCTCCTTGGCTTTCAGGATGGTAGGCAGTTGAGTCAATCTGTCCTATACCTAATTCATACAACATCTGTTGAAATACATACTGTTGACATGAAACTGGATCCTTCATCAGATTGGATTTCTTTAGGTAACTTAAATTATGAGAAAAACTGAACTCATGCTTGCAAAATTGAACGAACCTTAATATTTCTGAGAGAATTGCCCCAGGAAACCTCGTAGGAGAAGCACACATGATTGTCAATATATACTAATCTCCTGCCTTACTCTAAAGTGGGAAACCTACACAGTCAATAATTACTCTTCTAAAAGGCTCTCCAAAAGTTGGGATTGGTTCTAGGGGTGCAGCCGGAATATTCTCCACCATCTGACATGTGTGACACGTTTTACAAAATTTGGCCACATCACTTTCATGTTTAGGCCAATAAAAGTGATTCAGAATACGGTGGTAGGTCTTATCAACCCCTAGGTGCCCTGCAAATGGCATTTCATGAGAAATGCTTAAAATGTCATTTCTCTAGACCTTAGGTGCCACACTTTGATGGTAAACTTTCCACTCTTCATCTAAGGTTGCATCAGGTGGTTTCCATTTACGCATCAAAATACCATTTTTGACGTAAAAACACACTGGACATATTCTGATTCGTCCTCAGTAGGTGCCTCAGTTTTGTGCAGGATTAGAAATTCAAAATCCTGACTATCCTTAAGATTAGTCATAAATGACTCACTAAGGCCATACCAAGAAACTTCAATTTCACTACAATGTCTTTTGGATTCTGACTCACTCCTCTTTTGTGAGTACAGTTCGTTGGTTAGGAACTGAATTCTCATTTTTTGAGAAAAGACAGAAATTTTCCCATCTCTGAGCTTTTCGACATTGCTCTTGTAACAGCACAGACAGGAAATTAATTTGGACATTCCTTTCTAACTGCTCTGTGTTATTGAATTGCAGGGTTCATTTATCACAATTGCATTGTCTGTAACCGTTTCGCCAGTTAGGTCATTGCCTAAAAATAAAGACCCCTTTAACTGATAGAGTAGGCATAACACCCACTATGACCGACCCAGAAACTAAATCTGACTTCAAATTAATTTTGTGAAGAGAGGCAGGATAAGAACACACTCAAACCCCTAAATAAGTATATTTGCCCAGGTGGATATAGAGTCCGATAACGGCAAAATCCCATCTGAGAATAATGAGTTGCGCCAGTCTCACGCAAAATTTTAATTTTAACGGGTGACTGAGCTGAATCCCTATTTACGGAAATGAAACCCTCAGATACAAATAGAAGGTTCTCACTCATCCTTAATTTTGTCAGTCGGAGGCCGCAAAGTCACGAATATACCCTAGGAGGCTCTTCAGAAATGGCTAAGGCATTTGAAGCTGCTTCTGCCTCCATCTTTTTTGCCAATTGAAAGCAATTGGCATACCAATTGGCCATGATTGCATGGCCCTTTTTCTGACAAAATCCACAATCACTTTCATTAAAGCTCACTTTTTGTTGGCCACCATTGTCGTTTTCTTTACGACTCGAATCTGTTTGTTTCTTATTATAAAGAGGAAACTTTTAGCTTTGACAGAGGGCACCAGACTAAGAGGGAGACCCACTAGTTTTACCTGTAGTACCAATTATTTTATTTTGCTTGATTTGACCTTTATTTTGGGTAATGCCTGCCTTGCCGAACTTGTGGGTCAGAGCACATTTATTAGCCACATTTGCAGCCTTATTCAAACTGCCAATCTTGTTTTCTTCAATGTGCACTTAAAGGACACCGTGAACACGTCGTTTTAATTCCTCCACCAAAATTAATTGCCTTAATTGTTTAAATTCAGAGAACCTTTGGGAGAACACCACCTATCACATAATTTCTCTTTGTAATGAGCAAACTCCACATGGCTTTGATTGTCTGACTTTCTACAGCTTCTAAATTTCTTTCGGTAGGCTTCGGGAACCAGTTCTTAAGCCTGAAGAACTGCCCTTTTAACGGCATCATAACTCACACTGTCCTCTATAGACAGAGAGGAGTAGACCTCTTGTGCCTTACCCACAAAATTGTCTTGGATTAATATGGTCCAATTGTCCTTAGACCACTTTAGTTGCTCAGCTATTTTTTCAGAATGCGAGAAAAATTTCTCCACATTGTCTTCTTAAAACTGGGAAATAAATTTCAAATACTTAGATAAATCGAATTTTTCATCTTCAGGATCTATGGAACTAGTACTTTGGGGAAGACCCCTACTTTGTAGCTCAAGTTGTTTCATTCTAAATTGATCTTCCATAGTTCTTTCTTCCCTTTCTGTCTATTTTTATTTGTTCCTTTTTCCTTTCTCTCTCTTACTTAACTTCTATCAACCAAATCTCTTTTTGCACCTCTAATTCTAATATTTTTAATTCGGATGTGCTGTCAGTTGGCACCGTAATCACTGCCTCAGTTACTGTACTAGGCACAATGTTTTCATCGACAAGATATTTCCCAACACACCTTTTTAATCTCATCCTTCCTCATCAAAGACTGATATTCGATACCGAAGTGCTTTGCAATTTTTACCATTTCAGACTTTCTTTTATTTTTTAACTTAGTTCCTTCATGGAGGGATTAGCCACAAATCGATCTAGATCGAATGGCATTTTGAACTAGTCTAACTCCGACAAGCAAGACTGAACAAATAAATACAGTACTATTTCTACTGTGCAATGTTCTAGAAATTTGGAGATTCTAACGTTAGGCTAGGCCTACACTTGTTCAATTTCCCGGATAGTAGGCCACCAATCCTGTTACGGCTAAGTACAATACACAAGACCGAAACAGCAAAAAGATGCGGATGAATGAGATTAAGATTCCAAACTAATTATTATTTAACCCTCATTTTCCTTAATTTCTACAAAATACACTAAAATTTTCACCTTGGCCTGTATTTACAATACTAAGGGCGGAGGGAATTTTAACAAACTTTTGTCAAGGATCGCACCTGTAATAGGAAAAAGAAAAAGCACACACATCCAAAAGGGTGTCCCTCCGGCAGAAAGACAAGCTGTTGCTCTCAGATTTCTAGCAACAGATACGGCTCTAATTCTGAGCTACGGCAAGAAGGCACGGTGGTCGAAACCAGATGGACGAGCCTCCCCGTACAGACCACCTTGCCTCTTTAGGAAGGTGAATTACCAGGGGTTGTAGCGAACAGTCGTAGTCGATTTCCCCTTTAAAAGTGCTACATGTGCCTCCTTCCCATGCCCATGTCAGAACTCGTTGCTACGGGCCGAGGTGGAGTCAAAAGTTAGTTCACCACTCTTCTTAATTTTAGCGGCAGAGTGGTTTGTGATCGGCAGTACCTTTATGAATATACTATACGAAACAGAAGTCGGTCGAATATACATGTTTTTGAGAAGCGAGTTTTTTCACTGCCTTCTCCTTCATGTCCCTGCCCGAATACTTTGGTTATGGAGCAAAGAACAGGCATGGTTCTACTGGCACATATCTACTAACAAATCTTCTGCATCATAGGACCAAGACGATTTCATGAGGGTCCCCATTTTGTAATCATGGAATCCAGTCCTCCTATATTGATTGGTTGTGACTCGAAATGCGAAACAGACAACACACACGACCCACATCTAAACACTTGTTTCGCGAAACCAGTACCGGTACTGTTTATTTCGCCAAAGAGCGTTTAGCGAGACGATGTTCCCTGCTTTTTATAACGTTCACAGACTTCAGAAAACACTAAACGGGTTATCTGTTTCATTTTGCTCGTTTCCTGACGTCATTTACAATGGAGAGTTAGGACTCTGACTCGGAAGGCGGGAAGTTAGTGTGGTTGAAAAAAATTAATGTTCATTATTTAATTAATGACTTGAACTCGTTTAACTGGTAATGTTTCTGGAACCATAGAAATAAGTTTTAAAGTAAATAAAAACCAGCTGGAGATACCCACGTTGCAAAAACTGAAGGTTCAATTTCAGGAGTTGAGCAGTGGCGTAGCCAGGTTTTTTGTCAGGGGGGAGGGGCAAGAGCACCACGATTCCCCCCAATTAGTGGTCTGCTTCCTAATAATCAGTACTGTTCTCCGCAGGTCCAAATTTTGTTCGGGTGCTTTCCTCTGACCTGGCTGATGTGACTGATCGCCGTCCTGGGGAGGGGTCTAAGGGGAGGGGGTGCCCCTTCCCTTTGGAAAATTTTTGCTCATATAAGGTGAGCTAGATGCAAAATGGTGCCACATTTGGTGCTAAATGTAAACTGAATACATCACCAAGAATTCCTATTTTTAGGAAGCTTTTTTGTCTTGCTTGTCTTCAGGTCTTGGTGAATTTTTCTTGAGTCCTACTGGTAGATCAGAATCACAATGGGTGAAGTACAGTAATTAAGTGAACCCTGGTACACCTTTCCCTTCATCAGTTCACCACATTCACCACAATCAATCCAAATTTTACGAGGACCTGCCCTTGTAGCAGAGTATAGCACTTGACCACTGACCCATTCTAACAAACTGCATATACCACAATGCTGCTGCTTTAATTATCAAGACACATTGGAAGTATACAGTAAAAGGACAGAGTCCCTTGTCAGAGGTCCAGAGATCCCATGCTGTATAAAACAGACAGTAAAACATAACTAGTACAACTATTAGCATGGTGTCATCATTCCATCTCTGAAAACCTTAATGAGGACTGGTTGTGCCAGTGTGCCACGCATATATTTTTAAATAAGTAAAGTGTACTGGTTGAGAAATTTAAAATTTTACCAGATCATGCGCAAATTTCACCATATATTCACTTTCAAAATTTCACCCAAGATTTTTCCAGAGGGGGCAACTCGCCCCCCTATCCCCCCTGGCTACGCCACTGGAGATGAGGGAAAAGCACTCTAAAATTTGCAATTTCATCTGAAATTGTTGAACAACCATCTTATTTCAACCCAAATGTAGACGCATTTACGCTCTTGAGCTTTAGACAGAAAACAATCTGTTCCAGCATTTTTCTTTTCATTGTACAAGTAATAATTAAAACAAATAAACATGAGACGTAAATGATTCTTGTTTCTTTTGCAGCTGATACAACGGACAGACTTCCTTGCCTTTTTAGGGGCGAGTTTCTTGTTCATCGGTCATCAATTAATCTCGATCCATGCACACTGTGTACGTGTAACAATGGTACAACAATATGTAATATCGAATCGTGTCCATCAGAAGCTGGATGTGAGCCTAGCGAAATCATTGTTATACCAGAGGAATGCTGTCCGCAGTGCCCGTACAGTAAGTACTTACCGTGACGTTGCGCTATACTACCTTCCATCAGACCACTTTGAGTAACTTTGAGTGATAAACTGCTTCAATGCTTTCAGTATCCAATTCCTCCCCTTTATGTGCTTGTTTTGAAACACCTTTTCTGCCCTCTGTGTTATCACAGTCGTGAATGCCTCTCAGTTGCTTATGGTTATTGAAACGTTATATGAAGGAGGGTACTCTGTTATTTCAGTAGTAAAATTCTGTGGTGACGGAGAGACATGGTCTCGAAATATCTACATCCATCCGTTTTTCAAGTATACAATATTGATGATTTACAGTAGGCATTACAAGTTTCGTTACATATCCTGATGCAAAAACCCAATACGACTGACAATTTTAAGCGGCATTCTAATTTATATTTGGATCTTTTTGGAACAATTTTTCTGAAAATTCATAAATGAGATGTAGTTGCTGTCATGAATTTTTAAATTTTTCTCCGTTCCCTGTTTTGAGTTTGCTGTATGTACGTAATGTGGTTATTGGTTCTCTCAAGTCTGTCAGTATGTCAGCCTTTGAAAATAATTGGAAATACATAGGTGACCACCTCGTATATGTTTATCGATACACACAACACATAGCATTGTCAATCACACACGTCTTTTCAATGTGTCCTATCTACATTGCTTTAATATCGGATCCCATAAACATATTTTGGATATGCTAAGTTGATCAGCGAGGTTTTCAACATAATATTGCCACCTTGCATGTTGGAAAAGTTTTCAAAATGATATAATGTGTGCTTCCTTTACATGAAACAAGTGCTTCTGAATAACGGCGTTTATCATAGAACATTTTTAAAAAACACACGTATTTCACGTAAAGAGAAACCAGATGCGGTTACCACCAAACTTAAGATCCTTTTCTTCTTTCGATTTGCAGAGATGTTTGTTGAAAAAACCAATAACTTGTACGACAAATGGTTCGCGTTCACTGAAGGAAGTTCGAGAAAGATTTTGTTTGGCTTAGATATTACTGTCCACAAAAAGTTAACTTCCCGGAAGATCCGCGGACAAAATCTTTGGAAATTAAGTGCTTGGATTAGTCCATTCAAGGACGGAACCGGGAAAAGATTCTCAGAGAAAAGAAACATATTAAAAGGAAAAGACAGAGAGAAGGAATACCTTAAACTTATTTATCCTCCATGGGATTGGGCCAATCTTAAGTACACGATGAAATTTATTGGTGGTAGTTGCGCGGACTACAATTTTTTTTGCGTCCAGTTTGGTTTAACTCAAGGTCCACGACCTGCCTACAATATCCCTATAACATTGCAAGCGGTCAACAACGAGACAGACAGACTCACAGGTTGTGTTCCTCTTGGAGAATGCAGAGGTAACTTTGTGGTTATTCATTTTTGCTGAAGATTAATCGATTGTTATCTTTGATATTACACAAAGAAGTGCGAGTAGGGGAAGGGAGGGAGCTCAGCCCCCGGCAACACTTATTTTTCAGGCAGAGCTTGCGAAAAAGGTGTAAATATTTCGGGCAATGTTGTCTTTTCACCGGGAAAGTGGTTCCTATCACATTCTAACGACATAACAGTAATTTAAAACATTGTTTGTAACTCGCTCTGAATCAAGACCTGAATCTGAATTTTGCTTAATTAGAAATAACAGGACGACAAAGTTCAAAAAGCAAAGACAAAATTTTTTTGGAATCTTTTAAGCCTCCGAAAGTGTGTGTATGTGGAGGGGGGTTCTCATTTGTCCTTGCAAAGCAATCTATAAGAGCACACTGGTCATTGTATGGCAAGAGTTCCACGGCAATACCAGGAAAACCTTTTTGAAGAAAAAAAAACTGTTGTATGTGCCGTTTCCCCGGTTACTTTAAAGATGGCCCAGGTAATGTTTATTTTCTGCAGTTCATGAGCGAAAAAGCAAAGCTTGCGTCAAGATTTTCGGCACGCTTTGTAAAATCAGCCAAAGGCCCTCATAGAGAAAAAAGATGATAGCGAGGGTATGGGGTGCGGGGGGGGGGGATGGTTTAGAAGCTAATGGGTTAGGACGGTGACACTGATCTTTTTTAATTGTTTTTAATTGTTTGCACACAACAGATCCTTCTCAAACTCTAAGACTGTCTAATGACGGTTATGGTCGTGTAGAGGTCTTTATGGATGGATACTGGGGTACAATATGTGACGAGAATTGGAACACTACCGATGCAGGTGTAGTTTGCAGGCAGCTGGGATTTGATGGAGAGTTCCGTGTCCTACCGGCGGGTACTTTTAAGGAGGGTTCTGGACCAATTCATCTTAGCCAAGTTGACTGCAATGGAAATGAAACCAATTTTCTTGATTGTAAATACGAAACAAACAACAATTGCCACCATAGCAATGACGCTGGAGTCGACTGTGGTGGCCTTTCTCTTAGCTCGATTGAAAAAGAAGGTGCATATCTTGACGATAGCCTCTTTACTATAAATTTCGTTCAAATTATTGGAAGCAGAATTAAAACACAGCCTGTTGCAGCTTGTTTTCCAGAAGATTAAATTTCTGATTGCTACACCAAGTACTAAACTTTCAAGTAACAGCAGTATTCCCGTTACAAGCAATAATGGAAATTTGATAGAAAATATGAACTTGTTATTAATATGGAAAAACATTTAATCAGAAACTGTTAAAATTGGCAACCTCTCCCTTAAATGCGCATTCCTTTCAAGTCATAGGAAAACTTTCAAGGGGTTTACTTCATCCTGTCAACTAAATATTTCACTTCGACAGTTTGTAAAATTAACAAGTGTCCATACCATCTTAAATATCTTCTGTTATATTTTTCTAACATTCTACAGGATTGTCTCTGTGGATGATTGCTATTGCTATTATGTTGCTTATGATCATTGTGATAATGGCAGTTTTCATTATAGTATGGAAAAGAAGAACGGAAAGCTTGAAGCAGGAGTCTGCTCTCACGACACCGATGCATTCTTACACTAAAAGTGGTATGTATCCTTTTCAGCGTGTAAAATGTGTCCTTCATTCCCATCTTGACATACCGTGTAATTTCACCTTAGGTAACCTCAGATAACATTTTCCCTTTACCAAACACGATATGTTTCATTAATTGACTATAGCGTATCTTCATTCTAAGTATGAAAACTATCCATACTTTCTACCTTCAGATACCGTGTGTTCAATGTTTTGTGTTTTAGACCTCTGGCTATCTCAAATGACCTTTGACTTCACCAAAACAATAACATTCTTCATATTATCATTCGTAATATGATAAATCGATATACCATGTAAAAAGTATCCGTCAGTGCTATCTTGATATATAGTGTTTACAAGTTGAGCGTCACATATATAGGCTACATACCTGCCTGGCTGCATGCCTTTCTAGATATACACTTGCCAGCAGTGGCGTAGCTAGATATTTTGTGTGTGTGTGTGGGGGTGGGGAGGGAGGTGGGCAAAAGCAAAAATTTCCGACCGATTATTATCTTGAAGTAATGATGTACTATCTAAGCGTAGAGCACCATCATCTGGCGTATAGCGCGCGGAAAAAAATAGATTAAAATATCTCCGAGATTACCTTAAATGACACTTCCAGGCCATGTCAGTAACTATTTCGATGTGTAATTCTGCGAAAAACCATAAGAAGTGCTGTAAGTGTTTCAAATGTATTGTTTTGTATTTATTTCCGACAGAGGCCTTCTGAGGCTTTGCTGGGGGGGGGGGCACCCCCTGTCCTCCTATAGCTACGCCACTGCTCGCTAGTGTGATTGCATAGATTTCTTTTGCCTTCGGCAAGGAATCAAAGAGTGGGCATACGCACAATACGTCATTTTGTTAGCTCCCAACTATTGCCCATTCACAAGCATGAAAGAGAAACATAAAGGAGCTAAGTTCCTCAAGATTATCAATATAACAAAATTAAATGCACTTCCTGCAAACAAAGTTCTCAGAATTTCAAGAGTGACTTAGAGTACGTTCAGTTGCGTTTTTAATACCCTTTCGTGTAAAAGCCATGTTATCTGTATAAACTGCACATTCGGTGGATGTTATTAGAAACCATAAAGAAACGAAGATCTCAAGTGGTGTCATGAGATGCAATTTCTTCGAAGCATATATAAACTATTTCAAAACTTTTTCGTTAGTTATTTCATTTTTTCTTGGAGTTGGCATGACGTAAGCAAAATGAAATTGTATATTGTACGTGTGGATAACGGTAATACATAACAAAAATGTCTTTAAAATAACACTTTGTACAAATTTTCCAAGCTGGTCGAGTGGCCGTTTGACGTAATGATGTGATTGTGTCAGCTTTTCATGGTACAACTTGCCGGCGGAAGTCTTCCTCTTTGCGAGTGTCCTACTCAAAAGTTTGCAAGGGGTCACTGACCTATTCTTTAAAAAGAAAATGGGAAAATAACAGGCACAAAAAATCGAAGTACTTTTTATGGGAAATTGTGGAATTTTGTAGAACAGTTGGCCAAATAACGGAATAGAGAAACTGTGCTTGAAGTTTTGTTTTCTCATAAAGCAACCTTCTTGGCTGTCTCTTTCCTTTGAAGCCCTACTGCAGTGTAGTAGAAGTACACATTACGTGTGTCGTGAACCACACACAACACGTGCACAATAGTAACCCAAACGAAGAACACGCCTACATACTGTACTCGCACTAAAAGTGTGTGCGCTTGTGATATCAGTGTTCCCGCAGTCGTCATTGGCTCCAGGCTGTCGGGACTCTACGGCCACATTTTTGGATAAGTACGACCAAATTTTGAATTATTAACGTGAAGGAATTATTTTCAGGCTATTAGTTTACTAAAGGAAGTCTGTAATTGTCTTTTTCCACAAAACCCAGTTTGCCATTCTTTCCTTGTTAGATGTACAATGCTGCTCGTAACGCTAGTCCAAAGACTGTTACTGCGTATGTAATTCACTGTAATAGATACCTTCGATCTCGGCGGCACACAGCTTTCACCATTTCACTTCAACTTCGTTATTGTAAATAATGCCAGTCCACCCGATATCCTGTACGGTTAAAAATGATCATGATGGTTTAAGAACCATTATCAGGTTAAAAACAAGCGCAACAATGTTGCCGAAGCTCAGCTTTTCCTGTTGACCTAAAAGTCTGCAGTCAATATTTTGGTTGGGTCTGTAACTCATGTTGTTCATACGTACGTTAGAAAACAAAGAGATAAATATAAACTGAATGCAATGAAATATGTATTGAACTCCCGAAGTCTCTGAAAGACTAAATCTGGTACACAAAGTTAACTTTATAAACTGCACAGATGTTAGTATACAAATAATGAATGTTTATGAGTGTGCTGCTTTGTAGACCTCATTTGTTTTCCATAATTAGACCCAGATGGTAACTTCCCATAAAGAAATTTTACAAATGGTTAAAGGTCATAAAAGCGATATTTTGCCCCAAAGATATTCCTTGAACTTGTCCAGGGACAAAAGTTCAAATGCGTGTTGCCACTATGATTTGAAAAAACCAAAACTGCTCAATTGCTCAATATAAAGGGATAATTTTTAAATTAAATTATTTACGCGCCTAATTCTGAGAACTCTTTAGTCCCGTTTTCCCCTACAAAATTATTTTACTGCATAACATTTTTATGATTGGGATCTGCCAGGTATAAATCGTCGATCGCTTTTAGGACCGGTGAATGTGTCCCAACAGGCCGGAGGGTAACTACAGTTCGTAGAGAGCGTTGGGAACTTATGCACACTTATACTAAGTCTAAGGCTATTGAAATATCATCCCCCATGGCTTCCCCTTAACAACTTGGTGGGGATTTCGGCAACGGAGAACAAGACTGGGGCGGTTCCTGCAGTGTCGACGCCCATGTGACTGCACCAGGCTCGTAGCCTGACAAGGTACTGAATGGGGGCGAAATGGCTTCCAGTGGCTAACAAATTTTTAAGGGGGCCAAATGTATACAAATGCCATTAAGCCAAAGGCAACTTGAAAACTTGCTAGGGGGCGAACAACTTTCAAAGAGGGATTCGCCCCCTTGGCCCACTTGACTAGAAGCCTGAGCTGCACAATTCCTGCAGGCTCCGAGACTGACATATGGCACACGCCTTCAAAAAACACGTTTTCCTTTTCAAACCGAAAATTGTTTTTGGAATGTTAGCACAACCGTTAGGCTTAAACCATATGAAGCATTGTATTTTCAATCGACGTGCTATGTTCTTTGTTTAAAAGAAAGGGGTGGCGGTTCCTCTTTCCTCTTACGACATTTCCTAGACAACATTCACCTTAACTTGAAGTAGTGTACCCCGCGCCGGCGTCCCAATTCACGAATAGCTTCTTTCCTTCATGTGACAATATAAACTAATTTGCTATTAAAGAAGGATAAGTCATTTGTTTACCTTTCATACTAAATATTTTTGTCCAGAAATGTAAAGAAGAATGTTTGTAAAGGAGATGCAAGAAGATTTGAAAGATTAAGGTATGTTTACAAATAACTTGAAACTTGAGGCGACTGGATATATTCACTTTAAACTTTAAGCCAAACTCATAAAACCATTCAGACATCAGGCTCAGTTGAATACTTGTTTCTGCCTCAACACAAAAATGTGTAGGCCTAGCTTATACCACTGTTTCTCACAAGACCACATATTCGCAAGAACTTGCACAACTTTCAAACGTCCGTTATTTCTTTTCGAGTACTAGGCCTAACCATCCAACCAATTTAGCTAGTCTATTATTAACACGCCTGAATGAGATCAGCGTCACATGTTCACGTAACGTCTTCATAGTAGGCTGTACGGTATATTCCTTATTCATGTCATATCCCTGGCTTGGAAAGCCTTGGAAAGCAAAGAGCTGAGGAAACATAGTCTGACATAGTGGGGTAGCCCACGTATTCAAAAATCGACACACTGCACTTTGCGTAAACACTTCCACACGATTAAGCACGAGACGTCCTGTACATTTATATATGTTCAGTATACTTTTGTACCCCGTTTCGTTGTACAGTCTCTCAAATGATAACAACTGGGGTTCTCGATGTATTCCCGAACATGAGGACTTCGCCAGAATTTGTTTCAAAAAGTGCTGTTTCATGCCTTTAATGATTGCGGAAACAAAAAAAAATTAACTTTTGTTCAGCACAAATTGAACTATCTATATGAAACATATTATCAAGATTGGTGCAAAACTGAAAGACAAGTAGGGAATTTTACGTTTTGAAACAAAGCCCCCTCTCGAGGTCAAATAGCAGTCAAATTAATCGAAAAGGGTCGCAGCATACAGATATCACATTTGCTAACATCTCTACTAAATTTCTGCCAAGTCTAACGAAAAACAGCGAAATGTCAGGCACTTAAACGCAAATGGTTTGGTGACAGACGTTTGCCGTGCACGTCAGCAATAACTCAGCTGAAAGCTTTCAGCTGAGCTAATGATCATGGTTTAAGAACCATTATCAGTTTTAACTGTACAAAACGTATGGTAGATAGCATAGATCAAACCATGATGAGTTTTAGCTGTACATAAATTATGACAATGAAAACAGAAGTATACTTTATCAAGTTCAAAGAAACGTTATCAAATTTTAACTGCAAAGGGTTTAATCTATGATATCAACCATTAGTTTTGTACAGTTTTTACTGGTAATAGTTCTTAACCATTATGAGTTTAAACTGTACAAGCTATGAGAATCGGTTGGTCAGTCGTAAATAGTGAAATCAGTACCGGAGATTTGTCTGCAGATGTGTGTGTGGAAATAATGTGCAAATGTGTGTGTGTGTGGGGGGGGGGGGGTAATAGTCCCTTCAGGCAAAAGTTATTGTGTGAAAATGTGAAAGTCAATGGGAGTATTTCCAAAAAAGCCGCGGGGTGTGTCCCCAGTCTCCCTATCCTCCAGAAATTTCCAACTGTGAATGAAATATTGAAGTCTTCGAATTTTGGGACTAGTCTAAGCTGCTGTGTTTTAAGTTACTTCATTTTGTCACATTATAAGGATACAACAACCGCTGCATAACATACTGTAGCGATAGGTAGTTTTACAGTAAGTCTGGACCGGCGTGACCGGCGGACTAGTAACCTAGTACTTGCGTGCATGTACACACCCATGCTAACATTCGTACGAGTGTTGTCTTCTTGCGATTTATAATATATTGGATCGGATTTCTGGAAAACTAAGCAAGATGCTCAAATCAACAATTCTAAAGATAATATTCAATTTAAAACCATCAAGAGTCAATTCTAATTTGTGTTGGATTTAGTATAGGTCTATCCAACGGTATTTAGGCGCTAACGTTTATAGGTAAATTTCATGGAACAGCACCACATACGTACGGTACGTACTGGACTGTATTTATTGTACTGCTTGTCAACAGGTTAAGGCCTTGAGCGCGAGTGCGCTGAGCAACACAATACTGCTGCCAATGGCGTCATTTTTATTAAACAACAATTTTTTCACATTTTGGGTTTCAGATGAACTGCACAGGGACTAAACGTGGGCATATAATAGCTGTTTTGTGGTAGTTCTGAATCGAAAAACAATAATTTCATTTCAAAATTTATCTAAATATTAAGTACCATGAAGCAGAGTATACGCGAGTCATACCCAGCTGTTGATTTTCATCATACAACCGACATCCAATGAATTGCACTTGGCATTTTAACTTTCCCTCAGCTTATATCCTCTTGACTTCGATCAAAATTTTAAAAAGTCTTTATGATTATGTACTTTTAAAGAATTGGCCGTAGCTGACAGGAATTAATAATTCATCATGCAGCTGTTGTAAACGATGGTGAACGGTAAACAACGTAAAATCAAAACCTTATGAATGGCGTCTACCTCATGAAATGATTTGACAGAGTCACCGGGTGAAAACGTTTCAAAATGTATTTTAAGGCATTAAAATACGCAGTTAATTAGTGTCTAGCAGCTTGGGAGCAAGAGGCACACCTAGCAAAATTTCCATGGGGATAGGGAGAGAGCAGAAGGGAATCCATCATTTCGTCAGGGTTTCAAACACAGAAACTCTATAACTTTCTATTGATTTGCTAGCAGGACTGCCGAAAGAAGGGGGGAAAAGCTCCCGAACCTCTTCAATAAAGCCACTGCTGAGAGCTCTTAAAGACACTTTAAGACACGAAGCGTTGAAACTAAAATAATTTTTCTCTGAAATATTCCCGTCCCTGCTACTAGTAACTTTTGTTCTTTTCGTAACAGAGATGATGAGAGATGTTGATCCGATGTTAAAATCCAAAGAGATTCATCCATCCAACATCGAATTGCATAACCAGTTAGGCAGGGGCAAATTTGGAGTTGTATACAAAGCAACTATACATAATATCGAGGAAACATCACAAGATGTCGAAGCAGCTGTTAAAACATCTAATGGTGATTTTCTTCCATTTTTTCAACTAGACTACGTAATTTGAGTCTTCATACGCTTCGTAAGGCTAATATAAAACTTTGGTTGTCTAAAGCCCAAGGGCATATCCATACGGTAGCCTCTGTCGAGTCTTTCCTGCGACAGTTTTCCTCCTCCCTCTGGAAACATTAGCAGGAAACATTGGCTGTTACCTTCTGGGTGTTGTGCTCCCCCTGGAAATCGCCACGCAGGAAAGCCTCTGGACAAAGTTAATTTCATGCACAAACTGCTTAACTATAACCTTTAAAATCTGCTACCAAATCGGTAGTAATTAGTGGAAACCAATCAGAGAGTCTTCGGTTTCAAGGATTCATGAATATGCACGACTGTACCTTGCCTGTTCGTTCCATGGCGAACAACAACTGGGATCAATGGGATGATTCAAGCGCACAACATTCAGCAGCTCTACTTAGTCTAGACGCGAATTCATTAATAAATCGGCAGCTCGAAGCTCTGTTTCAAAAGGGAAGGACACATTTGTGAACCTGCCGTATGGATTTGGTAAGAGTTTGATTTACCTGTGTCCGCCATTCTTCGAGCGATAACGTTGGGTCGACGTAATAACGCAAGGTCAACAACAGGGGCTGGTTCTGCGAGTGTTCAAGCAACAATAATACAGGATCGAGCAATTTCATTGGTCAATTTCCTTTTGACGACATAGCAGTATAATAACAATTAATAGTAAGTAGTAGCAACGTGAATATCATAGATGCATATATTAACACTTTGTCCAAAGGCTTTGATGCCGACGCGAGATCCGTTTGCTCAGCAGTCAGTGTTACGAGGGCCTAGCTTCAATGGTTGGAGCGCGTAGGCTACTTTCAAATCGAAGTAGGCCTAAATAAAGTGAGGGATAACAAACGGCAGAAAAGCCTTGACAAAGGCTAATCCATACTGTAGCTCTACGTTCAAAATCCCTCACAGTATAAGCTACACGGGAAAGGGATGGTCAACACTCAAATTTATTGAAAATACAAGTGATCCCGAAAGCGTCATAAATATCACTGGGAAAAGCTGATGCGTCGTTTTAACCAATGAGCATGCCATAACTGTTTCGTATCACCCCTTGACAACAAAATATCATATATAATTTAAGACTAACTGAGAAGTACTTCTAAAAGAGCAAAAGATTTCAGTCTTCCGCAGTGACGAAAAACTTAAACTTGAATTTTACGAAATCAGTAGTTGCAATATGAAATTAGTGTACAGAAATGTATAGTTTATTATCTATGGTTTCAATAACTATTGGGGTAATTTTTGCAAAACATTTATGACATCTGTACACCAGTTTAGACAACCTCAACTCATCTTCTAGATATTGAAGTCACATGGTGCGATTAGACTGAAGTTTCCAAAGGAAGGAAAGGGAATGCACGACGAATTGATCTCGTTAAAGTTGTCATTTCATTAACTTTCCATCTTCGTTTTAGCAAATGCCCAGGGCTGGACAGTTATTACTCTTCCAATAGGTAAGAATTTGTAACATGACATGAAAATACCTCAGTAGAACAAAAAAAAAATGGTGAGGTTTGAAAAACAAGTTTTTAGTGGAGCCAATTTAGCATGTCTAATGACCTATCTAAGAAACGGTCTTAATTTGAAACATATATTCTCGATTTCCCAAACATCATTTATGCCTTTCTATCGGTTTCTAGTACGTGCAATCGATTTGCACATGCATTAAAAAACAAGCTAGTTTCCCTGCCCATGTGCTAAATTAAACTCACAAACATGGAAAAAATAAAAATAAATAAAGATACCTTTGTTCCCCAGAAACCCCCAACTCAACTCCCCCTTTAAAGCCAGAAATGACTCAAATTTGCATTCGCGATGACCCAGAAGGTATGCTAAGTCATTCATTGGCTTAAGGGAGCTACTTCCCACACAGCTTTATCGTTTCATTACTTGTTCGAAAATATGAAAGCTTTTCGATAAAAAAGAAGCACAACTGTCCATTACCTTACCATGGTTTTACCGAATTACTACGTGTAAACATTCTACCAATAACTGTCCCTACTACTTGATGGACCCTCAAAATAATCTATGGAAGTAACTTCATCGACGCAGAACTAGAGAGGAACTATACAGTGCTGCTTAAAAGTTTTCAAGACATTATGAATGTTCAAACTACTGTATCTTAAGTCGGCTAATGAGATTGAATCGCTTCAGTTGTCTCCATATGTCATTACCTTTACATTGTTCCTCGAATTTGTCTTTTTCAGAAATGGCTGACTTGGAAGAAAGGCAAGAACTCGTAGAAGAAATGAAATTAATGGTGCAATTGGGTGATCACCCAAACATTCTACCACTATTGGCATGTTGTTCAGTGAGGGAGCCCTACTATCTGATAACTGTCTGTATGAAATACGGAGACTTGTTACATTTCCTTCGAAAGTGTAGACACGTAAGATCTTTTCATTTTTCTTTCAAAGTATCACCGAAGTTTTCTGTTTTCCTACAGTACAGGCCATCCAGTTAAACTTTTCACCACTGCCTTCTGATAGGATAATTGATAACTTGGCGTCATCAGATAACAACCTAGTTATATCTTGCGATCAAAGTCTCCTAGGGAAGACACTCGTCATAAAATGCCCTCCCAGGATCATGACCGAAATTACGGCTAATCATCAGGACAACAACTAGTACAACGTGGATCGTCACGCTATCTTTATGAGATATCTTTATGAGGATTAGGCAAGATAAATAATCCCATTGAGTCTGCATTGCTGGCAACTTCGAAATTAGCCACCCATTGTCATCCACCATTCAGGCGAGGATGTAGGTATTTTCTTAGGTAGAAAAAATTGGTAGTAGGTATTGTTACTTATTTCATGTCGTATTTTCAAAATTTTGGTGTCTTGACTGGACACTCGGTTAACTACTGGTAATTAAACATCGACACAATATTCACAAGATAAACAGTAGTCACTTACACTTCATACACTTTATATTCGATTAGCTCCCCTGTAATAGATCTGTAATGGAGGAAGGATGATTTAGTGATTTACCCTCACAACATTTCAACCTACCGAATTTCTTAGTAGACAGGCGATTTCGGAATGCATTAACTGGTTGACACAGGCGGAATTCGTTGTTATGGGTAAAGCAAGCGTCATGGGTTAAAGAAGGCGGATCCATTGTAGTAGGAATCTTGCACGTTGATACTGTTACGCCTTATTAAATGTGTACAGTGCAGTACCGAGAAGCAGCTATCGAGCATTCCTATCGACAAGGAGGCAGGTACTATTTTTCCAGTGGCTAATTTAGGGTTTAATAGACGGGTTGGGAAATTCGGTACTTCTGGTGGGGTCACAGAGGTCGAGTGTACCATGACAACGTGCAACGTGTTTAGCTCTGCGTGCTCAGTATGCATCACCCGCCCTGGGACACTGTAAGCGTGGTACACTTTACCTTTGACCCATTCCCATATTGCATTGCGTGAAAACATTTCCCAACTCGTCTATTATAGGGATGGTTCCTAGAGAGGGTAGTCGTCCTGACAGAAATCCGATCCTAGCCTACTACGGATAGGGACTAGTGATAGGATACGACACCCCAAATTGGCATTGCATGGGCCCTGGGTTAGAGGAAACGAAATCTTAAATCAAACCTATGACACTGTAGGGGTGCTTTTACCATGAAGGTGTCCCCGGATTGGGGGAAATATTTCCATCCCAAAACTGCTAAGATAATACTCTTACAAACCCTTAGAACATGTGAAGTACTACATGTAAGCCTCTTATGCACCTGTGGCGCTATTATGGGAGAAAACGGCAATCCAACTGTTTCACCTGGCGGAATTCACAAGTTGAAGTTACGAACTAGTACTGCAGTTTTGCGTCTGTCATCATCTGCGTCTGCCATCATCCCTTCTTCAGGAAGTCGACTCACCATAACGCCTTTATCACTATAATAGTACGTTTACGCTACGTGTCTATGTCTCTGTGGGTCAGCATCGTCTTTTGTCGGGCTCACCGCACAATTTAATCATAAGTCAAGTTTTCAGTTACTGTAAATTTCGTGAAGCTGGTTTTAGCTTTATAGGCAAATATTGAGATGAAGGAAGCTCCTAAGATAATACTCTTACAAACCCTTAGAACATGTGAAGTACTACATGTTAGCCTCTTATGCACCTGTGGAGCTATTATGGGAGAAAAAGGCAATCCAACCGTTTCACCTGGCGGAATTTACAAGCTGAAGTTACGAACTAGTACTGCAGTTTTGCGTCTGTCATCATCTGCGTCTGCCATCATCCCTTCTTCAGGAAGTCGACTCATCATAACGCCTTTATCACTATAATAGTACGTTTACGCTGCGTGTCCATGTCTCTGTGGGTCAGCATCATTGTCTTTTGTCAGGCTCTGCGCATAATTTAATCATAAGTCAAGTTTTAAGTTACTGTAAATTTCGTGAAGCTGGTTTTAGCTTTATAGGCAAATATTGAGATGAAGGGATTCCATCAAACTGACTATTAGACTTCACAGACACGTTATGAGGAAAATATTTTCTTATTCTGCCTCTCCTTCTTATCCATCTTTATTTCGTTTCTCCTTCACTTCCATATCGTCTTCCCTCTCGTCATGATTTCGTAGTATAGGAGCATTCTTTCAGATAAACGCTAGTTCATTATTACCGTAATATAGTGACCGCTTTTTACCTTGTGATATCCAGGACTGACTATCACTACTAAAACTGATGCAATTACCGCTATGTTGTGCTCTAAATGCTCTAAATTCTCTGTAGCATTAATCGTTGTGACAATGAGGAGAGGGTAGTCTTTATAGCGCTCGAAAAAACGGTCCGCCTGCATTCTTGTATTGTTCTGTTAAGCCTGACCTTGAAAGAATGCATATTAGCACAATGTTAATTTCTCTGGACAACAATTCAATTGAAAAAATCACTTCAATGTACCATACTCATTACTACTTAACGCTTTTCACATATTTATGACAATTTTCTCATTCTACCAAGAAAACATAGAAAAGGATTCCACATTTAGAGTAGGTGAAAAGGAGAAACTAATGATTGCCTTGCAGATAGCAAAAGGAATGGTAAGTATATCTGTTAACTATTATTTCACTATGTAATGTTTACTAATTTCAGTACACAGCTTCATATCAGCAAAGGGAAAATGAATAATACGTATATTTGTCTCATTAATTGGCACTGAAAGTCGAAAATGAGCTTCCCAATTTCAAGCACGCTGAATAGCTAACACCTGCCTAAAGCATACTCTGTATTTTTGTCACCTTCAAGGCATTTGTTCGAGAACAGCGTTTCTATCACGGGGATTTAGCTGCACGCAACATTCTTGTTGGTGAGGGCTTGGACATCAAAATATCTGATTTTGGACTCTCAGAGGATCTTTACACAAAAGGATATCAACGGCGGGCCAAAGAACAAATGATTCCAATCAAATGGTGCAGTCTTGAGACAATATTACAAGGAATCTGTTCTTCGGACGCAGATATGTAAGGTTTAGTTTGTAGTAACCATAGTATTTCTTAATCTACAGGATTGACCACCTCCCTTGCAGAATGAATGATATCAGTAGCGTGCCACTATCTCATATTAAAGTTGATTTTATTAAAGGTGACTTTATATGAAAGACCGTAAAGCTTGATGGGCAACAAATGCCTAAACTTGATATTCAACAAGCAAATGGAGCATTTTAGACAATTTAAATTTTGAAGGGAGCTAGTGACTAAAGACACCTAGATATTGTGCCTTGTGAAAGAAAAAATTAATTTTTAAAGGAAGCTAGGGACTAAAGACCACTAGCTATTGTTAATTGTGTGAGAAAAATTGAAATTTTAAAGGAAGCTAGGGACTGAAGACCACACTTGCTATTGTGCCTTGTGAAAGAAAAAGTTTAATTTTAAAGAAGTTATGGACTAAAGACCCCTTGCTATTGTGCTTTGTTAAAGCAATTTTGTGGTCGTCTTCACAGATTTAGTAAGGCAGTGGTTTACTTGTTCTTTAGTAAATAATTTAGTTTTACGGTGAGGTCTGTCGCTTTGATTTTTCTACAGAGAAGGATAGGAAATTAAATTAGCATAATGCGCCTGTAGGTACGTGTGCATGTATGTGCACCTTTTGCAAACGGGATAAAAAGCTCTCTTATCGTCATATGATTGAGACTTCGTAGTTTTTTTTTTTTTTTTGATTGGTTTGTTAATAATATCTGCGAAAGGGCCATTGTATTTGGAGGGCAAGTGAAAGCTATCTAATATTTGTACATATATTGACAGAAATCACGGATAATTTCCACAGGTGATACATCTGAGGACACAAGAGATCAGTATGTTGAATACTTACTCACACCGTTATAAAGGTTTTCATAGTGATTAAATGTTTTAATTGTTTCGAAGAGGGGGAGAGGGGGTTTAAGGTCGTCTGTGTGAAAAATAAACCATTGCTACGATAAAAACGTTGAAAAGTGCCAGGCGTAATTTCGTGATATCAAGTTGAAAACTGCACAGTGCAAACGAAGAAACAAATAACTTAGAAACTCAGAATGTTTTTCTTTCACTGTGGTTTGCATTAGAAATCAACATGTTCCACGAAATTTTTACGAACTTTATAAGCCTACTTCGGTCTCTGCTAATTTGGAAGAAGCGTGTTACTTCTTTAACATTCTGTTGCAGATGGTCGTATGGTGTGGTGCTGTATGAAGTTTACACACTCGGAGGAACACCATATCCAGGAATTGAAGGTAGATTTCTCGTTCCTCAGCTAAAAAAGGGTTATCGCATGGAGCAACCAGCTCACTGCCCGGACTACGTGTGAGTTTCAAATGTTAAAACACATTTTATTGGATGTATTATTTTGTTAAAATACCATGCCTCAGTTTAAACACTTTTTGGCTAAAGGCTCTTAAACTGTTAAAAAGATTTGTAGAAGCATGATGAAAAGTATTTTGGCTAACGGTAATATGACATCTGAAATTAGCCATGCAGTGGAAACTTGGAACACCACAATGTGATTTGATTGAAATTTCTTAACACACACATCATTGTTTTGAGCAATACTGGAAGAACCAAGATATTATTATGCTAATGGGTAAATAATATTGTCAAGGCGGTTTACTGCACTTTAACTCTGTGACCTTTACGTATGGGAAAAGAGTACCTCTTTCTTCGTTAATTCGTACAGAGTTGAAAAGCACTGTGCAGATGAAACTGGACTTTGACACTACAATAGCAGGTCTCATAAAAGTCCCAAAGTTTCAACTCTAACGATATTTCAATTACAGCTGCATTCACAACATACAACTTACTATTAACCGGTAATGTAAGTATATTTTATCCTGTAGTAATCACTCCATATCATAGTGCGCCTACATTATATGGCAGATACGAAATAATGCAAAGATGTTGGCAGGAAGAGCCGAGGGAAAGGGTAAAGTTTCAAGAAATCGTTGAAAAAATGGACGCTTCCCTAGTTCAATTGACAGACTACGTACAGTTCTTTTCCGAAGATGAACTCAAGGTTGGTATCACTTTCTATAATTCTTTTCACATTTCTCACAACAAACGATAGACAGGCAGTACGACTTTTTCTTTGGGGGATGAGCAGTATTTTGCCAGGGTATTCTTCAGTAGCGGAGATATGGTGACAAGCTTGGAAAGCAAAGAAAACAAATTGAAGATTGTATCGACAAAATATTGCAAGTATGCCAACAGCCCGGAAAGATACTTATTACTTTATCACGTTAATCACACAGTTTGTCAGCGTAGAAAGGTTGTGCAACAAGACGATAGTTTGAAACATACTGTGTTCAACTTGAAACATATTTCGCAATTGAATCCGGCGCTTATCCAGGGCTTTACAAAAAGAGATTTCACGTTGTGAGAGCCAAAGCCCTTGTCTCTAAGCTCCAAAGCGCAAAGCACTGAGGAAGTCTTCCTACGGGCAATTTTGAAATAGATAGAACACAAGTTGAAATTTCTAAACATTTAGCGATCAAGATAAGTACACAAAGACAGGTTTTATGGAATCTTCAGCGCCAAATGACCAATTTTAGAATAAGCATTTATCAAAGCTGCCAAGACATGGGGTGTGGGTCGTTTCCCGGAGAATGTTAAGTAAATGAGCAAACACAGCTGCAATTTCCTGGCATCTGGCAATTGAAATATGTATACGGCGAGGATAGGCTTGCCAACTGTTACGGAATTGCAACGGCATCACGGAATTTCACCGCTTAAAAATCTTCGTCATGGAATGTCATCCATTTCCGGGAATCCTACTCATGTCACGACAAACGTTTACTGTTTACATCGTAAGGTCGCTTCCGTAAAGGAAGTAAAATGAGTACATTTTGCAATTTTCTTTATAAAACGAGTGTAAAGTGGGCCTGTTCAAATATTTTATGAGAGGCCATATTCATCAAAAAGTAGCCAGCCTTGTTTCTTTTTTTACTTGTGACAAGATAGTGACCGCTTACGAAAAGGTATGACAACTTTTTACCATTTTTGTATGCAGGCTTAAGCTTTAGGCGATTTCTCGGTCTTGAGAACTAAAGATGTTGTCCTTTGCTTTGTTGTACGTTCCCTAGTTACGTTACCACCTGTTATCTTTTTGTCCTTTTCGGATTTTGAAGACTTAATGAAGAAAACTGTTTTCCAGATTAAGTCACACCGTTAGCATATTTATGATTAATGAATATTTTTATTGAATTAATTTTGTTTAGACTAATAGTTCTTTGTTAATTGGGCACGAACATTGTTTTAATGATTGTAAATCATGTAATCTTTCCTCGGTGTTTCCTTCAAAAACAATATGGTTATTTACAAACATAAATTTTCTTTCCTTTTTCGTCTTCTTATCAAAAATTTGTTGTGTATGAATTTGCGCCCTCGTGAACCGCTTGCATCAAGTCCTGATCATGTATTAGCGTATCTCTTACTAAATGTACTGCAGCGTTGATTAACCCTTTATTGTTGGTGATGAATATTTCAGTGCTTTAAACTTTTGCCGGTGATCAATATTTTAGTGGTAAAGGTTATTGCGTCGAGCGGTGCTGGTTATAAATATTTTATTTACAAGGTTTGGGGTTTTGACCATTGTATGTGAATAAAGATTTGCTTATTTGTCGAGATGTAGTAAGATAATACTTTTGATATGTGAATGTAGCTCGAATTCCCACTGACGCAGTGGATAAGTTGTAACTATTGTCACAAGTTTCCTAGATGATTCAATTTTTTAAGTTTGTTCTCAGGTAATGGCCGATGATGAAGAGATAAACGGTCCTGTATCACCAACCGACGATCACCATGAGGACAACTTTCCTCCTATACTTGAGGACGACGATAATGTAAACATAGACGATTTACAGGCGTTTATGATGATGGACGGGTCTTCCATAACAGATGATGCTATAATACACACGAGCGGAACAAAGAATGTCTATGTGCAATCCTAGATACGCAATGATACATATTAAGTGACTGATACGTATTAAGTGACTGACTGACTGATTGACTGACAGACTGACTTACTGACTGACTGACTGACTGACTGACTGACTGACTGGCTGGCTGCCTGACTGACTGAAGAAATTAAAATAACAAAGAAATTTAATCACTTAAAAGTGCATTTACAGTCGTTTACACTAAAAGACTGACAAAAATTCCACCCTTGGCGTCAACCCAGATCACTTCAAAGCATTGTGACTCTCAAGTCTTTGTTTGAGGATTACGTTAGTATGAAAGGATCATACTCTCATTAGGGAGTTAAGTCAAAGAAACTTAGAAGAGGAACAAAATGACCTGTCAGGTAAAGTCTATTCCCACAAAAGGATTAAAATACTCTCAATATGAATTGTCTGATTGGACAGGGTGCTTTGACTCCATCCGTAATAGCTCCATGCTTCGACGCTCTTTGCTGAAAGATAAAAATTAAGGTAGATCCAACGACACCCAAAGATTACAGCTGATTTGGTATGATAATAAAAGAATGTATCTTCCACTATAGCCTTTTTCATAAAAATGAAAGCTTCTGCATACTTTAATATATGTTATGGTAACTTTCAAAAATATGTCTTACTGAGAGATCCTGGATTGTAAAATTACTAGTCACGTTAACGATAGGATCCGCGTACCTATCTGTGAGCAGCTCTTATTCATAGAACTGGTAGCTAATCGGTTCGGTATATCCTTTTTTCATTCTACCGTATGCTGATCGAATTATGAATCCGTTGATGCTGCCATTATAGAGAAATTGAAATGGTTGTGTTCTACGGAACAAATAACACAATGATTGCTTTCAATTACCTATGAAAAACAATAAAGCGAAGCTCCTAACGTAACTTAAGGTCCAATATTGTTCTAATGGACCTCTTTTATCTGCCTTAATTCCCCTTTATTTCCAAACGGATTATCCTATTCACCATTGAAATTGACACTTTTCTGAATAGAAGCTTCACAGATCGTCTTTGCTTCTAGGCTTTTCAAAGGTACACAGACTACAAATCATGTGACCATAAGATACTTAAAACCGCTAAGAGATGATGGAAATCAAGACTAATCATTAAAAGTGGCCAATAATCACCTGAAATGCTTTGATGAAATATTCTTAACTTAGCACGGACTTTTTTGCAACGCAAACATGATTTGAAACAGTTCTAGTTCTTTCAAACATCTGTGGCATATAAAACTGTCTGCAAACCCCCTTTACCCCGGTATAAATTCCAGTTGAATCCAGTTGCAGCTCCAACTGTGCTCAACTAGGATTCAACTGTGTTAAACTGGGGTCTAACTGGGTTAAACTGGGAACCAACTCGGTCGAACTAGGCTCCAACTGGGAGTGGATAAGGGATCACGGTCTTCAACTGTGTCGAACTGGGATTGGTTGTGTTACGAACTGGGTTTAACTGGGAGTTCAACATTCTCAACTGTGTTTTCAAAACCAGTTGCAATCCTAGTTGAGAACCAAACTCAACAACCTACTTGAACCCAGTTCAAGTTTTAAGTCACATAGGTTGTGGAGTTTGTTTAAACGTGGGAGTAATGAGGTTACCCTTTGCCACAACTGCCTCCGGGGCACCCATGGGCAAGGTGCACCTGTATTTGCCCCGGTGCTTTTTAAGTGCTGTTGCCTTTGGGCGTAGTGTTGCCTTCGGGCGTGGTGTTGCCTTCGGGCGTAGTGTTGCCTTCGGGCGTAGTGTTGCCTTCGGGCGTGGTGTTGCCTTCGGGCGTGGGGTTGCCTTCGGGCTTAGTGTTGCCTTCGGGCGTGGTGTTGCCTTCGGGCGTGGTGTTGCCTTAGGGCGTGGTGTTGTCTTCGGGCGTGGTGTTGTCTTCGGGCGTGGTGTTGCCTTCGGGCGTGGTGTTGTCTTTGGGTGTGTGGTCTTTGTTTTTAGTGTGGCCGGGGGGAGGTTGGTCTGTGGGGTATTTGGGTTGTTGTCAGTGTGTGTGTGGTTCTATTGTTGTAATGAACATAATTTTCTGTTTGATTTGGTGGTGTGTGGATAGTTTTGCCTTTATGTTCCTGTCCGATCCGGTTTGAGTTTTGTTTTTTGTTTGTATGTGCCGTTTCGATGCACTTAAAAAGCCCCTCCCCCCCCCCACATATTTCTTCAACTGGTATTTCGCATGGTACCACAGATTAGGTCTGCTTGATGCAGGCACTGTTTATCTGCAGCTGGGACCGACTTAGACGAATGATTACACTTAAAGGGCAATCCTATATGGGCCCCATATGGGTGAACCCATATGAAGCGATACAATTTTGCACTCAGGGCTCATAAGGGGCCATATGGGTTAGCCCACACGCATAAGTCAGATGTACTGCACTTAACCCATATTTTAAACTATCATATCAGTTGCCCTTGGACCCTAGAACTACTTTATCCCATATGGATATATGAGCCGTGACCAATACAGACCCCTTTTTAATCATGGGTGCAAAGTTCAATGGGCCCGCTATGCTGGCCTATATGGTACCCCTAATGATCTCATACGGGGTTTTCACTCTTGGGTTTGGGGCCTTGGGCCTGACTGTAGACATTCCTTCCCTAACAGTGCCAGTATATGCTAAATGTAAAGGAAATTACTTTACATAAAGGCATTTTGAAGCTCTGCCCAAGGCGCACAGGTATAGGGGGTGGGGGTTGATAGCTTCTAGGAGTTCAGGGGAAAAGTGTATGTTAAGATGTAAGAAGTCAATATTAATTATTTATCTTTTATGTGCACACCCCCATCTCTCCCTGACTGTGGGCCTAGTCGGCAGCACCATGCATTTTGGTCATTGACAGGACCTTGACCAGTGGCAAAGGGAGGGTTTATTCTCAAGGCCTTTTATATCACTTTGAGTATACCCTGAGTTGTTTATGTCATTTCAGATATTGACGCAAGGTCAGTACTACCACATAAAAGGCGGAGTTCCCAGACCGGTAGCCAAGGGCCGAGACAAGGGGGAAGCCCCCTGAAAAATTTTTGCATCCTCTAAAAAGTCTCCAGGTTGCCATTGACTTAATACATTTTTACACATTTGGATACACCCTGAAAAATTTTCGCCTCTCTTTAAGCCATTTGTCCCCCATCCCACAGTACTTTCCGGCTGCGGGCCTGGAATTCTCTTGGTTAAGGAAACAAACATACCTGAATATTTTGGAAAATGCTTTAATTGACTTTTTAACATTTTAAACAGTTCGTTTTGCTCTATTTATCCCCATTCTCTACCCCCATTTTTCACAATCATCTCTGCCACTGAAAATTACAGCAATGTTTGATCACCACTTTATATATCATTCTATTAATGACTCAGATGGCATGCCACAGTACAGACTTAATATATTCACAATCTGAATGTTGCAGGAATTTCCTGATATTGTTGGAGTGTATGGAATTTAAGGGGCTAAGAGGGTTATTTAAAGAATAAAAATTGCCAAAAATTGAATTAAAATGTATTTCATGCAGCAAAATTTGAACATTAGGACTTAAAATCTTTCCAAAAAGTAATAGAAGTATTGAATGTTAGGGAAATGTAAGTGTCGTTAATCAGGAAAATAAAACGTGATTTGTGGAAACACTGTGACATATTCCGACAGTTACCTCTTTTTAAAAGTTGGTGCTTACAGTCCTCTCCAATTACCTGGATATTTCAACTTTTGTGTCACCGAAGAACTATCAGAATCATAGTAAGTCATGTTTGAAGTTTAATTCTCCTATCAAACTATGTATTGTATTCTGCTCCCTTATAAGCCAAAATGATGGAAATTTGCCTAGATATTTATAAGGCATTTGTAGTCGTTAGGACATAGCTTAATGATACAGCAATATGTACTGTGTACAGTAGTACAGCCTAGTGTTAACCGAGTGTGACAACTGCTGTTCTCAGGTCTATAGCCCCATGATAAATGGTTTATGAAGAGAAAACTGTGAATTTTGAGCAAATGCCCTAAAATTGATAACATTGGCCATCAAATTCAAAATTTAAGCTAGTTAGCAGGGTGCGTTGGAATGTTGAGCAAGGTAGCTGGCTATCAAAGCTAAGAAGGGAAACAGTAGGATACATAGTGACTGAATTATTGCACATAACTATTTTTGTTTTTAATAGGAGATATATATCTAAGTATTAGAGAGGATTGGCTTGATTGAAAATGAAATTGCAGAATACTCTACATATCAAAGCTAAGCCGGGGAAACAGTAGGATACATAGTGACTATGAATTATTGCACATAACTGTTTTTGTTTTTAATTGGAGATATATATCTAAGTATTAGAGAGGATAGGCTTGATTGAAAATGCTAAATCCTAGGTGAAATTCCGTACGGTTTAGTGTGCCATTTAACGGAAAACAATTTCGGGATATATTTATAAGAGGCTATATATATTTATAAAAGGGATATAGTATTAAGAGGATACGAGGATATGCAGTCAGAGTAGATTAAGAATAGAAAGGTAAGTATCCTTTAAAAGGCTACTAGGATACGCAGTAGGAATAAATAAATAGTATGGGTATATGAATATTGCCAGGCAAGTTTAATTTGAGAACGACTCGTTGTCCATTTCTTAATAAACTAATAACAGGTGAGAATGACTGCATACAGTACAGTAAAATAGTAGCATACAGGTGAGTGACTGCATAGCCCCATAGCCTGTTAAAAGCAAGAGCTTCAATCTCGTGGGGTATTCTGCAATTGCGCCACCAAAACATCTCCATGCTATTATTTATGTGGTACAAAAACATTCCCGTGTATGATACACGGACACAATTTAGAAAGCACCAGACTCATTGCAGTAAGGAATGCTTCCATCTACAAATATGCAATGGCAATTTTTTATTAAAAAAAAGAAAGAAAATCAGATATTTTTAATTTAAATCAGATTTATTCAAATCGATTTTTTTATTTCATGTCATCAGGCAATACATGCTACTTAATATTTTGCAATGGATACATGTAACTTAAATGCATATGAACTTGTAACTTCATCGTAAAATTTAACAAATTGTGTGTGGGTTTGTGGAATTTTCAGGGACCAGTGAAGTCCACCCGAGCAAAGTCTTCACCTGACAAAGTCTCCTCTTTGGCCAACAAAGTCACCCCTTAAAAACTCACCCCTTGACAAAGTTGCCCCTGACAAATCTGCCCCTCGACAGTCTCCCCCCAGTTCAATAAAGGTGCCGATGACAAAATTAAACCCCACCCCACCCCACACACCTTCATCAGATCCCACCCCACCCCCACGCACCTTGTTCAGTGATCTTACTACAGTATAATACTAGTATCATCATTGAAACCGTTTGTTCAGATTATTTATCATTCTCTTCACTACAGGGAGTACAGCATGGCATGATCAACCCTACATAATCTTTGGAATTTTGATGGGCACTCTGTACAGTATAAACTCAGAATTTGGATGTACAGGCAGTTGGCTTATTTCGCTACAAATGGAGATGACGTAGTGGACACACCGGACATTTTTTTGCAACTCTAATAACTCTAATGTTAAAGTCATACTTAGTGGGTACTAAACTGTACCTTCTCTAATGATTATTACACCAGAGTTCAAGCATCGCTTAATGTTTGCAGGAAAACAAGCAAGGCTAGCTATCTACAAAAGTTTTGTTAGACTTTTAGCCAACATGTTGTCAGCACCCGAACCTTTAACTGTGTTGAAACAACTTTTACAAGGAATCCTCAAGTGTGAGTTGTGATTGGAGATAAAGACTGTATATGGAATCCTCTACATTATTTACAAGTAACAGGGAGCTGCCACAGTACTCGAAATGGCAACCCTGAATTTACAATGTTTTGAAAGTAAATAGTATGGATATAATGAGCTGTTACTCCACGGAATTGCAACATGGTTCCACAATATATACCGTACTTAAAAGAAGTGTCAGTATCAAGCTACTGCATGTTGCACAGGTGTGTTTCTCTATGGGCCTACAGTAAAGCCATGTACAGTATTCGTTGAAACCAAAAACCAGTGGACTAATCATGTTATGAAGAAAGACCTGGCAGAAGTTACGTGTCTTATTTATACCTATATGTACTTTACATACTGGACACTTGTCTGGCTCAGCCATCCACATTCTTGAACTGGACTTACAAACACTCAGCTGTCTACAGTAGGAGTAGGATTTGAGAAGCCATGAAGAGCACTGTTAAACTTGGAGGGCAAGGGGCTGTTTTAATTACAGTAATCAGCGCCTGCTTTGCAACAGACTAAAGATGGAGGGACCCATGCAGCAGCTATGAATTAACATGGGTCCCCAACTTCCTAAAATCCTGTATGCAGCAAACTGCATCCAGCTACTGTAATGTAACATTTTAAGTACTGCAACCTAAAGAAGCAAATTTGTTGGATACTGTAGTGTAGTGAAACTCAGCTTTTGGTTAATATCAAAGTGAATTTTCAACAAACATTTGGCTTGAATTAATTTTCTTTGGACTATAGTTGACAGTGGCTATGAACTTCATTTGACACTATTCTGCTCGATACATCTTTGTTAAGTTTAAATACCGGTACTGAAATGTTCATTCACAGATTCTCTGAAGGTGTTTGTCAAGTACGGTAGTACCATAAGTACAACACAATTAAAAAAGCCATGTGCTTGTTTTGATATATAATAATGACTGACTTTATGTTAGCCATGCAAAACACGGCTATGATAATTTGTATAGAGTGATACAGTGGAAGAATAAAAATTCAGGGTTTTGGAAGTTGTGTGTACTGTAAGTATTGTTATGTGTAGAGTGATTCAAAAACCTGCTAATTAAAAAGCCCAGTAGAACAGGCTAGGCTTAGATATGTAATTTACATATGTTAACTTAAATGCAGTGAAGCCTAGTTGGTGAAGAAACTGGTTGAGCCCAGTTGAAAAAAGAACCCAGTTGGAAAATCCAGTAAAACAAAACCCAGTTGGCTGGAGACCCAGTTGACCAAAACCTAGTTGACCAAAACCCAGTTGACCAAAACCTAGTTGAACCAAACCCAGTTGACCAAAACCTAGTTGACCAAAACCTAGTTGAACCAAACCCAGTTGACCAAAACCCAGTTGACCAAAACCCAGTTGAGGATGTTCCAACACACACATTGAACCTAGTTGAAAACCCAGTTCAACCTAGTTGAAAATATCCAACTGGGTTCAACTGGAATTTATACCGGGGAATGGTCAAATAAGTTTTATCCGTACGCTGCTGACCTCTTCAAAGATTATCATGAAATTGTGAAATGACAATCTCAGCTACATTTTCTATAGTGCTAATTGTAAATTAAAATCAACTTTCTTTTTGCAGAAAAATGAGCGAAACAAAACTCCATTACTTAAAATGTAAGGCTGTTATCTCAACTGAACTGACTTTGCTGATTTTGGACATTAAGTAAAATATGTCAAATATGTAAGCATCTCCTTTACATGTTCATTGAAGAGTATGTTGAATACAGGTGTTCTTTGTGTTACGTTGCTTTTAGTTTACTGAGAAAAGACGCACAATACATTCAGACGCAGGATATGTTCGTTTCTGTTATCTCTTGAGTTGTGTGTTTAAGTTGTGTGCCTGGGGACCGACACAACCAAATAGTTGCAAACAGGTTTAAAAAATGATGATGATTCATGTTCTTTTCTTAACTCTTTCGCATCAACAGGCAAATTTTAATCCCAACTGATCTTTTTCTCAATGGTATTTATTAATTTGTCAAATTCGTCTTGTTTTGGAATACCAAATGATCTATCTTAGAAATAAGTGGTCTGGGTGAAGAGTACAACTTTGGTGGCACTTCTCTGTCATCATTATGAGGTATTTTCAAACGGTCAATTAGAACTGGCTCTAGCTAATTATTAAAACATTTATCAGCAATAGGTAAAAGCACTGTTAAATTTAGAACTCTCATTTAACTCTTCACTTACATTCAGTTTGTTTTCCCAAAGTGGGGCAGGCTGTTTTAAGTTTTGATCACCTGACTCTGGAAGAAAATACTTAAATGACTCAGGTATAATACTGTCTTCAGTCATTGAAATCTCAGTCGGTTTCTTGAAAACAAATCTGGATTCTAATTACCCATTTTCTTAGAATAAGATCGACGGATTATTGGATTGGCAAATTCAAGATGGTTGCTATCAGCTTTTGCCGAAAAAGCAATGGGAACAATTTGATCTATTTCCGAATCATCATCTAGGAGATCTGTCAGAACAATTTCGGCATCCATCTTGTAACCAACATGAAAAGAATAATCTGACAATTTAAGAAGCAATTTGTGCAAGCGAGGTGTTTGCGGTCTATCCTAAGACTTCAAATTTGTACGATTGCTGAATGATCAATACACGTATTAAATATACAACCTGTAAGTAAATGTCAATCCCAAGATTTGCAATTGAGTAACACTGTACCTCTCAAAAGTATGAGGTAATATCCGTATTGTCTTTGTGAAGGTCAAAGGTCATGACAGGTCAAAAGCTCAAAGCCTTGTAAACAAGTTATTTTAAGGACGGTAATCTTTAGGATCTCACACTACCATGTGGCTCCCCCATATTGAGTTTATGACCACGATTGTCATTGGTGAAGGTAAAAGTTCATTTGAGTGGTAAAACTGAGAAAACCGGGAACAAGATATCTCATAGAGAAAAACACGTATTTCTCTTATACGTGCCATGTGGGTTCCCTGTTTTGAGTGGTTCTATTTGTATTTTGACGTTGGTGGTCATATATTATTGAGGTCATCAGACATTAATCTGCGTTGACCTTCTAAACATGATTTGTCAAATATAAAACATGTTTGGATAGTAATGTTGGCATGCAATGCCCAAAATGCACGTCACGACACTGATGTACGGCCATAACATGAATCAATCTGTTCTTAACCCATTGAATTGTACATTTAGGTACCTAAATAATTTAAGCACAGTAAATTCAGGGTGTAAATGTATCAACTTGAACAGTTGAAACCACAGTACTGAAATTACATCCACATTGTAAGAAAGCACTTACCCTGTTGATTTTCTGGTTATAAACCTTTTCATCTTTCCTATTGCCCCTTTATAATTTTAGAGCATAGAGGAAATGCCTTTTTAAGAACCCTTTCATACCTGCCTGGGCGCTGTTACTGCTGAGCGGTGACCACTCTTTGCTCTATTTTAGTGTTGATGTAATCGCTCTGTCGTGGATTGAAATCTTTTTGAGCCCAAACCCGGTCCGACTTAAACCAATTGGTTAGAAAGTGAGCAGTTAAACCTCATCTATTTCACCCAAATCGTCTGACCGTGGGGGATAGGAAGTCAAAACGGAGCATAAAATATGACGCTTCTCCTCTCCGCCTGGCTTAATAGACTTCAATTTTGACTAAAAGCATTCATTTTATTTCACTCAACAATATTTTAAATGATTCTTGTTAATCTATTTGTCATTGTTACCCAAAGTTTGACGTATCTATGCCAATTTTTTTACCCCAGGAAGAGAACATAGAAAAAGAGTCCACATTAAGAGTTAGTGGAAAGAAAAAATAAGGACTGTCTTGCAGACAGCAAAATGAATGGTATGAATGGTATGTCATTAACTAATTCCAGTGACAGTAAATTTCATAAGGGTGCTGCGACCGAGTAGATTAAAGTGGTGGCATTTGCAGTAATCAAGCATAGCAACTGGAGGGTTCGGGATTCGATCCCTTTGTGTCAAAGTAAGGTAGGTTTTTCATCATAAAGCAATCTATGGTTTTCCCATCTGGACAGGTCTTTCACAAAGAAATCAAATTTGATACAAAATATTGAGTTGGTTAATCACTCAATGTTAAGTTGTTTTGTCACTAAGCGTTGCAAAAGAACGGATTTTCTCTAGGTGGGTCTACTGCACTTAATGTACATAGTCTCTTAAATGTAGTCTTCCTGCTAACCTATTTATTTTACTCATTATATATTTTAAGACATTTGTTTGATGTCAGTTCAGATTATTATTACGTTGATCAAGGCATAATTTGCATTTGGCGGACTATTATGGGTAAATAAACTGTCGAGACTCCAACGATAACGGACTGGGCGAAGCCCAGTCTGTTACTTTGCCAAACTTGGAGTCGAGACAGTTTATGAGACAATTATTGTCCGAAAAAGTTTACGTTTTACGTTTACTGATCGTGTGTTGTGGAGTAACAGGTCAGCCTTTAACCAATTAGAATGCAGGATTCTCAATAACGGATGACTAGAGGTGGTAGAATTACTGTTTCAATAGTTACATTTCAAAATGTTTACAGAACAACGTTATCCCATGGAGATCAACAAAAGGGAACAGTGAGGAAATGCCATATTGCCCCCCCCCCCCAACAAAGATGTGTCGGAAACAGTTGATTCCATAGTTTGAAATATAGCTGATTTAATGCAATCAAACTCGAAAATAGTGAAGCGGCCATTGAATGGGTTACAATGGTGGGGAAATCTTGATGTCACCACAGATTACGTGGAAGCCAAGCTTTTCGGGGCCGTTGGAGGGCCAGATATCCTCCATCATTAAGGCTACTCTATATGTACTAGACTTTGTTCTGATCAACTTCATGCCCCTCTCTCCTATCCAATTTTGAGAAGCTTTCAACACCTTTGGTAAACTACTATTCCTTACGTCTTATTACCTTCACTTTAGTGAGTCAAGTGTCACATTGGCCATAGTAAGTTGAAATAATTTTGATTATCCCATTTCCGTTTTCCACCATCCCTGTCCAAATGCATTAGTGAAGTTTTTCGACCAATATTTTCAAAATATCCTCCAGTGACTTCATCAAATCATGTAAAATTGAAAGGCCGAGTAAAAATTCATCCATCTAAACTTATTTTCTTACTACACGCGACTGAGGATGGCTACAGAAAGTTACCTACTCTAGCAATAACATATCAGGAAGCAACTATTCCACAAAAATGTTGACTACCGATGGCGGAACCTGCGCAAGGTAATCATGAAACATGAACATGATTCCTGTGGTTTATCCTGCGTAAAGTGTATCCCAACCGGACCGCACTGAAAAAATTGCAGTTTGTCGGGACCTTCTTTTTGGAAAGGCAACCTTTCCCGAATCGGACACACGATCTGTTTTTGTTGGAAGATTTGAAGAGGACGAAGCATATGATACAGAAAATACAGGTATGTTATCACATAAGCGTTATGAACAAATCGTGTACCGTCTGAGGGAAGCTTCGCCTCGGAAAGACAACCTTACCCGTAATGGACACGGGATCTTTTCTTATTTTAAGAATTAATGAGTGCAACCACTTTGAGAGAGAAAATGCAGGTAGGTTATTTGCCAATACAGCTTAAGTAGTTGCTGTGGGAGACCTTTCGGAAAACATGCAAATATCCCTACGCTATGAGTTCTACCAAAGGACGATTATTAGCATAACCCTTTTTTTTTCCTGGGAGCCATTGCGGTTTAAAATAAAGTCACGTAAACATTTGTTCCATGTAGACTACGGATATTACAAACGATTGTTATGCATGTGACACGTATGTGTGAGTAGATCCATCACATAGATAGCTCATCCGTTCGGCATATCGTTTTCCTCTTTACCATGCTACAATGCTACCATATCAGAATAATTCATATTCCTTCATTCTATGCACACTTCAACTTAAAATTACCTTCAACCACCTGGTGTAAAACTTGAATAACCCAGGCCTCATAAGTTAGCGTAGATTCCTATTTCTTATTGACCCATTCTGGAAGTGCATTATTGTGCAAAATAAAATCTCAGCCACTACAAGGTAGAATTATATGGCCAAGAAACTGCTTCCAGCGACAAAACTGGGAGAAGTTTTTGCGACCCATTTCGGTGTCACTCTACCCGTCAACTGGCGCCGGCGCTTTGTTTGAGTCTTACCCACGAGAGGATTTCGCACATACCAATTAAATCCTGGCTACGTTAAACGACAGAGAATCTCTCCTTCCTTCGTGAAGGGGCCCAAACCCTAAACCCTCCTTACTGAGCCTCTGACGGGTTTACGTACGTGAAAGAACATAAATTACACCGTCACCCCTCGTTACCACTCAATCTAATGATAAATTTGTAGAAGGTGGGATTGATTATCTGTTGCTTCTTTGGAGTTGTTTCTGGTACTTTACAATAATCAATCTTATGACTAAAATATTAGGGAGCAGACGGGTGAATACGATACATCCCATGCACGCATATCCGTCGCTACCTTGCACTAAATGAGCAGTGGCAAGGAAATGCAGTTTATATTGTGTGAGAATTTTTCTTCATCCCATCTCCTCCATAGCCCTTCTCAACTACTTGAAACACTCCTTGTTCACGTTGCCATCCTTCCCTCTCCCACAACTTGAAGTTTTAAAACAAAAATTGGTTCGCTGCAAAATTGAGGCGCTGCCACCGATTCACGAAAGACTGAACAATTATCTTTTAGAATGGCGGTTAGGATGGCTACAGCCCCAAGCCCACATCCTAACTGCTAGTTAGCTACTTTGTCAAGTATTTGTGCCAGCACATCATACGTGACATTATTTTGTTTTATGTACACTTTTGAAGCAAACTAGTTTGTACAAAACATGTTTATGGTTAAGCAAATTCAACCAATAGGGCCATAGCTATTGCAAAGCGGTAACCAGTTCGCAAACTGATTTACAAGACATTTTAACTTTAGATGAAGTTTTATCTATTTTTTAATTTCTGTGGAAGGTGGCATGATTTCTTAGCACGGTATGAATAGTGCCATATGCTTGCACATTCACCGGTAGTTTTTCGAGTGATTGATGAATTCTGCAGCTGGGGTATATCAGTGTAGCATGTAAATGACCTTATTATGCCTTGTGCCTAGCTAAAGCTAAATCAAAGACAAATTGAAAATTTTCTTAAATAGACATGATCTTTCAAGAAAAATCTAATTTTCAGCATTAAAATTTCATTTGTTTAAAGTTATCACAAAACATTTGCTCTATTTGGAAGTATCAATTTAACTTATTTAACCCTAAGTGTTTCCTAACGGCAATATCCTCTCAGCATATGACTTGACACTTTTCCGTTTAAGACCATACATTCCTAATGTGAGTGGTATACACTTGAGTCCTCCATTTTGCTAAAATATGCTTCTGCTGTGGTTGTGTTTGACACAACTAAACAGGGCCTGTGTTCATAAACAAATGTATCACAACTGCGGTTGGAGTGGAGCTATCTTCCTAACCGGAGTAGGCCTATCTAAGGAACTTAGCGTAAGTTTTTGTTTCCAAAGAATCTTCAGACATTTACAGCAACATGTTTACAAAGAAATTTTGACTAGCGTTTTTGTGTGTTTAAAGTGAAAGTAGGTTTGAAAAGGGAATATAAACTTTTTTCGTTTGTTAAATTTTTATTTTTCATTGATAAATAATAGCAAAGGACAAAAAGAAATTTACAGCGTCACACAATCCCTAAATCAGGAAATTGAAAATTAATGACGTATTTAAAGTATGATGTAAGTGCTATGATTTGTTGTTAGGGTAAAGGTGTCTTGAAACGGATTTCCTACTTTCGATTTAGAATTGTCAGTCACTATCTTTGTAAAATACCACCATTAAGTCTTTCCAACTATTTAACCCGCAAAGCAGAAGTAGGGATCATAATTATGGGAAACACATGAAATCCGGACCGTGTTGGTAATTTTACAAATCCGTCCGGACCGCGACTCTAGTGCGAACTACTAAAAAGAGGACTTGTCGAAAACAATAGTTCTACAGTGCACTTGTCATGGGCAAGGAGAGAGACACGACATACTTGTTAAGGATAGAAGAATTATTCGAACGCAGTAACTTACCGTACGGCATATTTTGTGTATGATACCGTATAGGAATGGTCGTGTAAGAATGGACTTCAGTGTATGGTTGCCATGTTTTGACTTTTCAGTAAATCAACCAGCCATCCGAAAGGCCAAAAGGGTCTAAACCTGACAATGTCACCTCCGAATTAGTCGTCGGGACGTTCGTTTTATCGTTTTTTTCTTTCGATAGTTTCCTTGTAGTAGCTTGCCCATAGCCGAATTTACCTACTAATCCAGGCAACCTGTAGGTTACGGGCCCCCAATATTTCGACTTTTAGGGAGGCCCCGAAAATTTCCATAAACGAGTCACTTTTTAGCTGAGCTTTCACATCCGCTTCTGAGTTAAAATAGAATTCCATACCGTTTTTCTATCTCAAGAAAAGAAAGCTAATGAATCTAGGAACAAATGGTAGGTGTAAGAGTCCTGTTATCTTTAGATTAGTTCAAAGGTAATGTGAGGTAACCACATGTCAAACTGTGAAAACATTCCACACATGATATACAGGCTGTTAATTAGGTTCTCTTCTTATGCTTATGGAAGTGTTGCCGGGGTAATACTGCCATGGTCTCACTGAGAGGTTAAATGTCATAACCAGATGACCTTTGGAGGTGATCCCTTTTGACATGTGAAAAATTCCCAAACCTAACATTTAATTTTAACTTTTATTGACATCACACAAATATTTAAGAGAAAAGTTACTTGCTCTCTTGGAAACAGCTTCCGATGCAATGCATTAGAATTTGGACAACTATTTAAAAAGGTAATTTCGTCTTCACGCCTGACTTGTTTCATTGCAAGTAAGTATTATTTGTAATTCTTATCTTTAGATATCGTTTTAAAATAATTTTGGCACTTTTGACTCTGGTGAACATAACTGATCCTTCCTCTCTACCAAATATACCGTGTTTAAAGCTGATAACACACAAATACAAATGGCTGTGTGGTTGCATAGTTGCTTTATAGAAGGATCTTAGCTCAAATCAAGCTTTGATATATTAGAGGGGTACTTATTTTAAACAATCTGGTTAAATTTCCATTGAAATCCGATGTGTGGTTCTCAAGATATCAGTAGATAAAGTTGTCACATTTTCAACACAAAGTAAACTTGAAGCACGCACATATGATGTCATACCCTCACATTAATGAGCAGTCTTTTGTTTTTCTTTAAACTTTATTACCAATTTTCTCCTCAACAATCGAATGTTATTGCAATGTGATTACATCAGAGGCATGGAAAACTTACAGGAAAAATTACAAATTCCCCATGGGGAGGTCCTATCGCTATTAATTTCAAGGTCAACACAACAGACTGAAAAAACAAAGGAAACAAAGCATTCCTTATCAATGTGAGGAAGTGATATCAGGGAGCTGCCTACTGATATAACTTCCACTTGCCTAAAGCTCACTTTGGGTTACAAATGTTGTAACTTCTTTTGCTGATATCTCGAGTAATACAAGTCCGATTTGAACGAGAGTTTCACCAAAATGCATAGATTTAGTATCTCTTTCACATTTGAAAAGTAAATTTTTGCTTAAACCCTCCTTTTAAGGCTCCGGATGGAGTATAAGCCCTCACATGAGATTTTCGTTGTTTGTTGCACATTAAATGTGAAGAAACGATATTATGCTAAGAGCTGCGCCTTTAAGTACGCAGTTGTTTATATATCTAGGAGGTTAGGTGCCCCCGACCGCTCGCAGAGACCCTGTCTCGGGCACATGTCAATGGTCTCTATGTAATTTGATTTCTTTTTCTATATGATGCTCTGGGGTGAACTGTACACTCTACTATAAGCATGGGCGGCTCTAAGAAATTTTGTTTTGGGGGGGCAAACTCAAGTCCGTATTTGGGGAGGTTCGGAAGACCCCCCCCCAGCAATATTAATGGTCAGCTCCTGATAGTACAATAGCCTCAATAGGAGTATGCATACGTGTAGGGGCCCACGTTGATGGGGGGGGGGGGGTGTAATGATCTGCCCGAAAAATAGAAACAAAAATTTCGTTAATGTACATATCATATAGGCATGCATCCGTTATCACACCGCATGCCAATTACAAACAATGATTTGCCACGTTACTACCTATTCCATATTGGTTATAATTCTGGGCGAAGTCGTTACAATAATGATGATAATAATCAGTGGTGTGGCCACGACTTCTCTCATGGGGATGGGGCAGGCACTATGTTGTGTGATCGCCGGCCTGGGGGAGGGGTATAACGGAAGGGGTTTCCCCCTCCTCCCTGAAAATTTTTTGAAAAATTATGTGTCCATACATGCAATCTGGTGCCCCATATGCTACCTTTGAAGTAAAATTTGTGTTAAAAAAATTTACCGTACGTATTTTAGGTACTAAAAGAAAAAAATAGGCATCACCCCCTACCGCTTTGAAACTTTTGAAAAATTAGGTGTCCTTACATGCAATCTGGTGCCACATAGGCCTATGCTACCTTTGAAGTAAAATTTTGTGCTTTATTTTAGGTACTAAAAATATCGGCGTCAGTGACGGGGGAATGGCCTAATGGCTCCTCAAATACACCACTGATATTCATAAAATAAAAGTGTAACCATTACAATTAAAACACACTGGTGAATTAATACCAAATATATAGGTGATGGTGCAATCCAAATCAAAACAAGGAAGTTTTTTAAACTATCGATTTCCATTAAGCTACATTGTAGCATTATTTTTCTTTCAGTAGGTGCCCGAAAAATTCTCAGAATATTGCCCGAATTTTCACAAAAATATTTTGTTGGGGGAGCTGCAGCCCCCAGACCCCTCCCCGCCTCCTACGCGTATGGGAGTATGGTTATAATTATGTATTACAGCGATGCCTATGTAGTTTTCAAAAGCTCTTCAAAAACTATTTCAGGAAGTTAGTCATGAGCTGACTACTTCAAAAATAAATACAACCATATCAACCGATCGCTACCGTACTACCATTGGGTGGAGTAAGAGGCAGGTGAAATGGGCAAATCGTCTTGATCCATTTGTATAAATGAGCCCCACCTTTAAATGTTTTATTGTTTCTTTCATTGTGTCACAATATGTTTCAGCTTTGCCAAGAAGCCATAAAATGTTGGTTTTCTGGATTGTTTTCTTAAACTAACGAAAATTTCGAGCACTGAAGACACTTGAAAACGATGAAATGATTGCACTAAGTATTTTTGATCTCAGTACCGTTCTGAAACGATTTTTTTAAAGGGGGAGAGGAATTCCCCTAACTCAGAATGACATCTCATCCTATATACAAATAGCTAGGCCACTAGTCACAAGTCTCATCACACTGAGCTTAGATTGACTGGTTGGTGTGTTTATTTTAAATCAATTGAAACAGTATACTTTAGCACAGAGGTGGAGAACTTTTTTTCTTATAACAGGTCATTTGACAGTCATAAGACCGCTCGTAGGCCAACGGCGCTGTCAATTTGGACAAGGGAAGGGAAACCTCTCCTTCTATGGGAAACACAATACTTTTAGACAACATGCCCGTTACAATTTTTTGTAGACAGATAGATACCTATGCTAATCTGGCCAGGTGACACCCTGGCAAAACTGCTTTTAGTCGTGGATGATAATCAACACGGCTAATGGTTAGTGTATCTAATGACCCCGATAGCTCTGTGGTACCTGCAAAACTATGGGCATTTAACTCCAGCATTACCGTTTCACTCTGTAAATGACATTATGATGCCTAAGCTAATCAGATTACAAATAAGCAACTGAGAAAACGCGCGCGCAGCGCGCCGAAAAAATGTCGTTTTGAAAGCACTTTATTAATGATTCACCTTCGCATTGCATTGAAAAGTTATTCACTTCTTCAATTTTAAGCCCACTGAAGGAAAAGGGAGGGCCTTACCCATCTCGAATTACATGATTTATTTATTTATTATTTTTATTTTTGAAATTGAAGACCATGCTTTGCAAACTGGGGGAGGGGGCAAGTGCCCCCCGTGCCCCTATGGCGAGCCGCTAATGACTATAAGGACACAGTTCGACCGAAGTATCAACCCCCAGTAACATACCACAGCACAAGTTTTTCTGAATAATGAGAATTTCTAAGCATATATTCAGTTGAAGACTTCGACAAAGATAGCACCTGTTTTAATTTAAAGCAATTTTCATTTTCAAATTTCCTCAAATAAGAGATGTGTTACGACCTCCTCATAGATGACGCTTCTTAATATCTTCCCAGAGAGTAGCAAAAAGAAAATCATTAAATGATGAGAATGTCGAATTTAGATCCAGACATATTATCCTTACAAGGTAGCACCTCTCTGCATCTAGACAACCTCACATGAAAACGATGGTACTCCCTGCAGGGGATGACAAAGGAAGAATTCAAGTATAAAAGGCATGTCTCTGTACTCACGCAGTTCAGGACTCGATCGAAGATGTTTAGATGTTAATGATCAAATGGCTTTGTTACTCTTTAAAACTTACGACTTTCTGGACAAAATTTTTGTTATTGACAATTGAATAAATCATGAAAACAGCCTGCGAATTAAGTCCAATGTTATATTCAGAAACAGAAGAAAAAATAGATCAGTCGTCTGCCTCTGTGGGTGTAAGTGTGTGTGATTACATGCCATTATTTGCATGTAACCATCATCAGAATTCCAAACAATTTTAACACTGGAACGGTTGTTACCACCCTTACACCTCTCTAGGGCTAATGATTCACATATGCATAGGCCTACATCAGGCATTGACAATTATTGGCAACTAATTGCTTACCAAAAAAAAAAAAAAATGTGCGCCAAAGCTGACCGTGGTGCTTCGTTTCAATTTCAATTTTGAACCAAATCTAACAACATATTTCCATTGGTGAATAAATGTGGAAAACACATCAAATGTTCTAATGACTGGTTTATTCTGCACGTACTTCAGTATGTGGATGAAGTTAATAAATGGCAATGACCCTCTGTGCTCATGGCTCACTGGATAGATGACAAATTGCCGTTTTTCCTCATGTTCGTAGAATTTTGGTTTGAAATCCAATTTTCCGCATTAATATTTCACTCGCATGATAAATGATGTATTCAAAAAGGAAACGAAAAGTTTGGAGACATCATTAATTTTTCATACTTCATATTAGAAGAAACTCTGTTAGTATTTGTAAATATTTTCGGCATACATGTCCTAATCCTGTACTGTAGTAGGCTACTGTTGTGTTCACGTCCAACGCAGTATATACAGACGAATGCTTACGTACAGAAATACATCACGATGATGGGTTGACGGGAGCCTAGCTGCCCAGAGAGAACTGAAAGGAGTATCTCATGGATTAAGGTAGGATTTTGTTGACAAAGAGATTGGACGAGCGTTCCTGCACATATGGCAATGGAAGTTCTATCACAGGGTTGAAAAGTGACGAATTTATTTGAAGTAGCCGAAACTGTAACGAGTATCATTTTGGGTAAAAATATTAATTATAAATCTTTGAAAATATGCTAGTGGCAATCTTGCTAAAGCATGACTATACTAGTATATTGTATTAATTTAATTCAAGTAATTATCTACCGACAGCAAAAATAAATTAGACAGGTTCACTGGTACATTGAAACATATAAAAAATATAGGCCTAACGGATGAAACCTGATTGATTTTACTGATATGTACATGATGGTATAGAGCCAGGAATAAACAATGCCTCTCGAGTCAGGCACCGTACTTAGAATCCAGAGTGTACAAGACGATAAATAGGAAATACGCAGAAGCAAAAACGGGAACAGAAAAATTGTGGATTTCTTGAAGATGATTTGAAAAGTTGGGGCTTATATTGAAGAAAGGTTTAAAATTAGGGGGGGGGGGGTTGGTTCATTTTGAAAGCTATCTTAGGAAAAGAAATCAAGTAAACCGTCAAAGCGACGAGTTATCGTAGGGGATCACATGCATGGGCATGTTTTTGCAGCTGCCTCTCTCTTTCTCTGTACTACTCCCAGAAACAAGGCATCCACCTCGGAGTTGCATATAGTAAGGAAGGTGGGTGCACGTTTATGTACTTGACAATAGGTAAGGTAAGGTACTTGAAAATAACGTTAACATAATAAAGATAGAAACTCTAAGATTTTTCATTTCGTATATGTTCTTCCAAGATTAACTAAAAAGATAATATCAATCTCTTCACATAAATATGGCCAGCTTTTAGGAGTGTCATCCTACCCACTCTCCTCCCGCTTCAATGTGGACCGTTGTCAATCTGCGAAAAGAATGACAAGTAGCGTTCTTTTCACAAATATGCTTGTCAATGTTTATGTGCGTGTTTCTTATTACTGGGGTCACGCCCATTAATATCAAATTTCATAAATGTTAAATGAAATACTCATACCTATCCAACAAAAAACGTTCCTCTGTACTAAATAATATGATACTGAGAGGGCTCGCTGGTTGCTGGCTTCTGTCCTAGAACCTTCGTGGTCCGCCCCTGGTTTGGGTCCCTATCCCATGCGTGGCTTTTCTTCGATAGCTTCACATTAATAATTGAGGGAGATGTGCCCTAAATTTTAAAAAAATTATGAATTCATTTTGAAAATATAGGCCTGTGATTGTTGAACAGTCTAGATGCAAGCATGACAATGTGCCTGATAACCATGGTGTTTGATTTCACCCTTTTATATCTGGTGAGAATTTCAACGATTATGGCGCAAACTACACCACACCTTTTTCTTTATAGTAGGCAGGTAATGGTATACATTTATCGCCAGGCGACCAAGCTTCATGACAGGTACCAAATTAGTGATACGGTCATACATAATATACTAATGCAGTGTGAATCCCAACCTTTTTCAGCTGATCGCCCATTTTACCGGGTAAAAAAGTACAGATTGGTATGTGCCATAATACTCTTCAGCTAAGTAGAGGTACACTTAAACGTCCTTTGTTGTCCTACTCAGGGTAATACCAAAGCGGTCCTCGGGATTCCCTTCTTGATGGTTGGTACTAAAAAGTGATTAACGAAAAAGTGAAGCCCCGATCGGGGTAAGGGGCCACCGGGGCAGATGCCGTGGGCTCCAAAAGCGTTTGAAGTGTTCTCTCAAGGTCACGAGTATAAGGAACTGCCTTATGGCCCATGATGGGGTCCTGAGACCGCGTCTCAATGGGGGATCAGGGGCGACCCCCATACACACACCGAAAGCTCTGGGTATTTACAAGCATGTCAGCACAAGTCTACAGTTGCTACCATTGTCAGCGTAAAATGACTAAACAGCAAGGGGAAATACCCCCTCCCATTCGACGTTAAAGTAATAGGACACTTTGTGCTGTGCGAAGTGGCATATCCAGGATTTTTCAACAGAGGGTGCAACTGAAAGATTCAGAAAAGTGATGGGGCCAAATTATGCACGCAAAGCTGGCAGGGCGAGAACAAAGCCCGTGGCTGGTGGAGTTCCAGGAGCCCGTAGTAAGGCCCATTGTGGGGTCCCAGGGTAATACCTCGGAGGGGATGCAGGGGCAAAACCCCGGGAAGGTCATGCGTTTTGTATTTCAGATGTTTCGGGAAGCCTGTTTCAAGGGTGATGTATTTAAAAATGCAATTTTCTTATCTTTTGGTATATTTGACTTTTTTACTAGAAAAGCTGTAGTATTGCTATAGATTCATATTCATATAAATGAAGTCAGATAGCCAGAGGAAATCTTTGTTAAGTAGGCACATACGTGCCATCGACGCAAACATTTTCCCTCCATATGGGGAAGTTCCCTTTTTCTTGCTACGCAGCGGGATAGAGAGTCTCCCACTAGTGTGCAGGAGAAGGCTTAAATAATGCCTCTTCATCTACACAAGTTCAGTTGAACCACGAAGTTCTTTGCAAATTACGAGTGGTGCATAGGCCGCCATAGGACCCTGGGGTCCAAGGGCCGCCGTAGAACCCTGGTGGGCTTCAGGAGTAACATTATGGTGAGATAAAGGACGGAAATCCTCCGAAAGCTAGGGCATTTACAGCAAAAGGACACTGGCATGGAGCTTTCAGCTGATCGCCAAATGACACTGAGAGTACACCAAGCTGTTCATCGTTACCGTATATTTTCTAGCTTTGAACGGAAATCTGCACAAACAGTTTGCAAAAGGATGAAAGAAGAAGTAGTATGACTAAAGGGCCAGAGGACTTATAACTTACAAGTACTAAATTAAAACGTTTCTTGTTTACAAATGTGACATGTAGATGTACAGTTACTATGGGCCAAAAATATTTTGAACAAGTTTGTATACCTAGTGACGCTTCAAATGACAAACCATCCCCCTTTGTTTGCTAAGCAATGGAATTAAATTGCGACATGAAACAACCCGACGCCCAGATTCCTAACGGGAATTATCAGTCATCTCCTTTTTCTTGTCGCTCTTATACCCTCGTCCTTCCTTTTCTGTCCTTTTGTAATATTGTGTGTGGAGTTCCACTTATCCATCCCAAGTGCTGCCACTGTTTTTTCAACAAAATGAGTCGTTCGTTTATTTTCAGACGCATTACGTGCAACATACTCCTCCATTTAGAACATTAATTTTCTATATTCTGTTTCTATGTTCGGCTCGAACCATCTAATTTACCCGTTTCGGGATTTTCACACTTTCTGTGGTAACAAGGAGGGAAAATTGCAGCGTGCTCTATTGGTACCTTGGTTCGAGCAGAAAATCACGTTAGTCACGGTGGTGCAGTGGTCAAGGCAGTCGCCCGGAAAGCGACCGTTCCGCTCATACCTGACTCTTACTCTTAGCGCAAACTTCAAAAGACTGTCAATCAAGTAGTCTGTTTAAGTAGAGCATCCAAAACTTGTTAGGATACAGCTTTACTATTGAAACACTCAGGCTAGGCACACTATATCCTATATGATGTTGTTTCATTTGTCTAAATTTGGCTTAAATTAAGGCTTGTAAATGGACATGTTCGGTTGTTTTGGTTGAAAAAATAATTTTGAGTTAATTGCGGAAACCGACCAACCCTGCCCTCATGTTACTTTCTGTGCTAGCTGATTGTTCACTACAAATTTTCTCTTGAGAGTGTTGCACCTCGTGAGAATGTTCTCTTGAGGAAGTTGCACCTCAAAGAAATTTATCGAGATAAATTATTCACGAGGCTTGTGTACGAGAAATTTTCATGAGAATCAGACAAAAAATTCTCATGAGTAATTGGGACCAATATTCATGAGAATGGATTCTCATGAATATAAGTCCCAATTTCTCATGAGATTCTCACGAGCACTTTCTCATATGATTTGCCTGAGATTTTTTTGTACGGGATGCATGCACGGACTCAGTCGGCAAAATTCTTTACCCCAGCTTCCAAAATGAGAGGGAAGGAGGGAAAAAAGAGGAAAGGATAGAGAAAAGAGAAAGGAAGGAAAGGAAAGAAAGACGAAAGGAGGAACGAAGAGGGAAGAGGGAAAAGATACGGTAAGGAAGGAAAGAGGAAAGAAAAAGCATGTGTGTGTGCAAGGATGGCAGTGAGGAAAAATTGGATAGTATGTGGGCGGTGGACATCTCATGTCACAATTCTCAAGAAAACCCGCTAAAAACATATGGAACGTAAACAATTTTGACACTGCACTACAATAAGTTTTTCAGACTTACCCAACGTTGTTCTTGGTAGTGTAATATTGTGTCACGGTGAGACCAGGGCCGTCGCGACCGGGGGTTGTTGGGGGTGAGACCGTGGGGGTGTCTCACCCCTCTCAAAGTTCGTCAGAGCGACGATAGTCGGAAAATCTGAAATGCCAGTTGGAATTTCTGATATCTCAGTCTAGCACATCTTTCCGACTGAGCCTATGTCAACTTTGTATATATTTTCCAATTAGACCAAGTGAGAATAATACCAAACGTTATTTTGCTCACGTAAAATCAAATCAAAGCTGTCCCTTTTTCGCAAATTCTCAAACTCAAAATTTTCGCGCCCTCCGCGCGCTTCAAACCTTACCTCAGTGTTGTTCTTATTATCAATATCTTCCGATAGCAACTTTCGGAGAAGCACAACAGCAGAAGTTGAAAGCTGTTTACAAATTACCAGGTAAAAGACTGGCTTTTTGAGTAGCATGTTGGTTTGTTGGGCAATTGAAAGTACCTCGATGCAGATTCTGAATGCAGGTTTTATTATGGAAATCTTATTTAATGAGCATTTGGGCGAGTTTCGCGCGCATGCGTCACGATTTACAATCAGTCTCATGAACATTATTAAGGTAATTATACCAGACACAGTTCTATGGGAGCTAGGGCGCTTTAGCTTCCCTCCCCAAATTTTTCCGAGCCCCACAAAATTGCGCAAAATTTTATATAAACTAATATTGGTGAAGACATAGATATACTCAGAAAATATTCCAAACGTCTATTTATCAGGTCCGTAGCCAGTAAGTTCGGTAAGTTCAGTAAGTAACGATTCTTTCTATAACTTCAAAAAAATTTCGCGCGCTACGCGCGCTTTCATCTATAGTTCTACCTAGTGGTAACTCCCCCGTTTCAAACATATTGGATTTCAACGTTTCCACAAATTTTGTTCTTCTGTGTAGGCGTGATTCTAGAGAAACACGAAAATGCATCGTTGCGAAGTTCTTTCCCTCTTTTTCCTAACATTTAGAAGATTCTTTCTTTAGCCTCGCCATCGTGGCAAACATATTTTGCAAGAAAAAGATCTTTCAGTTTCGTAGGGGATCCTTATTTGATAAGATGAAGAATGTAATCCCCGACGACGACCATGCAGTCACCCGAACAAATTTCTTGGTTCTGTCCAGATTCTTCAATAAAAGCCAAAACTTTTTCAACTTTCCTTAATGAAAATTTAATATAACCCAAATTTTTTCGGCGCGTCTTATATTTTGGGTTCGGCAACCCATTGCATCTGTCGGGACTTAGAGTAGCTGGCCCCAGTCAGGGCGCTCCCCCCCCCCGGTCGGGAAATCAAAGCACTACCGCTAGCTGAGCCTGCGTGCAGGTTTTTCATTTTGGCATTGAAGTATGCCCCCAAATTTCGGCGCGCTTCGCGCGCAATCCTCACAATCCACGTTGTATCACTTATGAACATTATAAGCACAACGTACCAGTGAACTTTTATAGCATAAACTAGGTGTACATTCTGAAAACGCGCTTGTTAGTCCTAAACCCCTTTTGCTATATCTGTCTGGGAGGTCTAGTATCATTTTTCTGCACCTATACTCTCCCTCCCGCCCATCTCCCTCCCGCCCATTCCCCATTGCTGGAAGCTGTTCGTCTGGATTTTAGTTCAAAATTAGTAAAAATACGATAGATGTAAAGTGCTTGGCGTCATACTCTATATTATTATTTAGATGCCAGGTAATAAGCATTATGTCATTGCCCCATTTTATATAATTGATCCAGAGCTTCCAGGAGGCCTATACAGGTATATGCTAGCATAAGATGCCAGAATAGAAGGCATTAAAGTAGTCAAAAGTGGGGGGGGGGGGGGCTTCAGGAGGTTTGTTGACAACGTATCCTTCTCTTAGACAACATACTTTCTACTTTCACCTTATCAAATCTTAGTATTCACTAAATTATAGACATTTTCCAGCCATATATGATCAGTTCCAAAAGTATCCCAAGATAGCACCATTTTGCATCTAAGCAACCTTACCTTAACAAAAGTTTCTCAAAGGGGAGGGGGACACCCCCTCCCTCAGGCCCCTCCCCAAGGACGGCACCTCTATGAAGTGACAAAGGAACGATCCCCACTGCTGCATCACACAAAAGTAAGGCCCATAAAAAAGAAATGCAATTTACGGGCCGTCACTCATTTGGAAAAAGAATTAGGCCTAAACCAGTCGGAAAAATTAGAATTCATTTAATTATGGACATTTTCTAGCCATATAGGATCACCTCTAAAAATATCCCAAAGATAGCTCCATTTTGCATCTAAGCAACCTTAAATTAAAAAAAAATTCTCAAAGGGCAGGGGTCAACCTCTCCCCTTAGACCCCTCCCCCACGACGGCACCTTTATGTAGTGACAAAGGAAGGATCCCACTGTTGTATGTAAACGCAGGGCGCATAAAAATGGTGCAATTTACGCGCGACCATTCAGTTGGAAAAAATATCCATCCAGTCGGAATTTAGGACCTTCACCCCCCCCCCCCCCAAACATATGACCCTAGCTACGGCCCTGGGTGAGACGACAACATTTTACACCAGTCAGCAAAATGAAGGAAAGATGGGTAAGGAGGAAGGAAAGGAGAGAAACAAGGAAGGAAAAACGAATAGAGTGGCATTCCAGCATGGTTTGAGGCAGTGTTGTAATGACTCGAGTCACTGACTCGACTTGAGTCGGACTCGAGTCACAATGTTTGATGACTTGACTCGACTCGACTCGAGTCAGTTGGGTCAAAAGACTCGACTCGACTCGAGTTATAAGTCTGATTAAGTGCAAAAAGACTCGACTCGACTAGAGTCAGTATGTGAAAATGACTTGACTCGAGTCACTATGCTGGATGACTCAAATCCTGCTGTTACACTGAACACTATACTTGAGAGGTGACTGGAGCCACTTGTGATCTTCCACCATCACGTCTGGCATCAGTTCTCCCTTGGGAATCTGATGGCTTCTGGAACCCATAATCTATCATCTGAAGTAGCCAGTTGACCAGGTGCCTTATTAGAAAAATTTCAGAGATTTGTTCGGAATTTTGTATTGAAGGTTAATTATAGTCGATTCTAATTGAAGCTGTATCTGTCTAAGGTTTGCTACATGTATACTAAGTTTTAAACCTGTTGGTGTGTCATCAACTTGAGCTTCTGATAGCTTCCTGGAAGCAAAAATAGAAACAACCTGTGATCCTTAAAAAAGGAAAGAAAGAACTAGATAACTTATTTAACTGAAATGTAGAGTGACATTGAGCTGTACAAAGTAAAAGAGTAAACAAATCTGTAATGGCAGAATTCATCATAACTTGATACTCGTTGACATATAGATGAAAGGAGTAGGCACAACTGTCACCTCCAACACCGGATTCAGGATCTTTAGTGACCAAGTCAGCATGTATAACAACTGTTGAAATAACTTGCTTTTCTGATCTACTATTGTAGGTCAATTGTAGGTCAATATGCTCAACTGACTCGAGATGACTCGAATAGACGGAGTTACTCGACTCGAGTCGACTCGAGTGTGGTTGGGGACTCGAGTCGACTCGAGTGTGGTTGGGGACTCGACTCGAGTTCAGTTGATGACTCTACTCGACATGGCAAGTCAAAGACTCTGACTCGACTCGACTCGACTCTAGACTCGAACTTCAGTGAATCGATTACAACACTGGTTTGAGGAGACAATTTTAGGTACCACTTTCCAGCATACTGTCCTAGAATTTTAGGGACACCCCTTTTGAGCTTGAATCGACTCATTAAATCCTTAGAAAAGGCCTACATGAGTCAACTAAATATTGTGAGAAAGCAACTTGAGTCATGACTTGCTACAATTCCCTGGCTTCCCGTGCGTGCTGGAAGACACTGAATCGCAGTGACAATTTTTTGGTTTTGAGTGTACTTGTCATACAACGTATTGGAACAGGGATAGCGCCATGCGATGGGCAGGAGAAGTGGAACCGGAATGAAGAAAGATATGAGGACGCTTGCCCAGCTCCCCAGTGATTTTCGAAATTTGCGATTGTTTTTTTAATGGAACCCAAAAGGAGTACAAGCTTTAGATTGCTGTAGGGGATAGAATGCGGGGTGTTTTCGGCTGAGTCATAGGTGGAAGATTTATAACCATAGTGACAAATGTGTCCCAAGCCCCTGACCGTAGTGAGGCCGAGGTCGACATTGATCCTGAGTGTACAGCATGAAAAGCTTTGAAATGAAAACTCCTGGATCAACCTTTGCTAATACCATTTCATCCAGTTGCTTTCAAAGGGGTCTGCGAACTGTGGTGGAGCAATACGGAAGCATTTTCGCCACCAAATTGCACTCTCCCCCACTCTTTCCTTACTGAATCTAGTGCTTAAAAAGAGCGTAGGCTAATTGTTGCCTCCTTTGCAATGTTTTAGACTCAGTACTTCTAAACTGTCTTAAAATACAGTTCCTTTGACGCGGTTCGCCCGTATCCGTCACTGCTACTACTTGACATAATTAGTAATCCTTCCTGAATGACAGCTTGAGAGATAATACTGTTCCAAGGCCACTCACAACCCCCCCCCCCCCCCGTCATCGCTGCATCAACAACTCGACTGGCTGTTAATCCTATTTAAGCAATTATAAAAAAGTCATCTAATTGTGATTTTAGTGGTCTATTTTTGTCCATTAGACTCAATGAAGATAGCTATTTGCGTCAGTCTGACTTCAGAATTTCAGGCCCTTCCCTCCCTAAAACCCATTTGGGTGTTGCCTCTAGGCCCGACCCAGTGTCTGAGGTAGACCCTGGACCCCGCATACACTTACTTCGGGCTAGGCGCGTCTTATTGTGTGCCGGCATTTTCTTCTCTTTAGCCGACAAAACATAGCACACAACCCCCTCCATTCGGAATGCCCTGGCGACGCCCCTGATGAGTCGCTATGAAGACAGCCTTGTTTTAGCCCTGGTATTAGTGATAGCAAGGAGAGACTAGCGTAGCGTCAACTTTGGGGCCACGCCTGCTCCTTAGTGCAAGTTGCCGAAGGGTAAAAACAAAAAGTCCTGCCCCCAAAAAGAGAATTATAGCTACGTCCCCAGACGGGAAACTAAACCTGAACTGACCAACCTCTCGACCTTTAGACCTCTTCATTATGCATTGTCTGAGCAAAGTCAGGCGGGCAGTCTACCACTCCAAGCAAAAACCTCAAACTACTTCCACATGGATTTGGACTCCGAAGGGATACAGCACTTAACGAGAAACCATAAAGACAGATCACTTTGCAGTGCTGTGAAGACTTGTCTTGATCATATTCATAACAGTTTTATGTTTGGAAGTACTTTTTAAGAAAAGTCGTACGGGCTATCTCCCACCTGGTGAAAACCTGAAACTACTCCTGGATGAAGTAAAGAGCCCAAAGGGACACGAGATTTAGCAAAAAGCTCAGGAAGCTCAATGCATTTAGTGTTTCAGATGCTCTAGAAGATTGTTTCAAGGGATATTTATTTAACCATGCAATTTTATTGTCTTTTGGGATATTTGACAGTTTGTACTTACAGAAAAGATACACGGTAGTATAATTACACATATTCATAGCCATAGCGAGATAGTCGCAGGAAGTTGTTTAAACAAGTGCGCCAAACGTGCCGTAACTTCCTCTGCCTAGTGGCAATTTTTTTCTCTCTCTATCTTGCTATACATTAGTGAGGGTACAATAATGCTTCTTCAGCTCCGAAAGGGCAAACAAACATGATGGTCTAAACATCGCTATAAAGCAAGGATCAATTGGCGATAGCTGGAAGGAAGTTCCTGAACTTGAAGTGCAATATTTATGGAAAGGAAATCTTGGCCTATCCGTGGAAGACTCAAAGAGGCCCTGCCCCTTTATCAGTCCGTGAGATTCTCCAGTTTGGGGGGGGGGGGAGGAAAAATTCCCCGGAAAGGAGGAAAACTTATGCAACACGTTGTACATGCTTGCAGAAAAGGTTTAACAAGAATGAAACCACTCAAGAACCTACCCATTTGATATAAATGGCGCGGTGAACTACGGTACCGATTAGGGCCTGGCTTTTCGGAAGCTATGACAATACACTTACGAAATATGCATTTTATTCCAATACAGTAGACCGACAAATTTTGCAAGACACATTCTCCACAGACAACGTACAGAAAGAACGCGTTGAACTATGGGTAAAACAGGCTCCTATAAGAATTTTTCACTCATCAGACTAAAACTAGATTTCTCCAAAAGGTAGAGTATCCCGAACTGTTTATAGCAGAATCCACTGGGAAATGCAGCAAAGTCTTGTGGGCATTGGATTTGTACCAATGCAATGATCTTGGTTGTAATTATAACCATAAATGCACTACTGTAAGCACTTCTATCGATCGCCTCGTCTTTACAAAGAGTCATTTACACAAACAAGCTTTGATTCCATATAAAGTTTTACGTATGCTCTACTTTTTTTTGTTTTATTGTTTCGATTGTGTCTCTTCCCAATTTTACTTTCTGCAACATTGGGCTTTTGAATGATGTAGTTGAAAGAAGTGATGTTTTAAATGTTTCTCATTTATCCTTTAAATTTAACGACTATCAAGTCGTATGACACGGCTAAAAAGTTCCTGTATATTCCTAGTTGAAAGTGTTGTTTTTCAATTAATTTGTGGTTATTGAAACATTGCTTCCACTTTCTCTACACACTAGATACCTTTTCAAACGCTTCTAGTCGTTTTGGTTCAACGGAAGGAATTGCACTCTAGACGTACTGCCAGAGAGCACAGAGTTTAAATCAGGATGGATCAGTGGAGTAAAGTGATCGTTTTGGTCCTGTCAGTTTGTCTCGTTGGATGCCTATCTCTTACCCAGGCCCAGGATTACAGCAGCAGCGAGAGCCAAAGTTATGTAGCCTCCCGTAAGAAATTCCTTCTTGTAATATTTCCTGCAATGCAAAGGTTTATAAAGTTAATCAGAAAATTTCAGGAAAGTAATGATAGCTTCCTTCATCACAAGTTCTAGAGAACTGTTGAAATATGAAGGGTCTTTGAAATAACAGAAGTTTATGGATATTGCAGTGGTTGTTCATTTATAATGCCTTAGTGTACTGGTCTAGGTAATAATCGGTCCAAATAAAACCGATAAAACGATTTACGCAATTTAAGTGATGTCTCTTGTTCTGGACTTGTACTATAATGCGACTTGTATCATGGATTTTATCCGAATCTGACCGGCCCGCATGCACACAGCAATCTTTATATCTAGCACGTGATCAGACACTAAACCAATCGAATAGGTTGTGTAATAACAGAGAGTGATGGCTACATGATAAGTTACACATTGACAAAATCATTCAGAGTATTTTCTCAGTCCGTAGTGACTTTTCCTTAATTAACCACGTTCAAAAGAAAGAAGGAAAATTTTAATGATGCACAATAGAGTCCACATTCAAAAAAAGGAATATCCCTTCTAGCAATTCAAAGATAGTAATAATAATAATAATTTGGATTGTGCCTACCCTATCCGAGCCCGTAAAGTCAGTTGAAGCCACAGCAAACGCGCTGGCAGCCATATCACTCCCATTTTAAAGTGGCCTGTGTAGCATAGCAGTGCGTGTCGTAGTGTGTATCATTAGTGACTATGTTTGTAGGTGGGGCAAACGGGTGGCGGGAAAGGAGGCTTGGTCCGAGGAAAGTCCCACTCCCAGTCGGAAAAATTGCCGAATTTCGTCATATTAGTTTGATGTGTACGATGCACCATGTTAGTTCAAACGGCAACCAGTTGCCCCGAAAGATTACTAATTTTGCTCTCAAGGAAAACACATTCATCACTAATATCCCGAATTTTTTAAATTTTCTTCAGTAAAACCCCAAATGTGTGGCTTTGGCCTCCTCCCTGTAACCGTTGGACCTTGGACCATGTGCATGTGAACCGACATGACGTTGACTGGTTTATATTCTAAATGGAAATACCACCATGAGGCCCGTACAATTCTGTGGCCATTTTGTGCTTTTTCGGGCAGAGGCCAAGAATGTGTAGTTATAGTGAGGCTCTCAAAGCGGTATTATAATGGTCTTCTTTGAGCAGTTGGTCATGGGTAAATTGATGGGCTGAGCATAAAGGGGCCAGTGTGGCCTCATGGTGGATTTTGTCAGCAAGTCCATGTGGGACCCACAAGAGCACCGGCTTGCAGCGGACTCTTTATGGGTTCCACATAAACATTAGCTTCTTTCTGTGTGGAGCCCATGAGGACCCAGTGGGTTAACCTTAGCAGTCATTTGCCCATACAAATTTAACGTGGACATGTGTATTGGGATATGGGGTTTCGTACAAGATGAGCGTGAGCCTCACCAACTGTATACAGGAAATCCTAGGCCACTGCATGTGCCCGTTTTGCGCGTGATAGCCCATAGGGACACCGGGGTTACCTGGGCCATGATATTATGTAGGTGTAGTAAGGGCTGGCCCATATAGTCCATGTGGACATAATTGTGAGAACCAGCATTTAGGACAGTGATTCCCAACCTTTTTGGCTCACCGCCCCTTTTTACCGAATGGGGTTGGGCAAACGTCCCCTGTAGCATAGTACATCTATGAATGAAACGACAATAATAATACCCTTGCCGAAATAAATGGTAGGCCTACACCTACATCGTTTTTACGTGTGAGTCCGACCCAGGGTAGCAAACTAATGGTGGGGGACTTAAAAAGTTGACTAACTTATGAGAAGGCGAATCTTGAATACACAATTTACGAAAGCGTGAACGGGTGAAGGCCGAATGTAGATTTTTTTGGAATTAAACAGATGCCAGGGGGCGCACCGAGGTGTGGCCCGTTTCCCCAAGAGTCCTTAACGGGGCCAGGGGCAAAATTCCAGTGGGGGATCGGGGCGACGCCCCGGAAGCTCTCGAGTACTAACGATATTGTTGGCCCAAGAATAAGGTACTGTCAGTCAAATTTTGACTGTCTTTTGATTACGTAGTAACCTGGAATGCACACTAAAGACATTAATTTCATGAGACTAGTTTGTTTTTCAGTGGAAATTCCCTTTGATGTCGCAAGTGCCTTGTCTTGTGGGTGGGGGGAAGAAGGATGACAGGGGCCACATAGGGCTTTAAAAGACGTATACTATTCATGTTGTCCTACTTGTAGAAATCGGCTCCCCGAATTATTGTATTTTTGAAAAGATTTTAGTGTTTAACTTTATAGTACATTGTGAAAGTCATATATTATGTTACAGTTACCTACAATTGTCAGTTCTGCCAGTATGTCATTTTTATGGACAGCAAGGGAAAAAAGGTGTTCGAGGTGAAAAGTGACTGGACAATTTTAGCCAGGGCCCCTTCGGCCGAGCGATCACCGCTTTTAATGCAACTGATGGAAATATGAGGGTTTAAGCTGGTAAAAAATGAAATTAAACACTGTTAGATGCGATTTTCGTGGCATCCGGTAATAAAAATAATTCATAAACTTTGTAGTGCATCTACGGACGGAGTGTTAGACTTCCCCGGCTTGTTGACGTCATATATCATCTTTTTATATGAACCAATTTGACTCGGAGAGCTCAGCTAGAGGAAACCTTTATCTTGAAAGGCGCCCGTTTAAACTAAGTATCTCATTGTTTGGAAACGACCCACTGCCACCACCTTAGTGCTCATCGCCCCCCTGATTTACAGAAACATCCCCAGGGGGCGATAACGCCCCCGTTGGGAACTACTAGTTTAGGAGATTCATTTTTACCTTCACTAATTAATGAAGAAAAGTAAAATATTCATTAAAATCCAGCTGTGGATAATGTGCATGATTTCCAAAATGGTTTAATATAGCCCTATCAAGCTGGCCCATAAGGGGTTGTCCACGTTAACCTTCAAGCAGATGATAATGGCCTGGATCAATAGACCAAGATCGATGGCCTTAGAAAAATCTGTAAGATGGTAACATAGCCTGGCTCTCAAATTGGCTTCATCTAAATCTTGGTAACCTACCTGGGACCCATATAGCCCTCCTCCTTCCTCCCGCATCCTGGCCTGGGCAGACCAGGGTGTCGAAGAAGAAAGATATTCTTGAGCTTTAAGCTGAAGAGATTTTTTTTCGACATGAAAAAATATCTCGGGTTGAACGCGAGGTACGGAATCCCTCACCTCTGACTATGGGCCAGCAGCATAGCTGATGTAAAACCATTTTATTAATCTTACAATGAGTAATGTACTAATGCGAATTCCTATTGCTTCTAGCATGGGATCAAAGGAAGGGTCCATGTGTCATGATGGGCTGAGAATGAGGCTGTCCTTTTATGTAAATGTAGAAGGGCCAATAGGCTCTAGGATCAACAACGGACAACACGGATATGAAGGGCGGTAACCAGTTCGATTACAATACACGAAGGCACCTTTCTACAACTTGAAAAATGAACTCGTAGGAGTAATCAGTGTATTGAAGAGTCTTGGAGTGACAAGATGGGGTTACTATTACCACAAAAGCTATCTATTTTTGTTATAGAGATCAGCAGTTAATGCCCCAGAACCTGGAGGGAATTTTATCGGGTTCCACCAAGATGTTACTCTTGGACAACACAAAGGGCTTTGAAGGTTAATAGAGCACTCACTATTCAGAAGCGCTTCACAGTCTAACTGTCCTTTCGGAACTGAAATAAAGCTTTATTACAGCCTCCTGTTTACATTTGTTGGCACCCTACACCTCTGTGTGGCAAGCAAGACGAGGGAACATTGCCTCTTGTGAGAAGAAACGTTGTAAATGCTTGAGCGCATGTAAACACTTAACAACTACTTTCTGAGGATACCTGGTGTGGCTTTAGATAATGCCTGTGGTGTACCAAACCAGCATGGTCTGTCTGGCGACGTCACTACCTTCAAGGAATATACTTCTTTGGTGCCCTCTATCAGGCGGGCAGCCAAGGAGGGGACGAATGGGGCAGCCGCCCCCACCTTGATCATATTCTTTGTATTTTTAATGACATTTTTATGATATTGCTAGTAACTCAAAATAAAAATGTTTATTTGCATTTTACAAGGCCTGGGAAGTGCCATTTCCAGCAATCTGGGAGAAATTTTGGGCCAAAATTTTCTTGTACGCTTTGCGCCAACCTATGGTGGCGCTACGCTTAGATAGTGTTGTGTTTTTTTCTCGTGTTCTTCGGAAAATTAGATAATTCGACAATCTCAGGGTAAAAGCGATAATCACAGTTCAAATTATTTCTAAATCCATTTATTTTTTATTCTTTCGTCGTTCACACAATTATTATGACAGATTCAGCAATGAGACTTCACAAATCGGGGTCTCAAGTACAACAGTGAGAAAACAGATTCTTGAAAATAGCCCTGTCTGGAAGACTCCCTTCTGGACTTCCGGGTCAAATCACATGATTTCCTGAACATTAAAATGCATGACCAATGAATCACTTACAATCAATTAAACACGTCTTTGATCTTAAAGACTGAAAATGACCTTCAAGAGGCCCGATTGGAGCATTGGGAAATCTCTACACATCAATAGTTTGCCTACAGGCATCGCCCTCTCCTTGGCAAATTCATGGCTACGCGCCTGCCTCCTTTGCAGTGCCCGTGCTGACCCCCCCCCCCCCATTTTCAGAATTCCTTGCTACGGGGTTATGGGTTTGGAAATAGTCAAATACATTCTTGGGTGATGGAGGGTTTTTCGGCGACAACCGTTCAGCTCAGAGAAAGAAATACTATGCTAAGAACCCTATACATTGGTGTATCCGCCTTCTGTAAAAGTAACTGAGGCCCTGAGTAACTGTGTGACACACGAAAAGTTAGTTCGTTCTCAGCAGTTAACGTTGCTACAGTATTTGTTATGAACGATGGTTCTCGTAAATTCACTGTCATTTTCAAAGGATAGCCATTCATCAGCGTTCAACAATACCCATCTTTAGGAGGTATTCCCCCATGAAAAATGTCTTGTGGGAAGAGATGGCTAAAATACAAAACAATTAACCTATGTTTCAATTTTTTCTGCAGTTGATATTACAGACAGAAATCCTTGCAGTTTTAGAGGGAGGTTTCTTGTCCACGGACAATCAACACAGTTTGATCCATGTACGCTATGTACCTGTAAAAATGGTACAACAACGTGTAACATCATATCATGTCCATCAGAAGCTGAATGTGACCCTATGAAAATCGTTGTTATACCAGAAGTATGCTGCCCATTGTGTCCTTACAGTAAGTATACTGGTAGTTACAATGATATCGATTTCTAAAACCTTAATACTTCCAAAGGCGTAGCTAGAGGGGTGGAGGAGAGGAGAAGGGGGCTATTACCACAGCCCAAACATTAGAAATATCTGTTGGGAACTGTTGCCACCCAACGATTTTTTTTTACAATACATGGTCATCCTATGGTCATGGGATACTTTGCCCACACAATTCAGAAACCTAGTCGTAAATGCAATTCAAAAACTAAAAATCTCAAAAAGAAAAAAAAAAACTAAAAAAATAAAAAATGTTTTTCGGAGCGTTTCGAGTGCACTCAGTAAGTCTCTAAGTCTCATTATTACTGATTTTAGTACCACAAATTCAGTGGCACGATCTTTTTTTACTGTTTCATTCTTGCTTAAGTGGAATTATTTTTCGAAAACCTTTTAAACCTCTCCCACACAATCCACTCTCCGAACCAACATACCCCCTCATCATGGGCGTCCGGAGGGAGCAAGGGGGCGATTGCTCCCGGAAAATCAAAAACTTTGACTTTGAAAAAAATTTGTAGAAAAAATAACATCAACTTTGTTTATGATGTCGCTAGAAAATTTCCAGAACATGAGCTTTCAAAATAGAAAATGATTGGATGCAACTCACAAGGCCTGGAAAGTGCCATTTTCAGCGATCTGGGGGCATTTCGGCCAAAATTTTCTTGGCGCTTCGCGCCAAACTATGGTGGCGCTGCGCTTGGATAGTTTGCCTACAGCCCCGGCAAAATCCTGACTTCACCCTAGTAAAAGGGACAACATTTAGCAATTAAGCTCTTTTCTGGGAATAAAAATTGCCCAAATTAAAAGCTTTGCCCACCTCCTGAATTTTTTTCTGCGAACGCCTATGCCCTTCATCTACTCCACCAACTGTAAGTGTGAGTTTTTTAGGGCGACATGGGTGTACGTGAAAAGGCTTCTAGCCCCGTGCAGCCCCCTTATGTCGGGAAAAAACGAATTTCTCAGGCATATTTTTGGAAAAATTGGGTAATTTTGATAATTTTTCTTCGGCCAAAAACTGCTCACTCCCCTACAAAAAATGTCCCATACTCCAGTGAAAGATGATAAATTATGATCTTTGTAGTAGCCTTTTATTACAAATGCCAATAGCAGCCAAATATGAAAAAAAAAATGGTTTGTGTACCTCAAAATTGAACGAGTCAGATTGTTTAAATCACACTACCCTCTTGACGGGGTAGGGCGTCTATGTAGAGGAAAATTTGTCATGAAATTAGTAGAATACTCGTTTACATTCAAAAGTGACGAACTACGTCCAAATTGCAGGAACTGGCCGGGAAAAATCGTCTAGAATTAATCTTTGCCTCAACTATCTAAGGATGCCTTTTCATTTGCTTTAATGCTTCCAAAAATATGATGAAAAGCTTGAGGCTATTGCTGGACAGGACAACCAAAGGTTGCAAAACTGAGTCCATAATAATGCTAAGCAGCTTCACATCGATTACTGTACAGTCTTATTGTTTCTAACATGCTGCACATTTACCTTATGTGTAAAGAGCAGTAATAAATCTGACGGGGAACTGGAACGTTCTGAATGCAGTGGATTAAGTACAAACCAGAAAGCCAAAAGGCTTAGTGATTCCTTGCCATATGGATATACTGCAACAAACATGAATCACCCACATGACAAGCATGAGATCCCTCACAGGTATCCTACTTGAGATATCATGTTAATAAGGTCAAAAGCTTTTGAAATCTTGTGACCCAAAATGACCTACATGCTAAATATGAACAATCCACAGACCAAGTATGAGATCCCTCAGAGTTATCCTCCTTAAAATATGTTTACTAGGTTTTGACCTTTTGTGACCTCAAATGACCTTTGAACTGCATGAAAAACAGTAGGGATCATCTATTCAATTAAAAAAATCCACATGTCAAGTGAGAGATCCCTCACAGTTATCCTTCTTGAGATATCGTATTTACATGGTTTTCACCTTTTGACCTCTGGTGACCCCACATGACCTTTGACCTCCACCAAAAATAATAAGGATCATCTACTAAATATGGTCAATCCACATGGTAAGTATGAGATCCCTCACAGTTACTCTTCATGAGATAGTGTTTACAACATTTTAACCTCTGATGACCCCAAATGACCTTTGACCTCCATCCAAAAACAATAGAGATCATCTACTCAATATGGGCAATCCACATGCTAAATATGTGATCCATCACAGTTACACTTCTTGAGATATCATGTTTACAAGGTTTTGATCTTTTGACCACTAGGGATCCCAAATGACCTTTGACCTCCACCAAAAACAATAGGGATCATCTACTCAATACAGACAGTCCACATGGTAAGTATGAGATCCCTCACACGTATCCTTCTGGAGATATCGTGTTTACAAGGTTTTGACGTTTTGACCTCTGATGACCCCAAATGACCTTTGACCTCCACCAAAAATAATAGGAATTATCTTCTCAATATGGGCAATCCAAATGCTTAGTATGAGAGCCCTCACAGTTATCCTCCTTGAGAAATAGTGTTTACAATGTTTTGACCTTTAAACCACTGGTGATCCCAAATGACCTTTGACCTCCACCAAAAATAATAGGGATCATCTACTCAATATGGACAATCCACATGCTAAGTATGAGATCCCTCAAACTTACCCTTCTTGAGATATCATGTTTACAAGGTTTTGACCTTTTGACCTCTGATGACCCCAAATGACCTTTGACCTCCACCAAAAACAATAGGGATCATCTACTCAATATGGACAATCCACATGCTAAGTATGAGATCCCTCACAGTTACCCTTCTTGAGATATCATGTTTACAAGGTTTTTGACCTTTTGCCCTCTGATGACCCCCAGATGACCTTTGACCTCCACCAAAAATAATAGAAATCATTTACTTAATATTGGTAATCCACATGCTAAGTATGAGATCCCTCAAAGTTACCCTTCTTGAGAATTAGTGTTTACAAGGTTTTGACCTTTTGACCACTGGTGACCCCAAATGACCTTTGACCTCCACCAAAAACAATAGGGATCATCTACTCAATATGGGCAATAAACATGGTAAGTATGAGATCCCTCACATTTATCCTTCTGGAGATACCGTGTTTACAAGCAATTTCCAGGGTATTTACTATTTGACCTCTGGTGACCCCAAATGACCTTTGAACTCCACCAAAAAGAATAGGGATCATCTATTTAATATGGGCAACCTACCTGCCAAGTATGAGATCCCTCGGAGTTACCCATCTTGAGATATCGCGTTTACAAGGTTTTGACCTTTTGACCTCCTGTGACCCCAAATGACCTTTGACCTCCATCAAAAACAATAGGGATCATCTACTCAATATGACCAACCCACACACCAAGTATGAGCTCAGTCATAGTTACCCTTCTTGAGATATCGTGTTTACAAGCAAAGCGTCACACACACACATATATACATACACACACACACACACACACACACACACGACATCACCATCGCATAGATTCCTTCTGCCTTTGGCAAGGAATCAAAAACAGACCTTAGCTAGGGGGACAAAGGTTAAGAACACAGTTATCTCACAGGGCAAATAATAATCGAAGGATCATCCTGTTAGATTGTATCTCCATGGCATATTTTCAGACTTTTAACAGGTACCTAACCCATTAATGCCATATCAGAAAACAGACTTGTATAGTGCGAGTACGAGTACGATTACAGCGCCCTGAGTACGAGTAACAGTATGGGTCAAAAGGCCTGAGTACGAATATAAGTACGAATATAAGTACGGGTACTTGATTCCACATTCTCTGAGTAAGAGCACGAGTACAGAGCCATAAATACAAGTACAAAAACTGAACAATGGGTTCAAAAACGAACGAATACTAGTATAAGTACACTTCTGAGTACATGTATAACATACAGAATATAGCATATAAACAGCTGGTGTAATATAACAAAAGTAATTTACAAATGTCTTCAAGGGAGCTGTTGGTCTGTTGGTCTTTTGGTAAACCCATTAAAAATAGATGCTGTTTTAAAGTTTGTGTACTACTAACAGTAACAAATCATTTTGCATGGCAATGTGATGCTATTAACTGACCGTAGTGGTGAATTAAATAAGAGCTGTATAATTATTTTCCATAATAATGATATGAAAACTCATTGCCTGCTTTAACTTTGTTACATCTACAGCAGATATATCACCTGGATTTGAAACCAAACGACTATTAACCTAGGGCGACCTTCTAATGTACAGATCACAATTTGCAAAGGCTTTGTAATGAAGATCTCCTGTCCCTTGACTATGGTATACTAAGGGAGTTTGGAAAGTTAGAATGCCATTACGTTCTAAACCAGGGGTGGGAACCTTTTTCCTCTGACTAGCCGTTTGATAGTCATAATCCGTTCACGGGCAGCAGACAGTGAGGGAGCAACAAGCTTTTCCCCATAGGGCGCAAGTAAAAGGGGACGTTAATAGGCACTGGTGTGGCGTAGCCACTAGGGGTTCTTGAGTGTACAAATTTGTTGGCAACAGAATGTAACTTATCCACTATCTTAAGTTACACAGACCAAAGATATCAATATATAGACCGTCATAGAGCACATACAAAAAGTGAGCTCGAATTGAGCCCGAAAAAGCGCGTATTTTTGAAACCAACTTTATACCACTTTTTAACGTTTGCCGGGTTGCTCTTCGAAGGGACAGCTCTAACCCCCTACCCCCCAAACCTACCGGAATAAATACAGTGCCGACCGAGTTTCGTACTCAGTGTAATAGATGGATCTATACACTTGGTATTGCACTTCTGTCCATTGCTATGTAGCCCTCCACGCAAAACTTCCGATACCACCAGAGGTACAAGGATTCTGCACTTTCTTTGTGTCTAACGAAACGGTGGGGATGTTTCATTGTAGATATTAGGTTTTAAAATATACTGGTGATGTTTCGCTGCATATTTACTTGATTTGCTGAAAGCGGTAAAGGCAGGATAAACAATGGGCACTGTGGACTAAAGCGTTATTATCACTTACCTTTCAAGTGACTCTGAATTCAAATTTATGAATTGCCTCGCCGGTCGATAAAGTGGTCTCGCGGCCGCATACGGCGCCAGGGCCGGAGGTCCCGGACCCCACCCCTGTTCTGAACTGAAACTCATCGCTGCTGTAAATGTTTCAAATCAATTTTACTTTCTACATGAGATAAAATTACTTTGTTTCTACTGTTGTCTATACTGCAAAGGCATAACCAGATTTTCAAATTCCATTCTTTCTACTTACTAACAGAAAAGCCCTAATGTAGATTAAATAAGCCAATTGGGAAACTAACATTTAAAGGCTTTTTGTTTTGAATTTTGGATTGTTCCTTCCTGGGGAAGTCAGTTTTAGCAGATTTTTAACATTTTTCCAAGCAGGTTATTCAAACACTGGTCATTTAGGTTTTAACTTATAGCCTAAGAAGCCTCAGTGTATTGCTCTCCACAGCTACGCCAGTCTTAAAACTATATTTTGGTGAGCACATTTGCTAATAACTTAAGTTAATGCTGGCTAGATCAACAACTTTCGAGAGGAAGTCTCTGTATTACTACGTTACTGATATCTCTGTAGCTCAAGACTTCACCAAGGCAGGTTATCTTCGGTTTGAATGACAGGGCCAAAGTACTCATTTGCATGCAAAGATGATAGTCTAAGCTTATTAAGTGTCCCACTGGGTTGTGAAGTAATTTTTCAGGTTTGATGAAAAATGCTGCTTCAGTGTTGTAACTTGTTTTGCTAATCTTCGTAAGAGTACAATCTATTTCATATGTTTTGAGATAGCGTTTCTGTTGATCAGTACTGGGAGCATATCTTTCAAGTTATATTAAAATTACAAAAGGATCAATGAAGATACCAACATCCTGGAATGAGATGTGTGTACCATGAGTACACATAAGTAGGTCGGACAGTCAGAGTACGAGTAAAAAATCCTGAGGACGAGTACGAGTCAAAATGAGTACGGATACCAGTTCTTAGTTTTCAAATTCTCTGAGTACGAGTGCGAATACAAAGTCGTGAAAAGTGTACTCGTACTAGTATAAATACGTACTAAAGTACTAGGAGTCTGTTGGAAAACGTAATCTTTTAAAGATCTTATCAAAAAGGAAACATGATCTGTGAGGCCACAAGACCATTTTTCATAATTTTCACAACCCCAACGTCCCCCTCCTTACGAAATTGACCTGTCTAGCCTAAGCTAGCCTAAGCTAATAATTGTACGACTGAGTAAAGGCCTACTGAAAAATATCAGTGTATACTTACGAATGGCAACACTGAAATATTGCACTATGAATCCTTATCTAACGTGTTAAATTTAAATCTTGGAATTTTCAGTGATCCTTCGATCAACCCATCCCCCTCATATGTGATACGAGACTAGGATTTAACTGGCTTACCCAATCTCCTCCCAAAGGAACCACAAATGTATATAGCATGTTTCACAAATTCCGTCCTTCACCTCAAAAGCAGATTACTTCGCATATGTTGGTAAGCTACAGCACTTTGTTCTACAATGGTATAATATGTTAGCTATAATTTATCATTTGAACCTAATTCTTATTCTACTCCGCAAACATAATATTTCACTTGGCCTGTCAGAAAATTGAGCTGTGCACTGACACAAGAAAGGTGTTAATGTCTCATGGAATGAATGCTTCCAACATTTTAAATGCGGGTAGACTGAGGTCACACTTCACACTTTTTCTGAAAAACAAGGAATGTAATCAGCAAAAAAAAAAAAAAAAACAACAAAGGAATACATGAAAAATGACGTCATCCGTATGAATGCTTGTTAATGAGTACAACGACGTTATACTAAATCGAGTAGACATTTGCTATCCTTTCAATTGATAAACTCCTTTCAAGATTAAATTGACTTGTAAAAAGGCTCAAAATGGCAAAGAGGGTGGTAAATATTCTTCTACGATACAATAGTTGCATTAACTGTTTATGTAAGTACTTTTGATAACAGTGTTTGCCATAGAAAAAAGTGTGCCACACGTTCTTTACATGTTTTGAGAAAAAATGCCACATACGTGACTCTATTTCAAATTATTAATTTCTCATTTTCTGATTTCTAGCGATGATTGTGAAGAAAACGAAAAACAAATTCCACCAAAATTTTCAGTTCATAGAAGGAAGTTCAAACAACATTACGTTTGATGTGGCCATTAAAGTGATTAAAACGTTAACTTCCAGCTGGATTTATGGAGAAAATCTTTGGAAAATAAGCGCTTGGATAAGTCCCAGCTCGAATGGATCGGGAGAACGATTCTCAGAAAACAAAAACGTACTTAGTCAAACAGACGCAGCAAAGGAGTTTATTAAAGAAAAATACCCTCCGTGGAATTGGGCCAACCTTCAGTACACTATGGAATTTCAGGGTGGAAGCTGCGCGGAATACAAATATTTCTGCATCAAATTTGGTCAAGCTGCAAGTCCACGTCCCAATTACGATTTGCCTTTCACATTTCAAGCAGCAGGCAACCAGACAAAGAGATTCATTGACTGCGTTCCTATTGGAGAGTGCACAGGTAACTTTGTCATTATTTTGTTAAGTTTCGTAGAATTTAATGGTAGGTATGATTTTAAGAAAGTGAACATAGTATATGGGACAGAGTCATGGAGGGAAAACCACTGTACGGATACTGGAGTAAACATATCTGCCCCTTGAAAACAAATGTCGTGCAATATAGGAGATATGATTGATAGCGAGCAAGAAGATCCCACATTTCTTGGTAATTACCAATCAACGTGTGGCCACAAATGAAGGTCAAAATAACAAAAATCGCATGAGTACCGAAAAGCCAGTCCCAGACCCAGAACTAACTTGCGTACTCACTTTATGTTGGTATAAAAACGATATACAATTTCCCTGTGAAACAACGGACCTACGTCAAGATGCACGAAACTATATACCGTGTCTGCTTATATCAATGCATGACTCAGAGTGCATATTTAAATTGTTTTAAAGCTAACACTCTCTTTATATCCGTCGGTTAAATATTTCAACGTTATAAGTAATTTACAATCGACTAACAGGAATCCCAATAGTGGAAAATAATTTAAAGATCAATGGAGGTCTAAGAGGACATCTCTCAATAGTGGAAAATAATTTAAAGTTCAATAAAGGTCAAAACGGATGTCAAATTCCAAGAGGTCAAGAAGCCTATGTGATGAGGAAGGACGTGGCAAAATTTAATTGAAGGAAGAAATGTATAATTAGTTCTATCATAAAAATTAAACTCTTTTGGGTTGGTAGCATTTGAACTAAACACACACTAAACTATCGACACACTCATTGGTAGAATAGAATTTCTAGTGAAAGGTATTTATAGGCAACGTATAGCCTTGTCACAGCATTCAATGCACATGTTCGTAATTAGGTAATACAAATTAGAATTATTTATTAATGTACCAGAGTTATGCTTGTTGAAATATAACTTTATCTATGAAACGGTACAAAAAGGAAACATTTCCGGTTCTTTCAGTGGTCAAAAAACGACAAAGTTTGGAGGTATGCTCCAGAAAATTATGGTGGTCTATCAGACAGATCTATGTATCAAGTGTGAAAGTGTCCATCACCCCTGTCTTGAAAAATCGTGTTTCTAAGGTTCGCTTTTTAGCCTCTGGTGACCTCAAATGACCTTTGACCTCCACCAGAAATACGGTTCATTTTCTGACTGTAACAAATCCTCATGTTACGTGTCGAAAGTATCCATGCTTCCACATTTGAGATACGGTGTTTTCAAGTTTCCGGTTTTTGACCTGTGCTGACCACACATGACCTCTGCCCACCACCAAAAACAAGGAAGACTTTCTCCTTAATGTGAAAATCCGTACACTAAGTTTAGGAAGTATCCACGATTGCTATCTTCATATATCGTGTTTACAAGCCAACTGTCTTAATACATACATACACACACATACACACACGCACACATACACACACTTCCCAGCGTGATTGCATAGGTTCCTTCCGCCTTCGGCAAGAAATCAAAACAGAATGATCGCATCATACATTCGGAAGGTTGATATGTCCTCAACTCTAAAGTGTTAAGTAATATGCAACAGAGCTGCATTGCCAAACCGTGATACATTACATCACTTTTGTATGACATCCTAGAAAAACAGGAGAAACAATTGATCTGTAGTATAAACCAAAAGCATGGTGCGCCATTGGCAAGGTGTTAACAAAACTTGAGAAGATCCGTACCCAAATTTTGTTATTCCTGGCGGTGGAGTGCGTGAAATAAGGGAGTTTTTGAAGCAGGATATATCCTAAAAAAAAAAAAATCAGTAATACTATTTGACTCCTTGCCGATTGGAAGGTAACAGGAATCAATGCAATCACGCGCGAGTGTATGCATGTGAGTCTTTATGTTTGTTTATATATGTATGCATGTGTGTTCGTGACGCTCAGCTTGTAAAAACGATATCTCTATATAGCAATCATGAATAAGATTTATACTTGGGACGTAGATTGACCATGTTCAGAGGAAGACTTGCTGTTGGCAGAGGTCAAAGGTCATTTGAGGTCACCTAAGGTCAAAACCGAATAACCGGTACTTTATGAAGAACCACGCATTTCATTTTGCATTACGTTCGAAATTCTCATTTTCCGTGTAGTGACTTGAGAATGTCAATACGATATGGTTTTTCGGGGTTGTTGTAAACTTTAATCCTGTACGTAACACAATTATCTCTATATTTGATAGTTGTCTCTCAGCGAGGTTTTTGACGTACTTGAGGGATTGTTCCGCCTTTTCATTCAGGTTATGAGCATTTATGTGGCTACGTGTAGCCGTTACTTTCCTTTAGTGGACATGAGACCGCTTTTGATTTTTAGTAATTTTAACGGATCGGGTAAATTTTCGTCTTTTGTAAGAGGGAGTTTGAGGGGCAATATTCTTAGAAATGAAAGACACGTGAGACACAAGTATGTTTACACAGAAAGGTTACAACACTCTTTTTGAAACTCTTGGTGCCCCTTTAAAGAGCCGTTGCGTGTACGACTTTAGTAAATCGGAGTTGGTCTTTTTCCTCTACGAATGGTGGCGCCTTTCTGACATTTTACGTCGGTGGGCTATTTTGGTCTCGGTCTTCTGTGATGACTTCTTGAGCAGATGATTCAAAATCCTCTTCACCCCTGCAGTCTGAACTTCGTTCTCGAGGTCTGCTAGGGCTCGCCATTAGCCTGCCTTATGGAGAAGAGAGTTTCGGGAATCTCTCAGCTCCTACTCGCCATGCACCACTCAGAAAACCGCATAACACCGGCATATTTCAATATTGTTAAGTGGCTGCGTTATAGGGACGGCATCCTCACACTGTATAATGGCACGTTTGAGGATCTTTCTAACCGAATAGCCTACATGAATAAAGCACATGAACCTTTTAAGTCCACAATGGAAGCTTCTAACACGGAAGTAACGTATCTCGATTTTAAGATATTTAAAGGCGAACTTTTCCGCAAAAGCGGTCTTCTTGACACTAAAGTATTTACCAACTCGTCCACGAAAACCTTTCAATATTTAGATCGGAACTCCCTTGCCACCTTCAAAGGCTTCACTAACGGCGAAGTTTGAACAAAATGTTTTGAAATTAAAGTAACTCAATTTGTCTAAAGCTAGTGTTTAACATAACATGCATTCAAGGTGCGAAAAGGAAAGAAAATCCAGTCGTAATTTTAATAACGGTGGAAGAAAAGGTGCATACTCCAATAGCTTGCCTTAGCTGGAACACAAAATCTTATAGCTTTTGATATTTTTTCAAGACCGAATAGTACATAGGACCCTGTATAAGACCAAAGCTAGCGCCAGCAAAACATACAAAAGAATGAGGTTAAATATTTTCAGAATGCTTCACATTTACATCATGTGGTCTTAGCTGTCACAATATTACTATTTACTATTACTATTTAAAGTTTCGACCTGTGTTGTTTTACAATATTTACAGTGTGGCTCTGAGTCTGGACTGGTACAGGTCTTGATGACAGTCACAATGGACTGGTGTGGCTGACGTCGCGAATTTGGTGTCTTAGGTTGTTTCAGGTGTATAACGACAGTTGAGTGAAAAACACAATCGTGTGACAAAAGGAACTATGACGTGTATGTAGTGTTATGCAGTGTATGTAGTGTATGTCGTTTTATGTACTGTTACTTAGACTACTATGTCTATTGAATGGCTGGGATGTCTAGTCTCTCTGTCTCTCGTTTAAACTTAAGGATCTGCTACTACTGTGGCTCCTTATAAATAATACACGTGAAAGGCTCCTATGACGTCACGTGAGAACTATCTATAGGTATGAAACCTCCCTATCTTTATAACAAAGGCATTTTATATTATATTAGTTTAACTGTTGCTTGGAATATAGATAATTCTCTAACGGTGGCTTAGAACTTCGAGAGAGTTCCAGCACACTCTGACGTCGCAGCACGATTCTAAAGATAGAAATTACGTAATTCATTCCAATCTTAGCTAGCTGACCCTCTAGTTGTTTATACGAAGACCACAAAAGGAAAAAATTATTTTACTGAGTGTCACAGAGAAAGTCGTGAGAAAACACAGAGTGCCAACTCGGAATTAATGTCCTAAAGTGCCACGCCCTTCTTGTCTTCCTGGTAGAAAGTTGTAACAATAGTCTACAGCTTATTTATTTAGATATATATCTACTGAAACAATCCTTTCGACTGATCATTTAAAATACCAACACATCACACTAAAATGCAATAGTATTAAATTTCATGTTGTAATATTATACATTGCTATCAATCCCAACACACGCTTTACCCAATCCTATTTACTTGGATCTTCCATTCTATTTAATGCTTAGATCTCAGGTAGATGTTTCGTCAACATCTCCAATTGTTTCCGCCTATTTTATTTTGTATTAGATATTAGAACACAGTCAACATGGACTCAGTCAACTTGGGCTCTGGTCAGCATCCTGTTTTTCTTCCTCATTTTAACAACAGCACTAATAGGAATGGCATGGAAGAGGAAAATAAGAAGGGCTGGAAAGCAGTCGACACCTACGTCACCAGTAACTACGTATAGTAAAATTGGTAAGTGGCATTATTTGTACTATGTGGCTTGGCAATTGCTGAACTGGTTTATGGTTCCCCTATTGTGTAATCTGATTGGTGCAATAAGATTAGAGTGCAATTCCTCCAGGGCACATAACCAATTTTGGTCTGCGTTTAGTCTTAATTCTCGTAGAATTTCCTTCAAACGTTCAATTTTAAATGAGGCTTACTGTTAATCAGTCCCCTGATTCTGAATCGTTAGGCTGCTCATCCTTCAGAGGTCCGTCCCATTAGGACTTTTAAAGAATTTACCTCCGGAAAATTGACAATAAATTTCATGAATTGTTATTGCAGATGGTGGTGATTGATGACAGCATGCTAGTGATAAATACACACACACACACATATATATATATATATATATGTATATATATATGTATATATATATATATATATATATATATATATATATATATATATATATATACCACGGACGGAACATTTACTCCTCCCGACACTACTTGCAACATCCGTCCCCCTCCCCCTGGACTGTGACATGCCTAATGTAGTATATTTATTATGCTGCAATTTGTGTGACAAAGGCAACTTTGTGGGTCAGACTGGCACCAAATATAGGCTGAGGTTTAATAACCAACAGACAACTGTGCAAGATAAATCAATAAGCTATCCTGTATCAAAACATATCGGTAGTGAACCAAACGACTTTATCTAATTTAAGAAGTATTCTGCTCGGTTCTTATTACCCATCTGTCACTCAAAGACTCAAATTTGAAAGCAGGTGGGTAATAAAACTGTCTACACATACCCGTGGCATTAAGGACCTGGGCATCTTAAGCGATTTTCCCTCTGTGTTTTATTACCCTCGCCAAGGGGTTTAACCCCATTGCTGTGTCTGTTGTTAATTAATGTAAATTAATCTTCACTTCACATTTTGCGCTGAAGAACAAAGGGGTGTCCGAAATAAACGCTATTTTGTTACCGTATCTGAGCTCTTGTATTGTCATCTTTGTGGTGTTTTCTGCTTAACTTTTATATTATATATATATATATATATATATATAATATAAATATGAGGTATGTAGGTCAAAAAGGTAATAAACGGCCAGTTTTGTTTTCAAATTTGTACGTTTAGCCGTGTCAACAATCGGTTGCATCTTTGCCATCTGATGAAGGGTTTACACCCAAAAAATCGTGGACTTCTTCACAAAACTTTACCACTATTTACTACTGTTTGACCTATATATGCATATATATATATATATATATATACGTGTGTGTGTGTGTCTATATATGTATATGTATAAATCAGAAAAGAAAAACATTAGGTGGACACGATTTGCTATAAAAATGTACATTCGGTCGACAGTGTACATTAGGTGAACATATAACTGCCTACCTATTGTTTTTGCTACCATTTCTAGGAACACTTTTTGTCGGAAATAGCTTTTAAATGTTCTCCATTGTCTAAAACGTACCTTTAGAAGATTTGGTTAGGGTAGGGTTAGCGTTAGGGTTAGGGCTAAAAAAATTGAATTGAATTTAGTGTGTAAGTCAATGTAACTGTCGACCTAAGGTAGGATATAGGGTAATGTATATAGATATAGGGTAATGTATATATATATATATATATATTTCATAAATAACACAATTCAAGTCATGTTCCGACAGTAAATAGAGTGACCTCATGTCAAGGACACCTGTTGCAAAGCCTCTCACCACTGACTGGAATACTATTGATCAATGTCTTAGAAGAAGGAAATGCTGATAAAAAAGACAGAAAGTTTATTAACCGACGTTCCATGAATACTCCAAATGCAATGTTTCGGAAAGATTTAAAATATTTATATTGTGGAAACCAACATTCACAAAATGTATATTTTCCTACATATCTTGAAATTTAGGAACTTATTTGAAGTAGTACTCATGAGGACATTAATATCAAACCTGTGGTATACAACTGGTTGATAAAGTTGCAATGATTTCGGCATGTTACGAAAAGGTGTTCCAACTATTGCTACAATTGATTTAAATGGGTAGGAACTAAATTTGTATTAGCAGAAACAATTGTCTGGTCTGGTAAAAGTTGTTGGAATTCGTCACTGTTGTCAGAAAGGGGAGCTGTGAAAGGTGGAGAAACAACGCTTGTTCCTCCTTTGAAACTAGGTGTTTTGCTGACATTTAAGCTTTGCATTGTCTGGTTCCCGGAATTCCTCTAAAACTTAGAGGGGTTAGGCAGTGAAACAATAGTTTTTATCGTCTGCTCCTTCTGAGGAGCTGGTAGGATGATTTGACCCATTGTTGTAACATTGCCAGTCGTCAAGAAAAGTAAAATTTATTTCATCTTGTGCCGCTAGGTCCCACTTTTTAAAAGATTACCGTGTATATTCATAACTCTTTTTTGATTCCTTGCCGAAGGCCGAAGGCATATATGCGATGGTGATGTCGTGTGTATGTGACGCTTTGCTTGTAAACACGATATCTCAAGAAGAGTAACTCCGAGGGATCTCATACTTGGCAGGAAGATTACCCATATTAAGTAGATGATCCCTATTGCTTTTGGTAAAGGTCAAAGGTCCTTTGGGGTCACCAGAGTTCAAAAGGCCAAACCTTGAAAACACCATATCTCAAGAAGGGTAATGGTGAGGGATCTCATACTTACCATGTGAATTGCCCATATGAAGTAGATGATTCCTATTGTTTTTGGTGGAGTTCAAAGGTCTTTTGGGTTAAAAAGAGGTTAAATGGTAAATATCCTGGAAATCGCTTGTAAACACGATATCTCCAGAAGGATAAATGTGAGGGATCTCATACTTTGCATATGCATTGACCATATTGAGTAGATGATCCTTACTGTTTTTGGTGGATGTCAAAGGTCATTTTGGGTCACCAGAGGTCAAAGGTCAAAACCTTTTAAACACGGTATCTCACGAAAGGTAACTTTAAGGGATTTCATACTTAGCATGTCAGTTACCCATATTGAGTAGATTATCTGTATTGCTTTTGGTGGAGGTCAAAGGTCATTTGGCGTTACTAGTGGTCAAAAGGTCAGAACATTGCAAACACGATATCTCAAGAAGGGTAACTGTGAAGGATCTCATACTTGGCATGTCCATTGTCCATACTGAGTAGATAATCCCAAATATTTTGGTGGAGAACAAAGGTCATTTGGGCTCCCAGAGGTCAAAAGGTCAAACCTTGTAAACACGATATCTCAAGAAAGGTAACTGTAAGGGATCTCATACTTAGCTTGCTGATTGCCTAATTGAGAAGATTATCCATCTTGTTGTTGGTGGAGGTCAAAGGTCATGTGGGGTCACCAGGGGTCAAAAGGTGTAAACCCTGAAAACACTACATATCAAGAAGAGTAACTATGAAGGATCTCATACTTACTTTTTGTATTGCCCATATTGAGTAGATGGTCCCTGTTATTTTTGGTGGAGGTCAAAGGTCATTTGGGGTCACCAGAGGTCAAAAGGTCAAACGTTGTTACACTATATATCAAGAAGGTGAGTGTGAAGGATCTCATCCTTAGCATGTGAATTGACCATATTGAGTAAATGATCCCTATTGTTTGCTATGGAGGTCAAAGGTCATGTGAGTTCACCAGAGGTCAAAAGGTTGAAACTTTGTTAACACTCTCTCAAGAAGGGTAACTGTGAGGGATCTCATTCTTAGCTTTTGTATTGCCCATATTGAGTAGATGATCTTTATTTTTTCGTTGGAGGTCAAAGGTCATTTGGGGACAGCAGAGGCCAAAAGTCAAACCCTTATAAACACGATATATCAAGAAGGATAACTGTGAGGTATCTCACACTTCACATGTAGATTGTTCGTATTGAGAAGATCAGGAGTGCCTAACCAGTCAATTGCGGTCTACTGGTAGACAGCGGACTGACCCCAAGTCGATCGCAAGGGGTGTAGGAAAAAAATGAAAAAATAAAGTTTTTTATGTGTAATTGTAAGACATTGTATATTTTGTGGTATCGAGAGGTTGGCTACTTGAAAAGAAAATCTTGGGACAAAAAAGGATGGGCACCCCTTGAGTAGATGATCCCTACTATTTTTCGTGCAGATCAAAGGTCATTTGAGGTCACAAAAGGACAAAACCTTGTAAAAGTGATATTTCAAAGAGGATAACTATGAGGGCTCTCATAGTTGGCCTGTGGATTGTTCATACTTGTGTAGGTCATTTTGGGTCACAAGATTACAAAAGGTTTTGACCTTATTAAGATGATATCTCAAAAGGATAACTGTGAGAGATCTCATGCTTGTCATGTGGGTGATTCATGCTTGTTACAATATATCCATATGGCAAGATATCACTAAGCCTTTTGGCCTTCTGGTTTTACATAGATCCTTTTTTCGCTATATCAGGAGCAATCCGGAATTGTTTGAAATGTTATCATCAAAATTTAGACTTTGAATAGTGCACCAAAAGGTTATAGTCTTTACTCCATGAATAAATTAGAATAATAATGGAATTGTCTAACTTAAGTGTGCATGTACAGTCGTTTTGATATAAAACGGTGAAAACGGTTCACATTTGTCGGCTGCGCAGTTATTTTCAATGCATCATGTTGACAATCGGCTTTGTTTCAGGATTACTGGGTTTTGAAAGGAGGAGATCATCATTCAGAAGGCAAGTTAATAGTGGTCAAACAATAAGAACAAAGAAACCTGTCTATCAAATTTTGGTACCTGAAAAGGATTAAAGACTTGTCAAGTGCATATTGTCTGACAGATTTGCTCGATGTTTATCCATCTCTCACAGCTCCCTAGCTGTCAAGTACAAAATTCAAACCAAAATAAGCTTATTTGTGGACTATCCAACACCATTGCAATTTCGCAGGCCTTTGTACTGAAAATTAAAATGTAGCTTTCAGAGATAAAATGCTATCAAAGGCACGTGAAAAAGGCACAATTAGTTTCTAAGTGAAGTGTACTATTCAGTTTTTCTACCACTCTTAAATGAATTTCTTGACAGATATGATGAAAGAAGTTGATCCGATGCTAAAATCCAAGGAAATACATCCATCCAACATCGAACTACATAACGAGTTGGGAAGAGGAAAGTTTGGAGTTGTGTACAAAGCTACCGTATATAACTTAGAAGGAACTACAAAAGCAGTGCAAGCAGCTGTCAAGACTTCGAATGGTACCTTCGGTTCCACTTTTTACAAGGGATTCATCATTATTTCCATTTTAATTTTCTAAAGCTCCGTGAGGTTAATAAAGTTATCTTAAACTGTGCCTATCTCCCAAAATATATTGACCCTAGGTACAATAAAAGCTAGTTTTGATCATAATAGACCCAATGTCACTCCTTGTATATACACGAAATGAGCCCTTTCGGTCTTAAGTGTCATCGAAAACAATGTGAAATGAGTGGGGTGGGGACTGGAGTTAACTCCCAAGTCCAAAGCTTTTGCATATTCTAAGGACATTTTGGACGTGTTAGGGTAAACCCTTCGACTGAAAGTTAGTAGGGCTCACCCTCTCTTCTGTACCGAGGACCCTTATCTTTACATGAATGTAAAGTCGCTATATACCCATCATTTTCTTATCTGTTTATCCATGACAAAAAATTCCCCTCCGAAGTAAATTTTTAAAGCAGTTTCGGGCAAACGAATGTACAAACAAAACAGACCACCTTCCATCCATTTTACAAAAGAATGTAAAATCAAAAGATGCCACTGCCCATTTTCACATATAAATATAACGTCCCCACAAAGGAGTGTTGTTTTTAAATTAGCCATCTAAAACAAAATGCCCCTTAAAGGTCAATTCTCAACCTCCTCTGGACAAAGAAGGCTTGCAACAACACAACCAGTCAGCTTATGATTCCTACTCTTTTTAAAGTTGGCCAAAATTGTTGCAATTATTGTGCTCATTCCATCAAAAAAGCCTTTATAGAGTATAATTAGAATGATCTTCAAAGTTCCTGACATGGAATCAATTATAATTACTTTCATGCATTGTCCAATTCTTCATTGATTTCAAATGACCTTACCGACTTATTCTAAACTTGCAAACATACATCGTTGCGTTTACTTGAGTAACCTTTATATTAACATGAACCCTTGCCATCGATACACAGTGAATGGGAGGTACTTTCGTTTGAAGGCTTGGTAACAATTTGACGGCATGATACCTTATTGCAAAGATGGTAATGATCTATCAACGGTCTCACGGGTATGACTATAATTTCCATTTACTATTTCTAGAAAAAGCTGACGTAGAAGAAAGAGAAGCTCTCGTAGAAGAAATGAAACTTATGGTACAACTGGGTGATCACCCAAACATTTTACCCCTGTTGGCGTCTTGTTCAGTGAGGGAGCCCTACTATCTTGTAACTGTCAGTATGAAATATGGAGACTTGTTACACTTCCTTCGAAAGTGTAGACTGGTAAGTTTCTTTCCATTTCTTTTTAGCAGTAGTACCACCTTTCTCACGAACTACAAACCAAAAGAGCTCTTGCATAAGCTTTGTTACCTTATTATGCCAAGTTGAGCAGGTGTAAAGAACGACTTCATGGTCCTTACCCAAAAAGTGAATTTTATTGCGCCGTATGTCCTTATCAGAAAGAAATCGTACTGTAACAATGTGTATTTTATACGGTATTTTTCTTCTTGTGAGGAAGGCTTTTGAATATCACGCTTAGCGCTGGCCTAAGGACTCATTACATAAATGCGTGGAGAAACATAGCAGTAACTCAGTTGTGGATGTAATGTTGAAACAGCATCTGCTAGTTATATTATGGGTGCCAATCAATGAACCCTAGTACCTACTATGCAAAAATCAGAAAATGTTATCAAAGTAGTCTATAATTAATATTACTGAGAAAACACAACCGCTTAATTCTTTAATCGTGACATTTGAGTTGAACCTGCAGTGAATTAATTTCTCTTTATTGTTGAACCTGAACTGAATTGACCTCTCTTCATTACCATGTTCCCATTTCAGCAAAAGAATAAAGAAAGTGATTCAACATTTAGTGTTGGAGAAAAGGAGAAGCTAATGATTGCCTTGCAGATAGCAAAAGGAATGGTGAGTGGTGTGCATTTCGATGATGGTAAACGTCATTCCATTTCAAAAGGATGATATGTAATAATTAGACCAAGTAATTTTCTCGTCGAGTGTTTAAAAGTGAATGGGATATAAACCACTTGATGGAAGTTCAAACCGTTTCAATTGTCACAAGTATTTTGCTCTGTCATGAAATGATATATTCAGATTTGCCTCTAACAATGTACTTGTACGTATTGATTCCAATACAAATACACTGGTTCCTCTTGTGAGAAAATGCCTTTCTGGGAGCTTTCACAGCATATATAAATGGAAGGTGGAGATTGATACAAGGCAGAATTGATCCTCGAGGGTCAAACTTTCCGACAAACAGAGAAATGAGGGACATAGTAACGTCGATTATGAACCTCATACCAGTGTTGTTCAACCTACAGCCCGAGGTCCAAGGTGTACCAAATGGAAGGACCCATACCTTCCCATCTTGAAATATTCAAACACAATTCCTTCTCAGAAAATTTATGGATCATCTTATGCATTCACTATTAGAATGCAAAGTAGAAAGGACGTTTAAAGTATTAGATAACTTTTGCAATGAAAATTAAGTTCGAAGTAATAAAAACGTCACACTAAATGCAACTTTACAAACTGTGTATGTCTGCTTCATTTACGCAATAGCTTGACAGGAATTAGTGTCTACAGCCCTGTATTACCTCTAGCACCATTTCCCCCAACCATAAGCTCCCTTTATCATCCACTCGATTGATCCTCAGTTCAAGCCCAAAATAAATTTGACCACCTATAGAGGATGAGCACATTGTATTAGAAGGACCGAACATCCGACTTTTCGCCGGATTGTCCGGCTCCCAAGCAGTCTGTCCTCCGTCCGGCGTTACTTAAAGCCGGACAATAACTCGTCCTTCTTTTGAAGGTGTACGAGTTCATAGTTAAAAATCCTGCACACTTTGAATTAAAAATCAAGTACGACTATATTCCTATCACATTTAATATTTCGATGAAAGAAAAAGTAAAGCAAAAGAAACTTGGAAAATAACGAATCCCAAAAAATGAGCAGTTATCATCAGTCACATTGACAGAAGACCATATATTTTAATGCAGGAGCAGCAACTTGGATTAGCTAAAGGGAAAGTTATGAAGCGGTAGCCATGTATTGCAATATCTGTGTACTCAGTTAACGCTGTTGGGCAGCAGTGACTCAGGTCATTTCCTCCTTGTTGGAAATTTGGAAATGGTCACACTAATTGTAATGTTTGTGGTTTGTTTTATTCTCCCACACCGTGGACACTCCTTTGTTGACAATCACTCTGTAATTATGACCTTTACCTCAAAAGGTTGGGCAAACTTGTTCCATAACAAGAACGGCGATTTGTTCTCAGTATTGGAAGACATGTCCCCCTCTCCCCCCGGGATCGCCGCTCATGTTCTATTACATATCGTTTTGTCGTTTTACTAATCGGTTTTGCTGATGGTAACAGTGTAATACTGAATTTAATGACCTCAAGATGTCACCAACATTTATTCGCCCAATGCACTTAGTTTACTGTGGCACTGTTGTATTATGGAACAGAATGGTGGTACAAGTTCAATACAAGTGTATGCTTCTTTAAGTTGCAAGAGTCTAAAATAAGCAAGGTGGTAAGAAACACATGCACAAATTACTTTTCAAATTATCAGCTTTCCAACTAAAAGAGATGTTACATGTAAATATCAAAATTGTGCCTTGGCTAACTTAAAGCATTTTCTGTTCAAAACCAGAAATTGTAATTGGCATCGTAGTCAAAAAACTGATTGTCTCTATCCTAAGCACACGTAACGGCTTCTCTCTGCCTAATGCATATTTTTCGTCATCTTTAGGCATATGTTCGAGAACAGCGTTTCTATCACGGAGATCTGGCGGCACGCAATGTTCTTGTTGGCGAGGGCTTGGAAATCAAAATATCTGATTTCGGACTCTCAGAGGATCTGTACACAAAAGGATATCAACGGCGGACGAAAGAGCAAATGATTCCAATAAAATGGTGTAGCCTTGAGACAATTTTGCATGGAATTTGTTCTTCAGATGCTGACGTGTAAGAAGTAATATGCAGCATATTCACAATATTTCCAAGTCAGTATGTATATCATACGCGGGATTACAGGGGCAAGGAAGTACTTGTCCCCAACTTTCCCAGAGCTTAAAAATAATAAAATAATTTAACAAAATAAGAAGGAGACCAGAAAAACTATAAAAGAATTTCCAATAGCCTACTATAGACCCTTATTAAGTTTTGCAATGTTAAATGAAGGAAAAGATTAATATCAAATGACAAATGCCATAAAAAAATGCTATAAAGATTTTTTTTCAACGCGCTTTGCGCTCACCCCAGAGAAAACTGGCTAATACAATTGAAAATTTTGTCTGGCACTCTAAAAGATGTTTCGAAGAATGGCCGTCTCCAACGTGCCACACTATTGTTACTTGAAGCTCTGAAATAAGGGTCACTGAAAGAACTAATGCACGTCATTAACTGCAGGATAGTCTTTGGAAACAAAATCCCAAACCCTAACTTTGTATAGGGAATCGCAATTCTAGATACATTTTTCGGCGTGCTGGCACGAGCCTGAAATAAATTGACGTCTTATTATTACTGCTATGCGTAGGAAAATTTTGGTAGAGTTGCCTCATTATTGCTTCCTGTAGGATAGCTTGAGTAAATAACTATTTCCAAAACCCTCGCTACACCTATCGCTGTTCATTGTTCCACCAACTACCTTCATCCTCAGCAAATTAACTGGCAGTTACTATCTTAAATTTGCGATCATCATAAAAAAAAATATTTCATTAGCATTACGAATTTACATCTGGGGAAGCAGGATTTTCTCTATAATTTTCCCGAGTGACCTCAAAAGCCGTCAAATAAGAAAACTTACTCGGGGAGAACCCTCGGTCCCCAGCTGCCGATGTCTCGCCTTCGGCGCTCCCGGTAAAAGCTTTGCCGGCAACTCCCCAAGATGCAGCCTTCAATGAAACCTACTTCCCTGGCACTATAAATATCGATTCCCTTGACCATATATATGTAAAAGGTACCCACAAAACATTTTGATATTTTCCTATACTCTATAACCTTCAAAATTGACTAGCTTGTTTTTCACAGTAATAAAAATATTTTAGGGTGATTTGTCCCAGAATATCGACAAAAATGAAACATAAAAGAAAGAAAGAACCATAGAGTTGGATATAGGTTCAATATCCTGCTCTATGAAAAAACGGGCACCTGGGGAAAGTAGGAAATTTTTTGTAATAAACAATACTGCATGAAAACTAAAGAAAAACTGTAGGTTACAATTAAATGTCTCAAACGCTGTCTCAACGCTTTTTTCTTTGACGGGCTTAGCGTGCACCCGTTTATGTATTGTTTCGGGATTCGGGGTCACTTCCTGTAGAATATCTCACTTGTCATAACGCCGTACAAACTCTTCCATTATCATTTAAACCACAAATTTCCCTTGGCCTTACGCAGCGGAGGGAAGTTCCCCCTCCCTCAGAAATTTTCAAGGCAAAATATTTATCACCAACGATCTGTATGAATTTACCGACTTTTTTATAGATTGTTAAGATGTAAGTTGTAAGGCACAGAAAGCGCCATTTCTGGTACCGTAATATGGGATAGGCGCTTAGCTAAGCGGGGGGGGGGGGTGGGGGTGGGAAAGATCCCTATCCTTGAGAATACTTTCTTAGCTTTTTTATGACTCATATCGCTAACAAGTATAAAAATCCGATTTTTCAGCTTGTCTTGCGTGCACCCATCTTGGTTTTTAGATAAAAGTATTGTTCAAAAAAAAAACCCACCGAAATAACCTGTTCTCCCCTCCTTTCTCAAGCCCTTTGCATTATCGAGCCGGCCGACTGTTAGTCATACCGAACAAAAAATATCACTGGACACAGTCGAAATGTCATTTTTGTGGTCTGGTAAGTGCCTAACTTCTGTCATTTGAGGTTGAAGTTCTTCCGGTGGCTCTGCCCCTGGACACCAGCAGGGGATCCCAGGCGGTTATGGGGAGCGCTCTGCTCTCCGGGACGCCTTCGGCGATGTTTGGCAATCTACCACGGTTTGTCCCCCACTTTCAGACATCAAATCCCGGCCCTGTATAACATTAACGTTTTTATTGCAACTTCTTTCTGACAAAAATGTACACTTTCTACAATGATGATATTTCATGAACTCTTTTTCACCCTTTATCATCATAAAACTCTTTGCAAGCCCATGTTTAACTTGAAAAAGGAAAACAACTATTTCTTACAATTTTTATTTGGGTGGGAAATGAATATGATAAAAAGCTTATTGTGCCTTCAGGATTTAAAGTTTTCCATGGTTTGCAATGGTCCATTTTGTTTTCGTTGATTGAATGATTCATCGGTGGGCAGGGACACCATCGAAATTTCTCCTACGTTCTTCATAAAAAATTTTTGTATGGTTCTTTGTACACTGTTTGTAACTATCCTGCATAAAAAGGGAAAACAACAATAACTACTTGTGAAGGCCAAGGTGATGTTTGCGTACAAAATGCAAAAAAATCTGCAAAAAAGTAAAATATTCAACACACGAAATATGGTGATTTCTCATATACCCCATGAATGATCACTTTATTGTGTACAAGGTTTGCGCTGTCTTTGAAAGCGTGCGAAAATCACATGGGACAATAGGAAGTCATATGATACAAACTCTGGTAACATTACGATTGACGATAAGGCAATTGGTACTTATCATAATCAGTCTGTGAATAGCTTATATCATCATACTCGATATGTTGCATGTAGGATGCTTTAGCTTATGGAAGATTATCAGAGGTAAAAGTGTTGCGACAGGAGTAAAAAATAGTCCTCTCCAGCGATTTCTGGAGGACTATAGTGGTAACATGTCAAAGCTTTAGTCACATCACATTCGGAGTATTCTGCTAGTGTTTTGAATTCCCACTTGAAACAGGATAGGCCTATTGATTTATTAAAAAAGGTACAGAGACGTGCGACAAGGCTTGTGCGGTCCTTAAAGGGCTTATCTTAACCATGACAGGCTACAAAAATGCAATCTGCCAACTCTTTGATATAGAAGACTGAGGGAGATATGATTGAAGTTTTTAAAATCGCTCAGGAAGTTTATGACAGAACGGCTACTCGTAATATGCTGAGTTACTAGTGTTAGAAGAGAGATCTCAGGAAGTCATTTTCTAAATGTGTGAAACATCATTGCCAACCAGATTTAAAAAAAAAATCTTTTAAAAAATGGGGTTGTTGATTCATGGAATAGTCTTCCAATGACATTTGTGGGATCTGACTCAAGTTGCTATTTTTGAAAGAAAACTTGATATATTTTAGAAAAGTATGGATGTAAAATTTGATTCTGACGCCGCTCCCTTCTTTATATCATTAGTCATATCATTTATCTTATCATATATTCTATCGTGTGCTATCTACAATAACATCGTCGGAGACCCACATGTTTGCCCACACGGGCCCCATGTGGGCAGTTGTCGGGATACTTTGATATATTTGAAAGTTTTACAAAATAATTAAAATATTTTACTAATTGAAGAAGTAGGTAAGGATTATCCGATGTCACGACTGACAAAAGATTTACATGACAATGGGTTAAAGAAGAAATACTTGCAACATACAAATGGTCTTAAGTATTATTAGGTAAACAAGTGGAAGCCGCCTCTAATAAAGGCAAAAAAGTGTAGAATGCGTTTTTCCATTATGATTCGTATTGAAGCCCAGCATATTTCAAAAGATAAAGTAAAAAGCGTTTGGCGCACTAAGCTACTAAGAACGATATTGAATTTTTAATTGATGCTGTAATGTGCGTCACATCTTCCTGTCTTAGATGGTCTTATGGGGTGGTGTTGTACGAGATTTATACACTCGGAGGAACACCGTATCCAGGAATTGAAGGAAGATTTCTTGTTCCCAAGTTAAAAAAAGGGTATCGCATGGAACAACCAGCTCACTGTCCGGATTACGTGTGAGTTTCATGAGATACTTTATCTGACATAAATTGGTGCGAAACAATATGCTCATGTTTTTTCACTTGTCTAAACAAAGTATGATGTAAGAATTTGGAGCTACTTAAATAAAACGTTTTAGTTGCAAAATTTATCCTTTCAAAACATGCCATGATAAGTTAATCTGGAACTCTAAAATGTAACTCTATTGGAACTTTTTCACATAAATCTCGACCATCTCATAAAAGTTGCAAATACACAGCGAGAAATTCTATTTGATTATAGTGCAGTTGCAACATTACCATTGGTTGGGAACATTAGCAGCTCATGCATGTTAAAGTGTAATATTGGACCAATGTCATACTGTACTTTCATTTTCTGGCAGATACGAAGTAATGCAAAGATGTTGGCAGGAAGATCCACACGAAAGGATAAGGTTTCAAGAAATCGTTGAAAAGATGGACGCTTCCCTGGTTCAAATGACAGACTACGTACAATTCTTTTCGGAAGACGATACAATGGTAGTTACAAAATTTGTTTTGCATATTGTGCTTATTTTCAAATGACCGAAGACCTGAAAGGCACATCATAGGATATTTTTGTAGGACTTTAAGCCTGACTTAGTCTTTTATTTTAGAAAGATTGGCAGAAGGGGCCTTCTTTGAGAGAGGTAGTAATTCAAACATTCATCTTTATTATGGTAATGAGGAAGATAATTAAAATGTAAAATCTTGGCTCTCCAAAGAATCCCTACCGTTCTCATATTCTTTGGGAACCAAAGCGCTACATTTGCCATGGAAGGAAAATATATTCTTCATGCGAATCCAAATGTTGTCGGACCTTCTTACGCGTGCTGTAGGGTTGATTGTCTTACTAGCATAATTCGCTATGTGGAGGTGGTAGGGCGCATTGGGACATTTTTTACTTTTTTGTGCACAACACTCCTTTGGAATGTGATACGGGCAACCCTTACTCAAAATCCATATCTGGCTTTATATCTGGAAATATCTGGTTGATTAAAGACTTTATATGGCCATATAAAGCCATATATAACTTGATTAAAACACAACCCAGATATGCATATTAAGTTTGATATGGCCATATAAAGCCAGATATAACTTGATATAATCGTGATCTAGATATGTATATAAAGTTTGATATGGCCATATAAAGCCAGATATAACTTGAAAAAAATGTGATCCAGATATGTATATAAAGTTTGATATGGCCATATAAAGCCAGATATAACTTGATAAAACTGTGATCCAGATATGTATATAAAGTTTGATATGGCCATATAAAGCCAGATATAACTTGATATAATCATGATCCTGATATGTATATAAAGTTTGATATGGCCATATAAAGCCAGATATAACTTGATATAACCGTGATCCAGATATGTATATAAAGTTTGATATGGCCATATAAAGCCAGATATAACTTGATATGCTAGATATGCAAATGAGCATTTTGTTAGTTTGTTTTATTATTTATTTGATTTGATTCTTGGATTATGCTTGTTACAAACTAAGACATGTTTTGGATACAGCATCACCTTCCAAGACATTGCAGTTATTTAGTGGCTACACTTCTGTTAATACAGCAGTGTACTAAGTGAACTTAGGCAAATAATTTGCATATTTGGACGGAGCTTGTATCTAAACCTACATTTTTCATGATTTAGGAAGTTGAAAGTAAAATATGCACCACGCAGTAAACAAAATTTAGAGTCAAATACGTAATTAAGTTTAAAATAAGAAGCCTATATCACTGTGATTACATAAAATAGGAAATTTCAAGTCATTTTTCTGTTCACTGTTATGAAATAAGTTGAATTTATGTACTTAAGTTAATTCAACCTAATACTTACATTAAATTCTAATTCATGGAGCACTTAAACATTGTTTTCTGGTGTTCAAAGTCTCCGACTTTTGGAAAAAAAAATTCTGGTGTTCAAAGTCTCCATGAGGAGTGTGGACTATAAGTCCTAACTATGATTCATAACTAGAGCAGATCTGTGCCATATAAAGGCTTGATCCAGATAGAACTTTATCTGGCCATATATGGTTTTTATCCGATCTGATATAAATTCCATATCTGGTGCAGATATGGGCCAGATATAAATTTCCGTATATGGGCCAGATATGGGCCATATAAAGAGTGAGCCATATAAAGTTTTATATGGGTCATATATGGTACAGATATGGGCCATATATAAATCTCTTTATATGTGGCATATATGGATTTTCCATATATGGGCCAGAAATGGAGTAGCTATATATGGGGCATATCTGGGCCATATAAAAGTGAAACTTTACCTGGGCCATATATGGCCATATATGGCCTTTATATTATATCAAGTTATATCTGCCCAATTCTTGTACAAGCCAGATATGAATTCCATATCTGGCCCAGATATGGGCCAGATATGAAATCCCATATCTGGGCCATATATGGATTTTGAGTAAGGGAAGAAATCACACTAACAATTAAAGCACAACATAGCGCACCGCATTAAAACTTAAAATACCACTTTACATGTTTTCACAAAATTTGATTATTTTCTGTTTTCTTCATTTTTTTTGTCCCAGTGCACCCCACATGGGGGGTGCATTGGTATAACTAACACCGTACATTAGGACAGTCATGGAGAAACATACGATTAATCCCCCTCCCCATACAAACAAAAAGTTGACCATTCTCTAGCCTCACCAACATTTGGTCATATTTCATACTGATACTAATTGAATACCAGCAAAGAATTAACTTCAATGGCCTAAAAATTTGTAGTCCACATTTTCCATGTCTTTTACTGTCATAGTCCTAAATCGAAATCAGACTTATTTGGGTCACTCGAGCAAGCATTTCGAGAGCATTAAACCATTAGAAACCAAAAGAGTTGAGTTCTTACTTTGTGGTTTATCAAAATTATTTTAACATGAGGACGACAGTTCCGTTAAGACTTCGCTAACCACATACCCTCCGAATCGGAGATTTCGACGGGGACCCTGGAACAGGATCAGTTACCTCCTGCAGCAGCAAGTTGCAAAAGATAAAAAAATAAAACACTGTACCACTTCATCTGACCATGTGGAAATAATTGCTCTGCTAGCTAAAGCAAACAATCTTTCAGCTCACTGATGGAAGAAATTAGGGGATTAAAGGGGACTGTTGTTTGGATTTTGCTTTAATAGGGATAAATAAGTGATTTGAAGACTTCTCCAAAGGACTTGTCTCCCTAATGATTATAAAAAATAAACTATCAGTTATAAATATGTAAGCACTTTCATTGCTAGCCTACTAAAATAAAGCCAATGCAACTACAGCCTATACTGTACGTAGCGCCATTTACATAGTTGATAAAGCCTCATTATATGTTCAGTGCAGACGGCTCCATTTAACGTTGCAAATCGTTTGTTTGACCTAATGATTGTGTGTTTGCGTTATTTGCAAATCATCTTTACAGGTTTGTATTGTCCGTATGCACCCCGTTCAAAGTGTCCCAAAACACTACATACATGATTTTTTAATGCGATGACACATATATACTGAATGCGCGAAATTATAATCGTGCACACATCTTCATGCAATATCTTTGATTTTCATGTTTACACACCACAAGTAAAACGTTTGGAAAGGACGCTTAGAAGAAGTATGTGATAATATGATGTAACTGTTCCGTAAGTTAGTAAAACTGTCAAAAGTTCCACCAACAAGCGTAGAGATATACACAAGCGTAGAAGCTCTTTGAAAGTTGGGACAGAAGTGACTGTTAGTGATCAGTGTCCTGGGGAGTCTAAGGGGAGGGGTATCCCCTCCCCTCTGGAAATGTTTTGACTATCTAAAGTGCCCTAGAAGCAAAATGGTGCAAATGATTGACAAACTTTGAAGTAATTTTATACTATTCAATGCCATATTTTGGCAGCATATCATCCAAAGTGGGGGAGGGGCGAAACAAGGATACCGCCCCACCAATCGGAGTGCTCTGGCAATGAATTTGGTTTGTGTATAGAGCTAGATATGCTATGACAGTCATGCTTTGTCATCAGTGTAATTCTTTGACGTTAACTCGATGTTATGACTCAGGGAAGCAGCCCTCCTGTCAGACAAACCTTGGCGCAACCCGATTCTTAGGACCGGATAACCAGAGCATTTCCAGTTATCTTGCCGAGAAAATATATGCCTGCAAACACCAGGGGGTTACGCTACCTTGGTTCCTTGCTGGCATGCCTAGACAAGACGTGCTTTACGGCTTCCCTATATCAACACTCTTGTAGGACAGATCCTTATCAAACAGGTTTCTTTTTGTCAGGGATTATCAGAAGAGGACGGACTAGTGACTGCTAAGGAAGGTTCCTTAGACCTTAAATCGTCCCGACGGCTTAAGTGTTGTTGGCCATACACCTAAGATTTCAATTTCAATTTATTTATTCCAGTATAAATATATAAAATATTTATAAAAAGGAGTAATAAAATAAGATTAAAAATAAACTGATAAGACAATATATCTACAGAAAGTTAGTTCACATTAAAACCTTAAAAATCTGTGAGTCTAAAAGTCTACAACAAATCGTTTAATGTTTTGGATTGATTGAAAAGGGCGGCTCTGTAGACAAAGGAATTCTTGAATAAAGTTATTCTGTACTTAGGTAAAATGAATGGATTTCTTACGTTTTTCTTTGATTGCACACTGAGGCTTTTGAGATAACTATGTAACGGGTGATTATGATCATCATGAATTTTTGTGGCCATTCTTATAAACTCATTTTTGGCAAAGACATTGACAGTCAGTTTGAGATAATTGAAATCTAGATGTAAGATCTTTGCAGAATACTTTAAAAATCTTAAAATTCTATCTTTGTCCTTTCGTAAAATAAAATAATACCAAACTGGTACTGCATAAATTAGATGTGGGAGAATGACAGATTTAAAAACACTTTCTTTAGCCTCTTTATTAAAGAAAGACACAGTATATGCTAATCCAGACATAATAGAGTAAACTTTGCTTAAAATACTGGAAATATGATCAGAAAAAGTCAGTCTTTCATCAATACATACTCCTAAATATTTGGTTTTTCTAGTACGTTCCACCTCTGATCCTTCTATTTTGACACATTGTGATTTAGATAAAAGTAAACCTTCATGCTTGATATTCTTGTTGGTAAAACACATTTCCTTTGATTTCTTAGGATTAAGTATTAAATTCTTTCTGTTGCACGTTGAAACAATATTATTTACAGTCTGTTGATAATTAAGTTGATCTCTGGTCACAGTGTTTCTTGAAATGTTACTTGATAACGCAGTATCATCAGCATATTTAATAATTGATGCATATTCATTAGACTTAATTTCATTTGTATAGATAGTAAATAGTAAAGCAGATAAGGGACCTCCCTGTGGTACACCAACCTTAATCTCAGAAGCTTCTGAAAACCCTTTATCAAGTTTTACCTGTCTTTCCCATCCCTGTAAAAATTGTTGTAACCAGTGAAGTAGCCAAGGCTCATCAATAAATGTTGCTAGATCTGTTAATAATTGGTTCGGTAATACTGTGTTGAAGGCGCTAGAAAAGTTAAGGAATAGCACCTTTGATATAGTTGTTTCCTTATTACTCGGCGTGCTTCGCGTGCTGTGTGGCTTCCCTGGTTCTCTTTCTCGTCGTTTGGTCCCATAAAACAGTATTAAGCTCCGGTTTACTAATAACCTTGGAAGTACTAAGCTTTCAAATTTCTCTACTAAGAAAAGGAATCTTATTCTCAGTGGCAATTTGCGTCTTGTCATTCGCTCGCTTAGGCTACATTTCAATGAGTAAAATTTTGTAATAAACGTAAATCCTTCTATACGTCCTCAACAGTTTGGACTGCTTTATTTGCGAGATATGCAATACATCGAGGTGTAAATGTACTTAAAAATTGATGCAGCACTCTAAACCCGATGATTCAATCCTGATTATTGTGCAAAGTATTCTAAAACATGGAATGTAATTGCCTACGTTTTCTTTCGATCGCACACTATAACCATACCCTATTCTCATCTGCCCGAATCCCCACGTTGCTATTTTTTTCTCGAACCCTCGTCCTACTCGTCGAGTTTGCATAAATCCCCTCATTGGGAAGCATAGATCCGCTCATTAGGTAAATCCAACATTCCTAAAGTTAGTGAGAGACTTCAAAATTTGTAGCTTCTTAGGCATTTGCAATATTTGAAAGATTGCAGTGTGCATTCTTGTTTTGCCTCCAAAAAAGTCGCATTACGTCAATGCAAAAGATGTATTGACGAGTAATGGCATACTTTACTGATTCGTGGAAGTATGGTGACAACGCTGTTGGTGGTGGTCCCGTGTTTGGTAGCAGTATATTGTGTTGAACGTTGTTGGCAACAAATATTGCTAGTTACATAGTTATTGATATGCTTATCTACCGTACCATGCATGCCATTGTACAGAGGGTTCGAACCACCCCCACCCCCCACGGAATCCATGGTTCGCTCGAACGGTACGATAATAGTAGCATGGGGAGAGATCTGGAGCTTTTAAAGGTTTCAAAATCCACAAAACCGTCCCATGCAGGCAGTCACTCTTGCACTATACATAGTATATACTCCCTGATATACTCCAGTCTTCCATAAATAAATGCAACTCTGAACAGCAGTCTCTATCTGCTACCCCAACCCAGTTAAAAATGAGACTAATAATTAATGCTTTTGGAAGATTCCGTCCAATCATCCAAAATAGTCCTGTAATCAAAATCGTCGAAGACAATTACAAATTCCAGTATCATTCCATTGAAAAACAAGATCGAATTAACGAGCAGGGTCATAAGTCTTAAGGTTTCTTTGTGTTATGGACGATGCAATTAAGTTCGTCCTTCAGCCGTAAGTGGAAATAAATGGGGTAAAAAATCCCAGTTTTAGAGTGGAACAGTAGGCCGATTACGCAATAAAACATTCGTTTCTTAGTAACCTTGAAAAATTGTCTAAAAGCACCCATTTTTCCTACCAAAATCGTCCAAAAAGCATAGGATGAAAATGGAAGTTGAAAAATCTTCGTCCAAAATCTTCCAACCTTTTATCCCAGGCGAGAACCGCTTTTGATCATGCGTTAACTGAAAAATTGAGTATCACTTGCGTTTATACATTATCCATACGAAACAAGTTTCCACACCAAGAAATGTTTTCTGAAAGAATTCCATCCTCATCAGAGGACTCATATTACTATATTAAAAATTATGAACGAAGTATACACAAAATTGTATGATTTTTAAAGGCCGACTTGGCGGTTCACCAGACTGCGCTTCGCGGCCATCTATTTGAGAGGCGCAAATATGCCTCAAGCTGAATTGCTTGAATTATTTGGGTTGAATGAAACACTCAAAATGATAAGTATGAACCTCAAAATAGATTAAGATTAACGCATCCGGACCAGGAAGCCACCTGGGCTTATTAAACGTCTTCTATTTTTTTCATTTTAGGTTAACACCTTTCCTTCTAGTAATGGTTTAGTTGGTATCAGCAGGGATGTACCATTATGTAAGGACCCCATAAATAAACTGAGTGAATTCCCAGTTTTAAGCCAATTCCTCAAAAACTGATAGGGGCTGATGGGAATACGTGCTCTACACCACGGGCCTCGACAGCCACCTCCAGTAAAAACTAGAAAAAGACGAATTCCTAAGTCGGACCACCAGAAACCCGAAACTGCAAAGTTGTAATGTATAGAGCAACCCCAAATTTCCAGGTGGTTTTCACGGAGATTTGATTCCAAATCTATAGAGTAGAACACTCAATCCAGCCACCATTCAAAATTTTTCTGTTTGTTTCTTTTTTTTAAGGACGTTTCACACTTTCCAAGAAGACAAAACATCTTGGTGTTCCGGATTGTTAACTTAAAATAATCACGAAAATTTTGGACACAAACATACTTGAAAATGATGAAAATGATAGCAACATTTTGTACCTCAGCACCTTCCGAAATAAATGTTGTTTAAAGTGAGAGGGAGAGGAACTTGACCCCCACATCAAAACGGAGGTTCGACACTATACAAATAGATCATTAAGAAGTGTCACCACGGTTTTGAATCCAATGTCAATTTAAAACAACCGGATAGGACAGTTTAACCTTCTCGCGACCTGTTCAAACTTTTAACAGGAAGCTACTTTCCTTCTGCATAAGTGTTGCCCCCTTCTCCTATGCACTATTTCTGCTGTAATCTAAATGACCACTGACTGATCAGAGAGAGAGAGAGAGAGATGTAGCATTATATACAATGAATCTCGCATTTTACATTTATGTTCACGTTATATTCACGTATGGCCTCACAAAAGGCAGCAAATACAGCACTAAGCGACTTTCGTGGCCCTGTGGTTTAACCGAATAACATTTTTCAGTTTTATTTTTTCAAAGGAGAAAGTAAAAATTTCTAAGACATGAAATCCAAAAATGAAAATTGTTTAGAGGCGATTTACAAGGCATGAACTTTGTCGTTTCCTTCAATCCAGGATGCATTCTTGGCAAAAGATTCCTTGCTAACTGATAGTGGTGCTCCGCTATGATACTGTTACATATTAGTGGTGCACCTTTAAATATCGAGCCTTTTCGTTAAAATAAAGCTGAATATGGGCCTAGACAGCATTGTCACCTTTCACTGAAGTTAGTTTGGAAAGTAAATTCATTAAAGTTTGAACAATCATTTAAAACAGAAATAGGGTGTTACCCTCTGGCACCTTTTCTGGATTTTTAAATATGTGTTTGTAATCTTTGTTTACAGATAATGGCCGATAATGACGAGATAAATCGTCCTGTACCAATCACTGTCCACGACGTCACGCCAACAGACGACCATGACGAGGACAACTTCGCTCCGATACTTGAGGAAGATGACAATATAAATATAGACGATTTAGAGGATTTTATGATGATTGAAGGGTGTTCTACGACAGATCATGTTATCATGCATACTAGGGGAGTAAAGAATGACTACATAGAATCTTAGATACGTAAATGCACCATCAAATACTGTGTAATAACGTCTTTATTCTCGAAAAGCTCATGAGATACTCAACAATCAGCAAACTTTAAAGAAGTGAATCTTGAGAACGGTTAATGATAATAACATAATTTCGTTTCAGTGTATATTTTCTACGATGTTCCTTCGAAGTCTGCAGCACGAGTGTCGTGGGCTTCCAGCCTGCGATTATCTCTACGGGACCTAACTTATGTGGGATATTTTTGTGATTGGCTGAAAGTGACACGCCATAATAGTAGAGCAGTAACAGAGTTTGCGGGAAACCAGACAGACTACGGTAGGTACCGTGTGCAGTGTCTCACGTTCATGCAAATGTGGGATTGCACCATAACGCTGCAACCCTAGCTGTAAACAACAAATTGGTGACACTCAATTAAGTTGATAAGCCTTAAATATGTACTTCATTACATTAGGCAAGCACGCCTATACAATGTTGCATTAAGTTTCCACCATTTAGAAGAATTTTGTTTTCCACCAATCGGGAGAATCTCTCGGAGTGAATATAAGTTTCCCATAACATGTTGAAATGGGATTTAAATCGTATCTATAGTTTTGTTTCCTTTTGAAATTAAAAGGTTTATATAATCTTGAAAAACTTTCTGTTCTTGCATCGCATGTTGTACGAAATGGGATTGCAAGGTTAAGTCACCCTCTAACAGAAAGGTTGTGATCACATTTTGCAACAAAGAGCATAGCTTTCCACAAAAGAAAGAACTCTAAAGACGGTAATTTGAGCAGTGCAAAAAGAGCATCAAAATAATGGCGTAATTTACTACTTTTATTGAGTGATTAAGGTCTAGAATGTTATATGTCGGTTCAGACTTGTCTTGTAAAAATGGCAGTTGAACCATTTGGATTCATTTTTCAAGCTATGTAACACTGACTTTTTTCAATTGTAGACTTTAGGTACACTCTTAGTCTTAACCTTTATTTGGAGCTTCAAGACATATTTCCTTATAACGCCGCAGATGTTGTAGAAAATGGATGGTTTGAACAAAATTTATCCACTCAACTTTGGGGTCAATTTAAATGTTTACCACAGAAAATTGATAGTTAAACATTTGACTAAATTGAGAGTGATTTTCGTAATCAAAATAGTCAATTGTAATACAGTCACTATTCCTGTGTGTTACATTTTCATTAATTTAATATTCTGAAACTTATATAAATGTCACTATTAGCGAGAGTTCTCTTTAAATAAAACTTTGCCAGTCAATAACATTATCCAAATACATTACACTTATGTTATAAAATGTTTATTAGGGCTTTAAATCAAAGTAGTCTAAATGGATAGAATAACCTGGAAATCGTTTGTACTAGGTTAGGGCTACTCAGCATATAAAAAGAACTGAATGTAGAAAAAGGCCGTTTTTTGTCTACAAATAGTCCATTAAAATCAAGACCGCGTTTTAAACTAAGTTTAAGGTCAAAATATACTTGATAGTAAATGAGATGCACTGCAATAGGATAGCCATCTTTTTAAAGCGAAACAGTGAATTTATGAAGAGAGTGGCAAGTTTTGACTTTTCAAACTACTCACTAGAACAGGGGTGGGGAACCTTTTCCGGGCCGTTTTGATAGTCATAAGCCGCTCGGGGCCGCAGAAGTGAGGGCGCTACAAGTTTTCTCCATGGGGCACAGACCAAGGGGCCCTAAACAGGCCCTGATGGGCAGAAGTCCCTAGGGGTTCTGGAGTTTATACAAATTTTTAGGCAATAGATTGTTCATCCACTATCTGCAAATGACATTGAATCCCAAAGGCTACCCAGACCATACATATCACAATATGACTTTGACGTGGTAGTGATAATGAATGAACACATACGAAAAGTGCGCCGTGAAAACCAACTGTTATTCAACTTTCTAACGTTTAACTCACTCTTCGGAGGAACAGTTTGTATCCTCCACCCAATCTACCGGAATAAATACAGTGCACGCTGAGTTTAGTACTCAAATAGGCCCATATATCTTTTAGCGCACTTCTGTCCATATTGGCACGTTCGGGATGTTACATTGTGGATACTAAGGTTTTTGATAATAAACTGGTACTGCTAGTTTCGAAGCACTCCACGTAAAATATGCGGAAAGTCGTAAAAGCAGGAAAAACGGTAAGCACCATGGGATAAAAGAATATTATCATTTACCGTTAAATTGATTCTGAATTGCATTTATGAATTGCCTCGCGGGTCGGATAAAATGGTCTCCCGGGCCCCAAGAGCTCATTATATTGTTATTAAATGTGAAACGGGTTAATAAAAAGAAATCGCACAAATCGCATTTGCGTTAGTTAGGGTGGAGACATGCTTTGGTTGCGCAAGTTGTTAAGAATCGCTAGCTTAGAAGAGATGATGCCAATAGTAAATTTGTAGCAAGACGTCCTTGTTCAGTCGTAGTCTGTTCAAATTCGGTAAACACTTTTTTGTCGTTAACATATATCGAGAAATTAGCGTGGTTCCAAACTTATTTCATCTGTTCATCGGTTCCTTGCCGAAAGCAATATCCTTTTTACTCAGCACGTGGATTTGTCATATTAAAAGGGGTCAAAACCGAAACGTTCTTAGCACAATACTTCAAAATAGTAACCATGGATATTTTTCATATGTGACATATGGAGTACTTTTTCCAAAGTCCTCTCGACTCTCTGGCGAAGAGCCGAATTGCGATAACAAGCGTTACACATGAAGGAGTTCCACTCCCCAAAGTAGCTACGTCCCCGTGGAACAACAAGACTTGAAATGGCATATTGCTTGAAAAAAAAACTGTTTTGTGATGTGCAAGGGACCTAATGCTTACCCTAAATGGTATGAAATGGGATTGAAAAACTGATTTGCTATGAGGAATGGTCGCTTTAAAACAAAGGCCAGAGATTGAAAGTAGCATAACTAATTAATACAAAGGCAGGGTTAAAAACATACAACCATGATGGAATTCCACATTTTTTTCAAAAGTGCCGTTCATACTTACCGGCAACTTTCATAGTTGATTTTCACAACGTATCAATTAAATTGGTTTTCACCTCAGTAAAAAAAAAAAACTTTATGAAGGAGGAGTTTAAGAGGAGGCAGTGTGTTCTTAATTTCACAACATCAAGATTTTTATATGTGACGTTTACGTTCTAGGCGCTGACAAATTATTTCCTGGGATTTACGAATGCTTCCTGGGATGGCCTTTCAGGAGTGTTCGTGGTCGGGTTGTGCGGTTTTGGTTTTGCCTGTGTCCTTTTAAAGCACGTTAAAAGCCTCCTTTCGGAATAACCGTTGGTTTTCGCTCTTCAACCCTTCGAGTGTCGAGGGGACTTTGGAAAAGTACCCAGAAAAAGTACCCTTTAGACAAAGCATTTCGGATTTTGAATAAGATCTTGTGTAGTATTTGTTCTTTCTAGTTTCCCTTGGGGGACTTAATAGCTCCTTTGGGCGCAACGTTTGGTTTTCATCCTTCGGCCCTTTGCCAAAAAGTCAAGGGACTTGGAGAAAAAGGACACTGAGCCACACATGACAAACCCATGGTGTAGAGGTTTGAAGGTTGAGAGGTTGGTCAGTCAAGTTCTTTTGTTCCTTGGAGACATAGCTCCTTCGGGGAGCAGAACCCCCTCAGGAGTAACGTTTGGTTTTCGCCCTTCAGCATCTAATCGAAGGGTCTTTTGGACAAACGTACCTTTCAGATGACTTTGTTGAAGAAACTTGGAAGTAAAATTTCCTTGACTTTAAAGTTTTGTGCCTCACCTTTAAAAACACATAGCGCTCAGAAAATTTACCTGTTTACTTGCAACATAGGTTCTTGCCGCAGTAATGCAAGACTGTCTGCTAGGGTCTTGGTTAGTTTAATGTCAATGTAAGGTCAAAGGTTCATAACTCCATTTGGGAGTAGCTTCAGGATTTTGCCTGGAATGGATGGGATGAAAGCGAGCAGGACGTTTGTTAGGAGATATTTGTAAAAAAGCTATATCAATTCAAAAGTCAAACATAAAAATTTGAGAAGCAAGGAACCACTTAAAATTTTGGCTTTTTGTTTAATCTCAGTTCCCCAGGATATATGAGCTGCCATTAGTTGCACCTTCCTGCTACGATGAATTTTCATTTTCGATCCAATATCAGATCATTATTTCATACTGTATTAATCACTCTGAAATAAAGTTCCTGCTTGCTCGGTCACTTCTCCTCGATACTTGAGTTGCTTAAAATATTATTGCAAGAGTACTTAATTGGAGACCCAAATGTTTCAATACTCATTCGCTGAAGCAGGAATAATCTGGAAAACCTTCGTCCATATTGGACTTGGGCAAGTCTTCATACTAACAGTGCCTTGTGCATCATCTAACAAGCTTAAAAGCACACAGGAATACATGTATCTGTTAGGACTTTTTGCATAAGAAGGCGGTTTAGAGCCCAATTACATAAAAAGTTTCAATTTATCTTAAATTTGAACTATCATGCTATAGAAAACAAACTTTCGACACGCTCTCGGTGATGTAGAAGTTTGCTATATTTCTTTCATACTTTGGTGTCATTCACCACGTGCACCTTCCACTCGTAGACAGTACCGACAACACACTACAACACACTACTTACCAGACGGATCACACCACACAGTGAAATTGAGCAGTTTCATGATCCATGGGGGTGGGGGCACCAAAGAAGATTATGTCGTAATCCTATCCCAATGTTATACCTCAACAGTCGGGGCCAGTGTGCATATGCGTATCATTGCACCCGGAAAGGATCCCTTCTTTTTGCACATACTGCCGAGGTGCCGTCTTTGGAGAAGGGCCTAAGGGCCTCCTCTTATCTGAATTCTAGATCATTCTGTATTCACCATGCATTGCAACTTAACGGTTCCATGGTTGGTACAGCAGGGAGCTGTCACTAGAAGGAGATCCTTCGAACCCAAAGTCCTTTGAAACCTTCGAGTTGAAGACAAGGTTAATCAAACGTACAATACAGAAGCGGCTCTCCCTTGCCCGAGGCCGTGGAATCTCATAAAATCATCGACACCTGCACGCAACTTTTTCAGGGTGTTACGTAATGTACTGTACGTGCACGGAGCTACATGTGTACAGCACTGTATATTTACTTGCTCCAGACATACAGAATCCAGTATCAGCTCAGCACAAGCTGTTCGACTGCTTACTGTACGTAGCTAGCTTTCATGCACCAGAGTTGCAATATGTTATCTGGCAACTGTGCATGCACTGTATAGGGTTAATTGAAACAACCGTGACATTACGAAATAGCTTCATAGACTTCATCCAGAAAAACAAACTTCTGCGACACATTTTTTCATCCTTTGAAATAAATGAGTTTCTTCACAGTTCCTTCATACGGATGCGTAGAAAGGTCATTGCACTGACTAGTTACAAATTTTAACAAAATGTCAAAAAAAAACCGCAGACTGACGAGTTGACGAGATGGTTACATAACAAAATTATGACTTTTCTCATTTAGACAAGATACTGTGTCTCGTCTCAATGCAACAATTTTATGCAAATTGACGAGTTTGATGGTTAAAGGAGCTAAGTAGTGGCGTACTTCCAAATAAATACATCATACGAAACGAGATGATTACCCTCTGTGCGGGGCTAATTTTAAAAATTTTAGGCCTAATGCGTTTTATATTCTCATTTAAAATAATCTTGCAAAGTAATTTTGAAATAACGTTCCTATACTATTTCTTGGGTTATTTGATTTTACACTTGCAAGATATTTTACCATTTGTTCTTTTGAATTTCAAGTTCGTTACTTTTTTTCTTCTGGCACCGGCAATTTTGAACCGTGTCCACTTGTACTGGTTCTGACCGATGCATCTACCCAGGCATGTAGCACACACAACCTACAACGTACGTACGTAGGCCTATGTAGTATATTAGCGTTACTAGTGGAAAGGCACATGCCTATTTCGTGCATCATCTGCAGGAGGTTCATGAACAACATTGTGGATTTTGCAGGTATTGAAACTGTTTTTTCGATCAATGAGTTTGTTTTTCGTGGTAGACCCAGGCCCTAACGCTAGCCTAAGTAAGGCTAACGTAAGTACTGTTAACGACAGTAACAAGTGTACTGTTACACCAGGCACACTACATGCATGGCTTTGATAAGTATCGGTATCGGATCGAATCGATAAACCAAGAAGCATAACCGGATGTGACGTAACGAAGTCGGCGGGTCCGAGAATTTATTCTACTTTGGCGACTACTCAGCTCCTTTAATATCATCTCATCAACACGACGAAATTCAGAAAACTGATATCTTGACGAGACACTGAATTTTTGTCAATGCAGTAATCTTCTGCAAATTAACGAGTTGTACAGTTCTAACTATCTCGTCGAAATGAGGAAAGACAGAAAGTTGATTTTTACGAGGTAACTTTTACGAGCAACTTATGAATCTAGGAACAAACTGTAGGTGTTAAAGACCCTGTTATCTTTAGAGTAGTTTAAATTATGTGAGGTCGCCACATATCAAACCGTGAAAATATTCCACACATTATGTACAGGCTCTTAAATAGGTTGTCTTCTTATGGAAATATTACCGGGGTAATACTTCATTTTCTCAGTGGGAGGGTCACTCTTGCATTCAAACTGAGGAACAGTTTTTAACACGAATAAATTTATGAATGTGAACACTCTCCAAATGGTGTGGTCTTATCGAAGGGGGAAAACAATTAAAAAATTATCAATTGCAAAGTTTGAATTGAAATGTCTTTTCAAGAGTTACGCTAAGAGATTCCTTTTTTGAGGATGGGGCCATCTTACCGCCCCACCCTCGATCCGCTTCAGGTCTGATATATCGATCAGTTATGGACAATCTGGTTTAAATTATAGCCCTACTCGGCTTCATGCCGGCTGGGCTTAATAATGCATGGTCTTGCTGGTGTAGGGGGATACGTGTTGCAGATTTTCAATTTCAATTTTGAACCAAATCTAGTGGCAAATTTCCTTTGGTGAATAAATCAAATCTTCTAATGGCTGGTTTATTCTGCATGTACTTGAGTATGTATATGAAGTTAATATATGGCAATGACCCTCGGAGCCTATAACTTAATAGATCCTTGACAAATTGCTGTTTTTCCTCACGTACACACAACCTTGTCTTTCAATCCGGCATTAATATTTCACTCACATGATTAATGAAGTATTCAAAAAGGCTTTGAAAACTTTAGAAACATCATTAATTTTTCACACTTCATATTATAGGAAACTGTCAGTGACTGGATATTTATTTATATTTTCGGCATACATGTCCTTATCCTGTACTGTAGTAGGCTATTGTTGTGTACACGTTAAACGCAGTATATACAAACATCTAGAAACAGACAATAAATATATCACAATGATAGGTTTGACGGAAGCCTAGCTTCGCAGAGAGAGCTGGAAGGAGTAGCTCATGGATTAAGGTAGGGTTTTGTGGACAAGAAGAATTGGACGAAAATTCTTGCACATATGGCAATGAATGTTCGAGCACAGGGTTGAGAAGTGACGAATTTACTTCAAGTAGCCATACCTTTTATGAGAGAAAACTCTGTCGGTGACTGGATATTTATACATATTTTCGGAACACATGTCCTGATCATGTACTGTAGTAGGCTACTGTTGTGTACACGTTCAACGCAGTGAATAGAGACAACTGCTTACATACAGAAATATATCACAATGATCGATTTGACGGAAGCGCAGCTGCGAGGAGAAAACTGGTAGGAGTATCCCATGGATTAAGGTAGGATTTTGTTGACAAAGAGAATTGGACGAAGATTCTTGCACATATGGCAATGGAACTTCGATCACAGGGTTGAACAGTAATTTATTTCAAGTAGCCGTAACTGTAAGGAGTACCATTTTGGGTAATAACAGGAATTATAAATCTATGAAAATATACCAGTCGCAATCTTGCTAAAGCATGACTATACCAATATAATTCAGTTAATTAATTAATTTTACCGACAGCAAAAATATATCAGACACGTTCATTAGCACACTGTTACATTCATACATATAAAAGGTATAATATAGACCTAACAAACGAGACTGATTTTACTGATTTGTACATGAAGGTAGGGGGCATGTATTAAAAAAAAATGCTTCTCGAGCCTGTCACCATACTTAAAAAAGCATAAGTTACACGACGATGAATAGAAAGTAGTTACGCAGAGGTAAAGAGGAAACAGCCAATGTGGCTTCAAATAACATTTTCCTTCGAAAAGAACTTTTCAATCACTAAAACTCCGGGGACCTTTTAACTTGCAGAGTATGTACCATGCTATCAAATATTATCGTTCTTAAATAAGGTAGAACGTGGATTTTTAGAATAGTTTGCACCCAGCAATGTATTAATCGAGTTGTAATAGGAATCATCTTCCAATGGTAAATCAGAATTGTGAAGTAACGTTGCATCGTTTTTTAGAATTTATATATTTCTGTACAATAAAAGTACGAAACAATTGATACCCACCGTTTAACATCAACTGAAGGCTTTTAGCACCAAAAGTCCGCTTGCATACTACAATACAACTTATAGTCAATTTGCAGCTACAAAGCTAAGGGCTGGGTTTATCTCAAATTCCAGGATATAAGGGATGGGATGTTTTAATGTTTTAAGTCTTACATTACATACGTTTGCACTTTTGTATCTACAAGTAAACCGTCCACTTGTTCACTTTGTGCTGGCAGATAATAAATATTTAACTTTCATTTAATCATAGAGAAATCGAACATGCATTTGGTACCACGTCTTAGGTACAGCGGATGGAGCTGTCTCTGCCTGTCTTAACCTTATCTTAACACCCTTTCCCGTAACTGAGTCATGAAAATCGAGGTAGCAATTTTAAAAAAATCATAACTTTGTCATTCAACATCCACAAGCCTTATTTAACCACCAAAGTAAATCCATCAAAGACATCTATCGAAAGCCACCATTTGGTGGTGGTGGTGGGGGGGGGGGGTTGAGGGTTGTGTATTGAAAAATTTTCACAAAACATCAAAAAATAGTTGTTTGCATTCAAAAAATGGTCTTAAAATTTAAAAATGCTACAAATGACGTCATAATATTAAAAAATCAGTTCAGGCACTAAGGAAAAGGTCACCCTTTTCACTTTTTTCAGGCTGTGTACCTTAGAATCTAAGGAAACACCATGATGAGAGATAATTAGATGCCAGTTGTAGGAAATTTAGAGATATTTCAAGTATACTTTTAAAAAATGAACCATTTTCGGTTAAAATCTACGTTTCAATCCCCCCAAACCCCACCCAAGAAAGAAAATCATAACTCAACAACGGAAAGTCAGATCGTTACCATTCAAACTCCAAAATCTCTGTTATAAGATTTTTTTTACCTAGAAATACCAACATAAATGAATACATGGCAAGGGTAGGGTGAGTTAGAGAGGTTCACAGATCCAGACAAATGCAGTTTTCAAAAGTGCGTCAATGTTGATCCAAAACATACATTTCTGACCCAAGAATTCCCTCCCAATATAAAACATTATAGGCCACAACACCCCTCCTACTTTTCCACTTACCAAAGTGTCCATTTAGGGCTACCTTACAAAGCCCACGCAGTGCTATTTATAGATCCAAAGTTGTTCACGGTTCAATGATCACTGAGCCACTGTATATATATATATGTATATATATATGTATATATATATATATATATATGTATATAAAGGTCACATAGGTCAGTGTGTGTAGTTCAGTGTATAACCAAGAAGGTGTTATTAGCTAATAACACCTGTCTGGTTTAACAAAGTGTAAAATAAGCATATCTTCCTCAGCTTTGATCCAATTTCCTCAAATTTGGTATCAAATGAAAGAGAAAACTAAGCCAAACATTCTCATGCACCACAAATTACAAAATAATAGTGATTTTTATGGGTATTCTATGGAAAAAACGTATGAAGTCATAGAACTTGCATATTTGCATACATAATGAGATTAGTGTACAAACATAAAATGTTCATTCAAATTCCCCATCTTTGTTCTTTACAATGATATATATGTTCTTACAGAAAACTTTTTCTAAATTAACCAAAAAATTCCTGAAATATTCCTCTTTTAAAAACTGAAGAGCCTTATGCGACTGAGTTCAGCGATGGTTAAGCTATTTGCTAAAAACCTGATGGGTGTGCTTGGTTTAGTGGTTTTAAAGGGGTGGCCTTCGTTCCTGCAGAATGTCCTTATTTTATAACTCAAACAGTTCTACCTTGATGATATGTCTAGAAATTCTCATCACTTTCTAAATATGGTATTATTGCGTTTGATCTATGCCCATGTATGAAACACTGTCAGTTGAAAACAGTACTAGAATTACATTTCAGTGGCAAGGAATCATTAAGCATCTTAGCTTGGGATACATTTTAAAATTGTAAATTTCGAGAAGATAATTTGCAAATTTGGAGTTTTTATTGAATAAAAATTTAAAACTAGGCGGGGAAGTAATTTTAGCAGCTATCTTTACTGGGAGCAAAATCAAGTAAACCATCGGGGCGACTAGTTGCCATCGGGGATCATGTACATGGGCATGGTTCCGCTGCTCAGCCCCCTCCCCCTTCCCCATGGGGCTTCTAATGTTTCCTGCTAATTTTTATTTTTACTTGGACTATGGATTTACCTTCCTCTGTAGGACCACCCATTCTCTAGCTTTCCCGTTGAGTACGCTACTGTTATTACAAGAACGAACAGTAAAATTCCAGTAGAAGGATTACCGTGGTATATATCACAAATCATGTTCAGAGTGTATGGTCCTAGTCATATCTCAAAATACTACCCAAAAACTTGCTGTTTTAAACAGAAATCTTTTACCTCTAGGACTGTAGCTTGACAAGTGGGGATATATCTTTTGGGGTAAAAAAATTTTCCAAGGGGAAACAGTAATTTATGATTTAAAATATATTTAGGGAAGATAATTTTTCTAGGAAGCCCCTTCCTCAAGTGCAACTCTCAGAGCCAACATATGCACTTTGGAGGTGCATAGTAAAGAAGATGGGTGCACGTAAATGTACTTGAAAACAGGCAAGGCACTTGAAAATGAAGGTTACATAATAATGACGGAAACTCTAAGATAATTTAGTCCGTATAAGCTTTTTCAAGATAAACTACAAAGATAATATCAATCTTATCACACAAATATGGCCCGCTTTTTTCTCCCCCCCCCCCATATGCACTTTTGTCAAATTGGCAAAAAAGTAAAGCTGGGGTTCATTATACATAAATATGGTTTTCAATGTTTATGTGCGTGTTTCTTATTACTGTGTAATCCCCTGTTAATATCAAATTTCATAAATCTTAAATGAAATGCCCATATCTACGCAACAGAAAGCGTTTCTCTGTACTCTAATCATATGATACTGAGATGGCAAGGTGGTTGCTGTTTCAGTTCCATGGTCCGTCCCTGGATCGAGTCCCTAACGAGGGCTCCTTGACCACACAAACTAGTGCTTCATGCCCGTTGTGCAGCTTCAGCCAACTTATATTTCCATTATCATTTCATATTGTACTTAAAACATACAAGACATAAGCTTAGCCCATATGTTTCGTTAAATTACATACGTTGATAGTTTTTACATTGTAATTTATTGTGTAAACGTAAACTGCATGTAAGTAGAATTTGACACCGCTTGTATGAAATTATTGTTCCAAAGCTGCAAATACTACAAGCACTGTTCCAACAATTGCAGGAAAAACCTAAGGAAACACAAGAAGAAAACAGAAAAAATACTGTCAATGGACAACGCTCTTCTTGTATTCGTTTTGTATTTCGTTACTATTTATTTACTGTTATGCTGACATTGTTAAAAACGCAGAGGATCCTCCAGAAAATTTCAAATTCTCTATGCTCTGAATTACACCATTTAACTGAAATTTTAATTCCACTTGAAGGCAAAATCAGACGGAGCTAGTGTATGTTCCCGGAATGGACGGTTTTCCTCTTTTTTACCACTCACGATTTCCTACACCTTTCTTGTGGGAGGACAGGTGTCCCTATGTGGTTCCGTTACTTCCTAATGTTATCCTATACAGCCCTTTCAATTTAAGTGTCACCTAGTATAGATTCAGGCCTACTAATTCGAAGCTTGTTCTGCAACAGTTAGAAGTTTATTTGCAACATAGTTTTTGTGTTTTTGAAAAAGGAGGTGGAATAAAAAATTCAAAGACATTCCATTTCACTTGTTTTTTCTTTCTATGAAACTAATGTTATTGAGATTCAAGGAATTTTCACAGAGATATATTCAATTCCATTTGAACGCTAAACCTCAAGCTAGTTTTTTCTTTACTTAAAAATACTATTTCACAGTGCCAAAAAATACTAACAATAGCAAAGACCTTTAATAAGTGCATACACAATCTATCCAGGGAGCTGTGAGAAATGGAGAAACATTGTCTTGTTCCATCTTTGAAACTAGGTGTTTTACCGACACTACAGCTGCTCATTGTCGGGTTCCTGAAATTCCTCCCGAACTTAGAGAAACGAGGCAGTGAAGACAATTGTTCGTGTCGTCTACTACATCTAAGAGAGCTCATTGATGGTTTCACCCATTAGTATCACGATGCAAGTCGTCAAGGAGTGTAAAATATATTTCATCTTGTACCTCCAGGTGCCCCTTCTTTAAAGGGTTGAGTGTATCTTCATGTAAGTTTTTGAACATACATAGACTTTTCGCCATTTTAGGAACAATCCGGAGTCGTTCGAAATGTCATCATCAAAATTTAGACTCCTAATGATTTTCAAAAGAATATAGGCTATTCCTATATGATATTAATGATAATTAGAACAATGATGGAGTTGTATAAAGTAGGGTTGCATGACAACATGAACAGTCGTTTGACCTAAAATAGTGAAATGTTTGACATTTATCGGTTGGGCAGTTATCTTCAAAACAGTATGTTGACAATTAAAGAGAAAAGTCAGTTTTAGCTTAAAATAGGACCACAGCGACCTGTCCATCAAATTTTGGTGTCTGCAAAGGACTTAATTATTTCAAGTCCATATTGTGTGACAAATCTGGTCGATGGTACTCCATCTCAAACAGCTCTCGGGTCTATCTGACCTCAACAGACATGACAATCACCTCTTCAAGCAATCGTTTAGGAGTTGCTTTTCAATTCTTGTTTAACGGGTTTATGTATGTGGCGTGCAGCTGAAGTGGGGGGGGGGCACCATTTGCGAATCTCCCGACTGACATGGAGGAATGATCTAAGTGGTACCGGTCCTACAAGACACTGAAGGTGCACGACGAGCGCGAAGAAAGAAAGAAAGAAAGAAAGAAAGAAAGAAAGAAAGGAAGGAAGGAAGGAAGGAAGGAAGGAAGGAAGGAAGGAAGGAAGGAAGGAAGGAAGGAAGGAAGGAAGGAAGGAAGGAAGGAAGGAAGGAAGGAAGGAAGGAAGGGAGGAAGGAAGGGAGGAAGGAAAAGGGAAGGAAGGAAGGAAGGAAGGAAGGAAGGAAGGAAGGAAGGAAGGAAGGAAGGAAGGAAGGAAGGAAGGAAGGAAGGAAGGAAGGAAGGAAGGAAGGAAGGAAGGAAGGAAGGAAGGAAGGAAGGAAGTAAGTAAGGAAGGAAGGAAGGAAGGAAGGAAGGAAGGAAGGAAGGAAGGAAGGAAGGAAGGAAGGAAGGAAGGAAGGAAGGAAGGAAGGAAGGAAGGAAGGAAGGAGGAAGGGACGGAAGGACGGACGCAAGGAAGGACGGAGGGAAGGAAGGAAGGAAGGAAGGAAGGAAGGAAGGAAGGAAGGAAGGAAGGAAGGAAGGAAGGAAGGAAGGAAGGAAGGAAGGAAGGAAGGAAGGAAGGGAAGGAAGGAAGGAAGGAAGGAAGGAAGGAAGGAAGGAAGGAAGGAAGGAAGGAAGGAAGGAAGGAAGGAAGGAAGGAAGGGAAGGGAAGGAAGGGAAGGAAGGAAGGAAGGAAGGAAGGAAGGAAGGAAGGAAGGAAGGAAGGAAGGAAGGAAGGAAGGAAGGAAGGAAGGAAGGAAGGAAGGAAGGAAGGAAGGAAGGAAGGAAGGAAGGAAGGAAGGAAGGAAGGAAGGATGGAAGGAAGGAAGGAAGGAAGGAAGGATATATATATAATCATATATATATATATATATATTTGTCAAATCCGGCAATACAAAAGGAGAAAATAAAACAATAAAATACATAAGATTATATTTTCCCTTTCAATTTTGAGATATATATGCACGTTATTTCAATTGACCCTAACTCGTTAGTGTTAAGGGATACATGTACGTAAGTTGGTGTGCAGTGAAGTAATTGCATAAAACATTATGTGGTAAATCGGACTTGCGTATACAGTTACGCATTCTCATATAAAACAGTGTGTAAAACGTTTTTTTTCGCCTGAAGGTCGAGTTCTCCCAACAGTCGCGTTTTGTCATACCATATTTCGCCTAAATCCCAATTTTTAGAAATACATATATATATATACAGTGCTAAAAATTTGTGAAAATTCCACGTTTCGGGTTAAAAGCCTTCATCAGGTGGCAAAAATGCAACTGATTGTTGACACGGCCAAACGTACAATTTAAAAAATACACAATAAAGTTGGACCTTATATGTATATATGTATATATATATATGTATATATATATATATATATATATATATATATAATATATATATATATATATATATATATATATATATATATATATATATGCCTATTTTTCACCTTGGGGGAAAAATCGTGTGAAAAAACATACATTGGGGGAAAATGTACATTCGGGGAAAAAATCGTTTCCCCTTAACGTTTTCACACACTTTTTATATAGGAATACGTAAACGTATGGTAACTTGCTTTCAACCACACAATCTACATACTATTACTTCAATGTTGACGAATTTACGGACACCTATCCGTTAACACTAACGGATGGCGAGCCATTGAAATAACTTTAATTATGTCTTTGAACAGTTTTTTTTAGCTTAGGGGAAATATATGCTTATGTATTTTGTTTCATTTTCGCCTTAACGAAAACGCGGTATCGCGGTTTCCCCCAACCTGTCGAATTAGTGTTATTAGTGTCGAATATATATATATATATATATAAAAATATAAATATATATATATATATATATATATATATATATATATATATATATATATATATATATATATATATATATATATATATATATATGAGTGAGGACCTACTTCACTGGGCCCTTTCGAAACCGTGCTGTAAAGCTGCCTTGTAGTACCCTATAGTCACAACCTTTCAATATATACATATATATACATTTAGGCGAAAAACCGTATGAAAAAACGCGACTGTTGGGAGAACTCGACCCTTAGGCCAAAAATCGTCTTAAAGTTTTACACACTGTTTTATAAAGGAATGCGCAACTCTATACGCAAGTCCGATTTACCACATAATGTTTATGCAATTACTTAGCTGCACACCAACTTACGTGCATGTATCCGTTAACACTAAGGACTTACGGGCCATTGCAATAACGTGCATATATATCTCAGAACCAAAAGGGGAAATATAATCTTATGTATTTTATTGTTTTTTCCTTCGCCGGTTGTATTGGCGGTATACCGATTTCGCCTAACAGGTCGAATTAGCCTTATATATACCATATTTCTATTATATATATATATATACATATATATAATAGAAATATGGTCCACGTGTATTCCGATAAATAGCAGGTAAACAAACAGAACACAAGGCATAGTTGACACAGCAGGAATACATTAAAAAGAATTTATATATATATATATATATATATATATATATATATATATATATATATATATATATTATGCACGTGAACAAGGAGAGTGTATTCCTCCGAAACGTTGTGCGTCCTCTTCATTGAACTAGTTCGCTTTTTGAAAGTTTGTAGCCTTTTACAGTTTTACCGTTTTACATGTTAATGCTGTCTATGTAGATTAATAAGAACAATTGATCATTTAAACTTTTGGATCGTTTTAACAGCATGCCATGTGTCTTGTGCTTGTTTCATTTTGTCTTATATATATATATATATATATATTATGCTGTGTTTCCAAAACTGCTGGTTAATCTGAATTGTTTGGTGTATTGATAACATTAACTTAAAGTGAAGAAGCAGTCAAACCCAATATATTTTGATACATCAGTTAAACCTTACAAATTTAGGCGTATTCCCCATACAAGTATCTGTAATGATGTTCCCGAACATTAATATTATCTTTTAAAGGTAGACATGAAGTTATTTTTTGTGTAAATTTGACAATGCCTAACAAGAGTATTGCAACATGATTAAAACGACCCATTCACAAGCAGGACACCGTGTTACACCTTTTCAAACTAGGTTTAATGAATTTTCCTTTTAAGCTGTTTTATAATGTGAAGTTCTTTCAATCTTTCCAACAGACTTAAAACAAAAGACCAACATCAAGATGGAGCTGTGTAGTAAAGTGATATTATTGATCCTGTCTGCTCTTCACTTTGGTTGTCTTTTGTTTATACAAGGCCAGGACTCGAGCTTAAGCATAAGTGCCATTAGCAGCAGTAAGAAATTTCTTTTTGTAATATATTATAGAATGCAGTATGACTTAAAAGAATGAAAGCATGTTAATCTCGAATAAACGATTTAATCTTTCTGGTTAACGTGCAGGATATTTGTTGAAATCTTCAGAATTATTTTTTGTATAGAAAAGATTTTCGAACATGGCGGTGTGCTCTTCGCTAGACCATGGATGTGTTAGGAAGGAGATACAACGACCAAAATCTGTCAGACAGTTTGTATTTGAAATGATTAATTCTTTTCAGCCACCGGCCATTTGATTGACAGGTCTCTTTATCAGGCGCGGATCCAGAAATTTTGAGGGGGGGCCCAAAATGGAAAACCTCATGTGCACCGAAGGTGCACCACGAGCGCGTAGCGCGAGTCCCTACGCGTGGGGTCCAGGGGCCCGCGTTAGGGCCCCTGGCGGGGTCCAGGGGCGGAGCCCCGGTGGGGGTCCAGGGGGGGAAGCCCCCGGAAGCTCTCGCAATATTGCATTTTAAGAGCACACAAATCGGCTCCAGTTCTTATGTCAGTGAGATTTTATACCTTTTCATGTTGCATGGAATTTGATGTGTATGGCTCTGTTACTATATGGCTCTGTTACTATATGTACCTCAGAAGTTACGGAAAATCTAAGTTATCTTAAAACTTACACGCCAACATTATGAGCCCGTGTAGGTAACTTGAAATGATTTTTGCCATAATAAGTGTTTTATTTTCGTTATACGGTGTTCGGGTATAGGACGTCAGCTGAAACAATTGCGCGCGAAGCGCGCCGAAAATTTGAATTTACATTTGAAACCATTGCTATGACTAACGGTGTCAATTCCCTTTATGTGTTTCTATCAATTAGAAAGTGGGTTCGATACTAAGTTTTCAGTTCTCATGAGAAGAGGAGGGTGAAAAAAATGAATATCAGTTGTTTTACATCCTTACAATGCTGACTCTGAAATCACGTTTATGCACACGAATAATTGGCTTATGGTAGAACCCCACCGATGAGTAATGCGAATACGTTTGGGACCTTATTGATAGTAAAAGGAGCAATTCAAGGCTAACAGTGCGCAGATCAAGCAAAAATCAAGAAATATTGAGAAAACTTTGCAAAAATCGTGAAAGATTTCAAATGACTTTTGGTAAAAAGTGATAAAAATAAATCCATCACTCAATAAAAACGTACCTCTCTCCCTGAGCGTAAACAATTGCGCGCGAAGCGCGCCGAAAATTTTCGGTATAGAGCCTCCCGGGAGCTCTGCATTAATTGTACTGAAAGGGGGACCAACAGGACTCTCACAACCTTACATCCATATGGGAGGAGAGATGATATATCACCTTCTTTATGGACTTCTGAAGGGTATACCCTTCAGAAATCTATGACCGATGGTGTCGGCGTGAGTTAGTGATTGGGGGAACCGCAGACAACTGCTAAACCTGTAAACCGTGCCTTTTTAGGCAGTGGGATTTTGTATACACTATATACAAGAGTGGGAGAGCCTTTTCTTATTACTACATGAGAGTGCAATCCCTGGAAGGGGTTTACCCTCCCCTCTGAGAAATTTTTGTTAATTTTAGGGGGCCTATATGAAAAATGGTGGTATCTTTGGGTCATTCTAAAGTGATTGTATGTTTAGAAAATGTCCACAATTTAGTGAATTCTAACTTTTGTTCGGGTGAAAGAGGGGAGTAAAAGACGGTTAACATATTGTCTTCAAACCTCCTTAAGTCCCAGGAAAATTCATGGACGTGGATCCATCTCCAGAAGTGTCTGTGTGTGTGGGGGACTTTTTCACATTTGTGAATCACCGTCCTGGTGGCGTGGAAAAAGCAGTTGGTGGTAGCCAGAATTTGCGTCACGGGGAGGCAATAAGTTTTGTGATCTTCGGCATTGGGGAGGGGTCTAAGGGAAATTTTTCTAGAACTGAATGCCCTCAGATGCGAATTTTAGCAACAAAAGTGTAGGATTTTTAGGTTATTTTTCTTCTACAAATTTCGTTTTCCTAGGCATAATTGCAGTCTGTTCCATCATTTTTGAATAAGTGAGGGGGACTTTTTGACGATGTCCCCCTTTCCAAAAAAGTGAGGGGGACGCGTCCCCCCGTCCCCCATGATCCACGCCCATGGGAAAATTGTACACGCAAATATACCTGCGTGGAGTCCACAGAAACATTCTTGGACTATAACAAAATTTTTCCTTTACATTTTAAAAGGATATCCAAGTTTGACAGAGAAAAGTATAGAGCCTTCCGGGAGCTCTAAATTAGTTACAGTATACAAAAGAGGGGCCAACGGGATTCTCACTACCCGACATCCATATGGGAGGAGATATGATATATCACCTTAAGTTATCTTTAGGTATAGCAAAATGGGATGATGGACAGGCAAAATTCGTTTCAGAAAAGATTTCCGTCATTATTGAACGTCGCGGTAAGATGTTTGGAAAATAAGCAACGGCAATTACGTACTTTCAGTCTTTCAAATCATGTGCTAGACTAGATTAGTCAAAGGTCCCATAATGATGAGAGCCCTACAGAGAAGGAGATGTACTTTTTAGAGAAATGTTGCATTGGAATAATTTCTTGCGTCATAGCTTTGTCAATGGTATATAAAATCGGGTGTAAATACTGTCGTATGCGCGCGAAGCGCGCCGAAATTTTGAATAAAATATTAGTTCAATGACAGAACCTGCATTTCAGATCCTACATCGGACACTGTCACTTTCCCACCAACCTATGCTATTCAGAAACGAATCTTCTGACTGAGAATTCTTAAAAAGCACTTTTGCTCCTTTGTTCCCCCGTGAGTAGTTACCGAAAGCTATTGATAATAAGGACAACTCTGACACAAGGCTTGACGCTATAGCGGAGAGTGCGAAAATTTGGAATTTGTCAAGAATTTCCAAAACTTATGATAGTTTGAGAACAGTTTGTGAAAGAAAATGGATAGAACAAATAAACCAGTCATCAAAAATACATCTCACCCTACACCCTCCACAGAAATCTGAAGCTTAAACGACTTTTGGGACCATTTTAAAAATTTTCAAGAATCGATGGGGGAGGGGGACACACGTCACCCATTGCCCACTGTGCCGACGCCACTGTCTGTAGCTTAAAAGCCTTTTGAGTTCATTTTAAAACATTTCAGACAGCTTCGAAATCGAATAGGGTATGCACGCCGCTACTTTGCCTGCAACAGCTGGTGCCACTGTGCACAATAGCACTTCACCTGACAGCTTGTCTTCTGTATTCATTCTGCAAGGTCTGTATGGCGAAAACTTTGCCTCTCAATCCCTCTAGATTACAAAAAATTTCACTCTTTAACACAAAATTGTTACTAAATTTCAGTGCAGCTAGCCGAGCCCATACTACATATGTCACGATGTTTACTTATTTAGATCTTAAGTCAAGGATCATTACCCAGCTATTCACCTGTTTTCGAACATTGTAGCGCTCCTTTCGTCGCCAACCACTTTGAAAGATATATAAAGAGATAATCCAGCGATAGCTCCACCCAACCCCTACAGAAACATATACTTTGAATACGTTCTTAGACACTTTTATTCATTTTTTGCTCTTAATTTTTCTTTCTCCTTTTCTTTTTTTTTTCTTTTTCTTCTTTTTTTCTCCTTTCGTTTTTTTTTTCGTGGCGAAGGGGGGGGGGCGGGCCCCCCAGGCCCCCCCTGGATCCGCGCCTGCTCTTTATCCCTCTTTATAAGTCATTAGTGACTGTGCACTTTTAATGATGATCCTCTCCTTTCTTTTCCAAGGAACCTTGAGACAAAGGCCATTATATACACATACATTGTAGTGAGTTTTTCTGCCAATGACCAAACTTTAATCATGGATTTCATTAAAACCCCTAGCAACAAACGTTCATATAATGTACTTCAATTGTACCCACACAAGTTTAATACGTCATCTGCTGGAAAAATTGTTCAACCCTATACATTTCTCTTAGTCTTTAGAAAATTTTCCATCATGTACAAACACATTCGAAAAGTAAATTGTAAAGAAATTTTTCGCTACTTTTAAATGAAGTAATATTAAGTGTTACGAATAACAATTAAAATATATTTTTGCATGACAACCGGAAACGAAAAGTTCGCGAGTTTATCGTTTGAGGTGTGTCTTCTCATTGTCGCTTTGACAAAGCCTCACTCATCCACGTTGATCTAGTTAAGATAAGCATTTTGAGAAGAAAAGCTAGATTACACTCGGAAACGAACATTGCTTCAAAGAGTCTGAGGAACGCTGGAGCTCCTTTCTCATACCTCCCTAGCCAGACAAACTAGCCTACCAGTTTGATTATATAATCAAATCCACTAAATTTGCAAATTTATGTGCCACAGGTTGTCAGCAATATTCATCGTTACAAGAGCTATAGTTAGTAAGTTTCTTGAAGAATAATGCCGTGAATCACTTATGAAATAATGACGGCACATTATGTGCTGTGAATGCGAAGCCACTTCAATACTTGTTGAAGCGCCACAGCTCGCCAGATGACACAGATTTATCACTTTTAACGATTTACGGTATCTGAAGTGTTGTGTACGAGAATTAAAGTGTTTTGATCTATGATGATCGAGAAATTTGGGTTTCTCAATTAAGAAAATAATCAGTCCGTGAGGTGCTCCGCAAACCTCTTGTATTTGCAAATAAACCTTCCCACTCACAAGGCCCTGCATTTTGAAATTGTCTGGCTTTTAATAAGAAAAATATTTAAATATTACCATAGTCACCTGTTAAATTTGTATATAATGAAACTTAAAGGTATTTACTTCCTTCAATATTCCAGAGCTTCCAAACTTCGCAACCTACTCCCAAGGAGCGTGACCCTTGATAACTCCCTTGGGGATGAGAAAGCCCCTAAGTGATAATTTTAAACCAAGAAAAAGACAATCATCCTAATTTTGATCCCTTATATCACGTGGGGTGCTTTCCTCTCTTCCCAGTATGCCTTATGCCGGTATGATTTCATCCAGCTTACAGACAAGAAATAAATTTTTGTGGTTGACAAGTCAGTCCAACCCACAACTAATAAGAGCTGGCGTTAACTAGTTGGTGTTCTTGAAGAATTTTATGGAGGTTAACATGAACACTCCTATGGATGCCTTCAGTGTCTTCTAGGTACCTCTTTTTGTACCACTTACCTCCAGTACAGTTCCCACCAGTATTTACTCTAGGGCTCGGAAACTAAGGGGGATTCCCCCTCTCAAATATTTTGAGGGTATTTTGAGAAATATTTAATCCGTGAAATGTGCGAATCAGTTATGGTATTGTATGACTCATTGATTTTCGATTGTTATTCTGTGTCACAGTCTCACAGACAAGTTCAAGAGTTGAACATGAATCATGTAGGGAAATAAGATAGTTTGTTGCGGGACTCGGAAAGGCAATGCGGTAATCGCGCAATTGCCCACCTTATCGTGAACACTGGTTCCTACTTTCCACTCGTTTGATTTGTGTGTAGGGCAGAAAATACGTACTTGGTCACCAATATTAAGTCTTTGCTATTAGTGGCTACCATCAAAATGTTTCTTTTGAGTCAATTGATCTTATTCTACATTAGATGTTAAATTAATTAGGACCAAGTACAATCTTGTCATACACCTTGTTTTGACAATAAATTCAGCCGACGTATACTCAGTTGTAGATTGTGGAATTTTGAGATACATCGGTAAGAACTTCCAAACCGATGCTTCAAACTGAGATTTGTGCTTCCAGCATACACATGCTTTCTCAAAGCATCCATCACTACTCTAAATTGCCTCTCTGCTACCTAGTTTCAAGCAGGTTGATATGTAAGGACCGAAATGTACGTTTTTAATTTCATTCTGCTCCATGAAAAGTAAAATGATGCCGCTCGAAATTGGGGGAGGTTATCTGATACAAAACCCTTCTGGGAGACCATGACTTGCAAAAATCATTCTTATTTCATCTATTGTTCGATCTGTGGTTGTGTTCCATGCATATGAATCACCTCAATCCACTTTGAATCGTTGTCAATCAAAATTAAAAGTTGATCACTACTATGTTCTCAAAATTTAACATGTAGCCTTTATGAGGGCCTACTTAGCCACCTGCACTTTTCCAAAGAAAATTTGGTGGCTAACTTCAAGCGTTTTTTTTTTCAGATTTTTCTGAGTGAGTTCACAGTCTCGGTGTAGTCGACCTTTGACCTTTGACACAAAATCAAGAAGAATTAATGTCTTCGCCTGCATCTACTAGCCATTTGTCTTTCAATTACCTCAGTGGTCCACGAACTGTGTGTCCAAACACAAGTTTTAATGAACTGAACCTAAGTGACTCTTACATACACTTCCTTGCAGCAAACATTAACAGGCGCAGATTCAAGGGGGGCGGCTTTCCCTGCCTCAGCCCCCTTTTTCGCCACATCAACAATAACAAATACGCGAAAACTAGCATAATGTAAACGCAGGAGATTCCCCTCTTCGAAATTTCTGGATCCACGCCTGATTAAGAATGAAATACCTTCATCCCTATCTCTTTCATCATTACTACAATATGTCTTTATCATAGTTTAAAAAGTCCGATGAAATCTTTCCAAAGCTCCTTGGCTTTCAGGATGGTAGGAAGTTGAGTTAATCTGTCCTATACCTAGTTCATACAACATCTGTTGAAATACTGTTGTGACATGAAATTGGATCCTTGATAAGATTGGATATCTTTAGGTAACTCAAATTATGTGAAAATTTAACAAATGCTTGCAAAATTGAACGAGCCTTAATATTTCTGAGAGGGAATTGCCCCAGGAAACCTTGTAGAAGCACACATGATTGTCAATATATACTAATGTCCTGCATTACCCTAAAGTGGGGAACCTACACAGTTAATAATGACTCTACTAAAAGGCTCCCCAAAAGCGGGGTTTGGTTATAAGTGTACAGCCGGAATATTCTAATTCGAATTCCCAACCATCTAACATGTGTGACACGTTTTACAAAATTTGGTCACATCACTTTTATGTTTAGGCCAATAAAAGTGATTCAAAATACGTTGTTAGGTCTTATCAACCCCTAGGTGCCCTGCAAATGGCATTTCATGAGAAATGCTTAGAATGCCATTTCTCTAGAACCTTAGGTACCACACTTTGATGGTAAACTTTCCTCTCTTTATCTAAGGTTGCATCAGGTGGTCTCCACTCACGCATCAAAATACTATTTTTGATGTAAAAACACACTGACACCTTTTCTGATTCTTCCTCAGTAAGTGCCTCAGCCAAAAATTAATGAAGTTCTTCATCATCCTTTTGTTCAACTGAAAGCTGATCTCTTTTAAGAGTATCAGACATTTTTGAAGAAACAGTTGTTTCTGATCTTCGCCCTCACAATTTTGTCCAGGATTAGTAAATTCAAAATCCTGACTATCTTTAAGATTAGTCAGAAATGACTCACTAAGGTCATACCAAGTATCTTTAATTTCACTACAATGTCTTTTGGATTCTGTCCCACTCCTCTTTTGGGAGCACAGTTCTGTGGTTAGGAACTGAATTCTCATATTTTGAGAAAAGACAGAAATTTTCCCATCTCTGAGCTTTTCGACATTGTTCTTGTAACAGCACAGGCAGGGAATAAATTTCGACAATCCTTTTCTAACTGCTCTACGTTATTGAATTGCAGGGTTCGTTTATCACAATTGCATTGTCTGTAAACTTTTCGCCAGTTAGGTCATTGCCCAACAATAAAGATACCCCTTTTACTGGTAGAGTAGGCATAACACTTACTATGACCGACCCAGAAACTAAATCTGACTTCAAATTAATTTTGTGAAGAGGGGCAGGAATAAGAACACTCAACCCCCCCTGAATAAGTACATTCGCCCTAGTGGATGTACAGTCCGATGACGGCAAAATCCCATCTGAGAATAATGTCTGAGTTGCGCCAGTATCACACAAAATTTTAATTTTAACGGGTGGCTGAGCTGAATCCCCATTTACGGAAATGAAACCCTCAGATACAAATGGCAGGTACTCACTCTTCCTTAATGTTGACAGTCAGAGGCCGTAAAGTTACGACTATACCCTAGGCGGCTCTTCAGAAATGGCTATGGCATTTGAAGCTGCTTCTGCCTCCAACTTTTTCGTCAATTGAAAGCAATTGGCATACCAATTGGCCATTGTTTTACCCTTTTTGTGACAGAATCCACAAACCATTTCCTTACAGCTTACTTTTTGTGAGTCACCGTTGTCTTTTTGTTTACGACTCGAATCTGTTTGCTTCTTATTATAAAGAGATAAGTTTTGGCTTTGACAGAGGGCGCCAGACTGAGAGATGAGATCCACTAGTTTTGCGTGTACTACCAAATGTTTTATTTGGTTTGATTTGACCTTTATTTTGGGTCATGCCTGCTTTGCCAAACTTGTTGGTCAGAGCATATTCATCAGCCATATTTGCAGCCTTATTTAAACTGATAACGTCAAGGTACACTTTAAGGTCACCGTGAACACATGGTTTAAATTCCTCCACCAAAATTAATTGCCTTAATTGTTTAAATTCAGAGACGTTTTGAGAAAAGCACCATCTATCAAACAATTTCTCTTTGTTATGAGCAAACTCCACATAGGATTGATTGTCTGGCATTATACACAGTGGCGCCGCCAGGATTTGGTGAGGGGGGGGGGGGCACCACAGATGACGTCAAAATGCCATCTCAGTTTTCCCCCAAGTCTGCGTAAATTGTACTTATTTATGGGTCCCTGCGATTGTATAAGGTATTGTGGGACCCTTCCTGTGTAGTAACTACATAAAGGTGCCGTCCTGGGGGCTCCCCCTCCCTTTTGAGAAATTTTTGTTAATTTGAGGATGCTTAGATGCAAAATGGTGCCATCTTTGGGATATTTTTTGAAGTGATCATATATGGCTGGAAAATATCCATAATTCATTCTAAGTTTTGGTTAGTTGAAAGAGGAGAGTATGGTTTAAGTGAAAGAGAAGAGTATGCGTCCATGCGATAGCTTTCAGCAGTAATAATCCTTCGTTTGTCACTTCATAAAGGTGCCGTCCTACGGGAGGGGTCCAAGGGGTTCCCCCTCCCCTTTGAGAAATTTTTGTTAATTTAAGGTTGCCTAGATGCAAAATAGTGCTATCTTTGGGATATTTTTGGAACTGATAATATATGGCTGGAAATATCCATAGTTTAGTGAATTCCAATTTTTGGTAAGGTAAAAAAGGAGACTATATGTTGTCTAAGGGAACTTGCATGTTGTCAATAAACCTCCTGATACCCACCCCACCCCCTTTGGCTATTTTAATTAATGCCTTCTATTGGGGGAAAGTTTTTACGTAAAATTACTTGCGTGGAGTCCACAGAAACATTCTTGGACTATTACGAAAAGTTTCCTTTGCTTCATTGTGCATTATAGAAGGGTATCTAAGGCTGGCAGACAGCGGTATAGGGTCTCCTGGAAGCTCTTGATTAATTATATAAAATGGGACACTGACATGATCCTTATTACCTGACATCCAAATGATACTATAGACTATGATGCCGAGCACTTTACAACTATCGTATGTTTACTAAGTTTGAACGAAAAACCAATTCATTTCATTTCATTTATTTTGTTTTATCACAACAATATACAAACATAGTGAAAGAGGTAAGGTTTGGACAGCTTCCAGCAATGGAGAATCGGAGTTAGAGTATAGGTGCAGGGAGGTGATATTAGACCTCCCTGACAGGGTTTAGGACTAAAATGCGCATTTCAAAATGCTTTTTCGTCGTAAGTGTATTATCAATCACCATCTGTACCGGTAATGGCTGCATTTGTATAATGGCAAATACTTATTTCAACCTTCCACATCATGCTACAAATTATAGACTGAAAGATCCCATAGGTCAACAGAGGTTGGAGTTGTACTTATGTGTTTGATCAGTGTTTGATCAGTGTTTTGATCAGAAAAGTTGCATGTACTATAATCTTAATAACATGGGGTGCAAGTTGTGACGAATGCGCGTGAAGCGCGCCGAAATTTTTCATTAAAAGAGATTACCATGACACTTTCAATTCCTCAGCAAACCTATATGCCAATCACAAAGCCAATCCTTTACCTGAGAATTCGTAAACAGCCTTCAACTTCTGTTACTGTGCTTCTGCGGGAGTTGCTACCGGAAATTATTGACAATAAGGATATTACTAAGGTAAGGTTTGGAGCGCGCGGGGCGCGCGAAAATTTTCATAGTTTGCGAAAGATTTGGGATAATTCTGATAGCTTGAGAACCATTTGTGATAGAAAATGATTACCACAGATCCATCACTCGGTTGAAAACACACCTCACCCTACCCCCTATAGAAATCTATAGCTTAAACGCCTTTTGAGATCATTTTAAAAAATTTCAAAAAAAGAGTCTGAAAACGATTGGGGGGCACGCGCCCCCCATGCCCCCCCCCGTGCCGGCGCCACTGATTATACAGCTTCGAAATTTCTGTCGGTGGGCTTCTGGAACCAGTCCTTAAGCCTGAAGAACTGCCCTTTTAACGGCATCATAACTCACACTGTCCTCTATAGACAGAGAGGAAAAGACCTCTTGTGCCCTACCCACAAAATTGTCTTAGATTAATATGGTCCATTTGTCCTTAGACCACTTGAATTGCTCAGCTTATTTTGAAAATGAGAGAAATTTTTTTCCTCATTGTCTTCTTGAAACTGGGAACAAAATTCAAATGCTTCGATAAATCGAATTCTCCAGCTTCAGGATCTATGTAACCAAAACTTTGGGAAAGACCCCTACGTTGTAGCTTTGTTTCATTCTAAATTCATCTTCCATGTTCTTTCCTCCCTATCTCTCCCTCTTTTTATTGCTATTTGTTCCTTTTCCCTTTCTCTCTTTTTCTCAATTTCTTTTAACCTAATCTCTTTTTGAATCTCTAATTCTATTTTTAATTCGAATGCGCTGTCAGTTGGCACCTTAATCACTTCCTCAAGTACCGTACTAGCACAATGTTTTCATCGACAAGATATTCCCCAGCACACTTTTTAATGCCATCCTTCCTCATCAAAGACTGATGTTCGCTACCAAAGTACCTTGCAATGTTTACCATTTCAGACTTTTTTTAAAATTTTGTTTCTCCATGGAGGAATTAGCTACAAATCGATCTAGATCGAATGACATCTTGAACAAGTCTGACTCTGACAAGCAATTCTGAACGAATACATTTAGTACTATTTCTACGGTGGACTGTTCTAGAAATTTGGAGATTTTAACGTTGGACTGAGCCTGCACTTGTTCAAGTTCCCGGATAGTATGCCACCAACCCTGTTACGGCTAAGTACAATACATAAGACCGAAACAGCAAAAAGCTGCGGAAGAATGAGATTAAGATCCCACACTAATTATTATTTAACCCCCTTTTCCTTAATTTCTACAAAATACCCTAAAATGTTCACCTAGGTTTGTATTTATAATGCTTATGGCGGAGGGAATCTTATAAATTTTTGTCAAGGATTGCACCAGTAATAGGAAAAAGAAAAAAACACAAACATGCGAAAGGGTGTACCTCCGCCAGACAGACAAGCTGTTGCACTCAGATTTGTAACAACAGATACGGCTCTAATTTCCATCTACGGCGAGAAGGCAGGGTGGTCGAAACCAGATGAACGGGCCTCCCCTGTACAGACCACCGTGCCTCATAATGAGAGTGAATTACTGAGGCGTTAAGTAAACAGTCGTAGTCAATTCCCCTTTCAAAGTGCTACATGTGCCCACTACCCATGTCAGAACTGGTTGCTATGCTGGCCGGGGTGGGGTCAAAAGTGAGTTCACCGCTCTTCTAAATTTTAAGCAGCAGAGTGGTTTGTGGATCTGCAGTACCTTCATGAATGTACTGTACGAAACAGAAATCTGTAGAATGTACATGTTTTTGAGGAGCGAGTTTTTTCACTGCCTTCCCCATCATGTCACTGCACGAATACTTTGGGAAAGGAGCAAAGAACAGGCATGTTTCTTCTGCCATAAATCAACTGACAAATCGTCTGCATCAGGGGAACAACACATTTTCATGTAGTTTCCTATTTTGAAATCATGGAATCCAGTCCTTCTATATTGATTGGTTGAGACTCGAAACGCGAAACAGACAACACACACGGCACATACCGAAACCCTTATTTCGCGAAACAGCGTTTCGCGAGACAGACGATGTTCCTTGTTTTGTCTAACGTTCACGGACTTCAGAATACACTAACCTAGTTATCTGTTTCGTGTTGCGCATTTCCTGACGTCTTTTACCATGGGGGATTGGGTGAGGACTCTGACTCGGAGACGGGAAGTGAGTGTGGTCTAAGTAAAAAAAAAAATAATGTCAATTAATTAATGACTTGAGCTCGTTTAACTGGTAATGCTTCTGAAGCCATAGAAATAAGTTTTAAAGTGAACAAAAATCAGCCAGAGTTGCAGAGTTGTAACGAGTAACTCAATTTTGCAGTCAAGTCGAGTCATTCACTTTCTTAAACATTGTGTTATTTCCATGAAAAAATTTATGATACAATTGCTCGAGTCATTGTCCTTTTGATAATTAGTGACTCGAGTCATGACTCGTTACAACGCTAAGACGTTGCAAAAATTGACTGCTCAATTTCAGGAGTTGAGGGAAAAGTACTCTGAAATTTGTAATTTCATCTGAAATTGTTGATTCACAACTAACTTATTTTAAATCAAATGTAGAAGCTTTCACGCACTCGAGCTTTAGACAGAACGCAGTCTGTTCGTATCGTTCTTTAACCTTTTGCAGGTGATACAACAGACAGATTCCCTTGCTCTTTTAGGGGCAGGTTTCTTGATCATCGTTCATCAATTACTTTGGATCCATGCACAGTGTGTACGTGTAAAAATGGTACAACAACTTGTAATATCGAATCGTGTCCATCGGATGCTGGATGTGAGCCTAGCGAAATCATTGTTATACCAGAGGAATGTTGTCCGCAGTGCCCGTACAGTAAGTACTGACCGTGACTTTGCGCTATTCCACGAGACCACTTTGAATACCTTTGTGTGATAAACTGCTTCGCTGCTTTCAGTATCCCATTCCTCCCTTTATGTGTTTGTTTTGAAACACCTTTCAGCCCTCCTCAGTGTTATCACAGTCTTGAATGTGTTGCTTATGGTTACTGAAACGTTATATGAAGGAGGTTGATGTTTTCCCAATGTATTTACCGTCAGAAAACTTGGTTTATCTAAAAAGATGCAATGTTGACAGAATCTCAATGGATATATCTGGATATATCTCAGAATATCGCTTGGCTAGAATAAGAACAACTGAGTGATAATGTGTCTGCATATTTGGCACCGACATTTTGCCACAGGTGTTGCCTCTCCATGATAGATAAGCGGTGGAGATCACGCTGATTCAGAAACGTAAAAGACAGAGGTTGGAGGGATTCTGGTAATATATCCTATTATTATGGTTTGTAAAGAAGAATGAGCGACACAGTGTGACTACTAAAGTACTTAAGTACCACACCATGTAGAAGCTATGAAAGCTAATAGAAAGCAGTCCCCGACGGCGACTAGTCGCCCGACGGGGTTACATGTGTTTGCTCTCAAGAGGACAATTTCTATAATAAGAAACCAAGACTTTCGGCACGCTACGCGCGCTGTAGAGTCACTCCAGTTCCTTCAATAGTTCTATTCAAGACGGCTAGAAATCACAAGTCTTGTCCACCTTACCAATTAACATGTAGGCAGACTACAAAGTTTGTGTTGAGGAAATTTCATCCTACTCTCTTAATGTAAAAGAGTGAATTTCACTCTTCGACGATTGCCTACAGTGACCACTCTCTGTTTCGAGTGGAATTCCACTCTGCCCGGAGTGGTAATTCACTCATTTGGAGTGAATTACCACTCCCAGTAGAGTAAAATTTTCACTCGAAGAAAGAGTGGTCACTGTAGGCAATCGTCGAAGAGTGAAATTCACTCTTTTACATTTAGAGAGTACATCGCAAAGCCTGGTTGCTGCTTTCTTGTGTGTGTCATGCGGTACTGTGAGTTGGCGAGCGATTCACCAGGAGCAAAGTTTGGCTATTTTATTGGGTAGTCTAGGTGGTTTCTTTACAATGTATGTTATCCCCGATGCGGTCTACATCCCCTACTGTTTTTCTTTTTGTTCTTAATGGTTACATATATTTGTTGTGTCAGCCTACCAAAAATTTTCACCCGATTCGGGCGCTTTGCGATTCCACGTTACATATTCAAAAGAACACTATCAGCGCACAACTCGACTCTTGAAGTATTAAGTGATTTTGTGCAAAATATGTCCTGCAATGGCATGGGATAGTTAGGCTTGTAAAATATCCCCTTCTCACCATCCCCTCGACATAGGGGTTGTCGGAGCTTGGGGTCGCTGGCATGGCCAAGCCGCCTGCCAGGAAAATTCTGTGGCCACCCGTTTTCGGTTTACTTGTTTTGGCTTTCAAAAGGGTCATTTCTGCGATAAAAAAAAAACAAAATTTTCTGTGAGCTTTGCTCACTCTTCCTCAGTTTCGCTACTTACAGCTAAATATAGTACAGACTCTATCCACCTTTTCAAGTAACTTTATAAGTAGGATACATGGAATTAGATTTATGTAAACGTCGGGAATTTCATCGCATTTCGCTAAACTAAGTTAATATTGTCTAGAGTGTGTCTTGCGGTACGGCTAGTGACTGGGAAGTCCAATGTAAGTTTTACTTGATAGGGCCCAACTGCTCCGACAATTGACCTATGTAAGCTTTAAATAAGCACAGATTAATTTTAGTGTAGGCTTACCCCAAAAATTTTATCGCTTCGTGCGCTTTGCAATTTCACAGTTTACACTCCGGAAAAAACAGTAAATCAGCAACTATGTTCTTCTAGTAAATACATATTTTATGCAATATATGCCCCACAATGGAATGGTATAAAGCTTTTGTTCAAATCCCCCTCACAAACCCCTCGACGGCATCGGCGTTGTGGGGGGATTCGGGTCCCTGCTCCCCTATCGGAGAGTCTGGCCACCCGTCGGGCAAATCTTGGCGCCACCCCTGCGATTGGACCGGTTTCTCACTGTGCTATTTCAATGGTAACATTCTGTGGTGACGAAGAGACAGTGTCTTGAAATATCCACTTTCTTCTGATTGTCAAGTATTGTATTTTTCAAGTTAGGCATTACAAGTTTCGTTACATTTCCTGATGCAAAAACTCAGTAAAATGACGATGTTAAACGGCCCTCTGATTTACATTTGGATCTTTTTTTACACACCCTTTTCCTGACAATCAGATATGGATTGATAGTCTGGATGATATGGTTACAATACAGCCTGTCACGGCCTTATCAATTCATAAGAGTGCTTGCCAGAATTTAGATGCCTTGATACATTATATCAAGTTTTATATGGCCATATCAAGCCAGATATAACTTGATACAATGCAATTCCAGATACGCAAATAAAGTTTTATATGGCCATATCAAGCCAGATATAAATTGATGAAATGTCTGTCCAGATATGTAAATACAGTGTTATATGGCCATATCAAGCCAGATAAAATTTGATGAAATGGCAACCCAGATATGCAAATAAAGTAAAATATGGCCATATCAAGCCAGATATAAATTGATGAAATGCCTTTCCAGATATGTAAATACAGTTTTATATGGCCATGTCAAACCAGATATAACATGATAAAAATCCACGCCGGATATGGAAATCAAGTTTTATATGGCCATATCAAACCAGAGACAACTTGATATGCTAGATATGCAATGAACATTCTGTTAGTTTATTTTACTTTTTATTTGATTCGATTCTTGGGTTATGCTTGTTACAAATTAAGACATGTTTTGGATACAGCATCACCTTCCCAGACATTGCAGTTATTTAGTGGGTACACTTTTGTTAATACCGCAGTATACTAAGGCCTAAAGAAAAATTGTTTCTTTGTCCTCGACCGCCCGCACGCAATTTTTTGTCCTCTCGTATTATTTTTTTTTTTTGCCTTTGTGTTGTACTCAAACCTTTATATTTTCCGACATAATTTTTTTGTTCCTGACTGAAACACCTTGCACTAAATGGCTCATATATGGTGAATATCCAGTCGAAAGCACAACAAATAAAACGCCTCCTTCACACACACACACACACACACACACACCCATACACCCCCCCCCCCACACACACACACCCATACGCACCCTCGCTTCCTTTCCGGGGCACGAGAAACGTACCGGTAAGGAAGAGACTGGAATTGCCGAGCAGCGGAGCTGCCAGAGATCTCGGCGATCAGACGTGGCCGCTTCAGGGCGGGCTGCGGTGCCGTGCAAGCACGTGCAGCCGCTCGTGACTTCTCGTTGCAGTGGCCGAATTTCCGGGTAGCTACTCGCAGTTTCGAGCCGCGCGTGAGCTAGGAAAGACGTGCGAGCCGTTCAGGCGGCGAGCTGCCCCGTGTCCCGCTAAGGACATGTTGGTGAGTGCAACACTCGAGTGAAACCACAGGCCTGCTTTTTCCTTGAGTTTCGTGTTACTGAATTCCCCATTTTCAACACTGGCTATGGAGAATACCTACGTACGTAGCTGTTTCGAATATACACAATTGTTCTTTGTACAACTATTTCACAGGGACCGTGACCGCGGAGCCAATTTTGACATGCGGGAACGAACCATCAAAGCGGCATAACATTTTCAAGAAAATAACAGTCTTTTAAAGCGCCCAAAATGCCCATGACAGGAAAAGTGCGGGGGCTAAATCCCCCATACCCCAAGTCTCTGCGGTCCCTGTTTCAGTGGCCTGGCAGGTCTGCCTCGAAGCGTACCCGCGGAGATACAGTCCACTCGATCAGCCATTGCACAGACTTATCGCACCTGGCTACCGCTGTTCGTTGGGGGCACAGTGATCAGCGACGTAGCACGACCCTCGGGGCCCATGGACAAGAGGCAGGGAGGGGCCCAAAACAATGGTTTCATAAATCCATTTTTCTAGGACCCCTTCAGTCTTCGTGGGGAGGAACGGGGTAACAGACAGGACTTGCATGCACCAGATCCGGGTTCAATTCCCAATCCCATTCTTGCCTGCCGTTCTTGTAAAGAAGTTAGTTCTGTAGTTGTTGACAGCTTTTTGGTTCATTTCGGGTCTGTGCTGAATGGTTAGACGGTAGGCAGGGTCATGATTTTTTGAGATTTTTTTGCGCATTTGTAGGTTGGGCCCCTGAACGCTCGGAGCCCCCGGATATTGTCCACCCGCTTGCAATGCCAGTGACAGTGATGGCTTCATACTACGAAAATAGCCAAAAAAGTTTCCTTCATTCGGTTGCCACTCCCAGACGTGTTTGGTTGGAACTGATCTGCTCAGTGCCAACGTGAGGGACTAAAATGTGGAAACCTTTCTCTCACATAGGTTTACGATCGGAGGGGCTTGTAGCATGTGGGGGGAGGGGGGGGGGGATTGTCAATCGAAATTACTAAGTTCTTTCTTCGTTTCATAATGTTTGATGGAAACTTCATGTTTTATACGCAGGTTTTATTTTCGGACAAGAGTGGACACACTGCAGTCAAGTTCCTACCTGAGAACTACAGTAACATGCTCTGGTCTGAATATAAGGCAAAAAAATATATTGTTTGTTTGTCCTCCAGACCTGCCAAAAAGGGCCATCAGGCGGGCGTTTTTTTTTTAACCTTCCCAGCAGAGCACAAAACAATGAAACATGTGGACATTTGTTTACAGGATGAACTGTTAGTGGCTTATTGTTTACATAATAACATAACAAAGGGATGTGCAAGTGATTTATACCCCTTCAAACTCCATACTCCACAGAAGGCCGGGAAGACAGCGCTCGTATCGCTCCTCACTTTCCCTGACCAGGCCAGGGCTGCAAAACCAATCAAACACAGTTTTTACTCCATTTTTGCAGTGCACGCCTAGCGTGTATCACGCCATGCTGACTTCTGCGTACATATAGGCTATATATGCGCATTATATTAGTGCAAGGTGTTTCAGTCAGGAATAAAAAAGTTTCGTCGGAAAATATAAAGGTTTGTGTACAAGCCAAAACGCAAAAAAAAAAAAAAAAAAAAAAGAAACTAAAAAAATAATACGAGCGGACGAAAAATTACGTTCGGGCGGTCGAGGACAAACAAACAATTTTTTAAGCCTAAAGTTTAAAAAAGAAGCCCATATCACTGTGATTACATAAAACAGGAAACTTCAAGGCATTTTTCTGTTCACTTTTATGAAATAAGTTGACTTTATGTACTTAAGTCAATTCAACTCAATACTTACATTAAATTCATCACAGAGCTCTTAAACATGTTCTGCTGGTATTCAATGTCTCCATGAGGAGTGTGGACTATCAGTCCTAACTGTGACTCATAAACAAAGCAGATATGTTCCGGATACAATTTTATTTGTGCTATATAAAGACTTGATCCAGAAAGAGCTTTATCTGGCCATATATGGTTTAGATCTGGTTCTGGTTTAGATCTGTGTTATATCTGCCCAACTTTTTATCTGAGCCCTCCCACCTGATATAAATTTTTTTGTTTCATTCATTGTGTCAGATATATATGCCATATATGGAAATATATTCTGCTCATATAAGGACCATATCTGGTCCAGATAAAAGTTTTTCTGTTCGATATAAAGACTTCATCCAGATAAAACTTTATCTGGCCATATATGGCTTAGATCTGGTTCTGGCGTAGATCTGGGTTATATCTGCCCAATTTTTTAGCTGGCCCAGATATAAATCCCATATCTGCAGCAGATATTGGCCAGATATGAAATCCATACCTGGTTCATATATGGAACTTCATATCTGCATTTCGAGTAAGGACAATTTTCTGACAATTCCCTGAAATGGTATACTGTGCATAGTGTCATGATTTTTTTTTATATGTCCACTTGAAAGTAATAAGACCCTCGTGGGCCAATTTGGCGCTGTATTTTGGAAAGGGGTTGAGGGAAACCTCTCCTTCTCAAATGGGAAACAAAAAGTCGGTTTAGGCTACATGGCTGTCGCTAAAGCTTTTTGTAACCAGAAAAAAATTGTGAATCTGGCCAGGTGACGACCCCCTCGTATATCCGTGGATCGATAATACACACGGCTAATGCGTTGTCAATCTCACACCTCTTTTCAATGTGTCCTATCTACATTGCTTTAATATCAGGGCACATTAACAGATTTTGGATATGCTAAGTTGATCATAAGTTTTCAAGAAAATGTTGCCATCGTGCAGGATGAAAAAGCTTTCAAAATGATATAATGTGTGTTTCCTTTACATAAAGTAAGTGCTTCTAGATAACGGCGTTTATCATGAAACATTTGTAATTACCACACACATTTCAAGTAAAGAGAGACCAGATGCCGTTACCACCAAACTTAATTTCTTTTTTCCTCTTTGGTTTTGCAGAGATGTTTGTTGAAAATACCAATAACTTGTACGACGAATGGTTCGCGTTCACTGAAGGAAGTTCGAGAAAGATTAGGTTTGGCTTAGATATTACTGTCGACAGACGGTTAACTTCCCTGATTATCCGCGGAAAAAATCTTTGGAAATTAAGTGCTTGGATTAGTCCATTCAAGGACGGAACCGGAAAAAGATTCTCAGAGAAAAGAAACATACTAAAAGGAAAAGACAAAGCGAAGGAATACCTTAAACCTATCTATCCTCCGTGGGATTGGACCGATCTAAAATACAAGATGAAATTCATTGGTGGTAGTTGCGCGGATTACAAATTTTTTTGCGTCCAGTTTGGTTTAACTGAAGGTCCACGACCTGCCTACGATATCCCTATATCATTGCAAGCGGTCAACAACGAGACAGACAGACTCATAGATTGCATTCCTTTTGGACAATGCAGAGGTAATTTTGTGATAATTCATTTTTGATGGAGATTAATCGATTTTATCTTTGATATTACACAAAGAAGTACGAATAGGGGAAAGGAGGGGGCTCAGCCTCCAGCAACACTTATTTTTCAGGCAGAGTTTGCGGAAAAAGGTGTAAGTATTTCGGGCAACGGTTTCTTTTCTCCGGGAAAGTGGTTCCTATCACATCCCTATCACATTACAGTAATTTCAAATATTGTTTGTAACTCGCTCTGAATCAAAACCTAAATCTGAATTTTGCTTAATAGGAAGTAACGGGACGACAAAGTTGAAACAACCGAAAGGCGTACGTTCTGGTTCACAAAAGAGGCGATTCCCCATGGGAGTTCCTGTATCAAAAAGCAAAGGCAAAATTTTGTTGGAATCTTTGAAGACGCCTAAAGTGTGTGTATGTGGAAGGTGTTCTCATCTTCCGTCTATAAGAGAACACTGGTCAGTGTATGGCAAGAGTTCCACGGCAATACCAGGAAACCTTTTCAAAGAAAAACAAACTGTTGAATGCCGTTTCCCTGGTTCTTTCAAAGTTGGCCCATGCAATGTTTATTTTCAGCAGTTCATGAGCAAGAAAGCAAAGCTTGTGTAAAGATTTTCGGGAAACTGGCATCAGCCAAAAGCCCTCAGAGAGGGACATAACTTACAGCGATTGTATAGGGTGCGGGGGAGGGGGGAGAGTTAATAAGCTTATAGGCTGAGAAGGTGACACTGATCTTTTCTAATTGTTTTTAATGGTTTTTACTTTCCTTTAACGTGTTTCAAAACGGACGCGACCGAAAACAAAACCAAACAAAACCCGTCGGACGAAAAACACAGTACCAGAAACCATCCACATGTCGTAAAGAAAACGAACGTTTTTGTCACCACTAATAAACAGAAACCACCACCAACACACTCATCACAAGGTTGCAACCTGCCCTCACAATTATAACCCCGTCTATCGACAGCGACCACCAATCCCCGGCCCCAAATCTTATATATATATCCATAAATATATAGACAACACCCTAGCCGTCCATCAACCACAAACAGGACCACCTCCAAATCGCCTACGCCCCGAAGGCAACACCAGGCCCAAAGACAGACACCACTCCCTAAGGTCTAAAACCCGAAGGCAACCTCCACACAAAAGATTTTGGTCAAGATACACGCTTTCCCAAGTGCCCCGGTTCAAGTTTAGTTTCCCTCAATATTCCCAAGACATTTAGACACCAGATTCGCTTCTCAAACTCTAAGAAGACTGTTAAGAATGACGTTTTTCTCGTGAGCTTATGGATGGATTGCTAGTTAACAATATGTGACCAGGAATGGCAACACTTGCACCTGCGCAGGTGTCCTTCTCTTGTCCGCAGCTGGGATTTCAGATGGAGAGTTGCCCGGTGTGATGGAGAATCAATCTTTCTTTTTCTCTTTGAGTATCCTCAGACAATTTAGATCTTCAAGTTTTGACTGAAATGCGTAGAGCTTGGTTCCAATGTTTGGTATGGTTGTAAATACGAAACAATTACAACAATTGATTTACCATAGCAATGACGCTGGTCGACTGTGGTGGCCATTCTCTTAGCTCGAATAAAAAGAAGTTCATATCTTGATGACTCCTCATTAACCAATAAATTTTGTTCAAATTATTGGACATTCATCGGATTTTAAAACACAAGCCTTTGCAGCTTTTGGGGCTGGTGTTGAATTTTCCGATTGCTACACCAAGTACTAAACTTTTGCAGTAGTGTCCAGCTATGATGGATTGCACATTGACCAGCAACTATAGGAACTTATTGAATTTATTCTATTAAAGGCAAATATACTTTTATGTAGAAACGGTTAATGAACTGGCAACAGCTCTGCCGAAGATGCCCCCGACATTGTTTTCAAAAATCATGAAGGGTGGGGGTTAACCAAACCTTTTCAGGTGTTTTTACTCCGTGCTGGCTGTTAACTTTAGATTTTACTTGCAACGTTTGGTCATAATTAAAACAAAGTGCCCATACCATCTTAATAATCTTCTGTATATTTTTCTAACATTCTAAAAGATAGATAGACCTGATGATTGCTATTGCTAATTATCCTGCTTTTGATCTTGTGAATTTAATGGACTATTGTCCAAACTACGTGACAGGAGAAAGCGGTGAAACCAGGGAGTCTGCTGTCACGACACCGCTGCATTCTTACAGTTATAGTGGTATGTATCCTTTTCAACGTATAAAAAGAGTCCTTCATTCCCATCTTGACATAACGTGTTTCCAATTGAGTTTCAAGGTTTTCGTAAGTTCATCTTGGGTGACCCCAGATAACATTTATATATACCAAACTATATATCCATTAACTGGATATATTATATCTTCATTCTATAGTATATATATACTTATATATATAATATTCAGATACGTGTTTTCAATGTTTTGTGTTAATTCATAGATCGAATCCTCTGGCTTACTCTTCAAAAGACCTTTGAATTCTCCAAAGTCGATCTTACCACGTTCTATATATATATATTTATATACCAAGTATATATATAAACAAATATATACCTTATCTAGAATACTTTTATAATATATATATAAATATATAGATACCTGCCTTCCTTCCTTCCTTCCTTCATTGATACACTCGACAGTGTGATTGCAAAGATTTCTTTTGCCTTCGGCAAGGAATCAAAAGTGGGCATACACACAATACGTCATACTGTTGGCTCCCAACTATTGCTCATACACAAGCATGAAAGAGATGGCTAATAGAGCTAAGTTCCTCAAGATTTCAATATAACAAATTTAAGTGCACTTCCTGCAAAACACGTTCTAAGAATTTCCAGAGTGACTTAGAGTACGTTCATTTGCGTTTTTAATATCCTTTCGTGCAAAAGCCATGTTATCTCTTTGAACGTCATCTTCGATGAATGCAATTAGAAACCTTAAAGGGGCAATGTCATGAGATGCATTTCTTCGAAGCATATGTTAAACTATTTCATAGACCTTTTTTCGCTAGTCATTTCATGATTGGCTTTTTTTTCTGGGAGTCATGACATAAGCAATATAAATTGTATATTGTAGCTCAACGTAAATTTACTATAAAGTTAACTGATTGGTTTCAAAAATGCCTTGATTCAAAAAGTCCCTTAAATATTTGAAAGACTGGTCGAAAAATTTTCCAGAGATAAGAAGATGTGAGATTTAGCTGTTGCTTCAAAATAAGTTTGGGCGACTGCTCTTGCCTCTTTGCGGAGTGTCTCAAGTGGTGCATGAAAGCGTCACTGACCTATTCTTAAAAAAGAATTGGAAAATAACAGGCACACAAATTCGAAAATTTTTCCCCTGGTCATTTCTTTTTTCCCTTAGTTGGGCATGGGACATAACGGATTATAAGAGAAACTGTGCTTTGAGTTTTGTTTTCTCTAAAGCAAGTGGCTGGCCTCTTTCCTATGGATAATGTGTAATAGAAGTATAAAGTTACACTTACATGAGAGTTCTTATCAGAAAAGGGCACGGTCGTAATCCAATAAAAAACTGTCATTCCTAAAATCTAGTCATAAAGCTGACTTTTGAAAAGGTTTTTGGCCTCATGGCCACATCGAACTCTACAAATATTTTCATTTGTAAGCTTATCACTGTGCAACTCGCCGGAGGAAGTCTTCCTCTTTACGAATTTCCTATTCAAAAAGTATACAAAGGGATACTGGCGTATATTCTTTGAAGAGAAAATGGAAAATAACAGGGACAGAAAAAGATGACGGCAAGAATTCGAAGTACTTTTTTATGGAAAATTGTGGAATTTTGGTAGAACAGTTGCCTGTGTGCCTACACGCAAGTTTAAGCACACGTACGAGTGTTGTCTTCTTGCGATTTGAAATGTGTTCGATCGGATTTCTGGAAAACTAAGCAAGATGTTCAAATCAACTATGCTTAAAATAACGTTCAAATTAAAACCAACAAGAATCAATTCTTACATGAGAAGTTGATCCCACAGAAGACACAGTCGTCCAAACCAATAAAATAAATACCGCACTGAAAATCAGCCTAAAAAACAGAATAACTTTAGTCAAGTTCAAAGAAAGCTCATAAACGAGGTGTTCTCTAGCTGCACCTACTCCCTCACTTGAGTTTTATTGGCCCAGCTGCCCTAGCAGATCGTTTTTCAATATTCCATTTTATGAAACAAGTCGTTCCCATCCACAGAAATCGGTGGTGCCTTCTTCCTTGACGGCAGGTAGTAAGTTTAATAGCTGTCGAACAGATGTTAATTTATTGTGATTTATTGCTTACTTTTCTTTAATCATTTATAACGTTCTGGGGGCTTGAATTTGACAATGTTTAGATCGAGGAAGGTGTAAAACTTCCATAGGATCTGATTTTTTTTCAAAATATTATTGAAAAAACCCTGTGTCATAATATACCCAATACCAGTTAACCTTGAGAAGTCCATAAAATAAAGTGTCAGTGAAGGGCATATCTCCCAATTCGTTGCTAGACTTTCCCATTCATTGCCGACTCTTACGAAAGTCAGTTCTGTAAGATCATCTTGGCATGATTTGTGTTAGAGTTAGAATAGGTCTATCAAACGGTATGTAGACGCTTAATTTTACACGTAAATTTCCTAGAACAGCACCAAATACGTACGGTAAGTACTAAACTATATTTATTGTACTGCTTGTCAACAGGTTTAGGTCATGCGCGCGATTGCGCTGAGCCACACAATATTACTGCCAACGACGCCATTTTCACTCAACAACAATTTTTTCACATTTTGGGTTCAGATGGACTGCACAGGGACTAAACGTCAGTGCTGTAGTCGAGACGGGCTTTACACACTGTTTGCATAGGGACTCGAGATCGGTCTCGGAGACGAGACCAACAAATTCCGGTCTCGAGACAGGTCTCGAGACAGCACTGCAAAACGTAGGCATCTAATAGCTGTTTTGTGGTAGTTATGGATCTAGTATGGTAAGGAAAATGACCATTTCATTTCAAAATATATCCAATTGTAAGTACCAAGAAGAAAAATATACGCGTGCCATACCCACTTTAAGGCTGTTGATTTCCATCATACATACGTCATCCAATGATTTGCATTTCGCATTTAAGGCTTTGCTTCAGTTTCTATCTTCTTGCAAGAACCGACTTCGATCAAACATTTAAAACGTCTTTATGATTATGTACTTTCAAAGAACTTGCCGTAGCTGACATGAACTAATAAAATCATCATGCATCTGTCGCAAACGATGATGAACGGTAAACAACCTAAACTTTCCAAACCTTATAAATGGCGTCCAACACATGATAAGATTTGACAGAGTCACCTGGTGAAAATGTTTTCAAAATATATTGAAAGGCATTAAACCGCCCAGTTAATTAATTGGTGTGTCTAGCAACTTGAGAGAAAAAGAGACACATACAAAATTCTTTATGGGGCTAGAGAAGGAGCAGGAGGAAATCCATTTTCATCAGGGTTCCAGATACAGAAATAATATTCTCTTGATTTGTCTAGCAGGACTACAGAAATTTGGGAGAAGGGGGTAGAGCTCCCAAACCTCCTTAATGACGCCAGTGCTGAGAGCTCTCGAAGACACTTTATGACACGAAGCGTTTAGATATTTCCTGTGCAATATTCCCATCCCTCCTACTCGTAACGTTTGTTGTTTTTGTAACAGAGATGATGAAAGATGTTGATCCGATGTTAAAATCCAAGGAGATTCATCCATCCAACATCGAATTGCAGAACCAGTTAGGCAGGGGCAAATTTGGAGTTGTATACAAAGCAACTATACATAATGTAGATGAAATATCGCAAGATGTTGAAGCAGCTGTTAAAACATCTAATGGTGATTTGCTTCCATTTTTTTTCAAGTAGTCTAAGTACTTTGAGTCTTCATAAGCTTTGTAAGACCAATATAAAACTTCAGTTATCTAACGCCCACGGGCATATCCATACGGTAGCTCTACGTTCAAAATCCCTCACAATATAAGCCACACGGGAAAGGGATGTTCAACACTCAATTTATTGAAAATACAAGTGATCCCGAAAGCGTCATAAATATCAGTGGGAAAAGCTGATGCGTCGTTTTAAACCAATGAGCATGCCATACCTGTTCCGTATCACCCCTTGCCAACAAAATTTCAAACATTTTGCGAGCTTCTGGTGTTGCCCTTCCTGTGCTTTTCACTTCCGAATTATACAGTCTCTTTCTTAAATTGCTCGTCAGGGTATTTGCATCATTTTATTGACCATATTTACCCAGGGAGTTGTTATTTGGAAGGAGATTGTTCGCTTTGAAGTGAAGTTTACACCGCCAAGGTCACACAGTAATCTGTCTCTTGTATCCTTCTTGGCATTTCTATAAGGCTTACACTAGATTAATACGTAGATTTTTCAAACAAAGGGATTGTCGTCTGCTAGGATCAACAGTAAAACTGGTTTGTCGCTACTGCCATAGCATTGCCTAGTCGCTGGAAAATTAAAAAATTATTGCATCTTTGGACGCCCGGTGTCGGGATCAGAGTATACCAGTAAGGGATAAGTAATTAGTTCTGTAAAATCAAATCTGAATCGGACATTGTATAAACTGGTTATTTCAGGAAGCTTCAGGAAATTTCCAAATTGTTGAACGACATACGAACATCTTAAACTATGCCTCTGCAGCCCATTTGCATGACGTTCTTCTTTAGGAACAGGGGCCTCCAAACCTCATTGGTTTATTTCAATGAACAGTCGTTTCGAGTTTTGTAGCACCTGCCCCGATTTTAATTTGGTGGCGGCGTAAACCTACTCATTAAGCATTGTAAAAGTAAGAAATGTTTGATTGGTGAATTTTTTACCGTAGAAGCGCCCATGAAATGAACGCATTTGCCATCGAGACAAATTCAGAACATAGGGATCACTTTTCAGCGTTAAAAAACCTAAGTAATCTTCATAAATAATAATCACAAAGCCAGAATTCCAATAATAAACACCCCTAGCCCCGAATATAATCTGAAATCCTCAGTCCTCGAAATTGCAATAACCATTTAGTGGATCGTAGATTTTCCTTTTCTTCCAGCATAAATAACTTCAACTTTCCGTGAAACATCCAAGATGTCGAAACTCCTCTTCCAAATAACAACTCCCTGATTTACCATCATAACTTTTCAATGGGTAGACCCAATGGAGAATTTTCACATAATAACAGGCAGTCATGAAAAGTAATCTTCTGCTACTTTCCACCATTGTACGAGGATAGATACTTTAAAAAATTGAAAAGTATTTTTTGTGGCCTTTACAGAGCTTATTCAAGGCACCCTTTAGCCTTTCATATTTTATTTCTTAAATGAAAATGCTTTTTGTGGAACCTGTCTGCATCTCTTACTGTAGAAAACGATATTTGAATTCACATTAAGAGCATTTTGTGCAAACAGGAATGGTATCACTACCTCCCTGGTGCAAAAGAATCCACACTCCGACATAATGATTAAAATGACAATAACACCTGCAATGATTGTTGTTTTTCCCAAATACTCGTTTCCTCGTACATCCTTATATCAATCACCAACCTATGGCCGAACCACTTAATAACCTCATTACCATCATTATAATTTAAGGCTAACTGAGAAGGAGTTGTAGAAGAACAAAAGGTTTCAGTTTTTGGCAGCGACGAAGACTTAAACTTGAATTTTACGGAATCAGTAGTTGCAATTGACCGAAAATTTTGCAAATAAAAATGAAAAGGATAGAGATGTGTAGTTTATTATCCATGGCTTGAACAGCTATTGCGGTAATTTTTAAAAATATTTTCTTAAATCAGTGCACCAGTTTAGACAACCTCAACTCATCTTCTAAATATTGAAGCCACATGGTGCGATTAAACTTAAGTTTCCAAAGTGAGAAGAGGGAATGCACTACCAATTGATCTTGTTAAAGTTGCCATTGCATCAACTTTCCATCTCCGGTTTAGCAAATGCCCACGGCTGAACAATTATTACTCTCCCAATAGGTAGGGATTTGTAAAATGACATAAAAAATACCTCAGTAGAACAAAAAAAAAAAATGGTGAGGTTCGAAAAACAAGTTTTTAGTGGAGCCAATTTAGCATGTCTAATGACCTATCTAAGAAACAGTGGGGATTTGAAACATACACTTCTCTTTTTCCCAAACATCGGCTTGGTACCTCATTCATGTCTTTGTATCGGTTTCTAGTACGTGCAATAGAATATGCATACGCATTAAAAAGCAGGCTAGTTTTCCTGCCCAGGTGTTAAATTAAACCCACAAACGTACACAAAAAGATAAAAACACCTTTGTTCCCCAGAAACCCCCAACTCTACTCCTTCTTCAAAGCCGGAAATTTCTTTAATTTGCATTCGCGATGACCCAGGATGAATGGTAACTCATTAACTGGCTTAAGGGAGCTACTTCCTACGCAGCTCTATTGTTTTAATATTTGATCGAAAAAATTGCCAGCTTAACATTTTTTAGATAAAACAGAATCACAACTCTCCATTACCTTACCATGCTTTTACAGAAGTACTACGTGTAAACATTCTACCAATTACTGTCTCCACTACTTGCTGGACCCTCAAAATAATCTATGGAGGTAACTTCATCGATGAAGAACCGTAGAGGAACTAACAATGCTGATTGAGAGCTTTCAAAACATTATGAAATGTTCGAACTACTGTATTTAACGTCGGCTAATGAGATTGAATCGCTTCAGTTGTCTCCATATGTCATTACTTACACACTGTTCCTCGAATTTGCTATTTTCAGATATGGCTGACCTGGAAGAAAGGCAAGAACTCGTAGAGGAAATGAAATTGATGGTGCAATTGGGTGATCACCCAAACATTCTACCACTATTGGCATGTTGTTCAGTGAGGGAGCCCTACTATCTGATAACTGTCTGTATGAAATACGGAGACTTGTTACATTTCCTTCGAAAGTGTAGACACGTAAGATCTTTTCATTTTTCTTTCAGACTATCACCAAAATTGTCCGTTTTCCTACAGCACAAACCATCCAGTTAAACTCTTTAACCACTGCCTTCTGATAGGATAACGTCATCAGATAACAAACTAGTTATATCTTGTGATAAAAGTCCCCTAGGGAATGCACTCGTCATAAAATGCACTCTTAGGATTATGACCAAGTTAAGTGTAATCATCAAGACAACAACAAATACTATGTGGATCGTCACGCTATATTTATGAGATATTTATAGTCGAATGTAGCGGTATGTACGTCACGGAAAACACTTATAATTCATGCCATCTCAATTGTTTAACATCGAATATCTTGGAAAATTCCGAACAGTTAGATGAATCGGACTTTACCATGACCGCATCAAGGACGGATGAAGGTTTTCCTGTGGGCGAGGGGGCGATGACTTTTGAAAGAGTAATGACCATCCTGGGTATTAAATTATACAAAATATGCAAGAACAGGCTATTTCAAAAAAACTCAAGGGAGGAGTTTAAACCCCTAACCCCTCCCCCTTGGATCCGCCACTGTGTATGTTCCCTGGTGAATGTGAATGCAGCTGTTATCTTGACGACGAGGACTGCAAAGGAACCCCACTGGTACTTCGCCATCAAGATGAGGCATCTGGTAGCCCATATCAACGAACGGTTAAACCTTAGAGGGTATATTTCAATGAAAAGATATGTACGCGTAATGGCTGTCATCATACACCAAGACTTAAGTTTAATCGCATGATGGGAAAGTCAATTTCTGAATAGAAAAGGATGTAGTGAGTCTTGATATTACTGCAAATTATGGAAAACCGCATCTCACTGCTATCGGCTTTGAAGCAGTCCCGTAGTCCGGAATGATTTTCAAAGTCCCTTTTGCAATACCAATGCTTCCTTTGTCCCATAGAAATTGATGGGGCAAAGGAAGCATCGGTATTGCAAAAGTGTTATTGACAAGGATTAAGCTCCGATCACACCAAATTCATAATTACAATGAAGACGAATCCAAAGGTCCAAAATGATACCTATTTCAGAATTCAAAGAAACGGAATCACGCTCACACTGGGTAAAGATCGCATTTGTATTTTAGCGGCGGTAACAGTGTGGGAAAACTGTGCACATGACATACAAGTTTATTATGGGTGAAAAGAAGAAACAGATTGAAAATAAAAGTGCAGCCCCTTACGATATATTGTCTTTTTGCCAATAAAAGCTGCCTCATATTTCAGTGTAGTGTTAACAAGCTATGAAAGTTTAACTCGGTACAACTCTGAGGCATGTCAGTGATTGGCCCGGACGAGTAAGGGATAACCACAAATGTTTCTCATAGCTTTATAGGGCGTAGAAATTAAAATGTAGAAACCATCATGAAGACTTGCAGCCATGAGTTGTAGATTTAGATTTAACCCTTAGATTTTTTGTATCTTTCTGTTTCTAGTAAGGAACGGATATCGGGAATCATTACTCTAAACCTACTTTTTTAAGGTTTTCGATACCGATGAAAAAGCGATATTAATTTGTTTTAGTGAATCAAAATGCCCGGGTGTTGTGATTATTAGCGATACGTAGTTGTCCAACAAGTATGTTGCTGTTAGATCTTAGATTTCAGTACTAGACTTGTATAGCTGGTTCTCTACGAAGGTCCCGGGATTCAAATGGGTACCCTATAGACAGTCCGCATGTACCTAAAAGCATTCATGATGTAAAGGATTAGTCAAGATAAATAACGCTATTGAGGCTGTATTGCTGGCAACTTCGAAATTAGCCACCCATTGCCATCCACTATTCAGGCGAGGATTAAGATGTTTTCTTAGGTGAACAAAATCTGTACTAGGTATTGTTACTTATTTCATCTCTTATTATGAAAATTTGAATGTTTTGTGTGGGCTCACGACTAACTACTAGCCTGGTAATTAAACATCGACACAATATTCACAAGATAATCAGTAGTCACTTACACTTCATATTCGATTAGCTAACCTACAAAAGGTCTATAATGGAGGAAGGATAATTTAATGATTTACCCTAACAAACTTGCAATCTACCGAATTTCTTAGTAGACAGGGGATTTTAGAATGCATTAACTGGTTGACACAGGCGGAATTGGTTGTTATGGGTAAAGCAAGCGTCATGGTTCAAAGACGGCGGGATCCATTGCAGTAGGAATCTTGCACATTGATACTGTTACGCCTTATTAATTGGGTACAGTATAGTACCGAGAAGCAGCTACCGCGCATTCTATCGGCAAGTAGGCAGGTACTACTTTTTCCAGTTGCTAATTTAGGGTTTAATTATAGGGATTGTCCCTAGAGAGGGCAGCCGTCCTGTCAGAAATCTAATCCTAGCCTACTACGGATGGAAACTACTGATAGGATATGACCAACTAATAGGATATGACACCTTAAAAAAGCATTGCATGGGCCCTGGATTGCAGGAAACGCAATCTTAAATCAAAACTATGACACTGCTTTTACCATGAAGGTTTCCCTGGATTGGTAGAAAATATTTCCATCCCAAACTCCTTATTTTTCGTAAGATAATACTCTAACAAACCCTTAGAACATGTAAAGTAATACATTTCAGCGTCTAATGCACCTGTGGCGCTATTATGGGAGGAAACGACAACCCAACCGTTTCAGATGGCGGAATTCACACGCTGAAGTTACAAACTAGTACTGCAGTTTTGCGTCTGCCATCATCTGCCATGGGCGTGGATCCATCTCCAAAGGTGGGGGGGGGGGGATTTCACCATTTGCGAATTCCCCGTCCTGGGGAGGGGTCTAAAAGGAAGGGTGCCCCCTCTCCTTTGTAAAAAAGGAAATTAGAAGGTGTCTTTATGGCAAATGGTGCCTTATTTGGGCGCATTTGTTAGTTAGTTAGTTAGTTAGATGAAATTTAACGACACACCAACACAAATGTGTTATATAGTGTCAAGCAAAGTTTAAATACGGTGCAAGTCCTTCCCTTTAGTCGCCTCTTACGACAGGCGGGAAATACCGTGGGCATATTCTACAACCCCCAGCCCACAGGGGGCTCAACCATGGATGGGCTTGCTCGGTTTGGTGGCGCTGACAACTCGCCAGTCGTGGGATGAGTAATAACGGTCTTATGTGTGCATTTTATAGGCGATAGACGGGGACAAACTACTCGTCACACACGACCTCCTCACCCTACCTGGATGCAGTTTAACGTCATACCCAGGACGCTATTTGGGCGCAAATTTGCTTTTAAAATGTAGTGTCAATTCGTTATCTATGTTATATTATAATTCTTCAAAGTTTTTTTTTTTCATTTTTGAAAATGTGGGGGGACCTACTGGGTATGTCCCTCCTTCCAAAAAAGTAAGGGAGACGCGTCCCCCGTCCCCATGATCCACGCCCATGTCATCTGCATCTGCAATCATCTGTTCTACAGGAAGCCGACTCATCATGACGATTTTATCACTTTAAATGTACGTTTACGTTGCGTGTCCATGTCTCTGTGGGTCAGCATTATTGTTTGTCTTTCATCTAGCTCTCCGCACAATTTAATCCTAAGTCTAGTTTTCAAACTAGTAACTGTAAATTTCGTGGAGCTGGTTTTAACCATAGGCTGATATTGAGATGAAGGAATTCCATAAAAGTTATGAGGAAAATGTTTTCTTTATTTTGCCCTTTCTGACTTTCCCATCAATACTTCGTTTCTTCTTCACTTTCCTATCGTCATGGTTTCGTTCGGGGCTTTTAGCCCCCCTCGTCATGATTTCGTGGTATAGGAGCAAGCTTTAAGGTAGACGTAATTATGTGACCGCTTTTTATCTTGCGAAATCCAGGATTGACTATCACTATGTTGTGGCTCTAAATTCTCTGTAGCATTAATCGCTGTGACAATGACAAGAGGATAGTCTTTATAGCTCTCGAAGAAACGGTCCTCCTCGTCCCCTACTGCATCCTTGTATTGTTCTGTTAAGCTTGCTGTGACAGCGTGCATAAAAGCGCAATTTTCATTTCTCTGGACAACAATTAGATTTAAAAAATCACATCAATGTACTATACTCATTACTACCTAACGCTCTTCAAGTATTTATCACAATTTTCTTATTCTAGCAAGAGAACATAGAAAAGGATTCTACATTTAGAGTAGGTGAAAAGGAGAAACTAATGATTGCCTTGCAGATAGCGAAAGGAATGGTAAGTATTTTGTCAGTTAAATTTTATTTCACTATGTAATGTTTTGTAATTTCAGTACACAGCTTCATATCAGCAAAGGAAAATGAATAATACGTATATTAGTCTTATTTATTGGCATTGCAAGTCGAAAATTAGCTTCCCAATTCCAAGCACGCTGAACAGCTAACGACCTAAAGCATATTCTCTATTTTTGTCGCCCTAAAGGCTTATGTTCGAGAACAGCGATTTTATCACGGAGATTTAGCTGCACGCAACATTCTTGTTGACGAAGGCTTGGACATCAAAATATCTGATTTTGGATTGTCAGAAGACCTTTACACAAAAGGATATCAACGGCGGGCCAAAGAACAAATGATTCCAATCAAATGGTGCAGTCTTGAGACAATATTACAAGGAATCTGTTCTTCGGATGCAGATATGTAAGGCTTAGTTTGCAGTTACCATAGTATTTCTTAATCTATAGGGTTTATCATCTCCCTTGCAGAATAAATGCGTATCAGTCACGTACCACTATCTCAGTATAAAGTTTTTTTTTTTTATCAAGGGTGACACTTTATGAAAGGCTGCAAAGCTTGATGGGCACCAAATGCATAAATTTAATACTCAACTCGAAAAAGAGCATTGTAGACAGTTTAAATTTTGAAGGAAGCTAGTGACTAAAGACCCCTTGTCGTGTCGTCTTTACAGATTTATTAAGGCAGTGATTTACTTGTACTTTAGTAAATAATTTAGTTTTACGGTGATGTCTTGATTTTCCTACAGAGAAAGATAGGAAATTGAATTAGCATATATGCTTGAACGTATGTGTATGTATGTTTGCCGTTTGCAAACAGTACACAGTGGTGTGTTATATGATTAAGACTTCGTAAAGATTTTATACTTGGTGTGTAAATAATATCATCAAAAGGGCCATTGTATTTGGGGAGCAAGTGAAAGCTATCTCATATTATCGTAAGTCAGTTGGGGGAAACTTGTAATTGAGAAATATAATAATAGAAATCACGGATACTTTCTATAGGCGATACATCTGAGAGCATCAGAGATCAGACTTTAAAATACTTAGTCACACCATTATGAAGGTTTCATAGTGATTAAATTATTGAGTAATTTCGAAGAGGGGGAAGAGAGGGGGTAAAGTTCGTCTGTGTGAAAAATAAAACATGAATACTATATAACATTCAAAAGTGTCGAGTAACATCTTTAACATTCTGCTGCAGATGGTCATATGGTGTGGTACTGTATGAGGTTTATACACTCGGAGGAACACCATATCCAGGAATCGAAGGGAGATTTCTCGTTCCTCAGTTAAAAAGGGGGTATCGCATGGAGCAACCAGCTCACTGCCCGGACTACGTGTGAGTTTCAAATGTTAGAACACATCTTATTGGACGTGTTATTTTGTACAAATATCATGTCTCAGTTTAAAACTGTGCTTAAGGCTCTTAAAATACAACAATAGATTTTTAGAAGCTAGACGAAAGGTATTTCGGCTAATAGTAATATGACGTCTGACATTAGACATACAGTGGAAACTTGGAACACCAAAATGTGATTTGTTTGAAGTTTTTTAACACACACGCACACACACACTTTATTATTATTATTATTATTGTTGTTGTTGTTGTTGTTGTTGTTGTGGCTGTGGCTGTGGCTGTGGCTGTGGCTGTGGCTGTGGCTGTGGCTGTGGCTGTGGCTGTGGCTGTGGTTGTGGCTGTGGTTGATATTATTATATAAGATATTATTATGCTAATGGATAAATAATATTGCCAAGGCAGTCCACTGCACTTTCACTCTGTAACCCTTATGTATTGGAAAGAGTACCTCTTCCTTCGTTAAGTCGTACAGAGTTGAAAGTACTGTGCAGATAACAGGGAACTTTTACACTACATTAGCAGGTCGTATAAAAGTCCGAAAGTTGCAACTCTACATTTCAGTTACGGCTGTATTCACATCAAACAACTTACTATTAACTAGTAGTGTAAGTATATTTTATCCTGTAGTATTCATCTCATATCATAGTGCGCTTACATTATATGACAGATACGAAATAATGCAAAGATGTTGGCAGGAAGAGCCGAGCGAAAGGATAAAGTTTCAAGAAATCGTTGAAAAGATGGACGCTTCCCTAGTACAAATGACAGACTACGTACAATTCTTTTCCGAAGATGAATTGATGGTTGGTATCACTTTCTATAGTTCATTTCACATTTCTCACAACAAAAGATAGACGGTACGACTTTGTTCTTTGGGGGATGAGCAGTATTTTCCCTGGGTATTCTTCAGTAGGGTAGATAGGTGACAAGCTTGGAAAGCAAAGAACACAAATTGGAGAGTGTATCGACAAAATATTGCAAGTATACCATCAGCCCGGAAAGTTTCTTATTACTTAATCACATAGCTTGTCAGTGTAAAAGATTGTGCAACAAGTAAGTAATTTGAAACTGTGTTCGACTTGAAAACATATTTCATAATTGAATCCGGCGCTGATCCAGGGCTTTACGAAAAGAGATTTCACGTTGTGAGAGCGAAACCTGTTTCTTTTAGCTCCGATACGCAAAGCACTAAAGAAAACTTCACAAGGACAATTTGAAATAGAGAGAGCACAGTTAGATGTAATTTTGAAATATTAGGCGATCAAGATAAGTACACAAAGACAGGTTTTATGAAATCGTCAGTCCCGTATGACGAATTTCGGGATAAGCATTTGTCAAAGCTGCCAATGCATGGGGTGTGAGTCGTTTCCCGGAGAACTTTAAGGAAATAAGCATTGATAGATGCAATTTCTTGGCATCTGGCAATTGAAATATTATACGATGCGGTTAGGCTTGCCAACTGTAACAGAATTGCAGCGTCATCAAGAAATTTCACTGCTCGAAAATATTCGTCATGAAATGTCACCCATGTCAGGGAACTCTACCCATGTAACGAGAAACTATTACTTGATATATCGTAAGACCTCTTACGTAAAGGAAGTTATATGAGTACGCTTTGTAACGTTTCACATAAAACGGGTGTGTGCATCGGCCTGTTAAAATATGTTATGAGACCATAGTCATCAAAAATAACCAGTCTTGTTCTTTTTATCTACTTGTGACAATATAGTGACCGCTTATGAATAGGAATGACAACTTTTTACCGTTTTTGTGTATAGGCTTAAACTTAAGGCTATTTCTCCATCGTGAGAACTAAAGTCTGAAGATATTGTCCTTTTGCTTTGTTTTGCGTTGCAATCAAAATTTCTCTTGATCATATTTGTAATAGTGTATGTTAATAATTGTATTGACGTAAATTTACAACGTAGTTATTATTTCTAATAGTGAAGTGAAAAACTCTTAAAAATTCCTGTTTGTTTTTTAATGCACTACCAAATGATTATTGTTTAGACTGGTATATAAGTTAATTCAAAAGCTGACTCCACCCACACGTACAAATCATTTGTATATGCTGGTCGTCTAGAAGACAAATATCAGGAAAACTACACAAAAGTAAAGACCCCATTGAAGTTATGTTCTGCTGTATCCAATAAGCGTCTTTATGAGGAACATAATCAATCACCAAATTAAAGACTAACATGAACTAAATTAGAATTCCCCTCCATAATTTAGTTGTGTCATGTACCCATATAAAATTTGATATGGGATCATATTGCTTGAAATAGTGACATACAACTTGATTTGCAAATCTGGCCTAAGTTTTTCATCAAGTTATATCTGACTTGAAAAAGCGAAATACAACTCGATTTGCATATCTAGGATAGGCTTTTATGAAGTTATATCTGGTTTAACTTGGCCATACAAAAGTTGATTTGAATATCTAGCTTGAGCTTTTGTAAAGTTTTTTCAGTCTGAATATGGCCAGACAAAGTCTTGTTTAGCCAGACAGATCCAGATATAATATTTAATAAAGTTGCGGTCCAGTGTTCTAGTAGAGGTTTATTTTGGGAAATCGTGGCTTTCGATGTTATGTTTAGTAACATATTTTATCCTGTGGACCGTTCCTGCTGATCAATATTTGTACTGATATGGTCCCATGTTGACTGTTTATTCATATAAAGTTACTAAAAATCATAAACTCTTATTGGTGACCGTGTAATATCCTAACCTCACGGTAAATTAAGAACAAAATCACAGGTGGATGTATACACTAATACCGTACTTTACAGAACCAAGATCACCTTTAGATATGACTGGCTTTGGACATAGAGTAGGATATAAATAGCCACCTCTTGGTTATAATTTGATACTACTCACATCAAGGCTTCCTAAAGACGCTTCCATTTCTAAGAAACGTTTTTTGTCCCCGAATCTTACATGAAACCCTCGGAGGCAAAGGAGCCGAACACGGTTATGATTCAAAGTCAAATAATCTAGGTCTGACCATTCGTAAGGTAACAACTTACATAAAGGTTCCTCGTCGACCACTGAAACCTCGAATGGAAACAACGTTGCTACTACTGTTAGGGCTGAGATCTCTAATGTGTCAAACCTTTTCTCCAAAAGTACGTTCCAAATGCTGTAACTGTTGATCGTCCAAAATCAGTAGTTAGTTATTCCTAGGCACAGTCCAACATTTCAAGTAACTTTAAAGTTCAGGAATACCTGAACAGGTCCATTAGGATTTGAAGAAACGAACAATTTAAAAAAAACCGCATGCATTAGCATACCGGTGGATATGTCACTGAATAGAGTGCGTAGGTGCATATCCATGTTTATGTACACAGCATGCGCGCACACAACGTACATAACGTAGCATGCTTTAAGCCTACTGAATATGAACGTTGCATAACAGCTCTGTGTGCAGTGCAAATGTAAATGGTACAGATACAAGCTTTCGTGGCTAAGGGGTTGCTATGGATCAAAGACCTCTATTTACATGAGTTTAGGGAAAGAACGCCATCTGCAAACCCCAAAATATGGTCAAATAGTACTCACTCGTATAATATCCTTGCTATTAATACTTCGATTGCTTACGAAAGAAGCCACCTAGCCCCTAAACTGACCAAACTCTAACCTTAACCCTAACCGAACCCCGGGCATAATTCAACCCCGTTTTCACAATAGGGTCACGTTCTCTCTGTCCGCATGTAATCTAGTTACGTTACCAACTGAATTTTTTGTCCTTTTCTGCTTTTGAATACTTATGAAAAACGCTATTTCCCAAATTCAGTCACACCATTGTTTATGAATTTTTTATTGAATTAATTTTGTTTAATAGTACTTTGCTAATTAGGCAAGAACATTGTTTCAATGATTGTTAATCATGTAATCTTTCCTCGGGGTTTTCGTTTGAACAACAATGTGGTAACTTACAAACATAAACTTTCTTTCTTTTTTCGTCTTTTTCATCAACAATTTATTAACTTTGGTTTCAGCCATCTTGCTTCCAATAATCAGAAACAAAAACGACTTTGTCTACAGTTAACAGAATTCTGTGAAATTCCCAAATAACATCAAAAATTTGTTGTGTATGAATGAACAGGATTAATCATCGCTGAGCCTGTGCATTAAATAGAGCATAATGCACCCCGGTCCAGCGTTGATTAACCCTTTATTGTTGGTGATGAATATTTCAGTGCTTTAAAGTTTTGCTGGTGATCATGTCTTAGTGGTAAAGTTTATTGCGTCGAGCGGTGCTGATGATAAGTATTTTAGTTACATGGTTTGTGGTATTGACCATTGTATGTAAATAGTAGATTTGTTTATTTGTAGAGATGTAGTTAGACACTTTTGATATGTAAATGTAGTTCAAATTCCCACTGACGCGGTAAATAGCTTTTGACTATTGTCAAATGACTCCTTAAATTATTCAGTTTTATCTTTGTTCTCAGATAATGGCCGAGGACGAAGAGATAAACGGTCCTGTATCACCAACTGATGATCATCATGAAGAAAACTTTGCTCCTATACTTGAGGAAGATGATAATGTAAACGTAGACGATTTACAGGCGATTATGATGATGGACGGTTTTTCCATAACAGATGATGCTACAATACACACCAGTGGAACAAAGAATGTCTATGTGTAATCCTAGATACGCAATGTGTCATATACTACATATTGTGCAACAAGATCTTTTGTTCTTGACTAGTTCTTGGCAGTTGGAAGGATTTTTGGAGTTCGAGGCCACTTATTTAACTCCCAAATTTTTGGAATTTCCTAAGTCCCGCTCTACATGATTTACATCATCCAAATTTGAAGCAGTACATCTCGAGGACAATAAAATATAGTTACATAATCCTCACAAAATTTTATAAAGGACCTTCATCTATTAATAATGTGGTCAACTGCACAGATCATTTCGCTATATTTCCACATACCTTTCTATCACATGTTATATTTGATATGAAATTGTGCTCGCAATTAATTCTTTGGTGAATGGTGTAAGTGTTAAAATATCAAGCTGATAATTTCTTCTTCTAAACCATGAACGTAGTAAAAAATAGACTCACGCCAAGTTTTACCCCTCAAGATCTCAAAACATGATTCAGATTCCCAAATTGAGGCCTTGATTAGCCTATGAAGAGTTTGTTACAATGGAGAAAGTAGAATACCCTAGAGGCAATCCCGTAGATACGAAGAGAACATTCGCAGCACCACACCATGAGATTTCTTCATTTAAATGCAATCAAGTTAACGCTCGGTGTGACTGGGAAAGTTCCAGGAAATATTACAAATACAAATTCTCATAAACAACTTTTTTCACAAAGTTTAGATTTGACGAGCTTGTAATCCAGATGGGAAGGAGTAAAGATGACGTGTAGTAGCTAGGTACACATCTACATACCGTGTTACCTTGTTTGTGACCAACGCCAAATAGTTTAGTAGACTAGGGATGCCTTCGACACTCTTTGCTGAAAGATAAAAATTAAGGCAGATCCAACGACACCCAAAGATTACTGCTCTTTGGTATAATAATAAAAGGATGCATCGGCCACTATAGCGCTTTTCATAAAAATAAAAACTTCTTCATAATTTAATATATTTTATGGAACCTCCACATAAGCAATGGAGTAAGTGAAACAATCCAGTACCTCACAACTGGAAAAAAGGCCGTGGACGCCGCTAGATTAAACAAAGAGGTTATACGTTGAGGCGTATGAACCTGTCTAACTAAGTAACGTACTGAGATAACGCTGATTGTAAAAGCACAAGTCACATTAACAAACAGAAATCAAGACTTATCATTAAAACTAGCTCATAATCACCTGAAATGATAAGATGAAATATTCGTTTCTTATCTGGTTTGTCACGGAAATGTTCGCAACGCAAACATGATTTGAAATAGCTATAATTCTTTCAAACATCTGTGGCATATAGAAATGTCGACAAATGGTCAAACAAGTAGAATTGTGAAAGGACAATCTCAGCTACATTTTCTGGTAGTACTAATTGTAAATTAGAGTCAACTTTCTTTTTGCAGAAAAAATGGCGATATAGAACTCCAATACCTAAAATGTAAGGTGTTATCTCAACTGAACTGACTTTGCAGATTTTTGGCCGATAGGTAAAATGTGTGTCAAATAGTTGCAGACAGGTTTAAAAATGGTGATGATTCATGTTCTTTCTTTCATTCAATCAATCACATCAACAGGCAAATTTTAATCGCGAATGATCTTCTTTTTAATTGCACTCGTTAGTTTGCCTAATTCGTCTTGTTTTGTGAGTAAACCGAGTAACCAAATGTTCTATCTTAGAAATAAGTGGTCTGGGTGAATGGTACATCTTTGGTGGTACTTCTCTGTCATCATTATGAGGTATTTTCATGCGATCAATTAGAACTGGCAGTGACAAATTATTATAAGACTTAACAGCAATAGCTAAAAGCACTCACTGTAAAAAATGATTAACACTTTTCTGTAACAGATAAAAAGCGCGTCTTGGAGTTTATTCAACCGAAAAAACAATAAAATACATAGGCAAATTAAACGTCTAAAACGCCAACTGTAACACATATACCCCACTTTAACGCCATCTCGTAAACACCTTTATGCGTTTATTTCATGATTACTGTAAACATCAAGTTGTTTTTATTAAAGAAAAATTAACATATATATAAAACATATAAACATGTATGTGTAGTGCACTTTAATTGACGCCATTATCTTTATCATGTGTTAATATTCGTTCAGTCATTTACTGTGCTTATCCGTTTTGTTGTCGGTTTTCTAATTCCTAAACGCCATAATGTGTTAAAAATGAAGAAGTCTCTTTTTACAGTGTAGACATGGTGTTTCAAGAAAAAATACAATTTTCAGCATCAATATTTCATTTGTTCAAAGTTACCACAAAACATTTGCTTTATTTGGAAGCATCAATTTAACGCATTTCACCTTGAGTGTTTCCTAACAGCATATGACTGGACACTTTTCCGTTTAAGACCATACATTCTGAATGTGAGTGGTACACACATGAGTCCTGCATTTTGCTAAATATGCTTCTGCTGTGGTTGTGTTCGACACAAATAACAGGGCCTGTGTTCATAAACAAATGTATCACAACGGCAGTTGCCGTGGAGCTATCTTCCTAACCGGAGTAGGTCTATTTAAGGAACTTAGGGTAAGTTTTGTTTCCAAAGAGTCTTCAGACATATACAGCAACATGTTGTTTACGAAGAGACATTGACGAGCGTTTCTGTGTATTTAAAGTGAAAGTAGGTTTGAAAAGGGGATGTAAGCTTTGTTTGTTTGTTTGTTCAAGTTTTCTTTTTCATTAATAAATAATAGCAAAAGACATAAAGAAATATACATTGTCACACAATCCCTAAATCAAGAAATTGAAAATGAATGACGTATTTGAAGTATGACGTAAGTGCTACGATTTTTCGTTAGGGTAAAGGTGTCGTGGAACGGATTGCCTACTTTTTGATTTAGAATTGTCAGTTACAATCTTTGTAAAATGTGATTACAGGGGCATAGCAAATTGGCTCTCATTTTTCCTACTATGAACAAGTGAGACGGTTTCATAAACATTTTCTCTAAAAAAGCAAGGGATATCAACTACTACAACTGTGGAGAGTTATTTTGTTACAGCGTATTTATTATTCTATAGCTGCTCTCTTTCTTTAATGGCACACAAAGTGGATTTTGGAGTACATACTTCAAAGTGATAGCCAGTTTAATATGGGGGAAATCTTTCTTTGGTTATCAGAATTGGGAAGACAAGTTATATCTAGTTTGTGTAAAGTTTAAATCTCTTTAAAGTAAATTACCTAACAGGGCCATCGGACGGAGAGGAGGGGCTGAAGCCCACTCAAAATTCGGTCTATAAGTTTCTTTGCCTGAAAACGTCCAAAACTACCTCACAAAATGCAAACATTTTAATAATGAATGAGTGGTTCAGCCACCCCTCCCTTTGTTATGCCTTCAGACGGTAATGCCAAACAATATTATCATCATCATACTCAATATCATCTTTGGGCTATCATGAGCTAAGAGCTGCATGCGTATTCCAACGGAAAAAGTTGTAAAGGTATTTGTAACTTACAGGAGTGTTTGATTTTCATTTAAGTTTCTGAATGACAAAAAATCAAATGTTAGAAACACGGTTTTCAATGTGTCTATCTACCGATATTCATTTAACATCCACAAGGAAACTCCTATTAACTCCACTTTGTCTTTTAATATTTGTTAAATTATAGAACCATCTACTATCGATTTTGGTGTTATACCTTGCTTCAAGTTGATTGCAATAATAATAGGTGTGTGTTGGAAGAGATCACTAAGTGAACTGTCTCAGTATTGTACCTTCCAGGATAACATCAATTCTTTCATAGTTTCGTTGTAGTAGCTTGCTCATAGCCGGATTTACCCAGTAATCGAGACAACCTGTAGGTTGCGGGCCCCCAATATTTTGACTTTTAAGGGAGGCCCAAAAATTTCCATAACGAGTCCCTTTTTAGCTATGCTTTCACATCCACTTTTGAGTTAAAACCGAATGCCATACCTTTTTCCTTGTCTTGTTATCTTTAGAGTAGTCCAAAGATTATGTGAGGTAACCCAATGTCACACTGTGAAAACAGTCCACACATGATATACAGGCTGTTAAATAGGTTCTCTCCTTGTGGAAATATAACCCACCGGGATAAAACTTCCATCGTCTCACTGATAGGTTTAATGTCATACACAGACAACCTTTGGAGGTGATCCCTTTTGACATTTAAAAAATACGCAAACCTAACATTTAATTTTCATCTTTATTAAACGTGATAACAAAAGCTTTCAATTTATAACATTTAGACGTTTTGAAAAATTCCTTGGAAAAACAGAGATTTATACAAAAAAGAGAAAAATTGTGTAAGTAAAATTTAAAATTCGATTTATTGCAAAGTGAGCATGATATTCACTTGTAAATTTACAACTCTGCGTATTTTTATTGACTGATTTTACATAGATAAAAGTGTGAAAATAAGCCGTTTGTAAGTTTATACGTCAAGTTGAAATTTTTACAGAAAAATTCAAATGTTGTCTAATTTTTTTTAAATACAAGTTCGCAAATTATGTTTCTGTATCAGACTTCTAAAATTCAAGCACAAACCTACGAAGGGGTTACTGTAAAACCCCTTATAGCTAATTTGTACTAGATTTGAGTGCAGACCAAATGCTTCTGGTGTGTAAAGCAAGTAACGTCTCAATGATCACCACACATGGAGGTGTTACAATACTTTGATAATAATTGTATTTAAAATCTCTTAATGTTGTTTTTGTACCGAGGTAATTTGCTTCAATTGATGTAAATTATCTACATGGAAATCAATGACTCCCTGCAGACATCAATCGAAGTTTTTACTTACTCTAGAATAAAGAAAAATACCTGATTATTTTCATAGAAATGTAAAACTTTTGCAGCTTTCATCTGTAATTTTTACTGTTTCAAAATTAATGTTTCAAGCCGGCTATTTCTTCAGAAATATTTCATTTTACACCACGTTACGTTAGTTTTCACATTCTATAGATATCATTTTCTTTTGGTGTCGTTTGTCTTAGAATGTTGAAATGTTCTCTGATTATTTCCATTTTGTAATGTATACAGGGCGTTGAGCAATAAAACCCCGTTTTTACAAGGGAAAATGCAAAAAAGGGTGAACTGCTTAGTTCTTACCTCATTTTCATCATTAACTTTTAATGTATGTTCTAATCTATTCGTAATTCTGCCATAATTTAGGAGACATTTCTGATTTTGAAACTTGAGGGCTAACCGACATGAATAACCTAAATCGGTTAAGAAATATCTAAAATGGGTCATTTTAGAATGTGAAGAAAAGTTCTTCTTAGAATGGAAATATCTGTAAATGCCCAAATGTTATAAATTGAAAGCTTTTGTTATCACGTTATTAACATCACACAAATATTTAAGAATTAAGTTACTTGCTCTCTTAGAAACAGCTTCCGATGCAAGCATTAAAATTTGGACAACTATTTAAAAAGGTAATTTTGTCTCAAAGCCTGACTTGTATCCATTGCAAGTAAGTTTCCCATTATATTTATTATAAGGAACATTATGCTTACAGACTTAAACTCTTAGACCTCCCAAACTCTTTAATCCCAGTAAACATTAACTTCCATCAAACCCCTTAGCGTACTTCAGCTTGACGTGGAAGATTGACTTTAGAAGTAGGATGTCTCAAATGGTATCCTTTATTAGATCTAATGATTTATTGTTTCTCAGTTTGAGATTTGGTGACCTCAAATAATGTTTTGAGTTCAAATAGGCCTTGCGGTCAACCGCAATTCTTCTACAATTCAGAGTGGAGAGAGATTCCGCACAGTTAGGTTACTTGACCTCCACCAGATCAAGAGGTTTCTTTAGCTTTATGTGGAACATCCAGTTGCTGACTGTGAGATACCCGAAGTTGTTTCACATGTGCATACGAGCTTTCCAAATGAGTAAGAATTTGTGCCTTATATGGGACATCCACAAGCAAAGTATGGGAAACTTCACTGTAACCTTTTTGGATATGACGTGCTAACAAGTAGTTTTTGTTGTTTTAACTCTGGTGACCGCAGATTACCTTTAACCTCAACCAAAAACTATTGTTGTTTTTCTCTAAAATAAATATGTGTATATCACTGAATGTGAAAGGTATTTGTAACTCCTTTCTGTAGATACCGTGTTTACAATGTTTTTGACACTTTTACCTCTAACTGATCTTTCACTTTCTACCAAATATACCGTGTTTAAAGCTGATCACACACAAATGCACATCACGGTGTGGTTGCATAGTTTCCTTATGTCTCCGGAAGGAGTATGAGCTTTCAAATGAGATTTTTGTTGTTTGTTGCACATCAAATGGGAAGAAACGATATTATGCTAAGAGCTGCGCCTTAAAGTACGCAGTTGTTTATACATCTAGGAGTTAAGGTGCCCCCGACCGCTCTCAGAGACCCTGTCTCGGGCACATGTGGATGGTCTCTATGTCATTTTATTTCTTTTTCTATACGATGTTCTGGGGTGAACTGTACACTATACACAGTTCGAACCAAGTACCAACCACCAGTAACGTGTCAAGGCACAAGTTTTTCTGAATAATGAGAGTTCTAAGCATATATTCAGTTCAAGACTTCGCTATAGATAGTATCTGTTTTAATCTAAGACAGATATTAGATTAGAGAAATTTACATTTTCAAATTTCCTCAAATTAGAGATGTGTTACGACGTCCCCTAGATGACGCCTCTTTACGTCCTACCAGAAAGTAGCAAAAAAAATCATTAAATGATTAGAATGTCGAATTAAGATCCAGACATATTAGCCTTACAACCTAGCACCTCTTTGCATCTAGACAACCTAACATGAAAACGATGGTACTCCCTGCAGGGGATGACAAAGGAAGAATTCAAGTATAAAAGGTATGCCTCTGCACTCACGCAGTTCAGGACTCGAGCGAAGCTGCTCACCGAAATTGTAACGATAAAATGGCTTCGATACTCTTTACATATTTACTACTTTCTGGACAAAAAGTTGTTTTTGTCATTGACAATTAAATAAATCATTAAAACAGCCTGCAAGTTGAGTCCAATGCATAAAAACAAGAAAAAAACATAGATCAGTTGTCTGTCTGTGTGTAAGTCTGTGTGATTACATGTCATTATTTTGCATGTATCCATTACCAGAATTCCAAACAATCATAACGCTGGAGCGGTTGTTACCACCCTTATACCTCTCTGGGGCTTATGATCCACATATGCATACATCAGGCATTGACAGCTACTGGCAACTAATTGCTTACCAAACAAATGTGCGCCAAAGCTGAGCGTGGTGCTTCGCTTCAATTTCAATTTTGGACCAAATCTACTGACATATTTCCTTTGGTGAATAAATGTGGAAAACATATCAAATGATCTAATGGCTGGTTTATTCTACATGCACTTTAGTATGTGGATGAGGTTAATAAATGACAATGACCCTCTGTGCTTATGGCTTCCTGGATAGATGACAAATTCATGTTTTTCCTTACGTTCGTAGAATTTTGTTTTGAAATCCAATTTTCCGCATTAACATTTCACTCGCATAATAAATAAAGTATTCAAAAAGGCTTTGAAAACTTTAAAAACATCATTAATTTTTCATAATTCATATTAGAGGAAGCTCTGTCAGTGAATGGATATTTGTATATATTTTCAGCGTACATGTCGTGATCCTTTACTGTTATAGGCTATTGGTGTGTACACGTTCAACTCGGTGTATACAAACAACTGCTTACATACAGAAATATATCACACGGGTTTGACGGGAGCCTAGCTGCGTAGAGAGAACCGGAAGGAGTAGCTCATGGATTAAGGTAGGATTTTGTTGAAAAAGAGAACTGGACGAACGTTCTTGCCCATATGGCAATGGAAGTCCTACCACAGGGTTGAGAAGTGCCGAATTTATTTCAAGTAGCCGTAACTGTAACGAGTACCGTTTTGGGTAAAAACATGAATATATATATATATATATATATATATATATATATATATATATATATATAAATATATGAGTCAATCCACGCTATATTAAATAGTCGCATAGAGACCAATAGTCGCTACGTCACTCTCCCTACTCAATACTACATGGGACGCGTTCCTATGACGTAACAATGGAGAACTTAACCCAACAGTATTTAAGCTTAGTTGACCGCGTTCTACCACATAGGCCTCAATGGCTCAGTGGTCAGAGCATCCGCCCTGTATGCGGGAGGTCGCTGGTTCGAATCCTGCTTGAGGCTAAGATTTCCATTCACAAATAGTATAAGGCAAATAGTATGAGGCAAGTGTCTATGTTAGAGGAAAAATGGCCTAAGGTCTCTATGCGACTATTTAATATAGCGTGGATTGACTCATTCATATAAAGTCGCTACGTCACTCTACCCACTATATATATATATATATATATATATATATATATATATATATATATATATATATATATATATATTCGCAATCCTGCTAATGCATGACTATACTAGTATATAATTTAATTCAGATTATTTTCTGCCGACAGCGAAAATATATCACACACATTCATTGGTCCATTGGAACATTAATACATATGAAAGATACAACATAGGCCTAACGGATGAAACGTTATTGATTTTACTGATATGTACATGAAGGTAGTAGAGCCAGAAAATGCCTCTCGAGTCAGGCACCGTACTTAGAATCCAGAGTGTACAAGACATTAAAAAGGATATACGTAAAAGCAAAAACAGAAACAACCAAATGGCTACAAACTACATTTCCCTTCACAACTCATAGCTATGTATGCATATTTGTTTCTTTGTTTGTTTTTGAGTTTTGCAGACGTTGCACACACCTGTTTCCTTTTCTCTTTTTTTGTAGGGAGTCATCCCTTCGTTAAGCCAGTCGTGGCTCTCTGGATGACTTCCTTTCACATCGTATGTGAATATGTGATGTGATGAAACAAATAAATGAAATTAATAAAATGAAAAGAACTATTGACTTACTAAAACTGTTGGGCGGCCTAAGGATTTGCTCGACGGGGTGGCCAAGCTCTCAACAACCCGAACTTGGACCACAGTGACGGGTTGCTGGGAGGGTGGCGACAGGAACACGTTTTAGGCGCCTGAAGAGCCCCGAAAGTATGGTCCTAGTCATATCCCAAAAAGTTTCCGAAAAACTTGCTGTTTTAAACAGAAATTTTTTACCTCCTGGACGATGGCCTAACAAGTTCTTAAGGGGATATATCTTTTAAGGTAAGATATTTTCCATGGGGAAACAGTACGTTATGTTTTGAAAAATTATGTAGGGAAGGGGATGCTTCTAGGAGGTTTCTTTGTCAGTGCAACTCCCAGAAACAACGCATCCACCTCGGAGTTGCACAGTAAAGAAGATGGGTGCACGTTTATGTACTTGACAACAGGTAAGGTACTTGAGAATAACGTTTGCAAAATAATACTGACGGAAACTCTAAGATTATTTCGTATATGATCTTTCAAGATTATCTATAAAGAAAATATCAACCTTATCATATAAATATGGTCAGCTATACAGGAGAGTAGCCGGTTGGACATAAAAATACGAAGACCTAAATCATCCTATCCACTCTCCTCCTGCCTTGATATGGACCGTTGTCCTATCGACAAAAAAATTATAATAAAAATGAGAATTAGCGTCATTTCATAACTATGCTTGTCACTATTTATGTGCGTGTTTCTTATTACTGTGGTCTGGCCTATTAGTATCAATTTCTATAAATCCTACCCCATACCTACGCAACAAAGTACTTAAGTACATGATACCGATAGGGCTCACTGGTTGCTGGCTTCCGTCCGTTTGTGTTTAATAACATACGTTGATAATTTCTATACCGTAACTTTTTGTGCAAACGAACACCGCACGTGAGATGAATTATTCTAATGGTCATTGACAGGAGGCGCTTGAGGAGCACCCCTCTCAACCCTCCTACCCACTATTTGAGTAAACCATTGAGCTACCTCATTGGCGTAACTTTGGTTCAGGGCACCGGGGGCATGAATGGGTTGGGTGCCCCCAGACTGCATGATGTCTTCTCAAGATTCGATAGTTATGGTCAAAAGTGTAATCCTTTGCCAGACCCAGGTGGGGAAAGGTTTCCAGTTCCAAAGTTCATTGCAAACAAAGTATCATCGTGGGTGCCAGACCCGCCGGGTGCCCCCCGAACCAGGGTTCCCAGAAGTTCGACCCCTCAGAGCGCATAGAAGTTACGCCACTGCGCTATCTTGATCAGGAAATAAAATGGTCACAGATACTATTTTGGATCCAATTAATCAAGAATGGCTGCTACATTCTAAATAAACACCGATATTAAACTTGAACATAGAGAATAATAATTTCAAACATTTTTGACACAATTGTTCTTGATTCTGTTCATAATTATGATGGATATGCAAAACTTATTTTTCTGAATTCTACTGTCAAGATCCAGACAAACCAAGATGGCTAAAAACCAAAGTGTTTGTCAATCTTTCTATATAGAATAATGTATTAACAAAGTGCGAAAATAAACGTTTGGGATAACGTGCTCTTAATATTTGTTAATATTTTATAACAATTTTTTCAAAGCTTTTACGAACATTTCCGTCAGGATTAAGGTCAATAAAGATGGCCGAAAAACTAAATGGCTGTCACTATCATAACGTAGTATAATATTATATGATATATGTATACATACATACATACGTACGTACACGTACGTACGTACATACATACATACATACATACATACATACGTGTACTCAATTGTTGTTGCTCTGATTTCTTGAAATATAATATGTAATGTACAAATTCCATGTGTGGCTTTACTTCGATAGCTTCACACTTATAATTGAGGGAGATGTGCCCTAAACTTTAAAAAAAAATATGAATTCCTTTTAAAAATATAGGCCTGTGATTGTTGAACAGTCTCAATGCAGGGATGACGATGTGCCTGATAACCATGGTGTATGATTCCACCCTTTTATATTTGGTGAGAATGTCAACGATTATGGCACAAACTCTACTGCACCTTTTTCTTTATAGCAGGCAGGTATGGGTATTCATTTATCGCCAGGCGACCAAGCTTCATGATAGGTGCCATATTAGTGAATACGGTCATACGTAATATACTAATGCAGTGTGAATCCCAACCTTTTTCAGCTGATCGCCCCTTATACTGCGTAAAATGGTACAGTTTAGCATGTGCCATAATACTCTTCAGCTAAATTAAAGGTACCCTTAACGTCCTTTGCTGGGCGTTTGTCCTACCCAGGGTAATATCAAATCGGTACTTCTTCCCCTTCTTGATGGTTGGTACTGAACATGCGTCCGCTTGATTGTAACCAAGCCCGTAATTTTTACAAGTCGAAAGCTGCCTTTCTTTGAGGATAGCAATCAGCTTCAGGTCCCAACTCATTTTATTTTTACATCATACCAATTAAATTATGGACACCTAACAATAACAGAAACATCATCCGTCAAATATTACCGGAGGTGTCTAAGCAGTGGCGCTGCCAGGATTTGGTGGTGGTGGGGGGGGGGGGCACCACAGAGGACGTCGTAATGCCACCTCAGGTACCCCCTAAGTCTGCGTTAACTGTACCTTTTTAAGCGTCCCTGCGATTGTATACAGCAGTGGGAGGTCCTACCTTTATCATTATATAAAGGAGGGGTCTAAGGGGAGGGGGCAGAGTATGTTGTCTAAGGGAAGGATATGTTGTCAACAAACCTCCTGAAGATCCCCCCCCCCCCCTTGGCTATTTTACTGCCTTCTATTCGGGAAAAGTTTGTATGCAAAAGTACGTGCGAGGAGTCCACAGAAACATTCTTGGCCTATTACGAAAATTTTCCTTTGCTTCATCGTGCATTGTAAAAAGGTATCTACGGCTGGCAGACAACGGTAAAGGGCCTTCTGTGACCTATGGATCAATTATATGAAATGGGGGCAATGACATGATGCTTATTAGCTGACATCCGAACGATACTGTACAGTATGATGCCGAACACTTTACAACTATCGTATTTTTACTTAGTTGAACGAAAATCAGACAATCAGCTTCCAGCAATGGGGAATGGTAGGGAGGGGGAGTAAAGGTGCATGGAGGTGATATTAGACATCCCTGATAAGTATAGCAAAAGGGGTGAAGGACTAACAAGTGCGTTGCAGAATGCTTTTTCGTCGTAAGTTGTATAATCACCATCAATACCTGTATTGGCTGCACGCGAAGTGCTTAGTAAAAACTTTTGAAAAATGTATAACGGCAAATACGTACTTTCAACCTCCCACATCATGCTACAAATTAGATTGAAAGATCCCATATCGATGCGAGGCCCCTGCAGAGGTTGGAGATGTACTTCTGTGTTTTGGAAAAGTGGTGTGATCAGAAAAGTTGCAAGTATTATTACCTTAATAATGTTCATGGAATGGAGTGCAATCCGCATTCATACTCTGCATCAAGACACTTTCAATTTCCCAACAAACCTATTTGCCAATCTCAATGCCAGTCTTTTACCTGAAAATTCGTAAACAGCTTTCAAATTTTCTGCGGGAGTTTCTTCCGGGAATCATTAATACTAAGTACAATATTGAGATAAGGTTTGAAGCTCGCGGAGCTCGCGAAAACTTTTGTGGTTTGCGAAGGATTTGCGATAAGACTTATAGTTTGAGAATCATCCGTGATAGAAAACGATACATCCATTTTCGATACATCCATTACTCAGTCGAAAACACACCTCACCCTAACCCCTACAGAAATCTATAGCGTACACGCCCTTTGGGATCATTTTAAAATTTCAAAAAACAAATCTGAAATCGCTGGGGGGGGGGGGTGCACGTGCCACTGTGTCTTAGTCGATCCCACAAATTTTTATGCTAAACAAGACGAGTAAGTGAAGTTATTTTCTTTGTACGAAGTGTATGGTGTTTAAAAACTTATGCCGGTCAAATACAATCGTTAAACATTAAAGATGAAGATCAAATTGGTGCCAAGTGAACCCACGTGTGAATCGTTTTGAAGCTGAAAGGAAGTTCTAACTGGAAGAAAGTTCCTAAACTATAAGTGCAATATTTATTGGAAGGAAATCTTTGACTATCCCTGGAAGACTCAAAGAGGCCCGGGCCCTTTGTCAGTCCCTGAGATTCTCGAGTTTGGGGGAAAGGAAAATTCTCCGGAATGGGGGAAAACTTATGCAGCACGCTGTACATGCTTGCTAGCATAGCCGGATTAACCAAGTAATCGAGGTAACCTATAAGTTACGGGCCCCCCTTTTCAGCTTAGCTTTCAAACGTGCTTCTGACTTATAGATCATCAACTTTCTCCCTACCAAAATATAGACTCTACATCACTAGTGTGGATTTTCTAATGTATAACGTTACCTGGTAGGAAATTTCGTCAAGTTCAAATTACTGATAGTATGTACCAAGGAAGCTGATATGTCATGTGAGTTATAGCGAATGGTCGTAGGGTAACTACTGAAACGTGGTTATAGATGCATGCTCTAGAGGTTCGTTTGTACTAATTCATATTCGTTGTATTATTGACAAGATTTTTATGAACAGAGTATAATCGCGTTATTTTTAGGCCTCATTGATAAAATACTCAAAAGACAATCAAAGTGCTTTTCTGACATTGAAAGTATGCTTAAAAGTATGCTTAAAGTATGCTTAGCACTTCGCACTAACCTATGGTGGCCCTTCGGTTATATCAGTACTTCTCAGGTAGTGCACAGAAACCTTGGGGTCAAACGAGGAGGAATGGGGATGATTGTGTGAGTTCTGGATTCCAATCGCTGAATTCAAATTGAAATGCACATGATCTTTGGTTCAATTGCTAGTCACTTGACACTATAAAATAATTAACAGTGGGCCATAAACAGATGAACTGCATGGGAGGACCCATAATTTCCGTCTTTGCTATTTTGAACAGTATGTGAGTCTAGTTAAACTCATGGCAGCACGCAGTGGAGCAGTGTCAGTGCCCCCTCCCTCGAAATGTTCATAACTAATTTTTATCACAGCGATCGGTATTAGTATATCCGAGATTCTAAAATAAAGAATATAAATGAAGACTAATTTGTAAGTCCGCACGGAAAATTCCACGTTTGACAAGAGACGCAGCTGGGAAGGGCAATCGCTTTGTCTTTCATGGTATTTTTCTAATACCTGTTCTCAACAAATTTCTAAAAATGCTTCGCACGCCTTTATTAAGTGAGAACAATACTTCTCCCAGTCATACTTCCGTAGTATTTAGCTCTGAGACTGAATCGTGAATGTTTTGTGTATTGTTAATAGTTAAATATTTTTTGTATTGTCATGACTACAGGTAATGGTTCTCCTCGGGAAAGTTGGATTCTCGTTATCGATTTCTTGATAAGGATTCATCATGGTTTGGCTACCAACAGAATATCCAACTTGCTCAAGAGCACTTCTATATGTGGTTATTGATGAAACGATTATTGTACTACCTGCAAATTGGCCCTCTTGATGCAATTAAAATGAACTGAGACTTTCAAATCCAAATTTATGGATTTCTACGCCAATGATATGTACACATATTACCTTCGATTTCATGTTAATCTCATAGAAAAATGAAAACGAAAAGCAAAAAATAAATGCTAAGGTCTACTTCTCCCTTCACAATTACTTGACGGAATAAAATGTGTCTGAGTTGCTCCTCTTCTGGAAGGATAGAAATATCTAAATATTGAAAGGTAGAATAGTCTTATACAACTCGACAGGCTTGGGAAGTGGCATTTTAGGCAACTTGCCGGCATCGGGCCTCTTGCCAAAACTTTCTCCGTAAGGGGACGCCAATGGTGGTGACTCTACACTTAGATAGTGTAACTTTAACTTATTCAAAAAGAGACTCAGTTAACTAGGTTACGGGCCCCCCTTAAGGTAAATCCGGCTATGCTTGTTAGCCTAACAAAGAAAAGGTTTAACAAGAATGAAAACCACTCAAGAACTTACCCATTTGTCAAAAACAGCGTGGTGAACTACGGTACCGATTAGGGCCTGGCTTTTCGGTCGCTCTGAAAATGCACTTACGGAATATGCATTTTGTTCTAACTCCGACAAATTTTGCAAGAGAAGTACGTCCAAGACACATTCTCCACTGACAACGTACAGAAACAACGCGTTGAATTATGGGCAGTTATAGGCAATGTTTCGGCTCCTATAAGCAATTTTCCAACCAATCAGACGAAAACTAGATTTCTCCAAAAGGGGGAAAATCCCGAACTGTTTGTAGCAGAAGCCACTGGGAAATGCAGCGAAGTCTTGTGGGCATGGGATTTGTACCAATGCAATGACCTTGGTTGTAATTTTAACCATAAATGCATTACTATAAGCATTTCTATCGACCACTTTGTCTTTACAGTTAGTCATTTACACAAACAAGCTTTGATTTCATATTGAAGCTTTTCGTATGCTCTCATGTCTTATTTTATTGTTTCGATTGTGTCTTGAAGTCTCTTCCCAATTTTACTCTCTGCAACATTTGGCTTTTGGGTGATGTAGTTGAAAGAAGTGATGTTTTAAATGTTTCTTATTTATCCTTCAAAGTTAACGACTATCAAGTCGTATGACACGGCTGAAAAGTTCCAAAATATTCCTAGTTGAAAGTGCGTTTTTCAATTGATTCATATTTATTGAAACATTGCCTTCACTTTCTTTACAGACTAGACACTTTTCCAAACGCCTGTAGTCGTTTTGACTCAACGGAAGGAATAACACTCTAGACGAACTGCCAGAGAGCACAGAGTTTAAATCAAGATGGATCAATGGCGTAAAGTAATGGTCTTGGGCCTGTCGGTTTGTCTCGTTAGGTGCCTGTCTTTTACCCAGGCCCAGGATTACAGCAACAGCGACAGCGAAAGTTCTGTAGCCTCCAGTAAGAAATTCCTTCTCGTAGTATTTCCTGTAATGCAAAGTTTTACAACGTAAATCAGAAAACTTCAGGAAACAAACATGGGCGTCCGCAGGTAGGGGCAAGGGGGGCACTTGCCCTCCCCTGGAAAATCAAAAATTTGAAAAAACGAAGAAAAAATAAAGAAAAAACAAAGAAAAATTAACATCAACATTTCTTCACAGTTCATGCACTCAGTGTTACCCTTATTAATATGCAGTAGATAGGCTTTAGAAGTGCCATTTCCAGCGATATGGGAGGCTTTGGGGCCAAAATTTTCTTGCGCTCCGCGCCAACCCATGCTTGCGAGGAGCTTTTTCCCCCCTAAAAAATTTTTGCAAAAATTTTTGCCCCTCCCTGAAGTTTTTTCTGCGGACGCCCATGGAAACAAATGATGGCTTCCTTCATTACAAGTTTAAGAGAACTGTTGAAATATGAAGCGTGTCTAAAATGAAAGAAGTTTATGGATATTGCAGTGGTTCTTCATTCATAATGCCTTATTGTACTGGTCTAGATAATAGTCGGTCCAAATAATACCGATAAAACGATTTACGCAATTTAAGTGATGTCTCTTGTTCTAGACTTGTACTATCATGCAACTCGTATTATAGATCAAGTTATCCGAATCTGACCCGCATGCACACAACCATCTTTTATATTGATCAAGCACTTAACTTTAGTGATCAGATTCCGGTCAAGTGTATAAGCAACCTTAGAGGCGTAGGCCTACGAGGAGGTGGACTTGAGGGCCCGTATTCCCGGGAGTTCGGCCAAACCATAGTTAATATACTTATCCCTGGTTAGAAAACTTTACGTACACCCTAACCACACACCACATACAAGCCGAGTAGCTATGTTCAGACGTGCAAAAAGGGCATCACGTGACATTGACCGTGCACACGATCGATCGAGTAGCGATATGGCTACAGTTTTTGTTTTTGTATGTATGTGCCGTTTCGATGCACTTAAAAAGCACACCGATATGGCTACATTGAGTGTTATGTTGTTCAGTAATTCTTAGAAATAAATTGTTGAAGTTGATTCAAGGTTTGAAAGGGTTTCAGGAAGCTTCCGAATCAGTAAGTATTTGTGACCGTTCAAGTAGACGATGAAAACCATGACCCACAACCCCCACGTTTCTTGTTTGAGTAGAATTAGACTACCGTATTCAGCAATTTTGCATTGATGTATAGCGTTAGCTAAATACTTTTACGTGTGAAAATAAATGGGGGTAGGCGGTTCACTATCTGACGTTACCAAGTCGGTTAACTGTTATATTTTTAGGTAAATACCCAGTCATGATATAATTGATATAAGCACTAAACTCCACTCTTTAGGAAGAAAGTCAGTCGTTCTCAAATTGACAGATACCTGCCAACTTCTCCCTGGTTTTACCGGGAGACTCCGGTAGTTCGCACGCCGACACCTCGCGATAGTGAGACATGCATAAAATACGGGTAACGTTATAGCTACAACGAACGTGGAAATACAGGTACGGTGCGTTCAATTCATACACAAGTTGTAGCGAATAACGAGGCGAGTACGACCATACGATCGATTGAGTTGGCTATTAGGCTACATTTAGATAAAAATCTACCAATCTCCCTAATTTCCCACTAATCTTGCTATTTTAGCCCTGAAAAATATAGACTTCCAAATTGTCTGAAAGGTCTGTTGACAATTGCGGAGGTTTTATCGGTAATGTTCAGTACCGAAACAGCACTGATTAAGGTCGTCAATGACATATTGATCAACATGGATGGGCAACTGATAACACCTTTAATTGCCCTTGATCTTTCAGCTGCTTTCGACACGGTCGACCACACAGTCCTTTTAAGTGTTCTTGAGAAGCAATTTGGAATAAAGGGGAAAGCTTTAGATTGGTTTTGCAACTACCTAAATGAAAGGAAATTGAGAGTTAGGGTGGGGCAGTCTTTCTCTGATGAAATGAAGCTTCCTTTCTCCGTTCCTCAAGGGAGCTGTGCTGGGCCTGTGTTGTTTAATTTATATGCAAGCACTTTACGTAACTTTATTTCGGACAACCTGCAGGGGAGGAAGGGCGTGGTGTCACTAATCGGTTATGCTGATGATCATTCTTATTATAGTTACTTTAAACCATCTAGTACTAATGAAGAGGCTCATTGTATTAGGATGCTGGAAGACTGTGCTAAAATTGTAGGCAAGTGGATGAATCTGAACAGATTGCAATTAAACTCCAGCAAAACAGAGTTTATTAAATTTGGCTCTTCAACTCAACTTCAGAAGTGTATCATTGAGGGCATTGATATTATTGACACTCATGTTAATGAAAGTATTTCCATTAAATATCTTGGGGTTCATTTAGATAATGAATTGTCTTTCTGTAAGCATATAACTGAGAAATGCAAAACTGCTATGTTTCAATTGCATCGTATTAGAGTTTTACGTAGTCATTTAAGTAGAAAATCTCTTGAGCTGATCATACATTCCTTGGTCTTATCTCAGCTAGACTACTGTTGTACCTTATTATATGGCTTACCTAATTCTTCTCTTGCCAAATTGCAAAGAGTGCAAAATTTTGCTGCAAAACTGATTTTCAACAAAAACAAGTTTGATAGTGCCACTGAGTGTCTTAAAGAACTCCACTGGCTTCCCATTAAATACAGAATCCTTTTCAGACTCTTATGTATGTCATATAAATGTGTCAATGACCAGGCCCCAAATTACTTGTCAAGTTTTTTTATCAAAAAGGAAAGTGGGTACTCGCTTAGGTCTAAAGGTGTTTATGTTATACCGAGAACTCGGACGAGGGCCTTTGGTGACAGGGCTTTTTCTGTATCAGGTCCAAGGGAATGGAACAACCTTCCTGCAGACCTGCAGTCGTGCGGTTCCTTCACCATTTTTAGGAAAAAGCTCAAGACCTACCTGTTCAGAAAGGCTTTTCAGTAGTTCCTCATCTCTATTTATTTTATTTTTTCAATTTATGTATGTATTTGTTTGTAAAGCGCCACTGCATATATCTTTTATAGAAGTGTGCGCTATAGAAATGTTATTATTATTATTAAAGTTGGTAATGTAGTAGGCTATGTAGGCCTCTAACTATAGTGATAACTCTAGCTGCAAATACTGTTCGGTGTTTTTTCAAAAAAAAAAAAAAAAAATATAATTACCGTTTGGTAAAGGTTCACAAGTAGCCTAGTGCTACAGAAGTATTAACTTCGAAGGTAGGGAGGTAGGTAGGTAGGTAGGTAGGTAGGTAGGTAGGTAGGGTAGGTAGGTAGGTAGGTAGGTAGGTAGGTAGGTAGGTAGGTAGGTAGGTAGCAGTGTTGTAATCGAGTCACTTGATGTCGAGTCTCAAGTCACCTCGAGTCACAAGGCGTCGAGTCTCGAGTCATGTCGAGTCTTTAGCAATTCTAGTCGAGTCGAGTCATGCCGAGTCTTCCCTAAGCTCGAGTCGAGTCACTTCGAGTCTTATTTAAGGTTCGAGTCACCTCGAGTCACAAGGTGTTGAGTCTCGAGTCACGTCGAGTCTTTAGCAATTCGAGTCGAGTCGAGTCATCTTGAGTCTTCCCTCAGTTCAAGTCGAGTCACTTCGAGTCTTAGTTGGTTAAGTCATGTCGAGTCACCTCGAGTCACGTCAAGTGAAAAATGTATTTTGGTCAAGTCTCTCTAAGTCACGTGATCTCTTAAATCGAGTCACTCCGAGTCACAGGATCTCTTAAGTCGAGTCACCTCGAGTCTCTGGTTTTGTAGGTTGGGTCAGTTGTAGGACTTACTTTGACAAGTGTTCCTGTCATCAATTAACTTAAATGTGACAGTGTTTGCACCCTTTTGTTGGGGATGGGGGTTCAAAACTTGCAAATATTATTTGTGCAATTTAAGCGGTTTCTGTGGAGGTACGCAGTGTTAAAAAGCGCTCTGCAACTACTGTTCAGTGCACATCAAACACTGCACTGTAAGAGAACATTTTTCTCTTCACTCAGCTTCAGCATCAACCGTCTGTGGTGCAGTCTATTGAATGAAGATTGGAAAATGTAACATAACCTGCACTAAAAACAGTTACAATGAGCCAAAAGAAAAAGAAAAACAAGTTACATCAGTCAAAGTTCCATGGTACAGCATGTTGCAGTCAACTTTACACTATCACAAATACAAGCCAACAAGGCATGTAATGATTAAAAAACAAGCCATGTTCTCCGAATTAGACCAATAGCATTAATTAAATAGGCACACTGTAAATAGGCTACTGTAAAATGAATATGATTTTGCATTGACCAAGCTGCACTTTTTTTCAGCAGCCTGATGTTTGTGATAATTTTCATGAATGGACAATCAGATGAAACAATTAGGGCTACCCCTGTACTGTACACATGCCTCTTTCTCTTGAGTGTTAAAGGACGGAAAGTTGATAAAGATTACAATATATTAACACCTCACTGTGTAGAAAACCAAAATTTGCTACGCTATGCTTTCTCAAAAAAGAAATAGCTCTAATTATCATGCACTCTTTCATTTTACTCTCCTTAGTAGGATGATGATCATGAGAACCACTTCCTTTCCTGGACATTATTTAACCTTTGCTCCTACAATTCTTTCCCTTAATACTACTAACCTCAATATAAAGACTCAGTCTTACATATAACATTGAAATAACCCCACAATTGTTATCAAGATATTGGTATTTGTAAACAGACGTTTACTGGTTTCGCGCTTTTGGTACACATACTGTAGTTACAGGCATACTATACTTACAAGTCAGTGTGCACAGTCTGCAGATGTCGTGTAAAATTTGATGAGGTGCCATAGTTCTCAGATATGATTTTATTGCAGCATTTACATGTTGCAAAATGCTTTCTTTTCTTCTCGTATTGGTAATAATCAATAAAAGCGAATTCGTCAACTGAAGGCTTCCCTTGTGCCATTGTGAACTTACCTAGCCTAACCAGTCGACAGCAACAGCATACCGTAGCAGATTACACTACTAGCACTCAGAACGTACGAGTCGGCGTGCGCCACTTACGTACGTATACGTACGTACATGACTAAGTGTCACTTGTACCAGGGGCGCTGCAATTAGTACGCAAACTTCACATGATTCCATTGTCACGCATAGTCAGTTTCCTCTTGGCAGGGTGACAACGGCATTACATGGAAACGAATAGGCATGTACTGCAGACTGTGCTATACAGATATGGAACGTCGATGGAAGCGGTCGCTTCGCGGGTGGGTGCAAAAAAAAAAAATTATGGTTCTGTTCTGTTCACTGTTGGGGCGTGACTCGAGTCACATAAGAGATGACTCGAGTCAATTCGAGTCACTGTGGGCAAAGACTCGAGTCAAGTCGAGTCTTTGGAAATGTATTAAATGGTGACTCGAGTCAAGTCGAGTCTTTGGCAAGTGATGACTCGAGTCAAGTCGAGTCCCTTCAGTTTGTGACTCGAGTCAGACTCGAGTCTTTGAAATCGTGACTCGAGTCAGACTCGAGTCACGTCTTTGACTCGAGTCATTACAACACTGGTAGGTAGGTAGTGGTGTATGTCACGCCTTGTGCTACGAGTAGCATACGCACGTGTAGTAGAGTTAATCAACCAGCCTTGTGCACGGTTAGCGACACGTGACTACTGAAAATCAGGAATCAGGATCTCAACATAGTGCAGTTCGCAGAGTTTCCCAACCAGGGATGTGTATATTAACTATGGGCAAACCTAGTTCTCGGTAGAGTTTTGACCAGGCCTATATCAAAACAGGGGCACTTGGTGCTGTGCCCCACCGCGCGGGCAAACTACTGTAGGCCTTCACCTAAATTAAAAAAAAAATCCATCGAAAATAAAAATTTTGAAAACTATGTCCAGTGGAGCCAGCATGAGGCTTGGGAGCGCATGCAGCAAGCGGTTATCAAGCAAGTTTAAAATGGCCCCCAAAGTGATTTCTTTACACAAGTTGTGTCCTAGAGAGCTGGGTGAGGTAGCTACACGAATGACTAGTGGACGTAGCCTATGTTAGTTCGAAAACATTTTGTCAACTCCACTCCATGTCTATTGGCCTTTTTTACCACCGCAAACGTTCCAGCTTCATCTAATGATAAGAAGTTTTACAATTATTTTATATTACCGATGTGATAATGGAGAAGAACAATTCTTTCAGCTTTTCTCTACTTGTGGAATATGCTTAATTAAGCTCGCAATCGTGGCAAAAACATTTTGTTACAGATTGAAAGTCTCTCAGTTCTAATCCTGGATGCAATTTTTGCCATGGTTAATTTCTTTTGCGAAATTTCGTCAAACCACGCGCGCTGTCCTCATAGCTAATGCTCTACCCTCAAAGACATCAGAATTGTGCTGAAGTTCTTTCAAGTAAGAGGCGGTAGCTGGATCGTATGACTAACGGGAATTTCAAGCACTTTTGCCCACAAAACCGTGTATATTTTACCCCAAATATAGCATATATTTTGTCCCCGAATAGCACATTCTATGAATGGAGATATGCAGCCCTCGCGTGGCATACGCAGGCGTATAAAGTGACCGAATTTTGTGTGAAAAGGGGAGGGTGAGGGCCCTCCATGTGAAATCTGGGCACACGGCACTTATCCAAAAAGGGGCAGGGGATATATACCCTGTTCTAAACATATCCCCCTATGCATATGAACTTTATAAGCACAATAAAAGTGGTGAACTTTTCTGGTCAAAATTAGAGGTACATCTCTAACGAAATCAGCGATCACGCAGGCATCAAGAGTTTGCTTGGACCAATGGAATAGGTTATGTAATAACAGAGAGTGATGGCTACATCATTAGTTAAACATTGACAAAATTATTCAGAGTAATTTCTCAGTCCGTAGTGACTTTACCTTAATTAACCACATTCAAAAAAAGAAGAAAGATTTTAAGGATGCACAATGGATTCCTTTCCTCCTTTGCATATCCCTTCTAACATTCTAAGATGATTATGATGATGATGATGATGATGATGATGATGATGATGATGATGATGATGATGATGATGATGATGATGATGACGATGATGATGATGATGATGGTGATGATGATGATGATAATGAGGATGAGGATGATGATGATGATGATGATGAGGAGGAGGAGGAGGAGGAGGAGGAGGAGCACGACGAGAACAACAACAACAACAACAACAACAATAATAATATTTCAATTTTTCTGACCTTAACCCTAACCCTACCCCTAACCTTACCCTAACCAAATTTGGTAGAGATACTTTTTAGAGCAAGACGAACAATTATTTTAATTTCCAACGACAAAACTATTTTTCTTAATGGTACGTAAAACATTAAGGCGAAACATTACTCTCGCCTTAATGTCAGGTGTCGGATAATTATTTTAATTTCCGACGACAAAAATATTTTTCTTAATGGTACGTAAAACATTAAGGCGACACATTACTCTCGCCTTAATGTCAGGTGTCGGCTTAATGTCGTTGAATTAGCATAAACTGTCGCCTGAATGTCTAATCCATGCGGATAATAATAATAATCATCGTCATCTTCATCGTCATCGTCGTCGCCATAATAATAATGATGCTGATGATGATGGTGATGGTGATGGTGATGGTGATGATGATGATAATGATGATGATGATGATAATAATAATAATAATGATAATAATGAGAATAATGATCATAATGATAATAATGATAATAATGATAATAATAATAATGATGATAATGATGATAATGATGATAATGATGATGATGATGATAATGATGATAATGATGATCATGATGATCATGATGATGAGGATGATCATGATGATGAGTATGATGAGTATGATGAGTATGATGAGGATGATGAGGATGAGGAGGATGAGGAGGATGAGGAGGATGAGGAGGATGAGGAGGATGAGAACGATGAGGAGGATGAGGTGGAGACAATGACAATGACAATAACAACATCATCATCATCATAATCATAATCATAATCATAGTAATAATAATAACAACAACAACAACAACAATAATAATAATAATAATATGGATTGTGCCTAGCCTATTCGAGCCCGTAAAGCCAGTAGAAGCCCCAGCAAACGCACTGGCAGCCATACCACCCCCATTTTAAATGGCCTGTGTAGCAAAGCAGTACGTGTCGTAGTGTATATCATCAGTGATTATGTTTGTAGGTGGGGGAAACGGGTGGCGGAAGGTGGCCGGAAAGGGGGCATGGGTCCGAGAAAAGTCGCACCCCAAGTCGGAGAAATTCCGAATTTCGTCGTGTTAGTTTAATGTGTGCGATGCACCATGTAATCTCAAACGGCCATCAGTTGCCCTGACGGATTACCTAATTTTGCTCTCAAGGAAGGCACATTCATCACTCAAATCCCAAATTTTACATTTTCTTCAGTAAAACCCCCAAATTTCTGTGCGCCAGGCGAAATGTATGGCGTTGGCCTCCTTCCTGTAACCGTTGGACCTTGGACCATTTGCATGTGAACCTACATGACGTTAACTGGCTCATATTCTAAACGGAAATACCACCATGAGGCCTGTATAATATATTTCTGGCAATTTTGTGCTTTTTCGGGCAGAGGCCAAGAATGTGTAGTTAGTACAGTGAGGCCGTCATGGCAGTATCATAATGGTTTTCTTTGAGCAGTTGGTCCTGGGTAAATTAATGGGCTGAGCATAAAATGGCCCATGTGGCCTCATGGTGAATTTTGTCAGCAAGTCCATGTGGGACCCACAAGGGCACTGGCTTGTAGCGGAATCTTTATGGGGCCCACAAAAACATTAGCTTCTTTCTATGTGGGGCCCATGAGGGCCCAGTGGGTTAACCATAGCAGTTGTTTGCCATACAAATTCAACGTGGGCATGTTGATTGGGCTATGGGTTTCATGCGGGAAGAACTTGAGCCTGACCAATTGGTGTAGGCAGGCTTACCCTACGGGTGTATACAGGAAACCTTAGGCCACTGCATGGGCCCGTTTTGCCCGTGATAGCCCATAGGGACACCATACGAGAGTTACCTGGGACATGATATTATGTAGGTGTAGTAAGGGCTGGCCCATATGGTCCATGTGGACGTAATTTTGAGAACCAGCAGTTTAGGACAGTGATTCCCAACCTTTTTTGGCTCACGGCTCCTTCTCACTTAATGGGGTTGGGCAAACGTCCCCTATAGCATAGTACATCTATGAATGAAACGACAATAATAAAACCCTTGCCGAAATAAATGGTAGGCCTACACATACTTTTTTTTTACGTGTGAGTCCGACCCAGGGTAGCAAAATAGCGGTGGGGGACTTAAAAAGTTGACTCTTTTGAGAAGGCAAATCTTTAACACACGATTTACGGAAGCGTGAACGGATGAAGGCCGAAAGTAGAGATTTTTTGGAATTAAACAGATGCCAGGGGCCGCACCGAGGTGTGGACCGTTTCCCCGAGAGTCCGCAATGGGGTCCAGGGGAAAATACCATACTTTGGGTCAGAGTCACGGGGGGAAAACCACTGTACGGATACTGGAGTAAACATATCTGCCCCTTGAAAACAACTGTCGTGGAATATAGGAGACATGATTGATAGCGAGCAAGAAGACCCCGCATTTCTTGGTACTTACCGATCAACGTGCGGCCACAAATGAAGGTAAAAATAACAAAAATGGAATGAGTACCGAAAAGCCGGTCCCAGAACTAACTCACTTTATGTTGGTATAAAAACGATATACAACTCATCTGCGAAACAACGGACCTACATCAAGATGCACGAAACTATATACCGTGTCTGCTTATATCAATGCATGTTTCAGAGTGCACATTCAAATTGTTTTAAAGCTAGCACTGTCTTTATATCCGCCGGTTACAATATGTCAACGATATAAGTAATTTACAATCGACTAACAGGAATCCCAATACTGGAAAATAAGTTAAAATTCAATGAAGGTCTAAGAGGACATCTCCCAACAGAGGAAAATAATTTAAAGTTCAATGAAGGTCAAAAAGGATAGCAAATTCCAAGAGGTGAAGAAGCCTGTGTGATGAAGAAGGACGTAACAAGATTTAATTGAAGGAAAAAATGTATGGTTGATTCTATCATAAAAATTAAACTCTTTGGGTTGGTAGCAGTTGGACTAAACCATCAACACTATCAACGCTTTTATTGGTTGAATAGAATTTCTAGTGAAAGGTATTTATAGGCAATTTATAGCCCTGTCACAGTAGAGGTACGGTCCAGTATATACTCAGTTTACAAGGTTTTAGATAACCTTTGCTCTGCATCAAAAATTATGGTGGTCCCTCTGACAGATCTATGTATCAAGTTTGGAAGTATCCGTCATGCCTGTCTTGAAAAATCGTGTTTCTAAGGTTTCGCCTTTTAAACTCTGGTGACCTCAAATGACCTTTGACCTCCGCCAAAAATACGGTTCATTTTCTGACTGTAACAAATTTACATGCTACGTGTCAAAAGTATTCATGTTTCCACATTTGAGATATAGTGTTTACAAGTTTGTGGTTTTTGATCTGTGCTGACCACACATGACCTCTGCCCACCACCAAAAACAAGGAGGACTTTTTACTTAAAATGATAACCCACACACTAAGTTTAAGAAGTATCCACGATTGCTATCTTCATATATCGTGTTTACAAAACAACTTTCATAAATACATACACACATGTACACACATGTATACACACATACACTCCCCAGCGTGATTGCACCGCCTTAGGCAAGATATCAAAACAGAATAATCGCATCATATATTCGGAAGGTTGATATGTCCTCAACTTAATAGTGAAGTAATATGCAACAGCTGCATTGCCAAACCGTGATACATTACATCACTTTGTATGACATCCTAGCGAAAATAGGAGAAACAATTGATCTGTAGTCGAAAAGAATATGGTTTGATCCATTTGCCACTACATAAAATGAGCCCCACCTTTAAATATTTTGTTGTTTCTTTCATTGTGTCACAGTATGTTTCAGCTTTGCCAAGAAGCCATAAAATGTTGGTTTTCTGGATTATTTTCTTAAACCAACGAAAAGTTTGAGCATGAAGACATTTGAAAAACAACGAAATGATGCCACTATTTTGGATCTCAGTACCGGTCCGAAACGAAATATTTTAAAGAGGGAGGAGAATTCCCCTAACTCAGAACGACGTCTTATCCTATATACAAATAGCTAGGCCACTAGTCAAAAGTCCAATTACACTGAGCCTAGATTGACTGTTTGGTGTGTTTATTTTAAATCAATTGAAACGGTATACAGAGGTGGAGAACCTTTTGCTTATAACAGGCAATTTGACAGTCATAAGACCGCTCGTGGGCCAACGGCGCTGTCAATTTGGACAAGGGAAGGGAAACCTCTAATTATATGGGAAACACAATACGTTTATAGGCTACATGTCCGTTACTTTTTGTAAACAGATACCTTTGCTAATGTGACCAGGTGACGCCCAGGCAAAACTGCTTTTAGTCGTGGATGATAATAAACACGGCCAATGGGTTTTGTATCTAATGGCCCCGAAAGCTCTGAAGTGTCTGCAAAACTATGGGCATTTAACTCCAGCATTATCGTTACACTCTGTGAATGACATTATGATGCAAAGCTATTCAGATTAAAAAATATCACAGCGTGATCATTTGTTTTCATTACCTTAGGTCGCACTAATGGCAGGTCCATTTGTGATGTCTGAAGTACATATAGTAGCAAACAGGCAACTAAGAAAAAAATGTCGTTTTGAAAGCACTTTATTAATCTCGAATTACATGTTTTGTTTATTTATTTGTTTGTTTGTTTGATTGATTGATTGATCGATCGATCGATCGATCGATGGATTGATTCATTGATTTATTCATTTACTTATTTATTTATTTATTTATTGATTGATTGATTGATTGATTGATAGATAGATAAATAGATAGATAGATAGATAGATTGATTGATTGATTGATTCATTGATTGATTGATTGATTGATTGATTGATTGATTCATCAATCCATCCATCGATCTATTTATTTATTTATTTATTTATCTATTTCTTTTTTTTTTTCGAAAATTGAAGACCATGCTTTGCAATCATTTGGTCTGCCTTATGGAGAAGAGAGTTCCAAGAATCCCTCAGATTCCACTGGTTATGCCCCACTCAGAAAATCGCACAACACCGACATATTTCAATATTATTAAGTGGCTGCGTTATAGGGACGACATATTTTCTACTGTACAATGGCACATTTGAGGAACTTTCTAACCGAGTGGCCTACATGAATAAAGCACATGGACATTTTAAGTCCACAAAAGAAGCTTCTAACATGGAAGTAACGTATCTCGATTTTAAAATATTTAAAGGCGAACGTTTCCGCAAAAATGGTCTTCTTGACACTAATGTCTATATCAACTTGTCCACGGAAACCTTTCAATATTTAGATCGGAACTCCTCTGCCACCTTCAAAGGCTTCATTAAAGGTGAGTTTTGACCAATAAAATTACCCAAAATGTTTTGAAATTTATCTAAAGCTAATGTTTCACATAACATGCCTTCAAGGTATAAAAAGAAAAGAAAATCCAGTCTTAATTTAATAACGGTGGGGGAAAGGTGCATACCCCAATAGCTTGCCTTAGCTGGAACACAAATTCTTACAGCTTTTGATATTAATTTACTACCGAATAGTACATACGACCCTGCATAACACCAAAGCTAGCGCCAGCAAAAAATACACAAGAATGGGGTTGAATATTTCCAAAATGCTTATTATTTACATCATGTGGTCTTAACTTTCACAATATTACTATTTATTATTACTATTTAAAGTTTCGACCTGTGATGTTTTACAACATTTACAGTGTGGCTCTGAGTCTGGACTGGTACAGGTCTTTACGCCAGTCACAGTGGACTGGTGGGGCTGACGTCGCGAATTTGGTGTTTTAGGTTGTTTCAGGTGTATAACTACAGTTGATTGCAAAACGCAATCGTGTGACCAAACGGTATTATGACGTGTATGTAGTGTTGTGCATTCTATGTAGTGTATGTCGTTTTATGTACTGTTTCGTAGTGTATGTAGTGTTAACTTAAGTATGCCTGTGATTACTTAGACGGCTATGTCTATTGAATGGCTGGGATGTCTAGTCTCTCTGTCTCTCGTTTAAACTGAAGGATCTGCTACTATTGTGGCTCCTTATACGTATAGAACTTCCCTATCTTTACACCAAGTGCATTTCCTACTATATTAGCTTAACTGTTGCTTGGCATATAGAGAATTCTCTAACGGTGGCGTAGAACTTCGAGAGAGTTCCAGCACACACTGACGTCGCAGCACGATTCTAAAGATAGAAATTACGTAATGCATTCCAGTCTTAGCTAACTGACCCTCTAAGATAAAATTATTTTGCTGAGTGTCACAGAGAATGGCGTGAGAAAACACAGTGCCAACTCGGAATGTCCTAAAGTACCAGGCCCTTCTTGTTTCCCTGGTAGAAAGTTGTAACAATAGTCTACAGCTTATTTATTTATATGTATTTCTACTGAAACGATGTTTGTTTTGAGACGTTGCCATGATATTTCTAATATTTACGATAAAATGTGTTCATAGTTTAGGGAAAAATGTAAATGATCATCTAAAATACCAACACATCACACTAAAATGCAATAGTATTAAATTTCATGTTGTAATATACATTGCTATCAAACCCAACACAGACTCTACCCAATCCTGTTTACTTTGATCTTCCGTTCTATTTAATGCTTAGATCTCAGGTAGATGTTTCATCAACATTTCCAATGTTTTCTGCTTATTTTATTTTGTGTTAGATATTAGAACACAGTCAACGTGGGCTCAGTCAACATGGATTCTGGTCAGCATCCTTCTTTTCTTCCTCATTTTAACAACAGCACTAATAGGAATGGCATGGAAGAGGAAAATAAGAAGGGATGGAAAGCAGTCGACACCTACGTCACCAATAAATACGTACAGTAAGAGTGGTAAGTGGTATCACTAGTGCTACGTGGACTGACAATTGCTGAACTGGTTTATGGTTCCCCTATTGTGTAATCTGATTAGTGCAAAAAGATTAAAATGCAATTCCTGCTTGGCACATAAGCAATTTTAACCTGTTAATCAGTCCCCTGATTCTCAATCGTTTAGGCTGCTCAGCCTTCTGAGATCCAAGTGATTAGGACTTTTAAAGATTTCACCATGGGAGAATTAACAATAAATTTTTAAAATTGTTATTGCAGGTGGTAGTGATTTATCACAGCATATATATATATATATATACACACACATATATATATATATATATATATATATATATATATATATATATATATATATATATATACATATATATGCTGTGATAAATCACTACCACCTGCAATAACAATTTTAAAATTTTATTGTTAATTCTCCCATGGTGAAATCTTTAAAAGTCCTAATCACTTGGATCTCAGAAGGCTGAGCAGCCTAAACGATTGAGATTGAGAATATACATACACGTCTATATAAGGCCTAAGGGAAACTATTTTCTTTGTTATTTTAATCAGGATGCTATTAGGGAGACATTCGATGTCTCCTTAATTTTAAAGTACTATTTCTAGACATTTTTTGTCGGAAATAGTTTTAGATTGTTCCGTGGACTCTACATATTACATCATTTTGATAGCTTTAAGGTTAGGGTTTAGGGTAAGGGGTTAGAAAAGTAGGCTAGAAATTAGTGTGTTAGTCAATGGAAATGTCCCCCAAATATACAGTTTAGGGTATTTTAATTTAGGATATATGTGTATGTATATATATTTATATATATATATATATATATATATATATAAAGGTTAAAGTACTGCGTAACACTTACGAGGTATGTAGGTCAAAAAGTCGTAAACGGCCAATTTTATTGTGTGCTTTCTAATTTGTACGTTTAGCCGTGTCAACAATCAGTTGCATTTTTGCCACCTTGTGAAGGGTTTACACCCGAAAAGTCGTGGACTTTTTTGACACACGCACACATATTATATATATATATATATATATATATAATATATATATAATATATATATATATATATATATATATATATATATATATATATATTTATATATTATTCAAAATGGCACAATTCAAGTCATGTTCCGACCGTCAGTAGAGTAAACTGATGTCAAGTACACCTTTTGCAAAGCCCTTCATTACTGACTGGAATACTGGAATCCTTTTGATCACTGTCTTAGAACGAGGATATGCTGATAAAATAAAAACACAAAGGTTTATTGATTGACATTCCATTAATACTCCAGATGCAACTTTTCGAAAAGATGGAAAATAATTATATTGTACAGACCAACATCACCAAAAAAAATCTTTTCTATTTATCTTGCAATTTAAGAAACATATTTGTAATAATAATCATGAGCACATTAACATCAAACCTCTGGTATACAAATGGTTGATAAAGCTACAGCGGTATCACGAAGAGAACATTTTCCACCTATTGCTACAGTTGGTTAAAAGGAGGAGGAACTACATTTAATAGCAAAAATAATGATCTGGTCTACTACAAGAGGTAAAAATTATTGGAATTCGTCAATGTTGTCAGAGTAGGGAGCTGTGAGAGATGGAGGAACAACGCTTGTTCCTCCTTTGAAACTAGGTGCTTTGCTTACACTTAAGCTTCGTATTGTATGGTTCCCGACATTCCCAAAAAGTTAGAAGGGTAAAGCAGTGAAAACAATAGTTTTTGTCGTCTGATACATCTGAGAGAGCTCGTGGGGTGAATACACACAGTGGTGTAACATTGCCAGTCGTAAAGGAAAGTAAAATCTCTTTCATCTTGTTCCGTCAGGTCCCACTAAAAGAGTGCAGTGTATATTCATATCACTTTGTAACATAGATTCATTTTTCGCTATTTTAGGAGCAATCTGGAATCGCTTGAAATGCCATCATCAAAATTTCGATTCCTAATTGATCACCAAAAGGTTATATTCTTTACTTAATGAATATATTAGAAAAATAATGAAATTGTGCAACTTAAGTGGGTATGTACAGTTGTTTGGATATAAAACGGTGAAAATGTTTCACACTTGTCGGTTGCGTAGATATCTTCAAAGCATTATCAGGACAATGGTCTTTGTTTCTGGATTTTTGTTTCTGGGTTTTGGCAGAACGGGATCATCATTCAGAAGATTCAACAATAAGAACAAAGAGACCTGCCTATCTAATTTTAGTACATAGAAAAGGATTAAATCATTCTCAAGTGCATATTGTCTGACAGAGTTGGTCGATGTTTCTCCATCTCTCAAAGCTATCTGGTCAAGGTTCACAATCATCATCCACGTATCTTGTTAACTACAAAAGTCAGACCGAAATAGGCTTATAAGTGTAATATCCAACACAATTGCAATTTTGCATAAGGCCTGGTACGTGCAAAAGGCACAATTAGTTGCTAAGTGAAATGTACTATGAGGTTTTTCAACGACTCTTCAATGAATTTTTTTACAGACATGATGAAAGAAGTTGATCCGATGTTAAAATCAAAGGAGATACATCCATCCAACATCGAACTACATAACGAGTTGGGAAGAGGAAAGTTTGGAGTTGTATACAAAGCTACCGTTAATAACTTAGAAGGAACTACAAAATCAGTGCAAGCAGCTGTCAAGACTTCGAATGGTACTTCGGTTCCATTTTTTACAAGGCAATCTTATGGGCTGTCAAAATTATTTCAATTTTAATTTTCTAAAGCTCCATGAGGTTGAATAATAGTTATCTTGAGATGTACACACCTCCCAAAATATAGTTCCCTAGATAACATTTAGGCTAGTTTTGATCATAACATGCAGACCTAATGCCACCACTTTATATACGCACGAAATGAGCCACTTTCGGTCTCGAGTGTCATCGGAAGCTATATCAAATAAGTGGGGTGGGAGTGGGAGTTAACACCTCAGTCCAAAGCTTTTGCATATTCTAAGGACGATTTGGACGTTTTAAGGTAAAACCTTCACCTGAAAGTTTTAAGGGGCTCACCCTCCCTCCTGTATTGAGGGTCCCAATCTTCACATTAAATATAGTGTCCCTACATACTCAGCATTTTCTTATATCTTTATCCACAACAAAACATTCCCTACCTCAGTAAATTTTCAAAGCAGTTTTGGGGCATTCAAATGTACTCACAATTTAGACCACCTTCTATCCTTACATGAAAAATGCCCATACGATCGTTTTGAACAGCCAATCCTGAACATAATGCTGTAGAAGTGACAACTTTTCATTTTGATCATTACATCAAAAAAGCTTTTATAACATTTTAATCAGAATGATCATTAAATTTCCTGATATTACAACTACTTTCATGCATTGTCCAATTCTTCATTGATTTCAAATGGCCTTACCGACTTATTCTAAACTTGCAAACATTCATCGCCCCGTTTGCCTGAGAAACCTGTACATTAACATTAACCCTTGCCACTTCGTTGATGACACAGTGAATGGGAGGTACTTTTGTTTGAAGGCTTGGTAACAATTTTACGGCATGTTACCTTATTGCAAAGATGGTAATGATCTATCAAAGGTCTCACAGTTTTGACTATAATTTCTATCTACTATTTCTAGAAAAAGCTGACGTAGAAGAAAGAGAGGCTCTCGTAGAAGAAATGAAACGTATGGTACAACTGGGTGATCACCAAAACATTTTACCACTGTTGGCGTCTTGTTCAGTGAGGGAGCCCTACTATCTTGTAACTGTCAGTATGAAATATGGAGACTTGTTGCACTTTCTTCGGAAGTGTAGACAGGTAACATTCTTTCCATTTCTCTTTAGCAGTTGTACCACCTTTTTTACGAACTACAAACCAAAAGATCTCTTAACTAAGCTTTGCTACCTTACCATACCAAGTTGTGCAGGCGTAAAGAACGATTACATGGTCCTTACCCATAACCTGAATTTTATTGCGCTGTATGTCCTTATCAGAAATATGTGGTAGTGTAAGGACGTGTATTGTATATGCTATTTTTCTTCTGGTGAGGAAGACGTTTGAGTATCAAGTTTAGCGCTGGCTGAGTGAAGCATAGCAGTAACTCAGAGCTGTGAAACAGGTCGCAACTTAAGTAAATTTGACACAAGGTCGCTTACATTTCACGGGGGAACGACAACAATAATTTTTCGAGGGTGAATCGGTTCTTTCTTTTGTCATTTAATTGCCAAATCGGAGGAACGTCCATTAATCTACAGAAGGGGGTGATGCATATGACAACGAGTGGCACACGAGGGCCTGCTGTGGTTGTAATGCTGAAACAGCATCTACTAGTTATGTTATAGGTACCAATCAATGAACCCTCTTACTATAACTATGGAAAATATCAGGAAGTGGTATCAAAGTAGTGTATAATTGATATAACTGAGAAAGCACACCTGTTCTATTCTCTTATTGTGACAATTGAATGGAACCCTGCAGTGAGATGATTTTTCTTTATTGTTGAAACCTGTAGTGAATTGACTTCTCTTTATTACCATTATCCCATCTCAGCAAAAGAATAAAGAAAATGATTCAACATTTAGGGTTGGCGAAGAGGAGAAGCTGATGATTGCCTTGCAGATAGCAAAAGGAATGGTGAGTGGTATGCATTTCAATCATGGTAAACATCATTTTATTCCCCGAGAGTGATATCCAATAAAATGGTTTAAGTAATTTCTTGTCGAGTGTTTTAAAGTGAATGGGATATAAAACCACTTGATGGAAGTTCAAACCGTCTCAATTGTCACAAGTATTTTGCTCTGTCATGAAATGATATATTCAGGTTTGCCTCTAACAATGAACTTGCACACATTGATTTCTATACACATATACTGGTTCCTCTTGTGAGAAAACGCTGTTTCGGTGCTTTTACAACTAATACGTGGAAGGTTTGCTACGGTACACGCCGAGATTGATACTAGACCGAATTGACCCTCGAGGGCCGTACTTCCCAAAATGCAGAGAGACGAGGGACATATTAACGTCTATTATTAACCTTATACCAGTGTTGTCCAACCTACAGTCCGGGGTCCAAGGTGTGCCAACTGGAAGGATCCATACCTCCCCATCTTGAAATATTCAAACAAATTGCCTTCTCAGAAAATTGTCGTGGGCAAGGAATGTATGGATCACCTTATGCATTAACTGTTAGGATGCAGAGCAAGAATGAAGTTTAGTGTAGGCCTAATGGATTACTCGCAATGAAAATCTAGTCAGACGTTAAGTCAGACGTTATAAAAATGTCACACTAAATGCAACTTTACAAAGTGTGTATGCATCAACATGCTTCAACATGTCATCAACATTTATTTGTCGAATGCCCTTAGCCTGGTGTATGAGGAATAGAATGATTGAAAGTTCAATACTCGAGTATGCTACTTTAAGTTGCAAGAATCTTAAACAAGCAAGGTGGTAAGAAACACATGCGCAAATTACTTAGCAAATTATCGGCTTTCAAACGAAAGGAGATGTCACATGTAAATATCAAAATCGTGCCTTGGCTAATTTGAGGCATGTTCTGTTCAAAATCAGAAATTGTAATTGGCGTCGTCGTCACAAACTGATTCTGTCTGTCCTAAACACGCGTGACAGCTTCTACGTGTCTAATGCATATTTTCCTTCATCTTTAGGCATATGTTCGAGAACAGCGTTTTTATCACGGAGATCTGGCGGCACGCAATATTCTTGTTGGCGAGGGTTTAGAAATCAAAATATCTGATTTCGGACTCTCAGAGGATCTGTACACAAAAGGATATCAACGGCGGACTAAGGGGCAAATGATTCCAATAAAATGGTGTAGTCTTGAGACAATTTTGCATGGAATTTGTTCTTCAGATGCTGACGTGTAAGAAGTAACATGTATAATATTCACAATATCTCCAAGGCAGTATGTATATCATACGCGGGATTACAGGGGCAAGGAATCACTTGCTCCCCTTTTTTCCAGAGCTGAAAAATAATAAAATAATTACAAAATGAGCAAAAAGAAGCGAGACCAGAGAAACTATAAGAGAATTTTCAATAGCCTATAATAGGTCCTAATTAAGTTTTGCAACGTTAAATGAAGTAAAACATTAATATAAAATGAAAAATACCATAAAAATGCTAGGAAGATTTTTTTCAACGCGCTTTACGCTCACCCCCAGAGAAAACTGGCTAATACAATTGAAAATTTTGTCTGGCACTATAAAGGTTGCTTCGAAGAATAGGCGTCTCCCACGTGCCACACTTTTGTCACTTGAAGCTCTGAAATAAGGGTCACTGAAAGTACTAATGTACGTCATTAAATTCAGGATAGTCTTTGAAAACAAAGTCCCAAACCCTAACTATGTATAGGGAATCACAATTCCCGATAAATCTTTAGGCGTGTTGGCATGAGCGTGATATAAATTGACCTCTCATTAGTACTACTGTGCGTAGGAAAACTTTGGTGTAATTGCCCCGTTATTGCTTCCTGTAAGACAGCTTGAGTAAATTATCATTTCAAAAACCCTCGCTACACCTATCGCTGTTCACTTGTCCCACCAACTACCTTCATTCTCACCAAATTGACTGGCCGTTACTTTCTTAAATTTGCGATCATTATAAGAAAAACCTTTCATTAGCATTACAAATTTACATTTGGGGAAGCAGGGTTTTCTCAATATTTTTCTGCAATGACCGCAAAAGCCGTCAAATTTAAGAAAACTTACTCTGGGAGAACCCCCTAGGTTTCCAGCTGTCGGTTTCTAGCCTTCGACGATCCCGGTTACAGGCTTTGCGGGGAACTCCCCAAGATGCAGTCTCCATTGAAATCTGCTTCCCTGGCACCATAACTATCTGTGCCCTTGGCCATGTATATGTAAAAACTACCCATAAAACATCTTGACATTTTTAGGAATCATATATTCTGTAAACTTCAAAATCGACTACCTTATTTTTAACAGTAATAAAAATAGTTGAGGGTGACTTGTCCCAGACCATCGACAAAAATTAAACATGAAAGAAAGAACCGTAGAGCTGGATATACGGTAGTTTGTGGTATCTTGCTCTATGGAAAGAACAGTCCCTGGGGAAAGTAGAGAAAATTTTTATGTAATGAAAATTACTGCAGTTACAACTAAAGAAAAACTGAAGGATACAATTAATTGTCTCAAACGCTGTCTCAACGCTGTTTTCTTCGGCGGGCTTAGCGTGAACCCGTTTAAATATTGTTTCGGAATTCGGTGTTACTGCCTGTGGAACATCTCGCTTGTCATAGCTTTGTACAAACTCTTCCATTATCATTGAAACCACAGAACCACCAATTCCCCTCGGCCTTACGCAGCGGAGAGGGAAGCTCCCCCTCCGCCCAGAAATTTTAAAAGCAAAATTTTTATCACCACCGATCTGATTGTTTAGATGCAAGTTGAAAGGCACAGAATATGCCATTTCTGGTAAAGTAATATGAGACAGGCGCTTATCGAGAGGGGCGGGGGAGGACAAGATCCCTATCCTTGAGGATACCTTTCTTAGCTTTTCTGTTAGTACTCATATGGCTAAAAAGTATAAAAAATGCGTTTTTTCAGCGTGTCTTGCTCGCACCCATTCTGATTTTTAGATCTCCCACTTTTTAAAATATTAAAACCACCAAAATAATCTGTCCTCCCGTCCTTCCTCAAGCCCTTTGTAGGCCGACTGTTAGTCATACGGAACAAAAAATATCATTGGAAACAGACGAAATGTGATTTTGTGGTCTGTTAAGTGCCCATCTTATGTCAGTTGAAGTTGAAGTTTAAAATGCATCATTTTAATGGTACAATTTCGTAAACACCCCAGAGCTTCCGGGGCTCTGCCCCTGGACACCACCAAGGTATCCCACGCACGATCGCACGCCGTTATGGGAAGCGCTCTACGCTCCCGGGGCGCATTCGGCGCCGTTTGGCAATCTACCCCGGTTTGTCCCTCACTTTCAGACATCAACTCCCGGCCCTGTATAAGATTAACGTCTTTATTGCAACTTCTCTTTGACTAAAATGTACATTTTCCACAGTGATGATATTTTATAAACTCTTTTACACCAAAAAACTCTTTGCAAGCCCATGCTTAACTTGTGGAAGAAAAGCAAATCTTTCATAAAATTTTTACTTGGGTGGGAACTGAATATGACAAAAGCTTATTTTGCCCGCAGCATTTTAAGTTTTCCATGGTACGCAACGGTGGATTTGTTTCATTGAGTGATTGAATGATCGATCTGCAGGTTCATCAATATTGATATTTTGCTACAGCTTTAGTAATTTGTTTTTTGTTTTGAGAGTAATGGAGGAAACCATGGGAATTTTTCGTACGTTTTTCGTAAATTCTTTGTATCGTTCTTTGTACATTGTAACTATCCTGCATAAAAAGGGAAAAGACCAGTGACTACTTGTGAAGGCCAAGGTGATGTTTGTGTAGAAAATGCAGACAAGCCTGCAAAAAAGTAAATTATTCAAGACACGAAACATGGTGATTTCTCATACACCCCACGAAGAATTACTTTATTATGTACAAGACTTGCACTCTCTTTGAAAGCGTGCGAACATCACATGGGGTAATAGGGAGTCATATGATACCAACTTGGTAACATTAGGGGTGCTTTAGCTTATCGAAGATTATCAGTAGTAAATGTGTTGCAACAGGAGTAAAAGATTGTCCTTGTCAGCGGTTTGTGGAAGCATATAGTAGGAACATGTCAAAGATTTAGTTAAACCACATTTGAAGTATGCTGCTAGTGTTTGGAATCCCCACTTGAAACAGCATATTAATTTATTAGGAAATGTACAGCGACATGTCACAAGACTTGTGCCATCCTTCAAGGGCCTATCGTAACCATGACAAGCTATAAAAATGAAATCTGCCATCTCTTCGATATAGAAGACTGAGGTAGATATTATTGAAATTTTTAAAATCGCTTAGGAAGTTTATGACAGAAAGGCTACTTGTAATATTGTGAGTTTTAGTGCTAGAACAGTTATCTCACAAGGTCATTCTTCTAAACGTGTGAAACATTATTGCCACACAGACTTGACGAAATTTGGAATAGGGTTGTTGATTCATGGAGTAGTCTTCTAGTGACATTCGTAGAATCTAACTCAGTTTGCTATATTTGAAAGAAAGACTTTACAAATTTTGTGAAGTTTGGATGTAAAAATTGATTCTGATGCTTACATTGATGATTTTAGGTTGGTTTGTTGTGCTCGATAAGTTGCATAAATTTGTTTATTGTTGATGCCAACATAGAAGCGTTGTAAGGGCTCATTCATATCATTTCATATCATATCATGTAAGTCATGTCATAGGCCTATCATTTATCATATCATATATCATATCATGTAATGCCCACAAAGGCATCGTCGGAGACAGGCATGTTTGCCCATACGGGCCCCATGTGGGCTTGTTGTCAGGACCTGTAAATACATTGATATATACAAACGTTTTACAAAATGAAGAAGGTAAGGATTATCCGATGTCACGACTGATACAAATTTACATGATAATGGGTGAAATACGAAATACTTGCAACAAATTAAATCGTCTTAAGTATTGTTAGGAAAACAAGTGGAAACCGTCTCTAATAAAAGCATAAAAAGTGTAGAATGAATTTTTTCATTGTGACTCGTATTGAAACGCAGCAAGTTAAAAAAGTATTACAAAGTTGGAGCACTAAGCTACCAAGAATGATATTGATTTTTGCTTTTTAACTGATGCTGTAATGTGAGTCGATCTTCCTGTCTTAGATGGTCGTATGGTGTGGTGTTGTACGAGATTTACACACTCGGAGGAACACCGTATCCAGGGATGGAAGGAAGATTTCTTGTTCCCATGTTAAAAAGGGGGTATCGCATGGAACAACCAGGTCACTGTCCGGATTACGTGTGAGTTTCACGGAATGAACTTTACTTGATATAATATTTTGCAAAACAATATGCTCATGTTTTGTCACTTGTCTAAACAAAGCATGATGTAAGAATTTGGAGCTGCTTAAATGAAACGTTTTAGTTGCAAATTTGATCTTTTCAAAACGTGCAATGAAATGTTAACCTGAAACTCTAAAAAGCAACTCGATTGGAACTTTTTCGCACAAACCTCGACCGTCTTATAAAAGTTGCAGAAATTCTATTTTGATTGAAGTGCAGTTGCAACATTAGCATTGTTGGGAACATTAGCAGCTCATGCATTTTAAAGTGTAATATTGGACCAATGTCATACTGTACTTTCATTTTCTGGCAGATACGAAGTAATGCAAAGATGTTGGCAAGAAGATCCACACGAAAGGATCAAGTTTCAAGAAATCGTTGAAAAAATGGAAGCTACCCTGGTTCAAATGACAGACTACGTACAATTCTCTTCGGAAGATGATATAATGGTAGTTACAAAATTCTATGTTTCATATTGTGCTTATTTTTAAATGACTGAAGACGTGAAAGGCATATGGGATATTTTTGAAAGACTTCAAGTCCGACTTAGTCTTTCATTTCAGAAAGGGTGGCAAAAGGAGTCTTCTTCGTCGAAAGAGGTAGGAATTCAAACATTCATCTTTATAATGGTAATGAGGGAGATATTTAAAATGAAACACTTTGGCTCCCCAAAGAATCCCTACCGTTCTAATATTCTTCGGGAACCAAAGTATTACATTTGGCATGGAAGGAAGATGTATTCTTCACGCGAATCCAAATGTTGTCGGTGCTCGCAGCGGCCCTTCATACGCTGTAGGGTTGATTGCCTTGCTAGCATAGTTTCGCTCTGTGGGGGGGGGGGGGGGGAGTAGGGCGTATTGGGACATTTTTCACTTCTTGTGCATTACACCTCCTTGGAATGAGATACGGGCAAGAAATTATACTAACAAATAAAGCACAGCATAGCGCACCGCATTCAAACGTAAAATACCACTTCCCATTTTTTTCACAAAGTTTGATTAGTTTCTACATTTTTCCTTCTAGTGCACCCCAAATGAGAGGTGCATTGGGACAACAAACAGGGTACATTTAGGACAGTCATGGAGAAACAAACGATTATCCCCCTCCCATAAAAACGAAAGGTTGATCATTCTATAGCCTCACCAACATTCGATCATATTTCATACTGGTACTGAATGCAAACTAGCATAGAATTACCTTCAATGGCCTAAAAATCTGTAGACCACATTTTCCATGTGTCTTTTACTGTCACAGCTCTGAATCGAAATGACACTTACTTGGGTCATTCGAGCAAGCTTTTTGAGAGCATTAAACATTAGAAACCAAAGGAGTTGAGTTCTTACTGTGTGGTGTATAAAAATTATTGTAATTTATAAAACATAAACTATCTGCTATGAATATGTACGCACTTCCATTGCTAGCCTACTAAAATAAAGCCAATGCAACTACAGCCTACACTGTAGGTAGTGCTGTTTAGATAGTTGATAAAGCCTCATTATATGTTCAGTGCAGAAGGCTCCATTTAACGTTGCAAACCGTTTGTTTGACCTAATGTGTTTGCGTCATTTGCAAATCATCTTTACAGGTTTGTATTGTCCCAATGCACCCCGTTCAAAGTGTCCCAAAACACTACATATATGCATGACTTTTTAATGTGATGACACATATCTACTGACTACGCTAAATTATAATCGTGCACACCTCTTCATGCAATATCTTTGATTTGCATGTTCCCACACCACAAGTAAAACGTTTGGAAAGGACGCTTAGAACAAGTATATGATAATATGATGTAAGTAAGTCAAACGTAACGTAAGTCAAACGGTCAAAAAAGGAAAATTCCACTCACATTGGATAATGCATAATAATATGTTTCTTATGACCCAAAGGAGGGTGCATCTAAACACTAGAACCAAGACATATACATAAGCGTTGGAAGCTCTTTGAATGTGGGGGCGGAAGTGAATGTGAGTGATCAGTGTTCCGGGGAGGAGTCTAAGGGGAGGGGTGCCCTTCCCCCCTTTGGAACTGTTCTGACTATTTAAAGTGCCCTAGTTGCAAAATGTTGCAAATGTTTGAAAAAATTTGAAGTAATTTTATGCTATTTAATGCAATAGTTTGACAGCATATCATCCAAAAAGGGTGGGGGCGAAACAAGGTTTCCGCCCCCACCAATCAGAGTGCTCTGGCGATCGCCCCCGCTGTCCCTCTTTTCCCACGCCTATGATATATTGAATGTTCCATTACATCAAGTGTCCCAAACCACCCCACTCTCCCCCTTCAGCTAAATAGTGACACCCTAGGTGCCATACCAAGATCTAGCTTACTAAGTCTTCTGTGAAAGTCGGAATATTATTTTCAATCGCATTGTTCTTACCTTGTATCAGTCGAGTTGTAACCTTCGGAAAATGACTGGGGAAACCTAGTAGAACTACAAAAGGATGGCTACAATACAATTCATATTTTCACTAGGCCGGCATCAGGGTGATAGCCTCCCTGTCGTAGATTTGTTGTTTTGCTAGGTAGACCCAGTGGGTACGATACAGTCGCCCTGGGGGCTTACCTGTTCCTTCTATCAGGGAGGGGAGATTTTTCAATGCGAACCCCAAAATTTCGCCTCCCATCTTACGATCTAAAGTCGCCGCATATCTTACAATTTAAAGTTACGTTATTCGGTTTTTTTCATACGTCCATTGTATAAAATATCAAGTAGCAAAATCTTCCTTACAAAGTAAACTAGAAGTAGCTTTACACAGGTTTCTTAAAATGTGGAAAAGTTTACCCCTTATTGCATTTTCATAATCGTAGGGCACAATTTTTAATTGGGAGGGCGGTCTCCTGGAAATAATTATTACTTTCGTGGAAAAATACCACGTATTCGAGAGTTCGTTTTTTCTTCTATACGGAAAAATACTTTCCCTCCTCTCCAAGTGGTGTAAGCAGATATCTGTTGCTTACAAACTTTGTGTAGAATTAGAGAATTTCATACTCAGTTGCATAATTTGTTCTTTTGTGTAATTTGTCTATTCGTTAACCTGCAGTAAATGCCTCGGAAAACCTTATGTTCAGGCAGCATACACATACAATCCAAATTTATTCCCGTTAAGACCTTGCAGTCACTCAACACTGAACTGACCTAATTTGACACTCAGAGAAAACAGAATCTTTCATGTATCCCTCAACAGTCCTCAGTGCACTTCTGTGAAAATTCATTTTCGACAAAGTGCTGTATTCAGCACTAAATTCGGTTTGTGTATAGAGCTAGATATGCTATGATAGTCATGCTTTGTCATCAGTGTAATTCTTTGACTTTAAACCGATGTTATTACGTAGGGAAGCAGCCCCCCTGTCAGGCAAACCTTGGCGCCACCCGATTCTTAGGACCGAATAACCAGAGCAATTCCATGTTGCCAAAAATATTTGCCTGCAAACACCAGAGGGTTACCTCTACCTTGGTTAATTGCTGGCATGCCTAGACAAGACGTGCTGTACGACTTCCCTATATCAGCACTCTTGTAGGACAGATCCTTGTCGAACAGGTTTCTTCTGGTGGTCCCGTGTTGGTAGCAGTATATTGTGTTGAAAGTTGTTGGCCACGAACTTTGTTAGTTACATAGTAATTGATATTCTTATCTACCGTACCATGAAAGTCAATGTCCAGAGGGTCCGAACCAGCCCCCCCCCTTCCCACGGAATCCATGGTCCGCTCGAACGGTACAATAAGAGTGGCATTGGTAGAAGTCTAGAGCTTTTAAAGCACAAATCCGCAAACCGTCCCATATGCAGGCAGTCATTCTTGCAATGTACATAATATATACTCCCTGATATATTCCAATCTTCCATAAATAAATGCATCTCTGAACAACAGTCTCCATCCGCTACTCCAACCCAGTTAAAATGAGACGAATAATTACTGGCCGTCCAAAATCATCCAAAATAGTCCTGTAATAAAAATCGTCAAGGACAATTTCACATTCCAGTATCGCTGCCTGGGCTATTCCATTGAAAAACAAGATCGAATTAACGAGCCGGATAATAAACCTCAAGGTTTCTTTGTGCTATGGAAGATACAATTACGTTCGTCATTCATCCGAGGTAAAAAAATCCCAGCTTTTAGAGTGAAACAGTCGGCCGATTACGCAATAAAACATTCCTTTCTTACTAACCTTGAAAATCGTCCAAATCAACGATATTTCCTACCATAATCGTCCAAAAGGCATAGGACGAAGATGGAAGTCGAAAAAACTTCGTCCAAAATCTTCCAAACCTTTCGAGCGACCTTGGATTCTTGAAATTACCCCGGCGAGGACCGCATTTCATCATGCATTAATTAACTGAAAAACTGAGTACCACTTGCGTTTATACATTATCCATACAAGACAAGTTTCCACACCAAGAAATGTTTTCTTTTAGAATTCCATCCTCATCACAAGACTCAAATAACTATATTAAAAATTATGAACAAAGTAAAGACAAAATGTTATGTTTTTTACCGGCCGAGTTACTGGTTCACCAGACTGCGCTTCGAGGCGTCCTGATTTAGAGGCGCACATATGCTACAAGCTGAATTGCTTGGTCCATTTGGGATGAATGAAACACTCAAAATGATAATTATGACTTCAAAATAGATTAAGAATTAACGTATCAGGACCAGCAAGCCTCTTGGGCTACTTGAGAGTCTTCTTTTTTTATTTTAGGTGAACACCTTTCCTTCTCGTGATCAGTTGGTATTGGGAAGGATGAACCACTATCAAACGACCCTATAAATAAATTGAGTGAATCCCAGTCTTACGCCAATTTCTGAAAAACTGATAGAGGCTAATGGGAAATGCTTGCTCTACACCATTGCCCCGACAGCTAGCTCGAGTAAAACCTAGAAAAAGACGAATTTCTAAGTCAGACCACCTGAAACTGCAAAATTGTAATGTGTCGAGCAACCCCAAATTTCCAGGTGGTTTTTACAGAGACCTGATTCCAAATATATGGAGAAGTACACTCAATCCAGCTACCCTTCAAAATCTTTCTGTTTGTTTCACTTTTTTTTGAAATACGTTTCACATTTTCCAGGGAGACATAAAACATCTTGGTATTCTGGATTGGTAACTTAAAATAATCACGAAAATTTCGAACACACACTACTTAAAAATGATAAAAATGATAGCAGATTGTATCTTAGCACCTACCGAAGTGAATTTTGTTTAAAATGAGAAGGGAAGGAACTTGACCCCATATCAGAACAGAGATCGGACACTACACAAATAGGTCAGTAGGAAGTCTAACGACGGTCTTGAACTACTCTCCAAAGTTACTTTAAAGGTCTTATCCAGAGGCAAATAAGGGTCATGCAATCGACTCAGAAGCATAATTTTAGGTAAACTAGAATTTTATATTATTTTTCTACAGGAAAAACAAAGCAAAAAAATCGCGTTTTCTATTTTTAATCATTTTCTGAAAACTTTTTTGTTTTTGGCCCATTCTGAAACGATAACATCACGTGATTTCTTCGAAAGGTCAAACTATGACGTCACCGGCCGGAGTCGAGCTGTCAGGTCGTGCTAGCGCGAGCGCACACAGCTATGCCAGCATGTACCGTACAGTACTGCAAGCAGTGTATAGTATATGGTAAAGTTAGTACTAACTGTCAGTCGTAGTAGGATAGTAACATAGGCTACTCTAGTAGCCTAAGTTACACTTGGTAATCGGAAATTGCGAAAATTGCACAGCATAATAGTAAAGATTTATTCTTGTAATGACCAAATTAAATTTACGTTTTTTAGTCAGCGTAGGTAGGAAGGTTTTAGAGTAGGCCTGGAATACGTCCTAGTCCTACTACTTACTAGTACTAGCCTAGGCGGAGAGCAGGCTAGTTAGCTATAGGCCAAGGCCTATAGTAACGTTACTCGTTAGCTCTAACGTTTACGGTTTAGTATTAGGTTCGAGTCGACTTGCAAAAAAAGAAAAAACAACTTAACGTTACATTTTAAGCATGTTTGCAGAGGAAAGAAGCCACTCTTTCGGAAGAAATTGGTAGCCCTAAAAAGAGAGCCGTTTGGTGTATCAGGTTTTCTTTGCAGGCTACGCCAGGTCTTCGTCTTGGGCTTTCTGGTGTGCCTCAACTTGTCTTTACCCTTCACGTTCATGAGTGATGACATGGGAAGTTTGTCTAACGGCCTCTCTCCTCCTTCCGAAATCAATTCTTTTCAATGTGTTCCTCAGGCTGACGCCAAACTTTGCAAACCCCCTTGCTCAAAGAATCTCAAAGTTGTAACGTTGAAACTCGATCAGTGAACTCCTCGAAGCAATTCTGAAAATTCGGAAGTCTGGCCAATGGTTGTGGCTTGAAGATAATTGCTGGGCTATCAACAGCAAGTTGTAGGACCTTGAAATTTTCTTCTTTTAGAAGAATCACCACAAGTTACTTTCTCGATGTGTGGTGACTTTCGGTAAAGCAGGTAGGCCTATACGTAGTATGTATATCCAGTATTAAATCCATTCAGTCTGTGTGTTACGGTACTACGCGCGTACGCAAGTATAACAGTTGACCTCGTGGCTTGTTTACTTTTAATTATATGCAACTATTTGGACGTGAAAGAGAATACCTACAGTTCTAAGTGCTGATTGGCTGAATCTCAAATAGACAATGTCTTGGTAAATATTAAACAGTATCTGTTCTAGATTGTTGTTCTTTTTTACTGTTTTTAGGTGTTTATAATCCGTTTTGGGGAGGGGGAGGAGGGGTGAAAGGATGTACGATTTTTTTTCTTTCCATATCGGTCAGCAATTCCTTCCAAAAATCTTAGTCCATCTAACCTAAGTCTCTTTTCAGAAGAAAAGAAGCAAAATAATGTGAAGGGAAGGTCAAGTTGGTGAATCACTCTATGACGTTTACCAACTAGACGATGAACTTGTTTTTAAGGAGAGTAAACTGTACAGGAAGTTTTGACTCTGGCATTTGCTTGAATTTCTTAGTGAAACCTGAAAAGTTTTTTTAGTGGAATTTGACACTTTTGACTTTTTTTTCTTTTATTGTACCCAACATTGCCCCTTTTCTTTCTAGGTGACACTATATAACACATGCGTGTTGGTGTGTCGTAAAACCCCATCTAACTAACTAACTAACTAACTAACTAACTAACTAACTAACTAACTAACTAACTAACTAACTAACTAACTAACTAACTAAACTAACTAACTAACTAACTAACTAACTAACTAACTAACTAACTAACTAACTAACTAACTAACTAACTAACTAACTAACTAACTAACTAACTAACTAACTAACTAACTAACTAACTAACTAACTAACTAACTAACTAACTAACTAACTAACTAACTAACTAACTAACTAACTAACTAACTAACTAACTAACTAACTAACTAACTAACTAACTAACTAACTAACTAACTAACTAACTAACTAACTAACTAACTAACTTTAAGGAAGAAAACCCGATCATGTAGTATGTGATCTCCTTCATGATATAGGCAAAACCTTTAAAAACTTCATCGTATCTCTTTCAAGAAATATTTGTCTGTTAATTCTTCACTGGTTTGTGCTGAAAGTATGCTCCTATATGCTCATATATGCCTATGACTACGTTTGTATATCGTTATTCCTATGCATGTCAACACAACTCCGGCCAGTGACGTCATAGGCTTGACCTTAGCCACGCCCCCGTTTTCATTCAGTCATTTGAAATCACGATTTTCAGCCGTTTTATCGTATTTTTAGAACGTATTTTCTCAGCAGTGCCAAGGGGTACTCTAAAAATTCGAGGTGTGTTGGGGTCAGGACAAACAGCAGTTTCTGCTCACTCCCAATGAAACGAAAATGCCCTCTGCCCCTGAATAAGACCTTTAAAATAACCGGATACAAGAGAGCATTTTACTTTAATGTTCACGTTCGCCGGGCACATATGGCCTTAAAAAGTATATATATATATATATATATATATATATATATATATATATATATCTATATATATATATATATTGCTAATTTGGGATTAAGGGGAAATATTGTATGAAAAAATGTGCCTAAAAAGGGAAATCGTCTAAAAGGGGAAAAAATCAGGTCGACTTTGCGAAATCACACGCTTTTTATATAGGAATACGTAAACGGATGGTAACGTCCGTTTCACCACATGATTTACATGCAATTACTTCAGTGTTGACCAAGTTACGTACCCGTATCTGTTAACACTTGCGGATGGTTGGCCATTGAAAAAGCGTTGTGGTATATCTGGTTTCCAAAAGGGGAAATTTTTTAATGTATATTATTGTTTTTTCTTTCGCCCTAACGAAACCGCGATATATCGATTTCCCCGTACAGTAGGAATTAGCGTTATATATAGCTCGAAGAGTTAGTAACTGATTCGATCTGAATGAAAATCAACCCAAGTACTGGGAAGTACTCTTCGACCTTCATTTACAGTCGATCTTACCACGTTCGACCTTTGTATGTGTATGTGTATGTATATATATATATATATATATATAATATATAATGTATATATATATATATATATATATATATATATATATATATATATATATATATATATATATATATATATATATATATACATTATATATTATATAATACATGTATATATATATATATATATATATAATATATAATGTATATATATATATATATATATATATATATATTTATAGCAGTAACCGACTTTCGTGGCCCTGTGGCTTAACGGAATAAACACTTTTCATGTATATCTCTTCAAAGGAGGAAGTGAAAATTTTTAACACATGAAATCCAAAATTGAAGATTGTTTTACAGGCGATTTACAAGGCGAAAGATTCCTTGCTAACTGATAGTTGTGCTCCGCTATGAAACTGATACATATTAGTGGTCCACTCTTTGAAATCGAACCTCTCCGTTAAAAAAATCTGTATATGGGCCTAGAAAGAAAGCATTGTCACCTTTCGCTGGAGTTAGTTTGGAAAGTAAATTCACTAAACGTTGAACTATCATTAAAACAAAAATAGAGTGCTATCCTCTGGCACCTTTTCAGGATTTTTAAAAATGTGTTTTGTAATCTTTTTTTACAGATATTGGCCGATAATGACGAGATAAATCGTCCTGCACCAATCACTGGCCATGACGCCCTACCAACAGACGATCATGACGAGGACAACTTCGCTCCGATACTTGAGGAAGATGACAATATAAATATAAACGATTTAGAGGATTTTATGATGATTGAAGGGTCTTCTACAACAGATCATGTAATCATGCCCACTAGGGGAGTAAAGAATGACTACGTAGAATCTTAGATACGTAAATGTACCATCAAATATTGTGTAATAACGTCTTTATTCTCGAAAAGTTCATGAGATACTCAACAACCAGCCAACGTTAAAGAAGTAAATCTTGAGAACGGTGAAAGATTTAATATAATTTCGTTTCAGTGGATTATTCTTTACATTTTCAATGAAAGTGTTCTCGAGTGCAGTTGCGTAAAGGTGGTTAAATGGTGTTGTTATTTGTAATTGATGAATGGATTTATTAACTTACTCATAGTCTTGCGTTCGAAATAATCAGAAAGTGTTTCATGTTGCACAATCGATGAGTTGATTGAATAGCAAGGATTGTTTTGAAAGGTTTAACAGAACGAGGCAACCAGGAAATTCTTTGTGTACATCGTAAATTGTGCATGGGTTTCATAACCCCCTTGCAAAATTTGTCAGTCTAATGTAAAGGAATTGACCGTGTATTCGGTAGGTGTGTTGTAAAAGCTAAAGAAAAGCCACGACTAAATCGATGGTTCACCACCCCATATTTTGGGCAAAAAGGCAAGTTCTTGAGTGGTCTTCGTTCCAGCTAAACTTTGTCTATGTTAGTGTTAGATAATAGTACAGGCTAAGTCAATCGCTCCCGCGACAGCTTTGGGGTGACCTCTGTTCTGGAATCCAAAAATAGAAGAGATTTATGTTGTAATTGTCCCTTGATTTATTGTGTTGATTATTCTCCTCTCTAATTAAATATTTTCAGATGATTGGTAAGTGATAATTTACTTTCTAATTATTGGCCGGCCATTGCAAAAGAGTTGATTAATGAGTTACATGCTACAAGACACGGCATATATTTTCTACATGTTTATCCTTCTAAATCTGCAACACCAGTGTCGTGGGCTTGCATCCTGCGACTATCTCTACGGGACCTAACTTATATGGGATAGGTTTAAGATTGGCTGAAAGTGACACGCCATAATAGTAGAGCAGTGACAGAGGGGAAGGGAAACCAGACAGAATACGGTAGCTACCGTGTGCAGTGTCTCACGTTCATGCATTATAACGCTGCAGCTGTAAACAACAAATTGGCGGTACTCAATTAAGTTGATAAGCCTAAAATATGTACTTCATTACATTAGGATAGTAAGCCTATACAATGTGTTGCATTAAGTTTCCCCCATTTAGAAGAATTTCGGTTTTCCCCCAATTGCGTATAAGTTTCCATAACATATTGAAAAGGGACTTAAACTGTATCTAAAGTCTACGATTACCTGAATTTATATTTTTGAAGATTTAAAGTGAATCTCATTTACCAAGCTCCCATTTTCATAGCTTAACGGTACTGAGAAATGAAATGTTGCAATTTATTCACTTAATTTGGAATGGTCGATTGCGCAACACTTTATGATGCCCTTCTTGTGCAACTCACAATACCTGCTTTTGTTTCCTTTTGAAATTAAATAGTTTATATAATCTTGAAATACTTTGTTTTGTTCCATCGCATGTTGAACGGAGAGGGATTGTATAGTGAAGCCACCCTGTAACAGTAAGGCTGTGATCACATTTTGGCACAAGGAGTAGTAGCTTTCTACAAAAGAAAGAACACTAAAGACGGTAATTTGAGAAGAACAAAAAGAGCATCAAAATTACTGCGTAATTTACCATTATAATTGAGTGACTAAGCTTTAGAATGTTATATGTCGGTTTAGGCGTGACCTGTGCAGATGGGAGTTTGGCCATTTGGATTCATTTTTCAAGCTTTGTAACATAAACTTTTGAATTGAAGGCTTTAGGTGAACTCTTAGCCTTAACTTATATTTTGAGCTTCTAGGCATATTTCCTGAAAACGTCGCAGATGCTGACGCAAATTGAAGATTTGAACAAAAGTTATCCACTTAACATTGCCGTCAATTTTAAAATTTACCACAGAAAATTCATAGTTAAACCTTTGGCTAAAATGGAACTGTTTTTCAAAATAGTCGAATGAATTGTAATACAGTCACTTCTCCTGTGTGTTACATTTTAATTTAATACTGAGACACTTATATAAATGTCACTATTAGCAAGAGTTCTATGTAAACAACTTACTTTGCCAGTCAGTAACATTATCCAAATAAATTACTCTTCTGATGTTATACTGATAATTTTGGTTTTCTACATCAAATAAATTTACGACATGTGTGTCCAGAATTTCTAATTAAGACATTCCGATTGTAAATTGAATGTAGAGCTTTTTATTTGATCTTTACAAGTTATTTTACTATTATTTCTAATGTCTGTAGTACTAGAGCTCAACAATTTGTTAAACTTAGATGATGCCAAAGTCACATATTTGTTATTACTTTCCCCTAATTGCGATGGTTACCGATTACGTGGTGAGCTGTTGTATATTTAGTTGCAAAGATATCTTCAGTACCGAGATACAGGACTGTATTCACAAACGTACCTTGAATCTTGAACTTTCGGTTATAATTACGTAAACACCTTGTAAAATGTTTTGCAGGGCTTCAAATCGAAGCAGTCTAAACGGATAGAATAACCTTGAAAAGCGTTTGTACTATGTTAGGGCTACTCAGCATATAAAAACAAATGAACCTGTGAATGTAGAAAAAGGTCAATGTTTTGTCTACAAATAGTTCATTAAAATTAAGACCGCGTTTTGAACTAAGTCTAAGGTAAAAATATACTTGATAATAAATGAGATGCACTGCAATAGAGTAGCCATCTTCTCAGAGTTAAACAGTAAATTTATGAACAGAGTGGCAAACGTTGACTTCTCAAACTACTCACTAGAGCTACTGCAGAAATTACACCAACGTATCAAAAAAGGGGGTTTTGTACAAAGACTGTTGAAGGTTTAACCGCAAAAACTGAATGAATAGTTTAAACGTTGGGGTATTGTGAAATAGAAATTTGAAGAGCCAAATATTTTGTTAATGTGAAACGGGTAAATGAAAAGAAATCTCATCAATCGCATTCGCTGTGGTTAGGATGGAAACATTCTTTTCGTTAATATATAACATTGCACAAGTTGTTAAGAATCGCTAGTCTAGACAGAGATGATTGCCAATAATAAGTTTGTGCCAAGCCGTCCTTGTTCAGTCGTAGTCTTTTCAAATTCGGTAAACATTTTCTTTTATTATCATTAACATATATCGAGAAACTAGCGAGGTTCCAAACTTACTTCATCTGTTCCTTGCCGAAGGCAATAAGACTCTTTGTAGTTATGAATGTGTGCGAATGAATGTGCACGGCATGAACACGTGTGTGTTTGTTAAGCCTAGCTTGTAAACATCAATGTAGATAAATTTAAATATAAGAATAATGCTTATCCTTTTTTACTGTGCACGTGGATTTGTCATATTAAAAGAGGTCAAAAACCGAAACGTTCTTAGCCCAATACTTCAAAATAGTAATCATGGGTATTTTTCATATGTGACATATGGTGTACTTATCCAAAGTCCTCTCGACTCTCTTGCAAAGAGCCGAATTGCGATAACAAACGTTACACCTGAAGGAGTTCTACCCCACAAAGGAGCTACGTCCCCGAGGGGCAACAAGACTTGACTTGACATATTTGGCATATTATATTCGGTAGTTTTTGGTAAAGTTAAAGCTGCTGTTGTAGTTGATTAGAAAATCAGTTTGTTTTGTGATGTGCCAGTGACCTAATACTTATCCTAAATGGTATGAACTGGGTTTGAAAAAATAATTTGTTTTGAGGAATTGTCGCTTTAAAATAAAACCAGAAAGCCAAAAGGCTTAGTGATTCCTTGCCATATGGATATATTGTAACACACATGAATCACCCACATGACAAGCATGAGATACCTCACAGTTACTCCCACTTGAGATATCATGTTATAAAGTAAAAACATTTTGAAATCTTGTGACCCAAAATGACCTACATGCTAAATATGAACAATCCACAGGCCAAGTATGAGATCCCTCATAGTTACCCTCCTTGAAATATCATGTTCAGTAGATTTTGATCTTTTTTGACCTCAAATGACCTTTGACTTGCACGAAAAAGAAAAATTATAGGATCATCTACACAATATGAACAATCCACATGTCAAGTGTGAGATCCCTCAGGTATCCTTCTTGAGATATCATGTTTTCAATGTTTTGACCTTTTGTCCTCTGGTGACCCCGATTGACTTTTGACCTCCACCAAAAACAATACAGATCATCTACTCAATATGGGCAATACACAACCCAAGTATGAAATCCCTCACAGTTACCCTTCTTGAGATATCATATTTACAAGGATTTGACCTTTTGACCTCTGGTGACCCCAAATAACCTTTGACCTCCACTAAAAACAATAGGGATCATCTACTCAATATGGGCAATCCCCATGCTACATATGAGATCCTTCAAAGTTACCCATCTTGAGATATCGTGTTTACAAGGTTTTGAACTTTTGACCACTGGTGAAACCAAATGACCTTTGACCTCCACCCACATATGATAGAGATCATCTACTCAATATGGGCAATTCACATCGTAAGTATGAGATCCCTCACATTTATTTGTTAAGAGATATCGTGTTCACAATTAATTCCCAAGATTTTACCATTTGACCTCTGGTGACCCCAAATGACCTTTGACCTCTACCAAAAACAATAGCGATCATCTACTCAGTACGGACTATTCACATGGTAAGTATGAGATCCCTCACATTTATCCGTCTGGAGATATCATGTTTACAACTAATTCCCAAGGTTTTACCGTTTGACCTCTGGTGACCTCAAATGACCTTTGACCTCCACCAAGAGAAACAGGCTTTATCTACTTAATGTGGGTAATCCACATGGTAATTATGAGATCCCTCACATTTATCATCCTTGAGATATCATGTTTACAATAAATTCCCAAGATTTTACCATTTGACCTCTGGTGACCCCAAATGATCTTGACCTCTACCAAAAACAATTGGGATCATCTACTCAATATGGGCTATTCACATGGTAAGTGTGAGATCCCTCACATTTATTTTTCTGGAGATATCGTGTTTACAACTAATTCCCAAGGTTTTACCATTTAGACTCTGGTGACCTCAAATGACCTTTGACCTCCACCAAAAAAAACAGGCTTCATCTACTCAATGTGGGTAATCCACATGGTAAGTATGAGATCCCTCACATTTATTCATTCAGAGATATCGTGTTTACAATTAATTCCTTAGATTTTACCATTTGACCTCTGGTGACCCCAAATGACTTTTCACCTCTACCAAAAACAATAGGGATCAGCTACTTAATATGGGCTATCCACATGGTAAGTATGAGATCCCTCACATTTATGTGTCTGGAGATATCATGTTTACAACTAATTCCCAAGGTTTTACCATTTCACCTCTGGTGACCTCAAATGACCTTTGATCTCCACCAAAAAAGACAGGCTTCTTCTACTTAATGTGGGTAATCCACTTGGTAAGTATGAGATCCCTCACATTTATCATCCTTGAGATATCGTGTTTACAATTAATTCCCGAGATTTTACCATTTGACCTCTGGTGACCCCAAATGACTTTTCACCTCTACCAAAAACAATAGGGATCATCTACTCAATATGGGCTATCCACCTGATAAGTATGAGATCCCTCACATATATCTGTCTGGAGATATCGTGTTTACAACTACTTCCCAAGGTTTTACCATTTGACCTCTGGTGACCTCAAATGACCTTTGACCTCCACCAAAAAAACAGGCTTCATCTACTTAATGTGGGTAATCCACATGGTAAGTATGAGATCCCTCACATTTATCATCCTTGAGATAGTGTGTTTAAAATTAATTCCCAAGGTTTTACCTTTTGACCTTTGGTGACCCCAAAAGACCTTTGACCTCTACCAAAAACAATAGGGATCATCTACTAAATATGGGCTATCCACATGGTAAGTATGAGATTCCTCACATTTATCTATCTAGAGATATCGTGTTTACAAACAATTACAAATAATTCCCAAGGCTTTTACTAATTCATCTCTGGTGACCCCAAATGACCTTTGACCTCCACCAAAAACGATAGGTATCATCTAATTAATATGGGCAATCTACATGCAAGGTATGAACTCAGTCACAGTTACCCTTCTTGAGATATCGCGTTTACAAAGTTTTGACATTTTGACCTCTCCTGACCCCAAATGACCTTTGACCTCCACCAAAAACAATAGGGATCATCTACTCAATATCGGAAATCTACCTGCCAAGTATGAGATCCATCGGAGTTACCCTTTTGAGATAACGTGTTTACAAACCAAACCGTCACATACACACATATATACACATACACACCCACACACACGACATCACCATCGCATAGATTCCTTGCCTGCCTTCGGCAAGGAATAAAAAAAGCAGAGGTTAATAACAATAACAATATTAATAGTTATAGTGGTCGTGATAGTAATAGTAATAATTTTAAGAATAACAATGACGACGAAGACGACGACCATAATGATGATGATGGTGATGATTTTGTTCTTTGAATCCTTTTTTGACATTTCGACATCTCTAGATGTTTTTCAACCTCTTGAATAAATTTAAATTTTTTTTCAAATTGATAAACTTTCGACATTTCTTGATTTAATTTCGAATATATAGCATTTCAAATGGAAAATAAAGAAGTAAGGGTGTCTTAAAAGCAGGTTTTATCCAAAAAATCTCTTTTATGCAACACAAATTGCCTGCCAAAATACATCGTTCTGCATCCAAAAGGGAAAAAAAAGAAAAGAATCCCCAAAAAGGTGTTCCAAAGTCTCAGCGTGTGACCCACAGAAAGTGTATTTTGCGCTTATAACAATATTCATACGAGAAAGTAAGTAATTTCTTCCTTAGATTCGATGGAGAAAACGGAATTGAAGAAAAAAGAATTTTGCTCTCAGTACATAATGCATGATTGCAACTCATTCAGCTGAATATATAGGTGTTCTATTGTTTGATAGCAGCTGGAGGCTCAATGATACTTTTTATAGTGACATATAAATATGACGAGAAAGATTTTGCACACATGAGCAAGAATACTAACACTCTCGTTAAATAAGTCATCGTTGTTTTCCACTGTTCAATTTTCCTTCCAAGGCAAAAGAATAGCTGAAATGATACCATGATACAAGGTAAACGGAAAACCGCCAAGTGAAAATTTTTGTCGGAAAACAGAAGTAGATAATGGATAATCATTATGATCCAACAGACAGCCAATTCGTAAAACGCCTTTTTCATACATAAAATTGGCGGGGTATTCCAAATAATTTAATTCTTGAAGTTATCGGTGGGTCATTTGTAGGAATACCTAGACTAAGCTCTACAAATACCCTCCAAAAAGGAAATGCCCTCGGAGATACCATCTATCTGAAAATTACAATTAAAAAATAAACGCGTTCCACAGTTTTGAAGATAAAAATAAAAAAAAAATCCAGTCTGCTGGAGCACCCTTCATATATCTTTCAACCCATGTGCAATTAAGGCTTTCAATTAAAGTGTTACGCTTACTCTTGTCCGTTTAACCTGCCCAGATAAATCGATAGATAAGTCTCAAGATCTTTCACAAACACCTTTGACGGGTCGGGCAAAACTTGGAAAAGAAAAACCAGTTGGAAAAGAGCCAAAGTATTTGCAATGGGGGCTGCACGGCGTTTTCGTCTTACCGATAGAGGGCGCTCTCATATGGTTCCTACTAGAGTCCCTTTATACGATATACCATATAGGAACCCTAGTTCCTACAAAGATATTACAAACATAGATCACCCAATCCGGACAGTATATCATGTAAAAAAAGTTATATTATGCATGACATGGAAGTCTCGAGACGCGAATGTGATACAAAACGGAACAAAACGTAAGGATGTGGTGCATAGATACCATTAAACTCCTATACCTACACTGTAAGACGCGCTGACTCTGCTGACTCGGGGCGGAAGTGTGGATTTGATGTGTGCGTCGTTCTGTTCGGTGATCTGCGTACAAAACTAAGGACGTGTTACAGAAAATTCCATTGTTAAAAGAGTTGACGTGTGTGCACTTTAACAACGCGTTCTATACGACCGTAATACATTTCTTGGGGATGTTCCGGAAAAATTGACTCACAATACTGCGCTCTTGAAAAACGAACGCTTTGGCTGCTTTTCCGTTGTTAGCGCGTAAGAATTTAAATGCATGTATTATGAAGTGCGCTAGAGAAGATACCATAGAAACAGACCAATCAGTAGGTGAACTTCAAACCAGTCACTGTGCGTTCATATTCAAAAGTACTGAAAGAAGAGAAAAGTGTTCCATGTAAGTGGAAATTATTGAGGAATGATGCTTCTTAGTACAACTACCGGGCTATAACCGAGCGACCTATCTTTGACTCTTGCTGCAGTGAGTTGGCTACTAGGCCGCTACTGATACTAGGTCCTTATTAGGGATGTAGTCTTCTTTTCCTCTGGTTATGTTAACACTGATTATCCCTTGTTTACCTTTAGGCACTGCCCAGGAACAATGCTTTGCGGCGTACTAAAACCGGGAAGCTGTCTAACATTCAGCTTCAACAGCAACTTATGAGAGAGTACGTAGGCCTAGTCAGTTTTGACAAGTCCAAGTAAGTCACAAATCATTTGCCTCAGCTCCAAGTAAAGTCACAAGTCGAGTAGTTTCAGGTCAAGTCAAGTCATTTGGACTTGAGCACAAGTCAAGTCACAAGTCACCACAAATATTGACTAGCAGGATCTCACTGAATGGACTGTTCGAGGGCTATTATCTACTTTGTCGTCATATTCCAGTCCAAAGCAAGCAAAAAGTTTAAGGCACCCGTTACATGATACTGCGAGCGATGACGAAACTGAAATATGTGAATTAGAGCATGCTGAGTCAATCATGGGAAGGATACAGCGCACTGAAACGGAAACTCGAAACTCAAATTAACCAACCATCTACATCAGGATCAATTATGATGTTCTAGTTGCAGTGTTTGCGCTAGGATCTCAGAATCTGGGGGGGGGGGGGGGTCATATTTTTTGGGGGACCTTGGAAAATCACATATCAGGAAAACTTTCAAATTTTCTTCATTTTCTTCATTTTTGGTACCATGGAGGTAGGGGAGTGTTGAGGGAAGGGGTACATGTAAGGCCTGGCTAAGGTTCAAACTTTTCCTTAGTCTATCACTGGCAAAGCTTTGAACTGACTATATTTTTACAAATTGCCATTTCTTAGTGATATTCTTCCTATGTTGTGGCTGCACAGAAGGCAAGAGGTGCTGTCTAAAGAAGGGGACATCCTATACTCTTTGAAAAAGTTTTGTTTATGTGAGGTGGCTATCTTTCTAAGGCTTCGTAAAACGTAGAATTGATTACGTGTTAGGAATCCCCATTATTTAGTGACTTTTTCGTATCATGGTAGGGTGTAATTGAAGGGCATATTTTCTCAGGGGAGGGATGACACCTGTACTCTTTGAGAAACTTTTCTTGTTCTAAGTTTTCCTAGATCCAAAATGGCGTTATCTTTGGTAAAGCTTCGGACTGATAAAATGATCTAAACTTTTAATTATTTTCTGAATTCTTCGGCTGTGGCATGGTATGCATGGTACCCTAACATGGCTGGTACTCGGTGCAGGCTTCCACCTAGCGCTCTTACGATACTAGGGGAGCCACCATAGGTTGGTGCGTAACCGTAGAGATTGGAAGAAAACGTGAAAAATGACACATTTTAGACCTTAAAGTTGCACCTAAGGCTGCATTCTTTACTTTGACATTCCATGCTTTAGAAAGAAAATTAAGATTTCGAGAAGAAAACTTAGATTTGATTTAAAGGGGAAATGCAGTCACACCAATTTGAAATATTGTAGCCGAGCATCCTATTTCATGAATGGCTCTTAGGAATCATGTTACAATATGTTTCTCACTGAGCTGAGAAATTCACGTATAGACCTTCTTGGTTTACTTTGAATACGCAATATTTCTGTTCTATTACATATCATGAAAGATACTTGAAGTGAAACATGGCTCTATTTGTGAGAATTAGCTGTTGTTTTCAAAATAAGTTTGCGGTAACTAATTATGCTCTTTAAAGTAAAAGTTACTTTATAAACTCATGGATTTTAGCTAATAATTAAATGTAATCATTGGCTATTTATCTTTAGCCAGTGTATATGCTGGTGTATTGGAAGCGGTGTATCTTGTAGGAGGAAGATGGTAATTCGTCAGGCAGAGAAACACACATGAGAACTCCTACATGGCGGGGGTCTGGGTATCTCCCCGGGAAAATTTTGGGAAAAAGAATCTTTAATTATCCAGGTTATTTTGGCCTTGAAATCTTAGCTTGGACAGTGGAATTTTCAGCATATTAGTATTTTTTTCTCAAGTAGTCCACAATTCATTTTCGGTTTGGAAATCTTAAGGGGGCACCTGCCCCCTTGTCCCTGCAGACTACGGCCGTGGCCGTTGACACAACTTGGCTGACTTGTTACTTGCATTGCTACATCCGAATCGAAGCGTCCGTGTGGTAGTGGTCACTATGGTTATTTTGTAGTAGTAGTAGTAGTAGTAGTAGTAGTAGTAGTAGTAGTAGTAGTAGTAGTAGTAGTAGTAGTAGTAGTAGTAGTAGTAGTAGTAACACGACACCGTAAAAGTGAGACCTTACTCATGAGTCAGCATTAGGCATGTAGTACTATACATGGAAGAGTTCCTGAATAATTGGGTTCTCTGGTTATGTTTCAGCACAGCACAGCACAAATCATCATCACCGGATGGTAACTGCGACAGGATAGAATACAGTACACACCTGCCTCCTAATCATCTTGCCTATGTCCATCTACGATCACACAATGTTTACTGAGCAGTCAGCACCATGCTCTTATTTGGCTTCTTGAATACATAGAAGAATCCACACAACACTCTTTGAAACTCGTTCACATCACAAGTAACAACACACAAAGTCGCAAACATGAGTAAAGAAACACAGATTCAGTCAAAGATAAGGGGATCGGGAGCGATTTAGCTTCTGACTTGCGCTGGCAACAAGTCATTTGTTGCAAGTCCAAGTCAAGTCACAAGAAAATCAATACAAGTGCAAGTCAAGTCATAAGTCAATACAAAAATGGCAAGTCAAGTCACAAGTCACGAAAATAGTGACTCGAGTCTGACTTGAGTCCAAGTCATCAAGTCCAAGGCAACAACCCTGCCTGGATCTCATCCACTGAAGGGTGCGCTTTACAATGTAGGGAAACGGAATGCTTGTTATCCCGTTTATGAAAAGGTGCTTAAAAGTAGGCCTGTATTGGTAGCCTTATATCCAGCTCTACAAGCCCATAGCCCCTGTATAGAATATTAAAACTTACTATTGGCTTAGTCCATTCAGGGGGTTCTACGGGCGTAGGGAGAGCTTTAGCCCGCAATCTTTTTCCTAGCCCATCCATTCCCCAAATATTGGGCAAAATTTTATACAGGCTAGTAGTGGTGTGTTCATTTTTACATATCTCACCCCTAAGATAAGATTTCTACCACCACACACACACCCTCTTTAGCAGACTACCTTTTCCGGGTACGTTTCTGAGAAAAATGGTCTCCAAATTTGAAAGATGGAAGATATAGGCCTAAGAAAAGATCTTATGTAGGCCTAGGTGTGTAGGGATTCTTCAGAAAGTCCAGTAAGAATGCCCTCTTTATGGGAAAAGTTTCAAGTCAAATAAAACTTTTGCTAGAAACGGAGTGCAGTCACTAAACGAACTGCAGCAGGGATGGGTGCCCTCATTCTAGTACTACTTCTCGATCCTTGGTCCACATTATGTAACAATTCCTGGGAGAATTCTGGGCAAACTCTCTGGAATGATACGTATACAGGTATGTCCACAGTAATCAGTTCCTGCATTAGGGTATCATAGTGGCCGTAAATTTCCAATCGCAGGAGCCATGTACGAACCCAGAAACGACGGGGTATATCCATCCTCCTTTCTCTACGGAAGTCTACACCTCCTGCGTCTCAATAATATACCAATAGCAGCTGCTGCTAAAGTACATTCATGTGTACCTTGTACGGAAATCTGTTCAAAAGAAGGGTCAGCCATGTTGCGCTTCGCACTAGGATGTGGGCCTATGTACAAATAGCCTAGTACGAAAATCCCACCAAAATTTACATGATTCCACATATGGTTGCAAAAAGTCGCTATTTGTGAGAGCAATTAGCTCGCAACCGGTCGCAAACCGGCTTCAGAGTAGATCCCCCACTCAATCTGGCGTGAGGTTATTTTCAGCCCTGCCAAATCTGTATTCAGGCTAGGACAAATTAATAATGGACAACTTGTGATTATCTATTAAATGTGTATCAAATACCATTAAGGGATATTTACAAGTAAGATGGTTTCAACGAGTACGCCGTCGAAGGTCTTGAAATAGTCAAGCTTTCGTCAGAAGTATCTCTGGCTTCTTCAGGACTGCTAGAGATGTAGTTCTGAAGAAGTCAGAGCCACTTCTGACGAAAGCTTCACTATTTCAAGACCTTCCAAGGCGTACTCGTTGAAATCATCTTACTAGTATGGATTCCCGTCGTGAAAGCCTTTCTACTTACTTGGATATTTACAACCAGAATGCAAAAATGTATTGTAGTTTCGATTACATGAGTTGTATTTCAAATAATGCCAAGGTGTTCAACTAGTCACTGGTCAAACGCTGTTAGATTTGTTTGGTATATACAGTTTTGTGTTCATGTTTGACCTTGGGAATTCGTGGGAAATTTAGCTTTTGAACCTCTGGTAAGTTCAGATGACCTTTCACCTCCAAAAAAATTAACAAACTTTTCTACTAGATTTAATGCATGTTCATGTCAATTATAACCAGAATGCAAAAATGCATTGAGGTTTCGATGATATATGTTCTATTCCAAATAAAGCCATGATGTCCCATCTCTTTCAGTCAATGGTCAAATGCTATCTTAACATGTTGGAAAAATACAGCTTTGTATTCCTATTTAGTCTTGGGAATTCTTGGGAAATTTGCGTTTTGACCTCTGGTGACCCCAGATGACGATCATGGGAATTCTCGGGAAATTTTGCTCTTTGACCTCTGGTGAACCCATGTAATATTCTTGGGAATTCTTGGGAAATTTTGCTTTTTTACCTCTGTGACCCCAGATGACCTTTGACCTCCACCAAAAACAATAGGGTCCATCTTTTCACCATAACACATCCACATACTAAGCATAAAATCTATGCAAGCTTTCTCCCTTGAGAAATTGTGTTAACAAGGTTTTCAGTGTTTGACCCCTAGTGACCCTAGATGACCTTTCAACTCCACCAAAAACAATGGGGTACATCTTCTCACTATAACACATCAATTTACCAAGTATGAAATCTATTCAAGCTTCCTACCTGGAGGTATCCTCCTGACAAGGTTTTCAGACATTGACCTCTGGTGACCCCAGATGACCTTTGACCTCCACCAAAAACACCTATGCAAGCTTTCTCCCTTTCTCTCAATATGTGTCATCTATGTACCAAGTTTGAGAACTGTCAGAGTTTCCGTTCTTGAGATATCGTGTTAACAAGCAAAGTGTCACAAACACACACACATACACACCCATACACACACGTACGCACACCCACACATACATACACACACACTATCACGAATGCATAGGTTTCTCTTATCATCGGAACCAAAAAGTATCTATGTTTCCTAACTTCAGACATTTTGTTAACAAGATTTTCCGATTTTTCCCCTTGTGACCCTGGATGAACTGTGACTTACACCGAAAACGATTGTGTTCTTCCACTCAACGTGGGGCATCACATATGAAATATGACATGTATACATGCCTCATACCTTGAGATATCGTATTTCAGGGTATGGGTATGACCTCTAGTGAACCAAGATGACCTTTGACCTCCACCAAAAATATTAGGGTTCTTTTCCTTTACATGTGGCATCCAAGTGATCCCTGTGACAGCAGATGATCTCAAACAAAAATGACAGGGCTTTTATCTTACCAAGGGGCATTCACATGTAGGTCTGAAATGTACCTAAGCTTTCTACTTTGAGATATCGTGGTGCTAACAATGTTTTCATGGTTTGACCTCTAGTGACTCCAGATAATCTTTGACTCTACCAAAAACAGGAGCAACATTTCTCTAAACATGAGGCAGTTATATATCAAGTTTGAGAACTATCAAGGGCTCCCTTCTTGAGCTGTACTGTTACCAGGTTAAGTGTCACAGACACGCACAGGCTAAGCGTCACGCACACATACATAGACACGCACACCATCATGGATGCATTGTTTACCCTTTTCAATGAAACCAAAATATGCACGATTTTTTATTAGGCAGTTAAGCCCGCATCACAATAGCACCTTGCATTAAGAAGACATAGTATCTGAAGAAATCCTATGTTTAAGTTCCCTCTGTGCATATTAGGAAATCTGTGACGTAACCTGAGCAAATCGTTCATAGACAAAGTTTTTGTATTTCTTTATATTACCCATATACCCATGATGTCATGGAAAAGTTCCGCGCCACCGCGACGTCGTAAAGTCATTTGCAGAATAAGACCGAAAAGACAAAACCTTAGTTACGCACCTGTATGTGTCCTGCGAGAGTTTTGGATGGAAAATGTCGCCATCCAACAAACGTTATTACAGTGTGTAGTTTGACTTGTATATTAAATTAAGGGATCAAAAAAATTCAACTGCAGAAAAAAAAAAAAAACACTCGTCAAGATGAATTAAAAAGCTGTTTCTTCTGAAATGAGGCGTTTGTGATTCAAAGTTGGGTTTTGGAAACAGGAAGTGCAATTTCCTACAATTCTTTGCTTTGGGGATGCTAGAATTCGCAGGAAGTCCGTGATAACAGCTCATTAGACTCCAGCAGAACTGTTGTGACAAATGCCCACAACATATGGGACGTTTCAAATGAAGAATAATCTTTCAGTGGGCGCCTCACCCACGGTATACACAAACAAACTTGTATTTCAGGATAGGGTTCCAAGCGACCTGAGAAAAGGTAATAAAATTGCTGCAAATTTAGTTACTCTTAATGTAAAAAAAAATGTCAAATGTTTATTGTTCAATGCTTTTGCAAATTCTCATCTGTAACACATCAGTAAAGTCAGTCACTATATTTCATCATGCTTCCATCGTGACTGTTGATTGCAAATTTGCTCTCCATACAAAATGACTACATACTTAATTTGGACATGCATTTGCTGAGGACCACAGATAGTACCCGCAAAATGTATTTATAATTGAATCATAAAGTCTAATAAGACTTTCAGCACACTAAAAAATTATGCCACAGTATCTATTTCCTTGTTTCGATTGTCCCTTATACTCGTAAATCCATTGAGTATCGTCATTATTGACAATCTGACGTTTTTGACGTTTTGACGTTTCAAATATTTCATAGTTATCCTCAAAATTCAACCTCCAACACGCCGAATGACGTGGTTGAAATTTCGAAAATATTTTGTTGATAAAAGAGTGCAAAGTTTTTTTTTAATGAAAATATTAAATATACTATTTCTTTAAATATAGAAATTTTCTCAACCACGATAGATATTAGTTTAACGGAAGGATTTACCCATTAAGACCAACAACAGGAGAAAATAAAATTTTAATCAAGATGGAACCGCAGAATAGAGCGATCCTTTGGAATGTACTAATTTTGCTGGTCGGTTGCCTGCTTTTACCCAGGCCCTGGATTCAGGGAACGAGCGTCAAAGCCAGTGATAAACTTTGATTCACGGACATTAAGATGATTTCAAGCTTAAGAGTAATTGTTCCCTGTACGCAAGGTGGTAAAGTCGGTAGCATTTTCTATTATTACGTCGAAGAGGCGTACCAATATCGGGGAGGGAGGATTTGTTCACCATAATGACTATTATGACTTTATCTACTGGTATATAGGTTCTAATGTTAAAGTCTATCAGTAGCATCACGGAGGTAAAGACAATGACACCAGAAAACGAGGTCATGGAAAGAAAACCATTATTGTCTTTAATACTTTAACTATCCTGATACCGTACGTAAAATAAATTGTCTTTAACACTTTAACTGTCCTGATACCGTACGTAAAATAAGTTATAGTAATGGCCTCGTCCAAATCTGATGTTTACCTTAACTTCAAACTTCATTTTTATCTCATGACCTAATCCTTAGCACGTAATAAAGTCCTGTTCGAATAAATAGCACATTTCACACACTCGATTGGTGTCGATTCTGTATTACATTAACTTTCGGCTACAGTTCATATTCAATATTTAAAGTTACTGTTGGTCACGGACAATGCCACTTCTATAGGCCTGTAAAAAAAGAAAACAAAAACAACAACAAAAAAAAAAAAAACCATAGCTTACACTACTTACCACGTGTTGTAGGTAATATAGTAAGCACAGACAGGGCTAGGGATTAATGAAGATCGTTTCTTCCAGTCATTTAGCTGACCAACCACACTATCTGTGGTTGGTCAGTTGCCCAAAATACGAAGTGTATTACCCTTGGAGTAAAACTTGCAAAAATGACGTAAAAAACCTTGTGTTTGTGTGTAAAAGTGTAAGAAAACTTGTTTACAAATCTTTTTCGTCTTGATGCTACCATCTTTGCTTTCAAAAAGGCTGCTATTTGAACTTCTTTCTTCAACCTAGTCATATACAGAAGACATGAACCTGTACAAACAAGTATGGGGATGGCGGTAATTTAAACTTCAAAATGGTGGACAGAAATAACTCTTATCTATAGGTGTTTGAACACAGAGGAAAGGTTGAAACGATGCAGGTTAGGCCAGAAAGCGTGTCTGGGTACAAAGAGGGTTGAAATGTTGTAGGAAAAGGACATTTTGTAAAACAGGTTGTATTGATTGGCATAAAGTTTGCATTGCAAGATAAATGGTTTCTAATAACAAATCTTGACCAATACTGGAATTCATTGAGTAGACAGAAAGAGAACCCAATTATGACTATAATCATTTTTCTACCAACAGGAACCGACAAACAAGGTTGCCATGTAATAGATATATGGGTTGTTCTTTGTGTGATGGTTATCTAGAATTTCAAAATGACGTTCACCATCACTAGTCTGTCCATTATAGATAAAGGTTATCATGACTTCACCATCTTTCTGGAGTCAACAGTTTGTTTGGTGGCACTGGCACTAACATGTTCAGGTTTTTATGCATATTGTGAAATGATGCACTTCGGAATGTTGTATTCAATCACCACTTGTCTGTGAAGGATGAGCGTTTATGAACATGGCGAACAATAATCCTACCAAAGCTCAGACCAGACCAAAAACACAACGCCAAAATTTTGTGCCTACATTTCACACAACAACACCAAGGGGTTTTTTTTTGGTATTTACAAAATTACCCAATCATCAAACAACGTCTGCCTTACCCACAACAATACTTACACTAATTTACAACGTTTGCATGATCAACAACGCTTGCATGATATATATGTATATATATATATATATATATATATATATATATATATATATATATATATATATATATATATATATGAGTGAATCAACGTTGTATTGAATAGTCGCATGAAGACCTTAGGCCATTGTTCCTCTAACATAGGCACTTGCCTTATACTGAAAGGGGATATTTATATGTGAATGGAAAACTTAGCCTCAAGCAGGATTCGAACCAGCAACCTCCCGCATACAAGGCGGATGCTCTGACCACTGAGCCATTGAGGCCTATGTGACAGAGCGCGGCTAACTGAGCTTAAATACTGTCGAGTCAAGCTTTCCATTGTTACGTCATAGGAACGCGTCCCATGTAATATTAAGTAGGTAGAGTGACGTAGCGACTTTCAAATGAATGAGTGAATCAACGCTGTATTGAATAGTCGCATGAAGACCTTAGGCTCCTCTTACATAGGCACTTGCCTTATACTGAAAGAGGTTATTTATGTGAGTTGAAAACAGCCTCAAGCAGGATTCGAACCAGCGACCTCCCGCATACAAGGCGGATGCTCTGACCACTGAGCCATTGAGGCCTATGTGACAGAGCGCGGCCAACTGAGCTTAAATACTGTCGAGTCAAGCTTTCCATTGTTACGTCATAGGAACGCGTCCCATGTAATATTGAGTAGGTAGAGTGACGTAGCGACTTTGATATAAATGAGTGAATCAACGCTGTATTGAATAGTCGCATGAAGACCTTAGGCCATTGCTCCTCTAACATAGGCACTTGCCTTATACTGAAAGAGGATATTTATATGTGAATGGAATACTTAGCCTCAAGCAGGATTCGAACCCGCGACCTCCCGCATACAAGGCAGATGCTCTGACCACTGAGCCAGTGGTCAAGAGCATCCGCCTCTAAACGCTTTTAAATAGCACATCACGTCTGTCTCTTAACAAGACTAGCTTAATTGAAGCCGATACAAAGAGGTACGTTTCCAACGGTTGGGGAACAAGTCGGGTCAAACGTGAGACGTCATACTGAACATAGCCCTGGCTGAACGAGTAATATCGTCGTCACATGTGCCACGGTCAGCAATGACTTAAAAGGGGATGGTCGGAAGTGGGGGTGGGATTAAAAGAGATGAGAAAAGATCAACTTTGTTAAACCCCACAGGGGTCACTGAATGCACGCATAAACACATAAAACAGATAACAAGGCACAAGAACAATTTACAAAGTAAGAAAGTGGGAATATATACACAGATAAAAGAAAAAAATAGAAACGAGCCAAAAAGATGAAATAAGACAAATGGGTTTAAAGGGTCAAACAAAAGTCCTGGAGTGGCAGTATCAAGAACGTTTAAAATTCAAATTGTGGAATTTCATACATTGTGGATAAATGAGGAAGGGTGTCTATTTGTACAAGCCCCCGGCAGCCTCATCCTACCACTTCGGGGTATCTCTGCCCCATCAAGATGTTCACGAAGCGGGTGGTCATCATTACGCAAAATATTGTCGAGTTTGACCCCAAGAAGTTCATGGTAGCATGTCACCATGGCTGGCTGACTTTTCCCAATTACACGACTTGCTTGCCTTATCATTGAATCAATACGTTGCTCATTTTCTTTTGTCTTAGTAACATTAAGCTCTAAAAAGTTTTGTTCACAATAGTTTGTAAAATAATCTGATCGAAATAAACAGTATCATCATCGTTTTTAATCAAACCCAGCAAAGCAGTGTCATCAGCAAATTTGACTAGAGCCCAATTGTTAATGGTTGACCTTGCATCCGATGTGTACAAATTAAATAGGAATGGAGCTAAAACCGTTCCTTGTGGCGCCCCAGTGATTGAAGTAATTCTATCTGAAACATTATTTCATGTCCGGATGTTGACATATTAGGACCTATTGGTAAGATAATTAAAATCGATAAGATAAAATCGTGGCGAACATTCATTTATAGTAACTTACGTGCTATAATGTGGGGTTGAATAGTATTAAACGCAGATGAAAAGTCAAAAAACATAATTCTAGAAGAATGACCTAATTTTGTATTCTCAAGATGTGAATATAAATTTTCCAGACTATAAAAATAGCATCTTCAGTGCTGCGCTTAGACCTGTATGAAAACTGCAATGGATCTAAATATTTATTGATCATGGGTTTCAAAAACTTTAAAGCAAACCGTTCACATACTTTCATTGCTACAGACGTCAATGCCACAGGTCTTAAGTCATTAAAACAGGTAATGATAGGTTTTTTAGGAATTGGGATTATACAAGACCGTTTCCAAACAGCTGGCACAGTCTGAGTACTAAAACGAGAGATTAAAAATACTGGCAAATATGTAGGCAAGTTTATTGGCACAATTTTTTACAACACATGGAAGTAACCCATCGGGTCCAGCCGCTTTTGATTAATTTAATTTAGAAAATCATCACGAACCTCATCTGCCGATACAGTTAGGTATGAGTGAGGATTTGTCTCAGATCTAATTAGTATATTCTGCAAATCTTCGGCTTCTTTAGAAAAATTATGACAATCAAACCTTTTGTAAAACTCATTAAGCCTGTTTGCATAATCAACCGATGTATCTGGTAATTTAGATGATTTACTTGTAGCATTTGTGTAACCATTCATCATTCTCATGCCAGCCCAGACTTGCTTCATATTATTTTTAGTGAAATTTTGCTCTAATTTATGCTTATACAGTTCCTTTTCCTTTCTTTAAACCTCATCCAGTTCTTTTTGAACTAATTTCAGTTCATCCTTGTTACCTGTCCAAAAATTCCCTTCTTATTTAATACTGATTTAACTTCCTTAGTAATCCATGGCTTATTTTTTGGGTAGACTTTAATTTGTTAGTAGGCACAATACATTCAACACAAAAGTTAATATAGTCGGTGGTTGTTTGTGTAAGTTCATCAGTCCCTTGAATGGTGTTGACGAAAAAGTTCCAGTCCGTGCGTTCTAAAGAATCCCGTAGATCGTCGATCGCCTCTCGACTCCATTGCCTCACGGTAAGGAGCTTAGGTTCCTGCGTCTGGACAATGGGTCGGTATTTTGGTGATAGAATAATCAAGTCATAATCGGATCTACCCAGCTTGGTAATTGGTGGTGCAATGTAGGCCTCCTTTACATTAGAGTAACAAAGATCCAGAGATGCATCTTTACGAGTGGGACATTGCACATGTTGATAGTACTTAGTACTGCTTTTCCTCAGGGTACAGTGGTTAAAGTCACCATCAGTAATAATGAAGGCATTAGGATGTGCAATCTCTAGGTCTTGTACAATGGCGTGTATTTCACTTGCCGCGGCTTTGGCAACATTGCGAGTTGGTACATATACTGTGAGATGAAGTACATGAGAGAACTCTCGGGGGAGGTAAAAAGGTCTCAATCCAACAGCAAGGATTTCCGCATTCATTGAGCATAAGTAATGTTTCAATGTAACATAATTTGGATGGCACCACTTTTCATTAACAAACAAGCAAACACCTCCTACCTTCTGTTTTTCTGCCAACCTTGGGTTCCTAACTCCACGTATTAGTTTGAAACCACTGACAGCCACCTGATCATCAGCCACATTTTCGTTGAGCCAAGTTTCTGTAAATGGCATAAGGCTAATATACTTGAATTCATTTATAAACCGAACGCAACCGTGTAGTTCGTCCATATAGGTATAAAAAGAAGAGATAGAAGATATTAAAAATTTTTGACTCCCCTATCAAACCCAAACATTGCCATACTGTTTAATAGAATATTTCGCAGCCCTAAAAATATTTCACCCCCTAGGCGTCTCTTCTGCAATTCAATATCTTGTCTGGCTGTGGACCTGGATATTACATGGCGGAAATGGCGGAAATCCCGAGGGCTAGGGAGATGTCCTTCCATCCCTCTCTTTTGGCATAAGCCCCGCTAAATTCCGCAGAACTTTATGGGCGAGGTTTCAGGGAGAAGACTAGAAGTGAAGTTGTGCAAACTTTGGAGTTCGGATAAAATTGAATAGAATTTGGGTGGCTTCAATTTGGTGCACACAAAATCCAGGAGACGCGGGAGAGGGAAGACTTAAGATTGTTGAGCCAATTTCAGTAAAAGTTGTTGAAGGTGGTTAAAAAGTGGAAGTGTGTTATGGAGTTAGAGTTAGAGTTAGATGAGGTTTTACGGCTCAGTTTCTAACCATATTCGGGCCGGCCGCGGCCTTTTCCAGTTGTGGCTTACTGGCTTTTTTCCCTACTCCATTGCTTATGCTGAGCACCAAGCAAAAGCACAATGGCAGTAGGTACCATTTTCAAAGTCTTTGGTATGACCCAAACCCGCAGACCTTCTGCAAGTCGTATGCTCTAACCACTTGACCATGCAGTCGGTCTGTGTTATGGAGAGAGTAGATGTGTAAGGACTGGATGTGGGGGTGAGATGCAAGATGTTGAAGGATTTGTTTAGATCGCTAGATGAAGAGTTATGAGATGTGTGTGCTTGATGTGGTGTGTGTTGAAAATGTAGGCAAAGAGCATTGCTGAGGTGTGAAATGTAATGTGGGGGAGTGGTGAGCGGGGTTGAACAGATGTGTTGGTTGAGTGTGTACGAGTGGTGCAAGCTAGGTTCAAACCAAAGTGGGCTTGCGAGGGCCACCGTAAAAAAGCCAAGGTCAGGACGGAAAGGTCAAAAGGCTGAAGCGAGGAGTTCCGTGGTCAAGGTGGAAAAGAGGTCGGCAAGGTGGGGGTCAAGGAGGTCCGTGGTCTGGACTGAACGTGGGGTAGTTAGAATGGAGGGCGAGGAAGACTGGGATGGGGTACGGGGGTTTGGGTTGTGGGCGGGGAAGTATATTAGAGTGCGGGAGGCGTTTTTGTGTTTTGACTTGTTTTTTATTCTTTTGGGGTGGAAGTAGTTGGAAGTTAGGGAGTGGAGGCAGTTTTGGATCGTGGGAGTGACGGTCAAGTCGTGAACGTAAGTTGCAACCGTCGTGCGGGGGAGTTGAAGAGAGAGGTGGTCTTTTGGGGGTTAAGTTTAATGCGCCAGCGGTTACAATAGTCCTCAAAGTGAGTCCAGGTAATGTTGCAGTCAGCGTAGTGCTTTATGGTGGCGTCCGTTAGCAGTCCAAATGGCCAAGTCGTCGACGAATTGGGAAATTTTGATGTGGCGGGAGGAGAGGGAATGTCACTGGTGTAAATAATGAAAAGGAGGGGGCTAGGCACAGAGCCCTGAGGAACGTCCGCTTTGGGGTTGTAGGAGTCAGATCTGTACCCGTTGATATCCGGGAACGTTCGTCGGTACGTAAGGAAGTTTGAAAGTAGACTGGTGATGGGGTCGGGAAGGTTCAGAGTGTAGAGTTTGAATTGACGTCCATTGTGCCATACGGCGTCAAAGGCTGTTTCGACGTTAAGGAACGCTGCCAGAGTAAGTCGGTTGTTGGTAAAGGCCTCATAGACCGTCTGTGTATAGTAAGTTAGTTGTTCTGCAGTGAACCGCTTCGTCCTCAAGCCTGGTTGGTAAGTGGAAAAATACCCTCGGGTCTCGAGTAAAGGGTAGATTCTGTTTTTGATTAGCCTTTCCAGAGTTTATCCTGGGGTACTGAGGAGGGAAACAGGGTGTTAGTTTAGGGGGTTGGTGTGGTCCTTACCCGGTTTGGGAATCATAGTAAGCCTGCTAATTTTCCAGGCTCGGGGGAAGTAGCCAAGGGTGAGGCAGGCGGTGTAGAGCCGGGCTAGGTGGATGAGGAGGGGATTGACGAGCGTGAGGGTCTTGAAGGGATGCCGTCTGTACCACAGGTAGTGTTTCTGGTACGTTTGAGAGTTAGTAGGACTTCGACTTCATTGAAGGGAGGGAAGAGAGGGTCTAAAGGAGGTCAGAGGTAGGGTGGGAGGGGGTTAAAAAGGTGGTGACGGGTGAGGCTATAGTTGTTGATTAGAGTTAGGAACGTGTTGCTGAAATTCGGATCGTCGTGGTTCCTTTGAATTTGCTCCATGGTTTGATGAAACAGGTTGGTTTTTTACTGACCAGTTCTGGCCGTGACCTGAGGGGTGATTAGGGTGGGGAGGGGTTTTTTTTTTAAATTGCCAGAAAGGCGTCTAAAAATTTTCCACCTTTCTGAGGGGTGTTATTGTTAATTTGGTTGCAGGCTTAGTTCTAACGGTTGTTGTGAAAGTCTGTTAGTTGTCGTTTAATTTGGTTTGTAAGTCTGTTGATTTGTTGTTTGGTCATTTGGTCTTTGGAACGTTTGTATGCCTTCCGTTTTTGTGTCGCATTAGTTGGAGTAGGGGTAACTGATAGTCTTTACTTGTCCTATGGGCTTTGCTGGTGAGTTAGCTGTTATCAAGAGCAGTTTTGATGGCACTGGTGGTAGTTTGAATTTGGATGTCGATGCCCGTGGTGTTGGTCAGGGGAAGTCCGGGGGAGGAGAGTGCAAGGTTATGAGTGTAATTTCCCAGTTTGTTTTGTTGTTTTTCCTTTGGGGGTCTATTGGGGCCCAGGAGGGAAGTATAGATGTTAGTACTGGTAGTCAGGAGTAGAGGGTAGTCATCGCTGGAGAGTTCATACAGTACTGTACAGTTGAGTAGAATGGGAGCGAATAGAGGGCCAGGTCTAAATTGTCGCTGGTGCCACGGGGGGAATGTGAGTAGCGGAGTCGTCGTTGAGGACGAGGCTGTGGTTGTTTACAATGTCGGCTGGGATGTTGCCATTGTGGTTGGCCTGGCGATTCCCAAAGCCAGGATGGTTGGTGCTAAAGTCCCCTAGGATGAGTGAATGGGGGTATGGGCGCTCATTTCGTTAAAGGTCAATGTGCGGGGCTGTACTGGTCGGTCCTCCATTTTTAAGCTATGCTTCCGTTGACTTTTACATTTTCACTCCGCGAATATTAATCTTACACCCGGGTCATGTAAAAAACAATTTTATTCTAACCACAATAAGGGTTAGCTAGACTGGCAACATTCATTCAGGCCAAATGTATGGATGGGTTTAAAAGGTTCCACCAGAACATTTGCCAACACAGCTGACAGCTTTTTCTTTGGTCGTGTCCGGGCAAGGAATATCAGGCTTACACGTTACAAACCAGAAAGCCCAAAGGCTTAGTGATTAACTTTCCAGGAAATATGAAAACTGTTTGATGGTCAATCCATTTCTCAGCAATTCAGAAAATAATTATTACTCCTTTAGGGAACTCCATGTACTGGTGGTTTACCGTATTGCAATGATAGTATTTAACCCTTCTGATTGAAAGTTGAGTTAAAAGAGCTGAGTAGCCGCCAAAGTAGAATAAATTCTCGGACCCGCCGACTTCGTTACGGCACATCCGGTTATGCTCCTTGGTTTATCGATTCGATCCGATACCGATACTTATCAGAGCAGTGGCGCCGCCAGGCTTTGGTGATTGGGGGGGGGGGGGCACAACAGATGATGTCGTAATAGCACTTCAGTTAACCTCCCAAGTCTGCGCGAAATGCTTTTCTTTTCGTGTGCTCCCTGCTTTCGCACACACAGTTTGGATCCTTCCTTTGTCGAGTGTCACTGCACTAAGGTGCCGTCCTGGGGGAGGGGTTTGTTTATTTAAAGTTGCTTAGATGCAAAATGGTGCTATCTTTATGATATTTTTAGAGCTGATCACATACCTGTATGGCTGTAAAATGTCCATAGTTTAGTGAATTCTAATTTTTCCGACTGGCTGGATGTTTGTTTCTAACTGAGTGGCGACGCTTAAATATTCCTTTTTTATGCGCCCTGCGTTTTGAATACAACAGTGAGGATCTATCCTTTGTCACTACATAAAGGTGCCGTCCTGGGGGAGGGGTCTAAGTGGAGGGGGTGTCCCCCTCCCCTTTGAGAAATTTTTCCTTATTTAAGGTTTCTTAGATGCAAAATGGTGCTATCTTTTGGAATATTGTTGGAGCTGATCATAAATAGCTTGTTAAAAGTGTCCATAATCTAGTGAATTCTAATATTTGGTTAGGTGAAAAAGGAGAGCATGTTGTCTAAGAGAAGAATACGTTGTCAACAGACCTCCTGGAAACTCCCTTTTGGCTACTTTACCGCCTTCTAATGGCAAAGTTTTAACCCAAAAATACGTGCGTGGAGTCCACAGAAACAATGTTGGACTATAACGAAATTTTTCCTCCCCTTCATTGTGCATTATAAGAAGGCATCTATGGCTGACAGATACCTGTATAGGGCCTTCCTGAAGCTCTGGATAAAGTACATAAAATGGAGCAATGATATAATGCTTATTACTTGACATCCAAATGATAATATAGAGTAGAGCACTTTACAACTATCGTATTTTTACTAATTTTGAACGGAAATCCAGATAAACAGCTTCCAGCAATGGGGAACGGGCGGGAGGGAGACTATTGGTGCAGGAAGGTGATATAAGACCTCCCTGATAGGTATAGCAAAAGGGGTGAAGGACTAACAAAGGCGTTTTTTCAGAATGCTTTTTTGTCGTAAGTGTATTAAAGATCACTCTCTATCAAGGGCTTAGCCAGGAATATGTCAAGGGGGGCGAAGCCCATAGACAGACTCTCAGCGCTTTGCGCCACCATGGGTTGGCGCAAAGCGCAAGAAAATTTTGGCCCTAAGTGCCTCTCAGACCGTTGGAAATGGCACTTCCCAAGCCTATTTTACCGCATATAAATATGGGAAACACTAGCAATATTGTAAAGAAAAACATTAAAAAATACCAAAAATATGCTCAAGGGGGCGGCTTTCCCCTTCACCCCCTTGGCTACGTGTCTGCCTTCTATACCGATAATGGCTGCGCGTAAAGCGCTCGGTAATTTTTTTTGGAAAATATATAATGGCAAATACGAAATTTCAACTTTCCAAATCATGCTACAACAACTTAAATTGAAAGATCGCATATTGATGCTAGGCCCCTACAGATGTTGTGATTATAGTTCCATGTATTATTATGTTAATAATGGTCATGAGATGGAGCGCAAACCGTAAAGCATGCGCGTAAAGCGCGCGAAATTTTTCATTGAATGAGATTTCCATGACAAAACCTGCATTCAGAATCTGCATCGAGACACTTTCAATTGCCCAACAAATCTACATGCCACTCAAAAAGCCAGTCTTTTACCTGTTAATTCGTGAACAGCTTTCAACTTTTGCTGATGTGCTTCTCCGGGAGTTGCTATCAGAAGATATTGATAATAAGAACACAGTGGTAAGGTTTGAAGCGCGCGGAGCGCGCGAAATTTTTGATAGTTTGCGAAAGATTTGCGAAAATTCTGATAGTTTGAGAAACATTTGTGATAGAAAATGATTAAATAGATCTATCACTCGGCTGAAGCACACCTCACCCTACCCCCTACAGAAATCTATAGCTTAATCGCCTTTTGGGGTCATTTTAAAATTTTCAAAAAATTTTCATTGGGGGGGGGGGGCAGGCGCCCCCCATGCCCCCCGTGCCGGCGCCACTGCATCAAAGCCATGCAGTGTGTCTATTCTAACAGTACACTTGTTACTGTCGTTATACGTTAGCCTAACTTAGGCTAGCGTTAGGGCCTAGGTCGACCACGAAAAACAAACTCATTGTTCGAAAAAGTTTCAATACCTGCAAAATCCACAGTGTTGTTCATGAACCTCCTGCAGATGATGCGCGAAATAGGCGTGTGCCTTGCCACTAGTAACGCTACATCCGTACGTACGTTGTGAGTTGTATGTACTACATACCTGGGTAGATGCATCGATCAGAACCGATACAAGTGGAAACGATTCAAAATTGCTGGTGCCAGAAGAACCAGAAAGCCTAAAGGCTTAGTGATTCCTTGCCGAATGGGGATGCGTTGTTGCACTGAGGTTTATCCCTCAAATTTATCTTTCTTGACTACATCATTTCATGTTTTAACAACTTGACCTCTGCTGACCTCACATGATCTTTGAACCCCACCAAATATAACAAATAAGAAAATCTGAAGTGTCTTGAAAGGGATTCAACTCCAATGGATCTTGGATCTTGAAAATTCTTGGAAAATTTTGTTTTTTGACCTCTGGTGACCCTAGATGATGATGTTAGGAATACTTGGGATATTTTGCTGTTTGACCTCTGGTGACTCCTGATGACTATCTTGGGAATTGTTGGGAAATTTCACTTTTTGACATCTGGTGACCCCATATAACGATCTTGGGAATTCTTCGGGTATTTTGCTTTTTGACCTCTGGTGACCCCATATCATGATCTTGGGAATTCTTGGGAAATTTTGCTTTTACTTTTTGGCCTCTGATAACTCTAGCTGATGATCTTGGGAATTCTTGGGAAATGTTGATTTTTGACCCCAGTGACGCCAGGTTACAATCTTAGGAATTCTTGGGATATGTTGCTGTTTGACCTCTGGTGACCCCATATAACAATCGTGGGAATTTTTGCTTTTTGACCTCTGGGGACCCCATATGACGATCTTGGGAATTCTTGGGGTATTTTGCTTTTTGACCTCTGGTGACCCCATATCATGATCTTGGGAATTCTTGGGAAATTTTGCTTTTGCTTTTTGGCCTCTGATAACTCTAGATGATCTTCGGCATTCTTGGGAAATGTTGATTTTGACCCCAGTGACGCCAGATTACAATTTTAGGAATTCTTGGGATATTTTGCTTTTTGACCTCTGGTGACCCCATATAACAATCTTGGGAATTTGGGGGAAATTTTGCTTGACCTCTGGTGACCCAAATAACAATCTTGGGAATTCTTGCTTTTTGACCTTTGGTAACCCAAGATGAACTTTGACCTCCACCAAAAACAATAGGGTTCTATTACACCCTTTGTCTCATTTCGTTTCAAGATTCCCACAGCACTTGAATCATGTGACGTTTACTAACCAATCAGAACAGCCTAACACCTCGATGACGTCATTATAACAACGTGAAACTTACATGATACAACCGTTACTGATGTTGATGAACTTTCATAAGCGTTTCAAAGACATGATGAGCACAGACTTGCATTTTTCGTTTTGTTAGTATAAAACAAATGATTTACAAGTAACATGTCAATATCTCCGAGTGAGATAACTGTTCCTTTCATTCCACATTGATGGTAAAATGTCAGTGATTTTCACACGACTGTGCCTGAAAACTATTGGGGCGTGGATCTATGGCTGATATGGAGTGTTCCATTTTATATTTTGGGTAAGTTATGTTGATTTTAGCGCACTGTGTACATATCTATGTAGTGCCGATTGACGTGACCAATTAAGTTTAGCACAACAAAGTTTAGCCTTTAGAAAGTGAAGGTCAGCTTGTCGAGACCCAATTTATTGCTCTAGTGTAGGTAAAGTATATACGGTTTACGAAAAAACAAATCATCATTCTTATACAGTCATCAGCATAACTCTTTATCATCATACATTTGAGATTTTGATTACCGTTCTTGACCACGTTTGGCAGACGATCGGATGTGGCTAGACCTAACGTTAGGTTACGCCTTACGTTAAGCTACAGTCCTAGTATAGTTTTCGCGTAGACTAGGCCTAGGCTACCTCATCATGTCATATCCACTAGGCCTAAGGCTAAGCCTAACCTAGGCCTATGCCTACATGAGCTGTGTATATGTTTAAACTAAGCCCCAGGGGAATATAATTACGTAAGCTGGTCTGCCAGTGGTTAAGGCGTACGGTGTTTGGTTTCGGCCCAGGGGTTTTTGAAAACTATAAAGAGGCAAGCCTAGCCTAAGGCTAAGCCTGCCTGACACAGTTTAGGCTTAGGCCTAGGCCTAGGCTGCTTCTTACTCTATATCAGAGCCTGAGGTGGCAAACGCATTGTATAAGGTGCCCGTCGACTGCAGGGGCCTGTCGAGTTTGCGTCTAGCCTAACATTTATATCACAGTCTTGTGATGATACTGTAGATTTCTTAACAACATTGCTATGAATCATTGACGCCCTTATGCAATGTTACGAGGCTAGGCTATGTCAGAGGTGACATGGCTAGAGTTAACAAACCATGAATGGTTAGGGAGGCCAAAGCTGCAGGCTTTGCCTGTTTCAAGTTTAAGAACTTATATGATGGAGTGGGTATGATGCACTACTTGAGGGCTTAAAACCCACCAAGATAATTGATTAACCAGTCATGTTGTAAAAATATGTAGCTGGCAACTGGTACATGTTTAGCTATAGGATGATTGGTTCAAATTTGGTAATGCCAAGCCACATATTGTGTTACAATTTTATTATTCTTTGAACTAACTTTAACCCTAGGCTACTGGTAGGCCTACGCCTATCGCTTAGGCCTAACATCATGCATTTGATTTTGAACGACATAAATTTCCAACAATCTCAGGCTGATCATCTGTCATGAACTTCAAATTTTTTTTTTATTCACTGCAGTTAAGTTTACGTTGTCTAGAAACGTGGAAGCCTGATTTTAAGCCTAGGCCTGGCAGTATGCATCCCTCAAAACGGCTACCGTTAGTTTCCGGACCCGTTAGTTTCCTCACCTATGAAACGTTAGTTTCCTCCCCTAAAAAGGTTAATTTTCTCCCCACGTTACTGGGGAGGAAACTAAGTCCTTTTCAGTTTGGAATGATGTGACACACCTTTGATCCTTTGATAAATATTTCTTTGACTTTTTTTATTCAGACTTTGTGGAAAGATTGACATTGTAACCAACGATTTTTATTTAAAGACCTAGGATATGCAATCATGTGGCCTATCCTGTCTAGGTCAAGGCTTTTTCATTATCTGTAGGCCCTACTAAGAATTTGAGGCATACACAACTTCACAAGTCCTTCTTACAATGTTTTACAACAAAACTTGTCTGTTTTGCAATTAAAAATATTAGCCTACTTTTCTTTACTTACAACAATTACAACGCAAATTTCCTCACTTGAAATTTGATTTATATAAGGGAGGAAACAAACGTTTTTAGGGGAGGAAACTAACTTTGTAGGGGAGGAAACTAATGGGTCTGGAAACTAACAGACTCCCCTGAAATCTCCGTAAGGACGACCAACACTAAAACAGGCATGATAGGCCTAGCTATATAGGGGCTTATTATTAATGCCAACTTACATGTACAAAAAGGGAACATTTAATAATCTTTGCCAGTGTTATAACTTATAGATAAAAACACTTGACTTGATTTTTTTACGTTGTTTCCGCTGACCTAGAAAGAAGCTTTCATTTATGCCTAGGCTATGAGTACCCACTTCTTAATTGGCACGTACAACAGTCCCCATTTTAGGGAAGGGAAAACACTCTTGCATGGTCAGAACTGTCATAGAACAAATTTCACTAGGCCTGACCTGCAGGCCTATACAGGGTAAATGATTTCACAAAATTAGAAGGAGCATGTACAGTGGTTATCAAATTACTGACAGTCAGCCTGTATTCCAGTGTGCATCACCAAATTGTACTTAGGCCTAGGTAACCTGTAGGCTTATTTCTGGTGGCTATGTCTTACAAATTTTGAAACCACAAGTGCACTGCCTCCTCCTTTCCCTGTAGTGCTCCTGATTTATTTACTTAATAGAAATCTTGCCTTAATTCACTGTTCAATACGTGATACATATTCAAACCTTACTTCACTGAAGTTAATAGTCCTAAACTTAAGGCCTACAGTCAAATGGTATACTCAAAAGTATATACCTGTCATTTGCTATAAGAACTGTGAAATACCCCATAAACTTCAGCCATATGAGATCTCTAAGACTTGAACAATTTTCACCTTGTGTAATGTGTATAGGTAGTGGTGAAAAATGGATTTCAGCAATCAGATATGTATATACCTCCATGAGCCTTATGTGACATGTTTAACCTCTGCATGTTTCTTTCAGTTCATGGTTTGGTGTATTATAACATTGGCTAAACAGCTTTGTAATGTTCATATGTATACTTTCCATTTCATTTTTCAGACATGAAAAGCGTAAGGAAGCAGCCAGCAGGGCTTTGTGCCGACAAACCTAAGGGATACTACCGCTGCCTTGAAAAGCAAGAAATACCAAGAGCTGTGAGGGTCAGAGGACCTATACAATGGAACCCTGATCAACTGTTCAATATAAGGGTGAGCCGCACACAGAAGATATTTGCATTGTAGAGAAGGAAGGTCATAAACATTGTTTCTTGCAAATAATTTCAATGATTCCTTAGTAATGCAATCTTCATGTATCGAACTAGAGTGGTTTGTAGTCACAAATGCACCTGATGAAAACTTGATTCTCTAACTGCAAGCCTAACTTGCTTCACAAATAAAATTGGTTGCATACATTTGTAGCATGACATCTGTGTCTAATGAATACCCTTGGGTGTAAAAATATGTTTCGTTTGCTGCACTATGGGACATCACAAAGGCTTGCAATGTTAAAAAATACTCTTTATTTTCAGAATGTTAGTGCTTAGCATTGAATTGACTAACCACTTTTCATAACCTAAAAATTTCTCTTCATACACAGAAGAAAAGGTTTCTTTCACTGTTTCATTTTCTGTAAGTACATATATCTGATCTTTTCAGATATTTCAGGAATCTCCATCTGCCGTATTCGTTACATACCCTGGATGGGATGAGCGGTACAATGAATGGTTAGAAAAGAAAAGAGTGGTCAGCAGACATTACTTGACAAAACCACAGCCATGCACTCTAACTGAGAGGAAACAGCTTTTCTGTGAAAAATTATCACTTTCAGTGAAACAACATCTTGTCAGCAGGAGAAAAGAGGATCCAAAGATAACCATTCTGCTAGACATTGATGAAGATGTTTATGATGCGTTAATTGACGAACTTGGATTTGTGAAACATACTAAAGGTAAAGGTCCAAATGTTATTCTGAGGAACAGTAGCCTGAAGACATTATTGGGTGAAACTTGGATGAAAAGGCTCACAGTCAACAGGGACTGTTGTTTTGTCATTCCAGGAACAGTTACTTTATCCCTCCAGCAACACAGACCAGTAGTTGAATATGGTTGGGATGGGGATGAAATTATTCGTGATGGAGGGCTCTTTCTCAAATTTTGTTTTGTAAGAGGTGATGCAACTGAAAATGATTTACATCGCCATGAAGTTCTTTGGAGAGAATAAAAGAACAGTAGTAGATTCTGATATGGTATACTTGTCATCCAAGTAGATAATGTTTGGCAAATAATTCCTTTGGGGAATAATTATGGAATCATTTGTCTATATTGATGTTCCAACATGTGTGTTACATCGTATAGTATGTGATGAGAAAGGTTATAAACTTCCACCTGCTGAGCTCTCAAATATTATTTTTGATGAAATCTGTCAGACAAATAAAATTGAACTGGTGTTTTCAAACAGGATAAAAAACCAAATCTGTACTAAGGCTAACAGAGTTGAATTTCAAATGAAAAAAGCATGGAAAGGGGGTAAGCAAAAGAAAGCCTTCATGAAGTGGCTAGAAGTCAATCCAACATGGAAGTTTAAAGTGTTAAATGATGAAATTAAAAAACAAAGCTTGATTATCAAAGTATCTCAACTTGAAAAAGATATTAAAACTGCTAACTTGAAAGTACAAAATGTTACTTCTCTAAATCAAAAGTTGGAAAGCAGATGCCAGGAACTTGCAAGAAGAATCTCATATAAGTATAAGTATACTGCTTACTCTCAAAGGCGTGGCCCAAGTCACAGATATAAACCTTACTGTAGGTCACACAGGTACAGGCTTCGACAAAGCATTGCTGAAAGTTGCAAAGGTGCTTTAAGTTTTCTTTCCTTTCAGCAAATGAGGCCTCTCAGTATTAATGTTAAAAATAACAATTCAGAGAAGACAGAAACAATATACTTAACTGACGATGCTACAGAAAAACAGCTTTTTGATAAAGTTAGGTTTTATTTGTATGTGAAAGATAGGTTTGGAATTTCAGACAAAGCTTATAGGGCTTTGTGCTCTAATAGCAACCTCCCAAGTTTGTGCAAAGTTAAAAGAACACAAATGGAAATGAAAGAAAATTCAGCTGAGGTAAGAGAAACTCCAGCACATGCATCAGGATTTCAAAGAAGCATAGTCAGCCTTTTAACTACTAAAACTGGTATTCTGAAGCAGAAGGGGCTTGTCAAAGATGGGGAAGAAATTAAAGTTGTTATCAGGTGATGGCACATGGGTTGGAAGGTATTTGCATGTGGTTAATTTTACTTTTACCGTCCTTAATGAAAGGAAAGCAGCAAGCAGTGAAGGAAATTACCCCCTTGCCATATTCCAAGACAAAGAAGGATATGTAGCTCTTCAGTCTCACCTGAGGGATGTCAAATCTGAGATTGAAAACTTTACTGAAATTAAATTTGAATCAGTAAGTCATAAAATAAGGTACTTTCTTGGAGGGGATTATAAATTTCTATTATGTGTACTAGGACTTGATGCAGCCTCCAGTAGGTTTCCTTGCATTTATTGTAAGTGTCCTTCAAATCAGTTTTATGATATGAGCTGTGATGCAGCAGATAGAAGACCACGTCGATCAATTAGGGAAATTGAGGCATGTTCAAAGTTGCCAAAAAAAAAAATCGAAGACAAAATATAACTGCTCTTACCCACCTCTTTTCCCAGTAATTCCACTGTCTAATGTAGTCGTAGATAATCTACACATGTTTCTTAGAATTGCAGATGTTCTGATTAATTTGATTATTATGGACATCAGAAGGTTATATGCAATTGACAAAGTTTCTAAATTTTCTGAATTTGATAGATCTAAGTTAAGCAATTGTGTATTGTTTGAGAACTGTTTGAAACAAGCTGGTATTCCAAGTTTTAACTTTTATGTTGGCAAGGATTCAAAGAAACTAAAATGGCCTACTCTTAATGGTCCTCAAAAGCATAAATTCTTCAGTTCAGTCAAAGTGGCAGCACTGTCACATGTAGTAGCATGCTGGAAACACTTTGTTGAACACTTTGTTGAACGTGAATAGCCTTGGCTTTTAGTTCAGGGGGATAAAGTGCCCGTGAGAACTAAACATAAGCGGTTAGGAATGTCAATAGTTAATACATGTATTGGAATTTTAGAAAGACCAATACTCGCATATCCCTATGATAAACGTGTGCTGCAAATAGCCTTCCGTTATATACTGCATATACAGTATACACCAATGCATATCGGTCATTATGTTGACATTTATTCATCCGTTGCAAATACCCCCTCTACAAAAATGGAATGTTCCGTCATCAATATTCATATTCGTGTTCTGAAAGATAGATATTGCAGTATTCAGAGGGCCGAGTACTGTGGGTCTGCTAGAGAACTTCAATGTAAAGATTGACAGTGATGAATAACAAGCTATTGAATATTCATCATGTGGCTGTTGTACATGTTTTGAATATCACATGTTCGTATAGACACAGCGCAATAACCACTGTAGTCTTTTTCACAAGTATTTCAACGTGACTTCGCGAACATTATTCTAGCTGAGTACTGCGGAGGAAAATCATAATCGAATAGTAAAGATGAATTGTCAAGGAAGCTAATACGGGTAGAAGTAATGCCGTAAATGTTGAAGGAAGCCGTTGTAACAGACAGGGAGTTATGTCTGTAGTCAAAAATAACCTATGTACGCTATCGTAAGCGCTTGATAGCAGAAAAGTGAGGGCGCAAGCAAATGAGACAAATGTATGCCATATGTTTGTGAGAAAATGAAGGCTGAATTTAGGAAGCATTTTCAAGGCCTCAAAATGGGGCCCGCGAATTTGCCTTGAACATGACTTAAAAAAGCAGACACTGGGTAAAATCGAGAAGTTTAGACCCTGCGCTTTCCATTACTTTAGTACCAAATTTCCGATTGGAAATAATGTTACAATGGTGTAGTGTGCCTCGCAAAATTGACTTGCTGTTTGATTGCTTCAGTGTTTACTTCCCTATCTAGGCTATGTATGGGACGTTACTACGGTTACTACAGCACAGAGATGCTTATTGCATTAATGCACGTTGTGAGTTTCGATATATTGGACTGTGATGTTACAAAGATTTTATCTGCCAGTAGGCGAGGCCGGTCAAGCTTGGCAAAGTCATTTTAATTAATTGGATATCATTTCCAAAAAGCAGTGGCATGACTTGAGATCATAGCCTAAGCACTCTCACATATATTCCCTCCAAGTTTTGCCTGTACAGTACAACTTTCAGAATGTTTCAGGAAAGGGTTACTACATGAAAGCCTAATATTTCTGTCTTGCATTACCATGTTAAAGAATGGTACTCAGCAGGTGGTATGCTGTGTTGAGTGTGTGGGCAACGGTACTGGATACATATTTACAGACATCCTGGATGCAATGTGTTTGTATATGATTTTCTGTGTTTCGGGAAAAAAAAAATGTGCTCTAAACTTAAAGCCTACCCACATTTCCTTGTAACCAGTGAGGATTGGTGGGTATACTGACTTTAAATTTGCAGCAAATTTCATGCATTCTCCTTTAAGTATTGCAGTCATTTTAGAAAATGTGTGACTTTTCATTTTGAAGTGTTCCCAGGCTTATACTGTAATGCTAAGCCTAAATATCATTTTTTTTTTTATAAAAATGGGTTAGTGTAATCAGTGTCAGTCTAGCATGTGTGATGATAGTGCTCGTAGAAATTTCTGGACCACTTCTTTTTTTGAAGGGAACATTAAAGTACGGACTTGGGAAGATGCGATTATAGTACCCGCCACCTTGCACACCCCTGGCTTATATCCTCACTTTATGATTGCTGCCAGTACCCATAAGAAGGAGCCATTATTGAGTGGGCTAGTCAGTAAATTTAATTTACTGTCCTACATTATAGGCATTAATGACGTGTCATTTTAAAGAAGACTGACCAGAACAGTGCCTGACGTTTGTATAGTTGCCACCTTGATATATAATAGTGCACTAGCCTAGCTTATAGTTTAGTACTATTACCATACTATGCCTAGTTACGAAATGGCCAGGAAGGATAAGGAAATGGAGACCAAACTAAGCTGCTTTATTACAGAAAGAAAACTAACAGTTACTGTAGTCATATAGGTGTGCATTGCCAAAATTATTGATATGCTGAGTGGAGTGGATAATGGACATGAACACTGTATGGTCAGCATTTTCAACACATAAATTGTGCTAATTACATAATCTTTAGGAATAAGCCTTCCAGTAGTTCATGATAAATGTTGATATTTTTCATGTTTTCAATACTGAATTTTGAAATTGGTGTGGAGATTTGTGGAGTGTACTGTATTGGAACCTGTACAAATTCAAGGAGCATTGTAGTCCTGGACACACCCTGAGGGCCATGACCAAAATAAGTGGATAAATATGATTACTGTGCATTTGCTAGCTAGTGTAGATAAGCCATCTTGAAGTTTTGATGGGGTTCAAATAGCATCTGAAGTTGATAGTCTAGGCTTGTATTTAATTGAGAAGTAGTATCATATTGTTTCTGTGTGAATGTGATGAAGTCAATGGTAATCAGAATAGGAGTTCACCCATGTTTTAACTCCAAGACATGTTTCACATGTTGTATACAGTTATCTTTTATTGAGCGAAAATGGATGAGACAAAAATTGTACAAAGGATACTATTAAATTCAATGCAGTGTTATAACTTCCTGGTCTAAAATTGCTTTGTTACCTTATTTATTTTTGCTACCAGGATGAAGATGGACTGTACAGATTCCTTGAAAAAAGAAATGTTCCTGCATCACTTATTGACAAAATGAAAGAAGGTAAGGTGGGTTCATAGGGTAGACTGTAGAACTTTGTGAAACAGTCTATTTTTCAAATGTTTTCATTTGCACACAAAATGTATGGCTGGCTGGTATAAAAAGGGGTGATGCAAAGATAATTATATGCCTTTTCAAGTGTACTAGTACGAAATGACAACAATTTTGCCTGCTAAAGTTTTGCACGTTAAAAAACTCAGGTTGAGCCTGAAGAAGGAATATTTTTGCTGAATATTTTTGTGTAAATGATGACAAATTGGGGAACCCTCAGACTGAAAAATATTGTAAATATAGGAGATGCTCGTTGATTTGCGCAGTATCATTGTGAATGAGAATGGGTGATATTCAACGACCTTTGGAGCATCTCTCAATACCTTAACTTCATCATGAACAGAATTCAAAGGGTGGGTTAGATTGTTTGAGTGTTTAAGAATCACGAAAAAACGGAATACTTACGTTGATAATTTTCTTCATTGGACTAGGTAATCCTGAAAGAAAATTGAAATGCTTGCATCTTCCTTTATACAAACAATAACTTACATAAGTAAGTAACATGCTCTCTATAAAATCATGCAGCCTTATTTGGGTAATGTGAAATTTAAAGCAATTGCCATCCAAATTGATTTGTAGTTCATTACTGAGCATTGTACATATGTAAAGATGAATTGACATACTGTATGGGGCAAGGTTGGCACTAGCTTTTCAATTTTGGGAGGGAATGCCCCTCTCTGAGAAGAAAATCTGGAAGGGATTTGCAGGTAATTGACAGGGACCAAAAATTTGTAGTTTTATATGTTATACCATCATTCCATCAGTATTATAGCTTGTTGATAAATCATGTGCCAAAACTGTGGTTTTTCTTTATGGATTTATGGGAGGGATTATCCCTCCCTGAAAATTTGTGTGAGAGGAGCTAGTTAGTTAGATGAAATTTAACGACACACCAACACAAATGTGTGAGAGGAATTCCTATCATTTCAGCGCGGATCGCGCACCTTAATGCAAACCCTGACATGGGGGGCAGCACACTTTTCGCGGGGAACAAAAATAATGGGACTGGTGAATTTGAATTGTGTTTTGCATTTCTGCTTGAATTTGGGGGCGGGGCAGGCAGAAAATGGGGGAGGGGGGCTATGACACTATTATTATCTGCATTTGAATCATAATGTAGGGCCTTGGAAACTAGGCAATTACATACTGTAGAGCTTCTCTTTCTTCTTTCTATTAAAGGTTTACGAAGGGAGGACATCCAAATACAATTGGTTTATCTACACTTTCAGTTCTATGTAAGAGTCTGTCAGGGTTTTATTTTTTTGCCAGAGATATTGGCTGGCTGCTTTCCTTTCTCATGCTCTTCTTTTTTGAGGCATTCCATTTGAAAGTCGTGTTTTTTTTATTTCTATTGATTATGAAAATGCATAAAAAATAACATTGTGATAAGTCAATCATGAATTCCCCATACTAAGGAAAGAACAAATATGGGTTTCTCTATCTCCACATTTTCCAAGAGTGGTTATTTTAGTTGTGCTGGAAAAGAAAACATGGTCAAAACTCAAAACAGAAACACCGTGTACTGTAAAATGCTAACATTTTTTGCCATTACAGTTTCAGGCCACCCCATGTTCTTCGCACTTTCTTAAAGAACCCTTCTATTGAAAATAGGTCACAGTACAAAACGTACAGAAATAAACTCAATAATGTGATTCGAAGAAAAACCACTATCATCATAAATTTAGTGAAAGTCAAAATGATCGCAAAAGCACATGGAATACAATGACATATTACATAGAAAACAGAAAGCTTCCTCCTATCCCACCGTGTTCAATAGTGGTAAATCTGAAACAGATGACGTGACTAATATTGTGAATGATTTTAATGAGTTTTTTGTAAATGTGGGACCATCGCTTGCTAAAAATATCTCAACTACTTATAAAGCTAATGGTTTTCTAGATAAGAATGCTCGCAATAAGGACACTCTGTTTCTTTTTCTTATTTGCGAAAATGAGCTCATCCAAGTTGCCTATTCTAGCCTTAAACCTGGTAAGGCAGCTGGTTACGATGATTTTAAACCAGGTATTGTTAGATTAGTTATCTCATTTATAGCTAGGCCGTTGACCCATATCTTTAGCATTTCCTTTAATATGGGTATATTTCCAGATAATCTTAAGATTGCTAACATTGTACCTGTTTTTAAAAAGGCTAATCCTTCCTTGTATGAAAATTATCGCCCTATATCTCTTCTTTCATGTTTTTCAAAATTAATTGAACGTCTAATGTTTAATCGTATTCATGGTTTTCTGTCAAAATGTAATATTTTAAGCAAAGACCAGTATGGCTTTCGACCAGGGCATTTCACTGAGCTAGCACTGGCTGATGCAATCACCAAATTATACACGAACCTCGATAGTAAGAAAACCACGCTTGGTGTATTTCTCGACCTCTCAAAGGCATTTGATACTATTGGTCATCATATCCTTTTACATAAGCTAGAGTTCTATGGTATACGAGGGAATGCACTAAATTGGATTTATAGCTACCTTACTGGTAGGCTACAGTTCACATCTCTAAAAAGTACTGAATCTGAATTTTGTGAAATCAAGTGTGGGGTACCACAAGGATCTATTTTAGGACCGCTTCTATTCATTTATGTAAATGACCTCTGTCATTTCTCCTCCATAGCTCATACCGTACTGTTTGCTGAGGATACCACTATTTTCTTTGCAAGTGATAATGTAAATGCATTGTATTCTATTGCTTGTAAAGAACTTGATAAATATTGTAAATGGTTTGCTGCCAACCAGTTGTCTCTCAATGTTGATAAAACTAATTATATCGTTTCTAGTGCACAGCGTATGCTCAAGTGGAATCAGCATCTCCAAATGAATGGAAAAGTTATAAACAAGGTAGATTCCACCAAATTTCTCGGGGTACACATTGACTCTAGGCTTACTTGGAATGACCATATATTTTCACTTACAAGTACGATAGCTCGAAATGTGGGTGTGATTTGAAAATTAAAGTATATTCTTCCCCAGTCTATTCTTAAAACCCTTTATCAAAGCTTAATAGTTCTCCACCTCTCGTATTTTTCCATTATCTGGTCTGGGACCAGCAATAAAAACCTTAATCGATTATTTATTTTACAAAAACGAGCTATTCGTCACATTGCCAAAACTGACTCTCGTGATCACATCAGCTCCTTGTTCCGAATACTTAATCTTTTGAAACTGAAGGATTTGCTTAGAGTGAATGTTGCCTGTTTTGCCCACAAAGCTTTAAATCATATCTTACCGCCTTCTTTTACAGATTTTTTTCACAGAAATAATGAAGTCCATAGCTATAGTACCCGACAGGCAAATCAATTCCACCACCACCCATGGCGCACAAATTTTGGTCACTTAAGTCTGCAAACACGTGCTATTAATGTCTGGAATTCCCTCCCCCTCCATTTTCAACGACTGCAGTCTACCCTATTACTTAAGAGAAAATTAATTCATCAGAGCATTATGGAATATTAATTGTGGAAAATTAATATATATATTTCTTTGCCTTTTGCTTTTGTATCTTTAATTTGGCTAATTTCTGTACAGGGAGTGTTCTACTTTGTTAAGATCTCTATCTTTCTAGAACACTTCCTTTCACAACTGCTTGATTATGTAAATAACTTGACCTTGTATATATGTATGTGTTTATCTGTGGTTGTGAAGGAACAAACATGAAATATATATGAAATGTAATCCAAGCTTAGTTCAGGAAAAAAGCTAAAGCCTGTTTTGGGTTGTGGTAAGTTGCTGGTCACCATGACCAAAGTCCTTGCCAAGCAGACACATTAAGAGCAGTGGTTGCAGCAAGTGTCTCAGGCCAACCAAGAAACCTCATTTATTATGTGATGTTTATTATTCTTGATTCTCTTAATTTTTTACCTTTTTTAGCTGATTATAAGTTGGCAATAGGCAATGAAAAAGCCATTCACTAAACCTTTTGGATTTCTAGTTTCAATTGCATATTGGTAAGGATATTATGTTCATAGCAACATGATGTCTGATGTCAACTACGCAAGATGTTTACCCATATATGGAGATCAATTTGCTGTGATGAAGTAAGAACTTCTGCAAATCCAATTTGTATTTAAAACTATGCATTATCATAGTGATAGTTTCAAAACATGCCCATATCTGTTGTAAAATTTTTCAGATTGATCAGGATGTTGTCAAGATGTCTGATGTGAACTTGGCAAGATATTTACCCTCGTACGGAGATCGAATTGCTCTGATGAACTACTGCAGATCAATGGGAAAGTCATCAGACAAGCGGAAGAAAGATCTCTTGGTTCGTCTCCAGAAGAAGTTGAAACTGAGAAGAGAAACTAGAGCACCCATGGTGCAGTAGCTCAAACCCGGGAAAACTTTGGGGTCAGCTCTCCTCCGCCCCCCCCCCCCCGCAAAGCCCTTTGTACATCACTGCATGGTGTGATTGCTGGAAACACATAATCAAAACAAATACATGTCTTTCCCAACATAAGTAAAATGCAAATAAAAAATCGAGACCATAGCCCCCCCCCCCTCTCAAAAGCAAGGTAAGGAAATTCCCCCTTCGTCCCCAGTGAAAATAAAAGAACTAACCTATTTCAAGTTCAAAGCATTACCATTCCAATTATCTATGAAGAAAGATGTTATTCAATATCACAGTGAGCTACAGTAATCAAGACACTAATTAACAGAACAGTTTTGACATGCAGCAATATTGATGTACTCACATATATGCATTACCACAGGTCCAAAGATTCATATTTCAAATCTGAGAAGTGTGAATGTTAAGCCAGTGGATAAAATCCCCAAGTCCCACTTGACAAGTAGCAGAGGACCGATCTCTTTTGTATTAACTTCTTACGTCTTGATTACTGTCTGACCTTAGCAGTGCAATCCTTGCCTTCAACTGCTATATTGCACCATCTAAAAGCCAAGTAGCTTCTGGTTTTTACACACATTGTTATAAAGTTACAAATAGTAAACAATCTGGTATTAGCTCTCTGCTGCCACAAGGAACTTAAAATATACAGTTACCGGAGAAGGGTAACTTTGCAAGGAAAGGGTATTGTCAATTACAACTCATGCACGATGATGAATTATGATACCAACCAGGGAGCTGTGCCAACAGACCTTCTAAATCACCACACACAATACAGAAATTGTTCATATACTGCCCAGAAGTTAAGCAGCTCCCTTTAAACTAACCTTTACCACCTCACAGGACTGACCTCTTGTAGACAGACAGTTCTAAAGAGAATGTAGTATACAGAAAAATAGGTAGTAAAGTGATTTTGTGAGACTGGTAAAAATAGAGGGGTGGCACAAAATTGGTTAGAAAGGTATCAAAAGTATCCTTCATCCCAAGTTGGAGAAGTAATTTCTAATCTGCACATGCCAGTCATCCTTCTGAGCAATTTTGAAGATATTTTGTAATGCATCTAGGAGAAAATAGCATTTCAAAATATTTACAACTATGGCCTCAAATGACCCTTGGATGACCTTTGACCTACATTTTTACACCCAGCTGGAAGCTCTTCACAAGTCAATTTACTAAAAACATGTTAGGTAAATATCAGACTCACAGGCGCAAAGCAATACCACATCAAAGATAATTCCACCTTTTGACCTCTAATGACTTCATATGACCTTGGATCAAAAATCTGTGTACAACCCTAAAGAACCACTATATAAGAAATATAACGACCAAATTTCAAGAACATACAGCGCTATTTGTGGGAGGAGATGTATTTTGAAGATATTCACATAACGACCTTTAATGACCCCTAAATGACCTTTGACCTCAACTTCTTGAACATGACAGGTAGCCTAAAGTTCAACGACCAATGTGTCCGAGTTACATTAAAATCCGTCCACGAGTGTGCGCCTAAGAGCATTAAAGGCAATTGTGGACAGACATGATAGATAGACTGATAGACAGACAGACAGACAGAGAGAGAGAGAGATAGATAGATAGATAGAGTGACGGTGGCGGATCACAATAGCTCAAACAGTTCTTTGAGCTGGTTTGAGCTAAAAAGCAGTTCAGGATCAGAATCAGGGGAAGAAAAGCAGAGTCACAAACGTTACAAACTTGCGGGTAATACCAGTTCCAGCAAAGAAAGCCGTAGGATTGAAATTGGCTGGTTGCATTTCAACAGCTTGAATCAAATGTGGAAAAGCGTGAGAGCTAAAGAAGGTGGAGGTATACGACGTCTCAGTGTAAAGAAATCGAGTTTGCTTGAAGACCTGATGCCTTTGGCAAAGAACTTGTTCTTCCCCAATGGTGTTTCGATGATTGGCCCTATTTCAGACTTCTCATCTGAAATCGGAGATTTCCGTCAGGAAATACTAGAAGATGGTATGTCAGTGGCAGATTGTATGAAGAGACAAAATTGCCTTTATTAAAGTTCTATCTAGCCACCAAATACAAAGTAAACGACGAAGAGGATGACATCGTAGAGGTTCAAACAACAGACAAAAGTGATGTTCAGCAGGATGTCAGAGTGCTGACGAGATCCCTTTACCCCACCCTTTCACATTTTTTGAGTCAGAAGTGGAAGTAGAAAGCATTCCAACAGCTGTTTGGGATGTGTCTTTTACAGAGGAGGCAAGTGATGGTGAAATTTCTTCATCGTCAAGCAGAATTATATCCTTTCGTTCAGAGCATAACATGGATGACTGCAGGTTGGAATCTGATATTCTAGATGACACTGTCCCATATGAGGTGGATAATGCCAGTACCTCAGAAGAAAAGAGTGATAATGAGGCTTCATAGAGCAAGCATACTAACAGAAATGATAGATTACTTCATGGATGAAGCTACCATGGAGAAATCATTAGACATTAAAATCATTAATAACAACGGGGAAGAGGAGAAGGCAGTGGGACTTGGAGTTGTTAAAGATGCGATAACAGAGTTTTGGGAAAAATTTTATGATGGTTTTACCACCGGTGTCAATTGCAAAATCCCTTATTTACGTCATGACATGACTGACAGGAAATGGACTGCAGTTGGTAGAATTTTGGTTAAAGGATGGTTTTACTGCAGGTATTTTCCTGTCATGCTGTGTCCTAGTTTTTGGAACATGTTATATTTGATGAAGTGTTGTCAGATGTTTCAGAAAACTTGCTCAATTACATTCCACATATTGAGAAAAATACGATCTGTAAGGCACTGAAAGATTTTCCATCAGGGACAGAGTTTGAGGAACTGCTAGATATTCGAGTAAATTACCATTGCCGTGTATGCCCAAGTACATCTTATTTGAGGGGTATCTTGACAGAGACTGCTGATAAAGAGCTCTTGCAAGAGCCAACGTTTGTGTCAGATCTTTAAAGTATTTTTCTCCAACTGTGATGCACATATGCTTTTGTTGCATTTTATTAAGTTTTTTATGTATAAGGCTATAAGTTTGCCTCTTCTGTCAATATAAAATATAGTACTAGGCATGTTGGCGTGCAAGTTTTTGGGTAATGGAAACTGAGATTGTGCAGAGGAATGAATAATTCCTGGACATTCCGATTGTTACAGTACTGGATTCAAGATTGCAGCACTGGCATACAGGAAAATATTGTCTTGATTACAAATTTTGCTGCCCTCTTGAGGGAAAAACGCTTTAATTTGTCTAGAGTAAGAAAGGGGTATGTTTTAGGGTAAATGACCTCTTCATATCTTTGTTGGTAAAGGTTACCACCGGTGGGCACTATTGGTAACAGAACAAAGAACAAAGAACCACAGGACTGCGGCCACGGCGGCAAGCCGGGACACATTCCTGCAAGCAAGACTACCGGATGACGCATCAATGTTTACTGCCGAACTCCAGGCACTTAAGAGGGCATTCGATCTGATCGAAACCTCGCACAGCCACCAGTTCATTGTGTTCACAGACTCACTATCCAGCCTTTTAGCACTTAAAGGCCATGAGCAAAAACACCCTTGTGTAATAGCTCTCCGTGAAGCTTACTCCAACTTGGTGAGACTACAGAAATCGGTTGTGCTTGCGTGGGTTCCGAGTCACGTGGGCATAACGCAGAAATGAAAGGTAGACACACTAGCTAAGGAAGCCCTACAGATGGACGTTACCAACCTCGACTTGCCCCACACCGATTACCGTCCTAGGATCAACGACTACATAAAATCAAAATGGCAGGAACTGTGGGATTCTTTCCCTGAGAACAAATTGTACCAAGTCAAACCAACGGTCGGGACTGTGGGTAATGCAGCCCCCAGAAAACGGAGAGATGATTTGGTACTGACTAGGGCTCACCTAGGTCACACTTACCTAACCCACGCTTATTTGCTCCACGGGGATGAGAGACCATATTGTATCCCCTGTGACTGTGCTGTCACCGTCAGTCACATTCTCGTTGACTGCTAAGAAAACTCCCATATTCGTCAGAAGTATTACACTGTGCCAGACCTAAAGACATTGTTTGAGCACACAGATCCTTCGCTCATTCTGGACTTTCTCAAAGAAAGTAACCTTTATATGAAATTTTGACATGCCTCCCACATTGGCTTTTGTTTAGATATCTTAGTATTTTGCCCAATCTTTTTTCCTTTTAGATGATTTCACCTAGTCATTACCCTTTTTATCCAGCTGACACTATATAACACATTCGTGTTGGTGTGTCGTTAAACCACATCTAACTAACTAACAAATTGTTGAGAAAAAAATGCAGGAAAAACTTGATTCTTTAACCTTGGTTCACCAAGTGAACATATTTGCACACAGCTTCTTTTGTATGTAATGTAATCTAAGAGTATCACTGAACCTTCCTCTTCATAATTCATTGTTCATCAAAGTATAAGTAGCTGCAAAATGTTATTTTGGCATGCACTGATCTCGAACAAAACATTTCATGATTAAATATTCTAAAGGACACGTGAAATACAGCAGTAGACCGGAAACAATTTCACGCTATCCTGCATGTTTGCCGTTTGTTTTATTGGCAAAATATTGCTTCTGTATGGTGGTGTGTTAGTGGTGTAATTTATTTTTGTATGTGGAAGTTGTGTAATAACTAGCCATTAGCAGTAACAAGAGTGTTATGATTGTTGATCGTTCTTAATCTTAGAGTTCTTTTAATGGCATACACTTATGAATGGAGTACGTTTGTGTTGACTGTTTTAACATTATTTCTCTTTTCAGTGTTAGGAAGAAAGGTGCCTCCTTTGTTGACATAAATTGGTACTTAACATGTATACCTAAACGGCAGCCTCCAAAATGAGGGCATGCAAGACTTGTATGTGGAAATTACCGCATGGATAGCGATCAAACTTCATGATATTGTACCATGCAAAAGAGCTCTAGAAAACGGCTCGAATTACTCATACAGCTTCCAGTTTGTAAGCAAGAAGTCATTTTGGCCCTTGTGTCACATATTAAAAAAAAAGCATCAGCCCATGATTTTATATCCCCATTTGAATAAATTACGAACCTAACATGATGTATATTATTCCTCTGATACTGTTATGTCTGTTCCAGCCAATCATTGTTTTACTTTGAGGGTTTAAATAAAAATGTTGCTGATGACATGATAAAAAGCATGGCCATTGTTATTGTAATTTGTGTCATGGTAATGTGTGTAAAACAAAGAGTTCCAACGAGAGTATAATCTCGGGAATCATGTAATCGCTGTTAGACCTCCGTTTTTGTTGCAGGTAGCACTCAAACACGAGGTGTGCGTACAATAGTTATCACGGTGCAAGTGCCCAGCACATCAATACAGACAGAATCAGTAAGATATTAACAATCTAAAATTGCATAGGCTTTAAACTGAGATTTGGTGGCGCACCCAGGCACGTATGCAGGAATTCTGAACCCGGGGACACGACTTTTGCCGACCATCTAAGCGGAGCGCCAGCAAAAGATGGCACAGAGCGTACTGAGAAAATTTGTTTTTCATACCTCCCAGATGGCCGGAAGTGGCCCTTTTCACGCTTGACAGTGGCCCCCGTAGACGTTCCTTAAAGTGTTTGAAGAAACAGAGGTTAGTCAGTTAAATGGGATTTAACGACACATCAACACAAATGTGTTATATAGTGTCAGCTAGATAAAAAGGGTAAAGGTAGGGAGAAACTAAAAAAAGAACAAAATTGGGTAAAATCCTAATAAGTCTAGGCAAATGCGGGAGTCATGTCAAAGCTTTCTGTAAAGTCCACTTTCTTTGAGAAAGTCCAAAACGAGAGAGGGATTTATGCGCTCAAACAGTGTCTTCAGGTCCGGCACAGTGTAATACTTCTGATGAATATGGGAGTATTCATATCAGTCAACGAGAATGTGACTGACGGTGACAGCACAATCACAGATGAAACAGAGGATTCAAGACGATTTTGAACACATATTTCATCTTTCGGTTATTATGACTATCACATTACCTAAGAAAAGCTGCTGGGAACTCAATTGTAATTACCAAAATGGATCCGGTATTATTCAGATGCTGAAATACAAATCGGTGGGCAGGGACGTATCCAGAACTGTATTTATGGGGGCCAAAATATGCCCCGCCACAATCTAAGCGGAGCTCCACGATGTGTTGGCGCGGAGGGTATCGACAAGCTTTTGACAAACATGCCTCTCAGAATGTAGGAAATGGCACTTCCTGGGTATTTTAAGTGGCATTGAATCATTCCGAATTGTTGATATCTCATGTCTTAGAAATTTACAAGTGAGAAATTAAAATTACATTTGTAAGAAAATACTTTTGATTTCAAATTACTTCGAGCTTTTTTTAGTGTTTGTTTCAAAGGCATAGTAAGACTTTTTACACTGGAGGGGTGACTGAAAATTGTTTCGGACCGCCGTCCTGGGGGAGGGGCTAAAGGGGAGGCTTCCCCTTTGGAAAATTTTTGAATATTTGAGGGTCCTCTGACGCAATTTGGTGAAATATTTTGCAAATTTTAAGGATCTATTTTTGTTCTTTTCAGTTTTACGACGATCGCTCCCGCTACACATGTAGGCGGACAAGATGACCAACATTCTTTCCATCTCTTTTCTTCAGTTCAATTAACATGGAGAAATGCACAAATTAATGAATGAATAGTTCGCATTTCATGGCCGGATTTACCTTTGTGGGGCCCTTGGTACAAAATAATCTAGGCACAAACTGAGCATTTACCTTTGTGGGAGCCCTGGGTACAAACTAATGCGGGGACCCCTTCCACTTAGTGTGGCCTTATAATTATGCAAGAAGGCCGAAAATAAGGTAATCGACAATGTGGAATTCCCTCTAATTCGCACGGTGGATACTTCTGAATTCAGCGTGGAATACTTTACCTAAAAATACATTAATGTAATTTTGTGGGGCACCTGGGCACGTGCCCCGCCAGCCCATGTTTAAATCCGGCCCTGACGTATTTGTTTCATAACTTAAAGAGGACAAACACTTGTAAGCTGTACATCTATCATTTGTCATATTGTAAAAAAATAATGTTCACAAATTGTATTGTTGTCACTGGCAATGCTCAGAACATATGATCAGTGGCTCTACCAGAATTTGCTGATTGTCGCAGATGATGTCGTACTACCACCTCAGTTGAATTCCCAAGTCTGCATAAGTTTCACCCTTTTTCAGCGCCCCGCGTTTGTATACTGAAGTAGCTATCCTATCTCTGCTACTACGTAAACGTGCCGTCCTGGGGAGGTGTCCCCCTTCCCTTTGAAAATTTTTGTTTGTTTAAGGTTGCTTAGATGCAAAATGGTGCTATGTTAAGAATGTTATTGGAACTGATCGTATATGGCTGGAAAATGTCCACAACTTAGTGAATTCTAATTTTTGGTTTGGTGAAAGAGGAGAGTACATATTATCTAAAAGAAGGATACGTTGCCAACAAACCTGCATGAAGCGTCCCCCCCCCTTCCCCCATTTGGTTACTCTACTGCCGTCTGTTCGGAGAAAGCTTTTACGCCATAGTACGGTGCGTGGAGTTCATCCATTCTTGGACTATTACGAAAATTTTCGTTTTCATTGTGCATTACGAAAGGGCACTTGACACTAGCAGATGCCTGCATAGGGCCTCCTGGAAGCTCTGGATTGATTACATGAAAGTGGGGCAATAAATAATGCTTATGAACTAATAAGATTATCTTAATAATTCTATAGATTATGACACTGAGCATTTTATAACCCTAACCATCGTGTTTTTACTAATTTTGAACGAAAGTCCAGACGGACAGCAATGGAAAATGGACGGGAGGGTGATTATAGGTATACATGTTGCAGTAATTGGAATTGTTGGCATGTTTGGGAGACATTGACAAAACTTGTGTATTAAGGAGACAAATGTTAATACATATCTTTCATGTACAAATTTATTTTGGGGGTAACTTTTCTTGTAAATACATTCGTATGAAGAAAGGTTATTTTGATGCAGAAGTATTGAAAAAAAAAAAAAACTTCTTGGTATCATTAGAATTTTCTATTCAAGTTAACAATGTTAAATTTTAATCATAGTGTACAATTTTCCTGTATTTAAGTTCCTTTGACTGTTACATTCATGCAGAAACTTGCTGAGAAATTGGTACACTGTACACCCAAGGATATTTTGTGTTAATGTGGTCTTGTTAATACAGGCTTGTTAGATATTTTATCTGATGTTAATAGGAGGCCAGTAATAAGTACTTTTCATTTTTCTCCTTTGTAGGAGGTAGACATAAGTTACATTTCATACACTACTGAAAGTGATACTCTTGAAAGTGACACATCATATGTCCCAGAGAGCTGTGAATCCAGCGATGAGGGAAGTACAGTAATTCCCTTGCCGCCTTTTAAACGAAAGAAAGGACCAAGAAGAGGGCGTAAAAAAGGCGTTACAGCCTCACATGCAAGTCATCATCAATCACAGAACAGTTTGGCAGAAGAGAATCAACTTGACTCAAAACAAGTAAAGGTAATGTTAAATTATGCATATTGTTGCAACTGCAGTCTGTTGTTTATGTCGGGATGTAGGCATTTTTTTATATTAACATATCCCCTATGTAGGAAATGATGCGATCCAATTATGCAGTTGCTGGGGGCAGGACCGCAGTGCGCATTATTTACTAAAGTAGTGCGTTGTTTACTTTCGATGTTTACTCCACCACAGTGTACTAGTGTGTTGCTTTACGACTAGGGAAGGGGGTTTTTAGGGCTTGTTTACCCATGGAAAGGAGTATCTCATGTTTATTGCTGATGTGAGTATATTTATTTCTTAGTTCCGGAGTGAGCGGACTTATCTAGTCTTGCCGATTCTTTTGCAGTATATAAGTGTGCTGCACCACGAGGTCTTTCTCTCTTCCGTGTACCTTCGACCAGTACAGAGCAGGGGGAGAGCATGTCTGTTGAAGCTGTCGCGGACAGTAAGTTTGCTTCAATTTTAGGGAATTGGTGGGTCATAATCTGTTGTAAGCTGCATCAGAAACCTTGATTTGTGGGATGCAGTAAGAATTAGTCCTATTAGCCGTATTAACTGGGAGTTTTTAAGAGCATCAAGGACTGTAGCCGTTGTAGTGTATTGATCGGGCCATAGGTGTAGGCCGCACGAAGGTCCTTGAGTGTGTTAGGTTCTTAGTTACCATCTAGATTTCTGCACTTTCAGAAAGGATGGCGCTGTTTCGTTTTTGTATTAGACAGGGTGGCCAGCTTAGGTCGAACACAGGGTCATTGATCCCCTGTTAGGCTATCGCTAGTTGGCATAACGAGTATGTATCAATGGGAGATGTTACTGTTGTTCGCTGGGGTAAATATTTGTGTCTTCTGTTGTATTGCAGGGATTTGCCTAACTCCCAGAGGTGCTTTTCATGGGTTTTTTTGCTTTTCTTGGCTTCTGTATTTTGCTTAACTTAATTTTGGGTGAGCTTTACATAGAGCCTGAGGTACTTTACTTGTCAAGCTGTACCTTGCATAAGGTTAAATTACTTCATGTTTCTTTGCTGTGCATAGCATTGGATTGGGGTGTATTGTACCAACAACATTGGGCCTGTATTGTAATTATTTATATAAAAGAAAGTCGGGAAACACAGCCGACATACCTCAAGACATAATAAAAGTAGCCAAGTAGGCACTGTTGAAATTTATACTCTGGTCTATTGTCATTTGTTTATATGTCTGTGAGAATCCATTTGGGAAACCCCAATAATCGGGCCTAGCCATTGCCCTGGCTCACGACATTTATAATTGTTTAGGAGACTTCTACAGAACCTTATGCATTGCTTAGACCAATCTTAGTACTTATCATGAATGTACACGAAGAATTTCAAATTTTCTTTCATGGTTACCTGTGGTGTTAAATTGCTTCAACAATGCTCAGCAATATCAAATCTGGGAGAAGCCCAAACTAAGGGTTTACAGATTTTAAGTTTGTGTCAAGTGGCTTTCAATTTAACTTTTAGATCAAATTTGGAATCTTTTGAGTTTAAAGGTCATTTCAGATGTAAAACTCTAGATTGCTCTTGGCTGAAAGTACCCACCTTACTATGACCCAGGCAAACCTTGAAATCCCAGTGGTTGCAAACCTTCCTAGCTTACACTGCCCCTACCTTTATCCACTTGGCCATAGCATCACAGAAATTGGCTTGAGCATTATGTAAAGGCACTGTGGTATACTTGCCTGGATATTTTCTATTCAAAGTTTGGCTTGTATGTGGTCCGGAAATTTCTTGTCTCTGTGGTGTGTCTTACTGTTTTGGTAACCAGCCAAAGATGTTTTTTTTTCTTCCTTTGTAGGAATTGGACACTTCCCACATTCCAGATGACTACAAGTCAAGTGATGAAGGTAGTGTGATTATTCCCTTGCCTCAAAAACAAAAATCAAGAAAATTGAACCATCCCACCAATAGAGGGAAAGAGGGCACTACAAGTTTGGATGCCAGATGTCGACAAAGAAAATTCAAAAAGCCATCAAGGATGTGTCCATTTTGTAAAAGGTACTATGAAGAAAAGCTTACAAGGCACATTAAAATGCTCATAAAGAACATGAGCGTGTGAAAAGTGCTATGAAGCTGCCTCCTAAGAAAATGCAAGGTGCTTTTGATGGAATGAGGAAAGAAGGCATCTTGATGGCTAACCAGGAGCAGATGAAAGAAGCAACCCTAGTGTATGAAAGGGAAAGAAGGACTGGTAAAGAAGACCCACTTGTGCTATGTGGGCTGTGTAAAGGCTTCTACCCAAAGATATGCTTTAGTAGGTATAAAGTTAAGTGTAAGGGTGATGGATGTTCCCACGCATGTTCTGTCCCACTGTCTCTTTTATCTCAAGAGAGTGACATAACCCAAGGTATGTCTTCCTATGAACAAGAGATTCTTTGCAGTTTTGGAAGAGATAATGCTGGTCAGCTCTGTCTAATTGATCCAGTTATAAGAACAGTTGGAAAGAGGATGTGGGACAAAGAAAAGAACACAGAGGTTCGGAAATCTGTCATGACGTCAATGCGAAGACTTGCTTCTTTGTACCTTGCCTTCAAGGAACAGCATAAAATCCATGGCTCAGAGGAACTTACAAGGGGGAACGCTAGAGATATGTTCGACAGAAAGCACTTTGTCTCTCACTGAGGCTGTCACCACCTACACCACAGATGAAGATAGCTCCACTTTGAAGGCTTGTTTGAAAATGGGCTTGTACTATCTAATAAAGAAGGCTTGCAAAATCATCAAAGCCACTCATCTTGTTGGTGAGGATGATGAAGCATCTGAGATTGACAAGTTTGTGGCAGTCCTTGAACTGAATCACGACTTTATCTTCGGGGATGCCACTTACCAAATCAACAATAACCGCCAACGAAACCTAAGAAAACCTGCAGCTTTACCACTGGAGGACGATGTCAACAAACTCAGAAATTTTACTTTGGAAAACATAGCATCCCTAACATCTGATTCATTCATAGTGTGGGACTCGCACAATTTTAAGAAATTAAGAGGTCTTACGGTGTCACGTCTTACGCTGTTTAATGCTCGGCGTGGGGGGTGAACCAAGTCGCCTGACATTGGAAGAATGGCAACAGGCCAATGCTGATGCTTGGATTGATAAGAATAAGGCAGAAGCAGTCACGAATGATCCCCTAGATAAATTGCTTTTGCAAGCGTTGAAAGTTGCCTACCAAACAGGCAAAGGAAATAACCATTTAGTGCCGGTGTAGCGGGAAGATGTGTCTCCCGTGTAAAAAGAGTCCTCTTAGCAGTACCTCCACAAAACAAAATCCATGTACTGAAGACCATCAAGTATGGTACATAGTATTGTCACAGTCTTCATAGGGAATAACTAACTAACAGGATTAAACATTTTGAGGGTATATACCTGCCCATTTTTTAACTAGTGACAACGGGGGGATCATGTCAGTCTACTCGTTTAACGTGAGAGAAAGTCAACATACTCAAGTTTGGTATCACACTGTTACTGTCTCTACCCAAGACAACCTTGTTAAAATCATCATTACGGCGGTGAAAGACAAATAATTTTCTTTAATAACCATCACTTCACGAAAACTTGTATGAAATATAATATAGGATTTAATTATAGGCCTACACATGTACAGTAATTTCGATTTTTTTATCAGAGACAATGATAAAAAGTGGAAAGACTGAATTTATGCCATAAGCTCTGAAAATCAACCCTGAAAAATTAGTCTGTGTCCCACCGGACGATATTTCCAGGTTAAGTCCTGGAAACAGTGTCTGGAGAGACAGTTTTTCCCACCACATTAAGAAATTGTGTCCCGCCAGACACATTTTACTGTTACCATCTTTTCCGGACAGTAATTACAAACAAATCCCACTATTAAATACTGTCCTTTTTTGCCACTGTCCGCTAGAAACACACAGTGTTTTGATTATCCGCAAATGATTTTGGCAACGATAAACTGAGGCATCCGTATATGGTTGGCCGCGGTGGACATAAGACGGACTGAACTCAACGCGTAGAAAACAGACCATGAACCAATCAAATCCACGGATCGTTGGTTATACCATTACACAATGGGATAGACTAGAATCCATTAGAAACAGAGGGAACTTATGAAATGATTTTGGTTTGATTTGGTTGATTATTAATACTCTTCCACATGGCGTAGTGTGTAGTGGTACTACATTAAAGTATTTTACAGTGTTTTAAACCGGTAGTTTCTCAATACATTGAAGTAGTACATACAAACACGCCCACACCATTAGCTGAAAAGGCAGACAGTGTGTTTGGGACGCCTACAGACCAAAATACACACGAACAGCGAACATTTAATAGAAAACAATATCCGTTTCAATAGAAGGGGGCTACAAGCAGAGGAAAGAGTAAATGTACATGGAATTTCAGAATTTCAGGTCGAATTTTCGGATACACGCATGTTGCAAAGAGAAATGTGAGAGAAATATGTCATTTTGGACCCGCGTGGGTTAAATTGAAAACCGGTAAAACTGCTTTGACAGACCGGGGCTTACAAAATAATGCACTTAGTTTTGACTTTACAGAGTTTCATGCAAACAAAACAGTCAGTTGTGGTACTATAGACAGTGGTGTACTTATGGGGGCCATTGGGACATGCCCCCCTCACTTATGCCGATCTTTTTAAGTTCCTAAAAATACGTAAACTTTTTTAACACAAGTTTTACTTCAAAAGGTAGCATATGTGGCACCAGATTGCATGTATTAAGGGCACCCAATTTTTCAAAAATGTTCAAAGGGGGAGGGGACACCCCATTAGCCATGGTCCTCCCTCACTGATGCCGATTGTTTCTTGTTTTAGTTCCTAAAAATACGTACATTTTTTAACACAAATTTTACTTCAAAAGGTAGCATATGTTGCACCCGATTGCATGTAAGGACAGCTAATTTTTCAAAAATTTTTCAAAGGGCAGGGGACCCCACCCCTTAGACCCCTCCCCAGGCAGGCGATCACACAACATACTGCATGGCCCCCGTGAGAGAAATCCTGTCTACGCCACTGACTGTAGGATTGCCTACTTAACTCAGAATAATGACTCGGGTGTTAAGGCCTCCCTGGTCAGAAAATTAGGTTTGCTTGAGTGGTTAAGTTCACGTTCTGATTACCTGCAGGGATGAAGAAAGATTTGTATTGTATACAGAACACCTTTCAGTGATGTTTCCGCCCAGATCTTTGACTCTCTGTGCATTCCCTGGCCCATAGGTTGCAGAGCCAGAGGGGGCTGGGGAAAACTGCATCGCCGAAAAAAATTAAGAAGAATCGGGACACCGGGAAAAGGAAAAGAGAAAGGAGAATAATTAAAAGAAAAGAAAAGTAAAATAAAACCGGGAAAATCAAAACGACAGACAAGGAAAGAAATAATATGAATAGGGGTGATAACTGAATTAAGGTAAGGTGGGGAAGAGGAAATTGGCTTGGTAAATTTGGAAGGAAATGTGGATGTTACTAGTTCTGTGGTAGACAGGGCTATAGGGATGGTGGAAAAAACGAACGGGACGAAATAGCCTGAAAGAGTGAATGGCTGGGAAGAATGGAACAAGGACAAGGGCTGCAGAAAGGCCGACTTTGCAAGAGAGAGAAAAATAATGAGCGGAGAGAAAAGAAAGGGAAGGAACAATAAAAGGTCAGTTGCGGGGAAGAAACGCCCAGGAAAGCATGATATATAACTTAGCAGGAGGAATTTCGGGAAACAGAGATAAGGAGTAATGGCAGCGCCGAATCCAAGGGGGCGAAAGGGGTGTACGCCCCTATTTTCAGCAAAACAATGATTTTTGTGACAGAATTTTAAACCTCCAAGCCCATCTGATTGCACCATGCACTTTCTACAGACGTTTACGCCCCCTCTCTCATTTCTGGATTCCCGACCCTGAATAGGGAAAGGAACAATGAAGAGAGGCAGGAAATGTGGGAGAAGGAGACGGACGGAGCTATAAGCTAAAGTTTTTATTACTGATTTTTCTGGATACTTAAAGACATACACTCGTCACCCCAAAGTATATTTTTAGTGTGGGGGCATCAAAAATCTTAGTTGGTGACGGCTCTTTGATTAAGAGCAAAGTTTGAAAATGAAGAGTAGCTTACATTCCACACAATGCAACGGGGCTGTAACGTACTCGATTCTGGACTCGAGTCCATGCTTTGTCGGACTCGGAACTGGCTCAGAATGGGAGGTTCTGGAATCTGAATTGGCCCGGAATGGGCTGCAGCTAAACTCGGACTCGGAACCGATTCAAGAAGAGTGCACAAAAATGAAAGTTAAATATTTGTTCCCTAGGGCTACATTGTTATTGATGCACAGTTCAACATATAAATGGTCACATACAGTCAATTAAAATACAGCTTGAACCAGGGCATGAAATTGACTCCTAAAATGCCCGGTTTTAATTAAATGTAATTACAAAACAGTACAAAAAGCATGATGCCACATTCGCCAAATAGCTGGACTCGGAATTGGCCCGGAATTGAAGAACCTGGAATCGGATACGGCTCGGAATTGAAGGGTATACTGGACTCGGGATTGACCATGAATGGTGGTCACTTAAATCTACATTGGCCCGGATTCGGGCCAGGTGGACTAGGATACAGCCCTGTAATACAGAGAGGGAGTTTGGATTTACACTGGGGGGGGGCGTGCCCCCCCCCCAATCGATTTCAGAATTTTTTTTAAATTTTAAAATGATCCCAAAAGGCGTTTAAGCACTTGCGCGCGAGGGGGTGTGGGAGGGGGAGTTCCCCCTCCCACGGTGATGTGAAAATATGTGATTTGGTGCATACTTTATACGATATTTTGTATGCAAAAGGAGACATATTATTATGTATCTTGTGAAATATTTTGTAGGAATAACCATAGTTAATACATATTAACTATGGAATAACTATATAGAAATCAAATACACAACACACATATTGCTGGCAAATAATTTATCATTCTACAAGTATGCAGAATCACATAACAGCTTCAAACAACGGTGTAAGGTGTTGCTTTTGTACATAGGCCTACCACTAGATACCATGTGTTCCTGATATTTTAGGCGTGCAATTTGTCCCCTTCCGGTATCGGTGTGGAGTTGGCAAGTACGCTGCCAGTGCTCCGCGTCAACCGGTTGGCGAGGAGGGCGAGAAAATCTTGGTCCAAAATGCCTCCCAGATCGCTGGAAATGGCACTTCCCAGGCCTATTTGCCGCACATAAATAGGGGAAACACTAGTAATATTGTAAAAAAAAACATAAACAAGAGGGCAATCAAGGAGTTGCTGATCTCATCCCAATACATCCTTTTGCTTCTTCCGAGTCTGGTGTAGCAGTCTGGAATTTTATTGTAATGGGAACACTAAGGGGAAACTGGGAAAATCGGATCGGATTCCGATCCGATTTTTGTGAGTTTTTATTAAAATCTTCTCCATTTCGGGTCGGAAAGAACCCCAAATTTGCCAACCTGTGTAATTATATGAGTTTTATCGCAGGACTACGAAAATTAAATTTATACGAATTATTTCGTGACGTCACATCGACAGACAGCTTTTATCGGACTACGCGTGTCCGATAAAAGCTGTTTGTCGGTGTGACGTCACGAAAAAAATCAGGTAACATTTTATTTTCATAGACCTCTGATGCAAATCATATATTTACACTGGTTGGCAAATTTTGGTCTCTCTCTGACCAGAGATGGAGAAGATTTTAATAAAAACTCGCAAAAATCGGATCGGAATCCGATCCGAATTCGTTGTAGTGTGACTGCGGCTTTACGGTACCCACCAGCTTCCGGTTCTGATTGCAGTGTACTTACAGCACACACGCACAGCAAAACTATAGGCCTAGATACTACTGTGACACAAGGGACGTGTGCCCTTCAAAACGTCTAGAGATGCGTGATCTTGCCCTTCAAAAACCATAGAGACGCGCGATCTCGTGACGCCGTGAATTCCCTCTATAGACCTTATGCATTGACATCACACTGACGTCATTTTGGGTGAAAACACTGAACTATATGCTAGGAAGAATCATTCCACAATAAGGTTTTTTTAAGCCACCATGAAGGGTCACGTGATGTAGGTTAGTTTGCTTAAGTCGATTCCACCGCGTATCTAGCGCTGATGCAAAGATGTACATGTACATGCTACCCACGAACTTCTTATATACATGGACAGAGCATATTGCACTAACGTCCTATGCGTAAATTGTCGCCACCTTGTACGTACGCGAGTAGGCTTACCAATATGGCTGCCTGCTATAGTCTTGTGTGTAAAAGTTTGGACTTGCTCAAGTGGCTCAGTATCGACAAATTGTGTGAAAAACTTGTAATATTTTCGAAAGAATGCAAGCTCAGGTCAAATTCATCAAATAGAATGAAGGACTGTGATATTGTTCTTCCATTCATACTGATATTTTGTCTGAGATGTTGCAGATTCATCGTCAAATTGGGCAAATGGTAGTAGCCCGGCGGCCATCTTGGTTAGCCGAAATTTGTTCGAACGGTGGCGACCGTATTGATTGCGCAATCCTCTGTCCATGTATTGAAGTCCGTGATGCTACCGCACCGTAGTGGGCCTTAGCGTCTCTTCTGCCTCTTGTACACTAACTTGCGCGCTATCACGCGTCAGCGTACACACCATTGCGCCGCCTCAGCAACTTCATGAAAAGGCTTACATCACAATAGTCGTATAACATACAGAGCACCAAACGCGTACCGTGTAGGAGGATTCGAGGCACATCATTGGCCAAAATGCAAGCGTGCATGTGCACGCGTGGGTTAGCTTTCCTTCATGCGCCTTAGTGTTTTTGTGTCAAAAGGACGCTTTCAACGCGTTGTGCAGAACATCTGTGCACATGTATGGACAGCCTACTGTTTAGTGACGGTGCTATCGCGAATGTTTCAAAGTCAACGAGTCTCGACGTATTCGAAATGTGGTCACACGCTCTGTCCTTCGAATAGGCAGGACCACTCCTAAAATCAAGAAAAGTTTGTGAAAAACAATCTTTTGATCACACAATCATAGTGTAAAGATTCCCTATTAATTACAACAAAACACTAGAGACCTAATGAGTATAGTAACAACGGATTGCTTTAGCGTGTACATCAATGAATCTGCGTTACATTACTTTCACTTCTAGATACGCGTCTCTGGGACAGTGGAATCGACTTGAGTAAGCTAACCTACGTCACGTGACCTCCCAAGTCGGCTTCAATCTCGAGGCGTATTCCGCATTGAGGTGCGTCCTCCAGTTATATAGCTCAGTGGGTGAAAACAACGAAGATCATGTGCACGAACGGCGTGGATTTCGGCTCACGTGTGGTAGACTTACGCGCGTATACGATTGGTTGACAAATCAGCTGTCTGCATTTATTGGTGTAACTTGCCATGATACGCGCTTTTCCGCCATTTTCCTCCAAAAGAGGGAGCACTTTCTCCATTGTGACATCATATGCATAAGGTCTATATTCATTGGTCAGTTTGTATGGTATCTTTATCGGAGTAACGCACTTTTATATGCGCGTTTAATTTCTTACGTGCAGGGGCGGCGCCAGGGTGGGCAAAGCATGCTGGGTCGGACCCAGGTTTATTGTTTTTTTGGGGGGGTGCAGGCATTGAAGACTTCCGAGCCTCACCCTACCTCCCCCCCCCCCGTGTCAGAACCTGCATTTTTGGCGTTCTCATTTTCTTGGACTTTATTTTTCTCTCAAGATCGTGCGTCCTTTTTGTATTGGCAAGCATCCATTGTGTCACAGTAGTATCAATGGTTATGCCGTGCACGTGAGTTGTAAATTCGCTTAGCTTGTGCGTTTTGCCCTTCAGTGCCTGGGAATCCATTGTGTGTGACGTCACATGAAATCCCTCATATAGGGATTTTATGTGACGTCATGCCCAATGGATTCCCAGGACACTGAAGGGCAAAACACACAAGCAGTAAGCATTTTACAGCACGCATTTGGCGGACGAGGCGAAACCGAGTCCGTTATTTTGCAAATTAAAGTCCAGACGGTTATGAGACAATAACAGTCAGACAAATGTGGTTAATTCCTCTTCTACCACCGAAAATGTGTGAAAACTTCATTTTTATCAGTGTATAGGTTTACTGACCGTATGTTGTGGAAAAGCAGGTCAGTGTTTAACCAATCAGAATGCAGGATTCTCAATAACAGCTGGCTAGAGGTGGTAGAATCCATGATAAACGTATAAAGATGCAATTAGTGAGAGGCATAAGTGGCGAATGGGTGGGGGTTGGTGGACTAAAGCCTACACCGTCAAAAATGTGGTGGGCTCCTTCCCCCTCATTTCCAGGACAAAAACGCTCTGTAAAATGTCAAAAATTGCAGTCTTATTGCTTAAAATTTGATCAAATATTGCACCAAGTGCATAAAATACTTTCTAAAGGAGATGGGACCCCATACCCTTGGGTTCTTCTCCCAGGACAACATTCCGAAACAGTGCACAATCCCCACCTCAATGGATCGAGTACAGCTTCTACGTCCATGAGTTAGTCTGTTAGTGCCCCTTCCCTGCTCATTCATGCATGGTAGTGGGAAGGAAGTTGCTATTTGACCCCTGGTTCATATCAGTCATATAAGCAAATAAAATGCTTGGGTTACTACAAAGAAATCTCCACTCTTGTAGCAAAGGTGTCAAGGAAACTGCCTACAAAACGCTATAGTCCGCTCAAAGCTGGAATATTGTGGGGCCATATGGGATCCTTACATCAAAACGGAACAACACTCGAGAATGTTCAAAGACGTGCAGCCCGTTTTGTTCTCAACAACTATAATTACAGGGATAGCCAGTGGCGTAGCTAGAGGGGGGCAGGGGGCGGTCGCCCCCCACAAAGCCTCCGAAGGCCTCTGTCGGAAATTTCTAGTCTCTGTCGGAAGTAAATAAAAACAATCCACTTGAAACACTTACAACACTTTTTATGTTTTTAAGCAGAATTACACATCGAAACGTCAACGTCAAAATCAAAAGTCAGTCTCAAAATTGCTCGAAAAGCAAAAAAAGAAAAGGTCCCCAGAATTTTACACGCCAGGTGATGGTATCATTACTTTAGGATAATTATCTGTCGAAAATTACTTGCATTTGCCCCCCCCCCACCCCAAAAAAAATATCTAGCTACGCCACTGGGGATAGCGTCACCAACATGTTAACAGATCTCAAATGGGAACCACTTAAGAGCGCCGTACCAGACTTCGTCTCATCGCTATCTATAAGGAGGTTCATAACTCCATTCCCCCACCATCCAGTTGCAGAGTAACCATAGTAGGACCACTAGACATAATCAAGGCACCCACATAATTGTTCCCCCTCCTTTTAGTAAGAGATGTTATCAATACTCGATGTACTCAAAACCGCTCGTGAATGGAATTTCCTTCCACCAAACATACGTGCAGCACCTGATGTTTGCTCTTTGAAATCTAGCCTAGCCAACGTTAATCTTCGAAATCTAGTATCTAAGGCTCACTCTAAAATCTAGGCAACTCCCCTTCCACACTGACCTGTGCGTGATAACCGATTCTGGACTCGGGTGTTTGCACAGTATGAAGCAGAAGTGTGTTTGTGACGTTATTTGCTTGGAACTCGGAACTGCTGTGATGTTAGTTAACTTGGTTGCTTACAAGCCAATATCAGGGGTGCATAGCACTATTGCACTACGTACTGTACGTACGGGAAGGCAGGGGGGGGGGGGGTGTACGCTTTCACACTTACGTACATTGTGTATGAACGGCCCATGATGGAAATAGCTAACCACGTCCCAACACACTCGTTTTTTTTTTTTTTGCTATGTCAGGCTGGCCGGTCTATGTTCTACCGCACTTGAAGGGAAGTAGTAGCTGTGCATTGCTGTCTTTAGTAATGCATTTAGGGCCATATATCATTTATCAATGAATAGGAAATAGCACCCGAAACTCCCAAAGTAACACTCGAAATGGAATTGGGGGTGGGGGGGGGCTATTTTTTTTTGAAAATAGCACCCGAAATTGAAAAAAGTGTCTCGTACCCTGGAGTACAGTCAATGTGGGTGCAGGAGCAACACTAGCCTAGGGTACCTAGGCCTAGTTCTCACGTACACTTTGCTCCCTGAACTAGGCCTAGGCTATTGCAACACAAAGTTTTTCCCGCGTTATTACTGTGAGAGTAACATCGTCTGCTTGCGTTTCTGCAATGATTGTTGTATGTGCGTACATGATTGTAACCATAGCTATGAACTATGTCACAATTGAACAGCAGTGCGTGCTATACAGCATACTGTACAATAGTGTGAACGTCCTAGTAACAAGATTTAGAATGTTTTAAAAAACAAAACAGGATCGTTTGTATAAATCAAAATTTTTGGTCTCTTTTTGGAGACTGAGTGCTAGTATCCTTAAAATGACGGGTCTTAAACATATAAATGACCCATAGAGGTCAATTACCCAGGAGTATATGTGAATTTGAGAAAGATTGAGACCATTCAAAATTTTTGATGGTGCGGTAGCCCAACTTTGACAATGGGCAGTGGCGTAGCTAGGAATTCGGTGACGGGGGGGGGGGGGGCCATGGAACACGATTTACTATCTAAGCGGAGCGCCACCACAGGTTGGCGCGGAGCGAACAAGAAAATTTTTGGCTCCCCAAGGCTCTCAGATGGCTGGAGATTGCATCTCCGGGCCGTTTGACCTGCGCTGAAAATATCTCTAAATTGGCATTTCGTGTACTGACATTTTGTATAATGACACATATTTAACAAAAAAAAAAAAAAGAAAGAAAGAAAGAAAAAAATCACATAACTCCTCGGTAGATATGGATGTTCTTTATGACCACCATGGGCGGCGATCCGTCTTTGAAAGTGGGATATATAGTCAGCGGCAATATCTAAGCGGAGCGCCACCATGCATCAGTTGGCGCGGAGCGTAGAAAATTTTGGCAAAAAATACCCCCAGATCACTGGAAATTGCCCTTCCCAGGCTTTTCAACGTGATACTAAGACAACTGTCTGATGTCTTTCCTAAAAAATAGGCCTATTGGAAAAAGTCTAGAAATAGGTAAAGTGTTCTGACTTCCGGATATATAGTCAGCGGTAATATCTGAGCGGAGCGCCACCAAAGGTTGGCGCGTAGCGTACCAGAAAATTGGAGCTTTGAATACATCCCAGATCGTCGGAAATGGCACTTGTCAGGCTTGATAGCAGCCATCAAGATGCGCAATTGTTGCGAAAAATTTTTAAAGGTTGATTTGAATTTGTTCTAAAACACATTAAGTTTGTCACAATTTATCCGACTTTATTCAAAATTATCCAGAGTGGAGTTATCCCTATGGATTTCAGTGAATTGATTGGAACGGAGATTTTCCACAGCCAGAGTCTATTATTATTATTATTGAGTACAGGTAACGCCAAGATTTGCCCGACGGGAGGCCTGCGACCCGAGGCCCCTAGAGCCCCAGTGCTGTTGGGTATAGGTGAGGTGGGATTTGAAAAAAAAAAACACCCTGTGTACTAGACCATTTCATTCGGGCCACATATTGCATAAAATTTGTATATGCTAGAGAAGCATAATTCGGCGTTGATTAAATGTTTTTCCCGGAATCTAAAATGTAAACTTGCAAAGCGCGCGAAGCGCGCAAAAATTTTTTGGTAGGTTTCACAAAAAAAGCAACACATGTAATCATGGAGAACAAAAAGAAGGAAAATCTTTAGGGGTTTTAGACCGTATAAGAGATAAAATATGCATTGTATCGAAACTACCTTGACCATCCGATCAAATAGCCAAGCATTGCTCCGTGAGTCCTTCACCAACTGACCGTGCCGCATGACACACACAAAAGAGCAGTCACTAGCCTTTGCGATGGGAGGAAATTTCCGACCTCTACATAAACTGTGTACTTTTCCTACATGTTACTTTGTGAGGTGGGAAGGACTTGCGCTATCTAGCAATGTAGAGTGGAACCATAGAAGAAACTGGATTAGCTCTTCTGCGCGCGTAGCGCGCCGAAAATTTTGTGTTTTTAGAAGAGAAATTGTCCTCTTGAGAGCAAAAATGGGTAAAACGACACTGTAAATGTTGGATGTTGGGGGCCAAAATGAGACTGCCCAAGAACTATAAAATATTTATATTTTTTTTTTATTTTTTTTGGCATCGGTGAGGGGGGGGGGGCCATGGCCCAATGGCCCCCCCCTAAATACGCCAGTGACAATGGGTATATTGCTGGGATATTTAGGGATAAATCAAAAGTGACATTGTTTTCATCTGTAATTTCCTGCCAGATCAATTAAGAACATTTCTAAATCTACCAAAGATCATTCCTAAACCTAGGAACAAGTTCAGCATGAAGATAGGAATGAATTCTTCCTAAGTCCAAGATAGGAATATTTCTAACTTTTATGAAATAGAGCCCGGCCCCTGGTATGGGAATCCCCATACTAGGTCAGCAGACTGCGGACTAGAGCAACACACGTCTGCCGGGCGGCCAGATCAAAGGTAGTTCTCACGTACACTTTGCTCCCTGAACTAGGTCAGCAGACTGCGGACTAGATCAAAGGTAGCCTGCATGATTCACACGGTGACGTCATTTGTTTGGAACTTGGCGCTGCTTACAGTATAATGTACACTGTATCCAGTGTACTAAAGCAGTGCAGTCGCTCTCACACCATACCGACTAGACTGTACTTGCGTGCGTGCATTGCGTGTGCGTGTTTGAATTGAACTTGGCCCCTGCGATGCACACGTACGTCGTTGTTGCCATGCAAGAGATGAAGAATATAGGTAGTTCTTCAAGAGAAGGTAAGCAACAGAGTTACAGACAGCCAAAATTCCGTGATGAGCCACAGTGCTCAGAAACTTGGTCAAAGTTCTTAACCAGGTGTGTATTTCAACTAAGCCTATTAGGCCTAGGGCCTACCTAGCTTTTTAGCGTTATTACAGTACTATTAATAATTGAGCGTAACCTAAGCCTAGGCCTAGGCCTAACATCAGTTCCACCGTGCGCGTTCATACTGGGACGCACTTGGACTTTTACTACGGTGGGGACACGCGTATAGTTTTACTTTTATGGCGCCAAGAACTAGTCATGCTTGACACGCGTGATCGCAGTTCACTCTAGGCCTGGGTTTTTACTTAGACTAGAGGTGGTCAAGTTTTGAGCAAGAGAGGCTTAGATAAGTGTGCATCTGATCATGTCATTGTGTGGCTTTTATGGTGGGGTTTGTTAAACCGCAGGTGAAAACTGAATTTTGAGTGTCAGGAAAAGACAGTGATCAATGTAACGGATCACTGATTTACCTTTTCTTTCAGTGTTTACTGCCAAATTTTAAAAAAAAATTGTTCTTTTGAACATCTTGACCTTTGACCTCTGACCTTTGACCTATCATGCTGAGGGTACTGGAGGCACAAATTCCAAGGACTGTGCACCCCCACACCAAGTTTGGGGTCAGTAGTACCTTCAGTTTTGAGTGAGCGCACGGCACACTTTTGACCCCAAAATTGTCGTTTGACCTTCTGACCACGTGACCTTTGACCTCAGAAGGTCAAGTGTAAAGTTGCATAAAGTAGGTGGCCATCAGAAGGTTATGCGAAGAAATGAGGATCGTTAAATGTTTCGTTCAGCTTTTACAGCCAGATTTAAAAATTTGCTTATTTTGACCTATTGTGACCTTTGACCTCTGACCTTTGACCTATCATGCTAATGATATTGGAGGCACAAATTCTAGGGGCCATGCACCCCCTCACCAAGTTTGGGTTCATTAGTACCTTCAGTTTTAAGTGAGTGCGCGTCACACTTTTGACCCCAAAATTGTCGTTTGACCTTCTGACCTCGTGACCTTTGACCTCAGAAGAGCAAGTGTCAAGTTGTGCCAAGAGCGCTTCAATACGAAAGCTATGTCAAGAAATCAGGGCCATTTACTGTTGCATTCAGGTTTTATAGCCAGATTTGGAAAATTGCTTATTTTGACCTTTTTTGATGGTTGACCTTTGACCTTTGACCTATCATGCTGAGGGTATGTCAGGCACAAGTTCTAAGGACTATGCACCCGCCCACCAAGTTTGGGCTCAATCTTGTTCTTAGTTTAGGAGGAGTTCGCGACACACTTTTGACCTTGTGAATGTCATTTGACCATCAGAGCCTTTGACCCAAATTTTAGGCATATTTGGTCACATGACCAGGAAACAGGACCTTCACCCCTCCATTTTGCCCCACCCTTGAGTAGCGGTCATAAAGCCCCAAATTTCCCTACCATGCATTTCCATGGTTATGGTTGCTGTGGCGACTGGCAGGGGGAAACGTGTGCACTTTTCAATGGTAAACGAAGCACAATATCTCATCCCCCACATACTACGTATGTGGGGATGAGATAAAAATACCAACATTTTGCTCAAGGGCGGCAGCCCCCTCCCCCCCCCCCTTGGCTACGCACCTGTTCCAGCAAGATATGATCAGTTCCGAAAATATCCCTAAGATAGCACCATTTTGCATCTAGGCAACCTTAAATTAACAAAAAAAAATTCAAAGAGGAGGGAGACCCCTCCCCTATTTCGGCATCTTTATGAAGTGACAAAAAGGATTCCACACTGCTGTATACAATCGCAGGGACACCCAAAAAGTTACAATTTACGGAGACTGGGGGGGGGGGGGGACTGAGGTGGCATTACGACTGTTCTCCCCCCATCACCAAAAACCCCCCCCGCCCCCCCCCCCCCCCCCCCCCCCCCCCCGCCCCCCCCCCCCCCCCCCACCCCCCCACCCCGCGCCCCCCCCCCCCCCCCCCCCGCCCCCCCCCCCCCCCACCCACCCGCCCCCCCACCCCCCCCCCCCCCGACCCCCCCCCCCCCCCACCCCCCTCCCCCCCCCCCCCCCCCCCCCCCCCCAGCCCCCCCCCCCCCCCCCCCGCCCCCCCCCACCCCACAACCCCCCCCCCCACCCCCCCCCACCACCCCCCCACCCCCCCCCCCCCCCCCCCCCCCCCCCCCCACCCCCCCCCCCCCCCACCCCCCCCCCCCCCCACCCCCCCCCCCCCCCACCCCCCCACCCCCCCACCCCCCCCCCCCCCCACCCCCCCCCCCCCCCACCCCCCCCCCCCCCCCCCCCCACCCCCCCCCCCGCCCCCCACCCCCCCCACCCCCCCACACCCCCCCCACCCCCCCCCCCCCCCACCCCCCCCCACCCCACCCCCCCCACCCACGACCAACCCCCCCCCCCCACCCAGACATGACCACAACTTCACAATCACTCGGCAGACCAGAGCCAGTGGAGAGTACACCCGGTCCAGCCTTGAGGCGTCGCGCTGCCATCAGGGCGGTGCCAAGTAAAACGGACAAGCCGGGATGATTCACTCTCAATACGTCCAACCATGTCGTGCATTCTTTGGTAAACATGTCCAAATTCCGTCATGCCGACACTACAGCCCGAAGAAGATACAACGAGGCCATTCGGTCAAGCTGTGTGTCGGGAAGGACACAGTTAAAATCTCCAGCCAGGATACAAGGGTGCACTGCCAGGAACGAAGGATCAGGCAGGGTCATGAAAAAAGTCCCTTCTGTCAGAGAAGGCCGATTAGGAGCGTAAACGTTACAGAGGAAAAGGGTTCCCACATGGATGCTTGCGTTATGTGTTACGCACACACCGGCCCTCATGATCAGAATCAACTTTTCCGACCAGGGGAGTCCACCCTTGGCGAACGAAACTTAAAATAACTGAACCACAATTTTGGGATTTGGTTTTCCCCCCCCGTAAGAAGAACCAAAGGAAACGTCAACCGTGCAAACCCCTCACCACTCAAAAGGACCAGGTGTGGACATCGTCACTCATTCACAATGTCTGGTCTCCTGGAGGAAAAACGAAGTCCACACCTAGTGATCTACAAAACTGAAATATTCTGGACCGCTTCCGGCTGTCCCTCATGCCGTAACATTCAGCGGTCAAGAGGGACAGAGGATCAACAGCCATTGTAAAAATTAGGGGGGCTACGTTATCATCTACCTGGGCCCTAGCATTTTTATTACTACGTGGACTCGGGGTTGGAGTCGGTTCAGACACCTCGCCTGACGGCGCCGACCTCTTCAGTGGCGGGATTCACGAGTCGCAACCCCCTCACAAGAATCCAAACCAGCCCTCCCCTGATGGTGGATCCTTTGCAGAGGAGGCTCTTGAAAGCAGACTCTCCCATCAATCTGACATGGCAGAAAAACAGATTCATTTTCCGAAGAGATCTGCAAAGGTCCTCCTGCACTTGTCCATCGCGTCAGCCTCCACGGGTGGGCTGGGTGAGGATGATGATGGAGAGCCTGTTCTCAGGGGACCGGGGGCCCTCCTCACCAACTGTGTTTGGATAGGAGGTGAGGAAAAGAAAATCCTTGCATTCTACCTGTTGTGCAGCCTCCTCCAACTCGTGAGTGGGAGTACTCTGGGCCTGACTGCTGAGGGCTCACCTGCCTGCTCCACATCTGCACTAGCACTGTGGCAGAGTACGATCTGTGGGCAGGCACCAGAGACATAGTCCCTGCTACCCCACATCAGGTTACACCGCACCTCGTTGGGACACTCGGCCTTTGTCGTGCCACCACCTTGCAGGCATCTTGCCACAACGGCCTGTTGGGACACGGACCTCTTGGCTTCGTGCCCTTACCTTCTGAACACTTAAAACAGGTGCGGGGCTGCCCAAAGTAATCTTATATGAGCCTTGGAACCAACCATGAAGAGGAAGGACGGCTACTTTCCGCTCTTCAGTTACCATACGGAACTGTTCTCTCTTTCCGTTCAGGATGCCCTGTCAGCTCACCTTTCCTTGTAGCGGGAGCACCACCGCATATCGGAGACAGGGCTCTTTCGTACTGACTGAGAACCTCGACGACACACAGGCCTTGATGAGATACTCAAAGTTCAGGTACAGAACTGTTCACCACCACAGAGCGGATCATATGGGTGACAGGTGAGCCCTTTAAGGCGCGAAAACACCCTGGAATTCGGGCAGCATCTGCACCTGAACTTTAGGTCGTACGTGTTGCGGGGTCCGCAAGCGGCTGCAAACATCTCTATTTCTTTTACCTCCACACCAATTGTTCTATTAATCATAGTAAAACGCCTCTGCGGCGGCGAGAAAGAGAAACGCCTCGGACCCGGACGTAAACTCTTTATACTTAACAATTTGTTTGATATCCCGAACTTCCCGGGCATAGCACCAGTTTTATGTGGGTCCAGGCACGAAATAAAGGGAGAAAAAAACCTCAAAACTAGTTTGTGTGACAAAGGACAAAAAATAGGATGAAGGTAAGAAAAACACCAAGCTACACAGAAACAAGGCGCGGTCGCAAACAAATGTGCCACGACCCCACCTTACTATATTAACTACAACACAAGCACGCTATAAGCGATTTATGCACAATTGCAATAACTCAGATACAGCTAACACACGGTGATAAAGGTGTGAGCACGGAAAAACGACGAGAGCTCGACGAAAACACGTCTGCTCATCGTCGAAGACCTGAACTGAAACTCTGTTGGGGTCCACTTTGTTTCAGTGCGGGCGGGCCGGGTGATAGTTAATTTGTAAATATTGAAATTGCAAAATAGTCCTACGTGATTGGCTTGTGTTTCGCGGTGGTTTTGTACATTAGTTAGCACAGTCATTTTGTGTTGCTAGCGCAATGTACAGATTTCTGTAAATAGTTCAGAGTGATGTTTTTGTCCGGTCAGGTTTAAAGGTCTACTTTGTTTCTTCGTGCCGTTTCTACGTACGTAAAAAGCACTCTGTATGTACACTGCGGACGTCAGTGAGCGTGCATTATGCTTTTTCCTGCACACTTTTTACACGCCCGTGCATGTTAGTTAAATAATCAATGTAACATATGACCCTTTCTTGAAAGCGCACACGTGACTCATTCAGCGTCTTCTTTGATCGCGGCTATATTCTTGAACACATTTTATAAATAGGTATTTGATTCCCGTACACTGTGTTAGTGAAGTCACATGAAAACACTGTTGTTTGTCTTCGTGGGGCCATATTGGAATTCAAAATGGCGGGCCATACCGTTGTCAGAACACGTCAGAATATTTTTATTGAAGTAAGCATGTAAAAATATATGTGTGCGTACCCAAATTTCAGCGCCACTCGTTGTTTGGAACTTAGGATAGGGATTTCAACATTTCGTGCTCGGGCGGCCATATTGGAATTCAAAATGTGTTGGAGAGGTCATGAGGTTTTTTCAGACATTTCCAAATTCAATCCATTATTGAATTTAGGCATAGTGAAAATGCCCTTGTGTACCAAATATCAGTTTCAACAGGTCATTAGAAACCAAAGACAGGGAGTGTTCCAATGTTTCTTCATGGCGGCCATATCTGATTTCAAGATGGCGGCCCGACCCAGTGAGTCAGACCCTGTTGGATCCGGCATTTTTTGAAATCAGCACCCAACAATTACCCCTCCGTGCAACAATTTCACACTTTCTGCCGGGAAAGTGAGCATCTTTTTCCACAGTTATCTGCCCCACTATAATTTTCTGTTCTCATCGCGATATAAGTTACGCTTTGCACATTAGTTAGTACCAGAGCTACAGAAAGTTTAAGTATCTGGCTTCTGTGTAAATAAACTTTCACTTAATGTTAACAAAACTCATTTCATGATCTTTTCTAACTCTGTAACAAATTCGAATGTACAGGTTCACATAAATGGTAGATGCATCGACAGGGTTACACATACTCAAATTTTTATGTTATCTTCATAGATGATAAAATTAAACTGTGAAGCCCCATATTTAGTCATTTGACAAAGAAAATTATCAAAATGCAATGACTGTTTTATTACAGAGCTAATAAGGGTGTTTAAGATTAAACCGGCAACTCTTAACATTATATTATGGGTCTTTTCCATCCCTGTTTGGAACTAGATTGTAATTGAAGTATGGCGGAAACACAGTACAAAATCCAATCTTAATCAATTATACGTAATGCAAAAAGAGGGGCAGTTCGCGAATTTTGGCTAATGCTAATATTTAGAACATACTTCACCTCTCTTTTATAATCTGAGTAATACTTCCATTAGAACAACTAGGTCAAATTTATACACTGGGACTTTTCATGTACAGAGCATAATCATAAAGTTTCTGCCCACCAAACTTGCCAAATTTTATTTTACCGCCTCACATTGTATTTATATCAGACACAAAATTATTTCATCAAGATTCTGCACTTAGAACTAAGAAAAAAGACACAATTTTGTTATGTCGGTTTCAGGGGTTAAAGCTTTGAGAATTCCCCTTTTCTCAACATTCTAACAGGCTGCAAAAACTATGAAGGAAATTTAAAAAGGTTGCTAACAGAACAAACTGTTAACATCCTATTCACGATGCAGATAATAGGTTCACTTTCTCTAGTGTAACTCATGAATTGTGTTCACAACCATTTCCGTTGTCACTATGTTTCTATTGTGTTGCAATCTGTGACTTGGTATTGTGTAGTTGTAAATTGACTGTTTGTACGTATTATCTTTTAAGTTAAGGCGGAAAAATTATATTAAGTAATTTTATACTTCCATTTTTCTCATTTTCCAGTACAATGATGTTGATCAACTGCTTTACCACCTATTTCAAAATTCATGTCATTTTTCTGTCATTGCTGGAATAAAAATAATTGAATTGAATTGAATTGAACTATTACGTACGGCTCACTGTCAATAACAGGGGGGGGGGGGGGGGGGGGAGGGGCTTTTGTATAGTACGTAAGAAACAGGCACTGACAAACTAAAGGATAACCCCAAACCCAAAGAAAAACCCTGACGGATAACGAAACACACTTGTCAAAACAGACTACACATACCATGCAACAAGGAACAAAAGAGTCTTTGTTACTACTGGGATTTAATACTGCCACCGCAGCCAACAAAAAAACAAACAACAGCCCAACCACCACAAACAACCCCAAAGGCAAAGTCCCACAAAGACCCACGCACCCAAATCCCACCACACAACCAAAGGCAACACTACGCCCGAAGGCAACACCACGCCCGAAGGCAACACCACGCCTCGAAGGAAACACCACGCCCAAGGGCAAAACACCAACGCCCTTGGGTAAACCTCATTACTCCCACGTTTAAAACAAAACTCCACAACCGGATGCAGTTAAAAATCCTACCCAGGACTGGTCAATACAGGTGCATCTGGACAGTTACAAGCCGTGGAACATTTCTTAGCACAGATGCCATAAATTAAATTCGAAGGTAATACGAACTTGCCTAATTGCATTCTTGTCGTGGACACGAACACTTTGCCCACTTTGACCAACTCTCACGGTTCAAACACCGAGTCTCATAGTTTCAGGCATTGTCTAACAATGACAAGGCCAGATGGGCTAAGTGAATATAAAGGAGCTCAACGACAGATAAGTTTCCTCTACTTTAGCCATCGCTGGAGGAAACTTATTGTATTAAAAGGGTGGAAAGAAAAAAAAATAAGGAAAACATTCCCAGTTTAGGAAAACGCTTAAAAATATATGAAGGCTTGTTAAATCTCCAGCTTGAGATGAACTGGCTTTACAGGCTTTCTAGCAAGAACCTCAAGCCTTGCCAATTTTTGACGTTGGCGAGTACTGTATGACCATAACCTGTAGGCATCCTAGTACTGCCAATTTCTAGTACGATTAAACTATTTGTTAAATGCATCACAGTATGACCATCTAATATGCGCCCTTGGATCTGAACGTGCTTAGCTATGTACATGATATGTTGGCCTTCATAATAGCACTCTCTCAAGGATGCACCTTGGCACAAATTTTTGTCAGCATACTATGCTGGCATCATGTAAAGCTTTACAATAGTCTATGATTATCTAGTGCGTTAGGCCTCTTGGATAGCAATGACTTATATTAGTTTAAATAATATATGCCCACCCATGCAAAAACCCATTTACAAGGGCAAGGACATTGAAGCTATAAGAAAACTATCTATGTTATTTACAGCACAACACTGTTGATATGAATATGTACCCACATGCAATCTCATCAGGGCCAAATACGGTACTGTGCGCGAAGCTGTCAGCCATCATGTAGATCCATCTAATGGTCCATGGGTACTGAACTTGCTACAATGATATGTCGCCTTGCAGCACTCTTTTAAGGGAGTTTAAGGGAGTACTTAAGCACAAGTTCTTCTTGGACATATCACCTTAGATGTTGTAGGCTTTACAATAAGTCTTAGCGTAGTAATCTAGTGGCTAGGCCTCTATGGATCTTCAGTTCCGTCCATGAGGAGTTAGAAGTTGTAGAGAACTATCGGCTTTTATGGCACTACACTGCCAATATGAGTACATCTGGTTGCCATGAGCCATGTAAAATTCTTGCACATTTTCACCAAATCAAAAAGATAAGAAGCAGAGACTTACCTTCCCCTTTCATGAATGCCAGAAAATCTGATGTACCGAAATGTATCTCGTCATGAACGAATACTAGACAAAGCGTATGGCCATTAGGCCTTTGTAATCTTCCAAAATTCCATGGCGGCTTTAATTATTTCTAAATCGCATTTCTTTTAAACAGCGGATCAATCATGGGCCTGAACTTGCTATTGTTCCAAGATGATGTGTACCCTTATGGCACTCTCTAAGATAAGTGCCTAAGTACATGTTCTTGTGGTATATGTTGATATGTGTGAGGCTTTGCAAGTCAAAAACTGAAATTGTGAACGGTTACCGTACCTGGTTATGGACATTAACCCACTCTTCTGAAGTTGCAGTCCACTGAAGATGGTAAAAGACTTTAGCCCACGCATGTGTGCATCAGTAAACTGTGTAAGCAGTGTTTACCCAGGCAGGTACACCGAGAATCCTATAATTTACACATACACGCCCATAACTACTCATACTGTTGGCAGCATTTAACTACCTGATTACACAGTTCACTTTCAAACAGTCAGTTGTGGAAACTTTTAAAAATACACTAAACTTTTTTTCTGGCAACATATATCATATCATAGAATTTTACTTACGGGGACATGTGTATATCCACACAAAATGTGTCCACACTGGAAGCCCTCGCCCGCTGTGCCGGTACCCGCTAAGGCCACGTTGGTGAGTGCACCCATACACATATCATGGCTGTACACACCACCGGTGCATACATACATACGTACATATATCTGCTTAATTTAATTTACAAGTCATTGACCTCAATCTTATGTGTATTATCGCACAGGTTAGAATTTAGAAATTAAACCACGAAAGAAGAGTTTTGTGTCGGATATACCAACACATCCATTTTCAATACAATGCCGTGCCGGTGCTTATTGTGAGAGTGCGTGTTTCCTTCTTTTCAAGCTTTTCGACTTTTTTATCAGTTCCCATATCTTCAAGCGCCACAAACCCAAGACTAGTGCTCTCGACGCATCAGGTTTTCATCGCTGCACATTCTTTGCAGACAGCAGAGATGCCAACCGTTCCGATTTGGGCGGAACTGTTCCGATTTTTACACATGTGTTCCGACGTCCCGCTAGATGCCCAAAAAGTCCGATTTTGGCCAAAAACGGTGAAATAAAAATATTTATATATACAGTGCATTTGTCTTTCGTGTTTTCTTTTCATCTCGTGGTGCACGTCCATAACTTGCGTCTGACATTTATCGTGCAATAAAATTTAGACCATTTTCCTTCCACAAATATGCTACATGAAGACTTTTGTCATCAAAGTAAGGCAACAAAATCATATGTTGGCTTTTTAAGTGCATCGAAACGGCACATACAAACAAAGAACAAAAACTCAAACAAAATCATATGTTTGTAGGCACTGCGCAACATAGTACGGCACTGCTGTCTTCAGTGAATGTGGAAGGTTTCCAACCATTTATTTCTTTTACAAATCGCAATTTGGAATTGTACACCACTGAAGTATGCTAGCTAGCTTCAATTTTTAGTACGTACATAGCTAGCTGCAGTGCTAACCGTTACGCACCTGCTTCAGCTTGAATTTGCAACGCGTACGTACGTGCGGGCGGCTTGGTACGGTACAGTCACTCATCTTGAGCAACTGCGTGCTAGAGCTAGCGCTTCTTGGTTAGGCTACATTATCCTAACGCTTCAAGTATAGCCTGTAGCTATGTCAATGTGTGTAGCGAAAGACAACGAAAATGGCGGCAAAGAAACCTCGCCGAATGCAAAGATTTAAGGAAGAATATACAAGGAAATGGCCGATCATTACTGAGTCTACAGTAGACGTATTCCACGCCTTCTGTACGAAATGCCAAGTTAACTTTAGTATTAGCCATGGTGGCCTAAATGACATAGCTAAACACGTAGGTAGTGCTAAACATCGCCAAATAGCAATGTCAGTACAGGAACATTCTGGAGGACTTCATCGTTTTTTTTTGCATCCGATCGGAGTACCGAGGGTGAGCAAGTGATAAGAGCAGAGCTACTTTTCAGTGACTTTATTATTGAACACAATTTACCGATTGCTGTTGCAGATCATGTCGGCCCTTTGTTGCGGAAGATGTTTCCAGATTCGAAAAAAAAACAGCAAAGAAATACGGCTGTGCACGTACGAAAACTACAGCAATCTTAGGTGTTAGTGCAGAAGAAAATGTCAATGAAATAGTCAAGCATTTGATAAACAACCCGTTTTCAGTGGCAACTGATGGTAGCAATGACTATGCAGATCACAAACTTTATCCAGTTCTTGTAAAGTATTTTGACTATACAGAAGGTAGAGTGATTTGTTGCCTGCTTTCGGTGAAAGAATGTAAGGTATCAAGGACAGGGAAGAACATTTTTGATCTTCTGGACAACACTTTGCAAAGATATAAAATTCCGTGGAGAAACTGTATTTGCTTTGGGACAGACAATGCAAGTGTAATGGTTGGACATAAATCAGGAGTTGCTGCATTTCTTAAAGAGGTAAGTTCATGTACTTCAGTGACAGTGTAGGCAGTCCCATATTGTAATTAAGACCCAACTTAAACCAATTGGTTAGAAACTGGGCCGTTAAACCTCACCTACTTACCTACACATGTAAAGTTAGGGCTACTGGGCTAGTTTTGTGTGTGTGTGGGGGGGGGGGGGGGGGTAGGTATGGAGCATGCTATAAGTATATGTAATGAACTCATGAATGCAGGGGTGAGTCTGGGTCCACAGATGCAGCATGAGTATAGGCTCAAATTATTTCCATGAGTAAAATGATAGGATAGCATGTAAGAAACAGAGCAAGGCCAAACTTCCAATGCCTTTTGCAGTCCTAATGAAAAAGTTTTTGCAAAGTAGTTTCAAGTTCAAGTTTGATATTTTTAGCAATGCAGTTAATGAAGTTGTTTATATTTCAGCAATTGTTGCACAATTATTCCATAATTCCATTGTTTGTTAGCCATACCAAGTTCATGAAGTTTTACAGGGGGCCAGACCACATGCCTAACATACATTTAGTATTTGAAGTTATCATTGAAATTCTAATTTTGTCTGCAGCTTTTGGACTTCTATACTTGACTGATATCAAAATGTTGAAGTTACCAATATCCACATGGCTGGGATCATCCATCCCCCAAAGGTAGCCTTATCAAATTTCCCCTCCACACAGTCAGCAATAGACACCCCTAGGCTATATTTTACAGATGGTGATTTACTCTTTCTGACGTAATTTTTACCAACAAACCATCATTCTTTTATTACAGGCAAATAGTGACATATATATCCAGGGCTGCCCGTGCCACCTGATGCATCTTACAGCAGAAAAAGCTTCAAAAGAACTTTTAAATGTTGAAGAGTTTTTAATAGACATATATTATTATCTGGACAAATCTGCAAAGAGAAAACAGGAACTTTATGTGGATTAGAAAGCAGGAAGATATTAAAGCATGTCAGTACCAGATGGCTTTCTTTGGGACTGAGTGTGAAGGGAGTTCTTGAGCAGTGGAATGCTTTAAAAGACTACTTTAACAAGGAGGTGGCAAAAAAGGAACCATGTAGTTCAAAATCTAAGCAGGGGAGCAATAAAGATCCTCAAAAGTCAAAAGTAATGAGACAACAAGGTGGATTATCTCATGCTGGGAGTACAACACACAAGAAAAGAAGTCAAGATCATGGGAAAACTACTTTAGCAAGACCTCAAGAGGTAAGACCTCATGCTGGGAATTCTGGAACAACAGCACCCAAGCAGAAGAGGGAGGGTCCTCAAAGGCTGACATCAGCAAAATCTCACAGTGTTGGATCTCAGGCTTCAGTTCTTACAACAGCAGCAACACATGGGCACAAGAGTAAGGATCCTGAAAGACTGTCTTTATCAAGACCGAAGGAGAGGGGAACTGATACTAGAGATTCTGCACCAAGAAACAAGCAGGGGAGTAAGAAAGGTTCTGAGAATTCGACTAAAAGGAGACCTCAAGAGGTTGCATCTTGTGCTGGTAGTTCTACAAACAAGCAGCCTCAGCATGAATTTGATGCAGCTAGTTATTTGTTTAAACAGGCAGAATTAAGCAAGCAATATAAAGCTAGAAGAGAGAAAGAGGCCTCTAATGTGCTCTCTGGTGGAGATGGGCGTGTGTTTAGAGTTCATAGGCATTTACAGGATGGAAACGCATACCTTACCATGCTATTTCTAGATGCTGTTTTGCCAGTGTTTGACAAGGCAAACATACTACTTCAAATGTGATGAACCACTTATCCACAAGTTACTTCCAACGCTACAAAAGCAATTAATTAATATTCTTACAAACTTGGTTAAGCCATCTGTTATTAAAAATTATCAAAACAACCTTCTGGACATTCCCTTTGACAACTTAAAAAGTCAGAAAGAAGACAAAGATTTATTTATAGGGGCAAAGGCAGAAGCATTCTTGGAGGAATGTTCAACAGTGGAAGTAGGGAGATTTTACAGATCGGCCAGAAATTACTACAGTAAAGCAATAGCCTATATGATCAACAAATTTCCATACAAGGATCCATTGTTATATCATGCCCAGGCAGCAGATATTTCCAAACAGATGGACACCTCATTTGAATCAGTAAGATACTTCACCAACAGATATGATTGTTTCTCGCTCTCAGAGGATGATATGGACCTTTTCGAAGGGAATTCAATAACTATCAAGTATTTGAGTTCCCAGAGTCTGTTCTTAGTAAGCAAAGGATAGATGAACAGTGGCATCGTGCTTTTTACGTACGTAGAAACGGGCACGAAGAAACAAAGTAGAACTTAAACCTGACTGGACAAAACCATAACTCTGAACTATTTACAGAATTCTGTACATTGCGCTAGCAAACAAAATGTCTGTGCTAACTATGTACAAAACCACCCCAAACCCAAGTCAATCACGAAGGACTCTTTACAATTTCAATATTTACAATCTTTACAAATTAACTATCACCCGGCCCGCCCGCACTGAAACAAGTGGACCCCAACACCTGCCGAACGTCGACCTTGGCAAACGGACGAAGTCAGCCTCCACCCTCAGCTTAATCTCCGTCCTCACCGACGCCAGGACGACGTCCGCAGGCTTCCCCTCTCCCCTAAACACAATATTACACCTGTCTCTCCACAAGGCCAGCTTTATGGAGGCCGAAACAAAGGTAAGTATCCCGCGAACACTTGTATTGCATGGCGGGGGTGACAGACCATACAAAGCGTAGTCCTGGCTGACCGCCCACGTGTTACAAAACGTGAGGCGATCAGCCAGAGCTTGAAACCACTCCCAGAGGAGGGCCACAAAGCCACACTGCCAAAACATGTGGCACACTCTCCCACCCTGTGCATCCAGTGCGGGGGCAAATGCCATCTCCAAGACGCCACCGAAGGCGCTTGAGATTCGTTACGATGGCGTCGTGTGCGATGCGCCACAGCAGGTCACGCCGGCGGTGATCGAGTGTCCTGCTGTGGACTACACGCCACACTTCCGGCCCTGACGCATAGTCGTTGGGTTGGACCTGACCGACCAAGTCATCAGAAATGGCCCGGTACTGGTCCCCCGCACTGGACTGCAAAACGTCCCCTACAGTTGACATAATACGTAGTGTTTCCCTCATCTGACAGTATGCCTTCGTTGGCCTCCAACTGTGAGGTAGCTTTTTAAGTGCATCGAAACGGCACGTACAAACAAAAAACGAATAACTCAAACCGGATCGGACAGGAACATAAACGCAAAACTATCCACACACCACCAAATCAAACAGAAAAGTATGTTCATTACAACAATAGAACCACACACACACTGACAACCCAATACCCCACAAACCAACCTGCCCCCGGCCACCCTAAACCAATATTACTACATACCGCCAACGAAAGACAACACCAGAACAAACCACCACCACCCAACAACAACCAAAAAAACCAAAACACCAGACCAAACAATCATCACAAACTGCCCCAAGGGGCCACAAGGGGTCCGGGGCGGGGTCCACCTGCCACGAGGGGTCCGGAGTGGAGTCAACTTGCTATATTTACAGTATGTACACTATATACACTATTTACACAAAAAAGCTGAACAAAACTGGGCCAAAAATACAGGCGCACCTTGCCCAAGGGTGTCCCGGAGGCAGTTGTGGCAAAGGGTAACCTCATTATCCCCACGCTTAAACAAGCTCCACAACCGGATGCAGTTTAACGTCCTACCCAGTGTACTGTGAGGTACACTGTTGCTAAACAGGGTAGGAAAGAACCAACGGAATGATAATCCACCCCAATAACGGACAAAGTAGGCAAACGGCATCTGACTGTCGACAGCACTAAAACCACATTTGGTCAGGAGAAAACGGAGCTTTGAAGGAAAGTGCACAAGGCCCAATCCCCCTTGCCTAGGAACCTGGTACACCACTTTTCTTCTGACCAGCTCCGTTTTCCCTGACCAAAGAAACCTAAACACAGCCCTCTCGAGTCGCACCAGGACACCCTCTGGAGCGGCCAGAACAGTGCCCGGATACCACAAGAGAGGGTAAACGAAACGATTTATAACTGTTACCTTCCCCAACAGACTAATGTAGCGATCGCTAAAGTCCTTCAACCTAGCTTCCAACAGGTCCACTTTCTCATTCCAGGTAAGTGACTCGGGTGAACCGTAACCAAAACATATGCCATTGATTTTTATGGCGTCGTCTACCCATGATGCCGCGAAGGGCAGTTGTTTCGACCGCCACTTACCTAGACGGAGTCCTTTGGTCTTGGTGGGGTTCAGTCTGGCACCTGTCGCTCTTTGAAAAGTAGACAGCGTGCCAGTAAGGGCTCTGAAGGAAGCTAGGTCGGAGACTACGCATGTGACGTCGTCAGCATACTGGAGGCACTTGACTTTAGCTCCACCAGGTATGTGAAATGGTCGAAACAAAGGTTCAACTTGGAAGGCTCTTGAAAGGGATTCACTAAACAATACATAGAGTAGAGGTGACAGGGGACACCCCTGCCGTACCCCACGTTGAACTCTGAAGGCATCCGACGGTAGGCCATTAACGATAACCCGACTATATACACTATTATACAGTAAAGAGGTCCATTTAACAAAAACTGGATTCAAATTAAACTTCTTGAAGATTTTAAAGAGGAATCCGTGATCAACCATGTCGAAGGCCTTTTCCTGATCGAGGGAGACAAGCGCACATGGAAGATTACGGTCCATCACATATTCAACTAAGTCCCGCATCAACCAGAGGTTCTGCTGAATACTGTGTCCCCGCACCGCACATGTCTGGAAAGAACCTACAAGATCCGGCATTACCGTGCCTAGCCTGTTACAAAGGGCTTTCGCCAGAATCTTGTAGTCTACATTTAACAAGGTAATTGGTCGCTTGTTTTTCGGTTCTAGGGGGTCTCCAGACTTTGGTAACAATGTTATAACGCCTGTGCGCTGCGAGGGACTCAATGAGCCAGCAAGGAAGGCAGAGGCGAATACATCACGGAGATCGTGTCCGACGGTACCCCAGAAGCGTTTGTAGAATTCCACTGGGATACCGTCGGACCCAGGCGCCTTTCCGCCTTTCATCTTTGCCACCGCCTTCCAGAGCTCGCCGACAGTCAGGGGAGAACCAAGTCCATCATTCTGCTCCTTAGAGGGGGTCTTGTCAATATTATCTAAAAGGGAGTCTTGAAGGCCTTCATCGACATCTGCCCGTGTATAAAGCTGTTCATAGAAGGTCTTAAATACTTCCACGATGTCGAGAGGGTCCTTCTGTACTGTACCGTGGACGTCACGGACTGCTCTTATGCGGCGATCGATGGCATACTTTGTGACATCCCGGTAGAATTTGATAGTTGGTTTTTCCTCCGCCTCTACGCAATGCACGCGAGCACGAACGCGGGCCCCGCGCATTTTTTGATCAAGGTACTGCTGGATTGCGTGAAGTGCGGAGGTATCCCCGTTCCTCTCCCTAGAGCAGAGTGAGAGGAACTCCTCCCTTTTTTGACGAGCTCTTGCTACACAGTACTCAACTGTAAACTGTTTGATGCGGGACTTTACGTCGTCCCACCACTCTAAATCTGTTGAGAAGGCCGGCCTCAACGTTCGCCACCCTTCGTACCTGGCTTCAAACTGTTCGCTATAGTCAGCCTCCGTTAGAATATCTGTGTTCATTTTCCAGAACCCCCTCCCTGTTGGCCATGACTCTGGAGGCTGAAAGGAGACAATAACTGCATCATGATCCGAAATTGGACATGTCACAACTTCACAGTCACTCGGTGACAGTGCAGGTGGAGAGTACACCCGGTCCAACCTTGGTGCTTTTTAAGTGCTGTTGCCTTTGGGCGTAGTGTTGCCTTTGGGCGTAGTGTTGCCTTCGGGTGTAGTGTTGCCTTCGGGCGTAGTGTTGCCTTTGGGGCGTAGTGTTGCCTTCGGGCGTAGTGACCAAACAACACCAGACCAAACAATCATCACAAACTGCCCCAAGGGGCCACAAGGGGTCCGGGGCGGGGTCCACCTGCCACGAGGGGTCCGGAGTGAAGTCAACTTGCTATATTTACAGTATGTACACTATATACACTATTTACACTATTTACACAAAAAAGCTGAACAAAACTGGGCCAAAAATACAGGCGCACCTTGCCCTAGGGTGTCCCGGAGGCAGTTGTGGCAAAGGGTAACCTCATTATCCCCACGCTTAAACAAGCTCCACAACCGGATGCAGTTTAACGTCCTACCCAGTGTACTGTGAGGTACACTGTTGCTAAACAGGGTAGGAAAGAACCAACGGAATGATAATCCACCCCAATAACGGACAAAGTAGGCAAACGGCATCTGACTGTCGACAGCACTAAAACCACATTTGGTCAGGAGAAAACGGAGCTTTGAAGGAAAGTGCACAAGGCCCAATCCCCCTTGCCTAGGAACCTGGTACACCACTTTTCTTCTGACCAGCTCCGTTTTCCCTGACCAAAGAAACCTAAACACAGCCCTCTCGAGTCGCACCAGGACACCCTCTGGAGCGGCCAGAACAGTGCCCGGATACCACAAGAGAGGGTAAACGAAACGATTTATAACTGTTACCTTCCCCAACAGACTAATGTAGCGATCGCTAAAGTCCTTCAACCTAGCTTCCAACAGGTCCACTTTCTCATTCCAGGTAAGTGACTCGGGTGAACCGTAACCAAACCATATGCCATTGATTTTTATGGCGTCGTCTACCCATGATGCCGCGAAGGGCAGTTGTTTCGACCGCCACTTACCTAGACGGAGTCCTTTGGTCTTGGTGGGGTTCAGTCTGGCACCTGTCGCTCTTTGAAAAGTAGACAGCGTGCCAGTAAGGGCTCTGAAGGAAGCTAGGTCGGAGACTACGCATGTGACGTCGTCAGCATACTGGAGGCACTTGACTTTAGCTCCACCAGGTATGTGAAATGGTCGAAACAAAGGTTCAACTTGGAAGGCTCTTGAAAGGGATTCACTAAACAATACATAGAGTAGAGGTGACAGGGGACACCCCTGCCGTACCCCACGTTGAACTCTGAAGGCATCCGACGGTAGGCCATTAACGATAACCCGACTATATACACTATTATACAGTAAAGAGGTCCATTTAACAAAAACTGGATTCAAATTAAACTTCTTGAAGATTTTAAAGAGGAATCCGTGATCAACCATGTCGAAGGCCTTCTCCTGATCGAGGGAGACAAGCGCACATGGAAGATCACGGTCCATCACATATTCAACTAAGTCCCGCATCAACCAGAGGTTCTGCTGAATACTGTGTCCCCGCACCGCACATGTCTGGAAAGAACCTACAAGATCCGGCATTACCGTGCCTAGCCTGTTACAAAGGGCTTTCGCCAGAATCTTGTAGTCTACATTTAACAAGGTAATTGGTCGCTTGTTTTTCGGTTCTAGGGGGTCTCCAGACTTTGGTAACAATGTTATAACGCCTGTGCGCTGCGAGGGACTCAATGAGCCAGCAAGGAAGGCAGAGGCGAATACATCACGGAGATCGTGTCCGACGGTACCCCAGAAGCGTTTGTAGAATTCCACTGGGATACCGTCGGACCCAGGCGCCTTTCCGCCTTTCATCTTTGCCACCGCCTTCCAGAGCTCGCCGACAGTCAGGGGAGAACCAAGTCCATCATTCTGCTCCTTAGAGGGGGTCTTGTCAATATTATCTAAAAGGGAGTCTTGAAGGCCTTCATCGACATCTGCCCGTGTATAAAGCTGTTCATAGAAGGTCTTAAATACTTCCACGATGTCGAGAGGGTCCTTCTGTACTGTACCGTGGACGCCACGGACTGCTCTTATGCGGCGATCGATGGCATACTTTGTGACATCCCGGTAGAATTTGATAGTTGGTTTTTCCTCCGCCTCTACGCAATGCACGCGAGCACGAACGCGGGCCCCGCGCATTTTTTGATCAAGGTACTGCTGGATTGCGTGAAGTGCGGAGGTGTCCCCGTTCCTCTCCCTAGAGCAGAGTGAGAGGAACTCCTCCCTTTTTTGACGAGCTCTTGCTACACAGTACTCAACTGTAAACTGTTTGATGCGGGACTTTACGTCGTCCCACCACTCTAAATCTGTTGAGAAGGCCGGCCTCAATGTTCGCCACCCTTCGTACCTGGCTTCAAACTGTTCGCTATAGTCAGCCTCCGTTAGAATATCTGTGTTCATTTTCCAGAACCCCCTCCCTGTTGGCCATGACTCTGGAGGCTGAAAGGAGACAGTAACTGCATCATGATCCGAAATTGGACATGTCACAACTTCACAGTCACTCGGTGACAGTGCAGGTGGAGAGTACACCCGGTCCAACCTTGGTGCTTTTTAAGTGCTGTTGCCTTTGGGCGTAGTGTTGCCTTTGGGCGTAGTGTTGCCTTCGGGTGTAGTGTTGCCTTCGGGCGTAGTGTTGCCTTTGGGGCGTAGTGTTGCCTTCGGGCGTAGTGACCAAACAACACCAGACCAAACAATCATCACAAACTGCCCCAAGGGGCCACAAGGGGTCCGGGGCGGGGTCCACCTGCCACGAGGGGTCCGGAGTGAAGTCAACTTGCTATATTTACAGTATGTACACTATATACACTATTTACACTATTTACACAAAAAAGCTGAACAAAACTGGGCCAAAAATACAGGCGCACCTTGCCCAAGGGTGTCCCGGAGGCAGTTGTGGCAAAGGGTAACCTCATTATCCCCACGCTTAAACAAGCTCCACAACCGGATGCAGTTTAACGTCCTACCCAGTGTACTGTGAGGTACACTGTTGCTAAACAGGGTAGGAAAGAACCAACGGAATGATAATCCACCCCAATAACGGACAAAGTAGGCAAACGGCATCTGACTGTCGACAGCACTAAAACCACATTTGGTCAGGAGAAAACGGAGCTTTGAAGGAAAGTGCACAAGGCCCAATCCCCCTTGCCTAGGAACCTGGTACACCACTTTTCTTCTGACCAGCTCCGTTTTCCCTGACCAAAGAAACCTAAACACAGCCCTCTCGAGTCGCACCAGGACACCCTCTGGAGCGGCCAGAACAGTGCCCGGATACCACAAGAGAGGGTAAACGAAACGATTTATAACTGTTACCTTCCCCAACAGACTAATGTAGCGATCGCTAAAGTCCTTCAACCTAGCTTCCAACAGGTCCACTTTCTCATTCCAGGTAAGTGACTCGGGTGAACCGTAACCAAACCATATGCCATTGATTTTTATGGCGTCGTCTACCCATGATGCCGCGAAGGGCAGTTGTTTCGACCGCCACTTACCTAGACGGAGTCCTTTGGTCTTGGTGGGGTTCAGTCTGGCACCTGTCGCTCTTTGAAAAGTAGACAGCGTGCCAGTAAGGGCTCTGAAGGAAGCTAGGTCGGAGACTACGCATGTGACGTCGTCAGCATACTGGAGGCACTTGACTTTAGCTCCACCAGGTATGTGAAATGGTCGAAACAAAGGTTCAACTTGGAAGGCTCTTGAAAGGGATTCACTAAACAATACATAGAGTAGAGGTGACAGGGGACACCCCTGCCGTACCCCACGTTGAACTCTGAAGGCATCCGACGGTAGGCCATTAACGATAACCCGACTATATACACTATTATACAGTAAAGAGGTCCATTTAACAAAAACTGGATTCAAATTAAACTTCTTGAAGATTTTAAAGAGGAATCCGTGATCAACCATGTCGAAGGCCTTCTCCTGATCGAGGGAGACAAGCGCACATGGAAGATCACGGTCCATCACATATTCAACTAAGTCCCGCATCAACCAGAGGTTCTGCTGAATACTGTGTCCCCGCACCGCACATGTCTGGAAAGAACCTACAAGATCCGGCATTACCGTGCCTAGCCTGTTACAAAGGGCTTTCGCCAGAATCTTGTAGTCTACATTTAACAAGGTAATTGGTCGCTTGTTTTTCGGTTCTAGGGGGTCTCCAGACTTTGGTAACAATGTTATAACGCCTGTGCGCTGCGAGGGACTCAATGAGCCAGCAAGGAAGGCAGAGGCGAATACATCACGGAGATCGTGTCCGACGGTACCCCAGAAGCGTTTGTAGAATTCCACTGGGATACCGTCGGACCCAGGCGCCTTTCCGCCTTTCATCTTTGCCACCGCCTTCCAGAGCTCGCCGACAGTCAGGGGAGAACCAAGTCCATCATTCTGCTCCTTAGAGGGGGTCTTGTCAATATTATCTAAAAGGGAGTCTTGAAGGCCTTCATCGACATCTGCCCGTGTATAAAGCTGTTCATAGAAGGTCTTAAATACTTCCACGATGTCGAGAGGGTCCTTCTGTACTGTACCGTGGACGCCACGGACTGCTCTTATGCGGCGATCGATGGCATACTTTGTGACATCCCGGTAGAATTTGATAGTTGGTTTTTCCTCCGCCTCTACGCAATGCACGCGAGCACGAACGCGGGCCCCGCGCATTTTTTGATCAAGGTACTGCTGGATTGCGTGAAGTGCGGAGGTGTCCCCGTTCCTCTCCCTAGAGCAGAGTGAGAGGAACTCCTCCCTTTTTTGACGAGCTCTTGCTACACAGTACTCAACTGTAAACTGTTTGATGCGGGACTTTACGTCGTCCCACCACTCTAAATCTGTTGAGAAGGCCGGCCTCAATGTTCGCCACCCTTCGTACCTGGCTTCAAACTGTTCGCTATAGTCAGCCTCCGTTAGAATATCTGTGTTCATTTTCCAGAACCCCCTCCCTGTTGGCCATGACTCTGGAGGCTGAAAGGAGACAGTAACTGCATCATGATCCGAAATTGGACATGTCACAACTTCACAGTCACACGGTGACAGTGCAGGTGGAGAGTACACCCGGTCCAACCTTGGTGCTTTTTAAGTGCTGTTGCCTTTGGGCGTAGTGTTGCCTTTGGGCGTAGTGTTGCCTTCGGGTGTAGTGTTGCCTTCGGGCGTAGTGTTGCCTTTGGGGCGTAGTGTTGCCTTCGGGCGTAGTGTTGCCTTTGGGGCGTAGTGTTGCCTTCGGGCGTATTGTTGCCTTCGGGCGTATTGTTGCCTTCGGGCGTAGTGTTGCCTTTGGGGCGTCGTGTTGCCGTCGGGCGTGTTGTTGTAGTGGGGTGTAGTTGCCTTCGGGCGTGGTGTTTCCTTTGGGCGTGTGGGCGGAATTTGTTTGGGTGGTATGTGGTTGTGGGAGTTGTTTTGGGGTTGGCTGCAGTGGCAGTTACTGGTGTTCAGTAGTAACAAAGACTCTTGTTCCCTGTTGCACGGTATGTATAGTTTGTTTAGCATTTGTGTTTGTGACCCGTCATGGTTTTGTTTGGGTTTGGGATTTTTCTTTAGTTTGACAGTGCCTGTTTCTACGTACTTAAAAACCTTGAGGCATCCGTGCCATCAGGGCGGTGCCAAGTGAACACGGACAAGCCGGGATGTTGTGCTCTCCAGACATCAACCATGTCGTGATTCTTTCCGAACATGTCCAATTCCGACGTGCCGACACCACAGCCCGAAGTCCTGGGTAGGACTTTAAACTGCATCCGGTTGTGGAGTTTGTTTAAACGTGGGAGTAATGAGGTGCACCTGTATTTGCCCCGGTGCTTTTTAAGTGCTGTTGCCTTTGGGCGTGGTGTTGCCTTCGGGCGTGGTGTTTGCCTTCGGGCTTAGTGTTGCCTTCGGGCGTGGTGTTGCCTTCGGGCTTAGTGTTGCCTTCGGGCTTAGTGTTGCCTTCGGGCGTGGTGTTGCCGTCGGGCGTGGTGATGCCTTCGGGCGTGGTGTTGCCTTCGGGCTTGGTGTTGCCGTCGGGCGTGGTGTTGTCTTTGGGTGTGTGGTGTTATTGGGTGTGTGGTGGATTTGGGTGTGTGGTCTTTGTGGGGCTTTGTTTTTAGTGTGACCGGGGGGAGGTTGGTCTGTGGGGTCTTTGGGTTGTTGTCAGTGTGTGTGTGTGGTTCTATTGTTGTAATGAACATAATTTTCTGTTTGATTTTGTGGTGTGTGGATAGTTTTGCCTTTATGTTCCTGTCCGATCCGGTTTGAGTTTTGTTTTTTGTTTGTATGTGCCGTTTCGATGCACTTGAAAAGCCCCCCGCCCCCCCCACAGCCCGAAGACGTACATGTGGACATTCGGTCAAGCTGTGTGTCGGGGACGCAGTTAAAGTCTCCGGCCAGGATACACGGAGCACTGCCAGGAACGAAGGATGGCAGGGTCATGAAAAAGTCCCTTCTGTCTGAAGGCCGATTGGGCGCATACACGTTACACAGGAAAAATTTCCCACTAGGGTGTCTTATTGTAATGCATACCAACCGGCCCTCATGATCAGAATCAACTTTTCCCACCAGGGGAGTCCACCTTGGCGAAACTAAAATAACAGAACCACAAGATGTTGTTGAACCAAAGGAAGCATGTAAACCCCCACCCCACTCAAAGACCAGGTGTGGACATCGTCCTCATTCACAATATGGGTCTCCTGGAGGAAAACGAAGTCCACACCCAGTGTTCTGCAAAATTCAAATATCCTTGACCGCTTCCGACTGTCCCTCATGCCGTTAACATTTAGAGTCAAGAGGGACAGGGGATCAGCCATGGTGAAATGAGTGGCTACGTATCTACCTGGGACCTGACCTTTTTACTTTGTGAACTCGGTGTGGGGTCTTCCGAATGGTGAACCCCCTGGTCTAACACCCCACCTGAGGCCGACCTCTTCAATGAAGGCTCCTCTCCCTCGCACAAATCAAACCAGCCCTCCCCGGAAGGTGGATCCTTTGGAGGAGGCTCTGAGGCAGGCTCCCCACCATCTGACATAGCAGACTCAGAGTCTGAGGAGAGCTGAAGGTCCTCCTCCACTGCCATCCTATCAGCTTCCACTGGTTCTGGTGGGGAGGATGGTGAGGAGTTCGCCTTGGGAGCCGCAGTACCCCCTCACACTGTTTTGAGGCGAGGAAATCTTGTTCCACTTCTTGTGCTGCCTCCTCCAATTCCTGAGTGGAATATTCTGGGCCTGCTTGCGAGGGTTCAGGTGCCTGCTCCACATCCGCACTGGCATGGGCAGAGTACGATGTGGGGCATGCACCAGAGACATGTCCCTCCTCTCCACAAAGGTTGCACCGCACCTCGTTGGGGCACTCTGCCTTGTCGTGCCCCACCTGCAGGCACCTGCCACAACGTCTGTTGGGACAAGACCTGGCTTCGTGTCCCTCTTGTCCACACTTGAAACAGGTGCGGGGCTGTCCGAAGTACCTTATGTGGGCCTTCGAACCCCCTATGAAGAGGAAGGATGGGATGTCCCTATCCAATTCCATACGGCACTGCCTCTTTCCATTAAATATGCCGGCCAACTCGCCCGAACCATATTTGCACCATCGCATGTCAGAGACAGTTCCGTATTGGCTCAGAACCCTCGCAACCAGGCGCTGGTCGACCTCAAAGTTCAGGTATAACACTGTCACCGCCACAGAGCGATCATATGGGGTGACAGTGAGCCCCTCTACTCCCTTCAGGCAAGACACACCTTTAACACGAGCAGCATCAGACCAGAACTTTAGGTCATACGTGTTGCGGGCGGCAAGCGCCTGCAACATCTCTATTTCTTTAACCTGTATTCCGTTATTCTTCAACACAGTAAACGCCTGCGGGGGAGAGACGCTCGCCCCCGACGAAAACTCTTAACCTAACAATTGTGCTATCCCGACCTCCGAGCATAGCAGCAGTGTGTGTGGCTCGAGGCCACGGGATAAAGGGCAAAAAAACCTCAGAACTAATTTACAAAAGACAAAAAATAGGATGAAGTAAGAAAAACACAAGCAACACAGAAACAAGGTGCGGTCGCAAACAAATGGACACGACCAGACCTACTTATCAACTACAACACAAGCACGCTATAAGGTTTTGTACACAATTGCAATATATAGTACAGCTTTCACACAGTGATATAAGTTGAGCACGGTAAAACGACGAGAGCGAAACGAAAACACGTCTGCTCTCGTCGAAGACCTGAACAGTGGCATCAGATCGGTTTGATGAAAACGAGCAATTAAGATTCCCAAAGTTAGCATACATCATGCAAGGAGTCATCACTATGTTCCACTCCAACTCTGATTGTGAAAGAATTTTTAGCTATGTTACAAAAACTGCCACATCAATGAGACCAAACCTAGGCTCCAGCACATTGAGTAATTTGATGGTCCATAAGCAGTTTATGCCAGCCAAGCAATCAGTGTGTCACAAGCAGAAATATTCCTCAAGTTTTCTTACAAAGGCCAAGAAAGCTACCTATGAAAAACTCAGAAAAGGCAATGGTGATGCATAATCATGTCATACATCGAAGATGTTTTTCAAATAATGTATGTGACTTCAGATATGTGTGTAATAATTGTATAATCATCTTAATCCAATCCAGTCCCCAAAATCATGTATTTTCTTCAAGCTGGATGAATATGTGAGCACATGGTATGTTACGATATGCTACCCATTGTAAAAAAAAAAATTAAAAAGCTGCACCACCAACTGAAAGATTTGGAAGCTGGAAAGCCAACAAATTTCTCTAGAAATAGTAAAATATGTCACCATTTGGCATCTCAGGAGTCCGATTTTTCAAAAAAAATCTGAAAGGGGAGGGGGACACCCCCTCCCCTTACACCCCTCCCCCAGGCCGCGGATCAGTAATTTCAAAAATGTTCCTCCAGCTCTTACTCAAATGTTGGCATCTCTGAGACAGTAGTTTCCTAAATCCTCTGCCGCTCTTGCAAATTCATGTAAGAAGTTCTGTATGAAGTACAGACTCAGAACCGTGACATCTATTTGAAATTCTTTCCATTGGCTGTGGGACTTCCAACATTTTGTTGACAGGTTTCACGTATATCGTTTATTGCTGTCATGCCTTTGTTAAACGTGGCGCGTTTCTCTGTCACTCAACTTGCCGAATGGTCCAACAGATCGTTATGGAGATGGTCATCGAGATACTCTCTGAACGGTTGGCACCAACGGCCTCGGACCCTCTTGAGAGTTTCTGTGAAGTCCTTCAGTGAGTTGCTATCACGTCCATGTTTTTGCACCCATTCCTTTACATTGGTGGGGAGATGTTAGTTTGATAATCTCACCGACAGTTTAAAATGCACTAACAATCCCTCTCTGTCACACATTATTGGGATGTTGGAAATATCTTTGGTCCCCACCTGATCAAACATTCCCTTTACAACCCTGTCCTGGGTAGGACCTTAAACTGCATCCGGTTGTGGAGCTTGTTTAGGCGTGTGGATAATGAGGTTACCCTTTACCACAACTGCCTCCGGGGCATCCTTGGGCAAGGTGCACTTGTATTTGCCCTGTGCTTTTTACGTGGGGTCGCCTTCGGGCGTGGTGTTGCCTTCGGGGGGGGGGGGGGGCTTTTTAAGTGCATCGAAACGGCACATACAAACAAAAAACAAAACTCAAACCGGATCGGACAGGAACATAAAGGCAAACCTATCCACACACCACCAAATCAAACAGAAAATTATGTTCATTACAACAATAGAACCACACACACACACACACTGACAACAACCCAAATACCCCACAGACCAACCTCCCCCCCGGCCAGACTAAAAACAAAGACCACACACCCAAAACCACCACACACCCGAAGACATTACCACGCCCGAAGGCAACACCACGCCCGACGGCAACACCACGCCCGACGGCAACACCACGCCCGACGGCAACACCACGCCCGACGGCAACACCACGCCCGACGGCAACACCACGCCCGAAGGCAACACCACGCCCGAAGGCAAACACCACGCCCGAAGGCAACACCACGCCCGAAGGCAACACCACGCCCGAAGGCAACACCACGCCCAAAGGCAACACTATGCCCAAAGGCAACAGCACTTAAAAAGCACCGGGGCAAATACAGGTGCACCTTGCCCAAGGGTGCCTTCGGGCGTAAAGTTGCCTTCGGTCAGGTTACTTTGTAAATGATTGTAAGTAGTTCATGGTTGTGTTCTTGCCGGTCCGGATTTGGTTCTTGCTGTTTGATCGTGTCCGTTTCTATGCACTTTACAAGCCGTGAGTCGTAAAGGCAAGTGGGAATACCGGGTCACATTCCAGAGGTAGAAGTCGCCTCATTTAAAAGTTTCGTGGTATGAGAGCAGCAACGATTATGGACCGTTACCGCCTCTGGCTCTCTCGCACGAGAGAAAGGGGGACCTGTTCTATTCAGCCAGTCTAGAACGGGACCACTGTCAGGTGGTGTCAGTTAAGTCAAAGTTTGTCCCTTGGGGACGTTGTTACTCCTTCGGGGAGCAGAACTCCTTCGGGAGTATTGTTTGGTTTTCGCCCCTGGCTCTTCGCCAGAGAGTCAGGGGACTTTTGGAAAAAAGAGGTATGAGAGCAGCTGCGGGAGATATTTCTTCTGGTTTGAAATAGCTAATATTTTCCTGGCATCAGAATTTGTGGATGCCCAAGAGAAAAATGTGTAGGGGTATAAAATTATGTGCCAGACAAATGCTTCCAGCCCCATGCATGTGCGCCGTTCGATGTTATGCGAACGGTGTACATGCCGTGAATCTTTTTCCTTGGCCTCCCAAATGTTCTTGTATCAGCACTGGACGATGTTACCACATAGTAGCTGCGGAAATGACCATAAGGCACACCGAGGTTTCAGATAAAATGTCGTGCTCCCTATCGAAGATGCAAAGAAATAAAAGAGGAAAAGGAAAGCCGACACCTAAGGATTACGATTATGACGTGAATGGGGCACTTGACTCATTTAAAGCGGGCTACGGATTCCGGAGGGGGTCGCTCCTAAATCTAAAACATGTCATCTGACGGGAACCCATTCTCCGTCTAATGCAATATCCCCTATCAAAACACCGTCAGCAGATACGTCTGACCATCCAGTTAGGTCCAGTTCTCCCATGACGACATCGACTCCATCACAGAAAACTCCTGTCAGCCCTAGTTCATGTAGTCCTATTTTGACGATGTTTCGCCGATAAAAGATAATGCTGAGTCTGAACGGGGACGCTATAGACAAGATCAAGCCCTGTAAAGTTTTAATTAAGAGTCGTCGCTCAGAGATAGTGTTCTTGCCTTTCCTGTACATAGGTACCAGTTTCTTGGGGACGGTACGAAAAATATTTCCAATGTGTTGACCTTCATTTCACACTGAATAAAGACGTGTTCATTATACCTTTTAATGTGAATGTCAGCGGACCTGGATCACACTGGTTTCTGGTAGTAACATGCCTGTTCTTCATATGAATGAATGTAACGCGCCAGACCACGCTGATACATGGAAGATGCGATATAAAGCTCCGTACGAAGAGGCCGTGATACATTTAATAAATCAAAACAACGGATTCCAGATGTCTGCCGCCTGCGCCTTTGACCCGCTCACTGGCTTCTGTTGTGGGTAATACTAGTCTCGACAACAACTTGTTGATATGTTTTTCACCACAGTGCGAGAAATGCCAGAATCCCGTTCCTCAGATAATATGCGTTTCATGTCGGTACCACAGGTGTCGCATGTCAAACTTGTCAATTCCGTTCCCCCCCCCCCCCCCCCCAAGAAATTACACTTGCGTGCGATGTCATGGTAAGGGCCAGTTCGGTGGTGGTGAAGAAAACGGGAAACGCGTTCCCTTTCTCCAGAGTGACGTTCTTGAAATGGTAATAAAGTCATCGATGATTCCACAACCGTGTATGCGACAAACGTTGAGACTGGTTTGCCACTTCTTCAAAAGTGTTGTCGACAAGACACCAATGCAAGGGGTGTACATATCGTATTTGAGAGCAGAGGAACAAGTGCTTGTGTTGAAGCTGTAATTGGAAGGGACGGAAGGTACAGCGGCGTTTCTCTACGATTGGAGGAAATAATACACGACACTGAATGGATGACTGCCTCACCAAGAATAATCCCAGGGGTACACGATGATGATGTCTTCTGGTTGTAACATGTTCCGACACTTCCCTTTGGAAAATGTAACTTTCCTCAACGTGAGAACTTCATGACTTCGTTGAGGAAAATTAAACTAGGCCGAATGTTAGGCCTATGGAGCATAGGCCTAGGTCTAAGTAGGTTTACAGACGCCAGAGCCTAAGTTAAGGCCTAGCTTATAGACTCAAAGATTAGTTTGGCCTAGCCCGTAGGCTACTCATGTTGAATTTTTAAGTCATTTAGGATAAAAACCTTTAAGTTACAGCATAGCCAATAATTGTGACTGAAGGAAATGTGGAAGATGAACTTGAAAACTCACTTTCAAAATTCTTACTCCCCAAGATGTATTATAAACTCGATTTCTCCATTCTCGATTTTGCTATTTCAGTAACTTCATCTTCTGAAAGATTTTCAAATCTGCCACCTCTCGGTTCAGGACCATTTTTAGGCTCTGTGACCTCTTCTATGATGACATCATCATCAAGACTACTTAGATCAAAATTTGGCACGAAATCGCTCATTCTCACCTGCGTTGTTTGCTTGTCTCAAAGAAAGGCCCTCTAAGCTAGAGATAATTTCTTCCTATCGGCAATGTACCAAAACAAGCAGGCGATAGTTTGACACATTTAATTTAAATTAGACTACTCAACGTGATATTGCCCTTCATTCACCCTGAAAAGACCAGGAATATCGCTTGTAGAATCTTATATATGTTTTATTTTGTATGCAACATTAATATCAATAAAGCTATTTTAATTTTCGTGGAACAGTGACAGAAACCAACAAAAAAAAAATTATTACACCTATTATTAGAATATCATTGTAACGGGTTTATTTTGGAAGTTCATTGGTAATTGTCTTTATAACTAAACCAGCGATTTACTATTACAGCTGTGTTTACAATCAGAACATGTTGATCGCGAAGTTGCTCTCCATACACCCTATGTCTCTATACTGGATTAGAACATGGGTAACTGACCAATCAGAAGCCAGCATTCTCAAAAGTATTTATGGATTGACATTATTCGCATTAGCCACACACTGTAAATCTAGCACAACACTTTTTATACTACTTAGACATGACACCGTAGAAGAGTTTTCTTGATTGATAAAAGTATTTTTTCCCTATATTTTCATATCAGAAAGTTTGAATACTAGTGAATACTTACTCATATACAGTAAGTTACGGATCCGACAATTAACAACACTTTAACTTTGCCACAGTATGACCAGTCATGTACAGTATGGTAAAATAAAATGCCCTTTTTTAAATCTTATGAAGAGTGCTTAGCATGCATGCTTGAAAAAATATTAGTGAGAGCTTTCCATTGCTTAAACAATTGGATATGAAAGTATGGATGGATCGTCTATTTTATATTGTGAATTTTGAGACTCCACATTGGCCACACAAGTTTTATACTTTTTTTCCTACACTGCTTGAAGGCAACTATATGGTATCGGAAAATTTGAGCTGACGTTCCTGTTTTTAAGTTTTTGATTCCTTGCCAAAGGCAGAAGGAATCTATGCGATGATGTCGTGTGTGTGTGTATGTGTGTGTGTGACGCTTTGCTTGTAAACACGATATCTCAAGAAGGGTAACTATGACTGAGCTCATACTAGGTGTGTGGGTTGGTCATATTGAGTAGATGATCCCTATTGTTTTTGATGGAGGTCAAAGGTCATTTGGGGTCACAGGAGGTCAAAAGGTCAAAACTTTGTAAACGCGGTATCTCAAGATGGGTAACTCCTAGGGATCTCATACTTGGCAGGTAGGTTGCCCATATTAAATAGATGTTCCCTATTCTTTTTGGTGGAGGTCAAAGGTCATTTGGGGTCACCAGAGGTCAAATAGTAAGTACCCTGGAAATTACTTGTAAACACGGTATCTCCAGAAGGATAAATGTGAGGGATCTCATACTTACCATGTTTATTGCCCATATTGAGTAGATGATCCCTATTGTTTTGGTGGAGGTCAAAGGTCATTTGGGGTCACCAGTGGTCAAAAGGTCAAAACCTTGTAAACACTATATCTCAAGAAGGGTAACTTTGAGGGATCTCATACTTAGCATGTGGATTACCCATATTAAGTAAATGATTTATATTATTTTTGGTGGAGATCAAAGGTCATCTGGGGGTCATCAGAGGTCAAAAGGTCAAAACCTTGTAAACATGATATCTCAAGAAGGGTAACTGTGAGGGATCTCATACTTAGCATGTGGATTGTCCATATTGAGTAGATGATCCCTATTATTTTTGGTGGAGTTCAAAGGTCAATTGGGGTCATCAGGGGTCAAAAGGTCAAAACCTTGTAAACATGATATCCCAAGGAGGGTAAGTGTGAGGGATCTCATACTTAGCATGTGGATTGTCCATATTGAGTAGATGATCCCTATTATTTCTGGTGGAGGTCAAAGGTCATTTGGGGTCATCAGTGGTCAAAAGGTCAAAACAATTGTAAACACTATTTCTCAAGGAGGATAACTGTGAGGGATCTCATACTTAGCATTTGGATTGCCCATATTGAGAAGATAATTCCTATTATTTTTGGTGGAGGTCAAAGGTCATTTGGGGTCATCAGAGGTCAAAACATCAAAACCATGTAAACACGATATCTCCAGAAGGATACGTGTGAGGGATCTCATACTTACCATGTGGACTGTCTGTATTGAGTAGATAATCTCTATTGTTTTTGGTGGAGGTCAAAGGTCATGTGGGATCCCTAGTGGTCAAAAGATCAAAACCTTGTAAACATGATATCTCAAGAAGGGTAACTGTGATGGATCACTTATTTAGCATGTGGATTGCCCATATTGAGTAGATGATCCCCATTGTTTTTGGTGGCGGTCAAAGGTCATTTGGGGTCACCAGAGGTCAAAATGTTGTAAACACTATCGCATGAAGAGTAACTGTGAGGGATCTCATACTTACCATGTGGATTGCCCATATTTAGTAGATGATCCTTATTATTTTTGGTGGAGATCAAAGGTCATGAGGGATGTCACACGTGACATCTGGATTTTTGAATTGAATAGATGATCCCTACTGTTTTCATGCAGGTCAAAGGTCATCTGAGGTCACAAAAGGTCAAAACCTAGTAAACATATTTTAAGGAGGATAACTATGAGGGATCTCATACTTAGTCTGTGGATTGTTCATATTTAGCATGTAGGTCATTTTGGGTCACAAGATTTCAAAAGCTTTTGACCTTAGTAACATGATATCTCAAGTAGGATACCTGTGAGGGATCTCATGCTTGTCATGTGGGTGATTCATGTTTGTTGCAGTATATCCATATGGCAAGGAATCACTAAGCCTTTTGGCTTTGTTTTTTTTTGTTTTTTTTTTTTTTTTTTTGTTACAATATCTTATCTAAATAAAATTAAATAATTGAAAAAGTATTTTCTCCCAGTACATCTAACTACTCGCATTCGCCACACACTCTGTAAATTTAGCACAACACTATATTATATACTACCTTGACATGAAACCTGATACGCGTTCTCTTGAAAGAGGTATTTTACGTATATTTTTTCAAATCAGAAAGGCTTGAATACTTCCGAGTATCATCAAAGTCATCAGTCAATACTGGAGAACAAGAAAGTGTGCTTTATACTTGTTTATATATCTTGACATTGCTCATGACAGCCACACATGCGCAAGGCATGTTGCAACAGTACATAAAGGAGAACAGCTGTGCCCCTCAAAGTCAACTAGATAAATATTTTATTCTTATTTGTAATAGGGAAATGCACACAGTGTGCGACGAATTACGGGCAGAGTCATGTTCAATATGAAGGATATCAAGAAATGACTTCAGGATTAAGGTTAAGCATTAATCGTATAAGTTACAAGTGCTGAAGATTAAGCACAGCACTATAAAATTGCCACAGTATGTCCAGTTTGTACAGTACGGTATGGCAAAATGCCATTATTCCACATCTTCTTGAAAAGAGTGCTTGGCACGCTGTGAAAAACAGTGAGAGATTTTCCTTGTCATGTAGTTCACAGTTAGATATGGAAGTATGGATGGATCATTTATGTTAAATTTTGAATTTTGAGGCTCCACATTGGCCACCCATGTTTTATACTTTTTTCTCACTGCTCATGAGAAAAAATTGAACTACTAATTGTACCTTCCTACCATCCACCTGCTGGTGACCTATTTTTGCGTTGTGGTTTCAACACCAGCAGCATTGTTGACATTACTCTACCCTTGGAGTTAACCACATCCAGTGGGTGGTAAGCAAGCCTTCAGAAAACGCTTTTTTCACAAATAAAAGTTTTCACCCATTCTAGATTACTTATTGAGTTCCTTAGACCCAATTTGCACTTTGAATTTTGAAAATTGAGCCAGTACTTGATGAAATCACATATTGTCATAGTTTGCAAAGCATTGCATTGCATGGTTTCTTTCTTTTCTGCTAACTTGCTCTGTTGAATGGGAAACAATAAATGAAACCGCACGGATGGTTAATATCATCTTTGAAACCACAAGGCCAAGGGGCATCTTCCCAATAAGCCATTCAAGTTCGAGGGAATTTTGTCATTCGTTTTGCGGTTCATCTGCTCAGTGTGTGGTTGTATAGAACTCCAGTGCTGTGGCTGTGGCCACTTAACAATTGAAGCTTCTTCAAAACATGCAGCAAAAAGAAATCATGTAAGAGAGCTCACCGGATAGGTTGACCGCAGCAGAGAGATTGCCTGCCTACTTGATCAATGGGAAAAACTTATGTTTGGAAAATTCCAGTGTGTTGATGAATGGCTGACAGTGAAAGTTGTTAGTCTTGGACTGAATTTTTAATGTAAAGAATTTTTTAAAGTTTGGTGGAAGGCTCTGTTCATAGCATAGTTTGTATTGTCAAGGACCTCCGACTGTTTGTTATGCACCGGTTTGGATAAAGAAGCTGGAAGGTACTTCTCAAGACAGAACAAGCCCAGAGCATCAGTGATCAAAATGCCGAATTCGAAATATTAATATCAAATGTCCTCATAGTTTAACAGAAATCATTGCAACTATATTACGTATATATGTATGGGCAATATGGGTATGAAGGTATCTATAGAAATACGAAATATCTTGCAAATACCCACTGTATGACATTAAATAAAACGAAATGGTCAAAGGCACGTCGAGAAGAGACAATCATGGTATTCTTGGATCCCACATTGACATCCTCCATCTAAAAGTTCATCAAAGCCATGCTAATTTGACTTATCCTTTCTTCGCAATAATTTCAAACTATTTGAGAAGGGATCGAAGCACTGAGTACTCTGTCTCTCTAAATCTTTCCCCGCAGCGCCTTTCATTGTGTTCACAGACTCCCTGTCCAGCCTTTTAGCACTTAAAGGTCATGAGCAAAAACACCCTTGTATAATAGCTCTCCGTGAGGCTTACTCCAATTTGGTGAGACTGCAGAAATGAGTTGTGCTTGCGTGGGTTCCGAGTCACGTGGGCATACGGGGAAATGAAAAGGTCGACGCACTGGCTAAAGAAGCCCTACAGATGGACGTTACCAACCTCTACATCCCCCACACTGATTATCGTCCTCAGATCAACTGCTACATAAAATCCAAATGGCAGGAACTGTGGGATTCTTTCCCCGAGAACAAATTGTACCGAGCTAAACCAACGGTCGAGACTGTGAGTAATGCAGTCCCCAGAAAGCGACGAGACGATTTGATTCTGACTAGGGCTCGTATCGGTCACACTTACCTTACCCATTCCTACCTTCTTCATGGTGATGAGAGACCATAGTGTATCCCATGTGACTGTGCTGTCACCGTCAGTCACATTCTCGTAGACTGTTGTGAATACTCTCATATTCGTCAGAAGTACTACGCTGTGCCAGGCCTGAAGACGTTATTTCAACAGACAGACCCTTATCTCATCCTGGACATTCTCAAGGAAAGTAACCTTTATAGGACGTTTTGACATGACTCCCGCGCTTCCTTTGGTGTTGACATTTCAAATAGGATTTTGCCCCATCCTCGCCCTTTTTACCTAACTTTCTCCCAAATTTTACCTTTTTTTTCCCTTGCTGACACTATATAACACATTCGTGTTGGTGTGTCGTTAAGCCCTATCTAACTAACCGCAGCGCCTTTCCTTGCATCATCCTTACCTATATTCCAGCCTGCATTCAGGTGGCGCCGGGATTTGCCCGACGGGGGGGGGGGGACTCCCCGAAGGGGGGGGGGCAGCAACTCAAAGCCCCGACATAGGTGATGAGTTGACAAACGGATGAGGGATGAAAAATTTTCGCGGGCCGAAAAATATTCGGTTTTTTTTACCAAATATTCAACATTTGGGAACTTTATTGAAGAAAGTTTGAAAAGTTTGGATTTTTATGGAAGGAAATTTGAAAAATTTGTGTTTCTTATTAAGGAAAATTGGAAAATTTTAGTCTTGAAGAATGTGCCCTTCCTATGAATAAATCAAGCCGATCAAAGGGGTGGCTGAAGGTCATTGGGATTTCATATTTTAACGTAAGGATGAAGGATCCCCGACGAAACTGCCAGACGGGGGCAGCCTTCCCGGACGGGGGGGGGGGCTGGGGCTGGCGCCACCCTTGCCTACATTTAAATAGTTTTGTGAAAAAAATCACGGCCTAGTTGAATAATTGACATGTTCTTACCATAGTACTGACAATAAGTGGCGCTGAACGCGTTAACTGTGTTGTCTGTGAAGGACATGTAGGTCAAATTTAAAGAAATTGGGCCTAAAATGTTTCTTTGAAAAACAGCATTGCACCTGCACACTCCTAACAAATATTTACATCCTTTCTTGGTGATCAAACTAACATTTGTTTTTAATGAAGTGAGTCACTTTGTTTGGCGTTTTTATTATGAAATGATAGATCCAAAGGTAAACGTGGGTGAATATTCTGACACCAAAGATGGTTAAGGTCAACTCTTGGAATTTGTCCCTGCCAATAAATCTTTGCCCTAACTTGACTACAGAAAGGTCACAACAAGGTAAAAGCAGTTATAAGCTCGTTTCCTTGTATTCGCCTCACTAGTGGTTTCTCACAAGGGACATTTCACACATTTCTCACTTAGGCATATAGCACAAACTTTTTATTCCAACAGAAAGAGAAAATTTCCTGAATGGAAGGGGTTTTAGGCAAGCGAATTCTTTAGACAAGAGGAAGGATGTAAACCACGCTTTACCGTAATTTCCATCTTTTCAAAACTGCTGAATACAGTTATATTAGATTTTGTAACAAATCACCGGCAATACATCTGCAGGCGCAACGAAATGGCGAAGAACTAAGCAATAAATATAAACAATGGTAACATATACACCGAAAGAAGAAATATGAGGTTAGACATATATTTGCTTTAACTACAGATGAGTAACATGTTAACAGTTTTATAAAATTCTACAGCTACTACTTTGAAATAACAGTCAGTATGCAGTCACCCCTGGGGTGTCAAGGTAAATGTGAAATTAAATCAATTGTGTAAGTTTACTAAGAAACGACCATAGCGGCAAAATAAACTTTAAAATAAGTGTTAAAAATTAACTTTGTACCAAAGGGCTTTTTTATTTGAGTTTACTCCACGTTCCCTGCACCTCGGCCCACCACACCCTGAATTTGTAGAACAGGGGGAAATAATAGGTATTTTAAGGCTCACCTTTTATATCAGTGGAGCACTTAACTGGAAAGGAAGAGGTGCCCGCCCTATAGATAGGTGCTTACCAAAGAAGGGTGTCATGCTACAGCCGGAAAATAGTAGAGACATTTACTAATACAGGGAATGTTTTGGACACATAGTTCAAAGGTTCGTCAAGGTAGCACAAATTTGAATCTAGTCCACCTCACATCATCAAAAATCTTTTCTTTGGGTAGGGGAGGATCGAGCAAATACTTCTCTTACTTTAAACCAGCTAACAAAAGATACTTCCACTATGATGAGCATTTATAACAAAACAAGCGCTTAAAGGCATCTCCAAAGAAAGCGAGATTTTTCACCGAAATCATCTTATCAGAACAACATTTCTTCAAACTGGAATGTGACACCCTTAAGTACCCCATGCAAACTTTCCCTTGTAGCTTTTAGATTTAACGAATAGATAACATTCACTAAAACAGCGACTGCCTTTAATCATACAACTAGTTCAAAGTTTTATTAAAAGTTTCATTTTAATCGCCACTGTACTATCCTAAAACTTTTCTTCATCGGAAAAAGGTGCCTTTTCCTTTTTAGACCCTATGTAGAAGGGCGACATTTCCTTCACGAAATGGTAAAGGAAGAATTGGTCCTGTTTGCTGACTACCCGCGAAAGGTCACTGCTATCTTCCGTCATTGGTAGCGGAAGCTGTTCTCGACGGGGGGGGGGGGGGCTGAACGTTGTGTCAGACCGCCCTCCTGGGGGTGTAATGTTCCATTTGGAAAAGTTTTGAATATTTGGGTCCTTAGATGCAATTTGGTGTAGTATTTGAGCAAATTTTAAGGACAATTACTGCAAATTTTGACACTTTTTACAGAGGGAACAAATAACGTGTTTTCGTTCTTCAATTGAGGGGGCGGAAGCATACTCTCGCCCCACCACTCTTTCGACTAGGAGGCTTCAGTCCCCCAACCCCCTCCGCCGCTTCCTACGCCCTTGCATTTAATACAAAACGTAATCTGGAATAATGTGATATAAACCAGGTCACGTAACCATGAGTGATAAGACTGAAATCTTTTAATAGAAATTATTGATGGAACAAAACTTAGTGTTCTTTTAAACACTTAATTTAGTCATGCTTAGTTACACAAATCAATTTGACTGTCTCTCCTTTTTAAAGGAACGTTCACTCTTGTACTTTGAACAGCTACTGCAAAAATTATCACTCTCAATACAAAGTAAAAGGATATTCACATCGGTACGACAACGGCAACAACACAATTCGACAACTTTATCCCCTAAAAAGTAAAAACAAAAAATAAATAAAATAAATAAATACATCCGGCAAAAAGTAATTTGGTGCAGGGCGTTTCAGAGTCATGGGCTCACAGTTATTGTGTGCACGAATGGGTCCCGCCAACTGGCTGCCCATCTCACAGGAACTAACAGGGCGGACGTATACCGGGCCCCTCGCCTAAGATTGTACATAAATTGTTTACGTAAAAGATCCCCCAGAAGTCAGATTACATCAATGGGCTGTTTAATAAGAAAACCTCAATTCATAATACGGCCTTTGTTTGCATAATTAGCAAGGGGTTGATTTAATTAGGCTACTTATCTCTACATGAGCTTTGCGGCAAGTGTTTATCACTTTGAGGAGCTAAGTAAAAGATAATGTTCAAAGTTGAAAATTTTAAAATGACTATTCGTAAAAAGTTTGCTATGTCGTAAAATAGATTGAAATTTTTCTCCTCTTCCTCCTATTTTGTCTTTCCCATAAGTCCATATACCAATTGAACTCCAATGTACTGGGTGATCGTCTTTGAAAGGGATATTACACACACGGGGATAACCTGCACCCACATGGTTATTGCAAACTTTCAGAACTCACAGCAAGACTGTACCAATTACTGCTGCCCTCTTCAAAGGGACTCAGTGCCGAAGTGTCAACCTTATAAACCTGATATAATTCACCTCTAAATGTTCCCATTTGTGAATTTATTCCACGTTAGTACTGGAAAGATTTGTCACATGAAGAGACTAGATATGTCATTCTGTTTACACTTTTATCACAGGTGGTACCAGGTGGGGCAGGGCATGGCCACCGTCGGAGAAGGCTGTCCTCCTTCTTGAGTAGGGGAAATTTTCCAGTTTGTTGGGGGGAGACTTGATGGGTACCATAAAACATGTATTCCCTAACGACGAACAGCCATGCCGACTTCGTTTACCCCATTTTTCTTTCAAGGTATGGGCAGATTCTTTAATAAAAACTTAAATTTTCAGTTTGCTTTCATAAAGCCTTAATGTTCACGTTCTTCAGATTGAATTATCCGGACATTTTTAAAACTCCCTCAACTGAAACACCACGAAACACCATTTTTGGTTTCGATGATAAGAGAAACCAATGCATTCGTGATGGCGTGTGTGTGTATGTTTGTGTGTGTATGTGTGTGTATGTGTGTTTGTGACACTTTGCTCGTTAACACGATATCTCAAGAAGGGAAACTCTGACGGTTCTCAAACTTGGTACATAGATGCCCCATATTGAGAGGAAGAACCCTATTGTTTTTGGTGGGGGTCAAAGGTCATCTGGGGTCACCGGGGGTCAAACTCCGAAAACTTTGTTAACACAATATCTCAAGGTAGGAAAGCTTGGATAAATTTCATACTTGGTATGTAGATGCGTTTTGGTAAGAACAAGAACTCTATCATTTTTGGTGGAGGTGAAAGGTCATCTGGGGTCAAACCCTGAAAACCTTGTTAACACGATATCTCGAGGTAGGAAGCTTGGATAAATTTCATACTTAGTATGTAGATGCCCCATATTGAGAGAAAGAACCCTATTGTTTTTGGTGGGGGTCAAAGGTAATCTGGGGTCACTGGGGGTCAAACCCTGAAAACCTTGTTAACACGATATCTTGAGATAGGAAGCTTGGATAAATTTCATACTTAGTACGTAGATGCCCTATATTGAGAGGAAGAACCCTCTTGTTTTTGGTGGAGATCAAAGGTCATCTGGGGTCACCGGAGGTCTTACTCCAAAAACCTTGTTAACACGATATCTCAAGGTAGAAAGCTTGGATAAATTTCATACTTGGTATGTAGATGCGTTATGGTAAGAAGAAGAACCCTATCATTTTTGGTGGAGGTCAAAGGTCATCTGGGGTCACTGGGGGTCAAACCCTGAAAACCTTGTTAACACAATATCTCAAGGTAGGAAGCTTTGATGAATTTCAATCTTGGTTTGTCGATGCCTTATAGTAGGAGGAAAACCCTATAGTTTTAAGTGGCGGTCAAAGGTCATCTGGGGTCACCAGTGGTCAAACCCTGAAAACCTTGTTAACACGACATCTCAAGGTAGGAAGCTTAGATAAATTTCATACTTAGTATGTAGCTGTGTTATGGTAAGACAAAGAATCTTATTGTTTTTGGTGGAGGTCAAAGGTCATCTGGGGTCACCGGGGTTCAAACCCTGAAAAGTTTGTTAGCACGATATTTCAAGCTAGGAAGCATGAATAAATTTTATACTTAATGTGTAGATGCCTTATGGTGTGATGAACAACCCTGTTGTTTTTGGTGGAGGTCAAAGGTCATTTGGGGTCACCAGGGTCAAACTCTTAAACCTTGTTAACAGAATATCTCGAGACGGGAAGCTTGGATAAATTTCATACATAGTATGCAGATGCGTTATGGTGAGACATAGAACCCTTTTGCTTTTGGTAGGGGTCAAAGATCATCTGGGGTCTCTGGGGGTCAAACACTCAAAACCAAGATCTTTATCTGGTTACAACAAACAGCTAATATGTAATCCCTGTGTCTGACACATTGCATGCACTGTATTAGAGCTTTCCATTGGTCGGTGATCACGGTGTGCACGAGCGTTATTTGTTATTCAGCGTAGATAAGCAGACATAATGTGGTAATCTGTTCTGCAGAAAAAAAAATGCATTGCTCACCGACCCATTGGAATGCCGTATAAGTATACCATGCAATGCTCAGCGTGCATACCGTCACTGTGCATTACATGCCCAAGTGTCTGAGCTAAGTGTACACTCATATCCTGTGCTAGTCAGGGTAACCCTGACGCAAGGGACGTTTAAATTTGGTCTTTTCACATATCCCCGGCGTGTAAGTGAAAGGACCAAATGCAGTGTTACCCCCGGCAGGGTTACCCTGACTAGGTCTAATCATGTGCATGGCAATCTAGTACAGAAAGGTAAGGAATACAGTTAAGTGGAGTGACGGTATTGGGAGTTGAGCCAGATGTAAGTGCACAGGGCCCAGGATCAATCACAATACGTGAGTACGCAGTCTTGATAAGTAGTTGTTAGCAGGATGCCAGTTTTCAGTACACACATTCATATTTTCTGCATAAATATATTTAGGGTAGAGGGAGTTCAAGTTTGACAACAGTTGGTTGTCAGTGACATTGAATGAACAGCCTAACATAATGTCGCATAGGTTGTGTATAACATTAGGCCATGAAGCCTAGCTTTCATTAAAACCTTTATGTGGGAGCATGTAGGAAGCTCTGTATGTTTTACTAAGATGATCATTGGGTGGTAAAGTTGCATGGCTGCCTTATGTAGGCTAACAAACTTCTGTGTCAAGCCTAGCCCAGTATTTTGTGTTAGCCTAGCCTAGGCCTACTTAGGCCTATGGATTTTTGATAGAAAGTTGACTGCAAATTTTGAAAGGAAATGTCAGTTTAGAGCTTGGCAGCTCTGCTAGTCTGATGTAGTCCAAATATATTCCAATTTACAAAATTCTTCATCTGGGGTCACCAGAGGTCAAAACAAAAATTTTCCCAAGAATTCCCAAGATTAAATAGGAACACAAAAGTTACTATATTTTTCCAACACATTCAGACAGCATTTGACCAGTAACTAACTGTGGGACGTCATGACATTATGTGGAATAGGCCTAGGCTAGCCTAGAACACATATCGAAACCTCAATGCATTTTGGCATTCTGGTTCAAAATTCCTTCAATAAAATCCCGGAAAAACGTTCCTCTTTCGATCCTACAGGAAACATGTTACCCCTTTAGGGGATTTTAGTAGCTACTTCCAGTAGCCGCACCAAGGGGGGTGGGGCATGGGGGGCATTTGCGCCTGTCAGTTTTGCCTCCAGATGCCCCCACTCAGTTCCTGCAGTAAAGTGGCCTGGCGGGAGGAAGAGCCTAATACATTAAAATTATTTAGAATCTTTGCATTGGATGATGAATTATAAACCAAAACATACCTATCCTGAGGCTTAATTTTTTTACCCAGAGATATGCTAAAACCTCAGAGCTTCCGGGGGCTTCGCCCCCCTGGACCACTAAAGGTATAGTGACCTGGGGGAGGCATAACCTAATACACTAAAACTATTTGGGATCTTCGCATATATGATGCATAATGAACCAAAATATATTCATCCTATTTTTTTTCACGCAGAGATATGCTAAAACCTCAGTTTCCAGGGGCTTTGCCCCCTGGAACCCCACCAGGGGTCCTAGTGCGGGCCCCTGGACCCCACCCGCTAAAGCTCGCGTTACGCGCGAAAATTTTTTCGCCCCCCCCCCAACATTTCCTTTTGCCCCCCCCCCCTTTGAAAATCTTGGTGCCGTCACTGGCTGCCCCCGATGGGTGCTTATCTCCCCCGTGAGGTAATTTCTGGTGCCTACTCTGACCCGTGCATTACAACTATACCCCATGGAACAGGAGGACCAAGGATTACCTTTTTCCTAGAACTGCAACTCCCTGGGCTATGCAGATAATAACTTCTTTACTCAAGGTTTTTTTCTGTGTCCACCTTGTATCCGTGAAAACCTTCAACACGTTTACGCCTTTCTCAAATGTTCAAGCAATAATAGATTCTGATATATTCTAAAAAGCAATGGTGTGTTTCTTCGTAAGGTATGAAAATCATGCAATAAACTTGAAGACTGATCGTGAGATGTCGAAAAGATTTCAATTAAACTTGACCTTTACCTGATTACGAGAAGTTTTGCTCCAGATGAATTGTAAGTGGGCTAGAGATTGAAAGATTTTCCTCAAGAATAAGAACTGTTATGATCTGTGCATATCCTTGATACTAGGTAGGGTGTTTTGCCTTTTTAGCGTGAAAAACTGTACCAATGTTAGCTAGTGTTAAGTTGGTTGAATTTTTTTTTTTTTTTTATTTTATTTAAACATTTAGAACAAGGCTGAGAAACTTGGTTAGCTGTAATGCTAATCCATCTCGAGGCCCTGGTTACAAACAAATGTAAGGAGTAAAAAGTAAAAGCATATAAAATATAAAAACTCACAAAGATAAAAAAAAACACAGGAGTAAACAGGAAAACTAGACAAACTTAAACAAGGCGGTTCAAAAATGAAAGCATAAAACAGTCATAAACAGAATACAAATCAAAGAGTAATGTTTTAGACTGATAGGCTATGTGAGAGAATTAGCGAATGAATATGTGCGAATACGAATAGTACGCAAACCCAAGGACAAAACCAAATTGCAGGCAGACAGACAGACAGACAAAATATATGATGAAAATCATAGTAAATCGAAATTGCACGAGTCCGTGGGTTTGGTCGTGGTTATTAAGGGACCGCTGGAACGCGATTCATGGTCTTGTAGACTTGAAATGGCACGCAATGAGAGCTTTCTGTATGCTGTGCAATAGGGGTCAATTGAAATTGCTCTTTGAACTGTAATCACCAGCTTACACTGGAGAAGCTTTACTGTTAAAGCTCGTACAAAGGAATGTTTACTTGTAGGATCCAAAGAATCGCGGTGTACATCCCACCCCGGGAAGAAAAGATCATCCAGTAAGGCAAATCCTTCCTCAAGAAGGAACTTAAATTCGAAATTATTTTGAGCATTTAGTTTGAAAATAGTGATGTCGTGATCGCTTGATACTGTTTCAAAAGACTTCAACAGTTGTTTGCTGGATAAAGTTTTACGAATATTTTGGCATATAAAATGACACAGTCTTACTTTACGTAGCATTAACTGATAGCTGACATCAGAAATACATAGTTTAGCAATTTCGGCTGTGTGGATTGCATTCTCGGCAATCGTTTTCTTTACAATTCGACTCACCCGGGGGTGCACAGGCAGTTTAGCAGAGTATAATTGAGAGATAGGACACTCTAACTTGCTGTCGTGGTAAAGATCGATGACCTTATTATTTTCACTTTTACAAATAATGCATGAAGCCTTTAGTGTGGTTTCGGCTATGAAAATTGAAGATATTAATACCAAGAACTGTTGTGCAAAGGTACAAATGTCCCCAACGGTTAAATACTCGTCTGCTCCAGCAGCTGCTGGCAATGGGCGAGGTTCTCTCCCCCTGTTACCCAGTGGTGGGTTTCCTTCTTGTACCTCTCCTGCTGTTCCACAGTGAACCTCATCTGCAGGTGCAGTAACATTCACAGGATGTCTCTTTCCAGGTTTCGAGAGAGCAGGCGCAATTCCCTGTTTGTAAGAGAATGTTGTAAATTCGTAAGACTTACACTTTATGATAGGAACACTAAATAATGCAGGTATCTGTGTTTCTCATTCACAAGAATAAAGGTGAAAGCTAAATTTATGAATGGTCTAAGGCCTCACACTCTAAGCATGCAGTGGTAGTGTAATCAAACTTGCATTCGACACTGGTCCAGCTGAATAATGAAAATTCAAATACATTAGATCGGAAGCCGCTGTTCCAGTGACACGAACGAACAGCCTTACCGACACATTTTCGAGTGGCAAATGGAAAAATATCTTGGGCAAATTTTCCCATCATAACGTAAAACCAATATAACAGAGAATATTCTCGCTTAGAAATCGGCATGCAACAAGCAAAGGAATAAAACAATGCTTTATAGTATTTCCATTGAGCATAGTGACTTTATCTTGGACTGACTTCAATGAGCAAAGAGCTCCTATGTCAGAGGAGCGTATAATCTGTAAATGGTTTTCTTTGCACAGCTCCCCAGCCCACCCACCCCCCATGGTGTGGACATTTTTTTTATAGGTTTTGATTGTAAACTGATAGTTTGGAAGCTGTCCGGACATTATATAACAGGGAGTAATCTTCTTGAGGGAATTACCACAATGTCAACCAATTGGTACATACAAAATTCCTCTATACAAATTTCACTGTATAAACACACCTGTCAATAGTCATTAAGTTATGTAAATTTTAGTTTTGTACCTTCTTTTTCTGCCCCTTCAGTTTCTTTTTCATGCTTTTATCATTGTCCTCTCGACGTTTACTTGGAGGTTGATCATCATTGTTACCAGTAGCCGTGGCTAGATCGTCAGGAGTGATTTGCACCTCCTGTCCATTTACAAGCACTATAACATTGTTGAAAGGATCTACTTGACTCACAATAGCATCAATCACGTCCGATTTCAGTCCTAATACTAACACAATCATCCTTTTCAAGATGAAGGGATGAGACCCTCATATGTTTCCTTTTACTTGAAAACCTCTTCTTGGAAACCTGTTTTAAGAGAAAGTTTACATTCCGTCAAACAAATAGCTTTAATATAGTGATGGATTTAACGGGTTATGGACATTGGGCCCAAAACTGTTTGAAAACTTATTGCTTGTTCTGTATGACTAAAACCTGTAAAACTTCTTCAGCGAAAGAGTAGTAGAGCAGTTTCCTGTGCATAATAGGACAATTTTTGTTTTTTTAAAGTCCAACAATTTAGTTGTGACTCGGTACCCCGGCTAGTGAAACCTGAGTGCCGCCAAGGGGTTTCCAAGATCTGTGTGCGAGGGGGGTGAACCATTCAATGACCAAGTAAAGACATTTTTTAAGGTAACTGTCAAAATTTTAGTTGAAAAGAAAACAAAATTCTAGTCTAGGAAAAAGGTGTACTGAACATTTATGTCCATTCTGAAGCATTGCTACTGCAACTGATGAAAAAGAAGCCCAGCGACATTAATTGAAAAAATAGAGAGTTACCCGTCTTGGTAAACATCTCGTCAAGGCATGGTGCATGGCATTGAGTGTTCTGAATGTAGGGGAGTACATTAAAATCCGATAAGGTCATAAGTTATAGTGAACCTAGTAGTGAATCACCATAACCTCGGTCAATTTTCGAACTTCTGATTCCTTTGCAATTCTGTTCCACTTATTTCCCCATCCCTTAAAAGATATTTTATAGTTTTCATCGTTCACTTCCAATATTTTTGCTAATGCCTAATGCCCAACATCATCAAGAGCTTCAACATCCCCAACCCCGAAGCAGTTCATTGTACTGTCTGTTGAAAAAGGAAATAAAACATACATCTTTATGAAGGTGAAGGTCGAAGTACTGAATAAAGGCTGTGTCATTCTGAAAAATATTCTGAACCTAGTAGTGAATCACCATAACCTCGGTCAATTTTCGAACTTCTGATTCCTTTGCAATTCTGTTCCACTTATTTCCCCATCCCTTAAAAGATATTTTATAGTTTTCATCGTTCACTTCCAATATTTTTGCTAATGCCTAATGCCCAACATCATCAAGAGCTTCATCTTCATCCCCAACCCCGAAGCAGTTCATTGTACTGTCTGTTGAAAAAGGAAATAAAACATACATCTTTATGAAGGTGAAGGTCGAAGTACTGAATAAAGGCTGTGTCATTCTGAAAAATATTTACTGGCTTCTTAGAGGTTTTATTGTATGTTCTCCATGATTATTTAGTAATAGCCTAAGTAATCTGCTTTTCATTCGTTTTAATATGTTTTTGCCAGAATAGGGAGCTAATGAGCAATTATACCCTAGGGGAACGATAAATCGTTCGAATGGCCATCAGACAGAATTAAGTACAGTATTAAAGAAATTCTTCAATTTTTTAATTGATGTAGTTCTCACATCAAATTCAGCAGTTCAACACAAGGAGCGCATTTTTTGAATACCGTATGTAATATTTAGCCAAGAAACAAATTTGTACCTGTGTTGAAGTGGAAAGTAGAATATTTATAAAGCTTGTGTTCCGTCGTGCTTGCTATATGCAGGAGGATGTAGAAGTGGAAGCGGTGGTTGCTTCTTGTTGTTTGACCACCTGCGGGTACGGGGATGTAGAATAGGCCCGCTGCTTTCTCAGCATGTCGTAAGAGGCGACTAACAGGGACGACTTGTTTGCCGTGAGTCGCGACCCGTGTCGGTGGAGGAGAGGGTCCTGGTGGTTGAGTGAAGGCTATAACTGCGGTTTGGTCCTAGCAACACACCACTTCGGCCTCAAATTCACCTAGTCGGGAGGTTGAATTGGCCTGGCTCAACCAATCGGCTGGTGGCGTCAAGCCCTGAGATCTCCACTTGACTGCTTTTCAACTTTTGCTTATTAACATAGCACTAACTTTTCATGTACTCGTCACCAAGTGGATTTTGCTTGTGTGTATCAGAAGGGTGGTTTTCTCAGAAGGCGGCTGCTTAATCAGGTCAATCGGGGTTATTGATTCATTTAATGGCCTTGAGTATATCACTAGTGTATCCCTGGCATCGGTTTGTGATGTATTTTTCCACTTACCTTTGATGTCCCCTTGTTGGGCTCCATGGTGGGTGGGGAGCACCGGTGATGAATTTTCATTTTTTTACTATGGATCCCCTAAATTCACTTAAATCAGCTGGCAAACGTTTCAGGAGCGACTCTGGGTCTAGCTCTGACACAGAGGCCGTTCCCATCTGGCCTAGGTTTCTTGTAATAACAAGTGGTGATGGCAAGAGTCTCAATACTTTGTCACCTTTTGCCATTAATAAGGGCATTGAGGGTGTTGTAGGCACCCCCAAATCAATCAAAAGGCTGCGATCTGGCGATATCCTTGTGGAAGTCAGTCGCAGTACACAAGCAAACAACTTGTTGAAAACCAAGTCTCTGATTGATGTTCCCATTAAGGTGACCCCTCACAGGTCCCTAAACAGCTCCAAAGGAGTCATAAGATGCCCGGATATCAAGAACTGCTCTGATGAGGAGATTCTTGATAACCTGGCATCTCAGCATGTCAACCACCTGTACCGCATTTCAGTGTCAAGGGAGGGTGTCAGAAAGCCCACCGGCACCTTCATTCTAATATTCACCACCCCCAAACCACCGACAACACTGAAGATTGGCTATTTACAGGTCAAGGTTGAGCTTTATATTCCCAACCCTGTCCGCTGTTTTAATTGCCAAAGGTACGGACACTCCAAAACCAACTGTAGCAGGTCAGCAACCTGCGAGAAATGTGGCCAGGAGGGGCATGCTGGTGATACCTGTGAGGGGGCACCTCATTGTGTTAACTGCCAGGGCTGTCATCCGGCAAACAGTAAAAACTGTCCAAAATGGGTGGAAGAGAAACAAATACAAAAAATAAAAGCCTCCAGTAACATCACTTATAAAGAGGCTAGAGAAACATACCGGTCGCAGGACTCACAGCTCAAGAGCTATGCTGGAGCTGTGAGGACTGCAAAGGTGTCTGCTGCAACCCAAACTGATATGACCTGGCCCAGGGACAGCAGTTTTCCAAAGCCCATTACACTCACTTTTGCAAAACCATCAGAGCAGTCTATAACATCCAAGACAATACAGACGATGACAGCACCGACAAATCTACCACAAAAATCAACACCCCCACAAAAGAAACCTAAACCACCACCAAAACCAACAACTACAAAACAGAGACAAAAGACAGAACCAACAAAAGCAAGAGCCACACCTAGAATTAAAATACAGACAAAACCGAGCAAAGGGTCGGACGACCCTATCAAATTGCACAACAGATTTGGAGCGTTAGAAGGGAGTGAGGGAGAAGGGGAAGAGCTGATGGAGCTCAGTGCCCGGAAGTCTCGGCCCGAGCCAGGGGGCCCCACCAGCTCTACTAACAAGCCACAGATTTCCAAAGGATGACCCTTGGGAGGCCTGCGGCTATAATCCAATGGAATTGCAGAGGACTTAGACCGAATTACGAGGAGATCAAGTGCTTTATAGCAGACTGGTCTCCTTTAGTGATCTGCCTGCAAGAGACTTTCCTTCGGGACACAGACCACCCAACATTTAAAGGGTACGGCATGTACAATGAAACTGTTGTATCCCCCATTGACAACAGAGCTATTGGGGGATCATCCATACTAGTTAAAAACACAGTTCCACACTCCACCATCCATCTGAACACTACCTTGCAGGCTGTGGCAATTCGAGCTACACTACACCGCACCACTGTGCACTACTGTGTGTTCGGTGTACATCCCACCAAGGTATAGCCTGAAACGAGATGACTTGGACATACTAGTTAACCAGCTGCCCACCCCATTTCTACTTCCGGGGGATTTTAATGTACACAGTGACATGTGGGGTTGTACTAATACAAACCAGTTGGGTGGATTGATTGAATCCGTGATGGCTGTCTCGGATCTATGCCTTTTGAATGATGGGTCTTGTACCTACATTCATCCAGCCTCTGGATCTCGTTCAGCAATTGATCTCTCAATCTGCTCTCCGGCAATTCTGATGGACCTCCAGTGGAGAGTACACGACGACCAATGTGGCAGTGACCACTACCCCATTTTAATAGATGTTGTCTACCCTATGCCCGAAGAGAGAGTTCCCAGGTGGCAACTCCAAAAAGCCGACTGGTCTGAATTTAGCCATCTCTGTCAAAACGAGATCGTCGGAGATGCTTTTGATGGCCTTGAAGACCAGATCTCCCATTTTACACAACTCCAAAACTATCCCTAAGTCCTCTGCAAATCCACGTAGTAAACACAAGTCGTGGTTTAACACGGATTGTGAACAAGCGATCAAAGATCGCAAAAAAGCCCTTAATATTTTTAAGAAGTTTCCAAACAATGTTAATCGTAGTAATTACCTAAATGCCCGTGCCAAAGCACGGCGCATCAGTAAAGCCAGCAAGCGGGAGTCATGAAAACAATATATTTCTAAACTTAGTTCCTCCACACCTGTCAAAAAAGCATGGGACATGGTTAGAAAAATCAGTGGGAAGCAGCTTAACTCTAGGGTTCTACACCTGACCAAACCAGACGGTCATAAATGCACAGAAAGGGCAGATATTGCCAATTTGCTTGCTGACGAGTTTGAATGTAACTCTTCTAGCAACCACTATTCCCAAACTTTTCAGGGGTTCAAACGTACCGCTGAAAAACAAAAAGTGAACTTCACCTCGGACAACTCTGATGACTACAACAACCTCTTTACCATCAAGGAACTGCGCATTGCTCTCGAGAGAAGCAATGACACTGCCACTGGCCCAGATGAAGTTCACTATCAGTTCCTCAAACACCTTCCAGATAACTCCTTACTGGTGTTATTAGATATTTTCAACGGTATATGGGAAAATGGCAACTTTCCAGCTGCTTGGCGGGAAGCCACCATCATTCCCATTGCTAAGCCAGGTAAGGATCCAACAAAGGCTACAAACTACCGACCTATTTCCCTTACTAGCTGTTTGTGCAAGACATTTGAACGAATGATAAATACCCGTCTGGTTTGGTTTCTTGAAACCAACAATCTCATAACTAGTTTTCCGAGTGGTTTTCGGCGTGGCCGCAGTACAACTGACCAACTTGTGTGCCTGGAATCTACAGTTCGTGACGGTCTTGTTCGCGGACACCATGTTGTTTCGGTATTTTTTGACTTGGAGAAGGCATACGATACCACTTAGAAATACGGCATTCTGAAAGACTTGCACAGTGCGGGTCTGAGGGGCCGAATGCCGCTTTTCATTCAAAACTTCCTGAAAGATCGTGTGTTTCGTGTACGTGTGGGGAGCTTGTTATCAGAGGTACATAATCAGGAAAATGGGTGTTCCCCAAGGTAGCATCTTGTCAGTTACTCTTTTCTTCATGAAAATAAATAGCATCGCCAATGTGGTGAACCCTGGGATTGAAAAGTCTCTATTTGTGGATGACTTCTCTATTGCCCGTGCCACGGAACATGAGATCTATAGAGAGACTGATGCAAAATTGCCTGATTAACATCCAGCGTTGGGCTGAAAGAAACGGATTCCGTTTTTCTCGGACCAAAACTGTTTGCATGCACTTTTGCAACCGGAGAGGTGCCCATTGCGACCCAGACTTGAGTTTGAACGGTGTCCACATCCCAGTTGTTCCTCAGACCAAGTTTCTTGGCCTAATACTCGACAATAAGCTCAACTTCAAAGCCCATATCGACCATCTCAGGCAGAAGTGTCAGGGAGCACTAAACCTGTTGAAAGTCGTCTCAAAGATGGACTAGGGCGCTGATCGCCCCGTTTTGCTTCGACTATACAGATCCCTAGTGAGGTCCAAACTTGATTATGGTTGTGTTGTTTACAGCTCTGCACGTGAGTCATACCTCAGGAAACTCCTGCCTATACAAAACCAAGGTCTTAGGATCTGCCTCGGAGCTTTCCGTACCTCCCCAATGCAGAGTCTTTACATCGAAGCGAACGAGCCACCCCTCCATTTAAGATGGAAAAAGTTGTCCCTTCAGTTTGCCCTAAAACTGAGGAGTCATAGACAACCATACGTTTAGTGACATATACACGAGGAAACCATCAGCTATCCCTCCTTTTGCTATTCGCGTTGGTGGAGCTTTATCACAGGTGTGTACCAACCCCGATTCTGTAGCACAGCTTACCTTCTCAGTCACTCCCCCCTGGAAGTTAGTCAAACCAGTTATTGACCTTAGTTTGAGACAACATCTCAAGAACTCAACCAATGAACTGGTGTACCGTGCCAGCTTTAATGAACTTAGAAATAAGTACCGTCGTTATCATGCAATCTATACCGATGGTTCCAAAGCCACGAACAAGCTGGCAGCTGCAGCAGCAGGCCGAGATACATTCTTGCAAGTCAGATTGCCCGATGATGCATCGATATTTACCGCCGAGATCCAGGCACTTAAGATGGCATTCGAGCTGATTGAAACCTCGCACGACCGCCAGTTCATTGTCTTCACAGACTCACTATCCAGCCTTTTAGCTCTTCAAGGCCATGAGGAAAAACACCGTTGTGTGATGTCTCTCCGTGAAATTTACTCCAGTTTGGTGAGACTGAAGAAGTCAGTTGTGCTCGCGTGGGTTCCGAGTCACGTGGGCATACACGGAAATGAAAAGGCAGACACGCTAGCTAAGGAGGCCCTACAGCTGGACATTACCAACCTCCAAGTACCCCACACTGATTATCGCCCTAACATCAACGGCTATATGAAATCAAAATGGTAGGAACTGTGGGGTTCTTTCCCCGAGAACAAACTTTACCAGGTCAAACCAACGGTCGGGACTGTGGATAATGCAACCCCCAGAAAACGAAGAGATGATTTGTCGCCCGAAGGCAACACCACGCCCGAAGGCAACACCACGCCCGAATGTCAGATAATTATATGGTACTGTAGGTACTGTATACAGTGCCTAGTTACTGTGCATTTACTTATGTGAGAAAGGTATTCCTCTTGGGTAGTGTAAGGCACTTGCCAGTAAGTCTTTTAGAAATAAATTTGAAGCTAGCATCAAATAATTGAGGCCGCATTACCTAACATGAATGGTTATGCACACAGGTGTGCCTCACAGAACAGCCTCATGGAAGCAAGGACCTTGATGTGTATTGATATAGCAGTGGTGATCCTTTTAGGCAAATGACCGTTGGCTGTCCAACCACTTTCAGAAATTTGTTGTCCTTCACAAAAACAAACTTCACATTTTCCCCTTCCTAGACACATTGCAATCACCCTGATGTCTCAGTGGCACATACTACAGATATATTGGTACTACAGGGACATACCATAGTAAGTGTGAATAAATCATAAGACAACACACCTGTTTGACCCCTTGGACTGCCACATCAAAGGATTGTAGGGAGCGTTTAATTAAACTCTACAGTAGTGGAGCTTTGACTTCCGATTAAGTTCTGCTGAAATTGCACAACTATGTACAATAATTTGGATATAATTTGATACCTTGAAGGACAACCTAGAACAGATCTAATGGTTGTCTGCAATGAATTCTGGTCATCTGGTCATCTTAGGCAACTGAAAGACTGTAAAATTACATCACTGTATAACAAATCACCCTGAACTCTCAAGGACTGACCATAACCTTGCAGGATGGAGGCACCTGTTCCATGCAGTTAGGCTAAAGTTAAATGCTGTACGCGCAGCATACTGTACAGGGCTCTCAGTGTGCCATACAATTTGTCATGATGGTGAGATAATTAATGTGACCAAGGTGACGTAGCCTTGAGAATTTATCTAACCAAGAAGACATAACTAAGCTTTAAGTCAAGATGGTGAGATAATTTATCTGACCAAGATGTCATCGGGTTGTGGAGCTTGTTGAAGCGTGGGGATAATGAGGTTACCCTTTGCCACAACTGCCTCCCGGACACCCTTGGGCAAGGTGCGCCTGTATTTTTGGCCCAGTTTTGTTCAGTTTGGAGTCCCGGGGAGAGTGGGCGTTCCCGGGCCCTCAGCGGGCTCGTTCGATCTCTTTGGGACTGGTTTTATTTTTGTGTAAATAGTGTATATAGAGTACATACTGTAAATATAGCAAGTTGACTCCGCCCTGGACCCCTCGTGGCAAGTGGACCCCGCCCCGGACCCCTCGTGGCCCCTTGGGGCAGTTTGTGATGATTGTTTGGTCTGGTGTTTTGGTTTTTTGGTTGTTGTTGGGTGGTGGTGGTTTGGTCTGGTGTTGTCTTTCGTTGGCGGTATGTAGTAGTGTTGGTTTAGGGTGGCGGGGGGGGGGGGGGGGAGGTTGGTTTGTGGGGTGTTTGGGTTGTCATTGTGTTTGTGTGTGGTTCTATTGTTGTAATGAACATAATTTTCTGTTTGACTTGGTGGTGTGTGGACAGTTTTGCCTTAATGTTCCTGTCCGATCCGGTTTTGAGTTTTTGTTTTTTGTTTGTATGTGCCGTTTCGATGCACTTAAAAAGGAATTTATCTGACCAAGATGTCATGCTAATTTAGGAAGTCAGCATGGTGAGATAGTTTATCTGACTAAGACTTCATCCTTATTTAGGAAGTCAACATGGTGAGATAATCTATCTGACCAAGATGTCATCCTAATGTAGGAAGTCAACATGGTGAGATAATTTATCTGACCAGGACGACATTCTAAGCTCAGTCGGTCAAGATGTTGGGAGAATTCATCTGACCAAGATGAAATCCTAATTTAGGAAGTTGACTTGGTGGGATAACTTACCTGAGCAAGACTAGTGTACAAAGCTTAGATTTTATAGGCTAGCACCAGTAGGTCCATGGCACCATTGTGTATAGACGGGGCTTAATTACAATTCAGTTTATCAGTTTGTGTTTCGGCTGTGGGTCACTGGTGGTATTGGACTATTAGTGATACCCTCTTAATGACATTAATGAGAACTTGCTCCAAACATGGTAATTTCTACACCAGGCTGTCTTTGTCCTTTTGGAAAAATAAGTGCAAACATTATCACAGTCTTGGAAAGTGGAACAGATAAGCCGAAGGCTATACTGAACTATTACCTGATCCTGCAGAAAAGATACTTCCAGGTCATTGTTGTTAGGTGTAGGGAGAGATAGGTCTGAGTGGATTTTTAATTGGGGGGGGGGGGGTGAAGGCACCATCCATATGATTGATCGTAGTTCCAGGAGATAATTCATCTCTAACTAGATCTCAGAAACACTGGAATAATCAAACAATGCTACGGGCGCCGCAGGAGTCTCTAGACTGAACCACATCAGTGTGGGATTCTTTGGTCCATGATAGTGACTAGAAGCAATGTTTTGGTGGGATACACAGAGCAAAACCTCCAGAAGCTCTGGAATACTATTGAAATTCTGGTCATTTCGTAGGTGTTTTTAACCTTTTGATGATAAACTAAAGGGACTGTTATTTGAAATTTTCTTAGTAGCTTTAAAATTAAAAACTGACGATAACAATGTAAAGTGTGCTGACAAAGGTTTACATTTTTGTAGTGTGTGTGGGGGGGGGGGGGGGGGGGGATAAAGGCGGTGTCTCCTTCCACTCAATTTAAGTGGTCGAAATATTTTTGACATTTCAGTCTTATTCTTACTGAAGGCTTCAAGAACTCACGAGCAGGTCTACTGGTGTTAGGCTAAATCTAAACTGTACAAGTTACATCGGTCTTGGTCAGATGAATTATCCTGCCATGTCTACTTGCTAAATAACGGATGTCGTCTTGGAGAGATAAATTATCTCGCCATGTCAACATCCTAAGTAAAGGATGTTGTCTTGCTCAGATAATTTATCTCACTGTCAACTTCCTAAATTGGAAACACATGCAAGGAAGAATTAGACAGAGATAGCCAATTGACCTAAAATAACAACCATGCTGACCTGTAAGTACATAGCATCTGCCGAGTAAATTTTAATAAATAGTGGTTTAAATGGCTTTTTAGCCAGTATTATATGCATTTGAATGTTGAATGATAGAATAAAGCAGAAGCTGGTCAACTCAATTTCTTGCTGGTTGCCATTAATTAAATCATACAGTATGAGGGAGTCAGAACTTTTAGGACTATTCTGCTTTAGGGCTGTATGTCCAACCCCTTAATGTCTTATTTTCATGTGATTTACTTGAACCTTACTATCAACACTTTTATTAACTTGTGGTCACTCAGTCTCAATTACAACATGTATTACTTGCTATTAGAAGACTAGCCTAAAGTAATTTCTCTGCACTAACTTTACCATAATCTTGGCCAATATTTGTGTAGGTTCAGAGAGTGTTTTGCAATTCTGTTAAGTGAAGGTGGTCAAGACCATGTCTGTGGCCCCATCAACCTTATTCTTCTCATGAAATCATTTTTTGCAACCATAATCTGCTTCACTATCACCAAAAAGTAAAAGAAAATATTATCTATACATAGCCTTAGGTTTTTCCGTGGACATGAATGTTATGGGCAAAACATTGTGACCATCAATTACAGGTCTAGGCTAGTATGGTTAATACAGGGAATGTAACAGTAAGTAAGGCATAGGCATACGTACAGCTGTACAGCATCCTTTTGGCACATTTTTATCATCTAGTATTGCATTCGCGCAACTAGCACTATGAATAAGAAAAACCGCTGTGGGTGTAACAAACTAATAGTCACCTTGCCCTTGGCTAGAGCACATGAGCGAGATCTGTGTCTGTGGGTGGTTGGGTATTGCCTGATGAAGTGTTCATTCAATTCAGTCTGGCCAAAGCTCTTAGACCTTTACAAATTAAAATGTAAATTATACATACTTTGAACTCTGTATGCCTATATACTGAATGGCAAAACTTATATAATGGGGATGCCTTTCCTTTTTAAATATCACTCAGAAGTACCTAATCAGCCTACAGTAACAATAGATTTATCATTTTAGATCTGGACTTGATGTAATCGTGATATAATGGTTATGTAACAAATTTACCAATATCCGTGTTTATGTACAAATTAAGTGTGACGACATTTTTTGTATACACTTAAATACATCTGAGGACATGTAATTTGTAAATTCGTGAATGTGAGGACATTTTTCTGTATACATTCATACATGTGAGGACTTGCATTCATAAATTCATGTATGTGAGGACATTTTTCTGTACATATGTAACTATATTGTACATGTGATGTCATCCATGCATTAATGCATTATGCATGAATTAAACAATTTCAAAGAGAGGAAAGGCAGAATTTCATTTAAATAAAATTGAGGAGAGCTGCTAAATGCTCTTCTCAGAAAATTAAAGGTTCTCCTGGACATATGCCCATCCTCAGTTTTGCTCTCCTAAAGGTCCTTAGGAGAGCACTGTGCTCCTATATAATCCTTTAATGCCTAATACAGTGTGCATGTAGTGTGTACAGTCAGGCAATGCTCTGTACTGCCAGGTTTAATACTTTATCACGCACTTGTACTTTGATGATTAAGTATCAAAAGAACGATCTTCACATGAGTTTTCCTTAGGAATTTTGTTTTTTGCAAAATAGATGAAGTAGACTTCCGATTTCTACCTCAAATTTTACACAATGATGCATCAAGTAAAATTTGGTTATTTTATCATCAAAAGGGTAGCTTCTGTAGTCTGTAGGGGGATGTATGTCAAGGACAAATTTTGGAAGCTGGTTGCAGAAATAGTTTCTTCTCGTTATCTTCTTTAAAAGTGTGCTGAACTACATACAGTACCAGCTGCCACTTGTGTATACCAGACTTTGATAGATGATAGTTTTAATGGGTAGCTCATGCGTGGTTTACTTCATCCTGAATTGACTGATTCAGAGTCAGGCTGTACTGTGCTTTTACAGTGGTGATAAGTACCTGTACAGGTTACTGATCGAGGCTAGTGCAGTCCTGTAATTTGGCCTATTTCCAAGACATTTCTGCTGCCATATGAAAAGTTGAAAATGGAAACCAGGGAATAATTTAGTGTTCAAAATTTGCATAGCAATTTTGAGGTTTCTGTGCTTCTCTATCCCAAAATCATTAAAAACCCTAATGTTGTATGTGCAAAATCTGCTACACATTTTTGCATTCGCTAGCAATTTGTCCATCTTGTGTAGCAAAATGCGATGCGATACCAGATAAGTTATTCCCTGGAAACTTTTTCTTATTCTCCAAACCATCTTCTCTTCATGATGGTAGCAATACTTCTCAAGATGAAGGCACAATAAACACACAAACTGTCCATTTTAAATGTTGTACCGTCAAAGGAAAATCAAAGGGCATGGAAGAGCCCAAAGGGATATGCCCAATTTATTCAAGACAGTGAAGCCACCTTCTCACCTGTACCAGGTCAAATTTATCCATTCCAATTTATCATTGCAAGCATAGCACTTACAGTAGTTTAGTTGCTGTGTAGTACTGTACTTAGATTGAATCACTGCTGCAAGTATTTTATACCACAGACAGTCATCCAGATTATTAGTCAGCTGGGTGTATTTTTAAACAGTGTATTACTTTCTCAATTTCATGTGTTTGCAGAATACTGTCATTAAGTTATACTGTACAAATATCACTAGTGAGCAGGAAAACTGTTACTGCAGACAAGTATCTCCCCAGGAGGATCAAAGCTTGCAGATGGATATTCTTAAATTGTCTGTCATCAATCTATAGCACGGAAATTTACAAAATAAAACTTAATGTTCCTAGGTACTGTATGTAACTTGGTAATTAAGTCTCCATTGCAGCCCAATGTTGGTTTCATGTACTGTACATGTAATGCTATAAGGATGTCATGTACTTGCTCTCAAGTTAACCCTGCAAGAAAAAGGAAATCCGCTCATCAATATATAGCACAGTATACTGTAGACTTCATATGAATGTTGATAGCTAAATACATTCTGTACAAGTCCTGGGTAGGACTTAAAACTGCATCCGGTTGTGGAGTTTGTTTAAACGTGGGAGTAATGAGGTTACCCTTTGCCACAACTGCCTCCGGGGCACCCTTGGGCAAGGTGCACCTGTATTTGCCCCGGTGCTTTTTAAGTGCTGTTGCCTTTGGGCGTGGTGTTGCCTTCGGGCGTGGTGTTTGCCTTCGGGCTTGGTGTTGCCTTCGGGCGTGGTGTTGCCTTCGGGCTTAGTGTTGCCTTCGGGCGTGGTGTTGCCTTCGGGCTTAGTGTTGCCTTCGGGCGTGGTGTTGCCTTCGGGCGTGGTGTTGCCTTCGGGCGTGGTGATGCCTTCGGGCGTGATGATGCCTTCGGGCGTGGTGTTGCCTTCGGGCTTGGTGTTGCCGTCGGGCGTGGTGTTGTCTTTGGGTGTGTGGTGGATTTGGGTGTGTGGTCTTTGTGGGGCTTTGTTTTTAGTGTTACCGGGGGGAGGTTGGTCTGTGGGGTCTTTGGGTTGTCAGTGTGTGTGTGTGGTTCTATTGTTGTAATGAACATAATTTTCTGTTTGATTTGGTGGTGTGTGGATAGTTTTGCCTTTATGTTCCTGTCCGATCCGGTTTGAGTTTTGTTTTTTGTTTGTATGTGCCGTTTCAATGCACTTAAAAAGCTCTGTACAAGTTTACATGTAATGTACAGTACAGTAGGCAGCTTACTCATGCGCTTGCTGTACACAGAAATGCTGTTGGATAAAAAGTAACCACGAATACCTTTAAGTAAAATTAAACATGTCAGCTTGAGCAGTGAATGCAGCACAGATTCAACACTAATTCAACCAAGAATGGCTAATTGTTCTAAAAAAATGTAAGAGTTACAATATGTATTCAATGCACCAAGAAATCTGTCCAAGTTTGTCTGTCACTTAAGAGACATCATCATCATCTACTGTAGCCTTAGGTTTTTCCCTGGACATTAATGGGCAAAAATTTCGACCGTCAGTTGGGCCTAGTATGGTTTCAATACAGGGAATATACCTGAAGGATACATTACCAACAAGCAACATATATAAATGCACAGTAAGTAGGTACTATATACCTACCATACAATTACCATCTCTAGTACAATTATCATCTCATCTGTTCTAGCTTGATACAGGAAAACAAAACAACTCAGCCGCATACCTATACCTTTTTCCTGAATTTCAGCTACAGTACGGTGTGGTAAAGTGTAGTCAGAGTCCTCATTTACCATTGCACTCAATTCTATGTTACGTGCCCTACAAACTTGGGCAGATTTGTTAATATATCAGATACATAATGTATACTCTTACATTTTTCAGCAAGCCTTTCTTGGTTGGATCTGTGTTAAATCTGTGCCGCTAGGACAGGTGTAATGTTAATTCGTGAATTTGTGTTTTATTTCTTATCCAACAGTATATGTTTCCTCTTTGAAGTATATGCTATCACTATATGCAGCCTGGCATAGAAATTTCTACCAAGTATACATGGCAGTTTTCATTTTTATACTGTTCTCACTCAGAAATACCATCGTGGTCTCAAAAACATAACTCAAACAGTTCCCTTCCCCCCCCCCCCCCCCCTATAAATACAGTACTCTACAAGAGCAAAGATTTGATACATGTTGCCCTTTCCTCTCTCTGACATTGTTTAATTGTATGCGTTAATGCATGAATGACATCACATGTACAGTATACTGTAGTTGTGTTCAAAAAAATGTCCTCACATACATGAATTTGTGAATACATGTCCTTACATTATCCTAGTAATTGTCCTCAATTGTATAGGTGTACACAGAGAAAAAAATGTCCTCACATACATAATTCGTAAATTATACAAACATATAAATGTATGTTAATAGTAAGTATGTTACACATTTATATATCAGGTTTCCATCAAGTCCACAACTGAAATGATAGATCTATTGTTAGGCTAATTAGGTACTTTTGAGTGATATTTATTGAAGGAAAGGCATCCTCATTAAAATTTTTGTCATTTGTCTTAGTGTTAGTTTTAGTTTAGGGAGAAACTAATCCTACTGGTAGCTGCAACATAGTAAAGTTCATGAGGATAACAAGCTCGATACTAATTACGCTCACACCTTTGCGTTTGCTTCCATGGGTGAATAAACACCAAGTAGCTTAATCCTCTTAGAATAGCAGCTACGATTGACTAAATACAAGTTAAGCAGGGTTTTCGTTAACCCGAGCTCCCGGATCTCAGACTCATGACAATTAAGCCGCCTAGACGCTTGAAAGAAAATCCTGTGCGTCCCGTGAAGGCATGATATTCAGCCTTATATGCTCAAAAATTGTAGCTCTAAATGTTGCAAAATTTCTTGGCAAAAAATACCCAAAATGTGCTACAATATACTGTACCACACACTTGCAGTCAAAGTTCCTTTGAAGCTTCAAGCTGGCATATTTTCCAGCGAATTTTTCAGTTTGCAGTATGCCGACATACCTACTGGAAGCAATATAATGTGGGTCCGTCATGCATGGCAATCATGGGACATGCACCGTCTACACGGAAGCTCAATACATATATGCCTGTCTGAAGGGTTAACTGGGACGTTAAACCTCATCTAACTAACTAACTAACTAACTGAAGGGTTAGAGTATAGCTCCACATCTTGTGCACGCACGCACGTATCTGTATAGGTTACAGTACAAGTATGGGACTCTTGGAAATTTTGGAAACCCTTGAAATTTTTGGGGGACGCTCGAAATAGAAAGCTGAGAGTTTCGGGACTCTTGAGACTGGAAGCCTGATGAAAACCCTGGTTAAGTAGCCTGCACTTGGGCACTTCTTTACTGTAAATGCCCACCGGACAAAAGGGCTAATTCACTTGACCACCATTCTGTTGGGTAAGTAAGGGTATGTAATGAAAGATAAGAGAGATAACTGTTTGTTTGCAAACAGAAACCTTAGCTTCAGAAATCCGTGAGGAGAGGAAATTTTTGGAGGATTTAGTATTGGGGCTGAGAGCAGCATGTATGTTGATTGAGAGGTGCGCTAATACGTACCTTCATTTCAGCTGCCTTTTAATATATCTTTGCTACATTAATTTCGCATTCCAAATTTTGCAGATGCAGCCAGTCAGAGACGTATCATCCTACAGTAGAAGATCTGTACGCAGACAAAGAAGGATTTGTCCTGAGATTGTTACCAGTAAAAGGTAAAGCTGCAGTCATGAAAAATGAGTCTTGCCCAATCTTATCAGCTGTTTTTGTATTTTTTCCTATTACATTATCACGCAATCTATACCGATGGTTCCAAAGCCACGAACAGGGTGGCAGCTGCTGCAACAGGCCGAGATGCATTCTTGCAGGTCAGATTGCCGGATGATGCATCAATATTTACCGCCGAACTCCAGGCACTTAAGATGGCATTCCAGCTGATCGAAACCTCGCACGACCACCAGTTCATTGTGTTCACAGACTCGCTATCCAGCCTTTTAGCTCTTCAAGGCGATGAGCAAAAACACCCTTGTGTAATAGCTCTCCGGGAAAGTTACTCTAATTTGGTGAGACTGCAGAAGTCAGTTGTGCTCGCGTGGGTTCCGAGTCACGTGGGCATACACGGAAATGAAAAGGTAGACACGCTAGCTAAGGAAGCCCTACAGATGGACATTACCAACCTCCACGTACCCCACACTGATTACCGTCCTAACATCAACGCCTATATAAAATCAAAATGGCAGGAACTGTGGGATTCTTTCCCAGAGAACAAATTGTACCAAGTGAAACCAACGGTCGGGACTGTGGGTAATGCAGCCCCCAGAAAACGGAGAGATGATTTGGTACTGATTAGGGCTCACATAGGTCACACTTACCTAACCCACGCTTATTTGCTCCACGGGGATGAGAAACCATATTGTGACCCCCCCCCCCCTGCGGGTACGGGGATGTAGAATAGGCCCGATGCTTTCTCAGCATGTCGTAAGAGGCGACTAACAGGGACGACTTGTTTGCCGTGAGTTGCGACCCGTGTCGGTGGAGGAGAGGGTCCTGGTGGTTGAGTGAAGGCCATAACTGCGGTTTGGTCCTAACAACACACCACTTTGGCCTCAAATTCACCTAGTCGGGAGGTTGAATTGGCCTGGTTCAACCAATCGGCTGGTGGCGTCATGCCCTGAGATCTCCGCCTTACTGTTTTTTAACTTTTGCTTTTTAACATAGCACTAACTTTTCATGTACTCGTAACCAAGTGGACTTCACTTGTGTGTTTCAGAAGGATGGTTGTCTCAGAAGGCGGCTGCTTAATCAGGTCAATCGGGGTTATTGATTCTTTTAATGGCCTTGAGTATATCACTAGTGTATCCCTGGCATCGGTTTGTGATGTATTTTTCCACTTACCTTTGATGTCCCCTTGTTGGGCTCCATGGTGGGTGGGGAGCACCGGTGATGAAATGTCATTTTTTTACTATGGATCCCCTAAATTCTCTTAAATTAACTGGCAAACGTTTCAGGAGCGACTCTGGGTCTAGCTCTGACACAGAGGCCGCTCCCATCTGGCCTAGGTTCCTTGTGATAACAAGTTGTGGTGATGGCAAGAGTCTTACTACTCTGTCACCTTTTGCCATTAATAAAGGCATTGAGGGTGTTGTAGGCACCCCTAAATCGATCAAAAGGCTGCGATCTGGAGATATCCTTGTTGAAGTCAGTCGCAGTACACAAGCAAATAACTTGTTGAAAACAAAGTCTCTGGTAGATGTCCCTGTTCAGGTAACCCCTCACAGGTCCCTGAACAGCTCCAAAGGAGTCATAAGATGCCCGGATATCAAGAACTGCTCCGATGAGGAGATTCTTGATAACCTGGCATCTCAGCATGTCAGTCACCTGTACCGCATTTCAGTGTTAAGGGAGGGTGTCAGGAAACCCACTGGCACCTTCATCCTAACATTTAGCACCCCCAAACCACCGACAACACTGAAGATTGGCTACTTACAGGTCAGGGTTGAGATCTATATTCCCAGCCCTGTCCGCTGTTTTAATTGCCAAAGGTACGGCCATTTCAAAACTAACTGTAGCAGGGCAGCAACCTGCGAGAAATGTGGCCAGGAGGGACATGCTGGTGATACCTGTGAGGAGTCACCTCGCTGTGTAAATTGCCAGGGTTGTCACTCTGCCAACGACAAAACCTGTCCAAAATGGGTGGAGGAGAAGCAGATTCAAAAAATAAAAGCTTCCAGCAACATAACATACAAAGAGGCTAGAGAAACATTTTTGTCGCAGGACTCACAGCTCAAGAGCTATGCTGGAGCTGTGAGGACTGCGAAAGTGTCTGCTGCAACCCAAACCGATATGACCTGGCCCAGGGACAGTCACTTTCCAAAGCCCATTACACATACGTTCCCAAAACCATCAGAGCAGTCTACAACATCCAAGACAGTACAGACGATGACAGCACCGACAAAAATATCACATAAATCTACACCCCCACAAAAGAAACCTAAACCACCACCAAAACCAACAACTACAAACCAGAGACAAAAGACAGAACCAACAAAAGCAAGAGACACACCTAGAATTAAAATACAGACAAAACAAAGCAAAGGGTCGGATGACCCTATCCAACTGTTCAACAGATTTGGAGCGTTAGAGGGGAGAGAGGGAGAAGACGAGCTGATGGAGCTCAGTGGCCAGAAGATTCGGCCCGAGCCAGGGGGTTCCTCCAGCTCTACTAGTAAGCCACAGATTTCCAAAGGATGACCCTCGGGAAAGCTGCGGCTGTAATACAATGGAATTGCAGAGGACTTAGACCAAATTACGAGGAGATCAAGTGCTCCATAGCAGACTGGTCTCCTTTAGTAATATGCCTGCAGGAGACTTTCCTTCGGGACACAGACAATCTCTCATTCAAAGGGTATGATATGTGTAACAAAACGGTTGTATCCCCGGTTGACAATAGAGCAATTGGGGGATCATCCATATTGGTTAAAAAAAACATGTCCACACTCCACTATTCATCTAAAGACTAACTTACAAGCTGTGGCAATTCGAGCTACACTTCACCGCACCATCACTGTGTGCTCGGTGTACATCCCACCGAGGTATAGCCTGAAACGAGATGACCTGGAAGTGCTTGTCAACCAGCTGCCCACCCCATTTCTACTCCTGGGTGATTTTAATGCACACAGTGACATGTGGGGCTGTAATTACACCAATCAGATAGGTGGATTGATTGAATCAGTTTTAGCTGCCTGGGATCTATGCCTTCTGAATAATGGGTCTTGTACCTATATTCATCCAGCCTCTGGATCTCGTTCAGCAATTGATCTCTCAATCTGCTCTCCGGCAATTCTGATGGACCTTCAGTGGAGAGTGCACGATGACCGATGTGGAAGTGACCACTACCCCCTTTTGATAGATGTTGTCTCCCCAATGCCCGAAGAGAGAGTCCCCAAGTGGCAACTCCAAAAAGCCAACTGGTCTGATTTTAGTCATCTCTGCCAAAATGAGATCGTCGGGGATGCTTTCAATGGTGTTGAAGACCAGATCGCCCATTTCACACAACTTTTGGTGAATATTGCTACCAAAACTATCCCCAAGTCCTCTGCAAATCCACGTACTAAACACAAGCCGTGGTTCAACACGGATTGTGAACAAGCGATCAAAGATCGCAAAAAGGCCCTTAATATTTTTAAGAAGTACCCAAATAATGTTAATCTTAGTAATTACCTAAATGCCCGTGCCAAAGCACGGCGCATCATTAAATCAAGCAAACGGGAGTCATGGAAACAGTACATATCTAAACTTAATTCAAATACTCCTGTCAAAAAAGCATGGGATATGGTTAGGAAAATCAGTGGAAAGCAGGTCAGTTCCTCTTTTTTACATGTGACCAAACCAGACGGCAGCAAATGCACAGAGACGGCAGATGTTGCCAATTTGCTTGCAGATGAGTTTGAATCAAACTCCTCAAGCAATCACTATTCACAAGCATTCCAGACATTCCAAAATACCGTTGAAAAACAGAAAGTGAACTTCATCTCGGATAACTCTGAGGACTACAACAGCCTCTTTAACATCACGGAACTGCAAATTGCTCTCGAAAGAAGCAATGACACTGCCACTGGCCCAGATGAAGTTCACTATCAGTTCCTCAAACACCTTCCAGATAGCTCTTTACGGGTACTGTTAGATATTTTCAACGGTATATGGGAAAATGGCAACTTCCCGGCTGCTTGGCGGGAAGCCACCATCATTCCCATCGCCAAGCCGGGTAAGGATCCGACAAAAGCTACAAACTACCGCCCTATTTCCCTCACTAGTTGCCTGTGCAAGACGTTTGAACGAATGATTAATGCCCGTCTGGTTTGGTTCCTAGAAACCAACAACCTCATAACTAGTTCCCAAAGTGGCTTTAGGCGTGGCCGCAGTACCACTGACCAGCTCGTGCGCCTAGAATCAACAGTTCGTGACGGATTTGTACGCGGACAGACACCATGTTGTATCGGTCTTTTTTGACCTAGAGAAGGCATACGATACCACTTGGAAATACGGCATTCTGAGAGACTTGTACTGTGCGGGTCTTAGGGGCCGAATGCCGCTTTTCATACAAAATTTTTTGAAAGACCGTGTGTTCCGTGTGCGTGTAGGGAGCGTATTGTCAGAACTACATAACCAGGAGATGGGTGTTCCTCAAGGCAGCATCTTGTCAGTTACCCTTTTCATCATGAAAATAAATAGCATCGCTAATGTGGTAAACACTGGGATTGAAAAGTCTTTGTTCGTGGATGACTTCTCTATTACCTGTTCCTCAAGGAACATGAGGTCTATAGAGAGACTAATGCAAAACTGCCTCAATAAGATCCAACAATGGGCTGACAAAAACGGATTCCGTTTTTCTCGAACAAAGACTGTTTGTATGCACTTTTGCAACCGGAGAGGTGCTCATTGCGACCCAGAACTAAATTTGAATGGTGTTCACATCCCAGTTGTTCCTCAGACCAAGTTCCTAGGCCTTATACTCGACAGTAAGCTGAACTTCAAAGCCCATATCGACCATCTAAGGCGGAAGTGCCAAGGAGCGCTGAACCTGTTGAAGGTCGTCTCAAAGATGGACTGGGGCGCTGATCGCCCCGTTTTGCTTCGACTCTACAGATCCTCAGTGAGGTCCAAACTTGATTATGGTTGTGTTGTTTACAGCTCTGCACGTGAGTCATACCTCAGGAAACTCCTCCCCATACATAACCAAGGTCTTAGGATCTGTTTGGGAGCGTTCCGTACCTCCCCAATGCAGAGTCTTTACATAGAAGCGAATGAACCACCCCTCCACATAAGATGGAAGAAGTTATCACTTCAGTTTGCCCTCAAACTGAGGCGCCATAGACACAACCCGGCCTTTGAGACGGCCTTCAACCATAAGTTTAGTGAAATATACATGAGGAAACCGTCAGCTATCCCGCCATTTGCTATTCGCGTTAGGAAAGCTCTATCACAGGTGTGCAACAACCCTGACTCTGTGGCACAGCTTACTTTCCCCGTCACTCCTCCCTGGAAGTTAGACGAACCAGCTGTTGACCTTAGTTTAAGAAAATATCTGAAGAACTCAACAAATGAACTTGTGTTCCGTGCCAGCTTTAATGAGCTGAGACATAAATATCATCGGTATCATGCAATCTATACTGACGGCTCCAAAACCACTAACAGGGTTGCGGCCGCGGCGTCGGGCCGTCATGCATCCTTGCAAATCAGACTACCAGATGATGCATCAATATTCACTGCCGAACTCCAGGCACTAAAGATGGCATTTGATCTGATTGAAAGCTCAGACAACTACCAGTTCATTGTGTTCACAGACTCACTATCAAGCCTTTTAGCACTAAAAGGCCATGAGCTAAAGCACCCTTCAGTAACAGCTCTCCGTGAAGCTTACTCCAATTTGGTTCGGCTACAAAAATCAGTTGTGCTAGCATGGGTCCCTAGCCACGTGGGCATTCAAGGAAATGAAAGGGTGGATGCACTTGCTAAAGAAGCCCTACAGATGGACGTCACCAATATCTACTTGCCTCATACTGACTACCGGCCTAAGATCAATGGCTTTGTAAAATCAAAATGGCAAGAACTGTGGGATTCCTTCCCCGAAAACAAGCTGTACCAAGTTAAACCGAGGGCTGGAACTGGGGGACATAGAGCAGCCCCCAGCAAACGGAGAGATGATATAGTCCTGGCTAGGGCTTACATCGGCCACACTTACCTTACCCATGCCTATTTACTTCACGGGGACGAGAGACCATATTGTATACCCTGTGATTGTGCTGTCACCGTCAGTCACATTCTGGTTGACTGTCACGAATACTCCCATATTCGTCCGAAGTATTACGCTGTGCCAGACCTGAAAACTTTATTGGAGCGAACAGATTCTTCCCTTATTCTGGGCTTTCTCGAGGAGAGTAGACTGTACAGAAATTTTTGACATGACTCCGGCATTTGCTTGTTTTTGTTTTTTTTTTTTAGTGAAACCTGAAAAGTTGTTCTAGTGGAATTTGACACTTTTGACCCCTTTTTTATTTGTTGTACCCAACATTGCCCCTTTTTTCTTTCTCGGTGACACTATATAACACCTTCGTGTTGGTGTGTCGTTAAACCCCATCTAACTAACTAACTGTATCCCCTGTGACTGTGCTGTCACCGTCAGTCACATTCTCATTGACTGCTATGAATACTCCCATATCCGTCAGAAGTACTACACTGTGCCAAACCTGAAGACGTTGTTTGAGCACACAGATCTTTCGCTCATTCTCGACTTTCTCAAAGAAAGTAACCTTTCCATGAAATTTTCACATGACTCCCACATTGGCTTTTGTTTAGGTACCTTAGTATTTTGCCCAATCCTTTTTCCTTTTAGGTGATTTCACCTCACCATTCCTTTTTTTATCTAGCTGACACTATATAACACATTCGTGTTGGTGTGTCGTTAAACCCCATCTAACTAACTAACTAACTAACTAACTAACTAACTAACTAACTAACTAACTAACCTATTACATGACAGCGTGTTTGGTCTAGCGGTAGAGCATCCGCCTCTCAGGCGGAAGGCCCTGGTGCGATACCCAGGTCGAGTCATACCAAAGAATCAAAAATGGAACCTACTGTCGTTGTGTGTGATGCTCCGCATAAGCAGTGGAGTAGGGAAAACAAGCCAGTGAGCCACAAATGGAAAAAAGGCCGTGGCTGGCTCGACTTGAACCAATAGGTTGGAAACTGGGCCGTTAAACTCCATCTAACTAACTAACTAACCTGTTACATGAATTGCCTGCAGGTGGTCAATCAACTGTACCGGGATATATTGTACTGCCCTGTTGAAAATAGGTGGTATTTGACGCAAGCTACGTAGAACCATTGTCAGAGACATTCATATTGAGATTGTACAAGCCGATCAGCATGTAGCTGCGGAATGGGAATATGATTATATAGTAACAAAGCATGGGAGGCACATTTGACGCATGTGACAGCATGATGCTAGAAAAGAATAAGTAGTTTAGCCATTTCTGCATGGTTTATTTGTGTGTGGTAGGAGTGTATGTCTTTTGTATAAAATTGAAGAATGATTTACTTTAGTTTACATTGATACAGTAATTTGTGGAATGCACCAGTGGAGAAACTAATCCTGTGACATTGTAAAGTTATAAAGGTTGAGAGGTGCCCTACTGCCTAAACTGCCTTTAATATATACATGTTTGCTAAATTGAATTCTCATTTCAAACAGTGCAGAGGTATCAGCCAGTCAAAAACTTATCATCCTACAGTAGAAGATCTGAATGTAGACAAAGACAAAGATGGTTTTGGCCTGAGATTGTTACCAGTGAAAGGTAAGTTGCAGTCATGAAAAATGAGTCGTGCTAAATCTAAACAGGTGGTTTCTTATTTTTTCTTTTACATGAATTGCATACAGATGGACAATCACCTGTAACAATACATATTGTACTGTCCTGTTAAAAATAGCTGGTACTTGATTGACACAAGCTAGAACTAATTATCAGAGAGATTGGTATTGAGATTGTACAAGCCAATCAGCATGTAGCTACTCAAAATGGGAATATAACATACTAACAAAGTATGGCAGGCACAGTTAACCTTCCTTCTTGATCTTGGCACTGCTTGCAACCTGAGTGGGAGCGAACCATCATGTGTTAATAAGTGGGCCCGGGCCCAAACATAACTGTTCCATGATTAAAGGGACTATTTCATGACCCCAAAACGTAGTTATGGTCTAGTGGAACAAAATTCACCATTGGTCATTGCACTTTGTGCGAAATGGAATAAAAAAAAAACCTTTAGAGACCACATCGTTGCCTTAACTTTTTGTACAGAAGAGTTGCAATTGGTTTTTGCTTTCAATGGAAGTTACATTTAGTGGTCATGAATCCCCACCTGTATTTTGTTAGGTTGGAAGGTTTCATTTGTATTTGACTATTATTATTTTGAGTAGTAGTTTTGCAGAGATGAAGTGTGTTGCCTGAGTTTCTTTCAGGTTGCTTATGGACAACACTCTGTGCTGGAACAGAGATGTGCCTACTTGATCACTATTGTACAGAGGAACTGACTGTGGAGTGGGTAATCAAAAGGGAAGGAGGGGGTATAGTGTGCCACTGTGATTTAATAAAGAATTCTTTTGAGGGGGGAGGGACTTCCTTATTGCAAAATTTGGGGAGAAAATTGTAGACATGAGAGATCTGAGCAAGAATATATTTAAAAGTTAAAGAATAGGGTATCCTGGGGTAATTTGTGTACTGTATTTTCAATGAATGCAAGTTACATGTAAGTGTAGCATGCTTTAGTGTTGGTTAGGTTCTGGCTATTGTAAGCACATCCTTGCTACAGTTATAGTAGACAAAAACCAACAGCAAGAAACTTGATTTATAGTACATCTGGCATTAGACATTTGCAACTAATTTGAACAACATTTAAGATAATTGACGAATATTTTATCTAATGCATACAATGAGCCTTAACCATCATTTATCTCTGCATTGCATAATAAAAGTATTACTCTTTTATCGTTTTCGTATTTCACAGGGAGGTCAGTGTTTACACAGAAAAAAATTCTAAAGAATGAGTTCCTTCTGATGTACCCTGGGGAGCTCATGAACAAAACCTTTGGTACGAGGTTCTTCAGTCATTTTAGACCACCCATGTTACCACAGTTACCTGCATGTACAATACAATTAAGTCTTTAAGCCTGTGAAGTGGTCAGCTTTACCACAAGCTGTGTTCATTGAACTTCCATGTCCCAGTAAAATTCTTGAGCACGTAACTGATAACAGCGTATTCTTATTGCAGATAATGTGCTTTATTAGTGTGGGGGACCAAAGGCTAAGGTGATAAACTCACCGCACTTGTGACCTGGTTGTTGGTTCAAGTCTTGTCAGCCTGGTTCATGACATTGTGTCCTTTGGTGAGATGCTTTTATCCCAGTTGCCTGTCTCTACCCAAAGGTTATAACTGTATACCTTTTAGCTGTAGCATATAATGCAGACACTCATGGTGTATATACCTGCACAAACTGGAGGTACTTATCTATGGGAACAGTTTACTATTGGGCATAGGTAATGTGTATAAAGCTAGCTCTTTGAGGCCTCTCAGTGGTGGGAAGTGCTACATAAAAGCAAATTATGATTATTAGCCACTGGGAGGTCTTGCATTCAGATTGAGATTAGCCAGTATAGAATTGAAAAATATATAGTTGTAGTAGATCATCCCAGCCTGCAATCTGAAGCAACCTGTCCAGCCGTCTACTGTCAGCTGTTAGTTAGTATGGTCTTAGTTCAGTGTCATGGATTGTATATCATCATTTACCTCCTCTTTAAGTGAAGTGATACACTATCAGCACTGCCAACAGCTAGGGTGGTAAGAAGTGGTAACTTAAGTGTTTTGTTTTGGCTTCAGCAGTAAAATACATGTCAGTATAGTATCTATGACTTTTATAATGCATGAACTTTATGTCCTCACAAAGCGCACTTTGCTGCTTATTGATCAGTCTCTAACAGAATAACATTTTAAGTGACTTTGTTAGGTCATTCACTGCAGCTGATGGTTATTTTTTATTTATACATATCCATCAGGTCAAAGAAGCATGGATTTAGAGAACTAATTTACTGTTAAAATGATGTTTACCCAGTTAATATATTGATACAGTCCAAATGCATTCAAACGTCATCACAAACATATATGTTGCACGTAGTTCATACACACACTACTGGAAGAGCTGAAACCTTTCATACCCCGTATTATTGACTACAAAATCCTCACTCCAGCTTTTCGGACTGTTAACACTGGTATCCAAAACTACCTCAGTGCAGTATTACATCAGACAAGCTAATTACAGACAACTAACAGATCAGGCACTGTGTTGAAACTTTCCTTTTCTCCCAAACCTGTTAGTTTTTTGCACCTTTCAGTACTCATTAAGCACAGTGAACATGTTTTGTTGAAGTCTTCACTGTGTAGGACTAAGTACTGTATTATTACCACTTTAAGTTACTTCTGTACTTGAACAAGAAATTTGCAATTTCTTTCTTTAAAATTTATGGTCTCAGTTCACATGCACTCTCCTGCATTATCTCTTCCTGTAATCTGAAAATTAACTCATACAATTACATCAGTGAGTGCAGTTTTATGAACTGCAGCCCCAAACAACCATAGGTCATCTTATAAGCTTTCTGTGATGATACCATCAAAATTTTTGCCATACATGATGAATTGATCACGTTAAAATGTCCACTTGGGTTCCTTCCTTGCCCAATTACTGTACACAATTTGATGATAGGCAGAAAATAATACTCCATGCATAGACATTTAATCCATCTCCAGGAAAAACTAGCCACAGCATGCAGAGCATACAGAGGGAGTTTTGTTTACAATCCTGCTCAATCCACTGTGTAATTGTTTGCACCCTAGTGAGTGGAATACAACCTAGGTGTGGTGATAATAATAGACCTCTGGTGGTGGGTAGGAAATTCGATATACCTCACTTAGACAATAGAAAAGTGAGGTTCAAAAATCAACAGCATCCTCGATTCAGCATGAAACCTTTCCGTGAAGATGCAGTGTCTTGCTATTCATGACTTTTTTTACAGCAATGTGTAATACTATGTCCTCACATATATGATTTCCAATACATTGTATGCATGCGTTCCCTTACAGAAATGTCTGCTGCAAACTAACTTGCCCACTAGCTTGCTCGCAAGCTTATTTTTAGATGATATTTAGCTTGTATTATGCTTGCAGAAACACAATAACAAGCTTCTTTGTAAGCTTGCTACTAGTTTGACTGCAAGCTTGCTAGCAGCTTGCCTGCAAGATTACTGCAAGCTTGTTTACAAACCTGGTAGCAAGAGCGAGCATATTTTTGCTCTCAGGCTCCTGTTTTATTGTTTTCAGTGATAACTGTTCAAATAGACCCTCTTTCAAAAAGCAGTTAGAGAATAAAAGGATGGAGCTTTGGTATATATCTGTAGTGTCAGTGGAATTTTTCTAAAAATGAATGTTACCAATGTCCACTATCCCAGAGTCCTTTGTTATGCTATTGGAAAAGGGTCTATGACTCAAGTTCTGAAAAGTTTTACAAAATATAAAAACTGCCACTACAAACAATGCCTTCTGTGTTTTTCTTTTACTGTACATGATGGCGACCTATTTTAACCACTGTAAATCCCCACATTTTATAAAAGGGAAGTTTGTAAACAACCAAACATTTTCTGGCTGATTTCTTCATTTTTTGGTTTCTGTTAAAAGATATGTTGAAATACAGCACACTACGTGTACATAATTACTGTTCTCAGCAAGTACTGTACATACTGTAATCAGGGTCAAAACTATTTAAATGATTACACTCATAGTGCGGTTGTTCAATTTTTAGAGATGTGAAGACTGCTGAAGTCTCTAGCTGCGGGTGGCTTCTGTATCCTGTTTCCAAAAAAAAAAAAAAAGACACCTGGTTCATACTGTCATTAAGTTGGACTACAGTACTATTGTTCATAACAAGCAAGAAAGAGCTACACATCCTTCACTAAATTATCAAATCTGCATTAACTGTCACAGATTTCCAGAACTTAAACTACAAAATTACATTGCATTTTTATAGCTGAACTGTAGAAGAACTTGTTGAAACTGACGGTGTCCCTTTTGAAGTATTTAATATTCTTCTTGTACATTCCACTTTTGCATTGAATTATGGGACTTTTATTGGGAGTGGACAAAAATCCAAAAAATATAAACAAAACTCCAACTGCAGACAGGTATTCAGGATGCAAGACCATTGTCTCCATATTCAGGTAGAAAAGGTGGCAATTTTCGTACAGGCACTGTATGAGTTCCAAGACACAAATTCTCCATGGACAGCATCATTCTGATTTGACTTTTGTATATTTATTCCTGCCAACTGCCTGCCCAGGCAAAGGATGCGTCTGCTCTGTAGAACCATAAATGTAACGTAGGCTGTCTGAAGTTTCAATCTCAAGTTCCAATGTGCATAGCCTAAGCGGACCACATTTTTCAGACCACAGCATATGGCCAGTCTGAAGCACGTTTACTGTTCAGCACTAATCTTTGAATTTCAGTTTTATACTGATGCAGCTCAAAGTCAATCCATTTGTAAAGAAATAGGCTTTACGCTAGACTGGTTCACTAAACAATGAACAAATCCACAACATGGATGATGTAGATGCAGGTAGGCTATGTTTGAGTGGGACTGTCTCTGATGTGCTTCGACCAGTTTACAATGCTGAGACAACAGACAAGGTGGACGGGTAAAAACAGTTTTGTACAGCTGGAGTAGTTGAACGACAGGCCGGCCTCCCGTTGGAACCTTTCCCACAGGCAGCCAACAATATAGTCACATTTGTTTGTGGAAGAAGACATTTTGCACCAGAACAGTATGCATGGTCTTAATTAACTGAAGTGTATTGTCACTGTTTTTGCCCGAATTCAACAATTATTAACCCGTCACACTTTGCTAAGCCTAGGCATGGCTGTTTGATCTTGATTTTAAAGTTATGTTGTTACTATAAACAGTGTAAAGTGTAAGCTATCCTCAGCTGTTGATTTTCATACCACTTACCAATGACATCCCATTTCTTCAAAATATACAGAGGCATCAATAGTATTATCTGATACAAAGTCTTGAAAACCATTGATGTTCAACTGCAAAATTTACGGTAGCAAAGGTGGAGTTAAAAGTCCTTAATACATAGGCCAAAACCAACGTTAGGCCGCAACAGTGCACAAAGTAAAATAGCCTAGGCTGTAGGCCCTTACTTGTTAGCTGTTACTTACAGTGTACGTTACGGTAATCTTTGCGTAACTGGCCAACACTTTTGCAAACAAAATAACTGTCCCATAACCCTCCGAGGTGGAAGTTTTTAGCGAATGATTTTAGTCCATTAATTTCTTCAGTTACCAATTTATTCTCTCGGTTTATTGCTGTAGACTGCTTCCAAATAACGCAATTACAGCCACACTAACGAAACAGCGGCCGCCTATTCAACGGACCAGTATTTTGAATGTGGTATGCTCATATCATATTACAGTGTCTTACTATAGGGGTTTCAGCTCAACGAACGGGTTTATTCTTGCAAAAATTGTTATGAATTGTCTAGTAAAAAGACCGTTAAAAAATAAGGTGTGACGCATTTCATTACATTTGAAGTCAAAAAGCTTGTCCAGTCTGTTATCCTTTTTTTCACATGCCGCTAGAATTCAATAGGCTCGTTTAGCCAAAGTTCCCCGGGAAAAGGCCATTTTCCCGGGTGAAAAATATAGACGTCTAATGTCGCCTGATGGCTAAATCCTCCTATTGAATTCTAGCCTCATGATCAACAAGAAGACGTGATTTCCGAAACAGGTTTGAGTTGAAAGTACCTACTTTATAGTGCACCTGTGTTCGATGCCTCCCGACGTGCGAGCTCGAGAGTAGTCCTAGTAACCCTGTCTGAAGGGAACGTGTTTACATTTGTTCCTCACACTTATCCCTGCGTGAAAAGGCTAAATGAAAACACTTTTGCTTGCAGCAGGGTTACCCGACTGGCTCGAGGTTACAGAGAATTTTACGTACAACACAAGTAGGCTACAACGGTATCTTACCGCGCGCTGCAGGTGGGCAGTGAGGAATGCAAACATAAATCATAAGTACTAAAGAGTCAAGTCAAAGTCATCTTGCGCGAAGTCGAACGCGAAGTTTCTAATCTATGAAGAAAAAGACACTTCAAGTTCTAGAAGCATGAATGATTCATTTTGAATGTCTCGCATCGGGTGATATTATTTATTTGGGAGTCTTTCTAGTGGTGTCTCCCTGATTCTGTTCATTTAATTACAAACCGACCGATGATCGAAGTACCGAAAGAAATTAAAATAAGTGGTTGAAATTATAAACACAGGCTGGCTGATTCCACTTTTGAATTCAGGGAAGCATTCAAAGGATGCTGTATTTATACCTCGTTGGTATGATTGAGGGAATTATATACATATTGCAAAGTTGCACATACTCCAAATGTAGCTTGTGATAATGATGTTGATTTATCTTGTGGTCATACTTATGTTTCATCTAAGCCGTGTTGCAAGTTTAGTTTGGCTAGATGCAAGCATAGCTAGCTATGCTACTCTTTTTGAAAAAAAGGAAATTGGGGTCCCATAACCAACAGAATTCTGTACAACGGCATGGGGCTCAACAGCGATATAATGATTTCAAGCGTTGATTCTACTTTTCCCGAAATTTGGGAACTTTCAATCTTCTTCTTCCAGAGGATAGATTTCGGGAAATCAGAAGGGTATCCAGGCCGTACATTTTTAATTTTCCTCCTGCGTCTATGGTGGTGCTCGGATTTTGTTCCTTAATCATGTTTGTCTCAGGTGCACGTAAACAGAGTGTAGGAAATATTCTAGAAATTTCTACAAGATCACTGTCAAATTTCAGGAAGTTTGGATTATGATTCGGGAAATTTTGTTTTCAGTTATGGAAACACATAGTGTACTGTAGGCCGCGGCATTCATTAGAAAGAAACGGGGTCCTTCAGTCAACAACTTAACAACGCAACTGACGTTTTCGTAAGAAACGGTTTTTTTATTTCTTTAGATAATTTATGTAGAAAAATAACATTTCTACATGGAATATTATACTTGGAGCGGTCTTAGCTGAAAAACGGTGAAATATCGAAATTACTTTTGACATCGTTGAGGCACAACGTTCGTGTTGACTGTCGTGTGGAAGTGTCACATACCGGTTGTGCGAAATTAACGTGAAGAACACACAGTAGGCTCTACAGTGATTAAGCACGCATAAAGCCTGCATGTAAAAGATTTAAATATATATTCCTGTCGCCTGAAGGCTCTTCCAACAATTACCAACCGTTCCATCAGAATTTTCACGGTAGTAGAATCTTGCAAAGGTCTCTAAAGAGAAGCCATGACAGATAGTACTAAGTATAGTACTAGGCCTAGGCCCAGCTAAAATTTCTGTGCAGTACCTGTACATGCCTTACGTTATTCAATAACATGGCCAGATTACCAGTTAAAATGTCACTTGACCAAAACGTCCCCAGTATTGGTCAAAACGTCCTCATACCAACATATTGCTGGGTTTAATTTTTGGTAGTTTTATGTCAGTTTTGTAACTATTTGGTCAGCTTCTTGTAATGTTTAAAATAGTAACTTTATTAGGCTAGCTTTTCAGTTTCTTCAAAGTCACAGGGAACTGAAAATACAAATTACATTTAATTGCCGCAATCATAATTTTTAATGCAGTTTCACATGTTTAGCTTATGGAGGTATTGCAGTGAGAAAGTACAGTGGGCACAGGTTAGCTATGGTTAGCACCGTGCTAAGTACTTTTCTTCATGTCGTGACATACTAGTTCTGAAAACCCCAAAACTGTAACTGATTTCCCTAATGCCTACAACAAAGCCATTAGAATTAAACTTCTCATTATTAAAACTTAAAATGAGGTTTATGACGTATCATTGTATACGTATATTCATAGGTGGGGACAGTTTTCTATTACATATGTAATACCACGGGGACATTTTGGTAAGAATTAAATGGGGACGTTTTGGTTGCCAAAAAGGGATGTTTTGACTGGATACCCATGGTAATTAGGGGATTATATACAACTGAATTAAGAATTCAAATTTTAAGAAACTTTCATGAATACCTCTCCTAAAAACTTCTTGAAAAACTTACGAAAGTAGACAAGTCATTATAATTAGCAATTTATATGCGTTTGTAGTGCTCCCCATTAATTATCAAAACTTAGCAAAGTACAGAACATCTATTATTCTGTGCTAATTACCATTCAAGACTGCACCTGCCAAATGTTAGTTAAGTGATTGGTGCATATTTCCAGGTTTTATGAAATTGACTTCCAAATCAACATGTCAAAGCTGTTCATAATGCAAGCTTGCACAACCTTGGCAAGCTGTAACTCTATATAATGTAAGCTAACTAGTTATTATTACAAGCTTGCCGCTATGTGCAAGCTTGCTACAGTAAATGACAAGCTTATCAGAAATGACTCCAAGCTTGCCACAAACTAGTAAGCTTGTAGCATGCTTGCACAATAAGCTTGCATGACATGTGCAGTCTAAATAGGCTTTCGGCAAGCTTGCAACAACCTTATTTAAATTGCTGCAATCCTATTTCAAGCTTGCAGCAACCTAATTTTTCTGTAAGGGTTCACTTCATAGAAATACCACAATTTCAGAATGGTTTATCTGACAGTACAGTGGTTAGTCTTAGAGTTATAATATTAAATATTTCTGCGAGTACATACCACATCAGTATAATGTTACTGGCCGTTACAATTTTATTTAATGTGAGTTTTATGAAATGTAGAACTCACCTATATGTCTTTTATCATAATATCACACAGTACACAGGCTTGAATTCTGCATCCTGGCAAGTATACTTATACAACACCACGTATGTTCTCTTCTATACTCACTCATTGAAACAAGAAAATACTGATAGATATTTTAGTCATGATGCATGGAAGTGTTCTAGTCCTACCACTAACAGAAACACCTGGGCCATTTTTTCTTCTGAGTAAATTTTAATTTTGCATACCTAAGCACTTCATGTGTGTATAGAAATTTGAAAACATGTGAGCACAAGAAGTAAATGAATAGGCCATGCAAAAAGCAGACATCGGCAATTTTTATCACATGATAACTGAGATTTAGTGCCTGGTTTTCTCCCTCCTTATTATATTCAACTCCATGGTAAATATACATGCATGTTAGTGTACATGTATACCGTACACCTGTTAGAATGATGCCAAACTGCATGTGTTACTACATTTGGAGCATAATAGAAAAGCTTAATTGAAGCTTACTGAAGGGGAATGTGTGAGGAGCATACCATTGTGAACAATTCATAATACCAAAACATAGACCAGTGTATTACAGTACATGTGTACTTGGGCAGTCATTTTTGAAAGGGGAGGATACACCAGTATTGCTTTATCATGGAATTTGTGAATTTGCCATGTTCAATTGTTTCACTAGCTGAGATAGTATTGTAAGGTAGCTTAAAAGTGCGAACATAAAGGTTATTGTGTACATGAAGCTCCTAGTTCCATCTGCCGGAACTCTTTCAGAACTGAAAAGTAATGTAACAATAAGTTCTCTTGTCCTGGGTAGGACGTTAAACTGCATCCGGTTGTGGAGCTCGTTAAAGCGTGGGGATAATGAGGTTACCTTTTGCCACAACTGCCTCCGGGACACCCTTGGGCAAGGTGCGCCTGTATTTTGGCCCAGTTTTGTTCAGTTTTTTGTTTTTGTGTAAATAGTGTATATAGTGTACATACTGTAAATAATAGCAAGTTGACTCCACCCGGACCCCTCGTGGCAGGTGGAACCCGCCCCGGACCACTCGTGGCCCCTTGGGGCAGTTTGTGATGATTGCTTGGTCTGGTGTTTTGGTTTTTTGGTTGTTGTTGGGTGGTGGTTTGGTCTGGTGTTGTCTTTCGTTGGTGGTATGTAGTAATATTGGCTTTGGGTGGCCGGGGGGAGGTTGGTTTGTAGGGCATTGGGTTGTCAGTGTGTGTGTGGTTCTAATTTTAAATGAACATAATTTTCTGTTTGATTTGGTGGTGTGTGGATAGTTTTGCCTTTATGTTCCTGTCCGATCCGGTTTTTGTTTTTTGTTTGTATGTGCCGTTTCGATGCACTTAAAAAGTAGTTCTCTTTTGAAACTCATTGCTACAGTTAATGAGCACTTAACCCTCTGTAACAATCATATACATGGCTTTTGCATGCTTACAATACCCTTGTTTGAACTCAAGTTGCCATTCATACGTACAGGTATGCTTTTATAGAGTACAGACGTGAACATTATATCAAAACCACACTACTCAATTGTGTTGTAATAGCTCTTAAGTAGCTGTATATGGACTGTTTTTCAAGAAAGACAACCCTCATAAAGAACAATTTTTTGTCCTCAACAGTGTTGATGCAACAGAGGAGCCATCCCCTGGGCAACCTTCTTTCGGAAGACTCATTAACCATGGCACCAGAGAAGAAATAAATGCCAAGGTGAGAGTTGTGGAAATTATGGGTAAGCCTAGGCTGTGCATTTTTGCCATAAAAGACATACCAGCACATACTGAGCTACTTTATGATTATGGAGTGCCCAGTGGCTTTAAATTCCCCCCACCCTACTACAACCCAGAGTCCAGGGTCACTACAACGGAACACATTGAAGATGAGTGGGAAAGCAATCATTGTAGGAAAGAGAATGACAACCTTGAGTCTTGTAATTCTAGCAAAGGATTCTGTGAAATGGAAAATCAGCACGTTAGAGAAGAATCTTCAAGCTTTTCAAACAACACGAAAAAGGGCAGTGACCATTTTTCAGAAACAGAAAACAATTTTGCTGAACAGTCTGATGATATTTCCTCAGAAAATGATAGTGAAAGTAATAATTGTGTCATCAGGGGAGATATGACATCATCTGCTGGGAAAAACCAAGTGCAAGGAAAAAATGGTGGCAGACAGCAGGACACTGATCAGGACTTAGATTCTGACAGCTTTGCACGACAGTTACTAACAGATATCATCAGTGGTGTTTGCTGTGCATCAGAAGATAGTGACAGTGCTAAAGAGTTCAACATTCGGTGCATGAAGGTGTCCACATCTGGTTCTATTCCTATTAAATCAGACAGCTGTAATCTTGTGAACATCTCTAATTATATGTCTACAATAATGGCAGAAGACTCCATTGGAGACACTGGTTTAACTGAAGGTGTTTCTTCTAAATCAGCTGAGTCTGGGCAAGTTGAAAGCAATTTTGGCGATGTAAATACCATCTACAAAGAGTCAGGTGTCACAGGATACAATGAAGAAGAAAAATCATCAAAAGGCTGTGAAAAGCAGAAGCAAAATGTGACATTAGAAGCTACCATCTTAACAGACACAGAGGATAATGGAAACCATGCTACAGAAATTGTTTCAGAAAGTAGTTTTGATGATATGTCAGATGTTATTCCTCACAGAATAGATAGAACTAGATGTAAGGAAGTTGAGGAGATTTCACTAAAGAATAGGTCAGAGGAGATATTGAGAGGTGAAAATGAGGAGGAGTCTACAATCATACAGACTGTATCTGAAGAAATCATTCAAGATGACATTGGTTTGGAGAGACAACTTTCAAACCATCATGGACGGAAGGGGCCAAGGAGGAACAAGGAGTCAAGAAAACGTAGTGAATTTAAAACAAGGGATTCATCAAGTGAGAGCAGGCAAAAGACAAAGTCTAGAATAAAAAGTTTGAAAACAACCTGGAAAAGAGCAACTGTCTTGAAGCAACAGATAAATTGAGTGCAATCAGTGAAGATGATAGTTCATATCCAGAAGACCATTCTTCAAGAAGCAAACTGAGAGAAAACATTAAAATTAAGAGGATAAGAAAGAAACTTCAACACTTTAAGCAAAAGCCCTCAAATAAGAACTATAGTCCTGTAAGGGCACAGGAAGAAGTCAGTGACCCCATAGATGAAGCCAGTGAAAGCACAAAACAAAAACATATGTTGGAAGAAAGATGGATGGAAGAGAATCACATGTCAGAAGAAGACAACACAGATTTGATCTTGGAGAAACATCACTATGGTAAGGGCAAGAAAGCTAGTAAACATAAGAAGACTACTAAACACAGGAAGTTCACAAACATGTCAGAAGAAAGCAGTGAAGATATCGATGAGATGTTGAATAAGCATTACCATTTTAAGCACAAGAAAGGTATTAAAAACAGTAGGACCACTAAACACAAAAACTGTAAGATAATGTCAGAGGAAAGCTGTGGAGATGAAAATTTATCACAAGAAAATTACCAGAGAAAGAACAAGAAAGATGGAGAAGAGACACTTGTAGAGAAACATCACTGTCATCAGCACAGAAAAGCTACTTAGCACAGGAAGTTTGCCATACAGAAGAAATCCATGGTCATTTCAGAAGAAAGCAGTGAGGATGAAGACACATCAGAAGAACAACAGTCAGGAAAGCACAAGAAAGCTACTACTCATAAGAAGTATACTAAAAAAAAGAATTTGGCAGACAGCTCAGAGGAAAGCAGTGAAGATGAGAGGTTGTTGAAGAGTCGTCACCATTGCAAGAGTAGGAGATGTACTAAACGCAAGAAGTCTGCCAAATTCAAGAAGTCTGCAAACATGTCAGAAGGTACCTGTACCAGTGAAGAGGAGAGTTCAGATGGAGAAGTGCAAACTGTGAGCAAAAAGGATGGGAAAAGAGTTTGGAACAGAAAAGACTACTGCTTTTTCTGTGATAAGGAAGACTTAAAAATAGCTCGCCACTGGTTCATTTGGCACAAGGATGAAAAACTAGTGAAGGAAATTGAGAATCTGCCCAAGTTCTCAAAACCAAGGACTGAGAGGATAGCCTCACTTAGGAATAAAGGAAACTTGAAACATAATCTAACTGTTTGGCAAACAGGTGCAGGGAAAATAGTTCCCAGGAAAAGACCATGCTATGAGGAGGATGCTAGTGACTATCTTCCTTGTGAATTCTGTTCTGGCTCCTTTAAAAGGGAATGGCTTTCTTTACATCAGAAGAAATGTGGTGAAAGACATGGAAGAGACCGACAGAGAAGAGTTCAGTCAGCTGCAAAAATGATGATCCCTGAAAATGTCTCTTCTGGAGTATCTGATGCTTTGAGAGCCAAAGTTTTAACAAGAATGCAGTCAGATGAGACAACAGCTGATGTTAAACGAGATAGGGATATTTTAGTATATGGATCTAGACTACTTAGAAGTCACCCTGAGGAGCACCATGCACTTCTAGTGTCTCAAAAGATGCGAGATCTAGCAAAACTAGTGAGGGCTGCCCAAAGTAAGGATCCATCCATATCAGGAATTAGGCAATGCATTGATCCAAACAAATATGACACAGTTGTAGCTGCTGTTAAGACAGTTTCAGGATATTCAGAACAGACAGAAAGCTATGAAACCCCATCATATGCCAGAAACATTGGCTTTGAGTTAGACAAGGTGATAGCGCAGTTGGGTACTGAAGCACTGACCCTTAGGCGAAAAAATCGTTTCGCCTTAACGTTTTACACATTGTTTTATATAGGAATGCGCAACTCTATACGCAAGTCCGATTTACCACATAATGTTTATGCAATTACTTAGCTGCAAACCAACTTACGTGCATGTATCCGTTAACACTAAGGACATACGGGCCATTGAAATAACGTGCATATATATCTCAGAACCAAAAGATGAAATATAATCTTATGTATTTTATTGTTTTTTCCTTCGCCGGTTGTATTGGCGGTATACCGATTTCGCCTAACACGTCGAATTAGCGACCTATAATATATATATATATATATATATATATATATATATATATATATATATATATATATATATATATATATATATATATATATATATATATATATATATATACATATATATATATATATATATATATATATATATATATATAAATATATTATATATATATATATATATATATATACACACACACACCTTGGGGGAAAACTCGTGTGAAAAAAAAAAAAAAGAAACCTACATTAGGGGGAAAATGTACATGCGGGGAAAAAAATCGTTTCCCCTAACCGTTTTCACACACTTTTTATATACAAATACATAAATGCATGGTAATGTGCTTTCAACCACACAATCTATATACAATTACTTCAATGTAGACGAATTTACGGACACGTATGTTAACACGTACAGATGGTGGGCCATTTAAATAATGTTGATCATGTCTCAAAGACCTTAGAGGGAAATATATTCTTATCTATTTTATTGTTCCTTTTTCCCCTTAACGAAACCGCGGTATCATGATTTCCCCTAACGTTACGGATTAGTGTTATATATATATAATATATACAAATATGTATATAAACATATATACATATATGTATATGTAAAGATGTCAAATGTACCAAGACAACAGAAAAGATGTTAAGTGGTAAAAGTTTAAGGATGCCTAATAGTTTGGATAGATATATTCTCTTTATATATTCTTTATTTTTATGCTTGATATTGCCTGTTAGTAAAGTGCAATCCAATTTTCACATTAGCTATATTTAAATTATGGAAATGAAGGATGATAAATGACTCTTGAAACTAAAACTGCCAGCAGTAAAAACTGAATCTGTATGGTTTTGTTAGTAGCTGATGACAGAGAAGATAGTATTGCATCTTTTGAAGAGAAGAACATCTCCGACTACAGTGGTGAAGACAACCCAGAGTCATCAGGTGTGCATATTTACTTTAAAGTCACCTTGTAAATTTCTTTGGATTCAAATTAAAATAGTCTGCTGCAGTGTCTTGTTCTGGATCTGCAAAATCCTCCTTTAAATTGTTTTATAGAGAAATTTGATTCAGCCTTTCTTTCTTCTTCCATGTTGACCTACATGTGAAATCAGTTTCTCTTGATCACCTTACTTAGGATAGCAAACACGTTTTTCATTTTCATTTTTAGAACCACAAATGTTCCAAGTTTTGCTAATAGAGCTCAGAGCTTGATAGTCTGTTTCATACACAAAACTCCTGTCAGAAAACAAGTTTGACTATAAAAAATTGTTAGTTTTTCTATAGTTCCTTTGTCTTTACATATTTTTTCCATAACATTTATAGATATATTTTTATAACATTACAAAAGTTGCCCAAAACAAATGTGATGCTACACAGAATATGGCATTATGAAACAGTCAGAAAATTCACAGAAAGTGGCATAAAAAAGCATATTTTTTTTTAAAAAGGGCCCAAAATCATGCATAAAACTTAATTTCTCAAAAGTGGCTGGTAGCCTTGTACCTGTTGACAGCATTTGACAAGCATTCTTCACATTTTCGTCCTTTAGTTTATACATCTACCTGAAGGAAAGGAAAGGTTTGCAGCAGCTTTAAAATGGGTACATAAGTCATTTTAGTCATTTTTTCCTAAACTGAGGATACAGGTTTCAACATTCTTGTCTTCTTAAAAATATATGGTGGTTTGTTGCCCTTATTCTCACATCTTACAACACTCCAGCATTGTCCACTTCTTTATCTCCTTGGGTCATATGATTTATTTCCATTGCCTATACCCCCTCCACCATTCAAAAGGTGTAAAAGGTGCCTGTGAGATTGCTATTCACTGGGTGTGGTAATTAAATAACACAGTCTAGAGGGATTGTTTCCTGTTAATGACTTTGTTTTATAATGTATACATTAGTGCATGAATGACTTCACAGGTATAGTTGTGTAAAGAAAATGACCTCACATGTATAGGTGTATACAGAAAAATGTCCTCACATTATCCTAGCATGTCCTCACATGTATAGGTGTGTACTGAAAAATGTCCTCACCTACATGAATTTCTAAATACAAAGATGTACACATATGTTGGTAAATTTGGTATGTATAACATTTACAATGTGCCAATGTGGTGCTAGAAGAGAGTATGCAGTTCTAGCCATTCCTGGTTAAATAATCATAGGACACTCCTCAACAATGATTACCACTGTGTGCTGGAAACATTTAAGTTGTACAAAATACTCATTGTACCCTGAACTGCTCAGGTAAATGTAGATAAATTTTGTTAGGATCTGATTTACTGAGGAACTTCGTGGCAAAATGCTTATGTCTGGCTTTTTTACTTCATCTCACTCCTTTGTTTTTGTCTTAAAATTGCTGAGTTCCCTGATTTTTGTGACAAACTGGTTGACAGATCTGTGTATGAGAGGATGTGTCATAGACTTCCAGCTGACATAATTATGCACTTCCCATAATATAGCGGTTACACTTAAATGTCTCTTGTGCATGCCATTACAGCCTTGCAAAAAAGTCAACCTTTTACACCGCTGGTCTTCAAAGTTCTAAAGTGGTCTCACATTATAATGCCTAATTACAAATGCCCCATCACACTAAGCCTACTTCCGTAACTTTGCAATGTTGTTCCCATGGATTTGTATAGTTTCCCGATTTAAACACTTCACTGCAATGGTCTGAGCTTGACAAAAGGTGCTGTTACAATCTCTGCTCTGTCTGGAGTACTAGTTCAAGCTGTAGTTCATGCTATTGTAAAGTCTTGACCTTGTGGTTTTAGTTTACTCTAATGTCAACTGCTGGAATTTAAGTTATCAAATTTATGAGGCATTTAAGGAAAAGTTATAGCTCAGAGACTTCCTCGTGTGTGCACAATGAACATGAGGGTAAATTGTAAGCTTTGCACCCATAGAGTGTGGGGTTCAAATTCCTGCTTTTCAAGGAAGAGAGTTCTTCCCGGACTGGGCCTTTGTTTGACTGAAGATTGGCAAAGATGCTCAAAGGGAAGTTGACGACCATGTATTGGCTGTCAATTAGATTTGGTCTTAGTCTAGCATAGTTGTGGAATAGTTTAGCAGGTACAAGGTTCCTTCACCCTTCTAAGCTCATGCCTGAAGACTGAGATCCTAACCAGCAGATTCAAAAAAGACATCTATGTACTGAACAAGACATCAGCTGAACAAGATAGGGATAACTTTAATAAATTAAATGGTGATGAATCAGTTCATTTATTTTAGCAGAAATTCAATTTTTTATGAAATTATTGTGGCCAAATACTACTACAATTTGTCTGCTGGTATTGCTAAGCAGGATCAAGTTATGTTTACTGTAGCAAAATGTCCATCTTTATTCCATAAAATACATAAAGCAAAACTTATCTGAAAAATTGACACAGCTGGATTCAAAGAGTTTCTAGTTGTTCTGAATAAAACAAAATTAATGATTAAATCTGCAAAGGAGATGATGTATGGATAATAAATATTACTGTTCATGATATATCAATAATCTGACAACATATTGCTGAAGTAATTGTACTTCAAATTCCAAGTTTAGCCTTAGGTTGTTCCAGGAACAGACTTTGCACTGTAAAGCTGTCTGGAAATTAGTTTCAAGGATGTCTTTGTGGGTTTCATCAATGAAGTAGTGATGCAGAGCAACTTGGAACCATTCACCCTCCCCAGCTTTATGAAGAGTGCAGATGAAATTACTCCTGCTTGCTTCAGTTTTCTTTTGGAGTTAGCTAGAGTTAGAGTTAGATGAGGTATTACGGCTCAGTTTCTAACCAATTGGTTTAGGTCGGGCCGGCCACGGCTTTTTGGTTCCTTGCGTAACAAAGGAACCTATGTTGTCAAGTTGGCGTGTGTATGGGTGTGTGTGTGTGTGTGACGCCATTGGAATTTGTGGTATGTGATGAGATAACTCAAAACCAAGTGATCAATTTTTCTCAAACTTGGTGTGTACGTGTATCATATTGAGTTGATGTGCCCTATCGTTTTTGGTGGAGGTCAAAGGTCACTAGGGATCACCAGAGGCAATGAAGTGAATCTCTTTTAGTAGCTATAACTCGGTGACCGTTTTTCAAACTGTGACATGATTTGGGAAAAGATAGATTGGTAGGAGGTGCATGTACTGTAACATTTACCAAAATAATCTCAAAAGGTCCAAAAGTAATGTTTTCTGATATCTCGCCAACGAAACATTTTAGGGGGATGGTGTAATGGAAAGTTGTGTTCGTCTCAGTGAAGTGCACATGGTGACCTACTTTGACCTCACTTGATCTCATTGGACCTTTTGACCTTTGTGACTTTTTTGTGACTCCTGGATTCGTCTTGTTGAGACGAATCGAAAAGGCAATTATACTACCCTCCTACAATGTTCCTAACTCGAGTTATTGACATTTAAGTGAGAGGTTAGTAGTGTGTGTGTCATATGCATTGGAATGTGAGGTATGCGGTGCAGTAACTCAATAACCAAGTGACATAGGAGGATGGCATAATGGAAAGTTTGGTCATCTAAGTGAAGTGCACTTGATGACCTTGTTTGACCTCATTTGACCTTCGCCTTGCACTACAGTATGGTGTCCGTTGTTGGAACTGTGACATAATTTTTCCCTTGCCACTCCCTTCATACAAAATAATCTTTAACATAAGGAACCATAGTGCCCTGGGGCTCTTGTTTCCAGTTGTGGCTCACTGGTTTGTTTTTCCTACTCCATTGCTTATGCTGAGCACCAAGCACAATGGCAGTAGGTTCCATTTTTAAAGTATACAGTATGACCCGGCCAGTTTTCTTTTGGGTAGAAAATGTAGCAACTTCACTGCTATATGCAAATTTCACTAAAATGATTGAATTCAGGTCCCTTTTATGAGAGTATCAAAAATTTGATCTTACAATCTTCATTCCTCTAGTAATGGTAACACTCAGAAGAAACGTTCTGAGATATCATTGTGGCAGTGAAGCTACTTCAACTTTGAGGACTTTTATTTTGACCTAGATATTATTGCAGAAAGTGACATTGTTATTGCTATTATTATTACCACAGGACGAAGAAAGAAAAGAAATTACAACAGAAGAAGACCCTGGAAACCACAAGAGAAGACCTGTGTGATAAAATATTTCCAGGATGCCATCAACACGGGTAGAAATCCCAACAGAACAATGTGCGAAATGGCCTTGCAACAGAATCCAGTGCTTAAGGGACGTACTTGGTCCCAAATCAAGGATTTTGTCGTAGCCGAACGGAAGAGAAAACTCAAAAGACTTCTGAAGAAAACTGACTGACAGCTAATAGTTTTGTTCCCTGTATACTTGTATAACCTTTAATATGAGAATACCCAATACTAAGGACCCATTCATTTTTGTGGGGGCCAAAGGTCATTCTACGTCACCAGTGGTTGAACACTGGAAAGTTGATTTACATGATAGCTGAATATGTTAGAAAGTATAAATCTTTATGGATCATGGCGATCGTAGACCAAATGAAGGGGACCTGAACCACTATAACAGAAGTGTTTTGAGGTTGGCTCTCCCATGGACAGGCATGGTAGGTGCCTGTCCAACCCCCCACGCCCCCACCTTCAAAAAAGAAAAAAGGGTGTGAACATTGAGGATTACATTTTGGAGAGAGGTCAGAAGTGATTAAAGGTTAGTTCTCACATGGACAGGCGAGGTAGGGGCCTGTCCAACCCCCCTCCAAAAAAGAAAAAATGGTGTGAAAATTGAGGGCAATATTTTGGAGAGAGAGCTGAAGTGTTTAAAGGTTGACTCTTAGTAGACAGGTGAGGCAGGGCCTGTCCACCCCCCTTTAAAAATGTAAAAGGGTGTGAAAATTAAGGGTAACATTTTAGGAGAGCAAAAGTGTTTAAGGTTGAGTCTCACATGGACAGGCAAGGTATGGGCCTGTCCAGCTTCCCCACCCCTGCCTCCCCACCACCCACCTCTGCCTCCCCCACCACCCACCCCCTGCCTCCCCACAACCCACCCCACTCCCTGCCTCCCAGACAGGAACAAGGATGTGAAAATAGGGGGTAATATTTTGGAGAGAGCAGAAGCATTTTAAGGTTGGCTCTTACAGGGACAGGCGAGGTAGAGGCCGCTCCAAGAAAAAAGGGTATGAAGATGGAGGGTAATATTTTGGAGAGAGCAGAAGCATTTCTTAAGGTTGGCTCTCACATCTAGAGGCAAGATAGGGGCCTGTCCACCCCCCCCCCCAAAAAAAAAAAAACAGAAAAAGGATGTGAAAATTGAGGGTAACATTTTGGAAACACAGCAGTAGCATTGTAAGGTTACTTCTCACATGGGCAGGCAAGGTAGGAACCACCTCCAAAAAGGAAAAAGGGTGTGAAAGTTGAGGGTGATATTTTGGAGAAGGCAGAAGACTTTTAGGGTTGGCTGTCACGTGGACAGGCAAGGTAGGGGCCTGTCCAACCCCCAAGAGAAGAAAATGGTTAGAAAATTGAGGGTAATATTTTGGAATTTAGCACAAGCATTTTAAGGTTGGCTGTCACATGGACAGGTGAGGTAGGGGCCTGTCAAATCTCCCCCCTTCAAAAAAAGGAAAAAGGGTGTGAAAATTGAGGGTGATATTTTGGAGAGGGCAGAAGAGTTTTAGGGCTGGCTCTCACATGGACAGGTGAGGTAGGGACCTGCCCACCCCCACCCCCAAAAATAAAACAAAAAGGTTGTCAAAATTTAGGGTAGTATTTTCGAGAAAGCAGAAGTATTTTAAGGCTGGCTCTCACATGGACAGGCGATTTAGGGATATGTATACTATAGCTATGTAGCTTACTTCTCAGTTAGCTCATTTCCCTTTCAATGTTGCTTGTCAAAACAATGGCTGGTCAATTGAGTCTATACACCCGCTGAGTCAGCCCACTAAAGCCTCTCAGTATGAGCTTTTTCCCTTTTCACTAGCTTATCATTTGTGGCTGGATTGGTGTATTGCTTTAAATGTCACCCCTCCAAATAGCTGTAATGGTTCAGTCCCACTTTATCAGGTCTATGATCACCATGATCTATCTTTTTTATACTAGGTGTGTGGATGTCCCATATTGGCTTGGTAAAAATAGTGTTTTGTAGAGGTCAAAGGTCATATGAGGTCTTCAAAGGTTAAACATTATTCATAAGATATCTCAACAAGCCTTACCTTGCCTGTTGAAATCCCATATTGAGAAGACCATTAGTTTTGTTGGATGTCAAAGGTCATCTGAGGCCAGTGGTGGTTAAATGCATTTCAAGGAAGTGGCATATGTGTCATTCTGAGCATGTGGAATCCCCATATTGAAGAGAAAAACTTGAATTTTGCTGTAACCCAAAGGTCATCCAAGATCAGGCTCTACTAACCTTGCCAGCAGGACTGTTCATGATATTTCAAGGTAAAGAGTATGGATACCTTCTGGGTATTAAACAGAAGTTAAGTGTAATGATGAAATTTGTGAAATCCTTAAGGCCTTTTTGCTTTCTGGTTTATACAGAAGGACTTTTTTCCTCTTCCACCTTGACAGACCCTATCCCAATTAATTGTGAAGAAAAAGATTTCTTGAAAGCAAATATTTAAAGTTAAAAACTCATTTGCTCTTTCCTTAGTCAGTGTAGCCGACTTAACATCTAAACTTGATTTTTAAAAGCCCGAATGAGTCTATTAAAAGGATGCTCCAGTTAAAAATGTAGCTTTGATATGTCTAAAACTAAGTAATTCTTACCATTTTAGTGAAACTTCTCTTCAATTCCCGCGTATGGTTTTCAAGATATTACCACACGAAGGTACCCCATTTGCCACCAACATGGCTTTATGTCTGTATATAGAAACAAAACGAAAAGTTTACTTTATAGTACATCCATGCACTTCATTTAGTTCTCCAGGGCCATGGAAATAAGATCCACACTGCACTGTGGTGTAAATTGTAACCTAGTACACCTGCTTGATTCCAATTTTGAAGGGTTTCATTGTTTACCTCTCTTTACTGTTATTGTTTTCAGTTTACAAATGAAAATTCAAATCACTCAGAGGATGATTTTGTATATTTCTTTAATTGTGCTGTTGCTTTGATAATTTAAATAAAAGTTGGAAAAGAATTTTTTAAGTCATGTTTTCTTTACAGGGTTTTTCTCATATCATATTTTTTAAATCATCCTCCATTACTGAGTGGGTGGGGGTAGGAGAGAACATTTTAGTCAGTTGCCACTTTGGCCGAGCAGCAGCTTGTTAGCTGAGTGTATAAAAAATCATTTTCACCAAGAGGTTTGGTGTGAAGACACAATACAGTTTTGAATACCTGAGCCTGAAGATTGCTTAGCTTTGACCAATCAACATAACATCCCAAAATACTTTGCTATTTCTTTGGAATGCAGTATTCTCGTTTCTTATTAACCCTTAGCCATCCATATTCACCTACCCCAAATGAGATTAATAAACAAAGGTGAAATATGCTCTTAGTGGGACATATGAGAACAAATCTGTTTGAAAAACGACGTGCACTTTGACAGCTTCTTTAGGATGAATGCATTGTCCTCACCAACCTAATTCTGCCCTGATTTGTTTGCATTAGAAGTCCTCACTTCAGCAACTGTTTCTTAGATGAGTGTATGGCGTGTATATAGGTTTTTGTGAGGACACGTCCTCACGGGCATATGTTCTTTTCTAGGTATGTGTATGGAGTGTGTATGGCGTATGTGGGGACATGTCCTCACGGACATGTTCTTTTCTAGGTATGTGTATAAGGGGGTATGGCATATGTGAGGACATGTCCTCATGAGCAGAGAATGTAGGGACAAAAATTGCTGTCCTCACTTCCATATATGTTTCTGTATGTATGTATGTATGTATGTATGTTTCTGTATTTATGTATGTATGTTTCTGTATGTACGTATGTATGTTTCTGTATGTACGTACGTACGTACGTACGTATGTATGTGTATGTATGTATGTGAATGTATGTATGTATGTGTGTATGTATGTATGTATTTATGTAAGAACGGTTCTAAAAGCTTTACGGTAGGGCGCTAAAATTAACCAACCTTAACTCCCTCAAACAGTTACCGAAAGAAATATAGTCCTGGGAACCAGGATTACCCTCTAGAGAAATTTATTATCGGTGAGTTTGTGGTTCATTTTATTACTTTTAAACCAAATTCAGTGAATTTTGGGGAATTTTCTTTTGGTGTACGGCAATTGTTTTTAAGGGCCATCTCATATTTCGACAGATACACTTGTTTATATGAACACTCGCATTTCATTTATTGAGTTTTAGGGCTACGGCAGACTGACTTGTAGTGTCACAGTCAACATAACACAATGTCTGTCGAAGAGTCGCCAACGTTCTCGTAAGCGATTTCATGTCACAGGTTATTTCATGGCCTTAAAATGAAGATCAAATAGAAAATATAGTAAGGGGGTTTCGAAGACTTGGTCAAATACCTAACACTGCTGGAGCAGTGGATGGCACGCAAGTTAAAATAACTGCACCACAGAGTCACCCAGTGTCATATTTTAACAGGGCATTTGTACAAAAGAACTACTTTTTATACACGTATTGACAGGATGGCCCGGTAGCGTAACGACTCTCGGGTCTTCAGAAACTGTTGTGTCATGGAAAATCATGAAAAGATAGTTCCACCTGGTTACCACTTAGTCGGCGACTCCGCCTACCCTCTTCTACCATTTGTAATGACCCCTTTCAAACAAAATGGTGATTTAGACCACTACCAAAGAAGATTCAATCGCGAACTAAGGAAGCAAAGAAATGTAATTGGAAGGGCATTTGGGCACTTAAAAGGGAAGATTTTTCTTCGCCTTCAGTTTTTTTTTTTTTTTTTTCATGACGATGATGACAGGAAAAGTAATGCAGTATACATTCCATGACAATATAACCGGCCGCAAAGAAAAAAAGATCTCATGGCAGACCTAAACGAAACTCATGTTGGTTTAGTTTCAAACTGGCACTGGGGAAACACTGAATGGTCCTATCCTTTTTTCATCATACACTACCTATACATCTGAATTGGAGGACTTTTTTTTTACTGCTTAAGATGTTCAACTTCACACAATGAGCTTTTGAATAGGTAACAATCTAGTCTGCGTGAATAAGTGTTTATGGGTATACACACACTTAAAGTAAGGCATCCCCCATCCCACCATCTCAAGAAAGGGAGCAGTTATCTCATTTATGTGGCAATTGTTTTAATGTTAGGGCTACGGCAGACTGACTTGGAGTGTCACAGTCAACATAACACAATGTCTGTCGAAAAGTCGCCAACGTTCTCGTAAGCGATTTCATGTCACAGGTTATTTCATGGCCTTAAAATGAAGATCAAATAGAAAATATAGTAAGGGGGTTTCGAAGACTTGGTCAAATACCTAACACTGCTGGAGTAGTGGATGGCACGCAAGTTAAAATAACTGCACCACAGAATCACCCAGTGTCGTATTTTAACAGGGCATTTGTACAAAAGAACTACTTTTTATACACGTATTGACAGGATGGCCCGGTAGCGTAACGACTCTCGGGTCTTCAGAAACTGTTGTGTCATGGAAAATCATGAAAAGATAGTTCCACCTGGTTACCACTTAGTCGGCGACTCCGCCTACCCTCTTCTACCATTTGTAATGACCCCTTTCAAACAAAATGGTGATTTAGACCACTACCAAAGAAGATTCAATCGCGAACTAAGGAAGCAAAGAAATGTAATTGGAAGGGCATTTGGGCACTTAAAGGGAAGATTTCTGCGCCTTCAGTTTTTTTTTTTTTTTTTCATGACGATGATGAAAGAAAAGTAATGCAGTATACATTCCATGACAATATAACCGGCCAGCAAAGAAAAAAAGATCTCATGGCAGACCTAAACGAAACTCATGTTGGTTAGTTTCAAACTGGCACTGAAACACTGAATGGTCCTATCCTTTTTTCATACACTACCTATACATTGAATTGGAGGACTTTTTTTTTTACTGCTTAAGATGTTCAACTTCACCAATGAGCTTGAATAGGTAACAATCTAGTCTGCGTGAATAAGTGTTTATGGGTATACACACTTAAAGTAAGGCATCCCCCATCCCACCATCTCCAGAAAGGGAGCAGTTATCTCATTTATGTGGCAATTGTTTTAATGTTAGGGCTACGGCAGACTGACTTGGAGTGTCACAGTCAACATAACACAATGTCTGTCGAAAAGTCGCCAACGTTCTCGTAAGCGATTCATGTCACAGGTTATTTCATGGCCTTAAAATGAAGATCAAATAGAAAATATAGTAAGGGGGTTTCGAAGACTTGGTCAAATACCTAACACTGCTGGAGTAGTGGATGGCACGCAAGTTAAAATAACTGCACCACAGAATCACCCAGTGTCGTATTTTAACAGGGCATTTGTACAAAAGAACTACTTTTTATACACGTATTGACAGGATGGCCCGGTAGCGTAACGACTCTCGGGTCTTCAGAAACTGTTGTGTCATGGAAAATCATGAAAAGATAGTTCCACCTGGTTACCACTTAGTCGGCGACTCCGCCTACCCTCTTCTACCATTTGTAATGACCCCTTTCAAACAAAATGGTGATTTAGACCACTACCAAAGAAGATTCAATCGCGAACTAAGGAAGCAAAGAAATGTAATTGAAAGGGCATTTGGGCACTTAAAGGGAAGATTTCTGCGCCTTCAGTTTTTTTTTTTTTTTTTCCATGACGATGATGAAAGAAAAGTAATGCAGTATACATTCCATGACAATATAACCCGCCAGCAAAGAAGAAATGATCTCATGGCAGACCTAAACGAAACTCCATGTTGGTTAGTTTCAAACTGGCACTGAAACACTGAATGGTCCTATCCTTTTTTCATACACTACCTATACATTGAATTGGAGGACTTTTTTTTTTTACTGCTTAAGATGTTCAACTTCACCAATGAGCTTGAATAGGTAACAATCTAGTCTGCGTGAATAAGTGTTTATGGGTATACACACTTAAAGTAAGGCATCCCCCATCCCACCATCTCCAGAAAGGGAGCAGTTATCTCATTTATGTGGCAATTGTTTTAATGTTAGGGCTACGGCAGACTGACTTGGAGTGTCACAGTCAACATAACACAATGTCTGTCGAAAAGTCGCCAACGTTCTCGTAAGCGATTCATGTCACAGGTTATTTCATGGCCTTAAAATGAAGATCAAATAGAAAATATAGTAAAGGGGGTTTGCGAAGACTTGGTCAAATACCTAACACTGCTGGAGTAGTGGATGGCACGCAAAGTTAAAATAACTGCACCACAGAATCACCCAGTGTCGTATTTTAACAGGGCATTTTTACAAAAGAACTACTTTTTATACACGTATGACAGGAATGGCCCGGTAGCGTAACGACTCTGCGGGGTCTTCAGAAACGGTTGTGTCATGGAAAATCATGGAAAAGATAGTTCCACCTGGTTAACCACTTAGTCGGCGACTTTCCGCCTACCCTTCTTCTACCATTTGTAATGACCCCTTTCAAACAAAATGGTGATTTAGACCACTACCAAAGAAGATTCAATCGCGAACTAAGGAAGCAAAGAAATGTAATTGAAAGGGCATTTGGGCACTTAAAGGGAAGATTTCTGCGCCTTCAGTTTTTTTTTTTTTTTTCATGACGATGATGAAAGAAAAGTAATGCAGTATACATTCCATGACAATATAACCGGCCAGCAAAGAAGAAATGATCTCATGGCAGACCTAAACGAAACTCCATGTTGGTTAGTTTCAAACTGGCACTGAAACACTGAATGGTCCTATCCTTTTTTCATACACTACCTATACATTGAATTGGAGGACTTTTTTTTTTTACTGCTTAAGATGTTCAACTTCACCAATGAGCTTGAATAGGTAACAATCTAGTCTGCGTGAATAAGTGTTTATGGGTATACACACTTAAAGTAAGGCATCCCCCATCCCACCATCTCCAGAAAGGGAGCAGTTATCTCATTTATGTGGCAATTGTTTTAATGTTTGATGAGATTCTCAGCAAGGTATTGTCATGATATTGGGACTAGTGGATACCTTGACATCACCAAACAATTTTTAGACATTGCGCAACAGGTGTAACTTGCGAAAATGCTAACACGAAACGTATCTGACTACAGTTTCAAGATAGAAAGAACTCATTTTTTTTTTTTTTGTTTTTACTTGTCTTGCCTCCTGTATTGCTATGATAACATGCTTAGTGACAAATGAGCATTTCAAGCTTTCAAAAACTAATCTAAGATCTCAAAGTAAAGTTTGTAAAGATAAGGACTTAAGTGGTCTTAACAATCTCCAACAGCAGAACCAAGTGACAAGAAATTCCAAAAATGCTGGCTAAGCCAGAGACCCAACTGAAAACCGAAAAATTTGTGCAACACACTCAAGCCCAGGGTGCTACTAAATGTCCTCTAATTACATTTCTAATTCCATTACAGACAACCAGTATTTACTAATCAGAACTCATTTGTCCATTTTTCGTGAGTGAAAGTGTCGCGTGTCAAGTTTTTTTTTTTTTCCTCTCCAAATTACATGTCATAACTGCTACAAAATGCAGTTCTGACCCCCCCCCCCCCCCAAAATGAAAGAATGAACATAAAGTTTTCAAGAAGATATGACTGAAGTTCTCCATTAAGGCTTGGTGAAAAAACAAAAGAGGAATCGCATACTCTATGAACAGTGCTAAAATACGGCCTCACAAAATATAAATCAGAAAATAAGAACTGGGGAATCAATGACAATATTTTAAAGTTTGGCAATAAGGTGCGACAAGTGTTTTTTGTTTTTGTTTTTTTTTTTTGTTTTTTTTTTTTTCTTTGTGCAAGGTGACAAGGGTGCCCTGAAGCTTCTGTTGACTTTCCACTAAAGGGTCCCTCATCTAATTTGCCACCATTGATGATCTATTCCTTGACTCCACCTTCTTCCGTGGTGGTTCTGGGGGGAGCCTTCATCACTGCTGAGGGCTGTGCCTGCTTCAGTTCATTCTGTGCTGTAACATTTCCCTCTGAATCACATGTTTACAATGGTGTGAGGGTAGGGCCATCTCCTACTATGATATATATATCATCATACTTGAATGGTTGAGAGTATTATTTCCTTTTTTTTTTTTTTTTTTTTGTTCTCTCATGTTCATTTTTTCTAATTGCTTTATATTTCAAAATGTGTCATAACACTGATCTCTTGTAACTTCTACTTTCAAGTTGAAAGAAAGTTCTTTAGCAATGTGCTTCCACACCGGCTTTTTGTTCTAAACATGCAAAAGCTCTTTCTTATCATTCATAAGTGCCAACAGCATTTTTACTTTATGATCATCCCAACTGGTAAGGAAAGACAATTGAGATGGTTCAGCTTGTGTTCCAGGAGTGGTGCTGCATGTAGCACCAGTGGCTGGGCCTTAGACTCTGAGCTGTCAGGTAAGGGTGATGCTGCCATGGTACCACTGGATGAGGCAGGTAACATGTTGAGTGACTGCAGTGTTGTATTGAATTGTTGTAGGCAGCTTTGTCTGTGCTGTCATGTTCTGAAGCGCTGTGACTCAACATTACCTCTCAACATTATTTATCCCTTTATTCTCTCCCCAAAGTTACTAAGAACGCACTTACATTTGGGGCTTCACAGTGAAAGTTGATCACATTTATGATGCTATCAGTCACCACACCTTCATATGTGCCTTTCCCCTCTCCCTAGGACAAGGGCCTATGGCTTCTATTATCTGTAAAAATAACCTGCACTAATATTTTGTATTAGCTGCAACACTGTGAGCTGTCAGCAATTGAAAGGTGCAAACCAAAGACACACCCACCTCCTGATACCAGCTAGTAGAACCTGTGGCATCTCTAGTTTGCTACCCTAGGCCTAGGAACATCACACCCTTGGTCAGACTTAGTGCTTTATCTATTGAAAATGTTAGGAATAGGCCTTACGAAATTGCACTATGCAGACACATTTATTTGCCTAACAAGATCATAGATTTATCTTCTGCCCAGCCTCCCCCCCCCCCCCCCCACATCCTTTCCAAGCAGCCAAGCGAGTCTCATCTCAGGGCTTTTTGGCCTTAATATGACATGGGCTTTGTATTATCTGTACTTAAATGTGTTTATACATGCCGTAGGCCTGATTACCTTTTTTTTTTTTTTTTTTTTGAATATTCACGTAGCCGTTCTCTTTGTACTTCGTAGTGTTTACTGCTTAACAGTGACATGTGCTTCCGTCTTACAATCAGTAACACACAACACTGTTAAAGGGCTATGTAGGCTAACTACTTTAGCCTTGCTGGAAACCACTAACGTTGATAATAGGCCTAGCCTGTATTGACGTAATACATCTTACACTAACGCAGCACAGTGCTTGTATGTTAACTCAAGTAATTTCACTGATCGCACCTTTCAGACTTTCACGCAATTAACCAAGAGCGACATGTATGGCTGCAACTGTTCAGAACTGGTCTTTGACAACCGTACTTCTCGTGGAGAGTTTTTCATCGCCACTTTTCACAATTACCGGTATTTTCCTCCCCCAAGGGGGGGGGGGGGGGTTTAAGTGCATAGAAACGGACACTATCAAACAGGAAGAACCAAACACGGCCGGCAAGAACACAACCACGAACTACTTACAATCACTCCCGAAGGAAGTTCTACTGTGCGGGTCGCCATAGTTTATAGCACTAGTAGCCACTGTCAGGTGGTGTCAGTTAAGTCAAAGTTTGTCCCTTGGGGACGTTGTTACTCCTTCGGGGAGCAGAACTCTTTCGGGAGTATTGTTTGGTTTTCGCCCCTGGCTCTTCGCCAGAGAGTCAGGGGACTTTTGGAAAAAAGACTAGTAGCCTTTATGTGTCACAGTAAACGTTAGTGTACTGTAATATCTTTCATTTTAAAATTACACCTAACATATTGACAATATATTTAAAAGTAAGATGACAGCCAACCACTAGAAGTCATGGGGAGGGTCTGCCCTCAATTTTAGTCTTGCCTCCCCCCACGCACACCATGCCCCCTTCCCCTTAATTCAATATAGTTAGCATGTCACAGTAAGTCTTAGTCTATTGCAATATATTTTTTCATATTACGTGTAACATATTTATCATACATATTTAAAAGTAAGATGACAGCCCACCGCCAGGAGTCATGGGGAGGGCATGCTCTCAGATTTAGTCCCCCAAACACCACGTCCTTCCCCTCCATTCAACATTTATTAGCATGCCACAGTAAATGTTAGTCCATTGCAATATATTTCTTCATATTACATGTAACATATTTATGATATGTATTTTAAAAGTATGATAGCAGCCCACCACCAGGAGTCATGGGGAGGGCCTGCCCTCAATTTAGTCTTACCCCCCCCCCCCCACCCTCGCCCCCACACCTGTTCTCACTGATGTTATTTTACTCCAGAGCTACAATAAAATGATTTGCTGTACATACCAAAGTAAGTTTTATGACATACCTCTACAGGATATTACCACCAACAGCAGGGTCATCATCATCACCAGAATGATCAGTCCCCTCATCATTTTCTGAGATGTACTCCTCTTCTTGGTCCAGAGCAATGGCACACTTATTGCACTGGCATAGGTCAGTGCACCGCAGGCCAAGAGCTACACAACAGGTACCATCAGCTGTAGATGGTTGGCACTTGGATTTCTTACAGGAACAAAAGGCCAGCTCCAACACACTTTCAGGTGCCGTTGCTTAATCCATCCAATCAATGGCCAGGGCATTGTCATCCATCTTCCACCCATTTCCAACAGGAGATGGCAAAACTTGAAATTGGGTCAAAGTCTGTTTGTAAACAGCTGACTGATAGTTGGCCCTCAAGATATGTTTCACAAGGGAATCGTGGTTCGGGGGCATAACATTTTCAACTCTGGTTGCCATCTTTAGCATTATATATCTGACCTCATTCACAGATTTCACTTTTATATGTCCATACAGCTCACAAATAAGTTCTTCTAATGCATTCAGCATGTCTTCCGATAAGTCAAATTCTTTTCCAAGTGCTTTCAATCCCCATGCCCATGTGGATGTTTTCTGGAGAAGTTTGAAAGCGTTCTGCTTACCTTTACCATATAGGGAACTCACAGAGTCACAGCCGGTAATGCAGTGAAGACCAATAAGGGCATCCAGCAAGAGATGTATAAGTACCTTGTTTCTGCGTGTTTTCACCTGTGTTTGTATCTGTGTCTGTGTCGGTTGATGTACTTGTTGACTCTTTGTAAGAATTTAAAAGCATGTCTCCTGCACTCAAGTCATCAACATATATCATGTAACTCTCATTACGCTTCCTAGGTTTCAAGAAGTGTAACTGAGGGTATCTGCTCTGTAGATTCTTCTTTAGAGTCCATGTTTTGTATTGTGGTACATCTAGACCTTCTATTGACTTGACAGTTTTTACAAACATATTTTGCAATCGTGAAAGCCGGAAAACAGTTTTATTTTGTATGATTTCTTTTTCAACCACATCTTTACAAAACACCTCAAATGATTTACTGAGGTATTTTTCCTCCACCTTTGGTTTTTCTGTCAAAATACGGGTGTACTCTCGGTAACAAGAACTGGTATTTCACCTCGACGGCAACACAATCCTTGTTGTCAATATCAATCAACAAATTCGTATCTTGTTTGAGTTTGGCTGCTTTTAGCAACACACCTCCATGAATTTGTTCACAACTTGTTAACTTTTCAGGCTGATATAACCCTTTTCTAGCATTTTTTATGTAACGAACTTTGCGACAGACAACACAAAGTGGAGGGGAGAACATGCACTGACCTAGATTGATGTGTACTACCCCAAGCATCTGACCGTTGCCGTCTGCATGGTCTGTTACGGTCTGGTTCCTCCGATGTTTTCTCTTGTGAAGACCCACTTGTACTGCTCTCTGTAAATAAACAAGACACATGTCTAGACTAGTTGCGGTGCCTTGACGTTAGCAATGGTGGGATATAGATTGACTTTCACATACAGCACACACACACACACACACACACACACACACAACAACAACAACAACAACAACAACAACAACAACAACAACAACAACACCATTGCAGTGCCTTTAGCAAGGAATGAAAAATACACTGTATCCCATGTGTGTACTGTACAGTGTCCTCGTTTCAAAATGAAATATTTTTGAAGTACCTGGAATCCTGAATTTCCAGAAAGATTCTTGGATACTTTCAATCTGCATTACATGACTAGACTTAAAAGTAATGGCACACATGTACTGTACAACTGAACCATGGAAGTACTACCTCATAGGCAGTAGGCTACCCCCATGGTACAACTTTTGCAAGTGTCACCCTCAAAACGACTTCTAATGAGCTACTGAGGAAAGGTCATAGGGTCAACAAAATTACAATGGACACATGAAACAACCATTCCTACAACCTAAACTACGCCTTATTTCGATACAACCAAACGTCTAAGAACTACTCTCTTGACGAGCAAGAATTCATACTTTTGTGTCGGTGACATCAGTTGTTGGCGCCTGCGTGGTAGGCACCACACCTAAAAATGTAGACTGGCAAAGTTCGAAGGTAGAGCACATACTATATAATACAATGCAGGTTTGAAAGTGAATGAATTTTAATTTAGGGGCTTGTGTGTATGAATCTATCACCCTTAATAACTCTTTCGGGGTTTTGCCAATTAGTTGCCTACCTACTATATTTATCACTCCACATATAATTCATGTGGTCGGTAGTTAGGTGTAGATGCTTGCTGATGTTACAGAAGGATATGTTGCAGTAACGTGGTTTCAATAAAATTACATAATGAAGTGGCTAACTGCAAAATAAAAGATAAGGCCTGTTACTGGTACCCCAAGGCACATTGCAAGCATCGACTACTGGGTGTGCTTTTTTAAATCAAGACCACTGACTCAGGTGACTATTTTTTCACGATATGTGTGAATAGCCTCTAGTCATCATGTCTTCAAAATGGCATGCTTAGGCTACAGTAGAGACAAGGGAAAGTTTAAACAAGGCCATGTGAACTGTGTGTCAGTTTTCATATATCCTGCTGAATGGTCAGTGACTGCTTATGCATGCAGATACCTTTTAAAAACATCAATACTGAAACAAATGGCCTTGCCTAAAATGAATATAAACATCCCCGCTGCTTACACTGGACTAACCTTAAGTTTATAGGAGAGCTTATGTTATACCTCCTATCTTTTAAAGTTTCACCGTCTACCTTTAGTTTTAACATAAGTGTTTACATGTGTGTAGTATTTGTTACCATACCTCCAGTCTAAGACTTCATGTCACCACACAGCCTCGTGTACCAAAGGCAAGGTAAGTCCAATTTACGTAACCTATTAGGACAAGGAACCGACCTCTGACCAGGAACCAGTCTAGTCGTACGCCTCTGCAGAGACTCACTCTCATCAATATCTTTCCAAAGGGAAGCGACTAAGCTGGAATATAGCGTACTCGATAATAGAAGATACCATGGATTTATACAGCAAAAGCAAGGAAGAACAATCCAGAAATTAGAATGTTCTTCTAATATTACTCAAACACCATTCACTTTAGCAACAGTACCAGTTGTCGCATCATTGTGCGCCACGCCAAGGTAAGGCCGTCGACTAGGCTCCACAGTTTGGCACACAATTTCATATCCCGAAGATGTGTAACTTTCCAGGATTGGCTTACCCTATGTCACATTTTCAGTACAATGGTCGGATAGTCAGGCCCAGGCTTAGGTGAGGCTAGTAAGTAACTTAGGCCTAGTCTAGGGCTATAGTAAACTTTTACTGTGTAGTTGTAGGGCCTGGTAAGTATTGGTAATGTTAGGCCTACGTGCACAACAGTAGGGTAAATTGTGTATCAGTGTCCTTTTGTAACGTTTGCCCGTATGTCGGTAAATGCTCACTGGCAAGGCCATGTAAATCTGACTGACCTCCTTCACCTAGCTGCCATAAAACTTAAGAGAACTTGTTATGCTAATACTGTACGCGGAATACAACAACCTGATTTCGCAAAACTGAGCCATGTCTAATGACAACTGTAAGCCCATATTCAAGACGCTTACTTCGTTTATTACAAAACGCGCCTGTTACAACACTAGAACTTACCTTTAATGGACGTAGACTGCAGTTTCTTCTTGTAACGCTCAATCCTAGACACGTTTGTTAATTTCTGATAACACTGCCGGTGAAATCCATCATAATTTGGGGGTTCTGACACAAATATATCATCGACATTACCAGCGTTAGGCCTCAACAATTCAGGTCTCACGATAGGTAATTTGTTGGAGATTTCGCCATGTTCTGTGTCGTGACTTTTCCAAAATCTCACACATTCAGTAAATTTACACCACGAAGTTTTGGAAAATGGCTGTAAGTATTCTTCTTCAACTGATGAAAAGTGCATCAAGCACACATTTTCACGAATATTTTCAGTGGTTTCCATCATTACTTCAGCAATGTTATGATGCTGTACGGCACGAAGCAGGCAAAGTTTTTTTTACGTTTAGTTCGTCGCCACGGACACACCAACGTTAGCCTACCGCATGGGGTAACCAGAGAGAGCAGTTACGCATGCTAGGCCATCAGAGATCGCTCGTCATACAACATTCTGGAATCACATATTTATGACGTCATGCTGCTGGAATGTTTTGATTGGTTTAATTCATAATTGTGAGAAGTATATTTCTACGTAGTCAATTTGCTGCATTATTTAACTTATTTCTTCGAATTTAGATTAAATAAACGTGGAAACATTTCTGATTTTGATTCATATTAATATTTTCGAAATTTTTGTGTAGAGCTTATGTTATACGCAAATCGGGACTACGAAACAACACGATAGAGCCACTCGGCCCACAGTCTAAGAAGGCCAGGTAGAAAAGCTAAGGTGTGACATTGAATTTCGGTTCTGGGTTGTTGGGTGCACTTGCATTCGTTATTTCGAGTCCGTAGCCCGTAGTTCTAGCAATGTCGTGATCACCATCTTAAATGGAAGCCTGCCGTTCTGTCAAAAGCCGGAAATTTAACTTAGTTCCGTAAGTAAACTGTTTCGATATGTTTCATGTAATTCTTACACTTTAGTAATGTGCTTGGATCAGGAGACGCCCTTTGGCAGTAAATTTGCTTAACGTTAAATGTGTAAATCAAAAACGCAACGACAAAATATCTGTGAAGAGAAAGTCAAGGGGTTAATTTATTTACGCGTATAAATGTTAGCTAAGAGCAATGCATGTGTACATACTGCGCCTCGGAATGACGAGGCAGAGAAATGAAAGTCACTTTGATTCTTTTGTTTATATTATGTAGGCTATATTTAACCAATTACCAAATTACGATGTTTACTGTTCAATATTTGTACATACATTCTGTATTATTTTACAGTTATTCCAGGGTTTTTAGTTTGGTGCAATAAACTTGTAAGGCTGAAGCGAAAGTACGTCGTCTTTCGTCAGGTCGTGTCTGCTTTACCCAACCCTTAAAATTTGGGGGCTTAGACGGGAAGCACTCTCCTGGAAGCCTGTCGTCGTACCACCACCTAGACTAAGCACCGTATTCTTCACTGTGACATTTCGCGGGTCGCCAACGCCCATATGCATAACCGAGACTAGCGTGCTATCCTATGTCGCACCTATACCACTCGCGTCAAGACTCGAAGACACACTTTAAAAATTTTTTACACAAGTTGAGTAAAAATCTACACATCAGCGGAGTCACTAGTGCACCTATACGGCAGGTGTCAAATTGCCACCTCAATGTGTTAAAAGTTTACACATCAAAAGGTGTCAAAATGACTCTTCAGTATGTTATATTGACACATGTGTAAAAGTTCCTTGCACACAAAAGGCGTCAATATGACACCTCAATGTGTTATATTAACACATGTTGTGTAGAAGTTCCTCACTCTGAAAAGGTGTCAGAATGACACCTCAATGTTTTACATTGACACATTAGGTTTAGTTCTAGGCACACTAAAGGTGTCAATATAACACATTGAAGTGTCATAATGAAACCCTTTAGGAATTGTTTGTACACCTAAAGGGTGTCAGAATGACACTTTAATGTGTCATAATGACACATGCTCTTTTAGTCTCAAACAAGAGGTGTCAATTTTACACTTCTATGTGTGCCATGCTGGGGTGGTATATTTTACCTGCCTTTTCAGTGATGGGAGTTGACCCCCTCCAGACTGCTTTTGCTAGATCAGGCTATGTTGAAAGTATGAAATGACTCTAATGACCTATCAACACCACAAGTCTTTGTGTGTTACACCTACCCACCTCGAGCACAGTAACAACATGCACTAGATTATTCAAGTGCCCATTTTAGGCAGTGGAACACAAAGACCAGCAGTACAGACACACTCGCAAATGAACAGAAAAACAACTGATAGAATTTCTTTTCCAATATATTAACAACTATTAAAAGATCGAGAAAACTCAAAAAGCTTTAAACTGAAATGTGTAAATGTCCATATCCTAATGTATGTAGCACTTGCAGAATAATTCAAATGAGAATGAAAGTGTGGATCTTGAAATTAAACAAAAGAACAAACATGTTCACCAAATATTACTGAAACATAGTTCAGTCCTACAGATAACTTGTTGCTGAGAACTTTAACCAGGGTGACGATCACACCCGACCACTTTCTGCTTAAGTAAGCCATTGCAGTAAGGATACCGTGTGTCAAATTAAGACGTTTTATGTATAACTAAAGGCGGGTCGCCATTGCAAAAGCCCTGCTCATTTCCTACCGCCAGATTTATTAGAACATAACCTTACCACAGTAGGCCCTGTTTAATTTTACATAATTATTGTTAAAGGTAAGATCGAGGTTTTCATGTCAAAGAAGAACAAAGACCGTTCTGGGCTGTACGTGTGAGATGTCACATCCAATTCAGCACCTGGATCTTCAACACTATAGCACCATGCACATGGACAGCAATTTTAGAATGTAAATAACTGCAACAGTAGATTGTCTGGAGGTGGGGTTTGGACCAACCAATTTAGATTTCCACCCTCTTTTATATCCCCACCTTGAAAGTTGATCCTTAAGAAAGCCTTTAAATTCCAGGGTTCCGATAAAAGAAACCAATTTATAAACATCATTCTTGCTACAAAATCATATATTCTAGTCTAAATTGTCCAACGATGGGAGTTCTCTACTCACCAGGTTAAGTGCTGATAATGTGTAAAGGAAACCACATTTTTCGAGTAAATTTGGGCAAGGTTTACCATAACATTTCACTTGTTGAAATGTTTGAAATACTGACCAAAGCAGTCAAACTGAGGCAGGGTTCCCAGCGTTTCATGAAAACAAAATTCCCTGAGTTTTCCCTGATATTTCCCTGAGTAAATCCGGAAATTCCAGTAGATATTTTGGTCACAAGAAATGCCCAGAACACGGTGTGGACATATGGTTAACTGCAGGAGTGAGTAACTTGACCAACATTATGAATTGGGTTACAAAATTGTGTAACTTTATATTTAAATTGCTAACATTAGGGCCTAATATATGCACACATCAAAACCTCAGAAAGATCATCTTTTAGCCACCCTGTCTGGAAAATGTAAAAGTCATTTTCCAGCTTTTCCCTGATTTCCAGACTCGCTTGGGAACCCTGTGAGGAGTCTCATGGGAGTTATTCTTAGTAGAGAACCCAGACTGACTAAATGAGTGACTATCAGACATTAACCAGAAAGCCAAAAGGCTTAGTGATTCCTTGCCATATGGGTATATTGTAACAAACATGAATCACCCACACGACAAGCATGAAATCCCTCACAGTTATCCAACTTGAGATATCATGTTAATAAGGTCAAAAACTTTAGAAATCCTGTGACCCAAAATGACCTACATGCTAAATATGAACAATCTACGGGCCAAGTATGTAATCCTCTTTAACATATCATATTTACTAAGGTTTTGACCTGTTATGACCTCACCTGCACGAAAAACTGTAGGGATCATCTACTCAATATGAAAAATTTACATGTCAAGTTTGAAATCCCTCACAGTTACCCCTCTTGAGATACACTTGTTTACAACGTTTTGACCTTTTAACCTCTTGTGACCCCAAATGACCTTTGACCTCCACCAAAAAAAATAGGGATCATCTACTCAATATGGGCAATGAACATGCTAAGTATGAGATCCTTCACAATTACCCTTGTTGAGCTAATGTTTACAAGGTTTTGACCTCTGGTGACCCCAAATGACCTTTGACCTCCACCAAAAATAATAGGGATCATAAACTCAATATAGACAATCCACATGGTAAGTATGAATTCCCTCACAGTTACCCTTCTTGAGATATACTGTTTACAATGTTTTGACCTTTTGACTGCTGGTGACCCCAAATGACCTTTGACCTCCACCAAAAATAAAATAGGGATCATCTACTCAATATGGACAATCCACACAATAAGTATGACATCCCTCACATTTATCCTTCTGGAGATACCGTGTATACAAGGTTTTGACATTGTGACCTCTAATGACACCAAATGACCTTTGACCTCCACCAAGAATAAGAGGAATCATCTACTCAATATGGACAATTAACAAGCTAAGTATGAGGTCCCTCACAGTTACCCTTCTTGAGATACTGTCTTTACAAGGTTTTGACCGCTGGTGACCCCAAATGACCTTTAACCTCCACCAAAAACAATAGGGATCATCTACTGAATATGGAAAATCCACACAATAAGTATGGCATCCCTCACATTTATCCTTCTGGAGATATCGTGTTTACAAGGTTTTGACGTTTTGACCTCTGATGACCCAAAATGACCTTTGACATCCACCAAAAACAAAATAGGGATCATCTACTGAATATGGACAATCCACACAATAAGTATGACATCCCTCACATTTATCCTTCTGGAGATATCGTGTTTACAAGGTTTTGACATTTTGACCTCTGATGACCCCAAATGACCTTTGACCTCCACCAAGAATAAGAGAAATCATCTACTTAATATGGGCAATTAACGAACCAAGTACGAGATCCCTTACAGTTACCCTTCTTGAGATATAGTGTTTTACAAGGTTTTAACCTTTTCATCTCTGGTGCCCCCAAATGACCTTTCACCTCCACCAAAAACAATAGGGATCATCTACTCAATATGGGCAATGTACATGGTAAGTATGACATCCCTCGCATTTATCGTTCTGGAGATACCGTGTTTAGAAGCAATTCCCAGGGTATTTAACATTTGACCTCTTATGACCCCAATTGACCTTTGACCTCCACCATAAAGGATAGGGATCATCTACTTAATATGAGCAATCTACCTGCCAAGTATGAGATCCCTCGGAGTTACCCTTCTTGAGATATCGTGTTTACAAGGTTGTGACCCCTGTGACCCCAAATGACCTTTGATCTCCACCAAAAACGATAGGGATCATCTACTCAATATGGGCAATTTACATGCCAAGTATGAGATCCTTCAGAGTTACTCTTCTTGAGATATCGTGTTTACAAGCAAAAGTGTCTCACACACACACACACACACACATACACACACGACATCACCATCGCATAGATTCCTTCGGCCTCCGGCAAGGAATCAAAAAGGTTTAAATGCAACCTGAGTAATATTTTATCCCAAAGCAATAGCCATCTCCTAGATCTTCCTAAGAGGGTCAAACACCCCCTTGGTTATATATTGTTGATTTATACCTACACAAGCGGGCTCAGAGAAAAGGATGTTCATTGGTCATAAAATTCCAAACTAAAGGTGACATGTGAAATATAGTATACTTTCTGATCTGATACCAGGAGTAGATGAATACAGCTGATGATGATGGCAGCATGAACACATAAAATATTACTTTGACTATTAGAATACTGTTATTTGAAATGAATTAAGTTGACTTGGAAAGTTGAATCAAGTACAAAATAATGGGAAACTATTTACAATTTGGCATGTTTTTCAGGACTACTAAGTATTAAATGTGCTGTAGGATCTGGAAAAATAGGGTTTCAAAAGAAGAGAATTCAAATACAAAACAAACAAGAAAAAAATAAAGGGTGATGTGATTCTTTGCCTTGTTACCCACTTATGAAGAGCACCAAAAAGAAATACAGGACCTATACTCACTGTGGGCAGTACATCAGTCTTACAAGCTGAACTATAGAGGGCCCTGCATGTATCTCTCATGAATATTGATAAGATTAGTACCCAAAACAATAGGGGACTTACCCTCTTGTCATGTGTTATCTGAAACAATTACTACTTATCAGGAGTAATCGGAAAGAAAGTGTGACAACCCGTCATATCAATTCCAAAAGATGTGTTCACCATCAAAACTACAACACTCATGTTTTTTATTAAGATAAGTACAAAAAACAAGGTGACCATCCACAGGGTTCAAGAAAAGCGGGTGAACAGGCGTGATTAGCGCTCCTGAGTGATATGAATCCGCCTGATGACACCTCATTTCAGTATGTTCAGGCGCTAGCTTTTCTTTCAAATTAGTGCCTGCTACAGATGAATATTCAGGAGATAACTGAAAAATGGGTATGAAACTAAACACTGATTATAAGCAGGAAAGTCACGAACCGGGAAATAAATAGATATAAACGATGTGCGAGGTATCTTTTCATGTGTACAAAGCAGGTAATATCAATTAGAAAACCCAAAATGTTTAAAACAAAATACAGAGTAACTCCTGGGTCACCAAAAGTAGCTCCTGGTCCAACCTGAAAGCATGTGGACCAGGAGTTACTTTTGGCAGAACGTAGCTCCTGGTATTCAACTGCTTATTTGAACCATGACCATATACTAATAAAACTATGTAGTTTACTTGTTTACGATGGAAACTATATATGTTCCCATCAACTCGTGAATATTAACAAAGAAATTACTGTAAGGGCCAGCTCCTAACTATGGGTCATCTACTACCCAAGTAGGCTCCAACCTCTTTTCATTCACTTGTATGGTGGTTACAAGCAATTTTCAACAAAATAACATTTGGACCCATGTTATACACTACAGACAGCTGTAATGAGAGATCGCACAGTGGGGATGATCTCTTTCTCACCTCCCTCAACCTGGTAGCAACCGTGCTGCAGGAACCGCCACACATTCCTGCATGCAACAGGATATTCCACATTTAAGACATAAAATGCCTTGAAACAAGCATCTATGGCAGCAATAGTGCTGTCATGTGGAATCGCCAGCCTTTCTGCCATGAGGAATGCCTGCGTAGGTGACAGAACATCCCCCAATATCAATACAAAGGGTTGCTTCCGCAATGCCTTCTCGCCATTTTCTTTCAGATCTGCCTCCAGTAAGCTCAAATATTGTGGTATGTTTGTACCAACCTGAAAAGAAAGAACATAACTTTGTGATATCTCACTGACTGTAGCCATGGAATTTAAACATTTAATGTTCTGATTCCCAGTGGGCAGCTGGTCATGATGTGCCCCAACTAATGATTATATATGATACTGTTAATAGTGGTCGGTCATGTCCCAATGAAGCTGCACCTCTTCAGCAGCATCCTGACGATACCAATAACTTATTGGCTATTGCCAAATTCCATCATGAATGTTTGTGGAAAACACAACAATAATTATTTTATCACCTTCTTTGAGATGCAACTTCTGAGCTGCCTTATATTCAGTCCTAGCTGACTTATATTTGGTCTTTGTGCCCCACTAATTGAGGTTACTGGGCCAGTTCATTTGGGTATTATATACTACCGTCTATGGAGCTAAATCTGTTAAATTACACTCACCGGCTGAACATCTATGAAGGCTAGGGCAGCCTCCGCCTTTGAGTATTTTGTCCTCTTCCCTGCTGTGGACATGTGCACCCCAGTGGGCAAGACATGGCAGAATGCGGAAGGCAGCCAAGTCAGCCTGATCTGAAAAAAAGGAGAAAAGATGAATATGAGAATAGCAGACTCATCCAACACCTGTTTAGCTCCATCCTGAGCATTTGCACTTATAATCAAGTGTATTCAGTGCAGTGTAGTGCACATGCTCATGATACAAATTCTGCCGTTGGTGTGACTTCAAATAATGACAAACTTTTCCACACTGGACCTGATACAATGATATACTATATACCACGCATTATACACAGCTCTAGGTGTTCCATAGCAAATGTCATTCTTCCAAGGAAATTACATGTAGAAAGAAGGCAAAGTATAATGTGTCTGGCTGTGGCTGATCAGTCTGTTGTGTGCCCGGAAGGCTCTGTTGCAAGTTGGGGTTTTGCCCGCTCAGCAGACTTGTATTACTCCTGCACCTGTACTGGCTGCACTCGTAATACCAACCTCCGCAAACTTTTGCAAGAATTCTTCATCAACCTGCGTAAAAACCATACGCTATTAACTATTCATATATACGATCATAGCAAACAAAAACATAAATATTCAGCAAATCATCGACCAAAGCAAGTCTGATTACGATGCAATTTGGACCAACACAGTCAATGGGATTTAGTGTGTGATTTTGTCCCGATTCAGGCTCACGAAATGAAGAACTCCCATTGACCTACTGTGTACAGGCATTCGGTCACAGAACAATGTTACAGTTGAAGCATATTGTGGAAATGAATATTCATTTATTGAAACCAATCAAAAAGGTCGAGCGTCAATTTCAATTTTGGCTCATGAATACAGTTACATCGGCTGAATTTGTGTCATTCTTCGCAGGTGTTAGAGTATGTACTTCAAAAGAGAAGTACATATTCAACACCTGCTATGAAGGTTAGTTGGGTTACACAGGTGGTGTTGCTGTGTAACCGAGGGCAAGGAGTTGACTCTGGACTTGTGCAACAAATGTTCTCTTTGGGTCTCAATATTAGCACAAAATTGCAGCAGGTAGAACTGTCAGGGAGTGGAGGATACACAGTCATCTGTAAAGGATGTGAGGACTCGTCAAACGAACTATCCACAATGTGTCCCTATTCAGGAACTGTTAGTTTTACCTGTTTTAAACCATAACATCTCAATGAAGGTCTGAACCACACGTCATTAATGCTACATATAGGGTCAGTAGAATGTGTACACTACCTTCATTGAGTTCATCTGGAAGTTTGATGTACTTTGTCCAACTAGAAGTTTGCTGACCTGCCCACTTTAAAAGTTTCCTGCTTCCTTTGCTCCACATTTCATAGAGTTTGGGAGCCTTTGTAAGGTAAAGGATGCTGAAATCTTGTTCAGTCTGTTATTACAAAGAAGAAAAGAACATTCTTAGATGCAATGGGCATACTTTTTCTATTTTGCACATATACAAATCCTCTGTTGGGCAAGCCGAGTTGAGAAATTGTGGAATAAGCAGCCTCCTATTTTCTATGCTAATCCTGTTCAAAGAATACTAGATAACAAAAGAAATATCTGCAGTTCTAAAATGACGTCATTAAAATACAGGTGTTGCTGCCCTGCCCAACACCAATTAAATGAGTTTTTTTCCAACAGTCACATCTTCATAACCAAATATGCTATGAAGATAGAAGAAAGCGCTACTGGCATGATATTTTATGCTCTAAAACATTTCAAGTATCAACTGGAATAAATTTTGGCTGCACTTCCCTTTTAAATTTGTGAGCTGAACCATACAGCAACTACCACTCACCATTCCAGGAGTATCCAATAATCTGGGATACTCCAGAAGTACGGCTCCAAGTTGCTCCGTAGATTCTTGCAGAAGCTTCAGTCTACTAGGAGCAGTCTTCTTCATGTACTCCCGAACTTGGGTCTCTGGCTGTCTGTTACTTTTCAGCCATGTAATCATAGCTGTAGCCTCAGCCTCAGGAAGATTGTCCTCTGTAAGAGAACATGGTTTGTTTATATCAGTTTTAGTTATCACTTAGTCAATATGGTTCAAATTTTTGGGTACAGGAATTATTTTGAGATACAAAGTAATGAATTATTACCCTGGCCATTAAGATGGGTTTCAGACAATTTACGCTACAGCCACATACAAATTCAGGATAGTATTGACCTGTGGAAGTCAACCAAAAATCACAAAATGCCAAAAAGCATTGGGAACAGTAGTAGAGAAATCCCCAGTGACCTAGTCCCATTCTCATGTAAGACAAATCATTTCATTTGTTCCTTTCCACAAGAGCGGCTATGGTTCAGTGATCATATATTATTAGTAGTACAACAGGTATATAGTCACGATAGGAAAGAAACTGTGATTAGCATAACTTGCACAATGTACACGGCAGACTTAAAGGGCATGTTTTGTAATTCTCAAAAGAGCATTCCATATATGACCAGTGACCTCAGATTTTCATTGTCTATAAAGCATTCATTAAAATGTGATCCTAGCACAGCCCTTTAAAGCCCCAACAATAGTCCAGACACTTGGTCAGGAAGTTGGAGCAGTTTATAAGATGGCGTTTAACTACACACCAACATGAATGTGTTATGTAGTGTCAGTTAAAATTGGGAGTTAAAATTTAACATAAAAAGTGAAGACAGAGTAGAATTCAACTAAAAGTCATGGCAAAAGCAAATGCAGGAGTCATGTCAATAATTTCTGTACAGGTCACTTTCCTTCAGGAAGCCCTGAATGAGAGAAGGGCCCCTTATGCCCAAATGTCTTCGGAAAAAATATGGGAGTATTTGTAACAGTCAACGAGAATGTGACTGACCATGGCAGCACAATCACAGGGGATACAATATGGTATCTTGTCCCCATGGAGAGAGTTGGAGCAGGACAGGATGAACAAGCTGCTTTGAATGTGTTGATATACAAGACTGGACTATAGATCACTGCAGCCTGGATCACTCACTGCAATACCGATACCGTCTTTACTGTAGCTGGGAAGCTACTAAGAGCATGATCCACAAAACCTGGCAGCTGTAATGGTACAGTGCCAGAGGATTAGTACCGACCTGCAAAAAGCTATCGGTGCATTAGATGGTCTGGAAGATCATATTCCACCCACTCACCTGGAGGGGGCTGTACCCTTGGAATTGAAGCCTGAGGACGTTGTACCGCTGAAGTGACTTTCTGCTTGATGGGCACCACGAAAGACCTCCGTCGTATGTTTCTCAAACGCATTTCCAAGAAACCGGAGGCTGAATGTCCAGTTGACCCTGGGGTATAATATGCTTCCTGTGAGCACAAAAAAAAGTTCTTTTAAGACTTTATTTTATGAAATAATCCAGACAACCAAACATGGAAGCCAGGTGTGTGCCATATGTCTTAGCAAAAGTGATAAGTGAACAATGATATTCATAAGACCTCTGATTATCTACAATTAGGTGAGTAACACAACTTTCCTTTGTGGCATCAGGCACACTACCGACCAGCTCAGCTTCAACATGGGTATATATTATGACGGATATGGTTCAGTCTGCAGCAACAGGACTCCTGCGTTTTACAAAGTGGGACCAAGAATATTGAGAACTGTTCGTGACCCTTTACCTTTTATGCAAAAAACAAAAAGAATCCTGCATAAGAAACCCACATCCTGAACTTGACCATGGTCAGGTACAACATAAAATCCCCTAAAACTTAAGTGTAATGGGAATAGGTAGAGGATAAGTACAAGTTTACATTTACAGTATACACTTGCCAATATATTATCAGCAACCAGTTCAATTTGGCTGAAATAAAAATTCCATCTGGCAACCCGACAACGGCTATTCTTCAGCTATGCTGCAAGTTTAATATAAATTGATACCGTAGCATACTAATCTGAAACAATCAACATGCCAGATTCAGGCCTCATCAGACCAGGCATGTCAGATGTAGATTGCTTTCAAAGAATGTCCTTGCATGCTCTTCTCTCCGTTGTTGTCGAGAGACCTCCCATGACTCAAAGGCGGTCATTGGTACAGGGAGTAGACTTCCCTAAAATTCCACAACTTTTCAGTTCATGTAACCACTTTGATACACACACACACACACACACACACACACACACACACACAAGATTTGAGCTCAACCAGGCCAGGCATTACAGACTCTGCTTGATTACGAGGAATTTACCGTTGTGATGTACAACTTTAACGTAATGGTAGTTCCATGGTGGCTTTTATAAGATGATCAAGCATAACTCACATGGCCTTCTCCGAAGCTGTCCTTCAAGTTCGGAAACTGTCACAATCCCCTTTGCCAGTTCCATCTTTACTTCTCTTCTTGGTCTGATGAAATGGAAGAAAAGCAAGCCTGTAATTTGGCTAATTTTGACCCCATTGTACCAGCAAAGTCGATATGGTTGAATTTGATCGCGACAGGCAATTCAGACTTAGCTTGATTACACGGAATTTAAATGTTTGACCTCTGTTCGCCTCACATGACTAGGGACAATTGTTTTCCGTGATGTGGAAAACGGAGAAAAATCGCGGAATTGGCCCTACAACGTGGATTTACTGATTTGCCACGGAATCGCTGATTTTTAGGAGTAATTCAAACAAATATTAAACAAAAAGACAGTGCAGTGAGCATAAAATGTTAAAACTATTTATATTTGTGGTTCAAACCAACCCTTTCCTTGATGTATTTTATATAGCTCCTCAATAAAGTCACGAAGGCCTATGTTAGCGTTAGCCTAATATAGCGAAGCCTGTATACACATGTTTGACACAGTACATATCCTTCATTATGTGATACTGTATGTTCTGTTTGAACTTTGACATGATATGGGCGCTGCCACTTGCCACTACTAGGAAATAAAACAAGGAGAACGCTGATAGTAATAGCACTGGGCCTAAGTTATGAGCTCCTGCATGGAGACAGACAGCATAGCCTACTCTCTTTTATTTCTATGGTCACTACTGACCTGTGGACTGATAATTTTCTCGCAGGTGTTAAACATTCAAAAACCACATTGAATTAAGTCAGTTTCACCTATATAAAATACTTTGAATTTAGAAAACAGAATATAACTTTTAGAAAACAGAATTTGGTGTTTTAGAAAACAGAGAAAATGGAAAGTGAGGTTTTACAAAGTGGAATTTGCTGTTTTAGAAAGTGGAAAACAAATGTGCCTTCACATAAACTTTGACCTATCTGAAAATCCTACCAATTTTTCAAAGGGTGAACCCGCCCCCATCTGACCCTTAGTGCTAACACTGAAACAACATCTTGGATCTGATCTGACCCTCAATATACACTGTACATTGGCAGTCATTGTTTTAATGATCATGAAAAGTACCTGTCACCATAGACCTCCACTAGCCTGGAGACTACGATCTGCACCATCTTCCGTCTGGCCTTCGCACTAGGAGCCTCCTGTGACAGTTCCTCAACGATGTCGTCGCCATCTTGGGTGTTCTGAAGGACTTCCCTAATGCTCTGCAGTAAATATTCACAAAAAATAAAACCTTGAGATCTTGTTCAGTGAGTAGGGACTGCCACTTATCACACCCATGAAAAAGGACTAGTCATTAGGATCACCACTTGATCACATTTTCCAATTCTATCTATTGGCATAATATAAATATATTTCTTCATGAACCCATCATCCCTATGTGAATGATTGAGGTGGCAAGAGAGACCTTTCACCCATCCATTGGAACCAGTGAGAGAACACTTGTAATCAACTTCACACCTATGAAACAATGGGAACAACAGTTTTGAAGGAACCATTCTGAATAGATACATGGAAATACATGTAAAACTGTTTCTGACAGTACTGTACGTGAAACTTCACATGTACAAAAAAGTTCAAACTCACAAACATCTTTGAAGTTCTCTGCCTCTTTGCTTGATGAACTGGTGGAGATTTTGATGTTGAAGTGGAGTGGCTGGTGGAGTGGCTGGCAGCAGAATCATCCTCTTCCACATCTTCCTGCTCATTGAGGTTGGAGCCAACAGAACTTGCATCAGTCACCTGGAAATAAATAAAGAGCATACTGTATTCCGAACATCAGCTGGTATAGTACTTGCTTTCATGTGGCTACTGATGAGATCCTTCAGTATTCCATAAGGAACAAAATCTTCAAACACGTTTCCTCACCTACAGGTACATTAGAAAGAAAGTACACTTTACTTTAAGTGTACCTTAAGTCTAAAATTTCAAAACATGTTAAAAAGCTTGGAAAATGCATCCAGATGGTCCAATGTACTCCCATCTTCACAGGACACTCCTAAACGGAGGAATAAAATACTGAATATTATTCTATCAATTTGAAATGGTCGATTGCGCAATAATTTGTGATGTCATTCTTGTACTACTCAAATTTGTCTTTGTCTATGTTTTTTTTTCAAAAGCCACTGCACCTTGTGCCAAAATGTGATCACTGTCTTACTGTTATGGGGTAACGTAACTTGGCAATTTAAGCCTTCTTCCTACAACATGCTGTGCAAGTGAACAGTAAATGTTTTAAGGTCTTACAAACATATTTATTTCAAAAGGAAACAAAAGCAGGTAACGTGAGTTGTACAAGAAGGGCATCAAAAATTATTGCGCAATCAACTTTTTCAAATTAAGTGAATAAAATTCAACATTTTATATCTCAGCAATGGAGTAGGCTATGAAAATGGGGGTTGGATGAATGAAATTCTTTTTCCAACCTCTAAAATATATACCCTTGTAATTCTAGACTGAAGGTCCACTTTAAGTTAGGCACCAAACAATTATGTATGATTCTACTTCTCAGGCTTCTAGCCAGGCTATTCAAACTGGATGCTACACACAATTTGAATTTACTTTCTTAAGTCAGCATCCAGTTTGAAATTTCACCACCCAGTTTGAATCTCACTGCCCATGATTGAATTTTCATCACACACCTTAATGTAAGCATGCACAGAGTCAGGCACATAACATTCAATTGAATGATCATATTGTAAACTTTCATGCAACTGCACAAAATGTCATTTAGTTCTTGACATATGGCAAACATCACACGATAATGATGCAGTGTCGATTAACTCCTACCCCGTTGACATATTTCCTAGTAAGAACAGTGCTTTAGAGGGAGAACTGTGACACCAGCTTGGGATGCTTGCACAAATGACACACCAGGTGACACACCATGTGCAGGTCTGCAAAGAAACAAAAAGCAGATGCTAGGGGTATTTTGCAAATAAATGAAATTTGATATTTACTCATCAAATTTTGTACCGAGGGCTGATGTAGTAGTTACCTCATCGGGCACGTAGGAGTGGACAGCATGCATTGGGTGGTAATCAACAACGTAATCTATGGTTGAAACAGCAATCTCGCAGGGTTCTATTGGACGTACTACATAGGCATGGTAGTGCTTCTTAAAGTAAAGAGTTTGCCATTTTTCCAGGACTAGGTGAACAACATCTCTCAAGCAAACCACCTCTCTGATCTCTCCATAAAGTGGATCACCATCTTCTGAAATGTCACCTGCCACCATCATGCCTTTGCGATACTTCACACCGTACACTATAGCCCATTTTGCAACAAAAATGTCTGCAAATAAAGGATACCCCCCAGCAGCTGTGACAGAACGTGGCAGTCAGGTATTGAGTTCAGCAGGAGGCATGATCCAGGTCCAATCTCACAAGAAGTTTCCTTGAAGGACTGCTTTGAACGCATCTGGTAACGTTGGAACATCTGATGTCCGTATGCCATGGATTTGGTGATGTTCTTGAAATTACAAATAATGTGTGACAGCCGACAGAAGAAGTTATGCTTGGCCTCAAACCTCATTGACCAATAATGAACTAATGGTCCACTCTTCAGAGCAGCAGCTGGGTAGTGTAGCATGAAATGGTGCTTGGGTTTGAGGTGGAGATTCGGGAAAAGTTCCAAGAAAAGTTCATGATGGTCTGAGATGATCTCCCTCATGTACGCACGTTCCCCAGCTGAAATCGCGGGCGAGAGAATTATGTCCATGCAATCACACAAGAGGAGGGTCAATTCCCAATGCTCATCGTCTTCTGTCACAAGGTCCGCTATCATTACACCGATGTTCCTGATCAAAGCCCACATCTGAGCGGCATTTTGACCAGGTGCACCATCTGCATTGACTAATGATGACCATTTATAAATACACGGTCTGTTTGAACTATCGGGAAAACCATAGTTATAGCTCATGATTCTTGCATTGAGTGTTTCTAAATCGAAAGAGCCATTGCTGATCAGTTGGTGAAGGACTAGTTTTACTTCAAATGCACAAATACCCTCCAGCAGGTTATGCATTACATCCGGAGCAAAATTGGTGACTACGTGGAAGCATTGGTCATCTCTGTGGCTCTTACACTTCCTGCATAGAAGGTTGGCAGTGAAGCCCTGGGCAAAACCAAAAAGTGAATGGATACCCAGGTTATCACCAACCACTTGGGCCAGCCCAAGCTTAACAGTTCCATTCTTGCCTTGACAAGTTATTTCAAGTCCTGATTCTTCGAGCTGCTTCAGGTCATCTACCAAAGGCCTCAGAACGACGTCAAATCCAAACTCTGCAACGTCTGATGACTTGTACAAGGCAGCTAAGTAAAAGTGGTTGAGAGTTGACAGATGACGTGGATGGACATTTTTGATAGTGTAGTACAGAACACCCAGTTTGTGAGTTCGAGCTTTGGGGCTAAGGGGGTTGGTCATCTCTATGTCGTCCTTATACAGAAAGATTACAGTCATCCCCATGAAGAACGGGGTGTGAAAGGCAATGTTCTCCATCTTGAAAATCTGTGATGATGCCATCTGTACTTTTTGAGTGTTTTTCGACACACTCCCAAAATCCAGGGCTTTCAACTACTGCTTTGATATTTTGCTTAACTGGCACATAATGGAACACACGGGGAGTTGGAATTTGCAAAACATCTCCTGTGAGGGCATCAGTTCGAGGAGCATAGCCAAGGATTATCTCCTCCTCAACAGGAGCAACAAACTTCTTGGATGCTATGAGATACTGCATCTGTTTATACTCAGTTTCAATTCCACTGAAGGGTTTCTGAAACATTTCAAACTGATCCATGAGCTTGAGTGCAGATTCATCTCCCATATCAACATTGTGGTTCCTAAGGAACTTTCGTGTGCTCTCTTGCAAGTTAAATACAGCATCTTCAAAATGTTGAGAAACGTCCTCCACAACAGTGGAGATAGTGCTTTGTGTCACACTGCTGGATGCCTTGAGCTTACACACTAACATCAGGGTTCTTTCTCTGAGGTCCTCCTCACTGAACTCTTCCCAGTCATCTTGACCATTACCACCATCCTCAACTTCAGCCTCCCCATCATCACTGCTGTCATCTCTCCTATCTGCTATAGGCAATTCATCTCTTTCAAAAGGATCAACTTCTACAACGTAATTTAGTTGTCTATGCTGCTTAATTAGATGCCTTTTGAAACTAAAAGCGTTTCCTAAATGTCCTTTGGCAACCATCCTGCTTGCACGCAGTCTCAAAGCAGCTCCCTTTTAACAATGAAAAAGACCGGAAGAGTGCAAAGAGTTCCTTCACACCACCGTCAACAACTTCTTCACAATCAAAGCAAAGAAACCCCATGGTGTTTGTACACTTAACATACCGATTCAGCATCTGTCTCCCGTAGCTGCTGAAGATTTTTAAGGAGCTTTGTTCTGGGTCCAACCATTGGAATCATCTCCTTCAACTCTGGTGGCTGTAGTAACAGGAGGCTCTCTAAGTCAATCATGTTTTCTGTAAGAGAAAAATCATCCTTGAAAATTTTCTTCTAAACACTGTATGCCCAACAGGTACTGCACCAAATTGGTGGACATCATTCAGTCCCAGAACAACTGCTGCACCAAATTAAATTTTATATAAAATGGTACTGTACATGTATATTCCCGAGAAATCAGAATTTGTAGTCATTGGAGTGTCATAATAAGTTTGGAAGAGGTAGAATTTTGTTTTTAAAGTACCTGGGATTTTTACACGTACCAAGAGTATCCCATGTTTTTAAGGCAAAACTGCAATGGTTTGGGGGGAATTTTGCATCTACAGTACAGTACAATGGAACACTTTTTAATCCCAGAATACGGAAATCCACAATTTTTCATAAATTATTTGTTCCAGTTTTCATGCTCAAAGAAAATAATTTTGGCCTACATTATTGCGGGAACAATATTTAGACCTAACCTGTGATTCTTATGGTAACCAACTTCAATATTCAGTTAATTCTAGTCCAACATAGCCGACTCATTTATTCAGCAGACCTGTTACAAATTTTTACCTCCAACAGTCAGCAACATCAGTGTTCAAAATATAGAACCAGTTTTGCCAGACCTCCAGAGATGTAATACCACTTCTGGGGAAATCTGAAAAGCCATGATTGATACAGTACCAGGGTTCAAACTAAGCCGGCGCACTGGCGCGATTAGCACTCCTGAGTGATTTGAAAGCGCCTGGTGCCACCTCATTTCAGGATGTCCAGGCGCTAACTTTTGTTTTGAAGTAGTGCCTTTTACAGTTGAATATTTCAGGAGATAACCAAAAAAGGTGTATGAAACTAAACACCGATTATAAGCAGGAAAGTCGCGAGCCAGGAAATAAATAGATATAAATAGGCGTGTGATGTATATATCCATGTGTTCAAAGCAGGTAATATCAATAAGAAAACCCAAAATGTTAAAAAGGAATACAGAGTAACTCCTGGGTCAGCAAAAGTAGCTCCTGGTCCAGGCTGAAAGCCATAGGACCAGAAGTTACTTCTGGCAAAAAGTACAGTATCTCCTGGTATTCGACTGCTCATTTCGAACCTTGTACAGTACAGTTAACAAATGGTGGAGTACTGTATAATTTGCAGAATACCTTGTCCCTTCGAAAAGCCACCTTAAAAAATATTACAGGATGCAATTCTAATCAAAACAGGGCATGACTACCAAAATTTCAAATTGGTGCAATCATGATAAATTTGGTATCACATGAAAGCTAAGAATCCCAGTTTTTGCAATTTGCATAATTAAGTAGGTATACATCGTTTATCAGGTATACCGAATTTTAAGTACTCCTAAATACATATACAGAAATAGATTATTGTACAAGAGTGATAAAACTGAATTGGTACATCATGTTTGAACTTTAACCAACCAATCACCTAATTTCTAGTGAGTCAAACTTTCTTATATTGGGAATAATTGACCCAATGGATAACTTCTTACAGGAAACACTGGTTGCAGCTCATTGACCCTGGGCAATTTCCATCAAAATCTGTCACACTTTAATTTTGCTTCAATTACTTCTTCAGGAGGCACTTATTCTCAATGAAATTATGTTTACACATCTAAGAAACTGTAACTCATCAAATTCATCCTCAATTTCAGCCCAACTGCCTTGTTCTTATTAGTTATGACATTTTAAAATTTGTCACACTGTAACAGGATTGTTACATTGCTTTACACACAAGTGCTACATGCAGTAGTTGCACAAATAACCCCCTAGCATGCTGTGTTCTCCACTTTCTCCCAAATTTTACCTTTTTTTTCTTGCTGACACTATATAACACATTCGTGTTGGTGTGTCGTTAAACCCTATCTAACTATCCACGGCCAATTTTGTCCGGGCACTTGTTTTTGATCTGGCAGATGACACTGATCATTATCCTGGGGGAGGGGTCTAAGGGGGAGTGGGTACTGTATCCCCTACTTTCAAAAATGTTAATTTGCTCATTTTAGGTGGGCTACTGTAGATGCAAAATGGTCCTACATTTGGTGTTAAATTTGAACAAAACAATTCAAAGATTTCCAAAAGACGTGAAAGCAACATTTTTCTGTCCGGACGGTCAAGGTTTTCATGCGGGTGCTTTTTGAAGAAACGCTGCCTTAAAAATGCCACTTCCCACTGAATTGCGCCACACGAAGCATTTTCGGGGTCACAATTATCACTGACGGAGTCATATGAAATCTGGGGTATTTTCCTGCGTACTCAAGATACAAAGTTCTTACAAAATGCAGTTGCAAAGTTCTAGATATTTCTGTTATATATTTATCAGCTTGTAAAGTTGCTCCGTCACACAAAATGGCACATCTTCAGGGTCCAAAAAGTCAATGTGAGACAAGGTCAAAATATCTGATAATTTTTTCTTAGATATATTTATCCCCAACATGATATTTTAATATCGTGAGGGTTGCTCATTGTTTGTAGCCAAGGCCTTCACTAAGTTAATTCTGACTCTGAAATGGGTAGGCTAAGGCCCTAGACTATGCATTTTTGAAACAGACCCAAAACCGCATTGCACTGAATAGTGAATTGTTGACCTTGTCCCAGATCTTGCTGGTTCGCATCTAAGTAAGAGGCTAGTTCATAACATTGGAACTTAGGAAGGAATACCTTGAAGTTTTAACATTGTTTGGTCATGATAGAAAGAGGGTCATTTTCAAAATGTTTTTACCCACATGTTCAGTAAAGTGTACAAAAATAATCGCAATAGAGTGATTTTGAGAAGGACTCATAATCCACTATTAAAATAACCATAAATATGAACTTGAAATATTCAACAAGCCTACTTGTGTAATAGGTGAGCCTAGTTTGTGCAAACCGGCAAGATCTGGGACATGATCCTGAATTGTTTGGCTCTAAGTTAATTTAGAATCTGTGCCAAAAAGTTACATGATGTCAAAAGGCAGTAGGCTTAGCTACGTAGACATGAAAGAATGTCTACGTAGCAGGCCGTGTGGCATACATTCACTCTTTCACATAATACATCATACGGCCTGCTACGTAGTCAACTGATACGGACGCGTGTGGTCATCACTGAAGCTCCGAGAAATGCTCCTTTTTTGACAAAATTTTCGGTCCTAATGCATACCTGCCAACTTTTGGAACAAAAAAATAGTAATGTGACTGTAAGTAGTGAATGCCGTCCTGGGGGAGGGGGTGCCCCCCCCCTCCCCTTTGAAAAATGGCTAGATTCAAAATTGTGCAATATTTGATGCTAGATTTGAATGGCATACATCTTGAAAAAGAACCCTATTTTTATGAAGGGTTCTTTCTTAATTTTCTTGCTTGGTGAAACATTCTTTCTCAGATCTTATGGGGGTGATCTAGAATGCTACGTGATAAAAATTTAATATGCAACGGAGTGGAGTCACCAGTAGCTGATTCCACCCACCAACATTAAGGACCATCCCATGAAAACGATCATTTCTTCCAAGTTTTCAACTCTTCAAAATGAGTTACAAATAAAACTTTTACCTAGTACAAGGCCCCCACTCTAGGATCTTACTCTAGGATCTTAAGCCAGCTGCAGTAGCCTGTTTTGCCTGCTTGAGAAGTTTCTTGGAGTGTTGTGTTGAATGACAATGTGTTCCTGTGGCCACCATGACCATCCTCCTGGTCATTAAATTCCCTAACACTTTGGTTGACAGGCTAGACCGGAATTCAGTTTTATTTTTGTTCACCGGACTAAAAATGCGTTCACAATCAGCATTGCTATGATACATAACTAAGACCACCTTAGCTAACTCAACTTATGCTGGATACTTTGCACTGCCAGTTGCCGGGGACTTGAGTTTGGAAATTTCATTCCAAACTGCGTCAGTTCGTAGCCCTGGCTTCATAATGTGATCAAGATTTTCTGATTGAAATCTGCAAAATTCTTCCTCCACCTGCTCCATGTCCTGTTCTGACAGGAATTGTGGGAATCTATCTGCGAAGTAGAGCCATTGATCCAGCTTGATTTCTGCTTTCTTTGACACATCTAACACTTCTGCATTTTGAAGCAATTCCTCCTTAAAAGGGTATGCCTTGATCGTATAGGTGCATGCTGCAACATAATAGTTGCGAACACTTTTGTAAAGCCATTTGTATCACACTCTTGCCCATGTTCCCTGATGAATTCTCTTACTGTTCTGCCAACAAACAACTCATCGTCACTCTTCTGATTGCTTTAGTTTGCAAAGTCCACTTCATACACTTTTGTGTTTGAAGCTGTGACCTCAGGTTTGACAAACCTGATAAGCAGCCCACGCAGCTGATAACACATCACACTGTGTAAGCGATGAATACATGGTTCATCTTTCTGCAGCAGTACATGACTCTCTTCAAACAGTGGAATAGTCTTGTTCAAAAACAAGCAGTACAGTTTCACATTAGGATTTGACATCATGGTAACTACACGCTGAGGCTTGGAATCAGACACAAGTTTAATCATGGGTGGAGCATTTGTAGAAGCTTGTTTCTTTGACGATGAATTTTTGGCTGATGCTGCAGGTGTAGCCTTTGCAGGATGAGCTATCTTTGCAAGTGGAGATTTCTTGCTAGAAGTCTGCTTTTTTTAAGGATGGCTTTCCTGTGGATTTTGAACTTGAAACTGTCTTTGTGACAGGGGATTTTGTGCAAGAAGTCTGAGGCTTAGAAGATGGGTTTCCAGTTTTTGTTGAAGGTGGGCACTGGGCAGGGCGAGTTGTACTTCCATGTGCTGAGGTGTCTGGTTCAGCAGATGTCTTTGCTGGTGTTTTCTTGATAGGAATTCTGAACTCTGCAAAGAATGGGTTGCTTGCTACACAAGGGCTTGAACTTTGTTTAGACTTAGCCCTACAGATGGACGTCACCAATATCTATTTGCCTCACACTGACTACCGGCCTTAGATCAATGGCTTTGTAAAATCAAAATGGCAAGAACTGTGGAATTCCTACCCCGAAAACAAGCTGTACCAAGTTAAACCGAGGGCTGGAACTGGGGGACATAGAGCCCCCAGCAAACGGAGAGATGATATAGTCCTGACTAGGGCTTACATCGCCCACACTTCCCTTACCCATGCCTATTTACTTCACGGGGACGAGAGACCATATTGTATACCCTGTGATCGTGCTGTCACCGTCAGTCACATTCTGGTTGACTGTCACGAATACTCCCATATTCGTCAGAAGTATTACGCTGTGCCAGACCTGAAAACTTTATTAGAGCGAACAGATTCTTCCCTTATTCTGGGCTTTCTCAAGGAGAGTAGACTGTACAGAAATTTTTGACATGACTCCCGCATTTGCTTGGATTTTTTTAGTGAAACCTGAAAAGTTTTTCTAGTGGAATTTGACTTTTTTGTCCCAAGTTTTTGTACAATTTTTTGTACCCAACATTACCTCTTTTTCTTTCTAGGTGACACTATATAACACCTGCGTGTTGGTGTGTCGTAAAACCCCATCTAACTAACTAACTAACTAACTAGACTTTGCTGATGCCTCTGCTAATTTAGCTGGACAACTTGAACCAGTCTTTGCAGTAGATGACCTCTTTGGGGCAGGGCCAGTGGTTTCCTTGGTGCTAGGCAGTGACCTCTTGGAAGCAAGCTTCTTTTCAGATGACCCCAGTTCTGGTCTTGTCTTGAATGTTTTTTCCTTTTCCGCTCTGAAGAAAGGGTACAATGCATCCCACTGTTCAAGCAGCCTTACTAGGCACTGTGCAAGCGATAACCATCTAAGGAAACATGTTTAATGATCTTGTGTTGAGGTACTCCCGTTTTCTGCTGGAAAGCCCTGAATTCCTGTTTGCGCTTGCTGCTCTTCTCCAAATGGTAGAAAATATCTATCAGGAAGTCATCAACCCTCACTGGAAGCTGCTTTGCCGCTCTTTCTGCAGCGATATGCATGAGGTAAAGGGCAACCTGTGGTATAAAAATAGAAACATGCAAAATATTTCATGGGAATATCATAATTTTTTATTCCACAAAATTCATGCAGAGCTGCTATGTTAGGGACTCAGTTTGTACAGTGTATGACTCCAGATGACCTTTAACCCACTATAGAGCAACAGGTTTCTTTCCATCACCATATTAGCCATCCCCACATACCAGTAAGAAATCTATCCAAGCTTCCTACCTCAAGAAAGTTGAGATGTCAAAAAACTTTCAGAGTTTGACTCCTGGTAACCTTGGATGACCTTTGAGCTCCACTAAAACAATTGATTTCTTCCTCTCACTCTATTATAAATGCATCTACGTACTAAGTATGAAATTTATCCAAGCTTCCTAGTGTACATTGAGATATCGTGTTAAGTTAACAAGGTTTTCAGACCTAAATATTATGACTTCACAGGTTTCTTTCATCCAAACCAGCAATAATTACCTGTATACTTACAAAAATTTAGGTATCCTTCTTTCCAATTGAAAAGTTATTTGCAGCCAACAACACACTTGACATGTGCATGAACCTGTTTGTGAAGCCACAATTATAATTTGCTGGATATTTTAGGCCCATGTTGGCTGAAAAATTTGTGAGAATGAACACTGCTCTTCTCTTAACTATTCATTTTAATTGTTAGGTTCCAACATGCAGGTATTGAAATACTGTAGGCTCGGCCCCTAGGATAGGCCAGTTTATCCTTGTCTGTCTCATTCTATTTCAGTATTTGACATTTGGAATAATAAAACAAACTTACCAGCAATGTAAAGGGGAGGAGCTTCTTTCACAAGGAATGCAGCAACCCCTTTCACTTTTCCAAGCATCACACTTGCATTATCAGCAGAAAAACACACAAGGTTCTCCCAGGGAATTTCCAAGTTTTCCAATTCTTTTTGAAGAATCTTGAAGATGTTCTCTCCCGTTGATGGCTGATCACACTTCCTTAATGAAAGCAGCACTGATATGACACAACCTTCATCTGGATCAAAATACCTAACACAAAGTGGATATAACTTCAAATCTTCATAATCTGTGCTTCCATCTGTTGCCATACTAAATGGTGACTCTCTTATTGTGCTTAAAATCCTCTTCTGGGAATCTTTGCCAAGAGTTTCAACAATGTAAGTTGTTTTTGTTCTAGCACAACGGTATTTCTTTGCAATGTGGCTGTCTGGGAACATCTTTTGAAAAAGTTTGCCACAGTGGTCCGCCACACTGAGAGGAATGCTATGTTCAACAAGAAATTCTGTCATTAGGACTTCAGCATTTATAACACTTAAGATCTGTTGTGGTTGCAAAATAATCTCTCACAGATTTCCCAGAAGACGATTCGGCAATGCTACTATGCTTCTTTGATTTTATATGTTTCTGAACATCATTCTGTCCGCCGTGACTTATGTTGATATCCGCTGAACACAGCCTACAGAAGACACAGTGTTCTCCAAGTTTGGATGGAGAAAGCACAGGAAACTTTTCGCAATATTCCTTTCTGTACTTCTGAGATCCACTTTGTTTAGGCCTAGATGAATGGCTCATTTTGAACGTCCATTCCAACACACAAATACTACAAGGTGAGAAGAGTGTTCAATTCACAAGCTCCGTACACCATCCGACAATCCAGACAGTGAGTACCATTGAATCTTTAAAGTTGTTTCGATATAATTGTATACTTAGCCTAACGTTAGGCTAGAGCATACTTAGTGTTAAAGTTAGTATAACATTTGACTATACCACGTTACCTGTCCAAACACTTAGTAGCCTAACCTAGGCCTCGCTGAAAAAGTTTCGTAACTGATATAAGTACGGGTTATTATCCAAAAAGTTCACTGGTAAACAGTCTCAGGTATTCCAAATTATTAAAAAATGTTTCGGCTGGAATGCTTCAAACGAACAACGACCACAATTACCATGAAAAGCACTACGAACATTTAACGTGCACATGCACAGGATATGGCGGTGCGCCACATCTGAAAAGCTGCATTGTATACCGTACCTGTACAAAATGTGTGTACTAGCCACGGACTTCCCATGTACGTATACATAAGAAGTCCGTGGTACTAGCTGTATCGCATACAGTACGCTACTTGCCTACGTAGCAGGCTGTACAGCATGTTCCTTGTAACCTTGTTGATTCATACCACTGATGGTTTGGGAAACAGAGGAGCGAACAGAGTCGTCTCCGCGGTGTAGTACGCAACTCCATGCTGTATTGATATGCGAGGCTTGCGAGCACAGTGCTAAGTGAGTGTATTACCATGAGCCGTGCATTACTGCCTGTCAATGGCTGATCATAGCAACGTGCAAACATGCTGTGTTTGCCACGGTAGTTCGGAAATACAAAAAATCGTAATTTTGGCGCTGTAATTCGGAATTCGTAATCGGGCGGAAAAAACCGTACAAATTACGCCAAAATCGTAATAGTTGGCAGGTTAGCTAATGAGACATCTGTTACAAGACGACCCGTCAGGAACACCGGATTGAATCCATCGACGAGCGAGTGGAAAGTTCCAGATACGTCCAACTTCAACGCAGCCTTTCTAGAACTGTCTAGAAGTGAGAACTGTTTACGTTATGTCCCAATTATAGCAGCGACCTGGCAACACTCCTAGCCAGCTGCAATTGTTTACAACTACTGTGTGTTCTAGAAGTTTCTATTGAGGAACGTTCTCGTAATTGCTGGACTGTGTACACTAGAAGTTTCTGTTAAATTCTGGAGAGTTCTCGAATAAAAGCCTAGCATATAAAAGGCAGTTCAACAACTGTTATCAGGGGGGAGAGACATCGAGAGATATATCATAAAACTTCATCGATCAAGCCCAGACAGTGCTGAGATATCATAAGCCAGCCACTGACACTGAACACTTGTGACAGATTGCCTTACGCCGCTTCTACAGTCTGTGCATTGATATTGTTATCATCCATCATCGCCTAGCCTTGTCATTATTCGCTCGTGGAACCAGTTCCTACGCTACAGCACGCCGCAGGTCTACTACTGTACCATCGTCAACGTGCATGCACTACCCGCCCTTGGACCAGACCAGGCAAATATTAATTAAAGGATTGTAAGTCTAATTAATCATTGTAAATTTAAGTAAGATAAGGAGATTGTAAATAATCATTAAGTTGTTGAATTTTAATCTCGTTCTTCTGTGATCTTTCGCTGTTATTGGTTTGACTTGCGAACAAATGCCGTAACACATCATACTACTCAACTGATCGGAACACACGCGTGGAACATTCGTGTGAATTAAAAAGAGGTAAAATTTAAGTATAAGGTAGAAAAATCGTAATTCGTTTAGAGAAACGGCGGGGAAAGGCCGTGAAGTGTGTCACCTTTCCGTCTTTATATATATATATATATATATATATATATATATATATATATATATATATATATATATATATATATATATATATTTATTTCCCTAAATGGTCACTTTAGGCGACATATCGGGTGAAAAAATGGTACTTTTAGGCGACATTGACATTAGGTGTACATATACGTGTCGCCTAAATGTTTACAACGTTATAACCACCATTCCCTGCATGTTATTTCAAAAGTTTTGAAATATATAAAAGTATCCTAGCGCCCTCTGTTTGGGGTTACTATAGGTAAGTTGCACTAGAATCCCATTATGTATTAATTTACTATTGAAATTTGGGGGTGTATATCATGCATGTAATAAATTGGTACGTTCGGTGTACACACCCTTATTGCGCAATACCAATTTATTTCTTTTTTATTTAATAAAACGTTGTGCGTACGTCACACAGGTAATTGGACATATATTTAACTTAAAGGCGTTCCTGAAGATCATTAAGGTATTTTTTGTTTAATTTTTACCTGCATGAATATGCAAATATATCTAATTAACTGGTTGTCGCCCAAAGTGACCATTTTTTACCGTGTCGCCCAAAGTGACCATTTAGGGTTATATATATATATATATATATATATATATATATATATATATATATATATATATATATACATATATATATATATATATATATATATATATATATATATATATATATATATATATATATATATATATATATATATATATATATATATATATATATATATATATATATATATACACACACACACACATACACACCCATACACACACATACACACATACAAGTCGATTTAACATACAATCCGAGGACCTCATTGTTATTTCCTTTGTGTTTTCTTCCTTAACCCTAACCTTGACAATAGACTCTCTATTGTTCAAACTTTCGAGGACTTGACAAATCTATTGAATTTCCTTCAGAGGACCTCAAATCCATTGTTCAGGTCCTCGGTCTGATAGGAAGACAAGTTCACACACACATACACACACACATATATATATATATATATATATATATATATATATATATATATATATATATATATATATATAAAGATATATATATATATATACACACTATATAACGCTAGGCTATATCATTATATATTCATGCATGCATGCATGCATTGGATGCCAGTCACTTCGGGCACGGATTCTTAATAAATTTGCCTTGGCTAGCTTAGGCCTAGGCAGAGGTATGAATTTGCTAGCATCAATATTCTGGGGACTGGTAGGCTAGCTGGCCTTGGCCTAGCCAAGGCTAGTACATTATTCCAAATAAGGCCTGTTAGGCTAGAGCAACGAATGTACCACAGTGCACTAGCCTACTTAACTCAGCCTACCATAGGATAGGCTATCAAGTACATAGGCTTAGGCCTACATGTCGTATTCTAGTGTTTGTGAATGTGATGCGTCCTAGGCTAAGCCTAGTTAGTCCTCAGCACTAGGCTAGTAATGGACTGTGGTAGGCTACGGTCGCTCGCCTACAGCTCACTGTCAAGCCGAACAGGACCGTGTAGGCTACTACGTTTACGGTTGAACAACATACTCAGTGTGAAGTAAAACAAAGTGTGCGTATTTTAGACTTTCGTTCAAGAACTATGTTAGCTGTGTGTAGGGAGCTATCGGTGAACGGCTATGTAGTATGTACGGGCCTTTACTGAGGACTAAGGCTAGGCGGGCTCAGTATAGGCATATCACTTGCATTACAGCAGTATTCGTTACTGAGGGAGTGCTCGCGCGAATCACAAAAAGAGTATAGGCCTAGGCCTAGAGCAGATACTAAACTTCGAAAATATGATCCAGGCAACTCAATCCCCATTCGGCCAGTTTTCGTCTTACGAAATCGTCCATGTGCCTAACTTAGTATAAACTACTACTATAATTATCGCCAGGAGAAAATATATCCGGTGGGGTAGAGTGAAGTGTTCGGTGGGTATTTCTTTGTTCTGCATCTGACTCGATCGACAGCGCGGTATAACAGTGGCGCGGCCGGACTGTTTGTATACTACACGTGCCGTTCGCAGTCTTACGAACGTAATGTTATCGTTCCGTACCGGCTGCATACACTGTACTATATACGGTTCAACGCTGGCGCGGCGCGCGCGCCAAATCAAGTGGACAGTTAATTGATTGCCAGGTAAATAATGAAACACAATTTTATCGGCAATGCAAAATAATCTAAGTAATGAAATTCGTATCACTTTTGCAAATAAATACAATTAATTCTTAATTATAATATTAAGAAGTGATTAAATATTTCTTAGCCTTATATTCTTGCCACTTTTTGCAGCATTCATGATTTACTTTCCTATTCTTCGTGAATTGCTGTTTACATTCCACCATTTCTACACAACGCGGGGTATAGTTCTACACTTCATGTGTTAAATAATAGTGACACCTCTGTGTTGTACAATTTCCTACACCTCTTTTTTTAGAGTATACTAAAAAATTTCTGTTGGAGGACAGAAACTGTACTGTCAATGTTACTAGCACAAAGTACTGTTTGGAAACAAGATTTCTGTTCATTTCAACAGAAGTTTTCTGTAACAAAACTGTCTGTCAATCATTTGCTAGCACAAAGTACTGTCGTACACAGAAATTGTGTGTAAGCATACAGGGTTACTTTGTACTGTCGCACCACTTTGCAATTTCTTGCTAGTACGAAGTCTGTTCCTGAACTGACCTTTTCTGTCTAACAACAGCAGAGTTATTGTTTCACTACTAGCCCGTCGTTGCACTACGGAACCCGTTGATTCATCAACAGGTAAATCATGTAACCAAGCAGAAAACAGCTCTATGGATATTTTACTGTCCTGTGATATTTTTGTTTTAACTCTTTTGGCTGGTAGCATTGATGAGAATGGCAATTTTCACTTGGGTCTGTAGTGTTTTCGCAACTTATAAATGGCACATTACAACAAACCAAGATAATTCAGTCCACAAATCGAAAGCAATTTAAGATGTGGGTAGAGGTAAGGAAATTACACATAATGAAAAGGAAGGAAAAAAGGTAGAAAGTCTATTGCTTGCAATCATAACAACAAGACGATTTATTATTGGGCAATTTTTTATGCAAACATTCAACATCACATTTTCTTTATAATTACTGCAAAAGAAAATAAACGAAAATTTACCAAAGATGTTTTGAAAACATGCATAATTTTCATAGTCACAAACAATCATGTGGACATTAATTTTGAAACTGTGGGAGACATACAGTTAAGTTCTAATTTCTAGTAAACCTATCAGTAACAGAAATGCTATAATATAAACACTGTCACAAAAGACTGCACGCTGGCATATTGCATGCTAGGCTTGATTTTCAAGAAACAGCTATTCTTGCAGGTCACTCACTCACTTGTGGCAGTTCACGTATGATAACAGAAGCTTACTCTCTTCACCAAATGCAATGTTTTCAATTATTAACTTAATTGTTCCCATAAGTGGAAAATAACATTATATCATGACCCCAGAGATATGCAAGATCATTACAATTTTTCTGAAATCTGGTGAATCCTTTGCTTACATGCCACTAGAATTTAATAGGCTACTATTTAATGTTTACCGGAAAAGGCCATTTTCCCAGGTAAAAATCACTGGTCTCATCTCGCCTCATGGCTAAATCCTATTGCATTCTATAGCCTCATGTATGCAAAGCATACTATGCAATGGATGAGACAATAAACATTGCTGTGACTTTCAAGCTGGAATGACAAAGTAGACTTGCCACCAGTCGAACTTCTTAACTTAATGCAACACCTTGGGGCTGTTTCAAAAAGGGTTAAGATCGATCTTAACCTTCGATTTCAGTAGGATGATCATATTCTTTTATGAACAGGGCCCATAATTATATGAATGGCAATGTGCAAACAAGGCCAAATGTTACTATGTGATTTGGCAATCACTTAAAAGGATGGTCCAGCCACAAATTCAGCTTTGATGTATTAATTGGTGAGTATATCTAACCATTCTTATGAAATTCCATTTGATTCCCACGTATGCATGGTTCCCGAGATACCAGCAATTGTTGTTTGTTGAAGTCTTGCCTGGACCATCATTTCATCTTTCGTTTCACCCTGCGATTAATTCTCACCAAACATCAACATCATTAGTTCTTGTCACCACACACCTGATCCAGCACATTTAACGTTTGTGATAATTTGAAACAAAATGTGATGTAAACGTTCTTGGCTTTTCCTCAGTGTGAACTTAAAATGAAATAATAGATGATGCTACGAGAACATCAGAATACTTTCGACTGTCTTCATAATGATCTAATTAACAACGAGTGGTAGTACAATGAATTCCGAAAATGGCAAACTTTAAGATGATTTCAGAATAGGTTGGAAAAACACTGTAATGACCAGTCCAATCAACAGCTGGGATAATGGAGAATGAGGTGCAACTTCCAGAGTATTCACATAAAATACCTTGATCAGGTGAGTTTAAAAGGGATAAACAAAACAGGTGAAAAGAAGTAATTTTCTCACAAACTTTTTGGCTACTGGTAAAATGAAAAGCTTTGGGATTGAAAATGTGAGTTTAAACGTTCCACTGAAAGTCCTTGACCTTTTCAACCAGTTATTTAATTCTTCCAGCTTGGCCTTTTTTTTTCGCTTTTGAGCCCCCCTCCCCCGGTTCATGTTAGCAAAAAAACCTGTTGAAATCAAAAAATAAAGGATAAATGACAATTTGTTAGTGATGACAAGTAACAAGAAGTATAAGACTGATAACTTAAAATTCTGGACGACAACACACACACACACACACACACCGTATTTACGCCCCTGCCTATGTGACCAAAATGTATGATCAATGTAAAACGATGAAGCCATAGGAAAAACACTCTAACTTCTATGTTCTGTGGATGAATGTGAAGAAACTTCACTGCATGTCTTTATACTACTGAAAAGGATACTTTCTCAGGTAGAAACTGCATGGTTACCACTGTTTCTTGAAAAATAGTAGCTTGTTTGTACAGTATGTTGTCTTAGAGACCTACTAAACACTGCAATTGTATTTAAACCAAAGATTTTGTTAACTATTGTAGAATATTATTTACCTTTAAAGCCAGTGGTTGACCTTAGTTTGAGCAAGTTTCTGAAGAACTCAACAAATGAACTGGTGTTTCGTGCCAACTTAAATGAGCTACGACATATGTACCATCGTTATCATGCCATCTATACCGACGGCTCCTAAGCCACGAATAGGACTGCGGCCGCAGCGGCAAGCCGGGACACATTCCTGCAAGTCAGACTACCGGATGACGCATCAACATTTACTGCGGAACTCCAGGCACTTAAGATGGCATTCGATCTGATCAAACCTCGCCCAGCCAAAACGCAACTGTGAAATATTTACAACTATATTGATGTAAATAATCCTTGTAAGGTTTGCTTGACAGTCCGGGGTCGAAAATGAGCATTGCGAGGTGATCAGACCCTCTTAATAAATTGCGTGTCATCCGTAAACCGGTAAAAGATCCGGCTTATGCAAATTTATGCAAATAAGGCGTGGTCTCAGGAAAGGAGAATCCTCTGATTGGGACTGGCAAAGTAATTGACCCTCGAAACCGTTGAAGTATATTTGAATCATCGCTAGGGTTAGCGTACAGTTAAGCCTTTTCAAAACTTTACAAACTGAAAGTGACCGGATTTACAAAACGAAGACTTGGAATTTTAGCCCCTTCCCGAATATGTAGGGAGCCCAAAGGAAAAAGTATCTTGCAAGTAAAGTTCCTTTTATTAAGATTTAGGAAGGTATTCAAATTTATGTCCACCTCAGACGATCTGAGTATCGCGTGAAGCAATTGAAAGTTGCCTATTTTGGAGGTCTTGATTCTCAAAAAGAACTGTTGCAAGCCTGCTGGGGGGGGGGGCTTTTTCAATGTTTATGTAAAGACGCACTCTTTAACTTTAAAGCATTTATTTCAAATGCTATATGATTTTTCCTATAAGATACGGTTTGATTTAATTCTAAAATCAAAGGTTTTCAAATATTCATTACCCTCGCAAACGAAACTGAAAGACAACACAAGACCAGTCTACCATCACTTAACACCAACCCAAAAACTGAAACACCAAGAACCTCACAACAAACTACCATTACCCACAAGTAACTGCCCCGAAGGGCCACAACCCCGTATTTACAGTATACACACTATTTACACCCAACAAAAATTAAACAGCAAGAGCCCAATGGGCACTGTGGTTCCTCGCTGAATGTTATGAAACTGAGCCAACTACTGAATGAACCAGTATTTCTGTAGATGCACAAAATCTGCTCTGTAGACAATGCACATCTTGTGTTAACTACAATTCAAGCCCTCAATAAATTGCCTGGGAAAAAGGAAATACAGGCACTTCAAGGGATATCATCACAGACAGTATACGGTTACAATTTGTTTTATTCAATTAAGCAATCACAATTCATGCACGCTCAATGGTATCTGATCCAAATGATCAGTAACTTTAGTTCTCTTTATAAAACTAACAACCCATAGTAGCATTTAATTAATCAATTTCCAATTTCTGCAAGCTCTCATGTCCTAATCTAAGGACAAATGTCTGTCTAGTGAGCTTTGTGGGCAGAGAATCTTCTGCAATATTAAAAAGGTGTATTTGATGCAGGTTCTCATAATGGCAGAATTATGGATTAAAATCGTAATACTATAATTTCATCTAAAATTGAGATACTTGGCATCTCTGAAAGATGTCCCACAGCTTTCACTCATTGGGTGAATGTGATCTTAATGTGCTGGAATCATACAGTTTTGTGCTTATGTTTGACTTTCGGAATTCTTGGCAATTTGCTTTTTGGCATCTGGTGATTTCACCTCTGACATTCGACAAAACTCATATGGGTTTTCTGCTGGATTTAATGCAACACCTCAAAGCATAAATCTATTCAAGCTTCCTACACTGAGATATAGAGTTGAAAAGGTTTGCGGATTTGACCTCCAGTGACCCCAGATGACCTTTGGTCTCCACCAAAAAAGTATTTTCCCCACCATAAGGCATCCACACACTAAGAATGAAATTAATCCAAGCTTTCTACCTTGAGATATTGTGCTAACAACAAGGTTATCAGTTTTTGACCCTTGGTGACCCCAGATGACCTTTGACCTGCACCAAAAACTGTATGGCACAGCTTCTCAGTATGGTGGATCTATATACCACGTATGAAATCTATCCAAGATTCTTTCTTTGAGATATTGTGTTAACAAGGTTTTCAGTATTTGACTATCAGTGACCCCAAATGACCTTTGACCTCCACCAAAATGACAGGATTTATCTTCTCACCATAAGCCATCCACATACCAAGTATGAAATCTATCCAAGCTTCCTACCTTGAGATACTGTGTTAACAATAAGTTTTCAGTGTTTGACCCCCTGTGACCCCAGATGACCTTTGACCTCCACCAAAAGCTACAGCGTTCATCTTCTCACCATAATGCATCCACATACCAAGTATGAAATTTATCCAACCTTCCTACCTTGAGATATCGTGCAAACAAGGTTTTCGGTCTTTGACCCTTGGTGACCCCACATGACCTTTGACCACCAAAAACAATAGGGCACACCTCACTATGACAGATCCATATACCAAGTTTCAGTTTAGTCCAACTTTCCCTTGTTGAGATATAGCGTACCGAAGCAAGTGTCACACACACGCACACACACACACACACACACACGCCAAGCTGACTACATAGGTTCCTTTTGCTAACGCGAGGAACCAAAAACCACAGTACCGAAGAGATCGAACGAGTTTTGCGGGGGACACGCACGTCCGCTCTCTTCGGCGACCTGAACTGGGAAAATACAGGCGCACCTTGCCCAGTGATGCCCCCGACGCAGTTGTAGCAAAGGGTAACCTCATTATCCCCACGGGTTTGGGGTTCTTTGGTTTCTCAGTGCCTGTTTCTACGTACTTAAAAAGCTACATTATCCCCACGTTATATAAAAAAACAAGGGCAACAATGTTGCCGAAGCTAGCTCAGCTTAACCTGTTGACTTAAAAGTCTGCAGTTAATATTTCTGTTAGGTCTGTAACTCATACGTACGTTAGAAAACAAAGAGATAAATGTAAATGCAATGAAATATGTATTGAACTCCTGAAGTCTCTGAAAGACTAGATCTGGTACACAAAGTTAACTTTATATACTGCACAGATGTTAGTATACAAATAATAAATGTTTATGAGTGTGCTGCTGTGTAGACCTCATTTGTTTTCCGTAATTGGACTCAGATAGTAGCGTCCGATAAAGAAATTTTACAAATGGTTAAGGTCTTATTTATATTTTGCTCCAAAGATATTCATGAACTTTTGTCCAGGGACAAAAGGTATAAATCGTCGTATAAAATTCGTCGATCGCTTTTAAGACCGGTGAATGTGTCGCAACAGGCCGGAGGGTAACTACAGTTCGTAGAGAGCGTTGGAAAAATATGCACACGTACATTAAGTCTAAGGCTATTGAAATATCATCCCCCATGGCTTCCCCTTACCAACTTTGGTGGGGCTTCCGGTAACGGAGAACAAGACTAAGCGGTTCCTGCAGTGTCGACGCCCATGTGACTGCACTAGGCTTTAAGTAGCTATGTACCCCGCGCCGGCATCCCAATTCACGAGTAGCTTCTTTCCTTCATGTGACAATATAAACTAATTTGCTATTGAGGAAGGATAAGTCATTTGTTTACCTTTCATACTAAATATTTTTTGTCCAGAAATGTTAAGAAAAATGTTTGTAAAGGAGATACAAGGAGATTTGAAAGATTAAGATAATGTTTACAAATAACTTGAAACTTGAGGCGACTGCATATATTCTCTTTAAACTTTAAGCCAAACTCCTAAAACCATTCCGCAGACATCAGGCTAAGTTGAATCAGGGAGTTGCTATTTGACAAATAGCAACTCCCTGGTTGAATACTTGTTTTTGTCTCAACACAAAAATGTGTATAGTCCTAGCTTATACCACTGTTTCGCACAAGGCCACTTATTCTTAAGAACTTGCACAACTTTCACACGTCCGGTATTTCTTTTCGAGTAGGCGTAACCATCCAACCAGTTTAGCTAGTCTATTATTAAAACGCCTAAATGAGATCAGCGCCACATGCTCACGTAACGCCTCCATAATAGGCTGTACAGTATATCCCGTATTCATGTCATATCCCTGGTTTGGAAAGCAAAGAGCTGAGCAAACATAGTCTGACATAGTGGGGTATCCCAAGTACGTTATTCAAAAATCGATAATTGTAGTAATTGTCGCATTGATGTGAAACCCCCTAATCAAATGGTATATACCCAACGCACCATCGATGTGGCGTACCCACGCTAAACTTAACTGATTTACATAATTTGCACACCTATTACGTAGTCGCTTGCTTTCAACAATAGTGAACAAGTGATTTGCTACCTGAGTTGAAGGCGTGAGTGGAGCGTGATCAAAACATGAACTTCGATAACACCAGCACACTTCCACATTTCATGTATAAAGCTGGTCACAATTTATTAGTACGAAAAAAATTCCTTCGAAACAAAGTTCATGAGACTTGAGTAAGTCTGACATTGAGCTTAAGAAATCATTAAAATCATATACGTAATCATATACAAAAAACCGCTGAAAAAGAGAACAACAAATTTCGCTGCTTGTACGCATGCTTGTACCCATTGAACCATATAAAGTGGAAGTAGTACCACCAAGTTACGTCATAGTTCCGAGTAGAAATACACATTTTACACAGGGAGAGTTTTCAGTTATGTGTCTTAAATATCGTTGTATTTATGCCTAAAGGGTAAATAAAGAGCCTTCAATACATTTTTCAAATTTTTATGACAACATTAAATTTACCGCATCTTTCCTGGCAATCACAATATCTCATAGAAAATATTATTTGCCAGAAATATACCTATGCTATAATACAACGAACCAACATGTCTCATGAACCTGGGGGGGGGGGGGGGGCTAAACCGAGTCACATAATGGGGAAAAACATGCACATCAAGCAACATGACAGTTTCTTCTATTGTACAACTTACTAAAAAAGTAAATATTGACGTGCTCCTCCCTCATGCACTTCTCTTACAACTACTATTATGGTATCTAAACTGGGATAATATAAATCCTTCACGACAAATCACCTAATTAGTGATGGTATGATCTGAATCTCATTATTTTGCACAGAATATTCCCGAAGATGGGGACTTCACCAGAATTAGTTTCAAAAAGTGTTTTTTTCATGCCTTAAATGATTGCAGAAACGAAAACAAAATTTAACTTTTGTTCAGCACAAATTGAACTATCTATATGAAAGATAGGTGCAAAACTGAAAGACAAGTAGGGAATTTCACGTTTTCAAACAAAGCCCCCTCCCGAGGTCAAATAGCGGTTAAATTAATCAAAAAGAGCCGCAGCATACAGATATTACTTTCGCTAACATCTCTACCAAATTTCAGCCAAATCTAACGAAAAACGGCGAAATGTCAGGCAAAAAACGCAAATTTTACGGTGACAGACGTTTGCCGTGACGTACAAGTTTTGCCGTGCACGACAGCAATAGCTCAGCTGAGCTAAAAAACTCCACAACCGGATGCAGTTAACTATTAGATGTGTATTCAGCTAGGCTTGATACCACTCTGTCAACTCCAGCATGATACAGAAAACACAGATAATTAAGCATGCATGGGAGCATGTGGTGGGAAACAATGGACTCCTTTGATTCCAAGAGGAGGATGCTGGTCATTCCTTCAGGGGGATAAGCTTTCTACAAATAAGTGTGACCTTTGATAAATCCTTGTACTTAGGACTGCTACATGTTGTTGCTAGGGGGTTTCTAATTTAGGAATAGTCCACATCATTACATCTCCCTTTTCACACGAATTAACAAGTTAAATTGGACAGTTTTATTTGTCCTTAGAACTAAGAAATACTTAAATGACTGCATGACTTAGACTTTTAAACAAAATAGATGCATTGCTTTTAACTTAACAAAATGAATGCGTCAACACAGGTGATTTGATACGTAGTCAACTTTTTAGTCTTGCATAGAGACTTTGACTTCATGACATAATCGTCTCTGTATCTTTGTGGTAATCTAATGATTCTACCACTAGAGGTTCGGGGGTGTTTCCCGACATTTTCTCACCTTGACTGAGATGGGTCCTTACTATCAATGGGGTTCTGAGATTTGATTTCCTGTGGGTCGTCTGGTGAGTTTTCACCCAGTCTGCTCATTCACACTTTCTTTGGTTTGAATCAAGTCTCTGCGATTTCTTCGATATTTCGCGTCTTCGACTTGAATAATATAAGACCTGGGGGTGGTTGTCTGCTGCTCTACAACACCCTTTTTCCATGAGCGGTTGTCGAGAGATACTCTGACAACCTCTCCGGTTTGTAATTCTTTCAGTTTTTTTTCCCCCTATCAAAACATATCTTTTGCCTTTTTTTTTGGGGGGGGGGTTGCAAAGAATTTTTGACTTTGGATTGATTCTCAGTTTTTGGGCTCAGCAATTTCTCGCTGGTGGGATGGATTGTTCTAGTCCTACCCATCAATGGTTGGGCTGGGGAAGGTAAATCTTGCCGGGGGGGGGGGTCTATTATCTGGTAAGGCTAAATACGGGTCTTGCCCTGAAGCTTTTGCCTTTTTGAGCAGTTTTTTTTTTTACTATCTGAAGTTTTTTCAGCTTTCCCATTAGATTGGGGGTACTTGGGGGATGCAGTAATATGGTCAAATCCATACTTTCTAGCAATATCTTTAAATACTGCTCATGAATATTGTGTTCCATTATCAAAAATTAAGACTTCTGGAAAGCCATACCTGGCGAAGTGTTGCTTGCACACTTGAATTACTGATTCACTTCTTAGATTTTGTAATTTGTTCACCTCAAAAAAGCTTGAGTAATAGTCTACTAAATCAATCAATAGGAACTTTCTGCCATGGCAAATCTGGTTTTACCATACCTTTCATAGGCTGTTTAGGATTTCTACTTTTGTATTTGTTACAGGTTTCACATCTTGCTACCATATTTTTTATTTGCCTGGACATACCTGGCCAGTAAAAAATATCTCGGGTTAGTCTCTTCGACTTCTCAATGCCCTGGTGGCTTTGGTGAACTTTTTCAATCATTAGCCTTCTCATGCTCTTAAGTGTAGTTAGCTTATGGCTTTTGAATATTTACTCATTTTCTACAGTCAGTTCACCTTGGAATTCCCAATAAACCTTCAGATCATCAGGCATCTGCTGTTTTGCTTTTTGGCCAAACACTGCCCCGATGCCTGTACTCGATGCATCAACACTTATCGTTACTGATTTGTGTACATCAAAATACGCTAGAACTGGTGCTTCCGAAATAAGCCTTCTAGATTTGTGAAACTTTCTGGTTTGTTTTTCACCCCAGAGCCACTCTCGATCCTTTCCAAGTAATTTTCTCAACGGTTTCGTTTCTGCAGATAAATTTGGAATGGATTTGCCTATGTAATTGACCATCCCAAGGAATCGTTGCAATTCCTTTTTATTTGTTGGTGGCACATAAGTCTGAATTGCACCAATTTTGCAGGAGTCGGGTTTGAGACCATTTTCTGTTAATACATGACCAATGTAACTAACACTCGTTTGCCTGAAATGACGTTTTGCTTGATTCAATTTCATATTTTTCTCACTTGCACGCTTAAGTACTCTTTCTAGTCTAATATTATGTTCTTTGACTGACTCACCCCATACCAAAATGTCGTCCATGATAATTTCAACGCCTCTATATCCTGTAGTGGGAATCAAATATCTGTATTTGATATCTTTGGCCTTCCATAGTCCTAGTACTAAGTTTACCGCGCATGCGCGGGAAGAGAGGTTCTTGTTTTGATGGCGTGTACCGAGAGTCTGGTGGAATATCGTCCAACAAATAAAGTATTCCAAGATTATAATTCCTGTGTTTGTGGTGTTTTGGTGTCAAGCGTTAACACAGAGAGAGTCTGAGGAGAACCCACTACATAAAGTGACGCCCAACGTCTACTCGGAGACCAGGGATGATGGTAAAAATTTTACTTCAATCTGACTTAGTTAGCCACGCTTGAGCTCACTCGCGCCAACATTTAGGCAACTCAGCCTGTGCAGTGTTTCACATTCACTGTACCCGTGAACGTTACTGCAGCTACCGTACATGGGGTGCACCTACAATGAGTACGTCGTTGTAGCGTGCGGTATAGGTCTACTCCGTTAGGCTACGGGTACACATTCCCGGTCAGGCTAGGATCTCCCGAGATTTTCAAGCCGGTGTTTGAACTTATTTATCTGGACCAGCAGATTGTTTTAGGAGGCTGTTTCCACATCATGGGGAACTTTACTCAATGTTATCGGTTATGGTACACTGGATGGCCTTAACTTACGCACATTATTAAGTCGGTGTGCATGTGGAGTGTCGAACTTTCGTTATCGTTAGACACAGCATCATTAGTGACAGTTTCAGTGGTCGTGGGTAGCCGGCCTATTTACAACGCAAGCCCTAACGTTACAATTGTCACACCTACTTTGGACATTTTTGTCAACTGATGATATTTTAATTTTGTTACTTAGTAAATCTGTCAAATGTCAGACATGGCTGAAAAGGAAAAGGAGACTTTAAAAAGCAGGCTGAGACATTACACCTGTGAATACTTGGGTACACTCTGCGAATATAATCATTTGGAGTTGAAAGATTTGAAATCAAAAGAAGACAGAATCAATGCATTGGCAGATTTGCCAAAACTGTCAGAACCAGATCCAGCTCTAGGTGCTACATCTATGGATGTCAATACATTGCTAACTGGGTTGCTCAAGCAGTTTGAGAACACAAGACGGGAGGACAATGAGAATTTCTTGCGATGTGTGGATAAAATGGTTGCGGGTAAATCAAAATCTCATACACCTGTAAAGCTTAAAGAGATGACAAAATTAACAAGTGCGGATGACATCCACTACTGGTTCAAAACGTTTGAGAATTTGGCTAAACGCTATCAAATTTCAGAGGCTGAACACGCTCAAGTGTTAGAACCGTATCTTACAGGCCCTGCTCAGCTGGCTTACTTCGCATTAAGTCAGGAGGATCGACAGAAGTACTCTGTGGTTAAAGAGGCTGTTCTTCGTAGATATCAATTAACCTCAAACGCTTACCGTACAAAATTCAGAAGAGAAACAAAACAACATTCTGAGACATTCATTGACTTTGTTGCGAGACTGGAGGACTATGCATTCTATTGGTTAAAACCTTCAGAGGAACTTCGAAAAAATTCAGAGTATGCTGCTATACAGAATAAAATTGTGACTGATCAGTTTTTGAGTACAATTCGTGATGATACCTTACGTCTTAAACTGGTAGAGAAAGATGATATGTGTGCTCGTGATCTTGCAAAGCTAGCTGATGATTTTGTAATGCAACGTCGTATAATAAGGGAAGGGAAAAAAAGACAAATCTTCCATACAGGTAGATAGGCCAAAATTTGCAAAGTTTGAGAAATCAAAAACTTCTGATAGTAATGAGAAGAAACATGGTAAGACAAAACAACAGCGGTATAGTGATGCATGTTTTAAGTGTGGGGAATTAGGCCATAAGCGTAAAGATTGTCCTCAGTCACACAAAAAGGAGGATAAGCCTAAAAGAGAGGAGTCAGTGTCATTTGTTTCTAGAGAACAGGTATGCATTAATCACAATTCTAAACTTCGTCCAGAGGCTAAAGTGGATTCCACGAGAATCGCACCAACCTATGTTTTCTCCTGGTCCTTTGGTTGAAATTAAGGTGAAAGAGGTGGAGACATATGGATTGGTAGATTCGGGAGCTTCGGTAACTATGGTTACAAGTGCATTTTGTTCTGAATTGGGTGTTAAAATGAAGGAGGCAGATAATATCACCCTAAGGTGGTTTGAGGGGTCGACTTTCACTCCATCAGGGGTTGTATTCCTTGATATTTGGTGTGGAGGGGCTAGTTATTGTGTAGAATGTGTCGTAGTGGAGTCTATGTTAGCTCCTATTCTGTTAGGACAAAGCTTTATATACAAAGTGGGGTTGACCATGGATTTTGCTTCTATAGAATACTGGATTTCTTCTGTCAAGCCGAGTATTAAATGGCCATTGTTTGGGATGGGACCTCCTGAAGAGAAGAAATCAGAAAAATGTAATGATTCTCAGTTGACAAGTACTCCCTTAGTGACAGTAGATGAGGAAAGAAGGGGACTTGCTATTCAAGACCTCATGACACAATTTTCAGATGTTATAAGAGATAAGCCTGGGAAAACAAGGGTTTTGGAGCATGAGATTGTTCTAAGAGAGGGCACAGGACCAATTAAGCAGCGGCCATACAATTTATCACCTGAAAAACACAAGGCTGAAGAGCAAGTTAAAGATATGCTACGAAATGGCATAATTGAGGAGAGTAAATCGCCGTGGCGTAGTCCTGTAGTCATGGTGCCTAAGTCAGGCAAGTCTCGTCAGCGGTACAGATTGTGTGTAGATTTTCGAAAAGTAAGTGCCGAAACAAAGCCTGATTCTTACCCTATGCGTAACATTCATACCATTCTTTCATCATTTCATGGGGCAAAGTTTTTTTCAACCCTTGATATGAAAACTGGCTTTTTCCAGGTATACTTGAGAAAGGAAGATCGGGAGGTCACTGCATTTTCACTGGGACGAAATCTTTATCAATTCAAAGTACTTCCAATGGGAGTCCGAAATGGACCTTACACATTCCAACGTCTTATGGACAAGGTACTGGGGAAAAGTGGCCTGTTGGGTCATGTATGTGAGGTACTGATTGATGATATTATTGTATTCTCAGTCACTTGGGAAGAGCACATTCAGCATCTCAAAAAAGTGCTCGAGTGCCTTAGAGAGGCTGGGTTAACTACAAGCATTGAGAAGAGTAGATTTTTTCTCACAGAGGCTGACTACTTAGGTCATGGGGTTTCTGAAAGTGGTATTTTTACTGATGGTGCCAAGGTGGAGGCCATCAGAAATTATCCATCGCCCCGGGATCGTCGGGAGTTAGACAGATTTCTGGGTATGGTGGGTTGGTTTTCTAAATTTATTCCCAATTGTGCGACCATTTCTGAGCCATTGTACAATCTTAGTAGCTTTTTAAGTGCATCGAAACGGCACATACAAACAAAAACTCAAACCGGATCGGGCAGAAACATAAATGCAAACTATTTACAAACAACTAAGTCAAACAGAAAATTATGTTCATTACGGTAATAGAACTATATGTACAGATATTTACATACACATATATACATATTTACAACTGTGCTTTTTAAGTGCATCGAAACGGCACATACAAACAAAAAATAAACTCAAACCGGATCGGGCAGAAACAAAAACGCAAACTATTTACACACTACTAAATCAAACAGAAAATTATGTTCATTACAGTAATAGCACAATATATACAGATATTTACATACTTTTTGCAACAACTTAAATACCTTACAGACCAACCTCCTTCCAGCCACCTCAAACCAGTATTTCCAACCCCTTGTAAGGGCACAGATATGTATACATATACATATTTACAACATTACAAGATTGTACAATCTTAGGAGGAAGTCTGTGAAGTTCATTTGGAATGACGACTGTGAGAAGGCATTTCTTGAGTTGAAAGGAAAGTTATCTTCTGCCCCCTGCTTGGCGCATCCAGACCCAACCGGGACATTCGAGCTATATACGGATGCTAGTGGCGATGGGGTGGGAGCTTGCCTAAATCAGATTCAAAATGGCATTCTAAAACCAATTGGGTATAGCAGTAGAACACTCAATTTAGCTGAGAGAAATTATTCAGCTACTGAAAGGGAAATTTTGGCAGTAGTGTGGGCCCTGGAGAAGTGGAGACCATACATAGAGGGTAAACATGTAGTGGTGGTAACTGACCACATGGCACTTACATGGATATTTACCACGAAGACAAATCTTTCCCCTAGACTTTATCGTTGGGTATTACGTGTACAAGAATTTGACATTGAGGTTAAGTACAGAAAGGGAAAATTGCATGTGGTGCCAGATGCATTGAGTAGAGATCCTAGATTTGATCCGGTGTTGTCTATTGGTGTAATTGATATTGATACAGGTGATGATTGTGATCATGTAAGGTGTTTAAAACCAACTACAGAAATCATAGATTGGATACAGTGTGATCAATGTTTAAAGTGGTTTCATTATGAGTGTGTGTGTGTAGACCCAGAGTTGGCTGAAGGGTAAACTTCCAGTGTGACAAGTGTAAATGTAAAATGTACTAATAGTGTACATCCTGCTGATGTTAATTCTGCTCCATTACCTAACTTCGAGAGAAGTACAGGGATGAAATTGGTTGAAATGGATCAATTATCACATCTCCAAAGAGATGACCCAAATTTGAAAAAGCTAATAGATTACTTAGAGGATCCCATTGGAGTAGGGGGATTTGTTTCTCCTAAAGTTAGGAACCTAGCCAAGGATTGCACCATGGATCAAATTTTGTACAGAAATACTGATTCTGGGCGACAAATTTTTGTTCCTGATGTGTTTAAACATCACATCCTGTATGAGAACCATGACAGTCCGATATCTGGTCACCTAGGAAGAAGGAAAACACTTCAGAGGATTTTGAAAAACTTTTACTGGGTTGGAATTGGTACAGATGTTAAGAACTATTGTAGAAGTTGTGAGACCTGTCAGAGGATAAAACCTGTTTATAGAAAACCGCAGGGTTTTATGGAACCAATATTTTCCAGTGGGCCATGGGAAATTCTTGCTGCTGATTTGGTGGGACCGCTTCCTACTTCCCATTCCAATCACAAATTTGTTCTGGTAGTCAGAGATCATTTCTCAAAATGGGTAGAACTTTTTCCGCTCAAGAGAGCAACAGGCAAAGCAATCGTTATATGCTTGATTAGGGAAATCTTCACTAGGTTTGGACCTCCCATAAAGCTACTTACTGATAATGGGTCACAGTTTGTGTCTAAATACATGAAAGCCGCCTGTAAAAGGTGGGGGGTCAAATTAATTCACTGTACGCCGTACCACCCCCAATGTAACTGGGTGGAACGTGTGAATCGAGACTTGAAATCTATGTTATCTAGTTATGTCAGGGAATGTGATGGGGATCACATGAGTTGGGATGTTCACCTTGCAGAGTTTAGATTTGCTATAAATTCTATCGAAAATGAGAGTACAGGATACAGTCCAGCTGCCCTTTCGTTGTCAAGGGAATTGAATACCCCTTCTGTAAATGTTTTACTAGCTGATGCCCCACCCTCAGGTTCAGGGGGGAAGGGAGAGAGGAATTCCTAAGAAGGAAGGTCACTGAGGACAGACAGAGAGTAGCTCGTGCTGTCGCAAAAATGAAACATACTGCAAAAGTGAGAAAGGCAAATTATGATAAGAAAAGGAGTTCAGTTCAGTTTAAGGTAGGTGACCAAGTCTTATTGAAAACTCATCTCCAGTCAGATGCAGATAAGTCATTTGCAGCAAAATTGGCTCCCAGATGGGAAGGTCCCTATACTTTGGAAGAGAAGTTGAACAATGTCAATTTCAAGGTTCGAACTCCAAAGGGACTGGACACCAAACATGTTGCTTCACTTAAACTATATTACTCTTGACTGAGGGTATTGTTACTGTACTATGCTCTTCATTATATTTGTATCCTGGGCTGGCTGAGTTCAGTGAAGTGAGTAGGAGGTTCGATGTCAACATTTACTTGGATATCAAAGGTGTACAATTGTGTAGTGAAAGTTTATTTATGACTACAGTTTTAAGATCGGGCTCACTTGTAAAAGTTGTTCTTTTACGTTTTGTGATCTAGGCCTGTGTTTTAAAATGAAAACCATTCTTGGAAGGGATTTTGTGAATGCAGAACTTTATTGCCTTCATTCTTAGGGGGAGGTGATGTAGTGGGAATCAAATATCTGTATTTGATATCTTTGGCCTTCCATAGTCCTAGTACTAAGTTTACCGCGCATGCGCGGGAAGAGAGGTTCTTGTTTTGATGGCGTGTACCGAGAGTCTGGTGGAATATCGTCCAACAAATAAAGTATTCCAAGATTATAATTCCTGTGTTTGTGGTGTTTTGGTGTCAAGCGTTAACACAGAGAGAGTCTGAGGAGAACCCACTACAATCGTCAAGCATTTCTGAGTTTTTGGAAGACTTCAGGTGCGGATTTTATTCCAAACGGAAGACGCTTGTACCTATAACGCCCAACGGAGTTTGAAAGGTACACAATAAGCAACTTTCGTGATCCAATGGGATCTGCCAGTAACCCGAATTGGCATCAAAAACACTGAAAAGTTTTGCATTTGGCATTCTTGCTATTGGTTCTTCGATTGTTTTCATTGGGTAATGTTTTCTCTCTATAGCATTATTCAGATCCTTCGGATCCAAACATATTCTCACTTTATCTTTATTTGGCTTAATGACTACGACCAGACTAGAAACCCATGGAGTAGGCTCATCAACTTTTTGAATGACATTCATTTTTTCTATCCTTTGTAACTCGGCTTTGATTTTCTTTCGCAATGGCTCGGCTATTTTCCTGGGAGCATGTACTACTGGTTGGGCATCAGCTTTCGGCCGAATATGGTGCTCTCCTAGGCGACCCAAACCATGAAACAGTTTTGTATTTGTATTTGTCCTCTATATTTGCAACATTGCCATTCTGCTTGGCGGCTGTGACGGTGTCAACTCGTTTCATTAATTCCAATTCCTGACAAGCTTCGAGTCTAGCACCTGGAATTCCAGCAGATACAGCTTATCTTTATGCGCACACAGGAGCATGCTCTTTCCTATGGGCTTCATTTTGTGCCCCGAGTATGACGTCAGTCTTAACTTTTGTTGCTGTGACTGTACAATTGCTTTGGGAATAACATTACACGCCGCCCCTGTGTCTAGCTTGATTTTGACCGACTGCTCCTTTACGTTAGAAATAAGGGACGGATTTACATTCCACTGTCTCGTTCCATTAGTCTGTAGCGAACTGATAAAGAATTCTTTTCTGAGTCAGTGTCAGTCTGAGCCTCCGCAACGTGATGCACTTTTTTTTGAGATTTTTCAAGTCTTTTTTGATCTGAACACCTTTTCAAAGTGATTTTTCTTTCCATAATTGCGGCATTGCTTTCCGAAAGCTGAACATTTTCCTGCGGGATGTGTACCTCTACAGTATTTGCAGTTTTGGATCAGATTCTTAGAATTTTGGTGTGCTTTTTAAGTGCATAGAAACGGACACTTGTCAAACAGAAAGACCCAAAACCGGACCGGTAAAAACGCAACCATGAACTATTTACAAAACTATTTTACATGAAGCTGGCAAACGAAAAATTCTGTGGCTAACATGTACAATCACCCCCAGCCCACCCACCACACAGGACTATTTACAAAGGAAAACCTAATGGAAGCAACACAATATTTACAGGTTAACCGTTACCCGGCCCGCCCTTACCGAAACGAGTGGACCCCACCGCCTGCCGAACGTCGTCCCTGGCAAACGAACGAAGTCAGCCTCCACCCTCAGCTTAATCTCTGTCCACACCGACGCCAGAAGGACGTCCGCGGGCCTCCCCTCTCCCCTAAATACAATATTACACCGGTCTCCATAAGGCCAGCTTTATGGAGGCCGAAACAAAGGTAAGTATCCCGCGAACACTTGTATTGCATTGCGGGGGTGATAGACCATACAAAGCGTAGTCCTGGCTGACCGCCCAGGTGTTGCAAAACGTAAGGCGATCAGCCAGGACTTGAAACCACTCCCACAGGAGGGCCACACTACCAAAACACGGCAGTGCCGTATGGAATTGGATAGGGACATTCCATCCTTCCTCTTCATAGGGCGTTCGAAGGCCCACATAAGGTACTTCGGGCAGCCCCCGCACTTGTTTCAAGTGTGGACAAGAGGGACACGAAGCCAGGCCTTGTCCCAACAGACGTTGTGGCAAGTGCCTGCAGGTGGGGCATGACAAGGCAGAGTGCCCTAACGAGGTGCGGTGCAACCTTTGTGGAGAGGAGGGACATGTCTCTGGTGCGTGCCCCACATCGTACTCTGCCCATGCCAGTGCAGATGTGGAGCAGGCACCTGAACCCTCGCAAGCAGGCCCAGAATATTCCACTCAGGAATTGGAGGAGGCAGCACAAGAAGTGGAACAACATTTCCTCGCCTCAAAACAGTGTGAGGGGGTTACTGCGGCTCCCAGGGCGGACTCCTCACCATCCTCCCCACCAACATCATTGGAAGCTGATAGGATGGCAGTGGAGGAGGACCTCCAGCTCTCCTCACTCTGAGTCTGCTATGTCAGATGGTGGGGAGCCTGCCTCAGAGCCTCCTCCAAAGGATACACCTTCCGGGGAGGGCTGGTTTGATTTGTGTGAGGGAGAGGAGCCTTCTTTGAAGAGGTCGGCCTCAGGCGGGGTGTTAGACCAGGGGGTTCACTATTCTGAAGACCCCTCACCGAGTTCACAAAGTAAAAAGGTCAGGTCCCAGGTAGATACGTAGCCACTCATTACACCATGGCTGATCCCCTGTCCCTCCTGACTCTAAGTGTTAACGGCATGAGGGACAGTCGGAAGCGGTCAAGGATATTCCAATTTTGCAGAACACTGGGTGTGGACTTCGTTTTCCTCCAAGAGACCCATATTGTGAATGAGGACGATGTCCACACCTGGTCCTTTGAGTGGGGTGGGGGTTTACATGCTTCCTTTGGTTCAACAACATCTTGTGGCACAGTTATTTTAGTTTCGCCAAGGTGGACTCCCCTGGTCGGAAAAGTTGACTCTGATCATGGAGGCCGGTTGGTATGCATTACAATAAGACACCCTTGTGGGAAATTTTTCCTGTGTCACGTGTACGCGCCCAATCGGCCTTCAGACAGAAGGGACTTTTTCATGACCCTGCCATCCTTCGTTCCTGGCAGTGCTCCGTGTATCCTGGTTGGAGACTTTAACTGCGTCCCCGACCCACAGCTGGACCGAATGTCCACATGTGAGCTTTTTAAGTGCATCGAAACGGCACGTACAAACAAAAAACGAATAACTCAAAACGTATAACAATAACGAATGTCCACATGTACGTCTTCAGGCTGTGGTGTCGGCATGTCGGAATTGGACATGTTCGTAAAGAATCACGACATGGTTGATGTCTGGAGAGCACAACATCCCGGCTTGCCCGTGTTCACTTGGCACCGCCCTGATGGCACGGACGCTTTAAGGTTGGACCGGTGTACTCTCCACCTGCACCGTCACCGAGTGTCTGTGAAGTTGTGACATGTCCAATTTCGGATCATGGTGCAGTTACTGTCTCCTTTCAGCCTCCAGAGTCATGGCCAACAGGGAGGGGGTTCTGGAAAATGAACACAGACATTCTAACGGAGGCTGACTATAGCGAAAAATTTAAAGCCAGGTGCGAAGGGTGGCGAACATTGAGGCCGGCCTTCTCAACAGATTTAGAGTGGTGGGACGACATAAAGTCCCGCATCAAACAGTTTTCAGTTGAGTACTGTGTAGCAAGAGCTCGTCGAAAAAGGAAGGAGTTCCTCTCACTCTGCTCTAGGGAGAGGAACGGGGACACCTCCGCACTTCACGCAATCCAGCAGTACCTTGATCAAAAATTGCACGGGGCCCGCGTTCGTGCACGCGTGCATTGCGTGGAGGCGGAGAAAAAACCAACTATCAAATTCTACCGGGATGTTACAAAGTATGCCATCGATCGCCGCATAAGAGCAGTCCGTGACGTCCACGGTACAGTACAGAAGGACCCTCTCGACATCGTGGAAGTATTTAAGACCTATGAACAGCTTTGTACGCGGCCAGATGTCGATGAAGGCCTTCAAGAGTCCCTTTTAGATAATATTGATAAGACCCCCTCTAAAGAGCAGAATGATGGACTTGGTTCTCCCCTGACTGTCGACGAGCTCTGGAAGGCGGTGGCGAAGATGAAAGGCGAAAAGGCGCCTGGGTCCGACGGTATCCCAATGGAATTCTACAAACGCTTCTGGGGTACCGTCGGACACGATCTCTGTGATGTATTCGCCTCTGCCTTCCTTGCTGGCTCATTGAGTCCCTCGTAGCGCACAGGCGTTATAACATTGTTACCAAAGTCTGGAGACCCCCTAGAACCAAAAAACAAGCGACCAATTACCTTGTTAAATGTAGACTACAAGATTGGTGTAACAGGCTGGTCACGGTCATGCCGGATCTTGTAGGTTCTTTCCAGACATGTGCGGTGCGGGGACACAGTATTCAACGAGCTTTTTAAGTACGTAGAAACAGGCACTGACAAACTAAAGGATAATCCCAAACCCAAAGAAAAACCCTGACGGATCACGAACACAATGTCAAACAGACTACACATACCATGCAACAAGGAACAAAAGAGTCTTTGTTACTACTGAGATTTAGTACTGCCACTGCAGCCAACCCACAAACAACCCCAAAACAAAGTCCCACAAAGACCACACACCCAAAGGCAACACCACGCCCGAAGGCAACACCACGCCCGAAGGCATCACCGCAACACCACGCCCGAAGGCAACACCACGCCCGAATGCAACACCACGCCCGAAGGCAACACCACGCCCGAAGGCAACACCACCCAAAAAGCACCGGGGCAAATACAGGTGCACCTTGCCCAAGGGTGCCTATAGTATTAAGTTCCAGGTGTGATGACCCGTATAAACTAACAAACGAATTCAGTATAAATTGTCAAACAAAATGGAGCCACATGGCGACTTGGGTGGAGGATTCTGAAACGACCATTTGCATATTTTCCAATCCTTACTGTCAGTATCATCCGGGAAAAGGCCAACTTATTTGATTTTGTGTGTGTGTGTGTGTGTGTGTGTTAAGTGTTACTGAACCAAGGCCTTTTACTGTCCCAGCATGGGCACAATGGTGGGCATCACGTCTGTAGCCAACATGTATATATGGCTCCCATTATAGAAGAAATTTTACAACAAATACAATGCGTTTGTTTTTTTTAATTCTGCCCCGATACATGGTATCTTAAACAGTGTGAGAACTGAGAAAAATTAATTTAAGAGCTATGTTTTTATATTAAAGGATAGTAAGCTTAGAAAACAGGTAAAGTGGTACTCTGTAATACTGTATGGTTATGATTCTTCTTTTCTTCCTTCTTCAGAAAGTACCGAAACGTGGCCTACCGCCAGATCGTTAGATTCTGTTGGGAGTTCATGGGGAAAGACGTGAGGGTTGTCATCCCAGCATGTGCTGTGAAAAAAATTAGGGATACCTTTCAATCCGAGAGATATGAGGGTTTTAGACTCCCAAGACTGTAATTCAGAGGTTTTCAATATAAGTTAATTGTGTTCATGTAACTCATGTTTTATGTACTTCTTTTTGCCTTGCTTGAGTTATCTATTTGAACTCCTATCCATAGGCGCATGAGGCCAGGGAGGGGGGCAGGGGGGCACTGTGCCGCCTCAGATTTTTGTGCAAGCCCAAATTAGGGCAGAATCTATGGAAATATTCGGGCAAAATCCGTGTAAAAAAAGCTTGGAAAAAACAAGGGAAAATAAACTTCAGCCTATTCCTTGTACTCTTTTTTTGAGCATACACCCCCCCCCCCCTCCAAAAATCTGACATGTCCTCGTGTCGATAATTAAACCTCTTTAACTCTAAAATGCTCAATCCTCCACCTAATGATCGTTTCTGATTCATATGTACCATATAAATTTAAGTCCTTTTGACAAATTAAAGACGCCACAAGCTTTGCGCGACTCAGGGGCGAAGGCTGGGAGGATGGAAAAAATTCTCAGCAAGATTTCAGGTGAGAAATCTTTACCTAAAAAAATAGGAATTCCTGGGATATATTCAATTGAAATCTACAATCTTGGACAAAAATGATGGGACACTTTGGTACAAATGTAGCAAAATACTTCGACAGGTTTTCGGTCTTCAAAAATCCCTTCCCCCCTTGATCAATGTTGTCCCAACCCAAAGATATTCCGAATTTAAAGAAATTCAACACTGAACGGGGGAGTGGGGGTGCTGTCCCATGTATTTTTGTCCAGGATTGTCTGAACTACTGTACAAGTGTATGGGAGCATACGAATATACGTTGCAGCAGAGAAACGTTCATAAATTGTAGGACAAATTTGAGAGCTATGATCGAAAATGAAGATAATGAGTAATTAAAGATTGCAGTTAATTGTTAATTTGGAAATCGAGGAAACTTGGATTTAAGTTGGGAAGGTGGAATTTGACAGTAATGGAGGTATAAATTTGCCTATTTAAGAAGTTGCGTTATGACGTTTATTAAGGAGGACCATGTAAAAAAGGTATATCCATTCAATTGTATTCATGCTATTGTTCGGGGGGGGGGAGAGGAGTAGTGGGGGGGGGGGGAGAGGAGTAGAGGGACCGACAATTCAGTTGTTTTGTACACTTGCTTACTCAATACCGCCTAATATAACAAAATGTCTGCCTTTAGTTGAAGATTTTCAAACAGCAGTACAATATTCCATGAGTCATGGCCAAGTACAACTTTTTCTCACCGGAACCGAAAGCTCACATTGAAAATTGCAAAGGGAACGCTTTCGAAGATAATATCAAAGTGCAGAAGTTCTTAGCTTTTCGTCGAGTTATTAGAACTATTATGATAATACTCTGTTAAATCATTGATGACATTATTGCATAAATGCCAGAGCGATTGGATTCTATCATTCCTTCAAAAGGAGGGGGTACAAAGTAATAATTCCAGGAATTTGAGACTAAGGAAGAGGGCGCCCTCGTACAATGGCTATTTCAGAACTATGGTAAACCACATGATCTACCTTATCTTTCAGCATATTTTCTCTCTAAGGATGACGTCATAAACATGCAAAGATAGAGTATCTATAGATGATATCACTATACTTTTTTTATGGGTATAAACTAATTCTTAAAATGTAGTTTACTCGTTATTTGCCACGGTCAACCGTAAAATTGCTGTAAATATTTCTTTTGCATTAAGCCCCTTCCCAAAAGAGTGCGGTCGACCGTCAGTCCCATTGAAACAGTGTGTAGGTCAACGGTAGACCGTCCGAAATGATGTCGCTATATCAAATTATTAGCCGCAGCAAGGGGTGTACAAGGGACAGTCCTTTGAAAATGAAAACGGGTTTTTGTGTACATAGTATATTCTTTTTCAGTGTTTGTAATATGATATCAGGGCCGGGTTTAACTTTGTGGGGTCCCTGGGCACAAACTATTGTGGGGGCCCCTTCGACTATAATTCTCCACAAGACTTACAACGGCGCAAGTCACGAAAGGAAGGCAAAGGTTGTGGTCCTACCCCAAAACTTACAATAACATAATTTGTGGGTCCCCCTTTTGGTGGGGCTCCTGGACACATGACCCGCTAGCCCATACTTAAATCCGGCTCGGTATGATGTTATGTTATTCTCAATTAAAGAAGTCACATTCCGTTTCCAACTATCATCTTAAATTCGGGGATGTGCACACCGCTACGAAAAAATCGAATCTCACCTGTGTTCATGTACCCTATATATAACTGACCAATACTCCTATGGACGTGTATGGTAGCTCAGACAATCTTGGACAAAAATGATGGGACACTTTGGTACAAATGTAGCAAAATACTTCGACAGGTTTTCGGTCTTCAAAAATCCCTTCATCCCTTGATCAATGTTGTCCCAACCCAAAGATATTCCGAATTTAAAGAAATTCAACACTGAACGGGGGACGAGTGTGGGGTGCTTGTCCCATTTATTTTTGTCCAGGAGTTGTTCTGAACTACTGTACCAAGTGTATGGGAAAGCATACGAATATACGTTGCAGCAGAGAAACGTTCATAATTGTAGGACAAATTTGAGAGCTTGATGATCGAAATGAAGATAATGAGTAATTAAAGATTGCAGTTAATTGTTAATTTGGAAATCGAGGAAACTTGGATTTAAGTTGGGAAGGTGGAATTTGACAGTAATGGAGGTATAAATTTGCCTATTTAAGAAGTTGCGTTATGACGTTTATTAAGGAGTATTCATGCTATTGTTCGGGGGGGGGGGGAGGAGTAGAGGGACCGACAATTCAGTTGTTTTGTACACTTGCTTACTCAATACAGCCTAATATAACCAAATGTCTGCCTTTAGTTGAAGATTTCAAACAGCATACAATATTCCATAGTCATGGCCAAGTACAACTTTTTCTCACCGGAACCGAAAGCTCACATGAAATTGCAAAGGGACGCTTTCGAAGATAATATCAAAGTGCAGAAGTTCTTAGCTTTTCGTCGAGTTATTAGAACTATTATGATAATACTCTGTTAAATCATTGATGACATTATTGCATAAATGCCAGAGCGATTGGATTCTATCATTCCTTCAAAAGGAGGGGGTACAAAGTAATAATTCCAGGAATTTGAGACTAAGGAAGAGGGCGCCCTCGTACAATGGCTATTTCAGAACTATGGTAAACCACATGATCTACCTTATCTTTCAGCATATTTTCTCTCTAAGGATGACGTCATAAACATGCAAAGATAGAGTATCTATAGATGATATCACTATACTTTTTTTATGGGTATAAACTAATTCTTAAAATGTAGTTTACTCGTTATTTGCCACGGTCAACCGTAAAATTGCTGTAAATATTTCTTTTGCATTAAGCCCCTTCCCAAAAGAGTGCGGTCGACCGTCAGTCCCATTGAAACAGTGTGTAGGTCAACGGTAGACCGTCGTCAGGTCAATGGTAGACCGTCCGAAATGATGTCGCTATATCAAATTATTAGCCGCAGCAAGGGGTGTACAAGGGACAGTCCTTTGAAAATGAAAACGGGTTTTTGTGTACATAGTATATTCTTTTTCAGTGTTTGTAATATGATATCAGGGCCGGGTTTAACTTTGTGGGGTCCCTGGGCACAAACTATTGTGGGGGCCCCTTCGACTATAATTCTCCACAAGACTTACAACGGCGCAAGTCACGAAAGGAAGGCAAAGGTTGTGGTTCTACCCCAAAACTTACAATAACATAATTTTGTGGGTCCCCCTTTTGGTGGGGCTCCTGGACACATGACCCGCTAGCCCATACTTAAATCCGGCTCGGTATGATGTTATGTTATTCTCAATTAAAGAAGTCACATTCCGTTTCCAACTAACATCTTAAATTCGGGGATGTGCACACCGCTACGAAAAAATCGAATCTCACCTGTGTTCATGTACCCTATATATAACTGACCAATACTCCTATGGACGTGTATGGTAGCTCAGACAATCTTGGACAAAAATGATGGGACACTTTGGTACAAATGTAGCAAAATACTTCGACAGGTTTTCGGTCTTCAAAAATCCCTTCCCCCCTTGATCAATGTTGTCCCAACCCAAAGATATTCCGAATTTAAAGAAATTCAACACTGAACGGGGGAGTGGGGGTGCTGTCCCATGTATTTTTGTCCAGGATTGTAGCATCAAATGTAGCACCATTTTGCATCTAGCTCACGCTCCCCTAGGACAGCGATCAGTCATTTCATCCCCACCCCACCCCCCACCCCCAAGATGAAATCCTGGCTACGCCCTTGGGCTCAGATATTCGGGCAAAAATGTTTTGCCCCCCCCCCCCCAAATCGAAAAGGTCCCATACGCCTATTACACATTTAACCCTGGAGAAACGTCTGCTCTGGCCTATTGAGAATGACAGCTGTGTCAATAGTTTTATCCTAAATATTTGCAGTGTTCCTTAATGTTTGGGGAGGATGGGGGGCAAGGGAGTTGTATGTGCCTCTCCCCAATATTTGACAGTCTGCCCTTCAACTTTGATTTTTCACACAACTAATACGTTAAAAATGGGTTCATGTCCTCCCCTCCCCAGTGGTGTGTGCCTGTGAGCTACTGTAGAGGTACGCACAGACATGCAGTCTACCACTTCCAAAGGATCTGATGGCCCTTCCTAGTGATATGAAATTTAGTACCGAACACTGACGTTAACCACTGATTTACTGAATACAGAAATTTTATTTCACAGGTAAATTTCACGTTGTTCCATATAAGTGATAAAGCAATACCCATTTGGGAAGGAGAGTTTCCTTTAACTGCTTAGATCACACAATACCTGTGTGCACATCGGCATGTTATTACAGACAGCTAAGTTTAATTGAGAAATAGGGGTAGACACCATTGTACCTGTGGCAGTGTTGTAATGAGTCATGACTCGGGTCATGAATTTTCAAAGGGAAACCACTTCAGCAATTGTATCATAATTTTCTTCATAGAAATAATACCATGACTCGAGCTACTGACTTGACTCCAGTCACACTGAAAGTAGTGACTCGATTTGACTGCAAAATTGAGTGACTCATTTCAACTCTGACCTGTGGTTAGAGCTATGTGTATGGGTGGTTACACCGGCTATAATCTGACATCCTTTGTTCTGATGTATCTTTATTCCGACAAGTCTACATTGACGTCAGTATTAGGATCTAACACAACACTGTTCTGTAAACTGATTCTTATTCTCTTGCCAGAGAATACAAATGCCAGCACAGGTAGAGGTTGAACCAGAGAGCAGTACCCATATGAGAACACTATTCCCAAGTGTAACTCATGTGCTTGTGAAAACAAACACTTTTGTTAGCTAGTGATTACTTGTTTGTTTGGATTGATGATGAATACATTGGCTTATAGCTCCTCGTCCATTCATAGAATCTACATGCCCAGAGTAACCTGAGAGTTGCTGACTGTATCCCTAACCTTTTCTAACCTAGTTATGACTAGTGCTGCATTCCACTGCACCAGTAAGGAGTGACCTATTTTACCTGGTTCACCCCTGCAGCTTACAAGGAGAATGATTGCACAATTTCACACCAAGTCCAATTTGTCCAAAAAGAGAATGCTATAGGGCTTTTGCTGTTGAACAAGTCGAGTGGATAGGGAGAGAGGAGCAGCATCACAATCTAGGTTACTAAAAGCATAGATTTTGAAGGGACTTTCCATGCAGATGTATAAGAAGGGTTGATTCACAGTGAGGATGCTGTTGAAGGTGTCCTATGAACTCTACCAGGTACTTTCTAGAAGATAACCAGAAGTTTTCATGTCTATGAAATTTCAGCTTCCAGTAGCCTCAAATGAAAATTGAAGGAAATGTAATACATTGCTGCAATGGAGTAAGGTCAACAGATGCTTTCTCTTGGTTTTGAAACACAGGTATGAAACCATGAAGAAAAGACAGAAAATGGTGTATTATCATGTGAATATGCATTTATTTGAAAAAGCCCCCAGCCCCCCCCCCCCCCCTAACTTATCACTGATAAGTTAAAACATTTGCAGCTTACAAGGAAATGCTAGCCACCCAAACCTTTGTGTGGGTGGATTTTTTATGAATGGCTGAAAATTCATTTTAGTAAAGAGGATTTGAATCATTACATTACTTCTGAAATCGAAGAGTGAGCTGTATCTCACAGAAACATTGTCAAGCAAACCCAGCAACTAAACTCAAAGACTTTGTCCTTCTTTTTTATGTTGGTTCTGAGTGACAAATGAGAATAAACTACAAATCCTCCTAAATACCCACTGAATGTGGGAGGCACCCTTAAGCCGTAGCCTGTGCGGGAAGGGGGGGGGGGTATCCCCTGAAATTTTCTTATCGTCAATAAAATCTGGCATATTCGAGAAAAAGTACTGAAATGCTGAAAAGTTTACTATCTGAAAGTACATTTAAAGGTCCCCAAAACCTGGGATATTGCAAATAAAGGTTTCTGTTTTCCCAATTTTTCCTGGGGAGGTCCCGAACCCCCACTGTGGTTGCGTTATCATGCAGGTTTCTCCTCCATACAACTGAACCACCTTCCTCATACAACAAACACCACTTGAATACACCAGCAAAAATGCTGGCTATTGATAAAATAGCCAGTAGCTACTTTTAATTACATGAGCTAGCAAATAAACTACTCGTTTAAAGGGCATATGCAGTTGCTGCAAACTTATTTTTAAACAACTGTCTTTTCCAACAAATGGCCTATAACTTCATTTCAAGTATCTTTCTTGATATGTTAAAACAAATGTTGCATATTAAAGGTTAACCAAGGAGTTTCTTTTTATATGAACATCACAACCCAATGAGAAGTATGTTGTAACATGATCCTCAAATGTCAGTCAAGAAACATGATAACGGGTACACTAATTTAAATTTGGGGTGACTGCATTTCCCCTTACCTAACCTTTCTTCTTGAGAGCTTAATTTGCTTCTAAGGCATGAAATCTTAACGTAAAGAATCGTTAGATCTGTGCATCTTTAAGATCTTAAATGTTTCATCCCCCAGGCCGGGAGACATTTTGACTAAACAATTCTTCCAGACCTACACTACGGCTAGGTGCCAACCAATGGCACCCCCCCCCCCCCCATGTGGATTACATGGAGTGCTAGAGAGAATCTGCACCAGGTGCCCTGCCTTGTAGAAAGGTCACGCTACAGCCTAAAAATTCAGTAAATGATTACAATTTCAGATCATGTTATCAGTCCAAAGCTTTACCAAACAAAAACCATTATATATTTAGGAAAATGTTAACAAAATATTTCTCAGAGGGTAGAGGTGTCATCCCTCTCCTGAGGCAACATATTCTTCAATTACACCCTACCAAAACAGAACATAGATCAGTAATTAATGAGGATTTCTAGATATATGTTCAGTTCAACCCATTGCGAAGCTGTACCAAAGATAACACTGTTTTGGATCCAAGCCACTTCACAAAGACAAAAATTTCTCTCAGAGAATAGAGCGTCATCCCTTCTTTGATAGCCACCTCTAATTGCCTAATGCCCAACCAAAAAACACTGGACGAATGCCGCTAAATTATAAAATGATCATAATGACCAAATAAGTTCAAGGGTTTGCAAATCGTAGCACAATTTTGCACCTAAGCCAAGCCTTACAAGTATCCTTCCCTTTCCGTCCTAGTGTCATGAACTGCCCGCCTAGGCATTTTGCTCAGGCTGGGAACTTCAGATTGTATCGTTCTTGGCCCTCTCTGGTAACTGCCTGGGGTCTGCTGGCATTCTCATTATAATGGAGGGCTGCAAGCTGAAGTCTGGAAAAGCAATCAAAACAGTAAAGAGGTGAATAAAAATACGGAAAACATGGGGAGTTTCCGGGAAAATCAAAAGAGTTGCCTCAAGGTTTGACTGCTTGCCGTCCTGGGAGGAGAGGAGTCTATCCCCCCCCCCCCCGTTTGGAAAATTATTGGTTTTGGAAAAGTGCTGAGATGCAAAATGAAGCTATACTTGACACATTTTGCAGCATTTTCTTCTTTTGCCTCAACTTTATTTTTACGAATGACAGTCAACAGAGAGGGTAATGCCTATTGTGCCCTCTGTGATGAAGATGATCAGGGCAGTGCCCATGACCTGCAGCTAAGTTTACCCACCTGAGCCAAGGCATGTTACCATGGATCATTTGGTAACTACCTTCTCATTATAAATGTCAATCCCCGAGGTAAACGTTATAGCCCAGCAATGCTGCTGGCTGACTGGGATTGTCAAAATAGGTATTCACTGTAAGACTACTATTTTTTCTTCTGGACTTCTATAATGATTACATACCAGTAATAATAGTAGTTACCTCAACTTACCTGCTGATCATAGTTCTGTAGCTAAAATGCGTGCTTTTTGATGTAAAGTGTATAACCACACTGTGGAACCCATCAACATTGGATGTCTGGTGGATGGGAGACATAAACTTACTTGGCTTCAGCCACTTCTTCTTGCGACCTGAATCACCAAGAGGTCCATGGAGGCATCTAGGGAAAATCTGTCTCGTGGTCGTGAATATCTTGGATATGATTAGCAACGGATAGCCATTTTGCCAGCATCATGTCACTGTCTCCATCTGTTGTAGATGCGGCTACCCAATACAAGTGGTTGCTGATACTCTTGGACCACTTCCCAGCTTCTGAGCAAGACTTCTTTGCAATTTTGTCAATTTTCTTTGATACACCTGGAATGCAATAGGAGACATTGAAGACATTCAAAATGTGGACACCGTACAAACTGAAAAGACCTCAGGAAGATAAACTTAATCATCCCACAATGACACAAAGCTGGCATTTTGCAACATTATGGCCTATGCCATGACATTAGATCCAATTATTATCTCAATACATAACATGTATTGAGATATTGTCAGGCTAGCTGGTGGTAAAAATATCTTTAAAACAGTAGATGTCCCTTGATCTGTGGTCAATGTCTTTCAGAGTTTGCGAGCATGCCCTTTGAGTTCAGGGCAGAAGAAGTTATCCATTTTGGTGTGAAAAAAATGATGGTTTCTAAGTGTTTTTACGGTTTTTTGTGCAAATTTTGGCCCAAAACGCTCAGTTGTCAAGGTAGCTGTCCATTCTATGCACACGGCACATTTGGTTGCTAGGCACATGTTTTTTTCCTGCAAAACAAAGAAGTCAACAAAGGTTTGAACTATTTGTACCGCATTAGTACCGAGAAAAAAATTTGGCAAATGACGTCACGAGCTCAATCACAGCATTTGTTAGATTCAAGGTGTCTCATTCCTAAGTAGGCAGTACAATGCGGGGCCTAATTGATTTGTTGGGCGAGGATGAAATGAAATGCCTTGAATATAAACACAGCCGTTCAATCACAGCTGGAACCTGTTTTGGTTTTGTATGCGTACGTCATCAGATCTTCTTCTTTCGGAATATTATACGGTGACACAACCAAATGGACATTACTTCACCACGTCTGCCGATCGTAGAGTTAAAAATAAATGGAATTATTCATGGATTGAGAAGAATATTTCAACAGATACCCAAAACATACTGCCTGAAACTGGAAACGCAGTGCAATTGTGTATCATTTCAGCGATTTCTTCTAAGTTAAATTAAGGTGGACAACTTAGTAACGTCATAGCCTAGCCTACTAACGTTAACGTTAGGCCTAATGTTATAGTTATACCAAGCATAGGCCTAGGTAACGTTAGAGCTAGCCCACGGTATGAATCGCGCCAACTAACTTACAATAGAACAACTTTCTAATTGGGGTTGAGGGACTCGCGGCTACTGAGACATGAACATGAAGAGTCCCGAAACAATTCGGCACCTGAGACAGGCTCATTGGATAACTCGACCACAGCCTCACAGGGAACTCTTTGTAATTTGTAAATAGCCTAGGCCTAGACTAGTTAGTGTTACCTAGTCTTGGTTTTTTGTATCTGGTTGATAATTACAGCCATATTGGATCATGGCCACTAGGCCTACACTGTAGCCTTTGCCTTGACTAGGCCTAGGCTTAGGCCTAAATTAAGGCTAGGCCTAGTCTACAGGCTGGGTCCATTTATTCTTGGACCATACAATATCAGAGAATAATTTTTCATTCCACATTTTTCCATTGAGAAGAGCACAAAATGAATTTGTGAAGGCATTAGCCTAAATGTATATTTTTCATAGGTCTGTAATGTATGCAAACTCCGATACTGTACGCCATGTCCGTGTTCTGTATAGGCCTAGGCCTAGTACAGAAGTTAAGGTGAAGCACTATGAAACTACGTCACAGTTAAGTAAGTGTATGTGTAGGTCCGTAATTGTATGCAAACACCCATACATAGGCTACACACCTGTTCCGTAGAGAAGTTGACATGTACATCGCAAGAACATGTCCGGGATGAGACATGATAATTGAAGTTCAGTAATTTTTCGATTGCTGCTTGTTTCGATTAATTTCTAGTTGTTAGCTAATATGCAGCAGTAGGAGTGGTGGGGCCTTTTTTGTATAAAACATGCATGTTAATTTGTGTAGTGGTGAAAGTGTACCTTGTACATTTATGATTTACGCAACTTGACAGTGACTGAAAAGTAGCCCCCGTTACATGAGCTATGCACGAAAGTTTGACAAACCGGATTTCGTGCTCAACTTGTAAGTAATTTACGTACGTAGTCAACTAAGAAACCATACTAGCTCCATTGATTTGTGCGCAGTATCAAAATACATAGTGTGTGCATGCTTTAAGTACCGCTGTATATGATACTAAAAAGACAGACAGGTGTGACCACACACCCTTTCAATGTATAGGTAATACACGGTAGGATGGTGTGAAATAGCCAAGTAGCTACATTGAAATACTGAAGGCTTCAAAGTATTTACGTTTATAGTTGTGTGAGAGACTTGGGTTACAATGACGGTCTAAACTGGGAAGGATTAAAATTAGCTAGGGGTGTGGCGGCAGTATTTTTTACTCATCAGTTCTAGTCAGCATAGTTTTCTGCATGAATGTCACACAAGACATAAAATACTGTACGTCATACAAAAATCTTCAATTCCAGGATTTTTGGGCACATAAAAAATAAGAGAAGGGAAGACTTGACTCACAATAAGAACAGAAAGAATTGTTAGATTGCATTATCTTGTCACTGCCATTTTCCCAACTGTTGGCTTAGGCCCGACTATGTACTATCGAAAATGGAATATTGGTACATGGGTGTCAGTTAATGGTTCCTTGGACCCTTATTGGCAACATTTCATGGAGTGGCCCCGCCATACGTTACCCTGGACTTGGCCCAACCTGTGTCCACTGTGGTGGTATGGTAGAAGGGAATAGAGCGCCAACTCTACCCTTAAGGGTGCCATGATATTGCTATAAACAGGGTTTGTGGCAATTGTGATGCAGTCATTTTCATTTTTCACTGATTTATAAACATCAAAACATGACATCAGATCATGACAAAGCTGTAGGCCTATGTTTTCATAGGTAATTTGTTATATATATTGTTGTAATCCGTCATTGGTTAATAATATTTTCTATGGTAGTTTCAAGTTTAGATGAGTTACAAATAATACACAAAGCTGTTTGCAAACTTTGTTCTCCTTCAAGTTAAAACAAACATCACAAGTGTACTCTTTAACCATGTAGGATAGCAGTTAAAATTTGCTTTTTCCCAGGTGAAAAATTTGTGACTGAAATGGTGGAAAATGATTATCAAAAGAACATTTTGTGTTTATGTTTTAATATAAAACAACATATAATGGATATACAGTAGTATGCCTATTTATATTTCAGTATATCATTTCATTCAATTGTAGTATTTTTAAAAAATGTTTTCAGGGTTACCGTAAGGTGCAGTTCTCGGCGATACTTCGGTACTTTTTTATACTTGGTTATATGGTACTGTATGACACTATATAACACATTTGTGTTGGTGTGTCGTTAAATTTCATTTAACTAACTGTATCAGTACAGGTACTGTACATGCAGGCCGCTTACAAAAATACTGTGAAACCTTAGTACCAGTGTTTCCTCTAAGAAATTATCCATTGGGTCAATTATACCCAATGTGACAAAATTTGACTCACTACAAATTTCAGTGCTATGTGCTTACACTGCATCAACTTAAGGAAGGAATGGACACCCTCTTTTTGTATTTTTTGTGAAGAACATCAGTGCGTCAAACCCAAAAGTCACTGCGTCAAAATCGCGTCATAGCCGCTTAGCGGAAACACTGCTTAGTACTGTTATCAATTGTTTTTCATCTCTTGCCTGGGTGCCCTGCCACACAAAAACTTTTGGCCTTGGTGCCCTACCCGATGGCCTTGGTGCCCTCCAAAATTCATGAATGACCAAGGCCAAATGGCCGTGCCCTCCTCCAACCTTAATTCCAACCCTGTAGTTGTATTTACTATTCTTAAAGAAGGTGATTTATAGCATTTTATTTGCTTGTTTTTTGTAGCAATTGACTCAAGATTCCTTCATAAGCATTGTTGCATGTACTGCCAACTACATTTCACAATTTATTTTCTACAAATTACGCAATACGGACAACACCAAAAAAGCACAATGACGCAGGCATACTACAAAATTTCCCAGTAAACTTTTATTGATTTTTGTAAATGTTTTAAGATTTTTGTAGTCACAATGTTCCTTAAGTAATCGACTCATGATAAGCCCAGTATATATTTTTTATGATAATCATTTTGAACATAAAATGTATCAGGACACTAACTTTGCATAATTTCTTAATACAAGTATAATTTGAAGGACCATACCACAACAATTGTCCTAATCACACATATGAAACTCATGATGAAGGACAGAATTTACTTTGAATCGCATCAGCAATGGTATGAAAATTGTCTAATGTTTCACTTTCATGCCATGCTACCAGTTCATCAAAACAATGTTTTTGTTGCATCATACTTTGATACATATACGTACCTTTCCTTCAACATTACCCTTCATAACATTTATAAAAGTATTGAGATTCTGCAGCATAGCTGCTCTAGTATGAAAGCATTTCTGGACTGCAGGCCTTACAAATCAGCACTGTGTTTTATGGTGGTCATCTTGGCTAATACTGCTGCTAGAAGAAAATTATGGATAGTCTGTCTTGATAATGGTGTGTTACAAACTTCACCAAAACCATTAAAAAAAGGACTTTGAGGTGTAACCTGCTTTCGCAAGTTGCAACCCCACAGAAGTTGCCACAAAACTTTTGCAAACAAAAGTAATTTGTAGAGTTAAACAACAAATTTTGCATATTATTTGATCATGAGGAGAATACCTTTTTGCAATATGCCAGACATCATAGTAATGATCCATGTCTTCCTGCTGCTCTCTCGGTGCCTGTCGGTGACTAGGGAGCCCCCTTGAATATCTTGTTGACTCAGAAAGTCTAAGCCTCTCTTCAACCCCTCCAACTCCATAGCATTACTGCTAGACACCTCATCGCTCTGTTGAAAAAAAGTTGTGAAAAGTTATGAATGTTGAAATGTGATGACAACTCTTTCTTCTTTTATGCATTTGAGCAACAGACACAGACAAAAGATGAAATATTATGAATATAAAATTATATCTCTGCCTTTTACACTATAGGATGCAGGAGCATTACAAGTGTGTCAAAGGTGTACCCATGAGTGTGTGTGTGTGTGTGTGTGTGTGTGTGTTTGAGGGGGTGGTGGCAGTCTGCTGCTGGTTCATGGGGGGGGGGGGTGGACTCGGCATGTTCTATATTGCAAAATTAAATAGCCATACATTGGTCCTGAACTGATCAGATTTTTTTACGAGTTAGTGAAATTCTCTGTAAATGAATGAGAGTTCAGGTTCATCTAAGCTAGCTCATACTGACTGTTGCCTTACCATTGGTGGGGGGGGGTACTCTTCCAGTGTTATATAGTTAAGAGTTAACTGCAATATAGTATGACTTTGTTGAATAATCTTAATGTTTTCTAACTTTTCTGTCTCTCTGATAATCCTTCTTTGTGTCTTCGAACTCTCTCTTTCCCTTTGCCACATGCGGCTTTGACCCCACCACTGTAAACAGGCTACTTTCAGGGAGAGATTAAAGGCACATGCAAATGTATAAGAACTAACCTGCACTAACTCCTGGTGAAGAACCATATTCCAGTCCAGGTCAATCAAAGTGTACGATCCATATTTAGCTGAATGACCTGGACTGTCACTTCTTCCGTCACCACCAAGATTGACAGGAACCCCTATTTGTCTCAAGCCTTCAATCATTTCCTCCTGCTTTGTCTTCCACACTAGATTAATTACGGGATGGAGCCATTTGGTTTGGTGTCTTGTAAAAGATCGGAGGGAGATGACCGGGCACTTGATGTGGCTAAAAACCCTCAGAGCTTGAGATGGCTTCGAGCCAGAAAACAGTATTCCAGCACCGAGTCGGAGGTTGCCTTCAGGGATACTACTAATGAAATTTTGACTGTCCCAGAAAGTTATGCTACCAAATTCTCTGCACTGCTTCCTTATCCGGACCGTGGTCCCAACTACCTTCCACACCACCGCCTCCGTTGGTCCTCTGCATAGGTCACAAAGCTTGAAATGGAGGAGCAGGCAACTCTCCATCACCAGGAAGGAACGACCCTGAGTCACAGCTGGAGTGGATTTCCTGTGTCAGATTAAAAGTTAGAAGTTTTTTATACATAACATATGAAAATCCCTCAATGTCATGACAAACATAACGACTACTTTTGGCATTGCGGGTACATAATCTTACCCAACATACAACATCCTCACAATTTTGAGTGTGAATAAGACCACACCAGTTCTAACAGCACTTTGAACTGTTTCAAGCTAATTTAACTTCAAACAGAATAATGTTCATCGCATTTAAATATTAGTCATATGACAATGTTTATTTGATATAAATTCTACATGTGATTCAGTAATATGGTAACCTTGTAACCCTGTCACAATACTGTACACAACCACTGTTTCTTGAAGAACTACAACCCAAACTTTTTTTAATTAGTCTGGGCTACTAAAATTAGGAAAATGGAAACACTACTTACACTAGAGAACTTTGTGCTTCATCTGAGTGAACATCAGAAGAATGAGATGATGGCTCGTAAACTGGGCTGGAAGACGGTTTAGGCCCACTTGACTCCTCACTAAAACTTCCTTCGGAGTGGTACTTGGTGGGAGAAATCTCTGGAATTTTCTGTGGAGGTGGCAGGTCTGGCTGTGCTTCTTTTTCAATTTGGATTGAAGTTGCAGCTGCCCTCAACTCCAATGGGGGTAGAAGCACCTAGGCACACTGTACGTAGATATCAGTACCCACTTGATTGTCTGTTTGCGTACCTGCAAAAAGAAAGTCATTCAAATTCATTAGCCTGAGATGATTGATTTGAATTTGACTGAACTTGCATCTTTTTTTTTTAACATTTACTTTTGAATAGAGGGTTGACTCTTCAGTGGGGTAGGTGAGGTAACTTGAAAGTACACCAGGGTCTGTAGACGGTAGGACAATGTATTGAAATACATTTCACTTCCATGTTTAAGGTTCATGGAATCTCCTTAAACCTTCTACGTCATTCTTGACTTTGTATTTTTCTAGTGAGATGATTACTTGCCCTGTACTTGTTTACAAAGGAAAAACTGCCACACCTGATGAACAGGCTCTAAGTTTATATAAGAACTGATTATCTGCAACAAATGAAATGTGTTCTGAGCTTAAAAGAAACAAACCAACAAAGACGAGCTTGGTGCCAGCTGGTAGCCAAGATGAATTACAGTGGAAAACTTTTTGAGGGTGGTACTTCACTCAAATGACCTCACTGAGCATATTGTACTGCACTTCCTCATAATGCTCATATTTTAAGGGGGCTGTGATGTTTGCCCTTTTCAACAATAAGGAACTAATATGTCATTACCTTGTGTTGTGGGCAGGGATGGAGTCTCTGGCTCATCCATCTCTACACCTGCATCTATCGGTGGCACCACAGAGACTGAAAAGGTAAATGAACATTTATAAGCATGTTTTGCAATTACCATACACCTCCCATGTCTGTGAAAACTCCTTATGCTTTTCATGTCATTCACGGTTATTTTGGATAGTAAAGTTAATTTTTCTACACATTCATACTATCTATGAAAAGGGTATTAGAAAATTTGAAATTTGTCAAAAGCTGTTTTAACAGAAACTAGCATAATTTTTATTGAGTTTGTATGGGAAATGCTAAAACATACTACAAATGGGTTGCATAGTTTGTGATAATTAATCATTACAAAATTGCACTAACAGATGACTTTGAAATGCACACTTGTGCAGAAATTGACCTATCATAATTGTTTGGCATGCTATTTTGTAATGTTATGTCACAGTGTTGCAGAAGTTTGGGAGGGATAAAATACTGTTCACACGGCACACTTCACTGACAACACTACAGAATAGCTTCTCTCCATGCTTATTTGCTCCACGGGGAAGAGAGAACATATTGTATCCCCTGTGATTGCGATGTCACCGTCAGTCACATTCTCGTCGACTGCTATGAATACTCCCATATTCGTCAGAAATATTATAGTGTACCAGACCTGAAGACATTGTTTGAACACACGGACCCCACTCTCATCTTGGATTTTCTCAAAGAAAGTGGCCTTTACAGGAAATTTTGACATGACCCCCCCCCTCCCCATTTGCTTTTGTCAAGACTTTAGGATTTTGCCCAATGTTTTAATTCTTTTTACTTTTAGTTTTACCCTACCTTTACCCTGTTCTATCTAGCTGACACTACATAACACATTCGTGTTGATGTGTCGTTAAATCCAATCTAACTAACTCTCCATTCTGAATTTTTAGAATGGTCTCTTTCAAATTTGACATCAATGTAATTCGTGTACATCACCTTGTGCTGTGGACTAGGTTGAAACCTGCGGCTCATCGTCTTTACCTTCATCTTGGTAGGGCTTGCTTGAAGCTGTTTCTTCCATCTAAGTGCAAAAAAGGAAGAAAATTTGGAACAGTATTTTGCAGTGATGTCCAACACATGGTGCATGACTGAGCTTTAACATTGTAAAAAAAATAAACCAGAATCCAAAAGGCCTTGTGATTCCTTGCTGTAGGAAATGTTGGGATTTTCGTGAAGATTCTTGGGACATTTTGCTTATTGACTTCTTTTGACCTCCCCAAAAGCAAAAAGGTTCTTCCTTGAACCATGAACCATCCATGTACCAAGAATGAAATCTATCCAAGCTTCCTACCTTACGATATGTAAACAACGTTTTAAGATTTTGATCCCCTGGGACCACAGATGATCTTTGACCTCCACCAAAAATAATGGGGTTCTTCCCCCTCAACATGGAAAATCTACATACCAAATATGAAAAGTGCCGGTCATTGCTATCTCCAGATATCGTGTTTTTGAGGTTTTTGGTTTTGACCTCAAATGTTTACAAGGGACGTCACATACACACACGCCCACACACACATGACATCACCATTGCATAGGTTCCTTCTGCCTTCGACAAGGAATCAAAAATAAGTTGATGGTTATTTGTAACAGAAGGAATGAAGTTTTTTAAGACTGATGCTTTGGAATAAATAAACAGTACTGTTCAATATGAAATCTATGTGTTACGGAAATGAGATGTTTTTAAAACAAACTGAACAATCAAATTTAAAAACAAAAGCTCACATACACAAACACACCAAAGTGACCAAACTTATAAAGAGAATTTGAGAATTGGACAACTACACACTTGAGGAAGCTTGCCGTGTTGGAGCAATGCCACGTTTCCTCTTCAGCAGCTCACGGACGGGAAGTTGGGGGTCTTCCTGTTGTGCAGGCTCTGATACAATTTCTTCTGCTTCAAGGAGTGTCTGTGATGATAGGATATAGGGAAAAAATATTATTGCAAAATTTTTGTCATTAACCACTACAAGTATGAATGCCAAGTACTCATTCATTGTCAATGAAATGCTCTAAGTAACTAATTGACAGAGTGAGTCCTATATATATATATATATATATATATATATATTTATATATATATATATATATATATATATATATATATATATATATATATATATATATATATATATATATATATATATTTACCCGCCATCCATCCTCTGCTTTCCGGGCAGTCTGTGACCGCTGCACCAGTTATGGCTCGTGATTCACAGAAGTGACAACAAGGCTACAAATACCTCGCGTGGTCACAGCCCCCCCCCCCCCAAAAGAAAAGCCCAGTTACTCTATATGTTAGGTTAGACTGTTGTCAGACATGGGGGAGGGGGGCAAAACAGGTTAATTGATCAGATCAGCAGGCCCGTAGCTGGGGGTAACCTCTGAGGGGTTACATCAAAGTAGGATGCTGGCCTGGGGGAGGGGGTGTCCCTCCCCTTTAAAAAGTTTTGGTCTTTTTCAAGGAGCGTAGATGCGAAATGGTGCAAAATTTTCGACTTTTGACAGAAGTAGTCTTGAAGATTTAGTTATTTTTTCTTCGTTTTTCTTTTTTTTTTCAAGTTTTTGATTTTCAAGGGGGCAAGTGCCTCCTTGCCCCAACCTCGGACGCCCAGTTGTCAGAGCTGAACATGATCTTTGAAATTTGTGATTGATAAAAATTAACATTGTCAATGCAGACTCATTGACTCATTCTATAATTACTTTTGTTCAAAAAATATAAATAAAATCATACTTTTGCCTTCAAAATACAACATTGAAAAGGTACTTTTCCGCCACCAAGTTCTTTAGGCAGTCAAGTTATCCTAAATCATTACGAACATTTACAATGCTTCTGTAATGTACACTCATGTATAGCCGGGCTAAGTTTTGGTAGAGTGGGGCGCGCCGGGCTAAAATTAGTAGGACCCTTTAACGGCGGCAGTTTGTAAATGAATTTAATTGGGTACCCACGCTTGGTCCTGAAAAAGTTTGCTGATGAAATTGAATTTGAAGAACTGAGCCGGGAGGTAGCAATGCTTGCAACCACTCTACTGTAGTAGCCTATAGGCAAGGCCTTACGTGACCTTTGCAAGGCCCAAAAATATCACTGTCCTTTGACCCGAGCCTTAGCTAGCCTAGGCTACATGAGACTGGACAGGGCGAGGTGACCAGACTATGGCAATAGCCTAGTAGGCTTAGGCTAGGCCCAAGTAGGCTAGACCACAAAAACTGGTGTGATAGCCTAATGTTATGCCTTGTCAGTATCACTATCATTACTATTACTACTACTAGGCAAGAACCTAGCCTAGGCCTAGCCTATAAGCTAGGTAGGCTAGCCTAGGCCTACTCAGTGGCCTAGACTAGGGCGAATATGAAAATCAAAATTGGCCTAGGCTAGCCTACTCACCCTCGAATGTTCTCTTTTCTTAAAAGCTGCGCCTCCTCTTCACGGAACCTTTCCATACGAACGTAACCTTCTCCATAGGTTGATGAGAAGGCCTATCACGTCTTCCTGCCTCACTCGATGCCGAGGTAGATGGGCCAGGTTGCGATGGACCAGCTCCAACTTGAACCCCTTCACCTGTCTCTGAAGGTTCCGTCTCTGAAATGGGGATGCTTTCCGAGACCCCAAACACTGTTGGAACTGCATCTGGTTTCAAACGTCTGAGTTTTTGTGGCGAAGTCTTGATACCTTTTTCCAATCAACTCAAGGAAACAATCCTCCGTGAAATGTGCACTACATAAAAAGAATGGTTCGTTGGCCTAAGCCAGTTTTTTCGTGTGTTACGAACGTCTCTTGTCCACAGTGTTCGGTATAGTTCCGTTTTTGGAAATCGGTGTAAACTTACGCCATCTTTACTTGAATTGCTGCAATAACCAGCGACACAAAACTTTCCCATGATACAATAAAAACAAGAAATCCACTAGGCCTAGATATGACAGATTCGACACTTTTGATACTGATAGAGACTAACGTTGTTTCCCGTTTCGACTGTACTATGTAATGTAATATCGCGCACGTACATATGCACTGCATAGTACCGCGTACCCACGCTTTCGACAACAATACCTTGATTTACATATTTCGCAATCAACATCCGTACGGTGCTACGAAGTAGACAACTCAAGGTGTTAGTATTACTTACACGTGTTTCAAGACACCTCTTTCTACGTCATATATTTGCATGTTAGTCTTAATTCATCTGTTTCGTGTTTTGTAACTTCCAATAAATTTAATTGATTAACTACGTAATTACGACGATTTCTTTCGTAGTAGGCCAGGGTTGTGTTATTCAATATCAAATGAAAAAATGCTGATAGTTTAGTGCAATTCTGTTGAGTGTCTACAGACCTTTAACGTGGCCGTTAGTTGGAAAACTCTTGTCTCTCATGCTGCCATTCATGAAACGTGCAGGCAGGAATTTCATGTAAACTGTCGCAAGTTCAGACAAATCAAAGGAAGCTAAATTGTGTTTCGGTAGCACAATGAAAGGTCTCGTGCTTTTATTTGACAACAACATACGAGTTCTTCCTTTACGTAATTTAACGATCATAGATGCTGGACACATTTGTGCAATAAATGTGGCAGGGTTGAGAATAACCTCTGCATTACGAGCATAAGATGGTACACGGCTTTGAATATTCACATATTTGGTTTGTCCAGGAAAAATTACAACCTTGTTTGTAGGGTGAAAACGTAAGACCTTCGACTTTATTACAAACGAATTATCAGAGAAGTCAAGAACTCCTTTTATTCGTTTCATTGTATCTGTACCAAGTACCAAGTCAATACCAGTTAAATTACTTGTAACATAAGCACTGATTTCAATTCGATAACCCTGAATGTTGTGTGCTTTTTAAGTGCATCGAAACGGCACATACAAACAAAAACTCAAACCGGATCGGGCAGAAACATAAATGCAAACTATTTACAAACAACTAAATCAAACAGAAAATTATGTTCATTACAGTAATAGAACTATATGCACAGATATTTACATACACATATATACATATACACATGTACATATTTACAACTTAAGTACCTCACAAGCCACCTATGTACAAACACAGTCCTATTTACAAATTACAGTAGTTCCATATTTACAAACATCAATATTTACAAGTGCTCTTTTTTTTATGTACACAGAAACGGGCACGAAGAAACAAAGGAAAACACAAACCCGACCGGACAAAAACACAACCCCGAACTACCCACAGAAACCCCGTACATTGCGCCAGCAAACAAAACTTGCGTGACAACTATGTGCAAAACCCAAGCCAATCACATAGGCCATCCACAATCATAATATTTACAAATTAACTATCACCCGGCCCGCCCGCACCGAAACAAGTGGGCCCCAACACCTGCCGAACGTCGACCTTGGCAAACGGACGAAGTCGGCCTCCACCCTAAGCTTAATTTCCGTCCTAACCGACGCCAGGACGACGTCCGCAGGCTTCCCCTCTCCCCCTAAACACAATATTACACCGGTCTCTCCACAAGGCCAGCATTATGGAGGCCGAAACAAAGGTAAGTATCCCGCGAACACTTGTATTGCATGGTGGGGGTGACAGACCATACAAAGCGTAGTCCTGGCTGACCGCCCAGGATAAACCCTGAATATGTACTTCCAAAGTTAATGTCTCTTTAGCCAACAGAAATTGATCATTATCCAAACGAAAATAAGTTGGCTTCACCTTGTTTGGTTTTAGAGCTGACAAATAGCGTGAAGCTTTCACAACGGATGCAGATAAAATGGATTTAGTTGCGCCAGAATCAAAGAGAAGGAGGATATTTTTACCATTTTGCAACTGTGCGCGTGCAAAATTTTTATTATTCAGTTGAATACGAATATCTGTATCACTCTGACCAGGGAGTTGCCACTCGGAAGGAGACTGCTCGAGCAAAATTTTACGATTTCCAACATCATCACCCAATCAATCCCCCCACGTGCCTCTAACCTATTCCTTTACATTCCTCGCTGAGTTTTATGTTCCCTAAGGGATCGTAAAGCACCCTTTGAAAAGGTGGTTCACGCCGACAAGGTCAGCCAGTCAGCACGAAGAGTTTAGGTCACATGGTTCACTCATTCATAGATATCGGAGCTGTTTACTATCGGTCTGAAGGCAGAATACGCTTGCGCAGAAGTATACCACAACACAATCTGAACAGTTTTCGATGTGCAGATGTCCGTGATATCTTTCTGAAAAAGCTTCAAAAAGTCATTTTTAATGAGAATTTTCTTAAGTAATATCATATTAAAGTTACGACCTTTTCCATATCTAATGGCGTAGTCTTATCGCAAACCCACAAAATTTTGGCCCTAAAATCTGGTCTTTTTTCGAGTTTCCTGAAGTTAACACTAGGCCCACGCTGTAGTATATAATCTGCTCTATCCTACTAGTAATGTGAGGTTCGCGACACCTCGCGTTACCAACTCTAAAATCGTCATTTTTTAGGTGGTCATTTTGCAAATTTTTTCGAATTTTAGGCCCTGTTTCCATGGAAACGCGCGCGAATATAACTTGGTGAGGGTGAAAAACAAGGGTTGTTGAGACAAATAAAAGCAGTGGGAGCTTGCAAACGTTTTAATTTGAGGCATGGCATAGCCTAGGTTATTCAGGCTAGCCTGGGGCCTAGGCATAGCCTAGGTCCCGTTAGGCCTAGGCAAGGCAAATTTTCAACAAGTTTCTCATTCCGGCCTAGCCTAATTAGGGTAGTGAAAATTGAAACAAGCCTAAGGGGTGTTTTCCTCAAATGTGTGATCCCTCATTGGGATTAAGGCATGACCCAAGTGGGCACAGGCCTTAGGCCTAGCCAAAGTGCATTCCATGTTAGGCCCACGCCGAAGTTTTTTTTTAAAAAAAAAAGAACAATAAAAAACATAAGGCAAATGCCAACTCTACGCCGAAGATCTTCAGTTCTGAGTGTACGAAATGCAGACTGGAGGCCTAGGCCAATCTTGACTTAAGCCTAGCCTAGGCTAGGCCTAGTTTAAGTTGAGCTAGGCCTGGCCCATATGACACTCTCTGAACTAGGCTGGGCTGGACAGTTAGCCTAGGCCTATTTCATTTTAATATGGGCCTAAAATTTTAGATGTCCAATAATGTACGGCTTTGGACGTTAAAATGTAGAGGCTAGGGTAGGGTTATCATTCCATTATTGATACTTCCTGACTTAGAAAAATAGGCACTGATTGAGGGCTAAGTAGTAGGATGGGGATCCCTATTTTCGTGCAGTTAGACTACCCAAAAAAATAGATGTAGGCTTAATGATATAGGTACGTACTGCACTAAAATAGGGGACCAATGTTTACCCAAAGCTATTCGACCATGCTTGGGGCTGAATTAGTACAGAACAGGCATTTCCAAACTACAGTATTTCTTTTGGTGTAGTTCCATCATTTTGGCAGATTTTCCTGGTGTGCGTGGGTGTCATTAATGTAATTGTGTGTGTGTGCGTGTGTGTGTGTGTGTGTGTGTGTGTGTGTGTACACACACATATATATGTACATATGCCTCAGGTATGCAAAAAGTATACTTAGATTAGTGCTTCAGGTCTACTTTAGGTGTGCATGCAGCTCAGTACCGTCGTAGGGTGTACCACAGTTTGGAATGCATACTGTGTGCTGTTAGGTCTTAAATCAATAATGTTTACCAGACAGAAGGCTCTACCAAAGTCTGCCAGACCAGATCTGTGGTAGTAAGTTCTTTATCATGAATGGTATTAAGAGGCTCAATACCCTCCCTTTTGCTTGCTATACCTATCCAAGTTTGCATTCTTGGGACAGAATGCTCTAGGATTTCACATGGACACAAAATGAAGTTTTAAGTTACTTACTGTAACAGTGTTGCACAAAGTCAGTGTTATTTTATAAGAGTTAACAATGGAAGCACAGTGGTAGTCTATTCAAAACCTCAAGGTGACAGTTTCAGATTTAAGACTGCAAAAATTAATCTTAATTCTTTCATTAACAGTCCCCTCTTTTTCCCATCCTCTCTTTCAGATGGAATTACACAACAGGATTTTGGCATCTCGTTGTAGGCTATGCGGTTGTGAAGGCAGCAGTACAGCAAAATTTTCACGTGAAGATGATTTTAGTCGAGACATTTGTCTTAGTCTAAGTATTGACATTTCCACAGATGTCGAAGGTGTGCACCCACCAAGGATCTGTCCAATATGCCGAGCGAAACTTTCACGGTGGAGAGCCAATAAAAATAAAAAAAAACGTGACTTACAGAGTCCCAATATTCAGGTAAAAAGCTTTTCCCCTCATGACAGCAACTGTACAGTTTGCCTTGACAATCAGTGGGACATAGACAATGTCATTTACTTTTTTCAACAGAACGGATGGTTTGCTTGGCAAGATGCTCAGGAAGTAGTGGCAGTTCTTGTAGATAGGGGAGGAAATGGTATTTTGAAAAAAGTATCTGTGTCAGGCAGAAATATTGAATGCTTCATTTTGGGCAATAAACTCAATCTGCAATTTGCTTCTCTCCATGATGTTGCAAAACAATTCATGCATGCTGCCATTTGTCCTGGGAATGGAGATTTTCAACATCTTGCTGAAAACTTCAAAGTTGACGGGCTTAAAACTCAGGATGGCACGATCATTGCCAGAGTAGAGAATACCTTTTACGATGGTTCAAGGCTTCAACTTGGGCAAAACTCTATCAGACATTTGCAGTGTGAACTCATCGTTGCTGAAGATGTTGCCACTGCTAGTAACAGAACATTAACACTCTGTAAAGTGTGCTCAGTGTATCGGTCAACATTACAGCGTACAGAGGCAAAGGAAACCTCCAATCGTCCGAAGTCTGTGCCAACAAAGTATCTGTCAAAGGATGAACTTAAGACAAAAGTTAGTCAACAGAGTAAGGAAATCGAAAACTTGAGGCAAAAAAACAGAAAATTTCATGAAAAAATAGAAAGCCTCGTAAGAGAAGAGGGTATTGAGGTGAATGCTGCAGAAGAAGATGCCTTAACGAAAATTGTGAAAGCTGCTCAAACAGATGTGGAGACTGCTCTCCCAAAAGGCAGCTACAGTGAACTACTGTGGAAAGAGCAGCTCAAAGCTAGCAGTGTTCCATCAAAGCAAATGAGATGGCATCCTGCAGTGATAAGGTGGGCTGTGGCAGTACACACAAAATCATCATCAGCATACAATGTTCTTCGAGAATCAGGATTTCTTGCCTTGCCACACCCAGTAACATTGTATAAATACACTCATTACACAGACCCAAAGACTGATATCAACCCAGAAATTCTCATTAGATTTATGAATGATTTCAAAATTGACAGTTTGCCTGAGCATGCCAGGTAAGTCAGCCTTCTAATTGATGAAATGAAGATTTCCTCAGGCCTGGCATTTTCCAAAAGTAGTGGGAAACTGATTGGAGTGTGTGACGTTGGGACAGTTGCAAGTGACATGGCAAAATTTGAACAGAGGTGCACTTCAGGCAGAGATACTTGTAACGAACCGGAATTAGCTTCACACATCCTCGTTTTTATGGTTAGAGGCATCACGTCCAATTTGAAATTCCCGCTTGCATATTATGCAACTTCAAATTTGACCGGAAATGAATTGTACGAAATGACATGTGAGTGTGTGAAATGCATTGATTTAATGGGTCTTGATGTTCTTAGCCTTGTCAGTGATGGTGCTGCTAGCAACAGGAAGTTGTACCAGATTTTTGGAGGCACCAGCGAGAGTGAATTTGCCCCCAACTATTTTTGTAAAAGCTGGTTCAAACAGTATGCTGATAAGAAGATGTATTTTATTTGTGACACTCACCATCTCCTAAAAACAATCAGGAACAACTTCGAAAATTCAAATTGGAATAGGAAGACCAGGAATTTGGTGGTGAGTTCCCTTTTGTTTCTTTACAGTTACAGTTATAGCCCTGCTGTACCGAAGGTGTATATTTCCTGTAGTGTGTAATGTGATAGCAAGGATTATGAGCAAAGAACACTAAGACAAAATTGCAAAGCATCTTCAGAATTTTTATGTTGACACTGTGAGATTAGAGAGTTGTTTAGCAAAGGGAAGGTACAGTAACTCTAACTTAAAGAGTACTCATTTTCAAAAGACAGCTGATTAAAATCATCTTGCAGCAATAAAATCAAGACATCATCATTTGTTTCCAAAGGACAGGGCCAGATGTTGTGTGTGTGTGTGTGTGGAAGGGGGTGGGGGGCGGTTTTAAAGTAATCTGCTATCCTTTACTGTAAGTACGGTAGTGTACTTTCCCAAATTTATTTTTTGAGATCATGAATATTCAGAAGACAGGATCCAGGTATATTTTAAACTTCATAGAGAGTTTAGTATCAAAAGAAGGTCATTGCAATACTGTAGTTTAGTGCAGTTGCTACATTATGTATTTGTAATATCTGTATTACACTTGCCCCAAGTCCTTCACAGGTAGTCTTTGAAAGTATCTCTGTAGCATCCACTCGTAGCTTTGTTTTTCCTGCTGGCAGGATCTTATATGTCTTATGAATGTCCATCCTATAGCGTCAAAACCTTAGTGCATTATTGCATTCTGGTCAACATAATTTACATTTTGTTATGAAATATTGAATTGCATACATGCTTGTTGTTTTACAGTTCAGAGGTGAGAGAATCCAGTGGACTCAGCTTCTTGATTTACTGGAATGGGACCTTGGAATGGGCAGGGCATCTCCTGGCCTTCGACTGGTTCCAAAACTGACGTATGAGCACCTGCACTTGACGCCAAGCCTCAGAATGAAAGTACGCCTTGCAGCACAGGTTAGTTCAGCTGCACAATTTCCAAAGAAATGTAATGACAGAGAAAGTTCAGTGTTCAGTACTGGTAGTCTTAGATGACAGTTTTTGAAGCAAGCAATGTTGCTTGAGGGGCAGGCAATAGCGAAGACTTTGTGTCTGTTTTAGAAAGATCAAATTTTCAATCTTTTTAAACGTACAGTAATTGTGGTGCACCCCAGTCAGGCAGCAGTCACTTGGAATATCAGCTCCTTACACCAATCAAGCAAACATTTGTCCATATGCATTCAAGTAATTAATAACTAATCATGTTTTTATCTCTTAGGTGTTGTCTGCCTCTGTTGCAAATGCACTGGAAATGACAATGAAGCCCGGGCTGAGGTCAACTGTAATTTTCTTACGAAATGTGAACAGATTTTTTGATTGCCTCAACGTTGCTCACATTGACCAAGGAAGGCGAACTAGAAATAACAACCTGCTGCCATACACCTCTGCAGATGATTCACGTTTCCAGGTTTGTTAAATGACTGAACTTTGGATTGCTTTGCAGCGTTAAGTTTGTACTGTGATTTAGGTTGCTTAGTGGGCATTTTGGCTTAAAGTAAAGAAACCTTACATTCTTATTCGAACTATTTGTTTTATCGACAATTCTCAGTCTTAAGTAACACATCAACACACTGGCTCATTGAGGCTTAATTTCATGACTCTTGTAATAATATATTGCTGGTTGAAGTTTGTATAGCAACTGCCAGGTCATCTTGCAATGCAGACAGTGCCCTTTGGACTTTGCTTTTTGCTTATTTGAGGAGATGACAGTACCGTGGATAGAGTGCATTGTCTTTCTGCTATGGTTCTAGTACTGAGTAATTAAAAAACATGTTTTCTCTTCTTTTTTTTTTTTTTTTGGGCAGTGGCTACTCGAAGACTTCCTTGGTTTCTGGAAGGAGTGGGTACAAGAAGGTGACTCCATTGAAGGGCTCACAAAGAAAGAGAAGAGCCAACTCTGTCCCAGCAAAGCTACCATTTCAGGGATTTTCATTACAGGTTTGTAAATATCCATAGCATTTCTTTTCAGCACTTCACTGCTAAAACAGAGAACCAGTGGTGTAGCCAAGTGGATGAAGGTGGTGGCATGTGACACGATGAAGCTTGACAACTGGGAGGTTCGGTTTGATCCCCGGTGTAGTTGGTCAGCCACCAGACGTGAATTTGTAGTTTTCCATATCTGTGGTCACTTAGTGTCGTAAACAACTGCTATTCAATGCCCCAAAGAAAGCAACCAATGGAGAGTACTGTAACTTAAGAATTTCCCACTGATAGAGTAATTCACACTATGACCAAAATATTGTTTGGTCTCTTGTGTATGTCCGTGTCTCAGGGTTATCTCTTTGGTAGAATATCAGAGTCATGTCTGCTACACTTGCAGTACAGATGTTCTAAGATAACTTGTATAAAAATACATCTTCCCCCCCCCCCCCCCCCCCAAAAAAAAAATATCAATTGATGTTTGACAAAACGCATAGCTGATATTTATTTATTTTTTTTTTTTGTTCCTTCACAGTCCATTCTTTCGTGGAGATGACCAAGAAACTCCTTGCTCTTGAAGGTGTTAAATTTATTTTAAGCGACAAATTCAATCAAGATCCGCTAGAGGAATTTTTTGCAAAGCAGAGAGGAGCAGGAGGGCATCACGACAACCCCAGCATGGAACAATTTGGCCATGCATTTGTAAGGAATATTGCAGCTGGATCTGGTCATGCCAAATGTTCGAACGAGACATGCTGCTACCCAGGAAATTAGTGATGAACCTCTTCCGAAACGAAAAAAGACTACTCGGTTTGGAACATCAAAAGAAGCACCACATTAATCTTAACTTTTCTTTTTCTGTCTGATAGCCGCTCCTTCAGATTATGTGTGACATTCGTTTTGACCTTGTCTTTTATGAAAGTGCATTCATATGTAAATGAGGTAAAAACTTATGAGAATATATTACATAAGGTAGAAAATTGGGTCATGTTGGTTCAACACTTATTGACTTATTGACTCTATTATTTCAACAGACCGACCCTTATCTCATCCTAGACTTTCTCAAGGAAAGTAACCTTTATAGGACGTTTTGACATGACTCCCGCGCTTGCTTTCGTGTTGACATTTCAGATAAGATTTGCGACACCCATCCTTTGCCCTTTTTAGCTAACTTTCTCCCAAATTTTACTTTTACTTTTTTTTTACTTGCTGACACTATATAACACATTCGTGTTGGTGTGTCGTTAAACCCTATCTAACTAACTAACTAACTCAACACTTATTGACATAGCTTATTGTTTTATATAGCAATAGTACAGGTTTAAGTAATCATTACATCACAAGGTGTATTGGTGCTAGGAAAATACAATAAGGAAGAATCAAACTGGAGAGTGATATGACAAATTATTGTGTAATTGACCAATTGAGTGAAGAAACTGCAAGCAAAAAAAGCCATGTGAACATTGTAGTTTTACCAACAAGATTCATATTTTCAGCCTTTGCAATCGCTATGATTTTTACGTAAGATACACATAAACCTCAAACCACCAATCTTTCCTCTGCTAATTGTTAATAACTGAGTAATGTACTGTATTTCATTTGTATCTTGTTAATTCAACAAGTTGAGCTACTGTCATGGCAATGCATCTGTCTGTCTGTCGGCATGTTTGCCAACATTGGTGAAATGGCTGCAGGTTCTTTGACCGTTCTTTGGCAAAGTTAGTAAGTTTATGGCATGTATCAAGGACCTGAAACATTTTGGTAACAGGAAGTTTGTCAAAGGTTGTGTCAGAATCTTATCAAAGTTGGCCGGAGTTTTCAATGAAGAACAGGTCATCATATGTGTACTTTGTGTTGATGTTATTGAATTACACAGGGTCAGATGGTGAAATTCATTCCAGTGCTTTTAGTTTTGATTGTGTATGATATATATTGCCAAAGGAATTCTTTTTTGATGGGCCTGACAAGTTGGGTATAAGTAGCACTTAGATTTTGTCAGCAGAATTACCGACAGTACTGTGTACACAAATGCTAAAAAACCATTCTCGCTAGCTGAGTAACTCTGATATGATACTGCCGTAACCATTTACAGATAGCACTGAAGGTGCTAGATCATTACTGTCCATGACTCCTTTGTTTGGATCCGTAATGAAACTTAATAGCAGTAACTGTTTGTGAGTGAAGCAATAGTCGAGCTTAAGCATCATTGATCTCTTATTGAACCTTCCTTTTTTGTAGACTATTTAAATCAGAAAGTTAGAGGGGTTATGCTTCTTCAAAGCTTCTTGTTGTCAACCCTCCAATCTTGTAATAAGTATGCCTTTTGCATAGTTTATGTTCAAAGAGATGGGCTTAAAAAAGTTCTTTATCATATTTTGATTACAATTGTGTCAGATTCCATACTGAGCACTCTCAATTAGCAGTACATCCACTTAACAGTGTTTATCATGCAACTGCATAATGAAACTTGTTGCGGCCATTTTGCCGTGAAAGTCTTGTAATATCTTGCCCTATGACTTTTCTTGGGTTGGAACATTACAGCATGGAGCTGCCACGTTGATAGCTCCCTGATCACAGTGGTCTTAATTTGTAAAGATGTCTGCAGTACTCAGTGGACATTGTAAACATCTCTCTAAACACCATTGAGAAAACTAAATAATAAAATGTGGATACACTGCGTACAGTTGAGTGAAATAATCATATTAAGATACTAGACAAATGTTTAGCAGATGCTGTGGGCATGGGATACTGCTAAACTTGTGGTGAAAAATATATTGCAGTAGGAAAAATCAGCTGGAATTTACCGGCCATGTTTCCAGCATGAAAACTCCATTCTGAAATTATTGTCCGAAGAACTTAGAAACACATGTCAAAAGACTTTTCAACATGTATACCCTTTAGATTCTATTTGTTTCCTTGTCATATGGAAACAAGTGGGTATGAGTGACTGTAGGTACATTCTCAACCCTCTGCAGAGATAGTTTTCACAATGTTCCTTTCCATATTAGAAAGTTAAGCTGGTAATTTGTTTGAACTTTTCTATGAATATTTGTTTTTATGTAGGAGGTGTAGTTAGATAAATGCACCCAAGGCATGATTAAGGAATTCATGTCAGCTGTGTAGCTATTGTACACTGTACAGTAAAGTATGCTTTCATTTTATTGTCCAACATGGATATGGAGTTTTTCAATATCATTTTGCAATGGTTATGGTTTGGACCAAGACTGGTATATGCAGTGGATTTTGAAGGCTGATCTAAAGACACAATAAGTTAGTGGAACCTGTCGAACAGTATTTTATGTCACGTGCAGGTTTATGGCAGGATCGTTTTACATGACTGAAAATCACATCTTATTTTATTCATCTTTGGACAGAACATTACAGTAGGAAATGCAAAAAAAAGTATCCATTGTGATTTGATTGATACATCAGGTATCAGAAAAGCTGTTGAAGCTACATAGCTCATAACAGTCCACTTGAAAGATTTTGCGATGTTATCAGCAAATGTCACATAAAATCAGTAGTTGCAGTCATTTTAATGATAAGGATGTCAATGTCTGCTAAAAAAAGTACCTGGGTGTCATTGCAATCAGTGCTGAGATTGCAAGTTGGGTTTGTTTTTGCCATGCACCTGAACTCAGTGGTTAGCAAGATGCTCAGTGTGTGGACCCTAACAAGTGCACTGTGGCAAGACTGGTATGTACAATAAATGCTACATGCTACAGTAAGAAATAAAAACATTGTTTGTGCTCATTGTGTTTTACATTGCATTATATGCGTTTGGGTCACCTGCTTTATAGTATGGCCTGGTAATTTGGGTAAGGTTAACCCAATATTATCAGACCATTAGTATGAGGGCATTTCTTTCCTGCAAATTAGCAAGGATGGATTATACAGCAAGCTGCTGGAATAACAATTTGCAACATAATGGAGAACCATGTAGTATAATCAATTAGAAAACTCCCATTATGTTACATTTCATTTCGTGGAACTGGTACACACAGTACATATGGTTGGTAGATACCTGGTAGCAGGTTAATCATAACATGGGCATTAGAAAACATTTATAGTTGCACCAGGAAGCTAAGCGGCAGTTCCCTGGTGCACATAAGCAGAGGACTTCTAACAAAGTTACATCCTTCCCGTACACATGACTTTACATCATGGGTCAAAATAAGCAGTTGAATACCAGGAGCTATTTTCTTCCAAAAGTAACTCCTGGTTCATGGGCTTTTAAGCTGGACCGGGAGCTACTTTTGGTGACCAAGAAGTTACTCTGTATTTCACATTTTGGAAAAGCAAATGAAAAGGTTCAATCTCCTGAAATATTGAACCCTGCTTTTCATAATGCATGGGAAGTGAGGCAACCCCCTCCATCCACTCCCCACTCTCAGAGATTTTCATAGTGGTCAAAGTGGCTGTTTGAACTCTCATTTAAAAAAAAATAATACCAAAGGAATGTTAAAATGCAACTTATTAGGCACAAAATGTGCCATTTCAAGCAAATGGCATCTTGGAATGTTTTAGGCACTGCCCTTGTCAGGAAAGGATACCCCCTCACCTGTGGATGGTTTTCTTGATCCATGGACTTGCCAACCTAAAAAATGGTTCACCTTGGGGTTCCCGCCAGAAAACCTGGCAATCACATCTCAAACCTGGTCATTCGTTATGAAAAGTGTTTTTTTTTTTAAACTAGGAAACTGTTTTTTTCACCCTCTTATAAAAGTTAAGATGCCATCTACAAAAGCAACTATCTAAGGGGTGTCATACCAGAACAAATGACATCAGTATAAAGTCTATGGCACATTGTAACAGTTGATATATGACTTTGGCTGCAAAAGGCTCATTACTACTTATTAGTTGTCTCAGGACAATGGACAAAACTGTGAGACTCCCAGTGAGACTGGGAGAATGGGGAAGCCTGGATTCATCGTGTCCAAGAGACTTGGTACAATATGTGTGATAATTCCTAGCTGAGAGCAGGGAAATCTGGCTCCAATCCTGATGAAAATGTTGTAAAATCAGATTTGTCATCACGAAAGTGCATTTCTTGCCCCCTTTAGCTATGTTTTAGTGTATCTAAAATTCATATCACAAATGGCAAACAGTAACTTTTTAGTCATGGGCTACTCTGTCACTGGACAGCAAACAGGTTATTGGGTCTCTGGACATACCTCTGCACACGCACACTAACTTTCACTTGATAAAGCCGCAAATGTGGAGATTGCTTGTGGAGGGGTAGAATTCGAATTTGAATAGATTCCTGGAACTGAAAATACAATTCTCACTCATTTTTCACAAATGTGGTTCGATACTTATTGTTTTGGGTGATGTTCGTGTTTTGGATGTACACTTATTACATACATACATACATACACACATACATACTGTACATGTATGTATATGTATGTATGTACATGTATATGTATGTATGTACATGTATATGTATGTATGTACATGTATATGTATGTATGTATGTATGTTTATATATATATATATATATATTTATATATATATATATATATATATATATATATATATATATATATATATATATATTCAGGGTTGTAGCTAGGAAGATTTCAGTGTGGGACGCAAATCACGGGAATAACTATCTAAGCGGAGCGCCACATGACATCAGTTGGCGAGGAGCATACCGAAAAATTTTGATAAAAACATGCTTCCCAGATTGCAGGGAATAGCATTCCTCTGTCTTTTTCTCAAACTTACATCCTACATTCATGTAGGCCTAGTACAAGTTTGCAATCGTAAATTTGGAGAAAGGTTCAACATTTTTGACTTAAAAATGGGAATATCTAAAAGACATTTAGTAGATGTAGTGTAGCTAGGGTAATAGCGGGAAATTTGTGAGGGTCGGAGGGGCTTCACTTTAGCGTGAGTACGGGTCAGCAAAAACTAGTGCGGGTTGTTACCGTCCCTCGTAGCTACAACCCTGTATATGTATGTATATATATATATATATATATATATATATATATATATATATATATAATATATATATAATTATATATAATATAATGTATATATATATGTGTGTCATATATGTATGTATGTCATGGTGGTGCAGTGGTAAAGGCAATCTCGCAGACAGCAACCGTCCTGGGTTCAAACCAGCATGCATGGCTCAATTTTTCCTTCTTTCATTCTTCCCTTGTTCCAAAAGGCTATGCCAGTACTTCAGTTTATCCCCGATCATGTTCCAGACTTTTGATGTGGCTTGGAAGAAAGCAATCAACATCATGTTTTTATTTTAAGTCTGTCAAGTGGGAGATTCACAAGCAAGATGTCTCTTCTGCAGTGTTAATGTACCTGGCCCACATCCCTTTTTTGTAAGAAGTGCACTGGCAACAGGATGCCCATTTTTTGAAACATTTTAATTTGAAGGTGTACCATTTATCTTACTGGCGAGCTCATTGTAAAGTATATTTTTTGACAAATGCCAGATAAATGAGAAATTAAACAATACCTTTCAAAGGGAGTTACTGGTTTAATATTTGGATTTCACCTTTGATGCTCAGGACTATTTACATTTTGAAACTGTAATACAAAATGTTGTTTTTCGGAAACAGCTTTCTTGGACAGGAAGGAATAAAATGCAAAGAAATAAAAATTAAAAGTCATGATCAACTTCCATGCTTGAATGTACAATTTTGTAAAAGGTTATTATGAATGAAAGGGACCAAGTATTACATTCCTTCTTAAATTGCATTAATTTTACGCTGAGTGTTCAGTTACTTCAGTCAGGTAGCTGCTACCCAAAGAAGCCCTTCCCTTATCACTTATAGTATAAAACATTTGAAGTGGGATTTTGTACTCTGAATAGCAAATCTATATGATGTATCCTCTTTTGTGTATGCTGGTATGGCTGCCATTCTATTTCTTCCTAGTTAACAGTGATAAATTTACAATCATCCTCTTACAAATTGAGTTATTGCAAGACTTAAAATCCTGCTCCATCATCTCAGTACTGTATGAATTTACATTTATAGAAACTGAAAGGTTGTAAGGTGCAGTATCTCTCTCCACAATGTATAGTGAGACTTGACCGCAACATCTTTTCTTCCACTGGTTTATTTTTCAATGATTACTTCTATGGAGTTCCTTTGCTGTAAATTCATGAGTGTCTGAAGTAACAAGTACAAACATTTTCCTAATGTGTACTTCAGGTACAATGCAACATCTTACAAATTCACTGAACTTGTAACTAGCATAACCTGAGATGAGCTGAAATGCAGTTACATGCCCTGTAGATTGGTATTAAAGTGTACTTCTTGTAGTCGGAAAATACATGATAACAAACAAATTTGCTCTCCCCATTAAGACTTTGCAGCAGCTTTGTAGTCTTGCTTAAACCTTGCACAAACATGAACCAAAGAAATTACAGCAAAGCTTACAGTCCACATTAAGGGAATGATATATGCAAGACAGTACACAACGGGCACGGATGTAGCTACAGTGGGTGGCGCTGGGCGGCCACACCCAGCACTCGATATTCCCGCCCGGCACTCCAGGCAAACACACATCTCCCCGCCCACCACAAATCTGCTTACCGAGACTTAAAACTAGCCCCAAATTTACTCCCTAAAGTAAAATGATGGAAAAATGAAAAATTAATGGCTGAAAAATGGGGCAGGTGCCATGAGGTGGAATGAGGTGCTTTCCCCAGATCAGACAATTACCCAAATTTGGCTAGCTACATCCCTGACAATGGGAACTATTTTAAATCATATGGAACTGAATTAACCCTTGACAGAATATTGCACACATGGGACTAGCTGAATACAAAATGTATTATATTGGGTATTAATGGTACTGATCTGAGGACCAATTACTGTAGGCCTTAATATCTTTGGCAACCATAACACTCATACTGTTTTGCTGTTCCTTCATTAAAATTACACCCCAATGTCTATGATGGCTATCTTCCTGATCCCTTTTGTCGGTGAAGCTCAAAGAAACGTTTATGAAAAGCTGGAACAGTACAGTACATCAAAAAAAAAAAAAAACAAATCCTAAATCTATTCAGAACTTCCCATAATAACGAGAAGCAGTTGCAACAACCGTAACAAAGTTATAGAATTCAGAACAAAATACAACACTGTGATGCCTTCTTCACTTTACCTGTTTGTGTTAAATAGGAAAAAAATCGCATGAAGATAATTAACCTTTCTTATGTGTTAAGTTGCTTACGCAGCGCTTTTTCTCCTTTTCTGGTGGCTTGCATATCACTGTCTTTCCTGATAATCATGTAGGCTCTAATAAATGCTTCACATCGCATTTTAAGAAAACACTTACAAACCTCCTGAAAAAGTTTCCCCTTAGCTTCATCACTAAGAGGGCCAGTAAGATTGTCCCATTTCTGCCTGATATCCTTGCTTTCCAAAAATTTGTTAAATAGACTTGCTTGAATGTCAGATGTTTGGGATAATGCAATATTAGTTTTTTGCAAACATGAGCGAACTACATCCTCCATTGCCCTAAAAAAGATGAACACTTCATCGTTGATTTTAAACAGGCCACCTCTGTTTTGCCTTTGCAACCAAAGAGTAGTGTACTCTAGCAATGATGATGCATCTTCTTCTTCAACTAGTGTCCAAGATTTGAGAATGTTCACGTATGCATAAGCAGTGCTATTATTCTTTATTGCGGCATACCTTTTTGTTAGTTTTTGTGGCACATAGCCTGCACAGTATCGCAGAGCCTGCTCCTCGCTTTCACCCATATCTGGCTGACTTTCCATGTTCACCTCAGTTGGTAAGTCTTTCTCTATTACATCCTTGATCAAAAGTTTGAAAACTTCCTCCAAAAGGTGCTGGAAGAGGAACACCTCCTCCTCAACTTCTCGTTTGACATGTAAATTGTTCAAAAGATTATTCCACCCTTTCAACAGTTTCTCACTATATCGTAGCTGATGAAACTGTTGCCACATTTCACTGCGGCACTGATCAGTCCATGCTTTACCCGTACCAAACTGATACAGCTTTTTTCCACAACTTGCCTGTTAATTTTTCAGAATACTTGGGCACACTTTCATGTTCAAAATTGTCCAAAAGCCCTCTTGCCAACTGCTGAACTTTTACGGTTAAGGGTGTTCCCATCTGAAACATAGGTCCAGAAAAAACCACTTCTAAGGCACGCTTGACATACTGCTGAGCCCCAGATATTGCATCTGTTTTGTGAAATCTCTTCTTAGGGTACTTCATTTTACCTGAAAAAAAGTGGAACTGAAGCAGTTTCTGCAAAGGGTAATTTGTCAGAACAAGAAATGAATGTTGAGTAGCAAGTAAATGACGGTTGTATTGTGCCCCCGAGTGCTTCAAAATATCCCTAAATCCAATGAGGGAGAGTGGCTTATCTGGGAACATTAAAATGGCATTTAGTACATGATATGAACAAATTCACATAACACTATACATGCAGAATTCAAACCTATCACTGTTGCAAAAAAGCCAGTTGCAAATGCCAGTTAGTAAAACAGCCATCCCTAAAGCAGGGAGTTGCCACCTCCGAGGTGGCAAATCACTGCCTAAAGGGTCTGTAGCATCCCCCAAACACACAGTTATATGAAGGAATTGCCATACAGTTATACACACAGTTGGTACTGCATTGCAATAGACAACTTTGAATGATAGCATCACTCTGACAAGCCTGTCACTCGTGACTTGTACACAACTGCTCATACAGTTCAGTTCAGGTCTTCGACGAGAGCAGACGTGTTTTCGTCGAGCTCTCGTCGTTTTACCGTGCTCAACTTGTATCACTGTGTGATAGCTGTACTATATATTGCGATTGTGTATAAAACACCTTATAGCGTGCTTGTGTTTTAGTTGATAAGTAGGTCTGGTCGTGTTCATCTGTTTGCGACCACGCCTTAATTCTGTGTTGCTTGTGTTTTTGTTACTTCATCCTAATTTTTGTCCCTTGTAAAACTAGTTCTGAGGTTTTTTTTTTTCTTTATCCCGTGGCCTCGAGCCACACAACTGCTGCTATGCCCGGAGGTCGGGATAGCACAATTGTTAAGTTGGAGTTTTCGTCCGGGGCGAGCGTCTCTCCCCCGCAGGCGTTTTCTGTGTTAAAGAATAAGGGGATACAAGTTAAAGAGATAGAGATGTTGCAGGCGCTTGCCGCCCGCAACACGTATGACCTAAAGTTCAGGTCTGATGCTGCCCGTGTTAAAGGTGTGTCTTGCCTGAAGGGGGCAGAGGGGCTCACTGTCACCCCATATGATCGCTCTGTGGCGGTGACAGTGTTATACCTGAACTTTGAGGTCGACCAGCGCCTGGTTGCGAGGGTTCTGAGCCAATACGGAACTGTCTCTGACATGCGGTGGTGTAAATATGGTTCGGGCGAGTTGGCCGGCATATTTAATGGAAAGAGGCAGTGCCGTATGGAACTAGACAGGGACATTCCGTCCTTCCTCTTCATAGGGGGTTCGAAGGCCCACATAAGGTACTTCGGGCAGCCCCGCACCTGTTTCAAGTGTGGACAAGAGGGACACGAAGCCAGGTCTTGTCCCAACAGACGTTGTGGCAAGTGCCTGCAGGTGGGGCATGACAAGGCAGAGTGTCCCAACGAGGTGCGGTGCAACCTTTGTGGAGAGGAGGGACATGTCTCTGGTGCGTGCCCCACATCGTACTCTGCCCATGCCAGTGCGGATGTGGAGCAGGCACCTGAACCCTCGCAAGCAGGCCCAGAATATTCCACTGAGGAATTGGAGGAGGCAGCACAAGAAGTAGAAAAAGATTTCCTTTGCCTCGAAGCAGTGTGAGGGGGGTACTGTGGCTCCCAAGGCGGACTCTTCACCATCCTCCCCACCAACACCAGTGGAAGCTGATAGGATGGCAGTGGAGGAGGACCTACAGCTCTCCTCAGACTCCGAGTCTGCTATGTCAGATGGTGTGGAGTCTGCCTCAGAGCCTCCTCCCAAGGATCCACCTTCCGGGGAGGGCTGGTTTGATTTATGTGAGGGAGAGGAGCCTTCATTGAAGAGGTCGGCCTCAGGCGGGGTGTTAGACCAGGGGGTTCACCATTCTCAAGACCCCTCCCCGAGTTCACAGAGTAAAAAGGTCAGGTCCCAGGTAGATACGTAGCCACACATTACACCATGGCTGATCCCCTGTCCCTCCTGACTCTAAATGTTAACGGCATGAGGGACAGTCGGAAGCGGTCAAGGATATTCCAATTTTGCAAAACACTGGGTGTGGACTTCGTTTTCCTCCAGGAGACCCACATTATGAATGAGGACGATGTCCACACCTGGTCCTTTGAGTGGGGCGGGGGTTTACACGCTTCCTTTGGCTCAACAACATCTTGTGGTTCAGTTATTTTAGTTTCGCCAAGGTGGACTCCGCTGGTCGGAAAAGTCGATTCTGATCATGAAGGCCGGTTGGTATGCATTACAGTAAGACACCCATGTGGGAAATTTTTCCTGTGTAACGTGTATGCGCCCAATCGGCCTTCAGACAGAAGGGGTGCTTTTTAAGTGCATCGAAACGGCACATAGAAACAAAAAACAAAAACTCAAACCGGATCGGATCGGACAGAAACATAAAGGCAAAACTATCCACACACCACCAAATCAAACAGAAAATTATGTTCATTACAACAATAGATCCACACACACACTGACAACCCAATGCCCCACAACCCAACCTCCCCCCGGCCACCCTAAACCAATATTACTACATACCGCCAACGAAAGACAACACCAGACCAAACCACCACCCAACAACAACCAAAAAACCAAAACACCAGACCAAGCAATCATCACAAACTGCCCCAAGGGGCCACGAGGGGTCCGGGGCGGGGTCCACCTGCCACGAGGGGTCCGGGGTGGAGTCAACTTGCTATATTTACAGTATGTACACTATATATACTATTTACACTATTTACACAAAACAAAAAACTGAACAAAACTGGGCCAAAAATACAGGCGCACCTTGCCCAAGGGTGTCCCGGAGGCAGTTGTGGCAAAGGGTAACCTCATTATCCCCACGCTTTAACAAGCTCCACAACCGGATGCAGTTTAACGTCCTACCCAGGACAGAAGGGACTTTTTCATGACCCTGCCATCCTTCGTTCCTGGCAGTGCTCCTTGTATCCTGGCTGGGGACTTTAACTGCGTCCCCGACACACAGCTTGACCGAATGTCCACACGTACGTCTTCGGGCTGTGGTGTCGGTATGTCGGAATTGGACATGTTTATAAAGAATCATGACATGGTTGACGTTTGGAGAGCACAACATCCCGGCTTGTCCGTGTTCACTTGGCACCGCCCTGATGGCACGGACGCCTCAAGGTTGGACCGGGTGTACTCTCCACCTGCACTGTCACCGAGGGACTGTGAAGTTGTGACATGTCCAATTTCGGATCATGACGCAGTTACTGTCTCCTTTCAGCCTCCAGAGTCATGGCCAACAGGGAGGGGGTTCTGGAAAATGAACACAGATATTCTAACGGAGGCTGACTATAGCGAACAGTTTAAAGCCAGGTACGAAGGGTGGCGAACATTGAGGCCGGCCTTCTCAACAGATTTAGAGTGGTGGGATGACGTAAAGTCCCGCATCAAACAGTTTACAGTTGAATACTGTGTAGCAAGAGCTCGTCGAAAAAGGGAGGAGTTCCTCTCGCTCTGCTTTAGGGAGAGGGACGGGGACTCCTCCGCACTCCACGCAATCCAGCAGTACCTTGATGAAAAACTGCACGGGGCCCGTGTTCGTGCTCGTGTTCATTGTGTGGAGGCGGAGGGAAAAACCAACCATCAAATTCTACCGGGACGTCACAAAGTATGCCATCGATCGCCGCATAAGAGCAGTCCGTGACGTCCACGGTACGGTACAGAAGGACCCTCTCGACATCGTGGAGGTATTTAAGACCTTCTATGAACAGCTTTATACGCGGGCAGATGTCGAGGTAGACCTTCAAGGGTCCCTATTAGATAATATTGACAAGACACCCTCTAAAGAGCAGAATGATGGACTTGGTTCTCCCCTGACTGTCGACGAGCTCTGGAAGGCGGTGGCGAAGATGAAAGGCGGAAAGGCGCCTGGGTCCGACGGTATCCAGTGGAATTTTACAAACGCTTCTGGGGTACCGTCGGGCACGATCTCCGTGATGTATTCGCCTCTGCCTTCCTTGCTGGCTCATTGAGTCTCTCGCAGCGCACAGGCGTTATAACATTGTTACCAAAGTCTGGAGACCCCCTAGAACCGAAAAACAAGCGACCAATTACCTTGTTAAATGTAGACTACAAGATTCTGGCGAAAGCCCTTTGTAACAGGCTAGGCACGGTCATGCCGGATCTTGTAGGTTCTTTCCAGACATGTGCGGTGCGGGGACACAGTATTCAGCAGAACCTCTGGTTGATGCGGGACTTAGTTGAATATGTGATGGACCGTGATCTTCCATGTGCGCTTGTCTCCCTCGATCAGAAGGCCTTCGACATGGTTGATCACGGATTCCTCTTTAAAATCTTGAAGAAGTTTAATTTGAATCCAGTTTTTGTTAAATGGACCTCTTTACTGTATAATAGTGTATATAGTCGGGTTATCGTTAATGGCCTACCGTCGGATGCCTTCAGAGTTCAACGTGGGGTACGGCAGGGGTGTCCCCTGTCACCTCTACTCTATGTATTGTTTAGTGAATCCCTTGCAAGAGCCTTCCAAGTTGAACCTTTGTTTCGACCATTTCACATACCTGGTGGAGCTAAAGTCAAGTGCCTCCAGTATGCTGACGACGTCACCTGCGTAGTCTCCGACCTAGCTTCCTTCAGGGCCTCTACTGGCACGCTGTCTACTTTTGAAAAGGCGACAGGTGCCTGACTGAACCCCACCAAGACCAAAGGACTCCGTCTAGGTAAGTGGCAGTCAAACCAACTGCCCTTCGCGGCATCATGGGTAGACGACGCCATAAAAATCAATGGCATATGGTTTGGTTACGGGTCACCCGAGTCACTTACCTGGACTGAGAAAGTGGACCGGGTGGAAGCTAGGTTGAAGGACTTTGGCGATCGCTACATTAGTCTGTTGGGGAAGGTAACAGTTATAATCGTTTCGTTTACCCTCTTTGTGGTATCCGGGCACTGTTCTGGCCGCTCCAGAGGGTGTCCTGGTGCGACTCGAGAGGGCTGTGTTTAGTTTTCTTTGGTCAGGGAAAACGGAGCTGGTCAGAAGAAAAGTGGTGTACCAGGTTCCTAGGCAGGGGGGATTGGGCCTTGTGCACTTTCCTTCAAAGCTCCGTTTTCTCCTGACCAAATGTGTTTTTAGTGCTGTCGACAGTCAGATTGCCGTTTGCCTATTTTGTCCGTTATTGGGTGGATTATCATTCCGTTGGTTCTTTCCTACCCTGTTTAGCAACAGTGTGCCTCACAGTTGGAGGCCAACGAAGGCATACTGTCAGATGAGGGAGACACTACGTATTATGGTCAACTGTAGGGGACGTTTTGCAGTCCAGTGCGGGGGACCAGTTACCGGGCCATTTTTGATGACTTGGTTGGTCAGGTCCAAACCCAACGACTAATGCGTCAGGGCCGGAAGTGTGGCGTGTAGTCCACGGCAGGACACTCGATCACCGCCGGCGTGACCTGCTGTGGCGCATCGCACACGACGCCATCGTAACGAATCTCAAGCGCCTTCGGTGGGTCTTGGAGATGGCATTTGCCCCCCGCACTGGATGCACAGGTGGGAGAGTGTGCCCCATGTGTTTTGGGCAGTGTGGCTTTGTGGCCTTCCTCTGGGAGTGGTTTCAAGCTCTGGCTGATCGCCTCACGTTTTGTAACACCTGGGCGGTCAGCCAGGACTACGCTTTGTATGGTCTGTCACCCCGCCATGCAATACAAGTGTTTCGCGGGATACTTACCTTTGTTTCGGCCTCCATAAAGCTGGCCTTGTGGAGAGACCGGTGTAATATTGTGTTTAGGGGAGAGGGGAAGCCTGTGGACGTCGTCCTGGCGTCGGTGAGGACGGAGATTAAGCTGAGGGTGGAGGCCGACTTCGTCCGTTTGCCAAGGTCGACGTTCGGCAGGTGTTGGGGTCCGCTTGTTTCAGTGCGGGCGGGCCGGGTGATAGTTAATTTGTAAATATTGTAAATATTGAAATTGCAAATAGTCCTACGTGATTGGCTTGGTTTTGGGGTGGTTTTGTACATAGTTAGCACAGACATTTTGTTTGCTAGCGCAATGTAAAGAATTCTGTAAATAGTTCAGAGTTGTGTTTTTGTCCGGTCAGGTTTAGGTTCTACTTTGTTTCTTCGTGCCCGTTTCTACGTACGTAAAAAGCTCTCTCGCTCATACAGTTTGTGTGGGTATTGCCTTAAGCAAGTTTAAACTCAGTACTTACAGACTATTGTAAACTACTTAGTTTGGGAGGTGCACAAAAGAGGTGTTCTTTTTAAAACTAGAGAAAGAGCTATGAGTAAATTTAGTTGGGATAAATTTCCTATAAAGGACTTTAATTAATACTGAGCACATTACAGGGTAGAGGGGAGGTACACATTACAGGGTAGAGGGGAGGTACAGTAGTTGGGGAGGTAGTTAAATGGGCATTAACTCACATTAATCAACTGCATTTCTTTTTACTCTAATATTAAGCTTGGTGTGAGGCTATGAGGGCTTGTACTCTGAACATTTGAAATCATATTCAACCTGTCTGCACGAGCCTTGCAGCAGATTCTTCCAGCCAGATGTTATGTAAAGCACAATACCTGATGATGTATGAGAACGGGATGATGCAGCTTTTGGTGTTGTGCATGAGGCAGACTCAGGCAGGGTTTCTTGGACGGTTGCTGGTGAAAAAAAAAACAACATTAGATGTTATTTGTCCACAAGACGAGACTACTTTTTATGTCAAATGTCATATTCTGCAGTTTGAAAGTTACCACTCAGTTTGGATTTGTAGCCCACAATGATGAAAGGACCATAACATACAAACTGCCAACCACTTCCCTGAGGTGATTGGGGTTATGCTCAAGGCATTGAACATTTTAGTTGCCCAGTTTTAAGTTCCACTGTCATACTTAGTCATAATGTGTTGCCATGATGAAAGGGTGTGTTAGCTGAGAATGAGATCACAGTCCATCAAGGCAGATTCCACATAATCTGCGGTTTTCAGCTGGAAGAATTTTTTGTATGGAATAAGGGTGGGGGGGGGGGTAAATCACTTTTCACGTAGTGGCTTCAAATCTGAAACTGACATCACAACCCCACCCCACTCCTTTAACCACCTTAGCTATAGTATGCCGCTGAACACATGGCAAATTAAAGGGCGATGGTGGTGGTAAGCTGATGGTATTAATATGTAAAGCAAATACTGTGGAGTCTTGGACACTGCAGTATGAGGAATTTCATGTAAATCCACCCCATCCATGTTTTCAGCTTTCACATATGAATAATGGGATAATGCGATGCCATTTACACTGTACAATATATATGTATAAAATTCCATTGGCTTCTGTATGATGACTATTCATCATACTTAACACAGTTACACACATTCTCTCCTTTTTAATGGGAAATAACATTTTACAAGTGTGAGATCAAATTGTATTAATTGCATGAGAAAAATTGTCTCCAAAATTATTTTGTACAGGTAGCGCCTCTTTTAACTAAGATTCAAACTTTATTAAAAATAAATGAGTCGTATGCCAACTCGAGTGACTCCTCATACTACCACAGGAGATTCCCTTGATTATCTTCATGATTTCATGCATTACATACACCCTAGCATTAAGTTACCGCACTGCTGCTAGCAAAGTGCACTTCACTCAAGACTGACAATCCACCAGACCCTGTCATTTTGCAATTGTTATTGATCAACTTATGAAATCTGGATAAATTGCAGACCACCTTACACATGGAAGGTATGTTTGTAAAAACGAGAGGCTACAGAGTCCAGGCAACAAATATAATTTGAGAACAACTGGTCTATGATTACTGCAATGCTATAATTTGGCTATGATTGAGAGATTTTGCCTGGCCTCTTTTAAGAGGCTATGAGGATAACTTGTTCTTGTGGGAAACCAAATGAATGTGCAGTAAAAAAAAAAAAAATCAATTCCCCTCAAAGAGCTATATGTTTTTTAGGGGCTACTGGGATATATGAAGTTCATGTCACCTAACGTTAGCATTTGAAGGTTAACTTTTGCTTTCAAGGGTCCTGTAGTCCCTGAAAAAACAGAGCTTCAGTCTCACATGGTATTGTGCAATTGTGCCTAACTTTGTCAAACAACAAAGTTTTGAGGTCTGGGCTCTTCTGAATGAGTAAAATGTCTAATAAATTTTGATTTCCAAGAACAACTTAAGGCTAAAGAGTTGACCAATTTAGGGGCCACCTTGACAACATTTTTTTGGCAGAGAAATGAAATTTTTATCAATATCATTCCAATTTCCAGTGTAACCAAGACCAGATACTGTAACTGGTATCATCTTTCAGAAAATTGGCCCTACCATAGCTGTAACCTAGGGACACTTGAACATATGCGATGTATAGGCCCAGCTAGTATTAATATAGTATTAGTAACACAAGGCATATGCAATAATAGGTTGACAATAGCCTTGGCTAGGCCCTAGGCCTTAAAATTTTTGAGTTGCTAGTTGTTAGGCTAGGCCTAGCCTATGCTAGACAGTGGCAAACGGAAAAAAAAAAAATCTCAAACGGAATTCATGAAAATTTTTATTCCAGATTCATTTTTTTCCACGTCACAAGTTATATCAACTAACCCTGTCGTTCCACGGTGGAAGCCCTGTATTCGACTTTTAATCTAGGTAGATTACAGTACTTCAAGTTCAAGCCTAAGCTATAACCTAGCCTACCTTGACTATGCGTCCGACAGTTCTCGCAGAACCAGTCCTCCCCCATGCTTTGTGTAACGTCAACGCAATCTTTGTGAAAGTACTGAACTTTGCACGATCGTCCGCTGCAAGAAACCAAATTCTGTACGGAAGGCACATCGCAAATACAAATATTGGATACATTCTCCATATTTTCCCCTTCTCCTAGCAGGTCGATTTCCATCAAAAAGCCTTCAAAATCGCTTATATCGACGCCTTCGTCGTTGAAACTGCTTACGTTTTCAGACGCCATCTTAATAGCAACAAGTGTTTTCCGACGTGTCTCCGAAGCAGACCCGAAAGTTCCCGACTTCCTTATAAGGGCATAAGAATGTCAACAGATCCTGTGCATATGATGAGAGATTTTACGGCGCTGTTGTGCGAGCTATGTTTGTATGACCTTGTCGGCGCAAACCTTAGATCAAAGGAGAAGCTTTCGAGCAATCTCCTTCCGAGTGGCAACTCCCTGCTCTGACTATTCGCGTACTCGTACTCGTGGTATTGTTCCTGTTTAACGGGTTGACCGGACGGGGTGCTCGTCGGGTCTTCCCCTATTGAAAATGCGGTCCCCGCGGAGGTAGCATTGGGGGCTGCTCCATCACGGGGGGCGGGAAAGATGGGGGCCCGTATTGCAACTGCTGGTGATGCCGTCGCAAGAAACAGTCCCTAGCTCTATGTCCAGGGGTGTTACAATAAAAACAAACCGCTGTAAATGGAAAACGACTGTTGGATCTTTCCTGAAGTGGTCTACGGGATCCCTGTCGCCTACTATCACGCGAATTGTAGCGCTGCCGGGAAGAGGAGGAAGTGTTAGCCTGCTTAAGTGGTTGCCGTTCCCGATCATTCAAGAGGGAATCAATTTTATTACACAAATCAGAAATGTCAGACGACTTGAGTCTGTGTAGGAAGAGCATTGTCTGCTGTAGCACTAGCCCTAGCGGTTGATTTTGAAGAATTATCTGCAGACTCTGAGTACTTTTGCAGGTCAAGGTAGCACTGCGCTTTTTGAACGAGCTCATCAATGTTTGCGTCACCGTCAGTAGATATAAGAACTGCTGACCTACAATCTCCTGGGAGTGCGTTCAAAAATTTATCGCGTACTTGTAAATCAGTGTAACCCAAAAGGAAAGCTAGCTTTCTAATTGAAGCAAGAAATACTTCGGCTGTATCCCCAGGAACATAGTTTAATTCCGTAAACTGCCTTGTCAAGGCATAATGGGATGACGACTCACTAAATCTGGCGAGAAAGGAAGCCCTTAGATTCGCGAGATCCTGGAATACTTTGCCTTCTATCCATATTCTGGCCGTACCATGGAGAGTACGTTTGAAGGTGGAGACGACCGCCTGGAAAGCATCGTCGTCTACGGTGTCTAGTCAGTCATGTGCTTCTAGATAATGAGTAAAAGCGAGAAAGTGGGCCCTTGCTAAATCCGCATTTATGACATCTCCATGAAAGCGTTTGGGAAGGAAGTCAGTGCTACGTAATTCTGCCATATTACAAGGGCCTAGAGGTTAAAACAATTTCGTACATACTTGAAATGCATTACAAGGTAAACAATTCGATACTTAGGCCTAAAATTTTATTTTGTGTAGTACGACCGAGTTTGTTTAGTAAATAGGGAGAGGGGCCCGCAGGGGTAAAATGCCTCACAACTCACCCTTAATAATTTGAAGATGTGATCCGGACTGTCGTCTTGTACGTCGAGCTGGCATCAGAAGCGTTGGGTAAAACTAAAGTTGATTGGCTGGCGCTAGGAAACGAATCGTCAAGGAACGTCGGCTAAACTTCGTGGCCAGCGCGCGGTAGTCCATCGGCGAGCACTGCTGTGATTAAGTCGTCCACCAAGGCATGGGCATAGCGTCAAGCCGGTAGCCGTCGCTGGGTATAAAGAACAACCTCAGGCCATAGAACTTAGAAGCTGGAAGTTCCAGGAGAACAAGTAGGCTGGTCCTAGCAGAAGAACAAAAAGACCGGTCCAAGCAGATGCATAAGGCAGAGTAAGAGAATCGTTACGGTGATGGGAAGAAAATTTCAAAGTTCAGATTGACGCATCCTCCAAATTGAGACAATCTTTGCCGTGATCATGGCAACAAAATTGTTCAGGTCCAAACTAATGTATAGGCAAGACTAGTAGGAAACTCGTTGCAGTGACGGGAGCAAAATTTCAAAGCTCAAGTTGGTGTATTGACCAGATGGAGGGGAATCGTTGTAGTAAGTGAGACACAAGTTTTCAGTGAAACAGATGTACTGGCCAGAATAGGGGAATCGCTGCAGTGATGAAAACCAATTTTTAAGTGCCCCGCTCCTCCAACATGTTACGTAGTTTGGTTTGGCCAGTTACATCGTGAAGTAGGGGGTGTAGTTCAGGATCTACAGAGAAAAGTCCAAAAAGATGACAGGGGCCACTTGTCTACAGTTTACCTGGTTTATTCTCAAACGCAGAGAAATCCTTCCCTGACCGGTCAAGGAGTTATTTCACTACATGATGTTGATTTAAAACAAATGAAGTTAGTTAAACAGCGTCACAATCACATGTTGAGTATAAGATACGATTCTCGCTTCTCAGTCTACGATCTAAGTTTCTTCCCATAAAAAGAAAAATGTAGTTCCTCCAAAAAAACTAAGTTTAAGAAAAGAAGTCTTTAGCTGACGGAGGCCAGCGGCAATAGCCCTGCGGCAGAAGCCGCGGAGCTGTCGGTATCTATTTCGATCATTTCTGTTTGGCTTTCTGTTGTCAATTCTCGAGGAAGGGAGTTGCCTACAGGTGCTTCAGGCAAATTCTAGACTGTTCTCTAAAAACTATGGGATAGCCACCTTTGCCATTGGTCTTCTCTGGGCATACTTATCAAAATAACCAATGAGAAAAGTTTGCAAGAAGTAGGACTCAGACAAGCAACCTTTTTGGAGCTAGACACTGAGGGGTCACTAGATGGACTACATCAAAACTAACAGTGTCAATAATCTGACAGGACCTTGAATTTATTACATGGGAACGTCGAGTAAATGGGCCTAAACTTCAACACCTGACTGCTTAAATTCCCAGAGAAAATTCCCCTAAGTGGAATGTTGAAGAGAGGTATTTTAAGTGGCGATTAGCCTGGATTAGCTTTATTACTTGACAGTATCATAACAGAAGGAATGCATTTTGATTGAGATGGTCATTTTTCACATAGTGTTTATAAACAATGATCAATGGAGAGATATATAAGATGTATAAGGAAACAAATGAAAGTGATGCAGGCATAAAATAAAGAAGAGTAATCTCTAATGAATGCTAATCACGTGACTTAAATGTTATGTACCTCATGCCCCCAAAGCTAAGTAACTTCTTGATGTTTTGGTACATTAAGATTGAATAATTTTCATCCAAACTTTGAAATATATAACAAACTCATGATTTTTGTTACAGAAGGAAGGTTTTGATATGCTCTTTTCCACGGTGCTTTAAACAAAAGATACCTATGCAGGCACAAAGACAGAGTAGCCAATTCTGTTGACAGAGGAAGAGACTGTGGGAACTTAAATGCAGGAGGAAGGACTGCACTGAGATAGGATAGGAATGTAAAGGTGTCTTCTGTGTGAGAAACCTATAGAGCAACATTTTCTGCCTTTTTCCATATACGTTTATTCCATTTCTCATTTTTCACCGTAAAACCTAGTAATTACCTACATCCATAGTCAACAAGAAAAGATAAGCACACTTTACAGCCACTTCCAATGTCAGTAAATCACTTATCTTCATCCTTTCCTACACCTAAGTCAGACAGTGACTTCCCTGCCAGTGTTGACGTTGTACCGTTCTCCAGTGATAGCAGTAATTTAGATATCTTGGCTACCTGAAGTGTTGCCTCAGGAAGGCGATAGAACCCGATGAATCCGTACGTCATAGCCAAGACAGTTTGCCAAAATGTCTAGCTCGTTATCTTTCAGGTTAGCACTTGACTCACGGTTGCAACTTGTCTTCTAAGGCTTGTTGACAGCAGAAAGCACAGAAAGCAAGGCTGTTTGGCTCCACAAAGAGTGGAATATTTTCTGATGCAGTCAGACCCTCTAATATGTCCTTCTGAATTACATGTTCCACTTGGGAACATGAACTTATTGTCACTGTTGACACCCACCTGTCTCTTATTAAGAAGCAAAGACATAGACTCTTCCATACTTCCTGTCAATATCACGGGCACAGTTCTTCCTTTCTTCCCCACTATTTCAACTCTTTAATTTCTGGCACAGTTCCTTTTCAAATTCACTGAGGGCATCTGAAACAGTCACAGAGTCAGAAAGGCATACGTTGTTCAAATCATCGACTGTCATTTTTTATATCTCTCTTTGTCTTCTACGGTTAAACATCATCACTTCTGGTTAAGGTGGGTTCATTTAAGTTTTTCCATTTAAGTTTTTCCAAATCAAAATGGCAGGAACTGTGGGATTCTTTCCCAGAGAACAAATTGTACCAAGTGAAACCAACGGTCGGGACTGTGGGTAATGCAGCCCCCTGAAAACGGAGAGATGATTTGGTACTGATTAGGGCTCACATAGGTCACACTTACCTAACCCACGCTTATTTGCTCCACGGGGATGAGAGACCATATTGTATCCCCTGTGACTGTGCTGTCACCGTCAGTCACATTCTCATTGACTGCTATGAATACTCCCATATCCGTCAGAAGTACTACACTGTGCCAAACCTGAAGACGTTGTTTGAGCACACAGATCCTTCGCTCATTCTGGACTTTCTCAAAGAAAGTAACCTTCACATGAAATTTTGACATGACTCCCACATTGGCTTTTGTTTAGATATCTTAGTATTTTGCCCAATCTTTTTCCTTTTAGGTGATTTCACCTCACCATTACTTTTTTTTTATCTAGCTGACACTATATAACGCATTCGTGTTGGTGTGTCGTTAAACCCCATCTAACTAACTCCATGCTGTAGAGATGTCTCCTGTTCTCTGCTGTAGCACCTGTTTTTGTATCTTTGAAGATTCCTTCAAGTAGGTAGTAAGACAAAAAATGTCTTCTGCAAGTGGTAGTCTCTTTGGCTTGTTCCTTTTTTTGTTCAGTGACGGTGCGATGTGCATGAAGTGCGACGTCTTCTCCCCACTTCAATTCACAGAGTTGCAAAAACTTTGTGGACCGACACACAGCACTTTCGCCTCCAATCTTCAATGCCTCAGCTTTAACAATGAGTGCACAGCTCTTCAAGGTATGGCCAACTTTTAAGGCAAGACTAGACACTTTGTACGAATGCTTACTTTTGTCAAACCCAGCGATACTTCTGGCAGAGCTAACAACCACATCATACTTGGCAGAATCAATTAACTCAGTAAGGTTTTGGTTTGGTTCTTTAGTTGTGACACGAACTTCTATTAATAGTCTTGCCATTTCTCTTAGTTTTGTGCGGATGTAAGATTGCTGCTCTCCATCATGACCTAACTTTAAGTGTTCTTTTTTAGCTAATTTTAGAATGAGATCGTCACTTTTAACCACTCTTGCAGCATCATCGTTGTTTAGTTTACTCAGCAGTTCTTCAATTTCCGATGACTGGCATGAGCATGGTAAGAGCATTTTCCCACCTCTGACTGTCTGCCTCCTTGTCTTCTTTGCAAGAGTAGGGATCTGTGCTTTCAAGGGGCATGAATGTTTCCATAATTTTTTTTTTTTTTTTTTTTTTTTTTGAAAGTAGCCATAACAAGATGGGCAAGGGACAAAGTCCTTTGGATCCATGTTTTCAGTAGGGCGATATCTTACAAGTATTTCTCCATGGCCATCTTCCAGAACTTTACAGTTATGAATGTGATTTCCTAAGTTCCTTAGTTTTGTGAGTTTCGCTCTTTTCATGTTTTTCTTTTTAAGTACGCAGAAACGGGCACTAGAAACAAAGGGCGAGAACCCAAACCGGACCGGGCAAAAACGCAACAGCAAAATATTTACATGCACCTACAAACATAAAATTGTGTTACTATGAACAAAGGACTATATACAAAGGTTAATTACATAAGACAATTTACACATTTATTCACGCAAAACTACAGGTTAGCAGCTTTTTAAGTACATAGAAACAGGCACTGAGGAACAAAACCCAAACCGAAATTTCTGTGTTAACTTTGTATAAATCCATCCCGAACCCAAGCCAGTTACACAGGACTATTTACAATCTCACTAGGCAAAACTATTTACATACCCATTTACATTAACAGAAGAGTGTTCAGGTTGAGTCTGTACAATGCTTTTTTTGTAACTATGGGTGCTCCTTACGTGCTCGGGAGCGGACGTGCTCCGGAACGAAAACACCTGACGTGTTATAAAACACAAGGACAACTATATACACCAGGCCAGCATCAAATTTTTATGTGGCCAACCCCACTATTTACAATATTAACAAGGTGATGTGCTTTTCACATGCTTGTAGCCGGACGGACCTAATGTGGAACAAAGGCAAACCTATTTACACTGAACTACCAAACTTTATAGCATGCATGAGCACACATACAGACGGAACAGAAACCCAAAAGAAAACCGGGCACATACCATTCACACCAGATACTCTGGCTGGGACCTTATCTTTTTAATCCGTGGGCTCGGTACAGGCGTCCCAGAGTGATGGGTTCCCCTGTCTAACACCTCGCCCGAGGCCGACCTCTTCAGTGCAGGCTCTGTCCCCTCCCCCTCACACAAATCAAACCAACCCTCCCCCGAAGGTGGATCCTTTGGAGGAGGCTCTGAGGCAGGCTCCCCGCCATCCGACATTACCGAGTCCGAGGACAGATCGAGGTCCTCCTTTACTGTCGTTATTTCAACTTGACTGGGTGTCGTTGCTAAGGGTGGCAGAGAGTCTACCTCAGGAGTTCCAGTACCTCCCTCACACTGCTTGGAGGCAAGGAAGTCCTGTTCCACCTCAAGTGCCGCCTCCTCTAATTCCTGAGTTGAATACTGCGGGCCTGTTTGCGAGGGTTCAGGTGCCGACCCCACATCCGCACTAACATGAGCAGAGTACGATGTGGGGCAGGCACCAAACACATGTCCCTCCTCCCCACAGAGGTTGCACCGTACCCCGTTGGGACACTCTGCCTTGCCGTGCCCCAACTGCAAGCATTTCCCACATCGTCTGTTGGGACACGACTTGGCTTCGTGCCCCTGCTCTCCACATCTAAAACAGGTACGGGGCTGACAAAAGTACCTAATGTGGGCCTTGGAACCCCCTATGAAGAGGAAGGATGAAATGTCCCTCACCAGTTCCATACGGAACTGTCTCTTGCCATTAAATATACCTTTCAACTCACCCCCAGTATATTTACACCACCACATTTCAGAGACAGTTCCGTACTGACTAAGAACCCTCGCAACCAGGCGCTGATCGACCTCGAAGGGAAGGTAAAGCACTGTCACCGTCACAGAGCCATCATATGGGGTGACAGTGAGCCCCTCTACCCCCTTCAGGCATGACACACCCTTAACACGGGCAGCATCAGACTTAAACTTAAGCTCATACGTGTTTCGGGCCTCAAGCGCCTGCAACATCTCTATTTCTTGAATTTCGACACCATTGTCTTTTAACACAGTAAACGCCTGTGGGGGAGGGACACTCACCCCAGACGAAAACTCCAACTTAACAATTGTGCTATCCCGACTTCCGGGCATAGCACCAGTTTGTGTGGCTCGAGGCCACGAAAGGAGAAAACCTCAACTAGTTTTACAAAGGACAAAAATGAGGATGAAGTAAGAAAAACACAAGCTACACAGAAACAAAGCGCGGTCGCAAACAAATGGACACGATCAGACCTACTTATCAACTACAACACAAGCACGCTGTAAGGTTTTATCTTTTCTTAAAGTCGGGATAGCACAATTGTTAAGTTAGAGTTTTCGTCTGGGGCGAGCGTTTCTCCCCCGCAGGCGTTTACTGTGTTAAAGAACAATGGTGTGGAGGTAAAAGAAATAGAGATGTTGCAGCCGCTTGCGGCCCGCAACACGTACGACCTAAAGTTCAGGTCAGATGCTGCCCGAATTCAGGGGGTGTCTCGCCTTAAAGGGCTGGAAGGGCTCACTGTCACCCCATATGATCGCTCTGTGGTGGTGACAGTTCTGTACCTGAACTTTGAGGTCGATCAGGGCCTGGTGGCGAGGGTTCTCAGTCAGTACGGAACTGTCTCCGATATGCGGTGGGTCACGTACCAGGAAGGTGAGCTGAAGGGCATCTTAAACGGAAAGAGACAGTTCCGTATGGTACTGAAGAGGGAAATACCGTCCTTCCTCTTCATAGGGGGTTCCAAAGCCCATATAAGATACTTTGGGCAGCCCCGCACCTGTTTTAGGTGTTCAGAGGAGGGGCACGAAGCCAAGTCGTGTCCCAACAGACGTTGTGGCAAGTGCCTGCAGGTGGGGCACGAAAAGGCCGAGTGTCCCAACGAGGTGCGGTGTAACCTCTGTGGGGGGGAGGGACATGTCTCTGGTTCCTGCCCCACTTCGTACTCAGCCCGTGCCAGTGCGGATGTGGGGCCAGCACATGAGCCCTCGCAGTCAGGCCCAGAACCTATAGTGGAGGAACCTAGGTCCCCTTCGCCTGATGAGGTGGCACATCAGGTGGAGCAGGATTTCCTTGCTGCTAAACAATGTGAAGGGGTCTCTGGGACCCCTGAGGCAGGCCCTCCATCATCCTCCCCTTCAACACCCGGGGAGGTTGGATTTTCAACAGTGGAGAATGACCTTCAACTCTCATCAGACTCGGAGACTGACTCTGCCATGTCAGATGCTGGGGGACCTGCCTCAGAGCCTCCACCAAAGGACCCACCATCCGGGGAGGGCTGGTTTGATTTGTGTGAGGGTGTAGAAACAGAGTCTAAATTAAAAAGGTCGGCCTCAGGTGAGGAGTCAGTCGAGGGGATCCATCCTGGTCCACCACTACCAAGTCCATGTAAGAATAAAAAGGCCAGGTCAGAGACAGATGTGTAGTTACCTATCCCACCATGACTGACCCCCTGTCCCTCATGACCCTGAACGTTAATGGCATGAGGGACAGTCGGAAGCGGTCCAGAATATTCCAATTTTGCAAATCACTGGGTGTGGACTTTGTTTTCCTCCAGGAAACCCACGTTGTGAATGAGGACGATGTCCACACCTGGTCCTATGAATGGGGTGGGGGTTTGCACGCTTCCTATGGTTCTGCGTCTTCTTGTGGATCTGTTATCTTAGTTTCACCAAGATGGACTCCCTTGGTCGGAAAAGTTGATTCTGATCACGAGGGCCGGTTGGTTTGCATCACCATAAAACATCCTTGCGGGAACTTCTACCTATGTAATGTCTACGCGCCCAACCGGCCTTCAGGCAGAAGGTACTTTTTCGCTACCCTACCATCCTTCGTTCCTGGCTGTGCCCCTTGTATCCTAGCTGGAGACTTTAACTGTGTCCCAGACACACAGCTCGACCGAATGGCCTCATGTACGTCTTCGGGCTGTGGCGTCGGCATGGCGGAATTGGACATGTTCACAAAGAATCACGACATGGTTGATGTTTCGAGAGTGCAACATCCCGGTTTGCCCGTGTTCACTTGGCACCGCCCAGATGGCACGGATGCCTCAAGGTTGGACCGGGTGTACTGTCCACTTGCTCTGTCACCGAGTGACTGTGAAGTTGTGACATGTCCAATTTCGGACCATGATGCAGTTACTGTCTCCTTCCAACCCCCAGTGTCATGACCAGCTGGGAGGGGTTTCTGGAAAATGAACACAGAGATTCTAACGGAGGCTGACTATAGAGAACAGTTTAAAGCCAGGTACGAAGGGTGGCGAACATTGAGGCCGGCCTTCTCAACGGGTTTAGAGTGGTGGGATGATGTCAAGTCTCGCATCAAACAGTTTACAGTTCAGTACTGTGTAGCAAGAGCTCGTCGAAGAAGAGAAGAGTTCCTCTCGCTCTGCTCTAGGGAGAGGAACGGGGACTCCTCCGCACTTCACGCAATCCAGCAGTATCTTGATCAGAAACTACGCGGGGCCCGCGTTCGTGCCCGCGTGCATTGCGTGGAGGCGGAGGAAAAACCAACTATCAAGTTCTACCGGGACGTCACGAAGTATGCTATAGACCGCCGAATAAAGGCAGTCCGTGACGACCACGGTGTGGTACAGAAGGACCTCTTGACATTGTAGAGGTATTTAAAAGCTACTATGAACAGCTTTACACTCGGGCAGATGTTGATGAGGGTCTCCAACAGTCCCTAGTAGATAATATTGACAAGACCCCCTCTAAAGAGCAGAACGATGAACTTGGTTCCCCCTTGACTGTCGACGAGCTCTGGAAGGCAGTGGCGAAGATGAAAGGCGGAAAGGCGCCCGGGTCCGACGGTATTCCGGTGGAATTCTATAAATGTTTCTGGGGTACCGTTGGACACGACCTTCGCGATGTATTCGTCTCTGCCTTCCTTGCTGGCTCATTGAGCCCCTCGCAACGCACTGGCGTGATAACATTGTTGCCAAAGTCTGGAGACCCCCTCGAACCGAAAAATAAGCGACCAATCACCCTGCTAAATGTAGATTACAAGATCCTGGCGAAAGCTCTTTGTAACAGGCTGGGCGCAGCCATGCCGGATCTTGTAGGGCCTTTCCAGACATGTGCGGTGCGGGGACACAGTATTCAGCAGAATCTCTGGTTGATGCGGGACTTAGTTGAGTATGTGATAGACCGTGATCTTCCATGTGCGCTCGTCTCCCTCGATCAGGAGAAGGCCTTCGACATGGTTGACCACGGTTTTCTCTTCAAGGTGCTGACGAAGTTTAGTCTAAATCCAGTCTTTGTTGACTGGGTTAAGCTGTTGTATAATAGTGTAAATAGTCGTGTTATTGTTAATGGCCTACCGTCGGACCCTTTCCGAGTCCAAACGTGGGGTACGGCAGGGGTGCCCCCTGTCACCTCTACTCTATGTATTGTTTAGTGAATCCCTCGCAAGAGCCTTCCAAGTCGAGCCCTTGTTCAGACCATTTCACATACCTGGTGGAGCCGAAGTCAAGTGCCTCCAGTATGCAGATGACGTCACATGCGTAGTCTCTGACCTTGCCTCCTTCAGGGCCCTTAGTGGCACGCTGTCTACTTTTCAAAGAGCGACAGGTGCCAGACTGAACTCCAACAAGACCAAAGGACTTCGTCTAGGTAAGTGGCGGTCGAAACAACTGCCCTTCGCGGCATCGTGGGTTGACGACGCCATGAAAATCAACGGCATATGGTTTGGTTATGGCTCGCCTGAGTCACTTACTTGGAATGAGAAAGTGGACCTGGTGGAGGCTAGGTTGTCGGACTTCGGCGATCGTTACATTAGTCTGTTGGGGAAGGTGACAGTAGTCAATCGTTTCGTTTACCCCCTCTTGTGGTATCCAGGCACTGTTCTGGCTGCTCCAGAGGGTGTCCTGGTGCGACTCGAGAGGGCCGTGTTTAGTTTTCTATGGTCAGGGAAGTCGGAGCTGGTCAGAAGAAAGGTGGTGTATCAGGACCCTAGGAGTGGGGGATTGGGCCTCATGCACTTTCCCTCGAAGCTCCGTTTTCTCCTGACCAAGTGTGTTTTTTGTTCCCTTGACAGTGAGCTGCCGTTTGCCTACTTTGTCCGTTATTGGGGGGGATTATCGTTCCGCTGGTTCTTTCCTTCGATGTTTAGCAACAGTGTACCTCACAGTTGGAGGCCCACGAAGGCATACTGTCAGATGAGGGACACTTTCCGTATCATGTCAACTGTTGGGGACGTTTCGCAGTTCAGTGCGGGGGACTTGTACCGGGCCATTTTTGATGACCTGGTTGGTCGGGTCCAACCCAACGACTATGCGTCAGGGCCGGAAGTGTGGCGTGTGGTTCACAGCAGGTCACTCGATCACCGCCGGCAAGACCTGCTGTGGCGGATCGCACACGACGCCATCGTAACGAATCTCAAGCGCCTTCGGTGGCGTCTTGGAGATGGCATTTGCCCCCGCACTGGATGCACATGGTGGGAGAGTGTGCCCCATGTGTTTTGGCAGTGTGGCTTTGTGGCCCTCCTCTGGGAGTGGTTTCAAGTCCTGGCTGATCGCCTCACGTTTTGTAACACCTGGGGGGTCAGCCAGGACTACGCTTTGTATGGTCTGTCACCCCCGCCATGCAATACAAGTGTTCGCGGGATACTTACCTTTGTTTCGGCCTCCATAAAGCTGGCCTTGTGGAGAGACCGGTGTAATATTGTGTTTAGGGGAGAGGGGAAGCCTGCGGACGTCGTCCTGGCGTCGGTTAGGACGGAAATTAAGCTTAGGGTGGAGGCCGACTTCGTCCGTTTGCCAAGGTCGAAGTTCGGCAGGTGTTGGGGCCCACTTGTCTCGGTGCGGGCGGGCCGGGTGATAGTTAATTTGTAAATATTATGATTGTAGATGGCCTATAATTTGTAAATAGGACTGTTTGTACATAGGTGGCTTGTGAGGTACTTAAGTTGTAAATATGTAATATGTAAATATGTAAATATCTGTACATATAGTTCTATTACTGTAATGAACATAATTTTCCGTTTGATTTAGTTGTTTGTAAATAGTTTGCATTTGTGTTTCTGCCCGATCCGGTTTGAGTTTTTGTTTTTGTTTGTGTGTGCCGTTTCGATGCACTTAAAAAGCACACGTTTCTGTGCACGTAAAAAAAGCACTTGTAAATATTGATTTTGTTTGTAAATATGGAACTACTGTAATTTGTAAATAGGACTGTGTTGTACATAGGTACTTAAGTTGTAAATATGTTGTAAATATGTATATATGTGTATGTAAATATCTGTACATATAGTTCTATTACTGTAATGAACATAATTTTCTGTTTGATTTAGTTGTTTGTAAATAGTTTGCATTTATGTTTCTGCCCGATCCGGTTTGAGTTTTTGTTTTTGTTTGTATGTGCCGTTTCGATGCACTTAAAAAGCACATCTTTTCATGTTTGCATCTTTCTCGTCCATCCAATCTCTGACAGCAGACTCATCAGGATGAGCACTTCTCAAATGACGTGGCAACTTCGACTGAGGTGTATCACAATAAAAGCAAATCTGTTTTTTTTTTTTTTTTTTTTTTTTATATTTTCTACCATCTACCACCCATGTTCAAGAAATTTTACTCCAAGGCTTTCGTCATTCAGTTAAAATATAAGTTGATCAACCACCAACTTTCCCATAACTGCTTGAAATTCATCGTCATTGAATAGTCGCTGAGAGGGATTAAACCATGGACGCAAGTAGAGACTCGGTCGGGTTGCACATTGTTGCAATGTTTCTGAAGAAAGTTTCTGCGCTGTACGGAACTTATCTTTATAAGACTCTGGAGTGAGTCGATAAGCAGTTAGGATAGCATCACGAACAGCCTCAAAATTTTCATTTTGTTCTGCTGAAAAGAGACTAAACGCTCGCTGGGCCTTCCCAGTTAGACAGGCTTCTAAATCCAAGGTCCACTTTTTCAATGGTATATCTTCACTTAGTGTCTTGTGAAGGTAGCTAAATAACATTCAACATCGTCCTCGGTACCTAACTGTCGGAAAGTTTTCAACTTGCAAAAGCTTTTACCGCTTGCGAGCCGGGGCCAAACACGGTACCCTTCAAATCTGGCAAAAAAGTTGCAGTGCAGCAATTTTTTCCTCTTTAGTCTTCAAAAGTGTTGTGTCTAAATTATTCTGTTCACACAATTTATCAAAAGGTGCAGACAATGTCAGTTGTCAAAATCGGTTTGTGAGAAACCACAAGGGTGCATGTTATCAACCGCCAGCCAGCGTTCATGGGAAGTGCTTGCCATGGATCTATTAGGGCTATTCCTGAGAGCGAGGATGGTAATATTTACATTTTAGTAGTAACCGATCACTTTTCAAAGTACTTCCTGTTATATCTTTTGAAGCGGGCGACGGGAAGGGTTTTGGCTTCGTTGTTAAGACAGATGTATTATGTTTGGAGCACCGAAAATACTTGTATCAGACAATGGTCCGCAAATGATTTCAAGTCATGTTTCAAAGATTTGTTGTATGTGGGGGTGTAAGGGTTTTTTTTATAGTACCCCATCACCCCCAAAGTAATTGGGTGGAACGTGTTAATAGAAACTTAGCGTCTGTGCTTTGCTGTTTTGAAGGTAAAATCATTTCAGTTGGGGTAAGTATGTGTATAAATGTATGTATGCTCTTAACTCGTTTAAACATGATGCTACTGGGTTTTCTCCAGCAGAATTTTTTGGACGTACGCTTGGAGGATCTGGAGAGTGGATGGCATTTGAGGACACTGTAGACAAGAGAGATGGGTGGAAAGTTTTGTGGGGGGAGGGGGTCTTAACAGCAGGTTTGCCCAGGCACGAGCCAACATGGTTAAGCAGAATAAAAGGAATAAGTTGTATGATTGTAAACGGGCTGGAATGGGGCTCTCTGTTGGAGATCATGTGATGTTTAGGTCCCATCCTTTATCAAATCTGCGTAGGAACTTTCAGCCAAGTTGGCTCCAAAATGGAGCTGGCTGTATGTGATTGGAGAGTCTGAGTCCAGTCAATTTCCGTATTGAGAGTGAGCATGGTGAGAGTCCGTGTTGCTCATGTGGACCGATATACCTTTAAAAGAGGAGGTGTTGTAGAGTTTGTGTTTGGGTATTCTTTGCCAGCTGTGATATGTGTATAGTGTGTATGACGACATGGCATGTGCGTTCTTGTTTATTGTTAAGTATCGCAAGGGATGTCCTGTTATGTTAATGTAAATGTTTTGTGCCAAGTAGCACACCGCCAGTTGGTGATATTACAAGTCAGTTGGAACTCATATTCCGTTATGTTCAGTTGTGTTTTCTTTCGTGTCCACCCAACCTCCTGTATTACTTTGCCAGCTGTAATATAATATGTATAGTATTTATGACGTCATGGCATGTTGTGCATTCTTGTTTATTGTTAAGTGTGTCTTAAGGGATGTTATGTGATGGTAAATGAAGTAACAGACATATATTGCATACCAGGTTTACAGAGGATATCTTCAGTTGTGTTTTCTTTCGTGTCCACCCAACCTCCTGTATTACTTTGCCAGCTGTAATATTATGTGTGTAGTGTTTATGACGTTATGGCATGTTGTGCATTCTTGTTTATTGTTAAGTGTGTCTTAAGGGATGTTATGTGATGGTAAATGAATGAAGTAACAGACATATATTGCATACCAGGTTTACAGAGGATATCTTCATTTTACTGTTCTTTTATGTATTTACACTTCCAAACAAATAAACCCATTTTGATGCATTGCTGCATACTGAAGGTTATGTGGTTTGCTTGACCATATGAAAGGAACTACTCAATAATTGCAAATACTGTTTACTTCTTACTTGATATCAATAAAAATGTTGATGTGATGAAATGATCTGAAAGTGTATTTTTCTCACTAGTGTTAATAAAATAACATTTTAGACAGAGATCTACCAACCCAACCAGACGCTTGGTAAGGATTGCTTATTCAATTTATCTCACTTAAAAAAAATTTAATACTGCATCAGGTTACTTTAATATACAACTTCATTGGGGTTTCAATGATTTCCTTTTACTAGGCGCTCTAGGTTGTCTAGCAACAAATCTTTTTCTTCACTAGTAATTACATACTGTAACTCTGTTTCACAACATCGCGAAAGAAAGAACAAAAAATCTCTTTAACATCAACATTCCTGAAGAATGTAACGATGATGTCACGTGTCCTGACAAAATCGATTTGACTTCGTATACCCACCAAGATCATACATTTATGACTCTCTTTAATCATGTGTTGCGAACTGCTAAATTTACGCAAAATAACTGTTTGGTCTTCGGTAAGTTTAAAGTCTAACACAAATCCATAGTTCAACTACTTTTACAAAGTATTCCCCTGTGACCCTTGACCATTCCAGATGACGTTTGATTTCCTCCAAAACCACGAGGATCCTGCTCTTACCAAAACTAAAGGTGGTGACAGAAATAGCAGTCACTTCGATCAATTTGGTGTAGTGAATCTGTAGTCATAAATATCAAACTGAAACAATGGTGGAGATTCCCAAGTTACTGCCGCACACTAGTCTGAATGCCCATTCAATACTTATCACTTGCATCAGAGATGTTTTAATATTTGCAGAGATGATCCATAATAATCTGAAAATATGCACAAAAAGTACACCCATTAACGTAAAAAACCCACCCAAACTATGCTAAAGTTCTCTGCAACTCTCTGACACAACAGTAGTGACTGTTTACTTACTCGTGTTAACATCGTTTTGAAAATGATCTGGAAGTTAAAAACTTCAAACGCTATGTATTTGGAGATATGCCCTGAAATCACTTACAGACCTGTAATAATGTACAGTTCCACTGTCATAAATTGAAAAATTTCCAAGCTGCTTTGCTTTGATAAGACAGATCAAGGACAGTGGTATTTGAAACGGTTGCTATGGTGAAAGCTTGTTGCTACCCATGCTTACAATGAATGGTTGAGAACGGTCTTTCTTGTTGATTTTTGCACAGTAGACTGCGACACTTATCACATCCTTTACAAAAAACATACAGCACCATGGAATAACTGATGATACTGTTCAATGACCTGTCAATTTCTTTGCCTTCCACATATTTGAACCTCTCAGAATACAGGAGTACCAATGGTGCAGCGGTTATACCACAACAGGCTGCGAATGAGCGGTCTTTCTCATACTGTCTATTTGCTATTTAAAGAGACATGGAATGCAAAACGGTACATGGCTTAACAGTAATGGTGAATGATGCAGGTGATTTTATACAGTATGGACACTTAAAGGTAAAAATAAAATCAAAAGTCTAGGGCAGATATCACAAGATATCCTTTTTTATTCCTTTGCCGAAGGCGAAAGGAACCTGTGAGTCATGATAACGAGTGTTTGTGAAACCTAGCCCATTAAAACGATAAGTCAAGAAAGGAAACTTAGATTAGTGTTGAACTTGGTACGTGGCTGCACCATATTGAGAAATAACCCTGTTATGTTTGGTGGAGGTCAAAGGTGATATTTCACCACAGGTCAAAAACTTTTTAGTTACAGTATCTCAATGAATCAAAGTCCAAACAGGTATCATACTTCGTGTGTGGATGCAGCGTACATACTAAATAAATGTACCTTACAGGGTTTGGTAGAGTTCGATGGTCGTGTGTGAGGTCATGAATGGTCATATACCGAGAATCTTGGTAACTCGATATCTTAAAAAGGGAAACGGAGATTGGTGTCATATTTAGTATGTGTTGCGCCATAGTTAGGGGAGATCAAAGGTCATTTGGTTTCAGCAGAGGTTAAAACCCCTGTAAGCATATTTAAAGAAAGAATGTTTCTGTGAAGTTTATACTTGACATGTAGGTGCCATGTACGACCAAATTGTGGAGGTCCATTTTGGTCAAACAATGAAAACTGCTTATAAACCTGGTATCCCAAGAATGGATCTCATACTTAGCATATGAGAGACCCATATTGAGTAGATGTCATTATTCTTAGAGGGGGTCATTTAGAGTCATCAGAGGTCTGAAGGTGAAAACCTAGAAATTTTTAACATGACTCCCGCATTTGCCTGGACTCTTTGGTGGGGTTTGACCCCGCCTTTTTCAGTTAATTGTACCCCAACATTGCACCTTTTTCTTTTCTAGATGACACTTTGTGACACAATTGTGTTGGTGTGTCGTAAAATCCCATCTAACTAACTTATAAATAGGATATCTCAAGAAGGGTAACCTTGATGGATCTCATACTTGGTATTGGATGTCCCATGTACCGACTGCAGTGGCCAAGTGGTTAGAGCATCCGACTTGCAGCCGGATGGTCTAGGGTTCAAATCCTGGCCGGGTCATACCAAAGACTTTAAAAATGGAACCTACTGCTTTTGTGCTTGGTGCTCACCGTAAGCAATTGAGTAGGGAAAACAAACCAATGAGCCACAACTGGAAAAAAGGCCGTGGTCGTCTTGACTTGAACCAATTGGTTGGAAACTGGGACGTTAAACCTCATCTAACTAACCCATGTACTACATCTTCACTGTTATTGTGGAGGTCAAAAGTCATTTGTGAAAACCTTGAAAAAATATTCATGTACAATGTTTAGAGTGGAAGCCATGAAGGATATCCCACTTGGTATGTGTATGATCAATCAGCAGTAGTAGTCCCTTAAACTTTTGGTGGAGGTAAAAGGTCATTAAAGGGCACCAGTGGTGAAAAGGTCAAACTTTGGAAAACTGCGTCAAGAAGGGTCGTGTTGATGGCTAAGCATGTGGATCACCTGTGTTGAGTAATAGCTTGCTTTTGTTAATGTTTGGTGGTTAAAGGTCAACGGAAGTTAAAATGAGAAGGGTTAAACACAATATCTTAAGAAGGTTAAAAGTGACAGATCATATACTTAGCGTGTGGATAACCAAGTTGCGAGGGTAATCCTAACGTTAATATTGGAGGTCAAAGATCATTTGAGTCACCAGAGGTTAGAGGGTCATTACGTTGTAAATATATCTCACTTGACCATCTTGGTTACTTTCGTGAATCTGAGACAAGCTATCATGATATCAATCTGTACCATATCTATCCATGTATCTTTCGTTCTGCTTGTTAAATTCAACAGTCATTTTATAACTCCGTACTGAAACTGCCAATTTGAAATCACTGTGCTACTGTGATACGGTATTCCAAGGCAAAGAATCACTTAGCCTGTTTTGCTCTCTGGGTAGTTGAAAAAGCTGTTGGCTATTTGAATATGGAGGGGGGGGGGGGGCAAAGGATGTGCCAGGAATAGACATATTACACGGAGGGCTAGAAAACAAGTTGATAAAAGAGAGCACCGACACGGCGATTAGAGCATGGAAGCAAAACAAGTGTGTATGTGTAAGTGAAAAAAAATTAGCAGATATGGTAGGTGGAATTGGTAAGCTTTCCAGAAGGGGAGTAGTTAGAGCGAGCTGATCTGTAAAACGTAGGGATAAGCACAACCAAGTCCTATGAAAACAAACCCCTTCCAACTGCCCCGTTTAATGGTAAACAGCTACGAGACAGAGGCTGCGACGGGAAGTTCTTTACCTATGGGGACCCTCCCTTGTTTAGCAAGTCGAAATCTCCCCCAGTCTTTAATGTTTAGAATATCAAGAGGTGATTTAACCGGGTTTTGTCTTGTGTTTTTAGTTAGGTAAGATATGATTGTAATCAAAACTGATGTATCAATAGGAAGGAGTTAGCGTATGACTCTTGTATGTGATTAACTTCTGTCAAAAAATGGTTCAATATTGGCAGCTTTAAGAACAAGGTCACTAGAAACAGCTTGCGATTGCGTAAGCCCGTTTAAGGGAAGTGTTCTGGAACCTCTCGAGAGTGTGAATTGTTGAGTGGAACGTCAAATAGGTGGATGTATAAGTTTGTATTTTATTTGTATAAGACATGGGATCGATTACGACAGATGTTTTGCGTACGTTTCAATTCACCCCATGCTTTGATGGTTCTGACAATGTGGCTTTTGAATGTGTAAGACGGTATTCATATTTAGCTTCTTGGTTTTGGAATTGCTTTATCGAAATAGACACTTAGGGTTTTGAGGGCTGTTGAATTTATTTCCAAATGGTGTTGTTAGATTGAATTTCTCCATTTGAAACGCTTGTGTTCGAAACTATTGAGCTTCGTCTTAAGGTTTGCTTGGTTAAGGTAGGCTGTTGAGGAAATACTCAGGATGGCAATATCACAAACAAGTTGTGGACGCTTTGTGTTAAATTTAGGATTGTTGGGGTGTCATTTTTATAGATTACATAATATATATATACATAATATATATATACATAATATATATATACATAATATATATATATATATATATATAATATATATATATATATATATTATATATATATATAATATATATATATAATATATATATATATATATATATATATATATATACATAAACAGAAAAGTTCCACGTATACTCCGAGGTAAAAATAAAATAAAGAAAGGAATGCAATAATGGGCATAACTGATTGATTTTAGGAGTATAAAAGATACAAAATGTATTTCGAAATTTTCGGTCCCCCTGGAACCTTCTTCAACGAGATTTTAAGAAAAAATGAGTACAATAGTTTCACAAGAAGCTGCATGTAATAACAAACAAAAGAAGGGATTAAATTGTTTGCTGGAACGTGTACTGATTTAGAAGACCAAGGTCTTTGTTAAGTCCGGTGATGTGTGATTTAAGCTTCATTATCCAAACAAGTTCGGTACGCTTTCGTTGTTCTGCGCAAATAAAGTTATTTGCAATGAGGATTACTTTGAGATTTTCGATGGAATGGTGGGGAAGGTTAAAGTGCTCTGCTACTGGGAATCCAAGAGTATTGTCACGGATTGACTGCTTGTGGTTATTGAATCTTAGACGGAAGGAGGTCCCAGTTTCACCCACGTAGAGCTTGTCTTTACATAGATTACAAAGGAAAATATAAACAACATTACAGGAATCACAATTAAGGTTAGAAGGAATGATCGGAAAATTTGTTAGGGATGTTGATACGTTGATACTTTTACTTAACTGAGTATCATCTATCTCGATAACAGAAACGGGTTTACTTGAGGACTGATGGCAAAGGTATGATGGAAAGTGGGCTGGAAATCGTTCTTGTTGTGAGCTATAAACTTGCAAATGAAATACTTCGTCAAACTTATCATGAGTAGATGTTCAGGAGATCTTCATCTTTTCAAATGTTCTGGCAAAAACCTATTTTATAAGTTGGGGTATTATCCTTAAGGTTTTGGTCATTAAAAAGGTGGTGAATTTCGTTTTTAGCTGAGGGTTAGTCACATTGATGAGGTTTTTCCAGAATTTAGTTGGATTTATTTTCCAGTGTGGGGTTATTACAAATGTTGTCCCAGTCTTCACAACGTTGCAGAAAGTTTTTCCTTTTCATATTTGAAATTAACTAGACACTTTGGTTGAGATTTCTTGTGATGAGACCTACTTCGGATTTTACGCCGAGTCATGATAAGGATTGTTTATTTGTGAGTCTCCATTTAGTATCTTCCTTTGTTGTGATGGGACAATTCCCAAACCTTCAGTGACACAAGTAGACATTCTGTTGGCAAAATTCACCAGGGATTCTTCTTTGCGGTGCAATGTGTGTAAATGAGTATTTAATCCTAGGAATGTCTTTGTCGTTATCATTCTTAGACTCAGGCCAAATATGGTTTGCAGTTTTTCGTTAGTCTTGTAAAGAAAAGAGGTGAAGTAGTTTAAGTCTTACTTAGCAATGATTTAATAGTGATAGCTGGTTTTTCAATACTGTTTTTTAGAAATGTGATTTTTGTGAGTTTCACATCCAAGAGTTCAGTAGAATTATTGATGCCGTTAGGCCACGTTGCTAAGCATGGTTTTAAGAGTGTGAGATTGTAGTTATGTAGGAAACGTTTAAATTACAGCCAATCGAAAATAGGTAATAAGGGAGTTTAAATTACCGATAAGAACCGTATTTTTATCATAGAGTTTGGAAGATTGTAGAGGGTAATGATTTGTAGACGGCGACGTTTGTTGTCAAGAGGGATTGCAACAGATACATCGGTCACTGAGATTACGATATTATTTACAGTGGTATGAATGGGGGACTTAGCCCTAACTGAAACTTCACTTTGCTAAGAGGTTATATCAAGTCTATGAAATTCTGTAGCCTTCGATTTTCGAAATATCAGTCCCGAGTTTGGTTAAGAAAAGATATGGCAGGATTTGTTTCGCTGGCATAATGGCGGAGAACTTCTGTTTCTGTTTTTAGCCCCATTTATGTTGAGAGGAAGAGTACTTAGTTTAGTTCTGTTATCTATTTGGCTTCCCAGCTGAGTTTCGCCTTGTGTGGCCATTTTTGCATATATCCTGGTAATTGTGGGTTTTGAGGGTGTTGAACAATTCTCCAGTGGCACAGTAACAATCAGAAATGAGCCGTCCTGGGTATGACGTTAAACTGCATCCAGGTAGGGTGAGGAGGTCGTGTGTGGCGAGTAGTTTGTCCCCGACTATCGCCTATAAAATGCGCACATAAGACCGTTATTACTCATCCTACGACTGGCGGGTTGTCGGCGCCACAAAACCGAGTAAGCCCCTCCATGGTTGAGCCCCCTGTGGGCTGGAGGTTGCAGAATATGCCCACGGTATTTCCCGCCTGTCGTAAGAGGCGACTAAAGGGAATGACTTGCACCGTATTTTAACTTTGCTTGACACTATATAACACATTTTTGTTGGTGTGTCGTTAAACTTTATCTAACTAACTATCGATTGATGGCACTTGTATTCTCCAGAAGTGCGCGATCATTGCCTGTAACGTTAAGCGGTCAAACGTTAATAATACCATGGCAAATAGTAAAACTTTTATGACATTCAGACTGCTAGCGGTATTAAAATGCAGCAACCGCTTCATACCACAAAGGCAGAGTCACTGAAGAACCTACGCTTTGTCGACGTATTACGGAAAAGTATGTCATGAATAATTGAATCACGGAAATTTACCTTTAGCCTAAACTTTTATGCATAATAAAATCAAAGTTTTGTTCCTTTTTCAACTACCCATGTCTGATTCCATCATCAGTGCTAAACGTTTCCCGTTTCAAGTAATGAATGGTGGGGGGGGGGGGCAAGGATTGAGTGTCATAAATTAATAGTATGAAAATGCAAATTATGTAATTTGGCGGTATACATGGCACCAGGCTTCACCGATTTATGTTTTGACTTATTCATTTGCTGACTGTCGCCAAAATAACAATTCAGGGGGTTACCACTTACAAAATCACTAAAAATCTCAAATAAAAGACAAATATATCAGTGCCTACTCTATAACTTTTAGGGGTGGGGGAACGCTCCCTCTAAAAAAAAAAAACTCAAAGGGGACTAATTCATACTTTTTAGGTACGAGGAACTGTTTCATTGTGATAAATTTCTGTGAAAAGTGGAAGAGGAGTTCTTTGCCAGTCAAAGAGATTTTGTTCTCAGTGGGTTTCCTTTTGGGTTTTAGAACATTCTGATTAGGTTTTTTCCCTACATTTTGCAGTATTTTGTTTAAAAGAACTGCAAGATTAGGTGACAACTCGGGAAGATTGCCGGAGCAACTATAGAATACCCCGCCACATCAGAAGGCACTTTTCCAATCCGTGGATAGGGATTCCCAGTGGCTCTGGATTAGCTCGAGTGCTTCAAAACGTAGGCTGTTTCCTTTTTTTCTTTTTTGAGAACGACACTCTGTGATATGTTAGGTCATTCGCAATACTTCAAAAACTCAATATCCAACAAATTCGCTTCACAGCCGAGCAGGCTAAAGCAGGTCTGCGCAAGTGGACTAGGAATCCATTTTCAGCTGGATTCCTATTCCTAGTCGAAGTGGCTGCCTGTCTAGGAATCCATTTTCGTCATTAGGATTCCTAGTCCTAGTCAAATTGGCTGAGTGACTGGGAATCCATTTGAGCTGGATTCCTAGTCCAAGTGGGACTAGGAATCCGGTTGACCAGTAAATATCACTGAGGCGGGGTATTCTATAGTTGAATCAGTTTGGAGAACTGCCTATTATCTCAGCCACAGCAATGGCATGAAAACAACATTGTACTGGTAAAGAATTCACACTCGCAGAACATGGGATTGTTTTCGTAAATAACAAACACAACAGGAGAGCCTTTCTTAGCTCCCTTAACCTGACACCCTTTCCCCAAAAGACTTGTGGATCTTACGACCATATTCTCTGGAGAGAAAGTGGTAGCATTTTTTGCATTCAGCATTTTTTCTGCAGGCTGAATTGATACTTTACACGTTTCTTAAACCTGTCGTCATTTTCGTGGCCACAAGAGTCATCCACCTCACTCTTACTGATATCGTCGAATTTACACTTTGTTTTGTAGTTAAAAAATTTATTCATGTGACAAGACCTCTGCTTTTCAGTCATGCATCTCCAGATATTTGGTTGTACTGTAAAATATCTGAACTCTTCACTGAGGCAGTACTCTCCAGCACCATAAACAGCCTTTCCAGCTTCGTCATATTGACGTAGGACAAGGTTACTTTGTTTTTCATTAAAAGTAACCCACTTATGTCTTTTCCAGTTGGCAGTCTGCTTACACAAGAAATAAAGGCACTCTACACTGTTCTGTGTGTAGTATGTTGGTGGACAGGCCTGTTGTTATTCACTCATTCATTCCAGTTCAGTTCCATTTCCATTTCATTCATTCATTCATTCATTTATTCATTTTTTGCCTGAAATATTTAGAAAATTTGGGTTGGTTATTTCTTGTAGTTTGTCTCAGTCATGTTTCTTTTTTTTTCAGTTAGTAGTGCCACGTTTTCCCCAAACTCATACTCGTACTCACTCTCACAATCTATAAGTCCCGTATAAAAAGTACCATCTTGAGTGTGACCTAACATGTCACGAATTATCGGAGCAGAGCATTTTACTGGAAAACCAAATTTTTGTAGTTTTTCTTTTATCTTTGACATGATTTGTGCCTAAAATGTTTGATGGTTCCCCCCAAGACCATTAGCAATTCCCTTAAAGATATACCTCATATTTTGCAACTTAGGTCGGCAGTACTTCATTTTAGCACGTAAGCACGTAGGAAGGAAAATGCCTCTTCATCACGCCTGACGTGTACCACCGAAGGACCCAGAAACACTGGGTGATTACCTGTTTTGTTGTTTCTTTAAACTCAAATTCTTGAAAGCAGTGTTAGAAACGTGAAATCCACCTAGAATTGTATGTTGTGTCTTCTGAAAGGATGGTACGTACTACCTTTTGGTTAGGCCCAAAATTGTCAGTATCAACAGTTTGCTGATCATATGCATTAAATGACAGTGGACCACTCTCTCCAAGTTGAATATTGCGTACAAATTCAAACTCAGTGATGCTTGTTGCTTTTGTTGAAAGTTTACTTTATTTTGGACAAGAGATTCCATCCCCTCCCCCCTTATGACAATCAGTGTTGTACAACTGGTGTTTGTAACTTGATTCACAAGAAGCATCACATGAATCCATTCGACTAGCCTTTTCGAAAATGCATTTGCATAAATTTCATTGTATTTGTTTCTTTCGAATTCTCCTTTTCATAACAGACATAGCACTTGATTGAGTTTTAATATATGGTCTAGAAGTTTTTTTTCTCTCTTTCTCCTTTCTTTGTCGTTTTTCCGCCGTCCCAATTTGTCTGCCCCCCCCCCCCCCGTGGCTACGTATTGTGTGGCTACGCATTGTGTGGCTACGTATTGTGTGCATAGGCCTAGCGCATTACCTGTACTATATGAAAGCATGCTTACTTGTCATCAATGTGCTAAAATACAATTGTACAGCAAGTATTTGATCATCCTCAATTCACTAATTCATCTCTTTCCCGTCAAACCCTTACAGATGACCTAAGTATAAACGCTAAAATAAGTGGGTAACGTCAGGACTTACATTCATTTCCTCTGTTTGGGTCTGTCCATGTTTTACAAATGGCCCACAGGATCACTTTCCTAAGTTGCTTTGCTACGGTCTTACTTTCGCTGTATCTCTAATTATGAAAAATAAAGCCAAAGCAGGCCAGTTTCTTGTTAGAAGCGCAGCCTAGTGTTATGTTTATGTACGTATGTATTTAAAGCCTAACACAGTAACTGCTCAATATCCTATGCATGTACAGAAATGCATTGCTGCAGTGTGTAGGCTACTGTCTAATTATAAACAGCTGAAAAAGAGTGGGCTGGCAGTGCTTGCACAAGCAGTACCGTACTTACAGACCCTTCGTGGATAAAGTAATGGGCCTACAAGTGAAGAACATTGTTTTTTTTTTTTTTTTTTTTCTTCTGAAAAACTTTGGGAGAGTTGTACTTTGGAAGACATTTTCATGCATTCCCTGTCTTAACTTTGGCTAGCCTAAGCCTACTAAGTTAAACCTTGATTAGTGTATTGACAAATAGAAGAGAAATAGGCAACATAGCAAACATTTTGGCTTTATTGAAAACTCTTTCATTAGTATACCTGACCAGGCCTGTAGCCAGAAAGAGTACTAAAGGGAAGGGAGGGGGGTTATAGTTTACAGGGGGAATGTTTCAGAAGGGCATCATATTATACACCAAGATGGATTTAAGGTGATTAGCTAGTGATATTTTTTCCTTAAATTTGATTGGGGGCATACGTTTTTCTAGGGTGTGGGTCGGCATGCCCCAGGGCCCCCCTTGCCTAGAACCATGCCTGCCAGGTACAATGATGCGATGAAATTTTCTGCTAAAGTATCAGAACTGAACATATTGGGACCTTCAAAAAATGGTTAAAATACCTTGCAAAAGCCAGGATACAGTGGGAACCACGTTGTTCACTCTGAATAAACAGAAGTGTCCAATTATAAGTATTAAAGCTGTAAGCATTGGCAAATAACACTACTGCAAGCTTCTGCCAATATTTAGGGATGTTTTAATACTACATGTGGCCCAAAATACTGAAGTAAACACTGTACTGATAAACGATTACAAAGAGTGGTAACTTGTCAAGACTATGGGCTACTTCTGCTGAAAGCAACAAATGGCAAAAGAGTGAAAGGGGCACTTCTTCGACTTTCCTTACTTTATATAAAGCAGGAAGTCCTTCAGATTTGACTACCCTATACGCTTGAGTGCGGTGTCAGTCCTAGATTCTGCTGACTTTAGCTTGATAACTAAGACGTCTTCATATATCGATCTCCATGTACTTTTGACCATAGAATTTAAACTGTGGATTAAGTCTTTTTCTTCTTGAGATTGTTTTTTGAATTAACTTTGTACAGTTTATCCAATCATTTTTAGGACTCGGGCAAAAGAGATAATTGGGAACCACTATGTTGAAAGATGTGATTTGAATGTAGGACTGGAGCGAACTGATCAACCTGCCAAACTGGTTACACTCACACAGAATGCAACACATCAGGTACACCTTTGCTACTGATAATTAGCACAAGAAACTAAGCAACGAAAAATGAGAGTGAAATGACATGTGCATTAATCTCGGTAACAGTCCAGACCATATGTCTAAAATTTTTCCTACTTTCAAAAAGCCAACTCATGTCCCCTGTATGCTAAGGTTCTTATCATTAGGGACTCTCTCTCTCTCTCTCTCTCTCTCTCTCTCTCTCTCTCTCTCTCTCTCTCTCTCTCTCTCTCTCTCTCTCTCTCTTCTCTCTCTCTCTCTCTCTCTCTCTCTCTCTCTCTCTCTCTCTCTCTCTCCTCTCTCTCTCTCTCTCTCTCTCTCTCTCTCTCTCTCCCCCTCTCTCTCTCCCACTTCTCTCTCTCTCTCTCTCTCTCTCTCTCTCTCTCTCTCTCTCTCTCTCTCTCTCTCTCTCTCTCTCTCTCTCTCTCTCTCTCTCTCTCTCTCTCTCTCTCTCCTCTCTCTCTCTCTCTCTCTCTCTCTCTCTCTCTCTCTCTCTCTCTCTTCTCTCTCTCTCTCTCTCTCTCTCTCTCTCTCCTCTCTCTCTCTCTCTCTCTCTCTCTCTCTCTCTCCTCTCTCTCTCTCTCTCTCTCTCTCGTCTCTCTCTCTCTCTCTCTCTCTCTCTCTCTCTCTCTCTCCTCTCTCTCTCTCTCTCTCTCTCTCTCTCTCTCTCTCTCTCTCTCTCCTCTCTCTCTCTCTCTCTCTCTCTCTCCTCTCTCTCTCTCTCTCTCTCTCTCTCTCTCTCTCTCTCTCTCTCTCTCTCTCTCTCTCTCTCTCTCTCTCTCTCTCTCTCTCTCTCTCTCTCTCTCTCTCTCTCTCCTCTCTCTCACTCTCTTCTCTCTCTCTCTCTCTCTCTCTCTCTCTCTCTCTCTCTCTCTCTCTCTCTCTCTCTCTCTCTCTCTCTCTCTCTCTCCTCTCCTCTCCTCTCCTCTCTCCTCTCTCTCTCCTCTCTCTCTCTCCTCTCTCTCCCCTCTCTCCTCTCTCTCCCCCCTCTCTCCTCTCTCTCTGTCTCTCTCTTTCTCTCTCTATCTCTCTCTCTCTCTCTCTCTCTCTCTCTCTCTCTCTCTCTCTCTCTCTCTCTCTCTCTCTCTCTCTCTCTCTCTCTCTCTCTCTCTCTCTCTCTCTCTCTCTCTCTCTCTCTCTCTCTCTCTCTCGATCGAAATTAATGAATGATGGTGGAATCCTCTCCAATTTCAAGTCCGGGAGGTAAATGTATTTCTGCTTTCTTGGACATTTTGTTCTTAGGTATTAGTTCAGGGAGGGACCGTTTATCTTGAGTTACATACAGTCAAGCTTCTCATTTTGGACCACACGTTTCCCACTTTAATTTTATACTATTGACCAGCTCGTCATACCCTGAAGTGGATACCTTTTCGGTCAAACATGGATACGCTGTTGCAACTGCTGTAGCCACTTCAGTGTATTTTGCATGAGGTGGATATGCCTTGTACCTCCAGATGTGGTTTGCGACTGCATCGAGGAACTGACGTTTGTGTTCTTTCCCAAAGACTCGCTGGAACTTTCTATGTGACAAAGCTCAATTAGACTTATAAAACAGATACTGTTAACTCATTTCAGCCAAGTTCGGACCCAGCCGGGATAAATTAGGCTAAATTAGTCTAATTGGGGCGTGATAAAATCTATATGACAAAACAGACTGGGTCCCAATCGGTAGCCGAATTTGGCTGCAATTGGAACCTTAAATGGTGTGCTCTTGGCGATACGTCTATGAACAAGTTCATCTCCCTTCCTAGCATCATGGCGCTGAAGGATTCCACAATCGTTTTGTGAACAGCTGACCTGTCCTGTATGCCATCGATACGTGGGGAAATCACTCGGCACAGTCATGCAGGTCTCCATTCACTGTCGCTGAAAGCATGGCTTTCATAGTTCTATTTAACCTTTCCATCATGCCGTTAGGAAGTGAAAAGCGGTCGTTCTAGTTTTGTCAACAATCACTAATTTGTTCAATTATTTGAACAATTTTGATTCAAGGTTTCGGCCCTGATGAGTTCGTATCTGCAACGGAACACCAAATCTCGTAATAAAGTGTTTAGCAAAGATATTAAGCAAACGTTTATGCCTCTTGATTCGGTAATGCAAAAGCTTCGACCCACATAATAAAATAATCTGCAAAAAAAAGGATATACTTATTTCCTCTTGCAGTTACTCGTAAGAAACCCACAATATCCATTTCCACCAGTGGCGTAGCTAGGATTTTTCTTGGGGGGGGGGGGTCTGGGGTGCTGGAGTTTGTTGTGAGGAGATGGGGCTCCCCATTATGTAAGCAGAACGCCACCATGAGGTGCGGAGCATACCAAGAAAATTCAACACTTTCTTACATCTCAGATCACCAGAAATGACATTTCACAGGCGTGATAGCAGCCATCAAGATGTGCAATTTTTTTTTAAAAAATGTAAAGTTTGACACATTTTGTTCGTCACAATCTATCTGAATTAATTCAAAATTATTCACAGTAGATGATTTTTGGGGGCCCAGATCGCCATTGCCAGGTGGTCACTGAAACGCGACGATTGATGGGGGGGGGGAGACTCGCACCCCAGTCCCTCGTAGTTACGCGACTGATTCCCACCATCTTCATTCGTACACTCATCGCATACCGACCGTTACATAGATGCGTTACGTTTCTTTAGGTTCTTTTTAAAATTACACATATCACATCGACGACACGAATTCCTTTGTGTATCCTTCTGATAACCACACCAACAAAATCCCTCGCGAATATGTTTTCTTCACACCAAGGTGACCTGTAGTGGCGTTGTTATGCATCTATAGTAAAGCGTCATTAAGAGAGGTTTTCGCAACGACCAATTTCCAAGGAAGTCCCCACCACGGACAAAATTTTACCACCTATAAAGCACACCCTCCATTTAGGGCATTCCAGGATCCCTAATTAATATGTCTTTACAATCTAATTCTTTCCTGAAATTTAGAACTACACAGGTCTAGTTGCAGACACATCCTTCATGCAAACGCTCTTCTCAGAGAGGAAACCATAAACTGGACATCTTTGAGAACCGCCTAATATGACGTATCTATTTTGGCCCATCCTCGTTATGTCATCACTATTGTGAAAACGGAGTATGAAATTGTCAACGGTCGAGCCCTGCACTTAGCTTGATTTCACACATCGCTCAGCATTCTTAAGCCAACTGCTTAGCGTTGTACATTGAAGTGTAATCCAGTAGAATTCTAACTCAAAAAGTATATATAAAGAGCGTTATCCGGCATCAAAGTGATCCTATATTTCCTATCATTTCCTATGTATTTCAAAAAATCCTATATGATTTTGATTGTGTTTTCTTATATTGTTCTGATCTTGCCTGTAGTGTTCTGGGGTGAAATTTTCAAGTGGATTCCTTTTTTAAGATAGCGTCTTAGACTAAGAGTGGCTTAGACAGGTAGCAGTGTATGGATGCCAAGTATCGTAATCAGATGCAAGCACACAATGACATTCATAGAAATCTGAAATATTCCCTTATGAAACTGTATTGGGCACCAATAAAACTCATATTCCATGAACCATAAATGTGCCACACTCACACCTTTGATTATAAGTACTCTCTGATTTATCTCTTTGAGGTAATTGGAGAGGTATTTCAAGGGGTGGATGAGAGTCCTGTGCCTGCCATTCCACATTTCAAAACCCCCACCTTCATTTTGGATGCACAGATAACTAGTCTGATATATAATTAATTCTTAAATTCAAAATTTTGTAGTATAATGGTTCTGAATACCAATTATTTTTACAGCCATCTACCATCTTTACTTTAACTAGCCATTATGTCAGTTGATTGTTCAAAGTGTTATACAGTTACAGTTATTTTAAGAACTTCCTTTTGAGACTAGACCTCTTGTCCCAAAACAAAAGGTCCGAGCTATTATCAAAGTGCAGACACCAGAACAGGTACCTCCTGAATGCAGTAACTTGAGAACACTAACGTTTCTCCTCACTGGGCTTGTAGAGTACATTAGTAGCTTAGTCTGCTATATAGCACTGATGTTGCACACCTAGTGTATGAAACAGTCTGTTTGCGTGTATAGGAATATGTGTCCTAGATTTTAATAAAAGTTTAGCTCTCCTAATATAAGGATCGAGCACTCTGGGTAGAAATATCTCAACCGTTCCCTATCTGTCTGTCTATCTATCTATATAAATATATATAGTGTTGAGTCGGTAAAGCTGAAAAATCTGGGCGAGGTGAAAAGTTCTCCTTTGATGCAAGCCCTACCAGAGATCAGAATTGATGCAATTCAGCCGAACACAATTGTAAACCCGCCAGCGGATCTCCGAAGAGATGCAGAAACGTGTGACAGCACAAAGTTGACGGTGAATGAACACTAGCGGCAACTGCGATGTATGTAGAGTTGAGTGGTAAAGCTGAAAAATCTGGGCGAGGTGAAAAGCAATGTTGACTCCACCGGGATTCGAACTCGGGACCTCCCGCTTGCTAGTGCGGACGCTCTAACCACTGAGCCATGAAGCCAAGATGGTTTGGCCTTTGTTCAAACCCCATATGAAGCACTCGCAATTCACCTCCAGAGCAGGCACCTATTTTGGGAACAGCACTAGTTCTCCTTTGATGCAAGCCCTACCATAGATCAGAATTGATGCAATTCAGCCGAACACAATTGTAAACCCGCCAGCGGATCTCCGAAGAGATGCAGAAACGTGTGACAGCACAAAGTTGACGGTGAATGAACACTGGCGGCAACTGCGATGTATGTAGAGTTGAGTCGGTAAAGCTGAAAAATCTGGGCGAGGTGAAAAAGCAATATTGACTCCACCGGGATTCGAACTCGGGACCTCCCGCTTGCTAGTGCGGACGCTCTTACCACCGAGCCATGAAGCCACGATGGTTTGGCCTTTGTTCAAACCCCATATATATATATATATATATATATATATATATATATATATATATATATATATATATATATATATATATAATATATATATATATATATATATATATATATATTATATATATACATATATATATAGTAAAATATGGTTCCGCGTGTTGGTTGTATAATATACTCAGTATAGATGATACAGTTGTGCTCAAAAACCAACAAGAAATAAGAACAAGAGTTATAAACTCATGAAGTATATTTCGGTCTGCCTCAGACCTTCTTCAGCTTCTACTGATACAGTGATATAATAGTTAAATGACAAATTGAACCAAGCTTTCTAAAAAAGCTGTACATAGGGCCTCGGGCGGTAATGAATAGAAGTGCAGTGAACCGCTACACGTAGTTCAATGTGCTTTAGCAAATGAGTACCTAGATAACAGCGCTAAATAAATTTCACAAAGTTTCCTATCGTTTTCATCGAAGAGGCCTGTCCTAATAATGACGCATTTTAGGTGGGCCAAGGTATGGCCGGGCTTTTTAAAATAGGCTGCGACGGGGTAACCAGGGAGGTTATGTCTGATGCTGGATTTATGATTGTTAAAGCGTAAACGAAATTTTAGGGAGGTTTCACCCACATAGACGGCAGTGGGACAAAGAGCTATTCGTGACTATATGGTTACACACGAGGCAACGGGGTTTGTTGCATCTTGTGTTAGCATTGGTGTTTGGAGGGCTGTTTCGAACCAGCAAGGAACGACTGTTGTGTGGTTGTTGGAAACAATTTGTTCAACCAAACTATGTAAAGTAGCCACTAGTGTGAGGCCTTATTATTACATTTTATATTGCAAGAGAGCTACACCTACAGAAAGCATGCGTGTGACAGCGTAAGACCCAATGTCAGCCTCCTTAATTGGTCTTACTGCAGGGCCGTAGCCTGGGCGACATCCCTAGAGGAGCAGTTCATGACACTGTCTAAACGGAGCTCCAAGTGACGTGTCTATAGATAGTTGACACCCTGGCGGACCCTTTCGTTTTCACCTGTGAATGGATGTCATCATAACGGGGAGGGGATGATGAGGGGAGGGGGCTTAGGTTGGCTAAGCTGGCTTAGGTGCAAAATGATACTATCGTTGACAAAGCACCGTACTAATATATATTTACAAATTGTCCTTACATAGTGACGTTCTTCCTATTTTTGTGGGCGTAAGACAAGAGGTGCTGTAGAGAAGGAGACATCACCCCTATTCTTTGAGAAGTTTTTGTCTATGTGAGCTGTCTTGGGTGCAAAATAGTGCTTTGGTAAAGCTTCGTAAAACGTGAACTGGTTATATGTTTAGAAATCCTAATAATTTAGCAATATCTTTCTAATTTGGTAGGGTGCAATTCAAGTGGACGATGCTAGTAAAAGGAGAATTGGCACCTCTGCTCTCTGAGAAGTTTTCTTGTACTTAGGCTCCCTAAATCCAAAATGATGTTATCTTTGGTAAAGCTTTGGAATGATTATACATGATTTGAAATTTTACATAATTACTGAATTTTTCGGCCGTGGCATGGCACCTCTACAAGGCTTTTAGTACGGCACTGGGTAAGCCATCATCCGTGGCGCGTAGCAATAGCGTAGGCATTGCAACAAAAAGTTCGGTCAAAATGCCTCCCAGAAGGGGAGAAATGACAAATTGTAGACGTGAGTTGCATTCTTGATTTTTGTATTTCATGCTTTATAAACAAATTTATCTTTGATTTGAATTAAAGTTCCTTTTGAGTTTAGTTTATAATTTAAGGTAATAATAGGCTAGTTTATCTTCAGCCTGCCTATATGCAGGTGTATTCAAGCTGTATGTTTTGTAAAAGAAAGATGTTTCCTTCGTCAGGAAGAGAAACCGACTTAAGAACGCGTCCATGGCGGGGGTCCGGGAACTTTCCCGGGAAAATTTTGGGGAAAAAGAACCCTTATATGGTTTATCCTAGGTTCTTTGGGCCCGCAAACCATAATTAGAACAGTGAAATTTTCAGCATTTCACCATTTTTCTCAAGTAGACCAATCAGGTACCGGGGGGGGGGGCAACTGCTCCTGCAGGGTATGGCCCTGTACCGTTAGTTAAGTGACCGTGTGCATATTTTTAGCATATTAATATCATGCAATATGTTTCTCACGATTTGAACATAACATGGTGCACACGTTTTTGGCTATGGTATGTATATAATCCACTGCAATTGATCCATTTATTCCGAAGAGATTAAAGTGTACCTAAAGTCTGAAAATTCAAAAATATATATTACAGAGCATGAAAACTGAATTCCAATGGTCCAATTCCCATCTTCACAGGACTTTCTTAAGCTGAGATATAAAATGTTGAAGTTTATTCACTCGATTTAAAAAGGTAGATTGCGCAATAATTTGTGATGTCATTGTTGTACTACTCAAATTACAATCTTTGTATTTCTTTGTTTTTCTGAAAGCCACCGCACCTTGTGCCAAAATGTGATCGCGTTCTTACTGCTTTGGGGTGACTTGACTATATAAGCCCTCTCTGTACAGCATGTCATGCAAGAAAACAGGAAGCGGTCAAGGTCATATAAACATTTTTAATTTTAAAAGAAAACAAAGCATTTAATGTGAGTTGTACAACAAGAATGTCAAAAATTATTGCACAATGAACTGTTTGGATTTAAGTGAATAAATTTTAACATTTAATATCTCAGCAATGGAATAAGCTATGACAATGGGAGTTGGACCAATAAGATTAATTTTGTAACCTCTAAAATATATATTTTTGAATTTTAAGACTTTAGGTCCACTTTAATACATGACTCGGGCAAGAACAATAGGTGAGAAAGGAAACTAAATACATTTTGGGCTATCACTTCTTGGAACTTGGTTATAAGTCTGTAATGTCTTAACAACCTTACCATTGCTCTGAAGGTTATTCAGGGTTGTGGCAAGTGGTCTCATATATGCTGTTAAGCATGGTTTTCCTTGGCCAAACCACAACCCGAGGAGGAGAACTCTTTGTTTGATGAACCTAAAAAATGTGAAAAAATCCACGTTTTAATTAATTGACATGAATGGTTAACCAAAACGGAAACTTTTAAGGGATTAATAACAATTTATCTTAGTAAGCCCATCCTGCGCAAAGTAAGAGCGCTCTCATTTGTCTGATAGTATGAAAAGAGGGAGCTGCAATTTCCACATTCATCTTCAAGGCAACATCCTAATGTATTTCCAAACATTAGCATAAGATTAACATATCCCTAAAAGGTGACTTCCTTCGTTAAACAAGAAAGTCCAAAGGCTTAATGATTCCTTGCTAAAACAGAATGATTTCTTGCACTGACCCGGTTTATTTACACTTCTTGACTTTTTCATTTGTTACGATGTTTCACATCTAGACCTCTGCTGACCATATAAGACCTTTAAACCCTACCAAAAAGTGACGAAAAAGAAAACGAAAAAAAAAAATCATGTAATAGGAGGGAATCAAACCCGGGATCGTCTGTGTGAGAAACTGAGCTCTAATCCACTACTCCATCAATATGCTATTTTATAATCATCCTATAATCACGGCATCCTTTACACGTTTTCACAGGTAATTCAAAAAGGTTATTAAAATAAAAAGTTATTACTGAAATAGCTATGCTTGTGAAAAGAAAATGCTTTTCTCTACAATTTTATAATTGGAGAGGTACCAAAATTTAACTTTAACTTTTCTTTTGTAACCAAACGCGGGACACATTTTTGAGATACCGCCCACTGTCTATTTAGCTTACGAGGTTTTCGTAGTTTCACCTTTGATGACCTCAGATAACCTTCGACCTTCAACAAACCCATTGGATTCTCTTTCATTTAAGTAACAGATCTATGTACCAAATATAAAAGGGATTTATCATTCCTGTCTTGAAATACCGTGTTTTTAAGGTTTTTGGTTCTAGACCTCTGATGACCTCAAATGAACTTTGACCTTCAATGAAAACAATTTGGTTCTTCCTTTCAATATTATAAAGGTATATACCCAGTTTGAAGATTGTCCATCATTGCTATCTTGAGATATCGTGTTTACAAGCAGTTTTTAGGAATTTGCATTTCACCTCCATTGACCTCAGATAACCTTTGGCCTTCATCAAAATCAGTAGGGTTCATCTTTCGGATATGACGCATCTACCTGCCAATTATGAAAAGCATCCATGCTTCCTACCTAGAGATATCATCAGGTTTTCGGTTTTGGACCTCTAGTGACCTCACATGCACTTGAGCTTCAACAAGAACAATATGTTTCTGACTCTCAACATGACTAATCTATCTACCAACTATAAAAGTGTCCGTCATTGCTATCTTAAAATATTGTGTTTACAAGCCAAGAGTCACAAACAAACATACCTACACACTATCAGACACACACACACACACACACACACACACACACACACACACAATCGCCCGCGTGCTTGCATAAATTCCTTTTGCCTTCGGCAAGGAATCAAAAAGTGCCATACGTCCAAGCTCCCTCCGTGCCCCCCTCCCACTCTTCCACACGATATGGAAACTAATACTCCACCATTTCCTGTGATTTTCGTATGCCCCTGCTGCAACTGTGTATTGCAACCTTGGTGACGTCACGGTGTTTGGTATTGACAATTTTTCTATTAGTGTTGTGTTACTAGCTCAATTGTTCTTTTCTGTGCTTATGGACTATAACCCCGTGCGTCAACATGTGTGGACTGGAGGGAGGTGTCCCGTCAGTTTTTAAAGTGGATGCGATTTTTCCAGCTACACATATTCCCCACAACCGTGATCAAAATAGTAGGCAAGTGTATAATACCAAAGCTTGTAATATAGCTGGTTCAATGAAACAAACCTTGCGAAAGGTGAAATTAGCCTTTTAATTGTTACAAATCATGGCAAATGCCTGAAATTACATTACAGCTCATATCTCACAGAATTCTCGAAGGCCCTCAATTGAGCCCGCTTTCGCATCCTTCGCGCTTGAATTAGTTCTGGACAAAGTCAAGCCCCACCCTAACACACACTTCTGATTAGCTGAAGACTAGGATTAAGCTTGGACTAACCTCTTTTGTGGTGGAAGTTCGTTGATAACTCCCTGGAACGGCCATATTTCCAAGTTTGACGACTTAAAAACAGTCGCCCCATCCAGATGCCATGTCACCGATACATCATGACTATTCCATGCAACCCTCTCCGTGAGTCTCTTGTACAAATTTCCTTTAAAAATATCGGTCACGCCCTCCTCTCTCAAGCATTCTTTCGGGTATGTCTTTATGTCGTCAAGAAATTTACTGTCTGTTAAATGAAATGAATGTCAATTTTTATAATTTTATGTTTATTTTATAAAAGTGAGGCTTGTTACTCAATTCTATAATTGATATTAAGCACAACATTAGTACCATACTGTAGATATCAGAAGGCCTAATGGGGTTACAAAATTTAGTGACTTAAAGGTCGTGTGACATTCCACCAAAAAGAGCTGTTTCACTGGTCAGTTAAAGCATTAAGCCCTCCAATAAAAGATCCTTTGTAATTCAATATCTTTTTCCGTTCTCAAAATATACGTCTTCAAAGTTTTACGGTTTCTAAAGAAACTCATAGCGTATGCAAAAATAATGATGTGGAGTGTTGCACAGTGTTAAGATTTCTTTTGTTAACCCTATATAAATTATCTCTTAATTACTGATCAGATAGACTACAGTTTGGTAAAATATATCAATATTTCTGAAGGGAAAAATGTTAGCTTTCATAATAAACCCCTCAGGGGATAACAATGCTACCAGTGTCCTTGGAATTAAGATTGAAAAAACAAAGGCTAACGTGACCTGTATATGGCAGGCTATGTCCATCTTTCGATGTTACATATTTGCATATTTGGCTCATGTTGATTCATCATTCAAGTGTAAAATAGAAATCCCCCTTCAAAATGGTCAATATTTGATGGATTTTAAGGAGAATTGCGACTATTTTCTGGATACTTCATGCTGTTTACATCAAATATCCAACTATGTAATTTCCAAGTCTGAAAAAAGTACCTACAACTTACTCCACTGATCATTTCAGCTCACTCTGTTCGTGACCTACTTCGGTTTGTCCCTCAGGGATTTTGTTTACAGTTTGGTTCTGCCCACAGAACTCTTTTGTGATTTATTCATTTCTGTTCTTCTGACAGGCACGACAGCAGTAAAGTAAAGAACAAATGACGTTTCTACATTCAGCAGTATTCTATGTTATAAGCTTAGTATTTGGTCTGTGTGGAATTTGAAGACCCAAAACAAACTTCGAATTTTTAAAATTGGACTTTTAATAAAAAACAAGTTATTTTCATCCAGCTATATTGTTTCTCGAATCAGTATCATCCTTTGACAGCTGCACCATTGTAGGGGTCAGAGGTCACAAACCAGTTTCGGCTTGTATTTGAAGAACACCTTTGCTGGCCCCACACAGTAGGGTAATGAAAATTGAGGTATTGTATATACCCAATATTATTATATATAAGCTACTGTAGTTGCATGATTATAGCCATAGTTTTCTTGAATTCACAATTCAAGGTAAAGATCTGTGTGCAATAAAAATGTCCCATGCTATTTACTTGTAACGCTGGTATGGGGAGATAAAAGGGTAAAGCAACTTCCCCCGTGACGGCAGGACCTTTTAAACATGCATACTAGGGGCAGTCTCATACACAGCCCCCACTCAGCTCATTTTGCCCCCAGTATGGTCCCTTTTTCTGGAAATTTTTGTTTTCAAATGTGGAAACATTGCCCACGTTTATGCAAACAGGCTAGGGGAAAGCACTGAACTTAACTCAGTGAAGAAAATAAGGATAGATAAATTTACATATAAGCCATGTAAAGTGCAATTTCTGGTAATCTGGACAGTACTAGCCTTCACAGGGAGAAGACCATTGGACCATGACCCCCACCCCCATTGATGCCGATCTTTTAGTACGTAAAAATAAGCAAATATTTTAGCACAAGTTCAACTTCAAAAGGTATACATGTGACACCAGATTGCATGTTGGGACACCTAATTTTTCAGAAAATTCAAAACAATTTAAAAGGGGCCCCTCCCCTTAGACCCCTCTCCAGGCCGACGATAAAACAACACACTGCATGCCCCCCCCCCTTCCGTGAGCGGAACCCTGGGTACGCCATGACTGTAGAGTGCGGATTAAACTTGAAGACTGAAGAGCGCCACCAGAGGAATCACAGATACTTTCTTTGCCATTTGCCTCTTTATTCAGTATTTACAGATTTGAATAATCAAGTGATGTGAGTGATTGGTTGGATACCATCGTTGTGAGATATGCAGTGCGATAGTTACGATGAGCAGAGATTAATGCGATTCACTGCAAGGAAAAATAAAGCAAGATTAAGGAAAACTGTTCAGACTTCAAATCGAGAAACAAATCAAGCAATAATCAGACAGACATTACCCTAAACCTCGAAAGATAGACCAAATTGGTATACTTCACGTTAACACTACTGTACGGCATCGAGGTAGAATAACCAGTTACTTTAACCATGGCAATACAGCAATGGAAAACCACATTTTGGAGAGTAAAACATGAATTCGGATTGTTTGCCACCAAATCCTAAAGACTAGATAGGATACTACAGAATATCCAGTAAGACCAAAAACAAAGTCAGCCACGCAGGCTACTAAATACAGTGTACACTTGAACCAAAGCAAGCAGTCATTTAAACATCAACTACCAGTCCCCAATCCCCCCAGCCAACATCCACAGTAGTCATTGCATTCCAAAGTAAACCAACGGGGGGGGGGGGGGAGCATAGTGCATGGCTACACTAAACTAACACCCTAAACCCTCTGGTCTAGGTCTAAATCATAACCAAACGCCCCTTCACAATCAGGCCCACTTGGCTAGAACCCTGAATAACCACCCAATGCACACGAATGGTACATAAAATACAGATATGTCAATAAACCGTATGCCTATCATAAGTCATGACCTTTGCATAATATCATGATCAAGTACAGTACATAGCACTACACTCTAAATCAAACAAATACATGCCAACAGAGCTTATCCTAGCCCTGGGCTAACATCACAGTAATTTGCACGTAACGTAAACATTAAACTCCTACACACGTGCAAATCATTTTTTTGCCCTAAAACTCTTCAAACACCCTAAAGCTAACAAAGCACAGTTCCTAAAACGAACTAAGCATTCAATTACCAAAGTTTTGTGGCCTTTCCGCAACTACGATGGACTTAAGTCACATTGTTTTGACGGAAAACAACTGACTTTTACACAAATGCTTGCGACATGCGAGTCGCCATGTTGTTCACGGAATCTTAACAAGCGCCCTCAATAAAATTGTAACTGTACAGCAACAATGACTGCTGGACAGGCATTTTTCTGAAAAAAATTCCTTCCCAAAGTACCCGCCGATCAATGGTGGACCTCCCCTTAGATGGTCCCTTTCGTTAAATGCCCCCATTAAAAAATGCTAGAAAAGGCCCTGCCGGCGCAACTGTAAAGTTTGCATAACGGATAGGTGTGCGTGCGATAGTTTGCAACCTGGGTGGATCCTTCATTTGTCACGTTGTGCTGGCGTGGCTTCCTGGGGAGGAATTTAAGGGGAGGGGGACACCCCTTGAGAATTTTTAACGAAAAAAGATTTTAACTGATCATATGCTAAAAAATCATAGTTTATTAAATTATATTTTCCATAGTTGTGTCTAAGGGGTGGAGAGGGACAGGTCCCCCTCTGCCTCTTGAGAATTTTTGTGTAGTGAGATTGTTTCGGTGTAAAATGATTCTCTGGGGATTCGTAAAATGGCAATACTAATATTAACAATGAGAATTCAGGTGATTAGCGTGTAAGAGAGTGAGCAAGAAGGGAGCATGAATAATTGAAGATTTAGAATTATGTAAATGTAATAACTTAACATTCACCATCAATGCCAACAACGGCTGTCTGTGAAGCGTGTCCTGAATATGCTTTAAAAATGTCTAACCACATGCTGTGAAACTTTCACATCATGTAACAAAGTCTGCAAATACTAAAACAGGCTGCATATGATGCCTGTTTGTTCTATAACCCCCTCTTGATGCGGTCCCGACAGAATTTGAAGATGTACCTTTAACTTTCGGAAGTTTTGTTTTAGGCAGAATATTCCACCCTGTGTTATTGCCCTAATTATGGTCATAAGACCAACCATGACTAATGCGCATGAACTCCGAAATTTTGCATAAAAAAAATTATTTCTCTGACAAAGTAGTTGCATGCAAACTCTGTGCCAATCAACTACCATCAATGAATGTGTCCGCCAATTAAAATGTGAATCTGCTACCTGGTAATTTATTAAAGTTTTTAATTTTCAAAAAAAAAACATGTTTTATAAAGAGTATAGGAAGGCGAAAAAGAAACCTTGCTTTACATTTTCAACGATGTGTTCCTCTGAAATCACTTCTATATGCAAGAGAACAATAACGGTTTAATTGTAGAACCCCGGCACAGACGACTAATTCAAAGAAGTTTGAGATAGTACTGATAATAAGCGCAGAACGAGTCTATAAGAGTGCAGAACCCGCAAAATTTAAGGGAAATTGTGAAGAATTTATGTTAATTTTCACTCATTTTCAAATGATTTGTATAGGCTAGAAAATGGTTAAAATAAATCCATCACTTAGTCGAAATTTCGCTTAAGTTCTACCCGCCCCTACACAAGTGTATGGCTTGAACCCCGTTTCCGTTTACTTTTAAAATTTTCGAAACTTCTTTGACAAACTTTTTTCTCCAGCCCAATGCAGCTAGCTGTGCCCCAGCGCATATCATAATGAACATGTCCAGCAATCTTTAGAATAATAATGAACTTCAACCAAGCACTCCAGTATTATATCCATAATGCAGTATATATGCATTACCACTATATACACAAACGTTACCTCTACCAAGCCTAAAAATGCAAGGAAGCCAAGAGGAATGTGGGTTGGGAATTTCTAACGTGCGGTAGAAAGAATAGAATTGATGACAATTTTGTGATCTTTTCCATTTCTTAACCATTTTTAACCGAAAAAAATGGTCACACGACCTTTTACATTACTGACCCGTAGGTGTATAGGTGATGGGTAAGAGACTATCTTTTACGACCAAGTTCAAATATTACCTGGAATTATCTAAAGTCCGTCAAACGTGGAAAGATTGATCCCCGTTACCGAATAATGTCTTTTGACATAGACGCAAAGATGCTTGGAATACATTAATGGTTATCTGTAGCCTTGGCTATGAATCTATATCTATATTTTGTATGTTTAAATAAATTAAATAAATAAATATTATATATATATATATATTTATATATATATATATATATATATATATATATATATATATATTTAAATAAATAAATATATGTGTGTGGGGTGCGCATGTGCGTGTGTGTTGCTAAAATTAAGAAGTAAATGCAGAAAATAACCCACCTCGGAAAAAATCACGAAGTTGCTCTTCAACATCCAGTTCGATAAAAAAAGCTCGTGGTGTTTTGCCGTCTTCCTTAAATCGAGGGTATTCGGTACAGGACTGAAACGGACATACCTTCGTTGTAGCATCCTCATACAGAAAGTTACATTTCTCGCAAATATGATGGATTTGGAAGGTACTTTCAGGTCGTATGCCGAATGCTTTCTTTAGGTAGTATAGCGACTGGAGGTGTGTAATGCTGGCTTCTTTACGTGTATGCAGACGTATGAGGTCTATTACGTCTCCCAATGCTGCGCTTGTAAGATTGTTCTTCTGAGATATATGAAGAATTGACAAAATGCTCTCGATGTCCGTAACTTGCGCGTTGTCGTATAAAAGGTTTGAAAATGTCGAAGTTTCAAAATCGCAATGCGACAACACGGAGGCCAACGGTGAACTTGCGTTTGTTTCCATACTTCTTGACATGTGACAACTACTGCCTCCTTTTTCTTTTGACAGGCGCCATCTTGTCGTTTTCGGTATCTTCCTGATTTTCCCTTTGTTGGTTTTCCATTTACCATACATAGGCCTACTCCGTTTTGCTTTTTCCATTTTGACCCTCGTATGAGTCAGTTCCGGTAAGAACTGTGCGACACCTTAATCCTGGAATTTGAATGGTTTCTTCCACTGCAACGAAACTGCTGTCGTTCAAGAATTTTCTCTCTGTTCAAAAGTTGTACCATAGAAGCTGAACCATAAAAACCTTTGGTGTAGACTCCCACTTTTTGTTCTGTGGTTATTTTGGTAATCAGTGAAGTAATTGGTTCATCGAATCGAGTAGATGCTACAGTGACTTGAAGAAGGTTTCCCGTCTCATAACGGTGTGCCAGTTACTGACACTCGAGACATTTCGTAGATGCTTTTCTTGCAGATGTGACGTCTTGAATTTTGCCAAGTTTGCGCTCATCGTGCATGGGACATTTGATAAAAAAAAATCACTTGCATCACATTGAGCACCTCTGGTGAAACACAGAATACACACCCTGAATATAAATTGCGTTCAAAGTGAACGTCTGTTGTCCTTCCTTTGTATATGGCCTTTGCAACCTAATACCTGCTTGAAGACAGGTTAAATGTAAAGAGGAAAGTCTTTTCCCAAATATTCCCTCATACAACGTAACCGAATGAAGCACTGCATCATATTATTAAAGCAACAATTGTTTTCTAGATTCTGAATTGTTGGAAACCGTCTTATTTCTTTGTCTATGTCCACTTTTTTAGATGCCATCTCTGTCTGAATTTCTTGGTCGGAGTTTACTGTTGGTAAGTTCTTGTCGAAGGGACTTTTTGAAGATTTGGTTTGGTAACTTTGGTACACGGCATGTTGCGAGTGTCCTTTCTTTTTGTGCCAGGCCTTTATTATTAAATTCGTAGCATTTTTCTTTCTTTAGGGGCCCGTGAACGTCTTACATCATCCGGAAACATTATTTCCAAGCCACGGATGTCTGTGGTTATTAATTCTATAAATTCATAAACCCTATTGAACCTTTTCCTTGGAAGTTGTATGTTTTTAATACCCACATCCTCTGCTCCGAGTGCCAAATAGTGCGAGGAAAGTCTGAACTGGTCAACGCCCCGTCAGTTGATACATCAATAGAGACACCAGTGGACAGATTTGAAAGAGTAGCAGGCAACATTCCCAACCACAGGGGTAACGAGGGTAACAAGATTTTTTTTCAACTTTTGAGTATAAATGTCTTATAATCCCGCCTTCCTCTTTAGTGCCTTAATAGCATCTGTTTGCGATTTCGAGAGAACTTCTCCAAAGGAAGTAGTGGAAGGAGATTTGAATCTGGTGAGAAAATTGTCTTCTGAAAGGCTATCCCGTAATTTACTGTCGTCGTCCCAACGTGTGAGGAGCTTTCATTTCTATATGAAATTTTCTTATCCTCAGCATTAATATTTTCAATTCTCTTCCGCAGTCTCTTCAAACATGTAGTCATGAAAGTGAAAGCATAAACTGAGAACAATACAACACCTATTTCATGTAGAATTCAAGTAAATGCTCTCAGGGATGTTACCTTTACTCATAGACTTATACAATACTTATCAAATGGATACTTACGTTTGTAATATTTTGGGGTCATTCGCTTCGCTTTTTTCTTGAAGTGTGCTGTGCAAGAGTGGGGCAGTGTATGCCCCTTTATGTCGTCTGTTTTGCATTGGTCGGTGAGAATTCTCCAACACCTGTTCAAAAAGTTTTCCATTGATTCATTATTAAAATTTGAAACGCTGCAAGGAGGAAAATCCACGCCCTATCACTGTTAATCTGTGCGGGGACAGACATAGTGGAGTTGCTATACAACCGTCTTTTGCTGTGCTTGAATACAGTGAGTCAGTTTTTTATTGTCGGCAACGAGTGATCTTCCGATCGTAGGATAGATACTGGAAGAGCGGGTTTTCCTTTCTTTACTGATCTCACTGACAACTCATAATAGAACATAGGTTTTTTGCTCCCTACCCTATGTACGCATCCACCCGTTGCGTCCCAGAAGACTACATCTTTCGTACACAAGTCATGCCAGACACGTATTTCCGCTTCAGTAAAGAAAATAATATAAAACGGGTGGACAGATATTTGTTGAATAAAACCTGGGACTCTACCGTCACTGTTAATCTTATTGCGTTGGCTTTTCGTTTTCAAAATTAAACTTTTGAGTTCATCGTTACTATCTCGGTCACAGGAGCGTGATTCACTTGAAATATTTTGCATTACATGCAATGAATTTCCGCAGTGGTCCCTGTTTCCTGATTGAATGACATGATTTTGCTTTGATGCAAGCTATTTCAGATACAGTTTCGTCGGTTTTACACCCATACCGAGAGTGTTTTTGCATTTGTCCTGCCTGGTCCTCTAACAAGGGAGTTGTTATCCGGATAACAACTCCCTGCTCTAACCGGCCTTGAATGACTTTCGCATTTGGAATGCTTGACTCGCCCTTCCGTCCGAACAATGCATTTACAGTTCCTGTTCACTGAAATTTCTACTGTCAATTTGCAGTCTTTAAACTTACAATAACCCCGAGTGTAGAAATGGATATACCCGGGTGTAAACAGTCGCATTGCTTTCTCCGATAAAGTGTTGAGATAGCAGTTCGTTGTCATTTAACCAACCTTTCTTGTTGAGAAGCCGATCTATGTCTGATCAGACTATGTTCACCCCGAAATGTCTTGCTAGTGTTTCATTTGAAACATCTCACATAGTCTTGTTCGTGTCATCGTCAAGTCAATAACGTCTTCGTTTTTCTTAGAAGCATTTCCCGCTAGAGATGAGTCTTTGAAATTATCATCTATTGTCAAGTCTACAACGGCTTTGCGCATCCCATTGCATGGTTTATGTGGTTCATGTAAATTTTCTGATTTTGAGTGCGGATAATTATGACTAGAGTAGCCGTCAATACCGTAACGTACATCTTCGGCAAAGGACCGTATTACCAGGTAATACTACAGACACGCATCTTTATCAATCTCCAAGTGCATGATCACTATAGTATATTGTGTAGGCCTGCGTAGTATGTGTGCATTGTATCTGTGCATTACGGAGCTACAACATGTTCAGTGACTTTTCACAGAAACAGCAGGCCATGCTGAATGTTGGCCATATGAATTAAAATCAAAAATAAAAACATCCTGCAAGCTCCATTTTTTTAGAAAGTCCGGACCAGTGTTTTTCTTACTTGGCCTTAGTATCCTCCTTTCCATGTTAAATTAGGCCTAGGCTAACATTTTTTGGTTATCTCTCGCATTTTCACTATTTTTGGCTCATGCATGTTTTTTGTCCTACAACGCACTTAGCCCTATTGAGCCTACCATACTAATCGTCAAATACGCACATTAGCCTTAACCCCCAGCTATGAGCACTATGCCCTAATCGATCTCATCAGGCCTACGCCCATTACAATCACCTTTATTGCCTAATGGCCCTATGACGTATACACTTGTAGCTGTAGCTATTTATTCCTGAGCATACACGTAGCACCAGGCCTTAGGACATTATGCCTTTACTTCCCCGGCGCGTTTATACTAAATTCTACACTTTGACTTACAGTTAGTATTGCGCCTAGGCCCAACTACTGTCGGTACACTAGGTAGCGGGCCATACAGGCCTTAAAGGCTTAATTGTTGACGCCCTAGGCCGTATGTTGCATCTTGTAATACTCTACAGGTCCCTACTAGTTTTTCACACATAGCGGTCTAGCTGCTATAATAGATACCATCACTATCAGCAGGAGCGATTAGCAGTTTCCATCTCGTCGGCCTAGGCTCCTCAGACTTAGGCTTAAGCACAGAAGGTGTATTTATAGATACTGGTCTTCTAAACAGTGCATGTAGCCTCAGAAGCTGTTGTTACTGGCGCTAATACGGCCTACCTACTGTATAAATAGGCCCTAGTGCGTAGCACGGCTCTAGTAGTTTACGTCCTTATTACTATTAGTCAATCAATAGTAGACTTAGGGGACTGCCTAATATCCCGCTCTAATTTACCGCTGTTCTTCTACGTCAGGTTTTCGGTCAAGCCTATCGCCCTGGGTCGTTTTGAATGTTTAACGTTGGAACATGCAAGTGTTTTTTATCTTTGAATGATACTCAATTGAAAAAAAAAACATAGTAGCAGGCATAATGTCATATTCATTGGCAAGCAATTCCAGGCAGTAAACTTACCTGTTTATTTGTGATTACCAATGACAAAATTTCCGGACAATCAGATCTTCGCAAACTACAGAACTGGCGGCTAAAGACTACAACGTGCTTTAACAGAAGTTCCAATATGCGTCGTGTGTACTAACTAACTCTAAATCTAACGTTAGACACATCAAACACTACAACTACATTACGCACCTGTACTGGTAACGGTTTAACGTTAAGACCGACGCGTACTGTATGGCGTATATTACGCGTCGTCAGTAACATACTGTGTGTAATGAACATTCACATTTCGAGATACGTACTTTATAGTATATTATGTATGGTATTCACCCTACACTTCGCGGTGTCGGTTTCAGTTCCGTAGCGGCTCGGGTAAAATGAGTACCTTAACAGGTTGTCAGTCTGGAATGGGTACAGCAGAAACCAATGGAGTGTCCACCCCCATCATATACACCATTATTTAGGTGAATATTGACATCGGCCCACATTAACGACGGGGGACAAACCACAAAGGTGTCTGTTGACATACAAATGTGGTGATTAACCCCAAAGGGTATCAACCTAAGCACGTGCATTCCTCTTCCACTTGACGAAGTGAAAATAGTTACTACCTATACTGAGATTGGAATCAGTTTATGATTTGTCTGGTCGGGTGCAAATAAAACAACAAGGAACAAAAAGTGTCGTCAAATAACACATTGTAGTCCTAAAAGGTGGTCAATTGCTCACCTCGCTGATTTTATTTGCGTCAGTTCTAAGATGTACGTCATAAAATGCACTACTGCACCATGGTCCTTAGGCTAAATTGGACAAAGTCCCGCGAACCACCCTACTTGCTTGATGGTACATACGATGGTGAACCTCGCGCCAATTACTTGAAAAAAAAAATCGATGTGCGTTATCGCATCTGACAGCCTTTTTCTATATAAATCAGCTCCAATCGCTGTCCGGTCATATAGTAAATAGTGACTATGCTAGGCCTGCTTGTGTGTAGGGAAACTTTGGTGGCCTCTTTCTGTCCGGCTGTTGCTGATCTTCTCCTATCGAAAGTTACCTCTGTTAGATGTGAACTTCTGGTGTACACAGGACAGCTGTGAACTACTTAGAAATTATCGCCGTTTTCCAAAAACCCTCGCGTATCACACCGTCTCGTCTGTTCATATCTAAGTATTCTGCCGCCAACTCACGCACCAATTCCGGCAGATGAGCTAAATTGACTAAAAAACTTGGTTAAAATGAGCAAATAGTGCATGATCATGGTCCACAGAGCGTATTAAACGTAAGACTAAATCTCTAGTTGATCAAAGGCACTACTCAACCCTATATCCCGCTCATTTAAATCCGTCGGAACACTAACTAGACTTTTCTGGCAGAATCCGCATCACACGAACACACTTACTTCGTAGTCACGTATCTGATTCCTATTATCAAGAAGGCCTTTTTATAGTAGACAAACTCGAGACTGTACTCGTACAGAGTAGAGACGTCTTTGTGTATACTCTAAAGATGCCACTGGTAGATCTGATCGCTACTTAGAATTCGAGCATCATACTGGCGCCTCCATCAGTGCAAACCATTAACAAACTGCTATGGAACACTCTGATTTCCTTTAGTATTATGGGGCCTTTGCACAAAAGATTTTTCTAATTCAAAACGTGCAGTTAAAAAAACATGTTTTCCTTTGTTCCCTTGTCGAAAAACAGTGAACAATCGAAATAAAGTCACTTGTCATGGCTGGATAGGAAACCTTAACAGTGTCAAAAGCACTCGCCCCAAAACTTAATTTTGAAACACAGTAGCCGCTTCAATGTCACAAATTTCTTCTTATTTCTCTCCCAGTGTATCTTTCATAATATTTTAGACACAATACCATAATAACTGCATAATTCCAAAAGGGGTAACCCCGAGCAAGATATGCTTTCCTTGTAAACTTTTTAAACAGTTTTTGGACGTGAGGGTGAAAAAATACCGGTTCACAGATAGCTTTTTTTTTGATCATCACTCTGGGAAGATCCACTCACCAATGAAATTAGAATAGTCTACTATATTTCTTCATTGGGGTGAACATGCAGTTCTCCCCTCACACATATTAAGACAGATTGATTTACAAGGCAAAAGCAGAAGAAAAGAATATACAATAAATCTAAAAATGCAATAAACAAGCTGAAGATATAGCAAATGATTGGTCAACGGTACGGAAATTCACACAAAAGCACTATGTTAGGCTGAGATATGAAACGGGCATGTACAGGAGTACATATCATAAACAAATTAATGATGATGATAATAACCCTTTGGTGTCACAACCAGTAATATGGTATATTTATTTCCTTTTTTTATCTCATGTATACACCTCTAAATTTTTTAGCCATCTTAAAGCATTATATGTATGTTATGTAGTTTGTTAGACTTCTTTTAAAACGTATTTATGAATATTTCGTTAGATAGACCTACGTTCTCGCAAAAAAAAAAAAAAACAGCTACAAAAATCATTCTTACTACTTTTGCGACTTTGAATGGTTTTAATTTTAACAATTCTAAACTTTGTGTGGTTTCTTTTTTGGTTTACGAAGAAGGTGAGCTGTACATAAAAACAAAAAATAAAAAAGAAAAAAGTAAAAAAAAAAAAAAAAAAAAAAGGAAAAAAAAGACTGTTATTTTTGTTTTTTTTGCTATTTTCTTGTACGTTCTTAGGTGATCTTTACTGTATGTTATTTAAATTTTTTTATTTAATTGTTATATCTTTGTTAGTTGAGATTCCTAAGTTTGTTTTGTTACACTAGTTAATCGCCATATATACTTCGCTGTTATATTTTCCAAATATGAATTTAACATAATAATCTAATGCCCTTTTTAATTTGTTTTGGAGGGCTGTCTTATTGTAAGAATTGTGATCTCTAGGACTAAAATGTGTCACCTCTCATTTAAATGAAGTGGAATTAATAAAAATAAAGTATCAACTGACGAACGGGATTAAAAATAAAGAACAGTAAGAAGGAACCATTTTGGAGTTTTACAACAAGTTCAATTGAAATGGCGACAATTGTCGGACTAAATTATTCCCCCTTCAAACAGAATAGAAGCCCTTTGAAAACCTGCGATGCTCGCAAAAATAAGACACTTGAAAATCCTGTTTAATAATCAGTTTTTATATCCTGTCTTGTCCATCCTGATACCCCAGAATAAGACTTAAACCAACATACCAGCCGAACCCTGGCCCCGGAAAGAACTACTACACCATTACCCACCAACCTCTTATAGTTTTATTTGGCACCATATAGTGAACTGGAAAGTTGGCGAAAACTGCTGTGTAACATTAACAATATCTTCTAAACGTAAAAACGGTCCGGTACAATCTCACCCGTGTAAAACCAAATATTTCATACCTAAAAACCATGTTGCACAAAACAACTAGCACTTACGGACTCTACAGAAGTCAAAAAATGGACCCGAATACAAGTTTTATACATAAAATCTGTTTATCCATCTTGGGCTAACTATTCTCAGATAAGACTTGGAGAGCAATTGCAAATGATGTGGCCTCACGCCTTAATATCTCAATCAAGAGGACAATTTCTTCATCTTAAGAGTCATGTAAAACACTATGGGCCACTGGTTTCTCGTCGAACATCAGTAATTTCTAAGTGTTACTATGGAGGGCAATATTTCAAATTGTGAATGTCGTAAACATAACTTAGTTATGATCACTTTGGGATCGTAATAAATATTAATCCTTACCTAACTGGATTCGGCCCATGTCATGGGTTTTCTCGTAAAGGGTTCTTCAATGACGCTGAGACATCAACTATAATTAGTTCAAACCATCTTAAGGATGATTTAACTAAAACAATGTGTGAGTAAAAATATACACAACTAGATTATTCTATGGCGTATTCGACTTCTCCAAAGCATTTTTATAACACTTTACGGCCACATAAAAACTATATAAGTTTCGCAACTTATTGGTATAAGATGGAAATGAACATTTGTGAAGAAATTGGCATCACATCTTTCCTCGAACTCCCAAGCGTAAGATGCGTGCTCTTTTTTGGGACAAACGAACAAACCTCTGTAGTAAGCTCAAACCGTTGGTTTCTGGTGTTCACCACAATTAGGGACACGTGCTTAGGTCCACTGTTATATTTCTTTGCCACATGTAAATAACCTTACCTGATTGTGTTTACGGCGACTTAATACAGTCACAAAGTGAGACATTATTTTGCTGAACGGGACCGATGCCTCTTGCTACAGGCCGCATATAACCAAATACCAAATACGACCATAATCGCTACACAGGACACAAACAAGATCCTACATAACTCTAGTATTAGCTTGGGAAAGAACACCATTGGGGGTCAAGGAGTTTCTTCAAGCGTCAAGAAAGTGTTATCCTTTTGAGTATATTAAAAGTCCAAATCTTCGGGGGGGGGGGGGGGTATATTTCTACTCTATAAGTAAAATGAAAATATCTACAGCCAAGTCCAAGAGGCACTCCAAGTACCTAGGATCGAGTCATTATCTCTGAGGACTATAAATGGACCACTCATATTAATAAAATTACATCCAAAGCAAGTTCTATGCTGGGACTCTTAAAAAGAAACCTTAAACGTTGTCCTATAGGTTGCAAGAAAATTGGTTACACCTCAATGGTTCCTATCAATCTTGAATATGCGACTGCTGTATGGACCCGCACCAACAAGGAGACATTGACCGACTTGAAAGAGTACAGCGCAAAGTAGCAATATTTATTAGCAGTACATCTAGAGAGGAAAGTTTCATGACCTACCTGCTAAAAATTGGGGAGCTCCCAACACTTCAAAATCTCAGGAAAACTGATAAATTGTGTTTTATTTATGAAATATTTTACGCACCACATGTATTTACCCATGCTCCCAGCTGTCCTCGAAACGTACCACATTCCTAACTGCACACTTGCACCACCTAGTCACGAAGGTGTTAAGACCGTACACTCGCTTTAAAGACTTTGGTACGTTATGCTACCATAACAATGAATCATAATATATAGTAAAGACTTCTCAAGTACTATTGAACTGCCGATCCAAGAAAATTAAACCCACAGCCCCCCCCCCGCGACCCGTATAAGCATTGGTTTAGTTCTCCGTTATTTCCCTCTACATCGTAGTACACTCGATTAGTTGGAACGCCCTAAGACAAGAACTAATATTGACAAGATAGCATAACCAAAATCTGGGACATATTATTCCGAGGGAAATTCGCCTGCATAGGCATTAACGAAAGCGACGGGGGGCACAGTAGGAAGACTGCCCCCCTAAAATTTCTGAGGGACTCTTAAATTCGGACGCCCCAGGAAATGGACAAAAAAATACTGGGCACAGAATAGGGTGAAATTCCTGGCAGAGGCATGTGAAGATAAAAGTGAAAAGATTGCCCGAATTTTTTCTACTATACGGAATTCCGAATTTTTGATCGAATGCCCGAAAAATGCATGTGGGGGGCTGTCAAGCATGTTGTAGTGATTGGGGTCATGATCTATTTATGTGACTACCTCAACTGCCAACGAACACTTCCGGTAGCAACTTATTGAGCATTCGTAAGCATAAAAATTTTCTGCCCCCACCCCCCCCTGCGCCACCCACCGCCGCCCCTCCCAAAAAAAGATAAAAATACTTGTGTACAATGAGTCGTACCGTAACGCCTAAATTGAATCGCGCCTGGCAATGTTGCTAGCCCCCTCCAGAGTCCTTCCGGCACTGTCAATTCGCTGGTCACGTGGTTACTAGCAACGATACCCAAATTCGACTACGACGACCACTCGTTACGACGATAATGATGATGATGATAGGAGATCTCGATGATGATGATGATGCATAGATGATAGATGGATGATAGAATATGTGATGATGATGAATGCATATGATGAATTATGATGAATGATGATGATGAGGAGTGATGATGATTGATTGATGAGATAGATGATGATTTGATGATGATGATGATTAGAGTCATGATGATGATGTTGATGATGATGATTATGGAATGATGATTATGATAGGATGATGGATGATAATGATGATGATGATGATGATGATGAATGATGATGATGATGAAATATGTATGATGAATGATGATGATGAATAGATATATCGATTGAGGTATGATTGATGAATTTGATGTGAATGAATATAGATGGATGATGATGATGATGCAATGGATGATTATTGCATGATGAATGATGATGATGATTGATGAAGTGATAGATGACATTATGATGAACTTGAACTGATGATGTTTACTATGTCTTCAATCTGGCGACATCCAATGATATGAAAACTATTTCATTCAAGCATTTTCACAAATTACAGCCTTATGATGGAAGCTGGATTTAATCTCAGAAATATATTAAATGTACGCAGGGAATGGCTTGGCAAAAGCGTCAGATCAAATTTATAAGAAAAGTTAGTTCTCTGTGGAGGACCCCAGTTCGTTTGAAGTCAGAGGGCGTAGCTAGGAATGAAATTTTACAGGCTAAGAAGGGGGCCTCAATGGTATCAATAGATGTGCAGAGGTCAACGACATTGAATACCGGCCCTCACTTGAAATTCTTAACACATTGTTACATGAAGGACTACACACCAGCACAAACAATATTGTTGGGGAGGAGAGGTCTAGCAAAACAAGTGTTTAGGGGCCGTGCAGGTCCCCAGGCCCCATGTATGCTATACGGCGCCTAGCGCCCATCAAATTGTCCCTAGCCATCCAACACTTACGGGCGCCTTCGGAGTGCCAGTTAAAAATTGACTTCTCAGAGTCACAACTTCCCAAGATGCAGTCTCCAATAAAAAATTATATAGTTCCCCTGTCACTTGAAACTGGAGATTGGCCCTTGACAAATTGTCCATGGTAAAACTATACCACAAAAAGATGTTTCATATAACCTTCAAACGTCGAACACTGAAACAATATTTTTTTCAAGGGTTGACTAATGAACAGAATCGATGAAGGGACACTATGTCCCAGGAACCCATCACAAAATGAAACATGAACGATAGCCTTCATGGATATAGGTTACCCAACTATTCCTGACCGTCCTTCCTGGCACAAAGAGCAAGGCACCTGGGGAAATGCGAAGGAAAGCAAAAACACATTAATGCAATAAATACATATTGTCATGTTGTTTGAAAACTAACGAAAAGCAATAGGCTATAATATAAATGTCTTCAACGCTGTTTTTTCTGTGCGCTTACGTGCTTGCGTCGCACGATATCAATTTTAGTAGAACGCTAACTTGGAGGCAACACCGTTTTAAATATTGCTCTCGAGGGTTTCGGGTTTACTTTTCGGATAGTGTGACCATCCTGCTTTTCAATAAGCTTCGTACAAAACTCTTCTGTTAATCATCTAAACCACCAATGCCCAATCGGCCGTAATACAGGAAACGCAGCGTAAGGGAAGTTCCCCTATAGTCACCCAAGAAATTGTTCAAACGAGCAAAATTTTTTTATAAATACACGGCCATCTAATATCTGTGTATTGAATTAGACTCGTACATTGTTTCCTGTTAACAATATCGACTTGCTCAGGATTCACAAGTTTGAAAGAAGTGTCCAATTTTCTGGTTATACACCTTAATAAAGGGACAATCTAGGTGCCATTATTAAGCGAAGGGTTTGGACCAAGATTTGCCCCGGTAAAAAAAAAAAGCCCAGTACAAGGTGCTGAAGGGGTTCGGGGAAAAGTCATTCTAGGTAACAGGGGCGAAAAATTTTTCAAATGTTTGGATGAAGAATAGGGGTGGAAACAAGTACAGTCAATGCTAGTTTTTTGATCTCTACAGGGGGGGGTCGAAAAAATGTTTTCACAAGGGTGCTATGGGCCCCCTGCGCCAAGTTCCCTTGACCTGTACTGCCACTGGGGTTGGGGCAAGTAAGCACTGTTCACTTCCTTTAAGGCGATACCTTTTTTCCACTAGTAGTGCAGCATTTTGCTATTTTAGGCTAAGAAGCTAATACACACACTAAACCAGTATGCAAAATAGCGATTTTTTTCAGCAACCACACGCTTCGACAGCGCATGACTACATTCATTAGTTTTTTTTTTACCAAGTAAATCTTCACACAACAAGCCTATTCCTGAAAACTAAATCCTTCCACAAACCCATTTTTTTTAAAAGATTATTGTTCCAACGCCCCCGGAAGATCCCCTTCCAAAGATAATCCATTCGTCCTTCTAACTAATCCTCCAGTCCCGATCCATGATCGATCCCATCTAACTCTTAGTCTCATGAGAGTAAGAAATATAGAGCATAAATTGGGGGAAAAGTCAATTGATTGTAATATCGGTTGACCACCATTATAAGTATCAGGGGGCAGATCCAGGATTTTCTTGACACAAAGGAGGGGGGGGGCGAAGTTTTTGCGACCTGTGATTGACAGGTGCTAAGTAGCACCATCTAAGCGGAGATCGCGACACCATCGGTTGGCGCGGAGTCTGCTATCCAAGAAAAGTTTTATGACGCAAATAAAGACCAACACTCCCAGTTACGCACGGCAAATAGCGACTTTCCACCTGATTCCTTATTTTTGTGCATTTTCCTGCCTTCATAATATTTCATGTCTCATGAACTCATCAACACATAAATTTTTTCCCACAAAGTATATTACACAGAAGATACATTTTCTCATACCGGCACATTGCCAATTACTAACAGCATGCATTCCTATTCAGAATCGTGTCTAATCCAGAGAATACTTTTATAGTCAATGTTTCTAAACGTTGGTGAATACTGCGTAAGACTTCCTTGAGAATTTGATGACCCATATATTAGTTCAGACTTGATGGCCAGCATGACTTCAGGTACCGCACATTTGCATTGACAAGTCGCTACTGGATGGGTGTACAATGAGTGCGTTATCTGTAACTCACGGTGGCAGATTCCCGCCCTCAGCTGTGGTCCTATAATCATTTATCTTGTTCTTGTATTGTGTGGACTCAGATTGAGAAAGTGAAAAATCTACACACCACCCAGAATGCACGGGCATGGGGCTATTGCTTGGTGAGACTTGGATAGCCGCTGGATCAATTTGTTTTGGGTGGGGTAACGTCCAGGGCCAGGGTAATGATGGTAATATATTGTAGCCTTACATGATGTGTATTTTGTGGCAGTGCCTTAACAATCTGTAGTCGATCAAAACTGAATGACCGAATTGTGAGATGTGTTTCCCGACCACTACGAAATACTTCTAATATAAAATTTTGTCGGTGAAGTGCACTGATGGCCAAATCTGAACGTTCTTTCAGAGACAAACAACTGCGAGGGATTTATTAGACTCTTGAGCAGAACAGCGCATTTGGCCATTTTAGTTTTGTCATAGTTGATTATGGTATTTTTTTATCTATTGTTGAGTTGCGTGATTTTTTTACGCTATAATTTTGATAAATTGGCCTTCATATATCATTTTCTTCTTATGCTATTAATTCTGTAGTGAGGCTCCTCTGTCGACATGAAAATTTCACGGAGTGACGTGTTCCTCCTACGCTTCCACCGTGATGCCCCGCCGCTAGCCCAGTGCTGCCTAACGGCTGTTAAATTTGTAAGCATAACTCAGGAAATATGGGTAAAACAGCACATAGACTGCCAGAAGTACAGCCAGACCGTAAAAGACACTTCTATAAGGTAGGCCTCTGTGATTCCCATGACATTTTTCCATTTAATAACTTCTCATATGAACAGTTGGCGTATCCATGATATAGCATTTTGTTGTGTTTGCGGGCGAGGGGCTTCACACCTGCATTTACATAATCTAGGGAACAGCGGCACAAGCTGCGCACCCATTGAGTTTGGCTGCGGAGCTTACCTAAGAAAATTTGATGACGTTGTTTAATGGAAACCCCTCCAGAGCAAGTATCGGCCGAAATGGCGACTACCTATATGCCCATGATTTGATAGCCAGCCATCAAGAATCGCAATTTTTGTTGAAACAAAGATGTAAGAAAGTTTTGGAATTTTATTTTATTGCACATTTTCTGTGAGGACGATCAGCTCAGAGCTTGGCTGGGAGCTTTTTGTCCAACGGTTGAAAGTTTGAAATCCCGTTTACTCAGTGGCTGTAAGTATCCCAGGATTTCTCTCAGCAGGGGGATGTTGCTGCAAGTATGTGTGTGTGATCGTCCCGTGCGCCGTGGGGGAGGTGGGTTCTCGACTCGAACACAAAGCATAAAAAAAAAGAAGCTAAGGAGAAAAAAAAGGACACATTACCTGGTCTGCGATAATAAATAAGAAAAAAAAAGGGGGTGAGCAGGGTGTATCCCCCTCCGCTTCTGAAAATTTTTGCAAAAATTAATTTGTTGTCCTAGACCCATTCCATCTGGTGGCCGTACATGATGCCTACCTATTTTTGAAGTAAAAGTTTGTGTTAAAAAAATCGGGCCTCACCCCTTGTAGTACGCCATTGCCGGTTTACTATCATAAGGACAGGAGCAGCCACCATAGGTTGGCGTCGCGGATTGTTCCAAGAAACATTTGAGTTTTAATACATCCCAGACATAGCCGAGAAAATGGCACTTGCCAGGCTTGATAGCACTGTATGCACACCATCCCAACTGCTGTCGCACTGCCTCGTAAGTATTTTTCGATTGGCTGATGGTAATTGGTATCAGGTATTTCTAATTGTATTGATTGTATCCCACAAATCATTAGTGGTAGTAAGATCAGCATGTGTAGTAACCGTCCCAATTGCACGACGTTCAAACTTATGCTGCTCGTGCGCTATGACTCCCATATTTCGCGAGGTTGCTAAATGCATTTGTGCAGCTTTCAATCCTCTAATCACTTGGGATCCACTCTCTTCACTTCTCAATTTCCTTAATCCTCTTCTCCTTTGTCCGTTTTTTTTTTTCTCCTTTTTTTCCATTTCATTTATTTTATTTTTTGCATTTATCAAAGCGGGGGGCCGTGGCCAGGGTCGGCCACCACCCTAGATCCCCCCTGATTACTGTATTATAAAGAGTAACCAGGGTCTTTCGGGGAAGATATGTCGCAGACGCAAATGGATTCCAATATCTTAGAAATTGGTAGAGATGGATTGTATGTGATCATCCAAGAGATGGCTCGTCAATAAAACACAGGGAACTTGCAGTGTTAACAAAGGAGGAACATCAGCTCCACAGAAATCAATAATATGAATGGCATGGTCGGGCACCTAGTGAAGACAGAAGAGAACAGGGAAATTTTTTTGGGGCCGTTTTGCATAAATTTGGAGTAATTAACTTATTGACACAAACCATTCAGAAACCTTGTGTATTTCTTTATGTATAAATTTCCAGTAAGGTCACGGGATCTTCATGAGAACAAAAATATTAGTATTGTCGCAATATAAAATAAAATGAAGCTTAACGCTAGCCTTAGAAAAGGTCATTATATAGATATATTATATATATATATATATATATATTATATATATATATATATATATATATGTAACCCAAAATCAGGTGAGCAGACCATAAAAATTCAACAGTCGTGCAGCCAATAATTCACTCCAGAGAGAAGTTTAACTAATTCTCCAACAACTGTATTTTACATTACTAAAACACATCAAAATTAAATACATATGAGACCGGTCTTTCCACTATCCCCAGTTACTTAGTTACAGTAAAAACCTAGACTGAGTCTACAGTCAGTAAGATCCTATGCCCTAATCTGAATGTTACCCTCTGACTTCCTCTGGACAGTAAAACGTTTTGAGCAAAGGATTCTTCCAGAGCAATAGCTCACACCGACGGCAGTTGAATGTTCTGTATATCATAATTCTGGGCAGTAAGCAAGTGTTACAAACATATGCAGTAATGTACTTCAATCGTAAGGCTGTGGAGGATAGATCTCTCTTGGTTAAACTGGACTGTCCCTGGCTGTAGGTTCTGGAATATTATCAAGTTCAGTGCGGTCAGCATACAAGGTCATCTAAAAAGGAAACAACAAAGGTTCAAACAAAATTGCTTAACAAATAATGTCCATGGTTCCACGGCAACAGATCCAGCAGAGAAAAGACTCCTAGGAAAAGGGTTTTGCCCTAACAAAAACAATGTTCAAGTGTTCGCAGTAAACGGTAAACAGGAAAAACAAATATAACAAGGCACAACATTTCCAAAAAGTATTCCTTTCAACATCACATAATCCACTGTCATTTCACTGGAATGCATCATGAGAACGAATTAGGGTCCACAAATAACTAAATTTGTACATGGGCATCACACAATCCCACTGTGACTGTCTCTAATTTAGACAAACATTAATTTCTGCTCATCCAACATTATAGCCTAGCGTCTAAAACACCTTAAACCCTTAAGCAGTTTCTTTACATCACCACGGTGATACTTAGCAACCCTATGGTTTATTGAGTACGTACCAGTCATCATGCACACTAGACTGCAATATGATCTGACCATAAGGCCCTGCAATTGCATTCCCAACACTAGTTATCGAACATTTCAATGCACCTCTACACAGTACACAGATTCATTATATACGGTACGCAACATCACCCCGACTGCATCACAGCGCAGTCCCATACTGCTAACACTAGGCTAGATATACATCCCACAACTTGTAACAGTATTGTTCATCCTAACATGGTTAACTTCATTAACAAGCCTGCCACGTTTTACAACTACTACTTAAGTGGCAGTTCATTTATTTCCTTTATGGTTCTTTCATCAATACCCACCTAAAAAGGGCCACTGCGAGCTCTCTCAACCTTTACGAAGGTAATTCAGAACAACAGAAAACATCAGTGCTTCATTGAAACCTCGTACTCAGGCAAATTCTTAGATGGTTACAACCACGAACCGATTGCGAGCAAAATCAACAACACGCTCAACTAGTTCCAAGTTAGCCAGCGAATAAATAAGTTTCTGGTTGTATCGAAATTCAACTCAGTGACTAGCGCATATGAACCAGTTCAGCGCAAAATTGAATTCACTACCCAGTAATATCTAATAACGACTACAAGGCGTTACATATATATATATAATGAACAGTAGTGGGGCGAGAATGGAGCCCTGTGGGACACCACACTCAATAGGTAAATTTACATTGCGAATGTCAGGGGAATGACGAAAACACAGGGTCTATTCATGTCCCATTAAGAAAGCCTGGTTAAACCTTGCATTTATTAAGAAAACAGGTTCAGTTTACTCTTAAATAACGTAAAGGCATCTTGATTCCATGTTTTTGGAAGATGTTTATTTGTCGAGAAATGTTATTTCTTAGTCTCCGACACTGTAGCTCGGTGTTGACCCACCAGAAGGCTTTGCACCAACTTGGAAGGTGATATATGCTACGTCGGTTGGCTACCCAGCCCTCGCTGTGGATGGCACTGTGAATTAGCCCCCTGGTTTAACTTAAGTTAAGGCGTTGTAAGTTATGCTTCCAGATTCTGTTGCAATATAAACTATGGCGTACAAATTCACATTGAAAATATGTTGAGATATCCATAGGCTTGTGATGGATTCAAAGCTGTAGGGAGTGTGTGAATAGAACTCTACTCATAACTACTTCATGAGGTTGGAAAATTATTGTGTCATCCCTAAAATTATGCCCTCCTGTAAAAAATAAAGTGTGCTTACAAAGCGTGCCAAATATTTTATGACAGTGTTATGAAACTATGCTCAGAAGACGATCAGTGTGTAAAAACAGAAACATATGGTAGCCTATACTCCATACTCTTGCATATTGACATTTTCGCAACCTACTGAGAATATGTAGTAGGTTAGTTTACCACTGTGACAGTCAGTTTCCATATCGCTGTCGTCAGATATACTACCGCCAACTCCCTAGATCTATTACTCCAACTGGTAACTCTCTTGACGTAACAAACCCCTCTGCTAAATCTGTCAGCACGTTTGAACTTCATTCCACATGACCCCAGACACTACACTCAAATGATACCATGGAAACTTCGACTGTAATTTTGCAAATACTGTCTAAACACACTTTTGCAAAGGGAACTATGTCTGAATGGCGAAGACAAAATTTCGCCTCCGCTTTAGTAAGCACAGACACAAAATTTCACAGCGGCTTAAGGGATATTACCGGACATTTCCCTTCTCCAGGACACACAATGCATAGCCTAGTCTACTTTGCATCTGTTACAGCAACTCTAAGGAAGATGATAAACGAAAAGCTGAGAAGACTAGACTTATACAAGTTTTCAATACCAATAGAATTAGCCACTAAAAACATTAAGGCATTTTAGGCCCTAAATGAGCTTTAAATAAGTTGCAGAGCGTATCCCTGATTTGTTCACAATGTCGTATAGTATTTAGTATATACTATCCATTTCTAAGTAGGTCATTGCGACTGCCAGTATACCACGCAGACTTGCTTGTTTCCGTTCCCTTGATCCTTGCACGTGGTGGCTATTCCTTCCGGCTTCCAAGCTTCCTGTTTCCCGTCACATGTTTGTTTTACGTCTCAACTTCCGCGTTTCCCCTTATCCCATATTAATTTTTGTAGATGCGGTCAATTTCACCTTTTACAGCCTCCTCGTTGGTCAACCATGATTATCGCATTAATTAATATATATTTGCTTGAGTGCATATTAACTATTGATCAATTAGGGGACGACACTAAGTCTGTAGATTTGAGAGTCCCACGAGGTTTGCAAGTCCAGGCCGCTAGCTTGGTCACTCGTGCGGCACATCTCGAATAAGCAAGATGTAGTAACAACATTAATCACTATCTGTAAATAAATAATTGTTAACCGGCTAAATTGATCAACTTTAACCATCTTTTTGGAAATGGAAATCATCAAATAAATCATCAATCATGTAAATCAACTCGGAACTGTTTTCGTCTGTTATTCTTTTGGATTCCCTGTTTGGAACGCTCCGCCTCTCAACCTCTTGGCAAGATCCCCTAACTACCGAAGCCTTCACATGGAGTGATTAGCCAAAACACCCGACAATAGCCCCATTTCACTCCTGACAGGGTTGATGAGTCTGCATGACACTTTGATAGGAGAATTTGATAGTAGCAAAAGCTGCTTTCTCTCTCATGGGGCTGATACGGTCTTGGATGTCTAGCTTTGAGGCAATGCCAATACAGGAGGAGTACAATAACCATAAGAAACCTTTTAAGCTAGGAGGTTGAAGATGGCACAGAGTGTTAGGTACACGAACCTTAGAGTTCAGGTGGGGTTCCCCCCCCCCAAGTAACGTTGAACTGGAAACAAGTCACGAGGTTGAAACTGCTATCTCGATGCTTTTATCGAGGCACTCTAAAAGAGCATCTTCTTTATTTTGAATCAAGACCAGGTCGGACGAACTAAAAAGTCCTACTACTGATGAAGCCCAAAATCTAAAACCAAGAGCAGAAGCATGTCTAGTTAAAGGTAAAAAGCCTATTATAGCAGAGCTTCAAAGCATCTGCGGTCTTTAATGTAATCCAACAGCACAAAGATGCCATTAGTCTACTTAAAAGAGGCAATGTCCGTTCAGAGCACTTGTTTTGAAAAAAAAAAACTTTTAACACAAGGGATTGTCTACGTAGTATCAGATAACGCTACCGCCTACCTATTTTAATTAATCAAAAGATAGGCAACTCTACATTGCAGAAAGACTTTGGCCTGTCCATGTCTAATTCACTACAGAAGTGCAATTCATTCAAATTTGAAGTGCAGTATAAGCCTATTTTTCCTGTCTTACACTCCTACCACTGAGAACAATCAGAAATATATCAACTGTCACACATGTAGCCTTGTCTAGGCTATGTCAGACTCAAAGCAACCCAGATATTGGGGTTTTAAAGCTTTTAACTTTGGTGCTTTTTAAGTGCATCGAAACGGCACATACAAACAAAAAACAAACTCAAACCGGATCGGACAGGAACATAAATGCAAAACTATCCACACACTACCAAATCAAACAGAAAGTTATGTTCATTACAACAATGGAACCACACACACACTGACAACAACCCAAGCTTTTAACTTTTCATAGTCACTACCTCTCCACACCAGGGAGCAGGTAATGACGAAAATGGTTTCATAAACTGAAAAGTTTGGTTTGCCTATCGAGCTTAACAGCACTTCAATAAATAATTATGTTAAGTAGCCTAGGCCAGGTAGGCCTAGCCTACAAGCATAAACATCACTGGGCCTGTAGGTAGACCTGGGGCTAGGCTAACAGTTCATTTGATCAGTGTTTAAAGTTTGCCAAGACCTTTATTGTTAGTATTGCCTTTACGGCCCGCCTAGGCCTGCCTACACTTGAATTTGAAACCATTTGTGTTAACATCAACTCACGGCGTCAAGGGTCATGAAGAGGCCAAGTGAAGCACTAATGTACCCAGCGTCAGAGCTCCTCTGACTTCTCAGAGGGTTTAATGAATGAAACTGCTTGCCTGAGTGAGAGTTGTTTTATCTAAGAACCTGTTTACAATGCCTCGGTTGGATAGGCCTAGACCACTTATGGATGATCAAAGAATTTAGTGAAGTTAACTCTTTTGATTTTTTTTTTCTAATCAGAGCCCTTGATGAGGATTTTAATCCATCTTGACTTTTTTCAACAAGCCTAAGTTAGCCGACATTAAAGTTGGCCTACCCAAATGATGTAACCCTGAGAGAGCAGGCTGGGGTTGGCATAGGCTAGGCCGTGGAGCTAATATCGTAGGATATTACCAGGACTAGACCAACACGACAAAAGTACAAAAGCCATGCACAGTCGTTCCTTGCGTAATTCGGTAGCCTATGCATACAGAGATGCCAACCCTCCCTGATTGTCAGGGAGGCTCCCTGAAAATTCATGGATATCTGTCCATTCCGACTAACAAATATGAAAACCTCCCTGATTCAAGAAGGACTTCCCCCTATTAATTTCTATGTAATTCTGAAAACCTCCCTAATTTCTGTGTGAAACCTCCCTGATTTCTTGATGTAAATGTTGGCATCTCTGTGCATATCGTATAATATAGTATGGTAAAGGCGCCGCCTACCCTAGGCTGTATTGCAAAGTATAACGCTGAAATGCCTGTGACAAAATCATGTCTATCGTCTACTTTCTGAACATAACCCACCTAAGGAAATTACACATACCCTCGAAAAGCGGTGTTCGTAACCCTAGGTTCCGTTCCTGTAACAATTTTGCTTAATTTTGATTTTCTGATTTTTTTCCATCCATCCACTAATTCCAAAACGGAAGCATCACAGGGTCCCTCTATGTGTGTCCACTCTCCTCGTATCTTGTTCCCTCTTGGCTGATTTACATAAGACTTCGTGACCTTGAAGTGACAAGCCATGGAATCTGAAAGATGGGACAAAAATACATGAGAACAATAAGACTTTGATGGGTTTACAAGCTTTCACATAAGAGCAGAAACTAAGAATCAAATACAACTAAGCGCAGTAGTCGGCCCTGACACCAAAGCCTGACAGCGATTATCTCAATATCCCATTTAAATGAAGCCCCCTGTGGGCTGGGGGTTGTAGAATATGCCCACGGTATTTCCCGCTTGTCGTAAAAGGCGACTAAATGGAAGGACTTGCACTGTATTTAAACTTTGCTTGACACTATATAACACATTTGTGTTGGTGTGTCATTAAATTTCATCTAACTAACCCATTAAAATGAAGTAGTGGGTTCAGGCACACTGAGTTGCTGCCACCCTAGCAGTAATGCATTGGTAACAGTAGAATGAAGGGGTGCGGGTGTTCTTGTCTGGTTTAATGTTACAAAGTTCCTATTATGCTATTAGTTACGATCACATCATCAATACCTCATCCCATAATGCTGTGTTTAAATTAAATGAGATGAAATATTTTCCACATTCACTAACATTCATGAAAATGATGTCAAACACCCCCATGGTCACATTAAAAATCTCTATCAAAGAAGTATCAAATCCGATGATGAGGCAAAACACCCCCTCTAGAAATTGCACCCCAAAGAAGGACACGCCAAGCAAGGTGCTGACCCCAGCCAAACCCGTCAGAAGACCCCCAGAAAGAGTACCCCCATGCCCATAAGAATAACGCTCAAAATGAAGACCACCCGTGAAAATAAAACAAAGGTAAGATCTAGAAATCAGAAAGAAAAGGGGAAGTAATGGACCAACGCATATTACAAACGTTCCACTTACTTAATAAAAGCGCGACAAAAGCGAAACATTCAAGCACCAACGCAGCAGTTAAACTAGAGATCCCTACGTGGGAGAAAGGCGTCAGTCAAGCTTTACGACCAACATAAAGGCCTGTCTCTTGAAGAAGAGAAGTTGCAGCTCAGAGTGACGCAGAAGTGACAGCTACGCCAAGTCCAAAGAAGCGCCGCACAGTCGTCAATCCCAGTGTAAATGTGGGAGCTTGACCATCTGGCGAAAACAAGAAATTCAAAAAGGACTACTGTGCAATGTGTAACTTCACATATGAAATCTTCACCTGATTACGTGTCAACTTGGCTCAAGTGTGACAAACCGTCGCAATTCCAGTGCTAGGCTCACAATGCGTGTGCTGGGATTTATTACTCGGCCATAAAAAGTTGGTTAGCGGTCTTTTCTATGCCCAAAGCATATGCCGATTGACGAACCTGATGATCCCAGTAGCAACTATTCTGACTAAGCCGGAGAAATTTAGCTGTTAAAACACTTGACTACATGTAGACTTATGTGTGGTAAAATGTAGACTAATGTGTGCTAAAACGTTCGTAAATATTTTGTAACGCCTTCCAATATTAGTAAGAAAAATCAAAAGTTTAACCGATTTTATCCATTGCTATTTAATATATACATTTTCAGAATTTCGATTTGTCCTATTAAAATGTAGACAAATGTGCGCTAAAACGTTGGTGAATATTTTGCAACGCTTTTCAGGATTAGTTAGAGGAATAAAAACAAAATTAACCGATTCTGTTCATTGCTTTGTGATATAAATTTTCAAAATTGCAGTCAATTCAAGTGCCAAAAAAGAAAAATAGGTTTCTTATAGGTTTTTTTTTTTTTTAAATATAGGCGTATTTTCCCCAAATAGAGGCTTTTTATAGGTAATATATAGGTGGATCTTTATAAATCAGAGGAAAATAAGACACTAAAATACTACTAGTTTATATTTAAAAAAATAACATACCTTTACCCGTTTTGTTGATTCCTTGCTGAAGGCAGGCAAGGAATCTTTGGGATAGTGATATCATGTGTGTATGTGGGTGCGCGCGCGTGTGTGCACTGTATGTGACACTTACCTCAGAGGAAGAACCATATTGTTTTAGGTGGTCAAAGGTCATCTGAAGTCACCAGAGGTCAAAAACTGAAAACCTTGTCAAACATGATTATGTGAAGATAGGAATGACAGACGCTTCTTATACTTTGATGGCGGTCACAAGTCATTTGAGGTCACCAAAGGTCAAAAAGTGAAATTTTGTAAACGTGATATTACAAGGGGGAAGCACAGACACTTGTTCAACTTTTTGTTAGTCAATTTTTGGTAGGGTTCAAAGGTTATGTAAGGTCATCAGAGGTCAGATTGTTACAAGATTGTAAGAATGATATGGTCAAGAAGTAAATATTAGAGATGAACCTCAGTGTAAAATGCACTCTCTTTTGGCAAGGAATCACTAATCCTCTTGGCTTTCTGGTTTTAATAAATAGTTTGTCACCTGAAATCTTCCACGCATCAGCAACCCTGGGAACCATGACTGAATGCTAAGTTTTGAGGTAGTCTTGACGTCTCCAAAGAGCCTGCTCTTGTTGCACTCCAAGCATGAGTACCCAGGGTTATGCACTGTGCACTCTGAAAAACTTCACATGATAGGTCTTAAACAAAGCTATGAAGCTAGGGGGTATAATTATTTTTTTCTTCTGCTTTTTTCCCCCTTTACTTTACTCACACTGCACAGTTAAAAAATACAATATGTAGGTTTTGTATAGGTTTTATAAGGCATCTTCCAACAAATATAGGCCCCATTTTTTAACATATTTTTTTTTTTTTTAGGAATCATACGTGGGTGACGATTTTTAACACTTTGCAGGTTTCATGCATTATATAAAGCTATTCACAAATGTTTTCAAATCAACAGTTTGTTACCAAATGTTCCTTTTTATGGAATGTTTAGTTTTTATCTCTATCATTTCAACTTACTCATTACCTAACAGTATTCATTAATCTGCTTTATGACTGAGTCATATTGAGTACAGTTCTTATAGTAAACAAGGTCATCTTTCTTCTCCTTTTTGACTTTAGCATAGCTGCACAAAAAAGACTAAAATGTCAGTGAATCGGTGCAAATCGGCGTTTCCTAAAAGGGCTGTGGTGGTTATATATATATATATATATATATATATATATATATATATATATATATATATATATATATATATATATATATATATATATATATATATATATATATATATATATATATATATATAAATATATAAATCATGAATAATATGCTTCTGAAGGTAGATTTCACCTGCTACGCATTCTGGGGATAAAAAGAATGTCATACAAAAAGTGTGTTACGTACGGACTGATAACCACAAGAAATTAAAACGTTTTCCTGTCTATTTTAGGCACAAGGTGGAAAACTTTTCACCTCGTGCCTAAAATAGACACGTAGGACAGAGACAGCTTATACGGAAAAAAAACATCAGCGCCAGATGACTCTGCTGCAGATAATGACGAATCCAGCGATGAGGAGTAATGACGAATCCAGCGATGAGGAGGGAGGGCCGAAAGAATCACTAGGAGTCCTGTTGGTGATGAAATTCAGCATGAGCTGGACGTTACACTGTCAACATCAGCGGGCACAACAGAAGAACAGTCTCGGGATAATATCTTGGACAACCTTATAAAATGCAGAGAAATTGTCAGTGGAAAATGGGATGATTTCAACCAAATCGAAGAAAATGCGGAAACTGCTGGTGAGCTTGGCTCTGTGATTTACCATGACATATTACAACGACAGTAAGAACCAGTTAAAATGCTATGAAGTCCCATCAGATGCTTACGGTTGCAGCCGGTAGGTACGGGGTCCCACTCCCGGACGGTTCATACCGAAGACTTTAAAAAACGGAACCCACTGCCATTGAGCTTGGTGCCCAGCATAAGCAAAGAAGTAAGGAAAACAAGCCGGTGACAACTGCAGAAAAAAAAGGGCCGTGGCCGGCCCGACTTTAACTCTTCACTCCGTTGTTGCAGGTTTTTACACATTTACCAGTGTGAATGACATACCAACTAAAAAGGCTAAGGGATTAGCGCACCTCATCGAACGAACACTGTCGGTAAAGGAAGCTCCGATCCATAACACCCTTCTCTTTCCAACGCAATGCTGTCGAAAACAGCATGACTGGTTCAAAACTTACAACTTATTTACCAGCACGTGCGGGCCTTCTGGAAGTTACACATCTGTACAAAAAGTTATAAACAGTGAAGTGGAGGCGCCAGAGTGTCCAGAGAGAGATACTAACATAGCCTTTGATAATGAGCAAAAGGTAGGTAAGACATCAGGGCGAATAGTGGTCGACCCAAAGGTTCCCGTAGACGTTTGTATATCATACATACAAACATCAGAACAAACCACTGCAGAACCAGGAAGAATTAAAACCAGCAAAAGAAGAATTTAGGCGATATCGTGAGGCATATGTAGATGGTATAATACAGCGTGTAGCCCACCAGCAGGATGGTTAGAGTTAGATGAGGTTTTACGGCTCAGTTTTAAACCAATTGGTTTAAGTGGGGCCGGCCAAGGCCATTTTTTTCCAGGTGGGGCTCACTGGCTTGTTTTCCCTACCGTATTGCTTGTCCTGAGCACCAAGCACAATGACAGTAGCCCACGAGCAGGAGGAAGGTGTCCTTACGACTAGGCAAACTATGTCGACATAGCATGCACATAACATCGTTTACAATTAAAACAGCTTTGTATGCAACAAGCTTGAATATCTTCCTGCATGTAGTAGACCAACTTTGTCCCAGTTGTGGCCACAATGCACAGCCGTTTCAGCCAGCTTTTCTGTCAAACTGGGCGGTTATTGAAAGCGACCACCTACACCGATGCCGAAGGCATCGACGCGATCGCGCAGTTGGCGTGGGGTCAAGGGACCCGCCTTAGGGCCCCTTGTGGGGGCCAGGGGGCGAAGCTCCCGGAAGCGCCGCGATTTTACGTTTTTACAAGCAGTCAAACCACTTCAAATCCTCGCCATTTTGCGAACACTATTTTTACGTACAAACTTTATTACGCATGACCGTTCGTAACTCACTGTTACTGTACTACTACTGCTACGATAGGCGGGGCTTTCCTAGTCTAACGATGCCATATTCTGGTGGGAAAGCTCTGAAAGTTGTGTGGTGCTTTGGCGTGAATCTTCCTCTTTTCTATAACTTACTGTGCCAGTCGACTGATTTTCGATGAAATCAACACTCACGCAAAGTTCCAAAAAGTGTACAAAAATATACTTCCAATCAAAATTTCTTTAGATTTCCAGGTTCGATATACGTCCCAAATACCATGTACTAAACAATACCGGAAATACGTCGTAACCACTTGACCTGCGGTGATTTGGTCTGAAAAACTTGCATGTGCATCACACAGTACGTTCACGAATAACTTACACGGAAAAGATCTTCCGTTCAGCACGTTTTGGGCGGGGCTTGTTCTTGCTGAATCGATGAACACATGGGCCCAACATGAGGGGGGGGGGGGGCTTGCTCGGTTGTGGCGCCTATAACCCGCCAGTCGTGGGATGAGTAATAACGTCCCGCCTGGTCTAACTGTAGGTGTGCCCCTTCGTTGTAAGTCGGTCGATGAGAAGCCGGCGATGGTGAGACCGGCAGTATAAAACCTGTACAATTCTAGACTGTGCAAACTCCTTGGTAACACAGACGCGGCAGAGTACATAAACAGAAGAGGGAAAAACTAGATTGATACAACTGCTGAAGTTTTCCGAATTCGTATTAAAAAAAAAAAATTACATTATGAAGTACGCACAATGAATCCCGAAGCCTCATATACAACCCCCAAATCCCTAGGCCTGTGTATAAAAACAATTGACACGTACAGTGATACAGGACTAAGTACCTGGCGCACTAAGCGGTTCACAGGCTAAATTGCGCTGACGCCGGCTTAACGGCTTTCGCCGGCTAAGGTTCGACGCACGGCGTACAGAGGTTTCGCCGGCTAAATTTAAGCCAACGCACTGTGATAAAAGATTTCTCCTCCCTTGGTAAAATAATCGCTCAACCCAGCACTGCTTGACCAAGCAGTTACCAGTTCGCCCAGTGGCCTACAGCTTACTAGATCCTTTCTTAACTTTTCTTAAAGCACTAATATTACGTATGTCCGGTCTCACGAGTCAACCGAAACCTCTCTTCTTAATTGCGGTGCTGGAAGACAACTCAATTGGCTAAAATTACCTTTCGCCGCTGATTGAAGTAAACAACCTCGTGAGATCCCAGAAAACAAAAGCACAATTTGTTACACCCTCCCCACCACCCAATATGTCCCCATATTTACAATCAGAAACTTGAAATATACTTTTATACATCTCTTGTCTATGTATAGTTAGCTAGTTAGATGGAGTTTAACGACACACCAACACGAATGTGTTATATAGTGTCAGCTCGGTAAAAAGGGTAATTGTGAGGTAAAATCACCTAAGGGGAAAAAGGATTGGGCAAAATACTAAGATATCTAAACAAAAGCCAGTGTGGGAGTCATGTCAAAATTTCCTGTAAAGGTTACTTTCTTTGAGAAAGTCCAGAATGAGCGAAGGATCTGTGTGCTCAAACAATGTCTTCAGGTTTGGCACAGTGTAATACTTCTGACGAATATGGGAGTATTCATAGCAGTCAACGAGAATGTGACTGACAGTGACAGCACTTGTCTATGCATAATAGAAATGAAAACTTTGCTTAAAGAAAGTCAAATGTAAACACTTACTTTGACTTGGCACTATAACACACACACACACACACAGCCGACACGAATAAACTTTTTTTCCAACAAGAAAATGCAGTGTCCAAGTTAACAAATTAAAGGGGCACATTGAGTTGATATCGATAACTTAACGAGGGTGTTGAAGGGTACTACCACATAACAACTATTATTAGCATAATTAGTGAAGTTTCACATCCAATAGTTACGCACAAAGCTAAAATTTGATTTTTTTGGTTTCGATGATAAGAGAAACCAATGCATTCGTGATGGAGTATGTGTGTATGTATGTGTGTATGTGCGTGTGTGTGTATGTGTGTGTATGTGTGTTTGTGACACTGCTCGTTAACACGATATCTCAAGAAGGGAAACTGACAGTTCTCAAACTTGGTACATAGATGCCCCATATTGAGAGGAAGAACCCTATTGTTTTTGGTGGGGGTCAAAGGTCATCTGGGGTCACCGGGGGTCAAACTCCGAAAACCTTGTTAACACGATATCTCGAGATAGGAAGCTTGGATAAATTTCATACTTAGTATGTAGATGCGTTATGGTAAGAGGAAGGATCCTATCGTTTGTGGTGGAAGTCAAAGGTCATCTGGGGTCACCGGAAGTCAAACTCTGAAAACCTTGTTAACACGATATCTCAAGATAGGAAGGTTGGATAAATTTCATACTTAGTATGTAGATGTGTTATGGTAAGGGGAAGAACCCTATCGTTTTTGATGGAGGTAAAAGGTCATCTGGGGTCACCGGGGGTCGAATGCTGAAAACCTTGTTAACACGATATCTCAAGTTAGGAAGCTTGGATAAATTTCATACTTAGTATGTAGATGCGTTATGGTAAGAGGAAGAACACTATCGTTTGTGGTGGAGGTCAAAGGTCATCTGGGGTCACCGGAGGTCAAACTCTGAAAACCTTGTTAACACGATATCTCAAGGTAGGAAGCTTGGATAAATTTCATACTTTGTATGTAGATGTGTTATGGTAAGGGGAAGAACCCTATCATTTTTGATGGAGGTCAAAGGTCATCTGGGGTCACCGGGGGTCGAATGCTGAAAACCTTATTAACATGATATCTCAAGTTAGGAAGCTTGGATAAATTTCATACTTAGTATGTAGATGCGTTATGGTAAGAGGAAGAACACTATCTTTTGTGGTGGAGGTCAAAGGTCATCTGGGGTCACCGGAGGTCAAACTCTGAAAACCTTGTTAACACGATATCTCAAGGTAGGAAGCTTGGATAAATTTCATACTTAGTATGTAGATGCGTTATGGTAAGAGAAAGAACCCTATCATTTTTGGTGGAGGTCAAAGGTCATCTGGGGTCACCGGGGGTCGAATGCTGAAAACCTTATTAACATGATATCTCAAGTTAGGAAGCTTGGATAAATTTCATACGTAGTATGTAGATGTGTTATGGTAAGAGGAAGAACACTATCTTTTGTGGTGGAGGTCAAAGGTCATCTGGGGTCACCGGAGGTCAAACTCTGAAAACCATGTTGACACGATATCTCAAGATAGGAAGCTTGGATAGATTTCATAGGTAGTATGTGGATGTGTTATGGTGGGAAGATGAATGCTATCATGTTTGGTGGAGGTCAAAGGTCATTTAGGGTCACCGGGGGGTCAAACACTGAAAATGTTTTTAACATGATATCTCAAGATAGGAAGCTTGAATAAATTTCATACTTAGTATGTACATGCATTATGGTAAGAGGAAGAACCGTATCGTTTTTGATGGAGGTCAAAGGTCATCTGGGGTCAAAAAGCAAAATTTTAAGAATTCCCAAGATCGTCTCATGAGTTCACCAGAAGGCAAAAAGCAAAATTTCCCAGGAATTCCCAAGATCAAATATGAACTTAAAATTATTTTTCCAACATGTTAAGATAGCACTTGACCAGCGACTGAAAGACATGGGACATCATGGCATTATTTGGAATAGAACATATATCATCGAAACCTCAATGCATTTTTGCATTCTGGTTTTTTTTTTTTGGTATCCTGTAACGTAACAGTCGTGTGCATAATTTGAAAAAAGTGTCTGGTGACGAATTTTTGAAAATTGAATTGTTTATTACTAATGAAACATTTATTTGTATGCAAGATGTGGGGATTTTTTTTAAGTTTGACCATTTTTCATTAGTATGTGAAGAAAACTAAACAGGTTTGGCAAAATTTGGTGAATTTCATGAACCAACTCAATGTGCCGCTTTAAGAATATCGATATATCAGCGAAGCGTCCTTTTTGCATAAAGTAGTCAGGTAATGTTCCACACAATATATAGCACAAAGAAAATTAAAGACAAAGTAATGAAACACAAACTTTGTAAGTATTCAATCTGGTAAACACAAGCTTTAGTGTCCAATACGAAAATTATAAACAACACGTCCATAGTAAAATGGTATTATCTTCTTCGCGAAACAGTTGTGAACACAAAAGTCTCGAATAACAAAATAAGCACGTAAAGTTCCACCCACAATCATTTTAAAGTTAGTTCGAAATTTTAAAGCAGGCAGGAAAATATTAACTTCAGCGCCCAGCTTCTTGGGAAGATACATATGAAGAAAAAAGTTCTAAATTTATCAGTTAAAATTTTCTCTTGTCACAAAGACTCGGCCGTCAGGCAGCACGACCGTGGAAATCCTCTCTTTCAGGCGTCGTCCTTCGGTAACTGGCATAATTCTGCCACTGTCAGCTATGGCCCGTCTCACTACCCCTTCAGCCGTTTTTCCGCCGTTGGCAGCTTCTACGCAGAGGTCATGGCGGGCTGACTCCCTCGAATTTTCTCCTGTGTCGCAACTGGTCACAGATGATTGTTCCAATGCACTCAAATTTTGGCTATCGGATGGTCCGGCCTGGTTGTGGGGGCCGGGCTGTTGTCGATCTTCGGGTGCACTCTTTTTGTTATCTTCTGTTTCTACTCTATCGCCTTCTTCATTTTCGGGCCTCCTCTCCGGTGTGACGTATGGGGTCGGGGGATTTTGGTTAGATTCTTGTAGCTCCCCCAAGTCCTTCGTCGAATGAGAACCCAGTATCTCGCTCAGGCTCGGCCAATCGCAGTTCTTCCGCTCTACCGTCGGGGGTGTCCGTTGGCCCTTGGAGGCGGAGGCCCGCTTCGCACATGTCGATGCTGCTTCCTCCTCTCGGGCCTCGGGGTGACGTCTCGAGCGGTGACGCGCAAGGTCACCTTTTCTGACAGAGGAGTAATCGCAGTCCTCACATCGAAAGTTTCCCTTTACGTATAAATCCGACATTTTCTTGGTATTTCCCCCGTTAAGGTTTTCTGGTTTTACGTTGGTACAGGTGGGTGTGAACAGTAAAGTGTGCTGAGAGTGAAATGAGGCCGATCTTGATAAACAAGTGGTGAGTATAGAGCAGAAAAGTAGTGAGATTGGCGAGAGAAACAATAGTTCTGTTTGTTTCTAGTTAGTGATGCTCTCCGGGTTTGTCCGGGGCGCGACATTTCTGACGATAGGTTACATAATAGCGATTCGTCATCTTATACTGTGCTTATTAATTGCATTGAAACGGACACTTGTCAAACAGAAAGACCCAAAACCGGACCGGCAAAAACGCAACTATGAACTATTTGCAACTGTTTACAAATTATTTTACATTAAGCTGGCCAAACGAAAATTTCTGTGGCTAATTATGTACAAACACTCCCAGACCACTCACCACACAGTAATATTTACAAAGGGAAAACTATTTGATGCAAACAATATTACAGGTTGACTGTCACCCGGCCCGCCCTCACCGAAACAAGTGGACCCCGCCGCCTGCAGAACATCGTCCCTGGCAAACGAACGAAGTCTGCCTCAACCCTAAGCTTAATCTCTGTCCTCACGGACGCAAGGACGAAGTCCGCAGGCCTCTCCTCCCTAAAAACAATATTACATCGGTCTCTCCATAAGGCCAGCTTTATGGATGCCGAAACAAAGGTAAGTATGCCACGAACACATGTATTGCATGGCGGGGGGGGGGGGGGACAGAGCGTCGTCTTGGCTGACCGCCCAGGTGTTGCGAAAAGTGAGGCGATCAGCAAGGACTTGAAACCACTCCCACAGGAGGGCCTCAAAGCCACACTGCCAAAACACATGTGGCACACTCTCCCACTTAGTACATCCAATGCGGGGGCAACTGCCATCTCCAAGACGCCACCGAAGGCGCTTCAGATTAGTTATGATGGCGTAATGTGCGGCGGAAATCGAGTGACCTGCTGTGAAACACACTTCCGGCCCAAAAGAATATAGTTCCTGGATAGTTACAACTACACTAGTAGCAGGAAGCAAAAATAATTTGTGTGGGACTTAATATGAATTTTAAAAAGACAAAACATGTTACAGCAGAAAAGTTTGCTCTGCTGTTTTGACCCTGAGCTAGTTTGAAGTACAAAGATCAGTTAAAGGCTATGACAACGTAAAGTGAATTCTCACAATGGTATTACTAGTGGTTTCCTTCTTCTTGGCATATGCACATGTATGGGATGCATTTAATTGAGTTGAAAAACCAATTAAAATGTCAATAGGCCTACCAGAAAATGGGTCTGTACAATACAGTGACTGAAATTATGGAAACTTAAAGTCGCAAAAGCACCTGGTACTTGTCATGTATTATGTACTTGTTTATTTGTTGCCCAAAACAGAGAATGTATGCTCATTCGATGTTAAGGTTTTGTTGGTTGGCATAACAAAAACAAGCAATGAAAACTTTAGGAGGAAATTGTATCATTTCTGAAGGAAGAACCTAAAGCAACAAGGAGAAAAAACTTCGTGGCCAAACATGTGGAACCTTTAACTTCATTAACAGTTGTCATATTAGTGTTTACACTTGGCTGAGGGACTGAGCAATTCCTTCACTTTTCCCAAGTCTAGCACTTACGGTACTGTAATTTTAACATAACATGGATATATTTTTTACACTTTTATTGGGCAGATTCTTTTTTTTTTTTTTGCTTCTCAAGGAGCCCTAATACAAACCAAATCCAACCTCCCCCACCCCCACCCCCCAATATATATTTTGCATGTGGGATTCCTTCCTCAGGTTACGGTATAGATTAGATGAGATATTACAGTTTTGCTCAGAGTCTGAAAACAGTTCCAACACAGAGCCCTACATAAAATCAGATTTTTCTTCCATATTTGCAGGTTCACAGATGTTTTGTAGGCTGGCCTGGAAGGGCACATGATGCCAGAGTTCTGTCGAACTCTGACTTGCACACAAAAAGACAGAATGGCACTTTATTTCCAGAGGTATGTATCACCATTATGATTTGTTTTCACTTAAAGTAGGGGTTCTCAACCCTTTGCACACCATGTACCTTTTTGTTATGTCATAGTACCCATAAGCCCCTCCCCCCACCCCAAGATAAGAAAAATTAAGTACCAGTTGACACTAATATATTGTCATAAATATTTTTATATCATGTTTATATTTTATTTATGCACTTTACCCCAATCAAGTTTGATAATTGTACAGCACTGCTTTTTAAAAATTGTCTCAGAGGCTTCCCATCCCCCCCCCCCCCGTGATGCTTGTTGGTACTTGCTGGCTGGGGACCACAGACTTATAAAGGTACTTCTATAGCATGATGTAATAGGAAGAAGAGTTTTTAGTTGAGAAGCTTTAAAGTGCAAATGACAATTATTTCCCTTCCCTCTCACAGTGGCGGTTCAGTTCATCAGCCTTTAAAACAAACTAAAATTGAAGGAATACTGGCCATATATTTAACACTAGTTAATTGTTTGGCTAGTGTTCAACATGTTACAGCTGATGAGGTTAATGTTTCAAATTTACACGAGTTGGGGCGTCACTATATGGCCGTTGCAACTTCTTAACAGTCGGGACTAGTTAGGAAACAGTACCTACTCAATAAAATTTGGAGTCGCTCATACCTACTCCTACATGGTCAGCTATACATCTTATTTTTTATGGAATTTTATCTTCTGATTCCTTTTAACAGCAAACAAGGCAAATCAATGGTGTTGACATCCCCATAATGTTACTTGGTGACCCTGTGTATCCTCTCCTTCCATGGCTCATGAAGGGGTTTTCACCTGAACAACATTTCAACTACAGACTCAGCAGGGCGAGAATGGTCGTTGAGTGTGCTTTTGGTAGGTTGAAGGCAAGGTGGCGCTGTCTTCTAAAGCGTAATGATTCCGACATCCTCAAAATTCCCAAAATTGTGATGGCATGCTGCATTCTCCACAATATTTGCGAAGAAATGAAGGATCCCATAAATTCCCAATGGCTGGACAATGTTGAAGTACGAGGAATTCGCGCGCCACAGCAGGAAAGAGAACCGCGTGGAGAACAAATCCGAGAAGCTCTTGTGAACTTCTTTGCTGAAGGACACTGTGTACTTTATTTTGACATAAAGATAAACCAGAAACGCAAAAGGCTAGGTGGTTCCTTGCATTTCTTGGGAATTCTTCCTGTTTAACCTCTGGTAGCCCTATGATGACGATGTTGGGAGTTCTTCAGAAATTTCAGTCATTGACCTCTGAATACCCCACATGATGATATTGGAAATTCTTGGGAAATATCCCTTTTGACCACAAATATTTGAAGAGAAAAGAAAAAGAAAGCTATGCATCCTTTACTTGCCATGGAAACTACTGTTTCAAATTTTACCTTGAACTTTCTTGTATTTATGTAAAAGGTAGTAGAGTATAACGAAACCATTTCTTCAGTTTCATCTTTAGTTTCTCATACATTGCCATTGTCCTTTCCAATCTTCAATACACTTGTTCAAGCAAACTAATTCCCTTTTTTTTGTGATTACACCAGATGTTGCAGGATTAGATTTTCAGAGAATTTTATGGTTGTCCTTTAGGCAAGCGTTTCACTATTTTGAGTTTTCAAATGGGAAATTGGGTTTTCTGAACCTTTTTTATGCAAGTGAAACTTTTATCACCAGGTGAATTCAGATGTATCGTGATAAATTCTGTGAAGGTATACCACGTGCAATTTTTCTAGTATTCATGATATTCTTAGATAAGATCACTCAGGCAGGATTGCTGCTTGTATAACATGCCACCCACCCTTTCGGGGGGGGGGGGGTACATGACCTTTCTAACTCTTGGGTTACTCTATAGGTTGTACCACAGACTGCAACTTCTCTGTTGGAAATTGTTAACTGAGGATCTCTTGCAAGATTAGAACATTTGTACCAAGAATTACTGTGAGTGGCACAAATCACCCAATTTTTGTAGGCCATGCAAGTTCTCCCCCAACGGTTGTCACTTACAGTTTCAGCATTACACTGTGACATATTAATCTATCAGGTCTTAAAAGTCACATGGCTCAAGGAAAATTTAAGTGAGAGTCATGGTCTATGGAAGAACTTTTCAATCTCTTTGGACATTCAAGGCAAAATCCCTTTTGTGGAAATAGTTTGAATAGTTTCAGGCTGAATTTTATCTCTTTTTATGGCTTATGACATGGATGTTATATTTATAGCAGCTGCATGCTGTCGTCTAAAATCAATGCATCGTTTACTACTACATTTTAGTGAAGCTTCTGTTGGTGGAGGGGTCTAAATAAGTGGGGTACCCTGTGCTACTCGGCATGGAATCCCTGAGTGAGGGGTGTGTCGAAGATAATTCCCTGGGATAAGCTGAGCTGGTATGTCTGGAATCAGGGAGTGAGGGATGTGTCAATGGCGATACCATGGGATAACCTAGGCCACTCTGACTGGAGTCACTGAGCGAGGGGTATGCTGAAGATGATTCACTGGGGTAACCTGCTCTGTCTTGAACCGGTGAGTGAGTGGTGTGAGAAAGACATTTCTGCATCATGCCTGTGCATAGTTGTTAAGTGCGGTGAATTTGAGGAAACTGAATATGTGTTTGGTGATGGTGAGTTGAGGCGGTTGACCAAAGTAGCCAGAAGTCCAGTCATTGCATTAAGACTACTGTTAAGAGCTTCGTCCCGTTTTTCCATTCTTTGTTGAAATGTATTTTCCCACTGACGCTGCTCTTCCCTCAGCTTTTTATCTTCTTGAAAGAAAGTTTTTTCAGCATTTTTTAAAGTGACTCTTCCACAAAAGACAATGTTTCCTTGACCTTAGAATGTGACCACTTGTCCTTGGATCTGTGGGATTGAAAGAGAAAGAAATTTTCATGCAGCATTGTACTATAACACAAACACATGATTTGCTGATGCTGGTCAGTGCCAGTAGGCTTTGGCCAGAACAATTGAATGCTGGCCACCACCGGAATATCCAACCAGCAATGATATCAAATAGGCTGAGGAAACAAGGAAATAATGTTTCTTCTTAGGTGTGTTTTTTTTCAGCTATGCCAGCAAGCAAGTAGTAGTAGTCCTCATTAGCAACTAATTTGAGCTTTATGTAGTCTTCCATTTTGCCAGTTAGTCACCAATAGAACTTTAGATAATCAGATCTCACAACTGTATTGAACGACATTTCAGAATATAAGCGTCATATATTCAATTTAGATAAAAGAATTCCACTGCATGAATGTGTGTGGAAAAAATTACTGAATTTCATGAACCATTCATACTGTAGAAGATGACATCCAAGTAAACTAGTCCAAATTAAAGGGACTGTCATTTGTCTTGGGAATTGGAGAAGGGTAAGATGATACACTGTATCAGGACTATATATGCAAATTTTTAGATGCCCTTTTATGAGAAACCAGTTGTGGTTATCTTTTTACAAAATAATACAAAAAAAAAATATAAATAGAGAGGACTGTATTAAATGCCTGGCATGATAGATTTTCTGCGATTTGAAGTCGATGGTGCAGCTAGATGGCTTTTATTTGATTCGGTCACAAGAGCTTGATCTTCTTGCCCTGATGCAAAAAAAAACTCAAATCAAAATGCAAGAAATGAAGAAAACGAAAATATGTAAAATGCATCATTGTGGCAAATTTTACAAAATATTCATGCGAATAACCACTTTCTTTACAAGTTTATATTTGTGTTTCCTACCAATGTGCCTCAGTTGCATGGCAACCTCTTTCATAATCATTGATGATATGAAATCTTTTAATCTGAGCAAGACTTAAAGATGTAAACACAATTACAGAACTACAGTTTGTACAGTATCACTAGACGGGTGGCTTAGTCAGTTTACTACAATACAAAAGAAAAAAAATTAATAGAGAGGACTGTATTAAATACCTGGCATGGTAGATGTTCTGCGATTTGAAGTTGATTGCGCTGGTAGAGAACTTTCACTTGGTTCAATTACAAGAGCTTGATCTTCTCGCCCTAATAGGAAGAATCAAAAAGGCAAAAGATACTATAAACAAAATAGGGTTGTTTGATTTAAATCATGCTGATTAAACTCACGATTAAAATCATCATTTTAATTGAAAAAAAATCATGGTTTTAATAAAAAAAAATCTGATTTAAATCTATTTATTTGATTTAAAGCACTGATTTAAATCATGATTTAAATCATTTTTGCTCAAAAATCAACAACCCTGAAACAAAATGCAAATATGTAAAATGCATCATTATGGCAACTACAACATTTCAGGAGAACAACTGGTACATTTTTCACTCGTATAACTTGTGTCTCTTGCTTGGCAGGTAAATAATTGCTGAGGAACCTCTTTCATAATCACTGATGATATCAAATCCTCAAATATTAGCAGGACTTAAAGATGTAAACACTAATTACAGAATTTCAGTTTGGAGCTGTGACCGGGTGGCATAACTTTCCTACTCAAGGAGAGGGGAGGGTGGGGGGGGGGGTGTAATTTTCTTCTTGGTTTTGACAATTTGTCCCAGATTTCACCAAGTCCCAGTTTTGGAATAGCAGTACTATTCAGGAGAGACAAAGCCCATGAATTGGGATGTTTATAAGAGTATTTTTTATATTTCCTGTTTTCTATTCCAACAAAAGTAGACCTAATCATACTTTGTTTTTAAACAATCTGTCAGGCTGCCAACTTGCCAGATCTTGTTTCATGACATTCACACTATTGCATGGAAAAAAAATTCAGCTGTGACATTCAATTGTGTAGTCCATACCTGTAAGATACACTGGGCCTGGCTAAATTGTTACCAAAAATGTAATTTTAATCTGATTTTCATTCATACCATTATTGGTCTCCATTCTTGCAGGTGGTGATTCACAAGATGGCGTGCTGACACTAGAGGCAGTTGAATTTACCTCTGAATGTGACCACTCGTCACCATCTTCGATAGTCATTGTCGCATTTTCATTAGTGTCTTGGCCCGCCCTTCTATCCAGGCTGCTTCGATCATCATCCTTCTCAGTCATAGACCTAACGTTAGACCTCCGCCCACTCTGGGCTACAGCCACTGGTTGAGCTAGTCGCCTGTCACCTAAAATTAAGTCGAGTTTATCCTGAAACATTATCTCCCTTGCTTCAACACCACTCCTCTTATTGTGGCCCACTACTTTTTTGTAGTCTCTTTTAAGGTTCTTGATTTTATTCTTCACCTCTTTTGCTGTTCTCTCGTATTCTGCATTTGATAAAGTTGTTACCATTTCCTTGAAAACCGAGGCATTTCTGGATGTCCAGTCCATTTTGGAAAGGAGTTCGGCACTTCCCCATATATCAATTAGTAATTCCAGCTCATCATTTGACCAAATTCTGCCTCTTGGAACATTTGCATCAGCCATTTTGGACCAGGCAGTGTAACTTGGGGGCTATGTGTAGCTAGTACTGTAACTTAAGCAGACTGCAGAGGACAGACTTGGTACTAGTAGGGGGAACTGAACACTGAAAGTTGTCCAAGAAAATTGGTGTAGGCTATGTCAATAGTTATGAGTATGACTGAGCGTGCTGACACACCGTGAAGTTTAGCGTGGTTAGGCCTAGGCTAGGCCATAGAGCAGGATATCCTGCTCTGTGGGCTAGGCCTAGGCTAGGTCCCTATGTTAAAAGTGTTTAGTCCGGTTATGCGAAGTTCACTTTCGTTTCCCGCGAAATACAAGACACAAACTGGAAAAACCGAAACCTTTACGTAGATAAAAAGAAGCAAAAGGATAGCTGTTTACTAAAACAGTCGGGAAAACTCGAGCGAAAAGTATTCTCTGAGGTTGGAGAAAGACCAGTCGCTCAAAGTCGAAGCCGATCACTGAAGTATAGTAGGCCTATGTAGTAATTGTATATAATTACAGTATGCTCTGTATGCACTGCTGCAGGGCGGCAGGCCTGTACTTATACCGCAGCTGCTCACGTTTGTGTATGTTGAAACGGGAAGTTACGTCATAGGTCATGTTGATCTTGGGTCACCTTGATCCTCCGAGCTTTCACACACGGTTTTTGATACCCCGCGCGAGATCTGATCTGCACCAACGGGAGGATCAACATCTCCGGATCTGATCCTGAGTGCGAGAGCTTTCACACTACAAAGTTGATCTCAAGGGGGGGTAGATCCGGATCTGATCCCCTGCTTGAGATCAAGTGTGAAAGCGGTCTGAGATCCCTCACATCTATCTGTCTGGAGATAGTGTTTACAAACAATTCCCAAGGTTTTTACCATTTGACCTTTGGTGACCCCAAATGACCTTTGACCTCCACCAAAAATGACAGGCTTCATCTATTCAATATGGACCATCCACCTGGTAAGTATGAGATCCCTCACATTTATCGTTCTTGAGATATCGTGTTAACAACTAATTCCCAAGGTTTTACCATTTGACCGCTGGTGACCCCAAATGACCCTTGACCTCTAACAAAAAACAATAGGCATCATTTACTTAATGTGGGTAATCAACGTGGTAAGTATGAGACCCCTCACATTTATCGTTCTCGAGATATCGTGTTTACAATTAATTCCCAAAATTTTACCATTTGACCTTTGGTGACCCCAAATGACCTTTGACCTCCACCAAAAACAATAGAGACCATCTACTCAATATGGGCTATCCACATGGTAAGTATGAGATCCCTCACATTTATCTGTCTGGAGATATCATGTTAACAACTAATTCCCAAGGTCTTATCATTTGACCTCTGGTGACCCCAAATGACCTTTGACCTCTACCAAAAATTATAGGGATCATTTACTCAATGTGGGCGATGCACATGGTAAGTATGAGATCCCTCACATTTATCTGTCCTGAGATATCATGTTTACAATTAATTCCCAAGATTTTACCATTTGACCTCTGGTGACCACAAATGACCTTTGACCTCCACCAGAAACGACAGGCTTCATCTACTCAATGTGGACAATCCATGAGGAAAGTATGAGATCCCTCACATTTATCTGTCTTGAGATATCATGTTTACAACTAATTTCAAAGGTTTTACCATTTGACCTCTGGTGACCCCAAATGAACCTTGACCTCTCACAAAAAACAATAGGCATCATTTACTTAATGTGGGTAATCCACGCGGTAAGTATGAGACCCCTCACATTTATCGTTCTCGAGATATCGTGTTTACAATTAATTCCCAAAATTTTACCATTTGACCTCTGGTGACCCCAAATGACCTTTGACCTTTACCAAAAACAAAAGGGATCATCTACTCAAAATCAGCTATCCACATGGTAGGTATGAGATCCCTCACATTAATCTGTCTGGAGATATCGTGTTTACAACTAATTCCCAAGGTCTTACCATTTGACCTCAAATGACCTTTGACCTCCACTAAAAATGACAGGCTTCATCTACTTAATATGGACAATCCACCTGGTAAGTATGAGATCCCTCACATTTATCGTTCTTGATATATCATGTTTACAAGTAATTCCCAAGATTCTACCATTTGACCTCTGGTGACCCCAAATGACCTTTAACCTCCACCAAAAACAATAGAGACCATCTACTCAATATGGGCTATCCACATGGTAAGTATGAGATCCCTCACATTTATCTGTCTGGAGATATCATGTTAACAACTAATTCCCAAGGTCTTATCATTTGACCTCTGGTGACCTCAAATGACCTTTGACCTCCACCAAAAATGACAGGCTTAATCTACTGAATATGGACTATCCACCTGGTAAGTATGACATCCCTCACATTAATCGTTCTAGAGATATGTTTACAACTAATTCCCAAGATTTTACCATTTGACCTCTGGTGACCCCAAATGACCTTTGACCTCCACCAAAAACAATAGGGATCATCTACTCAATAAGGGCTATCCACATGGGAAGTATGAGATCCCTGACATTTATCTATCTGGAGATACCGTGTTTACAAACAATTACAAACAATTCCCAAGGTTTTTACCATTTGACCTCTGGTGACCCCAAATTACCTTTGACCTCCACCAAAAACAACAGGGATCATCTACTCAATATGACCAACCCACACACCAAGTATGAGCTCAGTCACAGTTACCCTTCTTGAGATATCGTGTTTACAAGCTAAAGCGTCACATACACACACACATACACACATCACCATCGCATAGATTCCTTGCCTGCCTTCGGCAAGGAATCAAAAAGCAACAGACCAATGAAGAGGGCGCCCTCGTAAGGCTGTCTCGGAACTATGGTAAACCACACGATCTACCGTATGTTTTTTGTTTTCCTTTAAGGATGACGTCATAAACATCCCAAGGTGTGGTTTGTTTAGATAGTATATTTTTAGCTCAGCTGAAAGCTTTCAGCTGAGCTATTGCTGTCGTGCACGGCAAACGTCTGTCACCATAACATTTGCGTTTAAGTGCCTGACATTTCGCGTTTTTCGTTAGATTTGGCTGAAATTTAGTAGGGATGTTAGCGAAAGTGATCTGTATGCTGCGACTCTTTTCGATTAATTTGACCGCTGTTTGACCTCGGGAGGGGGCTTTGTTTGAAAACGTAAAATTCCCTACTTGTCTTTCAGTTTTGCACCAGTCTTGATAATATGTTTCATATAGATAGTTCAATTTGTGCTGAAGAAAAATTTTTTTTTTCTGCAATCATTAAAGACATGAAAACAGCACTTTTTGAAACAAATTCTGGCGAAGTCCTCATGTTCGGGAATAGGCCTACATCGAGAATCCCAGTTGTTATCATTTGAGAGACTGTACAACGAAACGAGGTACAAAAGTATACTGAACATATATAAATGTACAGGACGTCTCGTGCTTAATCGTGTGGAAGTGTTTACGCAAAGTGCAGTGTATCGATTTTTGAATACCGTACGTGGGCTACTCAACTATGCCAGACTATGTTTGCTCAGCTCTTTGCTTTCCAAACCACGGATATGACATGAATAAGGAATATACCGTACAGCCTACTATGGAGGCGTTACGTGAACATGTGGCGCTGATCTCATTCAGGCGTTTGAATAATAGCTAAATTGGTTGGATGGTTAGGCCTACTCGAAAAGAAATACCGGACGTTTGAAAGTTGTGCAAGTTCTTGCGAATATGTGGCCTTGTGCGAAACAGTGGTATAAGATAGGCCTACACATTTTTGTGTTGAGGCAGATACAAGTATTCAACTTAGCCTGATGTCTGAATGGTTTTAGGAGTTTGGCTTAAAGTTTAAAGAGAAAACATCCAGTCGCCTCAAGTTTCAAGTTATTTGTAAACTTTACCTTAATCTTTAAACCTTCTTGTGTCTCCTTAACAAACATTTTTGTTAACATTTCTGGACAAAAACTATTTAGTATGAAAGGTAAACAAATGACTTTTTCTTAATAGCAAATTAGTTTATATTGTCACATGGAGGAAAGAAGCGACGGACTCGCCGCGTGAACTGGGATGCCGGCGCGGGGTACACTACTTCAAGTTAAGGTGAATGTTGTCTAGGAATTGTCGTAAGAGGAAAGAGGAACCCACCCCCTTTCTTTTAAACAAAGAACAGCACGTTGATTGAAAATACAATGCTTCATATGGTTTAAGCTTGACGGTTGAGCATTTGGCCCCCTTAAAAATTTGTTAGCCCCTGGGAGCCATTTCGACCCCTTTTAGTACCTCGTCAGGCTACGAGCCTGGTGCAGTCACATGGGCGTTGACACTGCAGGAACCGCCCCAGTCTTGTTCTCTGTTGCCGAAAGCCCCACCAAGTTGTTAAGGGGAAGCCATGGGGGATGATATTTCAATAGCCTTAGACTTAGTATAAGTGTGCATATTTTCCCAACGCTCTCTACGAACTTGTAGTTACCCTACGGCCTGCTGCGACACATTCACCGGTCCTAAAAGCGATCGACGATTTATACCTGATAGATCCCAATCACAAAAGTGTTATGCAGTAAAATAATTTTGTAGGGGAAAACGGGATTAAAGAGTACTCAGAAGTAGGCGCGTAAAGAATTTAATTTAGAAATTATCCCTTTATATTAAGTAATTGAGCAGTTTTGGTTCTCCAAATCATACACCCTAAAAAATCAAGTGCTGATTTAGCAGCACTTCCCAGGTGCTGGTCTTCTTACAGCACTTGAAGTGCATATTAACGGGGAAGAAGATGCTGAATACTATGGTACTCCTAATAAGTGTTGAAGTTTGGCGGGAACTGGATTGCACTTAGTAGGTGCTGAGTTTGAGGCATTGGCTGATTGGGCAGCGTCCGCCTACGTCATATAGACCGCCGTTTCCTGTTGCCTGTTACAAATGGTTATATGCATATGCATTGCGTCCGCATGGGGTTTCTTAACCGCGTTATCAGGACTGCATCAATACTGTTAACTCGGGACGAATTTGTCCTTGCGAAAAAGGTTCGTGTTTAAATTCTCACATAGGCCTACTGGAAAATGTTGTTTTCTATATTTGAAATGGCGTGTTCGAATTGTAAGTTACACTCGAGTCTAAACAACGATATAACTTTAAGTCTTACGTTAGGCCTATGAGAGTTAGCGGGCTTGTGTTTCGAGTGTCGGCTATTTGCATTAACGTTAGACCATTATGTAATTGTAACGGTAGGCCTAACAGTTAGGCCTAATGTTATATTGGCTGGGCCTACCTTATATATATGTGGCCTAGCCTATACGATAAACAATAGCCTAACGTTACTTGATGTTTGCGCGGAACCCACGTACTGTACTAACTTGTTAGGCCTAAGTATATTTAATAAGAACGTTTGTCATAATTTCGCACGTCAGAACAATGAATAACGATTTAGGCCCAGGCCTAGAAAATTTAGTAATAACTAGCCTAGGCCTAGGCTAGGCCTGTTAGAAAATTCAGCCCTGGCCCAAGGCTAGGCCCTGTCCCAAGGTTAGACCGAATGTAGCCTACATGTAGGCTAGCCTAGTGACAACTGCAGAAATATCAAATAATAACATGTAGGCCTAGGCTAGGCCTAGGCAAGAACTTCGCACCAGCCGACAATGATATAGGCCCAAGGCCTTGGCCCTAGTTTGCAACCAGTCTATACAGTTAGGCCCATATATCAAAGCCCGTCACTAATGGAATCTCTACTGGCAATTCATCCTCTACCTCTTGTCACCACCCCATTGTTAGAAAGGACGGCTTCAAGTTTTTCTTATAGGCCTAGCCTACCAAGGACAATGGCTGAGTGGAATGCTTACCCCCAGATACTAGAGAGGCGCCATCAGTTGATTTATTCAGGAGCCAATTACTCAAACTGCATTTGTTGTCCTTGAGGAGATCAAAAATGAATTGGCTTTTTCCGTCCACTAGCCGTGTCACCCCTACAACCATATAACCCATTGAGGAGAAATGTTTTTAGTATTTACCAGAACCAGAATTAACTTGGAAGGAAAACATCCTTACACTAACTTGTAAACAGTTGGTGTATTCTATACGGCATAGGCCTAGGCTATGCGGTTGCGGCTTACGTACGCCTCTTTCGTGTAAACAAGTAGGCCTGCATGCAGGATTAGGCCTAGGCTAGGCTACATGTGTAAAGTTGTCTTGCAACGGTAGTTTTTCTTTTGCAGTGCATTGATTCCACCAATTATTTGGTCCTGCTGGGTGTACATTACACCCAGAGTTGTTTTTATACATAGCTTTGTCTATGATCACAACAAAGTTTTCATTCAATTACCAAAATGTAGCAACAAAAAGATCTTTCTACTGGCACATATTTTGAGGAGAGTGGCATTATATGACCTTTGTTGAATGCAAATTAGTGTGGGAATTCAATATAGGCAAATTAAAAATATTAGGTATTATGTAGTAATAATATAAAATACTGCATGCAGTTTGACCACCAAACAAAAGGCCAACGTACTCAATTTGTTTTTTTTTTTTGAAGTAGGCTACCTGTGGACCATCCAAAACATGTAAAAAATACTCAGTTGTAAGGGGTGCAGCGTTTTGCAGAACTAAACAAAAATTCATAAAAATTGGGCAAGATTTCCCAAAGTTATCAATTTCAAACAAAAATTCATATCTCAGACTCGGCAATCATAAGTCTAATTTAGTCATTCAAACACCAAAATCTCCGTTTTAAAATTTGCAACAAAACTAAACTTCAAACCAAGCACGGCATATGGTGACATCGCGCCATCTATCTTGTCCAAATGGATCTGGTAAACACATGTGCACAGTAACATTATCGTCCTTGATTTTTAGTACAATAATTTGCATAATATTCGCCCAATATTGGACTAAAACGTGAAAAATAGACACAACCTAGCAGAGAGGACATTCAGAAGAATACTTGATCCTGAATCTGAGTCCTTGGAGATGTTTTTCTCACTAGGCCTAGCTAGGGCTAGGCTACTCAACGTCACTTGTTGCGACTTGGTATTTATGTACGTAACGTAAGGATGTAACGTTAGGCCTATGCTTCGTTTGCTTACATAGCTGCATGCCACCACCAAAATCGTCACATTGTTCGTTTTTCCATGTAATATTGATAAATTTGCTACCAAAGAAAAGGAAAATATATGTCCCAAATGGTCCTGCACCATAAAACACCAAATCAAACATGATCATTAGGTTTCCACATGGCTAGGCCTAACTGAAAAAATGGGTATCTAATGACCTCATTTGCATATTTGTATACATAATGAGATCTTGTATAAATATTCATTCAACCCCCCCCCCCAAGGTTTGCTCTTTGCAGTGGTATAGGAATTGCAGTAAAAATATTTTAGATATATATATATATACATATATATATATATATATAGTCTAGTTATATAGTATAGTTATATAGTCTGTTGTTTCAATATTTTTGCGTGTTTTGACAAAACTAATACGTTTTAATTTTACCAGTTTCTCGCCAAAAGCCAATATTATGAAGCCAATTTTGACCTAATGTATTCATTGTAGTATAAAACGACCGTGTGTAGTTCGTCCCTAATTTTAGGTGCAGCAAAAATCTTCAATTCTCTGCGTGATACAATGGTAAAGCCATTTCTATGTATTACAAAATCTGTAGTGACAACCAGCAAGTTCTTTTATTAGAGTTAGAACTTAGAAGGATAGACTAGCCTAGACCTGGCCTATGTACATTTGTGTGTATATAGTCTTGGCCGGGTTTGTTGAGTTCTGCAGGTGTATGATTTGTGTATGGCTACAGGAAAGTTTTAGGGGTAATTATAGTACCCCTACTGCAGTGTAATAAGTGTTGTTCCAGTTGCAAGTTGGCTGTTCATTCATGTGGGTGAAAGGAAAGTATTAAGGTTTAGGCCTAGGGTAGAGTGACCAGTATTCAACCCCCTACAAGTATTCAATCCCCTTTGATGTAAATTCCACACTATTTATTGGATTGAGAATTCACCCCACATAAAACATATCAAAGGTAAAAACAACTCCTCTGCATCTGATTTGCAGATGAATACAGGCCTTCCAGATATATTTGTTTACAAGAATTTGGAGAATTTTTTGAAAACAGCCTTTCAGCATTTGAAGGGTTTCAAAAATAATGAATTGTCAAGGCTATCAATTCATTACAGTACAGCAATTTATAAACAAATTTTAGGACAAAAGTGATATTGGGGGAATTTTTAAGGGAAATGGAAGGGGGTCACTGAATTTTGATCTACTGCCCAGTGTATTCAACTCAGTGGTATGTCCCAGGGGTATTATCTAAGACAAAAGAATTTCCTCTCGGACGCTTGTGGAAAAACCCCGTGCGTCAGGGAGATGCACAGGGCTCACCCTCGTACGCACTAAATTGTGCTCTAAGTCTTCCAAAATTTTCTGACATAAATTTACAATGTACAGGGTTTTCACTCATCAGTTTTTGTCAGGAGTCACAGACCCTTTAGAATAAATTTACAAGAGTCAAAATTAAAAAAGAAGGGGTCAAAAATAAATTTGAGTTTAAATGCAACAAACGTACTTTATTCCTGTTTTTTGTTTATTTTCTATATTTCGTGATGCTTTGCCACTATCTTTCTCTTGTAAGATATGATAATCAGTATATCGATAAACAATATGGTAACTGGAAAGTGCTACATTTTGTGAATAAATTTGCGTAATGAATGGCTTTATCATAATTGATTGTTGGGGTGAAAAAGCTGTGCGTCAGTTTGACCCCAGAGATTTTGTGTCTGTGGGTCAAAATCGAAAGTTATGCATCATCGGCCCGGGTGCCCAAGACAGTGAAATCACTGATTATGTATGCTTCATTACGCCACAAAGTTAGGATCCTGTTCAATTTTTCTTAAAAGCTGCTTGCAATCCCACGACTTTGGTCAGTAAATTAATGCAACTTCAAGAACAGTTTTCTGTGAAAGCCAAAACATCAGGGTTCCAGCTAGACCAAAAATCCCAGGAGCCAAGTGTAAGCCAATGGCAAATTCCAGGAGCCAATTTTGGCAAAGTGTAGCCAATTTAAAAGTTGTCGAAAGCATTGTCCGAAAGCCCTATTTCATGATCATGAAAAACTATGAAATACTAAAATGCAATGTTTATCCACGATCCACATAATGCTGATACTTTACAAAGCTTTCAGGTTACAGGGTTCCCACACTTTTTGGTGAATGAAATTCCAGACCTTTTCAAGACCTTTCCATAGTTTTTTCCAGACCCAAATTATCACATGTGATCTATGCTATAGGTGACAAATATGCACACCCACAATGAGGCATAGGCCTGGACATATGCTAGGCCTAAATTTATTTACCCGGTACTAACTTTGGTCTCATATCTCATATCTAGCTACTAAAATAACCCCAACCCCTTCAAATGACATTTTGACTGTGTGTGACAATCTGCTGTGATACCGCCATTTTTTTTATTGTATTGTCCTCAGAAAGCCACAATGTGGATTCATAGAAAGGGCCTTAGGCCCCACATGGGACCTTGGACCCAAACATCCAGAAAAAATAAGCAGGTCACTAATCAAGCATCATTATGACAGGTGGTCAACTGTTTAACTCTGACTGAAGGAATTAGAGTCAACCATTTTGCAATATTTCACATAGTGGATGCCAGGGCACACCTTGGACCCTGGGCCCAAAATTTCTGTACAACCTGAAGATACCACTAACCAAGTGTCATTATGACAAACCATCAAAATTGCACAAGAGAATCTGTTGTTGAAGAAGCACTTTGCAGCTTTTTATTAAATGGGGTCATAGGGCCCACGTGGGACCTGGACCAAAATTTCACAAAACCACACTGATCCCTAACCAAACATCACTATAACATCCCATGAACTCTCTTCAACATTAAATGGTGGAAAAGTTAATCACTTTGCAATATTTCACAGAATGGACCCTACGGCCCATCTTTGACCTTGGGCCCCAAATTTCTGAACACCCTGCAGGTACTGTACCACTGATGGAGTATTATGACCAACTGTCAACATTGTAGGCCTACTAGAGAATATCTGTAAGAGCAGCATTGTGCAGAATTTCATAAAATGGGCCATAGGGCCCACATGGGACCTTAAACCAACTATTTCTGAACACCCCAAATGAACCATTACCCAAGGAACATTATGTGCAAGTTTCATCAAGATCCTTTGAAAGATGTGCGAATGACTGCCACTTTTGCAAATGTGAACAGATAGACAGACTGAGATAAATACCTGTGATCACAATGGCTCACACCAGGTTTGCTGGTATGACAAAAAAATCAAACCATTTACCCCACAAACCTAACTGACACAAGCTACAAAAAAGAGTTTATCAATATTTATTCAAAGATCTTTTAAAATCGATGATAAGTAATTTCTAAGCTTCTTTAACCCTGAGAATGTCCAAAATCTGTGCCTATACGATCCCTCCGAGTCCTTAAAAATTTCAATTCAAGATATTATACTAGTACACAATACTGTGTAGGTGATGTTTCAGTCTCAAGTTAGGCAACTCAAACGTAAAAGTGAATGCCATCCAAAATTATCTAGATGGTATTCTATTCATAAAATAGTTTCAACGCATGTGTAAAATACTTAACTAGGCCCTGTTCAATATTTCTGAAAACTTTTCTTGCATAATTTTCCTCTACGATGCTTTTTTCAGAGTTACTTGCTTTGACTGTTGTGCTATCCTAACAAGTTTACGTATGGATGCTTATATCAAGACTAGCCTAGTCTCGTGTTTAAAAGTGACACAGAGTGACAGGCACTTACAGTTTGGGTGAATGTACGGCTTGGCACTAAGTTGCTCTGCGTACACTAGAGCTGCGGTGCGTCATCGTGATATACGCTAGGTGAAATTAACGTTGGAAATTAATGGAGTGATCTTTTCCTCTTTTATTTTTCTCTACAGAATGGTGATCCATGATCATTTTTAATATTTACTATTTTTATAAAATGTGCTTGAGGAAAACGGGCGCCAATTTTTTCGCCAATCTTGGAGTCAAGGCGCCAATTCATTATTTTTTTTTCGCCACTGGCGACATTGGCGAACGGTATCTGGAGCTCTGCAAAACATGTTAGTTGCCGTTGCAGAGTACGGGGTGTGGCAGCCATTAAAAACTAGGTCAGTGTAATGCACCCCCTGTGGGCTGGGGGTTGTAGAATATGCCCACGGTATTCCCCGCCTGTCGTAAGAGGCGACTAAAAGGGAGGACTTGAAACGAATTTATCTAGTTGACACTACATAACACATTCGTGTTGGGTGTCGTTACATATTATCTAACTGAATTGTCAATTGTAACCACGCCCCCCCCCCCCATACCCGGGCCATAGTTGGGCTGTTGCAACACTTTTGCCGGGCATGTGCGGTTTGGTTTGTCCCCGCTATGCCGGGAATGTGATGGGACTTTTAGCGGGGATGTGCATCGTAAAAAATGGGCCAGGATGTTTACCCCGGGATTTGCATGAAGAATAACCGGGTAAATTGCGGTGATTTAGCGGGGGCTTAACACTATGCGGCTATCTTTTATACGTACAGGCAATGCACACGCACCGTATACACGTTCGTGCCAACGAAAACCAATACGTACATACGCACGTATGCTGTTTTGGAAACCATGAGCAGCAATCAGTATATTCCTGGGGCAGGAAAATTGCCGGGCCCAACTATTACACAAGTGGGGGTGTGTAATATTTTAAGTTCGCATTTATGATCATTTAAATAGTGGATGAAGTATCGATCTCAAAATATAAACCTTTCTGTACTATTTTGAACATTTACATCAGTGGGTGATAACATTTCGAGAACGACTTTCTTTTATGAAAAAAAAGGAAAAAACATCCAAAGTACCACCATTCCTGCAAGTGAACTAGCCCCTAAGATGCAAATCGGAGGCAAGATCGGGATATCCCGGCCTTGCTCTGTCGTGTACACGTACGTAGCTACATACATCATATGTGCTATGCGTAACTGCGTATTTGTACGTGCTTCAAAAATCCGTGCAGCGCGGCCGCCCATGCACAGTGCATGTGCACTCGTACCATGGTGGGCTTTCAGCCGTAAAACTTTGGTGTACAGATTAGGAAGCAAGATCACTTCTAAAAACAGCTATAGGTTTAATAGGTTCGTAGTGTAGGCCTATACCTGCATATAGCACGTAAGGCAATGGCAAAAGTGCAATGTCTCTCTGTAGAACAATGTCCCGCAAGGAAAGCCTCTCGAAGAAAATTGTGTGGTGGGACTAAAAAATCCTTTACATTTGGGGAGCTCCCCTGTACATGATCACATATAAAACTATCACTGAAGGGGCAAAAATGGTTTAAAACATCTTTTCAAACTATTTTAATTGAAATTGTATCTCTGAACAAGCCTTGCATTCTTTACGTGGGAGAATCAAGGATTGCCTGCGTGGCCTATCTTAATTGTGATGACAATGTGAGCGTGTAAAATGAACGACGAACTGATTTAACAATTAGAAGGTACGTTTTGCGGGTTAACAAATGCAATATCAACAAGTGAAGTTCTGGTATGAAAGTTAGGCTACATGTGCTTTTCTGCAGCCCACATTTCAGCGGTGATAATGCGGAAGTTCAACATATACACGGCGTATGCAATCCCTGATCACCGCGCATTCCTACATTTTTTATGCCGGACTTGTCAAGCAGATTGCATAGACAACGCATATTCAGCATTTCGGAAACTTACCGGGATGTTCGGTTTATTGCTGCACCACTATACGGGGTCTTTGCATCAAAGTTAGCCAGGATGTGCAGTTAAATGTTGCCCCGCTCTACCGGACTTTATTCGGATGTAGCCGGGAAGGAAACACGCTTGTTACATTTCTGTACATCACATCCCAGCCAAAGTCCCCGCTATGCCCGGGTATGGGGGGGGGGGGTTACAATTGACAAATGCATAACCTTCATATATTGAGTTACTGTAGGTCCATGTTACGTACAGTAGAGCTTTTAATTTATTGAGTGGGGGATATGCTCGTGATGTTTGGTGCTCGTATCCTACCTGTACCAAAATTGACATAGCTGGGCACTAGCAGTTTTTTTTTTTTTTTTATTTCAGCGCCTGTAAAAACTCTTGTCCCAATTGTATCAATTTCAAAGTGCTGCAGGATCCCAAACCGCAAGCACATTTTGATTGACTCAACTTCAGTAACATCACTGATTTTGTTTATAATTTTATTCACAAAATTATTTGCAGTTTAACAAAACAGAATAGTTGCATTGCTTATCAAAATAACGTGAGATGTATGTGGAAGCAAGCAGTGTGGTGCAGACTGACGTAACTCAATCTCAGTGCAGGAATTTTTACACACTAAACTTCCATTGACCATATCGCAAGTTGTGATTGGCTGGGTAACGTCGCACCAATCATGGTGCTTTTCATATAGATTTTCTGTTGTATTTCAGCATGCAACTGTGGAGCCGACAAAGTGTTTCATTGACTGGCAGCTCATCACTGCCATAAAATGGCCAAAGGGGGCTGCAGCCCCAGAGGCACTACGTACACAGCCTAGGCCTACTTATTAGATTGTATCATGCTGCATTGCGAGGCCTGCATCTCGCTGTTTTTACTGAATGAAAGAATATAGAAAATTGTACTTCTTATGCAGAATTATAAGTGCAGTTTCCAAACTTTTGAGTTACTGCATTCGCCAAATGTGTCTAGATTTATATGGTAAGCAAGCATGGAGAAACTTGAAAGAACCAGAATGCACAAATGCATTGTGGTTTCGATGAATATAGCACTTAATGTGTAATCCCAAATAATGCCAAAATGTCCTGTTTCTTTCAGTCATTGGTTGAATGTGGTCTTGAAGAGCTAGAAAATTAGTTTCATGTTCATATTTGACCTTGTGAATTCTTCGGAACTTTTGCTTTTTGGCCTCCGGTGATTTCAACTAGCCTCTGATTCTGACAAAACTCGTAGGGACTTTCTGATTGATTAAATACAACACCATGTGAAGTATCCAACCTTCCTAACTTGAGCTACCTTGTGAACAAGGTTTTCAGAGTTTGACCTCAGATGACCTTTGACCTCCACCATAAATAACAGGTACTGCGTCTCACCATAAGTCATCCACATACTATGTATGAAATCTATCCGAACTTCCTACCTCAAGATGTCGTATTTAACAAGGTTTTCAGACTTTGACCCTCGGTGACCCCAAATGACATTTGATCTCCACCAAAAATTGTATGCTTTGCACCTCTGAAGATTATGCATCCACACGCCATGTATGAAATCCATCCAAGCTTCCTACTGTGGAATATTATGTAAACAAGGTTTTCAGACTTTGACCCCTGGTGACCCCAAATGACCTTTGACCTCCACCAAAAACGATAGCATTCTTCCTCTTACCATGATGCATCCACATACCAAGTATGGAATCTATCCAAGCTTCCTACCTTGAGATATCGTGTAAACAAGGTTTACAGAGTTTGACCCCTGGTGACCCCAAGTGACCTTTAACCTCCACCAAAAACAATAGGGTTCTTCCTCTCAACATCATGCATCCACATACCACGTATGAAATCTAACCAAGCTTCCTACCTTGAGATATCATGTCAACAAGGTTTTCAGGTTTTGACCCTGGTGACCCCAAATGACCTTTGACCTCCACCTAAAACAATAGGGTTCTTCCTCTCACCATCACGCATCTACATACCAACTATGAAATCCATCCAAGCTTCCTATCTTGAGATATTGTGTAAACAAGGTTTTCACACCTGGTGACCCCAAATGACCTTTGACCTCCACCAAAAACAATGGGGTTCTTTCTCTTAAAATAATGCATCCACACACCAAGTGTGAAATTTAACCAAGCTTCGAACCTCGAGATATCGTGTAAAGAAGGTTTTCAGACTTTGACCCTCGGTGACCCCAAATGACCTTTGACCTCAACCAAAAACAACAGGGTGCTTCCTCTCACCATAAGGCATCAACACGCCATGTATGAAATCTAACCAAGCTTCCTACCTTGAGATATCGTGTAAACAAGGTTTTGAGGTTTTGACCTCCGGTGACCACAAATGACCTTTGACCTCCACCAAAAACAATAGGGTTCCTCCTCTTACCATAGTGCATCCACATACCAAGTATGAAATCTATCCAAGCTTCCTACCTTCAGATATCGTGTAAACAAGGTTTACAGAGTTTGACCCCTGGTGACCCCAAGTGACCTTTGACCTCCACCAAAAACAATAGGTTCTTCCTCTCACCATGATGCATCAACACAAGAAGTATGAAATCTACCCAAGCTTCGTACCTTGAGATATCATGTAAACAAGGTTTTCAGGGTTTGACCCCTGGTGACCCCAAATGACCTTTGACCTCCACCAAAAACGATAGCATTCTTCCTCTTACCATGATGCATCCACATACCAAGTATGGAATCTATCCAAGCTTCCTACCTTGAGATATCGTGTAAACAAGGTTTACAGAGTTTGACCCCTGGTGACCCTAAGTGACCTTTAACCTCCACCAAAAACAATAGGGTTCTTCCTCTCAACATCATGCATCCACATACCACGTATGAAATCTAACCAAGCTTCCTACCTTGAGATATCATGTAAACAAGGTTTTCAGGTTTTGACCCTGGTGACCCCAAATGACCTTTGACCTCCACCTAAAACAATAGGGTTCTTCCTCTCACCATCACGCATCTACATACCAACTATGAAATCCATCCAAGCTTCCTATCTTGAGATATTGTGTAAACAAGGTTTTCACACCTGGTGACCCCAAATGACCTTTGACCTCCACCAAAAACAATGGGGTTCTTTCTCTTAAAATAATGCATCCACACACCAAGTGTGAAATCTAACCAAGCTTCGAACCTCGAGATATCGTGTAAAGAAGGTTTTCAGACTTTGACCCTCGGTGACCCCAAATGACCTTTGACCTCAACCAAAAACAACAGGGTGCTTCCTCTCACCATAAGGCATCAACACGCCATGTATGAAATCTAACCAAGCTTCCTACCTTGAGATATCGTGTAAACAAGGTTTTGACCTCCGGTGACCCCAAATGACCTTTGACCTCCACCAAAAACAATAGGGTTCCTCCTCTTACCATAGTGCATCCACATACCAAGTATGAAAACTATCCAAGCTCCCTACCCTGAGATATCGTGTAAACAAGGTTTTCAGAGTTTGACCCGTGGTGACCCCAAATGACCTTTGACCTCCACCAAAAACAATAGGGTTCTTTCTCTGAATATGGGGCATCTACCTACCAACTTTGAAAACTGTCAGAGTTTCCCTTCTTGAGATATCGTGTAAAGAAGAAAAGTGTCACAAACACACACCCACACGAACATACATACATACACACACACGCCATCATGACTGGATAGGTTTCTCTTTTCATCGAAACCAAAAAAAAAAAAACGGCCAAAAAACTCTGGTCCGCCTTTGGTCTTTCTGTAAAACAGCTTGTACACGTATACTTTGGGACTCCTGGAGAAAAAGAGGGGACCCTTGATATTTTCTTGGGACTCTTGAGAAAAAAGTTGCAGTCCTGAGACTTTAGGCTTTAAGCCCGCGTAAAAACAGTGCACATACATCTGTGGAATCGAAGATGTAATAGTTTAACATAAGTCTTTTGGTCATTTCTCAAAGATGTCATTATTGTCAAGTCATGTTTCATACTTCTGCAAAACTATTCTTGAATTTTTTTTAGGATATATCCTAACATCAGTAATTTTCACTGAAATCTGATTTATTGTCCCTACTGAATAATAAAACGAGAAATATTTAAGTCACATGAAAAGATTGTTAGATTCAATATATACAGCTAGTAGTCTTCAGCTAGGTGTTTATTTTTGTAATATTGTACTTTTGCCTTTTAATTTGCAGCTCAACTGTATCTTGGTCAGAGGTGTTTTCGAGACAAGGCAATGAGCATGTCACAAAAACATGGTGAGTTACATACCCTGATGGCCATAACCATACACAGTGAAATTAATTGAAGGACTGTAATTCAGATAACACCAAGACTTGTTGTGCCATCATCATAGCAACCAACCTTGGAATATGGGTTTCCTTTGTTTTGTGAGTAACCTGATAATAGATCGCAGTACACGTACATTTTTGTCCCATCTTCACAGGGCGCACATGCTGTATGATATGAAAGCACTACACTTATCATGTAAACAGGGTGGCTGTCCTCGAACTTTTCGTTCGTTTGATTCGTTCAGGAAACACCTTAACAGAGATCATAGAGAACAGTCAAATTCAAAATATCCCTGTGATAATACATATTTTGAAAGAGATGAATTCTTTGAAAATGTCACCGTTTCACCTGAATACCCTACAGATGAACCTGGGGGTTTGCCTAATGAAGATGGAAAAATATTCAACACATATAGATTTATCCAAACAAGCAGCAGTTTTCAATCTTAACCTTTTATCAGATACCAACATGACATATGCCTCTTTAAAAAGAGTAGTAAATGGAACATCAGCACTTCTAAAGGATGTAGTAAGTCATCTCCATGCAGAGACTAAAACATTCCTTGAGAATTTTGATCCTGAGGCAGGCTCTATTAAGTTAGATTCTTAAATGTCAGAATTTGAAAATTCTAAGGAAATTTTCTCAGACCTCTCTACAAGGTACAAGCAAGAGAAGTACCTATCACAGCACTTCAATATTGTTAAATCCAAAACTATATTACTTGGTCATCGTTTTGATTCTGCTGTAGATTCAGATACAGGTCAAGCAAAACAGGTGGCCGTAAGGGAAACATTTCAGTATATTTCTATTTTGGAAACTTTGCAAGTGCTCTTTCAAAGCAAGTTGGTGCAGAATGAGGTTTTCAGTGGTCATGGTTCAGTAGATGGCATAATGAGAGACTACTGTGATGGGGAAATGTTCCAAACACATCCCTCCTTTGCAGTGGAAAAGGGGGCAATCCAAATTAATTTGTTCTTTGATGAAGTGGAAGTTACAAATCCCTTAGGCAGCAAAACCGGAATACATAAACTTGGTGCATTTTACTTTGCATTAAAAAATTTACCACCAAGATACAGTTCCTCCTTGAGAAATATATATTTACTAGCCATGTGCAACAGTGTGGATATCAAAAAATATGGTTTTAATGCAGTCCTGGCTCCTTTCATGGAAGAATTACATCAACTTGAGTCAGATGAAGGGGTTAACATTAAGTTAGGTGATAGACAGTCATTTCCCCTTCGAGGCAGTCTTGCTCTAGTGTGAGCAGACAATCTTGGCGGGAATTCATTGTTCGGTTTCGTAGAAAGTTTCAGTGCAAACATGCCTTGCAGAGTATGCACAGGTAATAGAGATGACTTTCAAATAAAATTCTCTGGGGAGCAGGTCCAGCTTAGGTCAAAACAACATCATAATGAACATGTAGAAGAAGCTGCAAGAAATCCAGCTAGATGTTCTACAAGTGGAGTGAAAACAAAGTGCATTCTAAACATCATTTTTCACACTGGATCAATAAAATTCTAAAATTTCCAATCATAGCTATGGTTTTGCCGATCAAGCAAATAAACCAAGTCAAATTATGGAGCATACCCTCAAAAGCAGTGATAATAGTTTAAAGCAGAGAGCATCACAGATGTGGTGCCTTTTGAGGGTACTACCTTTTTTAACAGGGGAACATATTCCAAAGGGCAATTGTTTTGGGAACTAATTTTGAAGCTACGAAAAATCACTGACATCATCTTTGATCCCAAAGTAACAAGAGGCCAGTGTTTGTATCTGAATTATCTCATAGAGGAGCATCACACACATTTTAAAAAAGTGTTCCAAGAGAAAAGGCTCATCCCAAAGCATCACTTTCTTGTACATTATCCGTTTATGATGCTGTAAGTAGGACCTGTTGTTCATGCATGGTGTATGCGATTTGAAGCGAAGCACATGTTTGCAAAACGACTTTCCTCTGTCGTGTGCTGCTTCAAAGACATTTGCAAAACAGTCACTGATAGACATCAAATAAGTCAGTGTGGGAAATGGTTTTTAGAATCTAGTGGCACTGTTGAAGCAACATTGTGTGTACCAGATGTAACTCCATGTAAGGTTGGTGACATAAATGGTTTTGAATTGTTGTTGGAAGAGCTGGCAGGACTCTGCAGAAGATCAGATTAACATGGCAGACCATATAATCTACTTTGGCACTATATATAGATCTGGTATGGTTGTTCCTACAGCCATAAAAGATGAGTGTCCAAAGTTTTGCGAAATAAAGTCCATTTTATTGATCGAACAAAATTTTGTATATTTACATGGAGAAGCTTGGGAAGTTGTCAACTTTGAGGAGCACTTGCATTCATTTGCAGTGCAACCAAAGGAGAGCAATATATTTACCAAACCTGAAGATCTGTTAGACTTTCACCCATTGCATTTGAATGTTGCTGGCAGTAGTTCCTACATTACTTTAACGTATGAAATAATGTAGATGACATGCATGCTATACCATTTTATGGGGGGGGGGGGGTGGTGCTTCGTGTAGCATCATCACAATTCGTGGTCAAATTCCTTGAGGAAAAGTGTGATGTTAACTAATTGCCGGCATCAAGGTTTGAGAGGGTGTTGCCTAGGGCCTTGTCAGCTAAAATTTCAAGGTACATTAATTGACAACACCATGACTGAAGAGAAGTGTTATTTCAATCAATTCCAGAAAATGCCTGTCAGAAAATCTGAAGAACTTTTTGAGGTGCAAGTGGAGGGAAGGATCAATTTCCTGATTCTTGTATGTGAAGCATATAAAGTTGGATTGTTTACGAAACAAGAGCTTGTGAATCTTCTCATTGAATTTCTGTTTCAACAGTAAATATGGATCATAAAAGGAAGCTATATGTAACATTAGAAGAAAGTTACTCAAAGAAAGTGAAACTTGTCAAATCTGAAGAACTAGGGGAAACATACTCTTCTCTTGAGAGCACATTTCAACAGAAGTTCAAAATAGTGAATGCCAAATTAAAAATTTCAGCAAAGGTTGAAAAAGATGGTTTGTTTGTAGAACTAGAGGAAGACGATGAAAACTTCACAGACATCCTTGAGGAAGCCGTTGAGTTTATAAAGTCACCATGCGTAAGGATCCAGCTGTCACTCACCTTGGGGAGCCCTCCCAAGTGATTTAAATTGCACCAGTAAAGAGTCAAGCTACAAAGCACTGCCTACACAAGATATTCAATCCGATTCTGATTCATCAGAATCATCCAAAGTAAGTTTACACTCTACCTCCAGATGAAATTATGTCATCATTGGAAACTGCATGCTGGGCATGCTGTTCATAGTTTTATATTGTCTGGTATTCTGGGGTGAACTGTGCACCACTTTTGCCTAATTTTTAGCTCTTGTTTGCTGGCCTGTGGTCTTTCAGCTGGTTGCATGGATGTATGTACACTACCACATGGTTTGTAGGGTCCTGAAATTCATGGCAAATCAAGGAAAATTGGGATTTGAATTAATTTCCATTCATGAAAAGTCAGAGGAAATGAGCCTTTTCTCAAGAAGTCCTGCAAAAGTCAGGGTATTTCAATGATACTAATGTGTACAGCACTTAGATTTCCATTAAAGGCATCATGTACTGTACAGCATGCCTTTTTTCAAGGTCTGTGAATTTTCACTTGAGGTCCTTAAAATACATATGGAACAGTTGAGTGAAAAAGTCAGTAGGATTGTGTATGCACCCTGTGTCCAGAGTTCGAATAAAAAGTTACATGCACAACTGAAATTTTCCTTGCAAAATGGCTGAAAAACAGATTTCTCATGCACAGGCAATTTTTTTCATGTACAGAGCCAATACATGCATCTGTGCATGGTAAAACCCCTCTATTTTGAACTCTGGCTGTGACCAGCATTCGTGAAGAAAGGTTGACATTTATGTGGATGTTGTCAGGTATTTTCAATGTTCACTGAGTGTGGGTTTATTGTGTCTTTGTGTTAATTATTAGGCAATAGGCATTGTTGACTGGTCTTTCAGAGCTAAAGATCTCCAGCCATGGCTATACTGACTGGGGATATGATTCCTGCAATGACTTCCTGTAGCTCATTTCATCCGGGAGGAGAAGTTTACAATGAATACAAGGCCCACAATACCCTTACACCTCAGACAAGGATAACCTTGGTCAACATCGTGTGTGATGCTCTTGTCAAGAAACATGGCTAGTAAGTTTTGAAAACTTAAATACTACTATAGTGCATGCATGAAAAATTGGTAAAGGATAGTAATTATCAGTGGTTCTCAAAGTGGTCCCTACCACTCCCGTGGGCATTGGGAAGTCTCAGCTGGGAACTACAGAGTACGCAAAGTATAAGTGGCGTTGGCACTGATTTGGGGGTCCATAGCTATTACAACACATCACTGCAGTGATTAAGAATAGATCACAACCACAATCTCCCCCAAAAGAAATGTTGTAACCTCAAATTATCCAAAACTGGCATTAGAAATTCAATAACTTCACTCCCTGGGTCTAATTTCTGTATTTGCATGGTATTGTGGGGGAGGGGGCATTGGGACGATTCAAGATGATGGAAGGGGAGAGTATCTGGAAAAGTTTGAGAACCACTGGTATTCACTTGACTAACATATATCCCTTAAGGCTACATCTTATTTGCAGCACATCACTGTTCTCGCACTTGAAGCGGTCTACTTTGAATTGCCCGGAGTGTGAGACTAATGCAAATAAGATGTAGCAAGTGTAAGTGAAGTGGCACGTGAACATACTCACCAGGAACTTAGCGGTGGGAATATTTGATACACAAGTGTATCTTCAGTTGTATCTTGTAAAAAAGTTGGTGACAAAATTGAATGTGTAGGCCTGCAACCAAAAGATGCTTACACAAAGGGCGTTGACAACTGCCGTGAAGGTTCATTGGTTCACTTCACCTTAATTTGCCCATCCCATGATGCATTGCATGAAAACATTTGTCAACTCGTCTATAGTAGAATTTAATGGTTTAGCCTATGTTATGCATACATATGGAGCATGAGAACAGGGAATAAAACAACAAAATAGTAGTGCTAGCGCTGAGTAAGCAGACACTCGATTTAGCATGGTGCTGGTTGTTAATTATAGCCTAGGCCTGTGCCCCCATCCTGCATCATTGCAATCATTAAGTCTGCTATTAAGGGTAACATAGCCTATACTCCTAGTGTAGCGTAGGCTATGATAAAGAAGACATCATCCATGCATAGGCTATAGCAGCTGGATATTTGTAGAAGATGAGCTGTAAAGTGTTTTATTTTGAAAAATGATAAAAGAATTTAAATAAGCCTTGTAGGCTGGCCTAGTGTCTGTGTGCACTGGCCAGACTAAGGCTGGGGCCCTATACCCATGAGGTATGATGCAGCCTAGTTGAGAGGCTTGTGAAAATCACCTCTGCTACCACAAAAGATGTAAGTTAATAATTGCTGGCCCATGGGTTTGCTGTCATTTGTTGGTTTGTTTCACCTCCAAGAAAAGTCATCTTAAATAATCAGTGGTGAATGTGTCAACTATTATCCCCTCTACCACCTAAGAACTGTCCTCGGCAATGACCTAAACCATTATTTCCTTCTCTTTCACAGGTATTTTAATCATGACTTAGGTCGTGTTGTGTGTGTGATACTGAATTTACTGGAATGTCATGAAGCATCTACCGGTGAAAATATATTTAGACTATTGGATGCAAAAGTCAAAAAAATGGGACTTGTCATGGAAAAACTGCATAAGTTTTGCAGCAGACAATGCTTCGGTAATGCAAGGCCTTCAAAAAGGAGTTGCACACTATTTGTTAAAGGAAAACAGTGGCATGTACATTCTTGGGTGTCCATGCCACCTAATGAACCTAGCTGCCCAAAAAGCTTGTAGTAAATTGCCTTTATCAGTTGATGATTTGTTAGTTGATATCTATTACTATCTCGGTAAAAAGCAGCAACAGAAAACAAAGTCTACAGCAGTTCCAGCTTTTCAATGGAAAGGACACCAAAAAATATTAAAGCATGTAGGAACCCATTGGCTTTCATTGGAAATTGCTATTAATCGCTTGATTGAACAGTGGGAGCCTGTACGTACTTTTTTAATGCAGAATACCAGGGTACAAAGAAAATTGTGCCCAAGACTAATCCAACATCTAGTGTAGGTTGCAAGAAACTTGGAAAGAAGTCCAAGTCTAGTACTAATGGTGAGAAGAAACTGTCTAAGTCTACCTGTACTACTGATGAGACGTCACGGCCTAAGTCTGACACTACCAGTAAGAAGGAACTGTCAAAGTCTGATACATCATCTTGTGTATAGCCTCAATCTAGGTTTGGTATCACAGGTGGGAAATTTCAGTCTAAGTTTGGTACTAAGTCTGGTAAGAACTTACAGGCTGCATTTGTTACCAGCTGTGCCAAGAAACCACAGGAAAAATCTGGCACTAGTGCAGGTGAAAAGATAGTTCCCTTAAAAGCAAACAGTGAATCCTGTTGGAAAAAAGGTTCACGAGAAAAGTTCTACCATCCTAAGTGCACAGAAAAATAAGACTACATTTGATTTAACGGCATGTTTTCAGACAAAAGCAACTAGGTGAAAATGCTTAAAGGCGAAAGAAAACGTAAGGAAGCCACTGCATCAAAGAAGCATGAACAACTTCCAGCAAAATCCGTGTTTGCGAGCAATGTGGAGAGAGTTAGTGAATTGTTAGCAAACCCCCATACAAAACTTTATTCCTTGTTTTTGAGTGTAGTTATGCCATATTTCAACAATGCTAACAAAGCATTACAGAAAGATGAACCTGTAATACACCTTATTTACTCAGTTTTAATTGAACAGTTGAATGATATTTTGGTAAAATTCATACGTCCAGATGTCATCTGCAAATACCGTGAGACTTTATATGAACTGCCTTTTGAAGATAGACAAAACCAAGTTGATGACAGTGAGTTGTATATTGGGGCAGAAACTATGTCTTATTTAAGGGAAAATCAGTCTACCTTAGATAGTAAAGCCTTTAATATTTCAATCCGGGCTTTTTACCAGGGGTGTACAGGATATATGGTTTCAAAATTCCCCTACAAAGATGAGTTGCTTAAACATGCTGGGTGGCAAATATCACACAACGTTCTTCAATACAGTATAACTGTCTCTTGTACTCTGTGGAAAGATTTCCTTCCCTTCTTCCAAGTGCTAAAGATGTGGACCAACTACATGAGGACTTTCTGAAGTTCAGAGTAGTTGAATTACCTGAAGCTATATCAAGAGCTGAAAGGATAGATGTTGAATGGGGGCTGATTGGCCAGTTAAAGAATGCCAGTGGTCAGCCAAAATTTAAACTGCTGAGCTCAGTTATGCTTGGTACTTTAGTTATATTCCACAGCAATGCAGATTGTGAGAGAATATTTTCTTATGTTACAAAGACAAAAACACAATTCAGAGCAAATATGAATACTGATACTCTTAGCAGTCTAATCATCCATAAAGTGGCTATGAATTCTAAGGGTGGTGTGTGTTATCAACAAGAGTATACATAAGATTTTCTTACCACAGCTAAAGGTGAAACATGGGCCAAACAACTTACTAAAGAATAAATTGTAAGTCCTATTTATTGTTGCAAGTCGTCTAATAATTGAACCTATTCATATACTGACTTTGAAAATTTTATAGAGATTTTGATAGTTATGTAGTACCGTATAAAGTGACTATAGTGAAGTAATTTGTGATCCGTTTTAGAAATGTTTGTGTTTATCTCCTTCACGATAAAGTCTTTTTCTTTGCTGATTTACTGTTGAACAAATATACAAATGGTAGAAGGTCTCTTCAAGGCATTTTACCTATGGTTATTTTGTTGTTTACATGTTACAAAAGACTTAAAACAATGGTTAACTCCTAAAATGCTAAAGCTTCCGGGGGCTTCGCCCCCTGGACCCCCACCGGGGCGTTGCCCCTGGACCCCACCAGGGACCCTTGAGCGGGCCCCTGGACCCCCGGCCGAGAAGGCGCAGCGCTTCGCGCGCGCATGAGTGGGATCTGGCGAATTGTGGTGATTATTATGATCCCTATTTTTCATCCTCACAACTTGGCATCTCTGTATTTAACATGAATGGAAGGAGACACTTGTGTTTTGGCATGGATCCTTCAGCGAGAAAATACGCGTTTATGCTGAGAACCTTGTTTGCAGAAAGACCTTATATAGTAAGTGTTTCTAAGTTCGAACGGGTTCTAGCTTCGAACACCCTTAACACACACCAATTACTGTACGCGCATGCACTATTTCAACGTGGCAACCACTGAAAGAAGTCAATTCCAAGAAACGGCGAACCTCCAACTGTTCTGGAACAAATGTGACACGTATGAACGCATTTACTTGAAACCATTAAAAAAAATAAACTTGCTCAAATGTGGTGTCACTACAGAAGTCGGTTGTGCTATCGTGGGTCCCGAGTCACGTGGGCATACGCGGAAATGAAAAGGTCGACATACTTGCCAAAGAAGCCCTACAGATGGACGTTACTAACATGTACTTGCCGCACACTGATTATCGCCCTAAGATCTCTTGCTATGTGAATTCGAAATGGCAAGAACTGTGGGATTCCTTCCCGGAGAACAAATTATACCAAATAAAACCAACGGCCGTTACTGTGGGTAATGCACCCCCCAGTAAGCGGAGAGATGATTTAGTCCTGACTAGAGCTCGCACTGGCCACACTTACCCATGCCTATTTACTCCATGGGGATGAGAAACCATATTGCATCCCCTGTGATTGTGCTGTCACCGCCAGTCACATTCTCGTTGACTGTATACTCCCATATTCGTCAGAAATACTACACTGTACCAAACCTGAAGACATTATTTGAGCACACACACCCTTCTCTCGTTCTTGGCTTTCTGAAGGAAAGTGGCCCGTATAGAAATTTTTGACATGACTCCCGCATTTGCATTTACCTAGATTTTTGATGAATTTTCCCCCTTCTTAAGTTTTTTCATTTGAATTTTACTCCCCATTCTAGCTGAAACTGTATAGCACATTCGTGTTGGAGTGTCGTTAAACCCCATCTATCTCCTTAGCACTCTCCACAGCACTTTCAAGTTACGTACCCTCAAGGCAAGGTGATTTGAAGTCAAAATGTGAATAAAATTTCTTCAAATGGGGGCTTTTTACATGCTTGGAAACGGACACGACGGGGACAAAGTTCCAAACAAATTCCAAAACTGACGTTAAACACAAGGACAAAAAGTTTATACAAAATTTACAAACACACAATTTACAAACAACTATTTACAGCTCGGGTCGGGTGGTAGTGCCCCTCCCCCGCGCCAAGTAGCCTCCGCGATTACGGATAGTCCTGCGCCATTTAAATACCTGCGAGAGACAGGTACGCTAAATTAGCACCGTACAATCAGTTTTATATAAAATTTGTTCAAATAGGATCCTCCGCACGAATGTTGCGACGTCTTCCTGTCGTCTGCATACATAGCTGCCTAGGCGGCCAAAGGTCAGTACATATATAAAACACTGGGTGGAGCATAAAGACCGCCTACATTTTCATAAATGGAATGATGACAACACTCGATTAAAGGGGGCATTAACATTTAACTGAGTAAAGGTGTAAAGCAGTTTTATGCAGGGGATAAGTGCGGGACAAGGAATAAGATAGAAATATTTGAAACTATTTTATTTTTAAATGCGGTCCCAAAAGGTAACTTGTTTTTCTTTGAGGCCAGGCCTACTGAGCCTTCCATATGGCGGCCTATAGGCCTAAGCAGCCCACATTCCTGTCACTTCTAGGACATCGGGACTTGCACCTGATTAGCTTAAGTTTCTAATGCGAAATTTAAACCAAAAATATTGGTAACAGCGACTTGTCCCTTAATTTCTATTTTATTTTTTTCAGATCAAGAGATACCAACAGTAAGGCAGCCATAATATGGCAAGGGCTATCCATTTTGTCAGGAAAAGGCGATGGGCCATCAGAAAATCTGCTAAGCTTTTCAAGCAAGGTGCATACCCAGGAAGTAGTTTTTACATGCCTGACAGTGGATGAAGTCACAGTGAAATTTTTCCATAACAACCTGAAGGATCATTTTCTGTAGCATTTACCAAGCAGAGAATCCCAATCAACATGTCCTCCTCTATGATGGTCACAAATCTGACATATCGGTGCTCTTAATTGAGTTTGCTAAATCATACATTATCCGTTTTGTTCTTCCACCGTTCCACCGCATACTAGCCATGTCTTCCAACCCTCAGATAAGGAATTTTCAGACCACTTTAGTCATATTTTAACCATGAATGTGAGAAATTTTTCCACCAAAATCCAGGAAGGGTTATACTAGATAATGACAATGCTATGCAAGTGCTTTCACTCCAACTTATTTTCGGCATTGAGGACCACACAAATTTATCTTACCAATCGTGGCGAGATTAGTGAAACAAACTTCAAAATTGCCGCAAACTTGAAAGAAGACACCTATGCCTCCAAAGGATGCCGACCAGCATTTGGGAAGTTTTCTTTCAAGACCAGGTGCCAACAATGCAGCCACCAGCACAAGCAGCCACAAATGCAACCAAACGTAAACATTCATACCGTCCTGAATGTGTTGCCATCACCGAAGGCAAAACTTTACTGAAAATTAGGAAGTTTATTGAACAAAACGAAAGTGGTAAAACAAAAGATCATATAGGAGCTCTACAAGAAAAAAAAAAAAAACAGAAGTCACAAGCACATGTCAGCACTAACCAAAAGTCCCAAAATTAGCCTGGAAGTGTCTTGCATGATGAAGATTCTGAAACAGGTAAAAAAGGTTTCACCGCCAGAGATGAGAAGACTTTTAAGACAGAAAATCAAATGTTTACTGGGCACACTGCCACACTGTAGAGAAAAGTTCAGAATTGACGAAGCAAACACAGAAGATGTATTGTACCGGCGTAAGAATGAGATGATTTATTCAAGTGCTTTACAAGATTCTCAGAAGATCCTTGACATATCCATGAAAAGTTCCTGAAAACTCCTTGAAAAGTCCATTCAATTCTGAAAATCAACAAAGGAAATACTTATTTAAGCATCAGTAAACTTGCCCTCAATATAAAGGATAAATGACTTTGCAGCTATGAAACATTTAATGGTCCCCCATGCCTACAAACACGACTTTGCCGGGCAATAACATCTCATCAACAGAACTCGGTTCTTTAACATCTGGTCAGCAGATCCAGACCCTGTTTATAACAAGAGCCCAATGGGCACTGTGGTTCCTTGCTGAATGTAATGAAACTGAGCCAACTACTGAATGAACCAGTATTTCTGTTGATTCACAAAATCTGCTCTGTAGACAATGCACATCTTGTGTTAACACATTCAAGCATAAATAAATTGTTCTGAAGAAATACAGCCTACAGGCACTTCAGGGGATATCAAAACAGACAGGATACAGTTACAATTTGTTTTATTCAATTAAGCAATCACAATTCATGCACGCTCAGTGGTATCTGATCCAAATGATCAGTAACTTGGTTCTCTTTATAAAACTAACAACCCATGGTAGCATTTAATTATCCAATTCCAATTTCCAATTCCTGCAAGCTCACATGTCCTAATCTAAGGACAAATGTCTGTCTAGTGAACTTTCACAACAGTCCTCTGCTTTGTGGGCAGCGAATCTTCTGCAATATTAAAAAGCAGTATTTGATGCACGTTTTCATAATGGCAGAATTATGGATTAAAATCGTAATACTATAATTTCAATTAAAATTGAGATACTTGGCATCTCTGAAAGATGTCCCACATCTTTCAGTCACTGGGTGAATGTGATCTTAATGTGGGAATGATACAGTTTTTGTGCTTATATTTTTGACTTGAGGAATTCTTGGGAATTTGCTTTTTGGCATCTGGTGATTTCAACTCTGACATCCAACAAAACTCATATGGGTTTTCTGCTAGATTTAATGCAACACCTCAAAGCAAAGATCTATTCAAGCTTCCTACACTGAGATATAGAGTTGAAAAGGTTTGCAAAGTTTGACCTCCAGTGACCCCAAATGACCTTTGACCTCCACCAAAATATTTTTCCCCACCATAAGGCATCCACTAAGTATGAAATTTATCCAAGCTTCCTACCTCAAGATATTGTGTTAACAAGGTTTTCAGGTTTTGACCCCTGGTGACCCCAGATGACCTTTGACCTCCACCCAAAACTGTATGGCACAGCTTCTCACTATGGTGTATCTATGTACTAAGTATGAAATCTATCCAAGATTTTTTCTTTGAGATATTGCATTAACAAAGGTTTCAGTATTGACTCTCAGTGACCCCAAATGACCTTTGACCTCCACCAAAAATTAAAGGGTTCACCTTCTCACCATAAGTCATCTACACACCAAGTATGAAATCTATCCAAGTTTCCTACCTTGAGATATTGTGTTAACAACAAGTTTTCAGTATTTGACCCGTTGGTGACCCCAGATGACCTTTGACCTCCACCAAAAGCTACAGCATTCTTCCTCTTACTATAAGTCATCTACATACAAAGTATGAAATTCATCCAAGCTTCCTACCTCGAGATATTGTGTTAACAAGGTTTTCGGTCTTTGACCTCTGGTGACCTCAAATGACCTTTGACCTCCACCAAAAACAATAGGGTTCTTCCTTCTTATGACAGATCCATGTACCAAGTTTGAGAACTGTCAGAGTTTCCCTTCTTGAGATATCGTGTTAACGAGCAAAGTGTCACACACACACACACACACACGCACACACACACATACACACACACACACGCCAAGCTGACTACATAGGTTCCTTTTGCTAACGCAAGGAACCAAAAATGGTACAATATTAACGATAACAAACATGCTCTGTAAACACGCTGGTTAATACATGCAAGAATAAATAAACTGTTAACATGTCTTCCCAAACATATGGCACAATGCATACACGTTTAAGTCTTGTCTGCGATGTCACAGACAGCCTTTTACACACCAGTACGCTATTATCCTTTGGCTTGGAACAGCTGAATTAACATTAGACTACAGTCACAGTGAGTACGTTACATAACACATGTAGGCATGCATACAGCGGACTAACTCCAATGTTGATACAAATGACAGTGTTTGAGAACTATTTCATTCTTATACGGTAAGAGAAATGCACAAATATGCCCTTAAACTCACATTTAAACTTCAGGTTAGCAGATTTTCTCTGGTTAGCAATAAAACAGAACGATGCACACGGATTATTACTCTGTTTCACAACATTGTGCGGCAGACATTTTCTAGTCGAGCACTGCTCAACTATACCGAACTGGTGGCGCTATGCAAATACATGATAAGGTGCACTGGAATCTGACACCACCCCCCCCCCCCCCCCGCCAAATAAGGGAAACTCATTTAAGTTACTTAATACTTTGAGAACAAAATTTGGAACAATTTGAGTGAATGCAGTTAACACCTTTAAAAAGTAAAGAAAACAATTCAATGCCATTCATCTAGTTTGATGAGCTTAACCACTGGCCGTTTGTAAATTTTGTCACCGACTTTAATATCAACAACCCGTACCTTTTTGTCCTGGCTCGGGAAAACCCTGACTACTTCCCCCATGACCCACTCACCTTGTAGACACTTGTTATCCACAATGAGAACTCTGTCTTTGACTTTTAGATTGTCACTCTCCTTAGACCACTTTTGTCGTACGTGTAAATTTGAAACAATTTTTTTCCAGAACAAATCAATTTTATTACCTGACTGTGGCGCCACTGCCTTTTGCTAATTCTTTTCTTATGTCATAAGAAAGTGCCCGCGGGCAATTGGGGATCTCGTCTGCCCATCATTAACAAGTTTGGTGTGATTGGGTCCACATCCGAAATATCCGGAGATGTGTACCCTAAGGGCTTCGAATGAACTAAACCCTCAACTTCAGCAACTACGGTCTGTAGAACTGCCTCATATGGAATTCTGTCCTTGAGGCAACAATTTAAAGCGTTTTTTTTCACCGATTTGATTTCTCGCTCCCACACTACCCCAAAGTGAGGTGCACTTGGTGGGTTGAATTTAAATTGAACTTGCTGCTTGGCCAGCTTTTCCTGCAACTCTCGGCTCATAGACTTGAAACAGTTCCTTAACTCTCGATCAGCTCCTTTGAAATTGGTATCACAATCCGAATACAACTCCTTTGGTTTTGCTCGTAGTGAGACGAATCTTCGGAAGGCCATAAGAAATGCATCAGCGTCCATGCTTCCAGTTAGTTCGACATGCACTGCCCTAGTTGTCATGCATTAAATATTACCACCCATCTTTTTTCCCGACGTCGACCATTCTTGATGTGGTATGGTCCGAAGCAATCCATTCCAGTTGAATAAAAGGCTAGTTTTCCAACACGAAGTCTTGCAGAGGGAAGATCTGCCATGATTGGGGCCTTTGGCTGTTTTCTCCACTTTTGACACTGCAAGCATTTCCGGATTACCCCTTTAATCATGCTTCTCGCCCTTAGTATCCAGTATCTTCTCCTAACGTAGGCAAAGATTTGTTTATGTCCAGCGCTGTGATTTAAAAACATCATTGTCAACTCGTTGTACCAGAAGCCTTGTAATCAAATGAGTAGGATCAAGCAGAATGGGATGCACATCGATTTCATTACACTGTGCATTTCTTAACCTACCTCCAACTCTTTATGAGATTTGACTCACTATCAAACTGAGGGTTAAGATTAGCCAGTCGACTGCTTCCAGGGACACACTTACTTGTTTCAAAACATGGTACTATTCACCAAAGCATTCTTTCTGAGTTCTCAAGAGCATCAACTCAATGTTTTCTCACTTACTTGCAGTCTGTGAGTCATTGGATTACCCTCGTCATCAGGGATTTGTTCTTGATATTTTGTCACCATTTCATCCCACGTTTGGCAACCTGTAATATCGATCTCTAAGTCTGTCATTGTGGCGTCTACCTTTGCACAAAACTGCACTCTTCTTTCCTCATCAGTCTGTACTTCATTCATGGGTTCCTGTGGCCAATTGACGGTTGTTTCAGGAAGCTTGGGTGCTTTTTAAGTGCACCGAAACGGCACACACAAACAAAAAACAAAAACCCAAACCGGACCGGACAATAAAGACAAAACTATTCACACACCACCAAATCAAACAGAAAATTATGTTCATTACAACAATAGAACCACACACACTGACAAGCATATACCCCACAAACCAACCTCCCCCGGCCACCCTAAACCAATATTACTACATACCGCCAACGAAAGACAACACCAGACCAAACCACCACCACCCAACAACAACCAAAAAACCAAAACACCTGACTAAACAATCATCACAAACTGCCCCAAGGGGCCACGAGGGGTCCGGGGCGGGGCCCACCCGCCACGAGGGGTCCGGGGTGGAGTCAACTTGCTCTATTTACAGTATGTACACTATATACACTATTTACACTACTTACACAAAAACAAAAAACTGAACAAAACTGGGCCAAAAATACAGGCGCACCTTGCCCAAGGGTGTCCCGGAGGCAGTTGTGGCAAAGGGTAACCTCATTATCCCCACGCTTTAACAAGCTCCACAACCGGATGCAGTTTAACGTCCTACCCAGGAAGCTTGGACCTTTCAACCATCTGTTTTGCAGACTTTTGTGGAATTATCTAAGGCCTTTAATACCGTTAATCATAGCATTCTCTTACGTAGACTCACTCATCTAATCGTAAGCAACTTGTATGTCTTAATAACTGTTCTTCATCCTTCAAAGATATTTCTTGTGTAACCCAGGGGTCTATTTTAGGACCCCTGTTATTCCTCATCTACATTAATGATCTTCCTCTCTTTTTTTAATACGTAAAAATTTGTACTATTTGCAGATGATAGTAGTACCTTATTTAAAACCGATGATCCAACCTTTAATGTTTCTATATTAAATGCTGAGCTTGCTCGTGTGTTTCAGGTTCAATGCCAATAAACTATCTCTGAATGTCAAAAAGACGCATTTCATGCTGTTCCAGTCTAGTAGAAAGAACTCCCCCCCCCCCCATATAAGTATTTGCATTGACGGCTCTATTATAAGACAATCCGATTCTGTAAAGTTCTTAGGACTTATCGATCCCCACTTGGAAGTGCCACGTTGACTTATTATGTAACAAAATCTCTCAGACTTTAGGCGTCCTTAATAAAATCAAGCATTTTGTACCTCGTCGTGTTCTGCTTTCTTTGTACAATACTCTTATCCTTCCTCACTTACCTTATTGCAATTTTGCGGGAAACACCTTCCAATCTTATCTTAATAGACTTTACGTACTGCAAAAAAAGGGTCATTCGTTCAATTACTTCCTCTCACTATAGGGCTAACACAGCTGGCCTTTTTAAAGAATTAAATATTTTGAATATTTTGGACATTTATAAGCATCAGATGGGTATCTTTATGTTTAAAATTAGTCATGAGTTATTACCTCCTATCTTTCAGAATATCTTTCATCTTAATAATACTGTCCACAACTATTGTACCAGGCATTCGGAAAACAATCACTTATATAGAGTTAATACTGATGTCAGTAAAAAGTCATTTGTTATTTCTGGCTCTCAACTCTGGAATAACCTTCATCCCCAGCTAAAACGCTTCTCCTAACTTCCCTTATTTACCAAGAAAGTCAAATTATGTTTAATTGATAAGTATTACCTTTCTTTTTTGTTACCTTTTTTTTTTTTACTCTGTCATGGTTGGGGTTTAGCGGGAGGGAAGGGGGGCTGTTACTATGTTTGTGTTATTTGATTTCTCTATTGTGTCTGTATTTCTTGTTGACTTTTTTATAAAGGTGGCCTGCTTTGTACAAGCATTTGCGTTTTGCAGGCTTCCTCCACCGCTTTCTGTAAATGTCTATATTTTATGTTTGTGGAAAATAAATGAAATGAAAAAAATGTAATCATATCGATAGTGCCCCATGAGATACGAACACCAAGTAAATTGAGTGGAAATTTTAGTGGCCTTTAAGAGCTAAGATACTGTAACGTTAGTTACGTATTTTTGCATAGAACTGAGCGGATAGGCTACTAATACTATGAAGCACTACTTACTTAGTACAGTCCAGTACAAAACAAGATACATTGAATCTTCCGACGTGATCGATGACTGAAAACTAACAGTTACGCAAAATAGTTTCACGTTACAGTAAACGAGGAGAATTGCAATCATCGTGGACACAAAGCAACAATTTGCATATATTTAAACGGATTCGAGGATTAAAGGCTACTCCGAATCCAATCAGAGGGTTTCCGTTCCCTTCCGTTCCCCTAAGACAAAGCCTTATTTGCACGAATTTGCATAAACTGGATATTTTACCGGTTCATTTAGGTGTATTGGATCATATCGAAATGCTCATTTTCGAAGTCAATGTGCCGTAACACCTCCATACTTATTATTTAATTAATAACGATGTGATACAGGAAAACAAATTTCCCCCACACAGAGACCCTTCCCCAAATGCGCGAGAGTAGTCTACAAGGGGTATTAGGACCAACTATATTTAATTCTTCTGAGGCTAACACCCTCATGTCTGTAAAGGTAATTTGAAATTAATGGAAACATCTCTGAAATGTTTGTTTGATAGTTGAAAAGGATGCGTTCTCGTATTTCAGTATTAACAAGAAGAAAATAGGTGCCCAACGCGGTAATGTTGCCTTAGTCTTCGTTTTGAGAATTAGGACCTCAAAAATATACCCCTTTCAATTATTTTTCGTTCGATACATGGAGCTTCTGAGGTTGACATTAATTTGAATACCTTCCCTAGCATAACTACAAAAGTAATCTTAATTGGAAGAAGTTCTCTTTGTAATTCGTATGCGAGAAAGGACTGAAATTCCGAGTCTTCGTTTTGTATATCAGAAATTACGTTTTCAGTTTTGAAAGATTTATACCACTTATGTAATTATTCTTAAGCTAACCCCCATGTCTTTTAAGGTATTTGAAATTAATGGAAACATCTTTGAAATAAATGTTTGATAGTTAGAAAAGGGGATCTCGTATTTACAAATTAAAAAAAAAAATGCCCAATACGGTAGTATTGCGATAGTCTTCGTTTTGAGAATGAAGATCTCCAAAATATGCCCCTTTCGTTTATTTTTCATTCGATACTCGGAGCGTCTGAGGTTGGTATAAATTTGAGTACCTTTCTTAGCATAACGAAGAGGAATCTTAATTGCAAGACACCATTTCTTTGTGTTTCGTATTCGGGAAGGGATTGAAACTGGAAGTCTTCGTTTTGTATATCCGGAATTGCGTATTCAGTTTTGAAATATTTGATGCCACTTATGTACTTCTTCTTATGGTAACACCCTCGTGTCTGTAAAGGTATTTTAAAATTAAAGCAAGCATCTGTGAAAAGAATGTGTGGTAGTTGAAAAATGCGTTCTCGTATTTACAAGAAGAAATTAGGTGCCCAGTGCGGTAGTGTTGCCTTAGTCTTCGTTTTGAGAATGAAGACCTCTAAAATATGCCCTTTCCATTATTTTGCGTTCGATAATCGGAGCGTCTGAGGTTGACATAAATTTGAATACTTTCCCTAGCATAACTACAAAAGAAATCTTAAATGCAAGACATCTTGTCTTTGTGTTTTGTATTCGGGAAAGGGCTGAAATCCCAAGTCTTCGTTTTGTATATTCGGAATTGAGTTTTCAGTTTTGAAAGATTTTATACCACTTACGTAATCATTCTTAAGGTAACATCCCATGTCTTTTAAGGTATTTCAAAAGTAATGGAAAAATCTCTGACATGAATGTTTGATAGGTCAAAAATGCAATCTCGCATTTACAAAGAAAAAAAAGGTGCCCAATGCGGTAGTGTTGCGGTAGTCTTCGTTTTGAAAATTTAGATCTCCAAAACGTGCCCCTTTCGTTTGTTTTTCGTTCGATACTCGGAGCGTCTGAGGTTGATATAAATTTGAGAACCTTTCTTAGCATAACGAAGGGGAATCTTAATTGCAAGACACCTTTTCTTTGTGTTTCGTATTCGGGAAAGGATTGAAATGGAAAGTCTTTGTTTTGTATATCCTGAATTGCGTATTCAGTTTTGAAAGATTTGATACCATTTAAGTTCTTTTTATGGTAACACCCTAAGTGTCTGTTAAGGTAATTTAAAATTAAAGCAAACATCTTTGAAATGAATGTGTGACAGTTCAAAAATGCGTTCTCGTATTTACAAGAAGAAAATAGGTGCCCAATGCTGTAGTGTTGCGGTAGTCTTTGGTTTGAGAATGAAGACCTCCAAAATATACCCCGATCAATTATTTTTTCGTTCGATACTCGGAGCGTATGGGGTCGTCATAAATTTAAATACCTTCCTTAGCATAACTAAAAGGACTTTTAATTGCAAGACACCTTTTCTTTGTGTTTCGTATTCGAGAAAGGGCTGAAATCTCATGTCTTCGTTTTGTATATCAGAAATTACGTTTTCAGTTTTGAAAGATTTATACCACTTATGTAATCATTCTTAAAGGGAAATATTGCGTTTATTTTACTGAAAATTTCCATATTCTTTAGTAATAGATACATAATGATAAACACTTCAAAATAGGTCAGCATGGTAGCTTTCTATTCAAGAAATAAAGATCTTGCAGGAAGTAATTTGGCTATTTGTGTCAAAAAAGTAATTTGTTCACCCAAACTTTCAAAAATTCAAATGAAGCAACTCGTAGCGTCTGAGGTTGACATAAATTTGAATACCTTCCCAAAGTTAATTCAAATGAATCTTCATTGCAAGACATCTTTTCTGTGTGTTTCGTATTCGGGAAAGGGCTAAAATTCTTCGTTTTGCATATCCTGAAGTGCGTATGCAGTTTTGAAAGATTTTTATACCACTTATGTAATTTTTTAACCTAACATCCCTAGTTTCTATTAAGGTATTTGAAAATAAATGGAAAACATCTCTAAAATGAATGTGTGATTGTTTAGAAAATGCAGACCTCGTATTTACGAGGCAAAAAAGGTGTCCAATGCGGTAGTGTTCCGGTAGTCTTCGTTCTGAGAATTAAGACCTCCAAAATATGCCACTTTCGTTTATTTTTTATTGGATACTCAGAGCATCTGAGGTTGACATAAATTTGAATACCTTCCCTAATATATATATATATATATATATATATATATATATATATATATAATATATATATATATATATATATATATATATATATATATATATATAATATATATATAATATATATATATATATATATATATATATGGCAACTACAAAACCTACCGTGCAAACAACATGGTACCAAAAGGACTTCAAATTAAAGTCCCTACCGGCCTGCCACTCTGTGACAGTGGAAACTGGAAAGGTATCCTCAGGAAAACGTCTCTCAGACTGATGGAAGTACAAATTGGAAATTGTCGGAAAACCATCAATGAACTAAATCACCAAATTGATTCCAAAACCAAGAAGCTAAAAAGAGAGCTTCCCAAATTGGAGCTTCAAAACAAGCTCCGATTTATTTCTCAGGACTGTCTCCGACTCTCTCATACTCTAAATTTGAGGCAACAACACAAGTTCAGAAGAGATCGAGTCACTTCAAATCAAGTGACTGTCACTTCAAATCAAGTGACTCCAAATTCCCAGAAGAGCAGGTCTCGCAGATTTCTCCGTAAACCGGTGACTGAACCACCCACCGCCACCAATGCGGTCGTCACCATTTCGTGTCAGCTCTCCGAAGGAGAAACAAAACTTCTCTCGAAGGGACTTAATTTCTGCCCCAAACCAAGGCAGACTGACACGCAAAAATTGTCTTTAGATATGGAAGCGTTCTACCGACGCTTACGTCTTCGGGAGTATTTTGCCGACGAAGACGGTTCGAATACACCACCACCGGACAACGATATATCGTCTCAATTCAAAGCAAAAAGCACCTGGAACCCACCAAAGGGTCGTTGTCCACAACTCGAATCATTCATTTCGGCCATCGAAGAGGAAGTGAAAAACCACACCTCTGCCCCTGATTTCCGTGACAATCTCACAAAAAGTGAACGTCAAGCCATACGAAGTCTACGGCGTCGTGATGATATCGTTATCAAGCCGGCAGACAAAGGCTCTGCGATTGTCGCCATGGGGACTCAATTCTACAGGGAGGAAGCCTACAGACTACTTGGCAATCCCGAACATTACAAACGTCTTGACTCAGATCCCACTTTGACAATTGCAAAGAAAGTGGAAGCGTCCATCCAAAAGATGGTTCGCAACTGCTCCATCGACCCTGAAACTGGTCCGAATCTCCTCCAGGTAGATCCCAAACCGGGCCGTTTCTATTTCCTGCCCAAAATTCACAAAACTGGCAATCCAGGCAGACCTATTATCTCCGGCAACGGGACTGCCACGGAGAAAATTTCCAAATTTGTTGACCTGCTCATTCAACCCCTGGTTCCGTCCCTTCCTTCCTATGTTCAGGACACCACGGACTTCATCCGCAAAATTGGTGAGATAAAAAATATCCCACAGGACACTATTCTGGCCACTCTTGACGTGTCCTCGTTGTACACCAATATCCCAAATGAAGAAGGCATCTCCGCTTGTACAGCCGCCTTCAATCCCATTCGGGGCAAAACTCCCACCAAGAAAGACCTAAGTGAACTGATGCACCTCATTCTGACCAACAACAATCTCATCTTTGGCGATCACCACTATCTCCAAATTCATGGTACCGCCATGGGAACCAAGATGGCTCCCTCCTTTGCAAATTTGTTCATGGGCAACTTCGAGCAAAAATTTCTGTCTCGACAAAATTTGAAACCACAAATTTGGTTACGTTTCATCGACATCTTCATGATCTGGCCCCACGGTGAAGATTGTCTTAAAATTTCCATTGAGAACATCAATTCGTTCCATCCCACCATCAAATTTACGGCCGACTATTCTAAAGTCAGTGTCCACTTCCTGGACACCACGGTAACCATAGAAAATGGTTCACTAAAAACAGACTTGTTCAACAAACCCACGGACAAGCACAACTACCTTCTACCGAGCAGTTGCCATCCCCCGCACTGCACTAGAAACATTCCGTACAGTCAAGCACTTCGGATCAAACGCATCTGTTCCTCTGAAACAGATTTCTCAATTCGCACAAACGAACTGTCTGGCTACCTCCGCAACCGACAGTATTTCCGGGGTTCTGTTGAAAATGCCATCAAAAAGGCAAAAGATACCCCTCGTTCCCAGACTCTGACGTACAAAACTCGTCAGCGCAATTCCGACAGAGTGCCACTGGTTACTGAGTACCATCCCGGTCTACCACCACTTGCCAAATTCATCAAAAAACATTTGCCCACCCTTCAAAGTACGGTTCGCCTAAGGTCTATCTTTCCCCATCCCCCCGTTGTTGCCTTTTCGCGTCCTTCCAATTTAAGGGACATTTTGGTTCGGGCAAGATTTCAAGACAAAGCCTCAGTCGAGGAAAACAACGAGAATTTTGGTTGTTCACCTTGCCCCTCCAACTGCAAGACGTGCGCTCTGGTTGACTCTACAAAGAGTTTCCAGAGCAATCAAAATGCACGCACCTTCAAAATTAGACAATCAATTGTCTTTCCAAAAATGTCATTTATCTCATATACTGCAATTTATGTGGAGTGCAGTATGTTGGGGAATAAAAAAATTCCCTGAGAATGACACAGCACAGGTCAGCAATTAAAACCAAAAAGGTTGAACCGCCTGTGGCAAACCATTTCAATTTACCTCATCATTCAATCACTAATTTACGTGTCATTGCTATCGACCAAAACGATGCATGGACCGACAAAACTAGGAAAGCCAAAGAAAATTTTTGGGAACTTAATCTCAAAACCACAGTGCCCATCGGCCTGAATATCAGAAGCGACTTACCAGCTTACTGATGTGTCACACCCTAGTAATCCGATTAGACATCTTCGGTCTCTCAATTTGCCTTATTGATTTGTAAGGGATTATCTTGTTCTTGGGGACTACACCCAAGCAATCCGATTAGACCCTCCCGGTCAACACAACTGATTATTTGCTTTGAAAAGCAATGGGTGGGACCATTGTCGCCGCCTATTAAAAGCTTCCAAAATTTCAAACTCCTTGTCAGTCTCTGACCTTGCACTGAAGAAGAGCTAGTATTGCTCGAAAGCTCTGCAAAAAACAATTTCTGGCTGTTTTATTTACCGAATTTCAAGCCTTCCGCTAATTTGTATCTCTTCGGAGATCCAGCCATTCAATTTTGTAGCACTGTTGTTTTACAGTTTCTTCTTTACCAATTTATATATATATATATATATATATATTTTTTTTTTTATATATATATATATATATATATATATATATATATATATATATATATATATATATCAAACGTATGAGATGGAAAGCATTCTTCTTCGAGAAGCATGAGAATGGTGATGAGGGCACTGGCACTGATAACAACTTCGGTTTCAAATCCAAAAAGAACCCTCCCGCAAGCAGTGACCTCAAACCATTCGAAAATGACTTAATAGCCATGGTGGAGAATATCGAATTCAGGAACTCTACCTGCCCTTTCCAGCATAAACTAAGGAACGATATTAGGAAAACTTCATCCATGAGCAAAGTTTTAATACCCGCTGACAAAACTAGGAATTTGTACACAGCAAGCCCAGATGAGTACAACAAACTCCTGAAAGACAACATCACACAGAAATACAAAGTTGCTGACACATCCCTTGTAGCTAACATCAACAGAGCGCAGACAGACATTGCCTCTAAGCTAGATATCCAAGACCGTATCAGCCACATGGAGGAAAGAGAGGCCTTCATCACTGTCAAAGACCACAAAGAGAGCTTCCCCAACAAAATATCTTGCAGACTCATCAACCCTGCCAAGAGTGAAATGGGACGTGTCAGTAAAATTATCCTCGAACGCATAAACGAAAGTCTGAGGGCTGCCACAAAGGTAAACCAGTGGAGAAACACATCCTCCGTGATTGACTGGTTTAGTTCTCTCGAGGATAAGCATTCCCGCACCTTTATGGTCTTTGACATTGTGGACTTCTACCCCTCCATATCTCAGCAGCTGCTCACTGCAGCCTTAACATGGGCAAAACAACGTGTGACTATCTCAGGACTAGACTTCTCTGTCATCATGCATGCCAGAAAATCGGTCCTGTTTAGCAACAGTACCCCATGGACAAAGCGAAGTAATCCCAACTCTTTTGATGTTACAATGGGCAGCTTTGATGGCGCTGAGGTATGTGAACTGGTCGGCCTATACATCCTGAACAGCCTTAGTAAGCACTGTTATACCTCCGATATTGGCCTCTACAGAGATGACGGGCTAGCATCCTTGAGAACGCGTTCCGGGAGGCTAGCCGACAGAGCTCGCAAGGATTTCATCAAAACGTTCAGTGAGTTTGGCTTGAAAATCACCATCGAGACTAACCTCCACATTGTTAACTTCCTAGATGTCACGCTTAACATGAAAGATGGAACCTACGCCCTACAGGAAACCCAATGACACCCCCCTTTTCATTCATACACAGTCTAATCACCCACCCAACATACTTAAAAATATTCCCATGGCAGTGAACAAACGTGTTTCCGAGCTCTCTTGCAATCAAGCAGCTTTCGACGCTGCAGCACCTGCCTACCAACAGGCATTGGATTCTAGCGGTTACCAGCATAAACTGGAATACCCCGGTGAAGGTTTAGCAGACCCAAGGAAACCGAAGAGGCAAAGACACAGGAATGTCATTTGGTTCAACCCCCCGTACAGTAAGACAGTCAGGTCTAACGTTGGTAGAACCTTCCTCAAGCTCATAGCCAAGCACTTCCCCCTGGGTCACAGGCTGCACAAAATCTTCAACAAAAACACCGTGAAAGTCAGCTACAGCTGCATGAAATCCATCATAGACAGCCACAACACCAAGGTGCTCTCACAAAAATCCCTAGCTGCCCCAAATCATGGCTGTAACTGCAGGGTCAAAACGTCTTGTCCACTTGAAGGAAAATGCCTCACGCCAGCCATTGTTTACAAAGCCGAAGTTACCAGCAATAGCGTAACACATTCATACATAGGCATGACCAGCGGTCCCTTCAAGGAAAGGTGCTTTTTAAGTGCATCGAAACGGCACATACAAACAAAAAACAAAACTCAAACCGGATCGGACAGGAACATAAAGGCAAAACTACCCACACACCACCAAATCAAACAGAAAATTATGTTCATTACAACAATAGAACCACACACACACTGACAACAACCCAAAAATCCCACAGACCAACCTCCCCCCGGCCACACTAAAAACAAAGACCACACACCCAAAACCACCACACACCCGGAGACAACACCACGCCCGACGGCAACACCACGCCCGAAGGCAACACCACGCCCGAAGGCAACACCAAGCCCGAAGGCAACACCACGCCCGAAGGCAACACCACGCCCGAAGGCAACACCACGCCCGAAGGCAACACCACGCCCGAAGGCAACACTACGCCCAAAGGCAACAGCACTTAAAAGGCACCGGGGCTTCAAGGAATGGTATAACAACCACAAGAAATCATTTAACCTAGCACGTCACGAAAAAGAAACAGAGCTCTCAAAGCATGTCTGGTCCCTCAAGAGGAGCGGCCGTGAATTCGCAATACGTTGGAACATACTGACACGGGCAAACACCTACAAGAACTTTTTTTTTTTTTTTCCACCTACAAGAACTCCTCAGGCTTTTGCAACCTTTGTCAAGCCGAAAAGCTTGCAATAGTCGATCAACGTTCTCCTAACCTTTTGAACAAAAGATCTCAGATCGTCTCACTATGTCGCCATCAACACACACGTATGAAAGTCACTCAAGCGAGTGAGTTCAGTTCAGTTCAGGTCTTCGACGAGAGCAGACGTGTTTTCGTTTCGCTCCTGGGTAGGACGTTAAACTGCATCCGGTTGTGGAGCTTGTTAAAGCGTGGGGATAATGAGGTTACCCTTTGCCACAACTGCCTCCGGGACACCCTTGGGCAAGGTGCGCCTGCATTTTTGGCCCAGTTTTGTTCAGTTTTTTGTTTTTGTGTAAATAGTGTATATAGTGTACATAGTGTAAATATAGCAAGTTGACTCCACCCCGGACCCCTCGTGGCAGGTGGACCCCGCACCGGACCCCTCGTGGCCCCTGTTGTTGGTGTCTGGTTTTTTGGTTGTTGGCGGTTTGTAGTATTATTGCTTTAGGGTGGCCGGGGAAGTTGGTCTGTTGGGTATTTGGGTTGTTGTCAGTGTGTGTGTGGTGCTTTTTAAGTGCATCGAAACGGCACATACAAACAAAAAACAAACTCAAACCGGATCGGACAGGAACATAAATGCAAAACTATCCACACACCACCAAATCAAACAGAAAGTTATGTTCATTACAACGACAGAACCACACACACACTGACAACAACCCAAATAACCAACAGACCAACCTCCCCCCGGCCACCCCAAAGCAATAATACTATAGTGTGTCAGTGTGTGTGTGGTTCTATTGTTGTAATGAACATAACTTTCTGTTTGATTTGGTGGTGTGTGGATAGTTTTGCATTTATGTTCCTGTCCGATCCGGTTTGAGTTTGTTTTTTGTTTGTATGTGCCGTTTCGATGCACTTAAAAAGCCTCGTTTCGCTCTCGTCTTTTGCCGTGCTCAACTTGTATCACTGTGTGATAGCTGTACTATTTATTGCAATTGTGCATAAAACCTTATAGCGTGCTTGTGTTGTAGTTAATAAGTAGGTCTGGTCGTGTCCATTTGTTTGCGACCTCACCTTGTTTCTGTGTAGCTTGTGTTTCTTACTTTATCCTATTTTTTGTCCTTTTGTAAAACTAGTTCTGAGGTTTTTCCTCTTTTCATTCCGTGGCCTCGAGCCACACAACTGCTGCTATGCCCGGAAGTCGGGATAGCACAATTGTTAAGTTAGAGTTTTCGTCTGGGGCGAGCGTTTCTCCCTCGCAGGCGTTTGCTGTGTTGAAGAACAATGGTGTGGAGGTAAAAGAAATAGAGATGTTGCAGCCGCTTGCGGCTCGCAACACGTACGACCTAAAGTTCAGGTCAGATGCTGCCCGAATTCAGGGGGTGTCTCGCCTTAAAGGGCTGGAAGGGCTTACTGTCACCCCATATGATCGCTCTGTGGTGGTGTGACAGTTTCTGTACCTGAACTTTGAGGTCGATCAGGGCCTGGTGGCGAGGGTTTCTCAGTCAGTACGGAACTGTCTCCGATATGCGGTGGGGTCACCTACCAGGAAGGTGAGCTGAAGGGCATCTTGAACGGAAAAAGACAGTTCCGTATGGTACTGAAGAGGGAAATACCGTCCTTCCTCTTCATAGGGGGGTTCCAAAGCCCATATAAATACTTTGGGCCGCCCGCACCTGTTTTAAGTGTTCAGAGGAGGGGCACGAAGCCAAGTCGTGTCCCCAACAGACGTTGTGGCAAGTGCCTGCAGGTGGGGCACGAAAAGGCCGAGTGCCCCAACGAGGTGCGGTGTAACCTCTGTGGGGGGGGGGGGGGGGGGCCCCCCACATGTTTCTGGTTCCTGCCCCACTTCGTACTCTGCCCGTGCCAGTGCGGATGTGGGGCCGGCACATGAAACCCTCGCAGTTCAGGCCCAGAACCTATGGTGGAGGAACCTAGGTCCCCTTCACCTGATGAGGTGGCACATCAGGTGGAGCAGGATTTCCTTGCTGCTAAACAATGTGAAGGGGTCTCCTGGGACCCCTGAGTCAGGCCCTCCATCGTCCTCCTCTTCAACACCTGGGGAGCTGGATTATTAACAGTGGAGAATGACCTTCAACTCTCATCAGACTCGGAGACTGACTCTGCCATGTCAGATGCTGGGGGACCTGCCTCGAGCCTCCACCAAAGGAGCCACCATCGGGGGAGGGCTGGTTGATTTGTGTGAGGGTGTTGAAAACAGAGTCCAAATTAAAAGGTCGGCCTCAGGTGAGGAGTCAGTGGAGGGGATCCATCCTTCTGGTCCACCACTACCGAGTCCATGTAAGAATAAAAAGGCCAGGTCAGAGACAGATGTGTAGTTACCTATCCCCCACCATGACTGACCCCCTGTCCCTCATGACCCTAAACGTCAATGGCATGAGGGACAGTCGGAAGCGGTCAAGAATATTCCAATTTTGCAAATCACTAGGTGTGGACTTCGTTTCCTCCAGGAGACTCACATTGTTAATGAGAACGACGTCTACACCTGGTCCTATGAATGGGGTGGGGGTTTGCACGCTTCCTTTGGTTCCGTGTCTTCCTGTGGATCTGTTATTTTAGTTTCATCCAGATGGACTTCCCTGGTAGGAAAAGTTGATCATGATCATGAGGGCCGGGTGATATGCATCACATAAAACATCCTTGCGGGAGCTTCATCCTATGTAATGTTTACGCACCCAATCAGCCTACAGACAGAAGGAATTTTTTTACTACCCTTCCATCCTTCGTTCCTGGCTGTGCCCCTTGTATCCTAGCCGGAGACTTTAACTGCGTTCCCGACACACAGTTCGACAGAATGTCTACACACACATCTTCGAGCTGTGGTGTCGGCACTGCGGAATTGGACATGTTCACAAAGAATCATGACATGGTTGACGTTTGGAGAGTGCAACATCCCGGCTTGGCCGTGTTCACTTGGCACCGCCCTGATGGCACGGCGCCTCAAGGTTGGACCGGGTGTACTCTCCACCTGCTCTGTCACCGAGTGATTGTGAAGTTGTGGCATGTCCAATTTCGGACCATGATGCAGTTACTGTCTCCTTCCAACCCCCAGAGTCATGGCCAGCAGGGAGGGGGTTCTGGAAAATGAACACAGATATTCTAACGGAGGCTGAATATTGCAAACAGTTTAAGGCCAGGTACGAAGGGTGGCGAACATTGAGGCCTGCCTTTTCAACAGATTTAGAGTGGTGGGACGACGTAAAGTCCCGTATCAAACATTTTACAGTTGAATACTGTGTAGCAAGAGCTCGTCGAAGAAGGGAGGAGTTCCTCTCGCTCTGCTCTAGGGAGAGGAACGGGGACCCCTCCGCACTTCACGCAATCCAGCAGTATCTTGATGAAAAACTACACGGAGCCCGCGTTCGTGCTCGCGTGCATTGCGTGGAGGCAGAGGAAAAACCAACCATCAAGTTCTACCGGGACGTCACAAAGTATGCCATCGATCGCCGCATAAAAAGAGTCCGTGACGTCCACGGTGTGGTACATAAGGACCCTCTCGACATCGTAGAAGTATTTAAAAGCTTCTATGAGCAGCTATATACTCAGGCAGATGTCGATGAAGGCCTTCAAAAGTCCCTGTTAGATAATATTGATAAGACCCCATCTAGAGATCAGAACGATGAACTTGGTTCCCGGTTGACTGTTGACGAGCTCTGGAAGGCAGTGGCGAAGATGAAAGGCGGAAAGGCGCCTGGGTCCGACGGTATTCCGGTGGAATTCTATAAACGCTTCTGGGGTACCGTTGGACACGATCTCCGCGATGTATTCGTCTCTGCTTTCCTTGCTGGCTCATTGAGCCCCTCGCAGCGCACAGGCGTGATAACTTTGTTGCCCAAGTCAGGAGACCCCCTAGAACCCAAAATAAACGGCCAATCACCCTGTTAAATGTAGACTACAAGATTCTGGCGAAAGCCCTTTGTAACAGGCTAGGACAGTTATGCCAGATCTTGTAGGGTCCTTTCAGACATGTGCGGTGCGGGGACACAGTATTCAGCAGAACCTCTGGTTGGTGCGGGACTTAGTTGAATACGTGATGGACCGTGATCTCCCATGTGCGCTTGTCTCCCTCGATCAGGAAAAGGCCTTCGACATGGTTGATCACGGATTCCTCTTTAAAATTTTGCAGAAGTTTAGTTTGAATCCAGTTTTTGTTAAATGGACCTCCCTATTGTATAATAGCGTATACAGTCGGGTTATCGTCAATGGCCTACCGTCGGACCCCTTCAGAGTCCAACGTGGGGTACGGCAGGGGTGCCCCCTATCACCTCTACTCTATGTATTGTTTAGTGAATCCCTTGCAAGAGCCTTCCAAGTTGAGCCTTTGTTTCGACCATTTCACATACCTGGTGGTCTGAAGTTAAGCCTTCAGTATGCTGACGATGTCACATGCGTAATCTCCGACCTAGCTTCCTTCAGGGCCCTTACTGGCACGTTGTCTAACTTTCAAAGAGCCACAGGTGCCAGACTGAACCCCACTAAGACCAAAGGACTCCGTCTAGGTAAGTGGCGGTCGAAAAAACTGCCCTTTGCGGCATCATGGGTAGACGACGCCATAAAGATCAATGGTATATGGTTTGGTTACGGTTCACCCGAGTTACTTACCTGGAATGAGAAAGTGGACCTAGTGGGGCTAGGTTTGAGGACTTCGGCGATCGCCACATTAGCCTGTTGGGAAAGGTAACAGTTATCAATCGTTTTATTTACCCTCTCTTGTGGTACCCGGGCACTGTTCTGGCTGCTCCAGAGCGTGTCTTGGTGCGACTCGAGAGGGCTGTGTTTAGTTTTTTTATGGTCAGGGGGGGACGGAGCTGGTTAGAAGAGGGGTGGTATACCAGGATCTTAGGCGCGGAGGGTTGGGCCTTGTGCATTTTCCTTCGAAGCTCCGTTTTCTCCTGACCAAGTGTGTTTACAGTGCTGTGGACAGCAGAATGCCTTTTGTCTATTTTGTCCGTTATTGGGGGGGATTATCATTCCGTCGGTTCTTTCCCTCCCTGTTTAGTAACAGTGAACCCCACAGCTGGAGACCCACGGGGGCATACAGTCAAATGAGGGAAACGCTCCGTATTATGTCAACAGTGGGGGATGTTTCACAGTCAAGTGCAAGGGACCTATACCGGGCTGTTTTTGATGAATTGGTTGGCCAGGTCCAATCCAACCACTTTGCTTCAGGGCCGGAAGTGTGGCGTGTAGTCCACAGCAGATCATTAGATTACCGCAGGCGAGACCTGTTGCGGCGAATCGCACATGACGCCATTGTAACTAATCTCAAGCGCCTTCGGTGGCGTCTTGGAGATGGTATTTGCCCCCGCACAAGATGCACAAAGTGGGAGAGTGTGTCACATGTGTTTTGGCAGTGTGACTATGTGGCTCTATTCTGGGAATGGTTTCAAGTCCTGACTGACCGCCTAACGTTGTGTAACACCTGGGCTGTCAGCCAGGACTATGCTTTGTATGGTCTTTCACCTCCGCCATGCAATACAAGTGTTCAGGACATACTTACCTTTGTTTCGGCCTCCATAAAGCTAGCCTTATGGAGAGACCGATGTAACATTGTTTTTAGGGGGGTGGGGAGGCCTGCTGATGTCGTCCTGGCGTCGGTGAGGGCGGAGGTTAAGCTGAGGGTGGAGTCGGACTTCGTCCGTTTGCCAAGATCGGCATTCGGTAGGCGGTGGGGTCCGCTTGTTTCGGTGAGGGCGGGCCGGGTGGTAGTCAACTTGTAAATATTGATTTTGTTTGTAAATATGGAACTACTGTAATTTGTAAATGGGGCTGTGTTTGTATGTGGGTGGCTTGTGAGGTGCTTGGTTGTAAATATGTTGTAAATATGTATATATGTGTATGTAAGTATCTGTACATATAGTTCAATTACTGTAATGAACATAATTTTCTGTTTGATTTAGTTGTTTGTAAATAGTTTGCATTATGTTTCTGCCCGATCCGGTTTGAGTTTTTGTTTTTGTTTGTATGTGCCGTTTCGATGCACTTAAAAGGCACACTCAAGCGGATAAGGGTTAAAAACGAACACAGCGAAACCCAAATTCATTATTGATTCAGACCTCCTGACGAACGCATTAGCGTTTCTACGTACGTTTCTACGTACGTAAAAAGCCCTGGCGTCGGTGAGGACGGAAATTAAAAATTAATACTCTGAGCAAGGTGCACCTGTATTTGCCCTGTGCTTTTCACGTGTTGTTGCCTTCGGGCGTGTTGTTGCCTTCGGGCGTGGTGTTGCCTTCGGGCAAAAGCTGCTAACCTGTAGTTTTGCGTGAATAAATTTGTAAATTGTCTTATGTAATTAACCTTTGTATATAGTCCTTTGTTCATAGTAACACAATTTTATGTTTGTAGGTGCATGTAAATATTTTGCTGTTGCGTTTTTGCCCGGTCCGGTTTGGGTTCTCGCCCTTTGTTTCTAGTGCCCGTTTCTGCGTACTTAAAAAGATCGGTGTTGCCTTCGAGCGAGAGGCTGCCTTCGGGCGTGGGGTTACCTTCGGGCGTTTGTTGTTGCCTTCGGGTGTGTGTTGCTGCCTTTTGGCGTGTGTTGTTTTCCTGTTTGTAAATGGTCTTGTGTGGTGGGTGGGCTGGGGATCGTATATGTTTGCCACAGAAATTTTGTTTTGCTAGCTTGGTATAAAGTAACTTTGTAAATGATTGTAAGTAGTTCATGGTTGTGTTCTTGCCGGTCCGGATTTGGTTCTTCCTGTTTGATAGTGTCCGTTTCTATGCACTTAAAAAGCACACCAACTCTGAGTAGAGGTTTTATTTGCTTTTACAGCTTAAAATGCTTAACTTATATATATATATATATATATACATATATATATATATGTATATACTTATATATACTTATATATACTTATATATGTATATATATATACTGGATATCAAACAGACTTGTCACATCAGCAGCGCGACACATGGGTCGGACGGTTTGGGGTGGTGTCGCCTTAATTGCTGCGCGGCTAGTTAGATGGGATTTAACGACACATCAACACAAATGTAGTGTCAGCTACATGAAAAAGGTTAAACTAAAAAGGAAAAACATTTGGTAAAATTCAAAAATGTCTAGACCAAAGCAAATGCGGGAGTCATGTCAAAACTTCCTGTAAAGGTTACTTTCTTTGAGAAGGTCCAAAATAAGAACGGGATCTACGTGCTCAAACAATGCCTTCAGGTCTGGCACAGTGTAATACTTCTGGCGAATATGGGAGTATTCATAGCAGTCGACGAGGGGATACAATATGGTCTCTCTTCCCCGTGGAGCAAACAAGCATGGGTTAGGTAAGTATGACCGATTCGTGCTCTAGTCAATACCAAATCATCCCTCCGTTCTCTGGGGGCCGCATTACCCACAGTCCCGACCGTTGGTTTGACCTGGTGTAATTTGTTCTCAGGGAAAGAATCCCACAGTTCTTGCCATTTTTATTTTATATAGCCGTTGATGTTAGGACGATAATCAGTGTGGGTACTTGGAGGTTGGTAATGTCCATCTGTAGGTCTTCCTTAGCTAGCGTGTCTACCTTTTCATTTCCGTGTATACCCACGTGGCTCGGAACCCACGCGAGCAAAACTGATTTCTGCAGTCTTACCAAATTGGAGTAAGTTTCACGAAGAGCTATTACACTAGGGTGTTTTTGCTCATGGCCTTGAAGAGCTAAAAGGCTGGACAGTGAGTCTGTGAACACAATGAACTGGCGGTCGTGCGAGGCCTCGATCAGCTCGAATGCCATCTTAAGTGCCTGGAGTTCGGCGGTAAATATTGATGCATCATCCGGCAGTCTGACTTGTAAGAATGCATCTCGGCATGTTGCTGCAGCCGCCACCCTGTTCGTGGCTTTCGAACCATCGGTATAGATTGCATGATAACGACGGTACTTATTTCTCAGTTCATTAAAGCTGGCACGGTACACCAGTTCATTGGTTGAGTTCTTGAGATGTTGTCTCAAACTAAGGTCAATAACTGGTTTGACTAACTTCCAGGGCGGAGTGATTGAGAACGTGAGCTGTGCTACGGAGTCGGGGTTTGTACAGACTTGTGATAAAGCTCCACCAACGCTAAAGCAAATGGAGGGATAGCTGATGGTTTCCTCATATATATGTCACTAACCTTATGGTTGAAGGCCGTCTCAAAGGTCGGGTTTTGTCTATGACTCCTCAGTTTGAGGGCAAACTGGAGTGACAACTTTTTCCATCTTATATGGAGGGGTGGCTCGTTCGCTTCGATGTAAAGACTCTGCATTGGGGAGGTACGGAAAGCTCCCAGGCAGATATTAAGGCCTTGGTTATGGATAGGGAGGAGTTTCCTGAGGTATGACTCACGTGCAGAGCTATAAATAACACAACCATAATCAAGTTTGGACCTGACAAGGGATCTGTAAAGTCGAAGCAAAACGGGACGATCAGCGCCCCAGTCCATCTTTGAGACGACCTTCAACAGGTTCAGCGCTCCTTGGCACTTCCGCCTTAGATGGTCGATATGAGCTTTGAAGTTGAGCTTACTGTCGAGTATTAGGCCTAGGAACTTAGTCTGAGGAACAACTGGGATGTGAACACCGTTCAATTTCAGGTCTGGGTCGCAGTGAGCACCTCTCCGGTTGTAAAAGTGCATACAAACAGTCTTTGTTTGAGAGAAACGGAATCCGTTTTTGTCAGCCCAGTGCTGGATCTTATTGAGGCAGTTTTGCATTAGTCTCTCTACAGACCTCATGTTCCTTGAGGAACAGGTAATAGAGAAGTCATCCACAAACAAAGACTTCTCAATCCCAGCGTTAACCACACTAGCGATGCTGTTTATTTTCATGACGAAAAGAGTGACTGACAAGATGCTACCTTGGGGGACACCCATTTCCTGATTATGCAACTCTGATAACACGCTCCCCACACGTACACGAAACACACGATCTTTCAAGAAATTTTGAATAAAAAGCGGCATTCTGCCCCTCAACCCCGCGCTGTGCAAGTCATTCAGAATGCCATGTCAGAAAGACAATGGTGTCGAAATTGGAGAAATTGAGATGTTGCAGGCGCTTGAGGCCCGCAACACGTATGACCTTAAGTTTAAGTCTGATGCTGCCCGTGTTAAGGGTGTGTCATGCCTGAAGGGGGTAGAGGGGCTCACTGTCACCCCATATGATGGCTCTGTGGCGGTGACGGTGCTTTACCTTCCCTTCGAGGTCGATCAGCGCCTGGTTGCGAGGGTTCTTAGTCAATACGGAACTGTCTCTGAAATGCGGTGGTGTAAATATACTGTGGGTGACTTGAAAGGTATATTTAATGGCAAGAGACAGTTCCGTATGGAACTGGTGAGGGACATTCCATCGTTCCTCTTCATAGGGGGTTCCAAGGCCCACATTAGGTACTTTTGCCAGCCCCGTACCTGTTTTAGATGTGGAGAGGAGGGGCACGAAGCCAAGTCGTGTCCCAACAGACGTTGTGGAAAATGTTTGCAGTTGGGGCACGGCAAGGCAGAGTGTCCCAAACGAGGTACGGTGCAACCTCTGTGGGGAGGAGGGACATGTGTTTGGTGCCTGCCCCACATCGTACTCTGCCCATGTCAGTGCCGATGTGGGGTCGTCACCCGAACCCTCGCAAACAGGCCCACAATATTCAACCCAGGAATTAGAGGAGGCGGCACTTGAGGTTGAGCAGGACTTTCCTTGCCTCCAAGCTGTGGGAGGGGGGTTCTGGGACTCCTGTGGCAGACTCTCCGCCATCGTTGGCAGCGGCACCCGGTCAGGTTGAAATAATGACATTTGAGGAGGTCCTCGATCTGTCCTCAGACTCTGCGATGTCGGATGGCGGGGAGTGTGCCTCAGAGCCTCCTCCAAAGGATCCACCTTCAGGGGAGGGGTGGTTTGATTTGGGTGAGGGGGAGGGGGCCAGAGTCTGCACTAAAGAGGTCGGCTTCAGGCGAAGTATCAGACAGGGGAAACCCATCAATCTGGACGCCCGTACCGAGCCCACGGATTAAAAAGATAAGGTCCCAGTCAGAGTATTTAGTGTAAATGGTTTTGCCTTTGTGTCCCGTTTTCTTTTGGGGTTTCTGTTCTGTTTGGCGTCTGTGCCCATGCATGCCACAAAGTTTTTTTGGTAGTTCAGTGTAAATAGGTTTGCTTTGTTCCACATTAGGTCCGCCCGGCTACAAGCATGTAAAGAGCACATCACATTGTTAATACTGTAAATAGTGCGTTGGCCACATGAATGCTGGCCTGGTGTATATAGCCTAGTTGTCCTTGTGTTTCATGTCACGTCCGGTGTTTTGTTCCGGAGCACGTAAGGAGCACCCATAGTTCCAAAAAGCATTGAACAGACTCAACCTGAACACTCTTCTGTTGATGTAAATGGGTATGTAAATAGTTTTGCCTAGTGAGATTGTAAATAGTCCTATGTAACTGGTTTGGGTTCGGGGTGGTTTTGTACATAGTTATCGCAGAAATTTTGTTTGCTAGCGCAATGTACAGAATTCTGTAAATAGTTCACCTTTGCAATTTTGTCCGGTCAGGTTTAAGTTCTCCTTGGTTTCTTCGTGCCCGTTTCTACGTACGTAAAAAGCTAACTAGTAACAAAGACTCTTATGTTTGTAGGTGCATGAAAATATTTTGCTGTTGCGTTTTTGCCCGGTCCGGTTTGGGTTCTCGCCCTTTGTTTCTAGTGCCCGTTTCTGCGTACTTAAAAAGAAGTTAAATGCCATGTTTCCAAGCAGTATCGTATGCCTTCTCCAGATCAAAAAATACTGACACAACATGGTGTCCACGGACATATCCGTCCCGAACTGTTGTCTCCAGGCGAACGAGTTGATCAGTGGTACTGTAGCCCGGCGAACTAGTTATTAGACCGTTGGTTTCGAGGAACCAAACCAGACGGGAATTAATCATTCGTTCCAACGTCTTGCACAGGCAACTTGTGAGGGAAATAGGGCGGTAGTCTGTAGCCTTTGTCGGGTCCTTACCCGGCTTGGCGATGGGAATGATGCTGGCTTTCCGCCAAGCAGCTGGAAAGTTGCCATTTTCCCATATACCGTTGGAAATATCTAACAGTACCTGTAGAGAGCTATCTGGAAGGTGTTTGAGGAACTGATAGTGAACTTCATCTGGGCCAGTGGCAGTGTCACTGCTTCTTTCGAGAGCAATTCGCAGTTCAGTGATGTTAAAGAGGCTGTTGTAGCCCTCAGAGTTATCCGAGATGAAGTTCACTTTCTGTTTTTCAACGGTATATTGGAATGTCTGGAACGCTTGGATTCAAACTCATCTGCAAGCAAATTAGCAACATCTGCTGTCTCTGTGCATTTGCTACCGTCTGGTTTGGTCACATGTAAAACAGAGGAACTGACCTGCTTTCCACTGATTTTCCTAACCATATCCCATGCTTTTTTGACAGGAGTATTTGAATTTAGTTTAGATATGTACTGTTTCCATGACTCCCGTTTGCTTGATTTAATGATGCGCCGTGCTTTGGCATGAGCATTTAGGTAATTACTAAGATTAGCATTAGTTGGGTACTTTTTAAAAATATTAAGGGCCTTTTTGCGATCTTTGATCGCTTGTTTGTTCACAAACCGTGTTGAACCACGGCTTGTGTTTAGTACGTGGATTTGCAGAGGACTTACGGATAGTTTTGGTAGCAATGTTCACCAAAAGTTGTGTGAAGTGGGCTATCTGGTCTTCAACATCACTGAAAGCATCCCTGACGATCTCATCTTGGCAGAGATGGCTAAACTCAGTCCAGTCGGCTTTTTGGAGTTGCCACCTGGGTACTCTCTCTTCGGGCATTGGGGAGACAATATCTATGAAAAGGGGGTAGTGGTCACTTCCACACTGGTCATCGTGCACTCTCCACTGAAGGTCCATCAGAATTGCCGGAGAGCAGATTGAGAGATCAATTGCTGAACGAGATCCAGAGGCTGGATGAATATAGGTACAAGACCCATCATTCAGAAGGCATAGATCCCAGGCAGCTATCACCGATTCAATTAATCCACCTATCTCATTGGTGTAATTACAACCCCACATGTCACTGTGTGCATTAAAATCACCCAGGAGTAGAAATGGGGTGGGCAGCTGGTTAACTAGCACTTCCAGGTCATCTCGTTTCAGGCTATACCTCGGTGGGATGTACACCGAGCACACAGTGATGGTGCGGTGAAGTGTAGCTCGAATTGCCACAGCTTGTTAGTCTTTAGATGGATAGTGGAGTGTAGAAATGTTTTTTTCACCAATATGGATGATCCCCCAATTGTTCTATTGTCAACAGGGGATACAACCGTTTTGTTATACATATCATACCCCTTAAATGAGAGACTGTCTGTGTCCCGAAGGAAAGTCTCCTGCAGGCACATCACTAAGGGAGACCAGTCTGCTACAAAGCATTTGATCTCCTCGTAATTCGGTCGAAGTCCTCTGCAATTCCATTGTATTATAGCCGCAGGCTTCCTGAGTGTCATCCTTGGAAATCTGCGGCTTCTTAGAAGAGCTGGTGGAGCCCCCCTTGCTAGACCGAAGGTTCTGGCCACTGAGCTCCATCACCACTTCTCCTTCTCCCTCTCTCCCCTCTAACGCTCCAAACTTATTGTAAAGTTGAATGGGGTCATCCGACCCTTTGCTCTGTTTTGTCTGTATTTTAATTTTATGTGTGTCTCTTGCTTTTGTTAGTTCTGTCTTTTGTCTCTGTTGTTTTATGGTCGTTGGTTTCGGTGGTGGTCTAGGTTTATGCTGTGGGGTTTTTGATTGTGTTACATTTGTCGGTGCTGTCATCGTCTGTATTGTCTTGGTTGTTGTAGACTGCTTTGATGGTTTTGGGAACATGTAAGAGATGGGTTTTGGGAAGCTGCTGTCCCTTGGCCAGGTGACATCTGTTTGGGTGGCAGCAGAGACTTTTGCAGTCTTCACAGCTCCAGCATAGCTCTTGAGCTGCGATTCCTGCGATCTAAATGTGTCTCTAGCCTCCTTGTATGTGATGTTGTTGGAAGCTTTTATTTTTTGTATTTGTTTCTCCTCAACCCATCTCTGACATGTTTTGCTGTTTGCTGGGTGACAGCCCTGGCAATTGACACAATGAGATGATCCCTCACAGGTGTCACTAGAATGCCCCTCCTGGCCGCATTTCTCGCAGGTAGCTGGTCTGCTGCAGTTGGTCTTAAAGTGCCCCTACCGTTGGCAATTAAAGCAGCGGACAGGGTTGGGGATGTAAGTCTCGACCCTGACCTGCAAGTAGCCAATCTTTAGTGATTTCGGGGGTTTGGGGGTGTTGAAGGTCAGGATAAAGGTGCCAGTGGGCTTCCTTACACCCTCCCTTACTACTGAAATCCGGTGAAGGTGGGTAACATGTTGAGATGCTAGGCCATCAAGAATCTCCTCATCAGAGCAGTTCTTGATGTCCAGGCATCTGATGACACCTTTCGAGCTATTCAGTGACCTGTGAGGGGTCACCCGAACTGGCACATCTACAAAGAGTTTTGTTTTCAATAGGTTGTCTGCTTGTGTACAGCGGCTGACCTCAACAAGCAGGTCCCCAGATGGAAGCCTCTTGATTGATTTTGGGATGCCAACAACACCCTCAATAGCTTTATTCACCGCAAAGGGTGACAAGTTTGAAAGGGTCTTGTCGTCCCCACTACTGGAGACGACAAGAAACCGGGGCCAGTTAGGAGTGGCTTCTGGGTCGGAGCTGGACCCAGAGTCGCTCCTAAAACGTTTGGTAGCAAGTTTACCGGAGTTTGAGGAATCCATAGTAAAAAGTGAAAACTTCATCACCCGTGCTCCCCACCCACCATGGAGCCCAACAAGGGGACATTAAAGGTAAGTGGAAAAAACACCACAAACCGATGCCAGGGATACACCAGTGATATACTCAAGGCCATTAATGAATCAATAACCCCGATTGACCTGATTAATCAGCCACCTTCTGAGAGAACCACTTCTCTTGTATACATGGGAAAAATCCGCTTGGTGATGAGAACATGAAAATTCAGTGCTAAGTTATTTAAGCAGTGTTTTAAAGCAGGTAAGCGGAACCTCAGGGCAAGACGCCACCAGCCGATTGGTTGAACCAGGCCTATTCAACCTCCCGACTAGGTGAATTTGAGGCCAAAGTGGTGTGTTGCTAAGACCAGACCGCAGTCATAGCCTTCACTCAACCACCAGGACCCTCTCCTCCACCGACACGGGTCGCAACTCACGGCAAACGAGTTGTCCCTTTAGTCGCCTCTTACGACATGCCGAGAAAGCAGCGGGCCAATTCTACACCCCCGAACCCGCAGGAGGGGGGGGGGGGGATCCGCGTTGGTGCCTTTTAGATGTCTAGCTGGCCGTCGCAAGTATAGCGCCGGGTTTAATGTCGCTCCGTCGTCGAGGATGCGTTGGTGTTGCGCCGGCATCTGCGTGGCTCTTGCCCATGCCTTGCGCCCACCAAACTTAAAACACAAAATCGGGACTTCAGCTTCCGCAGTCCACGCTCGAGGTTTGTAAATAGCGTGACGTTGACCGGAACCCATGTTGTCGGCGCGAATGTTCTTTTCCCAGCCCCTAATTTACCAAAAACAACATTTTATACGGTTTACTCTCACATATATTTACGGTGTGTCTATACTTTGGTGTAATGAAAAGACTGCCAGTCAGAGTGAATTCACGTCTAGTCGTCCCCATAACTGACCAATGGTCAATGAAAATACATTTGAACGGCATTGCATAAACCACCACTCTCTGGACGGGGCTACGGCTTAGTCAAAAGGCTGCTACATACAAGTAAGAAACATGCCGCGATATAGTGTAAACTCCATTTGGTCAAATGTCAAAACAAAACACATAGCCTAAAAGAACAGATGCAAATAACGAATAAAATACGAATCTCTTTCGTTACACTAAGTATCAAAATATAGGCTACGCGAGTCGGTATCTTGAAATTATACCATAGAGCCTATCTTAAGACACTGAATTACGTATAACGTGATTTAGCGTGCTGGGTGTAGCCGCCCAGCGCCGCCCACCGTAGCTACGTGTACATCCCTGCGTGTTAGTTAGTTAGTTAGATGGGGTTTAACGACACACCAACACGAAGGTGTTATATAGTGTCACCTAGAAAGAAAAAGGGGCAATGTTGGGTACAAAAAATAAAAAAAGGGGTCAAAAGTGTCAAATTCTGTACAGTCTACTCTCCGTGAGAAAGCCCGGAATAAGGGAAGAATCTATTCGCTCCAATAAAGTTTTCAGGTCTGGCACAGCGTAATACTTCTGACGAATATGGGAGTATTCGTGACAGTCAACCAGAATGTGACTGACGGTGACAGCACAATCACAGGGTATACAATATGGTCTCTCGTCCCCGTGAAGTAAATAGGCATGGGTAAGGTAAGTGTGGCCGATGTAAGCCCTAGCCAGGACTATATCATCTCTCCGTTTGCATGTGATCACCTCATACCGACCATTATTGATAATATTACTTTTGGGATAACTGAAGCACGAATCTTCAATAATACTCCAAGCGTTTTCCTTGCAGATTGTCACAATAGCAACGGATAACTATGGAGTTGCATGTAAATTACTTACGGATCGATACAACCGTAAGGAACGTATCATATTTGCCCACATACAAGCGTTATTAACTGTAACTGCCCCAACAACATGTAATGTTAGTGAGCTTTGGAAGTTAAGGACACACTCCAGGGCCATGTCCATGGCCTTGAAATGTTAGATATCTCAGGAAAGCAGTATGGTGCTCTGCTTGTACCTATGATTTTGTCGAGATTACCTGCAGAAATTCGTATTGAATGGGCTAGGAAGTGTAAAGATAAGGAGAGTGATCTGAAAGGTCTACAAGCCAGTGAGCCACAACTGGAAAAAAGGCCGTGGCCGGCTCGACTTGAACCAATAGGTTGGAAACTGGGCCGTAAAATCCCATCTAACTAACTGAAAGGTCTACCTGAGTTTTTGAACAGTGAAATACAGTGTCGTGAGAGTTCAGAAACTTACAAAGATAGAGTAACAGGTGCCGAAGAAAAGACCGGCCTCAGTTATCACCTTACAGACTACCTCTGCAAAGAGTAAGTCGGAGCCTAAGAAACCGGTAATATATGGAATATGTCGTAAAAGACATCCAACTCAAAACTGTTGGTCACTTTTTAATTGTGGCCTCACAGAAAGAAACAAAAGATAAGATCTGCAAACTTATGTTTTCATTGTCTGAAAGGCGGACACGATACTAACACGTCAAATTGTTTGTGCAAAGTGTAAAGGCCGTCATCATGTGCTCATTTGTGGTGGCAGTCCGGCAGTCAAGATCACGTTCAAGGCAATGGTGAGTCATCTCAAAGATCGACGGCGCTGAGTGGTACTCAAGGCCCATTTCGTGCTCCCGCTCAAACTCAAAAGTCCAAGGCTTGCGGCACCCTTACCTGATTGATCTGGTACAACATTTAATTCTTCGAAATCTGTGACACATTTTACACAAAACTACTTTGCCTTGCCTGAGGCAAGTAATGTAGCATTTAGTGGTAATCCTAACAATGGTACTGTGTTGCAGACTGTTAAAGTGTATGTAAAGGGAAGGAAGGTAGTCGTGCAGGCCACAGCAGTATTAGATACTGGGTCAGATCGCTCATATGTCACAGCATCTCTTGCACAAAGGACAGGATTAAAAGCAGGTTTTTGCCAGCCTGTAAGATACTAAGCCCTTGGCAGTAATAGTATTTCTGTAATGGTATGTCAAAGATGCATGAATTTCAACTTGAAAAGTACACAGGGAGGGGCATATGATATCAAAGCAGCAGAAGTCCCTGTAATTTGCCCGCCTACGACCCGTGATGGGGTGCCTAGTGATTTAACTTTCGCTCTTGGACCATTGAAATTTGCTGACAACTACAATGAGGGTTGTCGCCGCCACAAAACCGAGCAAGCCCCACCCCCCACCCATGGTTGGACCCCCTGGGCTGGGGGTTGTAGAATATGCCCACGGTATTCCCCCTGCCTGTCGTAAGAGGCGCCTAAAGGGGAGGATAGAATGGTAAACATTGATATTAATTGGGTTAGATTACTACTGGAATTACATGAGTGCAGGAATAATTAAAATTCCTGGCTTAGTTGCGCAGAAGACTTCGGCTGGGTAGTGTCCGGCTCATGGTCCAACTGCAGAGGAAGTAATCAGGTGACAGTGGCGTGTAGTGTTGTTGCATTGTGTTGCCTTTCAGACATTGATCCCGAGGATTCTTTAAAGAAATTTTGGGATTTCGAATCTATTGGGATCTGTGCTAAGGCCGAAAGTTCAAACAACTCAGCTGGTCCTGTACTCGAGCGCTTCCGAGAAACTATCCAATACTCGGAAGTTGAAAACAGGTACGAAGTTTGCTTACTTGGAAGGGGAACCCCAGTCCTTATGACTTACTGAATAATGAGTCTATTGCATTGCAAAGATTGAAGGGTTTGTCAAAACAACTTGACAGGAATCCTGAGTTAACGGTTAGATATACTGATGTGTTAAAGGACATGGAACAATCGGAAATCATTGTTGAAGTGGACGCTGTTGATTTGGAATCTTGTCAGAATCCCGTTTATTATTTAGCCCATAGACCGGTCATTGGGGAATCTAGCCTCACCACTAAGATTAGACCAGTTTTTGATGCCTCAGCCAAGGGATATAATGGGCTTTCCCTAAATGACTGTTTGTAGGCGGGGCCATCTTCGATTCCTAATCTAACTGGGATTTTGCTGAGGTTTAGGAGGTGGCAAATAGGTCTTACCGCTGATATAACGAGAGCCTTTCTTCAGATTAAGGTACACCCTAAAGATCAGGATGTACATAGATTTCTGTGGGAAATGGATGGTAGAGTCAGAGTTACGAAGTTTAAAAGGGTCCCCTTCGGTAATAAGAGCAGCCCTTTCTTGTTGAATGCTACAATCAAACACCATCTTGCGGGGTCAGGTTCACGTATTGCAGTTACTGAATTGGAGGAGAATCTTTGTTGATGACTTTCTGACGGGTGATGACCTTGAGGAAGATGTTTGTAAATTGCTTAGGCAAAGTGAAACAATTATGATTCGAGCTGGCATGTCCTTTGCCAAGGTTGCTTCTAATAGTTAAATGGTTACACAAACACTGTTAAAAGAGTTTGGTCCAAAACATTTGGATGTAGACTCGGTAAGGATTCTTGGTTTAACCTGGCTAAATGTGATAGATGGCTTCAAATTTGACGGCATTGATGTGCCTATGTCACTTCAGCTTACAAAACGGTCATTGCTGAGTTTTATAGCAAGACTCTATTACCCACTTGGCTTCGTAAATCCATCCATTTGTCATGACACTTAAAATCTTATTCCAAAGTGTATGGAGGCTTGAACTAAAGTGGGATGAGGAACTGCTAGACAACTTGGCAAAGATATTCAGGGAAATGTTAGAGGGGCTGACTGTGATCAGACGGTGGAAAATTCCACGGTGTTATTTTTTTGGTACTCGGTGAGATTTAACTGGATTGGAGGTTCACGTGTTTTGTGATGCAGCACATCAGGGGGGTCATGGTGCCACAGTATATATGAGAGCACCAAATAACTCAGCAAGCTCCTTTAACTTGTCATTTGTTATCTCTAAAGCCAGTGTGGCTCCAGTTCGTCCTGTCACCCTACCTAGGTTGGAGTTATTGGGTGCTTTATTGGGATCAAGATTGCTGTCCTTTGTGATAAAGGGTTTAAAATGGCCAAATTCGACGGCATACAGATGTTGGACAGATTCACCAATATTTCTATCTTGGATAAAGGGGAACCCTGACCAGTGGAAAGTATTTGTTGCTAACAGGATCAGGGAAACCCTTAGTTTAACGAAGCCGGAATGTTGGTTACACAATTGTGGTGCCGATAGTCCTGCCGATCTGGTTACTAGAGGTATTGGTGCTCCAAAATTAGTTTCATCTTTGGCTCTGTGGACCATGGTAGTTGTCCCCAATGCCTTTGTCCCAGTTTTCAGCAAAATCTGAGGTAAAATGGCTACCTTGTAGGGAGGAGAGGAAACGAGCAGCACTAATGAGTGTCAACACAGACTATGAACCCCCCCCCTTCCACTGTAAAGGTGGGGTAACATGAGCAAAACTTTGCGAGTAGTAGCTTATGGCATGTTTCACAATAAAGGGGTCCAAATATGGATTAGAAAATAAGTACCTATCAAATGTGTTTGAAGGAAAGAGCTACATTGGCAAACATAGTTATGCTGATCAACACCATGCTTTCTGATAGAAAAAACAACTTCTTTGTATTTCCATTCAAGATTTTGAAATTAGGGGGGTGAATGCGACCAGAATGTGACAAATGGGGACGGACAATACTCCCAATAACTTACATCAATGTTATAATAAAGGAATAACAAAAAAATTGAAATAATTTGTTGAGCTTTTACATCATATTTATTATTTGGAAATGCAGTGAATAGAATTAATACCATTTATTAGTCTAATAATTTTATAGTTTGTACAGGCTATCCGAATTTTAGGTGCTCAGTTTTTGGCATTAGTGTCCGTTCCCTGAATGGAAAAATTAAAAGTTGTGATAATTCCCAAATACTGTGATCTATAATGATTACTCATGTTTGGTTTTAAACTAGGAGTGAAATATTCAATAACAGCCAACAGGTCTCAACTGCTGTGAACTTGTGCGACCACATGTTGCTATTGTAATGTCCGTCCCCTTTGGGTGGTACAATAGCAACAATTTATGTTATCTATTATTCTTCAGATATAGTACTTCAGTTGAATATCTTTATACCATTGTATATCTTACCTAAAGTTCAGTAGCTTGGCAGAGAAAAACAGCTTCGGTCCTTACCTTATAGGTATAAAATTTTTACGTGATGTCCGTCCCCAAGTAGTTACAATAGCAACAAGTTACAATAGCAACAAACAATTCTGAACTAGTTGAACTTGAAATATTTTAATCCTTTCTTATTGCTTTGGGAATCACATTTAGGTCATATATGTTGCCATATCAACAAAAAAAAGTAATTGCCATTCATGTTCAAATATTGTATATTAGACTATCAGTTATGGACGGACAAGTTACAGTAGCAACAACAGTGCTGTATTGTCCGTCCCAGTTGAATTATCATCAGTGTTGAGGCATACATCATACAATTTTATAATTTGTATAACGCTAATATGATTTACCAATGATACTTATCTGATATAGGAATGAAATTTGAAAAATGTTTTACCTTTTAAGTGTATAGAGTAGTAAAGGTGGACATAATGTTGCTATTGTAACTCCCACATTATATCAATGCAACATGGTAAGTTGCAGTATTTTGGTACTTTAGTATAGTAACACAAGCAATGGGGAAAAATGAAGGTAAAGTACTATACAGCATGAGTGTAGTCTGCTGAAGCTACGCCTTTTCAAACTTGTATTTGTGCATGGAACAGGAAAATAACATTGTTCACGCAAACCTGTTCCATGATTTTTGTCCGTCCAAGAGTTACAATAGCAACACCTATAAGTTTCACAAATATTAATATGAAGATGGGTACTTTTGTTATTTTCATACTTTTTATGAGGTCTGTTTGCAAAGTATTAATGGATTATTGCAAATTTATTAACTGTTATGAAAAGTAATCTAGAAATTTCAGACATTCATAGGATAATAATTATGAATTTTGTCCGTCCACGAGTTACAGTAGCAGCACCTTGGTTGTCCAAAAGTTACAATAGAAACATTGTGTCTAGAGAGATAACAAAAGTCAAAGTTATCTTGGAGAATGTAAATTTTTCTAGTTTTCTAAATTTTGGTAACTTGTGGGAGTATTTGGACCCCTTTATTGTGAAACATGCCTTATGTACTAAGATTTATTGCTAATTTAAGGGCACTTGGAACAACAAGGAAGGTAGGGAAATTGGATCATATTGAGCTTGAAGGGGCCCAGAGAACTCTGTTCTCCTGTATCCAGAAACAGCACTATGGTGTTGTTATGTGACACTCTTGTTGGTCCGAGAGCAACATAAGATAAACGGGCATGACTGGAAACTGAATCCGGTTGTGGAGTTTGTTTAAACGCGGGAGTAATGAGGTTACCCTTTACACGAACTGCATCCGGGGCACCCTTGGGCAAAGTGCACCTGTATTTGCCCAGTGCTTTTTAAGTGTTGTTGCCTTTGGGCGTGGTGTTGCCATTGGGCGTGATGATGCCTCACCCACCCAAGACGATGCAGTGTCATGGATATCATCATATTACTCAAAGGATAAGTGAACTGGCAAAGAGTGAGTAATGACACTAGATCCCTGCAGAGAGTACGACTTGAATTTGCATAATGCATTCTTGTTTCTACTGTATATAACAATGGCATTATTTTTCAGCGTTGATGCGATAGAAGAACCAGCAAGTGGACCAAAACTTGGTCGACTAGTAAACCATGGCTCTGTGTGGAAGACAGAAATGTTAAAGTGACGGTAAAGATGTCAAATAGTTTACCAGTGATATGTCTTGAGGCCACGAAGAATATCTGTCCTGGTGATAAAATACTGTATGATCACGGATTAGAAAAATATGATATGCCATTTTTAAAGCAGATGGGCTTCATTCTTCATTTTAAAGTGGAACTTTAATCTTCCAACTCCTAAGTAAATGACCTACCTTGTACTGTTGTAAAGAGAAAGAGATTGCATTGCGATAGTATACCAGTCCCCTTAACATGAAAGTAAGGATTTTTAGCATTTGCATGGAGAAAAGGTTAGACGTGATCAAAATGAGAGTAAAACCAAAGTACCAAACAAAATGAAAACTGGGCCAATTTGTTACAGTCACCATACTATAGCATAGCATTTTTTTTTTTGGAAACTATAGCAAGGATTGCAAATCTTGATTCTAATTCAGTAGATGTAAAACTTTATTTAAAAATACATGGGCTTGTGTTGACGTGTAAATAATGAATTAAACATGCACAGGGGGCAGGTTCTGAGTTTAAAGGCACACTAAGACCACAGATACAATGCAGTGAAAGCCTGACCATCAAATTATGCAATAAACAGGGCCATGTGTCATATAGTGACATTAGGCAAAATATATACCTGGCTCTATGAGCCAGTGCACCCGACCACCATACTTTTTGGCTGATAACTGTGATTGCCCATTAACCAACCTGTCGAACATCATTTAAGAAGAGTAGCATTCAGGGTAAATGTAACCCTGACTGCAAGCAATAAACTATCCAGCCCTAAAATAACTAGCCACCTGCCTGCAACAATGGGCCTGTACAACTTATGACCAGTAAGGTCAGTCAACCAAAATAAACAAAGCTTCCTATGATCCAATATGACAGGGAATCTCAAGGCCTAGTACTCTCAGGAGACTAATTGAGAATGGTAGGAAAACACTTCTTAAATTGGTAGTGTTGACAGTCTGTGCCTGGTTTTTGTAGAGGCAATTTTTCATCATGCATGGACATAGTGGTGAATTTTATGAACAACCTAGTAAGATTTTCTCTGTATGTCCTTTACGCACCAACCAACGGTAGTGCTCTGCTTATACTGTGTCATGCTGCTTGGCCCAGTACATTTTGCCCTCAGCCGCGAATCCCCCCTTACCCCCCCCCCCCCCAACATGAAGTCCCGTTACGCAACTGATCTGAGGTCAAAAAAAGCAGTTACTATTTTTTTAACCATCATGCATTTTATTCCACTATGCCTGGTAAACCCAAGTTGAAACATTCAGTTACTGTATATCATGAGTCCATGGTTTCAGAGTACAGGTAGATACTTACGGGGACTGTTTTATGGCTGACAAATGACATTTTGTGAAATTTGGTTTTGTATAATTCCACTGGAGAGCATGAAAGTATCTAGAAAGATCGAGTTCATGCATGGCGATGTCTGTAGATGTTACTCATGTGACATCAAAATGGTCCTGGTTTTAGCTATTTTGCACACCAAACTTAGTTCAACACCAAACTTAGTTCAACACCAAACTGTATACAGATAGTATTAGTTACAGCATAGAATGTTTTATTCTTTATTAGGCATTGATGGCAGTTATGTGTAGCTGTAGGCCTGAGTGTACACTAAACGCAGTGTCTGGGTTTAAATGCTTGTAGCGATCATATATAAACACTCTATGGTAATATCCTGAGACACTCCCCGGATTGAGGTTAGTACCGTGAATTCTGGCTTGTGAACTTCAGAAGAAAATATTTCTTATGAAGAATTCCAGGAACCCCATGTTCCTGTTTCATATTTGTTGAAAATTGATAGTGTTAAACCCTGTGATTTTCCTTGAAGATTACACAGCAAACTTTCACTACCACTAACAGAACTTTCTTCACAATAAGGGTTCTAAACATTTTATCCTGTGACCAATACATTTAGAATATAGAGCTGAGTAAAATAAGCTTAACGTCCAATAACGGTGACTAAGTTGTTGTCACATGTTTTTGACATAGTTGAAAAACCTAGCAATTAAGTGCAGTGAAAGAACCACCAGTATATAGGAGGGGGGGGGGGAGTAAATTTTTTTCAGGTTAAAACACAAAGCCACATGGAAATTTCATAAGAATGCTAATGTTGAGTTGATCTGGCCTGGTGAAAGCACGAATTGTGCTACAGCATTCCCCTGATAATGGTTACTCAACGTTCAAATATGTTTAATATTACGTAATTCATGTGATTTCATGCACTATTTTCAGCCATTTTACCAGCCATGAGTGACTTTTCTTGAGTGTTGCATGATAAAGGCGTCCATTGTGTTACCATTAGAGAGATTTTGGACAAAACTATTTCATAATGAAAACCATGCAATTTCTTAACCCGCTATATGGTCCCAAAGAGGTTTTGCTACTGTTTACTAACATTTGAATTCAATTTTAAAATAATAGAAAGTTGCTTTAATCACACTGAAATTTTTCAGTTGTTCCCATTACAAATAAATTCAATAATATCAACATAAAATAATTATCCAGAAGACAACTTTGTCATACTTACCTCGGATTCAGATTATCTGCAAGCCATTGCACTGAGGCCACTGAAAGGCAAAAACTTTGGTAAACTATATCTGCCGACAGATTTTTGAAAGTGTCTCTGTTAATTGTTTCCCAACATTGCCCCTTTTTCTTTTGTAGATGACACTATACAACACAGTCGTGCTGGTGTGTCGTAAAACCCCATCTAACTCTGCTACAGTAACATATCCAGTCGGATTCAAGTTTTTACTCAGAATAAGTGAGGGTTAAAGAAAAGAAATTAGTTGTTGAAAGAATATTCCAGGGACAAATCTTAACTGGAATATACTCAGAAGGAAGACAGTGGATATATAGTAGCTGTTTTGCCTACTGGGACAGCTTTGTTAGGAGTGCTTTTTAAGTGCACCGAAACGGCACATACAAACAAAAAACAAAACAAAAACTCAAACTATTTACAAACAACTAAATCAAACAGAAATTTGTTTTCATTACAGTAATAGAACTATATGTACAGATATTTACATACACATATATACATATACACATATATACATATTTACAACATATTTACAACTAAGTACCTCACAAGCCACCTATGTACAAACACAGTCCTATTTACAAATTACAGTAGTTCCATATTTACAAACAAAATCAATATTTACAAGTTGACTACCATACGGTCCACCCTCACTGAAACAAGTGGACCCCATCGCCTACCGAACGCCGACCTTGGCAAACGAACGAAGTCCGACTCCACCCTCAGCATAACCTCCGCCCTCACCGACGCCAGGACGACATCAGCAGGCCTCCCCACCCCACTAAATACAATGTTACATCGGTCTCTTCATAAGGCCAGCTTTATGGAGGCCGAAGCAAAGGTATGTCCTGAACACTTGTATTGCACGGCGGGGGCGAAAGACCATACAAAGCATAGTCCTGGCTGACCGCCCAGGTGTTACACAACGTTAGACGGTCAGTCAGGACTTGAAACCATTCCCAGAATAGGGTCACATAGTCACACTGCCAAAACACATGTGACACACTCTCCCACCTTGTGCATCTAGTGCGGGGGCAAATGCCATCTCCAAGACGCCACCAAAGGCGCTTGAGATTAGTTACAATGGCGTCATGTGCGATTCGCCACAACAGGTCTCGCCTGCGGTAATCTTATGATCTGCTGTGGACTACACGCCACACTTCCGGCCCTGAAGGAAAGTGGTTGGATTGGACCTGGCCAACCAATTCATCAAAAACAGCCCGGTACAGGTCCCTTGCACTTTACTGCGAAACATCCCCCACTGTTGACATAATACGGAGCGTTTCCCTCATTTGACTGTATGCCCCCGTGGGTCTCCAGCTGTGGGGTTCACTGTTACTAAACAGGGAGGGAAAGAACCGACGGAATGATAGTCCCCCCCCCCCCCCCCAATAACGGACAAAACAGGCAAAGGGCATTCTGCTGTCCACAGCACTGTAAACACACTTGGTCAGGAGAAAACGGAGCTTGGAAGTAAAATGCACAAGGCCCAACCCTCCGCGCCTAAGATCCTGGTATACCACCCCTCTTCTAACCAGCTGTATTTCAATCCAATTTTTCAAATTTTCATGCTATTTTTGTATTGCTTGACCAATTTCAGTGCCAACAGGCCTAGCCGAGGCTATAATGTAAATGTAGACTAGGTCCAACGTTACAGTATAGCCAGCAGCTATGCTAAATACCTGGCAAGGCCCTAAGTAACATTAGCCTAGGCATTAGCTTAGGCTATAGCCTAAGTATAAACCTAGGCCTATGCACAGCCGGTCACAGAAATCTCTGTAAATGCTACAAACTTAGATGATGGGTACCAACATTTGACAGGCAATAGCCCTTTGCAACAGGCTAGGCACCGTCATGCCGGATCTTGTGGGGCCTTTTCAGACATGTGCGGTGCGGGGACACCGTATTCAGCAGAACCTCTGGTTGGTGTAGGACATTAAACTGCATCCGGTTGTGGAGTTTGTTTAAACGTGGGAGTAATGAGGTTACCCTTTGCCACAACTGCCTCCGGGGCACCCTTGGGCGGGGTGCACCTGTGTTTGCCCCGGTGCTTTTTAAGTGGTGTTGCCTTCGGGCGTGGTGTTGCCTTTGGGCGTGGCGTTGCCTTCGGGCGTGGTGTTGCCTTTGGGGCGTGGTGTTGCCTTCGGGCGTGGTGTTGCCTTCGGGCGTGGTGTTGCCTTCGGGCGTGGTGTTGCCTTCGGGCGTGGTGTTGCCTTCGGGCGTGGTGTTGCCTTCGGGCGTGGTGGTGGATTTGGGTGTGTGGTCTTTGCGGGGCTTTGTTTTTAGTGTGGCCGGGGGGAGGTTGGTATGTGGGGTATTTGGGTTGTTGTCAGTGTGTGTGTGGTTCTATTGTTGTAATGAACACAATTTTCTGTTTGACTTGGTGGTGTGTGGATAGTTTTGCCTTTATGTTCCTGTCCGATCCGGTTTGAGTTTTGTTTTTTGTTTGTATGTGCCGTTTCGATGCACTTAAAAAGCCCCACCTCTGGTTGGTGCGGGACTTGGTCGAGTATGTGATGGACCGTGATCTTCCTTGTGCGCTTGTCTCCCTCGATCAGGAGAAGGCCTTCGACATGGCTGATCACGGATTCCTTTTTGAAGTCTTGAAGAAGTTTAGTCTGAACTCAGTTTTTGTTAAATGGATCACCTTATTGTATAATAGTGTATATAGTCGTGTTATTGTTAATGGCCTACCGTCGGACCCCTTCAGAGTCCAACGTGGGGTACGGCAGGGATGCCCACTGTCACCTTTGCTCTATGTATTGTTCAGTGAATCCCTTGCAAGAGCCCTCCATGTAGAGCCTCTGTTCCGACCTTTTCACATTCCTGGTGGAGCCACAGTCAGGTGCCTCCAGTATGCTGATGATGTTACATGCGTAGTCTCTGACCTAGCTTCCTTCAAGGCCCTTACTGGCACCCTGTCCACTTTTCAAAGAGCGACAGGTGCCAGACTGAACCCCACCAAGACCAAACGACTCCGTCTAGGTAAGTGGCGGTCGAAACAACTGCCCTTCGTGGCATCATGGGTAGACGACGCCATAAAAATCAATGGCATATGGTTCGGTTACGGTTCACCCGAGTCTCTTACCTGTAATGAGAAAGTGGACCTGGTGGAAGCTAGATTGGCAGACTACGGAGGGCGCTACATTAGTCTGATGGGGAAAGTAACAGTAATTAATAGATTCATTTACCCTATCTTGTGGTACCCGGGCACTGTTCTGGCTGCTCCAGAAGGTGTCCTTGTGCGACTTGAGAGGGCCGTATTTAAATTCCTATGGTCAGGGAAAACGGAGCTGATCAGAAGAAAGGTGGTGTACCAGGACCTTAGGCATGGGGGACTGGGCCTTGGGCACTTTCCCTCAAAGCTCCGTTTTCTCCTGACCAAGTGTGTTTTTAGCGCTGTCGACAGTGAGATGCCGTTTGCCTACTTTGTCCGTTATTGGGGGGGGGGGGGGATTGTCACTCCGTGGGTTCTTTCCGTCCCTTTTTAGTAATAGTGTACCCCACAGCGGGAGGCCCTCAAGGACATACTGTCATATGAGGGACACTCTCCGTATGATGTCAACTGTAGGGGACGTTTTGCAGTCCAGTGCGGGGGACCTGTACCAAGCCATCTTTGATGGCTTGGCTGGCCGGGTCCAACCAAGCCACTACGCCTTGGGGCCGGAGGTGTGGCGCGTGGTGCACAGCAGGTCACTAGATCACCGCCGGCGAGACCTGCTGTGACGAATTGCACATGACGCCATCGTAACCAATCTCAAGCGCCTTCGGTGGCGTCTTGGAGATGGCATTTGCCCCCGCACTGGGTGCAAAAAGTGGGAGAGTGTGCTACATGTGTTTTGGCATTGTGGCTTTGTGGTCCTCCTCTGGGAGTGGTCACAAGTCCTGGCTGACCGTCTAACGTTTCGTAACACCTGGGCGATCAGCCAGGACTATGCTTTGTATGGTCTACTGCCCCCACCAGGCAATACAAGTGTTCGGACCATACTTACGTTTGTTTCGGCCTCCATTAAGCTAGCTATATGGAGAGACCGATGTAATATTGTTTTAGGGAAGGAGGGAGGCCAGCAGACGTCGTCCTGGCGTCGGTGAGAACGGAGATTAAACTGAGGGTTGAGGCCGACTTTGCTCGTCTGCAAAGGTCGACGTTTGGTAGGTGCTAGGGGCCAATTGCTTCGGTGCGGGCGGGGCGGGATATAGTCAACCTGTAGTTTTGCGTGAATACATTTGTAAACTGTCCTATGTAATTAACCTTTGTATATAGTCCTTTGTACATAGCAACACAATTTTTTGTTTGTAGGTGCATGTAAATAGTTTGCTGTTGCGTTTTTGCCCGGTCCGGTTTGGGTTCTCGCCCTATGTTTCTCAGTGCCCGTTTCTACGTACTTAAAAAGCATGTACCACGTAATGCAATTGTGCAAAAAACCTTACAGCGTGCTTGCGTTGCAGTTGATAAGTGGTATATACTGCTTTTTACGTGCTAAAAACGGACACGGCCAGACCGGCTAAAGGATCACTACATATGGCCAAGAACCAAAAAACCGAACACCAACAACACAAACCACCAAAATCGCCCAGAACACCAGACCGAATCCCTCGACCAGCGAGGACACTCCAGCTCCGGTACGGCTTCTTGGAGTCTGTTACCACCAACAGAAACCACCACCACACGCACCACCAACGACCCAACAACACAATCTCAAAACAACACACGCCCAAAGGCGACAACACGCCCCAAGGCAACCACAGCGCAGGGGGACATGGGGGGGGGGGGTCCACCTGTTACACTAAAATCACTATTTACAGTTTACTTACAGTATATACAACTATCTACACGTAACGAAAACAAAACTTCCCAAAGAGATCGAACGAGCCCGGCAGGGGATCGGGAACGTCCACTCTCTTCGGGAACCCAAACTGAACTAAGTGGTATATACTTCATGTAAGCCAACCTCAAACTGAAGTGAATAGACACCTACTAATCATTCACTTCAGGCTATTCAGCCTATTCATCTCCCTTTAGTTGTCTATTCACCTCAGTTTGAGGTAGTCTTACATGAAGTATCTCCCTGATAAGTAGGTCTGGTCGTGTCCATTTGTTTGCAACCACGCCATGTTTCTGTGTTGCTTGTGTTTTTGTTACGTCATCCTAATTTTTGTCCTTTGTAAAACTAGTTTTGAGGGTTTTTTCCCTTTATCCCGTGGCCTCGAGCCACACAACTGCTGCTATGCCCGGAGGTCGGGATAGCGCCATTGTTAAGTTGGAGTTTTCGTCCGGGGCGAGCGTTTCTCCCCCCGCAGGCGTATTCTTTGGGTTTGGGATTATCCTTTAGTTTGTCGGTGCCTGTTTCTGAGCTTTTTAAGTACGTAGAAACAGGCACTGACAAACTAAAGGATAATCCCAAACCCAAAGATAAACCCCGACGGATCACGAACACAATGTCAAACAGACTACACACACCATTCAACAAGGAACAAAAGTGTCTTTGTTACTACTGAGATTTAGTACTGCCACTGCAGCCAACCCAAAAACAACACTCCAGCCCAACCACCACAAACAACCCGAGCACAAAGTCCCACAAAGACCACACACCCAAAGGCAATACCACGCCCGAAGGCAACACCACGCCCGAAGGCAACACCACGCCCGAAGGCAACACCACGCCCGAAGGCAACATCACTTAAAAGGCACCGGGGCAAATACAGGTGCACCTTGCCCAAGGGTGCCCCAGAGGCAGTTGTGGCAAAGGGTAACCTCATTACTCCCTGTTTCTACGTACTTAAAATGCTCTCTGTGTTGTTGGTGTTCGGTTTTTTTGCCATATGTAGTGATCTTTTCGCCGGTCTGGCCGTGTCCGTTTTTAGCACGTAAAAAGCCCAAAAACAACCATGAACTATTTACATTCTTATATTACATTAAGCTAGCAAACAAAATTTTTCCCCCTGCCTAGGAACCTGGTACACTTTTCTGGTTTGGGTTCTTTGTTCATCAGTGCCTGTTTCTATGGTTTAGGGTGGCCGGGGGGACGTTGATTTGTGGGGTTTTGGGTTGTCAGTGTGTGTGTGTGGTTCTATTGTTGTAATGAACATGATTTTCTGTTTCATTTGGTGGTGTGTGGATAGTTTTGCCTTTATGTTCCTGTCCGATCCGGTTTGAGTTTTTGTTTTACGAGCGAATGCGAAGTATAGTAGTCGCTTTATGGACTTGTAACAGAGTTTTCATTCTGCGTCTTGTTTTTGTTCATCTGTTGTGTATTAAAGTAAGTTGTAGGTTAATAGATGTTACATATAATTAGAGTTACTTTATTTTGCGATGTCTTTAGTATTGTTACAGTGTGAGATGTATTCTTTCAAGGACAGTTGAAATTTTTTGGTCGGTGAAACGACTGTAAAACGTTTTTGATCGCCACCTCTATAGTTTTTGTCAACCGCTATTCTTTAAGAAGAGATCATTACCCTTCATTGCTCATATTTTAAAACGTGTGCGTAATCTGCTGAAGTAAAAGTTCACGTGTTTTCATAAGCAACATATTGTACAAGTATACCCTCTTCACAACTGCCCAAATATAACTGGAAAATCAGCTACAAAATATAGACCTGCGTCTTATTTTCTTCAGAATTGAATATTTTGAGGAGTGGGGTTGACACAGTGAACGGATAAGATGATGAAGGCCCCGTATGCAAAAGAATTGCGCAATAAGCACTGCGTAGTTATCTTTTTCGCCCAATAGGTTCGGCTGAAACTTGTATCTCCCCTGGAAATAGTTGCTTGCTTTACCCGAGACCACGTGACTGAAGTCCCGGATGATGGAATTTCGTAATAAAACCTGCGTAGCGTGTGTATCGTGAGAACTCATCACCTGCAACATATATCGCTCAAGACAGCACGTCCTTGCTTTGCCGGTGACGCATGACTCACAAGGTCGAGCCTTTGTATGCAGATTAGATCGGCTGGCCTTTAACGCGAATGCTGTGCTTTCATTTTTCAACAACAATCTGTGTTGTGCTTGACGTCTGTAAACGAATTTCGAAATCCTCCTCAGTTTTTTGTTACTTATTTTCTCTATTTGAAGAAGCTGGCTACGTGATTTTACTTACGTTTGACTTTTCATCAACAGAAGGAATATTTACCGTCACTGCTAAACCCTAACGTTAGGAGGCCTAAACCAAACTTATAGCAATAGGCCCATATACAAATTACATTGCAAGCTATAGTGATCCTACAGTATGAACCTGTAGACCTGCCCCTCGACTGTAGTCAAACTTCAATCGCACCAGCGAGAGGTACATGTCTACTTTTTGTTAGTTACTGAGTGCCACTCGTACAGTAAAGCCTCACGTTAACTAAACATACAAATTACATTGCAAGCTAGGCTAATTCATGATTCAGGAGATTGCAAGCTAGGCTAATTGATGATTCAGGAGAGCATCTGCAGTGCACTGTACCATAACTTATTTATCCAGAGGTTTAGTTTAGTCTAGCCCATGTCTTTTTATGTCTTTTTCTGAATTCGTTTAATGTCTCTGGACTGTAGCGTAACTTCTTTATCCAAGACGTTGATGTCTTTTTCTGAATTCAGTAATATCTTTTCCCTGAAATTTTAAAGTTATTGAGTGTCACTGGTAAAATAACCAAACATACAAATTTCATTGCAAGCTAGTGATAGTAGGACTCGGTAGAGTTGCCCCTTGACTGCTATAACTTGAAGTCAGTGTATCAAGCTAGGCTATATTCAGTTGTAAGTCTATAGCCTGTTGAGACTACAAAAACTAATTGTGCTCATGTTTTATCAAGCAGAGGTAAATATCTTCTTTCTCAATTCTTTAAGTTGCTGAGTGTCGTATATTACAAAATACAAGCAGGTAATCGTAGGATTCAATAGAGCTGCCCCTGGGCTGCTATAACTTGAAGCTTTAACTTAATCGTTTCAATCTAGGCTATATTCAGTCGTAAGTCTATATAGGCTGTCAAGACAATAAACTAATTATACTAGTGTTTTTGCAGTGTAGCCTAGGCTACCACAATGTCATTTACAAAATTGTGTATGGCTTAACTGTTTCTGTAGGCCTTATAGTACTCTTTTTGCCTTTTTGGGTGTGACCTATGTTAGAACTTTGTGTGACCATAGATTACGACCACATTTGATTGGAGCTTATGTTTGAGACACACTCTCAATAGATTAGGCCCACATTTCTTTTGTTGATTGCCAGTTGTGGCAAGTATTTCCACAGAAATGCCTAACAAAAAGCTAGCAGATGGAGGAACACCATCTTACATCCTGCAGAAACCTCTGCAGCAGACCCACAGAATTTTGCGCAGAGAATACAGAGATTAATGTAAGTTTTTTTTTCCAAATTTGCTGCTCTTCGACCGAAATATGTGTTTCTTCAAAATAAGACCAAGCTCTTCCAATGCTTATACGAGTATTGCACAAATATTGAATTAGCTCTGAAGGCACTAAATAGAGAAGCAGTCTCATCCAAGGTAAAGTGCACCATCCAAGATAAATACCACGCTTCCATTCTAACTCTTTGCAAGGATGAAGATGTTCAAAATGCTCCTAAGAAGTTGTCTTGCATTGATCGTCTTTGTGAAGAATGTGGGGTAAATAAGCTGGATGCATTAGCGCCACTTGTAAAGAAAGCAAATGAAAAGGAGACGAGTTGCTTTGCAAAGGCTTAATGGTACACTTAATGACATCATCACCCACTTAAAGAAGTTACTTGTTCCTTTCCCATGTCACCATGTCACCTATTTCAAGCCAAATGGCAGCAGACCCAGTTCTACACCTTAAGCAAACATCCCCCTGCTGACACAGTTGTCATTGTTATGGACTTTGCAGAAAATTTCAGCTGTGTTACTCAGAATGAAGTCCAAAGTGCACACTGGCACAATGTGCAAGTCACACTGCATCCAATGGTTACATATTACCAGTGTAACAGAGACTGGGAATTCCAGTCCTGTTAGGGAGTCCGTTGATGTATTATCTGATGATTTACAGCATGACTCCCATGCTGTGAACCACTTTGTGGAGGTTGGTGTGACCCATTTGAAGAAAGTTCGGTGTCTCTCTCCCAGGCGATTAATTCAATTCTCTGATGGATGTGCAGCGCAGTATAAGTCTAAAACACCATTCATGGATTTGTCTTGTGAAAGGACAGATTTTGGAATTTCAGACAGTTGAAAGGCATTATTTTGGTTCCCGACATGGAAAAAAATCCATGTGATGGGGATAGTGGGGTTATCTTTGATGGTACAGTAGTATGTTATATGACACTGTTTCAAACAAAATTTCTGGATTGCCTTCTTTTGACAACTTTTGCTCCATTTTTCAGTAACTGCAGTGTTACTGTTGCAACCATTAATCTGATGGAATTCATGAGTTTAGCTTTAATTCTGACTTGCACTTCTTTCATTATAAAATAGTTCATTTAAGTTCTCAACTTGAATAAAACTTCAGGTCTCCCAGTTACATTCTACAACAGATCCATGAAACAGTAACCATAGATACTGAATTTTATTTAAACTGATGTATAGGGTAGTTTGGGCACCTGCCCTTTCTATGGCTGAAGGGTAGCATATTCGGCCCTCTTGGCGTTCGATACAGATGCCTAGGTTTGTCATCTTCGCTTCAATGCAAACGGCTGGGTAATGCTTTCTACTTCTATGAAGCCAGCGATCGACGCGTGTTGCAAACGGGAGACAGTGCTCAGAAGAATCCTACTGTTACTAGCTCAAAACGGTGAGTATGTCCGTTTTCAGAATGATTATTATTAATGAAAGGAACGAAATATCGGGATGAGACTTGTTGAAGGTTTCGACGTTACTTCACATATTAAATATACGTGGTATCCACAGTTCGTAATACCAACGTTAAGTCAGTGTATCGAACACAATGTTATGTCCCAACTCTCCTTAGTGTAGTACATTGTGTGGGTAAAGTCGGGACAGAATTCGAGCTTCTTAAATATGTATACAACCTGCTTTATTTGCACAGTGACAACAACAATAGTACTTAATTGTGTTACTTAACAAATGCAAAGTCTCTGTGTGTTGCTACACCCTTAAAGATAACGTGTCCCGTCTTACCCCCAACCCCGGTGAGCTTGTTAATGTATTGAAATAGTGTGTGTACTAGTTGCACTACACTCCAAGTTTATTGGTTATGGATCCTTTTGTTTCTTTTAAGTCTTACGAAGCATACGATGACTCGTACATATATCAGGAGAAGTGATAGGGGATTTTATGGGATAGGGAGACTACAAGATGCTGTGAAAGAAATGAGGGAAAAGGGATTAAAGCTGAGATTGACAGCAAGGATGTATGGGATTCCCAAGTCAACACTTGAGCGTCATGTGAAGAAAGAAGCTGAAACTATGAATGCAACAACCTTGAAGTTAGGTCCAACTTCTTGTTTTTCTCCAGTACAAGAGGAAGAATTAAAGAAGCATATTCTTGAACTAGAGAGTAGAGGGTTCGGATTGACTCCCATGGAGATACGGACCCTTGCCTATGATTACGCAGAAGCCAATAACATTGAGCATAAGTTCAATAAACAAAAGCGAGTCGCTGGATATAGCTGGTTGGAAGCATTTATGAGGAGAAACCCATCTCTCTCCCTTCGTAAACCAGAACCACTGTCCCTTGCTAGATCTATGGGAATGAACAAAGTGAGAGTTCAGAATTTCCAGAGCCAGTTGCAGGACATTTTTGTAAGAGAGAATTTCTTTGATTGCCCCAAAGCAATCTACAACGTGGATGAAACCGGAATATCTCAGGTCCATAAGCCACCAAAAATAATAGCAGCGAAAGGGAAAAAGAACATTTATTCAACAACAAGTGGTGAAAAGGGCACAACGGTTACAGCAGTGGTTTGTGGAAATGCAGCTGGTTACTATATTCCACCTTTTCTAATTTTCAAGGGGAAAAGAAGCAACCCACTCTTGGCAACTGGAGCACCCTCTGGTACAGTTGTAGAACTCAGTGAAAATGGGTGGATTGATAAGGCCATTTTTCTGCGTTGGCTTCAATTTTTTAATAAGGAAGCAAGGAGAAATGCTGAAGGCAAGTGCTTATTAATCCTTGACGGTCATGCATCTCACCTAACCATTGAAGTTCTCAAATATGCAAATAAAAACAAGATAATGCTGCTTTGTTTACCGCCCCCACAGCACACACTGGATGCAGCCTCTCGACAAAACTGTATTTAAATCCATTAAATGCAGCTATGACAAAGCGTGTGCAAAATTTATGCGAGATAATCCAGGTAAACCAATTACCAGGTACGACATTAGTAGACTGTTTACCATTGCCTATCATTCAGGGGCCACTATGGGGAATCTGGTGAATGGATTCAAATACACTGGGATTTTCCCACTGGATGCTAAGGCAATTCCTGATCATGCATACGCACTAGCAGAAACTACAGAACAAGCAAAAACAATTCATTTGCAGGAAGGAGCACCGCCAAAGTCTTCTGAAAATGATGACAGCGTCGCACCAGCCGAAACTACTGGGCAAGCCACATCAAATGTTTTGCAGGAAAGTGAACCTGCACAGTCCTCTGAAAATGATGGCAGAATTTCAAATGAAGACACAGACCTAGAAGTAGCTATGCCTTCCATTAGACCTGAAATGTCTACTGAGTCATCTAGTAATCTGCCATGTGAAGACCAAGGCAGTACCAGTTCAGACACCACTAGTTTGGGAGGAAGGGTGTCATTTTCAGATATCCTGCCACTTCCAAAAGCCGCCCCTGTTAAGCGAAAGCGTAGTCACAAAAGCCTGATTGGTCTTGTAACTTCAGCAGATGTTATAGAGCGCCTGGAGAAAGAAAAGAAACAAAAAGAGTCTGTGCCTAAGAGTCAGAAAAATGCTCAGTTGAAGAAAAGTAAGGGAAAGTTGCCAGCTGCAAAGAAAGTGAAATGCAAAGCAAGTGCTGAACAGGATCCAGACAATTTCTGTGGATACTGCAACGACTATTATTTTGATATGGATGATGAAGATGAGGACTGGTTGTATTGCAAAAGGTGTCTCAAATGGTACCATGAATCATGCTTTGGACTCATGGGTGGGGGACTACAGTACTCTGTAGTCAGTGTAAGAAAAACTGAAAACTGCTGGATGAATTTTTATTGCTTTTTTAATGGTGTTATTATCATGCTTCCTTTATTATTAATGACACTGCATTGTACAAACTTAAAACATTGAGCCAGCATTTTATGGACATTTGGTTGTCTTGTATTTTGCAATTTCAGATTATGCAATAATTTTGCAATAATTCCACGTTGAGTATTTTAAAGACTTGAAACCTTGAGTATTGTAAAGACTTTAAACCGTTAGTATTTGAAAGAATTTGGAAACCAGTATGTACTGGACGTTTGCTGGCTGTACATTTTGTATTTCACACTCACATGTTTCAGCAATAATGCCAGCAAACATTTTGTAAATTCTCATGTAAATTTGAGAGAAATTTATTTTCAAGACAGCTATTTTTAAAAATGTGAATCTTCAGTAATACCACAAACCTTGAGTATTGTAAAGACAGTAAAAGACTTTAAATCTGTAGTACTTTACACTAGTACTTTATATTTGAAACACTTGGAATTCTTGTTAGTTGAAACATTTTTGAAACCAGTATTCATGGACATTTGAATTGGTTGTCTTTCAAACAGTATTCAATTAACACAATATTTTTGCAATACTAAAATTTTGTTTAAATTTGAGGGAAATTCAGTGACAATTTTGTAATCCCATTAATTTGATGTTTTTGCATTGAAGAAAGAAATGTTAATGGAAGATAAAAAGTAGCAAGTAACTATTTATTTGGTAATTTGTATGTTTATGATGTCAAACAATGTTTGAAGAATTTCACTTAATGTGTCTTTTAAAGGTGTCCATTCTTACCCCAATAACTGGGGTATGATGGGACACTTCTACAGTCTGAAAAAGATGTTGGTGTACCATCTAAATGTGAGTAATTTACAGAAGTTGACATATGCTAAGAAAGGTTAAGGTTGGTGGATTGTAGTATGTGCAGCATATCAGAATTTAATGTTTTGGAAAATGATTTGTTGATGAATTACCCATGAAGTGTCCCAACTTACCCCAATTTACCCTACTCTAAAAACTACTCTACTTAAAAATGTATCACTTTGTGCATGTCAGTTGTTCATCTCATGTCTGGTTTTCTCTTTTACAGTTCCTGTAAGTGAGGTGCCATCTGGTAATGATGTGGAAAGCAGCATGGATGAAAGGGATGGATCTACTGATGGCAATGATGGGTGATCATAATGGAACAGACTTACCTTTACAAGATGGTCAGCATTCATCTTCGCTGATCAAGTGAGTAGAATTAATTCAAATGGAGTACCTTTGATGAAATTAAATTTAAGCTTTTCCTGATAAAGAGATATGTGGGTCACAAGGGGTCAAACCCTGAAAACCTCGTTAACACGATATCTTGAGATAGGAAATATGGATGAATGTCGTACGTAGTATGTAGATGCGTTATGGGCAGAGGAAGAAACGTATTGTTTTGGTGGGGGCCATAGGTCATCTGGGGTCATCAGGGGTCAAACCCAGAAAACCTCGTTAACACGATATCTTGAAATAGGAAACTTGGGTGAATGTCATACTTAGTATGTAGATGTGTTAAGGTCAGAGGAAGAACCCTATTATGGTCAGAGGAAGAACCCTATTGTTTTTGGTGGGGGTCAAAGTCATCCGGGGTCACCAGGGGTCAAACCCCGAAAACCTCAGTAATACGATATCTTGAGATTGGAAACTTCAATCAGTGTGTTAGTTAGATGGGACTAATGTGTTATGTAGTGGTGCTTTTTAAGTGCATCGAAACGGCACATACAAACAAAAAACAAAAACACAAAGGCAAAACCCTCCACACACCACCAAATCAAACAGAAAATTATGTTCATTACAACAATAGAACCACACACACTGACAACCCAAATACCCCATAAACCAACCTCCCCCCGGCCACCCTAAACCAATATTACTACACACCGCCAACGAAAGACAACACCAGACCAATCCACCACCCAACAACAACCAAAAAACCATCACAAACTGCCCCAAGGGGCTACGAAGGGTCCGGGGCGGGGTCCACCTGCCACGAGGGGTCCGGGGTGGAGTCAACTTGCTATATTTACAGTATGTACACTATATAAACTATCTACACTATTTAAACAAAAACTGAACAAAACTGGGCCAAAAATACAGGCGCACCTTGCCCAAGGGTGTCCCGGAGGCAGTTGCGGCAAAGGGTAACCTCATTATCCCCACGCTTTAACAAGCTCCACAACCGGATGCAGTTGAGCTTTTTAAGTACGTAGAAACAGGCACTGACAAACCTAAAGGATAATCCCAAACCCAGTTTGCAGTTTAACGTCCTACCCAAGTTATGTAGTGTCATCTAGATAAAAACAGTAAAACTAAAAAGTAAAAAAACGTAAAAACGTTGGGGAAAATCTTTAAATGTCTAGACAAAAGCAAATGCGGGAGTCATGTCAAAACTTTATGTAAAGGTTACTTTCTTTGAGAAAGTCCAAAATGAGAGAGGGGTCTACGTGCGCAAACAATGTCTTCAGTTCTGGCACAGTGTAATACTTCTGACGAATATGGGAGTATTCATAGCAGTCGACGAGAATGTGACTGACGGTGACATCGCAATCACAGGGGATACAATATGGTCTGTCTTCCCCGTGGTGCAAATAAGCATGGGTGAGGCAAGTGTGACCGATTCGTGCCCTAGTCAGTACCGAATCATCTCTTCGTTTTCTGGGGGTTGCATTACCCACAGTCCCGACCGTTGGTTTGACCTGGTAAAGTTTGTTCTCTGGGAAAGAATCCCAGTTCCTGCCATTTTGATTTTATATAGCCGTTGATGTTAGGGCGATAATCAGTGCGGGGTACTTGGAGGTTGGTAATGTCCATCTGCAGGGCTTTCTTAGCTAGCGTGTCTGCCTTTTCATTTCCGTGTATGTCCACGTGACTCGGAACCCACGCGAGCACAACTGACTTCTGCCGTCTCACCAAACTGGAGTAAATTTCACGGAGAGACATCACACAAGGGTGTTTTCCTCATGGCCTTGAAGAGCTAAAAGGCTGGATAGTGAGTCTGTGAAGACAATGAACTGGCGGTCGTGCGAGGTTTTGATCATCTCGAATGCCATCTTAAGTGCCTGGATCTCGGCGGTAAATATCGATGCATCATCGGGCAATCTGACTTGCAAGAATGTATCTCGGCCTGCTGCCGCAGCTGCCACCTTGTTCGTGGCTTTGGAACCATCGGTATAGATTGCGTGATAACGACGGTACTTATTTCTAAGTTCATTAAAGCTGGCACGGTACACCAGTTCATTGGTTGAGTTCTTGAGATGTTGTCTCAAACTAAGGTCAATAACTGGTTTGACTAATTTCCAGGGGGGGGGGGGGTGATTGAGAAGGTAAGCTGTGCTACAGAATCGGGGTTGGTACACACCTGTGATAAAGCTCCACCAACGCGAATAGCAAAAGGAAGGATAGCTGATGGTTTCCTCGTGTATATGTCACTAAACGTATGGTTGAAGGCCGTCTCAAAGGTCGGGTTTTGTCTATGACTCCTCAGTTTTAGGGCAAACTGAAGGGACAACTTTTTCCATCTTAAATGGAGGGGTGGCTCGTTCGCTTCGATGTAAAGACTCTGCATTGGGGAGGTACGGAAAGCTCCGAGGCAGATCCTAAGACCTTGGTTTTGTATGGACAGGAGTTTCCTGAGGTATGACTCACGTGCAGAGCTGTAAACAACACAACCATAATCAAGTTTGGACCTCACTAGGGATCTGTATAGTCGAAGCAAAACGGGGCGATCAGCGCCCCAGTCCATCTTTGAGACGACCTTCAACAGGTTTAGTGCTCCCTGACACTTCCGCCTGAGATGGTCGATGTGGGCTTTGCTTATTGTCGAGTATTAGGCCAAGAAACTTGGTCTGAGGAGCAACTGGGATGTGGACACCGTTCAAACTCAAGTCTGGGTCGCAATGGGCACCTCTCCGGTTGCAAAAGTGCATGCAAACAGTTTTCGTCCGAGAAAAACGGAATCCGTTTCTGTCAGCCCAACGCTGGATGTTAATCAGGCAATTTTGCATCAGTCTCTCTATAGATCTCATGTTCCGTGAGGAACAGGCTCAATCAGTGTGATACATAGAATGTAGATGTGTGATGGTTTTCCATGATCAAATATGAACACAAAACTGTATTTTGCTAATACATTAAGACAGCATTTGACTAGTGACAGAAAGAAACGAGAGAACATGGCATTCTGGTTTTCCTTGCTTTATTGCATCAAGTATGTTGCTCAGCTTGCGATTTTGAATGCAAAATTGCTAACACTTTCCTTCCATTAATGTTAAAAGAGTTGAAGGCCTGACGTAGTGGTGTTTGGATAGTGAGCTGTCTGGAAGTTTTGTTTAAAGGTCCCACGTGGACCCTACTGTATAGCTCATTTTATAACATCTGCAAAATGCTGTTAACTCCTATATATTTTGCAGTGCAATGTTGATTGTTTGTCAAATCATATTCTGTTAGTGGTGCCTTTGGGTTGTGCACAAATTTTGGGTCCAAGACCCATTATTGTCTGTTTTGTGAAATATTGCAAAATGGTTGATGGTTTGCAAAAACGATATTCTGTTAGTGGTACCTTGAGGCTGTTCAGGAATTTTGGATTCAAGGCCCAAGATGGGGGCCCTAGGGTCCCTTTTGTGAAATATTGCAAAATTGCTAACACTTTCCTTCAATTAATGTTAAAAGAGTTGAAGGCCTGACATAGTGATGTTTGGATAGAGAACTGTCTGGAAGTTTTGCTTAAAGGTCCCATGCGGGCCCCACTGCAACTCCTGCAAATTTTGTAGTGCAATGTTGATGGTTTGTCAAGTCAAATTCAGTTGGTAGTGCCTTTGGGGTGTGCACAAATTTTGGGTCCAAGGTCCATTATTGTTTATTTTGTGAAATATTACAAATGGTTAACCCCTACTCCAATTAATGTTAAGCAGAGTTGACAGTCTGTGATACTGATGTTTTGTCTGGGAGTTTTGGGCCAAGGTCCCATGTGGGCCCCCATGGCTCTTTTTACTAAAGTCTGCAAAATTTTGGTACAGGTTCTCTTGTATAATATAATTGTTTTGTCATAATGTTACGTGGTTAGTGCATCCTTAGGGTGTTCGGGAATTCGTACCCCTTACCCCCCCCCCACCCCTTCACATTATTACATCACAAAAGCTTTAGGTTAAAAGAGGAAATATTTAAGCTGGCATTAAAGTGATATGATATACTTCACAAAGGCATAAATCGTCCATCAGACTGGACTGACCTGTAAAAGAGGGAAGAAATATGTTGTTAACACTACATATGGAGCAGCAGAAGCTTTTTTTTAATGCACCCCCCCCCCCTCCCCAGAAAAAAAAATACAGGAAAGCAGTCCATGTAATATTCCAGGGCGTTCAGAATGTCCGTCCATGTGAATGTGTTACCTACGTTACATTCACACTTTCCTCCATTACAGCTGTTTGGGGAGTAAGTCATTTTATTTCTGAAATTCCTTCTCCATTTCTTCTCATACCCAACAACAGAGAAAGAAATGTTTTGTAATCATTAGCAGTGAGAGAAGTGTGTTTTCTCAGATTGTGTCCGCCCATATTATTTTGTTACATACGTTACACCACCAGTAGGAGGGCAACCTTCTTCAATGAATTAAGCATTGAAAGAAGTCCTTGGTCAACAAAAAGGCTAATTCCAACCTGAAATAAAATTAACACCCATGTTTTACTGTTAGATGAATCACAATTAATACATTCACTATTAATTTCATCAATTTTGTTATTGTTAATAACAATTCCACCAAATGTGTTCTGGTGGTTTCCTTTATACTTACCATTTACACCCTTCAGTTTATGGTAATACATTTGTAATTGATTATTTTGATCAATAAGTTCAGTTTCCCAGTTTTATATCTCAGTGTCCGTCCATGTTACCTACGTTACTCCTTTCAGACCCCTTCGTTTGTATGGTTCTTCATTTCAAAATGGCCGCAGTGGCCGCGAACACTTGTATTGCATGGCGGGGGTGACAGACCATACAAAGCGTAGTCCTGGCTGACCGCCCAGTTGTTACAAAACGTGAGGCAATCAGCCAGAGCTTGAAACCACTCCCAGAGGAGGGCCACAAAGCCACACTGCCAAAACACATGGGGCACACTCTCCCACCCTGTGCATCCAGTGCGGGGGCAAATGCCATCTCCAGGACGCCACCGAAGGCGCTTGAGATTCGTTACGATGGCGTCGTGTGCGATGCGCCACAGCAGGTCACGCCGGCGGTGATCAAGTGTCCCGCTGTGGACTACACGCCACACTTCCGGCCCTGACGCATAGTCGTTGGGTTGGACCTGGCCAACCAAGTCATCAAAAATGGCCCGGTACTGGTCCCCGGTACCGGTTCCCCTTGCTGGACTGCAAAACGTCCCCTACAGTTGACATAATACGTAGTGTTTCCCTCATCTGACAGTATGCCTTCGTTGGCCTCCAACTGTGAGGTGGGGGGGGGGGGGGGGGCTTTTTAAGTGCATCGAAACGGCACGTACAAACAAAAAACGAAAAAACTCAAACCGGATCGGACAGGAACATAAACGCAAAACTATCCACACACCACCAAATCAAACGGAAAAGTATGTTCATTACAACAATAGAACCACACACACACTGACAACCCAATACCCCACAAACCAACCTCCCTCCGGCCACCCTAAACCAATATTACTACATACCGCCAACGAAGACAACACCAGAACAAACCACCACCACCCAACAACAACCAAAAAAACCAAAACACCAGACCAAACAATCATCACAAACTGCCCCAAGGGGCCACGAGGGGTCCGGGGCGGGGTCCACCTGAAATATATATACAGTATGTACACTATATACACTATTTACACAAAAACAAAAAAACTGAACAAAACTGGGCCAAAAATACAGGCGCACCTTGCCCAAGGGTGATCATGATCAACTTTTCCGACCAGGGAAGTCCATCTGGGTGAAACTAAAATAACAGATCCACAAGAAGACGAGGAACCAAAGGAAGCGTGCAAACCCCCACCCCATTCATAGGACCAGGTGTAGACGTCGTCCTCATTAACAATGTGAGTCTCCTGGAGGAAAACGAAGTCCACACCTAATGATTTGCAAAACTGGAATATTCTTGACCGTTTCCGACTGTCCCTCATGCCATTAACGTTTAGGGTCATGAGGGACAGAGGACCAGTCATGATTGCATGTGTAATGTGTAACTACAAAACCGTCTCTGACCTGGCCTTTTTATTTATGTTTGGTGCTGGTGGCATAATAGGATGGACTCCCTGGTCTGACACCTCGCCTGAGGCCGACCTTTTTAACTGAGATTCTGATTGAACCCCCTCACACAAATCAAACCAGTCCTCCCCGGATGGTGGGACCTTTGGTGGAGGCTCTGAGGCAGGTCCTCCAACATCTGACATGGCAGTGTCAGACTCTGAGTCTGATGAAAGATTAAGGTCTTTCTCCACTGTTGAAATTCCGGCCTCCCCAGGAGCTGATGGGGAGGGTGCCTCAGGTGCTGATGGGAAAGGTAGAGAAGGGCCTACCTCTGGGTTCCCAGAGACCACTTCACATTCCTTGGAAGCTAGGAACTCTTGTTCCACCTGATGTGCCACCTCATCGGGTGACGGGGACCTGGGTTCCTCCATCATTGGTTCTGGGCCTGAATGCGAGGGTTCACCTGCCGGCTCCACATCTGCACTAGCTCGTGCAGAGTATGACGTGGGGCAGGCACCAGAGACATGTCCCTCCTCCCCACACAGGTTACACCGCACCTCGTTGGGACAGGTTGCCTTGTCATGCCCCAACTGCAGGCACCGGCCGCATCGCTTATTGGGGCATGACTTGGCCTCGTGCCCCTCCTCTCTACATTGAAAACAAGTGCGGGGCTGGCCAAAATACCTGATGTGGGCTTTTGAACCCCCTATGAAAAGGACGGAGGGAATGTCCCTTTCCAGCTCCATACGGAACTGTCTCTTCCCGTTGAGAATACCGGCCAATTCACCTTCATTGTACTTGACCCAACGCCAGTCAGAGACAGTTCCGTACTGCCCTAGAACCCTCGCCACCAGGCCCTGATCTACCTCAAAATTGAGGTACAACACTGTCACCACCACAGAGCGATCATATGGGGTGACAGTGAGACCCTCCACTCCCTTAAGGGAGGAAACCCCCTTGATTCGGGCAGCATCAGTCCGGAACTTCAGGTCATATGTATTCCGGGGTGCAAGGGCCTGCAACATCTGTATGTCCTTAACTTCTACCTTATTGTTCTTCAACACAGAGAAAACTTGCTGGGGTGTAACATTCCCCCTCGACTCAAACTGTAACTTAACGATGCTGCTATCCCGACCTCCGGGCATAGCAGCAAGTGAGAGTGGCACTAGGCCACGCGAACCCAAGGAAAAAACCTCAAAACTATAATAAACACTGTTCAAGAAAAAAATAAAGAAACCCAACCTTAATTACACAGAAAAACCAGGCGTGGTCGGAGAAACCCAACAAGACCAAGCCCTCGCCAACACACCTAAGAAATAACGTTGTACCGTTTGGTCGTGTCCGCCTTTAAGCACGTAAAATTATAGTGTATACAGTATATAGCCAAGGCGAGAGCGAAACGAAAACACGTCTGCACTCGCCGAAGACCGGAACTGAAAAAGCTGTGAGGTACACTGTTGCTAAACAGGGTAGGAAAGAACCAACGGAATGATAATCCACCCCAATAACGGACAAAGTAGGCACACGGCATCTGACTGTCGACAGCACTAAAAACACATTTGGTCAGGAGAAAACGGAGCTTTGAAGGAAAGTGCACAAGGCCCAACCCCCCCCCCCCCCCTGCCTAGGAACCTGGTACACCACTTTTCTTCTGACCAGCTCCGTTTTCCCTGACCAAAGAAACCTAAACACAGCCCTCTCCAGTCGCACCAGGACACCCTCTGGAGCGGCCAGAACAGTGCCCGGATACCACAAGAGAGGGTAAACTGTTACCTTCCCCAACAGACTAATGTAGCGATCGCCAAAGTCCTTCAACCTAGCTTCCACCAGGTCCACTTTCTCATTACAGGTAAGTGACTCGGGTGAACCGTAACCAAACCATATGCCATTGATTTTTATGGCGTCGTCTACCCATGATGCCGCGAAGGGCAGTTGTTTCGACCGCCACTTACCTAGACGGAGTCCTTTGGTCTTGGTGGGGTTCAGTCTGGCACCTGTCGCTCTTTGAAAAGTAGACAGCGTGCCAGTAAGGGCTCTGAAGGAAGCTAGGTCGGAGACTACGCATGTGACGTCGTCAGCTTACTGGTGTCACTTGACTTTAGCTCAACCAGGTATGTGAAATGGTCGATACAAAGGTTTAACTTTGGAAAGGCTCTTGGCTAAGGGATTCACTAAACAATACATAAAAATAGAGTAGAGGTGGACACAGGGGACACCCCTGCCTACCCCACGTTAGGAACCTCCTGAAGGGGTTCCGAGCGGTAGGGCCATTAACGATAACCCGACTATATACACTATTATACAGTAAAGAGGTCCATTTAACAAAAACTGGATTCAAACAAAACTTCTTCAAGATTTTAAAGAGGAACCCGTGATCACAAGGGAAGAGCACTTGTAAATATTGATGTTGTTTGTAAATATGGAACTACTGTAATTTCGGTCAAATAGGAACTGTGTTGTGTTACAGAGTAGTGTGAACTTGTGCAGGTACTATAAGTTGTAAGAATATGTTGTATATATATGTATAATCTATGTGTAGATGTTATATATGTGTATGTAAATATCTGTACATATAGTTCTATTACTCTAATGAAGCATTAATTTTCTGCTTTGAGATTTAGAGCTTGTTTTTGTAAATAGTTTTTCATTTATCGTACTTCTTGCCCCGCACCGGTTTGAGTTTTTTGTTTTGTACTTGTCGTTTCGGGGGGGGTGCACTTAAAAAGCAACTACAGTCCGTGCTTTTTACTTGTTGTTGCCATTCGGTCCGGTCCGTGAGGGTGGTCGCCTTCGGGCGTGGGGGTTGTTGTGCCTTCGCGGCGTTCACCCCCCGGGTTTGTACTTCGGGTAGTGTTGTGTTTGCCTTCGGGCGTTGTAGCTTTCGGGCGTTTGTTGTTGCCTTCGGTTGTGTGTGTGTGCTGCCTTCTGGCGTTGTGTTGTTTTCCTGTTTTGTTAAATGGTCTTGTGTAGTGGTGTGGTCTGGGGGGTGGTCCGATATTTTCTGTAGCTTTTTACGTACGTAGAAGAAAACGGGCACGAAGCAACAAAGGAGAACTTAAACCTGCCGTACAAAACTGCAAAGGTGAACCTATTTACAGAATTCTGTACATTTGCGTCTAGCTCAGCAAAACAAAATTTCTGCGATTAACTAATGTTTACAGAAAACCACCCCCGAACCCAAACCAGTTACATAGGACTATTTACAATCTCACTAGGCAAAAACTATTTACCATACCCCTTTACATCAACAGAAGAGTGCTTCAGGTTGAGTCTGTTCAATGCTTTTTTGAACTAAGGCTTGTGGCTTCCCTATACGTGCTCCTGGAACAAGGTGTAGGGTGGCCTTGGGGGAGGTTGGTTTGTGGGGTAATTTTTGGGGTTTTTTTGTCATGTGGTAATTGTGTGGTTTCTATTGTTGTACATGAACATAAGATTTTCCGTTTGAGTTTGGTTGGTGTGTGGGCTAGTTTTGCGTTTTATGTTCCTGTCCGACCTGTTTTGAGGTTTTTTTCGTTTTTTGTTTGTAACGTGGCCGTTTCGGGGAATGCACTTAAAAAAGCTCCGGAACAAAACACCGGACGTGACATGAAAACATCCAAGGACAACTATATTACACCAGGGCCAGCATTCATGTGCCCAACCTCCACTATTTACAGTATTAACAATGATTATGTGCTCTTCAACATGCTTGTAGCCGGAGCTGGACCTAATGTGGGAACAAAGCAAACCTATTTACACTGAACTACCCAAAAAAAAACTTGTGGTCATGCATGGGCACAGGACCACAAACAGAAACAGAAAACCCCAAAAGAAAAAAACGGGGACACAAAAGGCAAAACCCATTCACACTAAATACTCTGACTGGGACCTTAATCTTTTAATTCCGTGGGCCTCGTGTAACGGGTCGTCCCCCGAGCTGATCGAGGTTTTTTCCCCTGTCCTGATACTTCGCCTGAAGGCCGAACCTCTTTAGTGCAGACTCTGGCCCCTCCCGCCCTCACACAAAATCAAACCAACCCTCCCCCGAAGGTTGAGATCCTTTGGAGGAGGCTCTGAGGCACCGCTTCCCCGCCACCGCGCATCGTTCGCCGGAGTCCTGAGACAGATCGAGGTCCTCGCTCTATGTCATTATTTCAACCTGACCGGTGCCGCTGCCAACGATGGCGGAGAGTCTGCCTCAGGGTCCCAGTCCCCCCTCACACTGCTTGGAGGCAAGGGAAGTCCTGCTCAACCTCAAGTGCCGCCTCCTCTATTCCTGGGTTGAATATTGTTGGGGCCTGTTTGCCGAGGGTTCGGGTGACGACCCCACATCTGCACTGACATGGGCAAGTACAATGTGGGGCAGGTGTTCACCAAACACATGTCCCTCCTCCCCACAGAGGTTGCAAGCACCTACCACCTCGTTGGGACACTCTGCTTGCCGTGCCCCAACTGCAAACATTTTTTCCCAAACGTCTGTTGGACAACGACCTTGGCTTCGTGCCCCTCCTCTCCACAATCTAAAACCCCCCTTACGGGCCTGGCAAAAGAACCTACTGTTGGGCCTTGGAACCCCCTATGAAGAGGAACGATGGGAATGTTCCTCACCAGTTCCATACTGGAACGTCTCTTGCCATTAAATATACCTTTCAAGTCACCCACAGTTATTTAACACCACCGCATTTTCACAGAACAGTATTCCGTATCGACTAGAACCCTCGCAACCAGGCGCTGATCGACCTCGAAGGGGAAGGTAAGCACCGTCACCCGGCCACAGAGCCATCATATGGGTGACGTGAGCCTCTCTACACCCCCTTCAGCATGACACAGGACCTTAACGACGGGCAAGCATCAAGACTTAAACTTAACGTCTACGTGTTGCGGGCCTCAAGCGCCTGCAACATCTCAATTTCTGGCAATGTTCGACACATTGTCCTTTTAACACAGTAAACGCCTGTGGGGGAGGGACCCTCACCCCAGACGAAAACTCAACTTTAAACATTGTGCTATCCCGACCTCCGGGCATAGCAGCAGTTTGTGTGGCTCGAGGCCACGGAATGAAAAGAAAAAACTCTGACCAGGGTTTACAAAGGACAAAATTTAGGATGAACCACGCTATAAGGTTGTAAGCACAATTGCAATAAATAGTATAGCTATCACACAGTGATACAAGTTGAGCACGGCAAAACGACGAGAGCGAAACGAAAACACGTCTGCTCTCGTCGAAGACCTGAACTGAGAGCTTTTTATTACTTTTTACGAACGTAGAAACGGGCACGAAGAAACAAAGTAGAACTTAAACCTGACCGGACAAAAACATAACTCTGAACTATTTACAGAATTCTGTACATTGCGCTAGCAAACAAAATGTCTGTGCTTTGTACAAAACCACCCCAAACCCACTGGTTTTTTAAGTGCATCGAAACGGCACATACAGACAAAAAACAAAACTCAAACCGGGTCGGATCGGACAGGAACATAAAGGCAAAACTATCCACACACCACCCAATCAAACAGAAAATTATGTTCATTACAACAATAGAACCACACACACACTGACAACAACCCAAAGACCCCACAGACCAACAGGTTTCAGTGCGGGCGGGCCGGGTGATAGTTAATTTGTAAATATTGAAATTGCAAATAGTCCTACGTGATTGGCTTGGGTGAGAAAAAAAATGTTTATGTGCATCGAAACAGCACATACAAACAAAAACTCAAACCGGTCGGACAGGAACAACCTTTATCGGTGATAAAGGTTGAGCACGGTAAAACGACGGGAGCTCGACGAAAACACGTCTGCTCTCATCGAAGACCTTTGTTTTTGCCGATCCGGTTTGGAGTCTTTCTGTTGACAGTGTCCGTTTCTATGCACTTTAAAACCACAGTAATGAGGTTACCCTTTGCCACAACTGCCCCCGGTCCGCATTATTTTTTTCCCAGGACGAACGTGGGCAAATCGAGTTTTCAAAAAATTTTAAATTTGTTTCTCTAAATGAAGGTTAGGGTCAAAATTTAGGTTAGGGGTACGTGGGCTCAGGTTATTTGGCCCGTTCTTTCATAATCCGGCGTCAGAATTACAAAAAAAAGGGTCGAAAAGCTGTCATTTTGGAATTAGAGGTGTGGCCTATTTCCAGGAAGCTGATTGGTCCATTGGCCAGATTTTCCCTGACTCGTTCTGGTCCCCCCCCCACCCCCCCCCCCCCCCACCCCCCCCCCCCCCCACCCCCCCCCCCCCCCACCCCCCCCCCCCCCCACCCCCCCCCCCCCCCACCCCCCCCCCCCCCCACCCACGTACTTTACTCCAAGCAACACAAATGCATAAGACAGTTCTATTTTGTTGTGGCATAACATTATACAAACTACTTGCCAAAATCATTTATTGCATAAACAGCAAACTTTATTTTGGCACAATGATGGCAGAGAATATGTAAGTACATGAGTGCATCCATACAGTTACACAGCAAACACTTGTTCTTTTGATAGAATTATATATGTGTACAAAAGTCCAAATAAACAATTTAGTGGAATTTGTACATTTTTTTTTTTTTTTTGCATCACCGTATTCCTCCCCCTCTAGCTCTTCTGAATTCCAACCACGTCTTTCATCATGAATGATCAGGATTGGCCACTTGCATGACTGTCTACTGTCAAATTCAGAAGTACACAAATTTCTTCAATATTCTTTAGTATTGTAAGCTCAATACCACACAATGTACAGTATACAAGAAAGCTAACAGTAAGTCCACAGTTGTGTAGTACATGCAGGCATTGCATTTTTAAATGTTAAAAAACAGTTGTACAGAGTAATTGTCATATTTTGTGCATATGTAATCAGGGCTTCGTTTTTATAAAATCGAGGAGAGCACTGAATTACTCTCCTGGAATCATCAACACTGTGAAATTGCTCTCCTGGACAAAACAGTCTCTAAAACACATACACTGTTTTACTCTCCTGGAGTCTTTCAGGAGAGCAATTTGCTCTCCTCAATATTTGTACAACTTATGTTGTAGTAATTAGCATACAGTATATTAACACTGGCTAGTTCCCAATGTATATACAGTGCAGTATTGTATGCAGGGCATTCCTATCTTTAAAAAGATAGGACACATTCGAAGTCATTGGAACCACTCAACATTTGTTATTCTGACAACTTAGCAATGTGCCTTGATATTTCTTAGAAACAAAAAAGATAGAAATGAATTTGTTTTATACAGTCATTCTGTTTATTTCTCGATCAAAAATTTACAACACATTCTTTGGCAAACTGATTTAAGTGAAAAGAGTTCCAACAGGTAAGAATCATTTAACAAACTTTTCAGATACTCTCAGTTGATGTGAACATATTAAATCTACTGTAAGTACAGCATCTTAGGACTTTCTTCACTAATATCTTAAAGATGTTAGTGAAGATAGCCCATTTTTAATAGCAGGAAGTAGCCCCATACATAGGGAATACATGTTTACAAAAATTACATGTCAAAATTTTCTGAAGGTTCATTAATTAAAACGTAACAGAATAGCTAGAAAATTAAACTGCATGAAATGTTTTTTCTTTTTCTATCTTACACTTGCATCTTGTTTTATATTTTGGTATTGTCGAACATGAATAAACTGAACTGAACTGCTTCAAAGTCTCTATGTCTCTCCCACTTTAAATTGGAAATCAGTATTTTGTTTGTTACTTTTCCAATATGAGAGTTCAAAATGAAACTGTGTCTTTTATCCATCATTATTGTCATCTTAACTGTATAACAGGGTTTGGATCAAAGCTCTTCTGTGGTCCATACGATGTGCCTTTTAAAATGATGATTCGGGTCTCTTCACTTGAGTTGTCTTTGTCGGCGAAGATACAGCCAGCATGTCTGGCTCAGAGAGAACATCTGGTTCTTCAGAAACAACAGATTTCTCATCTTCAGCTGGTTCAGCATCCTCCTTTAGGTCATCTCTCTTTCGCTTTTCAGGTTCATCAACATCAGATTCTTCAAGACCCGAGAAGCTCAACTCCAGTTCACGTTCAGACTCCTCCCTCGATGCAGAACTACTGCTACTGCAGCTGGAGTGTTCTTTGGGGTCTGGATTTAGGTCATGCCTTGGCCTCTTTTCAACTGGACTGGGCAATTCTAACCTCTGTTTACGTCGTTTCTTCTGCATAAACTGATCAAGAGCATCATCGATTATGGCCTCCCTCTCTGTCTCCAACCAGATGCGATCATTAGCTTTTATGAGCATTAAATCCTCCATCCTGGCATGTTTCAGCGAAATTCTTCGATCGGACATCATGGAAGAAAGCACACTGAACCCCGATTCTACCGTTGCATTACTAATATGGTGTGTAATCTTGTCTTTGATCAAAATTAAAACAGGCACCCTTTGAAAATGTTTTAAAAAATAGACGGAGTAGGCTTCAATTTTGCCTAAATACAGTGTGTTAGGCTATAAATTTTACCATTTTACCATTCTCATGTATAAACGGATCAGAATAAAAAAGACACCCTTTAAAAATCATGAAAAAATGACGGTGTAGGTTTCAAATTCGCATATACTACAGTGTGCTAGGGTACAAATTTGACCATTCTCACATATAAGTGGATCAGAATGACGAAAGACACCCTTTGGATATTTTTACCAAAAAATGACGGTCTAGGCTCCAAATTCACCTATATTGCAGTGCGTTAGGCTATAAATTTGACCATTCTCATAGAAAAGTGGATCAGAATGAAAAAATGCACCCTTTGAAAATTTTTACAAAAATGACGGTCTAGGCTGCAAATTCGCCTATACTACAGTGTATTAGGCCATAAATGTGACCATTCCCACATACTGTATACCGGTATGTGGATCAGAATGAAAAAAGGCACCCTTCGAAAATTTTGACAAAAATGACGGTCTAGGCTTCAACTTCGCCTAATCGCCTATACCAAAGTGTGTTAGGCTATTAATTTAACCATTTTCATGTGTAAATGAATCATACTGAAAAAAGACACGATTTGAAAATCTGTACAAAAATGAGGGTCTAGGCTCCAAATTCGATGAAACTACTGTGTGTTAGGATATAAATTTGATCATTGTTAGGTGTATTAGATCAGAATGAAAAAAAAGATGTTGTAGGGTACAGTATGCCTTTTAGTTGAAAATTTTCTCTGAGAAAGTTTCTGATCACTGTTTTCGAAAAAAAAAAGTTGTCTGGTACCTCGTCCTTAATTTAATTATAATGGAGAATGCCTAAAGCCACGTGTAAACATGACTGGGGGACGAGGATGTTCCAGCCAAATAAAAAAAACAAAGCAGAATGTGATAATGCAAACAAGACCTGTGGGATTAATCCAGCAGACATTGATTTACGTAGGTCTAGGCCCTATACGTACCTTTGATGAAAGATGTCTTGTTGCCGTGTGTTTGCTCACAAATGGTGAGCCTGCTGCATAAGCTTTGATGTCATTTCTGGCCTGGCCTCGAATTCTTCCGTCACGTGAGATTTTATCGATATGCGCACGACATACAGTACACCAAATTTTTGTAACCATTTCACGTCCATTTATGTCATCGGTTTCATAACCAAATGTTGGTAAGTTCCATCGCAAGAATGTAGTTAACTGTACTGGATGCGCCATGATTGTTACATCTTAAGACAACGTACTAGGCATAATTTGGCGCCGCAAGCTAGTTTTTTTTTTTTTTCGTAGGAAACTAAAGGAAAATCGATTTTTGAAGAATTTTTAAATTTGTTTCAAAATCATGGTTAAGGTTAGGTATAGGTTAGAGTTAAATAGACAAGGAATATTTGACCAGTTCTTTCATAAACCGGTTTCAGAATTACCAAAAAAGGTTCGAAAAGCTGTTATTTTGGAATAAGGGGTGTGACTTATTTCCAAGAAGCTGATTGGTCCATTGGCATGAAACTTCCTAAGCCGCCTACGAAAAAAAAAGTCGCAGGGCGCTGTTGGAAATCCCCCTATAAGAACACATGCTGTTACTGCGCAGCTGTTCCACTGTACAGCGTGCGATTGCTGGATGAATCCAAACAGAACATGGATGTAACATTTGTCCGCCCGACCACTTACGAAGGCACGAAACCACGTGACTGAATCAGCAATTCCTACAATCGAAGCTGTGGCTTCGATTAATTAAGAATCATTTTACATCGTTAAATACTTTCTGACATTGCTTCAGTGGCCTATTTGGACTCCTACATTTATACTGTTGGGGGATTCATATTTACTTTAATAACATGGTGAATCGTGGAAGAAAATTTTCATATCGGAAGCTGTCCGGTACTGTTATTGGAGAGTAAAAAAGACAAGCATATACCACAAGGCTTTTCAAAATTATAATTATTATAAAGCAAACGAGATCATTGGAAAGTTTCAATATTTTTCCTTTTACAATCGGATCGCCCGTATCTTGGCATGGACCTTAGAAAGACACATGACTTGCACGACGCATTTACATTGAGTGCACAGTACTACTGACGAAAACATGGTAAGCAGCGAGCGAGCTAGGCAGGTTTTTGTAGGAATGCAAGCCGACAACACAGGCTGAACGAGCACTGATATCGAAGCTTGTATAAAGTCTGCTTGTGCGATCTGATGAACAATTGACCTCAGACCGCCTTTAGGACTGTACAAAAATACGTGAATTTCAAGCCGTTGGAATTTGATTACAAACACTTAGGCTACAATACAACATTCTTACGTGCTTTCTTTTCATGGAATTTCGAGATAAAAAACATCGCACAGAACACAATAAAGACACGCAATTTGTAACCCTTCTAAGCTGACTGTTTTGCTCCAGTGACGGGCGTTTAGGTGAGCACGGGCGATCACTCGGCTTATAACGAAACCCCGTAAAAGTTGGTTACGGTAAGAAAAGCTTCGGCTGTAATTTTTCCCTCCTCTTCATTTTTGAGGAGCGCAGTTTTATTGCTCTCCTGCAGAAATTAAGGAGTTTGAAAGCGCGCTAATAATTTTTTAGGAGCGTGGTGAATTACTCTCCTAAAGCTAATTTTAGGAGCGCGAAGGAGCGCGATAGCGCCGGCGCTCCTTAAAAACGAAGCCCTGTGTAATAATATTTTTTGCCAGAAACAACACAGATGAGCTTGATATACATTTCATAGTAGAAATCTTTTCTGTTACTTTGAATTTCATAGCAGAAGTTTTAAGGCTAGAAGTTAAGAACAAAGAACGCAAGGTACTGTACAGTCCTATAAGGTCTACCAATACTCAAATGAACAGTTAATCTTATGAAACCTCTCTAAAATAATACTTGATTTTCTTCCTCAAAAATGTACAGTACAGTACATGATAATACATTTTTTTTATATTTTACAAGTTAGAAAATATTTCTTCTACTGGATAGTGTAGGAGCATGGGTACGCCGTGCATTAGTTACAGCAGCTTTAAGAAGCATTCAAAAACAAGTTTTCATCAAAACATTTCAAGCCAAATACTACACAATGTACCCAACATTTAGCTTACATGTATGTCCACAGTTGTGTAGTACATATACTGCACTGGAAGTTAAAAACAGTTGTACACTGTAACTGTCATATTTGGTACATAAAATTAACATGTTTTGCAAGCTCTAACTTCAAAGATGTGCTTCACAAGTCCATTTCATGGGACACTTTTTTTTAATTTTTTCACTTTTATTGTTTTTAAACATCAGGGGAGAAGTTGGAAGTTAAGAATAATAACAACATGGCAGACATGTATTGTATGTACCCTCTTGCATAGGTTGAGCTCTAGCTACTGTACAATGTACAGTATACTTTATCCTGTGCCGAAGTGCACAGTACTGTAGGCAAGGTCAATAATTTGAGAAGTTGCCAGAATTAGCAGGGTTCAAAAATTTCATATTTAACTGCAAAGAATAATACACTGTGATGGCCTGCTGTTGAATTGAAAAGAATCCACTGTACATACAGGTGTAACGTCCCAAAGACCACGGGCCCAATGCATGGCATTGTGCAGACAGTCCCATACTGTTTCATGAGTACTCAAATGAACAGTTAATCTTATGAAAGCTCTCTAAAATAATAGTTGATTCTTTCCTCAAAAACATACAGCACATGATAACACATTTTTTTTGTATTTTACAAGTTAGAAAAAATTTCTTCTACTGGATAGTGTAGGAGCATGGGTACACTGTGCATTTACAGTGGCTTTAAGAAGCATTCAAATTCAAGTTTTCATCAAAAAATTTCAAGCCAAATACTACACAATGTACCCAACATTTAGCTTTCATGTATGTCCACAGTTGTGTAGTACATGTACTGCATTGAAAGTTGAAAACAGTTGTACACTGTAATTGTCATATTTTGTGCATAAAATTAACATGTTTTTCTAGCTCTGACTCTAAAGATGTGTTTCACAACTCCATTTCATGGGACACTTTTTTTCTTTTGATTTTTTTTTTTTTTTACTTATATTGTTTTTAAACATCAGGGGAGAAGTTGAAGGAATAACGAGATGGCAGACGTCATGTATTTTATGTGCCCTCTTGCATAGGTTGAGCTCTTCAATGTACAGTATACTTTATCCAAGGCCAAAAAGTACTGTAGGCAAGGTCAACAATTTGAGAAGTTGCTACAAATAGCATGGTTGAAAACATTTTTGGCTTAAATTTAAAAGCACTGTACAATACACTGTACAAATGTCTATCTACAGTACTGTAAGTCTGACCCCTTTTGCATACTGTACTAAAATCTTCACTGTTCATGCTAACAAAATTTAAGGAAATTGGGACCCATAATATTTCTATTCTATTGAACATGTCAATACAGGTCCTATTGGCCATACTGTATGTTGCACCTCTTCAGCCCCCTCCACATGTCCCCAGAGCTGCTATCTCTCTACCTTAATCTCTTGAGCAAAAAAGCTACAGAACCAGGGCACTTTTGACCACAATTGTACTATCAACCAGTATAGAAATACTTGTGTTGCAAGATATACTATGGATACTACAGTTTGAGATTAGACATGCACCAACACACAACCTTTTAAGTGCAGGAAAGAAGGGAGATTACTAGGTGTGGGAGTGGGAGGATGACTGAAGCCAGAAAACCAGCCCAGACAGGCACATGACAGGATTTTGAGTTCTCAGAAGGTGTAACAGATAGCAAAATGAACAGCATGAATATTTACAGCATGCCTCATCCAATCCCCCCCCCCCCCTTCCCCTCAACCTAACCCCTTCTTTCATCATGAATGATCAGGATTGGCCACTTGCATGACTGTTTGCTGACAAATTCAGAAGTACACAAATTTCTTCAATATACTGTAGTATTGTAAGCTCGATACCACACAATGTAAAGTACACAAGAAAGCTTACAGTACTGTATGTCCACAGTTGTGTAGTACAGGCATTGCATTTTTAAATGTTAAAAAACAGTTGTACAGTGTTATTGTCATATTTTGTGCATATATAATATTTTTGCCAGAGACAACACAGATGAGCTTGATATACATTAACAGCATGCCTCACCTCATTCCTCCCCCTCCCTCCTCAATTCCAATCCCATCTCTCATCATAAATGATCAGGATTGGCCACTTGCATGACTGTCTACTCTTAAATTCAGAAGTATACAAATTTCTTCAATACACTGTACTGCAGTATTGTAAGCTTGATACCACACAATGTACAGTACACAAGAAAGCTTAAAGTACTGTACGTCCACAGTTGTGTAGTACAGGCATGGCATTTTTAAATGTTAAAAACAGTTGTACAGTGTAATTGTCATATTTTGTGCATATAAGTAAGATTTTTTGCCAGAAACAACAGAGATGAGCTTGATATACATATCATAGTAGAAATCTTTTCTTTTTCTTTGAATTTCATGGCAGAAGTTTTAAGGAAAGAAGTTAAGAACAAAGTATGCAAGGTACAGTACAGTCCCATACTGTCTACCAATACTCAAACGAACAGTTAATCTTATGAAAGCTCTCTAAAATAATACTTGATTTTCTCCATCAAAAACATATCCCAGTACATAATACATTTTTTTTTTATATTTTTCAAGTTAGAAAAAATTTCTACTGGATAGTGTAGGAGCATGGGTACACTGTGCATTAGTTACAGTAGCTTTAAGAAGCATTCAAATTTAAGTTTTCATCAAAACATTTCAAGCCAAATACAACACAATGTACCCAACAAAGCTAACATGTATGTCCACAGTTGTGTAGTACATGTGCTGCATTGAAAGTTAAAAACAGTTGTACACTGTAATTGTCATATTTGGTGCATAAAATTAACATGTTTTGCTAGCTCTGACTTCAAAGATGTGCTTCACAAGTCCATTTCATGGGACACTTTTTTTTTAATTATTTCACTTTACTGTTTTTAAACATCACGGGAGAAGTTGGAAGTTAAGAATAATAACAAACATGGCAGACGTCATTTATGGTATGTACCCTCTTGCATAGGTTGAGCTCTAGCTTCAATGTACAGTATACTTTATCCAAGGCCGAAGAGCACAGTACTGTAGGCAAGGTCAACAATTTGAGAAGTTGCCAGAAGTAGCATGGTTTAAAACAGTTTTGGCTTAAACTGAAAAACGCTGTACAATACACTGTACAAATGTCTATCTACAGTACTGTTAAGTCTGACCCCTTTTGCATACTGTACTAAATTTTCACTGTTCATGCTAACAAAATATAAGGGATTTGGGACCCATAATATATCTATTCTATTGAACATGTCAATAGAGGTCCCATTGGCCATAATGTATGTTGCACCTCTTCAGCAGTCTCCACATGTCCCCAGAACTGCTATCTCTACCTTAATCTCTTGAGCAAACAAGCTACCAGGGCACTTTTGACCACAAATGTACTATCAACCAGCATAGAAATACTTGTGTTGCAAGATATACTATGGATACTCCAGTTTGAGATTAGACATGCACAACCACACAACATTTTAAGTGCCGGAAAGAAGGGAGATTACTAGGTGTGGGAGTGGGAGGATGACTGAAGCCAGAAAACTAGCCCAGACAGGCGCATGACAGGATTTTGAGTTCTCAGGAGGTGTTACAGATAGCAACACGAGCAGCATGAATATTTACAGCTTGCCTCAGCCAATCCCCCCCCCCCCCCTCCTCTCAATTCCCATCCCTTCTCTCATCAAAAATGATTAGGATTGGCCACTTACAGACTGTCCACTGTTACATTCAGAAGTACACAAATTTCTTCCTGCAGTATTGTAAGCTTGATACCACACAATGTACACTATACAAAAAAGCTTACACTGTACAGTATGTCCACAGTTGTGTAGTACAGGCATTGCATTTAAAAATGTCAAAAAACAGTTGTACAGTGTAATTTTCATATTTTGTACACAAGGAATATTTTTTGCCAGAGACAACACAGATGAGCTTAATATATTTACAGCACGCATCACCGTATTCCTCTAGCTCTTCTGAATTCCAATCCCTTCTTTCATCATGAATGATCAGGAATGGCACTTGCATGACTGTTTGCTGTTAAATTCAGAAGTACACAAATTTCTTCAATATTCTGTAGTATTGTAAGCTCGATACCACACAATGTACAGTATACAAGAAAGCTAACAGTAAGTCCACAGTTGTGTAGTACATGCAGGCATTGAATTTTTAAATTTTAAAAAACAGTTGTACAGTGTAATTGTCATATTTTGTGCATATATAATATTTTTTGCCAGAAACAACACAGATGAGCTTGATATACATTTCATAGTAGAAATCTTTTCTTCTTGGAATTTCATGGCACAAGTTTTAAGGCTAGAAGTTAAGAACAAAGTATGCAAGGTACTGTACAGTCCAGTCCCATACTGTCTATGAATACCCAACTGAACACTCAGTTAATCTTATGAAAGCTCTCTAAAATAATAGTTGGTTTTCTCCTTAAAAAACATATAACAGTACATAATACATTTTTTTAATATATTTTTCAAGTTAGAAAGAAATCCTTCTACTGGATAGTGTAGGAGCATGGGTACACTGTGCATTAGTTACAGTAGCTTTAAGAAGCATTCAAATTCAAGTTTTCATCAAAACATTTCAAGCCAAATACTACACAATGTACCCAACATTTAGCTTACATGTATGTCCACAGTTGTGTAGTACATGTACTGCACTGAAAGTTAAAAACAGTTGTACACTGTAATTGTCATATTTGGTGCATAAAATTAACATGTTTTGCTAGCTCTGACTTCAAAGATGTGCTTCACAAGTCCATTTCATGGGACACTTTTTTTTAATTATTTCACTTTTACTGTTTTTAAACATCACGGGAGAAGTTGGAAGTTAAGAATAATAACAAACATGGCAGACGTCATTTATGGTATGTACCCTCTTGCATAGGTTGAGCTCTAGCTTCAATGTACAGTATACTCTATCCAAGGCTGAAGAGCACAGTACTGTAGGCAAGGTCAAGAAATTGAGAAGTTGCCAGAAACAGCACGGTTGAAAACATTTTTGGCCTGAACTGAAAAACGCTATACAATACACTGTACAAATGTCTATCTACAGTACTGTTAAGTCTGACCCCTTTTGCATACTGTACTAAATGTCCCCATAGCTGCTACCTCTACCTTAATCTCTTGAGCAAACAAGCTACAGTACCAGGGCACTTTTGACCACAATTGTACTATCAACCAGTATAGAAAAACTTGTGTTGCAAGATATACTATGGATACTCAAGTTTGAGATTAGACATGCACAACCACACAACCTTTTAAGTGCAGGAAAGAAGGGAGATTAGTAGGTGTGGGAGTGGGAGGATGACTGAAGCCAGAAAACTATCCCAGACAGGCACATGCCAGGATTTTGAGTTCTCAGAAGGTGTAACAGATAGTGACATGAACAGCATGAATATTTACAGCACGCCTCATCCAATCCCCCCTCCCCTCAATCCCAATCCCTTTTCTCATCATGAATGATCTGGATTGGCCACTTACAGACTGTCCGCTGTTAAATTCAGAAATGTACACAAATTTCTTCCTGTATTATTGTAAGCTCGATACTACACAATGTTCAGTATACAAGAAAGCTTACACTGTACAGTATGTCCACAGTTGTGTAGTACAGGCATTGCATTTAAAAATGTTAACAGTTGTACAATGTAATTTTCATATTTTGTACACAAGGAATATTTTTTGCCAGAGACAAGACAGATGAGCTTGATATATTTACAGCATGCATCACCCTATTCCTCCCCCTCTCTTCTGAATTCCAACCCCATCTTTCATCATGAATGATCAGGATTGGCCACTTGCATGACTGTCTACTGTCAAATTCAGAAGTACACAAATTTCTTCAATATACTGTAGTATTGTAAGCTCGATACCACACAATGTACAGTATACAAGAAAGCTAACAGTAAGTCCACAGTTGTGTAGTACATGCAGGCATTGCATTTAAAAATGTTAAAAAACAGTTGTACAGTGTAATTGTCATATTTTGTGCAAATAAGTAAAAATTTTTGCCAGAAACAACAGAGATGAGCTTAATATACATTTCATAGTAGAAGTCTTTTCTTTTTCTTGGAATTTCATGGCTGAAGTTTTAAGGCTAGAAGTTAAGAAAAAAGTATGAAAGGTACTGTACAGTCCTATACTGTCTACCAACACTCAAATGAACAGTTAATCTTATGAAAGCTCTCTAAAATAATAATTGATTTTCTCCCTCAAAAACATTTTACAAGTTAGAAAAAATTTCTTCTACCGGATAGTGTAGGAGCATGGGTACACTGTGCATTAGTTAGCTTCAAGGAGCATTCAAATTTAAGTTTTCATCAACATTTCAAGCCATATACTACACAATGTACCTAACAAATCTTACATGTATGTCCATAGTTGTGTAGTACACTGCACTGAAAGTTAAAAACAGTTGTACACTATAATTGTCATATTTGGTGCATAAAAATTTAACATGTTTTGCTAGCTCTGACTTCAAAGATGTGCTTCACAAGTCCATTTCATGGGACACTTTTTTTTTAATTATTTCACTTTTACTGTTTTTAAACATCAGGGGAGAAGTTGGAAGAATAATAACAACATGGCAGACATCATGTATTGTATCTACCCTCTTGCATAGGTTGAGCTCTAGCTTCAATGTACCGTATACTTTATCCAAGGCCGAAGAGCACAGTACTGTAGGCAAGGTCAAGAATTTGAGAAGCTGCCAGAAATAGCATGGTTTAAAACATTTTTTGGCTTATATTGAAACACGCTGTACAATACATTGTACAAATGTCTATCTACAGTACTGTAAGTCTGACCACTTTTGCATACTGTACTAAATCTTCACTGTTCATGCTTACAAAATTAAAGGGATTTGGGACCCATAATATATCTATTCCATTCAACATACAGGAGTTCTCAGAAGGTGTAACAGATAGTGAAATGAGCAGCATGAATATTTTCAGCATGCCTCATCCCATCCCCCCCCCCTCTCTCTCTCTCCTCATTTCCAATCCCTTCTCGCATCATGAATGATCAGGATTGGCCACTTGCATGACTGTCTGCTGTTAAATTTGCCCTTTGTAGAATATGCCCACGGTATTGCCCGCCTGTCATAAGAGGCGCCTAAAGGGAAGGACTTGCACCGTATTTGAACTGTACTTGAAACCAAACTTGGACTTAAACCGTATTTGAAACTTTGTAAACTTTTAACTTTTTATCTAGTTGAAACTATATGCAGGTAACACATTTGTGTTGGTGTGTCATTAAATCTCATCTAACTAATTGCTGTTAAATTCAGAAGTACACAAATTTCTTCTGTATACTGTAGTAACAATATTGTAAGCTCGATACTAATGTATGTACAGTATAGAAGGCAGCTTACTGTATGTCCAGGTTGTGTAGTACAGGCATTGCATTGAAAAATGTTAAAGAATGGTTGTACAGTGTAAATTTCATACTTCGTCCATATAAGTAATAACTTTTGCCAGCGACAACACAGATGACCTTGATACATTTCATGGTAAAAATCTTTTCTTTTTCTTTGAATTTCATGGCAGAAGTTTTAATGCTAGGAGTTAAGAACAATATGAACATGATGGCTAAAGTATTTCCCCTCTTGCACAGGCAGAGCCCTCAATGCACAGTAGGCCCTATCCTAGGAAAAGCATAATTCAAACCCAATGAGTAGCCTATAGTACTGTAAACATGCATGGTCAAGAAGAAACAAATTTGAGAAGTTGCCAGAATTAGCACGGTTCAAAATTTTCATATACTGTAAAACTGCAAAGCATACTAGGCTATTCTGTATAAATGTGATGACCTGCTGTTAAATTCAAAAGAATACACTGTACAGCCAGTATGGAAAGTATGGCACTTTTCACCGGGATCTTGGGTGTGCATGAAAAAAAAATTGAAGTGTGCAGTGTGCAACATGGTGTGAAATGCACACTTCAAGTGTGCATACGAAAAGTCAAGTGTAAAATAAAAATTTTTTAACCAAAGCCCATGAAGGCCTCCTTAACATCCAGAGTGGAAAGTATGGGATCAGTACCGGATCATAAGTTCCAAATATGCCTCGATCACTCCAGGGGTCTTGGCCAAGTGATGGCCCACAAGTCTGCATAGCATAGCCTACTGTAGGCTACACTGATACATCATTCAATCAATCAGCACGCCATGATCACGACTTGTGATCATCCAATAGGCCACGTCAATATAACATATACCTAGGGTTATACGAGGCAATCGCCGTCGGCTTAAAAAATCAGGTGTGCAATGTGAATTTTTAAGTGTGCAATAAAAATCTAGAAAAGAAATCTCAGGTGTGCAAGTGCCATAGCCTACCTTCCATACTGGCTGTACAGGTGTAAGATCCCAAAGACCATGAGCCCAACGTATATGCAAGGTATTGTACAGTCCCATATTGTCTATGAATACTCAAATGAACAGTTAATCTTATGAAAGAGCCCTAAAATAATAGTCACACTCACCAAATTTGTCTAGGCTACAGTAGGTCTACAGGTATAGGCTAACTGCTAAGCTAATGTCAATAGCCTACTAACTCAGTAACTGACTAACGTTACAGCAAGCCTAGGCTAAAGTGATCAAACTGGACAGTGTTGTCAAAATCGACAGCATGCAGAATAACCGCTTTTAAACTTCTTCTAAAATTCATCCTCGAGACAAGAAAATTGCCTTCAGGTAGGCTATATAAGCCATTTGAGACTGCTTGATTAGTTTCGATTTTTCGAGGCATATTTAGTAATCAGATCTGTGCTTTTTTATCACAGTGACCGTGCCGTTTACTGGCTTAGAGCCTTAGGTACCGAAATTCGCTGATTTAGTCTCTTAGTGGAGGGTGTATCAAAATAAATTTAAGTCACTCGGTCGGAAATAGGAGTTAATTCTGATCGAAGTTGCGGCCCGCGACTGCGAGCAAAATTAAAATTAGGAGGGTTGGAGAAGGCCAAAATTTTAATAAGAAAAGAGTTTTGTGAACGAAGCCTTGTCTACTATAATTTAATTGAAAGTAAAACTCAAGTAAAAATGGCACTGGGCCCATTTGCCTGTAGTCTGTAGTCGGGGATTGTCTATGAAAGCAAAATCTTGCACGGCGGATATGTCTTTAGTCCTACATGAGAAAGTTAAAATTTGACGTAACTGTAGGCTAAAGTGAAAAAAAAAAACAATATTTGCATGTGTAACTTGGCCTATGCATACGCTTCTAGGCCTAAGTGCAACTATTCCCGCATTTAATTAGCCTATATAAGCTACTGAAACCTACAGTAGCCTAGGCTTAGCCTATAGACTAGGTTTAACGATAGGTCCTAAGTGTCGTTAGGTTAGTGATAAAATAATTTTTAAGACTAACCTTCGCTTTTGATAGCAAAGCTCAACAAAGGTCCATTAAAATTCCAAACAGTTAAAGCTACAAAGCGAAACTTCAGTATAAACACTAGTGAAATTTGTATGAAATCAGGTACCCTTCGTATTTAGCTAGTAAAGAAAATTTGATTAAAAACTCACCAAAATATGCCTCATCTCCGGACGTGTTTTCCCTCCGACAGTGTGCACATCTGCGCAAAGGCGGGAAATTGCGTCCCGTCCTCGATTAGGCGCGTCATCGCATGCACAAATCGCAGCGCAGTAAAAATGTTTTGAGGGCGCTAGTGATACACAATGAGATACCTGAAAGGCTATCATGCTCACGTGATACCCTCAAAACAACACTGTACATTTTAAATGTGGACTAATCTCAAAAGGACAAAAATTTTTAATGGCGCCATCAGTTTGTCTCAAAAATACTGTTGGCACTACGTTTTAAATCGGGGACCGTCCACGGTTGCCGAAGCGTCCACGGTTGTCGGGTGTGTATTCACACTTTCGTCCCCGTTTGGCGGCATTTGTCAACGCACACACACACATACATACATATATACATACATACATACATATACATACATATACATATACATACATATATACACACAATATATAATATCAAATCTGAAGTGGCGTTGTTTTGCTGTCGGAACTCTCTACATGATCCAGGAATGACGCATTGTCATATTTCATTACATTTCAATAAAGTCAGCTTGACTTTTTTTTCACCTTCGCAATTTGCGTCTTCTTAATGCCCCCGAACTGTGACTTAGTTAGTTAGATGAGATTTAACGACACAGCAACACGCACGTGTTATATAGTGTCAGTCAACTCGATAAAAAGTTCAAAGTTTTAAATTTATTTTCAAGTATGGTTCAAGTTCAAGTTTGGTTTCCCTTTAGTCGCCTCTTACGATAGGCGGGAAATACCGTGGGCATATTCTACAACCCCCAGCCCACAGGGGGACAACCATGGAGGGGCATGCTCGGTTTTGTGGCGCCGACAACCCGCCAGTCGTAGCATGAGTAATAACGGTTGTCACAAGTTCTGGAAAAGCTGAGACCTCGAATGAACCGATGATCATCAAGAATGCTACAATCCTCAAATATGACGCACCAACAAAAGCTCTGGATTTAGCATATAATTACATTTATTTACACTTAATAACATCAAACATTGATCAGTAACAAACAGTTCATAACAACTTGACATCGCAACAATATTTTCCCCCTTATTTACACCCGTGTACCACTTCTTACTCCCTTGCACCCTTTGACCTCCCCACAACGTAATCCACAGTGTCCCACAAGTCTGCTGTTTTGTGTTTAAGTTGTAAGAATGGCCTCTCCGGTTATGGTTGCAATCGCGATCCTCAGTGACCTCTTCTCCCAAGGCGTTCGGTCGGCCCCCTTTTTGCCCTCACTGGCATCTCATGGGTAACTATACTCCCCTTGGCCTGACTCGACGGTCCTTGCCTGCACAACCAGTGCTGTAGAATTGATTGCCCCTGCTAACCAGAAACCTCCTGTTTACGTTTTGAGTTCCCCCTCTTTGACTTCAAATTGGTTTTTGCCTTTTTCCTTTGTTTGCTGGCAAATATCCCCCTTACTTTTCGTTGTTGATTTATGCCCTTTCTGTCCACAATTTAGTTAGCCAGGTCATAAACGGAACTCATTTTCCTGTGCCGGCGTCCCCAACATAAACCAACTTGTCTTCAACAACAACAACAACAACAACAACAACAACAAAAAAAAAAAAAAAAAAAAAAAAAAAAACTGAAAACTTTCCCAAAATCAATGCATCCTTTCCCTCCGAGTGTTTAATGGCGTCTGCCACGACTACACCCATCTGCTTCTCGCGCCTGTATCTTCTGCATTCTTTTGCCTATTCAAGTGTACCCTATAATCCTCTTGATTGCATTATTCGCGAGTCGGAGAGCCATTCGTACCAAGCTTAACCCCTAGCTGTACTATACTTGGCCTACAAAAGCGTAATTTTCTTAAATTCAACCCTGGTATTATGACAACGGTCTTTTGTGTGCATTTTGTAGGCGATTGTCTTTAACAAACTACTCGCCACACACCTCCTCACCCTACCTGGATGCAGTTTAAAGTCATACCCAGGACGGTTCAACTGTGACAGCAGGTTTGTCATTTGATCAATGGTAACCCCTTTGCTAGCTGTTTCAGGATTTGGTGAAATATCCACTCTGATTGAACGCCAGCAATGTAGTTTAAACGGCATGTTTTGATGGATAGTGCATGAGCATGTACCTCTAGACAGAAGTAGATGTCAATTTCACATGTGCTGGCCTAAGCTGACAAAACTTGAATTGAAGAAAGGAAGATGGTCTGGATTATCAGAACGAAATTTCATATACCCATTACTGAGATAGTCCGTCAAGAAACGATTTTGCGTCTTCTGTTGTTCCGTTCTAAGTGGCATCTCGCCTACCGGGCATACATCGGCTGATCTCCTGTCTTTCATAAAAGGAGACGACTTTCTCTGTATCTTTACCCTGATAGCTTCCAGGCATGGTCGGCGTCGACGATTCTTTGACAAAGTGGCTCGTCTTATTCCGGTATTCTTTTGGGGTAGGAATTATATTTCTTTTCAATCTTTCCACTAATAACGGCGTAGACTCCTTTTCTTAGCCGGACTGGAAGATGCGTTGTCTTTCTGCTTAATTTGGCAAGCAAGGGCATTTGCAAATACAAGTTTTTTTTTTTTTTTTAATCGTTTATGGCACTTTACGGGGATCTAGACCAGCCTGTTTGATTTCTGTGGTTGGGGGGCTTTTTAAGTGCATCGAAACGGCACATACAAACAAAAAATAAACTCAAACCGGATCGGACAGGAACATAAATGCAAAACTATCCACACACCCCCAAATCAAACAGAAAGTTATGTTCATTACAACAATAGAACCACACACACACTGACAAGAACCCAAATACCCAACAGACCAACCTCCCCCCGGCCACCCTAAAGCAATAATACTACATACCGCCAACAACCAAAAAACCAGACACCAACAACAGGGGCCACGAGGGGTCCGGGGCGGGGTCCACCTGCCACGAGGGGTTCGGGGTGGAGTCAACTTGCTATATTTACACTATGTACACTATATACACTATTTACACAAAAACAAAAAAACTGAACAAAACTGGGCCAAAAATACAGGCGCACCTTGCCCAAGGGTGTCCCGGAGGCAGTTGTGGCAAAGGGTAACCTCATTATCCCCACGCTGTGGATTGCTGTGGTTGTGGTTGTCTTGCTTGTGGGTGCCATGTCTGCGATATTACTGGGGCCCAACAGATGAGGAAGGTTCTGTTGATGTCTTGTTAACGAGTCTATCATAACGTTTTTGCACCTTTTTCAAGCGTTTCTGAAGGATGACGTTTTTAGCGGTAATGCCTCTTATTTGAATGTTGGCTTTTTTCAGAGCTTTTGATCGCTTTTTACTTGTAGGAGTTCTATGTGCAGGGTTGCCAGCAGGGATTGCCTCCAGGGCCTGAAAAAAATTATCGACCGCCGGCCTGGGGGAGGGGTCTAAGGGGAGGGCGTGTCCCCCTCCCCTTTGGAAAAATTTTGAATATTTGAGGGTCCTCAGATGCAATTTTGTGCAACTATTATGCAAATTTTTAAGGAAATCCCTGCTACATTTTGGAGTTTTTTTAAGGTGAACAAATAAGGGGTTCTATCCTTGGATTCAACTGATGGGGGTTAGTAACACAGGTCTGAGTTAGGCTGTAGCCTAAGCCTAGCCTATGCCCTAGGCCTAAAGCTATGGAGGAAGTTTCAAAAGGATGAAAGGACCAACACAAACAAACAAATATAGCCTAAAAATACTGCATGAACACATCATGGAGAAGGAAGAGTCAAATTTAGCTCTTACCTAATACTTGCTATTTTTCGTCAGTTTCTATTACCGTTAATCGTTAGGATTAACGTAAGGCCTAACGCTAGGCCTATGCTATTCCTGTGACATCTATTTTCCGTACACATTCAGAGAGATAAACTCCCGGGTAATATTTGTTTTCCAGTCACTTCTAAGTCCTAAATCTGCCATAGGCTATCCTTAACTCCTACGTCAACTACTTTCTTTCCACTTCCATTTCGAATGATTACGATCGCACAACTAGTCTCGTGTAACGTACATGCCAGCATCTGAGCATGTAGTACAGTAACAACTTTAAAGTCGCTAACGACAATATGTCATCGCGAAAGCGCTGGCACACAGTCATTACGCACAACGCCGCCCTGTTAGGCTGCCGTTTGTTTGCACTGACGAACATTGCCCTAGCCTGTGCACTGTGCAACACCTGTGCACGTAGAGTGAGCAAAACACTAAACTTGTGCGTAAATACAGTACAGTGCAGTGCCGTTACGACACACACTTAGCTAGGCAACTGCTAATCTAGTCTTATTTGACCAGTTGATTTTCTTATATTATATGTATGTACAAACATCGTAGGGCTTGCAAAATACAATAGTATGAACGTCTGTTCTGTATTTTTACATTGGGGAAAGTCCTGCCCGGACCGGCAATTGGCTTCGGCTTTACTTCCAATCGGGGACGGAAGCAATGTGTGAGCCGGAGCCGTACTGAAAGTCGGACGAAAGCGGAATTCCGGTTATTGCCGGAAGTCTGGCAACCCTGTGTGTGGGAACGAGAATCGAACGAGGAGTGGTGATGCATTAGATATACGTGATGCCCGTGGTGGCTGCGAATCGCTGGAACTTGGGATCCCATGAAACTGTACATTAGGCCTACTAGATCTTGCTTTATCTGCCACTTTTTTCTTGTCTCTGTACATCATGCAATACCGTTTGTTCTCACTTCTTTTCTTCAAGTCTTTCCTGCTTAGTCCAGAAGCAGGAACGCGATAGGTAGATTGTCTCTTTCCAAATATTTTGGGTCGTTCTTGTTCCGCTCTGTAGTCTTTCTGTATCTCAGCACGTGTTTTCCCATTATTCAAAAATAAAAAAAAAAAAAAAAAAAACACATACACACACAAATATACAATCCTGTGTAAATTGCATACTCAAAATATCCATACATATTAAAGAACACCCTGTATTCCTTAAAATTCCCCTACTTTAAATTTTGTTACGTTACCGGCCTACCGTGTCTTTAGTTAAAAATGTTTTCCCGCATTACTCTTCCATTTAAATTATACCTCTTGCTTATGAATTTAAACAACGGATAATCGAAAAATTCGATGCTCCTCTGGAGCTGAATTGTCGTAGAAATGGACTAGAGAAATTGAAACATACGTTACCATACACGACAGATACGTTACGAAGCTGGTTTCATATACAAGCTTAGTCCTGAGTATGACGTTAAACTGCATCCAGGTGGGGTGAGGAGGTAGTGCGTGGCGACTAGTTTGTCCCCAACTATCGCCTATAAAATGCGCACATGATACCGTTCTTACTCATCCAATGACTGGCGGGTTGTCGTCGCCACAAAACCGAGCAAGCCCCCCTCCTCCATGGTTGGACCCCCTGTGGGCTGGGGGTTGTAGAATACGCCCACAGTATTCCCCGCCTGTCGTAAGAGGCGACTAAAGGGGAGAGCTTGCACTGCATTCGAACTGTATTTGAAACCAAGCTTGAACCGTATTTGTCTAGTTGACACTATATAACACATTCGTGATGGTGGTGAAAATCTCATATGGGGGGGGGGGGGGGGGCTTTTAAGTGCATCGAAACGGCACATACAAACAAAAAACAAAACTCAAACCGGATCGGACAGGAACACCAAAGGCAAAACTATCCACACACCACCAAATCAAACAGAAAATTATGTTCATTACAACAATAGAACCACACACACACTGACAACCCAAATACCCCACAGACCAACCTCCCCCCGGCCACACTGAAAACAAAGCCCCACAAAGACCAAACACCCAAAGACAACACCACGCCCGACGGCAACACCACGCCCGAAGGCAACACCACGCCCGAAGGCAACAGCACTTAAAAAGCACCGGGGCAAATACAGGTGCACCTTGCCCAAGGGTGCCCCGGAGGCAGTTGTGGCAAAGGGTAACCTCATTACTCCCACGTTTAAACAAACTCCACAACCGGAAAATCTCATATAACAAATTCATATACAAGCTAATGCGTTAACATACTTAACAACACATTCCGTATGTTACCTACTCATTTACTTTCCTTTAACGTGTTTCGAAACGGATACGATCGAAAACAAAACCAAACAAAACCCTACGGATGACAAACATAATACCAAAACTAATTTACACCGCGAAAGAAACGAGTCTTTGTTACACCCATCATCAACGACCGCCCTCAACACCAACACCCGCCGCCGATAGCGACCACCGCCCCCTGCCCCCATCCCACACTAAACCCCCAACACCCACAAACCACCACCCCCCCCCCCCAAATCGCACGCCTGAAGGCAGCAACACACGCCCAAAGGCAACAAAACACGCCAGAATGCAACAACACGCAGGAAGGCAACAAGCCCGAAGGGAACACCACGCCCGAAGGCAACAGCACGCAAAAAGCACTGGGCAAATACAGGTGCACCTTACCCAAGGGTGCCCCGGAGGCAGTTGTGAACTTGTGACAAAGGGTAGCCTCATTATTCCCACGTTTAAACAAACTCCATAACCGGCTGCAGTTTAATGTCTTACCTACTCGTTGAGATGTTTACCCATCGAATTACGTCTGGGTAGGACTTCTAAAGTGCATCCGGTTGTGGAGCTTGTTTAAGCGTGGGGATAATGAGGTTACCCTTTGCCGCAACTGCCTCCGGGGGCACACTCGGGCAAGGTGCGCCTGTATTTGCCCAGTTCGGTTTGGGTTCCCGAAGAGAGTGGACGTACCCGATCCCCTGCCGGGCTCATTCGATCTCTTTGGGAAATTTTGTTTTCGTTTCGTGTAAATAGTTGTATGTAATGTAAGTAAACTGTAAATAGTGATTTTAATGTAACAAGTGGACCCCCATGCCCCCCTGCGCTGTGGTTGCCTTGGGGCGTGTTGTTGCCTTCGGGTGTGTTTGTTGCCTTTGGGCGTGTGTTGTTTGAGATTTGTGTTGTTGGGTCGTTGGTGGTGGGTGTGGTGGTGGTTTTTGTTGGTGGTAACAAAGACTCTAATAAAAGAAAATGGCCGACTCTCCAAAAACTCAGTGACGTGTTCGCATGAAAAGATAGTTTAGATATATAGGTAAAATGATGAAAAATTGTATAGGTGTGGGAAATCAAATATGGGTGGGATAAATGAGGGCGGTGCTGCCTCAAAGATTGGAGATTAAAAAGAAATGGGGTATGGTATTAGGTAACCTAAATTGTTTTAGGATAGAAAAATGAAATGTGACTCTTGCGTGGTAACAAGCTATAGCATGTTGTGCTATTGCTAGACGCGTTTCGACCACAAAGATAATTTTGGGGTCTCATCAGTAGCAAGATATGTGGTGGGCGGTATATGCCTGGATTTGTCACAAAAATTATATAGTATGTGGGTTATTCGGATAATAAATCACTCATAATTTTAACCAAGGAGATATCGTATTCATCAAAATCATGATTTGTGTCTGTTTCCGAATTAAATTCAGCACGGTGAGGGAGTCGCTTAGGTTAGTAGCCCGTTTGTAGGCGATAAGCGGTGGTTTCGGAAACAGAATTTTAAGTGTCGGGTTTTAAGTTCAGTTCAGGTCTTCGACGAGAGCAGACGTGTTTTCGTTTCGTTCTATTGTCTTTTTACGTACGTAGAAACGGGCACGAAGAAACAAAGGAGAACTTAAACCTGACCGGACAAAACTGCAAAGGTGAACTATTTATAGAATTCTGTACATTGCGCTAGCAAACAAAATTTCTGCGATAACTATGTACAAAACCACCCCGAACCCAAACTAGTTACATAGGACTATTTACAATCTCACTAGGCAAAACTATTTACATACCCATTTACATCAACAGAAGAGTGTTCAGGGTGAGTCTGTTCAATGCTTTTTGGAACTATGGGTGCATGTGGCCAACCCCCACTATTTACAGTAATAACAATGTGATGTGCTCTTTACATGCTTGTAGCCGGGCGGACCTAATGTGGAACAAAGCAAACCTATTTACACTGAACTACCAAAAAAACTTTCTGGCATGCATGGGCACAGACACAAACAGAACAGAAACCCCAAAAGAAAACGGGGACACAAAGGCAAAACCATTCACACTAAAAACTCTGACTGGGACCTTATCTTTTTAATCCGTGGGCTCGGTACGGGCGTCCCAGGGTGATGGGTTCCCCTGTCTGATACTTCGCCTGAAGCCGACCTCTTTAGTGCAGACTCTGGCCCCTCCCCCTCACACAAATCAAACCAACCCTCCCCCGAAGGTGGATCCTTCGGAGGAGGCTCTGAGACACGCTCCCCGCCATCCGACATCGCCGAGTCTGAGGACAGATCGAGGTCCTCCTCTAATGTCATTATTTCAACCTGACCGGGTGCCGCTGCCAACGATGGCGGAGAGTCTGCCTCAGGAGTCCCAGTACCCCCCTCACACTGCTTGGAGGCAAGGAAGTCCTGCTCAACCTCAAGTGCCGCCTCCTCTAATTCCTGGGTTGAATATTGTGGGCCTGTTTGCGAGGGTTCGGGTGACGACCCCACATCGACACTGACATGGGCAGAGTACGATGTGGGGCAGGCACCAAACACATGTCCCTCCTCCCCACAGAGGTTGCACCGTACCTCGTTGGGACACTCTGCCTTGCCGTGCCCCAACTGCAAACATTTTCCACAACGCCTGTTGGGACACGACTTGGCTTCGTGCCCCTCCTCGCCACATCTAAAACAGGTACGGGGCTGGCAAAAGTACCGTTCTATTGTTGTAAAGAACATACTTTTCTGTTTGATTTGGTGGTGTGTGGATAGTTTTGCGTTTGTGTTCCTGTCCGATCCGGTTTGAGTTATTCGTTTTTTTTTTTTGTACGTGCCGTTTCGATGCACTTAAAAAGCTCGTTTCGCTCTCGTCGTTTTGCCGTGCTCAACTTGTATCACTGTGTGATAGCTATACTATTTATTGCAATTGTGCTTAAAACCTTATAGCGTGCTTCATCCTAAATTTTGTCCTTTGTAAACCCTGGTCAGAGTTTTTTTCTTTTCATTCCGTGGCCTCGAGCCACACAAACTGCTGCTATGCCCGGAGGTCGGGATAGCACAATTGTTAAGTTGGAGTTTTCGTCTGGGGTGAGTGTCCCTCCCCCACAGGCGTTTACTGTGTTAAAAGACAATGGTGTCGAAATTGGAGAAATTGAGATGTTGCAGGCGCTTGAGGCCCGCAACACGTATGACCTTAAGTTTAAGTCTGATGCTGCCCGTGTTAAGGGTGTGTCATGCCTGAAGGGGGTAGAGGGGCTCACTGTCACCCCATATGATGGATCTGTGGCGGTGACGGTGCTTTACCTTCCCTTCGAGGTCGATCAGCGCCTGGTTGCGAGGGTTCTTAGTCAATACGGAACTGTCTCTGAAATGCGGTGGTGTAAATATACTGCGGGTGAGTTGAAAGGTATATTTAATGGCAAAAGACAGTTCCGTATGGAACTGGTGAGGGACATTCCATCGTTCCTCTTCATAGGGGGTTCCAAGGCCCACGTTAGGTACTTTTGCCAGCCCCGTACCTGTTTTAGATGTGGAGAGGAGGGGCACGAAGCCAAGTCGTGTCCCAACAGACGTTGTGGGAAATGTTTGCAGTTGGGGCACGGCAAGGCAGAGTGTCCCAACGAGGTACGGTGCAACCTCTGTGGGGAGGAGGGACATGTGTTTGGTTCCTGCCCCACATCGTACTCTGCTCATGTCAGTGGCGATGTGGGGTCGGCACCTGGACCCTCGCAAACACGCCCACAATATTCAACCCAGGAATTAGAGGAGGCGGCACTTGAGGTGGAGCAGGACTTCCTTGCCTCTAAGCAGTGTGAGGGGGGTACTGGGACTCCTGAGGCAGACTGTCCGCCATCGTTGGCAGCAGCACCCGGACAGGTTGAAATAATGACATTAGAGGAGGACCTCGATCTGTCCTCAGACTCGGCGACGTCGGATGGCGGGGAGCGTGCGTCAGAGCCTCCTCCAAAGGATCCACCTTCGGGGGAGGGTTGGTTTGATTTGTGTGAGGGGGAGGGGCCAGATTCTGCACTAAAGAGGTCGGCTTCGGGCGAAGTATCAGACAGGGGAACCCATCACTCTGGGACGCCCGTACCGAGCCCACGGATTAAAAAGATAAGGTCCCAGTCAGAGTATTTAGTGTGAATGGTTTTGCCTTTGTGTCCCCGTTTTCTTTTGGGGTTTCTGTTCTGTTTGTGTCTGTGCCCATGCATGCCACAGTTTTTTTTTGGTAGTTCAGTGTAAATAGGTTTGCTTTGTTCCACATTAGGTCCGCCCGGCTACAAGCATGTAAAGAGCACATCACATTGTTAATACTGTAAATAGTGGGGGTTGGCCACATGAATGGTGGCCTGGTGTATATAGTTGTCCTTGTGTTTCATGTTACGTCCGGTGTTTTGTTCCGGAGCATGTAAGGAGCACCCACAGTTACAAAAAGCATTGAATAGACTCAACCTGAACACTCTTCTGATGATGTAAATGGGTATGTAAATAGTTTTGCCTAGTGAGGTTGTAAATAGTCCTGTGTAACTAGTTTGGGTTCGGGGTGGTTTTGTACATAGTTATCGCAGAAATTTTGTTTGCTAGCGCAATGTACAGAATTCTGTAAATAGTTCAGAGTTATGTTTTTGTCCGGTCAGGTTTAAGTTCTACTTTGTTTCCTTGTGCCCGTTTCTACGTACGTAAAAAGCTCTAAGTGTCGGGTGTTCGGTAATTAAATGCCAGTGTTTTAGGAGGCACTTTTTTAAGTCCTTGGTTTTGATGTGGGATGAGAAACAAAACTTAAAAACCAGAGGTGGTGTGGATTCCTTAGGTTGTGGCGAGAGGTGTGCAGATCGGTCCTCGAAATTAATTTCGGAAACGATTTCGGATATATATTGCTCTGAGTAATTACGCCGAATGAGATTCTCTTTAAACGAGTTAACTTTCTCGTTAAGTCATGGCGATTATTGCAGAGACGTAAATGCCGTAAGGTCTCACCTTTAATAAATCCCTTGAAGCAACTTTCGGGGTGACAGGAGTTGCGTGATAAATACTGGAAAGTTTCGCTTGGTTTTGAGTAAGTGCGGGTATCAAGGTGATTTGATTCTGCGAAACGATTTCCTTTGGAAATATTAATGTCAAGGTAGGGTGCATGGTATTAATATGGTCCACAAAGGTTTTTAGTTCAGATTCAGAACCGTCAAAAAAGAGAAGAATATCATCTCTGTACCTTAACCAGCGGATAATATGCTTTGAGAGGGGTATAATTTCATTTTCAAGAAGATGAAACGTGATATCGGCAATTCCAGGTGATGACTCCGAGCCCATTGCTACACCTACTGTTTGCAGGTAGTAGGAAGTGTCAAATTTGAAACAGTTGCGTTTAATAATGAGCTCTAAGATACGTTGGATAGCGTTGGTTGATATTTTGGGTATAGGGTACATGCCGTTGTCGGATTTCGCGTATGCGTCGGTGCATGCGTTAATCGCGTCATCTTGTGGGATGTTGGTATACATACCGACTACATCAAGTGTAACCAATAAAATATGATCGGGTAATTTTAGATTTTTCAATAAGATAAAGGATGTGGCTGGTGTCCTTCACGTAGGTTGGTTGTTGTTGAACCAGGGGAAGGAGATAGAAATCTAAAAATTCTGAAATTTGCTGGGTAGGTCCTCCACAGCCAGAGATGATGGGTCTACCGATAAATTTGGTACCGTCGGGTGGCTTTTTGTGGACTTTGGGTAGGAGGTAGAAAAGTGGTGTGCGGATAGTGTGGTTACTAGGATTGAGGTAATCAAATGTCTTTGGTAATTTCCTCCGCTTGAAAGAGGTCATAGACGAGAGATTTGACCAGGGAAATGGTTTCCATGGTGATATCTGTAAGTTTATGGTACTGTGGGCGCGATACTTGCCTGAGCGCTTCAGTTTTATAGTCGCTCTTATTAATAATTGCAATCCCTCTGCCTTTGTCAAATTTCTTAATGACAATTGTTTTGTCATTGCGCAGTGAGTGCATAGCAGAGCGTTCGAGTTTGGATATGTTAGATCCCGCGGGATGAATCGGAATTTTAGCAAATAGGGGATGAGCGGATATGCCGTGAACGATGATTAAAGTGGGTAGAGCGTTTAGGTCTATTGGGACCGGTATTAGGTCGGGTAAAACGCCTCTTAGCCATACTTAAAGTAAATAAATAAATAGACAAACAACAAAGCATGTACAGAGGAAAGGCCAACTCTATCTGGTACAGTTGGTGGCCCTTAAAAGAGCCGTTTGGGTTTGTGAAGTTACAACCTCCTCTTCTTCTTGGGGTGTGGGGGTCTCGGTCGACGTGTGAGCCTGCGTAGCTGGCCGTCTACCAACTTCGGGAAAAGGACGGATGCCTTCTGTTTCTCTTCAACGTCCTCAATGGTGTCGATGAAAGCGAAAGCGGCCTGCCTTTCCTTGGCGATGTCTTTCTTCAAGGAAATTGCTTTTGATTGTAATTCGGCTGTCGTGAGCCTAGCAAGTTTCCTTGAAGCTTTAGACAGTACTTTCTGCCACTCGCTTAGGTAGGTGGGTTCAAATACCAGGGGTGGAGGCAGCGGGTGTGGCTGTCTATGTAGGGCAGCGAACCGAGGTTCGTTCTGGTATTCGAGATCTCGTTGGATGCGTTTAACCCTTTGTTCAAGGGTCACCAGTGGGGCTTGAGACACCCGGATCTTCGCCAAATGGTCTTGCAGACGCTCGTAGATTTGTCAGAGATGACTGCTTCTTCAGCAGTGTCGTTGTCTTTCCTCTTCCGGGACAGGCTTTTTCTAGGAGGTTTAGCTGTTGCCTGTGGATTCATCTTTGGATACTTTGATGTTAGTTTATTGGGGCGATCTCTTGATAAAAGCCTGTTTGGACGTGAAAGAGAATCACCTCAACTCGGGTGCTGATTGGATATCACGGACAAGGGATCTGGTCGGGTATACAGATGTTCCTCTAACATAGCTAAAATTGTGCTAGTTTCAAACGGAAAATGTGCTAATGTTATGGATAAAAGGGCACAAATTCGGATGAAAATAGTATGGATGGGTTTAAATATAGTAGAATAAAGGTACATCAGGTAGGTGGGTAGGATGAATAACCGTAACCATTGAAAATAAAGTTAAATCTCTCAACTTTTTACTAAACACACGTATATGTGTGTGCTAGTTTTGAGCTCTATGGTATGTCCACAACACGGGATGGGTATAGCCAGTGTAAATGGCGAAACTATCAAGAGGCGAAAGCCCTTTTCTCCTGGATAAGGGGAGATGGGAAACACAACCTGAGGATCGTCTAGGATTCAAAATGTACTCTCACCCCACATCAAAACCAAGGACTTAAAAAAGGGCCTCCTAAAAAAGTGCACTTAATTACCGAACACCCGACACTTAAAATTCTGTGGGGGGGGGGGGGGGGGGGGGCTTTTTAAGTGCAAAAAACGGACACGGTCAGACCGACGAAAGGATCACTACATATGGCCAACAACCAAACAAACCAAACACCAACGACACCGCCACAAATAAAACAAAACCACCAACACCGCAAAGAACACCAGATGAAATCCTTCGACCATCGAGGACACCCCAGCTCCTAAAACAACCACCACATCCACAACAAGCAAAACCAACGCCCGAAGGCAACAAACACGCCCAAAGGCAACCATAGCACAGGGGGATACGGGGGCCAATCGCTACATTTAAATCCCTATTTACAGTCTATTTACACTATGCACAACTATTTACATGTAACACAAACAAACTTCCCGAAGAGATCGAACGAGCCCGGTAGGGGATCAGGAACGTCCACTCTCTCCGGGAACCCTAACTGAACCAAACTGGGCCAAAAAATACAGGCGCACCTTGCCTAAGGGTGCCCCGGAGGCAGTTGTGGCAAAGGGTAACCTCATTATCCCCACGCTTTAACAAGCTCCACAACCGGATGCAGTTTAACGTCCTACCCAGGACAAATTCTGTTTCCGAAACCACCGCTTATCGCCTACAAACGGGCTACTAACCTAAGCGACTCCCTCACCGTGCTGAATTTAATTCGGAAACTCCACAACCGGATGCAGTTTAAAGTCCTAGTAGCTTTTTTGATTCCTTGCCATAGGCAGGCAAGGAATCTATGCGATGGTGATGTTGAGAGGAAGAACCCTATTGTTTTTGGTAGAGGCCAAAGGTCATCTGAGGTCACCATAGGTTAAACTGCGAAAACCTCGTAAATGGCTTGTAATCGCGCTATCTCGAGGTAGCGATGACCGACACTTTTCATATTTGGTATATAGATTTGTCATGTTGAGAGGAAGAACCCTATTGTTTTTGGTGAAGGTCAAAGGTCATTTGAGGTCACTGGAGGTAAAAAGCCGAAAAGCTCGTAATCGCAATATCTCAAGGTAGGAATGACGGACACTTTTCATATTTGATATATAGGTTTGTCATCTTGAGAGAAAGAATCCTATTGTTCTTGGTAGAGGTCAAAGGTCATTTGAGGTCACCAGAGGTCAAAGACCGAAAACCTTGAAATCATGATATCTAAAGATAGGAGTGGCCTGTATGGATTTGTCGTGTTGAGAGGAAGAACCGTGTTGTTTTTGGTAGAGGTCAAAGGTCATCTGAGGTCACCAGAGGTCAAAAACCAAAAAACCTTGTAATCGCGATATCTCAAGATAGGGATGACCGACACTTTTCATATTTGGTATGTAGATTTTTCATGTTGAGAGGAAGAGGCCTATTGTTTTTGGTGAAGGTCAAAGGTCACTTGGGGTCACCGGAGTTAAAAAGCCGAAAAGCTCGTTAATCATGATATCTCAAGATAGGAATGACAGACACTTTTCATATTTGGTATATAGACTTGTCATGTTGAGAGAAAGAATCCTATTGTTTTTGGTGGAGGTCAAAGGTCATTTGAGGTCACTAGAGGTCAAAAACCGAAAACCTTGAAATTGCCATATTTCAAGATGGGAATGGCCTATATAGATTTGTCATGTTGAGAGGAAGAATCCTATTGTTTTCGGTAGAGGTCAAAGGTCATCTGAGGTCACCAGAGGTTAACTGCGAAAACCTTGTAAACGGCTTGTAAACACGATATCACCAGGTAGCAATGACCAACACTTTTCTTATTTGGTACATAGATTTGTCATGTTGACAGGAAAAAGCTTTTTGTTTTTGGTGAAGGTCAAAGGTCATTTGAGGTCACTGGAGGTAAAAAGCTGAAAAGTTCGTAATCACGATATCTCAAGATAGGAATGACCGACACTTTTCATATTTGGTATATAGATTTTTCATGATGTAAGGAAGAACCCTATGGTTTTTGGTGGAGGTCAAAGGTCATCTTGGGTTACCAAAGGTCAAAAGCAAAATTTCCCAAGAATTCCCAAGATTGTTATATGGGGTCACCAGAGGTCAAAAAGCAAAATTTACCAAAAATTCCCAAGATTGATATGGGATCACCAGAGGTCAAAAAGCAAAATATCCCAAGAATTCCCAAGATTGTAATCTGGCGTCACTGGGGTCAAAAATCAACATTTCCCAAGCATTCCCAAGATCATCATCTGGAGTTATCAGAGGCCAAAAAGCAAAAGCAAAATTTCCCAAGAATTCCCAAGATTGTTATATAGGCTCACCAGAGGTCAAAAAGCAAAATATCCCAAGAATTCCCAAGATCATGATATGGGGTCACCAGAGGTCAAAAAGTGAAATTTCCCAAGAATTCCCAAGATAGTCATCAGAAGTCCCCAGAGGTCAAACAGCAAAATATCCCAAGTATTCCTAAGATCGTCATCTAGGGTCACCAGAGGTCAAAAAGCAAAATTTTGCAAGAATTTTCAAGATCCAAGATCCACTGGAGTTGAATCCCTTTCAAGACACTTCAGATTTTCCTTTTTGTTATATTTGGTGGGGTTCAAAGGTCATGTGAGGTCAGCAGAGGTCAAATTGTTAAAACATAAAATGATGTAGTCAAGAAAGATAAATTTGAGGGATAAACCTCAGTGCAACAAAGCATCCCCATTCGGCAAGGAATCACTAAGCCTTTGGGCTTTCTGGTTTTTTTCCAAAAGTCCCCTGACTCTCTGGCGAAGAGCCAGGGGCGAAAACCAAACAATACTCCCGAAGGAGTTCTGCTCCCCGAAGGAGTAACAACGTCCCCAAGGGACAAACTTTGACTTAACTGACACCACCTGACAGTGGTCCCGTTCTAGACTGGCTGAATAGAACAGGTCCCACCCTGGGAGCTCCGCCGTCGTGATCACGGATACTCTTGCGCCAGGTAAGTAGTAGTCCTAGTAGTCTAGGTTTAATCACAGACACCCAGTACAAGTAACTATGTTAGCCTATATCGTACGACACACAAAGGTAGGTTTTGCATTTTGACCTTCAATGACCTTTGACCTCTTTGAAAATAAGAGCTATTCTAATCAATGAGGGCCATCTCCACGATGAGTATGAGTATTATTAATGGTTCACTTCTTGAGCTATGGTGCTTACAAAGTTTTGACTTCTTTAACTCTGGTGATCTCAAATGACCTTTGCCATCCACCAAAAGTGATAGCAATCATCTACTGAACATGGGTCATCTTTCAAGTATGGCAACCATTTCACCTTGTGAGATGCTGTGTGAGGCAGTGAGCAGTGAGAAAGAACAATTGTTTTAACTTGGTGTTGGGCAAGTTTTTTTCTACTATTCCCAGTATGTACTTACATTTTGTACATCATCAGGTCATCAAAAGTGCTGTCACGATTGCTTTCTTAATTCTTCTATCCTGCTTGCCCACTCCCTCATCTAGCCTTTCCCATATATCTGGTCTCAAGCTCTTCCTAGGAAAAACATACACAGACGGTCATGGTTTACCCACAGTATACAATTTTACAAACAACCTGGTCAGCACTGTCACATTCTCGTTGACTGTTATGAATACCCCCATATTCGCCAGAAGTACTACGCTGTGCCAGACCTGAAAACATTATTTGAACAGATAAATCCTTCCCTCATTTTGGACTTTCTTAAGGAAAGTAAACTGTATAGAAATTTTTGACATGACTCCCGCATTTGCCTGGACCCTTTTGTGGAATTTTACCCCGCCTTTTTAAGTTAATTGTACCCCAACATTGCACTTTTTTCTTTTCTAGATGACACTATATAACAATCGTGTTGGGGTGTCGTGAAATCCCATCTTACTAACTAACCTTCGGGGAGCAGAACTCCTTTGGGAGTATAGTTTAGGTCTCGCACTTCAGTTTCGAAGCGATAGAAGGGATAGCTGTGGACTCTGTGGGAGCCTACCTCCCAGTGTTCTTGCAAAACTTTTAGAAAAGACAAGATAAATGGTTTTTCATTAGCAAAAACGATTCAGCCCCCCCCCCCCTCCCCCAAAAGCCCACACGTACGTGCCAAGACGTGATCTTTGCCCATTCATTCTGCTTGTTTTGTATGCACGAAAGTGTAAGACGTGCTTCAGCTTGCTTTTTCATTGTGGATTACGCATCTAATAGGTAAAAAGTACACAAAAGGAAGGCAAGTATAGACAAACCGAGATGATTACGCATTTGATGGATTAAAAACACACAAAAGGAAGGAGAGTGGAGAAACCAAGACGATTATACGCATCTAATAGGTAAAAGAGTACACAAAATGAGGGCGAGTAGAAAAAACCGAGACACATAACACGGCAATTGTGTGATATTATACTTGCCATGTGTGTGACATATTCTTGGGATTATATTCAACTCTGTTGAATTACTCCCCAGATGTGTAAAATGACAACTTATAGGTAGACTTACACGTTAAAAGGAAATTTTGGAGTTACACAGTCATTTTGTTATATTACACAAGCCATGTGTTCAGGAAATTTGCATTTGTCTCGGAAGTTTTTAATTCACTCATTTAAGTGGGTAAATAAAAAGCGAACAGGTAAAATTACCTACACATTGTGCTGTTTTACTTATTTAGTTTTTTGTGTGTGCTTGTTGTGCTCTTTGAAAGGTGAACAAGTTCCACTTGCCACATTCTGGAGCACAGCGATGACTGCTCTTCGAATTGTCACTTGAGCACAAAGATTTCATTTTGATCTGATCCATAATGAATTCAAATAAATTATCAATGTTAAGCAAAGGAGCATACTAAAGTCTTCCCTTCTTTAAATTGTAACTGGTTAAAAGTGCAACTAACCTGAAATGAGTTTCATCAAGGTTTTCCCCCTTGTACTCGCTTATGATACCGTACCCAATGGCAAGAAGAATTTCACTTGTCCCAGCTTGCAGTATGTCTTCTGGGAGTCTGTAAAAGTTTTCGTGTACCCTGATATTATGGCCCACGAAAGAGGGTAGTCCTTGTAGTTCTCTTTTCTTCAAATTCATGACCTGACAGGCCGCTGCCAAGTGTTTGCGAAAGGGGGTACGGATGTTAGGCTGAGTGGAAAATTATGTCCATAGTCTTTTGAGAACCTTCGCAGACAGTCAGTTGTGAAGTAATGTTTTTGCCTAGCATTCGGATTGGCGAAGAAGTAAGGCGCACTGATGTTGAGAGTGGGCCTAAGCACAAGGTGTGAAAGAGGCAAAGGGACCTTTCCACCTCTCTTCTTTTTAATTTCGAGTCTGGCAAAGTACTAAGGTGTGTGTTTGTGTGTGTGTTTTGATTTTGTTTTCACTGAAACTGAGAGACGTCGTTATTAAAAGTTGCCCTTTCTCTTTTTTTGTATATCTCCAAAAGCAGTTTCGACACTTCAACTACCGTTTGTCTATTGAAAACTTTCAAACATGTCAGTGTCACTTTTACTAATTCCGTCCAGTTTTCCAAGGTTACATACCGCTTTAAGGCTTACAGTGCCCTTGTCCAATCGCCCCCAAGGTACTTGTTGAGTGTTAGCACTTTCTTTGCAGACGGGGGGATCCAATGGTTGATTCCATTTAACCTCGTAAAGATTGGTCCAGTCGGTTGATGAAACTTCTAGATCCCACATTGTCTTGTTCACATTCTGGAATTGTTCAGTTTGCTTAACCTCCTGTGGTCCTGGTCGATTCATGCTTGGCACCCAGCAATATCACTAAGACTGGCCAAGATTCTTCGCTAAGGAGGATGTCTGATATGCCGGTGTCTTCATCAAAGTTTGCCACTTTATTAACAGCTATGACAACATGCTCAAAAGTTTGTGGAGTTAGATGAGATTTAACGACACGCGAACATGAATGTGTTATGTAGTGTCAACTAGATAAAAAAGGTAAAGTTTAAATACGGTTTCAAATACGGTAAGTTCAAGTTTGGTTTCAAATACTGATCAAATACGGTGCAAGCCCTTCCCTATAGTCGCCTCTTACGTTAGGCGGGAAACCATATTCTACAACCCCCAGTCCACAAGGGGCTCAGACGTTTGTCTTCCATAGTCTTGAAGCTGAAGTTTCGGCCTTCCAACAGCAATCTGCCAGTTCCAACCATATTTTGCCTTTCACAGTTACATTTAGCTGGACCAAAGCTTGTTCTATCCTTAGATATTGACACAACTTAGTATAAGCTAACCCGTCTTGACAATCCTGGACACATCGTCTCCTTTAATGTTGCATAAAATATTCCAGACAGCTTTCTTTACTCCGTCAGGAGTGTTCTGCGTTCAGCGTTTTACAGATGGACGGTAGGTGCTGTCTTTTGAGGTAGAAGGCTGAAACGGACATGCCTTTGGTGTTGCCATAGATCATTTCTGGAATAAAGTCCAAAGGAAAACTCAGAGATAATGCCCAGCTTCTTTATGGTAAGTTAGCTGTCTGTGAAGAATTAATGCGCATCTGCCATTATCAAGTGCAGCACAGTTCTGAATGCTGTCGCCTTTCTTGACAGTGTCTAATTGTGCGCTTCTGGATTATGATTCTTTGGGATATAACAGTATGGCAGCCCTCTCTGCACTGTGCATTTGAGTTAAATGTCGGGCAATATATCTCTGCTCACTGGGGATAAAATAAGGCTGCATGTCACCAGAGTGTTTTCTGAGTCCCGCCCCCTGCCGCAGGCTAGGTACAGGCAGGGGCGTAGATTTCTTTTCAGGTTTTGGGGGGGGGGATGGAGTAAGAACAGTAGGAAGTGTGCACGGCGAGCGCGAAGCGCGAAGCCCATAAAGGGTGGGGTCCAGGGGCCCGCCTTAGGGCCCCTGGTGGGCCCAGGGGGCGAAGCCCCCGGAAGCTCCTGGGTTTTAATGTCTCAGAAGCCCCAGGAAGACTGTCTTATGGGGTAAATTTCAGAGGTAATGTTCTTGGGTATTGATATATTTATACATTTTGGAAAGGCTACATTGAGCAACGATGTACTGTAAAGCTTTAAAAGGTAGGTTCAACTTAAAGGGTCTTCCGAGACAACTAGAATTTGAATTCGGAGACAATTACGAGGCATGCAAGTTGGTTTGAGGTATTATATTATTTGTAACTTTATGCCTTGAAAATAATGCAGGAAGTCTTACATATGGATACATAAAACTTAAACTGGATTTTGTACGCAGCCTACAGAATAAGGCGATATAGTTCCCAAATTTTAAGCCAGACTCTTGAAAAAATTCATCAAATATAGGTAAAATCTAGTACTTAAAGGGTTATCACAGTGAATGAATTACGTTTGTAACAAGGATTGTGATAGACTGAAACAGTCCAATGTTAGAACCGTTTCGTAATATGGCTCAGTCCTCAGAACCTCTATCAACTTGGAATGTATTTTAAATACTGCAATCATGGAAATACACCTATAGAGATTAAGCAGAGATTGAAGTATTTCTTACAAAGATGACGCCACAGATGGTCACGGAAGTCACTTACTTTGTGCGATTCTCTGTTTTAAGGCCGACTGTGTGCGCTTAACATAGGCTATGTGATAATTAGGCCTAATATAAAATGTGCTATTTACTGATATGAGGCTATATATTTCCCAGAAATTAATTGACCGAGAAAAGGCTCCACGGTCTGTAGCCGTGGAATTTGATTAAGTTTTCAAGAAACATTACTTGAATACATCACTTGGTAATTTATTGAACGGGAGGGGGAGGCACAAGAAGTGAAACAGGGTGTGGGAGAGGGCAATACCCCCTGGCCATGTGGCTAAGCTAGTGATGAAGTCGAAAGACTGCTTTTTAAGTGCATCGAAACGGCACATACAAACAAAAAACAAACTCAAACCGGATCGGACAGGAACATAAATGCAAAACTATCCACACACCACCAAATCAAACAGAAAGTTATGTTCATTACAACAATAGAACCACACACACACTGACAACAACCCAAATACCCAACAGACCAACCTCCCCCCCGGCCACCCTAAAGCAATAATACTACATACCGCCAACAACCAAAAAACCAGACACCAACAACAGGGGCCACGAGGGGTCCGGGGCGGGGTCCACCTGCCACGAGGGGTCCGGGGTGGAGTCAACTTGCTATATTTACACTATGTACACTATATACACTATTTACACAAAAACAAAAAACTGAACAAAACTGGGCCAAAATACAGGCGCACCTTGCCCAAGGGTGTCCCGGAGGCAGTTGTGGCAAAGGGTAACCTCATTATCCCCACGCTTTAACAAGCTCCACAACCGGATGCAGTTTAACGTCCTACCCAGGCTAGTGATGAAGTCGAAAGACTTCAAGAAGCTTTATCCCAGAATGAATTTTGCTTACGTTGGAAAACAACTCATATCTTCAAGTCTTTTATGATTTACTAGGTGTACACTTCTGAAAGAGGAAACATGTGAATTCTCAAAAGCGCCTAATTTTGTACGTTACCACGACACATTTATTGGTCATAGATCGCTGAGAGACACAACGCCATGCTCATAACCAATTTTTTTACACTTCAGTAAAGTTACCAAACATGTTTTTTCTTGTCTCTGACCTAGATACAAACTGTTTTGCAAGCTGCATCACGTCGATGTCATCTAACATTGACTTGTGGATGTTGCAAATTGCACAGGAGTTAAGTCTTGTTTGCGTCATAGTGCTTCTTAACCAGGTTTTCAGACGTCTGAGCTCCGAGAAGCTGCGCTCACACTCACATGAGCTCACTGGGCACACCAGCATCAACTTAAGGAGTGACTTAACTTTTGGAAATAGGACTCTAACATCTGAGGACATGTTCTGATATGAGGTCACAGCACTTCCTGGTGTTGTCGCTTTGGTGGTGTGGAGAAACATATCAAGCTGGATCTTGAACGCGGTTTGATTGGTTGTGAGCTCAGGATACTTATTAAGAATTTCCTGATCAACCATTCCTAAAAATACAGAGAAATAGAGAAATTTTTCTTATGTTACAGGGAAGCAAGATAACAAAGGGAAGAAAAGTTACCATAAACGAAAGGAAAAAGACGAAAGCTAGGACAGCAACGGATAATGAACGAAAAAATCTATACCGGTTGTTATTATCTGTTCAAGTTTCTCGTAATCTTGCAAGTCAGCCTTGGAGCCCTCACCAAATCTCTCAGAAAGATTGCTCAAGATGCCATCTATATGTTGATAATAAGTCATTCGGAAGTGCTCTTCAGCTGTATTGGCATGATATGGAGACGCCTCTCCTGAAAGTCTCGCTGGGGGTTTTCTTAGTCTTGGAAGCCTCAGGGGTTCAAGATTATGTTTGACGATTAAACTCGAAGTATCCGTGAAAATAGTTTCAAAGACAGTTGGTTTACGGAGTGCTTGTAGCTCCGACATTACTGTGTTGACTGCTGTTTTCATCCCTGCAAGTAAATGAAATCGATAACAGTATAACAGTTATTGTATTCAGGCCTGGCAAAATACAGACAGGCAACATAAATTGATAACCAAAGTGGTGTTGAAATCATTGCGTAGAGCGTAAAAACGAAGGAAACGTGGAAATCACTGAACTGTCAGTGAAAGAGTAGTGCTTACTGAGTGTTTTACGGTATTATATTTTTGTACCTGAAATTGTTGCTGTTCTTGCTTGGAGTCCAGTATTGAGAGTTTCCAGAAGTGACAACGGCTTATTCACCATGTTCAAGGCAAGTAGAATCTCTCCCTTCTGAAAACGATCAAGAAGACCATTGGCCTTAGTAGCAGTATCACTTGTTCCCAACATGGACATTTCCTCCAAACTCTCAAGAACAGTCCCATAGTTGTTCACTACTGACTCAACGGCTGATTGTCGACAAAGCCAACGCGTTGGGCACAAAGGTCGGATAGATGCAGTACTAGTTCCGGGGTGGAGTTGCTCTGCGATGTCCTTGAAGATGGCCTAAAATGCATAAAAGAAACAGTGCATTGCTGATATGTCAAGTGTCAACTCATCGTTCTATTCATGATTATTGTCTTAATTGGGATCGTTGGCATTGTCAGTTTGCACTGCACTCCAATTTCCGGCTCTAATATGGATATTTTTTCTTTCTTAACAAAAGCTTAGTAAATAAATATGTTACAATTATTTCTCTCTGACATATGTATTTAAGCAGGGGGTAACAGAGGCAGAGCCAGAATTAGTGCCACCCGTAAGGTTTGCCGCTCCACCTTCTATCATTCTGCTCTCCCGAATACTTTTTTGATTCCTTGACGTAGTCAGAGGAATCTATGCGATGGTGATGCCGTGTGTGTGTGTGTGTGTATGTGACACTTTGCTTGTAAACACTATCTCAAGAAGGGTTACCGTGACTGAGCTTATACTTGGTGTGTGGGTTGGTCATATTGAGTAGATGATCCCTATTGTTTTTGGTGGAGGTCAAAGGTCATTTGGGGTCAGGAGAGGTCAAAACGTCAAAACCTTGTAAACAAGATATCTCAAGAAGGGTAACTGTGACTGACCTCATACTTGGCATGTAGATTGCCCATATTGAGTAGATGATACCTATCGTTTTTGGTGGAGGTCAAAGGTCATTTGGGGTCACCAGAGGTGAAATGGTAAAAACCTTGGGAATTATTTGTAATTGTTTGTAAACACGATATCTCCAGACAGATAAATGTGAGGGATCTCATACTTACCATGTGGATAGCCCATATTGAGTAGATGATCCCTATTGTTTTTGGTATAGGTCAAAGGTCATTTGGGGTCAGCAGAGGTCAAATGGTAAAATCTTGGGAATTAATTATAAACACGATATCTCAAGGATGATAAATGTGAGGGGTCTCATACTTACCATGTGGATTACCCACATTGAGTAGATAAAGACCGTCTTTTTTGGTGGAGGTCAAAGGTCATTTGAGGTCACCAGAGGTCAAATGGTAAAACCTTGAGAATTAGTTGTAAACACGATATCTCCAGACAAATAATTATGAGGGATCTCATACTTACCATGTGGATAGCTTATATTAAGTAGATGATCCCTATTGTTTTTGGTAGAGGTCAAAGGTCATTTGGGGTCAGCAGAGGTCAAATGGTAAAATCTTCGGAATTAATTGTAAACATGATATCTCAAGGATGATGAATGTGAGGGATCTCATACTTACCATGTGGATTATCCACATTGAGTAGATAAAGACTGTCTTTTTTGGTGGAGGTCAAAGGTCATTTGAGGTCACCAGAGGTCAAATGGTAAAACCTTGGGAATTAGTTTTAAACACGATATCTACAGACAGATAAATGTTAGGGATCTCATACTTACCATGTGGATAGCCCATATTGAGTAGATGATCCCTAATGTTTTTGGTATAGGTCAAAGGTCATTCGGGGTCAGCAGAGGTCAAACGGTAAAATCTTGGGAATTAATTGTAAACATGATATCTCAAGGATGATAAATGTGAGGGATCTCATACTTACCATGTGGATTACCCACATTAAGTAAATGAAGCCTGTTTTTTTTGGTGGAGGTCAAAGGTCATTTGAGGTCACCAGAGGTCAAATGGTAAAACCTTGGGAATTAGTTGTAAACACAGTATCTCCAGGCAGATAATTATGAGGGATTGAGGGATCTCATACATACCATGTGGATACCCCATATTGAGTAGATGATCCCTATTGTTTTTGGTAGAGGTCAAAGGTCATTTGGGGTCACCAGAGGTCAAATGGTAAAATCTTGGGAACATGATATAAATGTGAGGGATCTCATACTTACCATGTGGATTACCCACAATGAGTAGATGAAGACTCTTTTTTGGTGGAGGTCAAAGGTCATTTGAGGTCACCAGACGTCAGATGGTAAAACCTTGGGAATTAGTTGTAAACACGATATCTCCAGACAGATAATTATGAGGGATCTCATACTTACCATGTGGATAGCCCATATTGAGTAGATGATCCCTATTGTTTTTGGTAGAGGTCAAAGGTCATTTGGGGTCACCAGAGGTCAAATGGTAAAATCTTGGGAATTAATTGTAAACACGATATCTCAAGGATGATAAATGTGAGGGATCTCATACTTACAATGTGGATTACCCACATTGATTAAATGGAGCTTGTCTTTCTTGGTGGAGGTCAAAGGTCATTTGAGGTCACCAGAGGTCAAATGGTAAAACCTTGGGAATTAGTTGTAAACACGATATCTCCAGATAGATAAATGTGAGGGATCTCATACTTACCATGTGGATAGCCCATATTAAGTAGATGATCCCTATTGTTTTTGGTAGAGGTCAAAGGTCATTTAGGGTCACCAGAGGTCAAATGGTAAAATCTTTCGAATTAATTGTAAACACGATATCTCTAAACAGATAAATGTGAGGGATCTCAAGATGGGTAACTTTGAAGGATCTCATATGTAGCATGGGGATTGCCCATATTGAGTAGATGATCCCTATTGTTTTTAGTGGAGGTCAAAGGTTATTTCGGGTCACCAGAGGTCAAAAAGTCAAATCCTTGTAAATATGATATCTCAAGAAGGGTAACTGTGAGGGATTTCATACTTGGGTTGTGTATTGCCCATATTGAATAGATGATCTGTATTGTTTTTGGTGGAGGTCAAAGGTCATTTGGGGTCACCAGAGGACAAAAGGTCAAAACATTGAAAACATGATATCTCAAGAAGGATACCTGAGGGATCTCACACTTGACATGTGGATTGTTCGTATTGTGTAGATGTTCCTATAACTTTTCTTTTTCGTGCAAGTCAAAGGTCATTTGAGGTCAAAAAAGGTCAAAATCTACTGAACATGATATTTCAAGGAGGGTAACTATGAGGGATCTCATACTTGGCCTGTGGATTGTTCATATTTAGCATGTAGGTCATTTTGTGTCACAAGATTTCAAAATGTTTTTACTGTATAACATGATATCTCAAGTGGGAGTAACTGTGAGGTTTCTCATGCTTGTCGTGTGGGTGATTCATGTTTGTTACAATATATCCATAAGGCAAGGAATCACTAAGCCTTTTGGCTTTCTGGTCTGTCATTGTAGTAGTCCAATAGTGCCGTCACAAAAAGTGGCGCCCCTGGCGCCGCCTCGCCATTAGCTGCGCTATAGGGGAGAAGTAATAAGTCTAATTAGTTATAATTTGCAAAAAAAAAGTTTGTCACCTTATACTTCCCAGATCTTGAATAAAGTACACCTAGGTCATGCACCCATTGCAAGGTATCTCGCACAAGTGGTGAGGTAGTAACAGCATGCTGCATCACTAGATTAGACACGTGGGAGCTACAGTGGAAAAACATCGCGAGTGGTTGCTGCTCCTTTATCTTAGCTTGGCAGCCATTGTATTTTCCGCTCATGTTGGAGGCCCCATCGTATGTTTGGGCTCGAAGATTGTTGATAGATAACCCAAGGCGTGTGAGCACATCGAAAATAATGGAAGAAATCATTTCACCCAATGATGATGGAACCTCATGAAGTCCAACAAAGTTCTCATGAACATTAAGGTCTTCATCTACGTGACGAATACACACAGATTCCTGTTCCACCCCGGTAATATCCTGGGTACCATCCACCATTATAGCAAAAACCCCATTGTTTCTTACGTTTTTCACAACTTGACGCAATACGCTGTGGCTAAAATCCTTTAACATTTCATTCTGTGCCTGGGGAGATGTGTAGCTTATTGCACTTGCAGTGTAGATTGCTAAGTTTGGGTCATCCTCTTCTCTCAGATGTAGCAACTGCCAGAAATTGCCTTCATCATCTTTGTGCCCCCGTAATGGTAGACCCTGACGGGCCAGATATCTCACAGACGTGAACACCTTAACCAGCATTCTTCTGTTCAGTTCCTGTTGCTTGCATTTGTGCTCTGCAACTTGAGCTACGACAGTTGCCTGTTTCTGTGCTTTTAACTGCACGGCCGCGAACCTGTGAGTTTCCGACATTTCATGTTCTTGAAATCGTCCCAATTTATGCTTCCCTAACCCAGTTACCTTCTTCCAATTATTAAAACCGGTAGAAATGAAGGGGTCTTCTTTCTTATTTGCTAAGTCAAGTAAACCTTGCTGATATGCTGAGGAGCATGTGAAGCACAAAACACCTTTCAGAGATTCTGAATAATGTAACCATGGCCACATTTGGAACCACTTATACTGAAAGTTAACGTTTTGACTTTTTGTCACTTTTGGTGGGATCCGCACCGGGTCTGATGGACATGGTTGGTACGGCTGGTAAGGCTGCTCTACTGCTGGAATTTCATGAGCAGTTGGCTCGTTAGAAGATCGTTCTTTCTCAGCCTCAGATGGAAAACTTTTACTAGATGATGACCGTGAAATATCACCAGATGATGATGATGATGATGTAAAACTTTGACTGGAAGATGACATGGCTTGTGAGTTATCATCAGATGGCGATGATGTACATGCTGGAGTTTGAGCTTCCTGCGGGTCATTTTGAGATATTCGTTGTTTTTTTAAGTAGTGTAAAATACTGCCTTTTCTATTCGAGGGTTCACTCCGTTTGTTACCATACATCTAAAAAAAAGGACATTCAAGACGATAAAAGTATCAGCATTGCATGATGCAAGATTAAACCAAGCAAATGTAGATGCAGTCGCTTAAGAGCCCCTCCAAAAAAGGAACTTGACAACACTCATATGCCCTGCCAAGACTTTCCAGAGAGAATAATCGTAATAGCTCGCAGAACTATAATAATATCACAACGAAGAAACCAATCCAGGTCTGACCAGCTCTGCCCCCCCCCCCAATCCCGTGTAATTTAGTTTGTAATTTAGTGCAAGAGCCCTCATGCCCGTCAAAAAATGATGGCTACGACTGTGATGGCAATGTTTCACACATTAATCTGACTTCCGGTAAACAAAAATCACCCTCAGTAGGCCCTAGATAGGTCTTTTACACAAAATAAGACAGGAGAGCACACCCTCATAAAAGAAAAGTGTTTTATAAATATATGCTGATACCTCAAATTCTCTTTGCTCTTGTCCAGATTTCAATTAATGAAGAATCAATACGGTAAACAAATAGTTAATGAAACTAGGCTAGTCCACATTAGCTTAGGCCTAGTTGACACATTCATTTTACGTACGTAACTTACGCCTGACCTAACGTTGTTACTGCTAATTCCTCTGCACTCACGTTAACACTGAATCACAAGGAGCGGTAAAGTCGAGTATGAACAGTACGTGTAGCCTTCACTTTATGTGTAGGCCTGTAAACGGCCTACGACCGCAAGTTCAATGGGCAGTGATAAAACGTAAAATGCAACTTACACTGCAGGTTCTTGAAACGAATGGAGCTCTATCCAAAGAAAGTAATAAACTACTTGACACAAGATACTGAAGTTGGCAATATCGTAGCTGAAAGCCTGAAACAGGTCGATGACAGGAACTTGGGCTGGCGATAGATGCAGCGCATGTATAAATAATCGTCTGAACATTAAAACTATCTCCTGTTAACCTTCGTAGCAGGTGTGAATATGTTCCAAATAACGATTGCAGCTAAACAATACAGGTTTCATTGTTTTTCTCCTTGTCCGTCGGGCAAGCAATCTCTGGGCGAAGCCCGCCAAGGTTACACCAGTCCACAAACCACATGCTACCGTTCTTGAGTATTTCAGTGCACATGAGAGACTGCCGCGCATTGAAAAGCTTAAATGGCAGGAAGTTAAACAATGTGACCTTCATAGATCGAAAAGTTTTGAGAATGATTCAAAGAGTATGGAAACTTTCTGATGGAGCGTAACCTAAGCAGCATTTTATTACACACGTAGGTATTTTAAATGACCACTTTCTAATCATGTTAAACTGAAGAACAAAATGTACTTTCCAGCATACATGTATCTGTAGACTGTAACATGGGGGGGGGGATGATTACATTGGCCACCCCCCAGTCAAATGTGGGGGGATATATCCCCCCATCCCCCCCGGATCTACGCCCATGGGTACAGGATATTTACTTGTGCAGACACCCTGTGAAAACAAAGCACATGCCTATATCTTTGTTCCACTTTCAGTATACATGGATACCCTGTATGTGGAGTTTTACTGTTCATCATTTCCCTGTTTAAGGCAAATGCATTCAATTCCTTTAAGTTTGTAGGCTGCTTTACTGTGCAAATAAGTAGTAATTAATTTAATCAGGGAAGGGGGGGGGGGGCATGCCCATACTGTTGCCACTATCCGCCATCACAGAAGAGGGCAGAAGTCACGCCATGTGCGAGCTCGTGTATACAAACTGTAAGACAGGAGTTGCTTTGACTAAATCCTGTGGCGATTTTCCCGCGCAAAATCTGGATTAAATCAGAGAAAATGTCTCTAGCGTTGCAAGTTTATGGAATATATTTTTACCGCCACGTATCATCACGAATTGTCCAAAAAGGGTTAAATCTGGTTTCCGACGGTAATAAAGAACAACGTTCAAATAACGTACACATGTAATGCTTTTTAAGTGCATAGAGACGGACACTATCAAACAGGAAGAACAAAATCAGGAACGGCAAGAACACAACCATGAACTACTTACAATCATTTACAAAGTTACCTTACACTAAGCTAGCAAAACAAAATTTCTGTGGCCAACATATACGACACCCCTAGCCTACCCACCACACAAGACTATTTACAAACAGGAAAACAACACACGCCAGAAGGCAGCAACACACACCCGAAGGAAATAACAAACGTCCGAAAGCAACAACGCCTGAATGCAACACAACACGCCCGAAGGCAACTCCACACCCGAAGGCAAGACCACGCCCGAAGGCGACCCCACGCCCAAAGGCAACTTCACGCCCGAAGGCAACACCACGCCCGAAGGCAACAACACTTAAAAAGCACAGGGCAAATACAGGTGCACCTTGCCCAAGGGTGCCCCGGAGGCAGTTGTGGTTAAGGGTAACATCATTATCCCCACGCTTAAACAAGCTCCACAACCGGATGCAGTTTAAAGTCCTACCCACGTACACATGTAATGTATGCATTGGCAGCTCGCCGCCGGAAGACATTCACGGCCTTGGGGATCTCTCACGTCCAATCGAGGCTCGGACATTTCGGCACATGTGACATACCGATACCCGAGACAACATGGCATCTAAATAAGAGATGCGACCATTGCGACAATTCGGCACCAATGGCAACTCAGCGCGGAAGTCAACTCGTCCCCTCAAACTTGATCATGCTTTGCTTGCACCTGGTTAAATTTGCTTGCAGATGAGTTTGAATCCAACGCCTCGAGCAATCACTTTTCTCAAGCCTTCTAGGCATTCCAATATACCATTGAACAACAGAAAGTGAACTTCACTTCGGATAACTGTGAGGACTATAACAGTTCTTTAACATTTCGAAACTTCACATTGCTCTCGCAAGAAGCGCCACTGGCCCAGATGATGTTCACTACCTGTTCCTAAAACACCTTCCAGATAACTCGTTACTAATGCTATTAGATATGTTCAATATTATATGGGAAAATGACAACTTTCCAGCTGTTTTGCGGGAAGCCACCATCATTCCCATCGCTAAGCCGGGTAAGGACCCGACAAATGCTACAACTTACCGCCCTTTTTCCCTGACTAGCTGCCTGTGCAAGACGATGAAACGAATGATCAATGTCCGCCTAGTCTGATTCCTCGAAACCACTGGCCATAGTGCCACTGTCCAACTCGTCCGCCTAGAGTCCACAGTTCACGACGGATTTGTCTGCGGACACCATATCGTATCTTTATTCTTCGACCAGGAGAAGGCATACGATACCAATATGACATTCTGAAGGACTTGTACGGTGCGGGTCTAAGGGACAGAATGCCACTCACTCTTCATACATAATTTTCGTACAAATCGTGTTTCGTGTCCGTCTAGGGATGTCTGAGCTTCATAATCAGGAGATGGGACAGCTTAGCTTCTCCATCACCCACCCCCCCCCCCCCCCTGCAAGTTAGTCGAGTCAGTTGTTGACCTTAGTTTGAGGAAGTATCTTGCGAATTCATCAAATTAACTGGTGTTCCGTGCCAGCTTTAAGGAGCTGAGACATAAGTGCCGTCGCATCAGCATTTACTGCTGAACTCCAGACAGTTCAGATGGTATTCGACCTGGTCGAAACCTCTGGCAGTCACAAGTTCATTTTGTTCATAGACTCACTATCCAGCCTTTTGGCACTTGGAGGCTATGAGTAAAACACCCTTAAGTTATGGCTCTCTGTTAAGCTTACTCCAATTTACTACAGAAATCGTTGTGCTAGCGTAGGTTCCGAGTCACGTGAGCATACGCGAAAATGAAAAGATCGACGCACTTGCTAAAGAAGCCCTACAGATGGACGTCACCAACCTCCACCTACCTCACACTGATTATCGCCCTAAGATCAACTGCTATGTAAAATCAAAATGGCAAGAACTGTGGGATTCCTTCCCCGAGAACAAACTACACCGAGTAAAACCAAAGGTCGGGACTGTGGGAAATGTAGTCCCCAGTAAGCGAAAAGATGATTTAGTTCGGGACTAGGGCTTGCATTGGTCACACTTACCTTACCCATGCCTATTTACTCCACAGGGATTATAGACCATACTGCATCACCTGTGATTGTGCTGTCACCGTCATTCACATTCTCGTTGACTGATGAATACTCCCACATTCGTGAGAAGTACTACACCGCCATGCCTGAAGACGTTATTTGAGCACACAGACCCTTCTCTCATTCTGGACTTTCTTAAGGAAAGTAACCTTTATAAGAATTTCTGACGTGACTCCTGCATTTCCTTTTGTCTAGACTTTTCAGTATAATTTTACCCCTTTGAGATTTAGTTGTTTTTCACCCCTCCACAACCAACCGACACCTTTTTTTTCTAGTTGACACTATATGACACATTCGTGCTGGTGTCTTTAAACCTCAACTAACTGCACCTGGTCAGTAAAGATTACAATCGGATGTAAAGGAGGAAGGGCTATGCAGTCTGTGAAAAAAAAAAAAAAAAAACTGGACTTTGAATAAAAACGTGGCCAATGTTGGATGGTACTGAAATTTTGGTACTGGTACCATTCGTTACACACTGTTATATAAGTGGTACTGGATATCAAGTGTAAGCTGATACTGTAATACTGATCAATTTGATTGTAAGGAAATCTTGCAAAGTATTAGTCTAATAGTACATTTGAGTGAAACAACTCCTTGTAAGTCAAACCATGAGGCCCTGAACCATCCATTCATTGAAATAGTAAGTAGGAAAATTGCCATTGTTCTTCATTTCTGTCTTATTTCTTTACAGTGAATCAGAAGCAAGGAAAGTTTGGGAAGAGGACAATTCCATTGTCTTTCAGTCCTGTCTTCTTGCTTTGTTTACAGTTTGTCTTCAGTGTCTGAAGACTTCTTCAGCAACTGTAAAGAGTTTGTACATATTAGCAACTGTAAAGTCTTTGTACAAATTAGCCACAGAAATTTTCGTTTGCCAACTTCATGTAAAATAATTTGTAAATAGTTCAAAGTTTCGTTTTTTTGCCGGTCCGGTTTTGGGTCTTTCTGTTTGAGAAGTGTACGTTTCTATGCACTTAAAAAGCACTGTAAAGAGTGTCGTGGGGACAGTGGTAACTGTGGAGCACTCTTGCCTGTTTTGTCCTTGGAAGAGGACATGGAGGAGCCAGCCCTTTATCAAGACCGTCCCTGCCGGAAATTTGTTGTTATCTGCAGCTGTTCTCTGTGCGAGGGCAAGTCCGACAAAGACTTTCTGGGTTCTTTCCCACTTGCGTTGCAGGGCACACTCTGAGAGCTTTCTTCATCCATCAAGTACAGCACCTTCAGCCAACCATACTGAAAAGATGGGAATTAAAACAGGACAGCATCATCACAGACTTGATGGATGGAGACGTTCCTTTGGTTCTTGGTGGTGATGCTAGGGCCGATAGTCCAGGCCACACAGCAAAGTTAGGTAGTAACACCCTCATGGAATTGAATACAGACAGAATATTTAACATCGAACTGATTCAGGTTTGTTCCTTTCAGCAGTTTACCTCTTAACTCTTGTGCCATTTTTGATGTGAACAAAACACAAGGATTATTGACATGTTCTTGAGGTTTCGCATGGGAGGGTGGGGGTGGGGGAGCCAACCACCCAGATTAACCAAGCACCCCCTCCCCCATAAAAAAGAATATAAATTGAAACATTTATGAGAAGTATCTTTAAGGTTAAGCCTGTGGCATGCTTCTGTGCATTTGACTTGAAACCTTCAATTTATATCATAATAATGCATCAGCAGAGTAAAAGGGGGTAGGGGATTGGGAAAAAGAGTATGCAGAATGCACTCTGTATCATACAAAGTGAAACACTGCCTTAAAATCGGAGGGATATTCTAATGTGATGGCTCAATGTACAAGTGATTTACTAACAGATCTTTGTTGTCCAACTTATTGCTTCAGAAGAATAAAGTTAGTAGCAGCAATGCTATGGAGCTTGAGGGTTTCAAAGAAATATTAAAGTGTACCTAAAGTCTGAAAATTCAAAAATATATATTACAGAGCACGAAAACTGAATTCCAATGGTCCAATTCCCATCTTCACAGGACTTTCTTAAGCTGAGATATAAAATGTTGAAGTTTTATTCACTCGATTTAAAAAGGTAGGTTGCGCATTAATTTGTGATGTCATTGTTGTACTTCTCAAATTACAATCTTTGTATTTCTTTGTTTTTCTGAAAACCACCGCACCTTGTGCCAAAATGTGATCGCGTTCTTACTGCTTTGGGGTGACTTGACTATATAAGCCCTCTCTGTACAGCATGTCATGCAAGAAAACAGGAAGCGGTCAAGGTCATATAAACATTTTTAATTTTAAAAGAAAACAAAGCATTTAATGTGAGTTGTACAACAAGAATGTCAAAAATTATTGCGCAATGAACTGTTTGGATTTAAGTGAATAAATTTTAACATTTAATATCTCAGCAATGGAATAAGCTATGACAATGGGAGTTGGACCAATCAGATTAATTCTGTAACCTCTAAAATATATAATTTTGAATATTTAGACTTTAGGCCCACTTTAAGTGGATGTTGGATGCAGCCATGATGGCCGGTTTATCTATAGAGTGCATCATAACTGACAGACACCTTCAAGTAGCTAAGTGGGTTAGAGGAAACCTGTCTTCCCTTCATATTCGACACTTTTATGATATATGGCACATATCCAAATGTAAGTGACAATTGCATTTTTGAATGAGAATTAAATGGGCACATTCCTAGCAGTCACATACAAGATCCCATGTTACGTGGCTGTGCTTAGCTTGTGTGACTTGCAGAGGCATAGTTTGCAAAAACTTCACATTACCACGCTGTGAGACACCTTCCATTATTTGGGTTCACAAGTGTGATTTGCTGCCCGAAATTTATGATTGTGTTGAGATCACTTGGTAATCATTTGGCAAATATATCTAACTAGATTAAGTTTGCTTCATTCTCTCAGCTTTGAAAAAGAAAATTGCTGCACTTGGGAAGAAGAAAGGGTGCGAAATCTTGAATGAATGGTGCAAGAGTATAATAAACCACTTGTACTGGTCTGCATCGTCAACACCAGACGGCAACCCTGAGATGATGTTAGAAAAGTTCGTGTCGGTGATAAACCATGTGCAGAACGTCCACTCTGGCCATGACGGTGCCCTCTTCACCGAATGTGCTCATCCACCACTAGATGGAGAAAGGCCTAGGAAGTGGTTAACACCAAGTAAGTGTTGGCATATTACCATAATCAATTACAAGCTCACTGAAGCAACCCCTTGGGCAAACCATTAGAAAAGACTTCAAGACGAAACCTCCCTTTTGTCATTTCCACTTGACTATTACTGACCTGAAACCCTACCCATACACTTAACAGCTTTACTTTTAGAGGCTCGCTGAATTGACATGTGCAAATTGTGCAGTTAGTGGCAATTTGCGAGGTCTTACCAATGGCCAGGTGCATTGTCTACCTGGGATGGAATTGTCTGGGGATATTAAAGGAGAAACTTGGAAATTGTCAGGGGATAGTACCCATTTAGCCTCTTTGAATTGATTTTCTGCTGTTCTTAAAAAAAAACTCGTGCTGTGTGAATGTTAAGAATGGAGAATATTATGATTGCAAATGTTGTCTGTGAGATTCCAACCTCACCTTTGACATTTAAAGTGCATATGTGTAGTTATTTCAGTTTGTTCTTTCATGTTCTTTGCAAGGTTCAGAGCATGTGAGAAGCTGTCTGAGTTACTGTCTTCGCAAGGTTGACTAATGATGTCAAGAACATGTCCCCCAAACAGCAGACTTCACGCATACAGGCATTCCATTCTGTCCTTTATTTTTTGGTCCGAAGTTGACCGTTTTTTCATATGCTGGAATGAAATGCAGGTAACATATTGTGATCATACTTACAAGAAAAATAATTTTCCTGCAGGGATGACAGTTCATGCATTCAAAAACATCCATGTGATAAAGATAAATAAAAATCTACTTTTGTGTAGAGGCAATCTACTCCTTCCTACTTCACAATTGAAGAAAAGGGCAGTTTATCAAAGGCTACAATCGGCCATCCTCAGCCACTTGCATTCCTATTCAATATTGAAAATGGAAATATTATAAGAAGTCAACAAGTTCATATGTTAATGTTTACACCGATGGCTGCATAAAGGGTTTCCATTAGTATGAAGAAATGCATCCAAACCACTGAAAGAAGCCTTCCCTGAGAATGTTTAAACAACTTCTTGTAGTTCCAAATGAGTACTCCATTTTCTTTTCTTCCTGTGGAATATATCACATTGTTTCCAACATAGCAATGATGTTTTTGGAATTTTTATGGCAGAAATGTACAACTCCCAGTTTTTTTTTTTTTTAAAAAACAGACATGTATTCCTGATGGTGTGTGTTTGCGTTAATGTGCATTTGGGTATGCAGGGAATAATTTAGTGTTCAAATTTTGCATAGCACTGTTCAAGATTTTTTTTTTTTTTTCCTTCCGTTCTGTGAAAACCATTCTTGAAAACCCTATGGCTATGCACGCAAAAAAGTGCTACACATTTTTGCATTTGTGTAGCAATTTGGCTAGCTTGTTTAGCAAATTGCGATGCAATACTGGATACATTGTTCCCTGGGTATGTGTGACTGTCCAGCTGGTTACCACAATATCTCATCCTCAATATAAAATGCCTTATATTTGCTTGTGATGAGGGTCACATATCTTATGAGGTCACTGGATATCAAGCTCTTCAAACACTGTAAAACTTGTAAAGGTAGGAATCATTTACAGCATTTAGTTGCATAACATCAAGAGGAAAGCCCTTTGTTTTTAGATGGGTGCAATGTAATGTAAGAGAACTGCAGGCCAGGCTCCGAAAGGCCGGAGCATGATATCTCATTGCACTTCTCATAATGCGGTGTGTGGATTGATAGCATTGGTCCAGGGCATACCTGTTTGTTGTATGTAATACTTCCATCTCTGGTGTAAGATGAAAAGTCTGGTGAAGTGAATTCACTGAAACTTTAATGCAGTGTTGCATTCTGGTATTTCACTGTGATTTGTTGTGGCTTTACAGATTGCTCTTGGCTGCGTTACATTACAACGAGAACGGAGACAGGGAGCAAGCAGTTACAGAGTCTGGTGATAAGGCATTTACAATCAGTTTCCCAAGAGCAAAATCAGGAGATTATGTTGTTAGGAAGAGGAGTCTAGCTGCTACATTTGGTAAGACTCTTTGGATCTCATAAAATTTGTATAAAACACTGTAAGTAGCCAAATGAGATATCAACACGTCATGCAATTGATGAATTACTGGAGTAGACCTCAGTCTTCACATTACATTAGTTCCGTCTTGATGAGCCAACAATGTACAACTCAAGACGAGTCCGGTCCGGATGACCCCTGTCATATCCAGGGATGTCACTACGCCGGGCGGCACTGGGCTAGTGAATTGTGTCCGTCACTCATGTTTTATAAAAACATCCCGCCCAGCACATTTTCCCAATAATGATGCTATAATTTTATGATTTTGAAAGAAACGTGGATGTTACATTAACTTGTGATTTGATTTGGCACAAATTTGTTACCAATAATTGCAAATATCTCTTAACAAGAAAGTCTGGTGAACTACTGCAAATTTTTAAGCCGTTGCTTTAATTTCATTCACCCTTTCTGTTCAGAATACAAGGCCCTTGATCTTTGGTGCCCTGCGTGTAAAGTCGAAAATGAAATGAAACAAAGTGAAAGTCAGTTTTCAATATAAGAGCTTCCCATTTCAGTTTTGTCTTTTTGCTGTATGGCTTATAATGATAAAGACAAGATCAAGCACTTCATGTTAACTTAAAAAATGTCTGGATGACCCTTCACAGCAAGCTTGTCTCCACCAGGAATGTTGTGCAGTGTTCTTCCAGATTTAGGTACAATTTAAAAATATGTATAAGCTTATAACAGTATGTACACTGCAGTCATACCCCATGTCAGTCACCTTGTGCTACCATACCTGCGTGTACACCACAATTGGTAGATATAGTGGACAGTCATTTTTTTTTTCAAACTAGGCAGAAGAAAGTCATCAACCCCTAATGACATAGTAGTACTGCTGTTGTGATACAACCAAACTCATCAACAGATGGCACTTCCAACCCCTGGAGTGGAAGTACTCATGGTATGGTGAGAAATGTGTTCGTGTGTAGTTCAAATATGAAAAAAAGAACAGGGTCTGGTAAGAATGTTGTTTCAAAAGTATGTTTTTGACATTCTGTATTTTTTACCCCCTTGTGGCTTGATACAGTTTCCCTTAATGTCATGAGGATGAAAACCATTCTCTGTTTGGACCAGCCCCCACCGTCTCCTTCCTTCATACTACTGTTGTGTAGAGATATCATATCGCTTTAACTGAGCCTTTTGAAGGTCATTTTCAATCGTCAAGATCAAAGACATGTGTAATTAGTTGTAATTCGTTGATCGCTCATGAATATAAATGATCAGGAAATCATGTGATTTGGCCCGGAAGCCCGGAAGGAAGTCTTCCAGACAGGGCTTCCTCCACGTACCGTGTTCCCACAGTCGTACTTGAGAACTCGAGCTGTCAAATCTAATTAATCTAATCTGTTACAATAATTGTGTGTATCAAAGAAGAAATACGAATCAAGCATAAATTGGACATAAAATTATTTGCACTGTTGATCATCTTTTACCCTGAGATTGTCTAATGGAATTGTGCTTATCCAAGCCTAATTCGTACCTACCTTAGCGCCGTACTTCACGACTGCTGGAACTTTGTGTGCAGACTTTCAACAACGCACGGTACCTTGGGCCTGTACGTTATTAATTCAGGCAATTGTAAGCAGATACCCGAGAGGCCTGCAAAACAGTTCAACAACAGGACATTGTTGCTCTTGTACAATTTCAATCCAGTGCAGCTTATCAAAGAGTTTTGTGCTCAAAATAGCATTTCCTAAATGTATGAATATACCAATAACCTACCAAAGAACATTACCACTGAAATTAACCCCATAAAACAGTCTTCCTGGCATTTAAACCCAGGAGCTTCCGGGGGCTTCGCCCCCTGGACCCCCACCGGGGCTTTGCCCCTGGACCGAACCAGGGGCCCTAAGGCGGGCCCCTTGTCCCCACCTGTCAAGCGCTCGCCGTGCACGCTTGGCGTGCACATTATCCGCATTTCCCATAGTTAACCCCATCCCCCCCCCCCCACTCCCACAGTTGAAAAGAAATCTACGCCCCTGCTGGAAGTCGAAATAGGGAATATGCTCCAAGAGCAAGGCATTTTTTGTGACTTTTGTTTAAAGCCAGGTCACAAATGGCGACAGTGTTGCGAAAGGCAAGATCTCATAGAGCAACGAAGGCAGAGATTTTCAGACGAGCCTAGTAGTAGGAAAAGTACCGAATCTGATAGTTTGAAACAAATTTCAGGGGATAGTAAAAACAGCAAACAGGATTTTCAGTAAGGGGACCTTCCAATAGCGCCCATTGTCAGGCCCCCATGCAGAAAGTTGAAGTTCCTATTAGTACAGCCAAATATTTAGGCAATGATGTTGAAGTCACACTTGACTTACATTCAAAGAATTGTGTAACAGGTAATCTACCTGGTGGTAAAAATGTTTTAATTTTGTTTGATAGTGGTGCTACCAAGTCTATCATTTCAGCATCTTTTGTTCGTAAATCACATTACTTGTCTTCCCTTGCATCTAAGAAAGTTAAACCAGTACATTTCAAGTTGGGTAATGGTGATTTTTTGACTGCATCACATACGATTGAATTTGAGGTCAGAATTCAAGGTCATCTTTTCAATTAAGTGCACTAATTGCTGATAATTTGGTTGGATTAGATGTCATAACAGTCTCAGAGAATTAGGTGGAGTCATCAATTTTGCAGAGAGTTGTTTTGAAACTAGACCAAAGAGAGCCTATTTTTGACCTGTCTTCAATGTAACTGTTCCCCCAGGTCAAACCAGAATTCCTTTGCATGGTAGAGTGCCTTCATTTCTAAGAAATAGTGAAGTTGTGTCAAAATGTAATCATTTTTTAAGTCAGATGTGTCCTTCTGAAATGTTGGTCAATTTGAAGAAAAGTAGAACTTATATTCAGGTTACAAACAAAAGTGAAAGGTCTAAACATTTTGTACAAAACCGACCAGTCGCATGTTTTGATGTTAATGATGTAGCACATGCTACTCAAGGGGTCAGCACAGAGTTATTTAATCACTTGCATAATTCAGAATGTAATGTAAGCTCGAAAGTCTCATCTCAACAGACTTTGAGACAGTGTAATCAAGAGAAGTATCCGCATTTAGATCCACATGATCCATTACTGGACATGACAGAGGGGGAAGTGTTTTGTAATCATGTTAATCTGTCAGACAGTGTTCTCAATTTTTGCATATGTTAATGAGGCACAGGGAAGCATTTTCTCTCTATACGGTGAACTTTCTACTTCTTCTAGCAATGCCTTGAGCTGATGTCTTTGTTTCACTGTGAGATTAAACTGTGAGATAACTTTGTTGAAAGTAGGCTGGTACTTCACCTTATCTACCCTATACAAATCATCACACAAGTTTTCAACATGCCAGGTCTGTCAATTTTACGAATGTAAGTATCCATCCCTGTCTTTTTCCTCCAACCACTTCCAATTCCACTTATCTCTAACAGACTTGTCAATTTCCTTTACATTCGCTTCTCGCGTGACTTCCATGGTGTTAACGATCGAGTGGCTTAGGCTAGGCCACAATACACAGTATAGGCATAATATTAGGCCCTAACGTTAGACACACATAGGCCTGTACGTCCTATATGTGTAAAGCCTAGGCTAGGCCTAGCTTATGGAACAATGTCACGTCTAATGGAGATAAGAGTCTGTTGTTAACGTTACTTTTCACTCCAGTCCCACAGCCCAAATAATTGTCCAAAGTACTCGTTTCGGTGAATAGGCCTACGTGGTGATAAAAGAAGAGAATCCTCACTTGGTACAATCTCACTTGGTCCGGTACGGCGTGAAGCTAATCCCATTACTAGCCCAAATATGCTAATGTAGGCCAGCTAGCCGGCCGGCCGGCCGCACGTGCACTGCGGAGTTATAGGTATCAACCGCGCTAGCGCTAACGAAGAAGACCGCTTGCATGCAGCAAACAGAAGTTAGCGAACTAAGTCAGCTAGATAGGCGATGCAAAATCCAATGCAGGAAGCAACCACAGAATTATAATACGGAGAGTGGGCTATGTATCGTGTTCCTAACCTTACGTGCGAGCACCGTATTATACGCACATTACACTGTATGCTTCGACCAGGAGTTGCCAGCTTCGACCCACATACAAGGCGAGTACTACCTGACTGCGCGGGTAACTCAGCTCGAACTTCTTCTACTTTTATTTCTATGGGTGAGCGACCTTTGTAGATAGGTCTGAGAACTTCAGTGGGAAGTATGGTGATGTAACTTTTTGGACGACTTCTTTCCACATGAAACAAGGCGTCGGCTTTGATCCCAAGTTTCCACCGTGAAACTAAAACTTTGCCTTGCGTGTGGTAAGTGAAATCCCGGGGATAAATATCGCCAAATATTAAAAAATCCGGTTTTCCGGATTAATCCGGAAGTCTTACATCCCTGCTACTTGTACTGGTCATGAAATTGATTTTCAATTGGAAAACGATGAACCATTTTTCATCCGACCATATTTTACGACAGAGTCAGATAAGGGTATCATTGAGAAAGAAATGGATAAATTGGTTACATTAGGAATTCTAGGTGTTGGTCATTCATCCTACACGTCACCTGTTTTGCTTGTTCCGAAGAAAGGTACAAACGAGAAACGAGTGGTTCCTGATTTCAGAAATTTGAATTCTCGTATCAAACGTATTAACCATTTTTTTCCATTATTGTCAGAAGCCATGAAGCGTATAGGAAATTCAAATGCAAAAGTTTTGAGTGTGATGGACCTGAAGTCTGCATTTTTCTCGTTACCCTTAACTAAACGTGCTCAGCCATACACTGGAGTTTCATCATCCAATGGAGGTAGACAGTACTTTTACAAGCGCCTAGCGCAAGGGTTAAATGTATCACCTGGTATATTCTAAGCAAAGATAGACGAAGTATTAGGTCAAGATTCGAGAAATTTTTGTATCGCTCACCATGACGATATAATTGTATTTAGTCAGAGCAAAGAGTCTCATAGAAAACATTTAGCAAGTATATTTCAGGCTCTTACATCAAATGGGCTCAAAAAAAGTCCAAAGAAATGCAATTTTTTCTGCAAACAAGTTTGTACATAGGACATAGTCTAAAAGTGAATGATTCAGGAGATTTCACAATTCAGCCCCTAGCTGATAGGTGTGCAGCCATTAAAAATATGGCAAGACCAACGAATCCAAAGGAAGCTAGACGTTTTGTGGGTGCAATAAATTACTTGTCAGGATTTTTGCCACATGTTCAGACAATTTTACGACCTTTGCATCATTTGTCCAGGAAACATAAACGCTTTAACTGGACAGGAGAATGTGAAACTGCATTCAATAAAATTAAGGAGTTAATGACAAGTCGTCCAGTATTGCATCTACCTAAGAAAGAAGGTATATATTCATTATATAGCGATACATCTAGGTATGCTACAGGTGCCTATGTTACCCAAACTGTCAATGGTAAAGAAAACCTGCTTGGTTATTATTCGAAAATATTACCTAATGCTTGTCAGAGGTACAGTGTCACCGAATTGGAACTTTTCGGGTTGTATATTAACATCTCAGCATTTAAGTATTTACTAAGGGGATGTACGTTCAATGCATCTGTTGATCATTCAGTAATTGTTCAAATTTTGAAGTCTAAAGATGAACCGCCTACGTCTCGCTTGCAAAAATTGCTTCTAAAATTGTCAGATTATTCTTTTCAAGTTGGTTATAAGAAAGGCACTGAAATAGTTTTAGCAGATCTCCTATGTAGATCACCCAGAGATGACGATTCGGAAATAGATCAAATTGTTCCCATTGCTTTTTCGGCAAATGATTGTAACTCTTCAATTTGCCGATCCAAGAGTCACTCGCTCATATGCTAAGAAAATGGGTATTGAAATTCCCGATTTGTTTCCAAAGAAAAAGTCAAGAGGTTTCAGTGACTGAAGACAGTCCACAAGAGTCATCTAGACCTATTCCTCCAGAGTCGGGTGTTCAAAATTTAGAACAGCCTTCCCCAGTCTCTGTAGATATTCAAGAAACAGATTCCAATGCTAGAAAAGAGTCTAATCAGAGTGGTGTAAGTCACTTTTCAAACTTACCAGTGCTTCCACCTGTTGACACTCAGTCTAATAATTTGCCTGAGCCAAGACTAGCTGATCGCATGCAAGTACCTCATGATCACAGAGAAGTACCGCCAGAGTTGTACTCTCCGCCCAGACCACTTATTGCAAAGATAAAAAATTTGGTTACTCGGCATATTCCAAAGCAAGCCGAATTAGACAAATTAATGAATGTCATTAAGAAAAAGATCATTCGTGATTTTAATTTGCCTGTTGACGTGAATGAGTTGAGGAAAGAACAGGAATCATCAGCATTTTTCAAGCCTGTATACAATTATTTGGCACATGACATTTTACCTAATGACCGAAAGTCAGCTAAGTCAGTTCAGTTGAAATCAGAGCAATACATTTTATGTAATGGAATTTTATTTCGCTTATTTTTCTGTGAAAAGAAAGGTAACTTAATTTACAGTTAGCAGTACCAGAAAATGTAGCAGAGACTATCATTTCACAATTCCATGATAATCTTTTAAGTAGTCATCAAGGTACAGTCCGAACTTATTTGACAATTCGTAGACACTTTTACATGCCTCAAATGTTCGAGAGAGTTAATAATTACGTCAAATCATGTTTGGGCTGTCAACAATTCCGTGACAAGCCAGATAAGATGAGAATGTATCATCAAAGAATTCCACATGAATATAAGCCTTTTTCAAAGATAAGTCTTGATTTCAAGACAATGCCTTCATCTGTTAGCGGCTTTAAACACCTTATGGTCGCATGTGACGAAGTCACTAGATTTGTCATCTGTACGCCTTTAAAAACCTTAGACGCAAAAACGATTTGTGAAGCTGTCATTCAGAAAATTGTGTCAATTTTTGGTCCACCGTCTTTAACAGGAAAGTTGCTTAATATGTTATGTTCAGCTCTTAATAGTGACCAAAAGGTTATAAGTGTAGAGAATCATGGAAGTCTCCAAGTGGAACGTCATATTCGTACTTTGTCAAACTTTCTCAAGGTCACTCTCAACCAGTTTGGAAATGACTGGGTAAGGTTTATTCCCACAACTAGTTATACTAACTCCTTTTCATCGCCATTTTTGGGCAACCACAGCCCGTACGAACTAGTATTTGGACGAGAAGCTCCAAATTTAACAAATTTGAAATTTAATCCCATGTCAGGATTGTCGTTGTCATACCAAGAATATGTTTCTCATCTTAAAGAAAAATTTAGTAACATCTCTAGAACAATGTTCTCTCTAACAGAGACATCAACAAGAGAAACAAAATGTACAAATGTCAAATAAGTTGTCCAAAAATCCAATTTATACAGTCGGACAATTAGTGTATTTATTTAAGCCTACTTCTTCATCGCTGACAGCAAATTCTAAACGCATAGCTGCAGAATGGTGCGGACCTTTGGTAATCCACAAAGTTTTAGATCGCACTCACTATATTCTGTCTACAATCAAAGGAGAAATTTTGAATGATGTTTTCAACTTTAATCGTCTCAAACCACGTTTCATCAGAAGTTCGAGTGATATTAAAAATATCACAAAGGTTCAAAAATTGAAAGCAGCTTTGGGTCAAGAAAGACGCCCTCAGCCAAACGACATAGGCCTAGAGACGGAAAGTTTACAATTCATTGATGAAAATGATACGGTTTTACCATGTGTTTCGTCAACAGACATAGAGTGTGTTGATAAACTAGAGTCAGTCGATCCGAATCAATACACAAAGCACACTTCAGAAAACCAAGGTTTAGGCATTCCAAGTCCTGTAAATAGAGAGCAGTTAGAACAACAATTAAGTTTAATCTTAGCAGCTCCAAAAGAGCCTTTCATGAACATTGAGAAAACCAGATTCAAATCAGGACATTTGCAAATTTTACTTTCCTTTGGAAGGTCACCTAATTGTGACAAAGGTAAAGAGTTTAGATTTTGGTGGTCAGTGGACAAATACGCTGATTCCGAAGATTTGGTGAAACAGATTTTGGAAAATACCAAAATTACAAAGTTTGGTAATCCAAGAAGAATGTTCAAGGATTTGTACGTGTAGAATTTTTGTTTCTTGTATCCTGCAACATTTGCATACGTGTGTTTTAATGCTTACAAGAACTGGTGTCAGACATGTTTATTTTCATGTAATGTTTAGCAAACTAAGACAATTTTGTCTTCATGCTTGTACATAAATGGTTTGTTTTATTTTTCTTGAAGTTTGTTGCTGAAGGGTTTTGTAGTAATTCGCGCAACGATGAATCCAAAGCTAATTAAAACAGGTTGGACTTCATTTTGCTGTACTCACTTTTAATGTTCTCGCTAAAGGCAACTTGATACATTTAGTCCAGAGCGCACCTGTGTGTTGAATTTTCAGGGATTTCAATTTTTTTTCAAAGAAGGGCAAAGAGGAGAAGGGGGCTCACCAAAGAAAAAATTTCCCTTTCACAAGTGTTGAAGTGCTTTCATATCTTGTATATAGTCATTTGTTGTACATATGACAAGGTCAGAGTTCTGTACTTCAAACCAGAAGTTTGTTTATGGTTTATTGAACCATCGACAGTCTTGTAAATATGTTTGAAAGTTTTTAATTGTAAATGCGTTGAAAAAAAAGTGATTTTGTATATAATTTAGTTTCATTTGGAGAGATTCAAAAGAAAAGATTCCATCTTTTTTTTTTTTTACAAACAAAGGGGATGTTGTGCAGAGATATCATATCGCTTTAATTGAGCCTCTTGAAGGTCATTTTCAATCGTCAAGATTAAAGACATCTGTAATTAGTTGTAATTCGTTGATCGCTCATGAATATAAATGATCAGGAAATCATGTGATTTGGCCCGGAAGGAAGTCTTCCAGACAGGGCTTCCTCCACGTACCGTATTCCCACAGTCGTACTTGAGAACTCGAGCTGTCAAGTCTAATTAACCTAATCCGTTACAATAATTGTGTATCAAAGAAGAAATACGAATCAAGAAAAAATTGGACATAAAATTATTTGCACTGTTGATCATCTTTTACCCTGAGATCGTCTAATGGAATTGCTAATCATTATCGAGGTGTTTTGGCCGAACCCGAGAAACCAAACACAATACTTCTTTAAATTGGTGATTCTAAACATAAAATACTTGGATGTAATCTTTTGCAAAAAAAAAGGGGGGGGGGGGGACTTCTGTCAAAAATTTGGGTAAAAATGTCTCCCTGTCCCTCACAACAAACTCCTCTGTTTCCTTGTGAAAAACCTCTTTTGAAAAGGGGTATGTTTTCATCATTTAACCACCAGTAGTTTTCTCTGAAATAATAATAATAATAATAATAATAATAATAATAATAATAATAATAATAATAATAATAATAATAATAATAATAATAATAATAATAATAATAATAATCATAATCATAATCATAATCATAATCATAATCATAATCATAATCATAATCATAATCATAATCATAATCATAATCATAATAATAACGGTATCGGATCGGTATCGGTATCGGTAGCGGTAGATGTAGATAATAATAAAAGACCGATGTTCACTGACAGATAAATGGACCATCTTCATGCTGGGCGAGCAAAGTTTTCCTTTCAGCTCATTGTGACAGATCTTCTGGCAGCATTCATAAGAAACCTAAGCCACCGTGGGCCACTACACAGACTAGTGAAGAGCTGTCAAAAGGTTGACCCTGTATAACACATTCGTGTTGGTGTGTCGTTAAATATTATCTGACTGACTGACTGACTGACTGACTGACTGACTGACTGACTGACTGACTGACTGACTGACTGACTGACTGACTGACTGACTGACTGACTGACTGACTGACTGACTGACTGACTGACTGACTGACTGACTGACTGACTGACTGACTGACTGACTGACTGACTGACTGACTGACTGACTGACTGACTGACTGACTGACTGACTGACTGACTGACTGACTGACTGACTGACTGACTGACTGACTGACTGACTGACTGACTGACTGACTGACTGCACGGTACGTATTCCCTCACTGTTGCTGATTAAGCACATCAAAAATTTTGGTAAGCTTCTGTATCGATGTATGGGTGCGAAATAGTTCTGTCGATCAACCATGAAAGAATGCATGAGCTAATAAAAGGAAACAAAAATAATAAGGGATGAATGCAGGTTAGGGGTTTACGGTATTTCACCAATGCCCCTTGTTTAAATAAATTAGACTCATACAGCCCTTTATTTATCTACTGTTTTCATGCATTCCACAAACTTACAATTAAATAATCATGTCCTTAATCCTCCTTTATGATTATTTATTCAATATGACCAGCAAGCTGAGCACAGGTTCCTCTGTATTTGAACCTTTTTTTTTTTGGCAGAATTCTATGCTTTCCCTTTGGGCTTTTCCCTGGTGTAAATTCCACAACATTACAGAGGACATTAAGCCCACTTTCTAAAATGTGCAACCCTTTTTCCAAAGGTTCTGCATGTTTCGTAAAAGGCTGAAAGGTGCAAAACCTATGGCAGAATGTACTGAAGGGATAAACACTACTTAGTTAAGACTGAGCTTATCGCAAATTTCCAAGTTTCAACATGATGTTACATGTTGCAATAAGGTGGTGGGCTAGGCTCTAAGTACAGTATAAACACACAAAAACTGAAATGCCCCAATTGTATAACACTAACCTGGCATGATCAATCAAATCAGCCATTACTTTGCTTTTACTTGTGAAGAAAAAAAAAGGGAATTTGTAGGTGTTCAAACTTCAAACCTAGCCTATTTCAACTCTGAATCAACTGCTATTTACACTTCATAACTTTAGATTGAAGGGCTGGAATGGGCTATTTCCTTTCAAAGGAGCCAATCCAACTGACGCTATGTAGCCTTAGCAGTACTAAATAAGCTACAGGCAGCAGCTGAGCAGGCTAATCATAATTCACATCTATCTGATTTTGTTGTGAGAATTAATTTAGCCTAGGCCTAAGGCTGGTTAGACCTACTTACTGTGATTACAACTTTCGACGCTGGCCTAACATCGGCCTAATCTTTTGTGGAGGGCCACGGTAGCATTACTTGAGGCTACTGTCGTTACTAACTAACGCAAAAACGATTAGGCCTACGAGCGATTGGGATGTTACGCTGCGTTCGGTGTCAGTCTGAATCAACACCCGACATACTGTACTACAATTTCGGTGAATATAAGTCGGAATTGTTGATTGCAATATGCGTGTAAAACTTTTATCTCGGTGTAGTTCTTCTGATGTTTGAAATTATAAAAAGCGACCGGTTTCGGTGCAAAACCTTACCAGGCTATATTATCCGGCCGAACTGCTCTAGCGGCACACTCGCCGTCGTCGCCGGGTGCAGGCACTGGCTCGATCTGTTCTGCTTCATTAGACAAAAAGGCTCAAACTGGTAAGGTTGATTTCCTTGTGCTGGCTCTTCATCTGCCCTTTCTTCATCGTCCTCGTACTGCAGAACAATTCGTCGAAACTTGAAGATGCCGATAGATCTAAATCTATTTCTTCAGAAACTGATGATCTTGGCGATGCCATTTTTTCGGTGTCTGCAGTTCGTAGTGCGTGTGTAGCATATGAATTGTAAGATCCTAGCTTTGGCTTAGTCGTTCCTGTCGCAGAGGTAACCATTTCCGGAGTAATCACAACTTTTTCAAGTCCACCAATATGTTTATTCTCCTTGAAATCAAATTATGTTCTGATAGGTTGACTGTGCTGACTTCTTTGTTTATTGAAAAGCTCCTTTCGACCGTTGCCCGGCCATAGGAAAGACAAAGCAAGTTTCACAACATTCCACAATTTGGCACGTGGTTCCCTTTCACTCAACGAATTATGATAGAACTCATCAAGTCTGTCTTCACCTTTTTGGAAGGTCATATCTGTGTTTGAGCGAAGTTCTTGCACAACATCCATGAACTGTTCCAAGGTATTATCACAGTGCTCAGTCAAGATTTTCTTCTGTGCCACAAGTTCCTCAAGGATGAGTTTGAAATCTTTCAGTAGCGAGTCAGTGGCAGAAGTGTTGATTTTCTCTGGATCCAAGCTTTCAAACCGCTTCACTACTTTATAATTAAGAGGACTTCAGTTTCATTTTGGTTGTCAATGTAGTAAAAAAACGTTTACACTACTTTGAATTGCAAAATGGTTCTTTCACTGAGTTTGTTTTTCTTCTTGACCTCTTTTAACTCTTTGTAAGTAGAAAAGCCTGTGTCTATTTGGTCCACTGCCTTCAGGTTGGCTTGAGAAGAGATATCAATTTTCATGAGTTTTTCCACAGGCACAGCCTTTTCAACCATTTGTTTTGACAAAGCATTGCATTGTTGTTTGCAGCAACTTATGTAGATCCTCAAAAAGAAATGTCAACATAGGAAAATCTGTCTGGTAGGCAGTAAGAAAAGTATTCACATGCTTTGCAGCAAAAATAATGAACATTTGTTTCTTGTATCCTGCAACATTTGCATACGTGTGTTTTAATGCTTACAAGAACTGGTGTCAGACATGTTTATTTTCATGTAATGTTTAGCAAACTAAGACAATTTTGTCTTCATGCTTGTACATAAATGGTTTGTTTTATTTTTCTTGAAGTTTGTTGCTGAAGGGTTTTGTAGTAATTCGCGCAACGATGAATCCAAAGCTAATTAAAACAGGTTGGACTTCATTTTGCTGTACTCACTTTTAATGTTCTCGCTAAAGGCAACTTGATACATTTAGTCCAGAGCGCACCTGTGTGTTGAATTTTCAGGGATTTCAATTTTTTTTCAAAGAAGGGCAAAGAGGAGAAGGGGGCTCACCAAAGAAAAAAATTTCCCTTTCACAAGTGTTGAAGTGCTTTCATATCTTGTATATAGTCATTTGTTGTACATATGACAAGGTCAGAGTTCTGTACTTCAAACCAGAAGTTTGTTTATGGTTTATTGAACCATCGACAGTCTTGTAAATATGTTTGAAAGTTTTTAATTGTAAATGCGTTGAAAAAAGTGATTTTGTATATAATTTAGTTTCATTTGGAGAGATTCAAAAGAAAAGATTCCATCTTTTTTTTTTACAAACAAAGGGGATGTTGTGCAGAGATATCATATCGCTTTAATTGAGCCTCTTGAAGGTCATTTTCAATCGTCAAGATTAAAGACATCTGTAATTAGTTGTAATTCGTTGATCGCTCATGAATATAAATGATCAGGAAATCATGTGATTTGGCCCGGAAGGAAGTCTTCCAGACAGGGCTTCCTCCACGTACCGTATTCCCACAGTCGTACTTGAGAACTCGAGCTGTCAAGTCTAATTAACCTAATCCGTTACAATAATTGTGTATCAAAGAAGAAATACGAATCAAGAAAAAATTGGACATAAAATTATTTGCACTGTTGATCATCTTTTACCCTGAGATCGTCTAATGGAATTGCTAATCATTATCGAGGTGTTTTTGGCCGAACCCGAGAAACCAAACACAATACTTCTTTAAATTGGTGATTCTAAACATAAAATACTTGGATGTAATCTTTTGCAAAAAAAAAGGGGGGGGGGGGACTTCTGTCAAAAATTTGGGTAAAAATGTCTCCCTGTCCCTCACAACAAACTCCTCTGTTTCCTTGTGAAAAACCTCTTTTGAAAAGGGGTATGTTTTCATCATTTAACCACCAGTAGTTTTCTCTGAAATAATAATAATAATAATAATAATAATAATAATAATAATAATAATAATAATAATAATAATAATAATAATAATAATAATAATAATAATAATAATAATAATAATAATCATAATAATAATCATAATAATAATCATAATAATAATCATAATCATAATCATAATCATAATCATAATCATAATCATAATCATAATCATAACCATAACCATAACCATAACCATAACCATAACCATAACCATAACCATAACCATAACCATAACCATAACCATAACCATAACCATAACCATAACCATAACCATAACCATAACCATAACCATAACCATAACCATAACCATAACCATAACCATAACCATAACCATAATCATAATCATAATAATAACGGTATCGGATCGGTATCGGTATCGGTAGCGGTAGATGTAGATAATAATAAAAGACCGATGTTCACTGACAGATAAATGGACCATCTTCATGCTGGGCGAGCAAAGTTTTCCTTTCAGCTCATTGTGACAGATCTTCTGGCAGCATTCATAAGAAACCTAAGCCACCGTGGGCCACTACACAGACTAGTGAAGAGCTGTCAAAAGGTTGACCCTGTATAACACATTCGTGTTGGTGTGTCGTTAAATATTATCTGACTGACTGACTGACTGACTGACTGACTGACTGACTGACTGACTGACTGACTGACTGACTGACTGACTGACTGACTGACTGACTGACTGACTGACTGACTGACTGACTGACTGACTGACTGACTGACTGACTGACTGACTGACTGACTGACTGACTGACTGACTGACTGACTGACTGACTGACTGACTGACTGACTGACTGACTGACTGACTGACTGCACGGTACGTATTCCCTCACTGTTGCTGATTAAGCACATCAAAAATTTTGGTAAGCTTCTGTATCGATGTATGGGTGCGAAATAGTTCTGTCGATCAACCATGAAAGAATGCATGAGCTAATAAAAGGAAACAAAAATAATAAGGGATGAATGCAGGTTAGGGGTTTACGGTATTTCACCAATGCCCCTTGTTTAAATAAATTAGACTCATACAGCCCTTTATTTATCTACTGTTTTCATGCATTCCACAAACTTACAATTAAATAATCATGTCCTTAATCCTCCTTTATGATTATTTATTCAATATGACCAGCAAGCTGAGCACAGGTTCCTCTGTATTTGAACCTTTTTTTTTTTGGCAGAATTCTATGCTTTCCCTTTGGGCTTTTCCCTGGTGTAAATTCCACAACATTACAGAGGACATTAAGCCCACTTTCTAAATTGTGCAACCCTTTTTCCAAAGGTTCTGCATGTTTCGTAAAAGGCTGAAAGGTGCAAAACCTATGGCAGAATGTACTGAAGGGATAAACACTACTTAGTTAAGACTGAGCTTATCGCAAATTTCCAAGTTTCAACATGATGTTACATGTTGCAATAAGGTGGTGGGCTAGGCTCTAAGTACAGTATAAACACACAAAAACTGAAATGCCCCAATTGTATAACACTAACCTGGCATGATCAATCAAATCAGCCATTACTTTGCTTTTACTTGTGAAGAAAAAAAAAGGGAATTTGTAGGTGTTCAAACTTCAAACCTAGCCTATTTCAACTCTGAATCAACTGCTATTTACACTTCATAACTTTAGATTGAAGGGCTGGAATGGGCTATTTCCTTTCAAAGGAGCCAATCCAACTGACGCTATGTAGCCTTAGCAGTACTAAATAAGCTACAGGCAGCAGCTGAGCAGGCTAATCATAATTCACATCTATCTGATTTTGTTGTGAGAATTAATTTAGCCTAGGCCTAAGGCTGGTTAGACCTACTTACTGTGATTACAACTTTCGACGCTGGCCTAACATCGGCCTAATCTTTTGTGGAGGGCCACGGTAGCATTACTTGAGGCTACTGTCGTTACTAACTAACGCAAAAACGATTAGGCCTACGAGCGATTGGGATGTTACGCTGCGTTCGGTGTCAGTCTGAATCAACACCCGACATACTGTACTACAATTTCGGTGAATATAAGTCGGAATTGTTGATTGCAATATGCGTTTGAAACTTTTATCTCGGTGTAGTTCTTCTGATGTTTGAAATTATAAAAAGCGACCAGTTTCGGTGCAAAACCTTACCAGGCTATATTATCTCGCCGAACTGCTCTAGCAGCACGCTCGCCGTCGACGCCGGGTGCAGGCACTGGCTCGATCTGCTCTGCTTCATCAGCCAAAGGCTCAAACTGGTAAGGTTGATTTCCTTGTGCTGGCTCTTCATCTGCCCTTTCTTCAACGTCCTCGTACTGCAGAACTTCTTCTTCGTCGAAACTTGAAGATGCCGATAGATCTAAATCTATTTCTTCAGAAACTGATGATCTTGGCGATGCCATTTTTTTCGGTGTCTGCAGTTCGTAGTGCGTGTGTAGCATATGAATTGTAAGATCCTAGCTTTGGCTTAGTCGTTCCTGTCGCAGAGGTAACCATTTCCGGAGTAATCACAACTTTTTCAAGTCCACCAATATGTTTATTCTCCTTGAAATCAAATTATGTTCTGATAGGTTGACTGTGCTGACTTCTTTGTTTATTGAAAAGCTCCTTTCGACCGTTGCCCGGCCATAGGAAAGACAAAGCAAGTTTCACAACATTCCACAATTTGGCACGTGTTCCCTTTCACTCAACGAATTATGATAGAACTCATCAAGTCTGTCTTCACCTTTTTGGAAGGTCATATCTGTGTTTGAGCGAAGTTCTTGCACAACATCCATGAACTGTTCCAAGGTATTATCACAGTGCTCAGTCAAGATTTTCTTCTGTGCCACAAGTTCCTCAAGGATGAGTTTGAAATCTTTCAGTAGCGAGTCAGTGGCAGAAGTGTTGATTTTCTCTGGATCCAAGCTTTCAAACCGCTTCACTACTTTATAATTAAGAGGACTTCAGTTTCATTTTGGTTGTCAATGTAGTAAAAAAACGTTTACACTACTTTGAATTGCAAAATGGTTCTTTCACTGAGTTTGTTTTTCTTCTTGACCTCTTTTAACTCTTTGTAAGTAGAAAAGCCTGTGTCTATTTGGTCCACTGCCTTCAGGTTGGCTTGAGAAGAGATATCAATTTTCATGAGTTTTTCCACAGGCACAGCCTTTTCAACCATTTGTTTTGACAAAGCATTGCATTGTTGTTTGCAGCAACTTATGTAGATCCTCAAAAAGAAATGTCAACATAGGAAAATCTGTCTGGTAGGCAGTAAGAAAAGTATTCACATGCTTTGCAGCAAAAATAATGAACATTATTTTGGCTCTAGCTAAGGGATCCTTAGTCCACTTTTTAACACTTTCATATGATTTTGTTCCTGGAGCTTTGCCTTCTTTTCTCTCTGCGTTATCAACATACTTTTTCACGTGGAAAGACATCAATAGCCCTTTCACATGCTGGTATGTTTTCTAGCCAGCGATGTACACAAAAATTAACACCATATAATGACTGTCCAGTACAAGCCTCATAGTCAGCACGACTGGCTGGAACATCATCAAACAATTTATGCAATGCAGACAGAATCTGACATAAACCCCAGCATGTCTCTTTAACAGCTGCTCGAACAGAGTTGTGCATAGTGTGAAGACCGCATGAACCTATATCCACAATAGAGGTATCATATTCATCTGCAAGTTTCTCAGACAACTTTTTGAACATTAGGCCCACCCATTGAGACCTGAAGAAGATTTTTGTAAGTCAGAGTTTTAGCCACATTTTTGTCAAATGAATCGATAATATCTACAGTACATGCATGTCCAAGGAAGTCTGAAGTGTAGTACCGGGTCGATACTTTGTTATCATCCCATACACGGAGATGGATATCTAATTGTTCCTTTTGCAATTCTCTGTTAAGAGATTCATCGAAAAGTAAAACGAATGGTTGTTCTTTTGCCTTTTTCTCTAATAGCTTTGAAAAGTATGGGGCCAACCCAAAACATGCCATGTACATTGATTTAGTTTCTCCAAATGTCATAGATTTGGCGATCTCTGAATCAGGAAACATTCGCCTGAAAATAGAAACACATTCCCCTTGAGAATGAAAGGAATAGTTTGATGATACCATCTTTAGGCACCACAAAGTTTCTGCCTTCACTGTATCTGTCTTTGAAATAAATGGCAGAACAGAACCAGGAGGTGATGAAACAGGACGTGATGAACCAGAAGCTGATTGTGTTGGAACCAAAAATTGGTCAATTGGTGTTGCACTAAGGATATTTGAAATTTTAGCTTTATGTTTCTTCCCCTCACTGTCAGATTTAAGGGCTGTTCTTCCCTTAGAAGTCAAGTCAATATTTACATCACAAAGTTTGCAACGTGCTTGATTTGCAGTACTTCCTCGTGCCGCCCACACTTTAAAAGCATCATCCGTTGTCCAACTTTCTTGAAATGTACATCCCGGCATCTGGAAACAAGAAACTTATGAGTTTAACTTGTAATTCTTTACCATACTGAGAAATTGTTACAACAAGATGCAGTGGCATTGCCAGACATTTCGGTATATTTTAAAAATTCAATAATGCTCCTGTAGAGGCTACACGGGCTGAAATGTTAACCTAATGTGAAAAATACGACGAATATAATAAGACCAAACACATCTTTAAAAGCCTGGGCTGAAGCTAATATGTAGGCGGCTAGGCCTAGCACAGCCTACAGTATAGGACTGCATGTAGCCTAAGGCTTATAAAGAACAGACAGGCTAGGCTAGGCCTAGTTCAGTTGTTATCAGTAAAAGAGATGTTCCTTTTCCGACAAGTTGAAATGCATTTACAACTACGATGTACTTAATAATATCGTCTAGCTTAGGCTGATACGTAGACTTAGCATAGCCTACACTACAGGCCTTCATGTAGCCTAGGCTTAAATAGTACAGTAGGTTAGGCTAGGCCTAAATTAGTTGTTTATCAGTACAAGAAAAAGTCCTTTTGATGTTTCTTTTCTGACAAGTTCAAATGCGTTTACCACTACGATGTACATTATACCTAGGTCTAAAGCTTAGGCTGATTTAGCATAGCCTGTACTATAGGTTGGCCTAGACCTTCATGTAGCCTAGCCTAGGCTTAAACAGTTATAGGGTAGGCCTTGCTTTATCAGTAACAGAAAAGCATTAACTTACTACAACGAACATAAAAAACACTGATTACATACTTAGGCCTATAGGCTTACCTTGATACGTAGGCCTAGCATAGTCTACACTACTGACCTACACTGTAGGCGTACAAAGCAGCCTAGCTTAGGCTTATACACTGTAAGCAGTAGCCTAGGTTAGGCTAGGCCTAGCGGTTTATCTGTGACAGTAACCGAAAAATTCTCTTCTTTGATGACGATTTGAATAAAAAATATCAGTTTCCGACAAGCTGAAAAGCTTTAACCACTAAGACGAACATGAAAAAAAAAAAAAAAAATAACAAAAATCACGTCACTTTAAAGCCAAGGCCCTACCCCTACACACAAGCACTAACTGATATTAGGTTCTAGGTGATTCACGATAGATATATAAAGCATGTTTTATCAACAAAAATTCGTTTCAGTCCTTACGTGATATAAAAAATCATGATAAATTTTTAAAGTCGTGGTTCTTACCTTGAAAAGTGAACTGGTTTCTTGCAGTAGAGTAAAATAAAGACGGTGTTAAGTAGGAACTTTCCAACAAAGACCAAAACCAATTCCAGCTCTCTCGGGCGAACTGCGTATGAAACCTGCTGTACGTACGGCGCGGCGGGACAAAAAAAAACACACAAAGTGGTACGATGAAATGGTGCCAGTCTACGTAGCATTTCTTACGTGGTCTGCTTTTATCGTATAGGATCGGATATCGTACGCACAGCGCTTCCGACGCGATCAAAACGTGATTGCCTAAATTTCTCGGATATGGTATTAATTTTCCAGGTCATATGCCGAAAATTCCCGCTTTTCCCGACCTGGAATTTTATTTTTAAAATTCCCGACTTTTTCCCGATTTTCCGGTTGCGTGGGAACCCTCTCATACAATTTGGGGCGTTAGTTAGTTAGTTAGATAGGGTTTAACGACACACCAACACGAATGTGTTATATAGTGTCAGCAAGTAAAAAAAAAGTAAAAGTAAAATTTGGGAGAAAGTTAGCTAAAAAGGGCAAGGATGGGGCAAAATCTTATCTGAAATGTCAACACGAAAGCAAGCGCGGGAGTCATGTCAAAACGTCCTATAAAGGTTACTTTCCTTGAGAAAGTCTAGGATGAGATAAGGGTCGATCTGTTGAAATAACGTCTTCAGGTCTGGCACAGTGTAGTACTTCTCACGAATATGAGAGTATTCACAATAGTCTACGAGAATGTGACTGACGGTGACAGCACAATCACATGGGATACAATATGGTCTCTCATCACCATGAAGTAAGTAGGAATGGGTAAGGTAAGTGTGAACGATACAATTTGGGGCGAAAAAAAGAATCATCCGGTAACAAGCCGACACATTGATTTTTAGTCTTGTTAAATAAATGAGGAAAAATCCCTTCTTCTCTTCATGTATTCCAAACGTTTTTGGCATATTAGCCAAAGGCCTTGGCAAAAAAATCCACCGAATCTATAAACCGCATCCTATTTCTAAGAAGTTCTACGGTCATAAATTTTGCCCCATTTGTTATAATTTTAGATACTACCCTATTATCACACAAATGCTGTAAGATAACATATCCGTCAAAACCTTTCAAACTGTGTGCCACGCAAGTTGCGTTGTCTCGGCCAGGTGCGAGTAACCATTCACAGTCCCTCTTCGTGTTGGGACCGCGAAAAATACCTTGTTTTTCTTTGCACACAAGACACCCACTTTCGAATATTATAGAAAATGACGTAATGCCTTTATTACCAACTTCATTATAAATCAAAGATAACGAAATTTTCGGAGCCCTGCTTCTTCAGCGTTATTAAGCTTAGTGACTAGATGCAAAAACAGTCAAGTTCAATGCAAACAAGTGAATGTACCCAAGTGTGAAAACTCCTTATTTAGTCCTTTGTTGCGACTATCGACCTTGCGGATTAGTTTTAGTTCATGAGCTTTTCGCTCTGAATCGGTTTTTAAGTTTCCTTTAATGATACACACTTTTAGGTCAATAAGGCTGTGGGATGCCAAATGAGAATGGACGGCAACCGGGTGGGCCTCAGAGTTTGTTTATGGTTATTGAAACGAAGACGGAAGGGTTTTTTTGTCTCCCCTATATGTAGTTGCCCTGAGAGCACTTATTGCGGGGGGGGGGGGGGGTAACTACACTATCCGTGACTATATGTTTACAAATTTGGCACCGTGATACATTCCAGGGTTTATTGCCAGATGGTATCTGAGCTAATGGGGGTAGGCGGCTTGTGACCAAGATTGATCTGAGCGAGGGGGGTTGCTTTAGTGCTAACACTGGAGGGGAATTGAAACAAGGTGATTCAAGTTCAACTTGCTTTTTTCCCGTTTCTTTTTGTCCCACGTTCACTTGAATGTAACATTGATGACCGTCCTTTACCACGGCCTTACACACTCTGCAGAAATATTCGTTACAGTTATGGGGACGAATTGTGCCATTTTTATTTTTTCTCACCCTGTAAAACTTTTCACAAACTGGACAAATTTTCATACGATCGCACACCTTCATACTACGCCCCCCCCCCCTCCCCCTCCCTTTCGAATTCATTGATCCTTTTTTTAAATTTCGATTGCAACGTTCACAGTGACTCCATTCATTTCCCTGTTCGCTTTTACAGTTACCACTATAACAAATACTGCAAGTGTTTTCACACTTATGATCAAAACGGTTTTCACAAAATACATTTCGTAACGGACAATAATATGACCGGCTAAAGAAACCTGATGAAGTCGTCATCAAATCATAGTGATTATGATCGTAATAAAGATAAATCTGATGAGACTGATATTCACCGTTAAAAATAATTTCGTTTAACTGATCCAATGAAAATACCACGATCTGATATTTCTTACCTAAAAACTTTTGAAATGCTTTAAGCTCATCAATTCCGCAAGGACCTTCTGGTACACCTTCGTCTTTATGTAGCTTTTTCGCCAACCACAACTGAATTATAAACCCCTTTTTGGATGGGACTGTTTACGTGCAATGGCTGTAACTATTGCCCTAGCACAACACAACTGATCTTCTGTCTTAGGAATAGTAATGTTAGATCTTTTTTGCTTTAAAAATTTTAAAACATCAATTCCTGGATTTCTAATACCTTTGCCACCACGCGTGCCAGCCTTACCGACCCCACATGGCGTTTTCAAGTGAATAAAAATTTAACTGCAAACCCTCATCCAAAATAATTTCTTCATGAGACTGCATAGTTTTTCAGTGTGGGGCATGATACATTCGACACTCAAATCGCGTTTTCGTACAAGTAGGGGGCCTTTTTAAGTGCATCGAAAAGGCACACTAAAAACAAGGCCCCACAAAGACCACACACCCAAATCCACCACACACACCCAAAGACAACACCACGCCCGAGGGCAACACCACGCCCGAAGCAACACCATACACCCAAAGACAACACCACGCCCGACGGCAACACCACGCCCGAAGGCAACACCACGCCCGAAGGCAACACCACGCCCGAAGGCAACACCACGCCCGAAGGCAACAGCACTTAAAAAGCACCGGGGCAAATACAGGTGCACCTTGCCCAAGGGTGCCCCGGAGGCAGTTGTGGCAAAGGGTAACCTCATTACTCCCACGTTTAAACAAACTCCACAACCGGATGCAGTTTAAAGTCCTACCCAGTTTAAAGTCCTACCCATGTTTTCGTACAAATAGTAAAGCAATCGGTGTGTCTAAAAATTCTGAAGGAATGACTATTCGAACCAAATCATGTCCAGACATTCCATCAGTTAAATTGGAAATTCACTGCTCAATTATTTTCCATAAAATTATAAGGAAAGTATTGGCAAAATGTATTAACAAAATGGTCACTTGAAGTAGCATCATACTTCTTTACAAATTTTTCGCACTTTTCCAATTTTGTAAAAATTGCTTACATTGTCGAGGTCGACATCGTGTCGTCATCGTCATCAATCATCCACCAATCAGTATCAATCATCCACCAGTCATCATCATCAATCACCAACCACTACCATTCTGAGAATTTTTTCAGTCATGGGTAAGTTTCTGACCTTTTCCAAGACCTGATGTAGAAGCTCCTTTGTTGATCCTCCTAAGACCTGGCGTAGACGCTCCTTCGTTGATCCTGCCAACGTATTCCCTTCGAGGTGGGTCGGATGGTACTTCGTTGGCGTTCTGGGGAGTTTGTGGAAGCGGTGATGCCAAAGTGGGTATGGCTGATAACATGTCATCATCAGTCAACCCTTCAGACTCTCCTCTTGTCACAAGCCATTCCAGCAACATTCCGTCGTTCTCATCCATCAGTCGGCAATTCAGATTCCAGAAACATTTGCTCCACCCAGTCTGTATAGAAACATTTTTTTTTATTAGTACTTGAAAATTACACACTATTCTTCGATTGGCGTGACACATTCAACTCCTTTCCCAGACGCTCTCTCTCTCTCTCAAAAAAAAAACACTCACACACACACAACCACACGCATCCTCCCTAATCACCCCCACCCCCATACACACTCCACCCACCCACACAACAAAGCTCACACCACTTAAAAATTATTTTTCAAAAAACTTACCATCGTTATTTGATCCTGCCCCACTCAAGGTTACCGGCAAACCATCTGTTGCAAGCCAGCACATGCGTTGAAACAGCATTTCCCGGTGATTTTCGTTTAAATTTTGATGACATCTAATGATTTCATCACGTTCTTCAAATGATGCTGCTTTGATTGTTTTAGCCACAGAGTCCATATTGACGTTATTTTTTAAAACGCAATGTAAAAGCGGAGACGATAAACACAGGTGTTGACCCTCAGAGCTCTCAAATGAAAATGTTCCTTCAGTAAAAATTAGATTTCTCCAACCCATGGTCTTTTCAAATAGTAATGCATGTCCGAAAATAAGTCAATTCCATTGGTCCATCAGGTTTTAAGGGGGGCGTGGCATGTCCACACCATAACCTTAAGTAGTTTTCTTTTTTCCCGTTTTTTTTATTTTATATTTTTGTAATTTCTGTATTTTTTTTTTTTTTTTTTTACTTTTTTACAGTTTTTCGAAGTCCACTTCAAGTTTATACCCAAGCGGAGCGTTTCTACGGGTTAGTTGCCTCCGAAGGCCACTGCCCGCTTCGGATACTAAATAATCATCTACCCATTCCTCCAAATGGTCAATCAGATCATTCCTAAAACGGACCATGGTGGGGTCCTGCAGCTTCCTTCTCTGAAAATCGGAGCTATCTCCGGCTCTGTCTCCGATTTATAACCCTTGTCTTCAATACTTGATCGAGCTTCATGGCGATCACAATAAAATAGTCTCTTCATAGAAACGTTGAAGTTTACCCCTTCCTCTTCTTTAAATCGCCTAATAAAATACAGCTTCTCAATGCGAATAAGTTCTTCGCAAAATGCTTTCTCTACTAACTTAAAATAGCCTCCCATGCTTTCCTCAGAGTTTGTAAACTAAAATGAATCAGAAAAAACATCTGTATATCTTCTTAAGAGAAGACGACCTCTTTAAAAAAAATTGGATACATGGGTAGTGGAGTCTTCATGATCAAACTTACATCGTGTCCTTCCAAATTTTCTTAACATTTTGGCCATCATCTTTTTTTTTTTCCAAAAGTCCCTTGACTCTCCGGCGGAGAGCCAGGGGCGAAAACCAAACAACACTCCCAAAGGAGTTCTGCACCTTGAAGGAGAAACAACGTCCCCAAGGGACAAACTTTGACTTAACTGACCCACCCGACAGTGGTCCCGTTCTAGACTGGCTGAATAGAACAGGTCCCACCTGGGAGCTCCGCCGTCGTGATCACGGATACTCCTGTGCCAGGTAAATATCATTTTGGCCATCTTGTTAACGAATAGACTCACTGACTTTGTTTTAAAAAGAAGCTCTCCTTGAGATTGAATATGCATGAGGTGCGTATGCGCAGTGCAGTTTTCGTGATCAAACGTAAACCACGCCCCGCCTACCAACTTTTTCAGCATTTTGACGCCATTTTTAGCTCACACATTGTACACAGTACATGTGTGAGGTTATAAAATGGGGCAGATGTCGTCAACTTTTCAACAAAAGTTTTCAGCCTTTTGATGTGTGAAAATTTTTAGCTGAAATTTGGGGACATGATTGTTTGTCCATAGAGCATTAAAACTTGCCTATTTGCATTTTGATATACAAAAGTTAAATTTGGTTTTTAAGCAATTTTTGTAGGGCTGAGTTCACTGTGCCTGCTGAACAGGTAGCTGTTTATTCATTGCACTTTTAGCAGTGTACTTGGTTGTGTGTTCAGTTGCTATCTCACAACTGCCTGTGCAGGTTTGTTTTGAAATTTGATCCATTCACAGACATCAGTCTTTTGTTCATCAAGTGGCCTGTGCAATCACAATGCTTTGGGATAACTAATTGTATTATCATGGTTCATTAAGCAAGGAGTTCCATGGGAACTCCCTGCATTGAGCAGCTACTTGATTCATGGTAACAAAATTTGAAGCAACTCTGTGGTCAGTTTGGCTTACAAGAAAGGGAAACGGTTTTACCTGTTGTGGAGATATGTCCCATTTTGTTCCTGGATCAATTGAGATGGTCAAGTCAAGTAATTGCAATACTGTAACTGTTTTGAGTTCAACTTCAGTAGCAGCTTTTTGAGTCCATGGTTTGTTTTAATTGAGTGCAAACCTATGAAGTGTTTGCTTGTAGAGTTGTAGGTGCAACTACATGTACTTTGCAAACTTGAACAGTTTAATAACATCAGTTTAATTTCAGTCTTGCTGCTAATTAAAGTATGTAACCTTTACAGGCCTTCGTGATTTTAGAAAATATGCAGTGATATTTGTAGATCTGTCATCAAACGGTGTCAGTTGCAGTGTTTACATGCCTAAACGTGCTTGTGATTTTTCAGTTGGGTTTTGAGTTCATTTAATATTATGCTCTTCTCTTACCTTTTGCCTTTGCAAGGTAAGGAGGTTTTGTGGAAGTTGGTGAATAAATGATAAAATTTGGTTCTTTTGAGTTCCTATTTTTAACAGACAAGAGAAATTGTGTGAGCTACACAACAGCATCGCTGTTCTAGTTTAAGAACCCACGCGTTGATGATGTTACACAATCTTTCATCAGTCACTCAAGCTAACCTTATATTTGATAGAGTTCCAAATTATTACCCTTTAGTTGACTTCTCATAAAAATCTTAAGCTTATTGGATTTCAAACCTGTTGGTACCATTGCAAATCAAAACCAGAAAGCCAAAACACAATAAAATATAAAAAGAATCTTCGAAGCACTAATTGCAAGGATATGATAAGAATGAGCACTATTTAAACATATTTTAGCATTTGCCGATGAGGTTTTCTCCCTAAACTCATGTTTTGAGGTTACCCTTCTCTAAGATAGCTCTAAGTGTGACAGGCATACACTCACACATACATACAGCACACATGGCATCACCGTCGCATAGATTCCTCTAAGTACGTCAGGGAATCAAAAACTTTGTGTGGTCTCGATCTTTCTCAAATTCACATAGTAGGCCTACCCCCTATACCCATGCTGAAAAGTTTTTATGCTGTAAGCCACAAATTTATCATGCAACGGGACTTATATTTCACGGTATACCGGTATTTTTGTAAGTACTGGTACCGTTACGTTACCACCCATCATAAGGTACCGAAGTATCGCTGAGAACCATACCCGGCGGTACTGCGAAATTTTTTTTTTTTTTTAAAATACAATTGAATGAAATATTACTGAAATATAAATACCATATCCATTCGATAACTGCATTAAGTTTTTATATTAAAATATAAACATGAAACGTTCATTTGATAATCATTTTCACCATACTGTACCAATCACAAATTTCACCTCGGAAATGTTAATTTTTATGTTATCCTACGTTGCTAATGAGTACCCTTGTGATCAGTGCTCGACGCACTGATGTTCATGGCAAAAAATAGGGTTTCATTTGTTCCTAAAGTTGATGCAGTGTAGACGCATGGCACTGAAAATTCCTAGTGAGTGAAATGTTCTCAAATTGGGTATATTGACCCACTGGATAATTTCTTAGAGGAAACACTGCCGGGAAGGGAGTAAAATTTCCCTGTTCTTTCCATATTCTGATGTATAAAAAGGAAAGTTTCCCTCCAGTTGCTAACATTTCACTCTAAATGCAAACATTTCCCGGGAAGGAGCCTCCCAGCTTTTTCCACCCATGCTTGTGATGTTTGTTTTTAACTTGAAGGAGAATAAAGTTGCAAAAACAGCTTTGTGCTGTATTTGTGACTCGTCTAAGTTTAAAACTATTATAGAAAATTATATTATTAACCCATAAAGGATTACAAAAATATTTATGAAAAATTATATATGTAAACCAACAGCTTTGTCAAAATGAGCTTACGGCAAAATGGTTTCATAAGTATAGGCCTACACACTACTATGCATAGTATACAGTGTGCATATATAAATTTACTAACGTACTGGAAGCAGCACGAAGTGACTGCTCGCTGGAAGTGCGACTGAACGAAACGTAATCAGGTGAGTACAATTTGCCACAAACCCCATTAGCAATATCACGGCACCCTTAAGGGAAGAGTTGGTGCTCATATCCCTTCTACCATAGCACCACAGTGGACACAGTTCAGGCCAAGTCCAGGGTAACATATGGTGGAGCCACTCCATGAATCTTGCCAATGAGGGTCCAAGGAACCATTAACTGACACCCATGTACCAATATTCCATTTTCAATAGTACATAGTCGGGCCGAAGCCAACAGTCGGGAGAATGGCAGTGACAAATAATGCTATCTAACAATGCTCACATCATTTTGTTCTTATTGCAAGTCAAGTCTTCACTTCTCTTAAATATCAAGAGTAAAAATATTGCTGCCACATCCCGGCCGTAATCGTAACCAAAGTCTCCCACAGAACGAACTATTAAAAGGAAATACTTTGAAGCCTACAGTACTGTCATACAACTACTTGGCTATTTCACACCATCCTACAATGTATTGCATAACACAGGGTGCAGGTTCACACGTGTTTGTTTTTAAGTGTTATAGTATCATATAGAGCGGTAAGTAATGCATGCATGCACTTTATTACTACATAAATATCTGTTCGATTTTGTTCGCAAATCAATGGACTGTACCTGACTACCTACATACGAGTCGATAGATCGAATGTGGCCTACTGTCTATGTGATTTGCTGCAAAACAGTCACGAAAAATTTGCTGCATGAAATGTGTTCATAACCATTAGCGGCTTGCCATAGGGGCACGGGGGGGGGGGCACTTGCTCGAACTTAAACTTTGCTATTTTATTTCACAACTTTCTAGTGCAATTTTTCTAGAGGAAACCACTGTGTTTTGGTATTTATAACACAAACTCTCGATGGCAACTTTCAAGAAACTTAATTCAACAGATAATACTGAATGAGAACACATTCGTTGAACCTAAAATTTTGAATTTCCATGGACAAGTAAGTTCACGCTGGAGACCTGTACCTTGAGGAGACCGTGTAGAAGCTCACAAAACGGTGAGTTACGCTTATTTGTTTAACATCCACAATCATGTGTGTCGTTGGTTACAAATTAGACCAATGAAGACTTGCAAAAACATTTTCATAGTTCAGAAATTTTAAATTATGACAGTGAATATAATAAAAATTTTAGTGATATACACTACCAAGAAGTTCATAAACCCCTACAATATTACCTTGATAAAGTGTATGCAGAGATCAATGTCGCAGAAAATGGATCTTGCAGTGATAATGTGGACAAGCTTCTTGCAGATGCAAAATTTTCAAGAGAGTGCAAAAACTGTCAAGTTTGCAACAAACAAAACCCCAAAACAAAACGTCTTCGTGAAAGCTGCAGAGCACCTTCAAAGTTGAAACAACAATGTGAAAAGTCAGACCAAGACACAAATACCTGTATCAGCCCAGGGCAAACTTTCTGAACACATGGTCAAAGAGATGGACTTTTTTGAGGTGCATTCTACAGGTGACAATGGTACTTGTCCATCCGACAAACAATCAAATCCACTACGTGTTCGTGTATTGGCAAGGGAGCCAGTTTTTGTAAACCCAAACTCGTTTGAAAGTCTCGTAGATGTTTTCATACATATTGGGAAAGATTTGCATATCAAGAAATACATTGACAGAGCTGATGGAAATGCCAGAGAGTGGCTCCTTGTTATATATGATGGACTCCCCTATACGCTTAGTCAGCGAGTGGTGGATAGACTTCACTGAGACAGGTGTGGCGTACCAGTGTTCGAAATGGATGGCTTTACAGAACATTGCACAGCAGCCCATGATATTCTGGAGGATGACATCGTTTACTGCAGTTTGACTGGGTTCACCTGAGGATCGGATATGGTCATTACGAGATGAATATGGTCAGATCCGTATTTGAATTGAAGAATTGAACTGGGAGATAATAATGAAAGATCCGGCACTTTGTATGGGGTCCCGCTCAGAAAATGCCCAACGACATGCAAAAAAGGTGATGGACCATAAAAGTTGGGAGCTCCTCTGTACATTACTTCTCGGGCCTTTTGTCCGGTTCTGCAAAGAGTCAAACCAGGAGCATATATGTACACCAGAAGCATACCTAAATTGGACAAGGAATGTGAAAAACCCAAAATACCAATATGTACAAGAACAGATCCTAACTTACGTTCAGAGTATTTTAAATTTTAGGGTGTGCGCTTCAATGATCACAGTTTTATTAAGGCAGGAAAATTCAAACACGCTCCCATATTTCATGCACGTAAACCCTAAATACCAACAACTTGAATTGATTTGAAGTCGGAATGATTTGATTATGCCATCTAAAGTGCATGATTTTGTGTATAAACACACCAGTCCATTTAAGCACCTGGACAACCCGGTCGTGGAGAGGACATGGACTTTCAACTTAAATCTAAACAAGAAGAGCAAAGTTTGGACGCCTAAGGGGGTTCCATGCGAGACAGACTGGCTAAAACATTCCGCAACCTGGAGAAATTAGACAAAGTAAGTTTTACATATTTTATAGTTTTGAATCAATTTTCAGGGCTGCCAGCTTACGCACTAAACCAGGTATTATGCACATCCAGTAGGGGGCACGCCCGGCATAAAATTCCTGCATACATGCCTGTACAAAACGTGTTGTCCATCGGGGTGCATGGGCTCAATACTGTACTGTACATGTACGGTACCACCTCTTTGACAAGGAAAACAGTTTGCTGGACACATTTTGCATTGCACTTGGAATTTCTTTAGTCAGGGTTTGGGGGGGGGGGGGGGCGCAGGCTGATAATCATTTCAGGATCGACTGACCTGCCTTTTTTGTTTTGAACAGTGTATACTTAATTACTCACTGGGTGTACATCTTTCGTTTTATTTTCTCTGTAGTGTTCAGTAGCCCTGAAACTTCATGCACACTGCACATTTCAGTTTTTCTGGTGCACTCCCAAGGTTTTGCTGAAGAGTTCTTCATGGGGGCACTAAAGGCACCCAACACTTGTCTTGATATTTAAAATATCAACTGATAGCGATAACTTCATGTTTACTTGAAACTGTGGTCCTGCATAACTGAACAAATAAGATCATTAAATGTTGCATTTGTTAAAAGGTAGACAAGTTGCCCCCCAAAATTTACGCAACAGTGTAATAGGAAAGATGTTACGAACATTCACCAATGAGTAATTCTGGGGGAGCACCCACTAATCACCCAAAGGTTTTTTTTTTTTTTTTGGGGGGGGGGGGGGACTGAAGTTTACAACTACACAATAGTTGCTTTGTAGGTTCCAGTAACTTTTGAGGACAAATAAAGTTCAATACTGGCATTAGATGTACATTTTGGTACAAGTCTTCCAGAGTGCCCTTAAGGCAGTGTAAGAGTTACTGTACAATACAAGACGTCGGGACTGCCCCACACCTTTTACTTACTCATGTTGGCGTCTGGGCAGTGGGGTAGCTAGACCTTTCTTTTCCGGAGAAGGAGGGGCGGAGGGGCAAGGACCTAAATTTTTGAGTTTTCAAAGTGTGAGCATTACTCAGTGACGGTGAAAGCTCCGAAATCTGGCAAAGGGTGCGGGAACGATCCAATGGGGGATCCAGAAATTGCTATAAGGAGGGGAGAATCGGGTGCATGGCAAGACCTCTTGGAGGAGGGGGGGGGGGGGCGGGAGGTGCATTGCATACATGTACGTATACCTAAATGTAACGCTGCACGTGGAGTGCTTGAAAAAGTTTGGGAAAGAAAATGTAAACTGATGGGTAAGTGGCTTCTCGTATACTTGTAAACAGTAATGCATACAGTATGTGTCGGTGCGCCCGTGGTGTGTACTGTCATGATATGTATATGGGTGCACTCACCAACGTGGCCTTAGCGGGTACCGGGGCAGCCGGTGAGAGCTCCGCTCTCGCAGTGTGTGTGTATTTCACATTTACATTTATAAATAAAGCATGCGCGAGCCATGAAGCATGAGAAAAATTTTCAGGAAGAAAATGTAAATCATGAGTAAATGGCCATCAGTGTCCATCTTTGTAACAAACAATATTCTACCTACTGCAGGCTACAATTAATAAATTGATATGCTTCTTGGGAGTGTTTGAAAGCAAATAGCCAAGGTATTGGTACCAATGGTTTTTGGGTCCTACACAGTACATAGCAGCGTTCCTGTTATCAGCGATCAGGTACACTGCTGTAGTGTTGATGGGCAACTTGATTGTTTCAAAACTTTTTGGCAGCAAAATATTTTCTGGCTATTTACAGATGCGGTCTGAAACCTTGTCAAGAATGGGATGTGAAGATCCTGAACGTGTAGCGGTCACAAAATCTAGCCATGTTCCACAGGAGGCAGAAATTCTTGAATGGCGAGTAAAGTTGCGAGGAAGTGAGTTCCTCGCGAATCCAATGGTTGACAGCCTCATGCACTCAGTGAGCGGAGAACACCTAGTTGACCAACTGGTATTTCTCACCCAGGCAGGTTGGTCCAGAAGATACATATTTCAGACCTTATTCCAAGATGTTACTGATAGAAACACCCATGATCCAGTGTTTCTTTTGCCTGAAGAAAGGACCTCCTATCATGACATTAAGAATCAAACCAAGGAAGCAATTGCCAGCAAAATTAGAGGCCTCATCTCTTGCATTGATGATGAAGTGAAATTTGACTTTCTTGAAATGTGCAATTCTATTCAACGGAGAAAGAAAGATGATTACCTCATCTTTTATGAAACCATCCAGATGACGAGGTCCAGTAAAATTGTAGTTCATGTCTCACTGTTTATAGATACTTTCTGTATTAGCCTAAACTAAACTAAACAAGTGGTGTTCCCTAGGATAATTAACCGCTAGGCTATATAGATCCCTCTCCCTGGTCGGGGCTATTTTTTGCAGAAAATGAATTTGCATCAAAGTTAATCCCTTAAGTAGGATCTAGTGAACAAAGAGGCGCGCGGTATAAAGGACAATCCACCTACTGATGATTAAAGCTTCTCACAATTGAGGTTGAGACAATTTCCACATTTTTTTTTTGGGGGGGGGGGGGGGTGTTTGTACAATTTATAAGTACAAATGTATTCAATACTGTCAACAAAATTGAAGTGACTGGGGCTGAATCAGCTAACTATTGTTTTGTTTATATATTTGACCACCATGATTTCAACACTGTGAGTTCGGGGGGGGGGGGGGGGCTTACAAGGGGCAAAGTGGACTGTTTTAACACTCCAACAAATGACTGTAAAATTTATGGAATTTGTATTGTGTAGGTAAACACTGAGAAATACACATTTACTTATTCCCCCTTCTGTGGACTAGAACAGATAGAACATGCAGTTTGCATGTTCTATCACCGTTCTTCCGGTGGCCATCATGGGAGGGACCTCTAATCTTGGGTGTTCCACTGTCCCTTTCCCATACTATTTTTTTTTTTTTTACATCATTCAACTTACATGCAAAATAGTGCTATTTTTGCTAACATTTGGATATGCAAGCACACAGCCAGGGCTTGAGTAGTTGCAGGGCCCAAGTGCATGGTGAAAATACTGTATAATGTATGCAAAACTGAATATTTTTGGAGTAACGTTTTGTGGAAAATGTGTTCATACATGTTGGTGCCTTCATGTGACATGGGGGGGGGGATGTCGGTTAAGTAGACTGTCCCTAGATGGTGGAAATATTGACAGACTGAGGGATTTATTTACTCCATCCCCCAGAATGGGGGGGGGGGATGCTACTTTTCCCAACTATGAGGTCATTATGTTTGGATCACATAATCTAAAGAAATAGTTATTGTAACAACTAGTTCTGGGGTAAACATCGTCAAGTGTAATGAGGCATTTTTTTGTGGATGACTGTATCCAATATGTTACAATATTATGCTTCTAACATTTCAATGGTTCCATAGACTGACATCATGCCAGAACCACTTTGTTTAATATGTACATTATGCTTTGACCATGTTCAATTAAATGTTTGACTGTAAGTGCAATAGCTGAGTTTTCTGCTCTAGGAGACTTATAAAGGGTGCTGACAGTGTAAATAAGTGAAATTGAAGGTCACGACAGCTCAACGTAAAAGCACTCACCAACGTGGCCTTAGCGAGTACCAGCGCAGCCGGCGAGAGCTCCGCTCTCGCACGTCTCTCCTAGCTCACGCGCGGCTGGAAACTGGCGTAGCTGCCCGAAAATTCGGTCACTGCGAAGAGAAGTCACGCGCTGTTGCACGTGTCTGCCCTGGAGCGCAGCCCGCCCTCAACTGTCCGTCTACTAAGTTCCTTCGGGGGCAACTTCGCTGCTGGGAAATTCCCTTGTATTCCCTGCGGGGTCCCTTGCCAGAACCCCGTAAGGCATCGAGTGTGCGTGCACCCGTGGTGTGTACGGCCATGGTATGTGTATGTGTGCACCTACATTGTGCTTCAATTTCAGCTTTACACAATATCTGCAGTCAGCGCAGTGTAACTACAACTAGTGAATGTAGGCTGTAGGTAATGAACGGTCTCCAGTCTCATTCGTAATAATTGAATTTTGATATTTTCTTTTAATAGAATGAGAATGGACGATTGCTTTTGAAAGTATTAACAACGTTATGAAGAAAGCCACCAATGGCAGAAAAGAAATGGCATTTTGTGCTATCAGTGCTTTTAGCGTGAGAAAATCGCATGGGCCAAAGGCCACAACCGTATGTAATGTACAGGGGGCACCCGTTGACCTTTTTTAGTAAAAGAAGGGCATGGCGACAAATGCTGATGGATGGTGCTTTTGGTTTTATCAAGCCCTGTGTAGGGTTATAAAGTGTACAATTCTTAAGCATGTTCGCTTATAACTCACTAGCTATACTGCCTGCTTATACAGAACAGGAAATGAAAAAGTCGATGCACTTGCTAAAGAAGCCCTACAGATGGACGTTACCAATCTCCACTTGCCTCACACTGATTACAGCCCTAAGATCAAGCAATGGCTTTGTAAAATCGAAATGGCAAGGTCTGTGGGATTCCTTTCCCGAAAACAAATTGTACCGAGTTAAACCAACGGTCGGAACTGGGGGACATGGAGCCCCCAGTAAACGGAGAGATGATATAGTTCTTACTAGGGTCGCATCGGTCACACTTACCTTACCCATGCGTATTTACTTCGCGAGACCATAGTGTATACCATGTGATTGTGCTGTCACCGTCAGTCACATTCTCGTTGACTGTTAGTTAGTTAGATAACATTTAGCGACACACCAACACGTATTTGTTATATAGTGCCAGTCAACTCGATAAAAAGTTCAAAGTTTAAATTTATATTCAAGTATGGTTCAAGTTCAAGGTTGGTTTCCCTTTGGTCGCCTCTTACGACAGGCGGGAAATACCGTGGGCATATTCTACAACCCCCAGCCCACAGGGGGACAACGTTGACTGTTAAGAAACTCCCATATTCGCCGGAAATACTACGCTGTGCCAGACCTGAAAACTTAGTTTATTTTACCCCAACATTGCATATTTTTTATTCTTTTCTAGGCGACACTATATAACACAATCGTGTTGGTGTGTCGTAAAATCCCATTTAACTAGCGCAGCGGTGGAACATAAACATGAAGTTTCCAATCCAGACCTGAGGCGCAGTTATAGTCGCAGAGGTGGAACATAAATCAAGCCTCCACATGAAGCCTCCAATCTGGAGCGGGTTTTCAGTCGTAGTCGCAGTGGTGGAACATGAATCAACCTCCAGTCTGGAGTGGAGGCGGAGTCACAGTCGCAGTGGTGGAATATGAAGGTTTTGCTATTTCGAGTTAGATGAGATTTAGTCACACACCAACACGAATGTGTTATATAGTGTCATCTGGAAAAAGGTAGTTTAAATACGGTTTTAAATACGGTTCAAGTGCAAGTCCTTCCCTTCAGTCACCTCCTACGACAGGCGGGAAATACCGTGAACATATTCTACAACCCCCAGCCCACAGGGGGCCCAACCATGGAGGAGCTTGCTCGGTTTTGTGGCGCCGAGAACCCGCTAATCGTGGGATGAGTAATAACAATCTTACGTGCGCTTTTAATAGGCGATAGTCGAGGACAAACTACTGGCCACGACCTCTTCAACCCACGGTGATGCGTTTAACGTCAAACCCATGGCAGGTGTTATTTCGAGAACGACTCAGTGTGAGTCTTGCGTTCATTGTTTACATCCACTGAGTTTTGGAAGTGCAGTCACAGTGACTGCTACTGTGACTCCTGAGTCCCAGTGGTATATGCCTATGTCTTGGAGAGGCGTTGTATTCTGTACTTGTACCATGCAATCACACACATTTTACAAAAGAAAGCCAAACCCTCATGTACTATGGGTTTGGGTCCAATGTGCCAAGACTTGTATCCTTACAAAATAGGCCCTAGGCCTAGGCTAGCTTAAATTTGTTTGGCCAACTGCAACTTCTGTATTAGCCTATAGGCCTAGGCTACCTGTAGCTTATAATTTACATTTGGCACTAAAGATAGCATTCGATCTGATCGAAACCTCGGACAGTCACCAGTTCATTGTGTTCACTAACTCACTATCCAGCCGTATGGCACTTAAAGGCCTTGAACAAAAACACCCTTGTGTAGTAGGGTCTCCGTGAAGCTTACTCCAAACTGGTGAGACTACAGAAATCAGGTGTGCTTGCCTGGGTTTCGAGTCACGTGGGTTAGTTAGTTAGATGAGATTTAACGACACATCAACACAAATGTGTTATATAGTGTCAGCTAGATCAAAAGGGTAAAGGTAGGGAGAAACTAAAAAAAGAAAAACATTGGGCAAAGTCTTAAAAGTCAAGACAAAAGCACATGCGGGAGTCATGTCAAAACTTTCTGTAAAGTCCACTTTCTTTGAGAAAGTCCACAATGAGAAAGGTATCTATGCGCTCAAACAATATCTTCAGGTCCGGCACAGTGTAATACTTCTGACGAATATGGGAGTATTCATAGCAGTCAACGAGAATGTGGCTGACGGTGACAGTACAATCACAGGGGATACAATATGGACTTTCATCCCCGTGGAGTGTGACCGATGCGAGCCCTAGTCAGTACCAGATCATCTCTCCATTTTCTGGGGGCTGCACCGCCTACAGTCCCGACCCTTGGTTTGACTCTGTATAACTTGTTCTCAGGGAAAGAATCCCACAGTTCCTGCCATTTCCAGTCACGTGGGTATACGCGGAAATGAAAGGGTAGACACATTATCTAAAGAAGCCCTACAGATGGACGTTACCAACCTCCACTTGCCCCACACTGATTACCGTCCTAAGATCAACGACTACAAAAAATCAAAATGGCAGGAACTGTGGGATTCTTTACCCGAGAACAAATTGTACCAAGTCAAACCAACGGTCGGAACTGTGGGTAATGCAACCCCAGAAAACGGAGAGATGATCTGGTACTGACTAGGGCTCGCATACGTCACACTTACCTAACCCATTCTTATTTGCTCCACAGGGATGAGAGATGATTTAGTTCTGACTAGGGCTAGCATCGGTTTGTTAGTTAGATGGGATTTAACGACACATCAACACAAATGTGTTATGTAGTGTCAGCTAGATAAGAAAGGTAAAACTAAAAAAGAAAAACATTGGGAAAAATACTAAAATGTCTAGAAAAAGGCAAACGCGGGAGTCATGTCAAAACTTCCTGTAAAGGTTACTTTCTTTGAGAAAGTCCAAAATGAGTAAGGGATCTACGTGCTCAAACAATGTCTTCAGGTCTGGCACAGTGTAATACTTCTGACGGATATGGGAGTATTCATGGCAGTCGACGAGAATGTGACTGACGGTGAGATCGCAATCACAGGGGATTCAATATGGTCTCTCTTCCCCGTGGAGCAAATAAGCATGGGTTAGGTAAGTATGACCGATTCGTGCTCTAGTCAGTACCAAATCATCTCTCCGTTTCCTGGGGGCTGCATTACCCACAGTCCCGACCGTTGGTTTGACCTGGTATAATTTGTTCTCAGGGAAAGAATCCCACAGTTCTTGCCATTTTGATTTTATATAGCCGTTGATGTTAGGACGATAATCAGTGTGGGGTACTTGGAGGTTGGTAATGTCCATCTGTAGGGCTTCCTTAGCTAGTGTGTCTACCTTTTCATTTTCGTGTATGCCCACGTGGCTCGGAACCCACGCGAGCACAACTGATTTCTGTAGTCTTACCAAATTGGAGCAAGTCTCGCGAAGAGCTATTACACAAGGGTTTTTTGCTCATGGCCTTGAAGAGCTAAAAGGCTGGATAGTGAGTCTGTGAACACAATGAACTGGCGGTCATGCGAGGCCTCGATCAGCTCGAATGCCATCTTAAGTGCCTGGAGTTCGGCGGTAAATATTGATGCATCATCCGGCAGTCTGACTTGTAAGAATGCATCTCGGCATGTTGCTGCAGCTGCCACCCTGCTCGTGGCCCTGGAACCATCGGTATAGATTGCATGATAACGACGGTACTTATTTCTCAGTTCATTAAAGCTGGCACGGTACACCAGTTCATTGGTTGAGTTCTTTAGATGCTGTCTCAAACTAAGGTCAATAACTGGTTTGACTAACTTCCAGTGGGAGCGATTGAGAAGGTGAGCTGTGCTACGGAGTCGGGCTTTGTACACACCTGTGATAAAGCTCCACCAACGCGAACAGCAAATGGAGGGATAGCTGATGGTTGAAGGCCGTCCCAAAGGTCGGAGGGCTAGCATCGGTCACACTTACCCATGCCTATTTACTTCACGGGGATGAGAGACCATATTGTGTACCCTGTGATTGTGCTGTCACCGTCAGTCACATTCTCGTTGACTTATGAATACTCTCATATTCGCCAGCAGTATTACGCTCTGCCAGACCTGAAAACGTAATTTGAGCAGACAGATCCTTCCCTTATTTTAGGCTTTCTCAAGGAAAGTAAACTATATAGAAAATATAGAAATTTTTGACATAACTCCCGCATTTGTCTGGACCCTTTAGTGGAATGTGAACCCTTCTTTAGTTAATTGTACCCCAACATTGCACCTTTTTCTTTTCTAGGTTACAATATAAAACAATCGTGTTGATGTGTTCCAAAATCCCATCTAACTATCCACGGGGATGAGAAACCATATTGTATCCCCTGTGACTGTGTTGTCACCGACAGTCACTTTCTCGTTGACCGCCATGAATACTCCCATATTCGTCAGTATTACATTGTGCCAAACCTGAAGACGTTGTTTGAGCAGACAGACCCTTCTCTCATTTTGGGTTTTCTAAAAGTAACCTTTACAGGAAATTTTGACATGACTCCCACATTTTCTTTAAGCGTGCGGATGTTGAGGTTACCCTTTACCACAACTGCCTCCGGGGCACCCTTGGGCAAGGTGCACCTGTATTTGCCCTGTTCTTTTTACGTGTTGTTGCCTTCGGGCGTGAAGTTGCCTTCGGGCGTGTTGTTGCCTTCGGGCGTGAAGTTGCCTTCGGGCGTGTTGTTACCTTCGGGCGTGAAGTTGCCTTCGGGCCTGTTGTTGCCTTCGGGCGTGGGGTCGCCTTCGGGCGTGGTGTTGCCTTCGGGCATGTTATGTTGCCTTCGGGCGTTGTTGCTTTCGGACTTTTGTTGTAGCCTTCGGGTGTGTGTTGCTGTCTTCTGGCGTGTGTTGTTTTCCTGTTTGTAAATAGCGTTGTGTGGTGGGTGGGCTGGGGGTGTCGTATATGTTGGCCACTGAAATTTTGTGTTGTTAGCTTAGTGTAAGGTAACTTTGTAAATGATTGTAAGTAGTTCATGGTTGTGTTCTTGCCGGTCCGGTTTGGTTCTTCCTGTTTGATAGTGTCCGTTTCTATGCACTTAAATGTCTAGACAAAAGAAAATGTGGAATTTTGCTCAATCCGTTTCCTTTTAGGTGATTTCACCTCATCTTTACCCTTTTTTATCTAGCTGAACACTATATAACACATTCGTTTTGGTGTGTCGTTAAACTCCTAACTACATTTTTCACATTTTTTTCTCTCTCTTTTCAAAAAGCCTCAGCTTTCAGGCAGCAACTTCATGATAATGACAGTAAACCCTTTCCTGGACCGAAATCTCGCCAAAGCTAACAACGCAGGCACGATACAGAACTCACTGTGTACGTAGATACCACGAACGTTTTACTTGAATTGCAATAGACCTAGGCCTAGTAAAATTGGCCTAACTTAGACCGAAATAATTTACAGCTAACGTTAGTACTAACTCAGGCTAGTACCTTGGCCTGGACATTTCGGCCACAGAAAATGGTACCCAATTGATTTAAGTTTTCATGGGACTCCTCCCTTTTACCTGTTACCTTTCTCGCCTCTCTGATGCAACTCGCTTCTTCTTAATTGGCGGGTGAGGGGTGCCATCTTCATAACTCTGAATCTCTGTGACTACTGCTGATGTTATTGTCTCGCGTTGTCTGTGATTGAATTTGACGGCGCGTTAGTCTTGAGACTCACTTTGTCCTCAGGTTCTGCCTTGCATTTAATTGATGGATATTCTCCATCCAGGAGGGTCCTACCCCGGCTGTCGAGTCCAAACTGCAGTTTCACAGCAAAGCTTGGGTCAAAGCATTCCTCCGTAAAGTGGTTGCTACAAATCACGCTGTTATCGGTGCAAGCGAAGTCAGAACGAGTATTGTTCACGAAGTTGATCCAAATCTTCCGCATTCGTTTGGCTTTTGGAAACCTGTGAACACTGATTCGTCCACGGCCATCGGGAATGTTACTGCACCCGCCTACAACGCACCTTCGAGGCATAGTTACCGATGTTTGACCCCCAATTGGCAACAAAGTGGAAAGGTATTATTAGCCTCGCACAGTAAGAACGGCTGCATGAATGCAGCATGCATAACATTTACTAGAGTACATGCTATGTGTATATTATGTACTACTTACATAATACTTATGTACGTAAGAAGGGTAGATAGCGCGCGCTAGCGCTTGCGACTTGATCGGCGGAGCAAGTTGACTCCCAATGACGTCACGACACCTGATGTCCAACCCTGTTTTTTCTGGAACTGGCTGGTTGTGATTTAAAAAATAAAAAAGAAACCTTTTTGAGGTTTTAGGCTTATATTTTTTAATAATTGTGTGTTGTAATGGTGAGTCGATGTGCAGAAACTATTTGTGAATAGAGGTAGTGCGTGTGTCTGAACCTCTTTAACACTACTAGGGGATTTCTTAAAAAATATTAAGAGCTTTTTTGCTATCTTTGATCCCTTCTGCACAATCCGTGTTGAACCCTGGCTTGTGTTTACTACGTGGATTTGCTGAGGACATAGGAATAGTTTTGGTAGCAATGTTTACCAATAATTCTTTGAAACGGGAGATCGGGTTTTCTACACTGGCAAAAGCGTCCTTGACAGTAATGTTGCTGCAAAGATCGCTAAATTCGGACCAGTAAGCCTTTCGCAGCTGCCAACTTGGGACTCTCTTGGGGCATTGGGCAGACAGTATCGATTAAAATGGGGGGGGGGGGGGAAATGGTCACTTCCACACTGGTCATCGTAGACCTTCCACTGAAGATCCATCAGAATTGCCGGGGAGCAGAGTGAAAGTTAGTTAGATGGGGCTTAACGACACACCAACACGCATGTGTTATATAGTGTCACCTAGAAAGAAAAAGGGGCAATGTTGGGTACAATAAAAAAAAGGTGGGTACAATAAAAAAAGGAGTCAAAAGTGTCAAATTCCACTAAAAAACTTTTCAGGTTGCACTAAAAATTTAAGCAAATGCCGGAGTCAAAACGTCCTGTACAGTTTACTCTCCTTGAGAAAGCCCAGAATAAGGGAAGAATCTGTTCGCTCAAATAAAGTTTTCAGGTCTGGCACAGCGTAATACTTCTGACGAATATGAGAGTATTCATGACAGTCAACCAGAATGTGACTGACAGTGACAGCACAATCACAGGGTATACAATATGGTCTCTCGTCCCCGTGAAGTAAATAGGCATGGGTAAGGTAAGTGTGGGCGATGTAAGCCCTAGTCAGGACTATATCATCTCTCCGTTTGCTGGGGGCTCTATGTCCCCCAGTTCCAGCCCTCGGTTTAACTTGATACAGCTTGTTTTCGGGGAAGGAATCCCACAGTTCTTGCCATTTTGATTTTACAAAGCCATTGATCTTAGGCCGGTAGTCAGTGTGAGGCAAGTAGATATTGCTGACGTCCATCTGTAGGGCTTCTTTACCAAGTGCATCCCCCCTTTCATTTCCTTGAATGCCCACGTGGCTAGGGACCCATGCTAGCACAACTGATTTTTGTAGTTGAACCAAATTAGAGTAAGCTTCACGGAGAGCTGTTACTGAAGGGTGCTTTAGCTCATGGCCTTTCAGTGCTAAAAGGCTTGATAGTGAGTCTGTGAACACAATGAACTGGTGATTGTCTGAGCTTTCAATCAGATCAAATGCCATCTTTAGTGCCTGTAGTTCGGCAGTGAATATTGATGCATCATCTGGTAGTCTGACTTGCAAGGATGCATCACGGCCCGACGCCGCGGCCGCAACCCTTTTCGTGGCTTTGGAGCCCTCAGTATAGATTGCATGGTACTGATGATATTTATGTCTCATTAAAGCTGGCACCGAACACAAGTTCATTTGTTGAGTTCTTCAGATATTTTCTTAAACTAAGGTCAACAACTGGTTCGTCTAACTTCCAGGGAGGAGTGACGGGGAAAGTAAGCTGTGCCACAGAGTCAGGGTTGTTGCACACCTGTGATAGAGCTTCCCTAACGCGAATAGCAAATGGCGGGATAGCTGACGGTTTCTTCATGTATATTTCACTAAACTTGTGGTTGAAGGCCGTTTCAAAGGCCGGGTTGTGTCTATGGCTCCTCAGTTTGAGGGCAAAATGAAGTGATAACTTCTTCCATCTTATATGGAGGGGTGGTTCATTCCCTTCTATGTAAAGACTCTGCATTGGGGAGGTACGGAACGCTCCCAAACAGATCCTAAGACCTTGGTTATGTATGGGGAGGAGTTTCCTGAAGTATGACTCGCGTGCAGAGCTGTAAACAACACAACCATAATCGAGTTTGGACCTCACTAAGGATCTGTAAAGTCGAAGCAAAACGGGGCGATCAGCGCCCCAGTCCATCTTTGAGACGACCTTCAACAGGTTCAGCGCTCCTTGGCACTTCCGCCTTAGATGGTCGATATGGGCTTTGAAGTGCAGCTTACTGTCGAGTATTAGGCCTAGGAACTTGGTCTGAGAGGAACAACTGGGATGTGAACACCATTCAAATTTAGCTCTGGGTCGCAATGAGCTTCTCTCCGGTTGCAAAAGTGCATACAAACAGTCTTTGTTCGAGAAAAACGGAATCCGTTTTTGTCAGCCCATTGCTGGATCTTATTGAGGCAGTTTTGCATTAGTCTCTCTATAGACCTCATGTTCCTTGAGGAACAGGTAATAGAGAAGTCATCCACGAGCAAAGACTTTTCAATCCCAGTGTTCACCACATTAGCGATGCTATTCATTTTCATGATGAAAAGGGTAACTTACAAGATGCTGCCTTGAGGAACACCCATCTCCTGGTAATGTAACTCTGACAATACGCTCCCTATACGCACACGGAACACACGATCTTTCAAAAAATTTTGTATGAAAAGCGGCGTTCGGCCCCTAAGACCCGCACAGTACAAGTCTCTCAGAATGCCGTATTTCCAAGTGGTACCGTATGCCTTCTCTAGGTCAAAAAAGACCGATACAACATGGTGTCCGCGTACAAATCCGTCACGAACTGTTGATTCTAGGCGTACGAGCTGGTCAGGGGTACTGCGGCCACGCCTAAAGCCCCTTTGGGAACTAGTTATGAGGTTGGTTTCTAGGAACCAAACCAGGCGGGCATTAATCATTCGTTCGAACGTCTTGCACAGGCAACTAGTAAGGGAAATAGGGCGGTAGTTTGTAGGATTTGTCGGGTCCTTACCCGGCTTAGCGATGGGAATGATGGTGGCTTCCCGCCAAGCAGCCGGAAAGTTGCCATTTTCCCATATACCGTTGAATATATCTAACAGCACCAGTAAAGAGCTATCTGGAAGGTGTTTGAGGAACTGATAGTGAACTTCATCTGGGCCAGTGGCAGTGTCATTGCTTCTTTCGAGAGCAATTCGCAGTTCCGTGATGTTAAAGAGGCTGTTGTAGTCCTCAGAGTTATCCGAGATGAAGTTCACTTTCTGTTTTTCAACGGTATTTTGGAATGTCTGGAACGCTTGTGAATAGTGATTGCTTGAGGAGTTTGATTCAAACTCATCTGCAAGCAAATTGGCAACATCTGCTGTCTCTGTGCATTTGCTACCGTCTGGTTTGGTCACATGTAAAACAGAGGAACTGATCTGTTTTCCACTGATTTTCCTGACCATATCCCATGCTTTTTTGACAGGAGTATTTGAATTTAGTTTAGATATGTACTGTTTCCACGACTCCCGTTTGCTTGATTTAATGATGCTTCGTGCTTTGGCACGGCCATTTAGGTAATTACTAAGATTAATATTATTTCGGTACTTCTTAAAAAATTTAGGGCCTTTTTGCGATCTTTGATCGCTTGTTCACAATCCGCGTTGAACCACGGCTTGTGTTTAGTACGTGGATTTGCAGAGGACTTAGGGATAGTTTTGGTAGCAATATTCACCAAAAGTTGTGTGAAATGGGCGATCTGGTCTTCAACACCATTGAAAGCATCCCGGACGATCTCATTTTGGCAGAGATGGCTAAATTCAGACCAGTCGGCTTTTTGGAGTTGCCACCTGGGGACTCTCTCTTCGGGCATTGGGGAGACAATATCTATCAAGAGGGGGTAGTGGTCACTTCCACATTGGTCATCGTGTACCCTCCACTGAAGGTCCATCAGTTAGTTAGTTAGATGGGACTTAACGACACATCAACACAAATGTGTTATGTAGTGTCAGCAAGATAAAAACGGTAAAACTAAAGAGAAACTGTTGGGGAAAAATCCTAAAAGTCTAGACAAGATCAAACGCGGGAGTCATGTCAAAACTTCCTGTAAAGGTTACTTTCTTTGAGAAAGTCCAAAATGAGAGACGGATCTATGTGCTCGAACAATGTCTTCAGGTGTGGCACAGTGTACTACTTCTGACGGTATGGGAGTATTCATAGCAGTCGACGAGAATGTGACTGACGGTGACATCACAATCACAGGGGATACAATATGGTCTTTCATCCCCGTGTAGCAAATAAACATGGGTTAGGTCCATCAAAATTGCCGGAGAGCAGATTGAGAGATCAATTGCTGAATGAGATCCAGAGGCTGGATGAATGTAGGTACAAGACCCATCATTCAGAAGGCATAGATCCCAGGCATCCATCACTGATTCAATCAATCCACCTATCTGATTGGTGTAATTACAGCCCCACATGTCACTGTGTGCGTTAAAATCACCAAGGAGTAGAAATGGGGTGGGCAACTGGTTAACTAGCACTTCCAGGTCATCTCGTTTCAGGCTATACCTCGGTGGGATGTACACCGAGCACACAGTCATGGTGCGGTGAAGTGTAGTTCGAATTGCCACAGCTTGTAAGTTAGTGTTTAGATGGATGGTGAAGTGTGGGACTGTTTTGTTAACTAAGATGGATGATCCCCCGATTGCTCGATTGTCTATGGGTGATACAGCAGTTTTGTTATACATGTCATACCCTTTAAATGTGAGGTTGTCAGTGTCCCGAAGGAAAGTCTCCTGCAAGCATATCACTAAAGGAGACCAGTCTGCTATGAGGCATTTAATCTCCTCGTAATTTGGTGTAAGTCCCCTGCAATTCCATTGGATTAAAGCCGCAGCTCTCCCAAGGATCATCCTTTGGAAATCTGCGGTTTCTGAACTGAGCCGGCGGGGTCCCCTAGCTTAGCCCGAGGGTTCTTGCCGGAGAGCTCTATCGGCTCCTCAACATCTCTTCCCTCCTCTAACACTCCAAACTTGTTGTAAAGTTGAATAGGGTCGTCGGACCCTTTGTTCTTTTTTATCTGTATTTTCAACTTGGGTCTGTCTTTTGGTGTTGTAGGTTCTATCTTTTTCTTTATAAGAATTTCTGGTTTTGGTGGTAGTTTGGGTTTCTGTTGTGGGGGCTAGATCTTTGTGTTTTGTTTATTGGTGCCGTCATCGTCTGCATTGTCTTCGTGCTTGTAGGCTGAGTTGGTGGTTTAGGGAACGTGTCCGCTGCGGGTTTTGTGAAAGTGGTGATGGGTTTTGGGAAGCTGCTGTACCTTGGCCAGGTCATATCTGTTTGGGTGGCAGCTGAGACTTTTGCAGTCTTCACAGCTCCAGCGTAGCTCTTGAGCTGTGAGTCCTGCGATTTGAAGGTGTCTCTAGCCTCTTTGTATGAGATGTTGTTTGAGGCTTTTACTCTCTGAATCTGTTTCTCCTCCACCAATTTTGGACAGTTTTTGCTGTTTGCTGGGTGACAGCCCTGGCAATTAACACAATGAAGTGACCCCTCACAGATATCACCAGAATGCCCCTCCTGACCACATTTCTCGCAGGTAGCTGGTCTGCTGCAATTCGACTTAAAATGACCGTACCGTTGGCAATTAAAGCAGCGGACAGGGTTGGGGATGTAAACCTCCACTCTGACCTGCAAGAAACCAATCTTCAGTGTCTTCGGGGGTTTTGGGGTGTTGAAGGTAAGGATAAAGGTGCCGGTGGGCTTCCGTATACCCTCCCTTAAAACTGAAATTCGATGGAGGTGGCTAACATCTTGAGATGACAGGCCATCAAGAATCTCTTCATCAGAACAGTTCTTGATGTCCGGGCATCTAATTACACCTTTGGATGTATTAAGTGACCTGTGAGGGGTCACTTGGACTGACACATTGACAAAGAGTTTAGTTTTCATCAGGTTATCTGCTTGGGTGCTGCGATTGACCTCCACAAGATCACCAGACCGAAGCCTCTTGATGGATTTTGGGGTGCCTGCAACACCCTCAATGCCCTTTTGCACCGCAAAGGGGGACAGATTTGAAAGGGTCTTGTCGTCACCACTACTGGAGACGACAAGAAACCTAGGCCAGTTAGGAGTGGCTTCTGAGTCGGAGCAAGACCCAGAGTCGCTCCTGAAACGTTTGGTAGCTAGTTTAGCCGAGTTTGAGGAATCCATAGTAAAAGCTGAAAATTTCATCACCGGTGCTCCCCACCCACCGTGGAGCCCAACAAGGGGACATCAAAGGTAAGTGTAAAAACCCATCACAAACCGATGCCAGGGATACACTAGTGATATACTCAAGGCCATTAGTGAAACAATAACCCTGATTGACCTGATTAAGCAGCCGCCTTCTGAGAAAACCACTCCTCTGGTACACACGGGCAAAGTCCGCTTGGTGACGAGGACATGAAAAGTTTGTGCTAAGTTAGTAAGCAAAAGGTTAATTAGCAGATGAGTGGAATCTCAGGGCAAGACGCCACCAGCCGATTGGTTGAACCAGGCCTATCCAACCTCCCGACTAGGTGAATTTGAGGCCAAAGTGGTGTGTTGCTAGAGCCAGACCACAGTCATAGCCTTCACTCAACCACCAGGACCCTCTCCACCGACACGGGTCGCAACTTACGGCAAACGAGTTGTCTCTTTAGTCGCCTCTTACGACATGCTGAGGAAGCAGCGGGCCAATTCTACATCCCCGAACCCGCAGGGGGGGGGGGGGGGCAGAGTGAAAGATCAATTGCCGAACGAGATCCAGAGGCCGGGTGAATGTACGTACAGGACCCGTCATTCAAAAGACGTGACGTAGCAACAGCAGATTCAATCAATCCATCCAACTGGTTAGTGTTTGTACAACCCCGCATGTCAATGTGTGCATGGAAATTCCCATGAAGTAGAAATGGGGTGGGCAGCTGATTGAACAGCATGTCTAGCTCATCTCGTTTCAGATTGTGTCTCGGTAGGATGTACACAGAACACACAGCGATGATGCGGTGTAGTGTAACTTGAATAGCGGCAGCTTGCAAGTTAGTGTTCAGATGGACGGTGGAGTGTGGCAGTTTGTTTGACCAATATCGTTGATTCTCCAATTGCTCTATTGTCAATGGGAGATACAAAAATTTTATTATACATGTCATACCGTTTGAAGGTGAGGTCCGTGCTCCGAAGGAAAGTCTCCTGCAGGCATATTACTAAATAAGACTAGTCTGCTATGAAGCACTTGATCTCGTAATTTGGTCTAAGTTCTCTACAATGCCACTGGATTATAGCCGCAGCTCTCTCACGGGCCATCCTCTGGAAACCTGCAGCTTGTTAGTTAGTTAGATGGGGTTTAACGACACACATGTGTAATATAGTGTCAGCTAGATTAAAAAAGGGTAATGGTGAGGTGAAATCACCTGAAGACGCTGTTAGCACACACTCTTCTCTTATTTTGGGCTTTCTTAAAGAAAGTAAGCTTTACACGAAATTTCGACATGACTCCCACACCTGCTTTTGTCTAGACAATTAAGTTGAATTTTGCCCAATCCTTTTTACTTTTAGGTGATTTCACCTCATCATTACCTTTTTTATCTGGCTGACACTATATGACATATTCGTGTTGGTGTGTCGTTAAACCCCCATCTAACTAACAAACCAACCAACCCAACCTAACCCAACCAACCAACTAAAAGGAAAAAAGATTGGGCAAAATACTAAGAAACAAAAGCCCATGTGGGAGTCCTGTCAAAATTTCATGTAAAGGGTACTTTCTTTGAGAAAGTCCAGAATGAGCGAAGGATCTGTGTGCTCAAACGTCTTCAGGTTTGGCACAGTGTAATACTGCTGACGAATATGGGAGTATTCATAGCAGTCAACGAGAATGTGAATGACGGTGACAGCACAGTCACAGGGGATACAATATAGTCTCTCATCCCCGTGGAGCAAATAAGCGTGGGTTAGGTAAGTGTGACCTATGTGAGCCCTAGCCAGTACCAAATCATCTCTCCGTTTTCTGGGGGCTGCATTACCCAGTCCCGACCGTTGGTTTGACTTGGTACAATTTGTTCTCGGGGAAAGAATCCCACGGTTCCTGCCACTTGGATTTTATGTAGCAGTTGATCTGAGGACGAAAATCAGTGTCGGGGATGTAGAGGTTGGTAACGTCCATCTGTAGGGCATTTTTAGCTAGTGCGTCGACCTTTTCATTTCCCCGTATGCCCACGTGACTCGGAACCCACGCAAGCACAACTGATTTCTGCAGTCTCACCAAATTGGAGTAAGCCTCATGGAGAGCTATTATACAAGGGTGTTTTTGCTCATGGCCTTTAAGTGCTAAAAGGCTGGATAGGGAGTCTGTGAACACAATGAACTGGTGGCTGTCCGAGATTTCGATCAGATCGAATGCCATCGTAAGTGCCTGGAGTTCGGCAGTAAATATTGATGCATCATCCGGCAGTCTGACTTGCAAGAATGCATCTCGGCCTGTCGCTGCGGCTGCAACCCTGTTCGTCGCTTTGGAACCGTCAGTATAGATTGCATGATAACGACGGTACTTGTGTCTCAGCTCATTAAAGCTGGCACGGTACACCAGTTCATTGGTTGAGTTCTTCAGATATTTCCTCAAACTAAGGTCAATAACTGGCTCGACTAACTTCCAGGGAGGAGTGATGGAGAAGGTAAACTGCGCTACGAAATCGGGGCTGGTACACACCTTTGATAATGCTTCCTTAACGCGAGTAGCAAATGGGGGGACAACTGCTGGTTTTGCGAGGTAAATGTGACTAAACCTATGGTTGAAGGCCGTCTCAAAGGTCGGGTTGTGTCTATGGCTCCTCAGTTTCATGGCAAATTGGAGTGACAATTTCTCCCATCTGATCTGAAGGGGTGGTTCGTTCGCTTCGATGTAGATACTCTGCATCGGAGACGTACGAAAAGCTCCTAGGCAGATTCGAAGACCTTGGTTATGGATAGGGAGCAGTTTTCTGAGGTATGACTCACGTGCTGAGCTGTAAACAACACAACCATAATCAAGTTTGGACCTAACAAGTGATCTGTAGAGGCGAAGCAAAGCAGGACGGTCAGCGCCCCAGTCCATCTTTGAGACGACCTTCAATAGGTTTAGAGCTCCTTGACACTTCCGCCGCAGATGGTCGATATGGGCTTTGACGTTGAGCTTACTGTCGAGTATTAGGCCTACGAACTTAGTGTGGGGAACAACTAGGATGTGAACACCGTTCAAGTTCAGGTCCGGGTCGCAATGCGCACCTCTCCGGTTGCAAAAGTGCATGCAAACAGTCTTTGTCCGAGAAAAACGGAATCCGTTTTGGTCAGCCCAGTGTTGGATCTTGTTGAGGCAGTTTTGCATTAGTCTCTCTATAGACCTCATGTTCCTTGAGGAACAGGTAATAGAGAAGTCATCCACGAACAAAGACTTCTCAATCCCAGTGTTCACCACATTAGCGATGCTATTTATTTTCATGATGAAAAGGGTAACTGACAAGATGCTGCCTTGAGGAACACCCATCTCCTGGTTATGTAGTTCTGACAATACGCTCCCTACACGCACACGGAACACACGATCTTTCAAAAAATTTTGTATGAAAAGCGGCATTCGGCCCCTAAGACCCGCACAGTACAAGTCTCTCAGAATGCCGTATTTCCAAGTGGTATCGTATGCCTTCTCTAGGTCAAAAAAGACCGATACAACATGGTGTCCGCGTACAAATCCGTCACGAACTGTTGATTCTAGGCGCACGAGCTGGTCAGTGGTACTGCGGCCATGCCTTAAGCCACTTTGGGAACTAGTTATGAGGTTGTTGGTTTCTAGGAACCAAACCAGACGGGCATTAATCATTCGTTCAAATGTCTTCCACAGGCAGCTAGTTAACGAAATAGGGCGATAGTTTGTAGCCTGGATCGGGTCCTTGCCCGGCTTAGCGATGGGAATGATGGTGGCCTCCCGCCAAGCAGCTGGAAAATTGCCATTTTCCCATATATCGTTGAAAATATCAAGTAAAATCAGTAAGGAGTCATCTGGAAGGTGTTTTAAGAACTGGTAGTGAACTTCATCTGGGCCAGTGGCAGTGTCATTGCTTCTCTCGAGAGCAATGCGAAGTTCCGTGATGTTAAAGAGGCTGTTGTAGTTCTCAGAGTTAACTGAGGTGAAGTTCACTTTCTGTTTTTCAACGGTATATTGGAATGCCTGAAAGGCTTGGGTGTAGTGATTGCTTGAGGAGTTTGATTCAAATTCATCTGGAAGCAAATTGGCAATATCTGCTGTTTCTGTGCATTTGCTACCGTCTGGTTTGGTTGTGTAGAACGGAGGAACTGAGCTGCTTCCCACTAATTTTTCTTACCATATCCCATGCTTTTTTGACTGGGGTAGAGGTGTTAAGTTGAGAGATGTACTGTTTCCATGACTCCTGCTTGCTGGTTTTGATGATGCGCCGTGCTTTGGCACGGGCATTGAGGTACTTTCTTAGATTAAGATTATTAGGGTACTTCTTAAAGATATTAAGGGCCTTTTTGCGATCTTTGATCGCTTTTTCACAACCCGTGTTAAACCACGGCTTGTGTTTACTACGTGGATTTGCAGAGGACTTAGGAATAGTTTTGGTAGCAATATTCACCAATAGTTGTGTAAAGTGGGAGATCTTGTCTTGTAAACCGTCAAAAGCGTCCTTGACGATTGTGTTGCGGCAAAGATTGCTAAATTCAGACCAGTCAGCGTTTCGAAGCTGCCACCTGGGGACTTCGGGCATTGGGTAGACAATATCGATTAAAAGGGGATAGTGGTCACTTCCACATTGGTCATTGTGGACTCTCCACTGAAGGTCCATCAGAATTGCCGGAGAGCACATTGAGAGATCAATAGCTGAACGAGATCCAGAGGCTGGATGAATGTAGGTAGAACACCCATCATTCAAAAGGCATAGATTCGAAGCAGCAATCACAGACTCAAGTAAACCACCCATCTGGTTGGTGTTAGTACAGCCCCACATGTCACTGTGTGCATTGAAATCCCCCAGCAGTAGAAATGGCGTGGGCAACTGGTGAACTAGCATGTCCAAATCATCGCGTTTTAGGCTATACCTTGGTGGGATGTACACCGAACACACAGTGACGGTGCGGTGAAGTGTAGCTCGAATAGCCACGGCTTGCAAGTTAGTGTTCAGATGGATGGTGGATTTGTTAGTTAGATTGGATTTAACGACACATCAACACGAATGTGTTATGTAGTGTCAGCTAGATAGAACAGGGTAAAGGTAGGGTAAAACTAAAACTAAAAAAGAATTAAAACATTTGGCAAAATTCTAAAGTCTTGACAAAAGCAAATGGGCTGTCATGTCAAAATTTCCTGTAAAGGCCACTTTCTTTGAGAAAATCCAAGATGAGAGTGGGGTCAGTGTGTTCAAACAATGTCTTCAGGTCTGGTACACTGTAATATTTCTGACGAATATGGGAGTATTCATAGCAGTCGACGAGAATGTGACTGACGGTGACATCGCAATCACAGGGGATACAATATGGTCTCTCTTCCCCGTGGAGCAAATAAGCATGTGTTAGGTAAGTGTGACCTTAGGAAGAGGACTTAGGAATAGTTTTTGTAGCAATACCCACTAACAGTTCTGTAAAGTGGGCGATCTGGTCTTGTACACCTCCAAAAGCCTCCGTGATGATGGTGTTTTTACAGAGGTCGCTGAATTCAGACCAGTCAGCCTTCTGAAGTTGCCATCTGGGTACTCTCTCTTCGGGCATGGGATAGACAGTATCAATTAAAAGGGGGTAGTGGTCACTTCCACACTGATCATCGTGCACTCTCCACTGAAGGTCCATCAGAATTGCCGGAGAGCAGATTGAGAGATCAATCGCTGAACGAGATCCAGAGGCCGGATGAATGTAGGTACAAGACCCATCATTCAAAAGGCATAGATCCGAGGTAGCGATCACAGATTCAATCAATCCACCCATCTGGTTGGTGTAATTACAGCCCCACATGTCACTGTGTGCATTGAAATCCCCCAGGAGTAGAAATGGGGTGGGCAGCTGGTTAACTAGTATGTCCAAGTCATCTCGTTTGAGGCTATACCTTGGTGGGATGTACACCGAACACACAGTAATGGTGTGGTGTAGTGTAGCTCGAATTGCCACAGCTTGCAAGGTAGTGTTCAGATGGATGGTGGAGTGTGGAACTGTGTTTTTAACTAGTATGGATGATCCCCCAATAGCTCTGTTGTCAATGGGGGATACAACGGTTTTGTTGTACATGTCGTACCCTTTAAATGTTGGGTGGTCCATGTCCCGAAGGAAAGTCTCCTGCAGGCAGATCACTAAAGGAGACCAGTCTGCTATGAAGCACTTGATCTCCTCGTAATTCGGTCTAAGTCCCCTGCAATTCCATTGGATTATAGCCACAGGCCTCCCAAGGGTCATCCTTTGGAAATATGTGGCTTGTTAGTAGAGCTGGTGGAGCCCCCTGGCTCGGGCCGAAACTTCCGGCCACTGAGCTCCATCAGCTCTTCCCCTTCTCCCTCACTCCCCTCTAACGCTCCAAATCTGTTGTGCAGTTTGATAGGGTCGTCCGACCCTTTGCTCGGTTTTGTCTGTATTTTGATTCTAGGTGTGTCTCTTGCTTTTGCTGGTTCTGTCTTTTGTCTCTGTTTTGTAGTTGTTGGTTTTGGTGGTGGTTTAGGCTTCTTTTGTGGGGGTGTAGATTTTTGTGGTAGATTTGTCGGTGCTGTCATCGTCTGTATTGTCTTGGATGTTGTAGACTGCTCTGTTGGTTTTGCGAAACTGAGTGCAATGGGCTTTGGAAAACTGCTGTCCCTGGGCCAGGTCATATCGGTTTGGGTTGCAGCAGAGACTTTCGCAGTCCTCACAGCCCCAGCATAGCTCTTGAGCTGTGAGTGCTGCGACAGGAATGTATCCCTAGCCTCTTTATACGTTAGGTTGCTGGAGGCTTTTATTTTTTGAATTTGCTTCTCCTCCACCCATTTTGGACAGGTTCTGTCGTTGGCGGAATGACAACCCTGGCAATTTACACAACGAGGTGACTCCTCACAGGTATCACCAGCAAGTGCCTCCTGGCCACATTTCTCGCAGGTTGCTGCCCTGCTACAGTTAGTTTTGAAATGGCCGTACCTTTGGCAATTAAAACAGCGGACAGGGTTGGGAATATAGACCTCAACCCTGACCTGTAAGTAGCCAATCTTCAGTGTAGTCGGTGGTTTTGGGGTGTTAAATGTTAGGATGAAGGTGCCAGTGGGCTTCCTGACACCTTCCCTTAACACTGAAATACGGTACAGGTGGCTGACATGCTGAGATGCCAGGTTATCAAGAATCTCCTCATCAGAGCAGTTCTTGATATCCGGGCATCTGATTACTCCCTTAGAGCTATTAAGTGACCTGTGAGGGGTCACCTGAACAGGGACATCGACCAGTTTCTTTGTTTTCAGCAAGTTGTTAGCTTGAGTACTTCGGCTAACTTCAACCAGAAGGTCTCCAGAACGAAGCCTCTTAATTGTTTTAGGGGTGCCGACAACACCCTCAATTCCCTTGCTGATGGCAAACGGTGACAGCTTTGCAAGGGTCTTGTCGTCTCCACTACTGGACACGACAAGAAATCTAGGCCAGACAGGAGCTTCCTCGGGGTCAGAGCTTGCCCCAGAGTCGCTCCTGAAACGTTTTTTCCCCATTTTTTCGGGGTTTGAGGAATCCATAGTTAAAAAAACAAAATTTCGTCACCAGTGCTCCCCACCCACCATGGAGCCCAACAAGGGGACATCAAAGGTAAGTGGAAAATTCATCACAAACCGATGCCAGGGATACACTAGTGATATACTCAAGGTCACTAAATGAATCAATAACCCCGATTGACCTGATTAAGCAGCCGCCTTCTGAGAAAACCACCTTTCTGAAACACACAAGTAAAGTCCACTTGGTGACGGGTACATGACAAGTTGGTGCTATGTTAATAAGCAAAGGTTTAAAAGCAGTCAGGTGGAGATCTCAGGGCATGACGCCACCAGCCGATTGGTTGAACCAGGCCAATCCAACCTCCCGACTAGGTGAATTTGAGGCCAAAGTGGTGTGTTGCTAGGACTAAACCGCAGTTATAGCCTTCACTCAACCACCAGGACCCTCTCCTCCACCGACACGGGTCGCGACTCACGGCAAACAAGTCGTCCCTGTTAGTCGCCTCTTACGACATGCTGAGAAAGCAGCGGGCCTATTCTACATCCCCGTACCCGCAGGGGGGCAGATGGATGGTGGAGTGTGGAACTGTTTTGTTTACTAAGATGGATGATCCTCCGATTGCTCTTTTGTCTATGGGTGATACAACAGTTTTGTTATACATGTCATACCCAGTATGCTATGAGGCATTTAATCTCCTCGTAATTCGATCTAAGTCCTCTGCAGTCCCACTGGATTATAGCCGCAACTCTCCCCAGGGTCATCCTTTGGAAATCTGCGGCTTCTTAGTAGAGCTGGTGGAGCTCCCCGGTCCAGACTGAAGGTCCCGGCCACTGGGCTCCATCAGCTCCTCTCCTTCTCCTCCCTCTCTCTCCTCTAATGCTCCAAACTTATTGTAGGGTCATCTGACCCTTTGCTCTGTTTTGTCTGTATTTTCAACCTAGGTGTGCTTCTCGCTGTTGTTGATTCTGTCTTTTGTCGTTGTTGTTTTATGGTCGTTGGTTTCGGTGGTGGTCTAGGTTTCTGTTGTGGGGGTTTTGATTGAGTTACATTTGTCGGTGCTGTCATCGTCTGCATTGTCTTGGTTGTTGTAGACTGCTTTGATGGTTTTGGGAACGTGGAAGAGATGGGTTTTGGGAAGCTGCTGTCCCTTGGCCAGGTGACGTCTCTTTGGGTGGCAGCAGAGACTTTTGCAGTCTTCACAGCTCCAGCATAGCTCTTGAGCTGTGATTCCTGCGATCTAAATGTGTCTCTAGCCTCTTTGTATGTGATGTTACAGGCTTCTAGTTTTTGTATGTGTTTCTCCTTTACCCATCTCTGACATGTTTTGCTGTTTGCAAGATGACTGCCCTGACAATTAACACAGCGAGGTGGCCCCTCACAGGTATCACCAGAATGCCCCTCCTGGCCACATTTCTCGCAGGTAGCTGGTCAACTGCAGTTTGACTTAAAGTGGCCGTATCGCTGGCAATTAAAGCAGCGGACAGGGTTGGGGATGTAAATCTCAACCCTGACCTGCATGTAGCCAATCTTAAGTGTTTTCGGGGGTTTGGGGGTATCAAAGGTTAGGATAAAGGTGCCGGTGGGCTTCCTCATACCCTCCCTTATCACTGAAATACGGTGGAGGTGGCTTACATGTTGAGATGAAGAATCTCTTCACCAGAACAGTTCTTGATGTCCACGCATCTAACAACGCCTTTCGAGCTATTAAATGACCTGTGAGGGGTCACCCCAACTGGCACGTCAACGAATGATTTAGTTTTCAGAAGGTTGTGAGCTTTGGTGTTGCGACTGACCTCAACAAGGAGATCCCCAGAGCGCAGCCTCTTGATAGATTTTGGGGTGCCCACAACACCCTCAGTGCCTTTTTGTATTGCAAAAGGCGACAGGTTGGAAAGCGTCTAGACGACATGAAACCTAGGCCAGTTAGGAGTGGCTTCTGGGTCGGAGCTGGACCCAGAGTCGCTCCTGAAACGTTTTTTTACCAGTTTTTCGGCGTTTGAGGAATACATAGTAAAAATGCTAAATTTCATCACCGGTGCTCCCCACCCACCATGGAGACCAACAAGCGGACATCAAAGGTAAGTGGAAAAAATACATCACAAACCGATGCCAGGGATACACTATTGATATACTCAAGGCCATTAAATAAATCAAGAACCCCGATTGACCTGATTAAGCAGCCGCCTTCTGAGAAAACCACCTTTCTGATACACACAAGTAAAGTCCACTTGGTGACGAGTACATGAAAAGTTAGTACTATGTTAATAAGCAAAAGTTGAAAAGGAGTCAGGTGGAGATCTCAGGGCATGACGTCACCAGCCGATTGGTTGAACCAGGCCAATTCAATCTCCCGACTAGGTGAATTTGAGGCCAAAGTGGTGTGTTGCTAGGACCAAACCGCAGTTATAGCCTTCACTCAACCACCAGGACCCTCTCCTTCACCGACACGGATCGCGACTCACGGCAAAGAAGTCGTCCCTGTTAGTCGCCTCTTACGACATGCTGAGAAAGCATCGGGCCTATTCTACATCCCCGTACCCACGGGGGGGGGGGGTGAGCCGGTGGGGTTGCTTGGCTTAGCCCGAACGGTCTTGCCTCTGAGCTTCATCGGCTCCTCCCATCTCCTCTCTCGCCCCCTGTGGGCTGGGGGTTGTAGAATATGCCGACGGTATTTCCCGCCTGTCGTAAGAGGCGACTGAAGGGAAGGACTTGAACTGTATTTCAACTTTGCTTGACACTATATAACACATTTGAGTTGGTGTGTCGTGAAATTTCATCTAACCCATCTCCTCTGTCCTCTAACACTCCAAACTTGCATTAAAGTTGAATAGGGTCATCCGACCCTTTGCTCTGTTTTGTCTGTGTTTACAACCTAGGTGTATTTTTCGCTGTCGTTGTTTCTATCTTTTGCCTCTGTTGTTTAATGTGCGTTGGTTTTTGGTGGGGGTCTAGGTTTCTGTTAAGGGGGTTTTGACTGTTACATCTGTCGGTGCTGTCGTCTGTATTGTCTTCGTCTGTATTGTCTTGGTTGTAGACTGCTTTGATGGTTTAAGAAACGTTTCCGCAGTGGGTTTTGGAAAGTTGCTGTCCCTGGGGCAGGTCAAATCCGTTTGGGTGGCAGCAGAGACTTTTGCAGTCCTCACAGCTACAGCATAGCTCTTGAGCTGTGAGTCCTGTGCCATGAATGTTTCTTTTACCTCCTTGTAAGATATGTTACTGGGGGCCTTTATTTTCTCAATTTGCTTCTCCTCAACCCATTTTGGGCACATTTTATTATAAACAGCATAACAACCAATGGACTCATCGAGGTGATCCCTCAGAGGCTTCGCGCTATGTCCCTCCTGGCCACATTTCTCGCAGGTTGCTGGCCTGCTACAGTTGGATTTGAAATGGCCGTATCGTTGACAACTGAAGCAGCGGGCAGGGTTGGGAACATGAATTTCAACCCTGACCTGCAAATAGCCAATCGTCAGTGTTTTTGGAAGTGTCGGGGTGTTAAAAGTTGAATAAAGGTACCAGTGGGCTTTCTGTCACCCTCCTTTACCACTGAAATACGGTGGAGGTGGCTGACACGTTGAGGTGCCAGGTTATCAACGATCTTCTCGTCAGATCAATCCTTGATATCCAGGCATCTGATAACCCCTTTTCAGCTGTTAAGTGTCCTGTGAGGGGTCACCCGAACTGGAACATCAACGTTTTTAGTAGGCTGTGAGCTTGGGTACTGCGGTTGACTTCGATAAGATCTCCAGAGCGAAGTCTCTTCATAGGTTTGGGGTTGCTGACAATACGTTCGATCCCTTTTTCGACACCGAAAGGAGACAGGTTTTTAAGGGTCTTGTTGTCACCACTCCTGGAGACTACAAGGAACCTAGGCCAGAGAGGAGTAACCTCCCGGTCAGAGCTAGACCCAGAGTCGCTCATGAAACATTTGTTTCCACGTTTTTCTGAATTTGGGGAAGCCATAGTAAATAGTCATTAAATCGTCACCTATGCTCCCCACCCACCATGGAGCCCAACAAGGGAACATCAAACGTAAGTGAAAAAATACATCAAAAACTGATGCCAGGGATACACTAGTGATATACTCAAGGCCATGTATGAAACAATAACCCCGATTGACCTGACTAAGCAGCCGCCTTCTGAGAAAACCGCTTCTCTGGTACACACAAGCAAAGTCCACTTGTTGACGAGAACATGAAAAGTTAGTGCTACGTTAATAAGCAAAAGTTGAAAAGCAGGTAAGTGGAATCTCAGGGCAAGACGCCACCAGCCGATTGGTGGAACCAGGCCTATTCAACCTCCCTCAAAGTGGTGTGTTTCTAGGACCAAACCGCAGTTCTAGCCTTCACTTAACCACCAGGACCCTCTCCACCGACACGGGTCGCGACTCACGGCAAACAAGTCGTCCCTCTTAGTCGCCTCTTACGACATGCTGAGAAAGCATCGGGCCTATTCTACATCCCGTACCCGCAGGGTGTGTGGGTGTGTGGGTGAGCAAGGACGGGCGGTCATTATTTTGAACGACTGTACATAGGACAAGTTCTACTTGGTATGAAAAACCCCACATTATTTGATCAGAACATGTGGAATGTTACCGGTCGCATGGAAAACGATTTACCGCGATTAAACAACTCAATCGAAGGCTGGCATGATGCTTTTAATCAAGCAATTGGATTCCAGCATCCTTCCATTTGGGCGTTGATCAAAGCGATACGTCGGGAGGAGACGGTTGCCGGGTTGGCTATCGCGCAGACTGAAGCTGGATGTCCCGCACCAGCTCAAAGCGGAAGTATCGACGAGTGAAGTAAAACCTGAGAAGTTTATTATTCTTTATTTCATGCTGTTTTATTTAACAGGGGAAATAAAAACAAGGTTCTGTCTTCTCCATAGCTGTTTATTAATTGTGGTTACATTGGGGCTTGAAATTGTACTTTTGGTGGCGGTTAAAGGTCATCTGGGATCACCGGCAGTCAAATACTGAAAAATTTGTTAACACAATATCTCAAGTTTCGATGCTTGGATAGATTTCATACCTAGTATGTAGATGGGTTATGATGGAAAGATGAATGCTACCGTTTTTGGTGAAGGTGAAAGGTCATCTGGGGTCACCGAGGGTCAAACACTGAAAACCTTAATACGATATCCCAAGGTAGGAAGCTTGGATAAATTTCATACTTGATGTGTGGATGTGTTATGGTGAGAAGGTGAGTGCTTTCGCTTTTGGTGGAGGCCAAAGGTCATTTGGGGTCACCGGCAGTCAGACACTGAAAACTTGTTGTTGACACAGTATCGCAAGGTAGGAAGCTTGGATACGTTTCATACTTAGTATGTGGCATGCTGAGAAAGCGCCTGGCCTATTCTACATCCCCGTACCCGCCGGAGGGGAAGGGGAGCAAAGGTGACAGCAAATGGATTCATACTGTTTTTATTCTTGACCTTAACAACCAATTTTTTTCCACGTTATTCCGTGCTTTCCTGATGTACAAATGAATAAAAGGCTTAAATTTAAAACGTTGCACCCCTTTGAATAGCCTCAGATCCTCAAGGCCACCGTGAATTCAAATAAAAGAAAAGTGTTTATCAATGACAGGCTGTTGCATTATACCTGCTTGCTTAATGCTAACTCAGGCCAACAATTGTTAAATTCCTCTGATAAAATCTCCAGAACCACATACAAAAACTCAGTTGGCACTCACCACAACATTAGTGTCCTTCCATATATTTAACAATTAAGTTTTGTTAACCAAATTCCTTGAAACCTTACTTATATAGTTCCAAATAGTTCAAGTATTTTGAGATTTTTGAAACAATAATGTTGCATGCTGAGTGAACAATTCAAGGGCATACAGGTGAGTTGCAAGAATTGTACTCCTTGTATTTACAATATGCAACCTTTACCAATCACTTTGATGTGTGTAATGTTTTGAAAACGGTTCACAGTATCTACTACAAAGTACTACTGCAGAAAAGTTTTAATAACATGATGGGGGGGGGGGGGGGGCACATCACTAAACACACATCTGTAAAACAAAGAAGCTAGCAATGTTAATTTATAGTTTTTTAAGTTAAGTTGAATGTTCCAGTCAATCTTTGGCTGTAGAAGCAAGACAAAACATGAATTGTGACCTACAAAATGAACAGTCTCATGGTCATTGTCTCCATCCTGGAAAGTTTTTCTCAGTAAAATCCGTGACTGTTTGGTGAAGCGTTGGCCACTTTTGATGTAGATTGCCCGCAGTCTTTCGGAATCGTGGTGGAATGTCTTGCTCAATCTGTAATGATCAGCATGCAATTTAAGAATTCAGTAAATAAATTTTATGTGTAGAGGCAGAGTAATTACGTTAATGCATAGTGGACTTGTTACTCACACATTACTGGTTTGACTCTTTTTTCTGTCCAAGTGGAAGTACCTTATCATGCATGTTTTTTTTTTTTTTTCCACACACTGACGCCTGCATTGTAACCACCATGTGGGTTGGGAAATTGGTGTATTTGCCTGGTGGGATTGTTCCCAAAATGGTTGAAAGCTGACCAAAGAATGCTACTTCCTGAATACTGCATATGATACACGTACAACTATAGGTATGGAGTGGTGAAGCAACTAGTTACAGTGGATATCCACTGTGACTGAAAACGAATGCAAAATTCAGTAAAGCTCCTAACGCTTAAACATCTGTGTAAAATGTTCTACATGTCCAGATTACAACCTGCAGTAGTTGTAACTCGGGTGATAAAAGCTTACATATCTTTTTTCTCCCTCCTTTAACTCTCTCTGTCTTCAGCTTGTCTGCTACTGCAGTTGTAAGACCTACCCATTCCTGGACACAAAATTTTTGGATATTGTTTGATTGCTTCCTCAAATCCACTTGTCCGAATTAGCCTGGTCCTCTTTTTCACTGTTTTCTGCATGTGCTCCTCCAGAGTAACTCTTGGTTTGTCATTATGTTCCATCCATGTTCTTCTGTCATATCATCATCTGAATTCAAAAGAGAAATATAGGTTGGTTAAGACATTTTTACGGGGATAAATAAATGTTTCCAGAGAAAAGACTTGAGCACTAGGAAAATGAAAGTAATGACACAAAAAGACATCCAAAGTTAATATACCTGTCTGTATTCACCCAGGAACACAAACAACTGGAAATGTACACCCACGAATTCTAGACTGAAAACCACGTAGATGGTAATTTTAACTTGTAGCTCCACACTTAAAAGGCAGTCACCCCAAACTACCATTTGTGTATGGAGTCAACGAAATTCTCAACTGATTCTGCTCTCAGATCGACATAAAATTCAAAAGATGCAGAGTGGCCCATGTTACACAGCATGCACAGGGAGCGTTTTGATTACACATTAGGGCATTGTATGCCCACCAGCCCTTATAAAAAAATTCTCATAAACTTCTCACGAGAACTCGTGAGAATTGTGTGAGATCTCATAGAATCTTATGAGAACTCATGAGAATATTATGAGAATTCGTGAGAATATTACGAGAACTTGTGAGAATAGTATCCTACTCGTGAGAATCTTATGAGAACTTGTGAGAGTCTTATGAGATCTGGGGCAAACTCGTGAGAAGCTTATGAGAACTCATGAGAAACTTATGACACTGTGTAAGAGTGGTATGAGATCTCATAAGAACACATGAGAACTTGCAATTTTGCCATATCAGCTTGCATGAATGCTGTGAGATCCAATGGCAATGCTGCGAGAAGTTGTGAGAAAGTCACCTCAACTTGTGAAAACACTGTGAGTTAGATGAAATTTAAAGACACACCAACACAAATGTTTATACAGTGTCAGCAAAGTTTCAAAACGGTGCAAAGTCCTTCCCTTTAGTCGCCTCTTACGACAGGCGGGAAATACCGTGGGCATATTCTACAACCCCCAGCCCACAGGGGGCTCAACCATGGAGGGGCTTGCTCGGTTTTGTGGCGCCGACAACCCGCCAGTCGTGGGATGAGTAGTAACGGTCTTATGTGCGCATTTTATAGGTGATAGTCGGGAACAAACTACTCGCCACACACGACCTCCACACACGACCTCCTCACCCCACCTGGATGTAGTTTAACGTCATACCCAGGACGCGAAAACACTGTGAGAACCTCTGATAGTATGAACCACAACAGTTTGCAGGATGAAATGACATGGCATGATTGCCACAGCAGCTACAAAAGGGACCACAAGATCTTTCCAGAATATGCTCAAAGAAATTTTGTAAGAACATAATGAAAATGACGAAAAAAAAAATTCTTCACTTGGAAATCAGAGAAAATAAAACAAAAGAATATCCTGCAATTCATTTTCCTAATGTTTTAATTACACAATTTGACTCTTCACATGCAATTACAATATACAATTTACAGTACTGTTCAATGTAAAATGAATGAATTCACGTCCATCGTTAAAACAACACAGCGGTATGTGTAAGTAGGCCTACTGTGCACTAGCACTTAGATCATTAGGGTATGTACGGTGGCTCTACAGCAAGGGTGAGGAACCTCCGGCACGTGGGTTCGTTTAGCCTCCCGCCCGCGAGACCACTAATTCATCTGGCCCGCGAAGCGACGGATAAAAGGAAATCATTATTCTTTAATAATCGTTTGGTCCTCGGTACCCACTGTTTATATCATGCTTATATCTGCACTTTCAGGATATTTTACGTAAAACAACTCCATAATTTCATAAACTCTACCGTCATGAGCTTGCTTATAAAAACTGAAATGTCTCTGGCGGTTAATTAATATGCCATATGATCCATCTCCTTTCTCCCGATTGAAAAACAACTCCCACACCTCTCTCTCTCGGAGAGGCTACGTCGAATTTGCCATGCAAATTCAAATTTCTAGTTTTATAATTGCATATATCGAGAGACAGAATTTTTTTTTTGTGGCGGTCAAAGGTCATGAGAGGTCACTGGCGGTCAAGTGCCCCATGATGAAAGAAAGTACTGATACAGGCCTCACGCTTCAGCTTTCAAGGGACAAGGCCATTTGGCTTTGGTTCAGCTTGCATTTTTGAAGGCATCAAGGCCATCAGTCAGGGCACCAAAGGCATTCCAAATAGCACTACATCAGCAAACACAACAAATAGGTTTTTTAACTCATTACTACAAGAGGCTTACCAAAAATACCAGTTTCTGAATGAGTTCCAAGAGACCCTCTCTCCAAAATCATCCAGTTTGTTTAGTCATGAAAATATATACGTGGGAAAGGCTTTGAACAAGGTATCTGCAATACTTTCAAAAGCCCTCCCTCTTGGTCTGCATACGTACGATACTTCTTTTTTCTGTAAGTTTCATATCCCATCAGTTTCACTATCCTAACGTATGTTTTCATATGGCACAGGCTAAGCTTTAGTCCTATAGTTTGTTCGTTTTATAAACAATCCTGTTTTTCTACTCATCACGCCACGAGCACTACTAGTAGTAGTAGCTCCATGCTCGTAGCATCATAAGAACGTCGCAAATATTGTAAATTATGAGGAAATTTTAATTGCAAATGAAAAATTTATCAAACTTTAGACATTTTGATGCTGCTGATGCTGCTTTATTTTAAACTCCATATTCCCACCGGCACTTGTTCCTTCATTGGCATTTTCTCTGCTTAATTAATACTCAAAGCATCGCTACTGGAGCTCTGCATTGCGTGTATTGCATGCTCTGCAGAAGATCCCCACCTTGTTCATAGCCACTGTGTAGCTATGCTGGGTTGTCTCAAGATTGAAACTTATAGAAAAGCAAAGCAATCACCAAGGGAAAATTAATAAAAACCCATCACCAGTTTCACCACTACAAAGCATCAAGTATAGTACTTCATAATCTGTACATCCTTTAGTAACAATATTGATTCAAAAATTTGCCAAATACCCTACAGGGTTATACAGGTACAGTATTTCCAGAATTGTCAGTTTAATATTTAACACACATTTGTCAATTGATGAAACACTCAATAATCCAATATATGACCTTAGTCAGCCATTACACCAGCAGGAGGCAATAAAATGTGTGCATAGCATACATTGACACATATGGCTCTACAGTTAAGTGTACATTTTGGTTGTGGAGCTTGTTTAAGCGTGGGGATAATGAGGTTACCCATTACCACAACTGCCTCCGGGGCATGTACATTTTGGACTGTAGTTCAGGTAACGTGACCCATCCAGATAGTCATGGAACCAGCAGTTTTGGTATACAGTAATAGCATGTATTTTCTCTGAGTCAATGACCTACATGTCAATTACCATGATGTGGGCAATGAGTCATACAAGTGAAAAGTGCATCTTTGATTGCAGTGAAGGTAGACATGCATGCATTCTTGATGTGATGTGTATGTATCCATGTATGTCTGTGTGTATGTGCATGTGTGTGATGTGTGAACACTATAAATCTCAGGAAAAAAAAAACACAGATGCACCTCATACTTAGCATGTAGATGCATTATATTGAGCAGAAGAAACATTTTTTATTGTAAGTTAGAAATCAAAGTTGTCCAAGGTCACCAGAGATCAAATGCTGAAAAGTTTGTTAAAAAAGTTTCCCAAAGGCATGAACATGCGAACATTTCTCCTTTGGTACTCATTGTATGTGTCATATTGAGAAAATTGACGACATTGTTTTACTGTAATTGAAGTCAAACATCACACGGACTTTACTAGAGTTCAAATAATATCAACCTTGTTGAACAATTCATCTCAGGTCATTGCTTTATAATGTCAGAGTTCTTTTGCTGAGGTCACCACACTAGATTTCAGAGACTGTAAAAACCTTCATAATCATGATATCTCAAATTCTCAAAGCAAATGTTGATGAACCCCATACAGGCATTTAGCATGTGAATATCTCTTATCATGTACAACCATAGTATTGATGTAGTGAAAGCCCATGGCCATAGAAAAGGGTATTTGAGGTCCAACTGCATAAACCTTGGAAGGTAAATTTGATGAATATCAGTTTAACAACAAATTGACCAGAAGAAAGCTTTTGTGTTGGCAAAGGTAGAAAATTATTTGTTGTTATCAGAGGTCAACCAGCAGAAATCTCGTAAACAGTATTTTTTCGAAGGGGAACTTTCATGAATCTCATGCTAAGCATGTGAATAACCCATAATGATAGAAATACCAGTACCAGGGCTCGAAAAAAGCTTGAAAAGGTGCACAGCCAAATTATAAAATTGGCTGTCGGTCTATGTTATTTCATAGGATATTGACTGAGGGACACCACGGCTATCAGTGAGGGCCTGGCAGCCATGGCTGTCGGTGCTGCCGGTTATTTCGATCCCTGCAATACATTTTGGTGGAGATGAAAGGTTGCTTGAGGTCCATGTGAAAACCTTTTAAACAATTATGGTGTATCATTCATATCTGGATCTTTTATATGGCAACTAAAGCTCAGAATTAAGTTGCTAATTTTGACCCGATTAACAAGACATCAATTTGTTTGATCAATGCAACGAATCTAAACAATGTGCATACAGTAAATGCAAAAATAATAAAACATCCCAATTTAAAACCACAGTGGAACAGTACATAAAAAGTATTCTCAAGTAAGGCAATTAATCACCTTTCATTTTGGCTCTTTGGTTGATTTTACACCGTAGTGTACTGCACATCAAGTGGTTCATTTCAAAGAGCTGTTTCTTGTGACTATAAGTCTCATCTGATGTAGTCAAGAAACCGTCAATGTACTTTTAATATCTAATTGATGTCTTGTGATTATGTTCATAGCTTTTAAACGTTGAGGCAACATTTAAATATATCTTGTTTTCTTTTCTATTCAACGGCCACTCTCCATAGGCAGCATTATGATATGGTCCAACTCATTAGTCTTCTTAAGATTAATCACGCTCGAAAACACATACACCACCATTAAAATCTTACAAATTATATGTCGTACAGAGTGGTGTGATCAGCTCTGGAAATTTCTGTTTTGAACTGAACAAGTGGGTGAAATGATGTGGGGGTGGGGTGATGAGCAGGGATGTCTTTGCTACTCCTCACCTCATGTCCCTCTATTCAGTGATAAATCAGTCTTTTTGTGCACATTGCTTCTATCATGTTACTGAAAATGCACAGATGCGTGCATGGTGAGTGAGATGGTATGAGAAAGGACGGCCTTCGATTGTAAATGTACGGTAAACAGTAGCACACCGTATTGCAGGGCTCGAAATAACCGACGGCACTGACGGCCATGGCCGTCTGGCCCTTTCTGATGGCCGTGGTGCCCCTCAGTAAATGGTCATTGAAATAACATAAACCGACGGCCATTTTGCTCATTTTGGCCGTGCCCCCCCCTTTTTGAGCCCTGGTATTATTGTTTAGTACCAAGTGTTTATAAGCTGTATTGTATGTTTTAGTACTTTCTTTTAGCACCCTGAAATACTCCTTTGGCTGACTTTGGGTATATGGGAGGGGTTATAAAGTGATCAGATTAACACAATCAGAATATTTAATTTGATGACTTTTGAAAGGTGAATTCTGTAGTAAGTTCATTAACATATATTTCCTGTCTAATTTTCAACTTACAGACTTGCAGTACTAGACTAACATAATGAATCCAGCCACTAAGGGCAAGGTAAAATAACATACATTTAAATTGCTTGCTTAAAACAGCATGTGAGTGATTCTCTAGGTAGACTTGTTCACATTCTGCCCAAGTTTTATGTAGTGAAAATTTAACTTGGTGTTTATGCAGTACCTTGATCATATTTAAAAAAGCAACAGTCACCCTGTTTCTTTCTGAAAAAAATGTGACCATTTTCAATGGGAATTAACCCAGATACAATACTATACCTTGCGCTGAAGATATTTGAGGTAGCCATGACGCTGGCTTTAACAACAGTAATAGCAGTGGCAGTCTGTTATTCTGCAGCATTTTGAAAATAACAATTTGAATAGACTTAATTTGTGCATGATGCTAATGTCAAGAATGCAGGTCAAAATTAAACCTTAAGAATGAGTGCACAGAGTAATATCATCTTTAACTATTACCCTTTATAAGTTTTATAGAGGCACCACAGTAAGTATCAGGGTTCACGATGGGTTTTTGCCATCAGTGGCATCAATTGCTCAATGCCCTGCGAGTGATATATTTTATCAGTCATATTAAGATTGGGAAGAAAGTTGGAGATGAAATGACCAAGAAAAGGACTGTCACTCAATGGACTAACTCATCCAAAGAGACTACTGAGTTTCAAGTATCTTTGAAGATATGGAACATTTGACAAAAATGTAACTACTATAGACAGGGCCTATAGTACAAGTACTAATAAGGCTCTCATACATGTATAAATTGTTTCGGTGCTCATGTGACATGAATGAAGCTCCCGTTGCTGGAAATAAGTCATGACTGTTTTTTTTTCCAATGTCATTTTCATCTGTAGACAAAAGCAGGTATCAATTAAGTCACATCTGTCACAGCACTGTTTGATCATTACACAAACTCAGCCTGCCTGTTTATAGTCTTCACAATATGCACCATACATGTAGGAGCAGCCAAGATGAAGTTTTATTCTTGAAATACACACATTATATTGTTATTTCCTTTTAACAGAAGATTGTTGGTCCTGCCATCAGCAAAAGGGGTCCAACTGGATATAACATATTTTGCAAAGACATTTCCAAAGGTGAATTCTGTTCTTTTCCTCTTATTTTCTACCCATAACGTAAGTGGCCACTGATGAATAAGTTTCACAGTTGTTATATCGTTGTAGTCAAAAAAGTTAATTTAAGAAAGAGGCATAAAGTGCTAAGTTATAATTGAAATGTATTTGTTTTACAATCCTCACTCACTTCTATCAAGATCATCAAATTCGGGTTTAGTAGGCACACAGTAGCAAAACTGAATCATTACAGTACATACAGTGAGTAGGATATTTTCAGCCATGTACAGACTTTCAATGTGTACCTTCATTCAAAATTGTTACCTGTTTGGTGAGAAAAGTATCCTCAAGCATTCCCTAATACTATTAAATACTGTATTAAGCAAACCAGATTTTAAGTGTAAACTTTCACTCCTGAAGCAGTTACAAAGCATAGAAAAGAAAATATCATGACAGAATGGCCGTCTGTTTGCTTATATTGATCTTCATACTTTGTTACCTAGATTTGAAGATCTAGACGATAGAGAAAAGTTTAAATCCTTTGCTGCCCAGTGGGCCAAAGTTTCACCGGAAGAAAGGGGAAATTATGAAAGGGTAGCAAAAGAAAATGACCGAGAGGATATGACAGAGGAGAAGAATGAATGGAGGAGAAGCAAGAGGAGGATTCTTGCAGAGGTATTGAACTTTTGATATTTAACAACAGTATTCTGTGCACTCTACTCAAATTGATGAATGTTTACTGTGTTATATGGGTACTTGCATAATTTTGTTTATTAATATGGGATATAATGAGTTGTTGTCCTTTTTATACATACATTATGGTGGCTGTTTGGGAGACACTACTCAATTTTAAGGGGACCTTCTCTTTTGACCTTCTAGCAATGAAAGGTTTCTTTTAAACTGACGAGTGCCCATTATTTTGAACGTATAAAATAATAGGGCATTCAATTACAACATACACTATGTAAGCTAAGTGTAGAGATTGCTCTAATTGTGCACCATACTGACAAATGTGCAAAGTACAACTGCATTGGTACACATACTGTAACAACAGTAACATTAAAATAACATTGCCCTCTTTATGAGTATAGCATAACGTTGAGATCTTTTCGGCAGTCAGGGCAAGGACTCTAGTGCGGTGTAAAACAGTCCTGTTAAGGTCTAGTGTGGAGTAAAAGTATATACAAAGTAAATGTAGCATAGATTCCTATTCAAGGACTAGGCCTAACAGAGTTTTAGCGTTATTTCTCTGATGAGAAATACTAGTTTAGGTCATTAGTACCTCAAAGACCCATTCACTGTTCCTGTCATCTTTGGGGAGGGGGGGGGGAGGTCGTAATTACCACAGTAGTTGGAATGTGTTGTTAATTCCGACCGCTCATGAAAATGCATGCAGTAGTGCAGTACCGGTACAAATTTGCATGTTTACGAAGCACAAAAATATTTGGATAGCCCTCTTAAAAAGAGAATGCTATTTCATTTTTTTTATTGATTCACAAATCCTCACACTCCCTCTAATGCCAAGCAACAGTTATATATTTTGGACACTTCATTCAAAACCTCCACATTTCATCAGAGATCCCATAAGAAATTAAAAAAATCAATACATGCTGCACTGGAACCCTTTTATTGTTTTAAGAACTGAATGAAAATAAACCTGATAAGTTGAAAATGATAAAAATGCAGGTCATTCTAATGTTCCATAGCTTTTATTTAACACAATTCAAACAAAAAATAAATAAAATAAAAAGAGACGACTTAGAATTGTTAGTTTGGTTGTAATTAGCAACAAATTATGAACTAGGATGAGGATTAAATCATACTGAGGATATACCATTTTTCCAGCAATGTTACTGTGAGAGTACTGTAACATCGTCTGTATGCAATGTCAATCAGTTGCGACGGGTAGGGCTATTACTTGTCAAATACGCTCATGCGTAATACGCTAAAAACCTACTGCATCCAAAATGGTGAACCTACCCATACATAATGAAAGTACATAGGGTAATACATCCTGCATTATTTTGTACTGGCCATACACTCGCTATGCTATTCTGCTGACTGTATACGCATGCGTGCATGCGATGTGAACTGTAGCTCATGTGGCTATTTAGACAATTTTGCAAATGGCTGGCTTGCCGACCTATAGTAGTATGGAAAACACAAGACGACCCAATACTAGGTCAGCAGGCTGCGGAATAGTACTGTATGAGACCAAGTTGGCATGGGACTGAGGTAGTTTGGGACGGAGTTAGTTGGGATGAAAAGTTTTACTGTAAGCACACACATGACAGAAGACTGAGTGAAACGAAGTTACATGTAATGCACAGTGTGTTATAATGATCACTATTCACTGTCACAGAAAAAAAAAACGGTATCAAGTAGTAAGATTGCGTAACACCCCCACCGGTCATTTAATTGAAACTGTTTTATCGTGATATCATACTACCTGTAATTTGCATAAGCCGCCTTAGTGTAGTTAGATTAGCTTGTTTACTTCTTTAGATTCGTTAACAAAACTGTAAGACATGGGTCACCCTTTAAGAAGAACAATAGTAAATTAATTCTTCTTACAGTATTAGAGAAGGCCTGCTGTTGGGCCTGAAAAATTAACTGGGAAGAAGGGTAGAACGTATGCTGGAAGAATTGAGTAGTGTTGGATAAGAGCTGTGTGCTCGTCATTCACATGTAATGTTCGCCTGTGTGGTTCAGGAAAGGATATAGGGCTGTGTGCTCGCCGTCGTAATGTTGGCCTGTGTGGCTAAATTGTAGAGCTGTGTGCTCGCCACTTTGGGCGCCTTCGTGGCTGTAACCCTAAGAGCTGTGTGCTAAACGTTTTGTCTCTTTTGTGGCAGCCTAGTTAACTGAAGCTGTGTGCTTATATGTGCGTAATTCCGGAACTGTGTTCGAGACAACGTAATTACCCAGGACAAAACCTGTAAGTTGAGTTTCTATATTGTATGGGTTAAGGTAGTTTTAGAACTGATGTTTACTCTTGTATTTAGCGTATAGAATAATAAGAAATTGGGCAAATTAATATTTTGAGAGAAAACTTGATTGTACATATTCAAAAGGGACGCAAGGCTGTTGAAAGGGTAATGCTCAAGAAAGCATGCTAACTACTGTATTTAAATAGGATATGGTTGACGAGGATGTGAATTATTATTTCAACTTGTTATTATCATAACGTTGGGGACGTTATTAATTCGCATCCTATGAAATTTACTTTCAGGGTTTTTTTTTTTGGTCTTGGCGTCCAATTCTCGCTTTGACGGTTACGGGCCAGGTTTTTCCAGCAACCGTTGGCAAACATTCCAAGTGTCCCGGTTTGACCGGGACAGTCCCGGTTTGGAGCCCACCGTCCCGGTGTCCTTTCACAAGTCAGTCGTCCCGGTTTGAGGCGCCCAGGGGTCGAAATTTTTTTTACACAGTCCGCACGGTCGGTTTTCCACTGAAATTATTCATAGCCTACCTCCCAATTCGGCATATATCGTAAGGTCTACGTACCGTACACATCTACATAATCGAGTTCAGTTCAGTTCTTCGGCGAGTGCAGACGTGTTTTCGTTTCGCTCTCGCCTTGGCTATATACTATATAATTTTACGTGCTTAAAGGCGGACACGACCAAACGGTACAACGTTATTTCTTAGGCGTGTTGTCTTGTGTTGGCGAGGGCTTGGTCTTGTTGGGTTTCTCCGACCACGCCTGGTTTTTCTGTGTGATTTGGGTTGGGTTTCTTTATTTTTTTCTTGAACAGTGTTTATTATAGTTTTGAGGTTTTTCCTTGGGTTCGCGTGGCCTAGTGCCACTCTCACTTGCTGCTATGCCCGGAGGTCGGGATAGCAGCATCGTTAAGTTACAGTTTGAGTCGAGGGGGAATGTTACACCCCAGCAAGTTTTCTCTGTGTTGAAGAACAATAAGGTAGAAGTTAAGGACATACAGATGTTGCAGGCCCTTGCACCCCGGAATACATATGACCTGAAGTTCCGGACTGATGCTGCCCGAATCAAGGGGGTTTCCTCCCTTAAGGGAGTGGAGGGTCTCACTGTCACCCCATATGATCGCTCTGTGGTGGTAACAGTGTTGTACCTCAATTTTGAGGTAGATCAGGGCCTGGTGGCGAGGGTTCTAGGGCAGTACGGAACTGTCTCTGACTGGCGTTGGGTCAAGTACAATGAAGTTGAATTGGCCGGTATTCTCAACGGGAAGAGACAGTTCCGTATGGAGCTGGAAAGGGACATTCCCTCCGTCCTTTTCATAGGGGGTTCAAAGGCCCACATCAGGTATTTTGGCCAGCCCCGCACTTGTTTTCAATGTAGAGAGGAGGGGCACGAGGCCAAGTCATGTCCCAACAAGCGATGCGGCCGGTGCCTGCAGTTGGGGCATGACAAGGCAACCTGTCCCAACGAGGTGCGGTGTAACCTGTGTGGGGAGGAGGGACATGTCTCTGGTGCCTGCCCCACGTCATACTCTGCACGTGCTAGTGCAGATGTGGAGCCGGCAGGTGAACCCTCGCATTCAGGCCCAGAACCAATGATGGAGGAACCCAGGTCCCCTTCACCTGATGAGGTGGCACATCAGGTGGAACAAAACTTCCTAGCTTCCAAGGAATGTGAGGTGGTCTCTAGGAACCCAGAGGTAGGCCCTTCTCTACCTTCCCCATCAGCACCTGAGGCACCCTCCCCATCAGATCCTGGGGAGGCCGGAATTTCAACAGTGGAGAAAGACCTTAATCTTTCATCAGACTCAGAGTCTGACACTGTCATGTCAGATGTTGGAAGACCTGCCTCAGAGCCTCCACCAAAGGTCCCACCATCCGGGGAGGACTGGTTTGATTTGTGTGAGGGGGTTCAATCAGAATCTCAGTTAAAAAGGTCGGCCTCAGGCGAGGTGTCAGATCAGGGAGTCCATCCTATTATGCCACCAGCACCAAACATAAATAAAAAGGCCAGGTCAGAGACGGTTTTGTAGTTACACATTACACATGCAATCATGACTGGTCCTCTGTCCCTCATGACCCTAAACGTTAATGGCATGAGGGACAGTCGGAAACGGTCAAGAATATTCCAGTTTTGCAAATCATTAGGTGTGGACTTCGTTTTCCTCCAGGAGACTCACATTAAGGAGCTTTCGATTGAGTGAACGTGAACTACGTCCACGTCGACCAGAGTGTCTACGTGAACGCGTCGACTGCTTAGGTACGTCGTCTGTTAAAGTCTGTTTCGATCTTCCAGTGTCGACGAGTATATGGCGACGTCACATTCAGGGGCGTATATACATGAAATCGAAGGGGGAGGGAGGGGGAGGGGGGCAGTGAACTATTTCTGGACCGACTGCATTTCTTGGAGACCGACTCCCGCTGACACAGTTGTACGACCCGAATTTTCGAAGACCTATTTTTTTTTTCTTTGCTTTTTCCGACTTTTCATTTTCACGGGGGTGTCACACCCCCGTATGTACGCCCCTGGTCACAGTTTTACGTAATTTTTCGGAATTCCCTCAACCATTTATAGTGCATGTCAACAACATCAGCTTCAGCTTGTTCAAATTGTTGGTATGTTGCCATGGCGAACTTGAATCGAACTAGGGAGGCAATCCTGCTTGGTTATGTATGCGATGTGCTGGATGATGACGAATTTTTACTACTGTATGATGCGAACCGACCTTCGAATCCAGATTTCAAATATTCCAGCTATGGAAAATTTGATCTTGGGCAATACAACGATGATGAATGCAATGCATATTTCAGGTACGTTGAACTTGAAAAGCCTAGCCTCTCGCCTAACACAATCACGAAATACCCCTTCTCCTGAAGTTCTAAGCTTGAGAGAAAAAGGTCAACCACTTACCAGAGTAGATTTTTTTGACAAAGTGAGGGAAAGGGGGAGGGAGACGGGACTAGCCAAACTATGTTTCAAAACTTACCAGATGTTCCCATATGTGCCAATTTTGACTCCCAATATTTGTACTTAGCACTGCAGGGGAGCACCACAATTTTTGCCAAATACAGTTTTACTTGTAGGCCCCATTGCTGCAGTATTGCAACGTATGAAAAGTTTCTAATCCTGATTTTAAAAGGGCGGTCCGGTGAATACTGGGGGTTGGACCATCAACATATGAAGTTATTATGATTTTTTAAAAAGATGCAAAGCCTGGGGGATCATCATTTCTTACAAAACGTGACAGCCAATTTGGGCTTGTTGGGGTAGAAACGTTCAGAAAATGATGATAGACTTAGAGGGGCCAGGGACTATACAATAGTTTTTTTTTTCAGAAGAACACTTTGTTGAACTATAGATGTTGACATACTGAAAAACAAAAACAGCAAATATGAAATACCTGTAATGTCATATGAAACCCACTCTCCATTCAAGACAAGATACAGTGTGTTTATGTCTCTTAAAAAGTTAGGATGAATCAATCACCTGGTCCTGAAAGTTCTAGAAACATTTTTCTGATTGATTAAATTCTGCTTTTATGTAATTATGAAAATCTAAATTTATGAAGCCAACCATATGTCATAAATTAAGTTAATTTTAAATCATGCAGATCAACATTTCCCATAGAAAAGATACAAAGGAGAATGCAGCAAAGAGTCTGAAGGATTTTTATTCAGTTTTTTAATTTTTTTTTCCAGATTCAGGAAAGATGATATCTACAATCTAAAGGAAGTTCTACAGATTCCAGCCCACATCACGTGTAAAAACGGATCAAGGGTGCCTGGCCTAGAAGGCCTTTGTGTTTTGCTGGCACGATTTGCCTATCCCTGCAGGTACGGGGATCTAATAAAGATGTTTGGCCGGAGTGTGCCACAGTTATGCCTAGTTACATCATTTATGATCGATTTCGTCTATGACAATTTTGCTCATTTGTTAAGCACGTTAGATCAACCGTGGCTGTCCACAATCTAACCAGACTTGCTGCTGCAGTGGGGGAGAAAGGGGCAGCTCTTCAGAACTGCTGGGGCTTCGTGGATGGAATAGTCGGAGCTATATGTCGTCCAGGGGAAAACCAACGGGTTGTTTACAATGGCCACAAACGCATCCATGCGCTCAAATACCAGAGCGTCACAGCAGCTAATGGGATGATTGCTCATTTGTTTGGTCCAGTAGAAGGAAGACACCACGACAGCTACATGCTTAAAAAATCCGGCCTCCTTAACCAACTGCAACGCTATTCACATGACAGGGAGGGCAACATTTTATGCATATATGGTGACCCTGCCAACCCCTCTGCGCTTATCTTCAGTGTCCGTTCAAGGGTAACAACCTAACAGAAGACCAAGTGGCGTACAATCGATCAATTGGCAGTGTACGGGTGACAGTGGAGTGGCTCTTCGGAGACATTGTGAATAATTTCAAATTTGTTGATTTTAAGAAAAATCAGAAAGTGGGACTGTCAGCTATATGCAAAATGTACTTGGTCTCAGGATTGTTGACAAACGCACACATCTGCCAGTATGGAAATTTAACTTCTAAGTTTTTTGGACTTGAACCACCAACCCTGGCACAGTATTTTCATGGCCAGTGATACTGTTACAATTTACTGCTGTTGTTACTGTACTTAAGATTTCACAGCAAGAAACAATTTATAAATTTATTGAAATGACACAGTTTTACAAAAATCAAATATGATCCTCTTTGATTTATGATAACAAATTTGTTCAGCTCTTGAAAAACATCTCCTTCCTAGTTCCTACCATGAAATGTATGTATACACAGAATTCTACTATATAACAAAATATAGAAAAGCAAGCCTTTGGCAGAAGCCAAAAGATTCTATATGACGTCACCCAACCCACCACCTGTGGCACTTGAGTGCAAATGTGTTTATATGGCATCAAATAGATCATATGAGCAACTATCATACCAAGTCTTAAGATAATTTGTCAGGTTATTTTATGATTTGTGGTTTAAGTCTTGCCCTAATGAAAATACATTGGAAATAAGTGCCAAATATAATACTCCCCACCCCACCCCCAATATGGCTTTAGCATCGTGTTCAGCTTCTGAGCCTTACAAATATTTCTGTTCAAAAGCACATTAAGCCCCGCCCACTGTGCATATTAGAGGGATTAGCCAGTGACAAAAATCAATGACTTCAAAAAATGCAGAAAATTTTTCTCCTCTAGGAGGTGAAAACTACACCTCAATAGCTTGTAGCATTTGGAAGATACTAATTTTTAAAGAAATGCAATTTATTCTTAAGGTAAAGTGAATTCATGGGCGTCCGGAGGGGGGCACTTGCCCCCCCCCCCTGGAAAATCAAAAACTCTAAAAAACGAAGAAAAAATAAAGAAAAAAAAAACCAAGTAAATATAACATTAACATTTCTTAACAGTTCAATCAGTGTGAATTTCTACTCTCAAAACAGGAATTGAAAAAAAATATCAACACTCAGGCCCCAGCAGTCCCCAGGGCATATTTTTGGTATTTTTTAAAGTTTATGTTTACGATATTGCTTATGTTTCCCCTTTTTATATGCGGTAAATAGGCCTTGGAAGTGCCATTTCCAGAGATCTGGAAAGCATTTTGGGTCAAAATTATTTTTCATGACATTCCAAACAAAAACCTTAGTGCATGTGGGCAATCAGTTTACCCCATATGACATTTGCACCATGTTCAGTTCCTGAAGAGTCCTTAAGCCTGGCATCACACACATACATATACCCACATGACAACAGGACTGCAGAGGTTCCTGATTCTGTTAGCATCAGAACGAAAAACAGTAGGGACCATCACAGGAACATGACCAAGGGGATGCGTACCAAATACATGTAAAATGTAAAACAGTGAACTATTAAATGTTTTAAGTACAAACTATGTACACAAACCTGAAAAAATATTGTGGACAAGACACTTGCAATCAATAGGACTATACATTAACTATGTGCACCCATTGAACATGAACATTAAGACGGGCAACCTACAGAATGCACAATCTTTCTGTTTTCATGATTCAAGACTGAAAAATGATGTAACAAAACCATGTCACACTTTGGCAAAATAATCTGTATACAAACTTAGGAAAGCTCATATAAACTTTGGCAATATGCTAGACAGTAGGCAATGATAAAAGTGACATGGCAAGACTATCATTTGAATTTTTAGACTATGGGGTCAATGTTAACAAAAATTATACACATGCTTCAGTAACAAATGATACACGTTGAAAGAAATAACAAGAAAGTGACAAAATACAAACATATTTACATGTTCAAACATATTTACATTATAGATTGTGGCAATGGTTGTGGTACATCACTCCTTCCTCTGGTTCTTCAGCAGTTCCAACAGCATTTGATTTTGTTGCAGCAGTTGCTGCTGGAATAAATCCAACCTCCTCACTCTGTCCATTTCATCTTGTCTCCTCCTTTCTTCATCTTGTCTCCTCCTTTCTTCATCTTGTCTTCTTCTTTCGTCTTCTCGTTCCTCCCTCTCAAATCTTCTCTGATCATCTTGTCTTTTTCTCTCGGCCTCCTCCCTTCTCAGCTGAAACTCGTGTTCTTTCATTTCTCGGTCCATTTCCAGCTTCTTCAGAAGAAACGCATTTGCATCGCTCCCTGTATTTCTCTTCTTTTGACATGAGCCATCTTTTTCACATTTATTTCTGAAAAACAAGTCAATTGAAACAATTTACAAACTTTTACAAGTGTAGCACATATACTCAGTGAAAATGTATCTTTAGTTTAATTGTTACCATTAATGTCTATTCTTCAGTCAACTTCTGTCATCCAAAGGTGAAGTCTACCTAGGAATGAAGTTCTTTTGAATATAGCAAGACTAATAATAGAAACAGATTTGTAAAAGTATAAACAAACTCCAAAAAGAAACACTGTATTCTTCCTAACAAGCACCCATCTAATAAGCTCCCACCCTACTTTATGGCACATCAGAATTTCTTGAACATTATGTATACGGTCAGAAAACCGCTGTTTAGGAGAAAATATAAATGTGTATACACAGGTACCTACAAATTGTTTTTTTAATAGGGATTCCAAATTTCCCCATATAACTCTGATTTCCTGAGGAAGTGTACAGCACCCTGACATATTTTAACTAATTTCAGTGATTTCAGTTATGCACTTTAACGTGGGCGCTTATTACGGTGAAAACTTAACACCAGAAAAGTGGAATTCTCTTATTTGCTAGGCACCGTGAAAAGTAAAATATTCTATTTTGCTATAAGGGCCCTATATAAGTACGAAAAGTTGCAATCAATAAATGTCAAATTGGCAACTCAGCGTGGTATCTTGCAACTCTTCTCCAAGACAGTTGCTCTGCACAGAAAATAAAAGTTATATTTGCTTAGTTGTTGATGAAGGAATATGTTTTTTCATACAGGTTTTTTTTTTAAAGGGGAGAACATGATTCCAATGAATTTATTTACGGCGCACATGGGAATACATATTTTAATAATGAGAGTAAATGGAAATTTCTGTACGTTTTTCATTACAGGATAAATTATTTTGTGTGTGTGTTGTGTGGTATCTGTATCATTTTAATTCTAGGATGGATTTCATCTTTAACATACCCAATATTTCCTCCGGGGAAACATTGGTTAAAATCCTGCCAGGGGAAATGAACTGTGTCCTTGAACAAGACATTTAACCCAGACTGTTCCACTTCACTCATCTGTAAAAATGGGTAGTACAGAACTGGGGACTTAACCTGCAAAGACCAGCGTTTTCCAGGGCAGTTCATTGGCTCTCATATGTTAACTTTTGGAAACTAGGAACAGCCGCCGGCATAAGCGTGTAGATAGTGGCTAGGATGAATCTATCTCATTTCCTTATTTGAAAGTAACTTTACTTATGAAGATCCAAATCTATACAATGTAGTAATGTTTCACAGTTTTGCCTTTACTAAAATCCAGTCAGTTTTGAAATCCAAACCGGTTTTATCCATAAAACCGTTTTTTTCACACTCACTTTGACTGTTAGAAAGTAAGGAAACTCGGAAACATCAAAATGAAATAAATATTAGGATAATAAACTATTTCTTCTATAAAATCACAATATTTTTCTAAAAATTTGGCATTTTTAAAAACGAGTATTTGCTTTTTCGATTTTTATGCAATGCACAACCGTCTAAATCTGGATTTTCGAAAAACCAGTTTTTGAAGCATGGTTTACAGTGAAACATTACACTGTAGATTTCTGCTAAGAGTAATTTTAAATGAAGTACCTTTTGCTTGTTTCAGCGAAGGTCTCGAGAGCCCTTCGTCGCATTTCTGCCCCATCTTGTTCCTTCTTCTCTTCCTTCTCCTGTTGTTCCGTCTGCTGCTCTCTTGTTTCTTTTTCTACCTCCACAAGCTCCTCAATTATTTGTGTGAGTTCAGTTTCATTACTTGCCTCATCTGTGGAAATACCACTTGCCTTAGCATCTTCTCTATTTTTCTTTAATACCTGATCTTTTAGCAGTTTGTACCTGTCTCGCACAGACCTTTTAGTGACACAGTACTTCAGCTTTTGTAAGTTCTCCGCAATTGTATCCCACGCCTGCCCTCTCTCTTTTGTCCGTTCCTTGTACTGGAAGGGATTAATAAGATCGACTTCTCTACATAATGTAACGTTCATCTCATCTGTCCAAACTATGGACCTATTAGAAGAGAAAAAAATGAAAACAGAAAGGGACTTAATTAAAAATGGTTCAAGTGCATGTGCATTCAATATGAAGCTCACTTTGAAAAAGCAACACAGCACTACAAAAAATATAGAATGTGAAATATAAAGCTTTTGTATTTCATTGTCTGGAAAATGTCATGTTTGTCCTTGTGAAAGGTATTGTTATTTTACACTGAGCAAAAATAGTATTACACCTCATTACACATGTCATCAAATAAAGGTAAACACAGTATTAACTGTGATTGGTAAGAAAACCTTTTGCAGATATTATCTTCTCATTGCCACTCCATTTTAATCAGAGGTCAGATATTATAAAAATTGTCATCATATTCATCATGTCTTTTTGCAGCCAGTTTAAAGGGGCAGTCTTGTGAGCAGCTGGATCAAAAAAATAAGTATCAATGTGAATGTGACAATAGACCTTTTGGGGTTCATTGCCCATAATCCAGCTCCTCATAAGACTGCCTCTTTAATAATTTTCTAGCTGGATGGATAAGGTTCCTGTTTCTTATTTTTTGCTTTAAAAAACAAAACAAAAAAAAAAAATAAACATATGGCTTCTTGACACCTCTGAGTATCTCAAAAGGAGTGGTTTAGAGACTAAGGAAAGACATGTTAGTCTAACCCCCACCCCAAAGGTCCCATACACTGATGCAGTTACATTTCTTTTGCAATTCTGAACAGAGAATATATACTACTTACGTCTTTGATGAAGGTTTTGCCTTTGTGTTGGTCAAGGGCTGAGTGGTAGGAATCACAGTAGGGACTGGTGCTGGTGATGGGGTAAATGCCCACTGTTGCTGTGTAAAAAACGATGTGCAATTAATAAAAGTTATAAAAAGTCAAGGTATACTTAATATGCAATTTGCATATCCAAAATCTGAATTTAGGGTATACAAGCAGGCCTACAGAAAATCAAATGGCAACACTAATTTCAAAAGTCAACGGGCTATAACACGTAAACCCAAAATTTGCAATAAGAATTTGGCACAAATCAAATCGCAATATGAAAATTCCATGTTTTCCTGGAATTTCGTTCAGACAAACTTTGACTACATTTCTAGAGTTTAATGAAGTTAATGAATTATATGTCACATAAAAAGAAGTATTTTGACCTTTAAAAAAAAGGAAAAATTGAAATCCTCGAAGCGCATGGCTAAGCAGGGAGCTGTTACGGAACAGCTCCCTGGGCTAAGCGAAATAACTGAATGTTTGACATTCCTATGAGCACCAACGTCAGTTGGCACGCTCTATTCTTTTGTCTAACTTTACTAGTACCTGAAAATGATGATTCAAGTTGAGAACTCATTTTCACTCAAGTCAAGGAGTGGCATAAAGTTTGTTAACGTTTCATTGGCCTAATGTTGCATAGTACCAGCCAGACACACACTCCTCAAAGCATTTAACCATGTTTTGTACAACATAGCTGCTAGTGCTAACACAGGATTGCATGTAAACAGATGATTGCATAATTTATACGGAATAGAATATGACTGTTATTTCCACAGGCAGTTCTAATGTTATATAGGATACATAGCCTATAGTGCATTTATTCATTTTGTTGACAAGACTATAGGCGATGCATAACCTATAGTGTATTTATTCATTTTATTGACAAGACATAGGCTACCTATCCTATACATAACAATGGACATGAAGACTCCCTGTGTTTTTGTATATTCGCGAAATTGATGTATACAATAATAACAATATAGGCTAGCTCCACCGCCTATTTAAGCTGCAACAAAACATGCCCAAAGCAAATTCCCCAACAGAGCAATCACTACCTAGACATTTTAGGTAAAACTTTCAAAAGGCGATAACAATTGTGCAAAACAGATCATGATTTACCTCCGAATTGAGCGAAACTAGCAGAGGACTTGTTGCTGCTTCGTCCATTTTCAGAAGTTCTGTGACGTCACACGTGTGAACTGCGTTGCAATTTGGGACGAACGGCAAAACCCTGGTGTACGCGTTCTTGATTTGGCTAGTGGACGAAGGAGACGACGTGACGCATGCGCAGAGGCTTAAAATGACGTGATCTCGTAGCAGTCGACTATGTGGACGTACAAATCGAAAGCTCCCTATTGTTAACGAGGACGACGTCTACACCTGGTCCTATGAATGGGGTGGGGGCTTGCACGCTTCCTTTGGTTCCTCGTCTTCTTGTGGATCTGTTATTTTAGTTTCACCCAGATGGACTTCCCTGGTCGGAAAAGTTGATCATGATCATGAGGGCCGGGTGATATGCATCACCATAAAACATCCCTGTGGGAACGTCATGCTATGTAATGTTTACGCACCCAATCAGCCTACAGACAGAAGGGATTTTTTTACTACCCTTCCATCCTTCGTTCCTGGCTGTGCCCCTTGTATCCTAGCTGGAGACTTTAACTGCGTTCCCGAAACACAGTTCGACAGAATGTCTACGTGCACATCTTGGAGCTGTGGTGTCGGCATGGCGGAATTGGACATGTTTACAAAGAATCACGACATGGTTGACGTTTGGAGAGTGCAACATCCCGGCTTGTCCGTGTTCACTTGGCACCGCCCTGATGGCACGGACGCCTCAAGGTTGGACCGGGTGTACTCTCCGCCTGCTCTGTCACCGAGTGACTGTGAAGTTGTTGCATGTCCAATTTCGGACCATGATGCAGTTACTGTCTCCTTCCAACCCCCAGAGTCATGGCCAGCAGGGAGGGGGTTCTGGAAAATGAACACAGATATTCTAACGGAGGCTGAATATAGCAAACAGTTTAAGGCCAGGTACGAAGGGTGGCGAACATTGAGGCCGGCCTTTTCAACGGGTTTAGAGTGGTGGGACGACGTAAAGTCTCGCATCAAACAGTTTACAGTTGAATACTGTGTAGCAAGAGCTCGTCGAAGAAGGGAGGAGTTCCTCTCGCTTTGCTCTAGGGAGAGGAATGGGGACTCCTCCGCACTTCACGCAATCCAGCAGTATCTTGATGAAAAACTACACGGGGCCCGCGTTCGTGCTCGCGTGCATTGCGTGGAGGCGGAGGAGAAACCAACCATCAAGTTCTACCGGGACGTCACAAAGTATGCCATCGATCGCCGTATAAAAGGAGTCCGTGACGTCCACGGTGTGGTACGTAAGGACCCTCTCGACATCGTGGAGGTATTTAAGAGCTTCTACGAGCAGCTATATACCCAGGCAGATGTCGATGAAGGCCTTCAAAAGTCCCTATTAGATAATATTGACAAGACCCCCTCTAAAGATCAGAACGATGAACTTGGTTAAAAAAAAGAAAAAAAAAAAAAAATCGATCGTGGATGACACAAGCTTTCTATCGAGAAATTGCAATCTAGCAACGGAGGTACACATTACGCTCAAACGTAATCGCTTGTGATGAAAATACATGTAATCGCCAGTACTACGAGGCACGGTACTGCGATGAATGCATGTTTCGTTCGTTCTAGACAGTCCCTCTGTCAAGAACATAGTTCTTCCACGTGCGTTTGTGCGATACTGTATCAGAGAATGCACCATAGATGCAACTTCTGTGAGATCCGCGCAGTAACACTGAGAATTTGAGGTTTCTGAGAAGTTATTGTGGAAGCAACTCTGATACGCGTGCCGAACAACCGTTCAGCTGACAATCGTTTCCCAGAAAGCTGAGAATTCAACAGGTTACCCTCTCAATAATAAAACGGATGTACGGGGCAGGAGCTGGGTATCAGAATTGTTCAGCCCTAATTAGGCCTACAGAATGTAATGACAATGGATCGGAAGAGAGATTGGCTGCACATCCGCGGTCGCAAGTTTGCAACACTCACGCTGTTCTAGGCCTATGCTACATTTACTGTAGGGGTATGCAGCAAGTAGGCTAGGCTTGCTAGTAATCATAGGCCTATGTGTTTTACGGGTGCTCCTAGCAGGGCCATGGCCAAGGTTCATTTCGATGTTTGGGGGGGGGGGGGTACACCAGAATTAATCATCGTTGGGGGGGGGGGGGTCTATTGGGGGTGTCCACTTCCCTTTGGAATTTTTTCTAGTCATCTAGACCAAGAGGTTCTTTCATTGTTTTTTTTTTTTCAGATGTCAATCATGGCACCACCGGAGAACAGACCGAAACGACGAACGAAATATTCAGACGAATACCAGAAGAAATACCCATTCATCCGGGCGTGTTCATCGTCGGTTCAAGACAACTTGTATAAGTTCCACTGCACCTCATGTAACGTCAACGTGTCATGTGCACACGGGGGGATAACTGATGTGAAGGATCACGTACCTTCGGCCAAGCACATAGCTGCTCATCGAAACAGCCAGAGTAAGTCGAACGACGGAACAAACATATAACTTCCATTCTTGGTTCCCCCGTACCTGATAATATATCCATGTCCTGGCCCGAGGCCCCAATCAGCAGAGACATCAACTATTGTATTCTAGGGAGATATTGTTTGTATTCCTGTAAAGCTTGTGTAGCCTACAAATTTAGGGAGTTGTACATGGATATTTACAACGTAATGATAGTGAAAAATCCAAGGCAATGCGAAGTTTAGTAGAAAGTATCTATAAAAACAAAACAAATGACATCATTTGGAGGTTCCAGTTTGAATTAAGTTATTTTCCTGCAATGTCTCGATCATATGTTGTATTTATTACTGCACAGGAAACTCCCGAATCGATGCAATGTTTCGGAAGCGATCATCATCGGAAGACGTTGATCCGACGATTGCTGTAGAGACGAAAATGGTGATGCTACTCATTCAGCATAATACATTCTTCAACATCTCTGACCACCTCACATCACTGATCAGGAACGAGTTCAAGGGGAGTACTGTTGCAGAATCATTCAGCTGTAGCAGAACGAAAACTGCCGCTATAGTGAACTGTTTAGGGGATCATTTCTTCGAAAAATTGAAAACAGACATGCAGAATCAGCCCTACAGCCTTATGTTAGATGCTAGCAATGATACAGGATTGCAGAAGATGTTTCCTGTCACTGTACGTATCTATGACATTAATTTTAGAAGAATCATGACAAAATTCCTGGATATAAACTTGCTAGAAGGGCGAGATGCATCTACGGCCGAGACCATGTTTGCGAGTGTTAACAATTTGTTGGACATGAATGACATCCAGTGGACCATTGCATGGCAGTTGGCCTGGATAACACAAATGCCAATGTGGGAGAACACAATTTGATTAAGTCTCGAGCAAGAGAAAAGAACAAGGACATCATAATATCAGGCTGGCCATGCCACATTCTTCACAATGTGTGTGGGAAGGCTGGAAGTGCATTCTCGCTTTCCACTGGTTTCGACATCGAGGATCACTGTGTCGATATGTTCTACTGGTTTGATAAATCCAGCAAGAGAAGGAGTATCCTGAAGGAGCATCAGGAATTCTGTGACATGGAGTATGCCGAAGTAGTCCAATTCATTTCTACGCGTTGGTTGTCTTTGGAACTTTGCATCAATCGCGAACTGAAGAAATACGCAGGACTGAGATCATATTTCCTCTCGGAAAATTTCTGTGATGCACGATTCAAACGGCTCTACAATGTCTACAGCAACCCAATAGCAGCGAAATTCATCGATCCTATAGTTCTACAAGATCACAAGTCGAGTGGGAAGTCATTTGCTGAACTTGATATATCGGAAGCGAATCAGAAAGATGACATCAGTTTGGGCATCGGACCGGTAACAAGGAATACAATCAAGCGACTGTTAGACGAAGGGGAGGTAGAGCAGCAAACAGTCGATGGATTTTTCGATGGAGTAAGGGCATTTTTCACCCGTTGGTACAACTACTGCATACAGTGGCTACCTTTGGACAATCTCTTCTTGAAGAGTTGTAGGTTTGTTGACTTTGCGAAGCGTGCAACCGTGTCTTTCTCGGACGTTGAGCAGACTGTGACAAGTTTCACACGGATCAATGAACGCTTGGTCACAGATACGGTTATGCTGGACGCTGTTGAGGAACAGCTCTTGGACTACCAATCGATGTGCAGTGACGACATCCCAAAAGACATCTGGGAAGCTGCCATAGTTGGAGAGGAAGTATACCGTATGGATGTCGTGTGGGGCTATCTGAAAGATAAACTCCCCCAACTATCTGAAATTGCCCTCTCTGTGTTAGTAATCCCTCATAGTAATGCAGCAGAAGAGAGAGTTTTTTCCATGATAAGAAAAAACAAAAACGAGTTCCGGTCCAAGCTGCAGATGGGAGGGTCATTGAATTCGATCATGAGAATCAAAATGTCCATTCTGGAAAACCTGCTGCCCTGCTACAAGTGGGTTCCTTCCAATGAACTTCTGAAGAAGTGCAAAGCTGCGACTCAAGAATATAATGAGAGACATAGTTCAAAGGCCAGGAAGCATTAGACACAGACCTGAAATTTTCAGGAACGAGCTCTTGCCAAATAGGTCTAGGCTTAAGTATTTGTTTTGTTTTTTTTTTAAACTAAATGCCAGTTTCTGGATTTTTTTTTAAGAGGAGTCTCTCATACGGGACCTATTCATGACCTATAGTTATGACATATAAAAGAAGATCCATCCGATTTCTTGAACTCGACTTCCGATGTTGAAGCAAGAATAGAAGTTATTAATCCTGCCTCATGCCTTTGTTTGTTGTTGATCTTTGTTGTTCTATCTGATCTCATATTTGCGTGATCAAAGTGTAGAAAATGTGATGAGCGGAGCGAGCAAGAGAAATTTCTCTACCATGTCCTGAAAGAAAAGATAATGGAATTTCACACGAGGAGAAAATGGGAGAGGAATACGTAGCAAAAATTAAATAGTAAAAAAAAAAAAAAATAAATAAAAAAATGAAAATGTCAAAAATGCAGGTGTTGATGTGGGGGGCATAGTGAGGCACAGCTAAACTTTGGAAGTGTCCCGGTTTGAGGAGTCCAGGGGTTGGAATGTCTGCGTTGGGCGTGGACGAGGGTTACATGTGTAGTTGGTTGAGGAACTAAAATGAATTAAGAGGGTGCGACTATTTAAACGGAAGCCAGAAACTGGAACTTTAATCTCAGTGATCAGCCTACGAAGTATTCCCTTAACTGTGACGATGTTTAATTGTATTTTTTTTTTTTCTTTCATATGAAATTGCAGAAGTCTGCTATATCTATACATTCATATTTAATATTTCTGTTCTCATATTTTATTGCAAAGGTCTGCTGTTAAGAGAGATAATAATTTTCTTGTAACTCAAACATGTGGTGTTATCTATTTTTCTCTGTTGCAACTTTTGGGTACCTATCTCGTGATTTGCTGTCTCCTTGCGCTTACGCCGGTCCTTGGACCCTCACCCTGTGACATTCACTGTAGTTTGTTACATGGTCAGCTACTGTTGCTCAGCCTACCTCTGTTACAAAGAGCATTTACATCAGCCAGGATTAAGGAACAGTGAAGATTATGATGAAAGAATTTCCTACAATAGGTCTAACTTTCCAGTTCACAGTACATATTGAACTATCTCTGTAACAAATTCATTAATTCAATTAGGGGCTCATTCTCAAAAAATGGGTGTTGTACCAGTGTCCCTGAGCCTCTAAATAAAGTTCAGAGTTCAGACCTGAGACAAACATAACAGAGAGAAATAAATTTTGCCTTCTATCAAAATTACAGGTGATGAAGCCAAGAAGAAGTGGAGGTCTAATAGAGACGCATACCGAAAATTGAAAAAAAAAAACAAAACAAAACATCAAAACAAACAGTGGCCAAGCAGGTACTACACATCAGACCAAATGGATGGTGTTTTCGTCCCTGACTTTTTTGGGATCCTTTCATAGACCAGAGCCTGTAAGGAAATAGCAGAATAATTTGCCAATCTGTAAGTTATGATTTATTTACTTTATTGTTGCTTTATGAATACGAACAAAGTTTTACTAATGGAACACGGCAATTGATAGCCTACAAACCAGGTTTATTTTTTCTGGCGTGAAACACTATGAGAAGTTCTTAATCAAACTATGATTTTCAGTGCAAAAACTAGCTGAACACAACAATGTAGGCATAAGATTTTATCAAACTTCAAATTTCTCAATTATATCACACACCCTATTGACTACATTGTAAACAATGCACAGAGCTCAAAAGGACTGCAGCTTATCAGGAAGTATTATACAGACAATACACAACTCCCTGTTGATATACTAGGAAACTGGTGTTAACAAGCTTAGTTCTGTAGGCTTATGCGTTCTCATTAGTAAATACGACACATGTCCATGAAATATACCAAAATATTAAGGGGTTGCAACCTTAATTTTCACTGATACGTTTAATTTAGGCCAAATCCACTGGTGTCAAGAGTAGAGATCAAGCTAAATTTTCAAGGCTGACTACTGATTGCAATGTCATGGTGTATACTGTCTGCTTTTAATTTTAATAGAACTGAGGGTAACCTGCCCCATGCTATGGATGACAATGATGCTGTTGCGCTAAAGAAAAAGGGTGATGAGATGTATAATGATTCATCTGATGATGAGAACATTTCTCGGTAAATGGATCTTTTTTTTTTTTTTTTTTGTTTTTTTTTGTTTTTGTTTTTGCAATAATGATTGCAATTGGGAGTACAATTTTAGTTACAATAGAATACTCAAGAACATAACAACACAGATGGTAACGTAACATAACTATGTGGAACCATTTATGTTTCACTCTCTGTGAGCATTCCTCTTCGAACAACTTGTCGCACTTGAGATGCTTCTGCACTTCCCCGGTTAGCAGATTTTTGGAGGTTGAGGAGTCCATCACTCATGTCAGTACTGCATTCGTGGTAATGGATGCACTCTGGGTTGATGATGAGGTAGTTTCTACAAAGTTGCGCAGTACATATGCAACCTTCACAATTCTGTTGACGATAGGTGGGGAAACCATAATCTTGATGTGGAAAACACGCAACCTGCATGCTAAAATCCCGAATGCATTTTCCACAATCCATCTTGCTCTTGATAACCTGTAGTTGAAAAGTAATCAATACAGACTTGGCGCACTTGAGGTGCTTCTGCACTTCCCCGGTTACCAGATTTTTGGAGGTTGAAGACTCATCAGAAGTACTGCATTCGGTGGTAATGGATGCATTCTTGGTTGATGATGAGGTAGTTTGTAGAAAGTTTTGCAGTACACATGTAGCCTTCACAATTTTGTTGACGATAGGTGGGGAAACCATAATCTTGATGTGGAAAACACGCCACCTGCATGCTAAAATCCCGAATGCATTTTACACAACCCGTCTTGCTCTTGATAACATGTAGTTGGAAATACGACGCTCCTCTGAAAACCCACTATTTGGGAATGGTCTCATTAGGCCTTTCATCAATTTAGTTAGGTGGGGTTTAAAGAAACACCAACACGAATGTGTTATTAAGTGTCAGTAAAGTAAAGAGTCAAAAGTCCAAATACGGTTTCAAAGGCGGTTCAACTTCCAAGTTCGGTTTCAAAAGCAGTTCATGCACGGTTCAAGCCCCCCCCCCCCCTTTAGTCGCCTCTTACGACAGGCGGGGAATACCGTGGGCTTATTCTACAACCCCCAGCCCACAGAGGACGAGTTTTCATCAAGGGAAACGCTTCCTCACCAAAAATGACGTAGGGAACATCATTCCCTGGGGCCTCCTTTCAGCGGCTCCTCTGTTGGTAAGTTGAGTATTTTACCTTTGAGGTGCATTCCTATTAGTGAATGTGCAAAAATACATCCATCACTGTTCCGGCCATAACTACCAACATCAGTGTTAATAAACTTGTAGCTGGCATCTACCAATGCCATAAGAACCACAGAAAATGTTCCCTTGTAACTGTAGTGCAGTGAACCAGTGTTAGCAGGGGCTTGTACCACAATATGCTTTCCATCAATGGCTCCGATGCAATGCGGGGAATTCCACATGACTTGAAACTTGACAGCGATTGTTTTTCAGGCGTCATTTGTCTTTGGCATACAAAGGCATTTATCTATCAGTTCATCCCAAAAAGCATCACATACCTCGGGAATAAGCTGACCGACTGTAGAGGCACCAAGACGGTAACTTAATACCAGTGTCCTAAAACAGTTGCCAAGTATCTAGAAATGAAAAAAAAAAGAGCCCTCAAGTATATAGATGCATAAGGAAAGAAGGCAAAGAATATTTCCTCCAAAACAAAAAATTGTATAAATGAGGGGTTTTACAATTAAGAGCGTACTTATTTGGTTATTTTTTTTTTTAGGCTAAACTTGTGTTCAAAAGTTCAGCCCCTTATGAAATGGCAATACTTTTAAAATAACCAAAAGGATTGTGAAATTGTGTTTTTATTCTCTTGCAATGAAAGTGATTATTTCTCAACCAGGCAGAATGATATTTGACAAATTCAGTGCATGAGCTGACATAAGTTGAAAGGTGCGTTCAATATTTTTTAAACATTTTAGGGTATAATTATGACCTGTCTTTACATCAGGTACTGTTGCCGAATGGATTCATATTCCGGACTTCTCAATGGCTGAGAAAGGTAGTATGTCTGACTCTTATCAATCTAGGTACAATTAGGGACTTCTAAACAGTCCCCAGAAATCTTCTCTTTTCCTTTCTTTTACCAGATCAAATTCACACCCCATGGAGGTCTCTGTATGTGAACCCAGTATGTCCCAGCAGTCCTCAACCAGTGCAACCAATGTGAAAGCTGCCAGTTCCTGTAGGATTGTAGGTGGGAAAAGTAGAAAAAGACAGAGTAGGACCTCAGAAGACCAAGTAGGTCAAGCTATTATAGAGTTATGCCAAGAAAAGAAAAACCAAATGCTTGAAAAGAAAGATGAATCGGAGGAAGAAAAAGGTTCATTAAGTGGTGCCTAGCTCAATTAAAAAAACTACCAGATAATAAAAGTGGAAAATAAAATTGAAATGAACTTAATTTATCATAAGCTCACTACACCCCCAACCTTTTACTCCACAGAATTAAACACAGGCGATATTGAATGCATTATATCGTAAGAAGATGAAGTGGGAAGGCCTACTTTGTCTTTTTAGGTCTTCCCACAGACAATCGTGAAGGAACTGGCAGCCTACAATAGTTTCATTTTTTTTTTGTCTGGGTAAGTGGCACTTTGCTCGTGAACACAATATCTCAAGAAGGAAACCTCCGACAGTTCTCAAAGTTGGTACACTTTTAGGTAGCATTTGACCAGTGACGGTATCATGGCGTTATTTATGCATTCGGGTTTAGAGTGTAAGACAGCGTTAATTTCTATTGATATTTATCATAAATATGCATTGTTTTGAATACTTCTTCATTACCAGACTGTACATGTTATATGTTCTTACGACATGCACATTGGTATTTCTGTGGCTTTGCTGTCCTGGGTATGACGTTAAACTGCATCCAGGTGGGGTGAGGAGGTAGTGCGTGGCGAGAAGTTTGTCCCCAACTCTCGCCTATAAAATGCGCACATGATACCGTTATTACTCATCCCATGACTGGCGGGTTGTCGGCGCCACAAAACCGAGCAACCCCCCCCCCCATGGTTGAGCCCCCTGTGGGCTGGGGGTTGTAGAATATGCCCACGGTATTCCCCGCCTGTCGTAAAAGGCGACTAAAGGGGAGGACTTGAAACGAATTTATCTAGTTGACACTATATAACACATTCGTGTTGGTGTGTCGTTAAATGTTATCTAACTAACTTCTGTGGCTTTGCTTCCTCTTCTGCTAAATCAAGCACAAAGTAAGTTACTTTAAGTTATGTGGTCCCAGGCAACAATGCTTGTTTGGTCCAGTTATGGCCCAAATTGGGCTCCCGGTTGGGGCCATATTGGGTAACCCAATTTGGACTTGACTTATTCTGTCAATGGGCGAGTCTCTGGCCCAGATTGGGCTTCCTGATTGGGCTGGAATTGGATACTCAGTGGGGCCTTAGTTGGCTGTTTTCTAAGTTTCAAGTGGTCATTGAGCCCCATTTGGGCCCAGTTCTGGATGTTACTGGGGTCGCTTCTGGTTCCAGTTGGGCTGCTGTTGGGCCATTTGATGAATACGTTGGGCAGTGGTATGGTAATATAGCTAATTTCGCATGCAGATAACATCAATTAAAAAACCACTTACTGTAGGCTAGGTGTCAAAGAGCTAGACAGATATTACAGGTTCTTCTGTTTTGCCTTGCTGTATTTCATTATTTATACACCATTTGGAAGATAGCATGTTAAAAATAGAATCAATAAAAAATAACTCTTTATGACATAAAAGTGTTTCAAAACAAGACAATAAGAGGAAAGGTAAGCAAAACACTAAAGCAGTTCAATTACTGTAAGTTACAACACGTACCTGTGTAATGCTACTAGATTACACAGCTGAAAGCTACCAAAAATGTATGCATCTTTCTTGAATGAAAAAGTAATGGAATATATAAAAAAGTTTTACACTCATGTTCACAAACATTGCACTACTCACATCACCCAAATCTTTTCTCCTCCCTACTTAAGTATTTTTGCAAACAATTAAAAGTTATTTATTCACCCACTTTTCTTTTCTCAACTCTGGTTTTGAATAAATAAAGACAAGGCTGCATAAGGTGCAGTACCACATCTCTTAATATCATACATGGTGACCAGAGCAAGTTAGTCAAGGCATGCAAAAGTACAAAAAGGAGGGTAATTGAATCAGTTTTGATCCTTCCCACATACTACATTGCACAGCTAAAATGTTATGCAATGAAGGTGTATCCGTTCAACCAGGGTTTTACAAATTAATTTACCAACACTTGCCCATTCCAATTTTGTGATTGCAGTTCTGTAGGTTTTACTACAGCTATTTGTGTTGTAACATTTGTTTTAAGGCACACACGACTTGTCTTGGAGGCTAACAGCTACCATACTGAGTATTCCCTAGCATGAGTCATGTTTTGTTCGGGCCCCATGCAGCCAGCAGGTGGGCACCGTTTCAGAGCCTGTGTCCAAGATAACCTCCACTGAAGAAAAAAAGGACGACAAAATAATCACATAATTAAAAAAAATTAAAATAGTAAGTCATATATACACACACAATACAGTACTTCACCCCACTTTCCCCACCCTGACTATACATTTACACTATCAGTATTCATCCATTTAACCTTGTTCCACTCTCTTTGGTGGTTGTGAATGAAAGTTTTACAGAAACACCAATGCTGCACATGAAGTACAATATCTCTTGATATCATACAAATTAGTCAAAGCATGTAAAACCATTTAGGGATGGAAGACTGCTGCTTAAGCATTTTAAAAGAGCAGTACAGAGGGATTTTTCTAAACTACTGTACTTTTTATTCTTCACACTCAGATCAAGCCCCCATTTACACCAGCCCCAATTGGGCAGAAGACATGTGGAGCCCTTCAGGGCTGGGAGAAAATAAACATGACTCTTTTTTTGGAAAAGACTGGACTGATTGTTTTGTTTTGTAATAGTGTGAAGTGAATGATCCCATTCAGTTGAATGGTTTTGACAAGTTTCATTTATGAATTCATTCTACTGTATCATGCAACCTAAATGGTACTCTAAAGGCAGGGGCTGGAAGGGTAACTTAATATTTGTCTTTTGATATGTTAAAGAGGGAATTAATATCTAGTCATTCTGGTAAAACTTCTGGTCAATTCTTTCATGACCCTCTCAAGATATTAGCAGATGAAGTTACCACATCTTCTTGTCAATACAATGAAATTGAAGCAAGCAGTGGCTTGTTCCATGTTTACTGTACAACACTGAAGTTTTCATTTCTTTTTAAAACTTTGCAACCAATTTTCTTGTCCATAATCACATACCTTTCAGGGTTTCTGCCAGAAGAGGGACATGGGGGTGTTGTCCCCACCTTCCCAGAAGAAAGTAGGTAAAATCCCCCCCCCCTTTCATTTCCATAAAAAATGTTAAACATTTTCAATATCTTAGTTTCTTACTTTGGAAGAGACACCTTTGCGCCAATTGTTGAACTTACATAAATAAATGGCCTTTAAACCGTTGAAATTGCACCTTATAGGGGCCTTGAAGGAAGCGTTTGTCCCCCTGAACTCACTTGTAACTTTGCTTAAGGACAGCATCAATTTGGACTTGGGATTTAGCAGTAAAAAATCCCCCTTTTTTTGAACTTCTAGCGGAATCCCTGCCCTTTGCAGTGTAAATAATAACAGATAGAATAATCTATAATAATAACAAACTACGTACTCCATGCAATTCCGCTGGTTAGTCTCACATACCTTCCATCTATTTCAAGGTCAAAAAAAAAAAAAAATACAATGAAAAATTGCTCATCAATTAAAGGATTGGGATGGCTGTTGTTTCAGAGTTCACTTTGGGTAACAAATACCATATACTGTAGTAACCTCATTGACAGATACAGAACATATATCTCTAGCCTAGAACCACACATATTGTACTGTGGAATTTGGTGGAATTAAAGGAAAATTTCACATTTCGTAGAGTAAGCACATTACTATTTTAAAAATCGAAGCTAAATTTGCAATGAAACCGTTCTTTTAATGGCTCTATTAGCCTGAAAGAGACTAGAATGGTACTAACTGATGAAAGCTGTGGTCATTCGTAAATAAGTGACATTGTAAACAGAGTCTGAGGACTAAACTTTGGAAAGTTTAACTGTAACTTGATTTCACAAATTATATATATGAAAAGAAAAACAGTACAGTATAGTAGTTGCTCGCATAGTCAATGAGCATTAACAAAAACATAAAGTTGCTGAACTTGCTGAGCACCTCAGGACGGCTACTTGTCAGTCAGGTAATACCAAAACTTAACAGTATACAAATAATGATTCGTGGTTGTCCGTGTTGTAGTAGCTCCATGTTTTGTCGTTTTCTAACTGTGCGTTTATGTACCGAAATCTCGTGGGATTCTCAAGCGCGTTGAATTCTCAGGCACTGAAGAGCAAAACACAAATATACGCAGTCAGCGTATTTACAGCATACACGCACGGCATTACCATAGATACTTCTGTGACACAATGGACGCTTGCCCTTCAAAACCAAAGAGACACCCGATCACTTGACGTCGGTAAAACAATGTACGCACCCCAGTGCTGCAGTGGTTTATTGAGACGCGGCATACCTTGTACGTAGCGTGCCCAATGCATCGCTGACTCATTGCCGTGCGTTAGTAGATACTAACCAACGACCGTGGGTTAGTATATACTAACCATCGGTCGAGCACCACAATCTTGATGATAGTGCTGAATCACGCATGGCATGTGACCACCAATCTTCTAATCAGATGTAGAGAAATTAATAAGGTGTTATATATGTTACTGTACATGTTCCAAATGAAACCCACAACAACCATCAGTGGTCGATGAGAGAAAATTGACACTTTAACATGGATTAAAAGTTAACAAAGCCACTATTTAATCAGAATGTACCGTGTAGCTGACACATTTTCCCTAGTGGCTATCTCAAATGTTTGTTCCAGGTTCTCTCAGTTTAAAGTAAAAAATGTAACACAATACCCAGTGATGGACTACTGAGTTTTCCTTCTCCAAAGGATTTCAATTTGTCCTCCTCACTGCCTTTGAGTATTGTCAAGTTTCGGTTCAAACTCAAGTGATGAAAGCAAATATCCACGTAAATAAGTATGTCAGTCTTTGATCTTCAGGACTAGGATGGTCTGCTTCCTGCCAGCCTTGTTCACTTGTAAAACGTACTTTAGAAGGTGACCAAAAGTGCAGTATTTTCTGTAAAAGCAAAATGTATCAATTGATGTATTTGTGCAAGTAATTAATATATCAAGTACAAGCTACACACATGCATGCCACCTGAAAATGAAGAACTCTATAGTACTCAATCAATCTGTCAATGTACCTGTCAACAGTAACAGGGCACTCTTTCATAGTCTTTCTACTTAATCAACTGAACGTTGCTCTACTTTGTACTGTAGAGTCTGTTAAAGTTTTAATGATGACGACGACGACGACGACGACGACGACGACGACAATAATAATAATAATAATAATAATAATAATAATAATAATAATAATAATAATAATAATAATAATAATAATAATAATAATATTTAGAAGCTTCAACACGTCTAAATTTTATTCATGTCTCTGAACCTTTTCCCTCAAGATACAAAGTTAGTAATGAACACTTACCATACACACAGTATTAAAACTTGATTTTAAATGTTCAGTTAATTACAGATTAGAATGGAACACATGATTACATTACATGGCAGCTATGTGCTTACTTTTCAAATCTCACTTTGTAATTTTCTTCTAAATCTTTCACTAATCCTAAGCTCAATTTATTAAAGCTGAGTGATGACCTCCTTACGGAATGCACTGATGGGTGATAGTACTAAAGACCACATATGTAGTACTGCCCTATGTGCTGAGACTGTCTCACTTTACTTGCCTCCTACGACTGGCGGGTTGTCGGCGCCACAAAACCGAGTAAGCCCCCCCATGGTTGAGCCCCCTGTGGGCTTAGAATATGCCCACGGTTTTTCCCGCCTGTCGTAAGAGGCGACTAAAGGGAAGGACTTGCACCGTATTTAAACTTTGTTTGATACTGTATAACACATTTGTGTTGGTGTGTCGTTAAATTTTATCTAACTAACTAACACTTTACTTGTCTATGCAACACTCTTAAAATTTGACTTTCAGTACCTTAAAAATGATTGCTATACCAAAGGTCTCATCACATTAGCTTGACATGGGGAAAAACATCTCATCATTGTCTTCCTTCCATATGTTGTCTCAATGTACAGTACCCCAATAGGTGCAGAACACAGACAAGATTGCTCAAAACTGATTGGGCTGCTACAGTACCTGTACAGCTTTACCTATGGCTTTTAATTAAACACAGTGGCAGGTACAGCCTATACAACAATTACACAGTTTTCTTTGAGGAGGTTCGGCAAAAAGGTATGTCTCACTATACAAATGCACCTTATTGATGGGCACTATTAATTGGTCAACTCAACACATAGCAGTGTTCTGACACCTATACGTTCTGACATCTCTATACAGGGCTGTGTGTTCTGATACTTTGAGCATGGTAGTGTACGTAGAGCATCTACCGCATGGATTCATGTAAAATAACTTTTTTTTTTTAAATTTCACAGAGATAAGTCTTAAGATTTACAGTTTTACCGCTGTCCTTGACCATGACCAGCTTAACCCAACACTAGTGCAAACACCTGATCCTAACCTCTTTGTGAGGTTCCAGCAAACAAAAACATGTCAGAACATCTAGAGTAGTCACTTTCTTAATTCAAAACTATAATAAAAATTACCAATGTTTTTTCTTGAAATGACTAGTTGACAGTTGTAGAGCTCAAAGGAACCTATGCAGCATGCTCAAGGGAGCAGTACATGAAGACTGGGTGAACTTCAAGTTTCAGTAAAACACTTTGCCAAAAATTCTGTGAGGTGAAGATACAGTTGACAACTTAGTTGATGAATGCAAGTACTGATACTCCTGTTGCAGCTCAACATGGACGGTTGGCAGACTCTAAAATCCATTGACCTTGGAAACAATTAAAAAGAGAAAAATTGAACTTAGTATCAGAAGATTGTGATCAAAATAATGCCCATTCCCTAGTGACGAACTGATGGAAGATCAACTGTACATCACAGTGGACCCACTCTTCCAGAGTTTCTGGTTTTACATTTTCATGTATCATTAATCGAGCGTGATTTTTGTATTAGCCTGCACAGTAAATATTACAGTACCACTGAGACAGTTTAGTAAAGAGTGAGGACGTCTTGGTAGTTTTGACTGGATTGACTACCCTGCATGTATACATTACTATACAGTACAACACCGAAAAATGCATTCAAAAATTTTTACGGCTGAAAACTGTAATTGTAGGGTTATTTCATTTTCCCCAAAGAAACAGAAAACTAGCCTACAAAAAAAAAAAAAAAAAAACACACACACACACACATTAGGCACATACAAGAAGTTGACAAAATACTGTACACGTACAGCAGCCTTGTTACAAACCATCATAAAACTACCACAGATTCAACCATTGACATTTTGGTACATGGGACGTTATGAGTACTCTAGGACACTGGGTCGCTTTGGCAAATAGTGAGGTAGTTTCACTGTTAGACATACTGTATATACAGGTACTTTAAGGTACCTAGGCCGTCTGTAACTAATTACTGAACTGGACTAGTAGACCGTAGGACAACATCCAAAATTCCTTCATTCCGTAGCAAGCATCGCGGGACTACACGAAATCGTGCTGAAAATGTTCCATAAAATATGTTCAGTGGTGAAAGGATGATTCCCAACCGTAATAGTTGCACATTAATGAGAAAAGAATTAAAATTCAATCACAGTTTTTGCCAAAAGAAAGGAACGTCTCTCGTTTCCGAAACACTTATGACGTAATGAATATCCAATCGCAGGTCGCCAGTCGGGTCACATGATGGACATTCTTGGTAAGCCAGCAACTATAGCAATGGCATCAACAAGCAACACGGCCTTACCTTTCAAACGTAAAAGATCCAGGTGTTTAATCCATCGTGTAGGCAATGCTACGGGGGATTTGTTGCCATTCAAAGATGTAACTAAGTCCAAAGTTATATCCTGTGCGAAGGAATGGGCTGAATTAAATGGCAACGAGGGAGAATTAGCGGGCGAAATTATTGGTAAAGACGGTGAAGTGCTCCCCGATGTCAAATTCCAGGAGCATGGCTATCATAGGCACTGCTACAATCGATTTACCGATGTATCAAAGATAGCCAGAGCAAGAGCCAAGAAACAAAACACAGGTAACTAGGCTTAATTTTTATTTAACGTTACTTTATACTTTTGAAAACTTGGTGGTATTACGATAAAAAGAAAATAAACTCTGCTTCGAACCGCTGTGGTAACACTGTCCGATTACTCTAGCGCAACTGGTACTAACCTTAGGCTAGTGCTGTAACTTGTAAGTGTATTGTTAGTGTGTAACGTAGACAGTCGTCAGTATGGTCGATCGTTCGCCAAGAGAAAGCTAAATACAAAACACTCTACACTGTAACAGAGGTGATAAAAGAAATAAAGAACATAAAAAATACAGTTCTTACTAATACAAGTATGAGAAGCGTAGTATTGGGGTAGGCCTAGCCTAATCGGCAATCAATCAGTAGGCTATGAGTATGATGGTCTAGGCCTAGGTATAAATTAGTCCTCAGTAAAGGCCCGTGTACTAACGGTCGCTAAAATACTCCCTAGTAGATGCTGTGAGACAATGTTGTCGGCTTGTTGTTAAATTAAATTTTTGAAATTAAGAAATCCACCTCAGAAATATGAAAGGTGGAATTCCCCCTCCCCCACCCCGATTCAATTCCTTAGTGCTAACACTGGAGTCTAACCATTTCGCTTTCGGGTCAAGTCATCCCCAAACCAACTCGTCCCCAACCAACTCGGCCCCAAACCAACTCCGCCCCAAACCAACTCGGCCTCAAGCCAACTCGTTCCCATGCCAAGTCGTCCACAAGCCAACTCGGCCCCAAAATGAAAATTCGTGTGAATTTCTAAACTTAAAATTATGTAAAAATCTGGTGATAATCTCTCGCAGATTCTACAACAAGTGTAGGCCTAATTTACTTTGGCATCTCCAGTGTCAAATAAGCAAGAGATCAATACGATTTAATTCCGAGCAATTCTGTGAACATGATCGATGTCACGGAGTTTCAGGGGTGTCACCCACTTTCCTTTACAGTATAATTAAGTAAAAATAAATACAAACAAACAGACAAACAAAAAAAAAATAAATGGAAATTTTCCGCAAATACACAAAATTTTATTTTTGGATTAGCAAATCTCAGCTAGAGGAAACCTCCTAATTTAAACAGTGACAGTAGTCTGGGCCTGGCCTAAGTGAGATTGCTCATCAGGCTAGAACGTCCGGAAATGTCCATTCATTCATACTGCTACGAGGATTATCCATAGAAACCTGCATGGGAAGAGATAATATCATGAAAGTCACTATTTTCCATAATTTATATAAAAGAATGATGAAATACTGTGGCAAAAAACAAACCATTTATCATGAATTTTCATACCAGGGCTGACTTGGCTGGGGGCAGAGTCGGTGTGGGGACGACTTGGCTTGAGGACGACTTGGCATGGGGCCGAATTGGTTTGTGGACGACTTGGCCTGCTTCGCATTAGCTTACATCATTGATATGAAGAGTCAACTTGCCAAGTGTGAATGTTGGATTGGGAACTAAGCTACAGTGTTCTAAAACTTGTCACGATGTTAAAAAAAAAAATCACCTTAATGTCAACGCATATTGTGATTGCTACAAAAATTCTTTGAAGTGAGAACGTTGATGACTTCATTTAAAATTTTCTGACCTTAGAGAGGTTTTAAAAGTGATCAAAACAAGTTAAATACATGATGTAATATTTGGAAAGGAAGAGTAATGTTTGTAAGCATAGGTCGTGGGTTTAGCTTTTCTGCTGTATAAGAAGAAAATTTTTACCTGTTCTGTGCTGTCCAAAGACAGCAGACTTTGAGTGTTCAGTTGTGAAGAGAGTATACCATTCCGTAATTAACACCTCAAATTAATGCCTGCAAGTGTGGAACAAATTTGAGTAGGCCCAGGGATAGGCCTACCCTATTGACCTAGGCCTAGGCTTAAGTCTAACAATTAGGTTCTTCAGTGGTATGTTATTTTTGCAATTAATATATACCCTGAAATAGATCCCCCCACACCATTTGAAAAATGCTACACCCTGGGTTGTTTATTAGAGAATGTATGGTAGACACTTAATTTGCACGATATGACCTTATATCAGATAGCCTTATACGTGTTTTACTTTTACCTCATATTTCAGTTTTTGAGAGAGAAGAGGTAGCTCCATTGAGAGCATCTGAAGGTGACGATCCTAAATGCGTGTCTGGTAAGTTCAATCTAAGTTCCTTACTACTGCTGACTACATTACCTTTTGACTATTTAGGATATGTTTGCCAAATGATGCAGGTTCTGAGGAACTGAACTACCATTGCTTGACCTGTAGATGGTTGGTTTCAATCTGCAGTGTGTAGATTGCCACAGATTTGTAGATTTTGCCGGCAGTCACAGCACAAGCAACCTCTAAGTTGTGAAAATAAAGGGTTTTTTTCTTTATAAGTGTAATTCCAGATGGCTACAAAAACAAATTTCACTGATGGTATTCTCAGATGCTCTTTCATCTCCTAATTTTGAACAATTAGAATCAATATGTGCCATTTGACTACTGAATTCACTGGCACTCAAATGGTGTGGCTGTAAAACTGCAACAATATCTTTCTAATTATTTAAGTTTAATAATCACAATAGGTTGTATACATTTCTTCTCTCATTTTCTCAACATCGCCTCTCATTTTTTGTCAATTAACAACTCAAACCAGGTAATAAAATAAGGCTAACATACCTTTTCAGATTAATGTGTAAAACTTGCAGAAAAAGTATTTAAACTGTAAGTTTTTGCTTCCTTTGTATTTCAAAGCGATGCTGAGGTACATACATGTATACTACAAAAATAAATTACAGTAACCCCTTAAAAGTTGCATATTAAGTGAAGTCGTACTTAATATCTTCCCACTTGTTCTACAATACGCAATGTTGTGTGACATAATTCATGGTATTTTAAAACAGTTTTGTTGAAAAAGTACTTGTAGGATTTAGTACAGTTGTTAGATGCTCAGGAGGGAGCAAAATGCAAATGATCAACAGAGTTTGAGCTACCAACAATTTACAAATAATTTGAAGCACTTAGTATTCAAATATTGGTGGAATTGAAATTCCTTACATAAAACTTTATTCGTTGTAATACCATTTATTGAGTGGATGCTGGTGGATATGTCATCACTGTGTCAAAAATGGTGCTCACAATCACATGTTTTGGCTCAGTGGTTTGATAGGGTCCAAATGTGAAGAAAAAAAAATCAATGGTTCATTTGTGATGGTGAGCTTTAAACTGAAAAGCACAGGTGAAAGCTCTGGCACTTGTTGAAAACCGTGCTTTTTAAGTGCATCGAAACGGCACATACAAACAAAAAACAAACTCAAACCGGATCGGACAGGAACATAAAGGCAAAACTATCCACACACCACCAAATCAAACAGAAAATCATGTTCATTACAACAATAGAACCAACACCACACTGACACCCAAATACCCAACAGCCACCCTAAACCAATAATTACTACATACCGCCAACAACCCAAAAACCAAGACAACAGGGGCCACGAGCGGTCCGGGGCGGGGTCCACCTGCCACGAGGGGTCCGGGGTGGAGTCAACTTGCTATTATTTACAGTATGTAAATGCAAAAAATACAGGCGCACCTTGCCCAAGGGTGTCCCGGAGGCAGTTGTGGCAAAGGGTAACCTCATTATCCCCACGCTTTAACAAGCTCCACAACCGGATGCAGTTTAACGTCCTACCCAGGACACTTGTTGAAAACCTCTGGCACTTGTTGAAAACCTCACAGGATTGTTAATTCCAAAATAAACACAATTTGTTGTGTGCAGAAAGTAAACGAAGAAATTGTTATGTTATGCTTCTTGGAGACATGAAATGAGACCATGAGATACAGACATGTCTTCAAAGAAAGTCTCATGCATGTCGTACCTTATGTTTGTCTTACAAGAGGGTGAAAGTAGAAAACGAGCATATGAAAGATGATCAATGTGGAGTGCGTAATGATTCACTTAAACTTTTGTTGTTTTTTTTTTTTTTTCAGAATCCTCAGATATTAATGCACCAAAGCTGACTCGGTCCCAAACAAAGACTGATCTGAGTTACGAGGGCTCTCATCTGCGACGACCTGTGTTCCCTGCAGTCTGTATTATCTGTCAGGCAGACAAACCCACAAAGGATGCTTTCACAAGGAAGAGGAGGAAAGAAAAACTAGTGGAATGCCAGACACTCACGGCGGGGTCCCTCCTTGAAGCAGCAGACAAACGGCATGATGAAAAACTACTTCTCCATATTAGAGAAAGGGATTTGGTTGCCCTAGAAGCAAGGTAACACAAGTCATGTTTTCAAAGGTACACACGTTTTTGTATTCTTTGCCAGGTGAAGAACAAACCAGAGAACTTGGCCAGTACCAGAAAGCCTTTGATTCTTTTTGCAAAGAGGTTGTGGATGAAAAGATTCTGAAAGATGGGGAAATATTCCGCCTGACCAAGTTACTTCGCATTTCTGTGAAGTATGCTTTTTACGTACGTAGAAACGGGCACGAAGAAACAAAGTAGAACTTAAACCAGACCGGACAAAAACACAACTCTGAACTATTTACAGAATTCTGTACATTGCGCTAGCAAACAAAATGTCTGTGCTAACTATGTACAACTATGTACGTCCTGGGTAGGACTTTAAACTGCATCCGGTTGTGGAGTTTGTTTAAACGTGGGAGTAATGAGGTTACCCTTTGCCACAACTGCCTCCGGGGCACCCTTGGGCAAGGTGCACCTGTTGTAATGAACATAACTTTCTGTTTGATTTGGTGGTGTGTGGATAGTTTTGCGTTTATGTTCCTGTCCGATCCGGTTTGAGTTTGTTTTTTGTTTGTATGTGCCGTTTCGATGCACTTAAAAAGCCCCCCCCCCCCCCGCCCCGGTGCTTTTTAAGTGCTGTTGCCTTTGGGCGTGGTGTTGCCTTCGGGCGTGGTGTTGCCTTCGGGCGTGGTGTTGCCTTCGGGCTTGGTGTTGCCTTCGGGCGTGGTGTTGCCTTCGGGCGTGGTGTTGCCTCCGGGCTTGGTGTTGCCGTCGGGCGTGGTGTTGCCTTCGGGCGTGTTGTTGTCTTTGGGTGTGTGGTGGTTTTGGGTGTGTGCTCTTTGTTTTTAGTGTGGCCGGGGGGAGGTTGGTCTGTGGGGTATTTGGGTTGTCAGTGTGTGTGTGTGTGGTTCTAGTGTTGTAATGAACATAATTTTCTGTTTGATTTGGTGGTGTGTGGATAGTTTTGCCTTTATGTTCCTGTCCGATCCGGTTTGAGTTTTGTTTTTTGTTTGTATGTGCCGTTTCGATGCACTTAAAAAGCACAAAACCACCCCAAAACCAAGCCAATCACGTAGGACTATTTGCAATTTCAATATTTACAATATTTACAAATTAACTATCACCCGGCCCGCCCGCACTGAAACAAGTGGACCCCAACACCTGCCGAACGTCGACTTTGGCAAACGGACGAAGTCGGCCTCCACCCTCAGCTTAATCTCCGTCCTCTTCGACGCCAGGACGACGTCCACAGGCTTCCCCTCTCCCCTAAACACAATATTACACCGGTCTCTCCACAAGGCCAGCTTTATGGAGGCCGAAACAAAGGTAAGTATCCCGCGAACACTTGTATTGCATGGCGGGGGTGACAGACCATACAAAGCGTAGTCCTGGCTGACCGCCCAGGTGTTACAAAACGTGAGGCGATCAGCCAGAGCTTGAAACCACTCCCAGAGGAGGGCCACAAAGCCACACTGCCAAAACACATGGGGCACACTCTCCCACCCTGTGCATCCAGTGCGGGGGCAAATGCCATCTCCAAGTTCAACGGAAATGAAGAAATCATCAAAAACGCTAAATTTTGATAGCAGAAAGCAGTAGTAAATACGTTTCCTTCCCTGTGTAATCGTTGCACTAATTTTTAAGCAGAAACGTGGTAAAGAAATTATTTTTGCAGATGGCTTTCCTCCCTTAAAATGTTGAGTTCTTTTTTCTCTTTAGAATGGTATATAGATTGTGGGGGTCAAAGGTTCAGCCCCATAGCATGATCCATTCAAAGACAGGCAGTATGGAATTTCCCATGTGACCAAAACATTCCATTTCACTGCGCAGCGTTGCAACGAAGCTGGGAAAGTGGTCAGGCGAAATTGTAACGTAGTTTTCGTCTTTTTTGTTTTAAAGGTTATTTTGTGAAAGATTATAGTGGGAAAGTGTTTTAAGTTTACTGATTTAAGAAAAAAGAACACAAGTAGAGATATGTGAGTGGTCAAAACTCTGTTTTTCAACACTGTGTTTATTCGCGAGTGTGTGCATTGCGTGAGCACAGTTCCGCGACAGTTTTGGAGACGCATTGTGCGCACATGCACCGACGCTACAAACAAACCAAACACCAACAATACCGTCACAAACAAAACAAAACAAGGCTATCCCGACCTCCGGGCATAGCAGCAAGTGAGTGTGGCTAGAGGCCACGCGCGAAGAAAGGTAAAAAAAACCTGGGTAGGACTTTAAAATGCATCCGGTTGTGGAGCTTGTTTAAGCGTGGGGATAATGTAGACCGTGGGACAACATCCAAAATTCCTTCATTCCGTAGCAAGCATCGCGGGACTACACGAAATCGTGCTGAAAATGTTCCGTAAAATATGTTCAGTGGTGAAAGGATGATTCCCAACCGTAATAGTTGCACATTAATGAGAAAAGAATTAAAATTCAATCACAGTTTTTGCCAAAAGAGAGGAACGTCTCTCGTTTCTGAAACACTTATGACGTAATGAATATCCAATCACAGGTCGCCAGTCGGGTCACATGATGGACATTCTTGGTAAGCCAGCAACTATAGCAATGGCATCAACAAGCAACACGGCCTTACCTTTCAAACGTAAAAGATCCAGGTGTTTAATCCATTGTGTAGGCAATGCCACGGGGGATTTGTTGCCATTCAAAGATGTAACTAAGTCCAAAGTTATATCCTGTGCGAAGGAATGGGCTGAATTAAATGGCAACGATTGAGAATTAGCAGGCGAAATTATTGGTAAAGACGGTGAAGTGCTCCCCGATGTCAAATTCCAGGAGCATGGCTATCATAGGCACTGCTACAATCGATTTACCGATGTATCAAAGATAGCCAGAGCAAGAGCCAAGAAACAAAACACAGGTAACTAGGCTTAATTTTTATTTAACGTTACTTTATACTTTTGAAAACTTCGTGGTATTACGATAAAAAGAAAATAAACTCTGCTTCGAACCGCTGTGGTAACACTGTCCGATTACTCTAGCGCAACTGGTACTAACCTTAGGCTAGTGCTGTAACTTGTAAGTGTATTGTTAGTGTGTAACGTAGACAGTCGTCAGTATGGTCGATCGTTCGCCAAGAGAAGGCTAAATACAAAACACTCTACACTCTAACAGAGGTGATAAAAGAAATAAAGAACATAAAACATACAGGTTCTTACTAATACAAGTACGAGAAGCGTAGTAAGTATTGGGGTAGGCCTAGCCTAATCGGCAATCAATCAGTAGGCCATGAGTATGATGGCCTAGGCCTAGGTATAAATTAGTCCTCAGTAAAGGCCCGTGTACTAACGGTCGCTAAAATACTCCCTAGTAGATGCTATGAGACAATGTTGTCGGCTTGTTGTTAAATTAAATTTTTGAAATTAAGAAATCCACCTCAGAAATATGATTCCTTAGTGCTAACACTGGAGTCTAATCATTTCGCTTTCGGGTCAAGTCATCCCCAAACCAACTCGTGCCCAACCAACTCGGCCCCAAACCAACTCCGCCCCAAACCAACTCGTCCCCAAGCCAACTTGCCCCCATGCCAACTCGACCCAAGCCAAATCGTCCACAAGCCAACTCGGCCCCAAATTGAAAATTCGTGTGAATTTCTAAACTTAAAATTATGTAAAAATTTGGTGATAATCTCTCGCAGATTCTACAACAAGTGTAGGCCTAATTTACTTTGGCATCTCAAGTGTCAAATAAGCAAGAGATCAATACGATTTAATTCCGAGCAGTTCTGTGAACATGATCGATGTCACGGAGTTTCAGGGGTGTCACCCACTTTCCTTTACAGTATAATTAAGTAAAAATAAATACAGACAAACAAAAAAATAAATAAATAAATGGAAATTTTCCGCAAATACACAAAATTTTATTTTTGGATTAGCAAATCTCAGCCAGAGGAAACCTCCTAATTTAAACAGTGACAGTAGTCTGGGCTTGGCCTAAGTGAGATTGCTCATCAGGCTAGAACGTCCGGAAATGTCCATTCATTCATACTGCTACGAGGATTATCCATAGAAACCTGCATGGGAAGAGATAATATCATGAAAGTCACTATTTTCCATAATTTATATAAAAGAATGATGAAATACTGTGGCAAAAAACAAACCATTTATCATGAATTTTCATACCAGGGCTGACTTGGCTGGGGGCAGAGTCGGTGTGGGGACGACTTGGCTTGAGGACGACTTGGCATGGGGCCGAATTGGCTTGGGGACGAGTTGGTTGGGTACGAGTTGGTTTGTGGACGACTTGGCCTGCTTCGCATTAGCTTACATCATTGATATGAAGAGTCAACTTGCCAAGTGTGAATGTTGGATTGGGAACTAAGCTACAGTGTTCTAAAACTTGTCACGATGTTAAAAAAAAATCACCTTAATGTCAACACATATTGTGATTGCTACAAAAATTCTTTGAAGTGAGAACGTTGATGACTTCATTTAAAATTTTCTGACCTTAGAGAGGTGTTAAAAGTGATCAAAACAAGTTAAATACATGATGTAATATTTGGAAAGGAAGAGTAATGTTTGTAAGCATAGGTCGTGGGTTTAGCTTTTCTGCTGTATAAGAAGAAAATTTTTACCTGTTCTGTGCTGTCCAAAGACAGCAGACTTTGAGTGTTCAGTTGTGAAGAGAGTATACCATTCCCTAATTAACACCTCAAATTAATGCCTGCAAGTGTGGAACAAATTTGAGTAGGCCCAGGCATAGGCCTACCCTATTGACCTAGGCCTAGGCTTAAGTCGAACAATTAGGTTCTTCAGTGGTAAGTTATTTTGCAATTAAAATATACCCTGAAATAAATCCCCCACACCATTTGAAAAATGCTACACCCTGGGTTGTTTATTAGAGAATGTATGGTAGACACTTAATTTCCACGATATGACCTTATATCAGATAGCCTTATACGTGTTTTACTTTTACCTCATATTTCAGTTTTTGAGAGAGAAGAGGTAGCTCCATTGAGGGCATCTGAAGGTGACGATCCTAAATGCGTGTCTGGTAAGTTCAATCTAAGTTCCTTACTACTGTTGACTACATTACCCTGTGACTATTTAGGATATGTTTGCCAAATGATGCAGGTTCTGAGGAACTGAACTACCATTGCTTGACCTGTAAATGGTTGGTTTCAATCTGCAGTGTGTAGATTGCCACAGATTTGTAGATTTTGCCGGCAGTCACAGCACAAGCAACCTCTAAGTTGTGAAAATAAAGGGTTTTTTTCTTTATAAGTGTAATTCCAGTTGGCTACAAAAACAAATTTCACTGATGGTATTCTCAGATGCTCTTTCACCTCCTAATTTTGAACAATTAGAATCAATATGTGCCATTTGACTACTGAATTCACTGGCATTCAAATGGTGTGGCTGTAAAACTGCAACAATATCTTTCTAATTATTTAAGTTTAATAATCACAATAGGTTGTATACATTTCTTCTCTCATTTTCTCAACATCGCCTCTCATTTTTAGCTCATACCAGCATGCTGGTGTGAGCTATTGTGATCACGCGGCGTCACTCTATCTATCTATCTATCTGTCCACACTTGTTCAAAATGCTTCTCCTCCCACATGTTTTCATGGATTTGTTTGAAACTTGGGCACAATGTTCCTTTGGTGGTGGGCCATTTGGGGTGTTCAGGAATTTTTGGTCCAAGGTCCAATGTGGACCCTAGGGCCCATTTTATGAAATTCTACAAAATGCTTCTCCTCCTACAGATTCCCTTGTACAATGTTGATGGTTTGCCATAATGTTACTCTGTTATTGGTCCCTTCGGGGTGTTCAGGAATTTTGGGTCCAAGGCCCAAAATGGACCGTTGGGTCCATTTTGTGAAATATTGCAAAGTAATTAACTTCTTCTCTATTAAATGTGTAAAGAGAGGTAACAGCCTCCCATTATATTGCTTGGTTAGTGATAGGTCCCATGTGGGCCCCAATGGCTCATTGTATGAAATTTTACAAAATACTTTTTCTCCTACAAATTGTGTTGTTCAGTGTTGATGATTTGCCATAATGAAGTTCTGTTAATGGTCCTTACAAATTACTTCTCCTCCAAGTTGGGATGAAGAATACTTTTGATACCTTTCTAATCAATTTTGTGCCACCCCTCTATTTTACCAGTCTCACAAAATCACTTTACTGCCTATTTTTCTTTGTGCTGCAACCTCTTTAAAACTGTCTGTTTAGAAGAGGTCAATCCTGTGCAGTTGTTTAGGTTAGTTTAAAGGGAACTGCTTAATGGGATTTCCATTGTGTGTGCATTGTCAGAGCATGTGGGTGTGTTTGTCATAGTGATCCTCTGTTAATGGTTCTTTTAGGGTGTACAGAAATTTTGGGTCCAAGGCCCAATGTACCCTAGGGTCCATTTTGTGAAATATTGCAAAATGGTCAATTCCTCCTCCAGTTCATGTTTAAACAGAGTTGAAGGCCTGTCATAATGATGCTTGGTTAGTGATCTGTTTATGGTGTTCTGGAAGTTTGGGTCTAAGGTCCCATATGGGCCCTATGGCCCTTTTTATGACATTTTGCAAATTGCTTACACCTGCAGATTCGCTTGTACAATGTTGATGGTTTGTCATAATTATATTCAGGTAGTGGTACCTTCAGGGTGTTTAACAAGTTAGGGTCCAAGGCACAAGATGGACCATAGGGTCCATTTTGTGTAGTATTGCAAGTGATTAACTTTTCCTCCAGTTAATGTTTAACAGAGTTGACAGTCTGTTATAATGATTCTTGGTTAGTGATCTGTTTCTGGTTTTGTGGAAGTTTGGTCCAAAGTTTGGGGTCCAAGGCCAAAGATGGGCCCTAGGGGCTTTTGCTTTCTTAAATTGTATTCATGAAACAACTTACAAAGCAAAGATAGCATGACAAATTTTTTGTGACATTCAGGAAGGTGCCATCAGGGTATGTGAGATTTGGGGTCATAAGCCATTTGACATCATTTAAAGTCATACGATGCTTGTACTAAAAAAGACTACATGCCAGGGACCCTTAATTAGTTGAAGGTATGAGCTTAAGCACCATTGGTGCTCTAGTTTGTCGATTAACAACTCAAACCAGGTAATAAAATAAGGCTAACATACCTTTTCAGATTAATGTGTAAAACTTGCAGAAAAAGTATTTAAACTGTAAGTTTTTGCTTCCTTTGTACTCCAAAGCGATGCTGAGGTACATACATGTATACTACAAAAATAAATTACAGTAACCCCTTAAAAGTTGCATATTAAGTGAAGTAGTACTTAATATCTTCCCACTTGTTCTACAATACGCAATGTTGTGTGACATAATTCATGGTATTTCTCCTTTGTTTCTACGTACGTGAAAAGCACACTGCCAGTCTTGTGCCGCTCGACCGTTGGTCGGGGCTGCAGTGTAGATGTTGTTTTCCTATCTGTAAATAGTCCTGTGTGGTGGGTGGGCTGGGAGTGTCGTATACATTAGCCACAGAAAATTTTGTTTTGCTAGCTTAATGTAAGATAATTGTAAGTAGTTCATGGTTGTGTTTTTGCCGGTCCGGAGATGCTCAGGAGGGAGCAATATGCAAATGATCAACAGAGTTTGAGCTACCAACAATTTACAAATAATTTGAAGCACTTAGTTTTCAAATATTGGTGGAATTGAAATTCCTTACATACAACTTATTCGTTGTAATACCATTTATTGAGTGGATGCTGGTGGATATGTCATCACTGTGTCAAAAATGGTGCTCACAATCACATGTTTTGGCTCAGTGGTTTGATAGGGTCCAAATGTGAAGAAAAAAAAATTCAATGGTTCATTTGTGATGGTGAGCTTTAAACTGAAAAGCACAGGTGAAAGCTCTGGCACTTGTTGAAAACCTCACAGGATTGTTAATTCCAAAATAAACACAATTTGTTGTGTGCAGAAAGTAAACGAAGAAATTGTTATGTTATGCTTCTAGGAGACATGAAATGAGACCATGAGATACAGACATGTCTTCAAAGAAAGTCTCATGCATGTCGTACCTTATGTTTGTCTTACAAGAGGGTGAAAGTAGAAAACGAGCATATGAAAGATGATCAATGTGGAGTGCGTAATCATTCACTTGAACTTTTGTTGTTTTTTTTTTTCAGAATCCTCAGATATTAATGCACCAAAGCTGACTCGGTCCCAAACAAAGACTGATCTGAGTTACGAGGGCTCTCATCTGCGACGACCTGTGTTCCCTGCAGTCTGTATTATCTGCCAGGCAGACAAATAGCTTTTTAAGTACGTAGAAACAGGCACTGGCAAACTAAAGAAAAATCCCAAACCCAAACAAAACCATGACGGGTCACAAACACAAATGCTAAACAAACTATACATACCGTGCAACAGGGAACAAAAGAGTCTTTGTTACTACTGAACTCCAGTAACTGACACTGCAGCCAACCCCAAAACAACTCCCCACAACCACATACCACCCAAACAAATTCCGCCCACACTCCCAAAGGAAACACCACGCCCGAAGGCAACACCACGCCCAAAAGACATCACTACGCCCGAAGGCAACACCACGCCCGAAGGCAACACCACGCCCCAAAGGCAACACTACACCCGAAGGCAACACCACACCCGAAGGCAACACCACACCCGAAGGCAACACCACGCCCAAAGGCAACAGCACTTAAAAAGCACCGGGGCAAATACAGGTGCACCTTGCCCAAGGGTGCCCCGGAGGCAGTTGTGGCAAAGGGTAACCTCATTGTCCCCACGCTTTAACAAGCTCCACAACCGGATGCAGTTTAACGTCCTACCCAGGCAGACAAATACACAAAGGATGCTTTCACAAGGAAGAGGAGAAAAGAAAAACTAGTGGAATGCCAGACACTCACGGCGGGGTCCCTCCTTGAAGCAGCAGAGAAACGGCATGATGAAAAACTACTTCTCCATATTAGAGAAAGGGATTTGGTTGCCCTAGAAGCAAGGTACCACAAGTCATGTTTTAAAAGGTACACACGTTTTTTGTATTCTTTGCCAGGTGAAGAACAAACCAGAGAACTTGGCCAGTACCAGAAAGCCTTTGATTCTTTTTGCAAAGAGGTTGTGGATGAAAAGATTCTGAAAGATGGGGAAATATTCCGCCTGACCAAGTTACTTCGCATTTTTGTGAAGTATGTTAAAGACAAGGAAGGTCAAGATGGCAGTGGACTGCGGACATTTCAACTGAAACAGTGGATGAAGACAAAATATCCTCAACTTGTTTTCTTCCAACCATCAAAAAGAAATCAGAGTTTCATTGTCTACTGTGACACTTTAAATGCTGAAGACATCATAGAGGAGAGGGTTGATTTAGCAGAAGAAGCAAAGTCAGACAGTGACACTTCATCAGATGATTCCTTAGGTGAACCAGTTCATTTCAGTAATGATCCTTCATCATCGTCCACAAGGGACATGTATATGTCAGCAAGCATTATCAGAATTATATTAGAGCACAAAACCCAGCCAACACACTGGCCACCAACAGCTGCTTCTCTTAGTATGGAAATTGCAGAAAATGATGCACCATTTCAACTGTACAACTTCTTAGCCTGGGTCACTGGTGCCTCTACAGAACCGAATATTTCAGAAAGAGTCAGTGATACAACTCATCATAAATTGATTTCTGTATCACAGGATATTATGCAGCTTTGTCTTAAAGGCAAAAGATCGATGCCAAAATATGTTGCTCTTGGAATGGCTGTACGCCACCTTTCTGGATCAGCCCAACTGATTGGGATGTTAAATGGACTTGGACATTGTTCGTCACACTCTGCTGTCCTTGAACATGATACAGCTTTGGCTCAACAGCAGCTGAATCGTGGAGGTGACTTGCCAGCGACCATCGTTCCTGGTAGATTTTTAACCCTGGTGTGGGACAATATTGATTTTGGTGAAGAGACCTTAACAGGCAAGGGCACCACACACATGACAAATGGAATTGCCATCCAGAGAGGAAAGGTTACTAGTGTATCCCAACCGCCACTGTCCACTCCAAAAGATAAGAAGAGGTCCCTAAAGCCGCCATCGATAACTATACATCCCTATTATGGTGCCAAGAAACACGGGCCACAACCATTCGGTGAGAAAACTGACATTTCTGAGTCTCTTAAAATGCAAGCAGTAGCACGACGCTTGGACTTTTACTTTTCTCTTTTGAAAGGTGAATATAAGGCAATGATACCAGGCTGGACAGGGTTCAATACACAACTTATAGATATTGTTCAAGAAGAGTCAACTGTAACTTATTTGCCAGTTATTGATGCCAGTGCAACAGAATATGACACTCTCAACACCGTCTTGTTGTAAAGTCTCAGCATTGCAGATCAGAGTTCGGTCAACACAGTAGTAGTTGTGATGGATGAAGCCACTTACGCCAAAGCTCAACAAATTCCCTGGTTGAATGATACTTTCAAGTCCCGTATAGTCATGCGATTAGGTGAATTTCATACCTCAATGGCGTACATGGCATGCATTGGTAGTCGGTTCGGGGATGCTGGCCTTCGGGATGTTCTCATCGAATCTGGAGTGGTGGCCCAAGGTTCTATCAAAGGAGTGTTAAGTGGACATCATTACAACAGATCAGTGAGGACCCACAAGTTATTGTTTGATGCTCTATAAAGACTGAGGTGTGGTGCCTTCAATGAGTCACTCACAGAGGAAAAGAAGTTACATGTTACTCGTATCTTGAGCCAGTTGCATCAGCAGTATCCAACTCCAGGCGTTGTAGACTTCATTCAGTCTGATGAACTTAACAGCTTACACCAAGAGTTCAGCCAATTCATCACTACAGAATGTTCACGTAATCTAACATTTTCCTTTTGGAGCTCCTATATTGAGATGGTACAAGTTTTCCTGGTATTTCTGAGAGCAACAAGAGAAGGTAATTGGCCACTTCATCTGTCTGCCGTGAGGTCAATGTTGCCATGGTTTTTCGCTTACAACAGGGTCCATTATTCAAGGTATTTACCTGTTTATTGGTTAGAAATGAGTGAATTGAGTACAAGTCACCCAGATGTCCATCAGAAGCTCATGGCTGGTGAGTTTGTAGTTCAGCGGCAAAGCCAGTATGCATTTAGTCAACTTGCCTGTGATCAGGCTATTGAACAAACCTGTAACAGGGACACAAAAACAAAAGGGGGCCTGACTGGGTTTTCCATCAACAAGGGTGCTGTCCACCGGTGGATGCTGTCAAGTCATGAACGTGCGACCATCACCAGTGAGTGCGAGGCAATGGCTGGAAAAAATCCAACTTTCCGCAGCAGAAAAGATCTTGACAAGACCAGAGTTCACAAAGATGAAGAGCATACAAAAGATGTGATTGCAACAATTGACAGTATGATAAATCCTTTCGAAACAGACAGGTCGGAATTGGTTCATATTTCGTCAGGAGTGGTAGCGCCTGCAGATGTTACTGATGACATGGTTTCAGCACATTCCGAAGGAGAAGGTGCATTTCAGGTTTTTTGTGAGGAGAGATTTCAGCATGGTTCCAAAGATATGTTCGCCACATTACCAAGACAGAAACGTAAGACTTTTACCAGTATGTCAAAGACTTAAGAGTAAGCAAAAGGGAAAAGAGATTGTATTGAAGTCAGATTGTAACCTCTTTGATCGATTAGTTGTAATTGGTAATTCACGACAAATTGATGTGAGAGAAATGATGAAGTACTCATTAGGACCACTGCCTTTGTCACTTGCTACTTGCCAGGGGTCACTTGTGAAAAGTAATAAGGCCAAACTGATGAATTTCTTTGAGGGTGGGCCTGAAGTCCCTCCACATATCGAGGCACCACCTAATGAATCTGTGTGGATCATAGATGGTATGGCTCTTCTGCAGCAAATTAAATGCTCAGGAATTACATTTGGAGTCCTAGCTGACCAAATTCTTAGGATGTTGCTTTCTTTTGCCCGTAGTAACGGTTCCAAATTTGTACATTTTGTCACTGACCGCTACATGAACAACAGTATTAAGAATGCTGAAAGGGTGAAACGAGGTAGCTGCGGTGTAGAGCTTATTAAGATCTATGCAGATGAGCAAAGTGTCCCAAAGCAGTGGAAAAAGTTTTTGAGTGGGGGATCAAACAAAGAGGCATTGATTGAATACTTGTTTAAAAAGTGGTCAAATGAATCAAATACTCTTGGTGATGTCACAATTTTCGTAGCTCATGGTCCAGTTTGTCATAAGCTTTTTCAGTCACCTGGCTCAAGTAATGTTTCAGTGGAAGAAGTCAATGCCCTTCACTGTAATCATGAAGAGGCAGATACAAGAATGTTTCTTCATTGTGCCTATGCAGTAAATGTCACACAGTGCAGAAATATTATTTTCAAGAGTCCAGACACAGATGTCATGGTTATTGCATTATCAATGTGCACCACCATTCAGGCTAAATTATATTTCAGTACTGGAGTTGGGAACAAAAAGCGCATCATTGACATTAATCAAATTGCAGATAACTTGGGGCAGGGTATGTGTTATCACACAGGGATGCAAGCCAAGCACGGCAAACGGCGAGAGCAGATCGACTTTTTTAGTACGTAGAAACAGGCACTGGCAAACTAAAGAAAAATCCCAAACCCAAACAAAACCATGACAGGTCACAAACAAAAAACGCTAAACAAACTATACATACCGTGCAACAGGGAACAAAAGAGTCTTTGTTACTACTGAACTCCAGCAACTGCCACCGCAGCCTACCCCAAAACAACTCCCCACAACCACATACCACCCAAACAAATTCCGCCCACACGCCCAAAGGAAACACCACGCCCGAAGGCAACTCCACACCCCACGGCAACAACACGCCCGAAGGCAACACTACGCCCCAAAGGCAACACTACGCCCGAAGGCAACACTACGCCCCAAAGGCAACACTACGCCCGAGCAGATCGAAAACACGTCTGCTCTCGTCGAAGACCTGAACTGAAATCACTCGGCCCGCCCGCACCGAAACAAGTGGCCCCCAACACCCGCCGAACGTCGACCTTGGCAAACCGACGAAGTCGGCCTCCACCCTCAGCTTAATCTCCGTCCTAGCCGACGCCAGGAGGACGTCCGCAGGCTTCCTCTCTCCCCTAAACACAATATTACACCTGTCTCTCCACAAGCCCTTACTCCATATCCAGATATGGATTGATATCTGGATATATCTGGCTAAATAGTCTTTATATGGCCATATCAAGCCAGATATACAGCCAGATTTAGATGCCTTGATACATTATATCAAGTTTTATATGGCCATATCAAGCCAGATATAACTTGATACAATGCAATTCCAGATATGGAAATAAAGTTTTATATGGCCATATCAAGCCAGATATAAATTGATGTGCTAGATATGTAAATGAACATTTTGTTAGTTTGTTTTATTATTCATTTGATTTGATTCTTGGATTATGCTTGTTACAAACTAAGACATGTTTTGGATGCAGCATCACCTTTCCAGACATTGCAGTTATTTAGTGGCTACACTTTTGTTAATACAGCAGTGTACTAAGTGAACTTTACTTAGGCAAATGATTTGCATATTTGGGCGGAGCTTGTATCTAAACCTACATTTTTCATGATTTAGGAAGTTGAAAGTAAAATATGCACTACGCAGTAAACAAAATTTAGAGTCAAATACGTAATAAAGTTTAAAATAAGCCCATATCACTGTGATTTCATAAAAGAGGAAATTTCAAGGCATTTTTCAGTTCACTGTTATGAAATAAGTTGAATTTATGTACTTCAGTCACTTCAACCCAATACGTACATTAAATTCTAATTCATAGAGCACTTAAACATTGTTTGCTGGTGTTTAAAATCCCCATGAGGAGTGTGGACTATAAGTCCTAACTATGATTCATAACTAGAGCAGATATGGTCCGGATAGAATTTTATCTGTGCCATATAAAGGGTTGATCCAGATAGAACTTTATCTGGCCATATATGGTTTAGATCTGGTTCTGATTTAGATCTGTGTTATGTCTGCCTAACATTTTATCTGATCTGATATGAATTCCATATGTGGTGCAGATATGGACCATATATGGAAATATATTCTGCTCATAAAAGGACCATATCTAGTCCAGATAGTTTTATCTGTTCCATTTAAAGACTTGATCCAGATAAAACTTTATCTGGCCATATATGACTTAGATCTGGTTCTGGCGTAGATCTGGGTTATATCTGCCCAATTTGTTTATCTGGCCCAGATATAAGTCCCATATCTGGATTTCGAGTAAGGGAGGCCAGCTTTATGGAGGCCGAAACAAAGGTAAGTATCCCGCGAACACTTGTATTGCATGACGGGGGTGATAGACCATACAAAGCGTAGTCCTGGCTGACCGCCCAGGTGTTGCAAAACGTGAGGCGTTCAGCCAGGACTTGAAACCACTCCCACAGGAGGGGCACAAAGCCACACTGCCAAAACACATGGGGCACACTCTCCCACCTTGTGCATCCAGTGCGGGGGCAAATGCCATCTCCGAGACGCCACCGAAGGCGCTTGAGATTAGTTACGATGGCGTCATGTGCTAAAATATCATCCCTCCTCACCGGTGTCCACCCCAGAGAACTCTCCCCTGCCCCCGCCTGCTGAGCATACAAGTTAGTCTGCTTGACTAGATTGTCAACGACTGCCCGAGTAAAGAACAGTCGGAAACAATCCAGTTCCGTTCTCGCCCTTCGTGCTGCCTCTGGCATTCCTGCTCCCTCCCCGGTGAATTCAATTTCCTCGTTGATGTATGCCTGTTGAAGAAAAAAGTATTTGTTATACAGTAATTTGTCCAAAAGTTATATAAAAAGAAATATAAAGCCAGGGTCACACCGTCACGACGTAATTGCGACTCTCCATCATAGACAATTTGCATAAATCGTGTACATTCTGGTGCACCGACTGCATCCAACTACGATTGAACATGTTCAATTAGGCTTGACGGCTAACGATTCATGTCGTGGGTTTTTGTGGCAGTGTAACCCGGGCTTTAGACAGCAAAGCAGCAGACTGCCAGTGGAGGAAGAAATTCAGGTAACTGAAAGGATAGCGAGAGGATACGAAGGAAAGAAAGGCAGGTAAGAAAGGATAAGAGGAAAGGAAAACCAAAAAAAAAAAAAAGTGACTGACAACTCACTTTTTCTTCTTGAAAATCATCCCAAAGCCAGGAACCCAGATATCTGTTTCTGTCGCGTTCGTCCTCCACCAACACAGCTACACTTGCATCAAGATCAGCCTGAGTGGCATTCTTGTTGTTGATGGACTTCACACGGTTGCGGCGCTCCTGGCTTCTTCCGGTGAGGGCATTCTTCTGCTCCCGGGTTATGGCCGGCCTTTCTTCTTCAATGATGGGAGGGGGCTGGCGTACTTCTGCCACAGCCTTCGGCGGGCGCCCCCGAGGTTATTTTGGGGGGGGGGTGGCACAGCAGCTGGTTCAGGCTGCAGAGGAGGCGGTGGTTGTGCATCAACCAGCTCTTCTGAGTCGTCAAACTTTTCTTGTTCAAGCTGAAAAAAAAAATTATAAATTGTCTCTACAAACATCTTTTGAGCAAATAAGGTTTTGCTTCAAATACTTTGCACCTTTCATCGAGTAATTTATCAGGTATCACATCGTAATTTGCTATACAAGCTGGGTAAACTGTGACACAAATTCAAAAATGTCCACAGTAAAGACACTGAAATTGAGGCAGGTCCGTCATTGATAGACCTTCAAAAAAAATTACTAGCTATCACCATAGCAACGGTACTGCATGGCCTGGCACTTTCTTGTGTGTGTATAACCCCGGCTTTCAGTGATTTACACAAAAGAAGTAAAAAATCCTGCTATGCAAAATTGGAATACTAAATTTCCTGCTTTTCATTTCATTTTTGGGGTTGTGTTCCCCCCTCCTCCCCTTTTAGGAGTCATTTGCACCCCACCCCCAACACACACACACACACACACCTTTTTCATGGTATTTTGTGATATTTTGCATTATTTATGTATAAGTTTGAAGAAAAAGCAGACTAAGACACACTTGGTTATCCTAATTTTCCCAAGGTGTCTTCCTGGAGTCTACTTTTTACCTTTTTACAGTTATCCTGTTCAACAAACCAACAACAGTACTAAAAAAATAGCATTAGCCTAACGTTAGGCGTAATGGTAAATAGTAGGTCTATAAACGTTCATACGTACCAGTTCGGGATCGTCTAAAAGCACTGACTCAAGAAGAGCTGGTTCCTGGGGCTCCGAGACAGGAACATTGATAAAATCTTCATCACTGGACTCGGAGCCCTCAAATACCATATCCAGTGCCTCCTCTGCGCTCATTCGGTGCTTTGCCATGGTGTAAAACGTAGTGTAAAAGCAGGCAAAAATTCGTGCTTTTTACGTACGTAGAAACGGGCACGAAGAAACAAAGTAGAACTTAAACCTGACTGGACAAAAACATAACTCTGAACTATTTACAGAATTCTTTACATTGCGCTAGCAAACAAAATGTCTGTGCTAACTATGTACAAAACCACCCCAAACCCAAGCCAATCACCGAGGACTATTTACAATTTCAATATTTACAAATTAACTATCACCCGGCCCGCCCGCACTGAAACAAGTGGACCCCAACACCTGCCGAACGTCGACCTTGGCAAACGGACGAAGTCGGCCTCCACCCTCAGCTTAATCTCCGTCCTCACCGACGCCAGGACGACGTCCGCAGGCTTCCCCTCTCCCCTAAACACAATATTACACCGGTCTCTCCACAAGGCCAGCTTTATGGAGGCCGAAACAAAGGTAAGTATCCCGCGAACACTTGTATTGCATGGCGGGGGTGACAGACCATACAAAGCGTAGTCCTGGCTGACCGCCCACGTGTTACAAAACGTGAGGCGATCAGCCAGAGCTTGAAACCACTCCCAGAGGAGGGCCACAAAGCCACACTGCAAAAACACATGTGGCAACACTCTCCCACCCTGTGCATCCAGTGCGGGGGCAAATGCCATCTCCAAGACGCCACCGAAGGCGCTTGAGATTCGTTACGATGGCGTCGTGTGCGATGCGCCACAGCAGGTCACGCCGGCGGTGATCGAGTGTCCTGCCGTGGACTACACGCCACACTTCCGGCCCTGACGCATAGTCGTTGGGTTGGACCTGACCGACCAGTCATCAAAAATGGCCCGGTACTGGTCCCCCGCACTGGACTGCGAAACGTCCCCTACAGTTGACATAATACGTAGTGTTTCCCTCATCTGACAGTATGCCTTCGTTGGCCTCCAACTGTGAGGTACACTGTTGCTAAACAGGGTAGGAAAGAACCAACGGAATGATAATCCACCCCAATAACGGACAAAGTAGGCAAACGGCATCTGACTGTCGACAGCACTAAATACACATTTGGTCAGGAGAAAACGGAGCTTTGAAGGAAAGTGCACAAGGCCCAATCCCCCCTGCCTAGGAACCTGGTACACCACTTTTCTTCTGACCAGCTCCGTTTTCCCTGACCAAAGAAACCTAAACACAGCCCTCTCCAGTCGCACCAGGACACCCTCTGGAGCGGCCAGAACAGTGCCCGGATACCACAAGAGAGGGTAAACGAAACGATTTATAACTGTTACCTTCCCCAACAGACTAATGTAGCGATCGCCAAAGTCCTTCAACCTAGCTTCCACCAGGTCCACTTTCTCATTCCAGGTAAGTGACTCGGGTGAACCGTAACCAAACCATATGCCATTGATTTTTATGGCGTCGTCTACCCATGATGCCGCGAAGGGCAGTTGTTTCGACCGCCACTTACCTAGACGGAGTCCTTTGGTCTTGGTGGGGTTCAGTCTGGCACCTGTCGCTCTTTGAAAAGTAGACAGCGTGCCAGTAAGGGCTCTGAAGGAAGCTAGGTCGGAGACTACGCATGTGACGTCGTCAGCATACTGGAGGCACTTGACTTTAGCTCCACCAGGTATGTAAAATGGTCGAAACAAAGGTTCAACTTGGAAGGCTCTTGAAAGGGATTCACTAAACAATACATAGAGTAGAGGTGACAGGGGACACCCCTGCCGTACCCCACGTTGGATTCTGAAGGGGTCCGACGGTAGGCCATTAACGATAACCCGACTATATACACTATTATACAGTAAAGAGGTCCATTTAACAAAAACTGGATTCAAACAAAACTTCTTCAAGATTTTAAAGAGGAACCCGTGATCAACCATGTCGAAGGCCTTCTCCTGATCGAGGGAGACAAGTGCACATGGAAGATCACGGTCCATCACATATTCAACTAAGTCCCGCATCAACCAGAGGTTCTGCTGAATACTGTGTCCCCGCACCGCACATGTCTGGAAAGAACCTACAAGATCCGGCATGACCGTGCCTAGCCTGTTACAAAGGGCTTTCGCCAGAATCTTGTAGTCTACATTTAACAAGGTAATTGGTCGCTTGTTTTTCGGTTCTAGGGGGTCTCCAGACTTTGGTAACAATGTTATAACGCCTGTGCGCTGCGAGGGACTCAATGAGCCAGCAAGGAAGGCAGAGGTGAATACATCACGGAGATCGTGTCCGACGGTACCCCAGAAGCGTTTGTAGAATTCCACTGGGATACCGTCGGACCCGGGCGCCTTTCCGCCTTTCATCTTAGCCACCGCCTTCCAGAGCTCGTCGACAGTCAGGGGAGAACCAAGTCCATCATTCTGCTCCTTAGAGGGGGTCTTGTCAATATTATCTAAAAGGGAGTCTTGAAGGCCTTCATCGACATCTGCCCGCGTATAAAGCTGTTCATAGAAGGTCTTAAATACTTCCACGATGTCGAGAGGGTCCTTCTGTACTGTACCGTGGACGTCACGGACTGCTCTTATGCGGCGATCGATGGCATACTTTGTGACATCCCGGTAGAATTTGATAGTTGGTTTTTCCTCCGCCTCCACGCAATGCACGCGAGCACGAACGCGGGCCCCGCGCAATTTTTGATCAAGGTACTGCTGGATTGCGTGAAGTGCGGAGGTGTCCCCTTTCCTCTCCCTAGAGCAGAGTGAGAGGAACTCCTCCCTTTTTCGACGAGCTCTTGCTACACAGTACTCAACCGTAAAGTGTTTGATGCGGGACTTTACGTCGTCCCACCACTCTAAATCTGTTGAGAAGGCCGGCCTCAATGTTCGCCACCCTTCGTACCTGGCTTCAAACTGTTCGCTATAGTCAGCCTCCGTTAGAATATCTGTGTTCATTTTCCAGAACCCCCTCCCTGTTGGCCATGACTCTGGAGGCTGAAAGGAGACAGTAACTGCATCATGATCCGAAATTGGACATGTCACAACTTCACAGTCACTCGGTGACAGTGCAGGTGGAGAGTACACCCGGTCCAACCTTGAGGCATCCGTGCCATCAGGGCGGTGCCAAGTGAAGACAGACAAGCCGGGATGTTGTGCTCTCCAGACATCAACCATGTCGTGATTCTTTACGAACATGTCCAATTCCGACGTGCCGACACCACAGCCCGAAGACGTACATGTGGACATTCGGTCAAGCTGTGTGTCGGGGACGCAGTTAAAGTCTCCGGCCAGGATACACGGAGCACTGCCAGGAACGAAGGATGGCAGGGTCATGAAAAAGTCCCTTCTGTCTGAAGGCCGATTGGGCGCATACACGTTACACAGGAAAAATTTCCCACTAGGGTGTCTTATTGTAATGCATACCAACCGGCCCTCATGATCAGAATCAACTTTTCCCACCAGGGGAGTCCACCTTGGCGAAACTAAAATAACTGAACCACAAGATGTTGTTGAACCAAAGGAAGCATGTAAACCCCCACCCCACTCAAAGGACCAGGTGTGGACATCGTCCTCATTCACAATATGGGTCTCCTGGAGGAAAACGAAGTCCACACCCAGTGTTCTGCAAAATTCGAATATCCTTGACCGCTTCCGACTGTCCCTCATGCCGTTAACATTTAGAGTCAAGAGGGACAGGGGATCAGCCATGGTGTAATGAGTGGCTACGTATCTACCTGGGACCTGACCTTTTTACTTTGTGAACTCGGTGTGGGGTCTTCCGAATGGTGAACCCCCCGGTCTAACACCCCACCTGAGGCCGACCTCTTCAATGAAGGCTCCTCTCCCTCACACAAATCAAACCAGCCCTCCCCGGAAGGTGGATCCTTTGGAGGAGGCTCTGAGGCAGGCTCCCCACCATCTGACATAGCAGACTCAGAGTCTGAGGAGAGCTGAAGGTCCTCCTCCACTGCCATCCTATCAGCTTCCACTGGTGTTGGTGGAGAGGATGGTGAGGAGTTCGCCTTGGGAGCAGCAGTACCCCCCCTCACACTGTTTTGAGGCGAGGAAATCTTGTTCCACTTCTTGTGCTGCCTCCTCCAATTCCTGAGTGGAATATTCTGGGCCTGCTTGCGAGGGTTCAGGTGCCTGCTCCACATCTGCACTGGCATGGGCAGAGTACGATGTGGGGCACGCACCAGAGACATGTCCCTCCTCTCCACAAAGGTTGCACCGCACCTCGTTGGGGCACTCTGCCTTGTCGTGCCCCACCTGCAGGCACCTGCCACAACGTCTGTTGGGACAAGACCTGGCTTCGTGTCCCTCTTGTCCACACTTGAAACAGGTGCGGGGCTGTCCGAAGTACCTTATGTGGGCCTTCGAACCCCCTATGAAGAGGAAGGATGGGATGTCCCTATCCAATTCCATACGGCACTGCCTCTTTCCATTAAATATGCCGGCCAACTCGCCCGAACCATATTTGCACCATCGCATGTCAGAGACAGTTCCGTATTGGCTCAGAACCTTCGCAACCAGGCGCTGGTCGACCTCAAAGTTCAGGTATAACACTGTCACCGCCACAGAGCGATCATATGGGGTGACAGTGAGCCCCTCTACTCCCTTCAGGCAAGACACACCTTTAACACGAGCAGCATCAGACCTGAACTTTAGGTCATACGTGTTGCGGGCGGCAAGCGCCTGCAACATCTCTATTTCTTTAACCTGTATTCCGTTATTCTTCAACACAGTAAACGCCTGCGGGGGAGAGACGCTCGCCCCCGACGAAAACTCTAACCTAACAATTGTGCTATCCCGACCTCCGGGCATAGCAGCAGTTTGTGTGGCTCGAGGCCACGGGATAAAGGACAAAAAACCTCAGAACTAGTTTACAAAAGATAAAAAATAGGATGAAGTAAGAAAAACACAAGCAACACAGAAACAAGGCGCGGTCGCAAACAAATGGACACGACCAGACCTAATCAACTACAACACAAGCTCGCTATAAGGTTTTGTACACAATCGCAATTTATAGTACAGCTTTCACACAGTGATATAAGTTGAGCACGGTAAAACGACGAGAGCGAAACGAAAACACGTCTGCTCTCGTCGAAGACCTGAACTGAACTCAAAAATTGGGTTGCGTGTTTGACAAATCTTTCTCACAGGCGTAGTGACGCTATCGTTATAGTGCGTGTCTTTATGAAGGCACATGTATAGATGGCGCTGTAAATGTTGTAGTTCAGTAAGGAATCTTGTAAAGGCCATTTTGGTTTTAGAATGAAGAAAATCGGATTTTCCGTTACGGAGTTATGATTTCTTTTCTGGGAGCGCATTTTTGGGTAATTTTCGACAGAATTTACTCATATTTCGAGATATTTCGCGTCATGTACCCAAAACCCTATAACCCTCACAATGGGGCTTCTCTCGGTGCGTTTTCGATGTCCACAGGCACTTCATAAAAATGATGAGTAGGTGCACCCTTGTATATTGCCTGAAATAATTTTTTGAATAAATAACGGCCATTTTTGCAAATTTTTTTTTTTCAAAAATAAACAGATTCAACGGAACTTTGGGCAATAATTGACAAGGGCACTCCGCCCCAAAAATGGTACAATCGGACAGAACTTTCTGTCAGCTTCACTTTGGTGGTTGAATGAAAGCTGATGAGTGTAGGGTGACAAAGTTATGATTTTTTGAAAAAGGTCTCTTTCTCGTGTCGAATTCGACACAGCGTATGTTAAAGGGAGTGTCTTATCTGTATTTGCAACCTTTGTTTAAATGAATTTAATTAGTATGTTATTAAGGGGAAGATACCAGTGTTCCTGTTCAAGTTGTGGTGTTGAAAGCCACTGTGGATGGTAAACTAAGTCCTTAAGCTCCTTTTTTGCAACATTCATGAATTTTTAATGTACACCGAATGCAACCTAAATTTTTAAGTTGTAGGATGCTACACTGAACACCAGCGTATTGCAACTAAATTGTAAACTGCACCAGCCCTAGGTGCGATATTATGGAACTGGGGAAGACCTATGGTGTGATTCTATGGACCTGGAATACCTATAACGAGCTCGCCACTAATTTAAATTGAAAGCAACTTTAACGTAAAATGTATTATAAATGACTGGTTTTACAATTGACATACATGTTAGGCAGATTTTTGCCCAATGAATCAGCCTAAGCCAGACCGTGTGTAACGTTACAATTTCTGGTCAAGCCTAGTCTATACACATAGCATAATGTACAGGTTGCCTACAGGTAAAAGTTTGGCCACTGGCTGTGTGCCATAGGTACCTTTACTTCTTGGCAATGTGCATAAAAATCTCAAATAGTACAACTTATTTTATGCAAATCAGTACGTCCACACCTTTTGCACTTTAAGATGGCAATAGCTAGTTTCTAAACATCAAAGAAGAAAATACTCATCTTCATGATTTCCACAATTGAACTGTTTGTACAGCAACTTTACAATGTGCCATGGAAGTGCAGCTAGCTGACGTCATGCACCTGTTTCTTATCGTGTAACTGGGATGTATCGTCTCGAGTTTTTCCCGGGCTACAAATGGCCCACAATGTGGCTTCTGTCGGTGTGTTTCCATGCAAGTGTTACAGTCATAGAAACGGGATATACTCAAAAATGCATGAGATCAGTTGGACTATCGAATTTCGTGGCAAACTTTAGATTTAAAATTGGTTATCCCAGTGTGTTGTGCGTCCCACCCTTGACTAGGGAAAAGCATGCTCATATCCCCGATCCCCACCTATTACATACGCACACATACAAACACCCACATATGCGCACACCGTTCACCTAGAATCGTTTGCATTTGGCTAGGAATCAGTAATGAACTACAATGTTGTGGTAGTTTGCAATCACGTAAGAATCCTCAAACGTTCAATTTACCGAAGTAAAATCAAACTTTCGAATAAGCTTTTCACTTTAAGGCAGTCGAAACGATGGTCTTAAGCCGGATGGCTTATACAAACGTTTCATGATGTCGTCATGTACTATTCGTGACGTCTTCCCATTACCTATTCCATTGTCCTCGTCCTAGTTTTCCGTAGCTGTGCACGGCTGCCGGGGTTTCCTGGGGATCTTGGACGTCTTGAACTGTGAGACATGAATTTTCGGAACAGTTCGTCCCTCATCTCGTTCGATGAACTAACCAACGCGAGTTATCTGACACAGAATTTGTCAGCCTGCCGACATATCTCAGTTAATCTGCCTGTGTAACGCTTTCGTAACTTCTCCGTTCTGGAGCTGGACAACCCTGTGGAGCTCGTCGACCAGGCCCGGATAGTGTAGAAGTTTCTGAAAACCAGTTTTATGTGATTCATTACCTCACATGAAGTCTATCGTCCAGTTTGCTGGTATTTTTCCCTTCACTCGTCTAAAAACGAACTTCTTCCGTATGAGCGTAACATTGTCGAAGAAATCCAGCATGTTACAAAAGTCAGTCCATAGACGTGTTGCTATTTCACCGTAACTAATCTTCACCATTTCTCCCAAGAAGCCCATCATCACCAAAGACCTGTTTAGAACTTCGTCTTCGTCCTTCATACCTACTTTCTTAACCAGGTACCGACCCATGTTGTCTTTTAGATGTCGGATACATATTGTGTGGTTGCCGTTGGGAGAGCAAGAACAGCAAATTGGTTTGGAAAAATGTTTTTCGTCATCGGAACCTATCACTAGTTTTGCAAACCTTATGTCGACAGCACAGGAAGATGAATAAAGGTTGCACTGCAAATGAGAAAACAAAGGATGATAAGGTCTTGTACCTGCCATCCAGTGTAAGTGGCAGTGACCGAGAAAGCTGGTACCTGCGTCGATCGCTGGAGCTCATAATTCTGGAGCATAGTTGTTGTGACATAGCACGATGAAAGACTAAAGGTGCGGTCAACCGGGCTGATTGTCATCATCCTCTTCAAACTTCGGGACCGAAGGGTTTTTGTTTGGGGGTTGGGGTTCTTTAGTTTCTCAGTGCCTGTTTCTACGTACTTAAAAAAGTTTGCTTGAATTTTCTGGTATCAGAGTTTCAAACCTCTCTTGGTATGGTTGTCACGAATGCTACTTTAATCTTGTTGCCAATGTTCCATTTCCCTGGGAGTAAAGACGGTAACAAAACAATGTATTCTACTACAAGCAGTTTCCTAACGGAGTTTTCCAGCCAAGAGAAGCATCTTCTACAAGACGGTTGTCGTTTAAGAGTACTATGGTACCTCCTGATAACGAGTACGTCATTCATGTTGGCCGTGCCTTATCTGGTCACAAGAAATCGACAATGCCTTGTGCCGACTCTTATTTAATATATTTGCACCAGAAATGAAATAATCTGCAATGGCTTAAAAGTGAAACATTGGCCCACTTTCTTCCCATATGTAACTTTAAAAATATCAACTTCACAGGCTGGGCATCCAGAATTGTTTTGGTTGCAACATACATTTAAAATTGGTATACGGTTTTGGTTTCCCTGACTTTGAAATATTTCAAAAACAAGAATGATGACGCCTGCAAACAACAGTGCAAGAAGCAGTGTACTTAAGTTTGGATCTCCTAGATTTTGATGGTACATAAAACTTAAGAAATAATACACTTCTAAAAGATCATAACAAAACTTAATAAATGGAAAAATATCTGAGGCTCTGTAATAAACCCAAAAGACAAAAGCCCCCACATATCAAATTCACCAAATACAGATGTTCCAATTTCAAATAGAATAATCCCTATAATTGCATGTTTTCTTTCAGAATTACTTTAATCACAGTAAAATGGTAATCATCATTGGTACGAGAAAAGCAAATTGCTTAAGACCAACACACAGAAGAAAACTATGTACTGAAGTTGTGTTGTTTCAGCATGTGCCAAAATTTACGGGCCAAGTTGGAGTTTGTTGCTCCAGCGTACGCCAAATTTTGCTAGTGACAATTGTGACGCACCACCCCCCCCCCCTCCCATGTCGGCCAGCCTTCTGTTGAGATCACGGAGAGTGGATTCATGTTTAAATGCTTTTCATAATTTGTCACAACCCAACATTTTCAAGGTCTCCCAGCATTTATGGGTACTTTTTGCATTGTTTAAGTCACATCATCTGTGCTTTTATCACATATCCGAGACACATATTCGTCAGTAATAACAATGAATTCCATATTTTTTAGAATCCGTGATAGAAGAAACCATGGCTTGCTGCAACCCCCCCCCCCCCCCAAAAAAAAATACTACAAAATCAATAAAACACTGTTTTTACCACTTCCCGCCCGTCGTAAGAGGCGACTAAAGGGAAGGAATTGCACCGTATTAACTTGAACTTGAGCCGTATTTTAAACCGTATTTAAACTTTACCTTTTTAACTAGTTGACACTATATAACACATTCGTGTTGGTGTGTCGTCAAACCTCATCTCACTAACTAACACATTATGTCAAAGAATTCTCAAAATGTCACAGAACTTCAGGGAAGCAAGATTTGTCACAAAATGTCACTATGTGACAGGGAATCCATTCTCTGAGATCCCTCATTTAAAGGAAGAGAAGACTGTTACTAATACATCTCAGTCAGCGAATTGGAACGCAGTAATGGGAATAATAAAAATGTGATGCACAAGCCTGCCTACTTGTTTTAGCCAAAGAGTAAATGTGTAAGGATGTTGGCATTGCTTTGAATCTGTTTTACGTTTAGAGCCGTTCGCATGCCATTGACTGGAGAGGATTTTTTCCCCAGAACCTTTTACATCATCCAGACCAAACATTGCTTTCTGGGTGAATTCCCACGTAGTGACACACTGTCATGGATAATCCAAATCTAAAACATAAAACAGTTTGAAGCATACGTCAACACACTTCAGTATGGATGGATGCTGGATGGCCTTCCTTTCAACAATTGGAAATGCTTGTTGCGGCTCAAACAAGGTCCCAAAGACCAGAACGTGTGGCTGCGTCTTCACCACTTCTTCGAGATATTTCGGCATGTTTGTACCAACCTAAGCAGGGAAGAAACACAGAAAAAGGACAATAAGATATATTATTTATAAGAAATACGTTCTAGAAACATAAACAAGGTTATGACAAAAACAAAACCAGCTGAAGACACCAGCTGTTTCACGTGACCGTTGGGATTTGGTTCCAGACATTGTCAACTTTCAGGGCTGAGTGGTTTAGGGGTTGGTCATCTTGTAAATGTAGCTTGACTGGTTCAAAAGATTTCATGATAGCGCGAATACGAGGCGGATAACTCAGTCGGTAGAACGCAGGACTACAGATCGAAAGATTCAGTTTGAATCCCACCATAACTGGGACAAGACACTTCACCTCCGTTGCTCCTCTACACCCAAGTGCTAATTGGGGACATGCGAGGTAACTAGTATAGTGATGTGCTGTTTGTGTAGCTGCTCCTATGGAATGTCCCCCGGGGGACACGATATAGCGGCATATGGTACTACTAGTATGGCATGTCAGGAGGGAACAGTGGAAGTGCACACTTGTTGGCTTGTGAAGTTACCGATGACCAGGGTAATATCTTTAAAGCGCTTGAATACCGACTCCGCCGGCGATAAAGGTCTAAATAAATACCAGACATAATTACTGAATTGTCCCAAAATGTAGGTCGTATGGTCATTCAACTACATACAAAATTTTAATACCATCCGCATATATCTTACTTTTATCTCCCAAAGCCCACCACCCCCTGCGGGTTCGGGGATGTGGAATTGGCCCGCTGCTTTCTCCGCATGACGTAAGAGGCGACAAAGGGAGAACTCGTTTGCCGTGAGCTGCGATCCGTGTCGGTGGAGGAGAGGGTCCTGGTGGTTGAGTGAAGGCTATGACTGCAGTCTGGTCCTAGCAACACACCACTTTGGCCTCAAATTCACCTAGCTGGGAGGTGCAATAGGCCTGGTTCAACCAATCGGCTGGTGGAGTCTTGCCCTGAGATTCCACTTACCTGCTTTAAAACACTGCTTAAATAACTTAGCACTGACTTTTCATGTCCTCATCACCAAGTGGATTTTTCCCATGTATACCAGAGACGTTCTCTCAGAAGGCAGCTGCTTAATGAGGTCAATCAGGGTTATTGATTCATTAATGGCCTTGAGTATATCACTGGTGTATCCCTGGCATCGGTTTGTGATGTATTTTCCACTTACTTTTGATGTCCCTTTGTTGGGCTCCATGGTGGGTGGGGAGCACCGGTGATGAAGTTTTCACTTTTTACTATGGATACCTCCTCCTTTTTACTATGGATTACTCTGGTAAACTTGCTACCAAACGTTTTAGGAGAGACTCTGGGTCCAGCTCCGACCCAGAAAACACTCCTTACTGGTCCAGGTTTCTTGTCTCCAGTAGTGGGGACGACAAGACCCTTTGAAACTTGTCACCTTTTTTGGTGATTAAAGCAATCGAGGGTTGTTGGCACCCCAAAATCAATCAAGAGGCTTCGATCTGGGGATCTCCTTGTTGAGGTCAATCGCTGTACACAAGCAGACAACCTATTGAAAACAAAACTATTTGAAGATGTGCCAGTCCGGGTGACCCCTCACAGGTCACTGAATAGCTCGAAAGGTGTCATCAGATGCCTTGACATCAAGAACTGCTCTTATGAGGAGATTCTCGATGGCCTGATATCTCAACATGTTACCCACCTTCACCGGATTTCAGTAGAAAGGGAGGTTGTAAGGAAGCCCACTGGCACCTTTATCCTGACCTTCAACACCCCAAAACCCCCGAAATCACTAAAGATTGGCTTCTTTCAGGTCAGGTTCGAGACGTACATCCCCAACCCTGTCCGCTGCTTTTATTGCCAACGGTACGGACACTTTAAGACCAACTGCGGCAGACCAGCTACCTGCGAGAAATGCAGCTAGGAGGGGCATTCTAGTGACACCTGTGAGGGATCACCTCATTGTGTGAATTGCCAGGGCTGTCACCTAGCAAACAGTAAAAACTGTCCTAAATGGGTTGAGAAACAGGTTCAGAAAATAAAAGCCTCAAACAACGTCTCATACGAAGAGGCTATAGAGACACCTTCAACTCGCAGGACTCACAGCTCAAGAGCTATGCTGGAGCTGTGAAGACTGCAAAAGTCTCAGCTGCTACAAAAATCGGTTGTGCTAGCATGGGTCCCTAGTCACGTGGGCATACAGGGGAATAAAAAAGTCGATGCACTTGCTAAAGAAGCCCTACAGATGGACGTCACCAATCTCTACTTGCTTCACACTGATTACCGCCTTAAGATCAATGGCTATGTAAAATCGAAATGGCAAGAACTATGGGATTCCCTTCCCGAAAACAAATTGTGCAGAGTTAAACCAACGGTCGGAACTGGGGGACATGGAACCCCCAGTAAACGGAGAAATGATTTAGTTCTGACTAGGGCTCGCATCGGTCACACCTACCTTACCCATGCCTATTTACTTCACGGGGATGAGAGACCATATTGTATACCCTGTGATTGTGCTGTCACCGTCAGTGACATTCTCGTTGACTGTTATGAATACTCCCATATTCACCAGAAGTACTACGCTGTGCCAGACCTGAAAACTTTATTTGAACAGACAGACCCTTCCCTTATTTTGGACTTTCTCAAGGAAAGTGAACTATAGAAATTTTTGACATGATTCCCGCATTTGCTTGGACCTTTTAGTGGAATTTGACCCCGCCTCCTTAAGTTAATTGTACCCCAACATTGCACCTTTTTCTTTTCTAGATGACACTATATAACACAATCGTGTTGGTGTGTCGTAAAATTTTAACAGCAAATGCATCCAAATATCCCTTATGGCTTTTTTGACTTTGCCACTAGAACTAGTATTAAAAACAGCACCAGTAAGTTCTTTAACAACAACCAAATAGTTTGGACAAAGGATCGAAACGGATAAGGAAGAAGGGGGGAGGGGGGGGGGAGGGGATATGTGCTAGACATCAAATGCATGTTCCTTATAACCATTTGATATTGTAGCAGCTGCCATGAATACCCTTTGATATGGTCGTATGATAGCACAAATATGAATTATAGATTCAAGGTGACAAAGTGTAAATTGAAAGAGTAAGATGAAAGGTATAACTGTGTTGATATTAATGAAATCACTTCTTAAATGAAAATATCTTCCGGCTACGAACACTCAATAAGGATACGTGGAATTACCGTACATTTTCTGTTGTAACTCATTTAAAACCACATATCCATTGTACCACCAAATATTGACTTCCTGGAAAGCTTCACTTCAGAAGTTTTCATGACTTCCAAATAACGCTTTGGATTTAAAAATGACTTGATGCACTCTAAAAAGTAAAAAAAAAAAAAAAAGATGTACCAAGGGTGTGGTAATACTATGCAAGAAATAACTTATCAAAAACAATCACACACACACACACACACACACACATATACATTGCAATGAATACTGTAAGTGGCTGAAACATGTAAGCTACAAAATTGGCGTGGAATCATCTTAGTAGTGATTACAAGGAATACCATCATAAGCTTTTCTTTAGGGCAGTTCTCATGGCGATTACAGCCGGAGCTGGCTTTTTACGCCCATCGGAGTCTTCCAGTCCATACACTAACTTCTGAAAATACTCCCCTGTCGTGTAGCATTGCCATGGATAATTTACATTCAGGACATAAAAAAGCTTAAAACAAACATCCACAGCTTTGAGAAGGGACTCTTGCTGCAGAGCCTTCCTTTCAACAATCACAAAGCACTGTGATTGCTCCAACAGGGTACCAAGGATCAGAAGGTAAGGCTGTTTATTTGTAACTTCGTCCAGGTACTTGGGCATATTTGTACCGATCTAAAAAACAGGAAATTAGAAAAACCATGTGTAAACAACCCCTGACAAGACTCCACAAGTTTAAAGGTTCACAGTAGGTGATTAATTCTGAGGTAGTATGATTTGCTTTAATTTTATGGAAAGGACACAAAAACACATAGAGGGTAGGCAAGATAAGGAAAGAACAGCACATGAGGTATTGACGTGGGAGTTTTGTATCATTATGGTCAACATAGGAAAAGGCATGGGGTTCATATTCAGAGTCACGTGGAAAGAAGTGAGTGGCGAAAATTGGGACCTAACCTCTAAAACAGGCAATTATTTCAAAAGTACCCACCGGTTTAATATCAATGAAGGATTTCTTAGACTCATCTACACTGGCCCTCTTCTTCCCCTTTCGTCCTGCTGGTAAAATACACGGGAGACACTTTTATCTTCTTGTCATCTGAAGCTATGAAGGCAATAATTTTAAGGAATGAAATGAGGTGTGGTAACTACTGACAGTGTATTTGTACACAGTAAGTACATGATGTTTGTTGAGCAAGTACACATCTACAGAGCGCCATTTTAAATGATAATGTACTTTTTGTCCTTTTTTTTTCAGTATGAGATACGGAATGAGGTTTTGTTTAGACCACTTTTAGATTGTTAAAACTTGCTGCTTAAAACCACTCTTTAACCAGTTTCTACGAGGGTGGTTTAAATGTCATTTAATCTGTTCAACCCAAAAGAAGAAATAACTAGTACCTTTCATAGCAGGTATTGTTCTTTTGATCTTACAAATTTTTGGTAAAGAAACGTTTAATTCAGACATTCCTGATAGTGTGATGATTTTAGTTAACATTTGTCTATGCGAACTCTCTTCATCTTCACAGAATCCTTCCAGTCCACAACCAGGTAAAATAAATAACTAGTATATGACTGTTTTTACAGAATGTAAAACTTCGTGACACAACTATCATGTGTCACTTTTAATAAAGCTATTACTAGGTGTGTACTCAACATACCCGGCGTGTCAAAGAGACGAGGATATTCTTTGAAGACTACATTCAATGGCTGATGGTTGCGCCTAATGAATCCTGCCCCCTTCACTGCTGTTTTCTCCATGAAAGAGGTCACTTGTGACAGAGGCGTTATATTATGTTTCAACCACTCCACCATGCTCTGACATTCGTCACATGTCAGATCACATTCTGTTCAATGGGAAATTTACAAAACAAATGGATTAGCACTTTCTAATTGACTACTGGTTCACAGTTCCCAGAATCACTATCTGAGTTTTTCTTCGGTAGGGCCAAAAGTCTACATCCTAGCTCACTGTTACCTTTAAGTAACCCGATTGATATTTTGCACAATTCGCCACAAGCCACAAAGGCTTCATAAAGGCTAAATACGGCAATACTCCAATCTGTGCAGCAGAAGAAACAGGATTCCATTCATAGAGGAATGTTTAGAATTGAACACGTAGAAGGAACAGTTCGGCCATTAAAGGCATTCACTACAAACGAGGGGCGCACCTACGTGTATTAAACCCCCAAAAGGTAAAGAAATGTCACTACTCAGGCTCAAAGCCACGCACACCCAAATATCTAAGAACAAGGCAGTTGAAAGCAAGCTTGAAAAGCACGGAGATGTTATTTTGCGTACATTCGCATCAATCCCAGCTTTTCCCCCACCGTCTTTTTTCCCAGTGAGAGGACACTAAATCTAAAAGATTTACTTGTGTAAACAATTTTTACTGCATAGTCGGGCGAAACAGGAGGGTACGACGATACTTTATTGTATGCGCTTAATAGCTGCATTTTAAATCTCATGACGAACCTAGCCAATATTTGAAAGGCTACTACTGATGAAGTTCCGTCGTATAGAGCAAGATAACAGAAAAAGGTCTACGTTGGTAATGCAGCCCCCCAAAAAACGGAGAGATGATTTGGTACTGACTAGGGCTCATATAGGTCACACTTACCTAACCCATGCTTATTTGCTCCACAGGGATGAGAGACCATATTGTATCCCCTGTGACTGTGCTGTCACTGTGAGTCACATTCTCGTTGACTGCTATGAATACTCCCATATTCGTCAAAGGTACTACACTGTGCCAAACCTGAAGACGTTGTTTGAACACACAGACCCTTATCTCGTTTTGGGCTTTCTGAAAGAAAGTAACCTTTACAGGAAATTTTGACATGACTCCCACATTTGCTTGTCTAGACCCTTTTGCAGAGTTTTGCCCAATCCTTTTTCTTTTTAGGTGACTTTACCTAATCATTACCCTTTTTTATCTTGCTGACACTATATAACACATTCGTGTTGGTGTTTCGTTAAACCCCCATCTAACTAACTGGTGAAATATAGAACATACACAGATTAATACTGAGATCATGTTGGATATAACTAAGAGGCAACATGCTACAATGACAGTCATGATCCCATCCCTTGAGGAACTGAAACTGTACTTAATACAATACTAGCATTGGTTACTTGAGTGCAACCAAGCCTAACTGTGTAAAAAGAATTTCATACAGTTGGTTAAAAGCCCCCAAATGTTTATTGTACTGAAGTGCTGGACCAAAGGATATGTACCTAAATTGCAGGATTCCGTCTTTATAGTAAAGCAAAAACAGGCAAAAGTCTCAGTCTTCTTAAACATATTTGGCAAAACTTCATTGCATATTCAACATCTTTAACTGAACTAATCAAAGCTTAAATAAGGGAATCAGTTGATTTGGTGTCCTACATTACATTGTCATATATTTCACCTTAAAACTGTCAGTGCATTGTAGCATTGAGTCAGTGGAAGATGATCCCAGTCATAAACTATAGTGATGTCTTAGATACAGGTACTCTAAAATTTACAAAAAAAAAAAAAAAAAAAACAAACAAGATGTTATGGTATTATATCCAAAAACTGACTTTTTCTCTCATGTGACATCATCATCAAAAGTATATACTTTACAATGGTAAAGTAGTAATGCATTTTTCATTTTGAAAATGGACTGTATGAAACCCCCCAAATTATTAGTAGTAGCATTAGATGCATTTTTAAGAAATGTTCTCTGAAATGTATGCAGCTCCACTGATTCTGTGTCAAAAACGAGTAGCATTGTGATCAAAGTACAGACTCCCCATGTAACACATCGTATAACTTTTTGGTGTCCCATTGAAAATAATTTTTTTTATCATTTTACTGAAATTTAATTGTGTGAATATTCACAGAGTCAAGAGTATTCTGACGTATTTCCACTTGTACTGTACTTATCACTGGCAAGGAGAATGCTATACTATTGGTTCCAAAGTTCAATCGAGTTTGTGCTCAAAGCGCTAAATTTTGAATTCAACACTTTTTGCTTAGTATCGGGGACTAACCCACCGAACTGTAAACCCCAGTGGTTAATCTCCTCATTGTGACCTGCATTTTATGTTAGAAAATTAACACCACAGCAACCTATCTTCCAGCATTGCAAGACACTACCTTATTTCCAGGAGAAATCCACAGAAACTGAATTTAAAGTAGCCAGTAATATGATTTTAGTATCTTATTATAAACCTGTTTTTTTTGATGTCCCTGTTGACAGGGGCAAAATCTGCACCCTTTTTTTTGACCGACAAACTTTGCCATGAAATTTTCTCTGCAAAACTTTTGACATGACTAGTTCATATTTTCCAGTTCCCATACGTAGTCTAGGAGGATTGTAACATTTGTTTGTTTTACACTTGTGTTAATGCCTGTAGGCAAATATGAACAATTTTACTCCAAATGTGGGGACAGGTTTGTCCTCACTTATTTAAAAAATCACCTTTTTCAAGTTTCACCACCTCCCTGCCATGGATTAATCAGTTATGAATAAAATTGAGGGAATTTACATTACAATCGGACCATTTTCCACCTCCTTTGTCACAAGAAAGTTTGTATAGGGTGAGGTTGTTAATTTTCTTTTGAGGAGGAGGGGGTGGGAAATTTGAAAGAAGTAATTTTTTAAAAAACAGGTTTTGGCCACTTGTTGCTACAGTACATACTGTAGTTTGCTGTCAATCTTCCTTATGCTACAGGATACAGTAAAAGTGATTGACTCTTCAAGTTCCGACTCCTTGAATTCTATAGTTCTACTGTACAGTAAGGTGCACTATACAGTGAAGGGGTTTAGTTTGCTGTAGTCTTCAGTTTGGGGTGAGTTGCACATTATCTCCACCTACATATGGTATATAGTAAGCCACACAATTTGCCATTGATGGTAAAGAGAGTACAGTATGTGATCCTTTGTAGCTAACCTTCCACTTTTTTTTAACATTTTGATGGTACTGTACAGTAAATTCTCTCTTAACATGTGGTACTGTAGTTGGCTGGTAACAAAAATTCAATGAGTGGAGAAATAACGTTGTATCCTTTGCATGGAGATGTATTATCTTCAAAATAAAAGGGCACACATCGTCATATGCATGCAGACAGAAAACAATTCTCTGCATCTGAAGAGGTAGGATACTTCTAAGCGCAAAAACCTCAGGTGGCTCCCCCCCGTCCCCCCCCCCCCAAACGGACCAACCCCCGCCAACCCCGCCTTAGAGCCTTTAAGAAGCTCATCATGGTGCAAGAACACAAAAAACATGGTTTTTGGTTTAATGCCATATTCTGGTCGGCATACAAAGGGCTCTGATGTTGTAATCAGAAAACTCGGTGCTTTAACTCTGCATCTTTTAAATTTTCTGGATTCTTATGTTCAATTCAGAAGAGGAGTCGACACAACTGAGAAATTTTGGTTTCCCACAGCCAAAAAAATGTACTAGGGGTGATTGGATGTCTGTCTTTAAAACAATGTCCAAGGTAAAGATTTGTTTTGGCTATTGTACAGTTGTATATATACAGTGGTAATTCGTCTTTTTCAATTATTAGTAGCATTATTTTTTTGTAGCGTATTGCAATAAGAGGTGTAAGTTATTAAATAGTATATTAGAATTTGCCATACTGTACATGCAATATTTTGAATTCAGCGTTGTAAGGTACTGTATCAGGTACAGCAGTGAGTGAAAAAGAAATCTTTGTGGTCTTAGAGGGACACAGAGGTTTCCAGAAACTTGTACATATGTCTCAACGTCATGGTCTTCATTACTTTTACTAGTAATTAGTATTGAAATGGTTGCTACTACATTTGCCCCTAGTTGCTGCAGGGTTTATCTTTATGTTGTCATATGGTTGGCAGGCACAAATTCAGTTGGGATGGGTACATTAATACTCATGATTGCACTTGGTTTTGCTGTCCAGATAAGATTTGCTGAAGGGCCATTACACCAAGTTGGCAATATTTACTGCTCACCCCCCCCCCCCTCCCCTCTTGTATGTGGGAATACTGTTAGACCCCCCCCTCCAAATATGTTGTTGATCCATGGAGTAGTGACCTTCGTGCTTGATTTACCCTTGGTAGGGCAATATGGCAATGCAGTTCTCCCTTCTTGCTGCCTACAGTAAATTCAGCACCAATGCATTACATACCTGAAAATCAGAGTTTTACACTAAGTGTCTGAAATTCAAAGATGACAGGTTGATGATTTTGCTGAGAGGAAATGTGTGTGTAAACTGTAAAGTACTTTATGGCTACTAAGCTTTTATATTTTAATCCTCCTTGACGAACACGACTGTCATGCGTTTTGTACAATAGCTGCATATTCTTTTATTGCCTAGTGTAAAAATTATTTTTTGCTGAGCTATTTGCAAATCTTGAGAATTGGGGAAAGATGAGTAAAGAATTTGCAGGCTTAGTGGGGAGATGAAGGGTAGGTAGTGTGCCTTCCCTTATGAAACAGCTCTGCCAAGACATGGAAGGAAAGTGAAAAAAATGCATCTTATTACTTTGTGAATGGTGTGATTTATTCAACAGTTGCTTGGTAGCTCTTGACCAAGTCAATTGAAATAAGAACACAATTTAGTATTGGGTTAATTATCCGGTTTCAGTATATTGGGGGATACTCCTCATATGTGTTCTGTATCAATATTGGGTGATTAAAATGCTGGCTCCATTCAACTGATATTGCTAGATTTATATTTCATAAAAAGGATATCTTTTTGTATGTGTGACTACAATTTCTATTTTTTCATCTCACTTGTGGCATTGCTCAATAGCCTATGATTTTATGTTACTGTAAGTATACATGTATGTTTATTCCTTGAATATGTGTACTGTGCCAGATCATTATCAGCCAGTATTGAGAATTGCAATATCTTTCCCTTAGTAGGAATGGTACAACACTCATCCTGTTCTTGTCTGCTTTATAATGCCAGCTAATAGTACAGAGCACAAGAATGTGGTACAATACTTGTTTTAAATAACTCTGAGTCCCCTTGCATTGAAGGTTCGGTACTATCATTTAGTATTGTTTACTGAAGAGAATTTTAAAGTTACCCATAGAGTAGTTCTGTGTTGTATCTATCAACTGTAATTATAGAAGTTCAAAGTAAAGAAGTCCTTTTAATGGTTCTTCTGATTGTGATAAGGCCTAACATAAGGACATTAAAATGCAGGCCTACAACTAGCTGTTTATGGTTGCATTATAACAGTATGACAAACTACAGTGAGAGTCAACAAACCATGCATGTGAACGCAATTACCTGTCAAGAAATTAGAAATGGTTTTAATAATTTGCGAAATGTGGCACAGATCATTTGTATCACCAAACCCACATGTGATTCTAGGTAACCTGGATGTAGTATGGTAAGTGGTATGCCCATTATTTCAGTGTTCTGTGGAATATCATGGACAATCTGTTGAATCTTTCTTTCCTCATTAATTCATAAGAAAATCTAGTTTTCATATTTACAGCATTATCATATTAAATTAAATTTTCTGTCTGATTGATGTAGATGGAGGGTCGGAATTAGGCCTTTACAAGAACTGGATTGGCAGATTGAGCTGCCATCAAAGTTAAGACTGTTGAATTTTCTTTGTTTACAGTTTGTAATCAGTGGGGGCCAACAATTGAGGATCCTTTTATAGGATTGTTGTTAGTCTACATTGGTAGTGAGTCTACCACACAACATACTGAGTGCATGATTTTCAGTCTGTCAACAATGTACTGTATGGTACAGTAGTTATAAGCAGTTCTGCGAAGCCTATAGTGTGGAAAAGGGAAGGGTTCACTGGATCAAAGGTTCACTAGACCAAGGATCCAACCATAACCATAACCATAATCCTTACCCAAACCCTAATCCTTTTCCTAAACCGCATTCAGTACATAATTCAAACTCCATCCATACCTCTAACCCGAAGTAGGTATTGGTCAAGCGGTCTGTGGTCCATTCGGAACATTAGATCTTGTGCACCTTCAGTCTAGTGGGTATCCATCCGCCTTGTGAAACATTTCATGGTATCTGTTGCTCAGCTTGGTTACTGTACTTCAGACCACATTAGGGATGGATCCAGGGTTTTACCAAAGGAGGGGGGAAGGGGCAATTATTCTGTGAGAGCTAAGTTCAAAGCATCAAATGTTCAAAGCCCCAATGGGGCCAGGGTAGGGTGCATGTTTACAGGGGGGAAATTTAAATGTGGCACTGTTAAATGGTATTTTCTGGCACCTACCAGTGATTCAAATTAGTATACACACATTTTTTAGTGCAGCCTCCTTTGGAACCATCCAACCAACTTTCTGTCACTAGCAGGCACTTCCAAGACAAATTTTGTAAACAATGTAGTGAAACTGGTACTATTGTAAAGTAATATATCATTACATGAGGAGCAGTTTCACTACACCCAGTTCACTGTGTTGTAAACTGTTAAAGTCAAGATTGTTTATATGTCGTCTTACAGCCCACTGGTCAATTGACCTTAGGATCACAGCTGAGCAGGACCAATGAGCTGTAATGCTCATTGGCATATAGCACTAGTATATGTCTGCATGTGTCTATGTATGAAGCACCATATCCATGCTACCGTACTTCTGCAGTGTGCACTTACTGTGTTCAGATTTAAATTTATCATTTGGCTCCAAAACTTTGCACTGGCATATATACTGTGATCTCTTATAATAAAGAACAAAGAAACAGAAAATTTTTAATCTTTTTGGTGTACTGCTGTCATCGAGTGCAAATGTAATGTTTTCATTTCATCTGTCTTCAGCTGGAACCCAGTCTAAATGCATATATTCTCCAGCATACCAAGTTGAAAAGCTATGATGTACATTGCTCAAGTGATTTCTGTATAAGCTATAGGGGGTATGTCACTCTGTACCTATTGAACGGCTGTATGCAGAATTGACTGTTGGTAAGCCACAGACAGACAGCTGGAGATTTCTCCCTTTTAGTGTTCATAGGGAGTTGGAGCAGGATTGCATCAACTTCAGTGCCTCGGGTTGGATTAGCTTTACAGCTAACCGAGTTTCTCAACCGTTTTTAAATGTTAAAATAAATAAAATAAATTAAAAATGAATAAATTCTTTTTGCTCTCAGTCAAGCTCAACTCTCTGCAATATACAAGAAGGTGAATCCATCTCCAGTATTACGCTATTTTCGCAGAGGCTGGGATGGTTGGAAGACCCTGTGCTCACAACCCATGACAGCCCAACAGCTTGCCTCACATCCTATGGAAACTACGTGCATAGCTGTGCACAACTGTAGGCAGGGGGTGCAGCCCTCAGATTATTATTGTGTGTGCTGTTTACAACACTGAAAAAGGCAAAAGTCCTCAGAGTCCTGCTCCCCCACAAGGGAAGCAATTCCCATACACAAATGTTGTAGCTTTAGACATAATAGTTCTGCACAAACTTTATCTGGTCACTTTGTGTTTTACAAAAAAATATCTAACTTACCTATCATAAAAGGGACTGTTGTACCAGCTTGAAAAAGTATTAGTTACACAATAGTTGAAATGAGTAGGTCAGAGGGGGCACATACAATGAGCCACATAAAACTGTCATCTAAAGGGACTGTCACATCAACCCAACATATTTAGAAAAACATATAATTTAGAAGCATCCCTGTCTCTAAATAAAGTTGGTGAGTGCAAGTTGATTGACATTATTAAATTCAAACAATAGCTTTACTCTGCATGGTTGGTCAATGATGATGTGTACTGTCAAATATGTTCCCCAACATGCTCACATGCAGTAAAGTATGGATAAAGCCTGAAGCACTTTAAACTCGGTGCAGGCTACTCTAGCATTGTCTGGGTGGGAATTTCTCCAATGATAACTCCCTAGTCTGGGTTGTCTAGACAGGTGTTTCAAATGATAGTAAGAAAGTCTGACATCTTGAAAGAAAATGGTATTCATGTATTCTTTTCACTTAGCCTTATACTCACAAAACATAAGAATGTATATGAATGTGGCTACATAATACTACGTTGAACTGTAGACAAGTTGACAAAATTCAGTCTGAATACCCCTAACTTTAAGTCTCAATACGGTATTTGGAAGTTATTGCAAACACCACCTGTCGACAGTTTGACAGGTCCAAATATGTCAACCCATAATCAAACCTGCAGGCCAGGTTCGTAAGTTAGATAGCCTGCCTTTTTTCTTATATTTTTCTTACATTGACTATATAACACTGCCCGCTTCCTACACCACCAACGAATTAGATGTAAAGGTAACATGGAAATGCTAGCATGGACCATTTCGCACTTCAAAAAGGCCTGTTAAAATGTTTTTGAGATAATTTGTACACATAAGTACAAAAACTGTAAGTAGAAGGTATATAAAATACTGCTGATTAGGTGAAACATGTCAAGTTGTCAACCAGGTGTCAAACTGTCAAACGGGCAGAGTCATTAGTAAGGTAGCTTGCATTTACACTAACACAGTAAGAAAGAAAAAGATCCCTTGGCATGTATAACTATGCAACCCTACCCCCTCCCTTCATGAATTATGAACTATATGTGTAATGAATAACAAGAAAATGGCTGGCAAGGCCTTTCTGTACTACAGTATTGTAAAAATGACCTGGAAATACTACCTTTTGTACAGAAAGCATGCATACTGTATTCAGAAGGTATAAATGAAAAGTGAAGGCACAAAAGTATTGACAAATGTTGAATTTAAAAAAAAATCAAACCTATATAGTGAATGATAAGTCAAGGACCCATAGCTTACAACTGTTGTGAAACAAACTACAGTACAGTGTACACATACACCCATGCATAACAAAACATAGAGCCCTCCCCCCCCCCCCAAAAAAGCCAAACACCCCCACACCCAGCCCTCCACTGCATGAGACTATAATCCATAGTACAGTAGTAGTGATTCAATTCTTTCACACTTCATAAAAAAAAACTTGGTGTAAAGGGAAAATGCAGTTCCCCAGTTTGAATTACTGTACCCCATCACCCTAATTCAGGAATGGCTCCTATAAATCATGCAACAATCTGACAATGTTTGTTGCATGTTTGTAAAGTTCATGCAAAACAAGTCCTTGTTTACAAAGATCCCTGTGAGCAAAATAAGAGGAGAACCCTTAGATTTTGCAGATTTTGAAAATAAATCGGGAGAAATTGCTTTCTCCCTTTAAAAGAAAATATATGGATATGTTTGCAGAAAGGTATGGCTGAAAGATATTAAACTGTGTAAGAAACAACTAGAAGTGGCAAGATAAATCATAATGATATAACTAAAATATATGGATATGTTTGCAGAAAGGTATGGCTGAAAGATATTAAACTGTGTAAGAAACAACTAGAAGTGGCAAGATAAATCATAATGATATAACTATGAAAGCACAAAAGCAATAAGTGACAAGAAAATGGCTGGCAAAGTACTTTTTGTGCTCTACAAACATACACTACTGTAAAAATGTACTGGATATAAACTTTTTGTAAAGACACATACTGTGTTCAGAAGGTACTGTACAGCTGAAGTGAAGGCACAAAAAGAAATATAAAAGTTTGAGGCTGGATAAAAAAATGAAACCTAAACCTTGACGGGTAAGTCAAGGACCTAACGCTTACTACTGTACTGTTTAGAACTAAACTTCATTGTACAAATTGCATAACCCCCCTCCCTGATTCAGGGAATTGATATAAAAATATATAACCCTTCTTTCCCCACAGTACTTCATCTTGCATACTCCTGTAGAAAATATCATACCAAGGTTTTGTATAAATTAAGCAAGTGTAGGCTTTTTCCTACCACACACACCAAAGTCCGACTCCACTGCACTATACAGATTTCTCTAACACTTAATATTAAGAAATTTTCTTCAAGAAGAGGAACTTCATAATTGAGATAAGAAACTATTGGTAAACATATAGATGAAAATGGCTTTCATTTTTTTTTATCAAGGTAGGAGTATTGCATAAGGTTCTGAGTATGAATACTGTACAAAATGAGCACTAAAAAGTAAGTACTTTAGGTAAAAATGACTATCACACTGTAAATGCTCAACCATCACAAGTCTTTAAATGTAACATGTAAAGACACTCTGTAGCATGGTCTGAACATTCATGAAAGCACACATACAGAAATGAAATGGCCTATTCACTACGAAAACGTAAGGAATGGTTGGACGGTATGAGGTATACAATAGTTCTGGGCAGTTCTGGACAGAGCCCACTTCAATTAAAACTTAGTAGGCAGTACTGTAATTGAAGAAAGTATAGAGCTCTGGTGCGAAATAAAAGAAATAACAAAAAATAAAACAACAACAACAATCAAATGTTACAGTACTTAGGACAACTCTACACATACAGTACTGAACATGTTAAAATGAGCTGTAAGAAAACACATGTTCACGAATGCACATTCATGAATACAAAATGGAAGACTACCAAAATGGTTTCAGAAGTCTGCATACTTGAAGAGAAAACAACACCTCTGTATGATGCTATAAAGAATCATAGTAAGATTACATAGCACATGTATGCCTTTGGCAAGAATGGATGGTAAGGTATAAATTATGTTTTCTGTTTCTTTGAGCGATTCTCAAAATCCACTATTAGATTTTTGTCCAAAATATGTTCTTCAGGCTCCCAAGAGTTATACTTCTCTCCCCAGCCTTTCCACTTTACCAGATATTCAGTCTTTCCTTCTCTTTCTCTCTTTCGTCGCACCTGAGCTACTGTATATACAGATTCTTCCTCTGGTGTTTCTTCTCCCTCGCCACCCCCTAGAATGTTCTTTAAAATGCTTAGTGGCTCATCTTCATCCTCATTTTCAATGGTTCTTGCAGTATTTTGTAGACCAGGTGCCTCTCTGGTGAGTCCACTTGTACCTTCTCCTGTACAGGTATCCAATTCATCTTTGTCTTCTGTGCTGACCTCTTCTGTGATCAGAGTTTCACTTGGGCTATCAGGGTCAATCACTGAATCTTCTGCAATGCTGCTCCCTTCTTCCAAAAAACTCTCATCAACTGAACTTTCTTCTGTGTCTTCTGCAACACTGGTTTCTAAATTTCCAGGCCACATGCTTTTTGAGTGCTTTGCAGCTGAAGGTTTGGGGTGCTTCACTATGAATGCTACTTCCTTTTTCTTCCCTGCTTCTGAAGAGAGTGTGCCTTCTTTATATCTTTTCACTACTTCAGGTGAACCACCAAACTTAATATGGTTATATTGGTCTTTAATATATATGAATACTTGGCAACCAACTTCATCTTGAAGTTCTTTGGCTTTTTTGAACAGCGTTTTTACTCTTTTACTCTTCCGTTTATTTTGCTTTGTTTTTTCATCACTTCTGTTGGTTGCCTTTGATCCTTCAGGATTCCCAGAAGCAGACCTGAAGAAAAACAAACAATAAATAAAAAATTAAATGGCAACACAATATCACAACAGTTCACTTTTATGAAACAACAGCAAAGCTCCACCACAAATATGTCACTGTAAGCAATTTACTTTACAGTGCAATGATGTGCAATGCAATTGTAAGGGAGCCTGTCGGCTTGGAAGGTGGGCTAATTTTGATACTGTTACTGTACAATACACCAATTTCTCCCAATCAGATTAATGTCAAGGGACCAACTACAGGTATCTTACACGAACAACTTGAATTATGATTCAGACAATTTTTAACAGTTTGAAGAAAAAAAAACTGGAGCATACTGTAGAGTCAAGCACTGGAGATACTTGCTTTACACAACAGGCTAAACAAGAAAAGTAGGATAATGAAAACATGCATGGTGGTCATGACTGGTGTAGCCTATTGCATACACAGTAGGAACTTCAGCAAGGAAAAGGCCTTGGGAATTTTTGTTAAACATTAAGGTGACTTAAATGCAAAATGCTGCTACTGTATCATTCACAAAGCTTGGGGTCTTACGAAAATTTATATTTAAACAATCCAAAATTTGAGTATGTCACAACTGAACAACACTCTGTTTTAATTAGCATACAATGGTGTGAACTTCCTAGCAACAAGATTTGGCAGCTTTGTAGAATGTTGAAAAGCAAAACATGATCCCTTGAATAAATAATATTTTTGGACATATTAAATATGACACTAGTAAATGACAGTATTCTTTATAAATTCTTTATTACATAAAGCCTGATTTGTACAGATCAATGATTTAGGAGTCTATATGACAAAACATATTCATTGACGTACCCCTCAGTCACTTTTGTGACGGACAATTTGTGTAAAATGACACACCCCAGTCACCAAATTGATAAACAGTTTGCGATTTTGACCGACATGTGCATCACCAAACTGACTGGCAAAAGTAAACAAGTACATGTATGAGGAGGAATGCTGAAGGTTGTCATCTTTGAACAATTGATAACAAATGACTCACAATGACTCAATCCTTAGTAAAGTGACTGACATCTGAGGTAAAATGACTCACCCCTTTGTCACTCTAGTGGAGGACAATATTGGTACAATGACGGACATGTGAGTCACACTGTCACTGGTCAATGACCCACATTTGACTGACCATGCCCGTGGGTAGTGGGGTGTGTCATTCAATTGATAAGTGCATAAAGTTTAATACGTAATGAACCCATACACTCAGTAAAGATCAATAATTAGGAGTAGGCTAGCTTATGTGAATCTACGAATGATGGAGACCAGTCAGAATTTTTGAAGATGCAGTTGCCCAATTTGGCAAAGGTATTTTTGCTGACCTTTTTGTAAGTTGCATGGGAAGCTCAAAGTGATCCACATAGCATATCCTAGGTCAGCAGACTACGGACGCGGACTAAGTAAGTCCACAGTCTGCTGACCTAGGCTAGTAGGCCTATTAGTATTTGAGTTGCTTTGTGGCTTCCCATACTAGTTCAGGGAACAAAGTGTGGATTTAGATTTAGATGAGGTGTGGAACTAACGTTACAACAGTTAGGCCTAGGCCTACTGTAGGTACCCCAGGCTAGGCCTACGGTAAGTACTACCACTATATAGGCCTAGCCTTACGTTAGAAACGACATATATACCGAGCTCATTCAACCAGGGAGTTGCTACTGTATTTGTCAAAGAGCAACTCCCTGGTCTCACGAACGAACGTTACCTCGACTGGATCGGTAATGTGATTGTAGCTTATACAGAAGGTAGCCTGAATGGTGTAGGCAAAGCACTTACATTGCGACTCTGGAAAATACGTGGCTTCACTTCTTTAATAAAGGTTCTCTTCACTTCGCTCAATGCCTAGGATCTCTAAGTAGTGTAATTCTGACTGTTGGATAACAAATATCTCAGACCCTGAAGACTGCATGCAGTATAAAGTGTGTGGCAGTTGTTGTGATACGGCCGTATAGTATATACAGTAGGCGCGTAGGCCCTGTACATACACATCGACACTACACACGAACATGAGCATACTCTATGTTTAGATGTTGAAAACGGCTGTCCTGTAACCTACGATGTGTTTATTCATAACCAACAAACTCTCTACTTAGCATGAGAGTTCGTCGATTTCGGAGACTTCTGAGTTTCTCCGAAAAGGGGGAATCTCCCTGACTGCTGACAGTATGCCTTCGTTGGCCTCCAACTGTGAGGTACACTGTTGCTAAACAGGGTAGGAAAGAACCAACGGAATGATAATCCACCCCAATAACAGACAAAATAGGCAAACGGCATCTGACTGTCGACAGCACTTAAAACACATTTGGTCAGGAGAAAACGGAGCTTTGAGGGAAAGTGCACAAGGCCCAATCCCCCCTGCCTAGGAACCTGGTACACCACTTTTCTTCTGACCAGCTCCGTTTTCCCTGACCAAAGAAACCTAAACACAGCCCTCTCGAGTCGCACCAGGACACCCTCTGGAGCGGCCAGAACAGTGCCCGGATACCACAAGAGAGGGTAAACGAAACGATTTATAACTGTTACCTTCCCCAACAGACTAATGTAGCGATCGCCAAAGTCCTTCAACCTAGCTTCCACCAGGTCCACTTTCTTATTCCAGGTAAGTGACTCGGGTGAACCGTAACCAAACCATATGCCATTGATTTTTATGGCGTCGTCTACCCATGATGCCGCGAAGGGCAGTTGTTTCGACCGCCACTTACCTAGACGGAGTCCTTTGGTCTTGGTGGGGTTCAGTCTGGCACCTGTCGCTCTTTGAAAAGTAGACAGCGTGCCACTAAGGGCTCTGAAGGAAGCTAGGTCGGAGACTACGCATGTGACGTCGTCAGCATACTGGAGGCACTTGACTTCAGCTCCACCAGGTATGTGAAATGGTCGAAACAAAGGTTCAACTTGGAAGGCTCTTGCAAGGGATTCACTAAACAATACATAGAGTAGAGGTGACAGGGGACACCCCTGCCGTACCCCACGTTGAACTCTGAAGGCATCCGACGGTAGGCCATTAACGATAACCCGACTATATACACTATTATACAGTAAAGAGGTCCATTTAACAAAAACTGGATTCAAATTAAACTTCTTCAAGATTTTAAAGAGGAATCCGTGATCAACCATGTCGAAGGCCTTCTCCTGATCGAGGGAGACAAGCGCACATGGAAGATCACGGTCCATCACATATTCAACTAAGTCCCGCATCAACCAGAGGTTCTGCTGAATACTGTGTCCCCGCACCGCACATGTCTGGAAAGAACCTACAAGATCCGGCATGACCGTGCCTAGCCTGTTACAAAGGGCTTTCGCCAGAATCTTGTAGTCTACATTTAACAAGGTAATTGGTCGCTTGTTTTTCGGTTCTAGGGGATCTCCAGACTTTGGTAACAATGTTATAACGCCTGTGCGCTGCGAGGGACTCAATGAGCCAGCAAGGAAGGCAGAGGCGAATACATCACGGAGATCGTGCCCGACGGTACCCCAGAAGCGTTTGTAAAATTCCACTGGGATACCGTCGGACCCAGGCGCCTTTCCGCCTTTCATCTTCGCCACCGCCTTCCAGAGCTCGTCGACAGTCAGGGGAGAACCAAGTCCATCATTCTGCTCTTTAGAGGGTGTCTTGTCAATATTATCTAATAGGGACCCTTGAAGGTCTACCTCGACATCTGCCCGCGTATAAAGCTGTTCATAGAAGGTTTTAAATACCTCCACGATGTCGAGAGGGTCCTTCTGTACCGTACCGTGGACGTCACGGACTGCTCTTATGCGGCGATCGATGGCATACTTTGTGACGTCCCGGTAGAATTTGATGGTTGGTTTTTCCTCCGCCTCCACACAATGAACACGAGCACGAACACGGGCCCCGTGCAGTTTTTCATCAAGGTACTGCTGGATTGCGTGGAGTATGTTAAAGACAAGGAAGGTCCAGATGGCAGTGGACTGCGGACATTGCAACTGAAACAGTGGATGAAGACAAAATATCCTCAACTTGTTTTCTTCCAACCATCAAAAAGAAATCAGAGTTTCATTGTCTACTGTGACACTTTAAATGCTGAAGACATCATAGAGGAGAGGGTTGATTTAGCAGAAGAAGTAAAGTCAGACAGTGACACTTCGTCAGATGATTCCTTAGGTGAACCAGTTCATGTCAGTAATGATCCTTCATCATCGTCCACAAGGGACATGTATATGTCAGCAAGCATTATCAGAAGAATTATTTTAGAGCACAAAACCCAGCTAACAGACTGGCCACCAACAGCTGCTTCTCTTAGTATGGAAATTGCAGAAAATGTTGTACCATTTCAACTGTACAACTTCTTAGCCTGGGTCACTGGTGCCTCTACAGAACCGAATATTTCAGAAAGAGTCAGTGTTGAAGATACAACTCATCATAAATTGATTTCTGTATCACAGGATATTATGCAGCTTTGTCTTAAAGGCAAAAGATCGATGCCAAAATGTGTTGCTCTTGGAATGGCTGTACGCCACCTTTTTGGATCAGCCCAACTGATTGGGATGTTAAATGGACTTGGACATTGTTCGTCACACTCTGCTGTCCTTGAACATGATACAGCTTTGGCTCAACAGCAGCTGAATCGTGGAGGTGACTTGCCAGCGACCATCGTTCCTGGTAGATTTTTAACCCTGGTGTGGGACAATATTGATTTTGGTGAAGAGTCCTTAATAGGCAAGGGCACCACACACATTATACATCCCTATTATGGTGCCAAGAAACACGGGCCACAACCATTCGGTGAGAAAACTGACATTTCTGAGTCTCTTAAAATGCAAGCAGTGGCACGACGCTTGGACTTTTCCTTTTCTCTTTTGAAAGGTGAATATGAGGCAATGATACCAGGCTGGACAGGGTTCAATACACAACTTATAGATATTGTTCCAGAAGAGTCAACTGTAACTTATTTGCCAGTTATTGATGCCAGTGCAACAGAATATGACACTCTCAACACCGTCTTGTTGCAAAGTCTCAGCATTGCAGATCAGAGTTCTGTCAACACAGTAGTAGTTGTGATGGATGAAGCCACTTACGCCAAAGCTCAACAAATTCGCTGGTTGAATGATACTTTCAAGTCCCGTATAGTCATGCGATTAGGTGAATTTCATACCTCAATGGCGTACATGGCATGCATTGGTAGTCGGTTCGGGGATGCTGGCCTTCGGGATGTTCTCATCGAATCTGGAGTGGTGGCCCAAGGTTCTATCAAAGGAGTGTTAAGTGGACATCATTACAACAGATCAGTGAGGACCCACAAGTTATTGTTTGATGCTCTATCAAGACTGAGGTGGGGTGCCTTCAATGAGTCACTCACAGAGGAAAAGAAGTTACATATTACTCGTATCTTGAGCCAGTTGCATCAACAGTATCCAACTCCAGGCTTTGTAGACTTCATTCAGTCTGATGAACTTAACAGCTTACACCAAGAGTTCAGCCAATTCATCACTACAGAATGTTCACGTAATCCAACATTTTCCTTTTGGAGCTCCTATATTGAGATGGTACAAGTTTTGCTGGTATTTCTGAGAGCAACAAGAGAAGGTAATTGGCCACTTCATCTGTCTGCCGTGAGGTCAATGTTGCCATGGTTTTTCGCTTACAACGGGGTCCATTATTCAAGGTATTTACCTGTTTATTGGTTAGAAATGAGTGAATTGAGTACACTCACCCAGATGTCCATCAGAAGCTCATGGCTGGTGAGTTTGTAGTTCAGCGGCAAAGCCAGTATGCATTTAGTCAACTTGCCTGTGATCAGGTTATTGAACAAACCTGTAACAGGGACACAAAAACAAAAGGGGGCCTGACTGGGTTTTCCATCAACAAGGGTGCTGTCCACCGGTGGATGCTGTCAAGTCATGAACGTGCGACCATCACCAGTGAGTGCGAGGCAATGGCTGGAAAAAATCCAACTTTCCGCAGCAGAAAAGGTCTTGACAAGACCAGAGTTCACAAAGATGCATACAAAGTTCACAGAGCATACAAAAGATGTGATTGCAACAATTGACAGTATGATAAATCCTTTCCAAACAGACAGGTCGGAATTGGTTCATATTTCGTCAGGAGTGGTAGCGCCTGCAGATGTTACTGATGACATGGTTTCAGCACATTCCGAAGGAGAAGGTGCAGTTCAGGTTTTTTGTGAGGAGAGATTGCAGCATGGTTCCAAAGATATGTTCGCCACATTACCAAGACAGAAACGTAAGACTTTTACCAGTATGTCAAAGACTGTTAAGAGTAAGCAAAAGGGGAAAGAGATTGTATTGAAGTCAGATTGTAACCTCTTTGCTCGATTAGTTGTAATTGGTAATTCACGACAAATTGATGTGAGAAGAAATGAAGTACTCATTAGGACCACTGCCTTTGCCACTTGCTACATGCCAGGGGTCACTTGTGAAAAGTAATAAGGCCAAACTGATGTATTTCTTTGAGGGTGGGCCTGAAGTCCCTCCACATATCGAGACACCACCTAACGAATCTGTGAGGATCATAGATGGTATGGCTCTTCTGCAGCAAATTAAATACTCAGGAATTACATTTGGAGTCCTACCTGACCAAATTCTTAGGATGTTGCTTTTTTTTGCCCGTAGTAACGGTTCCAAATTTGTACATTTTGTCCGTGACCGCTACATGAACAACAGTATTAAGAATGCTGAAAGGGTGAAACGAGGTAGCTGCGGTGTAGAGCTTATTAAGATCTATGCAGATGAGCAAAGTGTCCCAAAGCAGTGGAAAAAGTTTTTGAGTGGGGGATCAAACAAAGAGGCATTGATTGAATACTTGTTTAAAAAGTGGTCAAATGAATCAAATACTCTTGGTGATGTCACAATTTTCGTAGCTCATGGTCCAGTTTGTCATAAGCTTTTTCAGTCACCTGGCTCAAGTAATGTTTCAGTGGAAGAAGTCAATGCCCTTCACTGTAATCATGAAGAGGCAGATACAAGAATGTTTCTTCATTGTGCTTATGGTTGGGTAATGAGTGAGAATGAACTGAGTATTGACTGGATGGACCTCCCCCCTGCCCCAAGTAGCATACTTGAGTATGTGCAATGTAGCTGCAAAAAAATCGAAGTGTCGCCAAAGGACATGCTCGTGTACCCAGAGTGGCTTGCCATGCACAGACCTTTGCAAGTGTAAAGACTGTGACAATGCAGTTGAAGTTAATGAAATAGATGACATTGAAGAGTATGATTCTGAGGAAGGGGATTTGTAGATTGACAACACACAGATACACTGTAAGCCCCATTAATATGTATACTGTAATCAAAGTTATGTTTTCCACCAGTGTAATGTGCTTTTTAAGTGCATCGATACGGCACATACAAACAAAAAACAAAAACTCAAACCAGATCGGACAAGAACATAAAAGGCAAAACTATCCACACACCACCAAATCAAACAGAAAATTATGTTCATTACAACAATAGAACCACCAGTGTAATGTAGACTAGACGTACAGTATGCTATCCTTTTTTTTTTTTTTGCAAATTCAGTGGAATATTTCACCTAGAAGTTCAAAAGTGTAATCTAATTTAAGTTAAGATGTTCAATAAGAAACTGTGACATTGTTTTCTATAGGTTTTACATACCATGCTTGGGTTTATGAAGGAAAAATTAAATATTAATGGCGGAAATTTTATTTCTGATGACGTAATTTTCAGCTTGATAGTACTTGCCAAAAGTGTACAATTTATGTGTATTATAGTCATATTTTGTGGTGTATGGTCAATGTCTTTCAAACAGAATACTGCAGCTTTTGCAAACTTAGGAGAACTAATCTTGTAAAAGGACACAGGTGTAGTGTGTTATTTTCAAGCTTAGTGTTGTGTGATTTCTTTCACAAAAAGAAGTTTAAAAATTTTAAGAACCGTGTTTTCTTAAAACTTCAGGAATTGTGATCCTGGGAAGACTGTTGAGTAGCACATGTATTGTCTCTGGTAAAGGTTTATTTCTCATAAGAAGTTACTGAGGGTGACACTTGCCCCAGTAGTGCATTATATATGTGTCATTAGATTTAAACATGATAATGTTCTTCACAAATTCAGAGGATGTCATACTAAAGATTAACATTTGCTTATCTTGCATCTTGTAAAGATACAGATGTAGTGTATTTTTAAGATTACTATTGTTCAACTTCATTCAGAAAAGGAAGTCCAATAATTTGAAGAAGTTTATCTCTTCCAGGCATTGAGAGACTATCAAGGTAACACATGAATTGTTTCTGGTAGAGGTTTATTCCCCATTTTGAGGGTAAAACTTGCCCAAGTTGTATAGAACATGTGTGATATTAAAGTGTAGTTTAAAGTGTGTCCATGATTCTTTTCCAATTGCAGGTTTGTGGGTACTTAAAAAATTATCATGTTGAAAGGAGGACACTGTTCTCACATACAGTGTATTCTTTAGCTCAGTACAGTAGCCTGATCATATTTATGGAAGACGCTTACAGCATGGAAGAACTTCCATGCTTACAGCAAAACATGAGTTTTACTACTCATGGGAATGATGTTCCAGAGGAAAGTTGGTCAAGACCAACTCTATAATTCGTGAAAGTGGATTTTTATGCTTGTAATTTTTAATTTGAGACCTCTGTTGAATCATTATTGAAAATGAGATGTTCAGAATGGGAGGAAAATTAAAATATGACAAAGAACTTGAAAATCTTGTTTTGTATATCAGTTGTTTCAAAGTACTAGCAGTCAAGAGCTGTAGGGCAGGTTAATTTTCCTTCCTCTGATACTACAACAAAAGGCATGCCCATAGAAAAATGTTATCCTTTGCTGAAATGTCACTTTCTGCTATCATAGATTTATTTAAAGGGAAAAAAGCAGTCATCCCAAGCTGAATTTTTGTATACCTCTCTATGCTAATTCATGAATGACTCATTTTAATCATGCAATATCATTTTGTTGTTGAATTGCTTAATTTTGCAGCAAAACACCTTGCTTATGCAGTACTGATGTTCAGAAACATGAAAAAAAATTATAAGAGAAATGAGAGGAGAATTGGAAGATTTTGATTTTTTTTTTTTTCAAAATAAAGTTGGGAAGACTGCTTATTTCCTTTAAGTGAAGGACTGAATTATCTCTTTCAAAACGGCATATATTAAAACAAGAATCGTCCTTCTCTGCGTGTCCACCCCTCCCTCAAGGAATTTTCCTCAAACCATCTAAAGACAAACCAAGCTGCAAGGGTTGCATGGCTGTTCCTGCATCATCGTCTGAATCCATCAACGACTGAATCCATACATGGCCACTGTATTTTGTGACCCACTGCCCACTCTTCTACTTCCTCCCTCAGCAATATAGCATTGATCTGGGGTATTTCAGTGTGTTGATTTATTTACTTTCATGAACATAAACTTTAGGATACTAGGATCATCTGATATGTAAATTTCCCTACTGGATGAGATCTGAAGAATACCCAAGCAAGTCTAACTTGCAAAAACTATAACCATTTCGAGGAGTTTTTCTTTCAATTGTATTGGTTGTGGGGTGCGGTCCTGTGGGTAAGGTCAGGGTGGTAGAGTGGGCATCTTGTCACCAAGCCTCTCAATGACAGAGTAAGTGCAAACCATTTTTTAGATTGTTATTTCTGCATTAGAAGCGGTATAGGTGCTGTGTACAGATCCTTTGGACAGCGCCCTCTATTCAATTATCCTTTAATATTCTTGTCCCAGATAATCTATGTTGGAAAAAACAGGTACAGATGTTATAAGAAAAACTATTTTGATTGCATCACACCTGCAAAATCCAATTTTTGCCTCTACTTTGAACACAGGAGAAATTTTTAATTTTGTACACAAGTATAAGGGGATGTGTCGGCCATTTTGTCTCATTAATCATGAATGTGCAATTTTTGAACGTGGGAATCATTCGTTTCACTAAATTTGATCAATTTTCTTCGATTTGGTGACAATTTTGCGTAGTCCCCATGATGTCGCCACGGAAGTCAAGATTTAAAGCCTTTTTTAGACTTCGTCCCATGGTCTATAGTGGTTTGTAAACTTCAGCTTCGCTAATGTTAGGCCACAAGAGTCTATAGGGAGAGAACGTCATCATCATAGGCAACCCCACAGTAACTTACTTGTATGATATCTTTGCCATTACCTAACTGTTAGTGCTTTCGAGATTGCCTAAGAGGCGACTTATGTCTTAATTAACCCTGACTTAACCCCAAAACTGTAGACGTACAGTAAACCCAACCTTTTCGCTATGATACAGTATCCAGTCGAAATGTCCCTTTACCAAAACGCCCTCACTTTTGCTACCAAAACGTCCTCGCATTTTACCAGAACATCCCTGTGGTATAATATACAGTATATGGGATACAAAAACAGTAACGTCCCCGGGAATAAGAACTGTATTTAGGAATAATTTCTCCATGTGTTAAAAAATTCAATTATTTGAATTAAAAATTCAATTATAATTAATTTGTATCAGATATAAAGAAATCGGTGTTTTGGATACAGGATTTGCCTAAGTTGATTGTTATTTGTTGTTTATGAAAGTTTTTTTCAACACACTACACAGTAATATGGCAACAGTTCATGAAGCGCTGATGTACAGTACTTTCTTACTGCATGCACCACACACATTTAAAGTACCGGTACAGTTTACTGTGAGTTGTGCTTCATTTTCCTTGAAGTTGAAGTAAACAGAAAAAAAAAAAAAAAACATTACGAGGAATACCACTCATCTAGAAAACTATCAGAAAACCATAAACGATTCAAACCAGGGATGTTTTGGTGCGGGGACGTTTTGACATGGGGGTGTTTCTATGATCAAAAGCGGAGATGTTTCGGTACAGGGACATTTTGGTAAAAGGTTTTAACTGGTAAGCATGATCCCTAACATACCCTGACATGCACCCCTGTCAAAACCCTGTTTTAACAATAGGATGATGTTCTCAACCTAGCCACATCTACATTTAGATTTATAGGCATCTACGTAGCCTAACCAAGTAGGCCTACTGTAAGGTGTACGGTATACTAAATTAGGGCCTACAGTTCTGTAATTACAGTAGGCCTACACTGTACCACTGGCACTAAACTGGCTATACACAGACTTACCAGTTCAAACGTTCTTTTACCAAAACGTCTCTTCTACTGGTCAAAACGTCCCTGTGCCAAAGCGTCCCCGTATCAAAACAATCAAATCATTGTAAGTTTCATGAGGTTTTTAACTATTTGATCAGTTTGTGTACCATAATGTTAGTCGGCTAGTTTTCTGTTTCTTCTTGGAAAATGAAATAAAAATTAGACCTACAACTTAGCCTAGCCTACAGCTGCAAAGTTGTAAGTAACAAAACCTAACGTTACAGCTACCTACGGTTGCAAGTTAGTGCGGCGCTAGGCTAAGTTTTTTTTTTCAATTTTGTCGTAATATTACTGTTCTGAAAACCCAAAACTATCCGTGATTTCTTAATATCGGCAAAAAATCAATTACATTTAAACATTTATTTACTTAAACTGTTTCAGACTAGGCCTAAAAGAGGTTTCAATTATAACGTTATGTATACCATGCGCATTCATAGGCGGGGACGTTTTTGTATTACATATGTAATACAACGGGGACGTTTTGATAAAAAGCAGGGATGTTTTGGTAGCTAAAATGTGGGACCGTTTTGGTAATGGGACGTTTTGACTGGATACCATACACAGTAGCCTAACATTAGGCTTAACGTAGGCCCTACTTCCTAGACTTGCCTGAAGTGTCTAGTCCTGACTATGCTTTATATATAAATCATCACATTCAATAAATATAATACCCGAAAGTGAAAGGAAGAAAACAACCTTTTCTAGCTCCTAGGTTAAAATATATGTACAGTATCCGTCATTTTTTGAAAAGAAAAATTTATTTCGCAAAAACTAGATCCTACACACTGTTAGTGGCCAGAGTGAACACCCTGAGTTCTGTACCGTACAAGCTACTCATTCTAGGAATAACTCATCAAAAATATCAATGTTACTCACATAAAATTACACTAAACCTCACCTTGAAGATGTCGGATTATCTTGAGAAGAGTGTAGTTGCTTCTATATTTGTCACTTGCAAGATTGCCTGTTTTGTAAGATTCAACCAACTCAGCAGTGCTTTGTGCAGGGACAACAGCCCAACATTGTAACACTCTGAAATTTAAAATTTTTCTTGGTTATGCTGGCGCCCTCAATTTTGATGTCACTGACCCAATGAGAACCCGATTGGACCCAGAAGAGGAAACTTTTCATCACCATTCTTTGAAACTTGTTATTTATGCCATTGTTACAATTCACGAACTGGAAAAAGTTACTCATTTTAAAACTGAATCTGTCATACATGAAATTGGAGAAGAAAGAAATTAGCGCAGCCCAATTGGGGCCCAACTTGAAACAAACGCACAGCCCAAAGAAACCGACAAAATCCCAATCAGGGCCAGATCAGGTGTGTTACCTGGGGCATGCGATGCTCTTGTCAGATAATCATCAGCCCATTTTTGTAACTTTTCATGCAAAGCTTACCGAAGTTGAACTTGATAGTTCAGTTAATATCGTGATTAATAATGTTGATATTGGCCAGATATTTGGGTATGACGGTAGTAATAAACGAATTTGTTGGTCTAATAATAAGGTGCAGGTCTTTATCAGTTCTTTTAATGATGAAGTCTCCAGATATGGGGCAACAGCACTGATCAAAGTGCCCAGAGCTCATGTTGATACAGAAGCACAGTGAGAGAATTAAATTCTATGTATGTAGACATTGCTAGCAAGACAGGAATGTTGAAATATCAGAATTTAAACATAAACGGCAATATTCAAGAAATACCTATATGTGGTTCAATGATAATTGTAGAAGTACAAGGTCTGAATACTTTAAATGAAAAAAAAAATCTTTTTAGACAAGATCGTTCTGTAAATGAATAAACAGGCTTTAAATAGTTCGACCAAAAAGTAACGACCTGTGGTGAAAAAGGCAAGAGCAGATTATTTTGGAACCTTGCATAGAAGTACAAGGTCTTTGAAATCTTTAAACCCACGAAGCTACTGTGATGTTATTAATAGATCTGGTTCTAGGCCCAATGAAAGAGTTTATATACCCATTGATGCATTTATGGATTATTTTAAACATTTAAAAACCGTAGTCACTGACTGTAATGATGTTAGTAACTATTAACTGGAGTTAACCGCTGCAAATGTTGAGTTGAATAGGAACATTACTGTCTCAGACTGAGGTCGAGGATCAAGTCAAAAGGTTAAAAAGTAACAAGTCACCTGGCGTGGATCTAATCATTAACAAATTTATGAAATTCAGCCAGCCTGCTGTCCTTAGTTTGCTAACATCTATTTTCAATGCTGTTTTAAATACTGGGGATCATCCTAAGTGAATGGACTGTAGGAGAGCTTTTTAAGTACGTAGAAACGGGCACTGAGAAACTAAAGGAGACCCCAAACCCAAACAAAAACCCTGTTGGATCACAAACCATGCCAAACAAACTATACACACCATACAACAGGGAGCAAAACTTTGATACTACTGGAATCAGAAACTGCCACTGCAGCCAACCCCAAAACAACACCCTAGCCCAGCAACCACAAACCACCCCAAAACAGTCCCATCCGTCAAACAACCGGCCCACAAAGGCTACTACACGCCCGAAGACAACACCACGCCCGAAGGCAACATTACGCCCGATGGCGACACTACGCCCAAAGGCAAGAACACTTAAAAAGCACTGGGCAAATACAGGTGCACCTTGCCCAAGGGTGCCCCGAAGGCAGTTGTGGCAAAGAGTGACCTCATTATTCCCACGTTTGTACAAACTCCACAACCGGATGCAGTTTAAAGTCCTACCCAGGACTGGAGTGTAGGAATTTTAAAACTTCTCTATAAAGGAAAGGGTTCAATTATAGGGGACAATAATAGGGGTATCACACTTGTTAGTTGTATCACTAAATTGTTCTCAATCAAAGGTTTGATGGTTAGTTGTCATCTGACGGAATTTGGGGCATGAACAGGCGGGCTTTTGGCCCGGTCACTCAACCTTAGACAATATTTTTGTGCTTCATTCAGTTATTGAGGTTTACCTGAAAAAGAAAAAGCGTGTGTACTGTGGGTTTATTGATTATCGAAAGGCTTTTGACGACCTGATCCATCGAGCATCCTTGCGGTCTAAGTTGATATTGAACAATATCAATGGTAAAGTTTTCAATGTTATCAGAAATGTATATGATAATGCAAAGTCATGCATTAGAAACAATATTGAGCAATCCAATTTATGTGTAATGTATGAGTTCGGCAAGGCGAGAACCTGTGACGTATCAGAATGTATCACAGCACACCTCAGCGATAATAATAATTAGGTCTTCATGAAAGTTTATTGTTTGCTTTATGCTGATGACACCGTAGTTTCCGAAAATGAGTCAGAGCTACAGTCTGCTCTTAATGATGTCAATGATTATTGCGATAGTGGACATTTAAACGTAAACGTTAGTAAAACAAAAGTCGATTTTTCAAAAGTAGAAATAAGAAAAATACCCAAGTTTAGTTTTGGGGGTCAAAACATTCAGGGTGTGGATGATTGTACTTATTTTGGTGTTGTGTTTAACTATAACAATAGACTGAGGCCATGGTTAAACAAGTAAATCAGGCTAGAAGCCCTCTGTATAGTCTACTGTCCAAATCATACAATCTTCAATTACTGTTAGACCTAAAACTTGAGTTGTTTGACCGAGTTGTTCCAGTCGTGATTTATGGTTGTAAACTTTGGGGAATAAGTAAACTTGACCAGATTGAAGCTTCTCATGTATTTTGTTTTTCAAGCAGGTCCTTAAGTAGAGTATAAAGTCCACACCGAACTGTATGGTCTATGGAGAGTTGGGTCGACCTAAAATATGCAAATCAATTGAATTTATAATGATCTTCTGGCTGAGAATTACACATGGCAATGAATATAACCTGTCCTATAAAATTTACAAGTTGCGAACTACGCTTAGTTAAGGGTCGTATAGTTGTACCTGGATACTAAATATAAAAATATATTTGAATGAGACTGTAGAGATGGTATTAGGGAGGGTGATGTTGAACAAAATAATGTGAAAGAGAGCATGAAAAATTGCATTTGTTGGACACATGTTTACATGCTACCAGATCATTGTAACAATATTTTTTGTTACGGCATTAAAAAGTCAAATGTATTTATTCATGTAGTACCATTGCTTCAAGGCAACCCTTGATAACACTTAAAAGTATTGAGATTCTGCAGCATCGCTGCTCTAGTGCTTATCTTTGAGTTACTTGAGTTAGTAACTTCTATGTTCCAAAAATTTTTCATCTCAATGAATTTTCAGCAACTACTGTACCAGGCATTAGGGAAATTATCACTTACATAGAGATATTACCGATGTCAGTTCAAAGTCATTTGTTACTTGTACAACCCCTCTTTCACCTAACCAAAAATATTAAGAATTTTTGAACCAGTAGCGTTGGCAATTGGTGGTGGTGGTGGTGGGGGGGGGGGCACCTTTTGCGAGTAGTCGGGGTAAGGTCAGCTAGAATGGGGAAATCACCTGGAGGCAGTTTGACCGAGTCTGATCGAGCAACAGGACGCCCCTATTGACCGCCATGCATGTATATGCTTCAAGATGTTTAAAACATAGCACCTTTCTGCATCTCAGCACTCATTCAAGGCAAAAAGGATACCCTTCCCCTTTGACCCCTCCCACAGAACGGCGAGCAATTAAACCATGCGCACCGTCTACAGCAGGGGCGTTACCAGGTTTTTCTTGATGGGGGAGGGGGGGTGAGGGAGGCTGCATATTTTTGTGGAGGTGCTTGATTTCTAACACAACCGATCCACTATCTAAGCGGAGCGCCACCATTAGTTGGCGCGGAGCGTACAGAAAATTTTTAAAAATTGCGGCCCCTCAGACAGCCGGAAATGGCATTTCCCAGGCCTGTAAGTAGAATCTAAGTAGTGGTTATTTTGAACTTTCTTTTGCGATAAAATGTTTACTTAACAAAAAAATGAGCATGTTGAAAATGTTGAATTAACAGATGAAATTTACCACTACCATTTTTCGGGCAAAATGTGGGGCATTCTTTACGCCTATAGCCAGCACAAAGCCCAGACGCGGATCCAGACATTTCGAAAGGGGGTGGGGGCTGAAAGCCCCCTTGAATATTCTCGTAGAAAAAAATTATGCATTAAGCCCCACTTGGATCCGCGCCTGAAGCCCTAAGGGCGTGTATTCCAGGGGCCCGCCCTAGGGGCCATGCGGAAGCCCCTGGCAGCCAAGCCCCATTATATAGCATACCAAATGCAAAAATCATGCCCCCAGGTAATATATTTTGTAGCAATGTAGCTTACCAGCATGTGACTTGTGCCTTTCATTTTTAATTAAAGTTCTCTTTTAAAATATAGCAAAAAAAAGTGGAGTATGGAATATCCTTTTAATATGACTTCAGATTTAATAAATCAAGTATAAGTAGTCTATAGTCAAAAAAAGACCATGGACTCCCAGTGGTTGATAACATTTGTTCAATTTAATATCAAGTTAATTAACAGTATACAGCAGTGTCAGGATTCCGTTTTATGGTCTGTTAATCATAATAGCTGCATTTTCCACATCATTTCACGAGGTTTTGATATCTTAATTATTGAATTTGGATAGTAGTAAGTCATAGCTACGAGTAGAAGTAACTGTTACATCACCGTGTAGTACGTGTAACTTTTGTTTCAAAATGAACGTGACTAAACCGTGACCGGACAAATACCCCTTGGACAAAAATCCCTGGTGGTATAAGGGGGGGGGGGGTGTCCTGGTGGGTAGTTGTCCGGGTAATACTTGACCGGGGGTATTTGTCGGAGGTAATTGTCCGGCAACCGAATAAACCCTCTTCTGTAAAATTTTGCAATACACCCAAGTCGCGTTTTCACAATTTTTTTTTTTCACGGGGGGGGGGGGGGGGGGGGCAGTGATTCTTTATTATTACCCTTTCATGGAGGTCAAGATTCCTGTATAGGTGTATCTTGTAATGCATTACTGCAGTAGTCATCTATAGACTACTCTATATTGCACTCTGACCACCAAGAAGTAAAATAATGAGGCTACTTTATTTCCTTTTCAAACAGATTCAGGACTTTGAACAGATGTTTGGAAGAGAAATTGCTGACAATTTCCTCCTGAAATGGGGACAACATTAGAGTAATGACCTATATCAATAGCAGCAAGAATCAAACACTAGTTGCACTCGAGGAAGACCTCCAAAGAACAAGCAAATTATGGGGAGCGTAGTTCTTCATCTTCTGTTCAAATATCCCTTTGATGTTAAGGATTAATTCATTTACTTCTTACTTAAGGAGCCAAGTTTGTCCTTAATCACAGCGAAGTTTCAAAAGGGCTGAGATGTATTTAGGGTACAAAAGTGATGTGCACATGTGATAGCTGCATGAATTTCTTATGATTAAACCAAACTGCCGCAGTATTACAACAGGCCAGCTAGAAAATGACAACATACTAATTTTGTTCAAGCGGTTTATAAACTTTTCGGCAAGTTACCCTTCAATTTGTCTAGGGTAAAAAAGTAGATCCCCAGGTCGAGTTAGATAAGATTTAACGACACACCAATACGAATGTGTTATATAGTGGCAACTAGATTAATACGGTTCAAGTTCGGTTTCCCCAGGTCGAAAATCCAAATTTTACGTCACCATTTGTACAGTGTATATCATCTTAACCATTTAAAAACCTGTAAATTTTTCATTAAAACTTTTATTTCACAAGAAGGAATATTCATTAAAAAAAAGTTTGACAGAGTACAAGAGGACAAGACCCATCCTGACTGCAGCATGTCAGAAAACTTGCTTTTTAGCAATGGGGGGCAGGGGAAATCATTGTCAACGAGAAGATTTCTAGAAGCAAGCAAAAGCATACTATGTCATCAACACTGGGCCTAAAAATTTTATCCACTTTCTTGCCATGAAAATGTCATTCGTTAGAGCCTTCCTGATAACCAATGAGGTGAAGGAGAAAAGGGCCAGGAGCTGTAAAACATTTAAAAAGGAAAAAAAAAAAAACTGATAGCTAGGTGTGCCTGCTACATTAAGTAGGTGCAATGCAGTCTGTCTGTTAATAACAGGCCTAGGGGATATACACCTGTCCCTAACATTCCTTATGACTGTATTTAACCCATTGGTCGGGTGTAACATTGTAAATTTCATGCATTAGAAATTCATTTAAAAAAGCAGCCAGGTCTGTTGTAAGTATACATGTATATGTACATTTGAATCAGTGATCCATTCCACTCCTTAAAATATAGCTCTTTTGACTTGCATATATACCCTGTTTACTGTATAACTTCTTTGTGAAAATACTGCTTCCTTTCAGTTTATAAGTTTTATACTTCTTCGCTAACTACCCTTCCTAAGTTGTGATTATACCCAAATTGAATTTATTTATTTTTTCTTGTATTCGTTGAAAAATAATTTCATTACTTTTCTTTTGTTTGTAGAGCTCACTGCCCTGTATGGTTTATTTGCTCTGATACATCTGCTGCCCTCTCTTACTTTCTCGATTACCAGGCAGTAAGTTTTATTATTTGCCTGCAATAAATCACGGTTTAGGCTTTAGAAATGGCCTATAGATATACCTTTTCAACATTCCACATAATTTTGGATATGAAACACCTAACTAGCTCATACCCTTAATATTAGTTCAGCTTTAACCATAAACATGAAATGAAGTAGAGAGTTCTGATTGGTCGCTGTATTAGCTAGCCTGCAGTGTAGTGTGTGCAGATAAGGTCCATGCAGTGTTAAAAGTAATTTTTGGCATAAGACTTTTAATTTGATCATTAGAATTTATTGTATTCTTTTATTTGTAAAACAAATTTTATCCACTATAGTGTACCATCCTGTAACAATCGGGTACACGTAAGTCATGAAGCCTAACATTATGGTCCAAGACAAAGACAAAAGTTGTTTAAAATTTGTTCTGAAAGCCCATCAGTTTGCAATAAACTCACCATTTGTATGTTACACTAATAGAAACGAAGTAGCTCTATCCCAGTTAAAAGAAAGCTCATTCCCTTTCTTATATGTTTATTTTAAAAGAGGCATACTGTAGACTGACAGCATCAGAAAAAAAAAAAAAAAAACAGGTATGAGAATTAGTTGTCTTCATTGTATGCATGGGGATGTCGTTACTGAAAAATGTGAGAATAAGTGTTACAAAACTGGTCCATGAAGGGCGGCTTGCCATTTTATTGTGTGAGATGTCAAGTAATTAAGCTGGTGCTTGTTTATTCTTGCTTCTTTCTTGGTACATGAACCTATCAGTAAATCTGAATTGGTTAGATGCAATATAGAATGTAACAAAGGTTATGCAAATATTACGTCGTTTATCGTGTATTAACCGAATGAAGAAAAAAAAAAAAAAAAAAACGTAAGGTCATGTCATGCATTCACCTTCTTGAAATTGTGTCTCAATACTTTAGAAGATTCATATCAACTCAGAACTTTGCCAACATTTGTGTCAAGATTCAGGTTATATCTCCAGTTCTCCAACATTCTCACATTTCCAGTGAGAATGAACATGAATGTTGGGGTTTGTTTCAAAAAATAAAGTTCTACTATGTCAGTAAAAAAGACTGAGGATTCACATTCAGATGAAGTCTCTTTGTATACTAAAACCATAAACTACTCCCAACTGAAATTAAGACTTATTTTTGATGGCAAATAAACATATCCAGAAATGTTTCCAATATAAGTTGTGTTACCTGTTGCCTGTTAATTGGTACTCTCCGTTTTAAATATAGACCGATACCTGAATACGGTTTCTGTAGAACACCGTATCCTTAATACGGGGACTATTTGAAAAACATTTGTGATTTTCGTCAGTAATGTGGAAACATTTATTTTGGTCAGTAGCGTGGGGACCGAATTAGAAGGGATTTTACGACACACCAACACGACTAGAAAAGAAAAATGTGCAATATTGGGGTACAATTAACTAAACAAGAGCCCCAGGGCACTATGGTTCCTTGTGTTAAAGATTATTTTGTATGAAGGGAGTGGCAAGGGAAAGCATGTTTCCTTTTAACATGATTGACATTATTTTAACATGGTGAAGTTTGCACTTACTATACTAGATAATGATGTTGAGAAGTTGCCTTTCTTGAGGATACGGTGATGCGGTGTTTTTTTTTTTCTAAGCAATAAGTTTTGGCTAGAAGTGTGGACACAATTTCAACTTACACAATTTACTAGGCATTCTACCAGTGGTCATATCTAACATATGGCTTCTGTCATATTTAAGTGTGATTAGCTATTATATGAAAAACTATTTGGTAACTTGAAAGAAGATCCAAATACTTTTCTCCTAACCCATGAATTTCCAGTGTACACATACTTTTCACTAGTGGACAAGGCTGAAGCCTCCATAGCCCTTTTACAGGTTTTAACTCCCATGACCTTTCACTAAAATGTCAGTAACTTCAGTTAGGAGCATCCTACGAAGGTAGTATAATTGCCTTTTGGTAAGTCTCAACAAGACCAATCCAGGCATCACAAAATGACTACAAAGGTCAGAAGGTCAAATGAGGTTAAAGTAGGTCATCATGTGCACTTCCACCTCCTACCAATCTATCTTATACCAAAATTATGTCAGTTTCAACAACAGACACCAAGTTATGGCTACGAAAAGGAATTCACTTTATTGCCTTTTGTGCAAGGTGAAGGTCAAATGAGGTCAAACAAGGTCATCATGTGCACTTCACTTAGACGAACACAACTTTCCATTATGCCATCCTCCTGTGTCACTTAGTTATTGAGTTACTGCACCGCACACCTCACATTCCAATGCATATGACACACACACACACACACGCACACACACACACACACACTACTAACCTCTCACTTAAATGCCAATAACTTGAGTTTGGAACTTCGTAGGAGGGTACTATAATTGCCTTTTTGGTTCGTCTCAACAAGACAAATCCAGGCGTCACAAAGGTCAAATGAGGTTAAGTGAGGTCAAACAAGGCCATCAAGTGCACTTAGACCACAACTTTCCATTATACCATCCTCCTATGTCACTTGGTTATGGAGTTACTGCACCGCATACCTCACATTCCAATGCATATGACACACACACTACTAACCTCTCACTTAAATGTCAATAACTCGAGTTAGGAACATCGTAGGAGAGTAGTATAATTACCTTTTTGGTTCATCTCAACAAGACGAATCCAGGCGCCACCAAAAATTCACAAAGGTCAAAGTAGGTCATCATGTGCACCTCACTGAGACGAACACAACTTTCTATTACACCATCCCCCTAAAATGTTTCGTTGGCGAGATATCAATGAAACAATACTTTTTGACCTCTTGACCCTTTGAGATTATTTTGGTAAATGTTACAGTACATGCACCTCCTACCAATCTATCTTATCCCAAAATCATGTCACTTTGAAAAACGGTCACCGAGTTGTAGCTTCTAAAAGAAATTCACTTTATTGCCTCTGGTGCTCCCTAGTGACCTTGGACCTCCACCAAAAACAATAGGGCACATCTACTCAATATGATACATGTACATACCAAGTTTGAGAAAAATTGATCACTTGGTTTTTGAGTTATCGCATCACATACCTCAAATTCCAAAGGCATCACATACACACACACACACATACATATGCCAACTTGACAACATAGGAAGGAACCAAAAAGACGGGGTCAAATTCCAATAAAAGGTCCAGGCAAATGCGGGAGTCACGGCCAAAAAATTCTATATAGTTTACTTTTCTTGAGAAAGCCCAAAATAAAGGAAGGATCTGTATGCTCAAAGAAAGTTTTCAGGTCTGGCACAGCGTAGTACTTCTGGCGAATATGGAGACCAGCGTAATTTCGTATGTACGATTAATGTGCACGAAGCACGCTAAAAACCACGTGTTTAGAGCCTTTTGCTACAACTTTATTTTTCATTGCAAACAATTATCCATTCGATTGAAATTCCTGTGTAATTTCTTTCTTTTTGAATGGCATGATGTCTTTGACGACATTTATAGGTCATGTATACATCCACATCAATTGTGTGAGAACAGAGGTGTACTCCCCCACCCCATCACGATATTTCAAACTAAACTGTCCTTTTACAATACCCATAATGGCTTATGGCAACATAACACCTTTGGCTGATCAACCGCAGAATAAATCCATATGCACAAGCAACAAAGGGTTTATTTGCTCAGAATTCCATACGTTTCTTTGAATGAATGCCAGTGAAGTCTTAGACTTGCATCTTCACTAAGATGTTGGTTTCCATGACCGTGCAGTCATATATTACTATGTAATATGATAGTAATTTTATCTTGTCCTTGTCTTTTGACTTATAGATAAGGATGGCAAATTACTTCTAGCAGATTTTGGAGTTGCAAGTCAGATGATATCAGGTACAACCTTATTGACGAAAGCCTTTAGAACCTGTTGGATGAATCCCGATTCCTTCACAGATGACACTGTAAGGTAAAACAAGTCTTCAGATGTGCAGGTATAATATGCATATGCATTTTACTATTTCTACTCTTTCACTGCAAAAATCAGATCCATAATGTATATTTTATAACACCTTATTAATTTCTCTATATTTGAATGGAGGATTGTAGGTCATATACCATGGGGCGATTCGGCACTATCATCACGGTCGTGTGTTGTCCATCGTGCAATAGTCTAGTATAAACACACGGTTGTGTTATACTAATATAACACACGGCGGAGACGTCAGCTATCACTGCAGTACATAAAAACTATGCCTAACTCAAATAAATCATGCCTTTTAGCTTTTGGAATGGCACATTGCATATCGTACGTAATAGACACTAAACGAGTAGCTAGCAATTCAACGACAAATCGTGGACCCACCACACGGACAAACACGAACTGTAGTCCACAGTGACCGCCAAAGCACCAATTTACTGAACCAACGACAATATCAAAGTTATAAGTTGTAATATAAAACAAATAATGAATGTTTTGTCATTCGTGCGAAAGTAGGAATAATTTCATTCATTGAAAGATTTAATATTCTATTCAACTCGGCTTCGCCTATATTGAATAGAACGTTCAGTCTTTCAACTCATGAAGTAATTCATACTATCGCACTCATAAACATTTTGTACAATCACACTGGAAGTTATGTCTAGTGCTGCTACATGCATGCAGAGTTTAACCAGAAAGCCAAAAGGCTTAGTGATTCCTTGCCATATGGATATGTAACAAACATGAATCACCCACACGACAAGCATGTGATCCCTCATAGTTATCCTACTTAAGATATCATGTTAACAAGGTCAAAAGCTTTCGAAATCTTGTGACCCAAAATGACCTACATGCTAAATATAAACAATCCACTGGCTAAGAATGAGATCCCTCATAGTTACCCTCCTTTAAATATGATGTTTACTAGGTTTTGACCTTTTGTGACCTCAAATGACCTTTGACCTGCACGAAAAATAATACTGATCATCTTTTCAATATGGTCAATACACAAGATAAGTATGTGATCCCTCACAGTTACCCTTCTTGAGATATCATGTTTACAAGTTTTTGTACCTTTTTACCTCTGGTGACCCCAAGTGACCTTTGACCTCCACCAAAAACAATAGGGATCATCTACTCAATATGGGCAATCCACATGCTAAGTATGAGATCACTCACAGTTACCCTTCTTGAAATATTGTGTTTACAAGGTTTTGACCTTTTGACCTCTGGTGACCCCAAATGACCTTTGACCTCCACCAAAAACTGTAAGGATTATCTACTCATTATGGGCAATCCTCATGTTAAGTATGAGATCTCTCACTGTTACCCTCATTGAGATATAGTGTTTATAAAGTTTTGACCTTTTTGCCTCTGGTGACCCCAAATGACCTTTGACCTCCACCAAAAACAATAGGGATCATCTGCTCAATATGGGCAATCCACATGCTAAGTATGAGATCACTCACAGTTACCCTTCCTGAAATATCGTGTTTACAAGGTTTTGACCTTTTGACCACTGGTGACCCCAAATGACCTTTGACCTTTACCAAAAACTGTAAGGATCATCTACTCATCACAGGCAGTCCTCATGTTAAGTATGAGATCTCTCACTGTTACCCTCATTGAGATATAGTGTTTATTAGGTTTTGACCTTTTTACCTCTGGTGACCCCAAATGACCTTTGACCTCCACCAAAAACAATAGGGATCATCTACTCAATATGGGCAATCCACATGCTACGTATGAGATCACTCACAGTTACCCTTCTTGAAATATTGTTTACAAGGTTTTGACCTTTTGACCTCTGGTGACCCCAAATGACCTTTGACCTCCACCAAAAACTGTAAGGATTATCTACTCATTATGGGCAATCCTCATGTTAAGTATGAGATCTCTCACTGTTACCCTCATTGAGATATATATAGTGTTTATAAAGTTTTGACCTTTTACCTCTGGTGACCCCAAATGACCTTTGACCTCCACCAAAAACAATAGGGATCATCTGCTCAATATGGGCAATCCACATGCTAAGTATGAGATCACCCACAGTTACCCTTCTTGAAATATCGTGTTTACAAGGTTTTGACCTTTTGACCTCTGGTGACCCCAAATGACCTTTGACCTTTACCAAAAACTGTAAGGATTATCTACTCATCACAGGCAGTCCTCATGTTAAGTATGAGATCTCTCACTGTTACCCTCATTGAGATATAATGTTTATTAGGTTTTGACCTTTTTTACCTCTGGTGACCCCAAATGACCTTTGACCTCCACCAAAAACGATAGGGATCATCTACTCAATATGGGCAATCCACATGCTAAGTATGAGATCGTTCACAGTTACCCTTCTTGAAATATCGTGTTTACAAATTTTTGACCTTTTGACCTCTGGTGACCCCAAATGACCTTTGACCTCCAATAAAAACTGTAAGGATCATCTACTCATTACAGGCAATCCTCATGTTAAGTATGAGATCCCTCTGTTACCCTCATTGAGATAGTGTTTATATAAGGTTTTGACCTTTTTACCTCTGGTGACCCCAAATGACCTTTGACCTCCACCAAAAACAATAGGGATCATGTACTCAATATGGGCAATCCACATGGTAAGTATGAGATCCCTCACATTTATCCTTCTGGAGATATCGTGTTTACAAGCAATTTCCAGCATATTTACTATTTGACCCCTTGTGACCCCAAATGACCTTTGACCTCCACCAAAAAGAATAGGGATCATCCACTCATTATGGGCAACGTACCTGCCAAGTATGAGATCCCTCGGAGTTACCCTTCTTGAGATATCGTGTTTACAAGGTTTTGACCTTTTGTGACCCCAAATGACCTTTGACCTCCACCAAAAACAATAGGGATCATCTACTCAATATGGGCAATCTACGTGCTGAGTATGAGATCCCTCGGAGTTACCCTTCTTGAGATATCGTGTTTACAAGCAAAGCGTCACATACACACACATACACACACAAGTCGATTTTACATACAATCCGAGGACCTCATTGTTATTTCCTTTGTGTTTACTTCCTTAACCCTAACCTTGACAACAGACTCTATTGTTCAAACTTTCGAGGACTTGACAAATCTAGTGAATTTCCTTCAGAGGACCTCAAATCCTTTGTTCAGGTCCTCAGTTTGATAGGAAGACAAGTTCACACACACATACACACACACATACACACACGACATCACCATCGCATAGATTCCTTCGGCCTTTGGCAAGGAATCAAAAAAAAAAAAAGTTAAAAAAAGTTTAATAAAACATGGCTGTAAGTGTTTCATCCAGCTGTTTACTAAACTTGATGAATGTTAGTATAGTACTAACGAGTTACTTAAACTGCCAAGACCAAGGATCCCTTGCCATTGGATATCAAAGTACCTCATTAAAGACTTTAATGAGGTACTTTTTAAAGTAGATGAAAATTATTCAATTTGAGAGGAACTGCAAGATTATTGGGTTAACAGAGGTAAAATAAGCAAATGCTGGCTCATATCCATGCTGTCTTGATATGTATGATAATCTTTGAATAAAACTGACTATTTCAGTTACAGCATATTGTATGCACTGATTTTGGGATTGAGAAATAGAGAACAAGTTGTCCAACAAGTTTTCCACTCCATTAGAATTGGTTTTCAAAATTGTGACTGTGGTATGTTAAACAGTGAAACACATCTTTTTAAGTTTGCAGAGGATGGGGTGTCTTATGTATTTCATTTTGACAAATGGCCATATTCCACATGACACTGTGTATCCTTATAGTAAGGCCCCTCAAGGTGTTCTTCGAAATATGAAAGATGGTATTTTCTGGGGCTTTCATACTCTTCGGCCACTTTTTCAGAGAATCTTACACATTGAAGACAATCATCGACCGTCTGTTTTTCAGGGATGTTTATCATATTTCCGAGGTAATTACAGAAGTTACAGGGTTCTGCCCAGGATGATTTGAGTGCCGGCAGGACTATCTAAGCTGAGCGCCACCATGGGTTGGCGTGGAGCGTACAAGAAAAATTTTGGAATTTACAGACCCCCAGTGGGCCGGAAACGGCACTTCCCGAGTGTTTTAAGCTGTCTGTACACAGCCTTGAAAAAGGGATCTCATGTTGTTAAAATTTCTCAAATTATCAAAAAAAAAAAAAAAAAAATCTGTGAAAAATTGTAATATATATCAGATGCAGAAAAAACAAGATGTCACCTTTTATTGTTATTACTTCAAAGTTTGCGCTAACTTATGTTTTGATTTAAAGCAATTTCATGCCGTACATAGCGCTGAGGCCTAAGTTTGGGCAATATCTCCAAAATTATTTTTATCGTAATAATTTTGTTGTGATTCTATACAATTGTAAGAATTTAAAAGCATGATGTACTGTATGCTTGCGAAAAAAATGTGAAATTAATTGCCTTGTATTGTTTCCTTTCTTCTTTTTGCTGTCCAGATTTATATTTTCTTCTTTTATGGCATTCGTTTTTAACACTGAACTAATGTATACTGTGGTTGCACTTGGATCAACTAACTGGAATCATGCATGGCATAGTACTATTTTCTAGTAACAGCAATATGAGGGTCCTTTGTGGGGGAAGGGGCCACGACTTTTCATATTCCTCTCATGGCTTTGGACACATCTTTAAGTAAGAGGGGGTAGGTTGCAGCAACTCTATTGCATTTGAATGGACTTGGAGACATGAGTTTGTTCCACGTAACAGTTATATCTATATATATATATATATATTATATATATATATATATATATATATATATATATATATATATATATTATATATATATATATATATATTATATATATATATATAACAGAAAAATTAAGTTCCACGTATACTCCAAGATTAAAATACAAAATGAGAACGAATGCAATAAAGAGCATAACTGGTTGATTATTGGAGTACAAAACTTAAATTTACTTCGAAATTTTCGGTTCCCCTGGAACCTTCCTCAGCGAAATCTTACAACAAGTGAGTAACTTAATTCAAGAAAAATACAAGGAACATACAATGTGCTGGAAGTTAGATAAACCAGCATAATAGGATTAAAGTGTTTGGTGAAAGGTATACTGATTAAGAAGACCGAGGTCTTTGTTAAGTCCAGTGAGGTGTGATTGAAGCCTCATTATCCAAATTAGTTCCGTACGTTTACGGTTTTCAGTGCAAACAAAGTCGCTAGCTATTAGAGTTACTTTTAGATTATCAAGGGCATGACCGGGAGATTGAAGTGTTCAGCTACTGGGAATCCAATAGCGTTGTCTCTAATAGACTTTTTGTGGTTATTAAACCTAAGGCGGAAGGAAGTCCCGGTTTCTCCAATATAGAGTCCGTGTTTGCACAGATTACAATGAAATATGTAAACAACATTACAAGAATCGCAATTAAGGTTGGGGGGTTTTAACGGAAATTTTATTTTAGGGATGGTGACCCGATCTCCAGTGTTGATATGTCTGCAGATTTGGCAGCGTTGTTTGTTGCAACAAGTATTACCCCTAGTGGTCTCATCAGAGGTCGGTAATTTGGATGGAGCGATAAGTCTCCTAAGATTAGGGGGCTGGCGTAGCGCAAGGAGAGGGGGATCAGCAAATAGGTCAGAGAGGTAGGGTCGTCCTTTGAGGGATGCAAAGGATTGTTTTAAGGTACGTGCAAGACTGGGGATAAGGGGGTGGAATTCAAACACAAGGGTATACGTTTGTTGGGAGTCTTGATTTTATAAGTCAGAAGGTCATGGCGATTGATTAGAGCGGCTTTGCGTATACCCTGTTTAATGATACGGATAGGGTAGCCGCACGAAAGAAAGTATCCGGTAAGGGAGGAGATGGAACGGTCATAGTCAACCGGGTCTGAGCAAATACGTTTGGTACGAAGGCATTGGCTGTAAACAATCGACTTTTTGAGATTGGCAGGGTGGGCACTGTCGAAATGTAGTAAAAGATGCTTGTCAGTGGGTTTGCAATAGAGGGAAGTTGCAATGGCGCCAGCCTTCATTGTCATCAGTATGTCAAGGAACGCGATTCGAGTACTGGAAACCTCGAAAGTGAATTTAATGCTCTCATGGAAAGAATTGACATGAGTTTTGAAGCTTTCGAGGGAATCTTTGCCGTGGGTCCAAATGAAAAAAATGTCGTCAATGTAGCGATAATAGTGTAATGGTTTCAAAGGAAAACTAGATAACATTAAAACTTCAAGTTTATGCATGAAAATATTTGCATAACAGGGTGCCATCTTAGTGCCCATGGCGGTCCCTTTAATTTGGTGGAAAAAGTTACCATTAAAAGTAAAGAAGTTGTTCTTAAGGATAAATACAATCAGTTTAGATATATCACAAGAAAGCGTTTGATCAGAGGTGTGATCATAAATAAATTCCTTACAAGCACGGACGCCCTCCTCATGCGGAATATTGGTGTACAGTGACGTTACGTCCATGGTAACGAGGAGAGCTTCTGTGGGGAGGGTACCCATATTATTAATGATCCTAAGAAAGTGGGTGCTATCCTGCAAGTAGCTAGGAATTTTATGTAGTAAGGGGTTGAGAATACTATCAACATAACCCGAGAGACCTTCGGTAAGGGTCCCAATACCTGAAATAATGGGTCTACCCGGTACACTTATGGAATGAGTCTTGGCTAGTTGGCAAATGTCAGGGACTGACAAACTGTTGAAATCGGGGAGGGGGTCACTAGAATTAACATGGTAAGACAAATGGTTTTGAAGCACCTTAGAAAGTTTATGAACTTTGGGCAAGGTGTAAAAATATCCTAATTTGGGTTGGGAGGGGATGAGCTCTCTTACCGTGCCAGAAATGTGTGGTGAAAGTCCATCCAAAAGATCCTTAGAAATTGAATTAAATGTGCTGACCGGGTCAAGATTAATCTGAACATAAAACTTAGTGTCCAATAACTGCTTTTCTGCTTCGTCAATATAGTCCTTGGTATTAAGGATGGTGACGGCACCTCCTTTGTCTGCTGGGCGGATGACAATAGATTTGTTCCTGCGTAGTCTTTTAATAGCAGCAAATTCCCCTTTGGAAAGATTGGTATGAACGTCGTCAGTAGCATGGCTTCGTAAGAAATCGTCAAGGTGTCTTTTGGCAGATTTGGCAAAGTTATCAATATAAACGTTGCGTCCGGGGGGAGGGGTCCAGTGGGAGCTACTCTTGGGTTTGTTGGTTTTGTTTGAGTTGTTAAGAGTAGTGTCATGGCCTTTGGATTCCGCGAAATATTCCCTAAGTCTAACTCGCCTTGTAAACTTGTCAAGGTCAGCACATAAATCTATCGAAGATAATTTGCTGGAAGGGCAGAATGATAGGCCCCTTTTCCAGCACGGAACTTTCCTCTTTCGACAGTTCGTAGTCAGAAAGATTAACAATCTTGTCATTTTTAGCTCGAGTACCGGTACGTCGGAGCGTTGT